>CM071137.1:8709965-11344131 GCA_036417725.1 Clanis bilineata
ACTGTCAAAAGTGGCCGCCATTTTGTTTTTCTTTGTTTTTGGGCCGATTGACTTCAAAATCGATATCTGAGTCGCCCCGTGGTTCCGAATGACAGAACCGCTGTCAAATCTCTCAAAAGTGGCCGCCATTTGTTTTTCTTTGTTTTTGGGCCAATTGACTTCAATCGATGTCTGGGTCGCCCATGTGTAGACTAAAACGACAGGGCGGATCGACAAATCAAAAGATTTTTCCATTGGCCCTACAAAATACGCGTGCGGAGCCGCGGGCAAAAGCTAGTTTTACATATACATACATTTATTATTCTATTCGACTAGCGCACAAGCCACTTGGCTAAACCCGCAGGTGTATCGTGGTTGAATATTTTTTTATGGCAGAGACTGGCAAACGAGAGATGGGTCACCTGATGGTAAGTGATCTCCACCGCCCATAGACACCCAAGACACAAAAAGAATCATGAGTGCATTGCCAACCTAAAAGGAGGATATGGAAAAGGGATTGGGAAAGGGAGGGCGGCAAACGGGTCATCGGAAATCTAACTCACCAAATAAAGCGCAACAGCAAGCTGTCACTTTACGTTGGTTTTCTGTGAGACAGTCCAGACAGAGATCATCCCGCGTTTAAATTACTTCAATGTATGTAATGACTGCCTCGTTGGCGTGGTTGTATCTCGGTACGGCTACCGTCCTGAGGTCTCGGATTCGATCCCCGGGTCGGGTAAAGTGATATTGAATTTTTCCATATCAGCCCGGAGTCTGCAATTTGTGCCCGATACGAGGATAGGCTCGCCCCCTATCACATCTGGGACGGAACTAAGCTCGGCGAAATGTGGGTGTTCTAGTTCGCTAGTGTGCCTCTGCCTACCTCTTCGGGGATACAGGCGTGAGTTTGTAGTGAGCTGTGTGTGTGAATGTATGCAATTAACAAACCTAAAAACCAACTTCAACAAGATGAAAATAATTACGCTTTAAAGTGGGTGCCAATGCTAACGCAGAACGACTGAAAAGGTCAGGTTCTGTAAATTGTATTTTATTTGGAGCTTTTTCAAAATTTATCGGTTATTATAATCGGTTAGCGCATTTCGGACTTCAAGCGGTGAACATATGTATGTAAATAAAAATATGTATATACAGACGAATTGAAAATCTTATATCGGGTTAAAATTATGGCGTTCCGTTCTGCTAGCGTTGCTACGTACTACAAGAACAAACCGATAGTTCTCGCCGAAGTACTCGTATGCTACCACTAGATAATTGAGGCACTGACTTGCGAAATTGCATGTTTTGCACTAGAGGCAATTTATGATAACCATTAATTATGTACACTTCCTCTCGATCCATATGGAAAAATACGATGTAAATTACATAGGGTGAAAGAAATCCGGATTTGAACGGTTTAAATAAACATTCTATGATGCACAGTTAAAATAAACATGCGAAACAAATAAATTGACCCAAACATAGTTGGAATGCTAAATGTAAAACATAAACACTGCGTGAACTCTCAGTTTCTGTATATGCAATTCTGTCTTGGGACTAACCGAGATTTCCGGAGTCGTTTAATAATATGCATAAAATAATTTTGTCGCCGTGAACTGTTTCTAAAGATTAAGCATCTACAACCGTGACTGCCTCGGTGGCGTAGTTGTATTTCAGAACAACTACCGTCTTGAGGTCTTGGGTTCCATCCCGAGGTCGGACAAAGTGATATTGGATTTTTTCAATATCAGCCCGAAGTCTGAAATTTGTGTCCGATGTGGCTACAAGCTCATCCCTTATCACATCTGGGACGGAACCAAGCTCGGCGAATGTGGGTGTTCTAGTTCAGAGTTCTAGATACAGGTGTGAGCTTATGTATGCATGTTTTATGAATTAGTTTAATGAATACTGCTGAAGCAATAAAATCCTCGACAAATTATGTATTTTATGTATTTATTGATGTTATATTTCATGGTAATGTAAATGTGATAAACAGTGCATTTATACATTGATGATATAGCCCCTTACTTATAAAAATATTTGAGCGCTGCTTAACTTTATACCATAGGTTTTCCCTTCCATTTTTAAACAATGTTACGCAAGGAAAAAAGTGACAGGTTATTCTTAACCATTTGCTCAGCTAAAAATGCTGTTTTAAGTAAGGCCCATAGTGATATATACATACAGTGATAGCCTCCGTGGCGCCGCGGGCGAGTACCCGGCTGTGAAACGTGAGGTCGCGGGTTCGATTCCCGAACCGAGACAAATGTGTGTGTGGCCCACAAATATTTGTTTCGGGTCTGGGTGTTGTGAGATCGAAAGTCTTTCGTAGTTCCTGATACCCACGACACAAGTGTCGATCTTAGTGTGGGGCTAGGACTATGTATGTGACTGTGGGTGTATTATAAAAAAAAATATTTATGATATCGTTGTATTTAAGTTTACTACAATATTAACAAGCCTTATCTACTGCAATAAAAAAAAAAACTTCCTTTCTTTCTTAAATTGATCGTGTGGCTTTGGGAGGATTACCACATACAACATATAACAAAAGAAAGAACGTGTGCAAGGCAACTGCACGGGGAGGAGGCTTGCAAGGGGGTAGGTGCAAGGACGCGGGCCCAGCGAGATCGCTAGCTGAATTAGCACAAGGTCAGAACAGCAGGGAGCGGGGATGTGGGCATACAGCGCAGGCGCCGGAAGCTGCGACTGATGCGCAAGTGCAATTGCAGCAAGGTCATTTTGCAATTCTTGGAAATCAGATCGACGAGATCAATATATAATAAGATCACGCCTGTATCTCCGATGGGGTAGGTAGAGACTAACTAGAGTACTAGAACACCTACATTTCACCGAGCTTAATTCCGTCCCAGATGTGGTAGAGGGCAAGCCTATCACCATATCGGGCACAGTCATTTCTACTATATATTTAAATAATTGTGTGTTGCGCCGACTCCACATTGGAGTGGCCACCAAAACAAGGTGGAAGATGATAACAAACGCCATAAATTAATATTTCTATTTGATATTTTATAATCACAAGTTTAAAAACTTAACGGACTGACTTCAAAACTTATCCGATCTTGACCAAATTTATATAGGACCACCCTTGAATTAAGCTCTATAGAACACAAAAAGAGTTTTAAAAATCGGTCCATATTTGGCGGAGATATCGCGTCACATACATAAAAAAAATACAGACGAATTGAGGACCTATTTTGAAAGTCGGTCGAAAAAGAATGGTACTTGCTAATGCTTTTAACGAAATTGCTTCAAGAGGTACTCAGAAACTAATATCCAATAAACGAAAAAAAGGCAAACAATTTGTAAATACTAGTAAACAAAACACTTCACAATAAGCTTTGTCTCAAGTAGGGCTTTGCTTGAAATGTTTTATAGGTAGTTGATACAACAAAAACTATAGCTCGATGTACTAAGTTATTATTTAGCTATCTACCTTGTGTCTTAAGGTTGTATGTAGGACAGATCTACGTCGCGACGGCAATATTAAAGTTTTCGGGCGATCTCATAAAAAAGTTCCAAGTACTCGACTGTTACTCAAACCACCCTTTCATACAGGTATTCTTTGAATCTGTTCCAGGGTACCTATATAGTATGATTTACGATATTCGAAGAATTTTCTTGTAAGTATTCAAATTCAGCTCGCTATTCCCTCAACGTTGTTGCTAGAGTTTTCTATATTAATGTTACTTGTAAAAGATGCTAATTTAGACTGATACTGTATGACTTATGTACAATGCGGACAGACGACCTGGAAGTCTCAGGAAGTTGCTAGATGCAGGCCGCTTCCAACAGGTCGATCTGGAAATCTTTGGGAAGGCCTATCTCCAGCAATGGACATCCTGTGGCTGATGATGACGATAACTAATGAATTTATTCTATTTTCTTGACAGGAACATTGAGCCTTTTAGATGGTCTGATTTCAGTTATGTATTATTACGTAATTTTTCATCATGACAAGCAAAAACGAAATAATAAACGAACTATAGATATGCGGGGAAAACAAGCTTTGTACGAGGAAAATCCACCAAGAATATCACTTCATTTTGTTGCAGCAGTGTTAGTCGCAACTCACAAGTAACTGGGCCAGAATGTGCAAGGGGTATGTTCTCATAAAAGCGCTGACTAGACGTTCTGTAGGAAGATATGACAGCAATGGTCCCATTACGGAGGATGCTCAAGACTGCGAAGTGGAAACGTCTGGGTAGGAAGGCGGACTCTGGCGTCTCTGCGTTCTGTTCTGGCTCTGACGGAATGCCAGATAGAAGGAATCACTTCAGTTTTGCAGACCGGGATGAAATAATAATATTGGTAGATATATTCGCCGCACTACTCTCGTAAGAAAGCGGCTGTAAAGACCCTCTCGCCTAATTGAACAAGAAACATTTAATTTTAATTGTTTCGTGGCGTGCTCAATTTAATTACTCATTCGAATGTTGTGCATACAAGGCTTTGGATTTACTCTGTGTGTCAAGTTACAACATTCTCCATTACTTTTATAGGTGATCAGGACATTTTGGGAGGACTGAATTTGAATTTTTAGCTCTCTTTTACATGGTTTTATTTTTCGGGGAAAAGGAATTCAGTTCTACGACGGAATTTCATACTTATATTGCACTACAGTCTTTTGGCTCAGACCAATCAAGTTAATAAATATGATGAATCAATCTATATCTATATCTATGGCAAAAAATGTGTAACAAGGATAGCTAGTGCTAGTGCACTTTATTGACATTTTAGACCCACTTTTTGATATTTTTGTGTCTGTGAAAATGAAATTGACGTATATTTACATCGTGCCAGCAAATTTTCTCCTGCCATTTTCTCCAATCAAATACGATGGATTTTACACTTTATTCAAGAATTGAGTATGTCATAAGATAGATAAAATTTTGGACATGACCCTAGTTATATTTTTATATGTATATATATCAAAAATACGTGGTTTTTACGTGTTTTTCATGCGTGAAATGAAGCTGAAAGTAGATTTAAACGCGCGCTATTCGGTCAGTTTCTGTGTTTTCAGGATTTTCCTGAAATACAGCCTTTAGTTTACTTAAGATAATCTTAAGTTTCAGAAAAAAAATTAAAATATACATTGTATTGTTAAATCGTTTAAATAACGCTCCCAACTTTGTTAAAACAGTGCAACAAGACAGTAGAATTTTGGAAAATATTTTTTTCCAATATTTAAAATTTCCAAATTCAGAACTTCACTTTACTTAAGTTTGTTCCTATTGCTGTACATATTATAAACCTACATAGGTACTGTAACATCGATAAATCTCAATTTATCTCAAATCTTGATTTAAAGATAGAAGTAAACTGTAAAATAAATTGAGATAAGGTTTAATTCTAGATTAGTATTAACGCTGAAAGTCGCCCTAAATGGTAAAATAATTCAATTATAAAAATGTTTTAAAATATCTCAATTGTAACCATTACCCAGGCTAAGCCATTCTGCGATATGCTTGAAAAAAGTATGCTGAGGTGACCCCACGTTACGGTGAGATAAGGACAGGTGGAAAAATTATTGTAATGACTAATTAATTCTTTATATCACAGTTAATGACACTGTAGAAGATGTCATGATAATATTATATTAGTTACAATTTATAAATATTACTCATATTTATAGGCGTTCTAGTTCGTTAGTGCGCCTCTGCCTACCCCTTCGGGGATACAGGCGTGAGCTTATATTATTGTATGTGTCATATTAATACAGTCAGAAACTCTAGATTTCACAAACTATTATGAAGTTAGAAAATTAAGATATTATTAATTTTCTATTATAAAAATTAAACTTATCTAAGCCGAATAAAATATTGTATAAATGTATTTTTAGATAAAATCACATCGTTCGATATACAAAATAATATATACAAAAAAATCTGAAAAATAATTGTACAATATTATTTTAAATGTTTAATAATCATTTATTATCGCCTCCTTGGTCTAGTGGCAATACATATGAGCTGTGTGAAACAGGAGGTCCTGGGTTCGATTCCCCAGGTCGGGAAAGGCGAATTTTCTAATTTAATTTGTCCGGGTCTGGATCCCTCAGAGAGGGTTGATGTCAGGCAGGCAGCTGGTCGTAAAAACTGAGCCAAATCCTTTCTGAGGCATTATTGAAAAAGTGTGTTGCGCTGACCCCACATTAAGGTGGGAAAAGGGCGGGTAGAAAGAAAAAAGTGTATTAATCATTTACTTACTGCAATGAACTGCTACAGGTGCAACTAAGGGCTCGGTTGAGGCGCGCGAATTTAAAAATAAAAATAATTAAAAACAATCAGTACTTATAAGACCTTGAAAACAATTTTATTAATAAGCAGGAGGAACGTCCTGCTAGCGCGGAGGTTCAGACTCGAATGCGCTGGCCGGGCCGGGCTGGTTGGTGCTGGTGCATCCGCTACCCCGAAAGGGGTGCGGACTCGCGGGGTGGGGCTGAGCCAATGCCACGGGGCGGTCCTACAGCCGTCGAACCACCCACAACTCCTCACCGACAACCTCAAAAACCAAAAAATATCAAAAATGTGTTTATAAAACCTATTGCCTTTAATGGGTAGATTCATTAACGTCACGAAAATATTTTTTATTTATTTTTATCATTTATTTTGGCTGTTAAATAATATTTTTGTTTATTGCGTAATACCCCATCCCCTGTAGCGATGACCTTGGTGTATCGCGTCTATGCGCTGCGCCGGTGCTAAAATTACGGAACCTTCTAGAACATTAAAATGAGCTGTATTGATTCTACACTACAGAGGGACTATCGTTAGACAAATTGGTAAGATTTTAAATTTGGAATAATAATTATTTATTCATAATTTTAACCGTCAGAGGGGACGACAGAAATAAAAAAGTAAGCCAAATCCTTTCTGTAACATATTAAAACTCATAAAAGCAGCGTAGACCAACTGATGCCAAATGTAGCAATTATTATTTGACGATTTCCAAGTAAGATTGCAATAACACATGTAGGAACAATAAAATTAACCACAACCTCAAAGGCCGGCAACGCATCCATGATTCCCCTGGTATTGTGGATGTTTATGGGCGGCGGTGATCACTTAACATCAGGTGACCCACTTGCTCGTTTGCCCCCACTTCTATAAAAAAAAACATAATAATATTAGCCCTGTAATATTACTGTCCCACTGCTGGGCACGGGCCTCCTCTACTAATGAGAGGGGTTAGGCCTTAGTCTACCACGCTGGCCTAATGCGGGTTGGTAGACTTCACATACCTTCGAAATTCCTGTGAAGAAATTCTCAGGTATGCAGGTTTCCTCACGATGTTTTCCTTCACCGTTATAGCAAGCGATATTTCACAATGAAAATACACTTAACATAGAAAAGTCAGAGGTGTATGCTCCATTTTGGGGTTGGTCTCGAACCTCCGACTTGTCTCGGCAGTCCGTACCATTCCCAACTGAGCTATCGCTGCTTCAGGTGACCTACTTGCTCGTTAGCCCCCACTTCTATAAAAAAAAACATACGTAACAATAAATATATTTTATAATAGGTATAATAAAAAATAAATTACTGCTTAAAATAAAAATAAAAAAATATCTTCATACAGTAGGTTATTCATTATAATTATTATATTATATACGGTATTCTTGTCTAATTATTTATTTAATTCTAATTTTAATCCCTTTTATTTTTAAACAGTAACACAAGGAAAAAAGTGACAGGCTATACTTAGCCATTTACTCAACTAAACTGTTTTTATAAGTAAGGCCCATTATTAACATCCATACGACTTATCTTCAAAATATTTAAATTAATTGAATATACAATTTCGAAAAGGGCAGCTCGAATATTTTGAGGAATATTTTTTTAAATATAATATTTATAAATTTATACCTCTAGTATATAATATGTTAATGTATATCTTAAAAAAAATAGGCTCGCTCCCTATCACATCTGGGACGTAACTAAGCTCGGCGAAATGTGGGTGTACTAGTTGGCTAGTGCGCCTCTGCCTACCTTCGGGGATATAGGCGTTAGCTTATGTGTAAAAAAAACTTTAATTCTGGATTGATAATTAACCCCACAACCCGTAATCGAAAAGAAAAAATATGTATTGTACACTACTTTATATAATTATTGTCTAACCTGACAATTTGCTAAAATTACATAATGAAAGAAATAAAACCGGGCAAGTGCATGCTACATATCTGATCATGCACAGAACAGGGTTCCGAACTAAGGGTAACTGTTTCTTTTTTTCTTTCTAACTGTCCTGTCAACCCTCTATATGGGAATCAGTCCAAATTAAATTAGAAAATTTGTTTTGCCCGACCTAGGAATCGAACCCAAGACCTCCCGATCCCATACATGCTACCACTAGACCAATGACGCACCGTTACTAACTGTTACTGAAATATATTTTTATTAGACATCATTTTAAGTGTATGGTCGATAAACTCATATTTACTACCTGTTTTACATAACTAAAAACTTCATATAAGTGATATTGAAAATAACTTGTACGATTTTTTTCTTTATACTGTGGTGGTCTTTTACTCAATAACTTGTAAAGCCTGCTTAGCCGCTATAGTTTTCCTTTGGAATTCATGATATTTGCTACTACTGTGAAATTTTTCACGTATCCAAAACCAACCGTTTCGGAAATAGAGGGGGGGACGCCCTACTCGATCAAATTTTTTCACTTTAAAGCTTAATATTTCGCAAACAGAGCCTCTAATCTAAAAATGGTCACCAAAAAGAGTTTTTCAAACATTCAGGTGTATTGTTTAAAATCGCCGTGAGAAAGATCATAATGATTAAAGTAACGCTAGAAAATAAATTGAAATTAAAAAGTAAATTGAAGAAAATAATTATGTAAGATTTTTGTCTACCCTAATCTAAATGCCTGTGCACGTCACTGGTTGAAAGTATAAAACACTACAAGTGATACAGACAGTCTTAGTTGCGTTTTGTACTATTTCAGTATTTCTTATGGAACAAGTCATAATATCATGAGCACTATGAATGTGCTGAAGAAATTGTAGTATCTATTATACATACATACCTACATAGACTCACGCTTTTTTCCTTTTATTCGCTAGTATCTATACATATGACATTGTTTTTTCTGATGGAATAATGAAAACTAACTTCTGATCAGATTGATCACTCTTAATTTTGACAACATATTTCTAAACATACTACAAAAGGCAATTTTTATAGTCCATTCATTCATACAGGGGTTATTGATTGCATTTGTATGGGAAATATGCCCGTGACTGGATCTCCAAAGGGGGATTGACGTCAGACAGCAGGTCATATAAACTAAGCCAAATCCACTCTACAACATGATTGAAAAAATGTGTTGTCGCCGACTCCACATTAAGGTCTAAGAAGGGCGGGTAGAAAGAAAGCTGTGTATAAAACAACATTAAATATCAAATAATGTAAGTAGATATAACATTGAAATAAAACTATTTTTACGCATTCTATCACGATTAGGTTTTAATTTTTATTCCCGACGATTCGAAGGCATTGCAGTCTTCGTTGTCACGGGTCAGACCGACCAATCAGTCTAAATAAATCGGGAATAAAAATTAAAACCTAATCGTGATAGAATCCGTAACAATAGTTTTATTTCAATGTATAATATTCGCGTAAACTTAAGAAATCAGTGGATATAACATGTTAAATATAAATTAATGCTTATAATGAAACCGTTGTGTGTAAGCACCCTAACCTCCATTTGATATTAGTGAAATAGTTTCAATTTAGTTCAGTTACTTACAATCAAGTGAAATTTCCAGAATTTCCACTAAAGGTGCAACTGGACCGGAATCATGTGCACTGCACATTGTACAGCACATTAATGCGTAACATTTAGAGTATAACTTGAAGTTACGGCACTGAGCTGAACATTTAGCATCCACCGACAAAGTTGTGCACAATACAGCTCTCATCCCTATACGAGCAGGTTTAACTCGAGTGTCTACATTAGGGATGACGAAACGCCAAGAATTCTCTTGTAATGAATGGTTTGTGCATTTCAGAAGGAAGCGTGGCTTTCGAGCGCATAGCCTACCGCCAAATGCTGATGCGCACGCGGTTTTTCAACGCGCGTTAAAAAAGCGTCTCCACATGCACACACACATCTTAAAAGAGGCAATAACCCTTGAGTTTGTTTCGGCATTTCTTCTCAGGGATAGCCACGAAATGCCGACGTCATCATTATTTTTTCAATATAATATACTCGTAACTGACATGTAAAAATGATATAAAATATCCTATTTGCAGAATAAATGATTTGAATTTGATTTTGTCTGTTCATATGTTTGCTTCAAAATCATTATTCTATTTTTATATTACATTTTTCGATTTTTCAATTTTTTTTTGAAGAAAATTCAAATAAAACAAAATTTATTTCATAAATGTGAACTACTTCTGCTTACACATTATTCATAATTTCCGCCTTTTTTAGGCGTTGCACTACCACAACAAATCATTTGCATGGTTAAGGAATTCCAATAACACTAGATATTTAAGATACTATGTTCATATCACTATTCCTTAACAATAATGTATAGTATATCATTAATTAATTGCAAACTATGCTGTTAGGACGTATGTTCACTCGTGAAGTCGTGAACCGTGATGAACCAACCGACACGGCGGAACACTGCGGTTTGTCTCCGATGTCTTGGCCGCAATTCAATTGTATATACTACTGTCACTTCTAGTTTATTGGTTGTGTATATGGCTGGGCTGTGGACCGAGAGGCTCTGGGTTCGAATTCCACTACAGCTGCATATATTTGCGTATCTCGTGGTCTCCAACCCAAGGGACGGAGAGGTAATTACAGCGTTTTAGTCGGTAGGACGGTTTAGGCTGGTGAGTCCGACATACGCCGAGCTCTGTCTCGCCGAGATCCGTAAATTAATTTCCCCGTGTTAAAAAATATGGTTCGAATCCCACGTTGCCCGCGACGCCTGTGCCCGCGACTGGATACTCAGAAGAGATGGACGACATGCAGGCGGCCGGTCGTAAGAAATAAGCAGTCTTTTGTACGATAGCTATGCTTTAAAAAGAGTTTTGTGCCGACCCCACATTAATTAGGATTAGAAGATTTGTAATAGTAAGGGAAAGCAAAAATATATGTTTGATAGGTATTCATAGAGCAATATCGTGCACTGCTCTGGATTACCGCATACTAAGCGCACCTACGAATAATTCGTTTCACGCAAGACTTTTTGATTTTTATTTGAAAATAGTTGTAGTGTGTAAAGTTATTAATTAACCTCGAAATATTTACATAAATTCAACTCTTAAAATCTTCCTTAAAGGTGAAAGGCTGAATAGGAACGATATACTGTGAAACAGACTAGGCGCTAGGCTCCTCTCCTTCAAGTCTATCACGTTCAACGCTTCGGATTATAGTCTTACGACTAACTGTAGTCTCATTAAAAAATATATCATCAAAATGTGAATAATAACATCGCGAATAATTTCATAATTTTGAATTTGAATTTGACAAATCCTAAGTGCTCTCTATTACAAGCTTTTATTTACTTTCACCTGCAGGGTTACCACGACCTCTTATAGCAGTATTATTATAATCGTTCTTCGTTTCTTTTGTATGGGAATCGGTACAAGTAAAATTATAATAATACTGCTATAAGAGGTGGTGGTAACCCCCCTGTCCCGTTGTCTGTAATCGAATCTTGCGAGCTAAATTGGTCCGTGTTACGCAGAAATGATCCAACCCACAAAAAATAAAAAATATTGATGCCAACACCATTCTAAACCATTAATAGACCATATTAGAGTCAACAATTTTTTTTTTGTATTTTTGTGGGTTGGATAATTTCTGCGTAACACGGTCCAATTAGACCCACTTCCCGATGTCTGATTGGATTCAAATTTGGTGTACTATTGTGTCTTCGGTGACAATATAATAGTATGGTACCATGGAGCTGGTCTGATGATGGAGACGGATGTTAACTATAGGAACTTCTGAATTAAACAAGATAAACCCATTGAGTTTGGGCTTATTGATTCGTCTTGAGGAGCACTTTACATGTCCGTAGAATATTTTAAAATATCACGCATATTCTAAAATATTTACCTATTACAAATTAAAAAATTTATTAAGAGTGTAAAAAAAATATTTTTAAAAAAAGCTTTTATCTGGGACAATGAACTAAAAAGTTAAAAGTAAATTCTAGTCAATATTTGGCCTATAGGTACTTACCTATATTCTTAAAAGCTTGAGGCACAGAAACCTGTAACATGTAACGGGTAGTGCCTCATGCTTTTAAGAATATAGGTTTTTAGTTCATTGTCCCAAATAAAAGCTTGATTTTTTTTAAAACTTTTAATTAATTTTCATCATGAGTTGCATGACTGCACAGCGCTTGTCACAACTCACAGCGGAGTAAAGAAAATGCGATCTGAAATACATTTATGCTAATTTGTGTTGCCGCTCGACTACCTCTGTTTGGTGTCCATTCCGTTCTACACGGTTTATAAATAGTCATCAGACTTTTATTAAATTGTTTTTGTTGCAGACGAGGCGGCAAACCACCTCTAATAGCAATATTATTACAATCTTGCTTGTTCCGATTCCCGTATAAAAAAACGTAGTAAGTTTATTATAATACTGCTATAAGAGGTGGTGGTAACGCCCCTGATCGTAGTTACGCATCGACATAAGCGATACCAGCCCGCCTAGCATACGCGCCACGAGATAACTCAATAATCGTCTGTCGAGATGTTGTCTACGTGTTGTCTACAATATTGTATGAAAATAAACAAGGCCACATTTTAGTGTCCAAATGTGTGTGTGACAAATAGAGAAAACCGGTTATAACACGACAAAAAGCGTAGACGTAATGTTCTCGTGGTGCGCATGCTAGGCGGGCTGGGCTTTGTCGGCCATAAACCATGGAAAGAAAACAGGTGCAGGAAATGCGCCTTTAGCGTAACTTGTTAAGCTGGGATAGCAATCTCCCATTAAATAATAATAATAAATACACCCAACAGTCACACACCTAGTCCTAACCTAACGTGTATCATGGGTGTCAGAAACGATGAAAGACTTTCGGTCTCACACCCAGACTTGAAACATATATATGTGGGCCACACAAATATTTATCTTGGTGCGGGAATTGAACCCGCGGTCTCTCACTAGTGATGTGGATAATCGATTATTCAATTATTATCTTCGCCTATCGCCGTCCATTGTTAGACGTAGGCCTCCTCAAGTGAGCGCCAATCATCCCGGTCAATTGTTAATATAAGTAATTAATAATATAAGTCTTTAAAAAATAATCGATTATCCACATCACTACCTCTCACTTCACAGCCGGCTACTCGCTCACTTTACCACGTAGGCAGGTCTATTTGTGTGACTGTTGGACGATATTTGGCCATTTGCACGAACTTGATGAATCTCTATTTACCCCAAATCTTGATTTAGGGCCGTAAGATCAAATACAGTCTAAAATTCCGATTTAGTAACTGTCGACAACATTTGACTGAAGGGTTAACCCGATGACTTCAATATCAAATGGTCTAAATAAAAAGTTTGACTAAACTTTAATGATATGGTAACATTGTCATTTCGTTCATTCTTTTTCTTAGATCATCTATTCCTTAGATTATATCTATTCTTTTCAATGTTTTTTTATGGTTTTGTTACATAATTATTGTCATAGCAACGTTGTAGTGTCATACGAACAGATTGAAACACCAATACTTAAGTACTGGATGTGTCATATGATTCGAGGCGGCAACCTAAGCACATTTTGGTCATCTTAACATGATCTTGTGTAAAATATTAATCTCCGTAATGGTTCATCATTCAAAGGCCGCTTTTTTATACAGCGACTGGCAAATGGGCAGTTGGCTCACCTGATGGTAAGTGATCTCCACCGCCTATAGACACCCAAGACAAAAAGAATCATAAGTGCGTTGCAATCATAAAAGGAGGGCAATAGCGATTAGGAAAAGGAGGGGGATATTGGGCCACCGGAAATCTCACTCACCAAACGAAACGCGATCTGCTTTTAACGTTGGTACCCTGTGAGACAGTGGTTTCATACCGATCGAGACGGCCCATTCGTGCTGTAGACGTAACTGCCTACAGCGTAGCTCTACCACTCAAGATGTTAGTATAGAGGTATAATGTCAATTGTCAAATCATACGTATGACCATATCTGATCATCATGTTTAAATGAACAAAACGAACTTAGGTTGCCGCCCCAAATCACATCCAGTATTTGAATATTGATTGGTGTTTTATCAAAATAGTCATGGACGAATGTACGAAATTAAGTAAAGTATGCCTAATTTTACGACTACCAAAACTAATTTACTGACGATATTAGTATACATAATAAATACACTTGTATGTAAAGATATTTTGTGAAATCAAAACTATATTATGGTGGTCAATGATATTTAAAGTATTTGACAACGTCAATTAATACACAGTTTCAACCACATAGAGAGTTTAACCCTACTACCGGGACGGTTTAAAGGAATCGACTGTTGGACAAGCATCTGTGGAATAAACTATCATTGATCTTACAAAATAATCAAAAACAAGAGTTCAAACTGGCTTTCATTGTTTAAACTGCCATTGATCTTACGGGCCTTAAAGATAGAAGTAAACTATAGTATATATCGAGTTTAAGTTTGACTCTAGATTAGTAATAGGACGGCAAGACGCCCGAAAGAAATTTCAATTCAAAAACCATTTTGAATTAAGTATGCCAGCTTATGGTTGTTCTACTGAGAAACTAAGTTCTTAGTTGCGGGTGACATACATATTTCTAGGAAATATCGTCCCACTAGTTTTGACTACTAAAGAAATTAATAAATTAAATTCGTTGCGAGATGAATCAGATAAGCTTCTAGTAACTCAATCTTGACTCGGTTATTAGTTTTATGAGAAGTATGTATATTTTATAACGTTGAACAGCGTTTGAGAAATCGCACGTTAAATTTCATCCGACGGAACATGGAGCCCTCAAATCACACTTCATTTGTATCTACAGGGTCGGAATTTGTACCCAATACAGCAATACGGCGCAATATTGATATAGATGCACAGCGATGGTAAAGATGCGGCATCCATTATCGGCATCGCTATTTTTGGCATCACTGCCTAGCCCAGGTAAGTAGTCGTCGTAGTGAACTGCAATAATTTATGATGCCGATTTTTGACGAAATTGGTTATCAAAAACGCATTTTAAAACCGAAACTATTATTAATATCGATGCCTATATCCAACACGTATCTATACCGCCAGTGATATTCAACGAGCATATGTAAAAAAATCGGTTAGCGGCATCTGTCAATGCCTGTACCCCTAGTACGAGTTTATTTTGATAGTCCTCGATTCTCGAAATCGACGATACTTTGCGTTTTATCCACAAATTTGACTAGCGCCGTTTTGCGGAAACTACAACGAACTAAAAAGTGTATTGGGAAACTAAAAACTAGTAATGTGGATAATTAACATTTCTAAAAATTATTCCACTTGTCGCTAAAATTCTTAGTAGTTTAATTAGAAAATTAGATACGTGGTACCGAAATACAACTACGCCACCGAGGCAGCCAGATTAAGTATAGAGGTATAATAATACGCCTTTAAAAATAATCACTCATGAAAAATAATAATAGTAACAACTGAAATCTATTGTCGATTTCGAGAATCGAGAAAACTCGTACAAAGAGTACTGTTTACGATATTCTAAAAACGCCCACCTCGAGTCGCCAGTGTGCTCCAGTCATGAAGAAACAAAAACAAGAACGGCAAATGAAAATGAAATGTGGATAAAGTATTTGCACCCCTACCTACCGCTCGTGGAATGTAAAAAAATCTACAATATATACAGCCGTATTTATACATCTTTATTAATAAAAAAAGCAGCGATAGCTCAGTTGGGAATGGTACGGACTGCCGAGACAAGTGTCAGAAGTTCGAGACCAACCCCAAAATGGAGCATACACCTCTGACTTTTCTATGTTAAGTGTATTTTCATTGTGAAATATCGCTTGCTATAACGGTGAAGGAAAACATCGTGAGGAAACCTGCATACCCAAGAATTTCTTTACAGGAATTTCGAAGGTATGTGAAGTTTACCAACCCGCATTAAGCCAACGTGGTAGACTAAGGCCTAACCCCTCTCATTAGTAGAGAACGCCCGTGCCCAGCAGTGGGACAGTAATATTACAGGGCTAATATCATTTATTAATAAAAAAAACTTAACGGACCGATTTCAAAACTTATCCAATCGTGACCTTTACATGTGATCACCCTTGGAAAAATCTCTATCGAGCACAAAAATAATCTTCAAGATCAGCCCACATTCGGCGGAGAAATCACGTAACATACATAAAAATATACATATGAATTGAGAACCTTCTCCTTTTTTAAAGTTGGTGAAAAAATGTTGCAAGTTATATGCGATAGACTCGACCCCTATCACATCTGGCACGGGAATAAGCTCGGCGAAATGTGGATGTTCTAGTTCTCTAGTTCGCCTCTGCCTACCCCTTCAGGTATATAGCCGTGAATCTATGTATGAATGTAAAACCGCGTCTCCTGCACTAAAACATCGTATAAAACATCTACACAAAACATGTGTTTTTATCTATCCATTCATCTACGAATACTGTCCATTGTTCTAGGAGCAGGAGACATCTAAAATCGTTGTTGTGTATGTGTTTTTGTGTAATGTTTCGAGTAAAACAAGTGCAGGAAACGCGCCTTTATATTGACAATTCCCAAACAGCCTTAAGGTTAAACAAAATGGTTTATAAACCGTTTTAATCTTATTATTTACAGTGTGCACTAGTTTTTTCGACCATGTTTTGGTCTGTCAATCTTCAACCACGTATGACAGGTTTTCGATCGCTTGGAATATGAATAAAATTGTCAAAGGTCCGTAAAATGTTTCACCGCAGTTACCACGCTATTAAAACAACCCAACAGGCTCGCTTTAGTCGCGTCGTGTTTATAAAATTGTATCTTTAGTTGTTTCAGTTGTATGGAACCTGGCGGCAGTATTGAATCTATTATGTTTTTACATTTCATTTTAGAGTATCATAAAATGTATATCAGGTATTCATCCGCATGATCGTCGTGTTCGACTAGAGCCTAATACGGAATTAAAGTATAGTTAAATTAATCCATGTCGGTCTGAGTTGCTTTGGCTTTAATTGATATGCTAACGTTTAAATTAATTTAATTATTTAAATTATTAATTCACAAGTTCCATCCCACTTCAATGTGTGGTCGGCACAACACACTTTTTCAAGCATATTTCAGAAAAGAATCGGGTAATGTCAATCAGGAAATTTACATCCCCCAGAGGATTGAGGGATGTAGTCCCAGGCAAACCGTGTTGAAAAAATTGCTTTTGCCCAACCTTAGATTTGAATTCAGGACCTCTTGGACCACAATGCATATACCTACGCCGCTAGACCATGGAGGTAACAATAACCCATCAAACATTTAGATTATGAATAAAATAAGTAGGATGTTATTGAAGTAACAATTACAGACAAAGAAATCAAGACACAGGGACTATGGATTTTCACTTCAAAAATTTGACATATTCTTCGCTCCATATAGTTTCAATTTTGGCTTCTCACAAATAAAACAATACCAAAAATCGGTTAAGTGTAAAGTCGCATCTCCTACACTAAAACATTACACAAAACACCCAAACATGTATTTGCACTTAATTAACACACATTGTTCTACGTGCTGGAAACAGCTAAAATCAGTAGAGGAAACGAAGCTTAAGCTAAACTCGCACACCGAGGCTTCCGGATCAAGCCCGCTTCCCGAGATATTCCGTGAAAATTCCGTCGGCAACCTGTTACCGTTTCACCAGAAAGCCCAGACTTTAAAGTCAGAATAAACAGACAGAGCTCAGTATGACGATTTACTTAGCGCTTAAATGATAGGAATATACATAGTTAGGTACTTTTATTTCTAATAATAAGCATTTAATATAGAATTTTGAATTTTAATTTTGAATATTTTAATAAGGTTTTTCAGGTGAGCCAACGATTTTGGTCTGAGCACATACTGAGAGACAAACCAATAAGTAATATTATTTCATAAATATTGATTTTTTAATAAAACAAAATATTTTTTTTGTGATTATATTTGTCCTCTTTATTTTACTCTTTACGTATTTGAGATTAGTTATTTTTGAATAATTTTGTTTTTTCGTCTTTTTTTAGTTCTATTTATTGTTTAGCTTTCATATTGCTGTGATAGTATCTAGAATTATACATTTTTTAATATATTTTACCTATATTATAACCATGTCACTTCCAAAATTGAGGCAAATAAAACGATACCTCAATGTTTAATTAAATCAGTTAAAATGTTTAATCAGCCAGTCTGTAGAGTGTGGAGAGCCCCTACCTATTTAGGAAGAACTGTACCTTTCCACATAATCCATTCATATTCATCCATCATTCCACATAAAATGTGAGAATATATACCTCATCTCATAAAGGGCAGTCATGCGCCGATTTTATTATTTATCCTTTGCAATATTATTTTTAATAATAATTAATCATTACACAAACTCGAACAAGCAAAAATTAAATTAGTCTCAAACGATAACCATTTCACTTCGTTTATTACTATAATTAACTTTTTGTTTTTATTCTCGAATTATACCCCGAATATTTTTAAATTAAAATGCGGCCAATTTTGGGACTTGGGATATAATCATAAGGTTTATTGGATAGCCAAATAGAAAAAAATCAATAAATTTTTATCAATTTTAAATATAATGTTACAATAAATAAAAAATGTGCAGTAAAATAATTAAAATAATCATCGAATAAAACCCTATTTTTTAGACCTATTAAAAACAAAAATATATACACGCAATTAAAAACTTCAAAATTGCTCACCGGTTCTCGTGCGTACCGCGTCGGAAATGTTTTCACTTACACAATATTTAGTACCACCAAATAACTCGAGCTTACGCCAACTTGAGTATTTCGCGCCGGAACTTTGTGAAATTGGCGCGGCGCGTCGTTCGCTTTGCGTAAAGGACGGGTGCCGAATGATGAGCGCGGAGCAAGCGCGATGCATAAGGACCGTCCTGAAAATTAATAACCATGGATGCGGTACTTCGTTTATTAGTCTCCCTTTTTCTACTTGTCCTTAGGAATATCTTGGAATTACTACACTGTGGGGTTCGCACAACACCCTTTTTGACCTACTTCAAAAAAGTTACCAATTTGTCGGAATATTTTTTTTATGTACGTTCCCCGATTATTCGAAGACGTCTGGGCCGATACGATATTTTTTTTGTTACTTTAAAAGGGTATTATACTTCTCAGGTGGTCCCATTGGCACCAAGTCGGGATCCGATGATGGGATCCCAGAAAAATCGAGGACAACCCTCAAATTTTAAAGGGACCCATAGTGTTTTAGTAATTAATTCTTACAATATTACACTAAAAATAGATAAATAATAATCAGTGTTTAACAAACACTAAAAACCTACTTCAAAAACGAACACTTAAAAGTAAAAAATAACAAAAATTTCTTACTCTCTTTGGAGTCCGGTGCCTTTTCATTTAATTTGCTTCGGCTTCAGAACCGACTTTCAGTTTTTTTTATTTCTAAAACTATTATTAGGTATTGGGGTCTGGTACTCATCATCTCATATTGCTGAGCTGATGACGGAAAAGCTGATTCCTAGGATGGTCCCATATAAATTTGGTCACGATCAGATAAGTTTTGAACTGGGTCCATTAAGCTTTTCATATTTCAATAATATTACAGCTTTTTCGAAACACAAGCATTTAATTTTAATCTCAATGTAAACTGGAATTGAGACCAAATATGAATTAATTTCTGTGTGCCGTGTCCATAAAACGACTCGCTTGGACGACATCTCCAACCCTTAGCCCCTACGTGTTACACTTTCCGAAAAATTGCGGATGTTCTTTGATAAGTTAATATTACCTACCTGTTCTTTGTAGTTGAATGAGATTTCGCATACAGTGGATCGATAAGTATAACAGATTACATTAGGACTATTATTTGATGAATGGAATGTTCTAGAGCGCTATCATTTGTAACTGTTAAATGTTTATTTTATGATCACGTTTATTATTTTTTTACATTTCATTCAATAGTATATTTATTTATTTATTTGTAGAAAATTTACAGCTAAGAAGATATAAGTAAATGAAAATAAATCTATACAGAAGGCCAATTACAAGGTTTCACAGTTATTTTACATTTTGTAAGTTACTAATATGAATAGAAAAAGTAAACCGACTTAAAAAAGGAGGTTATCAATTCGACCCGTATGTATGTAATATTGTTAGAATTACACGATATTCGCATATGTTAGTCTATATGGGCTTCTGAATATAGTGCCGAGTTTTATAAGAGTATGCATGTATATATGTATGTTTGTCCACGTATATCTCAAAAACTATAAATCGGATTGCTTTGGGTGTTTCTTATTGGAAGATTTTCAATCTTCCAACTTTGGATATAGTGCAAGTTTCATCGAAATCGGTTAAGTAGTTTTAAAGATATGGACTTAAATATGTAAAAATTGTGAAGTCGGTTTTAAGTTTTTGTTATTAATTCTAACATACTCGTACATCTACTATTTCTGTGATAAGGTATTGGTGAATCTATTGCGATAGCAGACACCTCCATGTCTGTGCACGCTCTAATAGGATGCGTGGAAATACTAACCGAAATCTCGTACACAAATTATGATTTCGCAACCTAGGTTCTATTATTCTTTACTAGCTATTGCCCGCGACTACGCCTGTCTGAGAGTCTTGACAAACATTCATCCCCCATTACATCCCTTCAGGGGGTGAATTTATGCATTTATTATAGATTTAAACCTTCCTCTTGAATCACTCTATCGATTAAAAAAATCTGTTGCGTGATTTTAAAGATCTAAGCATACATAGGACATAGGGACAGACACAGCGGGAAGCGACGTTGTTTTATACATAACATTAACATAACATAAGCTCACGCCTGTATCCCCGAAGGGGTAGGCAGAGGCGCACTAGCGAACTAGAACACCCACATTTCGCCGAGCTTAGTTCCGTCCCAGATGTGATAGGGGGCGAGCCTATCGCCATATCGGGCACAAATTCCAGACTCCGGGCTGATATGGAAAAATCCAATATCACTTTGCCCGACCCGGGGATCGAACCCGAGACCTCAGAACCGTAGTCGTACCGAAATACCACCACGCCACCGAGGCAGTCTTGTTTTATACTATGTAAAGATAAAGATACCGCTCTTGTCAATGAGATCTACTTGACGAAATATGTTATAAACTTTAATTTCGTTCAACTGGTGTTATAATAAACATTCATGCCTGTAATCCCCAGAGAGGTAGACAGATGTGCAACTTACCCAACCTTATTTTTCACCAGGCTTTTTACTGTCCCATTATGTGTTAGGGAGCGATTATGTCCCGTGTGGAGTTGCTGGTCTCCCATCGGGCGCGTCTCCCTGGGTGGCGGATAGGGGAACGCCCCCCCATTTGGGGGGATTACCGGAAACGGCGTGGACCAAAACCAGCAAACAGGAGTTTCCTCCGCGTGTCCCTCTGATTAGCAGAGGGCACAACGGAGGAAAACGGGCGGGCTCCGTGTGCACTAACCCCGCCACGGAGCAGACTGGGGTAGAGTGTGTTCACCTTAACCACCGCCGATCTCGGAATCTCAATGAGGCGCTGTGGTCATGTCTCGCGGCGTCTCTTGTGGCTGAGGGTCTTGGCTTCACCGCCCGGACCGCGAGGGAGAAAACCTCTATAAAAAGTTACCCCGAATCCCAAGCGGCGGCGCACCGTGAGGGGATGCATGGCCGATGGGTAGTTCGGTCACTAGTGCGACCTCCGTCGGAGTACCGGCCGACACTCCGGCGGGTTACGGATAGGCTTACTCAGGTACAGGGGGCTCTGCCTGAGCGGACTGTATATTTCCCCCAGACTCGTGGGATCAAAATGGATTTGCACAAAAAAAATAAAACACAAGATGGGAATGAGGAAGTAGAGACAGAGTATGACTCAGTATCGAGCGCCATGAGCGTTCAGAGTGTACCTAACTCAAAATTGTGGCTCAAACGCCTGCGTCCAAGAAATGAGAATGCAGAAGCAGTCTCAAGCGAAGAAGAAATGCCAGCTCCTAAAAAAGTCGGCAATACCAAAAAGAATAAACGAGCAGGAAAAAGTGACCAGCAAGTCACTAAAGATAAAGTTATTCCAGCAGAGACAACTGAAGAGAAAATGGCGAGGATCGTAGCAGAAAATGCTAAGCTGCAAGCCGATTTAAGTGAGCTTCGTAAGGAATTTGCAGATATGAAAGCAAAAAGTTGCAAATGCCAGTGTGACAAACAGCCAGCCAGTGATATCGCAACTCCATCATATGCGAAGGCTACCACAGGGGTACCACCAGTATTTCAACCGAGAGATGTACCACCTAAAGATATTTCGGAGATAGTACGCCGTCTCATGGCAATAGAATCACTGTTGTGTCCAGCACGACCGCGACCTCCGCTGGCCGCCGATGCCAAGGCAATGGTAAATGGTGCTGGAACAAGTAACATTTCGACGGCTAAAGGGAAAAAGGGAAATAAGGGTCAAAAAGTAGCTGCTGGCTCCGCCTCAATAACTCCCTCTCCTCTGGAGCACTTGGAGGTACCTAAACATCAGAGGGGAACTGGGTGAAAGTCGGGAAGAAGGAGAATAAGCAGAATAAGTCTGAGAGAGTACCAAGACTTCGCGCACCGCGCTCTACAGCAGTTGTTATCACACTGCAGGAAGAGGCGGTAAAGAGAGGTGTTACATACGAGGGGGTGCTGGATGAGGCTACAGCTAAAATCAAATTAGCTGACTTTGGTATAGCAGAAGTCCGTTATAGAAAAGCAGCGACAGGTGCAAGCGTAATTGAAATACCCGGTACGGGGCCTGAAAGTATAACGAAGGCTAATGCGCTCGCTGAGAAATTGAAGGGGACTATAAGCATAAATGATGTTGAGATCTCCAGACCCGTAAAACATGCGGACGTGCGCGTAACGGGTTTGGACGAGTCAGTAACAACAGCAAAGCTTCTTGCTGCTCTTGCTTGTGCTGGGGAATGTCCCCTTGATCAATTAAAGTGCAATGGGGTCTGGCCAAGTTTTAATGGGACCCTAACAGGAGTAGTTAGCTGCCCTAGACACGTAGCCCAGAAGCTTGGCGATGGCCGCAGAGTACTAGTGGGATGGGTGTCTGCCCAAGTAAAGATTCTACGACGCAGACCCTTAAGATGCTTCCGATGCATGGAATGTGGACACGTTGCAGCGAAGTGCACATCGAAGAATGATTGCAGTGATCTCTGCTTCCGGTGTGGACAACCCGGACATAGGTCTGGACAATGCATAGCTGCACCACATTGTATGGTGTGTGCGGCAGCAAACCAACCTACCGAACACCGAGTGGGGAAAGGCATATCCTGTGCAGCGCCCAGACAGACCAAAAAGAAAAAGAAGCAGTCCAAGGAGGGAGACAAAGATACCTCTAAATTCGCTCACTCATCGGCTGCCGCCAGAGTGCTGGAAGGTGAGGGTCTACAAATAGAGTGTGATTAAATATGGCGCTCCGCTTTCTTCAGGGTAATCTTAACCATTGTGCCAGAGCTCAGGACCTTTTATTCCAGAGCATGGCGCAGTGGTTGATTCACGTTGCAGTAGTTGCTGAGCCCTACATTATACTGCCTAGGAACGACTGGGTCGCCGACCTTGACGGAACAGTGGCCATTGTTTCCCAACCTGCTGCCGGCTGCCCGCCTTTCGAAAAAATAACGAAAGGTCGGGGAAGCGTAGCGGTGCTTGTTGGCGACATTATGGTGATAGGTGTATACTTCTCCCCTAATAGGTGTTTAGCTGACTTTGAGGCTTTTCTCGTGGAACTGGGTGTCGTAGTTGGCCGGAGTCACCCTCATCCTGTTATTGTTTTGGGGGACTTTAACGCCAAGTCGTCAGCTTGGGGTTCCCCAACTACTAATGTGCGGGGTGGGAGAGTGGAAGAGTGGGCCCTGCAGACAGGCCTCGTTCTCCTTAATCAGGGCTCAGTTAACACGTGCGTGCGACAGTTGGGTGGGTCCATAGTGGACATTACATTCGCCAGCCCAGCTGTTGCTCGCCGTGCTCATGGCTGGAAGGTCTTGGAAGGTGTTGAAACACTATCAGACCACCGGTACATCCGGTTCGATGTTTTCGCTGAATCCTCAGACAGACCAGTGGTAATAACCCTAAGAAATGATACACCAAGATGGGCGCTGAAGCGCCTCGACTTAAAGGCGTTTCGAGAGGCTGCCATCGTCGAAGCTTGGGTAACTCAAGAGGTGTCCCCGGAGCTTGCTGACGTCGACGAGGAGGCAGAGCGATTTACACGTGTGATGTCACGCATATGCGATGCTGCTATGCCAAGAGTGCGTCAGCTACCTACAAAGCGACAGGTATATTGGTGGAGTGCAGACATAGCGCAACTGCGTTATGACTGTGTGGCATCACGTCGTCAATACGCCAGATACCGACGTAGACGTAGTCGCGAGCAGAATGCGGAGGCAAGGGAGGCGGAACTTTATGAAGCTTATAGAGATGCTAAAAAAGCCTTGCAGCTGGCAATCGCTAGAGCAAAAGCCCAAGCGTGGGACGAGTTACTAGAGACGCTCAATTTTGACCCGTGGGGACGCCCATACCTCCTGGTGCGCAGAAAACTCCGTCCATGGACCCCTCCAGTAATTCAGTGTCTCCAGCCGCAGTTGCGAGATGAAGTCGTAAGGTCTCTGTTCCCCTCAAGAACTGAGATTTCGCCCCCCTCGATGGCAGGCACCTTGGCAGCGTCTGGTATAGTCATCCAACATACGGTACCCGAAGTGACACGGGCTGAGTTAAGATTGGCGGTGCAAAAGCTTAGAGCCAAAAATACCGCCCCAGGACCCGATGGCATACCTGGTCGAGCATTAGTCCTGGCTAACGAAATCCTCGAACACCGGCTTAGAGCGCTGTTTTGTGCTTGTCTTGAGCGGGGTGAACTTCCACGAAGCTGGAAAACAGGTAAATTGGTTCTTCTTAGGAAGGAGGGGCGCCCTATTGATTCTCCGTCTGCATATCGGCCTATCGTGTTATTGGACGAGGTGGCTAAACTTTGTGAACGAATTATTGCAAACCGCCTCACCCATCATCTAAAGAGCGTCGGACCGGATTTGGCGGATAACCAATTCGGTTTTCGTCAGGGGCGCTCTACTATTCAAGCAATTATGCGCGTGAAAACTTTGGCGCAGGAAGCGGTGTCACAAGGCGATGTTATCATAGCGGTGTCCCTAGACATCGCTAATGCTTTTAACACATTACCTTGGGATTGCATAAGAGAGGCACTTAAGTACCACAGTGTGCCTACCTACCTCTGCCGTATAATCGGAGCTTACCTGTCCGAGAGGAGTATTGTCTTCCCAGTCCACGAGGGATGGAGTCGACGAGAAATGGTGTGCGGTGTTCCACAGGGATCGGTCCTAGGACCTTTACTGTGGAACATTGGATACGACTGGGTTCTGCGCGGTGTGTTCGCTTCAGGCATCAGCGTTATATGCTACGCTGATGACACGTTGGTCACTGCAAGAGGCAAATCATACCAGGAAGCGGCTGTACTGGCAACGGCTGGGGTAGCTGATGTTGTCGCTCGGATTCGGCGATTGGGACTAGATGTGGCGCTCAACAAATCTGAGGCTTTGTGTTTTCACGGGTTTCGGAATGCGCCGCCTCGAAGCTCCCATATAGTAGTGGGAGGCGTTCACATCGGCATCGGGTCGACGATAAAGTACTTAGGACTCGTCCTCGATAGCCGGTGGAACTTCACAGAGCACTTTCAGCGGCTCTCTCCTAAGCTCCTAGGCACCACGGCTGCGCTGCTCGGCCCGCGGCTCCTGCCTAACCTTGGAGGACCTAACTCCTCCTGCCGGAGACTCTATGCGGGAATCGTGCGGTCCATGGCCCTCTACGGGGCGCCGGTATGGGCGGATAGGCTAACGCTCCGCAATATCATGATATTGCGTCGGCCACTGAGAGCAATGTCTATCAGAGCAATCAGAGGATACCGCACGATTTCCTTTGAAGCGGCCTCCCTTCTGGCAGGACTTCCGCCTTGGGATATGGAAGCGAAAGTTCTTGCGTCTCTGCACCAATGGCGTGAGGCAGGGCTGGAGCAGGGCATGCGACCTGCGCCCCAGGAAGTCAAAGCAGAGAGGGTCAGACTCCACCAAATCCTGGAGGCGGAATGGGGGCAACGCTTGGAGCAACCCAGCTTTGGCGCGGCGACTTTCGAAGCCATTCGGCCTGTAATGGCAGAATGGCTTCGAAGGCAGCATGGCACCCTAACTTTTAGGCTGACACAGGTGCTCTCGGGGCATGGCTGCTTCGGGAAGTACCTGTGTCGCATTCGTAAGGAGCCAACAGCAGAGTGTCACCATTGCGGGTGTGAAGAAGACTCGGCGAATCACACGTTAGCTGTTTGCCCCGCATGGGAATTGCCGCGCCGCGAATTAGTCGCAGCCGTGGGTAACGACTTATCACATGCGTCTGTCGTGGTAGCCATGCTGGAGAGCGAAGAGAGATGGGACTCCATCGCCTCATTTTGTGAGCAAATAATGTCCACAAAAGAGGAGGCGGAGAGGGAGAGGGAGAGAAATACTCCAAGCCTTGCGTTGCGTCACCAAAGCAGGCGCCGAAGAGACGATCTCCGGCCTCCGTGAATCGGCAAGGCAGCGGAGGGGTTCAGCTTCTAAGCTGCACGAGGTTGGCTCGTCCTTGTAACGCATTTTGTGCTGCGTCAGAATATGATACTCTGATAGAGTGAGGCCCTGCAAAAGGGCCTATACCTGCGGAGGCTACGGCTGCATGCATTCGCGTATCCCGTGGTCTCCGACACAAGGGTGGGAGAGGTAATTGCGGGGTTTTAGTCGGTAGGACGGCTCAGGCCGGTGAGTCCGACATACCTTTGAGCTCTGTCTCGGAGAGATCCGTAAATGAATTTCCCCGTGTTAAAAAAAAAAAAAAAAAAGGGAGCGATTATGTGGTACAGCCGCCCCAGGCCTAGGCCTAGTTGGCCTTAGGGAAAGTCCGTCACTGCCCGCAATCCATAGCAGCTACGCCTAGGCACTGATACATCAATGCATATAAATTTGGTCACGATCAGATAAGTTTTGAAGTCGGTTCATTATGTTTTTAAACATGTAATTATGTACTTATCTATTTAAAGTTATTATATTGAAAAATCTAATACCCCAACAATAATTGACCGATCGTGGAATCGAACAAGTGCATTAATTTTACACAGACGACTGAAGCAAATTGCAGGCCAGCAAGTATCCTCCTATAAATTACTTGCTCGATATTTTCTTGGAATATTAATTCTTTATAAGCTGCTTAAGTATTTTTATGATGAAATTGCTGGTACAAATGTTTTCAGCGTCGCATACCTGACCTTCGTGAGTACAACGTACTTACGTTGTACCTACTGACACTCCTCAAAAGCTACCGAGAGCAATCTTCAGACTACGGACACGAACTCAGCGGGAGCGGAGCGACGGCGGCGGCGCGGCGCGGCGTGGCGTGCGGTCCGGCAACGTACTCTAGACATTGACGCCGCTCATCGCGCCGCTGCCGCCGTCCGTCGCTCCGCTCATCGCTGAGTTCGTGTCTGCGGCCTTATACGTCGAATAAACACTTATCATTATTTTTCGACGTAATTTATAGACGAATATATTTATAAATCAATTCCGATTTGTTTATTTGAATGTCTCGGTACTGTAGTTGTGTTGCGTGCGCGGAAGGACTACGGACTACCGTCCGAGGTTTTGAGTTCGATCACCGTATCGGGTGAAGAGGTTTTTCTACTTAGTATTATTAGCTTGACCATGAGTTTAGTTTTTGGAATTTCACGTTAGCGAGTACGTAAAATATTTGTATGGTATACACCCGAATACCTCTAGCGGTTACGTGGCGAATTTACGTTTTTCATACAAATTATTTTACGTGGTCGCTAGCGGGAAATGTAAAAAAAAAACTCATGGGTAAGCTACAGCCCGGAGTCTGATATTTGTGCCCGATAGATCGCCCCCAAGCATATCTAGGACGGAAGTAGACTCGGCGAAATGTGGGTGTCCTTATTCGCTAGGTCACCTTTGCCTTTAAAGGTATCCCGCCTGTACAGGCGTAAGATTGTGAAAGAAAGAAAGAAAGAAAGTAAGTTTATAGATCAAGTATGATATTGTGTTTGATGTTTTGTTGTTATGATTGTTTGTTGTCGAGAAATATTTATTTTATTTGGAAACTATTTCTTTCTACCTACCCTTATCCCTTTCTACCTTAATATAAGGTCGGCGTAACACACTTTTTAAAGCATGTTGCAGAATGGTTTTGGCTTAGTTTTACGACCGGCTGCCTGCCTAACATCAACCTCCTCTGGGGGATCCATTCCCGGGAAAATTAAATTAGAATTCTCTTTTTCCAACCTTGGAATCGAACCCAGGGCCTCCCGTTCCACAGCCATTATATGGTGCCACTAGCCTAAAGAGGCGACTTATTTTGTTTTGAAATTATGTATGGTAATATAATTAATCCCTAAAATATTTATGCATTGCTCTACCGACAGGGGCATCTAATTATTAAGTAATTACTTGTCTATTGAGTAACGAGGGGATTCGATAGCGGGATTCCGAATTCCGGGATGCCGGGACGATTGTAAATAAGGGTCGCCTCCTTGGTCTAGTGGCAGCGTATATGGGCTGTTCGGATCGGATGATTCTGATCGGGTGGTCTTGGGTTCGATTCCTAGATCGGGTAAGGCAATTTTTCTAATTTGATTTGCCCGGAACTGGTTTCTGAAGGTTGACGTCAGGCCGGAAGCCGATCGTAAAAACGAAGTCAAATCTTTATATAACATGCTTGAAAAAGTGTGTTGCGCCTAATCCACACTAAGGTGGCATAAGGATAGGTAGAAAAAAAGTAAGTAAGAACATAGAAGTATAGTGATTTCTTAAGTTTACGCGAATGCTATTCATTGAAATAAAATATTTTTTACGGATTTTATCACGATTTGGTTTAATTTCTGAAAATCTAATAATTGAAAACTGACGGTCAGTCCAACCCGCGACCACGAAGACTGCAAAGCCTTCGAAACGTCGGGAATAAAAATTAAAACCAAATCGTGATAAAATCCGTAAAAATAATTTTATTTCAACAGAAGTATAAACTAAGGGGGTAATCTTTGACATTATCAAAAGATGGTTTAAGCTAAGTGCAGTTTTCATTAACGAAAATGCAAACTGTAATAGTGTTTGGACATACTTAGTAAACGTTACAGTAAGTATACTACCACCGGCAAATATTAATCAAAACCGTTATTCTATTAAGTCGGATTTCATCAACATGGGAACTTGATCAGCCTGTGATACAAAGGGCTGCGCTTCGTGCATCATTTAATTGTTTGCTTTGTAGCCACTACGCAGTATCCGTGATTTCAGTACGTGTATATACAAAGTACTTTGTGTCCGTGATTGAATTTGCGTCAATATAGTTTTTAGTGGTAGAGCCACGCTGTAGACAGTAACGTTTATAGCACGAATGGGCCGGCTCGACCGGTTAGATACCACTGTCTCACAGAAAACCGACGTACATAAAGTGACAGCTTGCTGTCGCGTTTCGTTCGGTGGGAGAGATTTCCGGTGGCCCATTTCCCCACTCCCTTTCCCAATCCCTTTTCCCTCCCCTTCCATTTCCTCCTTATAGGTTGGCAACGCACCCATGATTCCTTTTGTGTCTTGAATGTCTATGGGCGGTGGAGATCACTTACAATGAGGTGACCCATCTGCTCGTGTGACAGTCTCTGCTAATAAAAAAAAAGTTTTCATTTTAAATCATAGTAACCTTGTGACAAAGCCGGGGCGGGTCGCTAGCATGGACGTAAAAAAAAGATGGACGGAGCGCTATGAACATTGAATGTGAAGCAAGGTTTTCGGCCCATTCGATAAGTCGCCACCATAACGTGTCGATAGATCGAATGAGCCAAAAACCCTGCTGCACTTCCCATGTTCCTAATGCTCAGTCTATCTTTTTTTACGTCCGTGGTCGCTAGTTTATATATTCAAGTTATATTAAAATATTTTCATAATCAATAATCCAACGACTATATCTCAAAATAGTTCACCGTTACTGAAATTAAACAAGAAACACTATGGACGAAATAGGTCGTAGTACCTACTTATTTATATGGATATCATTATAACTGCCGGGCCTAGACCATCATCCATTAACGCCCCACCAAAACGAGAGCTTAACCGTTTACCGTATGGAGAACAATGTAACGCTGTTAAACGGAAAATGTTAGCTCAATATTCAATTTACTGCATGCAGGTATGCTCAACGTAAATATACGTGAATCATCTATGAAATACACAAACATTATTATATTTCAATAAATTGATTGTTTTACAAGAACTTTTTACAAATTATTGCACAAGTAGGCAAGCACTTTTAGGAAAACGTTTCTATAATAAGACGCTTTTATAAATCACTGATTTCTGAGGTTTACGCGAATGTTATGCATTGAAATAAAACTATTTTCACGCATTCTATCACGACGTTCCGAAATAAAAAAAAAATAAAAATAAAAATAAAACCAAATCGTGATAGAATCCGTAAAAATAGTTTTATTTCATTGCCAAATATTTGAAGATAATATGATTAAGATAGATATGACTGATATGACTAAGAATGAATCTATCATTACTTTTTAAACTGCCACTAAGAAAATTAAACTTTAATAAGCAAGTGAAATATCTTTATTTCTTTCTTTCTTTGGTGTACATGTACAATTTGTATGACGTTCTGCAAGCTATAAACATTTCGCAAGCTTTCGGCAACTGGTTTTTATACATACAGCTGAAACATTCAAGAATTACGAATTACTAGAGTCTCAGGCTGAGATCTATAGACCGAACTTCGACTAAGTCTAAGTCAAAATACGAACTTTGATTTAGTCCGAGTCATTTTCTACAAGGAAAACAGACTGACAGACAGACTAAGCAAAGATTTTCTTGTAAAAAATGACTCGGATTAAATCAAAATCTTCTCCGAGTTCGTTTCTTTGACTTAAACTTAGTCGAAGTTCGCTATAGATCTCAGCCTTAGTCTCACAAAACCTAGATGCAATACTGATAATAATATGTGAATTATACAAGCAAAGAGATTTGTGTAGACTTATCAAATAATATTGTACACTGTAAAGTATTATGTTCAGTCTAGACACACAATCGGAAACAATAAAAATCTTGTAATATCTACGTTGCATTTGTATGATGCTGAATTCAATAAAGCAAACAATATTGCACTAGAGGTCGGGTACTATAGACAAACATTACCGAACAAGCAAGTATTATAAACATATTGGGCCTTACTTAGAAAAATAATTTAACTGAGCCAATGGTAAAGAGTCTGTCGCTTTTATTTTCAAAGAATGTGACACAAGGAAAAAAGTCACAGACTATTCTTAGCCATTTGCTCAGCTTAACTGTTTTTATAAATAAGGCCCATAATGTCTGAGCTTCAGCTTCCAAGGTTCAAAGTTTGGTTGGTTTGGTTTGGCGTTGATCAATTAGTCAGTTCCGAGAATATTGAGATGTAAAGAACAGTAATTTCCTTGATCTAGTTACTAGTAGCAGCATATGTGTTTGAGTTTGTTTCTCAGGGTGGGCAACGCGTTACGTTTCTAACATAATTTGTCCGCGACTTGATTCGCGAGAGAGCTTAGTTTTCAAGACAGAAATATGTACAATGTGCTTGAAAAAGTATGTTACGCCGACCCCACATTGAAGTTTATTTATTTATTTATTTAATTTAATTTACTTAGGATTATTGTGATGTTTACATCACACACAAATTAACATTAAATTTTAAAATTAATACAGATGTTTGAAATAGGTTTCATAAAAATTAACAAAGAAATCTTACATAAACCATAGTGGCTGCTTTAAAAGCTGAGCATACATAGTTTAGGTAGGTACATAATGCGAAAATGAGAGTTAAGTTTAAGTAGGATAAGATCAACTGGTAACAAAAAGGGCCAAGGAAGTAACGATTAAGTAATAGTAGAATCAAAACAAGGCTATAGCGATCATGATATGGACTTTGGTTGTGGGTAGGAACATGGCTCTACCAAATACAAACCATTGTTCACATTTCAGTAGTAAAACAAATTCCTATAGGATTATAATCGTTCATGAGTCAAATTGATTTCACAGTTAATTTGTTTTTGCATGAATGGATGGTTTTATATCAAATAATTTCGTATTTTTATTCAGTTACATCAGTTTATCAAACACAAGTAGTTGAATTCAATTAATTGTGCTATTGTGTCTTAGTATCAGGATGATAACGGTAATTTGATAATAATAAAAATACCTAATATGTGAGAGCATGAATATTATGAATTGCTCTTTAAATTGTGCGCACTTCCCACATTTTTACAAATGAAAAAAAATTGATACATCGTAGTTCGTTTATAATTATGAACAGAAATGCTCCTCATAATAATGCTTGTGGTTGACACCACATGTAATTAAGTTATGTCACTCCGCCGTTCGAAGTACCTGCGTGGATGACGTGCGACGTCCATCAACATCCAAACAAAATTAAGTTCAGTGGCACGGATAACTACCGGCTAGCTACTTATTCGATTTGAGCTCGTTGCGCTCACGACATCTGATTGAAATTCCATAAAATGCCATGAGCGCAGTGACCATATTCGAGATTGATAAATAAAAAATAGTCTTGCTAAGGCCTTTGATCAAAGTCCTAATTTTTTTCGTTTCAAGTTACGGAATTCATAATGTAATATGGAACGGAAAAATAATAGTAAGCACCATTTGCTTTAGTATTAGATATTCACTACAGTAAATGTTGCCTGAGATATTTATATGTGAGTTTCCTAAGCGAGCGTCTCGCGATGCATCGACGAGGAAATTAAATACATTTTATAAAGCGTACTATTTTTTTAAAAGCACATTTTCTACGTGTGGAAAAATATGCTTTTAGTATGCAAACTTGAAAAATATGCTATTAGATGGAACAAAGTTACATTTTCCGCATTTAGCCCTGTACCGTCTTATGCCAGGTACACACCAATGGAACGAACGATCGCGAATCTATGACTGTTGCATTCACACAACAGAGAAAAATTGTTTGTATGAATGCAACAGGTGTAGATTTGCGAACGTTCGTCCGGTTGTTATGTACACGCCATTAGGTTTAAGATAGTCGAATCGGTAAAAGTGAATCTCAGAATTGTGTTGCAGAGCTATTGACAGCCTCCGTGGCGCAGTGGGCGAGTATCCGGCTGTGAAACGAGAGGCCGCGGGTTCAATTCCCGCACCGAGACCAATGTTTGTGTGGCCCACATATATTTATTTCGGGTCTGGGTGTTGTGACACCACGACACAAAAACACTCGTTCATACTATGGAGTTAGAACTACATATGTGTGTGACTGTTGGGTATTATAGCTGAAACAGTTAAATTAAACACATACATACACTTAAAAAAAAATAAAGGGAATTTGGGTGAAAAGACTGATTTACCCAGTACGGAGCGCGGCAGGATTAAGGTACTTAGCACAATATCATAGGTATAAGTCATAATGATAATATGGTTAATTCAACCATGTTTTGAAAATAAGTAAAAAGTCTATATAGCAAACACCGCAAAAAACATTAGTAGCTCATAAACATAAGTCGTAATTTAGAAATAGACATTGTATTGCGACCACTGAAAACAAAGTAATATTTTTAACATTTCATTTGGACTGTTTTATATTAATTTACCATCGGCCAAGTAGCCACTTAGCCATGTGAGCATAAAAACTACTTTTATTTTCAATATTTCAGATTTATATCCTCACAATTACTCTCTTGTTGAAAGTAGCTCAAACACTCCACGTGATGCCTCATCAAATTAGAGCTATAGAAAGAAAAATGATAAGTGATGCAAACATGCGCGAAATACTAACATTTTTGAATGATCCTGAAGTCTATAAGGTTGCCCGAAGATCTCAAAATTCAAAAAAATTAGAAAAGACTCGAGAACTTTACAATATATTAAAAAATACCGTATATCGCGAAGACAATAAACCAGTGTTGAACGAACACGCAAATCTTGTAGAATTAGAGTTGAAAAACTCTCTAGCACTTAAAAAGTCAGCTTTATATGACCGACCATACGTGGAAAAGAAAGGAAAAAATGACTTCCTAGTTATACGGCCAGATGTGATAGATCCCTACGTAACAGTTATACCCAATGCAATATTTTACAAAATAGAGAAGAAATGCGTCAATTGGCTGGACGATTGCAGCTTAAAGGGCATACGAGCAAGATTATTGCAAGGAGTCCACTCACCTTTCAAATAAATGGAATATCTATTTAAACGTTTATTTCATTTTCGAGGCCAATTACGAAAATAAAATGAATATCAGATGATTCCCAATTCAAAATTCACAATGCGACCAAGTGGACCTTAATTCAACTAAATTTAAACATTTCTAGGTAATTGTAATCAGAGTACAACCGAATCGTTTGCAAGTTGGAGGATATCTATATGTTGAACTCTGCATGTTGTCTGAAAAGCAATTTTGGCGGCAGATTATTGAGATCTAATGTTAATCCGATTCACTGACGCGATGGTGCAAACTCGTTTGCTCCTTCATGGAAACCAATATGAATACTATTATTCTGAAAGGGGAATTAGCAGTGGGAACTAAGTCGTTTTTATAAATAAAAGCATTGGCAGGTATCTACTTTAAAATTAATACTTTATGTTACATGAGGGCTAAGTTGCTGTGATAATATATAAAGATTTTTTCGCCTCACTACCCCAGTGATAGTTTTAGCGACTTTATTATTATTGATTAATGAGAGTGTCGATAAGGAAATTAGGTATATAATGACGGTACCAACAGTAATAATATTGAGGTTGGTGGGTAAACGAATCAGTTTCACTCAATAGTGGGGCGACAGCTGTTTATAAGGGCTGGTCATTTGAGGAAGCAGTTCGTGTTCACAAGTTGACAAATGTATAGTACGCCGAAGCCATGCCAGTTTATCATCTGAAAGCTATGTATAAAAGCTTTCTTTGGTTATAAAGTAAATAAGTGATCGTATATAGTGAAATATAGTGAAGTCCTGACAAATGGTTGCTACTTGTGGCGACATCTCTGCAATGCGCGCCGAACTAACACGCATCGAGCGTCAGCGCACTAGCTTCAGCTACGGAACAACAGATCGAGCCACCGAATCCTAAATCACAATGGCAAAGTTTACCGCGGACGTAGCATATATACAACCTCCGAAGATGAACCATCGGAGGGGCCGCGGCGGTCAGGCACTACACCTGACGAGAAGATCTCCCCTCTGGTGGAGGAACAACGACACTACTAAAGCATTCGTGTTATTAAAGTGCTAACAATAGAGTACTTGGAACTCTGAAGTGCTATGGTCAAAGCCAAGGTTGAGAAACGAGCACGTCAGATATATAATTTAATTGAAAATTATAAACATGGATTGTGTCTTAATTTATATTTATTATGTATTATGTATACTACCTAGAACACAACAAGCATAATAAACTACGGACAAAAAACCTCCAAAACTTAAGATTCTATATACTCTTTTCTGTTTATCATTAAATCTGGACCATTTATTTATAAGCTATTCATTGTGACCACTCCAATACTCTCAAACACAAAACCTCTGCTGGAAATAAGTGAGGAGTTGGTTATTGTATTATTGAAGTCGCAAAATATTCTGAATATCCGAAGTTCTAATACAAACAATACTAACAACTCCGTGGTGCAGCGGACGAGCAACCGGCTGTGAAGCGAGAGGTCGCGGGTTCGATCCCCGCACTGAGACAAATATTTGTGTGGCCCACATATATGTTTCGGGTCTGGGTGCTGTGAGACCGAAAGTCTCTCGTAGTTCCTGATACCCACGACACGACTCAATCTTAGTGTTGGGTCAGGACTATGTATGGGATAGTTGGGTGTTATTACAACATACAAACTGAACGGGTAGTAAAATGTATTTTTCACTTATTTGTTGGTCTATTATTTTTGTTTTATTTATTTTAGTCTAATCTGTAGTTTGTATTTGCTTTTTTAGTTATAATTGTGTAGATTTTCATCGAAATATTGATAGCGTTCCGGATTGTAGTTAATAAAATCGGTTGCGAAACTTAATTAAAATTTGTATACGTTTATTTTTGCACAAGTTATTCTGTTCGATTGTCGGAAATAGTATAAAGCAGTTTATTTAATTAATAGACAAAAAACAGTAGTATCAATGCAAAGGTAGTTAGAACTAAAATAAATATTATATTCGTATAGCCTTTCTTAGCGGCTCCGCTTGCCTAGATTTTTTTGTGGAGTGCGATAAATTGGATTTAATTTGAATTTGTACAATGCGAATTTAATTAGCGTAGCCATGAAAACGTAACATATAGAGACAATTTCTTTCGCATTTATAATATTGTATAGAGTGGGGATTTTGTAACCAATTGTAACTGTTTGATGTCAGACAAAATTTTGTATTTCAGGTACACTGTGACAATTGTGGGGTTATTCTTCACAAATATCCTCGAAGTTGCCAATAGCGAGGTTGTACTGGCTAGGGCATTATTCTACACTGACGTTAAAGGGCAAGTGTTGCTAGCCACTGGGGAACTACCAGAGCGAACACAAGATAGAATAATAACCGACATACAAACACGCATGCACGCCAACGTAACTGTGAAAGTGTTGCCAGTGTTCGCCAACGTTGCCGACATCCCGCTGAATATAAATATTCTAAATTATTTGAGAAGTTTGTATTCATCAGTATATGTCGCAGAATTTCCTAAACGATTGTCCCGCAATCTTCTACAGGAGATGTGGCACCACATATTGCACAAAAAATTAGAAAAAAACAAAAATATCCCAGAATGGTTAGACATGAATAATGTGCAAACATCTGTTTCGGAGAGTAGCACCCGACCTTCAACAACCAGGATGCTAGAGTCCCACGAGGAGTTTATACCAAATGACATATTTTATAGTATCGAGAAAAAATGCACTAATTGGGCGGATGGTTGTGATTTGCAATCTGGCTCCATAATGAACATGAGCAGTAATATATTTCACATGCCGTTAATGAATAAACGACCGAAGACATTTCGTTGGGATCCGTGAACTGTGCTCATGATTACATCACAATATCTTTAACAGTATAGGTTGTCAAGTAAATCTAAATACACGGAGAACACTCTATTTTTATTGATGTACCTATAATTTTGTTAACAAACTCTACACGTATATGTGATAACGCTCTTTTTTAAAACCTTATTTAAGATTCACAGCGTGGTGAAAATCATAGAAGAAAATTTTTTTGTGTTTTTCACGAAACACATGTCAGTAGGCCAACCATGACTTTTTAAATCTCGCTAACGACTACGTAAAATATTTGTATGACAAATACGCGAACGCCTCTCTCGGTTACGTGGGGAGCTGGCGTTTTCATACTAATTATTTAGGTAGTCGCTAGCGTAATGAAATGTCAAAAAACTCATGGTCGAGCTGGTGTTTTAAAAAACAATATTATATATAATGCTCTATAAAACTTTTTTTTATAGAAGAGGGAGCAAACGAGCAAGTGCGTCACCTGATGTTAAGTGATCACCGCCGCGCCGCCCATAAACATCCACAATACCAGGGGAATCATGGATGCGTTGCCGGCCTTTGAGGTAGATATAGGCTCTCTTCTTGAAGGTAGGCTTAAAGAGGCTTTAGACAAAACTAACGAATGTTCATTCTATGTTCACTTATAAAATTGCTAGAGCAATTTCATATTGTTCTAAGTTTTTTACACTAAAAGATTAACTGTTGTTTACACCTGCTGATTGAAAAAAATATAATGTTCAAGCACTAGTTGTTAATTGTCTGTAAAGTTTTTCCGCTTTTACCGAAACGAGACTTAACGCTTGAGCGATCTCTTTCAGGCACACTTACGGCCGGTTTCAATAAACGATCTCAATATAAGGTGCAGATAGATCTCGTTTTTGAACCAATCAAATCAAGTCATTCGACGAAGTCATGTTCAAATTGTGTTCTTATTGGCTAATTTTTCTAATCTATCTACACATTAGAACTGAGATTATTTATTGGAACCGGGGATTATTTATTGATGAAGAGAAGAGTTTACTTACTTGGATATAATATTTAAACCATATACTTATGCGATCCCTACACATTTTACAAGTTTCAATAAACATTTTATTTTTCCGCTTCAAAATAGATCAAAAAGCAATTATAGCCCTTGTTTGGCCGTTGATGCGAATTGGGCCACTGTCGCATACATTATCTCGGTACTGCGATGGCATGGCTATCGATACGCATCTCCATCCAAAATAGTATCCGTGATTGAATAATTTAAGCCACCATACTATGTATGTATGTCCTAAATGCAATAATTGAAATATTAATGGTGATTGTATACTCTGCATGATTATCAATTAGTCCAAGTACATGGTTAAGCCAATACCTACCCTGCCCGTCTAGCATGCGCGCCACGATATATCCCAATAATCGACTGTCGAGATGTTGTCTACAATATTGTATGAAAATAAACAAGGACGCATGTAAGTTTCCATAGACAAATAGAGTAAACCGGTTATAACAGGACAAAAAGCGTAGACAAAATGTTCTCGTGGTACGCATGCTAGGCGGGCTGGAAAGGAAAGAAATAGGGATTGGGAAGAAAAGAACCTTAATTAAGTCTCACTTACCACCGAATGCTCATACACTTAAGGTCGCTCTATGTCGTTTAAGGCAGCCTTATCTGTCAAAATTGTATGGTGAAAATCAATGTAAGAAGCCCTTAAAGTTGAATAGCGTTTGACCATTCGCGCATTAATGTTTTATAGCGATGCAGTTTGCTGCCGATACGTGCTGTATTTTTTTGCAAACGAGCAGGTAGGTCATCTAATGATAAATTATCTCCACGGTTAAAGCATATAAAAGAATTGAGTCCGTTCTGTGATCAAAATGGATCGGAACATGTAGGAACGGCGCGGCATTCCCTTTCGTGAAAAATTCAAGCACGCAGGGGGAAAAGGGTACCTACCATTTCGTGAAAAATGTCTATTCTAAGCACTGGGTGCGTTGCCAATCATATATTAATAATTGGGAAATATGAAAAATAAAACAAATAGGGCTTTTGAAGAAGCTGGGCCACCGAACATTTCACTCACTGAACAAAACTAACAGCGAGACCACTCTATATCGTTTTTTTTTTTAGGACAAACCGTCTGAGTAGGCCCATTCGTGCTAGAGACATCTTAATTTATAAGTTCAAAATTTAAATTTAGTCGATAAATTGCTGATACCAATATGATCTATTAATGGTTAGATCATGTTGGCATTAATATTTTTGTCTCTTTTTTGTGGGTTGGTTCATACTTGCACAACTTTGTGGCCTAAGAGACCGTGGTACGTCGTCCTTCACTCATCTGATAACAAGATGAAACATATTTTTTTATCAAATATCATTTATTTACAAAGACCTCTCATTTCCAACACATTTCGATAAGCAAGATATTATAGGCGTGTTTATAAACAAATAAATAATAATAAATAAATATACCCAAAAGTCACACACCTAGTCTTAACCCCACATTAGGTATAACTTGTATCGTGGGTGTCAGATAAAGAGAGAGACTTTCGGTCTCACAACACCAGGCTAGAAACAAATATCTGTGGGCCAACAAATATCAATATAATATAATAAATGATATTTGATAAAAAAATATGTCTCATCTGATTATCAAGAGTACAGGTCGAGGTACCACGATCTCCCCTACCATTATTATTAATTACCACACCTAAAATATAAGTAATTTATTCCTTACATGAGGGATAGCAGAGTAGTCTTTCCAAAGGCGGTGCCGATGCCGGTCCATTCCACGACGGCATCGTTGAGAACTGTTACAGACAATGACATTTTAGCGATTATACACGCAAAGATAAATATCTTTGATCAGGTCCCGTCCGTTAAAGTTAAGATTATTGTAACAAGCAGCGATTCTCAAAATACATATATTAATTTTGGTCATTGCGGTAGTTCGAAACTATTTTTAAGTAACTTGTACCTTTCTTTCTACCTGCCCGTATCCTACATGTATGCGGGTTCAGCGCAACACTTTTACATGCGTATTGCAGAAAGGTTTCGGCTTAGTTTTTCGACCAGCTGTCTGTATGAAGAGATCTAGTTCCAGGTAAATTATCTCATTAAAACATCCCGTCTGACCTGGGAATCGAACCCAAAATCTCCCGGTTCAGTTAGGAGGCGACGCTATACATACCTACTTATTACATACCAAGTCTTAAAACTAAGGCCAACTTAAGATTTATTTTACATCAAAGAAAATTCGAAATGTGTATTCGTCCTCACATTAAGGTGGCATAAGGGCAGGTAGAAAGAAAAGCTTTTTGCAGGCAAGCCTTTACGACTGATTTTGTAGTTGAATTATCTTTCCTATGACACCAATTTTTATTGGTTATCAGATCGCTGTAGTTATTTATATTGACATGCCTGATCATTCATAATTGCTTGCCAAGTAGCCATGAAAAATAAGTAGGCAAGCCTAACGAGGCATATTCTCCATGTTAAAAACTACCATCAAATTTTTTTTTTCGGTTATCAAAAGAGTGAAGGTTATGAAAAAAAACATTTAATTAAAAAGAGTTATGAACACAATTCCATAGGCAAGCTATTATAGGCGTGTTTGTAAATAAATGATATTTGATAAAAAAAGGTCTCATCTGGTTATCAGATGAGGGAAGGTCGATGTACCATGGTGTCCCCTACCATATCTATCATAATTGTATGTCGAAAACAATGTAAGAAGCCGTTAAAGTTGAGTAGCGTTCCAGTAATCGGGCGATAGCCTGATAATTTGATTAATTCTGCCCCAATCACGTTCCCTCAACTGGGCAGTTGAAAAAACATTATAATTATTATTATAATATGTGGATATAAGCACTAATATAATATGAAGATTAATATTAGAATAATTAGATTACATAAAAATATTAATAACGTTATAAACATATGTACCTACCTATGCTTAGAATCATTAAACGATTCCTTTTTTTCTAAAAAAGAAAAGTTACATTTTATTTAAAATAAAATAGTTATACAGGTCGTTTCAGAAAGTTGGTAAAAAATAGAAATAAAGTTACGCTTCAAGAGTATTTATTTACTCCAAACATTATTCCAAACATTCATTTGTAATCGAAAATTAAAACAAGTAATAGAGTTCTGACAGTCGCAAAACGATGATAATTTTCGTTTCCTAGATTTGACTAAAAACGCGGCTTGCGGAAAATTCAAACATTTTTGCATTGAGTTTTCATTATCTCCATTAGACTAGCAGCGCCGCTTGCGGAAAAACTTAAATAAATGTTGTCACTATGGCCAAAGAGGGTTGTGGCCATAGTGATGGCACTACCATTGTTTTTTTTTTTTTGAAGATCTATCTATCCAGGCCTAATTTTCACACCCTTTTGCGCTAATAACCAAAATATTTTATTAAATTGAAGAAACAAAATAAATTAAGGATTTAGTATGAATCTCCGGAAGTAATCATAATACTTATATGGGAATTAATAATAATAATCAGTTTAGTGTTAATAATTATTTTTCTGTCAATTTGTGAGTCGCTTTGTCTGTTGGGTAAGTTATATTGAATCTGTCTATTGGACTATTTTTTATTTTTACGAACTATATACATACGTGCCAGAGACAATAATTTGTATGATTGCAGTATTGTAAATGAAGAGCCATCTGTTGAGGAACTTGGTGATATTCGAAGGTCGTTGTTTTTAACTATATTTTATCCTTTGTCCTTTTCCCAGCAGTGGGATAATGATAGGATAGATACATAAATAGATATCCTTACTAGGATAATGACAATATGATAGGATAGATAGTTAAATAGATATCCTTACTTCCTTAAATATTTTTATTGTGATATTTCTGCATATTCCACCACATAGGTATGTGTATACATACAATTTTAATTTGAAATAAATTGTACGTAAGTATTTGTGTACCTATATCTAAGGTGATTAGTACCTACTTAAGTATTTAATGTGTTTATTGACTAACACAAAAAGATTGATTAAAATCCTTTTCGACGCTAAGCCAAATGTAAAATACATATTTCTACACTAAGGTCCGGATATGGACTACGGTGAGTTGCCGCGACCCAGATAGAGTCTAGTTATGACCTAGATTCTAGTGTATATACGAGCCTTGTGCTCTATCGATTCAGCCCAGGACGTACAGCGCCCTCTGGGGTGGCGCTAAACAACAGTTAAATGTCAAGAGTCAATGCAATTTATTGCGCGTAACAAATATAAAGTTAACAAATATAATTTATAAATATGAAAATAAGAATGTCAGAGACTTTTAGTAGTACATAGAAGTCTCTGAAGGATGTAACTATTTTCATATTGAAAATAATTTGATAACATTGTTTCATAAATTTAATAAACTATATCATAATAATTAATCAATGAAATAAAAACTTAGCATAGTGTTTGCAAAATTGTTTGTATTGTTCTATTTAATGTGTTTATTAAATTTCCGTTAAAATATAAAACATCTTTTATACATATACACATCATAAATGCTAATAATACTGTTTGGTTTATATTATATAATAAGTTATAATTACAATACAAATAATATAATTACATAATTAATAGATAATAATAATATAAGATAATACAATAATATGTTATCGTTAAGTAATATTACAAGTGTGCTTGTTGCTTACAATATTCAACACTGCGTCCTGTAGTCCTGTGCCTTTGTTTATAAACTTCTGTAGGTAGTCGGTAGGATTTAATATAAATATTTTCTGTTTTATGGTTTTGTTCTTCAACCTTGACATTGTTTTTTCAAAAATTGTCTTCATTATCTTAGTTTATCTAGCTGAGTATTCTCTTTTTTATCGGCTATGAAACTAAAACACGAAATGTATTTTTTTATAAATAAATCTTCATGTATCTTTAAAATGAAACAACTTTCGTTTAACAATATTCTAGATGCGAACAGAAGAATTTTTTTATTTTATAGATGTTAAATTCCTTTTATATATTATAATATTTCATACCTCGTAATTATATATTTATGGCACTCAAAATCTACATTTAATATGTATTCTCCATTTAGCGCAATTTTTGTTGAGCCCTTAACAATAAATTGTTACCTTCAGCATTGTTTTCCTTTTTTAAAATTAATATCATTTTCTAAATATTTCTATGTTTTTTTTCCAGTGATTTCACATAAAACAAAGTATTTCCACAATCACATCTTCCATTTTGTTGAACTAGACGAATCCAACTTTCGGCACTGAACTATGTTCAAATCATACCAAAACATAGCAATGCATTATTACGCAGTAAAAATGGCGTCGAATTCTATTCTACGTCGTAAGGCACCAAGAATCCTAGAAATCAATACTTCTATCCAGATGTAATGCCGTGATTGGCTGATTTTAAACACTCTTCTCTCTTGTAGATCAGGGGTAGTTGTGTCTTCCTCTTGCAAAATCTCCCCATCAGCGGGGGGCATCCCACCCCTTATACCCCACCTCATGTATCCCCCAGGCCCCATCCCACAGCCTCGCTGTGTTACCATCTACGAAGTTACCAAGGACAATAACTGGTGAACAATATAGAAAAATAATAATATTCTAGTGCACCTCTTTGTCTTTACCATAAGTACCTAGATACGGATAGTCTAGAAAATGCCTAATTATTATATGTATATAAACCAAAATGTACTTACTGCCTTTTAATATTTGTATTAGTTACCTTTTGATTTTTTTATGTACGTAGGTACTGAATCGTAATTTTGTTTCATATATTTTAATTTCTAAATGTAGCTGCAGATTGCCTCTTGAAATGTTTATTTTATAATATCAATATGTCGTTATCGCCTGCTTAAGGTCCAAATTAACCAAACACCTGTCAAAGCTCACGTCAATTCAAAATTAAACTTCTAGATCAGAACAGATCTATTCAGAATCTCGTAGTGCCATGAAAGCGGTAATATTGATTGTTAATTTGATCACTTTTCCAGAAAGCAGGGGTGAACATAATATTGTGAACTCTTTAGACAAAGCCTACCCAATCATAATACCTATAACAAAACAATTAATACATTACAGGTACCTTATGAGTGAGGTCAAATCACAGAAACCAGATAACAATATTCTCATTTGTCGTGCCATAGGTATACCCACCGAAGTTCTTTTATTAGAGGAAATCTGTTCCAATATTTCCTGCAGTTTGCACACAAAAGATGCTACGATAACAGTGCGACATCTATTGGTGTTCGAAAATTGAATGCAGTACAGTTTGAAGTACAACAATATTTACCATGACATGGTTAAATGGAATAACGTTCAATAACGGGATCGTTAAAAGGGTTAATTACTCTACTGAATCCTTTGTCAATACTAGTGTGACATCTGTTGAACCTGAAGTGTAAACTAGTCCAGCCAGTAGGGTAACTCTTGTCACTCGATTCGACTTCGAGTAAGTAACTAAATCGAATCGAGTGTCAAGGGTTACCCTATTTCCTTGGATGGGTTCAGACATGATTTGATAGGTGGGGTCATTAATTTAATATACCAATATTTACCAAGACATGGTTCATTATTTTAATAACGGAACCGCTATAAAGAGTTCTTTTCTTTACTGAATCCTTTGTCAATACTAGTGTGACATCTGTTGAACTTGAAGTGTAAACTAGTTCAGCCAGTAGGGTAACTCTTGACACTCGATTCGACTTCGAGTAAGTAACTAAATTGAATCGAGTGGTGTCAAGGGTTACCCTATTTCCTTGGATGGGTTCAGACATGATTTGATAGGTGGGGTCATTAATATAGTATGCCAATATTTACCAAGACATGGTTCATTATTTTAATAACGGAACCGCTATAAAGGGTTCTTTTCTTTACTGAATCCTTTGTCAATACTAGTGCGGCATCTGTTGAACTGGAAGTGTAAACTAGTTCAGCTAGTAGGGTAACTCTTGTCACTCGATTCGACTTCGAGTAAGTAACTAAATCGAATCGAGTGTTATCCTATTTCCTTGGACGGTTTGAGACATGATTTGATAGTTGGGGTCATAGATATATTATTTACCTAGATGCACAGTTGACGGTCGGAAAATGGGACAGCAAAGAAGTGCTTAAGCACTTCTTTTGCCTGCAGTCGGACGCCGATAGAATTCTAAATTTCAAAATTCAAATTTAAGAACACTTGATCATTTCGTTTAAAAAGCTACTTTATAACACATGCATAGGGTTATATTTGTGTTGATTTAATTAAAACTTACGATCTTTTTCTTTGTTTTATTCCTGAGACCAATTTTGAGGAGGACATTTGCAAAGAACTGTGCATCTAGGGTATATGTTTGATGGTTGAGGTCATCAATATAATATACCACCAATTACCAAGACATGGTTCATTTAATAACGGAACCGCTGTACATAGTTATTTTCTTTACTGAATCCTTTGTCAATACTAGTGCGACATCTGTTGAACCTTAAGTGTTAACTAGTTCAGCCAGTAGGGTAACTCTTGTCACTCGATTCGACTTCGAGTAAGTAACTAAATCGAATCGAGTGTCAAGGGTTACCCTATTTCCTTGGATGGGTTCAGACATAATTTGATAGGTGGGGTCATTTTTTTTTTTTTTTTTATAGCAGAGATTGGCAAACGAGCAGATGGGTCACCTGATGGTAAGTGATCTCCACCGCCCATAGACACCCAAGACAAAAAAAATCATGGGTGCGTTGCCGACCTAAAAGGAGGGAATGGAAGGGGAGGGAAGGGGATTGGGAAAGGGAGTGGGGAAATAGGCCACCGGAAATCTCACTCACCGAACGAAACGCGACAGCAAGCTGCCACTTTACGTCGGTTTTCTGTGAGACAGTGGTATCTAACCGGTCGAGCCGGCCCATTCGTGCTATAGACGTTACTGTCTACAGCGTGGCTCTACCACCTGCAGATTTTATAATATAATATACCAATATTTACCAAGACATGGTTCATTATTTTAATAACGGAACCGCTATAAAGAGTTCTTTTCTTTACTGAATCCTTTGTCAATACTAGTGTGACATCTGTTGAACTTGAAGTGTAAACTAGTTCAGCCAGTAGGGTAACTCTTGTCACTCGATTCGACTTCGAGTAAGTAACTAAATCGAATCGAGTGTCAAGGGTTACCCTATTTCCTTGGATGGGTTCAGACAAGATTTGATAGTTGGGGTCATCAATATAATATATCAATTCGTATTGGGTATTGGGGGATACACGTGTTGGTGCCTGCGTCGACCACCTGTCCCGCCACAGGGCTCTCGACTTGCCTATTATTTTTCCTCTTTATTTTGGGGCTTACCTCTTCTTTTGTGATTGAAAAAATTTGATACAATCATTTATGATTCTGGTGACAACCTAAAAACCTATAGAAGATGGTGGCAGGTTTTTAGACTGTAGGTACTAGGTTTCGTTATTTTACTCTTTTTTCCATGTATAGCCGCCAATTAGAGAGCGGCAAAGGGGTTGTCTATTCTAGTGTATAGTTCTATTAATATGGTACATACTCCGGTCCTATAGAAGAATAGTCTTTACAAAAATACGTAAATGAACTATAAAGCAGCTTAATAGGTTTTTTATTGCGTGTCAGACTCAACATGACATGACGTTGTAATATATTGGTCTCCTTGACCAAGTGGCAGCTTATGAACTATGGACCAGGAGGTCCTGTGGTCGAGTCCCACGTCGGGCAATGATTAGCCTGGCGGGTAGCTGGTCATTAAAACCAGCCAAATCTTTTCTACAACACGCTTAAATAATATGCTGCTAATCCCAAATTTGAGGACTGTAGTTATTAGTAAGATTATGGTATGATACTACCAGTTGTTTTTTGCATTATTACCGACTTTAAGAGTAATGAGACAACAGACTTATTTTATTTCATAAAAGTTGATATTTTGTAAAAAAAACATCACCTTTCCTATGTTGTTTTGAGATAGTAATTTTATAAACCTCTGCTAAATGCTATCAGTTTTATGTGTGAAGTTTGTAATTAGCACAAGTCTATCCACAGAATGTATGCGTATTATGTATATGTATTTATCTGTTACTCCTCTTAAAATAAATAAAGCTAGTAGCTAGTAGGTTAGGTACTACGATACTAGGTTGACAATAGCAAATATTGCCAAAAGTTTGCTTTCAGCTTTTTTAAAATAATATGTCTGGCATTCGCAGGCTCTCGCACTAGAAAGATTTTTTTGATACTATTCAAAATTAATCTTACTGTAAAATCTAAAATAATGTGTTTCAGTATCATTTGTTTTAAATTGAAAATGGTGCCCGACTGCCTCGGTGGCGTAGCTGTATTTCGGTACGACTATCGTTCTGAGGTCTCGGGTTCGATCCCCGGGTCGGGCAGTGATATTGGTTTTTTCCATATCAGCCCGGAGTCTGGAATTTGTGCCCGATATGGCGATAGGCTCGCCCCCTATCACATCTGGGACGGAACTAAGCTCGGCTTAACATGGGTGTACTAGCTCGCTAGTGCGCCTCTGCCTACCCCTTCGGGGATACAGGCGTGAGCTTATGTGTTTTATGTTTATGAAAATAGGTGTGTTAAGGTATGAGAGAGCTAGGTAATATATAATGATACTACACGTTTAGTAATAATTTTTATTTATTGTTAGTTGCATTTGTTCTCAAAGCAGCGGTACCGATAATAGACAGGCATTATTATTGTTTAACATAGTTACATTAAATGTTACGTAGAATGTAGACATATAATATCAGTACTTTCATACTCTCATATATAGGTATATATCATAATATAACCAAGCTAAATACAACTTTAACCCATCTGAACCACGCAAATAAGGGTACAACCGATAATAAATGAGAGAGTAACGTTAAAATTAAATGCCACCGCGTTTATGTCGAGAAACAATAGGTATATAAAAATAAACGAAAAAACTACTTAAAATATTTCGTTGCTCACAAAGCGAATATGATTAATATAATCGCCTATCTACAATACAAATGTAAATAAAATGGCAGTGGTAAACACAAGTATGTAGCATTTCAACATATTTTGGCACATCGAGGTACATATCACTGGGTGCGGTAATCACTTTGCGAGTTTATATAGGATAGCGCTGGCCGAACGAAAGCATCGCGAATAAGCTGATATTGAAATTAGAAAAAAACGTAAAAAAGAATTGTATTTTTATTAGTATAATAGTTTCCTAACTACTATATTTTAACGTTATTTCGAAACTTATGGCACCAATGCAACTCTGCCGAGCACCCCGTTGCAGTATACACTCAACATTGTATGTTGTCCGATCACTTTAATTCATTACATTACCATATCTATATACTAAACTAGCCATATTGTCCAGATTGAATTATACCTAATACTAAAAGAACAATTTCGTTAAATCTCTACCTTATTATCTTAAACAAACGTATGTTCATTGGTTTATGAGAAGTTAATAAACATTGATGACTATAATTATAACACATTTTTCCATTTGATTGTCTGTTCAATATTACGCAGGAGTGTAGAGATTTCGTAGATTCGTTCGCGTAGTTCCTGGCAGCTAGACCCTGCCGGGGGTAAAGCTGTAAACAAAATGCAATGTATTACTTTGATGAAACAATACAAGTATTAATAAAACAAAAACGATAAATCTATAAGCTACAAGAATTATATAAAATGAAAGTAATGACATAGATGAACGTTACGATACAACGCGAGCCAAGCCCTGGTTGCCGCTACTTATTCGGGAGTACTCCATTTAGTTATGAGTAAGATCACGTCAAGTGGACCCCCCATTTACCACTTGATCATAAAAATTTAATCTATATATATTTTTCATAAGTACTTATGATGGAAAAATGATCCCCCAAACGATTTTTAAAAAAATTGATTTTAACAACACTTTTTTAACAATGAAAATTTTAAGTACTTTTAATTAAAAAATGGATTAAAAATCAACCGTAAGAGATAAATTCATGAAATTTTCAGCATCCATGGTCAAATGTCTATACTTTAAGAATATATTAACGACTTAAGATTATTTGTTTATTTTCGTATTGTTAACTAACTTTGAAGTTAACAAATGAAAATTTAACTCATTTCTTGGTAAAAAAATGCATTTTTTTTTCATCGGTCACATGCTTTATTCATTTAAGTTTAAGATTCCGGAAGAAAATTTCACTGCTCGCCATTAGTTTAAACAAAATGAATTTATTTATGACAGCGTGTCAGCCGCCGAGCGCTGTGGAAGCGCCGCGCTACCGAGCGTCTCGTACTGCATTAAAGCTTTTATCAGTGATAATTTAAAATAATAATACAAAATATTATTATAAAACAAATTTTATTATTATTTACGTTATATTATTATAATTATTATCAATAAAATTTTATTTTTTGTTAACAATATCATAAAGAATATAATCATAACACATTGAATAGAACAAACAAAAGCTTAATTTATATAATTAAATGGTAAATTTGTCGTAAATTAAATATTTTTTTTGCGTATAAACGCAAAGCATGAAATAATTATTAAAAATAAAAGCTGAAGTGTTGTTAAGTTGTGTTTTTTCAGTTAATATTTTAGTATTATAATTTTTGATTGTAATAATAATATTTTCTGTGATTTAAAATGGGCCGAGTGAATAAGTGTTGCAATCCGTTCAATAAAAAAAATCACAATTATGTGATTAAAAAATTAGTTTTAATTACAGCTAATCGTGCTTGCCAATTCAAAGCCTTTATAGGAAATTATATGTGCAATTCTTGTGAGAGGGCAATTTATCTGGGACGCGAACCTGCGATACGGAAGAATACATGCAATAAACCTGTAAATAATGATTCTATTGTTGATACGATTGAGCCAGAAGTAGATGAAATTACAGATGATGATAAGAAAGATCCGACTTTTGAGTGTGATGCTATTGGCAATCAATTGAAAATTGAAAATGTTAATAAATTGCTGTCGGAAGTTGGTGAACCACCGATAAAATTAAGACGAGTGTCAAGTGTAGCTGTGTGTCAGAAAGCTATTTTAACTTCTGTGAAAAAAAATATTTAATTTACGACAAATTTACCATTTAATTTAAGCTTTTGTTTGTTCTATTCAATGTGTTATGATTATATTTCTTATGATATTGTTAACAAAAAATAAAATTTTATTGATAATAATTATAATAATATAACGTAAATAATAATAAAATTTGTTTTATAATAATATTTTGTATTATTATTTTAAATTATCACTGATAAAAGCTCAATGCAGTACGAGACGCTCGGTAGCGCGGCGCTTCCACAGCGCTCGGCGGCTGGCGCGCTGTCATAAATAAATTCATTTTGTTTAAACTAATGGCGAGCAGTGAAATTTTCTTCCGGAATCTTAAACTTAAATGAATAAAGCATGTGACCGATGAAAAAAAAATGCATTTTTTTACCAAGAAATGAGTTAAATTTTCATTTGTTAACTTCAAAGTTAGTTAACAATACGAAAATAAACAAATAATCTTAAGTCGTTAATATATTCTTAAAGTATAGACATTCGACCATAGATGCTGAAAATTTCATGAATTTATCTCTTACGGTTGATTTTTAATCCATTTTTTAATTAAAAGTACTTAAAATTTTCATTGTAAAAAAAAATGTTGTTAAAATCAAAATTTTTAAAAATCGTTTGGGGGATCATTTTTCCATCATAAGTACTTATGAAAAATATATATAGATTAAATTTTTATGATCAAGTGGTAAATGGGGGGTCCACTTGACGTGATCTTACTCTATAGTAACTCTACAAAACTCTGGAAACTGGTCGCATTGGCTTCACTATTATGCTTTGTGGTTTTGTCCGCGCTACCACGCATCGTTTAACTGTATCATTGAGACGTATTGAACATTATTTGCTTGGCGTTAGATCACCATGTTAATTTCTGACTAGGTATCAATAATCACAAGTTTAAAAACTTAACCGACTTCCAATTTACCGATCGTGTTCTAATATATATGGGACCACCCTTGAAACAAGCTCTATCGAACACAAAAATAATTTTGAAAATCGGTCCATATTTGGCAGAGATATCGCGTAACAAACATAAAAAAAAATACCGACGAATTGAGGACCTCCTCCTTTTTGGGAAGTCGGTCGATAAAGTAGAGACGATAACATTTCAGGAAAATAATATTCAATAAAAATAATATCGATAAACTATTTATCGACATTACGTTGGAAAATTGTTAGTTTACCCACCTGGTACATTCCGTTTAGAAGTCGATATTATTAAGATAATACATCGTGTTCATGTAATTATACAAGAAACACATCAAGGACGGTACAAGGGCGTGCAGAGCAACGTTAAATTCGAGACCAGATTTAGAGTTGAAGAAGTATCGTGGTGGCGGCGACTCGAAAACATCGATCTCTTCGAAGTAGGGATACACATCGGGAAACATTGAACTGATTGATGGATCCATAGGCAGCGTGCAAGTTAATGTTTTATTAGTGATGTATAATGGAGAGTTCGTTAGTAATGGTTATATATACGGAACACGAGCATAATAGATGTAAGTAAGAAACATTTTGCTATTATCTCATATACAACGTGGTAAAATTACCTCGCTTTTAATTTTTGCTACTTAAATTACCGACAACGTATGCTTAGTTTAATCTTGTCATTAGGTCTATGAATCGACTTTAAAAAGAGCAACAGCTTATGCTATATTTTCCCTAAAAACATTGGAGGGAACTCCCAGTAAACGCTCAAACTATACATTTTTAATATACATATAAAATTATATTAAACCTATCCCACTTAGTAGAAACAAAAAGATATGTAGACTTACATTTATAGACCGTACATAGACTTTGCTCAAACTTTATTATGAATATCTCATTATATTATATGATAAGTTATTCGTTAAATATTTGTCCAACCGTGCAATGCACTTTATTATAGTGAGGGGAGATGTTATTTTTATCGATAAAGCTTATAGATAAATCAAATCGTTTGTACTCACTCTCGGCACCGCTGTGCGTTCCTTCCTGCGACAGCTTCCTTTCCAATATTGAGACCGCGGTCCGTGCTCATCAGCTCAACTTGTTCGATACAACCAGAAAGTCCGGGGTAGTTGTACAACAGGTTCAAACTATCCGGTATGCCACCTGAATAAATATCGATGTTTAGACACATCGGTACGATATAGAATATAAGGAATCGATTTTTTATACCGCCTGAGAAAAGATGTGAATTTTGCTAATTTAACCATCGTATTTATATCATCATTTTATGCTATACATATACCCGTCTCAATGCTGAGCATTTGTTTGAAATGAGGAGAGACTTAACCCAGCTGTTCTAATGCGCGATGGAATACTTCACGAGCTTACACACCTACATAGGTTTCTTAAGTGCTCTTGTATGGTAAATCAACATTTGTATGAGGTATTTGTGCCTGAGGCTGATTCAGAACTTGTCATCTTACGCTGGCAAGGGTGACAAGTTACAACTATGGTAAATGGTAAAAGTGGAAGCTAAAAGCCAGTACGAATTGACGCACGTTTAAGGTTGCAGCACTTGCTCCAGTTAAAAAATTTACTCATTTAAACAGCGTCCTTTTATTTCCCAGCAGACTTGTCCAGTAATCACTTACCAATATAAATATTGGAGTCGGCATGCATAATATTCGATAGGCCAGTAGCCATGCCAGTTTTCGTGTAGCTATCTACAGTCAAGGAGGCGCGGTTGTCCTCGTATAACTTCGCAATGATCTATAAACAATAGAAATGAATACGTTTTTGAGATATACTTAAGGCCACTTGCAGCTCTGCGATAAATTTCCTATTTATCCTAAACCTTGATTTCAAGATAAATCGAGTTTAGAGTTTACTTTAGATTAGTAATAGCGTTGCAAGTCGCCCATAGTTTAGTAGTCTTCACTAGTTTTGTATTTTAAATTTAAGCAGGCAGACATTCAAAACACATGTCTTAGATAATTTTTTAATAGAATCATCGAAAAAACATGAATGATCATAACTGATATGTCCATAAACTCAACGTCAACAAGCTTACTCTTATATCGTGATTACCAGGAACTATAAAGAGTTTCGGTTGAAAAACAACCAGACTCGAAATAAGTATCTCTGGATCATATAACTGAATCGGTACAAAAATCGTACATGCGAGTATTCGTTGCACTACTATGTTACGGAATTCTGCGATAAAATACATATTTATGTACCTGATGTCTTTCACCATCGTTGACATTGACATCATCGACCAAGATGCTCGAGTAACCGCTGCCGAGGTCCCATGTTAGCTCGACGAAACCTTCCACCACTGGAACGAAATTACTGCGTTAGTGTATACTATTTAAATTCGATTTTATTCTATTCATACGATAAAAATCTCGACCAAAATCATTTTATGGATAGAAATTGAACCGATTTATAATAGCACAAATATCTCCCCTCACCTGGGGCTGTACCGTATGCTTTATCGAACCCGAAGATATCATCAATCATACATATTTTTTCCGATCGTCGATGATGATAGATGATAAATCGGTCCATATTTGGCGTAGATATCACGTAACATACATAAAAACATACAAATGAACAGCAAGTGACGAGCGTAAGCATTTTAATTAGGGATAATAGTCTTGCACAATTATTTTCTTCAATTTATTCTTACTTTAACCACCATGATCATTCTCACGTCATACGTAACACATTAGCTCACGCCTGTATCCCCGAAGGGGTAGGCAGAAGCGAACTAGAACACCTACATTTCGCCTAGCTTAGTTCAGTTCCAGATGTTATAGGGGGCGAGCCTATCGCCATATCGGGCACAAATTCCAAACTCCGGGCTGATATGGAAAAATCCAATATCACTTTGCCCGACCCGGGGATCGAACCCAAGACCTCAGAACCGTAGTCGTACTGAAATACCACCACGCCACCGAGGCATTCTCACGTCAATGTAAAATAATACACCGACCGCTGTTTGAAAAACTCTTTGGTGATTTTTTTTCTTTCATTATGTAATTTTAGCAAATTGTCAGGGTAGACAATGTATCTTTGTCTATATGGAATAAACGCCACCTCAGACGAATAAAGTAACTCATTGAAGAGGGTTGAAAAGATGCTCTAGTTGTGTATACCTCGCAGCAGTATGTAGTCGCCGCGGCCGACGGGCTCGCGCACCTCGCGCTGGTAGAGCAGCACTCCGTCGTTGTACGTGTGTATGGCGAGCGCGATCACCGCAGGCTCGCGGTCCAGCGTGTCGTACCGCAGCAGCCGCGCCGGCAGCTCCACGTACCCGTTCCCGTTGAAGCCCACGCTTTGGAGCAGTTCCAGAGCTGGTGGGGTACACATTCATTCATTTTACAAGTCGATAATTTACAGCCATTTTATCGTGGTCTAAAGTGAGAATAGAAATGTTGGTTTAGATTTTTTTAATATGAAGTTACGTGTGTTTTATATTTTAGCAAAGGTGTTTTATAATATAAGTGCTGAGAAATAGAATTATTGTAACCATTACGGTCACTTAGACATTCTTAAAATTTAATGTCGTCGTGCTGTATTTCAGTATCAAAATACTAACGCCGCAGCATTTTGTAGCAAATAGAACACAAGGCGTGAGTCAAAAATGCTATACTTACGCATCTGGCAAGAAGCGCCCGCGAAGCCTAGCGGGCAGTCGCACGTGTGATTCATACGGGTCCTGAGATCTGGTCGGCAAGTACCACCATTGCGACAGGGTCGCAGTGAGCAGGGGTCGCTGAGGGGTATGGGGGGCATCCTCGACGCTATTGACGGTATAGGAACGCGGGTCTCACACTGTCTGCCGGTGAAACCGAACGGGCACACGCAATTGTTCGAGTCACTGGGACATGTGCCACCGTTGTAACATTGGCAGCCGACGTCGCTCTGTTGATGTTATTACAAAATAACAAAAGTTAACGAACAACAGGGTTTATTTATAAACATTCTCAAGGAGCCGAGATTTCTTTCATTCTCACGTGTTGTTTAACTGTTATTGGCGAAAGACCAACGTGTAATATTTATTATATATTGTGACGACAGATCCACCAATCACAGTTTTAATCCCAATTTATACGGAAGATTCTAGGGGGGCCTGATATAGTAGTTACTATTGTATAAAAATCGTAGGAGAATATTAGAACTATGATTGCATCGTAAAAGACTCTGCCATATAAAAATTAACATAGACTTTCAACGAAGCAGTCTGTCTTACATAAAATAGTCAAATATATTGCTAATACAAAAACTGAGCATATGAAAATATTATGTCAATAACAATTTTATAAAGAGTCTTAAACAATAAAGCAAACAGTACAACATTATTTGTAGCATTGACAGATTTAAATAAACCAGCATATCATAGAGTATATTTTACAATGCATACTATGCTATTGTAAATCGAATCTCACCAGGGCCGTCTTAGGCCATGCAGGGGCCCGTGGTAACCCAAAGCTCGGGTCCCTTTCAAAAAGGTAATGCCAAAGAAGATGAACTTAGTTACATGCATGTTTTTATTAGATTTTGAATTTGTTTTCGTTATTTCAGAGCCCCTTCAGCAGGGGCCCTGAGTAGCCCTGCGTGCCCTTATGGTAAAGACGGAACTGAATCTTACATCTGGTATATCTCCGCGTTCGTTAATGCACTCACGCACGTTGGCTGACTGGATCGACGAGTTCACGATGTCGACAGCCATTCCGTCAATCATCACCTGAAACAACATTAAATTGACGTCACGCCATAGTTGTGTATTAATGAGGGTATTTTTGCATAACATAGTGGAGAATCCCAATAATACGCGAGGATAAAGGGGACGATTTTCACATTTTTCAAATGTTCACGACGTTGCGTCCCCATGTTTGAATTAATAATTTCTATACATATGTATGAAAGCATGACATACCTATGTATGGTGGGCATAATCAAAATATTGCTTAGGCCAAGCAGTTATTGACTGCGTATTATTATACTTACATCCCTGATGCAGCCGCTGAATCCTCCAGTGACGCCAGTGTTGTTATTCAGCACAATGGAGTCATCGAGACCGCCAACGTACATCGGTGTTTCGAGATTCAGGATCTATAAAAAAACAGATATTTTTCATTACCCTTCAAATGTACAACCAACAGTCTTTCAAGTTTATCGATTTATGTAACTATTTATTTTCTATTGACTTTCATAGCGAGCTTGGGGCGTAACTAGCCATAGATGAATGAAGATAGAAAACCATATGAATCAGCTGCAATAATGGCTTCTTTAATGACTGAGTTTCAACCTGCCTCAATATCAAATGGGTTGTCAATTGATGAATATTGAAACTCACTTCACTTGGTCTGTCGAGTTTTCGTTCATAGCTGTGCACGAGGTTGATCTTGAGTGAAACAACGCCGGCGAGACGCGCGATGTGCACGTCAGTCCATTCATTAGCTGGTAATGTCTTGTTGCTGGTCAGTACCACCGGGTTATTTCCTGTCAGAACATACATTTACATTGTAGAGAGTTACACTTTACCATGTTTTGTTTAAAGTTTAGGTATGGAAAACACGCGATGAAAACATGGAATGTGCTGTGGAAAATATTAATATCGATAAAATCATACCTCTGCCGAGATCGTAGCGGAACTCAAGTTTTCCGTTGCGCACTGCCAGGGATGTGAATCCGCCGTAGCCTCTTGGCGTCTCAGCGCAGTACATGATGATACCGTCGGTGAGGGGCAGCGTCGGCTTCACCTTCATCGACATCTTCAGGAAACGGGAAGTGTTCGGGGGTTTGATTGCAAGGTACGCGCTGCCGGTGAAGGCTGGGTACTCGATCGACTGTTTTACTTCGCAGCTGTTCAAGATAATAACAATTAAACTCACGATTACGACATAAACGTATTAACAACGACAGATGTGAGACTCAACTGATATTCTGCAGAGGATACTCGATAAATAAAGTTTAACAAAACTTTAGAACTGTCTCAAAATATATTTCAGTTTAGAGTCGGTGCTATTAGCAGTATATCCAAAGTTGAAGTTAAGAAACAGTTTGACATAAAAAAGAATTATTCAAATCCATAAAAACGTCTCGGCTTTGTCGATTAACATTAAAAATACCAATGAATGAACTTTGTCCTTTTTGAAGTCAGTTACGAAGGGGTCAAAGTGGAAGGGTGTAATTAGAAAGGCGGATAATTCACATGTAGATTACTTACTTCTTGCCGGTGTATGCGACTGGGCATGCACATTTGTACCCATCGACCGTGTCGGAGCACTTGCCCGGCCCGCATAGACCCGGTCGACAAGCCTCGCCGGTACGGTCGCAGTTCAAGCCGGCGAACCCAGGCGCGCATATACACATGTAGCCGCGCTCGTTACGGGCCTCCTGTACCCAACACTCGAATATTACTATCATATTAATACTTATAATGGTTTTGTTTAAAAGTCCTTTAAATAAATGAAAAAAAAATGTAATGGTCGTGTATTTCATAGTTATGCATTTTTTAGGTATCGTTATAGCGAGTCAGAAGACACTATGACATATGGGGCCTTACTTATAACAACATTTTAGCAGAGCAAATTATTAAGAATAATCTGTCCCTTTTATTTTCAACCAATGTAACACAAGACAAAATTACAAAGTATTCTTAACCATTTGCACAGCTGACATGTTTTTATAAGTAAGGCCCATTATGTATATAGAGATTCAAATATGTGGATTTTTCAAGATAATAAACATCAAAATGTATGAATGATAATAGAGTTATCTCTTTTGGAAGTAAACGCTATTGCGTAAATGAAAAAAAAAACAAGCAAATAATAAGCATTTTAAATATTTTAAACTGTCTGATATCGCACCTGACACACGCCGCTGTTGAGGCACTGGTTCGGCGAGCAAGAGTTGCAAGGGGAGACACGGTACTCTTCCAGATTGTCCAGCATTATGTTTTTCTCCTCACGTCCCAGTATCAACATGCTCACACATCCGACGAACCTGTTACAACCGCATTATCACGATATACAACTAAAATGAACGATATAACGTGTCCGCAAACACTCTCGCCACTGTAACTTCTATAGTAATGATCAATTGTACAATATCTATTAGGTGAACATTTTTTTATAGTGAACAGTGTAGGTCTGCAAGCTCTGCGAGTCTCTACACCAAATTTATTAAGAAAGGAGATTGAAAAGATATTTCACTACGCTTATGGTGGTAACGCTGGTAGGCAATTTAAGTGGTAGAGATACGCAGTAGACAATTATCTCTACAACATGAATAGGCCGGCTCATAGATATTTGGCAGCTCGTTGTTATGTTTTGGTCGAAATTCTATTAATTTATTTTAAGACTGTAAAAAATAATTATTTTGATATGGTGGGTGTCAAGAGTGGTGGAGATCACTTTCATTTCTCGCTAGCGACTACGTAAAATGTTTATATGAGAAACACCCGAACGTCTCTCGTGGTTACATGGGGTATTAATGTTTTTCATCTAAATTATTTAACGTAAAATACAAAAACTCATAGCTAATGCTCGTTTGCCAGTCTTATATATAGAAAAGTGAAGTTCCACAAACCCAGTGGATCCGGCGAGTTCTGCAGGCAGTTGGTCGTAGTCGGGCACGCCTCCGATGTACATCGGTTGTTCCAGCTCGAGCACGGTCCATTGTTCAGGCGACTCCTTAATGAAGGGTCCAGTGTCGTCGACGTCCATAGTTACTGAAAGACCGCGATACATTAATTACCAGCTAATTTACAACCTTCGGTGCCGCAAGTCGAGGTGAAGTTGCGGAAGCTCCAATAAATAAACAAACCGTTAACTATCAACCGGGCGGCTAGCAAGTCTCTTCACTACGTAAATGAAAAAAAAAGGATCGAATAAAATAAATAAATAAATACACCCAACAGTCACACACATAGTCCTGCCCCCACACTAAGATCGAGTCTTGTGTCGTGGGTATCAGGAACTACGAGAGACTTTCGGTCTCACAACACCCAGACCCGAAACAAATATCTGTGGGCCACACAGACATTTGTCTCGGTACGGGAATCGAACCCGCGACCTCACGTTTCACAGCCGGCTACTCACCCGCTGCGCCACGGAGGCTGTCATGCGTGACGCGAATAGACGTGGAAGACAGGTGGACGAGGAATCGGGACACTTAGCGTCACTTCACCAAGCATCAGTCAATGGCTATGAAATATACCGGGTGATTTGTTTTTAACGTCAAGAAAGAAACTGTATGTGGTACATCAAGTAGAAGCCATTTTTGAGTGAGTTTATGTTTTGGAGTGGTAGTGCCCCGCTGTAGACATTAAGGCCGCGGTCTCGTACTCAGCGGACTGGGAGCGGCGCGTTCCAATGCATAGATTTAAATGGGACTGGCCTCGAAGGCAATGGTGCGGCGAGCGACACGCCGACTGGTTTAACAATACGTTGCCGCGCCGTGCCGCCGCCGCCGCCGCCGCTGAGTACGTGTCCGCAACCTTACGTCTACAGCACGAGTGAGCCTGCCGATTTCGATTGGTTTGATAGCACTGTCTCACAGAAAACCGACGTAAAGTAGCAGATCGCTATTGCGTTTCGTTCGATGAATGACTTTTCAGGCGCCCCAATTCCCCCACTCCTTTTTCCCTTTTCCCTCATTTCCTCTTTTAAGTTGGCATCGCAACCATGATTATCTCTGTGTCTTGGGTGTCTATGGGCGGTAGAGATTACTTACCATCAGGTGATTCTGCTCGTTTGCAAATCTGTACTAAAAAAAGTATTACTTTCATTTTTTTCAAGTAAAATATAATTTATCAGTGCCCATAGAAATTTGTTCCTACTGATAAATTATATTTACACCACATGGCGAAAATATGAAAAATTAAAAGCGAATATGCCAGTGGCTTCTAATTGGCGTACCTATCACATACATTTTTAATTAAAAAAGTCACCCAGGGTAGGGTGGTCCAAAATCACTTACACCTGGAATTGGTCCTGCTGATGCGGATAGTATGCCATACGTTAAGCTGTAACGGTCGGTCGCCTTCTACGAAGATCGCTCCCGCGCCAGTCTCCAGTGTGAACCTGGGGATGCCGTCTATCAACGACAGTGCAACGTAATCGCCGGTCCTGCCCGCATTTTGGCTGTTATACAGAATCAACCCGTCACGATCTGTAACAAATTTAATTTTACTGAAAATAATCGCAATAAATTAATTTTGAATTAACGGTGGCATAAATGTTTTACAAAACCATATTCCCAAATTCAATAAAATTTATGAGATTTATCATTAATGTGATTGTGGTTTAAATATCTTACCTGCTGGGTTGAATGAAATTTCGATGTCAAACTGTCTGTAGGCGTCTTTGAGAGAGGGGAGAGAGAGCCAGGCTGAGCCGTCGAACCTAGGCACTACGCCTTCTACACGTAATATAGCTCTAGCCTCGACAGTAGTCACGTGATTTGTGGCGCGACACACATAGATGCCTGCGTCGGCTTCTGTGACGCTCTCCAAGTGGAGATACGGCTGTGAATACCATGAAAAATTAATTCTCATTGCCATTATATGTATGTATGTGTCTATACTTCCATCACTATAAGTCGGTCAAAAAATCTAGCTGGTGCAACATCGCGATCAGCCTGAATGAAGACTATAGTCACGTGCGCATTTGTTGGTTACAAATTTTTTAAAGGGTACCGCGATGTTAACGTTGAAAAACAATTTATTTTCGGGCTAACAAAGTTATTTTGTGACACAATCATTTTCAAATGATATCGACAATATCGAACGAGTTAACAGACTATATAAATTCTAGACTGCACGTTAACTAGTTTGAATCGAGCTTAAGATTACTGACAATATGTCCCACTCACTTGGTTGGATCTAATTTCAGCTGGTAGCGGTGTGAACTCCCTCCTCCAGTCTATATCTACTGGCGCTTCGAGGTTGTGATTGCAAGGCAGGTCTACAGTGCTTCTGAGTTGGGCGGCGTATTCTGACATCGGGCTATTCCTGTCATCTGGGTACACGGGTTCGCTGTTACCTACAAAAGGTAAAAGTCCGTTTAAAATAAATTTCAAATTTTAATAATCGCTCAGTAAACTATGAAGAAAAACATCGAAGGTCTCCGTAAAACTAGTCGTAACATATAAGCAAATCCTTTCTGTCACCTGCTTAAAAATATAAGGCAGGTAGAAAAATAATCAATTTACATAACAGGTATTAAGCGGAAAATATTTATCGATCTATTAAACAAATTAAACTCACTCGGTTCCACTTCAAGATTGAAATCGTCGTAATGAGTTCCATAGGGGCCTGATCCTATACAGCGGTAGACGCCGGCGTCAGACTCTTGTACACCGTGAATTATGAGCATTGCTCCACCGCCGAATGCCTGTAGGAAAAAATAGCAATAAAATATTTATCTGCTATGAAATACAAAGTTGGCATGCATGGATGATGTTATGGATTATTTGTATTACCTTAAAAAAATCAAAACCACTAAATGTAGTCTAAAGTGACCAATGGGTCATGATGGTAAGTACTATAGATTATGTGAAGTTTATTATCGAAAGACATGGTATACAGAAAACACCACTTACTCTTGACTCGACGTATTGGTTGGTTCCGTAGCGTTCCCACTTCACGTTAATTCCGTTCGCCCTGCAGAGAACTTCGACGTTTTCGTACACCCTGAACCGTCTTCGAGGCTGTTCGATTGACACCAACGATTCAGACGAGCCTTGATCACGAGGGCCTAAAATATATCAATAGCTATACAATCAACATTTAAAATATTCGGAAAGCCTTGTCCGTATTTATTATGTACCTAATATGTATTTGGAAAATATAAACAAGGAAAATATAATCGATGCGCGTACGGCGTATTGTGTTTAAGCATTTCCAGCTGACTAGCCACCATTTATTTCGTTTATCAAGCACCCAAGCGTATATCACAGTGGAAGAGTGTACTAGGCTTAACTCACAACTTCGTTCATTTGAATGTTTTAAAAAGTTACGTACGTACAAGAAGCTTAGACAAGTCATCTACCCGCTTGTGAAATTCAAAACAATAAGCTTGGATCCATACATAGTATTACTAGGTATTATAGGTGCTATGTCAACTTTTTAACTGTTTTTTATAAGACTGGTACACGTTTTTTGTGAATCGTATTACACAATACTTTACAACTTATATGTCCTAATAGAACCACAATTAACATAACAATTGTGAACACCTTAAATGACATACCACTGCATATTAAATGACATTATGTAACCACACACAATAAAATAAAAATAAATACATTTTCGTTAAGGGACATTTCAACCTTAATATGTTTTTTTACTTATTTTATTTCAATTACTTAAATGTTAAAAGATAAGGTAACACGTGTTTATATAGGTGGGCTGTGTTATTCAATAAACAAAACCTATTCATTTATCAAAGCTGTTTAGATAGATTATTCAGCGGCAATTTTTGCTTTTTTATGTTATTTGAGAGTTATTTTTTTTCTACGTTATTTATTTAACAGAATTTTATATACGTGATAACATATTAATTGCCATTTTGTATAATCGTGGCAGCTTACAAAATATTATTGGCACTGTGTTACTAGCAGTGTTAATAAAGAAAAGAAAAACAGGGCCTGATTTACCAGGTTATGCAACTTTACACGCTGCGATTACGGAATCCTTATCACTTGGTACCAGTTTGGTTTCAAGTGCTTATCAATGGTCTAGAACATTTGGGATCAGAGTATGGCTCAAAAGTTAATCAGGCCTTATAGTGATGCAGAATAAATATAGCACAAGGGCAAACATCCGAGACAATCGTACTGAACATATAAATAATTATTCTCAAAAATAGGTAGATTTTTTGCAAAAACACTAGCAATTTCAACTTTATCCCAAATAAATCTCAATGTACTGCAATGACACTGGAAACACGAAGTTAGCCGATGACATATATTTATCCTGCTATACTGTACGTTATCCATTACTTTAAATATATTATGTGCCTATTATACATGACAATAGAATATTGTATAATTATGATAGGTATATGAAATAAGTAGTTACTCTGGATTATACTTATATCTAATATAAAAATACAATTTATAAAGCAAGGCTCAAATAAAACACTAATGCTATAAATACTGAAGCACTAAGGTGACTATAATCTTCACACAAAACCGCCACCTATAAAACTCACCACAACCTATTCAGACCATCTCAAGTTTTATTTTATGAACAAGAATAATTTTTATCGACCTTGAGAGTGCTTTTAATGTTTTGAGGAAAATATGCTCATGTAATGAGCATTGTCTTGTGCCATTATAACACATTATTATCAATATTAATTTGTATATGCTGCAACGACCACTCTACAAGGTCGATACATTTTTTTGTTGATCGATAAATGCAATAAAAAATATTGTATCGATCAAAAAGGCAAAGGTTACATATATATATATATATATATATATATATTTGTAACCTTTGCCTTTGTAACCAAACTATACCAGTTTTTAAAATATGTTCAGAATCATCTCACAGGAATTGTTACGATATAATGATGGTAGTGATGTATGATATTAGAAGGATCGATACAATATTTTTAGATATATATGTATATATATACATATGTAGCATAAAAGAAAACATGCAAAAAAACTACCGTATAATTAGCACGAACATCTCAAAACACACAACTGTGAAAACACTAAAAAGTCAAATCCATCATCCAAGTGATCTAAGAACTACAAGGGAAAATAAACCAAGAATATAATAACCCATAACGCCGGAACAAATACCTCCTTTAAGCGACGATAAATGATCACGTTCATATGTGTGAGCCGTTCAATATTTAAAGAAAAAAGATCACATAGGTAATTAAAACCATTACCTTATTATTATAAGTTAAAAAAACTAACATTATTATTATAAGTTTTAATTAAAACGAAATATCAATATCATCCTCAGTTCATCAGACAACTTTTTCTTGTATCCAAGTGTATTTAAAAATCTATATTATGTTATAATAAAAGATATTTGATTGATGTCTGATATCGATATTGTATTTACGAAACATTCATTCTTGAACAACAATTTTAATTCAAAATCCATAATAAATTGTAATTGGCAAAATATCAAATTTCGGCGGGCTCATAAATTTGAACGTGGTCCGATCCGACCGCGGCACACTAAACAAGATTCCCCCAAAACAATCACCGTCCACACACCCGGCACCTGATTTACCGGAGACGGGGATGAATTGATCGATGTCATCCCACACTCCTTCCGTATTACGTCCGTGCCGGTAGAGGCAGGTCTCCTCGTCGCTGTTATCTCTACAGTCTTGGAAATCGTCGCACAGAAGCGCTTCGTCTATGCAACCGCTCGAGTCATAGCAACGGAACTCGTGGGCCATGCACTCAATACCTTTGCGTGCGAAAAATGTCATCAACTTACATTGAATAAAATTACCACCCAAACATTGTACACTAGATTTGCCGATGGGCGACATCGAAGCCACCTAGTTGGCCCATCCAGTATTATATACTGATTTTGGTACACGTAATGCGTATACGTTATTCGAAAAATTTTCTCCGGACTATAAATTCTCTAAACTAAAAAATGTCTAAATGGTTAATCCGTATAAATGACCAAAGATCATTTGAGAAGGGGATCAACACTAAAGGAATCACATCTGATGTAACCCGAACGTTTCAACCTAAAGGTATATGTTGGACTGTACTATGAAATACTACATGATAACAATAAAAAGTTAGAGTTAACTGGTGTATTACAAATCTAGAAATTTAATGGCTCAAGCATTCCAGGGTTAAAATTAAATTAGCATTGTTAAGCACAGAAGAGATCCTAACGGCGTCTGAAACTTGAAGCTGGCTACTCAATGCACAACTGACCCTCTATATGCAGATTGATGTAATTGCTACTGCGCCGTCCGTATTGGTCACGTATGTGGCATACGTAACGGCCGCTGTCCGACTTTTGTGCCAGTTTGATGAATAGCGATCCGTCGCTCTTCTGTTGCGAGCGCGGCACCGGTCGCCCGTCCTTGCTCCACGTTATCCGTGCATTCGGCTGGGTCACATTACAGCTCAGATGGACCGCCGACCCGGAGTGCGCGTACTGTTCGTTATCGTGCGACTGCGACGGCACCCGATCGCTTTCTTCTACGAACGGGTATATATCATGCAATCAACTGACAAGCGCTTACATACAGTCGACCTTTGCCTCGTGTGTGATGGTGGCTATGTGCTCGCCGGCAAATAACAGGTGCCTTTACAAGTGCGACCTGTACATTCTTGTGTATAAGCGAACAATTTTAACACTCAGCACTAACACATTATTTTACATTATTTTTTATCGATATCGATTTCGCCTCGAATATGTAGGTGCGCTACATCAATATGAAAGATAATAACATTCTCAATATCCATATCGATAAAATATAGCTAGGGCTCGCCTAGCGTGGTGACAAGAGCTTTATATGTATAACTACGTGCTTTATCTCGGAAAGTATAATACAATTTACAAACACTGTGAAGTAACATACCGCTAACAACAACTTCCGCGATGGCGCTGGTGTTGGCATATCGATTGCGCGCGAAACATTCGTATTTTCCGGCGTCTTCGATCTCAATTTGGTGGAATATCAAGGTAGATCCTCGAGTTTCGACACGACTGAAAAACAAGCACGTACAAAGTCGTTATATAAAAGTTATTTTAAAGCTAGTTATATCACTGAATCTAGTTAAAAAAGGTTTGCTACTTTGTTTATTTTCATACCTTGATTGTGCCCTGTTGTACGGTTTCCACTGGATATCGATGATGTCGTCCCCTTCGACGACGCACTCTACAGTCGGTGACTGTCCGGGCCGGACGGTCTGCGCTTGTGGCCGTAAAGTAATCCTTGGAGCCGCGATTACTACCAGGCTGGTGTACACCGCCTTAATAACAGAACCTGTGCGGCCGTCTATCAAGCTGCACACATATCTACCAGAATCACTACTCGATACCTGATGAAAAATAATAAACCCCAAAATAATATAGAGTCCAACGAAAAATAAGCATAGACAAATGAGTACTAAAGAAGTATTAAAGTAAATGTTGAGGCAATTTTCAACTTTGTTTGTCTGAAGTAATCACAACGCTCAAATTTCAAACAGATCTAAGGGAAAAACCTAGTTGTTAACTAGAAGTAACAGGTACATACGTTATAGATGTACAGTACGGATCCTCTTTCCACGGCGTTGCGCTGCAGCGGTCTGTCATATCTGTCCCATCTGGCTTCGAGACCACCCGTCACGTTGCACCTGTCGAATATAGTTTTAATATTATATGCTTATTTGCTGCTGATACATGCATACTTGTTTCCAAAAAGTGTACCATTATTGATGTTATAACAGTTATAAGCATCAGTCGGTACAGTGATCGGCGACTGCCTCGGTGGTGTAGTTGTATTTCAGTAGACTACCGTCCCGAAGTCTCGGGTTCGATCGATAGAACAAAGTGAGATTTAGGTTTTTCAATTCAGTATAGTCCGGAGTCTTGAATTTGTGCCCGATATAGGCTTGTCCTGCCCCTGTCACATCTGGTACGGAACTAAGTTTGGCGAAATGTGGGTGTTCTAGTTCGCTAGTGCCCCTCTGCATACTCCTTCGGGGATACAAGGGTGAGCGCGATGTATATAAGTATCAGCCTGTTTCTTAAAATATTTTATGTATAATTTCAATCAACGCCATTCGAGAATATACGCGTGCGGATTAGAAACAAGCTTACATAATGGTGACTTCGCGTTCCCCGTCGAGTGCAACCATGTCGCTCGGAGTTTCTTCAAACTCAGGAGGCTGGGGCCTCTCCGGTTCGGATTCATCATCACCGCTGCTCTCTGCAATTTCACATTGTTAAGTTGTTGATGCCTTATTTATCCTATATCGTTCGAAACATGAAAGTAGTATCGCACGATATAGCTTTACCTAGAAATGTGTAATTTAGGTCGCACATGTGCGCCAAATTTCAACCAAATCGATTCAGCCTTTTGAGCGATTTGGATTTATCATACAAAAAAAAATCATATTTATAATGATAATAAAGTAGTGTTTATTACTAACGATCTGGAATTACAGACTTACACCAATAAATATATTAAGAGTAACTACCAAAATCTGGGTATCCTCCGTCGCCCCTGTCGACAATCAGTCGGAAGTGCTCCTGCGTGGTGCCAGCTGGTGATGTGGCCGTGCAAGTGTACAGGCCCTCGTCGCGCTCGCTCGCTGATATAATGCGTAAGACAGCACTACCGGGAGATGGACGCACGATCTCCAACATGTCCGTGCCCGCTGGTAAAAAAGAACGAAAACAATACATGATAATAATATCTGCGAGTAAAACCTCCATACGATTATAAAATCAGCTAAATACATATATTTAATTTAATAAATTACATTGAAATGGTTATAAGTTTATTATAAGGATAAAATAAAAGAGTATACGGGTTACAAAATAATTACTGTTTTTAAACACCCGCCAATAGAATACTCCGCCATAATATGTCGATAAATCAACTTACTCTTGATCGAAACAGTAGGTTCTGGGTATCCATTCGCCCTGCATTCAAACATAGCTGATTCTCCAACTCTAACTTCTTGTTGGTTGCTGGGTGTGATAGTGATCTCGGGCGGAGATCGAACCTTAAGTATAGCGCTGTCACTCGCTGTGCCCGCCACGTTAGTTGCAGAGCACGTGTACTCGCCCTCGTCGTTCACGTCGACAGTCTCAAACCTATAAAATATTTTTTTTTCAACGAGACGGAAATACCGTGCCCTGGCCACAATTCAAATATTAGTGATATTAAAAGCTGTTAAAAGCCTCCGTGGCGCAGCGAGCGGGCAACTAGCCGGCTGTGAAGCGAGAGGCCGCGGGTTCGTTTCCTGAATCGAAATAAATGTTTGTGTGGGCCACACAAATTTTTTATTATTTGCTTTTTTTTAACTAAACATATGAAAATAGATTACGATTTTTTTTTCATGTTTAAGATAAACTAATAACTCTAAATAGCAGGTATACTTTTATGTATGCTTTTCAAAAAAGAGTCAAGTATTTATTTTATTTAAAAGTTTCAGTAAATTATTTTATGTTTCAAGTAAAAACATCTGTGCTGCAGTCATACCAGTAACATACTGCGTTCGTGACTCCGAAAGGTGGTACGTTGTTAAATATTTAAATTTTTCATTTTATTTCAGAAAACTGTTCTGCGACGAGGCGTAGTAAACAATTTTTATCAACATGTACTCACATCAGATTGTTGGGTCGGATTTGTGTGTGCGGTGAGAGTGCTCTGCTACCACCTCGGGCCCATGTGAGTGCCGGCTCCGGTATACCGGCAGTGGTGCGACAATGGAACTGGAATTGGCTGCCGATCGGCACTGATTGTTCACCTTTCGGCCAGATCTCCACAGCAGGTGGCTCGCGTTCTGTAACAATAAACACATAGATAATTCTACTCATTCTTGCACATGTTGCTAGTGGTGAGTGATGTGCTTTTAAAATCGTAGTCATGACTCATACGTGTAGGATGAAAACTGAAGAGTGTCATACAACTCGAAATATGATTTCACAAACTCACCCGTACATAGCAAGACGTGCATGCTCAAGACCAAACGGAGTGGATGCATTTAAGTAGGCGCTTCTCGATTTAGAGTTAAACACCAAACTGAAAGATATTTAACCATATACAAAATAAGAGAGTAACTCACTCTCAATTCCCACGAAGACGTAGGTAGTGGCGATCGGGGTACCGTCGACGACGCCTTCGCATACGTAATACCCTTGGTCGTCGTCTTGAGCGTTGCTCACGATGAGCGTGTTGCCTCGTTGACTAGTGCTTGGGCCGAACTCAGCATCGTACTGTTACAAAATGTATTCACCGTGAAAGTAAACAATTACGAATCTTATGTGAAAACTCCTTGATGATTTTTATGCTTTAGAAAGATTTATTAGTTGCCTAGCGGAATCCAGACTTGATCTCTAAAAAGCATACATACATAAGCTCACGCCTGCATCCCTGAAGGGGTAGGCAGAGCCGCACTAGCGAACTTGATTCAGTCCCAGATGTGATAAATTCTGAGATTCCGGGCTGATATGTACTTAAAAATCCAATATACTTTGCCGAATCGAACCCGAGACCCCAGAACGATAGCTGTATCGCGCACGCAATACAACTACGTTACCGAGGCAGTCCGACGTGATCTCTATTTTTTTTAAATAAATAAATAATAAATAAATTGCAAACTTCTTTAAATGCTATATAGATAAACATATTTTTTTGTGGCTTTGTAACGTTCGCTTGACTATATTTTGCTATCGAACTGTGGTCACACAAATGCACTATTGGTATTTGAGAATTATTTGTGTCTCTATTTCTTTAATTAGATAATTTGGCTCACTCACTTTTTTCCATCTAATCGAAGGTAGAGGGTATCCCGACGGATTACAGTCGACGGTGCCAGTTTCTCCGGTCGGTATCGTGATGCGTTCGACCGATACATTTATGCTCGATACTTCGCTAGGCGAGGGGGTTCCTTGAGACTCGATCGTTATTACTATCTGAGCGGGGGTCACTCCCGGGGACGAACTCTGGCATAAGTATACCCCTTGGTCCAAGAGTCGAGCGTAGTCGATGTACAGCACACCGTTGATCGAGCGCACGTTCTCAGAGAGGGGATTACCGTCTTGTCTGTAACGTGTATATTAGTTATCGATGATTATTATAATACTACTCTATGGTTTAATTAAAATCAAATGACAAAAACATTACACAATGCTCTTATGTTATTATACATTAATTTTTTTGTTCTTATGAAGGCACGTCTCCTGCACTAGCTTTTTCGAAACAAAACCCAAAAAACATACGCAAAACAGTCATCTTAGCTGTCACCTGCTTGCATAACAATGGACCATATATAAAAAATGCATGTTTTGTGTAGGTGTTTTGTGTTATGTTTTAGTGCAGAATCCGGCTTTAGAATTTGGGTCTCAAAGATTTTTCTGCTTGTTTCGCCAAATTTTATATTAATAAAAGAAAAATAGTTTCAAATATGTGGAATTGTTAATACTCAATCTACATAATCCTTAACTTGGTACATAATATCACAATTACAATAATATTGATATAAGTCTTATTGTGTCTATATGAAGTTTAAATTGCTCCACAACGCTTCTTCGTAATTGACCATTTAAAACGTTTGGTGTCTAAGAATAAGTTTCGAGCTAAATGTGTCAATGTCTATGTACCTACTGCAGCAATAAATGTTTTTATTTGTCCGTACAAATGAATTCACACAGACCTGATCCAATCGATGGAGTCAGCGGGAATCAGCTGCGTGCCGGTGCATACAACCCTAGAACTCTGTCCTTCGGGCAATGTCAGAGATGTGGGCGAGATGGTAAGGCGTTCCCGGGACGGCCATGACGGTCTGGGCCTTACGTTTATAAAGGCAGTGCGGTCCACTGATCCCAAAGTGTTTGTGGCTATGCATCTGTAACAAAACAAAATAATCATCATTATTTGAATTCTTGTAACAGTCTGCTATTTATTAACTGAGTTAACTGGATGACGAAACATTTAACACGGCTTTAAATTTTAATATGCACGCTAGCAGTAAAGAGTTTCACCTGTATTCTCCAGAATCCTCCTCGCGAGCGTTATCGATGATGAACAGTTCGTCGAAGTGTTCCGCACTGGCTGGTAGCGGTTGGCTGGACGCTCTCTGCCAGCTGATGCTAGGTGCGGGCGTGCCCGTCGCTACGCACTCAAGTTCGATCCTGTCTCCCACGTAGAAGTCCTGCATCGCGGGCTTGATCTCAACCACTGGCATGGTCATGTCGTTTCCTAAAACATCATGATATTTAGACTAACGGTAGACATTTGTTTAAAATTAAGACAGTGCTTATCAATGATTCCTCTGAAATTGGGTACTTGGCTATTTTTAAAAAAGTATACACGGCTATTTATAAGTGTATCCTAAACATTTAAAAAAACATAATAATATTTAGTTAAAAAAAGCAAAAAGTATTATGTGTAATTTTGTTTGCCACCAAAATGCTATATGTTAACTGTAGATACGGGTGACGTCATTGTACCTTACCATAGATACAAAATCTACTATATAAAAATAAGTCGGGTTTTCCCGTCTGACGCTGTAACTCCAGAACGCACGAACCGATTTCCACGGTTTTGCATTCGTTGGAAAGGTCTCGGGCTCCGTGAGGTTTATAGCAAAGAAAATTCAGGAAAAATTTCAACAGAAAAGCAGGAAAATCTTTTTTCACATACAGCGCCATCTCTGATACATAGCATGTACTACAAACTAATATTTTAAGTAGATGGCGCCGGTGCGTGATACATTGTTTGACAGCTACTCATTGTTCTCTGCTCAGTTAATTTCATGTGACAAACCGGTATTGTGTTCACTATGAAATTGTGAAAAAAAGTAAAAAAAAATTGTTATTCGTTTCCTAACATTTACCATCAAATCAATCACGTGTATGGTGCAAATTATATGTTTACATCGTTTAAAATATAGAACAGAAAGAAATATTGAAATATTGTCAAAAATAATAATTAATAACTGACAGGCTGACTCATGGGGTGGCGGACGGGGTGACTGACGAGGTGACTGACGGGTGACAGATTGGTGACAGACGGGGTGACGGAATGGGTGACCGACTGGGTGACAGACGGGCTGACAGACGGGTGACAGAAGAGTGACAGACGGGGTGACAGACGGGTGACAGACGGGGTGACGGAATGGGTGACCGACTGGGTGACAGACGGGGTGACAAGCGGGGTGACAGACGGGGTGACAGACGGGTGAACGACGTGGTGACAGACGGGGTGACAGACGGGGTGACGGACGTGGTGATAGACGGGGTGACAGGCGGGTCACAAACGGGTTGACAGGCGGGGTGACAGACAGTGTGACGGATGAGGTAAGAGACGGGGTGACAGACGGTGTGACAGACTGTGTGACTGACGGGGTGAGAGACGGGGGACTGACGGCCGAAGTAGATCATCCCATTACCTCCTTTAGAATTATTGGATTATAGGTGCCTACGACTCACTCTTTCAACCCTCTCTCTCATACGCAGACGAAGTTGCGCGGGTCAGCTTGTCGCTTATAAAAAAACATTGAGGAAATAACATTTATGATTTCAACCTCAAAAAAAAACGGGTCAGATATTTCGTCGATCAGATATCGATCGTCGATCACATCCGCGTTGAAATTAAGTTGAGTTTAAAACAAAAAATCGAAATAAAATATACCAAAATCCGTGGCAGTATGACTTTGGATCTTAGGTCTTAGGCCCTTGTGGAGCAAATATTAAAGAAAAATTGGTAATGTCACATCATGCAACGTGATTGGTGTGTACAGTCACGTGACTCACAGATAAAAAAAATAAGTATTTAAATTACTAAAATAAAATTTTCCTCGGAGTATTTTCATAAATTCCTATTGCACACGTTATTTCGATGATACATCGATGTTCCTACAGAAATTCATTGATATTGGTTACTGTAGTCAAGTACCCAATTGTAAATATGGGCGTCGGTAATCACTTACTATATAATGGTGCACATTTGCTCAGGAGAGCTTAGAAGTGGGAGCAAATGATAAAGAATCTAGTCTCTGACAATATATTAAAAAAACACAAATAACATTCTGTAAATTCGATGAATAAAACTTGAGTGAACATACTCAAGGCCACATATGTATTACATTATATATAATACTAGCTGACCCGCGCAACTTCGTCTGCGTATGAGAGAGAGGGTTGAAAGAGTCAGTCGTAGGCACCTATAGCACAATAATTCTAGAAAGGTAATGATGTTTTGCTAAACTTCGAGAGATAGTACGTGACTTCGGTGCGGTTCCGTCAATCACCCCGTCTGTCACCCCGCCTGTCACCTCGTCTGTCACCCCGTCTGTCACCCGTCTGTCACCCGTCTGTCACCCCGCATATCACCCAGCCTGTCACCCGTCTGTCACCCCGTCTGTAACCCGTCTGTCACCCCGTCAGTCACCCCATCAGTCACCCTGCCTGTCACCACATCTGTCACCCCGTCTGTCACCCTGTCTGCCACCCCGTTTGTCACCCCGTCTGTAACCCGTCTATCACCCCGTCAGTCACCCCATCAGTCACCCTGTCTGTCACCCCGTCTGTCACCCCGTATGTTACCCCGTCTGTGACCCCGTCTGTCACCGCGTCTGTCTTCCCGTCTGTCACCCCGTCTGTAATCCGTCTGTCACATCGGCTGACACCCCATCACTCACCCTGTCTGTCACCCTGCCTGTCACCCTGTCTGTCACCCTGCCTGTCACCCCGCCTGACACAATCACCCTGCCTGTCACCACATGTCACCCCGTCTGTCACCCTGTCTGTCACCCCGTTTGTCACCCCGTCTGTAACCCGTCTATCACCCCGTCAGTCACCCCATCAGTCACCCTGTCTGTCACCCCGTCTGTCACCCCGTATGTTACCCCGTCTGTGACCCTTCTGTCATCACGTCTGTCTTCCCGTCTGTCACCCCGTCTGTAATCCGTCTGTCACATCGGCTGACACCCCATCACTTCACCCTGTCTGTCACCATGCCTGTCACCCTGTCTGTCACCTTGCCTGTCACCCCGCCTGACACCTTTCCGTCACCCCATCAGTCATCCTGTCTGTCACCCTGCCTGTCACCCCGTCTGTCACCCTGTCTGTCACCCCGTCTGTCGCCCCGTCTGTCACCCCGCCTGTCACCCATCTGCCACCCCGTCTGTCACCCCGTCTGTCACCCGTCTGTCACCCCGTCTGTCAACCCGTCTGTTACCAGTCTGTCACCCCGCCTGTCACCCGTCTGTCACCCCGTCGGTCACCCCGCCTGTCACCCCATCTGTCACCCAGCCTGTCACCCATCTGTCACCCCGGCTGTCACCCCGCATGTCACCCGTCTGTCACCCCGTCTGTAACCCGTCTGTCACCCCGTCAGTCACCCCATCAGTCACCCCGTCAGGTATCTCTTAGTCACCCCATCATTCAACCCGTCGGTCAACACTAAAAGAATTTTTCAATTCGAACCAGTAGTTTCTGAGATACCAACTTCCCCGGCTTTAAACATTTTTCATTTCTGCTCCGCTCCTATTGGTCATAGCGTCAAAAAGAATTTTTCAAATCGAACCAGTAGATACTAACGACACTCAATTGTTTTGCCTTCCCGGAACCTCTCCACTAATACTTGAACTTTATGGTATGGTATTAAAGTTCAAATTGACTTATTACGAATCGATTGTATGGGAGTAGAGAAAAGTGTTGTTTTTAGACTTTTTCAGACAATTTTTTATTTTTTTCTCTCCGTAAGAACCATCCTCGTACTTCGAGGAATATTCTAAAAAAAGAATTAGCGAAATCGGTCCAGCCGTTCACGCGTGATGCCGTGACAACGGAAAACGGGTTTCATTTTTATATATATAGATTATGTCGCAAACATTGTCTTTTTTAACATTGACCCTTAGACTCACTAGTAGTACTTACCCTTCGCGTAAAATACCCATTTCGGTACGACTGTTCCGTTAATGATAGCATAAAAGAAACATTGTATTTTAAAAATTGTATGTGATTGCCGTGTAACATACGTGGATGATGTAACATTGGTGAACTACTAAAAATGAAGTTATCAACGACATAGATACCTGGTACTGTAAGTGTAGCGAAGGCCTGGGCAGTGGAGACTCCGTCGTTGGTCTCGCAGACGTATTGACCACTATCGGAGATCTGAAGGTTGGTGATGAGGAGCAGACCGGCCAGTTCGTCAACAGTACTCCTGCCGAGAGGCAAGTGTCCCGCGACCTTCGACCATTTGATGCGCAGTGGGTTATTGGTCATGCGACTGTAAGCTTCACAGGTGAAGTTGACGCTCGAACCGACTTCCCGGATCTTGATGGTGGGACTAGTGACGGTGACTACCACAGTGGCCTGTGGCACCGGCGGACGTGGTTTCGGTGTCACAGACGGCGCGCCCACTACAATCAGAAGACCGGGTAAATGCTCAGACTCTCATATCAATATGATACCACTACCATTTTTTATGAAGAGTCCAGTTTTATAATTTATTCTTCTAGTGGACATAAGTATGTCAAAAATTAAGATGTTTAAATTGACTACCACAATTGAGTAGTAGTAGTAGCATTGGTAACCAAGTAGTTTTAAGATATTAAGGCAACAAATACATGATTTATAATCAGCAGCATTGAAAAACAAAAATTTTACCTGAGCCCAAACAGATTAAATGCAGTGAAGGGACAAAAGCTTTTTTCATATACCCACGCCTGAATCCCTGAAGGGGAAGATGACAAGCAAACAAGAGCATCTACGTTTCACCGACCTATTTCCCTCTCTTCATATAATAGGGGGCGAGTCTGTCGCCATACTGGGCACAAATTTAAATATACAACCTAGGACCTCACGATTCACAGCCTAGATATGTCACCACTAGACCAAAAAGGCGGTTAGTATGCAGCAGATATACACTAGAGGAAAAGCTGGACTCGACATAATGATATTACATACAAGTCTAACTTACAGGCACGTACACATTTTGCGTACGTAGACAAACATTATTGTTACACTGTCATGATATCGAACATATTAATTGACATAGGATTAGGAACCACATGAAGGATCGCTAAAACACACACTTTATCTAAAAGGCAGAACATATACTTTGATCTTGATAATGTCTTGATGGCATTGTGAACGGATGAAACACTTGGACAACGAAGCTGACCGATTCTTTCGGGTCGATTGACTACCTGGCTCCGGCAGACTGGTCGTAAGGATGCCGAGCGTAAATCCGTTCTGCGTGACAGTGTGGCACTCGTATATCTCGCCTTGTCTGTTCGTGTCCCACACAGTATGCCACACGTGTTCGCCGTGCCATCCGTCTTTGTGGAGTGTCGATTCGTTAATATATTTTGGGGGCCACTGTTCATGCCCATCGTGATAAAACTTAATGGTGAGGGGTTCGGGCGCGCGATACTTGCAAGTGAAGGTGACCTTTTTACATCGCGAGCAGTTCGCGCTGTCATCGATGATCGTTGGATGCAGTTCCATGACTAACCCTAAAGTCGTTTCATAAAGGTATAGGTTAGACACTATACAAATCTGGGTCAAAGTGTTAACAATCAACATATAAAAATGTTGGTATTTAAGCATAGTATTTATTTCCTCATGGAAACATAAAATGATGTTAGAAAACAGGACATTATTGGGCTATAGTTTGTATTAGAATCTCGCACGTTGTTTATAACTCAAATTGTAATAAAATACCGAGCTTCGAACTTAATGTTGAAACATGATATTACAGAAGTTCGATGTTCCGTTACAAGTTAACGCTCCAGTGTGTTGTCATCAATAGGTCTCAAAGTTAAGTTATATATATTCGGAGGTAGAAGTGTAAATGGTTGGTTACCTAGAGTAGAGCAGTCGGAGCCAGTGTAAGGCGGGCGACAGTTGCAGTACACCTGACCAGTGGCGTCCAACTGACACTCGTGACCATTGCATGGACACTGCACGCAATATCCGTTGCGGTCTTTGTAGTGCATTGGGGCGCAGATCTCACAGCTGGTACCCGAATATCCGGCCGGGCACATGCACACCTATACCGAACATACGCATGTTTATACATCCTGAATAATTTAAGTGTTGTGGTTCATCTCTATCGATATTTTAAACTCACCTCAACGCCAGTAGCGACAGGGAAGCTGGAATCGTAGTTTTGTGTAGCGGTATCCATGGAAACATCAGCGATAGCGGTGTACACGATGTTCCGCGACACGGTGGCACGGACCAACACTCTCCTCAGATCCGCGAGCACTCGCATGAACGTGTGTCGGTTTGCCGGAGAGGTTGTGCCTAATATGAACCAGCTGTTCTCAGTAAGCGGCACTTGGTAACTCTGAAAAAGTTATTATTGTTAACTTCTTTCTATCTGTTCTTATCCCACCTTAATGTGGGGTCGGCGCAACACGCTTTTTCAAGCATGTTGCAAAAAGGATTTGGCTTAGTTATTGTGACCAATCAATCTCCTCTGAAGGATCCAGTCCTGGGCAAATTAAATTAGAAAATTAGTTTTGCCCAACCTGGGAATCGAACCCAACCCTCCCCGTCCACAGCCCATACATACTGTCACTAGACCAAGGAGGCGACTTATCCACGTTAAACGAAGAAAACGTAACCACTCACTAGGGTAAGTGTTTTTAACCATCGCATATACCTCTATTAAAACAATGATCATCCGCAGCCTGTAGGATCTTACTGCTGGACATAGACCTCAAACAATTAACAATTATTACATTTAATAAAACAATATTATTATCCTCACTAAAGAGCTGCCAGCACGGTATCCAGTGGGGTTGGTCCAGAATAGGGATGTGTCTCTGCCTGCGAGCACAACGTCGACGCCCGGTTCAGATGACGTCGAATTGTCCGTGCTGTAGAACGACTGCCGCAGCGAGAGAGTACCACCATAAGACAGCACCCGGTTACCTATATGTTATTTTTCTATTAAGTTAATTATTTAAGTTACCGGCTTGGCCTTCGCTTTGTCACTTAAACCCCGGATTGAAAATCAGCGCTGCAGTACAACTAATATTGTACTGTGCATGTAGCTGAATGAGAGGTCTTGATGTTGGAGCAACAATAGTAGATAAACGTATCCCTAACTGTTAATTTATATTATGGATATATATTTACTCATTACTGTTTATATATCCATTCTTAAATAATGTGCCAACAACAATAACAATTTCTTTCTTTCTTTCTTCTATAATGTGCACTTGATTTAGCATCTATATCAATAGGGAACTTGCATGTATTTTTTTTAGTTTATTGTAAAGAACTAGCTCTCAAAAAAAACACACTAGAAACAAAAACATTCAAATATGCACAACTCATTTAATTATCACAAGTCAAAATATGACTTACGAAACTCTGCGCTAAAAAGGGCGTGACGTCACCGCGTAGAAATGTTAAAGCTATTTCTTTAAATAATTAAGTGAAAATTAGGAAGAAGGAAAAGAAGGGGCTTCCGAAATCTAATTCACTAATACCAAAAACAATTTTCGGCAAAATTGGGAAAAATACCCCAACTTGGAATCATTGCTCTATGATTTTTATGCAATGGCGTCACTTGGGTTTTGCAATTACGTTCCATTACCTATACGTAATTTATAAGTAGGATATTTTGTAATATATCAATTATTTTATAATACAAATTTCATGATAGCAGATTTTCTGTTTTTTTTAATGATTTATCAACACAATTTCTCGTTACAATTTTTATGCAAGTTCCCCATTATTGTTTTTGGATAGGCATAAATGCAATGATCAAATTGGTGCCTATAATAGTTCCAACTAGAATTCATTTACTTATTATTTATTGTTAACCAATTGTATTAAATAATAGAGCAGCACAGTTATTCGATAATAAGAATCAAAACTAGCGCGTTGGTATTAGGACTCGTAATGAGATGTTATCAGAGGACATATTTTCTCGTAATAATATGTGGTTATGAATTCATCATACCTGGGAAGACTGGTAAAGACCAATACAATTCTCGGTCAGGTGGGTATTGGAATATGTAGGTAAGTTCACTTTGGTCAGGCACTGGTACGAAGTTGTCGCTGATGACTTGGTTTGCATTCAGATCCATAAGGGTGTAACCACCGTAGTTGTCACCGAAGATAGGCGCAGCCATCGGAGTTGAAGCATAGTGGGAGCCCTGTTTTAACATGATAAAATATTGGACCATAAATTTTTGATTCCTACATGCTTTATGTGCTGGGGAATTTTAATTTGATAAGCCCACCTCATGACATTCAGTAGTAATGCCAGAGCAGTAGCAAGACAGACATCCGAGAGGATTATCTTCACGCAGTCCGAAAGTGCCGGGTCGGCAGCGGTCACAGTTCTCTCCCTCCACATTCTGCTTGCACGTGCACACGTCAGATCTATCGCATCCTATCGAGGTACCAGCCGGATCACATCTGAATGCATAAAAAATATAAATTATTTGTCGTAATTACGCGAATATTGTTGAAATATAATTTTTACGGAGTAAATACGGATTTTGGCGAAGCAATTATTTTGTAGCGGTTTGTATTTATTTTTAATTTCAAAATTTTTCATCCTGGCTGTAAAAACCAGTATTATTTAAATAGAAACGTTTTCCCTCGAAGGGTAGACAACGGATATTTAGGTTGCAGCCGTAGCTTGAACCACATAAGATTACGTTTCAATGAATTCGGTAGCCAGTGACTCAAATCATTTTAAATCTACCCGACTGACTGTCTTGGGCTTGACTGTTGCTATCTCTTTCCTACAATGCAGCGGGGGCGTGCGGCGAGGGTGCCGTGCTCTTCAGTACCGTAGATGGAGCCGGAAAGGAACACGAAGACATGGTTTAAGCTATGGCTGAAACCTAAATAGCCGTTTCTACCCTTTGGGGGAAAACGAAATCATGTGAGATGTGTTTATAATCTGCAGGCGCTGCTAATGCGCACTGTGACTATATAATGTTAGGTATATAAAATTATGATCGCAGGAAGTCGCTGGATGCAGGCCGCTTCCAACAGGTCGATCTGGAAACCTTTGGGGGAGGCCTATGTTCAGCAGTGGACGTCCTATGTCTGCCATAGCTGATGATGATGATGATGATGATGATATAAAATGAATTAAAGAGATAGTCAGCCAACATAATTATATAGTATAAAAGTACAATAGTATATTGAGCATAATACATCATGTGGTCTCGACGACAATGCATCGACAAGGCGACGTACGACCACAAGACGCTGAGTGGTAATGTCATTTATAAATCGATCTATGTACTTCTATAATAGTTTAGTACGTAGGTACTTACAATAGAAATGCGCAGAGCGCCGGATACATACGAGTAGTTCAAAAATCAAAAGCGTACTGAAGGCATCAGGTGGGTAGGTTTGAAACAATTTGAGTGAGTAGGTACCGAATTCGTTGAAGCGTAATGATTTTTTAAGTCCGCCACTATCGGCTTATCAATGAGACTTCAGACATTTCATTTTTAAAATGTGCCACATACTATGTATATACCTATGTGACTAAAGCATAAATCTCTAGCTTTTCAATTATATTAGTATTCATTGCTATTTTAATTACCGTTTGCGGAAATGTTGAAGTAAAACATTACGAGGTAAGCCTCATATATGCGGATACGAGTATCAAGTACCCTCTCGCTATAATATAGAGGTATAATATAACTTATAAGTAGTATTCCGTGCTGTAAATACGTCGAATGCTTCATATAAAACGAATGTTTAAATTACCTGCAAGGCATAAGGGTAGTCGCTTCAGATGGTACGCAATTTCCATAAGGATCACGCTCGTATCCCTGTTTGCACAGCTCGCAGAAGTTCCCGGCGGTGTTGTCAGCGCAAGACTGGTAAATTAATTTTAATAATAAATAGATAACCATTAATACTCACAAATAATTATAATAATTATTTAATTCTAGGTCGCGCACGTTCAAGAGATTTAATCGTATTATCATAAGTATACGAGTTGAATTCGTTAATTTCGAAAACATAATAGATAATTATTAGTGCTAGAGACTTGATGCAACAGTAAATGCCACAAAACATTAACAACTTTCTAAACCTTACAATTAACAAAAGCAATACGCAGCTTGTCACCAACTTCAAGTTGGTCAAGTAAAAATTGAAAGTTTCTTACATAGCAGGCACCAGTCTCGGGATTGCACATGTTGGACTTTCCGTTACACTCGCAAGGTCTGCAGTGTTTCAGGTACAGGCCGCTTGAGCTCCTAAAGAAATAAACATAAATTAAAATAATTTCCCAGATGTCAAAATATTGGTTAACAATATATGATGAGTGAGTTAAGTAAAGATTGAAAGAAAGAAGTGATTAAGAGGAAGGGCGGGAGGAAAGAATTAATTTAATAAACAGTGTATTACTAACCTTGTGTAGCCAGGAGCGCAGTCCTCGCAAGATGTGCCGAGATAGCCTCTGGGGCAATCACACTGCTCAACCTCTAGAGCCATGGGCCCATCACCATTAGGCTCAGCTGTATCAATACTAGCACTTATTGGCGTCGCCAATGGTGCATTATCGGAGAACCGCACTTTAATGAGAATGGTCTTTACATCAGCGAGGGCCAGGAGGAAATGTTCACGAGATATTTCTATGCCATCGGTTCTGTAACAAAATTAAACTTTGCATTTTTCGATAAATAAACAACAGCCAACATTCAAACAGACACTCCATATTCCCGTCCCGAGTCGTGATCACATAAGCCTCAGGTATCATGGGTATCGTAATACTCACCGATGCCACTCCTTCTCAACCATTTTAATGTTAGCATCAATGATACCATCGGGAGTTGGTGTGAAATTGCCTGAGTAGTAGAATGTGAGTTGATTGTCCTGAAAAATGACATAACATTGAGTAATTTCATAGTAAATATAATTCTAAGTAAAGTGAATAATTGCTAAATACTTACACTAATAAGTTGTACATCTGCCGCCTTGTTCCTTGTCCGACTATTGTAATCAACCACATCCTTAAGGGTGTATCGCAGATAACCACCATAGGATGTTACTTTGTCTCCAGAGAAACTGTTGGGAGAAATTGAAATCTATAATTGATTTTATATTCAAACAAATTAGAATTTTAAAAAATTGTGGGTATCATCTGTACCTGGATGGCAGACTCCAATAATACACTGTTCGGCTTCTATCACCAGATGAAAGAGCACTTAAGGGTGTTTCATCAGACTCAATGGGTGCAGTGTATCTTATACCAGCTGGCTCAGCAGGCGAGGTCTTGTACACCTTTACTTGGTTCAATATTTGTGGCATATTGAATTGGGCGGATGTAGTCTTGCGCCGAAGGTTGCTGCTGGTGCAGCTTTGAGGCAGTCCCGAACAGAAGCAGAGAGCACACCCATGTCTAAAATAGTTCATAGTTATTAAAATTTATTATTATTTATATAATACAAAATTTTTGTTCACTTTTCTACCACTGTGAAAGATTTTTCTAGATCACTTTACATAAAATAAATTAAATATAGTTGCTTCTGAACCAAGTTAGGATGTAACGTTCAGCTTTTTATGAGAAAAGTAGTCAATATCCTTCAAAATAGTTAAGTCATGAAAACATTATATGAAACAGACACATCCCTGAAATTAGCTTTATACAATACCCGCGGGCTTAGCCAAGTGGCTTCTGTGCTAGTCAAGGATTCATTCAAAAGAGGAAAGATAGTTTTCATGTCTGGCATAAGGCTTGAGGACATGTTTTTTTAAAGTTAAGTTTAGCTGTGGAATAGTCTGCCGGCTCACGTATTCCCTCCCTCCTATGAACTTGGGTCCTTTAAGCAAAGCGTGAAGAAGCATTTATGCAGGCCGGTATAACTCTGGCGACCATTCATAAACTATATTTATCGATGGTCTTGGTTTTTTTGGACTGCACTACACTTACCATCAGGTGTAGTGTAGTCACTTTGCCGTGCTTGGATAAAAAAAAAGGTTATTTAATAATTTACCTGAAATCTGGGGATAGGTAGAAGGAGTCATTCTTGCATGAGTCACAGTATCTTCCCTGTACATTCTCTTTGCAAACACACTCATCTGGTAATCGGACATTTCTTGTGCCAATGGGATTGCAATTGTCCGTTTGTTTGGGCTTACATGAGTCTCCAAGGATGAGAGGATTGCCTTCATAGCCTGGGGCACAGCGTTCACATTGGGTTCCTTCATAACTATAAATAAACAATAAAAGACATTCTAAGAATTATTCTAGTCAACTTGCAATAGATATTGTAGGCAAAATGATACAAAACTGCTCACTAATAAGAACTAGAAATTAGATACGATATGATACAATATTGATAAAACTATAATAACTAAGGTCGCCTGCTTCGTTTATTGGCAATTTATATAAGCTGTGGATTGAGGTCCTCGGTTCAAATACAAATATCAAAAAAATCAATAGGTATGAACTAATGCTTATAACCCAGATTTTAAGTAAAGAATAAAATCTTCTAAATAAGTACCTCCTCAATATTAACAGAGTTAAATAAAAGCTAAATTGTAATTAACCCATGGATCCTTGTAAAACACTTTATTGTGATTTAGTACATACCGTTCATGCAGTACACAAGTATGGTTATTAATAATTATTATTTAAATGGGTATTGCACAGTTTAAGCTTGAAAAACTATTACATTGAGCCTTGATAATATTTAGTCTAAGCTTGATAATGACGATGAGCGAATAGCGATTTAGGTTTTGAGGTTATTTATTTATTTACGTTATTTATTTTTTTTACATTTGGAACCGACTAAGGTCGGAGACCATGCTGCCAAGTCATTAGTCACATATTTTACTTTATAACTTAACCTAACTTATAAACTAACTATAACTAAATTTTCACAAGAACAAGAAACACGGATGTGCCAATTTCACGATCTTGTTGAAGTTTTGGCGTCAATTCCATCTATACACTGTCCATCTTCGTTGATGTTTATCGCATAAATTCATACCACATTTAAACAACAAGCACAACTTTAGACTTGATTAAGAAATAATTAATCAAGCGACCACCCGCACCGTCAGAATTCCCGCCAAAACTCGTTATATCTTTTTTATTTGTTTAGCAACGAACGGGTAAGGTCTAAGTTCATGCTGCCAAGTCAATAGTTCACTTTGCTTAAATCTAATATACAACCTAACCCTAACTAAGATCTCGCAAAAAGGAAGGAAGCTCCATAATCCCTTTTTATTGGGTATAATATTTTTTAGGATTTATATATTAGGTGCTTATAAAGTCCCATTGCTAATTAGACTCAGTAAACTGACGATAGAAATGTCACTTTCCAAAACAATGTTGCTTACTTTCAAAACATAGTGATTGATCTAATTAAATTTTTATCATTGAAAGAAATAATAACTCAGTACTAGCTTGCGAAATCAGAATTTTATTGCGTATTTTAGAAATTTTAGCTCAACACCTCGACTCAATGTCTGTATAAATAATTTTGCGTAAATAATCATAAAATATACGAGAAATGATAACAATGAAAATTACAAATATTACTTTTATTATTTAAGATAAATTACGTTCAGGACATTCATAGCTTTTGTAATTTGTTTGTTTATAATGAACCATGACTATAGTTCCAGTAGACATGCAGTACTAACATTAGGCAGGAATTACGACTTTAAGTTGGACTTTAAAAAATGAAATGGTTCACCGAATTGAATTGTTTTAATAATCTTGATATTTTTAACACAGCACTATTTACATTTCATGAAAAAGTGGCAACATTTGAAATGTCAGATTACTACTATAGTAGGATTGCCATCTATAACTATATACATAGAAAAATAATATGTAAATCATGACTTGGCAGCATAGTCTCCGACCTTAGCTGGTTCCCTGAGGAACCAATGTAAAAAAAGAGACCGGATGGCTATTGGACATTGGTTAGCAATCCAGCGGTAAAGTTAAAAATTTCGTAAGGCTTATGGCGGATACACACCGGGCCGAACGAAGGTGAACGAATCATGCCTGTTCCATTCACACAACAGCGAAAGTTTGTTTGTGTGAACGCAACAGGTATAGATTCTTTCGCCTTCGTTCGGCCGGTGTGTACCCGCCGTTACAATTTTTGAATGATGTAAACGGTGTAAACGTTCATTTGTGACGATACAAATTTTCTGACTCATTGGGCCAGCTACAGCCTACAGTACCTACATTTGCAAACCACCTATGGGGTAGGTAATTAATTATTTTTACTTTGCACAAAACCATTCCTATGCTAATTGCGACGATTTAAATGTCGCATTCCGATTTGAAAATCTCCATGCTTAATAATTGTTCTCCTTGTATGTGGAATTGTTATTGGTAAAAACTTTATGGAACATCCGGTATACCTACCTATATAATAATAAGTTGTTGCCTGTTGGACATAGGTCGCATTTATAAATCATTTAAACACTTTCATGATTGTTTATCTTTTACTTTATATAAATATAAAAACTTATTTAATTACTTTTGCTAGACAACGGTACTAAAATATGCAGAATTATCAACGTACCCAGGGTGGCAATCACAGACGACATTTCCTCGAGGTCCAAGGGAACAGGTGGACGCAAACTGATTGCCAGGGCTGGTGAGCGGGCACGGGCACGGAGAACAAGCAACGCCGTTCTCTGGGTCGCCGTAAGTACCCGGTGGACAAGTTTCTGGCACGCAATCTCCATGCCATGGATCAGAATTCGTTCGAGTGAAACCGAAGGCGCATTTCTGTAACATGACTTCAGTTCAGAGTTCTCTTCAGTTTATTCCTTTCAATCGCATTTAAATATGCTGGTGGCTATCTATGTACCTACGTATAAATACCTTATAAATCAACCTTCATTCAGAAACCAATTAATTTTGTTTTAAGAATTCGTTATAAACTGCAAAAGAGCAATTATTTATGGGAATAGTTTATGTAATTCAATGTATCCTACATTAAAGACCTAACTATAGATTCCAGAGTTGTCAATACGTCGAGTCTTATAGTTTAGATTTTATTGATCTCGTACCTCACAAGAAAGACCATCGTATCCACGTGGGCAAGTACACTCCTCGACGAGACTAGCGGCTCCGAGACCAACGTTAGCGGATTGTGCGGATTCCATTGTGAAATCGTTGATAATGACTCCAGCATTGTTTAAGTCGGCTCGTAATAAGATCATTTCAATGTGGTCCAATCTGAAAGTTATAAAATCTATAAATATCTACTTTATCGTTATTCCAAAATGGATTTTTTTATTTTTTGGTGCAATGTCGGGATTGCACAGGAAGAAGTAAGAACTACTTATTATTGTGATATATAACTAACTGGTAAATTATACCTATGCACCAGGTTTCACGCAATTGTTTGGTCAGTTTTTGAGCAGCCAAAAGCGCACAAGTAATGAATTACCAGTAATCTGTACTTAAAGATCTCATGTAAATTATAAAATAGGTAATATTCTTCATATTATAGAGGCAAAATTTGTGCAAAAGCTTCCAAGATGATCTAACTCACGTCATCATAATGTCTTCTCTAGACGCAGGAACAACTCCTCTAGAACTCGGCTTCACCCAGTTCTCTGGCGTGAGACGTGCTTCAATTACTATTTCCCTGGAGACAGGACCGCGGTAGTAGTGGAACAGGTTGCCGTATTTACCCTGGGACACATTGAAATGTTGACTCATATATCCTTAGCAATGATGATTTGTGATCTGCCACTAATCATTATATCACTTCAATGTGAGCTCAGAGCTCTACACTTTTTAAGCATGTTGCAAACGATTTAGCTTAAAATGCTGGTTGCTCGATCTGAGATTCAAAATTCAGATATATGGGTCGTGCCCATATATGACAGACCATTTATGTAGATATAGACGATGTAGTTATTTTGATAATTAATATGTATTGTGTCCGATACGGGCTCGCCTCTATCCTATGAGATGATATGGGTAAATTATTGAGATAATAATATAGCATGTATGAAATACCTTGATTATGATAGTGGGTACGCTGTCATCAGGCGAATAGTCTACAGAGTGTGGAGTTACAACATATTTGATGTGTCCTCCGTACGAAGTGAGTTGTTTGCCATTGTACGACTCCGGTAGACTCACGTACGGGTGATCCCTACTAACTGACCAGCTCGCTGTTGCTGGATCCATTCTAGTTACCTAAAACAAGCCATAAGTACCTTGTATTAATTAGCATGCATGTTATTGCTTCGTGGTTCATAGCGTGACATACATCATCATCATCATCATCATCAGCCATAGGACGTCCACTGCTGAACATAGGCCTCCCCCAAAGATTTTCAGATCGACCTGTTGGAAGCGGCCTGCATCCAGCGACTTCCTGCGACCTTTATCAGGTCGTCGGTCCACCTTGTAGGTGGACGTCCTACGCTGCGCTTGCGTGACATACATTATACCTTAAATATATCTAAGCATCATCACGACGTAACAAACGTAATACGATGTAAATAGGACCTTTTTCGATCTAATTATCAAACCTGTTATGAAAAATGCACCAAGTATTTTATAGAAGAATGTATGTAATTACAAAATCAAGCAGTTGTCCTGAGTGTTACGAGTTACGAGCGTCTGAGCATCAGCTCAGCTCAGCTCAGTGAGCACCAATGCAGATCTTCCATTCGAATACAAACTTGTCTTAGTATGCGAGTCTAAAAATTTATAGCACTTACGCTAGCCCCATTTCTTTGTGGTTCGTAGTGGTACAGGCTGCCTATCGGTGTGTCAGTACGCACGTCTCCAGTAGGCGACTGTGTGACTCCCACGAGCCTAGTACCACCTTGTCCAAGTGGAGTGGGCATGTTGTACAGGAACAAGTCAGCGCTGTGACATCTCTGAGACTTGCCAAAGCAGAAGCAGCTTATGCATTCACTCTCAGTACGTGCTTCACTGAAAAGTTACCGAAGATTTATCATGGAATACTGAACACCAGGTTTATCAACGCAGTCATATACTCTTACATGATTCAGTAAATATGATAGATTTTATTATCAACTACTCACCTATTAAAATATGAAGGTGGGCATGGATCGGATTTATTGACGAAAACTATAGAATCAGGTATGGCAAATGTTGTTCCTAGGTTGTTGATTGCTTCACACGAATATGCTCCACTGTGTACATGCTGCAAAATAAATATACAATAAATAAAGAATGTGTAGGTAATGTGTTCAGGTAGGAGGCTGGTAGGAAACTACCTTATCAACCTAACCAGAAGCTATTAAACTGAACCCTGCACAAGCGTATTCGAGCTAACTTACAGTAACTAAAAGCGATGTTTAGAACTAAACCTAGAAAACACAACAGTTTACACATATTCATATATTATTACAAGCAAGGGGCCAGGTGAAGACTCAAACTTAAGTTGAAATGACAGGAGTGTTGACCTGCTGGTGTTTTAACCTGTTCCATACTATTGCTATTGTGTATACCTACTAACCTGCATATCAGGACATGTTAAGGTTCCTGTTCCATTTTCGCTAACAGCAACGCACTGTGGGGGTACGTGACCCCAGTTCAATCGCCATGAAATCAGCGGCATAGGCACTCCAATAGCGTGGCACGTCAGTCTTAGAGTGCTCCCGACCTCTAGTGTTACCAGCGCTGGTGTGGGTGGTTGGGTCACATAAATTGGTGCTAAAACAGAACATGATTTTTTTAGAATTTCGAATTCTAATAAATGGCAAAAAAGCTTTATAATTTGCATTTAGCGCAATTATCATCATAGGATCATCGTACCTATTTTTTTAGAATAGTTTAGGTAGGTACATGAATATTGGTTGAAATTAAGTTTCTCGATCTTTCGGAAATTAACTACCATGTAGTTACGTATCATTCAGATGCTCGCAATGTCTTCCAACAACCACAAGTACTTATTTGGATTGCGATATATCAATATAATAGATTAAGTCTCTAGTGTATGTCGTGCTAATATAAATAAAAAAAAACAATGTCTGATTGACCAAAGAGTAATTGTTTGATGTAGTGGCTTAACTATGCTGTTGAGGGCCCGAGGCAAATTCATGTTCATGGCTTTTTCGGTCTGGGACCTGCTATGCTCACGGTCAGAGGCCTCTCTATGGGCGCTAGGGCCACCTACGGTCTGGGGCCCTGGTATTTTGCCCCATTGCCACTATAGTTACGCCACCAGTTTGGTGTAATAATTATATAATGGATGACTGCTTACCGCATCCAATCTCATCAGAGTTGTCTAAGCAATCTGATTGTAAATCGCAGTGGAAACTTTTAGGCACACACTGTCCACCGGTGTGACAGGCGAATTCAACTGACAGACACGGATCGCCAGGGTTCTGACGTTTGCAGTCCGCTTCGTCAGAACCATCGCCGCAGTCGTCTTGCGAGTCACACAGCCAGGTCTTTAACACGCACTTCTTATTCCTACAACGGTATTGATTTGGCTCGCACATTCCAGATTGTTCTGTTAACAATAAATTTTCAAATTAAAATAAACAAACTGTTACACAGGGGATTGTATCATGAAGAATATAAGTGGAACTTTTCCTGTCCAAATATGTAAACCTACTTATACTTGTAGGTAAAAGGTTATATGAATACTTAAGGAGGCCATTGTAAGACTACTTTACCCTTTTATAATAATAATAATTGCCTCTGTACCAGTGACAAATGTATTGTCGCAAACTAAAAATATCTGATGTCCCCCAGGTATAGTGCAGCATTAATAATAATAATAAATACACCCACAGTCACACACCTAGTCCTGACCCCACACTAGGTATAACGTGTGTCGTGGGTGTCAGAGACAATGAGAGACTTTCGTTCTCACAACACCCATACTTGAAACAAATATCTGTGGGCCACACAAACATTTGCTTTCTCACTGCGAGAATCGAACCCGCGGTCTCTCGTTTCACAGCCCGCTATTTGCGCGCTGCGCCACGGAAGCTGTCATTGACAGTAATTAGTAAACTACTACTAACTATGAGCATTAATGAACAGTTCAGTCGTTACCGAGACTGCTCTCCTTATATTTAAGTATCATCATCATCATCATCATCAGCCATAGGACGTCCACTGCTGAACATAGGCCTCCCCCAAAGATTTCCAGATCGACCTGTTGGAAGCGGCCTGCATCCAGCGACTGACTTACTTAGGTATACCTTTCTTTATTTCTACCTGCCCTTATCCCAACCTTAAAGTGGGGTCGGCGCATCACTTTGTCAAGCACGTTGCAAAAAGGATTTGGCTTGGGTTTTAAGACCGACTGCTTGCCTGACGTCAACCAGGGGATCCCTCAAAGGGCTGAGGGTTCCAGTCCTGGGCAAATTAAATCAGATATTTGCTTTGCCCGACCTGGGCATCGAACGCAAGACCTCCCGGTCCACACCCCATATAATATGCTGTTGACGACGACATACATAGGTATACTATACAAATAATATAGACAGGTCTTGTTTTTACAAGAATACTAACCGCAAGAATCTTCGTCAGAGCCATCTGAACAATCGATCTTGCCGTCACAGGTGGCAGACTTTGGAATGCACTCTCTGCCGTTGCCACAAGTGGCTTCGTGCGGCTTACATATTGTGAATTCTAGGGTTTGCGTGGGAGCTGTAAACATTTCCAATAAATTAAACTAATAAATAAAATCTAACAGGCTTTTTCCAATCGAGCTTTTTCAATCCAATAGTAAAATACATCGATTCATATACCCTAGATGATATAAAAAAAACACAAATTCTAATTAAATCGTGCACATGTTATATAATAATTAAAATTTAAAAAACTTAAAATCGACTAAAAAATGAACACTTGAGGGTTGCCCACGATTTTTCTAAGATCCCATCGTTAGATCCCGACTTGGTGTAAATGGGACCACCTGGGAGGTATACCCTTTTAAACAAAACAAGAATTTCTCGAATCGGCCCAGGCGTCTTCGAGTAATCGAGGAACATACATAAAAAAAGATTCCGACGCATTGTTAGCCTCCTCCTTTTTTTGAAGTCGGTTAAAAAAATACGAAATAACCTGGCAGTATGACTTTGAATCCTAGGTCTTAGACCCTTGTGAAGCAAATAAACAAGAAAAATGAGTAATCTGACATCATGCATCGTGATTGGTGTTTACCGTCACGTGACTCACAGATAAAAACGTAAGTATTTAAATTATTCAAATAAAATTATCTTTGGACTATATTTAATAAATTCGTATTGCATACGTTATTTCGATGATAAATTTATGTTCCTACAGAAATTCATTGATATTGGTTAATATAAATTTATAGTCAAGTACACAATTGTTAACCTCCTCTTGAAGTCAGCTAATTAAAAATGGATTTTTAAGGCTGCGTTCCACTAAGCGTTCACAATGATCAAAATGCTCCTTTAGTCGTTCCACATAACGACCGCGGTCGTTGTTGTCGCGGCGAAAACGTCACTTATGACGTCATGACTGACGCTCACGCGAAGCTCACGACGACCCATCTAAAAAGGTGGGTCGTCGTGATCGTTGAGAAAATTAGCGGCGTTTTCAAAACTCAATGCATCAAAAATGGCGACCGTTAAGCTTACGTTATTTCATGCGGAAAGATATATTGTAGTAGAAGTGAATGTTTCTGCAGTGGATATAAAAAAAAAAATTTTTTTTCAATATAAATCGATTTAAACAATAATTAATTAAGTTCATTTTCAAGGCTTAGAGATTATAACTACACCTGTTAAATGTTTTGCATTCTTTTTATTAACTCGCCGTTTGTATTATTTACCTCCACGCTCAAAAAGCTCTATAATCCATTCCACTTGAGTTTACGACAGTAACGCTCGCAAGCAAGTGGAACGGGAAAAACTGCGGTTGTGAACGCTTAGTGGAACGCAGCCTAAATAAAACGAGCAAGCGTTCTTAAATTTGAATTTTGACATTTAGAATTCTGTCGGCGTCCGACTGAAGGCAAAAGGAGTGCTTAAGTACTCATTTGCTGTCCCATTTTCTGAGCGCCACTGTGCATCTAGGTACATATATAATAGAGGTATATCGACGGTAAAAATAATTTTCTATGATGATAAAAATAATAAGTGATCTGACTTTAAATCCGAAATACTTACGCTTGGCTTCGACGTTCAGTATGACTCTTACTTCTGATCCCGGATAACCAGTGTATTTCACCGCTTGACAAATATATACTCCGCTGTCCGATGGCTGAAATAACATTAATCAGCAATTCAGTAATCACACACAATACCTCGCCTTGATTAAAGCTCAAGAATGAGTGTAGTGCGAGGCATGGGTCAGAAACTACAAGATATTGCGAATCGAAGCATATAAACTTCAAACACATTAGGTATATTTGTACGAATATTGAGTATGTAGGCTCCCGTTTCACAGCCGATTATTCCCCAATTAGTGCGTCACGAACGCTACAATATCGAGTTAGGTAATCAATTCTCAATACCCTATATACCTACATAATATATATCAAATTTAGAGTAAAGCATAACAAGATAATTGGGGTAAATACTAACAGTAACATTGAACAATTCAAGGCGTCCTTTCCTGTCAATTGTGCCAGGTTTTAGTTGTCTGCCACCTTCCCTGATCCATCTAACAGGAACTCGCTGTATTCCCGCGTCACGACATTGAAAGACGGCGTCACCACCTATAACGGTTCCAAAAGTCTTTCAAAAAAAGTTCAATGTTAGGACACGAGACCCGATAGCTGTCAATGGGTTATACAGCATTCCAAGCAAAACCATTTCAATAAGTTTGAAAACTACGCCGCTCTTTGTGTTTATGTTTTTATGATTAAATGAGTAATGAACGATATAAACATGGTAATAGTAATATATAATAATTTTATAACAAACAATAAGTACCTATATACAAATTATTATTATCAGTTTTATCCTATGTTAAATGACTTGATAATATTTTTGGATTACTTGTTAACGCCATCTTTTTACTATTACCTATCCGTACGTAATAATATACACGTGAAACAAATAAGTCTAGATCATAATATTATCATAGCCCTCAAAAATAAAAATGAATATATTTGGGATATAATACTGTAATAAATATAATTATACTTAATTAAAATGTAGGTTTTATATGAACACGCGTTAAAAGAGAAAACGACATGCAAATTTCCCAAAATTAATTAAAGCAACTTTGATAATAAAGTTTTAAATAAGTAGGTACATACAATAATGTATGTTGTGATTTATATTTGTATTATAAATAAATAACCATAAGTTTATTTTAAATATTAATGTGACTTCGAAGCAAGTATAAAACTCCCAAAATTTTCATGTTACGAAAACCCATTCCTTAGTTAAAATATATGTTATTGGAACCCTTTTTAAATGCCCATAGAAGGATGTGTTCATCCAAACCGACTCACCATAATGTACTGTACCACCACCATGGAAGAAACAAGATTATATGTTATTAAATGTGTAGAAACTGATAAAATCCTTACAAACTACGTTTATCATTATTACCTACATAATATGTATTATATACTTATAAAGATCCACTATAGGCACGAACACTATATTAATGAATATACATTAAAACTTATACAAGAATCAATATGCGTTAAGAGTATATAAGTATATAATTTTGCTAATTAGAGTAATAAAACTGATACAAAATAAGTTAAGAGATGTTATATGGGAATAATTTATGTATCTTTAATTTTAATAAGAAACTTTTTCTAAGACCCATTCAATATTTTAAGATTATTATAAAAACAACTTCGTTATTCTTGCTCACCTTTAAGCTTGTTTCCATTCCTTGTAAAAGATTTAAAATAATATTTGTTTTAAATTCCCTCTCTTATTAAATATCTATATGTATCTGATCATGTAATATAAAGTCTCCCTACACTTTTAACCTACGTAATATGGACAATATGGTACAAGTATTGAATCTACTAATATTATTATACTTTCATGACACCTATACATATATGTCATGTGTCGACTATATTTGCTGTTGGTTATAATAATATTATAGTAGAGGTATTTAAGCATCAGTAGTTATAAGATTTTGGTACCACCTAATTACACAAAATAACGCCCTAGTTTGAGGTGGTAAAACAATCATGATAATTTTTCGATATTTAAAAAAAACACAGGACTTTTTTAAATATATTTTTTTCTGAACAGGAAGTGGTTATATACTTTGTCAATGATAAGAACATCGGGAAGAATTACTAAATAGATTATTATTACACTGGATAAGACGAGGTAAAACAACATTCATCACAATATTATCACTCATCAAGAACATCTAAGGCATTCAAATGATGGAAACTAACACTAGGTCTTTATAGTAGAAATAAGTAAAGACACATTGTCTACTGAAAAATATCTAAAACTCACCGTATCTGACGAGCTGCTCATCGGGCTCTGTCGTGAGATTCAAGCTGGATGGACCTGTGCATCAAATAGTTATGAATTAATATTAGGTTCTTATTTTGTTCTGGCTGCAGACACGAACTCAGCGGGAGCGCAGCAGCAGCGGCGGCGGCGCCGAGTTCGTGTCCGCGGGCTAAGGGTTAACACCGATAATGACATACCGCTTTTTATCTGTTTTAGTTGGAATTTGAATACCTATTTATAAACGATGATTGTTCAGATATATTGCCATACAGTCTACACTGACTTTCATTTATCATTAGCTATACCGCAAGTTTACATAATTGCCATGTTCCACAATTAGCAGATAGTCTAGCCTTCCGTTGCAGGCGACCATTAAACGTTGTATGAATTTTGCCGTCATTCGATCAACTATGTTAGTAATTTCATTCATAGTTGTTATATACCATGCTACGTTTATCATTTAGTAAGTTAAAAAGTAGCAAATTCAAAGCGTCGCAAGAACCGTTTTTCTTAAAGTGATAAAATATGATGCTTAAGTTATTTCATTATACTTCTATAACAGATTAGAATTCTAAAATCCAATCATTATGAGTACAGATCTTGCGGCGTATTTGTACGTTAAATCAGTGGACTTAAGTATCACTTATTATTAATACTTTGATTAAAATTAAGTATATTAAAAATAATTACCGCGAATGTCAAGAACGTTTCAAACGAACATCTCTACCCGATTGTAACAACCTAATGTCGATTTTTAATCCCAACGTTATGCTTTCGAGATTAAGATCATTTTGCACGATAACTTAAAATGCATAATTATTAACGTGATTAATTTGTGTAAGTATATTAAGTTGTATTTAAATGTCAATCGGGTAACGCGCAAAAAGATTAACGCTCTAAAAATAGTTCAATAAGGTTATTGTAGAGTTACATTGGTGAGTGCATCACTTGAATAAAGTCGTGTGGTTATTTGTGATTTAGACATTCAACTGCTTCAATTATGTACTACCTGAAGGACAATCTAATTCATCGCTGGTATCGTAAGGGCAATCGACGTGACCGTTACAACGCCGACGGTTGTCGATACAAGGCCCATTTTCACATCTCCATTGATATGGACCGCACGCACCTAACACACGACACATTTAATAAATATACTTCTAGTTTAATTTCATTGGAACTATTGTGGATTAACCAAATATCAAAATTATAAACATAATATTTTAAGAGCCGGAAAAAATAATTAGGGGATATAATTACATATTTGTCAAAAACGTTTGCCCAACGCTAGAACTGTTTTAGATATTTTCAGTTCAATTCTTTGATAGTCCGTACTCAATACCAAAATTACCACCATGTATCTATCAGGATACAAGCAGCAAATTATTATGTGCCGTGCGGTGCTAACAATGTGGAACCATTATAATTATAATATGAAATCAACTTTTGTAAGCATGGCATACACAATTTCATGAAATAGATATATTATTATCTTGATACCCGTAATACAATATCGAGTGAAATACCAAGTCATTAATTTTGCAACTTTGAGCATTGATAATAAATAATAATGTAAGAAGAGACATTAACGAAATCGTGTTCAAAAATTACTACCATATCAGAATATAAAATAAACATTAATATTTACTGAAGGTTTTTTTTTTATTTGATCTCTATGGTTCATTTTATTTGAACCTAGACAGAACCATCATTAAAGATTTAAAAAAAACTTATTTCGCTGTTTAAACTTTCTTAATATATAGCTAATATTATTTTATAGTAAAATAATACGTCTGTTTCCACGTTATATTCAGGACACAAGAACATTGGACAGAATATAATTAGAACATAAGAAATAAAAAAAAATACAAAAAAATAACTACCTCCACCACGTCCTGGGGAGAATTGGTTGGTACCCAACGGTCCGCTTCCATATTGATCATTGCCATCCCCAGATTTTGGCCTAGATGTGTATACGTCACCGCTACCCCCTGGCCCTGCTAATTGCAATATTTTTTATTTAAAATAAATATTGGAATAGTAACAAAACACTGTCTTGCACCATAACAATGAGCAATTAGTTGGCTCCCATATTTTTAAAGCATTTGTTATGTCGACACCAAAGCCTTATAGAGATTTGTTAAAGTTTTCATGCTAGGGTTATTTCTGCAAGTTGATTTTGATATATTGATAAGCGACACCCTTTAGTACCTAAAGGTAATATTTAACGTTAAGAGACGTTGCATTGTTTTCCATCAGCAAAAGCGGGAAAAATTTTGGAAATACAAGCAGCCAATTCAACCTGCACTAGGATATCCATTTCCTGATTGGTTACTTCCATCACCACCTAATTGACCACCACCAGAAGCTCCAGTTCCATATGGGTCATTGCCATCACCCCCATATTGACCGCCACCAGAGGGTCCACTGCCACCGTATTGACCCCCACCAGTAGCTCCGCCTCCATATTGGTTACTTCCATCACCACCTAATTGACCACCACCAGAAGCTCCAGTTCCATATGGGTCATTGCCATCACCCCCATATTGACCGCCACCAGAGGGTTCATTGCCACCGTATTGACCCCCACCAGCAGCACCGCCTCCATATTGGTTACTGCCATCGCCCTCAAATTGACCACCACCAGCGGGTGCATTTCCATTGCCACCGTATTGACCCCCACCAGCAGCTCCGCCTCCGTATTGATCACTGCCTTCACCTCCATATTGACCGCCACTAGAAGGTCCCCTTTCATTGCCACCGTACTGATCCCCACCAGGAGCACCATTTTCATATTGGTTATCTCCATTACTAGAAGGTACGTTCGGGAATCGATTACCATCATCACCACCAGGATAGCTATTGCTAGGTTGGTTGTTGTTTGGTTGTGGCCTTTCGGTAGGTCTGTTATCGTATGGGCTACCTCCGTCATCACTACCGGGATATACATTTCCATATCGGTCACGATTACCACCACCGTATTGAGGCCTTTCAGTAGGTCTGTTGTCGTATGGACTGCCGTTACTATCATATTCCCCACCAGCGATTTCTGGCCTATTGGTAGGTATATTATTGTCATATGGTCTATTTCCATTATCATATTCACCCCCACCATATTGGGGTCTGTCGGTGGGTCTATTATCGTATGGACTACCTTCATTATCATCACCATCGGAATATCCATTTCCAGAATCGTCACCGCCATCGCCACGAGGATAGCCGTTTTCAGAATCATCACCACCATCGCCACGAGGATATCCATTTCCAGTTTGATCATTTTCATCATCATATGGCTTCAACGTAGATGGTCCGTTACCAAACTGGTTGTTTCCCTCACTACCAAATTGACCTGGTAGACGATTATCTTCACCACCTACACTGGGACGATCGGTCCAAGTTGGTATAGATGGGTTTTGTGTAGTCACACCGTATGGTCCTGATGATTTGATTTTAATTTTGTAATTTAGTAAAATAAAAAAGTATAAAAATAAAACTTAAGTGACACAAGTAAAATTCATACCTGATCCGGCGCCTGGGTATCCTGGCCAACCTCGTGGTTCGTCAGGTTGAGAAGGCCTCCTCGGGGGGTATGGTCCATTTGGAGACCAGTTGGAACCATAGGGATCACTTCGTGGATCTTCAGGTTGACCATAGCCGGGCCTGTTATGATCATAGGGAGGACCATACGGCCCAGGCCGATCGTATGTGTCTCGCTGTGTAGTAGTGAAGACGTTGCTCGGAGTAACGGACACTACTCTTGGGCTTGGGTGTGTAGTGGCAGTCAGAGTACAGTTGATCTCATCGGTACTATCATCGCAGTCTACATTTCCGTCACAGTAAGCATTGTACGGGATGCATTGGCCAGATCGGCACTGCCAGCTGTTGGTATCGCATGCTGAAATGATGACACCCTAGTTACAAACTTTTTATGATATACTTATTATCTCCATGAATAGATTTTGGGTTTCGACACTGCAATGATAAAGACAATAATATTGAAAAACGGTAACAGACACGTTAATAAATATTAGGTGTGCCATATTATTTCTGGACTACCACAATATGTTTGTAGTTAGCAAAAATCCATATCGTCATATTATATTATATGAACTCGTATATTTTGTTGCTAACCATCTCATTTATTATTGGGTACGTACAGCGAGAAATATGTAACTAAAGCAAAATTTATGCAATGACGAACTCAAATCGGATGTTTGCCGTGGGCTCCTCTTGTGGTGCATTTGGGTTTACGGTGAATGATTCTAGTCATTTTGCTGTTTTGTTTTGATACCAACAGGCTTTGGTTATGTATTATCTAAAGTAAGTAAATACTACTACGCTTCGCTACTACGGTAAGCATAATAACAGCATGCAACATCAGATTATTTTTATGAAATTAAAACATCAATATCTACAGGAACAAGTATACATATTTAAACGAAACCAAATTACAAATTGGACAAACCCGCAAAGCCATTGGTACATCTCGCGGTAAACTGGGTGGTGTAATAATCTTTAATCCAAATATTGTTGTTTACAATTTACACATGAAAATACGTATATACATATACGTAGTACGTACCTACCACATCTAAGTAACAGTCATTGACAGAATGACGTCGGAATTTTTATCACTAGTTTATTTAGTTAGGACTTAGGACTCATTTTATGTCGTTGCACAAACAAGATAGATAGGTTTAATGAAGTTGCAGCTTACTTATTCTATAGATGTACTTAGAGGTAATATGGGTTCGATCCTCGCACATGGAATTTTGAGCATTAGTCACATCTCTATCTACTCTGTTGGAGATGCTATCGTAACCTTTTAAAACGACTTCAAAAAGAGGAGCTTCTCAATTCCTTGTTATATTTATATGTTGCCCATTGAACCATGTTACTTGATATTTCTGGCAAATGTAGACGGTTTCAAGTTCTTAAGCTTGATGATTACCTACGTCACGTGTGATCTTTTGTAGAATCCAAATTTACAGACTTTTAACTGTTTGTTAATTTTGTATATCTATTATAACGTACACTAGCTGACACATGAAGCTTTGTCTGCATGTCACAAGAGAGAGAGAGAGAGAGAGAGAGAGAGAGAGGATTAGAAAGAGTGGGGCCTAGGCACATAGAATAACAATTTGAAGTGAAACTTTAGAAAATTTACTTCGGGAGAAAGGACTTGACTTGACTTCGGTCAGTCAGTCCATCAGTCCGTGAGTCCGTTAGTTCGTCAATCTGTCAGTCTGTCAGTCCGTCAGTCCGTAAGTCCGTGAGTTCGTCAATCTGTCAATCGTCAGTTAAGTTCATCTGTGTTTAGATGTGGTCTGTAACATACAAACTTATTTTCTTCATTTTATAAACAATTAATTATATCTACAGTTAATAACACACTATGACGAACTATGTACATATGTATGCAATTTTAATTCAAGCAGAAACAAAGAAACATATTATTAACTTAATAAACAACGGTGGAAATTTTATTTACATGAAAAATGAAGTATGTATGTTGAAACAAAAAAAAATCGAGAATTATTATTACCCCACTCAACAATCAAAACAACATTTTCGGGGTATTTCAGCTAAAGGTAGGTATAATATATTCAAATAATATTGAGCAAACTGACTACAGTCTAAGGTCGAGGGTTTTGATATAATACGCATTTAGCACTCATTCCATAAAGAATCTGTACCAGGGTAGTGACAATTTTGCTCGTCAGAGAAGTCCGAACAGTCATAAATATTGTCACAGCGGCGAGAGAGCGGTATGCACCGCCCATCGTAGCAGGTGAATTCCATTAAGTGACACGGTCTGCTCATCACCGGGGATCGGGACGCTCGTGTCATGTACCATGCTGTGCATTATTGCTTTATTTTATATCTACGCCTTATATAAACTATGTTTTTGGCTAAAGATCACAATAAACTAACAACGGACATATATGGCGGATCATAGATTAGCACTGATGTAATATAGCTGTTTAACTTATATTACAGACTTGGTGCCGTAGTCTGTGGCCAAATAAACACAATACTACCAAAAAATTCGAAAATTACCCACTCGTATATGCCCGGCCAGTTCAAGTGCAAATATTTCAATAAATCAAAAGTGATAAAGCTAATTAGTATTTTAATATGAATTCTTATAATATTTGTGCTTTTGTAATAACAGTGCCATATTATGTGCGATAATTAACTGTGCTCAATTTTGTCAGTGCATAAAAATGACAGACTTGTGATGATGTGCTTCATTTAGCTGCCAAAGCGGTGTTATTATATTTATAGGGAGTGGCCACATTGCATTGAAGTAAAGCTCTTTCTGAACGATTCAAGCTCAGGCTCAAGCAGATTCTGTGTGGACAAGTGTCACTCCCTTATACACGATTGATAGTCGATCGTAGTTATTGATAGTCTGATTGACGATTGCTTTTATTTTGGGAACATGTTACTTCGGTCAGTTTACTTATTTCTAGATGATTAATTAAGTATGTAGATAATCAGAAAAGAATTTCCTCAATAACCGTCATCATCAGTCACAGGGTGTATTGTATCTTTGTAACTATTGAAGTGAATGGTGTAGAGGTGTAACATACTAAATAACTTACGGCAGTTTTCCTCGTCAGACCTATCGGTACAATCATCATTTCCGTCGCAAACAAACTGGATGTCAATGCAACTGCCATCGTGACAAGTGAACTGGGTACTCGTGCAAGCTCCTGAAAGGAAACCACATTCTATATACATGTATATTACATAGGTACTGAATATATTTATATCACACACTTAACTGTGTTGATGGTTTGAGTATTAAACCTCGATATCATAAAGAAATTATTTTATATTTTTAAATCAGATTTTTCGTTTGTGTATTTAGAATTGTGAGAAATATTTTATGAAATAACACTTTCAATCAACGTCATAAAGTTTAATGGAAACTATATTGCACAATACCTCGATGCATTTTGTGATTGATGAGTGTCACTCGAAATAAAATGTATCCTATCTTAATTATTAAAAATACATATTACTAATTGTGTTTATGTTATGTGTCAATTCTATTTATTACTCTTTCATTTTATATCAAGAAATCAAGATGGAATAGGATAATGACCCATCCTACCTGAAGTCGGTATCACGGTGTCACTGCAATCTAGCTCATCTTCTCCATTCGAGCAGTCTCTGACATTGTTGCAGCGAGCGTCGCTGTGGATGCAGTCACCATTGTCACATCTGTAAACAATTAAAATTTATGTGACAACGCGGACGTCGGTCACAAAAAATCGCCAACTCGCAATCAGTAGCCCAAACTGAATTCGCTGGTAACAAATTCGCTCTGCACTATTATATTATAACATTAGTGTAATAGCGCTCGTGAATCCAAGTTACCTGAAGTCGTGGATCCCATCACAATTATAACAGTTCAGTTCGTCCGAACCGTCGGTGCAATCGCGTTTCGAGTCACAAATGAGATGGTCTTCCAAACATTTCCCGTCGCACATGTGGTTGCAACCTTAAAAATAAATATTACGTTATATGTGATTATTGAATGCATATTACAATCATGAGTCGGTATAATACATCGCAGACTTTAGCTCATGGATATCCATAAAACGAGAATTATTACAAACATTAGTAGAAGTAAATTGTTTTTTTATAAATCCACTAAGGTCTGTCGTAGGTACATTCGGCTGTAAATTTTCAACTTGACTGTTCATTATTCTGATGCATATTTTTCGGTCTTGTCGGGACTGCAATCTGTTATTAAATTCCTTAACTCATAGACTGATTGTACTCTTTTTTCTGTTCATTTACTCTGTCAATCTCTGCTCCTATGTAGCAAACAGTGCAAACGTATCATTGGATATAATGTATCAACTTTTTACTTGTCAATTTCCAAATATTATATTTTCTCGAAATCCCACTGACTGTTACGTTTTCTGCCTACGTAGTCCGCCAATTTTTGATTCCGCTGGTTAATCGATTGTTTGAAAATCTTCTTTTGTGTAACGCTTCATTTAGGTATATAACCATAGCTTTATATGTCTTCGAGTGACAAAGTTGTAACAAATCTATAGTTACGAGACGTGTTTAATTTCGAAGACACACTCAAAGTATTTGAAGTTTCATAAACATAACAGGCAAGATAAATCGCAATGCATTTTATGTAATAACATGAGATTCGCATTAGAAACGTGAAATAAGAATATTAAAATGCTATAGGAATAAATATAAGAAATTATAACACGATAAAATAATAAAAAGTCCATACATTATCTTAAATTTTATATAAAGATAATATTATTATTTACTAGAACTGGTAATATGGGAATTCTATAAAAACTATAAAGTTAAAGTTTATGACTTATATGCTAAGCGCAAGCTGGGCTAAGCCTTTGATTTAATATACCTCTAATATCAGGGGTAATACATATTGTTATATAAAACAATCAATCTTTGAAAATTTTTCAGAAGAAATCGAGGATCCAACAGATTTAATACCCGCACATCATATCCAATTTACATTTAATTTGAAAAATAATTCCCACAAAAATTACAAAGAATATAATGCACTAAATTGAAAACATCACTAGATCGTTATTATCCCTAATTTATCAATGCAAACAGCATTCATAAATCAGCGAGAATAAAATTTATCCTCGTATGTAAAATAAGTATTCCATACACATACCTATTTCCTATACCTATACCTATTAAATTGTTTATAGATCCATAAATAAAGATTGGAATAGATATATAAAACGAATTAAACCTGTTGAATCCTCACAATACCTTCGTAGATAGATAGGTACCTTCTGAACATTCAATCTCGTCTTCACCGCCATCGCATTCTGGTACTCCATCGCATCGTTTTGCGCAAGGAACAACTGACGGAGAGTCGCAGGTAAAGCTGTCAGGTTCGCACTGAGCGCCTGAAATATTAAATAATTTGTTTATATTTTGTAATACATACTACATAGACTCACGCCTTTTTCCCATAGCAGTAGGCAAAAACAACGGATTTACACTTGCTACGATCCTTACATACCTCTTTCGCCTCATTCAGTCTCATTACATTCTTCATGCGTGCACCTTGGTTTAGGATACTTTTAACTTGACCTTTCTGGAGTATATCTCACACTTGGTCAGAGAAAGTTCGATGGTGTCTTCCCTTTTTTGTAATATTTCGGGAAAATAAACATTTTAACAACTGAACTTATCACACTGCACGTACTTTATTAGGCACGTTGCAGCAAAAATTTGTCTGCTTAAGACCTGAGGTCAGCTCCCTCTAAAGTATCTAGTTTAGGGCAAATTGTGTTAGAAAAATTGCTATCCCACCTGGGACTTGAACCCAGGACCTCATAGTCCCAAAACCATACACTAGACCAGATAAGCAACTTAAACTATAGATTAAAGACTAAATTAAACTTAAGCATGGATAAAAGACGAAATAAGACAAAATAATTTAAGTACCTAGGAAATACCAGCTACGACAAAAAAGACAGATCGTAGCTACATGGTTTCCCATAAATAGTAGACAAAATAATAGTTTAAATAAAAGAGTAAGGTACCATTAAGCAGATACCGTTTATTAGACAGTATTGCTTGAGATTATATTGTATAGATAAGCTCGAGAAAGTTCAGCGGGCCGAGCAGGAAAATTTCTGACAATCGTAAATAAAGAAAAGCGAAACAAAATACACTGATGCAATATGGGAACTTTAAGAACAGATTAGCTTCTTCAACCTAAATTTAGGTAGTTCGGGCTAGAATACATTAATCGTCTTTGGCGATATATAAAATGCAGAGGTGTTCGATCATTATATCAAAATCACGAAGGGTTATGTATCGACTGTCTTGATGTTGAATAATAATGATAAAACTTGTTACCTAGATGCTCAAACAATAGCCGCCAACGCATGGTCATATTATCTCAAAACATGCATACATACATGCACGTGCATCAAAAATAATTAAAAAGATCGATCTATATAAAGTAAATAAATCAATGATAATCTCTAAAGTTCATACATATAAGACGTGTAATAGAAATTGGTTGAATAACACACGACATAGATAGTTGTAAGCTTGAGACAGCCGTAGGAAAGGACTCGAAAGCCTTGTGAAGCTGCCATCGCGTCACTTACCGCAGTTGAATTCGTCCTCGCCTGCAGGCTTGCAGTCTTTATGACCATTACATCTCAATGCTATATTAATACAAGAACCATCGTGACATTGAAACTGGCCCCTTTTACACGGACAATTAATTTCGTCCGAAGCGTCGTCGCACTCCGCCGTGCCGTTACACCAAGATTCAGCTTGCACGCATTTTCCGCTCGTACATTTAAATTGATAAGCCATGCAAACTGTGCCTGCCATAAATATAATGCACCATAACCGTAAATATAATAGACACCACTAAAGGAGCCTTGTTAGATATGTATATTCTGTAAATATTTGTGTTTTAAATAGTTTTATCATGTATAATATTAAGTTAAGGTCATAGCTCATTTTCGATATCGCTCCGGCATAGCAAGGGCAATAAGTCATACTTGGCCAAAAGCTGCACTCTGTAGACATATTTTAGTAACAAGCTCGCAATGCGATGTTGACAATTTTATTCATTTTATTTAATGTAACTAAAACGTTGTTGCTATTAATGTGCCGGAGTGGTATAATTGAACTGTGACCTTAAATACTTATGTTGGTGTATATCAATGTAAGAAATGCAATAATGCAGGACATTAAGCAAAAAAACTGGATTTTATTGAGATAAAATTGTAATAACCTATTGCAATTCATAAATACTAACTATTTGATAAGTAAGCTATTTTCTTAAACTGACATTATATAATTTATTTTGATAGGAATCGGTTCACTGAACGTTTCGATCAAATTTAGTTAACTATATTCGTTGTACGTCAGTTGAAGATAATGTACTCACTCACATAACTGATAATGAAACTGAATAATAAGCAATAATTATTGGTATAAATTATAATTTATGGTAATATATGATTTACTTTTTAATCATGCTGTATATCGATACTTCGATAATAAGCTACTCGGCGCAAGCCAAAACTTTTAGTTTTGGATTTGAATAACAGAATAATTAATGCCAAAAACATGAAAGTTTTAAAATTTGGAAAAGAGTCAAACCATATGTGCAATGCCGTTCGTCTGAACCGTCCTGACAATCATGCGTTCTGTCACAATGTTTGGATGCAGGTATGCAGTGGCCATTATCGCATTTGAAGTCCCCTTCATCACATGCTGTTCAGTGAAAGAAAAATGTTGCATTCAGAATATATTATAAATATCGATTATATTTATTAGGAGCAATAAATCGAAAGAGAAGATAGTGACGTGAACGATAACAGTAAAATAACAAGCGAAAAGAATAACCATAGATAGTGAGGAAACCAATCACCATTCGAGTACAGAAATTGATGAAGAGTAAGAATACACAAAAGTGTAGAAGTATAGTAAATCGAAGTAAGATAAATAAATAAAATGATGTAGAAAGCTCGTACATGACCCACGCGTATGATCAATAAACTTACGACAATTTTGTTCGTCAGAATAATCCCCATTAGGACAATCGTATCGGCGGTTGCACCTCAATGAATCAGGGATAAGTTGACCCGTTCTGCACTTAAAGTACCCAGTGGCTGCAAATACATGCAAAGTAATTTTGTTTATCGAGTGTATATTTAGAGATTTACAAACTGTAAACGATATAAAACACAAAAATTAAGTTGGTGCAATGGCGTTAGCTCTATTTAAAAGTAAATTTCACACGGCTAGCGTTTAAACACGGCTCGGGCACCAGTAATGCAAACTGGTGCAATCAGCTCTCCATTAAATGTTACTGTCATTAAGCCTTATACATAGAGTTTGGATCATTATTGCTAACATCTTTTGTATGGTATTGACTCAACAGACCTTTAGTTTCAACTGTCTACGCGATGATGTATAGGTGAACAGACCTCTATTATTGTTCCATCTCATAGTAATGGAATACTTTCTTTGAAAATACGTAAAGTCATTCATCTAAACCGAATTGTATATCCATAACCAAATAAAAATTACAGTTGTTGGATCAACTGGAAGTTAGAAAGCACCGTTCATCAGGTAGTTGTTGATAAACAGCCGCAATTGCTCAATAATGTGATAGAAAATAGCACACCAGGGGGGTGACTCCTGACACTCGATTCGAATTTGACCTTGCTTCGGTTTAATTTATTGACTTAAAATTCCACAGAAATCGAATTAAAAAGTGCGCTAATGTTGCATTCGATTCGAGAATTTGTCATTGTGTCAGTGCACTTATTAACTCTATTTCGGTGGAATTTTAAATCACTAAATTCGAATCGAGTATCGAGAGTCAGCCTTCTAGTTATGCCATAATCGAAACTAACCGTAGAGCGCATACGCTCCAAATTATATTTGAAGACTAATGACATTAATATATATATTCTAGTAAATTATAAAAGCTAATACCATGACATTATTTTTGTGTTTTATTTCGCTTTAAATCTGTATACTTCTTAATACACCCTTATAGAGGTATAATAAGGAATCGGTATATTGTCTACCTTTCTAGTGTAAGGACCACAGACATGACGTATCTAGTAAAGACACTATTTTTGGTGCTCTTAAAAATGTAAACATGTGTTGTGACTATTTCGTAATATTGTGCTTGTTTTAGTGCCTTCAAATGTATATAATAAAACTGTATAAGCATGACACATAAGTAGATAATCGTAATTATATTAATTTCATCTATATTTTAAGGGTTAGGTAATACCGATTACCGATATAATACAAGTCACTTATATGTTAAACACCAACCATATATAAGCCCATTATAGCGCGTTCCTACTTATTCTATTATCTTCATAGTACATCGACTAAAATTCCCTTTAAATATCTTTTCAATGACTGTTGTTAATGCTCGACGGAAATGTGACGAAGAAATATAGAGACGATCTTTCAGGAATCAATTTTATCATTTACGTTGTTTATTTTTCGCCAAAACCCCGTTTTAATAATAAAATTCTCTGTATGTACTTGGGGACGTTTCTTTGTTACTAAAACCTTTGCATCTGTTCTAAGTACAACTTGATTCTGTCATACAATAGTCTTGTAGGTTTAATATTTTCTCAAAGATACGTTTCATACTCGTAGATATCATATATAATTAATAGAAGAAGTAGGAGTGCGCTTTCCCAATATCTTACCATAGCAGTTCCTCTCGTCTGATCTGTCAGTAGGACAGTCGACACGGCCGTCGCAACGCTTACTGCGTTTGATACAACTCCCGTGATCGCATTGCCATTGATCTGAGCTGCATGCTTTAGGAATGATATGGGATGAATATTATGTTATGTTAATTTGACCATTACCTGATATACAGCCGGCCTTATTTTGATTACAGTACGACTTTAGTACGGTATAAATGTTCAAGTAAAACAATTTAAAATTAAAAACTATATTATGAGGGGATTGGAGAAGTTATGAATGCTAAAGTGATACGCGTTAATTTAATGTCACAATTACTAATCAAAATATAGGCCTTGTTAGTTTCTACCAGAGGTCTCCAAATATTTTGTTCTCAACAGCCTAAAAGACGACTAGGAGCAAGAATATGTATCATAGTTATGACGAAATACTGAATGCAACATCGTGCTGGATCTACGTCTAAAAATCTGTGAAAATTAGTGCCAACTTCTTTCTTCCTTCCTTAACTTCCATATTAAACGAAATTTGTAAGTACTTATGTACCATTTACAAGTGATTTAATATATTCTAACCCTCTATGTATTTAGCTAGCAACAAGTTGTTACAATACACGGAAATCTGCTTATGTATGACCAGTGACCACCATGATGAAACTAGATTACAATTTTCTATATTAATATATTTCAAACAATTTTTAACGATTAACCGTATTGTGCTGCATTATCAAATCGCGGGTACTTCTTGCATTTTATTGCATTCTACCTCTATATGTTGAGTGGTTTTGGTCAAAGTATAAAAATAATCGTTATTGAATTAATTTGCAACATAAGTAGGTACTTGGTTAATATCTACTAGTCAATTTAGAGACCTCTGGTTAAATAAGCAAATACGTACGACATCCGATCTCGTCGTTGCCATCTTTTGCACAGTCTCTGAACCCGTCGCAGCGAAGCAAGATGGAAATACAGGTGCCATCGCCACAGCGAAATCTCCCACGATCTTTACAAACGTGGTGCCCAAACCAATCGAATCTACTGGATACTTACGAGTCCAATGATAGGAAAAGCGTGCGGATAGAAATCAACAAGTTAGTTAATTGAACCTGTTCCTGTAGATACATTCAAGAATGACGTAACATCCAATGACTGGGAAGATTAAGGTCGTATTGACTCATATATGAGCAAATCGATCCTTAAAGAAAGTCAAGACGTTTTGTCACTTTACAGGTAAAGAAATTGTTATGTGAGCACTTACTGCAGTCTTCTTCGTCGGATCCATCATTGCAGTTGTTGACGCCGTCGCAACGCTTCCTCAACTCAATACAGGAGCCGTCGCTCACGCATCTGAACTCTTCACTTGTACACTCTGTAATATTTTTAAAACGTTTTATTTTACGTAAAATTTAAAACGTTTAGGAGCTATGACAGACGGTGACAGCCTAACGGACAGAACGGACTACCTTAGGTAGTAGGTAGTCTTAGGGCCTCGTTCACCAACTCCAAGTAAAGTGTTGATTAGTTACTTTCCGACTAGCGTTAATTGACAAGTAAGAGTTCCGAGTAACTTCTGTTAATTTCACAAGCAAAATTAGAGCTCTGAGTAGCAACTTACTGGTTAAGTGAATGATATCACAAATCCTGCGTCCCATTCGTTCAATATTACGTCGAAAGTATCTTATTTTGGCCACCACATGACACAAAAACCTACCGGATCCTTTTTTTGCTATATAAATAGTTACACAGGTACTAAATCGTGTGTCCATAAGGTCGAGTTTTGCATGACCCCGTCCGGACATCGGTGTTCGCTTCGCCCGAATTGCAGTTTGTTTTTGTTGAAACTACTTGATTTTTTAAATGAAAGACTATTTTACAGTTAACACGTTCATTTAAAACGTTAAACATCGTTATTAAGGTATGACTACTATAATTTGATTTTATAGTTTATTTAACTACGATAAAATGTACAATTAACTGCCTACTTTAAACTTTAACCGTCAAGTAAACGCGCTACTTGGCAGACGACGTGGCAAGTAGCTTACTGGCCAGTTTAATCATAAGATGCATGCTACTCGAACGTCGTGAAATTCACACGTGCAGTTACGGGTGACTTTAACTGACGATTAGCCTACTTGACACTTTACTCGAGGGTGGTGAACGAGGCCCTTAGGCTGATATCAATAGAGCGAACTTCGACTAAGTCTAAGTCAAAGTAACGAACTCAGTGAGGATTTGGGATTGTTAAATCGAACTTTGATTCAGTTCGAGTCATTTTTTACAAGAAAAACAGACTGAAGACAGATTAGACAAAGATTTCCTTATAAAAAATTACTCGAACTAAGTCAAAATCCGCACTAAGTACGTTACTTTGACTTAGACTTAGGCGAAGTTCGCTCTATAGATCTCAGCCTAAGATAGGTACTACACTAAGATCGACGACAATTCCTTGGGGCACATACATTTTATAAGATTGTGAGGACTGTTATACCGCTTTAAAAGCATAATGAACAAAAGTTACATCTTCTCCTTAGTAAAAAAGTAAAAGGCAAAATGTTAAACGTACACATAAACATGCATAAGCTCACGCCTGTATCACCGAAGCGATAGGCTAAGGCGCACTAGCGAACTAGAACACCCACTTTTCGCCGAACTGAGTCCCATCCCAGATGTGATGGGGAATGAGCTTATCGCCATATCGGGCACAAATTCGACTTCAGGCTGATATCGAAAAATCCAATATCACTTTGTACGACCCAGGGATCGAACCCAAGACCTCAGGACGGTAGTTGTACCAGAATATATCCTAGCCACCGAGGCAGCCAATTTTAACGTACTGGCAAAAAAAAATGTTCCTTAGAAAGCTTTATTATCGTTAAGTGGGTACTATGCTTATTTTTATACGATCAAAGTTTACTGGCGCATGAGTGTTTACTTATCTTATGAAAACTTTCTAATAAAAATGTTATCACTCACCGCAGTTTTTCTCGTCTTCCTCGCCTGGGCAATCAACGACCCTGTCACAACGGCGTGCACCTTCGATGCATTTACCATTGTCACAACGGAAGTCGTCATCACCGCATGATTCTGTGTACAAAAACATCTTTATTTAGCTACTACTTCTAGATTTAAGCAAGCAGTTTCTGTTAAACTTTGTTCAGTTGGGAGAGTTACGGACTATCGAGACAAGTAACAGTTCGTAAACAAGTCAAAGAAAACATCGTAAGGGTTTACACCTGAAATTCCCCACTATAATTGTAAGGGTATGTGGAGTCTGCCAATATGAGGAAAGTGTGATGAACTAACATAACCGCTCATAAAATATATGCATAGCAGGCCCTAGACCATTCTCAAGAACTTTCTTTTTCAAGAAAATTGCAGAAATGATTTGGCTATTTTTTATAACCGTCTGTCTGCCTGACGTCAGCCCCCTCTAAGGGATCCATCCGGACATATTAAATTAGAAAATTCGCTTTGCCCGACCTGGGAATCAAACCCAGGACTTCCCAGTCCACAGTCCATATATGCTGCCACTAGGCCAAGGAGGCGACTATTATTGTGATTATATTTGAATCGGTCACGTGATTACGTTAAATCATAGCTTATTATACGTAAATAAAACAAGATGAACTAAAAACTTCGTGTCCTAAAATATCACTTAATACGCTAGATGGCGTTGTGTGTAGGTATATCTGAGACTGGCAAAATTTTGTCAATATGTAAGTTGCGAATAAGTTAGTTTGCGGTGTAGAATTTGTATTTCCAAACTTGTACAGTTCCTCATACAGTTTTAAGCGGAGTAATACGAAATGTTTTGCATGTTTGAACACTTAATTATCAATTAGGAAGTCTTCGTAATATCTCTCTTCAAAATTAGACAGATAGTTATAAAATGAAGCCTGCTAAATACCTACAACATTAAGTACTTCATAGGAAATCCTATACTTTATTAATTTATAATTGTTATTGTTATCTTTTAGAGCGCGAAAATGTTTTACCCGCAGTAGACTCGCAAGCAAAAGCTTGTAATCAATAGAGGGATCAAAACAAAACATATCAAAACCCGTAAAATCATTACATCGGTATCAAGAAGGTAAGAAACAATCGTATCACGTGTCGTCGGTGATTTTAGCATAAATCGACAATAAAAGGGAAAGCCGCCGGTTTACCAACTGAGCTTTTTTAAACATAAACATATTTAGAAGCATGCTGGCGCATTTAAAATTCCGTACCTCGTCTGAGGCGCCTAGTACGTGATATACTTAGCCCTATATACTAAATAGGTGCGTGTTACCAAGTTTACAGTTTGCGCACACGGCCCGGGAGTCGGGAGCAGGCAAACTTCAACATTATGTATTGTCACTACGTGAAGGTGTTTAAAAGTCCTTTGTAGAGCCTGCTTTGCGGATTTGGGTAAGTTTAAAAAATATTACACAGGTATATTCTTGAATTTTTGTTGCATTGAATACGTTATGAGGGATATCGTATTCAACATCTAATGGCGAGTACACACCGGCCGAACGACGGCGAAGGAATCTATACCTGCTTCGTTCACACAAACAAACTTTCCCTGTTGTGTGAGTGAAACAGGCATGATTCGTTCACCTTCGTTCGGCCCGGTGCAGTGTGGACGGACCATCAGGCTTAGAACAATATGAGATGAGCACCACAATCCTCTGATATTTCATCGACTGATATTTTGCCAGCGACAGTGGCGCAGCGGACGAATAGCCGGTTGTGAAGCAAGAGACTGCGAGATCGATTTCCGTACCGAGACTATTAAAATTTGTAATCCACATAAAATATTTTTTCGGATCTGGTTTCGGGGTTTGTAAAACACTCAGATTTGCACCGCTAAGTGGCAGAGCCTTCGTAGCGGATATTCCCTACACGTTAACACTACTCAAATTACTGCTGTTTGTAGAGATGCTGCGATGATGCACGAACACCACTTATAATAACCATAATTATAAATCACTATGATAATTGTTTAGCTCTAATGACGCCAACGGACAACTATTTAGGCCGCTTGAATACCAAGCCTCGGCTTGAACATTGTTCTGTGAAGGCAATAATTAAAACATCCATATTCTTATAATCGAACGTAGGTATCTAAATGTTATAACGTTCACAATGATTCTATTAGATTATTAGATTAGTAGAACTATAATATCTCAGAGTTTGGTTGTTGCTTTTACGATCATAATTCATATCTTGAGCCAGAGTAAGAATTATTCTGACAATCTATCGATACGAGCACGACGCGCGTTTATATTAAATTCAATACGCGCACTCGATTCGTATTTTTTAAATGATTCGTGCTAAAGAATCTGATCAGTAAGAGTGTCATATTCATGTACTTATACTTGTGTAGAGAATCATCTTAATTCATCTTGAAGCGTTTAGTTTTTGCCGATACCATTAGTATTTGCGTAATAGATAAAACATGAACTAAGAGAGCATCTGCAGAAAATCACGAAAAAGTGTTAACCGAATATTTATCTATAAGAACAACAATAACCCGTCTATACTGTTTGCATCACAAATTAGATTCCGTGCGTTTATGGGATGGGTAATAATATTTTATTAAAAGCTTTCTGGCGTAGGGAACGTTTCGTGGGCTACACATCAACTGCAAATATCATGTGGAATCACCAAATTTCACAAGCATTTTATCGTCACAAATTGGTCCCAAATAGGCTCTACATAATTATATCAGTAGCCCGAAGACGAAAAACTAATGTAAATGTAAATGTATTCTAGTTCGCTGCGCACTGATGACGTTTAGTTAATATTTCATACAAATTTCATAGACACGCATCGAGTTCGAATACATTTACGGTCGTCAAAATTTTTCCTGCTCAGGCCGCAGATTGAGTTTAAAGTATGTATAGCTTTAGAAGTAGTGAACTAATTGACGTACGTTAAAAAGTTATGAACAACTAAATGTGGCCATTTTCAAACAATGTAACCAATTTTCTAAAAACCTTTACTCGACCGGTTCCGAAGTCTGAAACCGAGACCTCGAGATAGTAGTTGTACCGTAAACCTACGTAATATAAGATAATAATAACATTACATCGCCATGTCCATGGCTATATTGTATAATCAGCTGTTAAAAATAAATCAATGGTACCATGCGTCATTAAATCGCAATAAACTTGCTTTATAATAAACTAATCGATTGTTAAAGCGAATAAACTTCAGTAGGTACCATTAGCATAATTATAAATGGTTCCGAAACTTGTTACATGGATGTTCCGCAGGCCCGTCTAATGTATTACATACTCATTTCTTTACGGGTTATTCCTTAGCGAGACCTTGACATTAAGTTAGTACCCATTTGTGACTTACCTAGTCAGTACCCGTTGTTACTCACTAGTCCTTATACTGATAACCTCCGTCTATATATTTTAGTATTTTTTGTAGTTTATAATTTAGTACACTAAATTTTCTGTAGGATTTTTTTACGTAAATTAAAAACTACCTCGGTAGCGTAGTTTTATTTTTGATACGACTTCCGTTCTGCGGTCTCGGGTTCGATTCCTGGGTCGGACCAAGTGATATTGGATTTTTCAATATCAGCCCGGCGTCTGGAATTTGTGCCCAATATGAGGATATACTCGCCCCCATCACATCGGGAACGAAACTAAGCTCGGCGAAATGTGGGTGTTCGTTCGCTAGTGCACCTGTGCCTACCGCTTCGGGGATACAGGCGTGAGCTTATGTGTAAAAATGCAAGATAAGAGAATATCATTGAATTGCGCATTGTAAAGGATTCCATATTAAGGACGAATCTTATGAATGTATTTTCTCAATAATGCATCGATCCATCTCGTTCAGGCAAAATATGGTTAAAAGCACTGTTTGAGTTCTTCTATCTTTATTTTTCTTTTCAGTTTTTTTAGGGTACTACAGGGTTGTAGTTTAAAGTACTTTAAAAAGCACAGTTTTTAGTATTTTAGAAGAATCTTTATTACTTTTCTTTCTATAGGAGACAACGACTGAGTTTGACCATCGTGGGGTCATAAGCGGCGGTCATTATTTAGCATCAGTTGGGCTATCTGCTGTAAGCCATTAAAAAACATATGTACTTACATAATTCAGAACCTCCCCTTTTTGGAAGTCAGTTAAAAATATAAAAAATAATGGTTGGCAAGAATCGCTAGTCTATTTTATTAACCTGGTTAAAACGACAAATACGACAAAGCAAGTATCAAGGTTAGGTAAGCATTTACAAAAGCACGAAAGTCACTTTGTCGAGCTTATAATGGTCCGCCAGATGGATGCGGTATCATTTTTATAATACTTTTTTTTTGTAAATATTATTTATAGTAGAGATTGGTGAACGTACAGGTGAGTCACCTGATGATAAGTGATCTCGAAAGACTCATGGATACGTTACCAATCTGAAGAAAATAGCATAGGGGTTGCGAAGTGGAGGGGGGAATTCGGCCAACGGAAATATCACTCACCAACTAAATGCAACATGCGAGCCACCTTGCGTCGGTTTTCTGTGAGGCAGTGGTATCAAACCAGTCGAGCCGGTACATTCGTGCTGTAAACGTTATTGTCTATTGCTTGGCTCTATCACTTAAGTGGGTCTACATTGTAATGCGAAAAGATCTCTTTTACCGATCTTAATGTCGATATTGTTATAAAAATCTTATTTTACATAGTGTCTGCCTCTGGTCAGTAAAATAATAGTAAATATTTGTTGAAATGCTCTACTCACAAGGTTTCGCTTGTTTTAATTTAATTTTACATACATACATAAGCTCACGCCTATATCCCCGAAAGGGTAGGCAGAGGCGCACTAGCCAACTAGTACAGCCACATTTCGCCGAGCTTAGTTCCGTCCCAGATGTGATAGGGGGCGTGCCTATCGCCATATCGGGCACAAATTCCAAACTCCAGACTGATATAGAAAAATCCAACATCACTTTGCCCGACCCGGCATCGAACCCGAAACCTCAGGACGGTAATCGTACCGAAATACAACCACGCCACCAAGTCAGTTAATTGTACAACATGACAAATTCGCCCCAAAAAAATAATGCCATATCAAATTGGTTGATGTCTTTACCAGCACAATAGATTGCAGACATGGTGGAATCCGCAAATAAATTAAATCGTTGTAATAAGCAAGCTACCTGCACCAGGCACGGGTATACCTTATTACCAAATTGTCCCTGTGGGTGCTTCGTGCGCGGACCACTTCTTGCGCACGATTAATTTATTTAGACTGTTATTCTGATGAACCTGGCGACATAGCATGAATATCTGTCGTATTGGTATTCGAATCGATTGCGCACTCGAAGATTTGATTGAAATGGATAATAATGTTATTCAAAGTGCGCTGCGAACTCCATTTCACCTCGAAAATGAATTTCCAGACCTTTTAACATACAAAACTACAAGTGTTTTATTTTTTAACGTGGTAAAACCAGAACACTTTGAAACATAATAGTGAAATGTAAAATGACATTGGTAAAAGATAACATTCGTTTTGTGAAATAAATAAGTGCTTAGAACAAAGAGATTTAGGATATTACTGGGGGAGAAGATTACTACCTCAAGCAAGTTTCACATTCGAACTGAGATTGTTTATTGAAACCGGCCGTAAGTGACTTATGACCACGAGGTCACAACTTTAGGATCACAAGTTTCGCGCTGTTCTTCCGTATATGTCTAGAAGAATGTCTTTGGCTTTACTTTATTTTTGGGACAATAATATTACAGGGCTAAGAAAAGTAAAAAATGATAAAAATAAATAATTACCCCATAGGTGTTTTGCGAATGTACTTCAGTAAACTCAATGAGCCAGAAATATTATTTTCATCACAAATTCTAGTTTCCATTATTAAAAAAACTTTAAACTTTACCGGTTGATTGCTAGCCATCCCCAATATAAGTGTAGTTATATTGATGCCACTTTATGAAACATCCTGTATAGCATATATGGCATAGATATTATCAACCTTCCACTTATTTTGAGCTGAAGAAGACAATACATTCGAGTGTCCGTTGGCTTTGTTATGAATATGATAAACATGTTCCGCGTCCGTGCATCCGCAGCTTGACATCTTGAGCATAATATGCTGTCTGTATCCTATTTGATTTACGCTCGATTTTGCATGTATCGGACGCTGGCATACATCATATTGACACTGGCCTCTTGTGATAATTCTGTATCATTGGAGACACATTATTTTATAAATTATCTTGAAGCTTCTAGGAATACTTTAATGAAGCGCCATCAAGCATATTTTCGTAAGGGACGTGAATAAGTTGATTAATATTGCATGAAAATTGGCATTTAGATTGGCCAATTGATATCAAATTAAATAAAAACTAACTCAACGTTTAATCGATATAACTAAACAATAAACACCCATAGATTTACTACGTTTTCGCAACTGTTTAGATTAGATAACATCAGAGACTTGATATAGATTCCAATTTTCATATAAGCATTAGGCAAGTCCATTTGTTAACTTATTCTCAGCATTTATAAATTTTATTGTAGTAGTACATATTACCTAATAGTTATGCTAGCAGTAAGTACTATCAAACGCGATGCCCCTTACTCATAAAAATATCGCTTCTTATCTTTATGAATAGTTTGTCCCTTTCATTTTCAAACAATGTGACGTCGTGACGTGAATCTGTGTTTACTTATTTCTTTAAGTAGTAGGTATCGCCGAGTTTAGTAAAACACAATATTGTACTAAGTATCTGTAAAAACGCACGATCATTATAATTAACTAAGAAACAATAAACAACTACCACACAAATTATTTTAAGGATGATGTTTTGTTAAGGCGCGGTGCTCAAACCCATCGTGGCCGGGTAAATGCGATCATAGCCTAATGGCGGTATTATTATGTTAATACAAGTGCATTTTTATTCAAACTAATTTTAGCTAAACGAGCCGTCGGCTTCATGCGAGATTAACCACAGCGTCTCTTATGATAAATGAACATAACTGAGTTTTAGTTGATGTACTGTATTAAGATAGTGGCTTGGTATTGTAGGCTGATTTAAAATGTGCCATTGTCAGCAAGAGTATGTTTAATGAACGTGTGTGACGGGGGGTTCGGCCACCGGTGTCCGAGACGTTCATATAATGTATATTATGCCGCCTCCAACAGGTTAAACATCAGTAGAGGTAGGTACTACCATCGAACGACATCCTTCTACTTAGAAGTGCCTCTAGTATGAGTAATACTTGATGATAACGATGGTTGGTATCGTTAAATCTCTATACAAATTAAATTTCTTACCTTTGTCTTTACTATTAAGCTAAAATAATTCAGAAATAATTATTGACATTTACCACTTTTCTACAACTGAGAAACAATCTTGTGTAGGTTAAGTAGTTAATAAAAAATAAATATCAGCAAATAATAATACGAGTAGTGGGATGAAAAGGGGCTGTGAATGATGAATACTAGTAAATGTAGGTTTGTGATGAATGTTTATAAATTCGTAATCTGCGTGCCGATGCCGTCACATAACCTTGCAAGTTGTCCCAAAACACATTCAGGATTAAGCTAAAGCCAAACGTATTGCATATTACATCATTTCGTATTGTCTGGGCTCGCTAACGATTAACAAATACACATGTTATTAAACCCCATATGTGACCGCTCCTTTGAATATTTAAATCAGTAAGATCCCACGACACACAGTGCATGATAGTACAGCAGTACAATAGTCTACATAAATTTAAATATATTATATTATTTGGTGGACGCCCATGTTTACCAGTCTGTGGACGTCCTGTGCCCGATGTGATATTATAGTTAAAGAACCCTTCCAATTTACGATATATGTATGACGATGATACGACCGAATTCTATCATTCATCAATTCAGTTCTATCTAGTTGTGGCAATTGTGGGTTCGATTTTAAGAAATCGCTGCTTTCTAGAATAATAAAATGTATTAAAACTCTCGACTGAAATAGCTGCGTTTCCGCAATTTTTAAATTAAATAAAAACATCAGAAGCTATAATAGTAATTGGTGTCCAAATTACAAGTGGCCAAAATTCGAGTATTCAAAGTGCTCCGACTGCGCCGACTTTAGAATGAAGGTTGAACAAGTGAAATACGGAAGTCAAAATAGGCTCAGAGCGTTCCCTGAATAGTTAGTGCAATTCCTAAAAGCACTGGTAGTTGCGAATTACTGAGAGTGTTGAATAAAGGTCTTACAAAATCGTAATTGACATTATCACAATCCAGTAGAAACTATTTTTGAATGTCGTATTTTTTTATCTCTGCTTTCGTTAGCCTAGCGAGAATAGAATGGTGTACCTGATTATAGGTTCAAACCCAGTTTTCACAACTCACCTCTGAACCATTGAATATAGATTATAATTCAAACTGGAATTCTTAAAATTGACAGACATTAGGCATGTAGCATCTACTAAACTGCATTAAGTCGACATGATGGATTACCAGCCAATTTTCTCATTTAAAAGTATAGAGAAATCACTTCCTCAGTAGCGGGACTGAGTCGCTTTTTTTGTTTTACATGTCACTTCTTCCTCGACCTCAAATGCTATTATTTTAAAGGAACAATGATACAAAAGTCTAAATTTTGTAAAACAGAAAATGTATTATTATTTATTGGTCTACTGCATTTGTATTTCCAGGTTCGCGGTATATAACGTGACGGTCATTACCCTGAACGTCTGCTTAGAATATTCGAACGAGTTTTTTCTCTGAGTTCTACACAATGGACAAATTGTAAACGACGACAGGAATAATTTAAAAGATAACAATGAAAATCTGTAGACGGGACACGGTCTATTGCAACCATTCCACTTTGTGAGGAAAATAATTATTGTTTTAGCGGAATCAGACACCAAAGCTAGGTAGTTTGTTTAGATTTGGATGTGTATATCGTGAAATATGAGCTTCAAAAATACAATATGTATGAAAAAAGATATCGAACTATTAATTTCGGAGCTTAAGGCGTTTAGAAGTTGCTATCAACACTCATCGGTTCTAGGCGTCGACATGTACATATCATAGGTACATAGTACATACGCATACTTGTCTCACTATGGAGGATGCTCAGGACCTGGCGAAGTGGAAGCATTTAAGTAGGAAGGCGGACCCTGGCAGAAGGTCAGGATAACGCCAGGCAGAACGAAAAAGAGAGAAAAGTACATACGCATGCTGTATTAAGAAGATCTTAATACCAAAAGTCGGACTATTGTGTAGTGCGGCTCGATTCTCAACTAGGTGGTGTTTCATTAATTGGTCTTCGGCTTCTGATGTCCTTGAAAAATCCATGCCCTTCTCATTACTTACAAGTTACACATGTACCTACATCGCCCTACATAATATGAAGTATTTCATTCAGAAACTTGGAATCTACCGAACCGAGTGATCTCGACTCTCGGTCACGAAGTAATTGATCTCATAAGATGGCCTATTCAATATTCATGCAGCCTTTGTGTAAGGTCCCGTGCTCAGACCGTTTTTCTGTACGCAGCAATATAGGGTGTTAATAAACTACTTGTGGCATGTACACTTTTTCACATCCATACATTGAGAGCTTTAAATGATCACATACATATATGTACATTAAAACAGTGGATAGACGTCAAACGCCCGATAATTGGGTACTTGACTATGTTTGATTTTGTACACATTTTTATATGTATTAGCAAATAAAACAAAAAGAAACCTTTCTGTAAAATCTAAATCGAAATTGTTTGAAAAATGAGACAGTAATTCACATTTTAAATTCTGCAATGAGCAAAAGTGGGGACGTAGTGGGGATATCTTGCTATCCCTTTCTAACGCACGTACCATTAGGGTCCTGACGTGATTTTACCGATACTTCTCTTTTCCGCAGTTTGAAAGTTACACCAAATTTCAAAAGCTTATAACTTTTATTTTTCATAATATTTAAATAATTCTTACAAGGCTTTATTTTAGATGGCGTAAATTTCATATAAAAATAATTTTAAAAATATAGTCAAGTACCCAATTATACTTCTAACATTTTATTCATTCAAACAATTTCGACAAAGTGGCCTTAAATTACATAACAGTGTTTGAGTATTCGGAGGTAAATGTCGGTTATATTTTATTTATCATAACATCGCAATCTTGTTGGTCAACATATACCCTTTTTTATCCGACGAAATAGCGATATCGTGTGAAACTAATAAGGACTCTATGGGGTTATACACAAACCTTGTATAAAATAATGTTGACTTGGCAGTATTTGTTTAAATGTCGAAATTATTACTGAGTTAATATTCTAATATGACATGTAAGTCTACTTCCAAGTTTCAGTGTATATACTGTGAAGTATATCCAGAGTATGGCCATGAATGGATCGGCTCGGTGAGATTATCACACAGAAAACCGATGTGGCAGTTTACTGTTGCGTTCCGTACGGTGATTGAGATTTTGGAAATCGAAATACTCCCTCTGCTCTCTAACTATTTCCTTGCTCCTCGCATGAAATAAATAAAACGACATCTGTGGCTTAGTGGTATTATGAGCGCGGTATCGACCCGAAGACTTGGGTTCCACCCCTGGTTCGAGCAGTGATAACTGATATTAGATTTTTCAGTATCAGTCTAGAGTCTGGAATCTACATATTACATCTAGGACGGAACTGATCTCGACGAAATGTGAGTGGTTCTAGTTCGCTAGTGCCTTTCTGCCTACCCCTTCGAAGATACAGGCGGAAGCTTATAATATAAAACTCTTGTATTATTATTTATTTATTTGGTTATTTATTCCTTAAAAAACAAAGATTGTATTATCTGTTCACCGATTTATTTGTACGGATGAAGCATGCACTCATACGATTTAGTGTCTCAACAATCTATTTCAGGCGAGTGACCTGATCGTAATTAGAAATTGGACCGGGCAATGTTAAAGTTCGCCGCAAACTGTCACTCAGGCTAGTGTTACACGAGCCGGCAAGCAAGGTCGCTTTTGGACTCTTTGAGTTGGTATCTCTTGATCACACAAACTTAAATTCATTCCACTGATGTGGCCTCCTTGAATAGAGCTGCTACAAAAATGTTGGTCTTGATAACGGCATAATTTGAATCAATTTTCACTTAGGTTATAAATTAAAATACCCAACAGTCACACACATAGTCCTGACCCCACACTAGGTATAACTTGTATCGTGGGTGTCAGAGACTATGAAAGACTTTCGGTCTCACAACACCCAGAATTGAAACAAATATCTGTGGGCCACACAAACATTTGTCTCAATGCGGGAATCGAACCCGCGGCCTCTCGCTTCACAGCCCGCCCGCTGCGCCACGGAGGCTGTCAAATTGTAAAACACAAATAGTAGCTGTAGTGTCTTTTTTCTTATATATTTACGGTGCTATTTCATTTACATTGACCGCTATTTAGTTGAATACAAAATGTGCATCAGTTATACGGTATAACAGCTAATAAATAATAATACCGAAAATAATCCTATCTATGTACATAGGAGTGGATGAGTACATACTAAGGAGCGGATGAATTATCAATAATTGTAAAGATTAATCAAAAACATTATCAAATCTATCGTCGCAATGGACATTCTGTGAATATATGATATGATTTTTATTTAACCGTTAATTAATTTTAAAAATACCGACAAATAAATTGTGATTTGTTCGTAGTGAACCTTTGTAACGAAATGATAGCTGAGAGAATAAACAGTGGCTCTCAAAGCATTTCCCGGGCCTAGGTGAATGATAAACACTATTGGACCGTGCTCTGTGGAAGTCGGACATAACTAGCCTTCAGTACCGATGGTATGTAAAGTGATTTCCTGATGTAAAATAACTATCAGTAATATATTACTTTTTAAAATGTATACTCATACTATAATATAAACACGAAAATGTGTTATTTTTAATTTATCTTCACGTTTCTATAATATTTTTATGAAATGGAAGACAGATTCAAATGGAGAGCGTTGGCAAAGCCATAAGCAAATAGCTAAAAGGCTAGGAATAATATGACAAAATATTGGATGTTTGTGAGTTTGTAAGCTTGTATATAGTTTAAAATCAGACCATTAAAAAAAGTAAAAGCTAAGCGGACGCAATTGTTATCTAGCTATAACGTAATACATTTTTTTTAAATAATCACAGTCTAACCCGTGACCATGAAGACTGCAAAGCCTTCGAAACGTCGGGCATAAAAATTAAAACAAGTCGTGATAGAATCAGTAAAAATTATCAAAAAATATTATTATTAGTTTTATTGCAATGTATAACATTCGCCTAAACTTAAGAAATCAGTATATAAATATTTTTTTAACACTCAAACGCTTCTTTAATTCTACCACTAATAAATAGCTGCCCTGCTTATTTTATACTCATCAGACTCAAGGGGCTTCAAAGATAGTGCTCTATATAACTCCAAGTGCTTGAACAAAGACAACGATTCAGTAATTACAGCTCACATTGATGGACAACAGAGCCTTTCACTACCGAATAGGTTACCGGCAGTCCAAAAAGCGCTTTTAATTATACCATAACTGATTTTGATAAATAACAAAGGGTGATTGTTTTAGCGGGTTTCATGCGCACCTCCACCAGTAATCCGCTTACAAAATTAGTGCTCAGAGCATAGTATGGCTAACGTTATTTCTATTGTATACATAGTTTAATAATAATAAATACACCCAACAGTCACATACATAGTCCTGACCCCACACTAGGTGTAACCTGTATCGTGGGTATCAGAAACTACGAGAGACTTTCGGTCTCACAACACCCAGACCCGAAACAAATCTCTATGGGCCACACAGACATTTGTCTAGGTGCGGGAATCGAACCCGCGACCTCACGTTTCACAGCCGGCTACTCGCCCGCTGCGCCACGGAGGCTGTCAAAGTTGTCAAGTTTATAGTTATTAGTTACTATACTATAGAAATAATGTTAGCCATACTATGTTATAAACCTACGAACAAATAAATAAATAAATAAACAAGACTAAAACAAGGAAATTACTATACTAGTAATATAGACTAGAATCTAGTAAGTAATAATATGGACTATTGGAGTTAATTTCCACTGAACATTTTATTATTACACTTTACGATAAATTCTTTAACATCCCTTGATTCAAATGGAATTTTATGCCATCATAACACATGCGCATTCTTGCTTTAGTGGCAGCATATATGGATTGTGGACCGGGAGGTCTCGAGTTCGATTCCCAGGTCAGGCAAAGCGATTTTTCTAATTCGATTTGCCCGAGACTGGATGTGGAGGGTTGATGGTAGGTAGGCAGGTCGTAAAAACTAAGGTAAATTGTTTCTGCAACATACTTAAGAATGTGTTGCGCCGACCCAACATTAAAGTGGGATAAGGGCAGGTAGAACATAACATAAAATAAGCTCACGCCTGTATTCCTGAACGGGTAGGCAGAGGCGCTCTAGCGAACTAGAACACCCACATTTCGCCGAGCTTTGTTCGTTCCCACATGTGATAGGGGGCGAGCCTATCGCCATCATCATCATCATCATCATCATCAGCCATAGGACGTCCACTGCTGAACATAGGCCTCCCCCAAAGATTTCCAGATCGACCTGTTGGAAGCGGCCTGCATCCAGCGACTTCCTGCGACCTTTATCAGGTCGTCGGTCCACCTTGTAGGTGGACGTCCTACGCTGCGCTTGCCGGTACGTGGTCTCCACTCGAGAACTTTTCTGCCCCATCGGCTATCAGTTCTACGAGCTATGTGCCCTGCCCACTGCCATTTCAACTTGCTAATCCTCTGGGCTATGTCGGTGACTTTCGTTCTTTTACGGATCTCCTCATTCCTGATTTGATCACGTAGAGAAACACCGAGCATAGCCCTCTCCATAGCTCGCTGAGTGACTGTGAGCTTTCTAATGCGGCCCATAGTTAGAGGCCACGTTTCAGTGCCATAAGTCATCACTGGTAACACACACTGGTCGAAGACTTTTGTCTTCAGGCACTGAGGTATTTTGGACGAGAAGACCTTGCGTAGTTTCCCAAATGCTGCCCAGCCGAGCTGGATTCGACGAATGACCTCTCTCTCAAAGTTGGACCTGCCTAGCTGGACCGCTTGTCCTAAATAGACATATTCGTCTACAACTTCTATCGCCATATCGGGCACAAATTCCAGACTCCGGGCTGATATGGAAAAATCCAATATCACTTTGCCCGATCCGGGAATCGAACCCGAGACCTCAGGACGGTAGTCGTACTGAAATACAACTACGCCACCGAGGCAGTCAGGAAGGTAGAAAGAAAAGATAACGCAAGAAGCGTCTTTCCAAATATTGTAACCGAATAATCCCAAAGTCCGGTGATAAAATAACAGTTTCGTCATAATCGTAGGCCATGCAAACAATAATTATGCAACCACCGTGACCCAAATGTCCGCACTGTATAAAACATGCTACTATAACCCGATTCTGATTTAATTATTCGCGGTTCGAGAACAGGAGGATGACTCAGCTTTTATTACTAACTAGTGATCGGTTGCGACTTGCGACACCGTTCTTTTACTACAGAGAACTTCACAAGCTTTAGATAAGATTTTCTAGAAATATATGAAATAGAATTATATTTGTGTGGCAATAGAAAGTAAAACTAAACGCAAATGATATTAGCCCTGTAATATTACTGTTCCACTGCTGGGCACGGGCGTCCTTTACCAATGAGAGAAGTTAGGCCTTAGCCTACCACGCTGGTCTAATGCGGGTTGGTAGACTTCACATATCTTCGAAAGTCTTGTGGAGAATTTTATCAGGTATCCAGGTTTCCTCACAATGTTTTCCTTCACCGTTAAAGCAAGTGATAATTTACAGTGAAAATACACTTAGAAGGCAGAGGTGTATGCTCGATTTTGGGGTTGGTCTCGAACCTCCGACACTCATTTCGGGTGTCTGTACCATTCGCAACTGAGCTATCGCTGCTTTAACAGAAAGTATAACTTATTATTTAAGATGCCTTAAAGGAATTAGGGCGACATGAACTCCATATATCTTACAGCTGATTGATATTATTATAGCATTATGCCATTATTCATTGTTAATATTTTCAAGTATCTTAAGTACATTCGTATGTTACATTTGCTTTTCACTTGCAAATCTATTTAGTAATTCGCGCTTGGTGGGCGTGTTTTAATCAAATTTTACATTGTATTTGGCCCCGGAGCACAGATATGGTGGTAGCTAGATGCGTCAGATTAAAACAGCCTGTCATTTATCAATAAAGATGCAATAAAGATGTATTTTAAATAAATAAAAATAAGTTTCCATCAATTTGATCATAATGTTGGGAAGGATTACTAAATCCTTGAATGTTGAGTTACAAATAAGTTTAGCATTGTAGATAGATCGTCATAGGTGTTCTATGCTAGCTTTTCTGGCCCTTAATGCTAGATAATCATAGCAATCACAAATAAAATTGATCATACAAAAACAGATTTTAAAATCTGGGGTGTCATCTCCACTTTCATTCTTTTAAGATAAAAAGACACTAGTTCTCGGCATGTACCAAAATTAAGACCTTGTAAAGGTCATTAGAAATAACATGATAAAATATAGGTAACGGTAAGCTGTTAGTAAGCTAACAGCTGTAGCGTTCTAAAAATAATCTATAGTCTTCTCGCGGTATGTAAATCGAATTACACTACTTAGGCCACGGTCAGTGTTGTTGCTTAGTATCTATCAAATATGTGCAAACATAAAATATTTTCGAAATTAAAATCAATTAAGTTTATAAATTATTAGATAAGTTCAGCATCATCATCATGATCAGCCACAGGACGTCCACTGCTGGACCTAGGCCTCCCCAAAGATACCCAGATCGACCTGTTGGAAGCTGCCTGTATCCAGCGCCTTCCAGTGACCTGCTTGGTGGACAGACGACCTGATAAAGGTCGCAAGAAGTCGCTGGATTTGATAACTTATTACATTGGAATTACAGCGTGAAGTTCGTCACACACCTATATACCTATATAATCAGTACAAACATGCTTAGGTACATACATGATGCAAAGGGAATTGATACCAGATGATGCAAAGGGAATTGATACCACATAATATTGACATACCCCAAATATTCTAAGTTACCCCAAATATACCGTTTAAGGAATTTCTTGTCGTGTCTATATCTTTGTAAGATTTGTATAAATGTGGTCGGCTGTGGGCGTGGCACAATCAGCCGTTTTGTGGCCCGTTCCATCTCTCTCTTGGTCACAAAACACAATAATCTTGCAGTTAGAGACGACGTAATGTGTTCTGCTCGCAAATTGTATCCGAACGGGGGTGTCGGCGGAGGCGGAGCGACGTCTTGTCAAATTATTTATTTTTCGGCTCCAATGATGTGAATACGAAAGCTTTCGTAAAAGTTTAAAGGGCCAGCCTCATAAACAGTCTTAATAAATAGTAAACTTATAAAAAAATATTAATAAATTGTTTGAGTAATAAAAGGGATATAAATGAATTAATAAAGCACTGATTTATGTAAGTCTACATTATAATGACCTACATGATCTCGAGACGTATCAATAACGTTCAACGAAACTTAAGTATTTATAGAGGTAGTACCGTAAATGAAGTAAAAATGAAACGTGACAAAATAAAACAGTGATTTGAACTCCAATTTTTCCAATTTACTCATTGTTATTTCCTTTTTAAAATGCACGTCCCAGAATATTTAGTTCCAAAAAATAAGAAAGTTACAAAGTGAAATAAAACTATATCATAAGAAAAAAAGACGAGAAGTTATAAGTTAAGATGTGGCACAGATAACATATAGCATCAAAATATACTCACGTCTGATGTACTGCGATTGTGCCTGCAGCACACAAGCGGCCGCCACAAGAAGGGGCACCCACGCCCTCCTTTGACTTCTCATTTTAAAAGGGACCGGTGATGTACCATTTATTTTCCCTCGGTTTTAGTTCACGAGCTCGGATGCTGTACAAAATTCGCGTTTCGAAAGAATATTCGGAGCTTTTTTAGTTTATTTTTTCAGTCCCCACACAGAGTACGTCCAATCAAAGGCTATTAGCGAACGTGTAAATTGGCAGGCTCGTAGCCTTGTTGTTCCAACACTTTGACATTGTACACGCCAGTACATAAACATTGGGCCATTTATTACACTTTTGCCGGATGCAATGCCCAGGATACGTGCGTCGAAATGTACAGGAACGGTATTTTTTAAGGTATTGAAAAATTCATTACGTAAGTACCTATAATATGCGTAGCATTATAAAAAATCTCGATAAATATTAGAAATACTAAACATCTACATTATTATTATAAATGACCCAATGGAATACCTTAAATACCGTGTAATTTATCGGAGCCTTGGCGCCGACGATAATTATAAAATGGTTCACATGTCTCGTCATTTATAGAAATACAAAATAGAAACAGTTAATAAATTACTGTATAATTCCATAAATTATGATAAAACTATAGATATTTAACAAATATCATCTATACACTTGAGATATTTTAGTGTTTGTTTATATCCATCGATTTTTATTTCACTCAAATTTAAATTTCCAATCAACAGAAACACAGTTATAAAGAGCAATAAGTACGTTTGTGTGATCGGTCGTCAGTCTTTGTCACGTTGTGTCGATTAAACACGCTCGACTTTAACAGCTCAGCACATCTGTCACGTTGACAGCTGTCATTAGTTTATAAAACTTTGCTTTTATTGCGCTCCTTCACCACTACGCCGCGGACAGGTGTGATTTCGTCCGATTACGCACGCTTGCTGCGACTTATTACCTTTTTGGATGACTTTGGTGCAGTCGTTCTTTGAGCTGTCCTCTTTAATTAAAATATGATGTCGGGTTTGGTCACTTGTATTGTTTTTGAATGGTCGATGAATAATGTAAGGGACTGTCATACCAAAAACGTCGGGTCAAAGTCGACAACATTTTACAGTCGGTGGTCGATGTTAAGACTCTGATGGGCAACCAATTAATTATAAGTTCGTTGTTAATGGAAACTCACGTGTTCCAATAGCATCGAAGTAAGAAATAAACAACAAAATTGATCCTGTGTAATCTCAACATATAAGAGAGAATGTTCCGTTCATAATTGTTACTTTAACCAAAGTAATATTATGTCATTCACCAATTTTGACGTTATTATTTAAAAAAAAAACAGTGTTGTATCTTCTGCTAAAGACATATTACATTGACCAACGGATGAAACGTCCAAAAAAAGAATTGAAGCGGCCAGGATAGTTCAGGCAGACCGGCAGTACCTAAACCTGGTTCAGTTTATATTAACAGAGGTTCACTGACAAACTGATCGCAATATCAAATGTACTTTTTACTACACATAGTAAAGTATTATCATCTGCGTGATAATATCAAGAATGTCTCTAAATATAGGAAGTGTTTTATTCAAGCTAGAGTTATCGTTATATCTAGATAGTGATGTCACTGGTGACGTAGAATCAACATAGTAAAATCAATATAGTGATGGACGTACAAAATATAATACACTGTCATCTTTCTACTTTATTTGATTAAAAAAAATAACGATTTAACTTTCTTTTTCTTTTTTATCCGACTACGGGGAAGCAAAAAGGAGAGTTATGTTTTATCTTTTGGGAATAAAACAATAAGTACAGACTTGAGGCTTGCGGACGCTAACGAAATATCGAATTTCTCAGTGGATACGCAGAACATGTTCGATGTATAAAATGTGTTGAGATTTACAGTTTATGTTTGTGATGGATTCGAACTTTGAAACTTGAACAAACCATAACTTAACAAAGAGTCGTATAGTTACTAACATAAACAACCTGGTATTGCGCGAACTGATGCATGGCACTAATACGACTACTGAAAAAAATATTGATATTTTTTTAAATTCCATTATATTCGTAAAATTACTGTAACGATGGAAATTTGACAGCAATAGTTATGTATATTATATCGAAGTATGCTGTTCTTAATCCTACTATTAAGCAATACAATTCTAAAACTCCTACTCTACTGAATTGTATATTTTTTTTTAATTTATTGTTAATTATTATTACTTTAATTTTCATTGATATTTTATATCAGTTATACTCAATTGTATGCATCAATTCAATTATACTTAAACGTGTTACAATGAATTTTATTAATTAATTATGCAATTGGGTTTTTAAAAGTAAAATGCAACTCTTAATTCCATTTTGATCGATATCAAGTACAGCTAACGGGAGTTCTCCCAACGCTCGTCTTGACCGAAATACTCGTACTCTACATAATAATGACTTACAAGCTTATAAAGTAGGTACTTTGTGTCAAAATGATGGCAGAACATCACGTGCCTTTAATGCATCATGCAGATCGTATTTTGAGGTATTATTATATTCTCGTTTGTTAACTCTGATTTGGGATAATACGATAACATCTAATTCACTTTCTTTAAACAAACTCGTTTCGATAAGATTATATTTTGTTATCATTAATCCATCATACTTGATAACAATAGAAGCTATAACCGTCAATAGGTGTGAAAATGTTATAATTAATACATATTTACACCAAATTTAATCAAATATGTCTCAAGAAATTGTAATGCAAGATCATAGCCTTCAAAGAAACATTCAAGACCATAAAATTTGTCAAAAATGCGATAGTCCGGAAAAATAGGTGTCATTATCGTGTGATAACAATGACGTCACGGTATGCTGAGGCTGATAAGGATTTTAGTGTTATCAACAAGATAAAATGCCTCTTAATGACCCACTGAGCTCAGATTTTATATATATGTAACAACATATATTGTGGTAAATATAGAAAATATGACATTTTGTTTGTGTAGTCTACGTTTGTGATGCGTTGGTATAGTGTCTACTAAGTTCTATGTAGACTTATGAGAGTAATAATTATCGTTCGAGGCATACAATATCATAATTAGTTCAAGGCCCGTTTAATGAACGAAATGAAGCTTACATAACGTATACAAGATTTATATATACATCAAGCCTCTAAATGAGAACACGGCATGCATTATTAGGTTGGTTAAATGAGAATGGTTCCTCGCTTTGGTGTCCTAGCCAAAAAAAACGACTGTTGAACAACAAACGAACTGCGTCATCATCATCAGCCACAGGACGTTCACTGCTGGACATAGGCCTCCCCCAACGAACTGAGTATTTTTTTATTTTTTTTGTTTATAAGTATACAAATCACATTGAGTTGATGAGGTGATTAAACTGAATATTTATACTGAATCTAACACAGATTACTCCTCAACTACGTATAACCTATACCGAAGATTCTAGTCTGAAAATGTGCAACACCAAAATACGATAACGTCACTGCGTCATTTCGAACCTTTTCGCATGAATCTTTTATAGAATTTTCATCGACTTGTTTTACTCAGTCAGTTCTTTCGAATATAAATTGGACTCTGTCACGACTGCCGCGAAGGACACGCGATTTGCCAAAAAATATAAACCATTTAAATGTTGCGATTTCCTTATTAGGAAAATTAATGGGCTTACTGGTAAAAATGATAAGGAAAATATCTTGGCACCGTAGTAACTTAGGTCGTTTTACCATGAACCTGTGACTTGAAGGAGTGTTAAAACTAGGAAACTTCAATGCATCCATGCCAGTAAAAACATGACATTATCATCTTCAGCCATAGGACGTCCACTGCTGAACATAGGCCTCCCCCAAAGATTTGATTTGCAGATCGACCTGTTGGAAGCGGCCTGCATCCAGCGACTGCAACCTTTATCAGGTCGTCGGTCCACCTTGTAGGTGGACGTCCTACGCTGCGCTTGCCATAATAATAATAGATAATATACCTAATAATAGACAGTTGACAGTCTCTGTGGCGGAGTGGGCAAGTAGCCGATGGTGAAGCGAGAGGCCGTGGGTTCGATTCCCGCATTGAGACAAATGTTTGTGTGGCCCACAGATATTTGTTTCAAGTCTGTGTGTTGTGAGACCGAAAGTCTTTCATAGTTTCTGATACCCACGACACAGGTCATACCTAGTGTGGGGTCAGGACTAGATGTGTGACTGTTGGGTGTATTTATTTATTTATTGGGTGTATTTTATAGATACTATAAAAGTCGATATACAGCTTAGCAAGGACTGCTTTAAAAGACACTGTTATCTATGATACAGTACCGATTTTCCGTCCTATCTACCGTATTGCCACCGACACAGATTTTGTCAACAACGGAAATCCCGACAACAGCAGATTTTGTCTTCAATATTCCAAAGGTACTATTCTTTGACAAAGTTTACCAAAAGAGTCATCGAGAAGTTTGGAATTAGTCAACAGGCAGATTGAAATTATTATTCACAGCCTGTGGGCTCATCTCCTACGTATCCCACTAGACCGCCTGGCCACATGCTTGTTTTATAGTTCATGGCTATAATAATATTTTGAGCTGTATTGAGGTTTATTTCCGAACACATGTTTTTTTATTGGCGAACGCTCACACCGTGGCGTGACGCATCACGTGGTATTGACCTATAACTACATGAAAAATGCATTTCACTGACAACTATTTTTAATAACAGGTACATTGTGATCACGTTAGAGACTACAGGAAATCAATATTCAATTTTAGGTTCGTATTGTGATTTTTCACACGGTGTTTCGAAAGCTATTACCGCGTGATTTAGTACACACCTATCAAATGTCATATCGAGGTCAAAATTGGATTTTAAAAACGTGATCAAACCCTTTCTTTTAATAACTCGTATGCACAGGATATTGAAAAAAGAAAGCTAAAAATTGCAGTTTATTTAACCTTAAGTACATATTTTTGCTGATAAAATTTATAATAATATAAAGTATGCTTAATATATTGATATTGAATATTGTTAGACAATCTTTTTTCCAGTTTTAATTTAAATTGCCCAACTTCTGGTTAAAGGTCCCGAACCTTCACCGTTCCTTCCCTTAGTTTATTAATAAACAATAATAATACGCCTTAGACAACCCACGACTGAAACACATCGGTGTAAACGGATGTTGCATAAGACGATTCGCGCGAAATGAATTATTGCTTTATTTATAAACACGCGTAATTCTCAAAATGGAGAATTTTGTTTATTTTCAGCCTGAGAAACGTGCTTTGCGTCGTGCACACTTGTACAATTAAAAACAAAAGTTCTGTTTCAACGCACGCTTTTTCTCATCGGAACTTGTGAATGGTCTTTTGTTTTATTTGGTCATGAAGCAGGGAGCCCTCGCTTAAAAAAAAAAATATGTTAACAATATGCGGTAGGTTTGGCTTACTTTAGGGTTGTCACATAACTAAATTATAAGTAATACCGGTTATCCACGTAGTATAACTATTATCATTATGAAAGCATAATATATTGTTTAATTTATAATAATAATGTAAGGGTAAATATAATTGCAATATTAAATATGATTATTTCACTTTTAATATCTTCATCCTATTTGGTATAATTTGTATTTGGGGGATGCCTATGTTTAGCAGTGGACGGCCTGTGGCTGGTGATGATAATTTTGTATAATTTACAACATTAAATTAGAAATACGTCATTATGTACGAATTTTGAGTACGTAGAAGTAAATGCAAGTACAAGGGCTTGACGAAAAAACGCAAAAATGAAAGAGCAGCGTCTCCAAGTGAAAGTGTGTCACTCTTTCCGCCTTCACTATAGGCGCCATGAAAGCTCGTTGTAATCAGTGGCAACTGGCATGTGAAATATCAAGCTTTGGAAAATACTTATGGCATACATTCCTTGCCTCATTTTACAGTTAAGAAGAATAGAGAATATGTTAATTTCTAATAAGGAATTGCGTAAACGGCACGACTACTGCCTAGAGGTCTCGGTTCAATCTCCAAGTCTGACAAAGTGATATTGAATTTCATTTACTAGTATTAGCCCAGAGTTTGGTGTTTGTTGTCGAAGTTTGGCGAAAAGCGGTAATAGTTGCGCTTCTGCCTATCTCTTCGATAACAGCCACAAATGTTTGTGGTCGTTAATGAATTAATACGCTACAGTACATATGCAGTAAATCTGTCACGAGTTATTTGTCTCTGCAATCGATTGATAACAATTGATATTTTTAAGGAAAATTGCTTAGTCATGGTGCCGAATTGGATAGTTTTGACCATGTTGTGCCAAATAATGCATTAATAATTTTACTATTGAGACTAAACGACACCCAATCAATCAGTATGTCTAAACATTATAATGCATTGACTCTATAAAATATTTTTTATATTTAGAACTTAGAGAGGCATAATATTTTTTTTTATCTTGTTCATAGCCATGGATACAATGTCCTTCGGCCGTATACTTTTTATAATTCTTTATACTTTGTTTCCTACATCTAAGTTTTCGCAAGTGCAATGAAGTCGGATGTGTTCGATTTCAAGGCCCTGCTGGAGTTTTGGCGTCAATTCCTTCCAGTTCGATGGTTTTTAGACGATTTTCTCGCAGCGGAGGAATAGAACATGGTCAACCCATCCACCCGACAAAAAGCATCCAAAATCACTTATTTCAAAGCTTCCACATATTGTCCATCTTCGTTGATGTTTATTGTTTAGCTTTAGGAAATCATTAAAACAAGCGACCACCCGCACCGTCAAAATTCCCGCCAAAACTCGTGGCATAATAATGTATCTTATGTTGCCAGACTAAAGCTAGAATATTGATATATTTAAAGTATAGCCTGAATCTTGTTATAGAGGTAAAAATAGTAAATTGTAACCGTGTCAGGATATAATGGATTAGCCAAAACGACCGTGTAACTTGTATAGGTTTTCATACAAACCTAAACACTACAATGCCCAGTGCAATTTTCCCTTTCGTTCAAAAATAAACTCTATTCACACGACACAAAGTAACATGTGAGGTGCTTGTGGCGTGTGTGGCGACGAATAACATTGTGGCTTGATTTTTTTCGTGTCATTCCGTTTATAAATGGAGTATTGGAAAAGCAATTTTAATTATACTAGAATTCAGATTTGTAAGTTGTATTGAATATTTGTTAGGCGTAAACATTTAATAATACATAGTAAGTAAATACGTATTTTAATAAATTACAACATATTTAAGTTTAATAAATTAAAACATGTTTATGTTTAATGAATTAAATTTATGAAACTTAAATTTCCTTTACTTTCATTGTGAACTAAGAATGATTTTTTTAATATTTATCATTCATTTTTCTATTTTCTTTGAATTATTTTTTATATCTAAGAAAAGTAACAGTTGTTAATTTTTATTATATCAATGATTAAAAAAAAATGCCTCATACTTTCCAAGATAGATTCCGATAGGGTTTACCTACTGTATGAATTATAAACGATAGTACAAAGGCTACCTGGATTCTCAGTATTGTATATTCCTCTTCAATGAGTTGTTTGGGTGTTCCGTTCACGAAGCATCGTGGTCACAAGCGTTGGGTTACCAGTTATCAGTTACAACTCGTTGAAGAAACGTAATGAGTTGCCAACTTGTATAAGGAACTCAGCATACTTCATAGGTTTTGAAAAAAAAGCCGAAGCTAGTTTCTTTTATCAGTACAGCTGATTAATCACGTATGACCAGCCCCCGGACTTTTGACTCTCGATTAGATTTCGACGTCTAATAATGTCGAGTTAGAGATTACCAAATTACAACTTCTCGAATCCCACGCGACTATAGCGCACGTTTTAACTTGATTTTGAACTAATATTAATTCACTAAATGGAAATGACTTCCTGCGACCTTTATCAGGTCGTCGGTCCACCTTGTATATGTATATCCAGCAGTGGACGTCCTATGGCTGATAATGATGATGATGATGAAATGGAAAAGAATCGTAGTCGAAATCGAATCGAGTGTCAAAAGTTACCCTACTGATCGTTTATTTGACGTGATAAGCCAATGGAATTCGAGTTATGCAGAACCTTCGCCTGTAGTGCCTAGCAGTTAAATCTAATAAACTATTTGATTGAGAATACACCTCGTGAATTACGTCTTAGGATCTACGTGCTCAGTACAGCATGTAATGCAATAAAGAGCCTGTATGAAGTCGAGAAGATGCCGAGATATTAAATCTCTCATACACACTCAAAAATTCAATATCATTATAAATAACGATATAACATTTTAAATAACATTAATAATGTTGCGAAATATATGTTGCTAAATAATGTTGCGACTAAAATCATAAGATTATACTTTTATGAAAAAAAAAATTTTTTGATAACTAAATCCATCGAGCCATAAAGTCACAACTTATTATGAAAACTCGATTTTTATGCGATGTAGTTTTTATACCGAGAAGTCACTCAACCCCAAGATACAAGTGTCGAGTTGTATTAAATCCAAGTAGACCCTCTCAATTGAAGTTAAAGTGACGGGTATTGAGGGCGCGTTACAAAGTTCGAATCCCGCACGATGCCGAGCGCCGACACCCTTTTGTTTTGTCGTTTGAGACTGTAGACACTAATAAACTTTGGCCAAGAGGCACCGTTCTTTGTTTATGGTCGCTGCGCTGGAGAATTTATTAAGATGGATAAATGAGTTTCTAGGAAACGCGCGCAACATTGCAATTTAACTTAGCCTATTGAGCTGCACCTAGTCAATCCTCATTACTTTTGTAACAAAAATCACCAAAATGTTTTATTGAGTTGACTAAAAATACTCTAGTATTTAACGTTATTTATAATATTTCTTTCTAAATGAATCAATGATTTCGACGCATAAATATTGACTGCCTCGGTGGCGTAGTTGTATTTCGGTATGACTACCGTCCTGAGGTCTCGGGTTCGATCCCGGGTCGGGCAAAGTGATATTGGATTTTTCCATATCAGCCCGGAGTCTGGAATTTGTGCCCGATATAGCGATAGGCTCGCCCCCTATCACATCTGAGACGGAACTAAGCTTGGCGAAATGTGGGTGTGCTAGTTCGCTAGTGCACCTCTGCCTACCCCTTCGGGGATTCAGGCGTGGGCTTATGATGTTATGTGTTAAAAATATTTAATTATTAAAGCTAATAATCTTATTAGTATTTTATTACAACAGTCCAATATCCAATGCTATACCTGTTTGAACTCAACGAAGTTTAATCAAACTATCAACGCCTACTAACACCAATCAATCATTTATTTGGAGCGCACTCAATCAGCAGCAAAAATAATTTAAGTGTTTGTTTACATCGTGTATATATAATTATATATAAATGTAAGGACCAAATTCTACTTAGAAAAAATATTAAATGAATTAATTGTAATGTAAATTATATTATATGTAAATAATTATTATTTAAGCTTCAAATAAAAATAAAATATAAACAGATAAATCCGTATTGGATAAATCCCCCAATCCAATTTATAACAATTCCGTACGATTCGTTACTTTTTGATAATACTAGAGAATGATAACTTTTTAAAATTTCTGATTTATTTATTTTAAATATCCCTTAAAACTGAGCTCTGCCTCGACAGTTAAGTTTTGTAACACATTGGAAACTGCCATATAAGATCCATAAATGATTTCACGAGACACGTACACAAACAAAGATAAAACATAATTCATTCCACAACACGTGGGAAGTTTTATGTTATAATAGACATACTCGTAAATCAACGATCAATCGCGTACAGCTTGTGTCAAAGCAAAAATAGCGGTCGTGATTCAAGGCGTAGTAGTCATCGATATATTATTTACCTAGATGCACAGTTAACGCTCGGAAAATGGGACAGCATAGGAGTGCTTAAGCACTCCTTTTGCTTACAGTCGGACGCCAATAGAATTATTTTCAAAATTCAAATTTAAGAACGCTTGCTCATTTCATTTAAAAAGCTATTTTATAACACGTGCACAGGGTTATATTTGTGTTGATTTAATTAGAACCTGTGATATTTTTCTTTGTCTTATTCCTGAGACCTCTTTTAAAAGAATATTTGCAAAGACCTGTGCATCTAGGGTGTATTACATTGATGGTAGTAGTTATCAAACAAAAGCACTACATTACAACTTTATGATTAGAAAAACAGTAGACGAATGTGCCTACGCGTGTTTCTAATTACCATACTTTATTTCTTCCGCTGGCGTATCATGCAAGCCGCTCTAGATGACACAGACCGACTACGATAATGTTGAAGCATAAGCTCATAAACTCACTGTATTCCTGGTGGGGTAGGCAGAGGCGAATTAGAAACACGCATATTCCTCTTATTTCCGTACCCGATATGATAGGGGGCAAGGTAGGCCCTTGATCACAAATTCCAGTCACTAGGATCATATTGAGTAAAAACAAATATTGCTTCACTTGAGCCGGCGATCGTATCGCGCACGCAATACCACGGAGTTAGAGTAATGATAAAGCTTTTCATAATTAGCAATCATAGAACTAAGAGAGTAAGTTATTTTTCATATTCGTAACGTAAACATAACTGTAAAAGAAATAAAATACCTGTACAGCAGTAGTGGTTAGCTCGTACCTAGTTGAGCCCCGCAGAAATGAAATAATCTCAGTAATGTTTGAGCAATTTTCGCATCAAAAAGTATAGCAGTGCATATAAACTTTATGAGAAAGTTAAATAATATCCACGTGCATAAATATAAACAATTACATTACATCCTTAATTTTCGTTTGAGTAAAAATATTTTTGCCATACAATTAAGTTCAAGCCTAACCAACTTTGCCTAGTTAAGTAAACTGCCGAAGTTGTCAACTCAAAGCAGGAGAGGTAACATTTTAAACTAATTTAGTTGTGTATGTGACCACAGAATATTTTTGTCCCAAATTAGAGCCGTGTGTTCCTTGTAATGTTAGGGACATTTCGAGAGACGAGACACTAAAGTCGGCGCATAAGGAAGCGTTATTTAATGCACTCGATTTAATACTGTATCTTATTTTCAATTTTTGAACTATAAATTATTAAGACTGTTAAGGTGTGACAAATTATATATTTTAGTCATTAGAGTTGTAAAAAATATCCTTACATAGAAAGCAAGCCGATGAAGAGGCGAAACACCATACTCATGAAGCTAAACAAGTAGTCACTCGTAATTTTTTGTTTCTAATGCGATATTGACGCTTTTTAACTCAATTTCGGTGGAATTTTAAATCAGTAAATGAAACCGAATCGTAGTCCAAATCGAATGGGTGTCAAAAGACAGGGAAATCGGTGGAATTTTAAGTCAATAAATGATCCAAAAAATAGGTACTCGTAATAACAAGTGATAGGATTTTTGAATGGAAAATCGTCTCTTATCATCTATCATCATCATCATCATCATCATCAGCCATAGGACGTCCACTGCTGAACATAGGCCTCCCCCAAAGATTTCCAGATCGACCTGCATCCAGCGACTAAAAATAATTTAGCGAATTGTCTATATACAAGGTGTGTAACCTTGTGCATAGATTACTTGGAAGATTTAGGCAACACATAAGGGACCACTTTTGCCCATCATCATGGTCTTTGAATGATTAAAAAAACCTAGCTAATTGAGAGCGTTTGACGTTAAAACTATCAATTTTAATTATGCAGGTTAAAAAGAAATATGAAAAAAAAATACATCCAACAGTCACACACCTAGTCCTGACCCCATACTAAATATAACCTGTATCTTGGGTGTCAGAGACTATGAGTGACTTTTGGTTTCACAACACCCAGACTTGACACAAATATCTGTGGGCCACACAAACGTTTGGTCCACAATCTCCTTTATCAGACTGATGTAGTTCGAAGTCCTAACTATGCTAGGATGTAAAGAAAACAACTTGTATTTATAACAATTTATAAAGTATTTGTATCACTGGCTTGTTACAAAACAGGTTTTCATTTCATCTTTCTCTTTTTACTGACTTTCATGTCTGCCTCGGTGGCGTGGTGGTATTTCGGTACGACAACGGTTCTGAGGTCTCGGGTTCGATCCCCGGGTCGGGCAAAGTGATATTGGATTTTTCCATATCAGCCCGGAGTCTGGAATTTGTGCCCGATATGGCGATAGGCTCGCCCCCTATCACATCTGGGACTGAACTAAGCTCGGCGAAATGTGGGTGTTCTAGTTCTCTAGTGCGCCTCTGCCTACCTCTTCGGGGATACGGGCGTGAGCTTATGTGTTATGTTATGTTATGTTTCTCTTTTTAATTTTTTTATAGAATGGTCGCCTCCTTGGTCTAGTGACAGCATGTATGGGATGTAGACCGGGAGGTCCTGGGTTCGATTCCCAGGTCGGGCAAAGTAAATTTTCTAATTTAATTTGCCCGGGACTGGATCCCTCATAGGGGGTTGACGTCAGGCAGGCGGCCGGTCGTAAAAACTAAGCCAAATCCTCTTTGCAACATGCTTGAAAAAGTGTGTTGCGCCGACCCCACATTAAGGTGGGATAAGGGCAGGTAGAAAGAAAGAAATGGATCGTCGTCGTAATTAAATTAAAGCTACAACTCGGATGTTTGTACTTATAATTTGCAAAACGATTTTACAAATGCTTCATCTACAATATTTTCAATGGTTTTATAGAGCCAGCTCATCCAGATTGCTTTATAAGAGTCGCTTTACAGCAAAAAAAAACATTTTTAAAAACAACTATAAAATGTTTAAAGGCCTGTAGCACTTAGATAAATTTTGATTTAACCCAAATCGCGATTTAAATATAGGAATAAACTGTCGAATAAATCGAGTTTAGGCCTAAGTCTAGAATCTAGATTAATAATAGCGCTGGAAGTCGCCCTAATTCCCCAGGTTTTGTTTCTAAACTATAACTTCAAAGTTTACTGCAGTGAGGAATGAGGATAAAAGAGTATCATTGTTTTTAGCATCCTAAACTAGTAGCAATACTTTTTTAATTCGACTGTGGATATCGTGGGAACAAAGTTTGTTGTTGTTCTTTATATCTAAAATTATCCCAATCTGAACATCTGTGGGACATCTATTTTAAAAACCCGGATAACATAAGTTGAATAAAATATAAGCCATTAATATCTCTTTAACATAATTAATTAAAACCCTTTGTATTCCACTATTTCACATTGCTATTTTATGGTTCTTTTTTAAAAGCTACTTCTAATATATAGGTACAATGTTGTACTTATTATATTGATATCGATAAAGTGCCGTCAACGTTTATCGCAAAATAGTCCCTTTGACGCGCTTTTCAATAAAAACGCACATGTTCCATTCGTGCCGCAGAAGCCTTACACACCAAACACAGTATTCGGTGCTGAGTATTAACGCAGCAAATGTACGATGTTTCATTACATTTATAACATTAACATTATAGTTTTATAACATAATAGTTTTATAACATTTGGACACTATTAAGATCGAAGAGGCCCGAAGTCAGGTTTTTGCCTATCAGAATCAAAACACATTATTACATGACAACACTAGATCGGATTGCTTTAGGCGTAGTGAACGGTTACTTAAAATATCCATATCATTGTAATCACAAGTAAAAAAATGTAGTAACTACATATCGCCTCCTTGGTCTAATGGCAGTGTATATAGGCTGTGAACCGGGAGGTCCTGTGTTCGATGCCCAGGTCGGGTGTGGTGTTTTTCTAATACTATTTTCACGGCACGGGATCCCACATATGGGGGTTGGCTTCAGGCACGCATCAGATCGTAAATACTGAGCCAAATCGTTTTTGTAACATGCTTGAAAATGTTTATTGCGCCGACCCCACATTAAGGTGGGATAAGGGCAGTTAGAAAGAAAGTCTAAAACAACATAATACGAAATACCTCATCATCAAGATACATGTGTAAATAAACAAATGATTTGAACACATTAAAACTTCAGAAAATAAAAATGTCTCTAAAATGTATTATTATTGATTCATAAAAATGCCAATGCACGAACTCTATATGTCTTCTTTATAAGTGTTTATAGTATATATTATTTTTGATTCATCATCTTCACCATCATCATCAGCCACAGAACGTCCACTGCTAAATATAGGCCTCCCCCAAAGATTTCCAGATCGACCTGTTGGAAGCGGTCTGCAATTTTTGATTAGTCGGTTTTAATTAGGTAGGAGATAAGTATAGGTTATATTGTCCATTACATTGTCAATGTCCCGAAATATCCTACGCAGCTATTTTGTAACATAATCTAACCAGACTGGTTTGAACACCTGGGATGTTTGTTTATAAATTGAGTGTATAATGCCACCACAGTAGTTTTAGTAATGAAATACCGAGAAGCACTGGCCGGCCGAGTATTTGACCCAGGGCCGTCTTAAGGCATTCCTGCCCTAGGCACATAAGAATTCAGGGGCCCCTTGGAGAGTAAGAATAATTGATCGCGGAAGAAAATTTCAGTATTTATCAACCTTTCGGGGCCTCGTGAGGTCGGGGGCCTTGGACTCGGGCCCCGTGTGCCGTTATGGTAAAGACGGTACTGACTTCACCACTGTTATAGTTAGACACTGCTTTGAGATAAATTATTGGGATCATATAATAGTTTATTTAATAACTGCGATGTTTTGGTTTTGGTTTGAAAATAGAAAATATACTGGTGAGAACAGCAGCCCGAGCAACCCTCTACCTTTGGACACTCGATTCGATTTTTACTACGATTCGATTTCCTTTATTGACTTAAAATTCCATCGACATCGAGTTAATGTCGCATTCGATTCGAGAACTTGTCATTTGGTAATTTTAAGACGACATTAATGCACTATTTACCTCGAAATCGGTGGAATTTTAGTTAATAAATGAAACCAAATCGTAGCCGCAATCGTATCGTAATATTAAGGAAATGTCATCAGCAATTCGACTATGGGCTTTTTTTTTTCATTTCACGCTAGCGACAACGTAAAATCATTTGTATGAAAAACATCAGTTCGCCACGTAACCCTAGAAGCGATCGGGTATTTGTCATACAAATATTTAACGTAGTCGCTAGCGTGAATGCCAAAACAATTCGTGGTCCAGCTACACTGCGCAGCGAGCTCGATATGAATTCGATTTTCAAAAATATTTCTACTCGGGCCAATGAGTAAATAGGTTTTATAAACTCGAGATAAAGTTACTGACTAGATATTTGGCTGCGTCCAGTTTCTTAATTATTTTTAATTTGTAATGTGTACGAATCTTAACAAGGCATAGTTTAGCGTGTCAATGGGCAGATAAGATTATTTATACAATGCCAAGTGACCTGCAAACGTGTTTATCTGACACTTGGGCCGCAGGGCTCGCTGGTCGACGACGGCGCGCCGATAGTAATGTGTGTCACTAACTCACTACTGACTGTACACAGATCTTGAAGAACATTTGATGGACCATGTTGCTGAGGTGATAACTGATTTTGAATTATTATCCAATTTTAATGTTCTTTCCGACATAAGCTCACGCCTGTATCCCCGAAGGGGTAGACAGAGGCGCACTAGCCAACTAGTACACCCCCATTTCGCCGATCTTAGTTCCGTCCCAGATATGATAGGAGCGAGCCTATCGCCATATCGGGCACAAAATATTTTTTTTAAATTATTTTGGTGTTCTATAAAGCTTATTCCAAGGGTGGTCCCATATAAGTTTTTAAGTCGGTTCGTTTAGATTTTAAACTAGTGTTTATATTGTCTGTTTTCCTTTTTAAGAATCAATTTAGATGTGTTATTTGATACGATCTAGTCTGTTTGGCTATAAAATATTTATTTTACTAAAGACCTTATTTTCTTCAGAATAATATCCTTACATTTAACGCCCGCAACTCAAAAGGAGCTGGTCTCTTTAATTTTAACACCCTTATCACTTAAATCGAACATCTCACAAGATAAGTACGATCTCGTATCGTGTTACTTTACACACCTATAACAAACACCTCATTCACACATCAAAGCTTATTTAAACGGTTTGTGTGCAAAATAACATTACTTCGGCACAGAAGACATCGTTTCGTAAAATAAACCTAGCTCCTTTGTGGTTGCGATGGCTGTAATATTTGAACAAGAGTTTTATTTCAATGTCAACGGAATTGTGTTCACCCTCATGTTCAAGACGGATTCTGAATTGTATAGAGTTCCATTTTTAACTGACTAAAAAAAGGAGGAGGTTCTCAATTCATATTTTATGTACATATGTTCATTCAACTAAAGGTTAAATAGTAGTATGCTGATGATCAATGAAGATCAATGAAGTTATCATTGAAATGGAATTATTATATTTCGTAAGAAGAAAAGTATGAGCGAAATGTAGAGATATAAAACGAATTCTCAGAATCAAGAAAGATATATATTTTTTTATAGCAGAGATTGGCAAACGAGCAGATGGGTCACCTGATGGTAAGTGATCTCCACCACCCATAGACACCCAAGACACAAAAAGAGTCATGGGCGCGTTGCCGACCTAAAAGGAGGGATTGGAATGGGAGGGAAGGGGATTGGGAAAGGGAGTGGGGAAATGGGCCACCGGAAATCTCACTCACCGAACGAAACACGACAGCAAGCTGCCACTTTACGTCGGTTTTCTGTGAGACAGTGGTATCTAACCGGTCGAGCCGATCCATTCGTGCTATAGACGTTACTGTCTACAGCGTGGCTCTACCACTTATAAACCTACCACTTCTTACGTTACATTTTAAATTTTTGCTATTAGAAATGGAAAAATCTTTAGTAAAATATGTTAAGTGGTAGAACCACGCTGTAGACAGTTACGTCTACAGCACGAATGGGCCGGCTCGACCGGTTTGATACCACTGTCTCACAGAAAACCGACGTAGTGGCAGCTTGCTGTTGCATTTCGTTCAGTGAGTGAGATTTCCAGTGGACCAATTCCCCCCCACCTTTACCAATCCCTATTCCCTCCCCTATTCCATTATTTCCTTTTAGCTTGGCATCGTACCCATGATTCTTTTTGAGTCTTGGGTATCTATGGGCGGTGGAGATCACGTACCATCAGGTGACCCATCTCATCGTTTCTCAGTCTATGCTATAAAAAAAATTTTGGTACTTATTTTATATCACAATTATGAATTATATTTCCAGAGATATTCCCCTGACATGCTAATTTTCGTAATCGTTTCGTTAAAACTGGAGCAAATGTTTCAATATCGCCATACGATAAAGCAGATTGCTTTTTCCAGCTTTTTCATGTTCGGTACCCCTAGTACAAGTTTATTTTGACAGTTCTCGATTCTCGAAATCGAAGATAGTCATTTTGTCTAATCATTTTGTCCATACATTTGACTAGCAGCGTCACTTTGCGGAAACTACAACGAACTAAAAAATGTATGGAGAAATCGTAAACTATCGTCGATTTCGAGAATCGAGAAAGCTGAAAAGGGTACTGGAAAACAGGAATAGGATTGTTTTTTGGATTCTTGAAATATTGAAAAACAAAACAATCTTTTTCTAACGAATTGCAAAAAATCCATGGAGCTGTAACACTGCGCGAATGGGTGTGCCTATAACATATTACAACGAATTTAAAACTTGTATGATTGCGGCAATGGCGGCTCTTACCCAGCGGTTAAACGCGGGTTCATCCTACAAACACCAAATAAAATTACAATAATGTAATAACTAGATTTATTTTAAGAGCCATACAACATAATATCCGGTTTTTGTATGTAAAACCAGAGCCCCAGTTATCAGTGAGGTGCACAGGCATTCAAATTAGGGTAGACAAAAATCTTGCATAATTATTTTCTTCAATTTATTCTTGCGTTACTTTCTATTTCTTTATTCTAATCATCATGATCATTCCCACGTCGATTAAAAATAATACACCCAGCACAGCTTGAAAACTTTTTTGCTGACCATTTTTTTCTTTAATTATGTAATTTTAGCAAATTGTTAGGGTAGACAATGTCTCTGTGTCTATATGAAATGCACGCCACTGCCAGTTATATAACAAAGCGAGGCATCGCTTAACAGTGAATCGAATAGGGTTGTTAACCTGAGTTTAATACCGTTAGCCGCTGCAGGCTCCATGTTCTCGTAAGGACTAAAGAAGGCTTATTGTACTACCCACGCAGTGTGTATTGTGAACAAGTACTGCGGTACTTGATACTCTTAAAATTTAAATCAGTTTAAAAGTGATGGTGGTAATGTAAATTTTAGCCTTCTTGGACTATTTATGGAGTATATGGGCTATAGACACGGAGGTCCTGGGCTCGATTCCCTGGCGAAATGTTTTCCTACCATTATTTGTTCAGAATTGGATATCCCAGGGGGTTCACGACAGGCAACCAAAGACAGTGACATGCTTGAAAAAGTATGTTGCGTCGGCCCCACACTAAGGTGGGATAAGGGCAGGTATAAAGACAGAAAGGTTATGGTGTAAATCGTTGATAATCAGATCAAGCCGACTAGGCCTAGCTATTGGCGTGGCAACTCGCAGGAGATTCCTTCCAAACAAAGAAAAAAATACCGCATCTATAGAGAAGTAAATAAAAATAAATAGATTAAATTAAACTTGATGTGAATAACTAAAAAAAAGTCTGGCAAATGAACACGTGTATAAAGGTGTGCACGTTTCAAATGTGAAAACAGCTAGGTTCAGCGATTACATGGACGGATGAGCCGCTCGCTGAAAAATATCTGGAGGGCTTTTATGTTAACCATCATAAAATTATGGCGCGGTCGGACAAATTGGAGAAAAAGGTTTTGAACGCCGAGTGTGGTGCTACAAATAAACTTCTGTATAAAATAACGTTCGCAGTAATTATAGTAAATATATAACACCCAACAGTCACACACACACATAGTCCTGACCCCACACAAAGATCGAGTCTTGTGTCGTGGGAATCAGGAACTACGAGAGACTTTCGGTCTTACAACACCCAGACTCGATACAAATATCTGTGGGCCACACAAATATTTGTATCGGTGCGGGGATCAAACCCGCGGCCTCTCGCTTCACAGCCGGCTGCTCGCCAGCTGCGCCACGAAGGCTGTTCTTTCTTCTGTGAGAACTCCTCAGCGGATATATGTAAGGGCCACATAGCCTGCGAAAAATCTCTATAAATCCCAAAACTGGATTTAAATATAAAAGTGGGCTGTAGGATACATTGAGTTTAGGTATATCTCTACCTCTACATAAGTAATAGCGCTGCAAGTCGCCCTTAAAGTCTACATCTAACTAAAGATTAATTACTAAGCCTGCATAACTCAAGTACCGTTCGTGGCCATAGAAAATCCGAACTTGAGTCTAGATAACCATCAATGTCTTGTCTATGCGCCTACGCTCTGATAAATGTAAGGGTAGAGTAACGGTACACTCGGTGCCCTTGCTTTTCGATAATGTCAGTTGTCCCGTGGACACGTGTCTCGTGGGACAACTCGGTGGGACTAGCCAAAAATAATCACAATTAATTAGCAAAACGGGATAACTATATCTTCTTACAAAATAAACAATGTGTGCAAGGTTGTACGATATACTCAGATACATATTCTACGCATTTGGTTTTATATTTTAATAAGTCACAGATTCCTGACTAATGCCATCGAAAAATTTATATAGGTGAAGTCGTATTATTCCAAACAAATCTTCAAATATTATCGGATATTAAGTCTATTTATTTTTATTTTGTTTTATGCAATTATTAGAATAGATATGTAGAAAACGCGATAAATAACATCGTACTTATCGTGCATCGTTATTATTTTTTTATTCACATTCAATACGTTACAAATTCTTCCAAGAACTATTTGATGCCCGGCTGGAGTTACTAAAACGAACAAAACTTTGGTTCATATGCGCACGCGTGTTTTTTTAGCCATAGTGAAAATATGCATTGTTAGAGGTCAACATTCAAGTTCACGTTTGAAAATTGTATTTTCAATCGTCTAAGTTATTTAATTTCCTAAAAGATAACTGCGGTTTAAGCTGAGATTTATGAAGTGCAGAGATGTACGAATATTTTACTTTGAAACATGGTATGAGAATATGGTCAAATGATACCAAGACCGTCTAGAGTATGGAACATAATGGATCAAAATATATCTGATCGTGGCCAAATTTATATGAGACCACCCTTGGAATAAGCTCTATCGAACACGAAAAAAAACTTGAAAATCAGTCCGTATTTCGCGGAGATATCGCGTTATGTACGTACCTACTTAAAAACACAGAGGAAATGAATACCTCCTGTTTTTGACGTCGGTCGAAAAGAAGGATCGGAGCTTGTGGTATCAATAGTCTCTGACTATCCTCATGGGCGACAAGCGTGTGTATATTTTATATTTTGCCTTTCAACTTTTAAGTTAAGTCCATACGTATTAATTCGGTCATAACATAACATAACATAAGCTCACGCCTGTATCCCCGAAGGGGTAGGCAGAGGCGCACCAGCAAACTAGAACACCCATAATTCGGTCACTTTTATATATTAATGTTTTTTCTATTTTACGTATGCATTACACAAACATGACTATCCCAACGATTTGAACTTTCATAACTTATTGCTATATCGGGCTTTAGTAAAACATTGTTGAATATAAACAATTCTCTCAGGTTCAATGTTAAAATAATTATAGAACATCCTGCCATATGGAAGGTTGATAGGGAAACTATAGGAAGGTAGGTAATATTAGAAATATCTATACACGGACCAGGCAGCACGAGCGCGACCTTTAAATGTTGACCAACTATTAATGCATCAAAAGTTTATAACTGCACTTTACTTAAACTAAACTAAAAACTATCCATCCACAATGTATTTCGCTTGCAAGTCTTATAACTCTTATATTCCATACATCTTAGAGTGCATACGCTTTGAGTGGTAGAGCCACGCTGTAGACAGTTACGTCACGAGTAGGCCGGTTCGACCGATTTGATACCACTGTCTCGCACAAAACCGACGTAAAGTGGCAGGTCGTTGTCATGATTCGTTCAGTGTTCAGTTCAATCCGTATTTCCCTCCTTATAGGTTGGCAACGCACCCATAACTCTATTTGTGTCTTGGGTCTATGTGTGGTAGAGATCACTTGCCATCAGGTGACCCATATGCTCGAATCCCAGTCTCTGTTATAAAAAAAAACATATTAAAATGCTCTTAGTTTGAGCCGGACAATAAAGACATGAGGGTTCGTTCGGTCCTAAACCCCCAAATGGTCTTTGAGTTGCGTTTTTTCAGTAGTTGTTTGTCAGTATGTTTGTTCTAAAATATTTGTATCGGTCGGCTATGCTGAGATCTCAAATCTCTAGTAGTTCTTCATAGCGACAAAAGTTGCGACCCGAGCAGGAATATTTTTGACAGTCGAATTCGTATCGAGCTCGCTGCACTGATGGCGTTTGGTTGATATTTCATGTCATAGATGCGCATCGAGCTCGAACTAATTCAATTGTCAATAATCACAAGTTTAAAAACTTAACGGACCGACTTCAAATCCGATCGTGACCAAATTTGTATGGATGGACCGATTTAAAATTTATCCGATCATGGCCAAATTTATATGAGACCACCCTTGAAGGAAGTTCTATAGAACACAAAAAGAATTTTGAAGATCGGTCCACATTCGGCGGAGATATCGCATAACATACATAAAAAATACAGACGAATTGAGGACCTCCTCCTTTTTAGAAGTCGGTCGAAAATATCCAGCTGGGGCCACTGACATATTATAATGGTAAATATAGATTAATATTTTTTGGACTGCCTCGGTGGCGTGGTGGTATTTCGGTACGACTACGGTTCTGAGGTCTCGGGTTCGATCCCCGGGTCGGGCAAAGTGATATTGGATTTTTCCATATCGGCCCGGAGTCTGGAATTTGTGCCCGATATGGCGATAGGCTCGCCCCCTATCACATCTGGGACGGAACTAAGCTCGGCGAAATGTGGGTGTTCTAGTTCGCTAGTGCGCCTCTGCCTACCCCTTCGGGGATACAGGCGTGAGCTTATGTTATGTTATGTTATTAATATTTTTTCTTATTTCTCGCCTCTATACTTTTTTGTTTTTTATCTATGTACAAAGGTTATTTGTAAGATTTAGAACCTATTCATGATTGTTAAATGAAGTTAAGTGGAGTAATTATAATTCGTGAATGTGGTGCAAACTATATTCGGATATTATTGCAAAATGGAACTTATTAGTACACTTCTTCGTTAATGAAGGCTATTATAATTAGCTAGATATCAATGATTATTAAGTTTGACTCTTTCCATAACGACCGAGATTTATGAAAATTAGAGCTTATTTCATTCAAGATGATTTCCCTGATTTTTGCAAAAAAAATTGTCTAATGAGACATTGTTATTTAACAATGAAACAATTGTAGTTGCCCAAAAGATTAAAATTTTCTTAGGAAGGATTAGTTATTTAATGTTTCCAATCTGGGATTTAGGATATTTGGAATATTATATTATGATATTTTATTTATATTGATTATTGCTTTATTTGTTTTATTATTAATTTTGAATATTATTTATTAGTGAGTGTTTTCATTTCCAATACATTAAATCTAATTGCATGTAGGTATGTGCAATTTTGTATTAAAAATACATTGATATATGTAGTTAAAATAAGTAGTTAAGTAGTTTTTGACAAATTTTAGCTGTGCTGACTAGTCATAAGATTTATTATAATTATGATGAGATATATAGAGCCTACATAATAAATAAATGATTTCTTTAATTACTAATTTAATTATTTTGTAAACCCGGCGGTCTTGTTTTTCAATTTATAAATCTTATTATTTTATACGCCAAACGTATTATTTTATTCCGTTGTTAAAGTCCAAATATATTTATATTGATAAATACATTGACAGAAAGTTAATTCTCTATAAAAGTCGTTGTAAATGAATCGAAGTTATTAAGAGTATTAAATGGTCTTTGAAGCTGCTTGCTGTTTGAAAAAAGCGACGGAGTTAGGTACCGAATTTAAGCAATACGAACTTAAACATTTTAAAAACAATGGCTTGAGGAACTCGGATAAGTTGATTTCAAACCATAGCAAAAATATTTTTTAAAATGTCAAAGAGAATAACAGTTATTTTTAGATGTATAATAATACTGTTTTGAACAATAGTTCATGCGAATATACGGGAATTCCATCGTACGTTTTTATTTCAGACAAAATTGTTTTTCCCATAAAAAAATTTAGCTGTACCCAACAATTTCTAACAATTAACTAACGACGGCACATTAAAATTTATATTCGTTTGATTTGATAAATAATAAAGACACCCGACAGCAACGTCGATTTTAACTGCGGGAACCACAATGTTTAAAGCTAAAAAAAGAAAGCAAAAAATACATCTTTGTCATGCTTATCGTTCTCTCCTTGGTTTAACCTGTCGGTCTCAATGCTTGTTGGAAACCTATCAGAAACTACGGTCTTACAACACCCAGACCCGAAACAAATATCTGTGGATAACATATTTCGTCATGATCTTAGAATAATGTCAGTTTTGAAAAAAAAACTAAATTCACTTTTTACTATATTTGGATACTACACTGTCTAAATATTGTTGCTACATAAAAAAATCTATGTATTTTAGATATATGCCAATTTCCATAACTACGGATTTAGAATTAAAACAGTTATGTCAAAAAACAAGCAATTATTTGAAATGGCTGCCCTGTAAAGTTTAATATTTATCATATCCATTACTGTGCTACGGTGATGATTTATCTCGGTGCAGGAATCGAACCCGCGGTCTCTCGTTTCACAGTCGGTTATTCGCCTGTTGCGCCACGGAGGCTGTCAAATAATTGAATTGGGTTTATATGTACTTGTTGCAATAAATTATAATTATTCTGCACACATTATTATACTGATATTTTATTTTCATTTATTATAAAAAAATGTCTTGTGAACTGTTAACACAAGTATCACAATGCAAGAATGCATAGACTTAGTTTTTAGTTGTTAGAATAACTATAAAACTGAAATTATGGATTTTTTAAATCGTTTATATCATTTTCTGATACTTTGTAGAATAAACCGTGTAAAATGAGGCCAAAAATAATTAAATTGCCTGTAAAATATTAATAAGTGTAAAATTATAATTCAACCATTTACGGAATGCATACAGATAAATACATAATAACAGTATGTCCTAGTTCTTACAAAATATATTAGGTCAATATAACATTGGGTCACCAGACGCACGCATCCTAAGCTCCAAAACTCAGATAAATTGATTTAACTTTTGTTTGCATTGATAACGACGCGAACAAAAATATGCACAAAATAAAAAATCGAATGCATTACTTTAAAACTGCAACGACCGATGCCAATGTGAAGTTTTAAACTAATCTAACTCCCGGGGAACTTGTGATAGTATCGAGCACTGATTGGTGTTACCAACGTTCCTGTGTGGGACTTGAAAAATAGCTCGTAACTTACAGTATAGGCGCGCGAAGTTAGAGCGTGCGGCGCGCGATACGGACACTGTGCGACTGCCGACTGTCGGCTACTAACTACTGGCATTACTGGCAAATGCGACGTGGTCCAACTTCCACAGTTACTCTAATACAACCGATGACTGCATCATCATCCCGGTTACAGGAGTTACGCATCGTTTCAGGCTTCAGCATTGTTTTTCGGTATTTCAGATCAAACTAAATCATATCAAGTATCGTTAGGAATAAGGCTATAGTTTTTTTAAGTCATCAAAATCACGCTTTTTCTATTTGAATTTAAACTATTAGAAATAATAAATTTACGAATGTAGTCCTTAAAATCATTGTTACGTTGTTGCATAAAGTCACTTTACGAATTTCCCACTGTCACCACATTGCGAATTGCGATTCTGTCATAGGATAAAGTTTCGTTTACCAAGTCTATAGTTTTTGTAGAGGGTTATCGCAGAGATAAATTATTATCTCTTCGCTTTTGTTACAGTTATAACAGTAATTAAAGTTTAGAAATAATAAAATGTAATATCTTATATTCATGAACTCATTTAAATAAATAATTTTAAATCTCAAGTAAAATTATAGGAATCATACAATCTTTTCTTCGCTACGCAGTGATTTTGCCAATGCGTCTTTGTTCTGTGAAACTATGTATCGGTTTGGCAAACTCCCCATTTGTCTCTAGAGGTATATGACTTATGCTACGTCCCATTTAGATAAAGATGATTTCTATTACTCTATTAAAAATATTTAATTTTACTGCAATACAATGGTGTCCGCATTAAGAACATGTGATATAATGTAGTAAATTTTATTTAGATTATTTTTTTCGAGTTTATTTTCTTTGTAAATAAATAGTTTCTCTTATATTCCTGCTTCTTATGTTTGACAAAACGTCTCCGTCTAAACTGTCTTCTGTAGGATTTCAACTCCAAGCCTTTGCATCCTAAACTCAAGCATCTACGACTCGACAGGTGAGCCTTATCTCAGGACGTAGAAATCATGGGCCTTACTTATAAAATAAATAAATACATCCAATAGACCCCACATTAGGTATAACGTGTATTGTGGGTATCAGAGACTATGAGAGACTTTCGGTCTCACAACTCAGACTTGAAACAAATATCTGTGGGCCACACAAACATTTATCTCAATACGGGATTCGAACCTGCGGCCTCTCGCTTCATAGCCGGCTACTCGCCCGCTGCGCAACGGAGGCTGTATAAACACAGTTTAACTGAGCAAGTGGTAAAGAATAGTCTGTCCCTTTTATTTTCAAATAATGTGACACAAGGAAAAAGTGACACACAATTCTTAGTCATTTGCTCAGCTAAACTGCTTTTATAAGTAAGGCCCTATGTCAACTTCTAGTTATCAATGGCAAAGTTGAATTGTTTTGAGAGTGCTTTTTGTTGCTGGAAAGTGCAACGTTAAAGGTCAAATAGTTAAGCACAAATTGGTTACTCCTGACATCGTTGCTTTAAATGTCAAGGGTTTAATGAAGAATTTCCCACCCTACCCTAGGAAGGGTGGAAATGTAGGAATAATGTAATGTAATGTAGTAATGGCAATGTAATGTAGGAATATTGGATTGCAAATACACTTTTTATGAACGTTGCCATAAGGATTCGGCTTCGTTTTCACGACTGGTTGATTCATGCTATCCCTCTAGATGAATCCAGACTCAGGCAAATTGGGATTGAAAAGTCGCGCTTTCCTAGGATTCAAACCAACGACCTCTATGTCCACACTCGATATAAGCTACCACTAAAGAAAGAAGGTAATGAAATCAATGTCATAAAACTTAATCTGCAAAAATATAATTACTAGACTTATTGTAATGAACAATGACATTCTACCTTTAAAACGACCTAATATTTCAAGGGAACTTTCTGGAAAATGTGAAATTAAAGAACATTTAACGGCTTGACAAGCTCTTTAACACTTGTACGAGCATTTGTAGAGAAGGCGCTTGGCCAGTGAGACATATTATTACAGAGCTAATACTATATTATTATTATTATATTTGAAAAAGGCAATTTAAAAATAAATCATAAAAAATACTAAAGTTAACTTTTGAGTAACATAAAACATATTATATCGAAAAATATAAAATTTTACTTTATAAAATGTCATAGGGGACCACCCTTGGAGTAAGCTCTATAAAACACAATATAATTTTAAAAATCGTTTCAAATTTGCCAGAAATAGTGGCAGTCGCCGCAATAACGTGTTCATCTTTTTTTTTGACTTCCGTGAACGTAGTATTAATTTCCAAAATATTTGAATGAAGGTGATATTAAAACACTTCAACAACTAACGATACGCAGATAACGTCAGCTCAGATTTTTTAATAGACATAAGTTAACTCAGTGGGTGATTTTCTCACAAGTCTCGCCGATCGTCGATTTTATACTGGGCGCCTTATTCTGTCTCCGGTAACTGTGTTAAATACATCGGAATCCCACTTTTCGTAGCTTTAACTCCAGTACATTTATTGAAATAAAACTATTTTTACAGTTAAATAGTTCGTAAAAATACAATCCGTAAAAATAGTTTTATTTCAATGTATAACATTCGCGTAAACTTAAGAAATCAGTATCCAGTACGTTTAGCTTGAAATCTCGTGACTCTGACTAATTCATCAATAGTCAGACCAAACGAACGGGCATAGAAGTCTGGAATTTTGACAGCAAGATTTAGAGGACGGACGGTTCAAGAAGGATGAAAATAGGGATTACACTGGTTTTTACCTTATTTAACTTTTTAATATACCTAATTTATGAATAACGTATCGGGACTGTCTACCCGAACTAAAAAATAAGGGGTAAAACGCATACCTAACGCGGCAGTAATCACGAGCGGGGAGCTATTTTAGAATAAGTGTTGTAAAGTTTGGCTCGTATCTGTGGACGGCGATCGTTCACCGCTACTGGTTAAGGTGTAATACCCAGTTAAGTCACTGTTTGGAAACTGGAGATAAACTCGGATCTGTGCCGTAAACTTAGGCTGTAGGCTACCATGAGTTGTTTTGACATTTCTCGTTAGCGACTCCGTAAAATATTTATATGAAAACACCCGATCGCATCGTTTCGTGTTTTTCATATAAATTAGTGTACGTAATCGATAGTGAGAAATGTAAAAAAGTCATGGTGGCTTTGCTTTATTTTCGGTATTAAATAGATAAAAATATTATACTTTTGAGTTAGATCTCTATGATCTGACAGAACATTAAACTTTGTGTTTTGTGAATTACAAAAAATAATAATTACGATTGCCTCGGGGGCAGTAGCAGTATTGTGTGCGCGATACGGCTGTCGTTCTGAGGTCCCGGGTTCGATCCCCGGGTCAGGCAAAGTGATATTGGATTTTTCAGTATCAGCCCGGAGTCTGGAATTTGTTTGTGATGGCGATAGGCTCGCTCCCTATCACATATGCGACGGAACTGAGCTCAGCGAAATATCGATGTTCTACCTCTAGTTCGCTAGTTCGCCTCTGCCTGGCCCTTCGGAAATACAGGCATGAGCATAGGTTATGTGTTATGTTGTAATAAATACGAAATTTAAACAAAATATTAAAATAAACCATGTCACACAATTTATTAAACCCTCGCCCAATTTATTGCTCTAGTATCTACGGACTAGCTTTTTGAATCCCTATTAGTATTGACTAATTGATAAGGTAGGCCTACCTCAAAGATTTCCAGGTTGACCTGTTGGAAGCGGCCTGCATCTAACGACTTCCTAGGAGAGGCCTATGTCCAGCAGTGGACATCCTATGGCTGATGATGATCATGATGATGATGATGAAATGATGATCATGATGATGATGATGAATTGATAAGGTAATGACTAATTTGTATTGAAATATCTGACAATTATTCTAAACGTACCGGATTCGATAGAACGCCTGCCCAGAAGCATACATTTTATTACAAGTGCCACCATGTGTGAGAGTTTAACACATATTCTCGGTAAATGGATTACCACTGAACTGAAGTGTTAAGAGTAACTCCCAATTAAGAACGGTTCGTACCGTCGTAAGGATTCACTCTTTCAACGGTGTGTAAACACTAAACGCAACTATTTTTATCATAGTTACCTTCTGATATTTGGACAGTGCTAGGTATTGCTTAGTCGTTCTTAGTAACGGTATGAAGATAATTAATTATGTAAATAAAATTTTATGTGGTTGTCGTAGTCTGGCAAAATTGGACTCGGAATTAATTAAAAACTAGCAGAAAAACCGTTATCGATAACTAACCGTTTGTATAATTATCCAGCCCCATCGACGCGAAATCAAATAAAAAATATTTATGATTGTTGATTTTATTACGTTACACAAAATTGATTCTGTATTCACTAACAGTTCAGCGGCCTGAGCAGGAAAATTTCTGACAACCGTAAATGTATTCGAACTCGATGCGCGTCTATGAAATTTGTACGAAATATTAACCAAACGTCATCAGTGCGCAGCGAACTCGAATACATTTACATTTACATTAGTTTTTCGTGCTCGGGCTACTGTTCCGATAAGTTCAATATACAGATGGGGTGTAATGGTTTTATATGGATTATTTAAAAATCTTCGGAAATTGTTGACATAAAAATGAATAAATTTCCGTCTTGGTACAGCAAAGTGAAGTCTATGATGTTCAAATATAATGTCAACAGTGAAGATACATTACGTTTCTGCGATAGATAAAATATGGCGAACTAGAGTATAGCATGAAACACATTCAATTATAGCCCCATTGACACGATAAATATTTATCATTTTTATACTTTCATAATAAATATTAAGAAAATATTATACTCCATTACTACAATCATTCATTGTATCCACTTGTAAACGAAGATGTACGACGTACTAGATTGGTGTTTTGCTGAGATCTTCCCATGTAAATATGCGACATAATCTCAACTCCACCTCATCGGGATACAGTATAGTTTCGCTCTTCTGAGGATTGTTGTAAGCGGCACTGACCGAGAAGGCACGTCGATTAATGTTACTTAGCCTGTGATCTTGAGGTGGCCGCCGAGATAGGGTTACACATTTTATTACTTAGGAGGCTATGTTTCAACTGGAAGTGGTGATGTTCATATTTATTTTCGCATCAAGTAGCGTACCCTATTTTTTGGCATTTTAAGTAAAATAACATTTAGAGAAACAAAGATTTAAAATGCTGTTATAAATGTTGACAGCCTCCGTGGCGTAGCGGGCGAGTAGTCAACTGTAAAGCAGAGAGGTCACGGGTTCGATCCCCGTAACTAAACAAATGTTTGTGTAGCGCACAGATATTTGTTTCGGGTCTGGGTGTTGTGAAACTGAAAGATTCTCGTAGCTCCTACCACGACACAGGATTCAATCTTAGTGTAAGGTCCGGATTCAGGACTATGTATGTAACTGTTGGGTGTTATAATAAATAAATAAATACACCCAACAGTCACACAAATAGTCCTGACCCCATACTAGGTATAACCTGTACTCCTAGTACGAGTATTGTTTGACATTTTTGGATTCTCGAAATCGATGGTCGTTTTCGTCTTCTCCATACAATTCACTAGCAGTGCCACTTTGCGGAAACTACTACGAACTAAAAAAGATAGGGAGAAACTGAAAAGTATCGTCGTTTTCGAGAATCGAGAACTGTCAAAATAAACTCGTACTAGGGGGTGTATCGTAAGTGGTGGGTACAAGAGACTTAGGTCTCACATCACCCAGAGCCGAAACAAATATCTGTGGTTCATACTTGTGTATTATTTATTTATAATTATGTATTATAATTACAAATAATTATATTGTATTATTATTTTATTCGCTGGATGCAGGCCGCTTCCAACAGGTCGATCTGGAAATCTTTTGGGGTGGCCTATGTTCAGCAGTGGACGTCCTATGGCCGATGATGCTGACGATAATTATGTATCATAAGTTATGCGATGACGACGACGCTAGAATACCAATGAAACTAATGCACGAAATAAAGGCAGTTATTCCGAATACGAATCAGACTTGTTTTATTTATCAAACAAAGGGCATTCATTCAATTTTTAAAAGAAACATTTTGAATATGTCTTTGTTAATCACATACGTTCATGCGCCTTTATTTATTAATATGATTATAATTAGGATTGTAATTATTGTGTGTAAAATACCCTTACACCTAGGGTATTAGGATAATGTTCTTGGAGGTAAACTAATGTATTGATTATGAATATTATTTTAAAAATGTTTACTTCTAACTTATTGTTGTTAGTTAGTAATGGGTCATGATAGATTTTGATAAAAACTAAACCAAGTGGAACTTCAGTTCTACAAAACAAAGTGAACAACTAAACAAAGTGAATTTTGTGTTAAGTTCCGAACTCAAAACCTCTATTGAGTTGACTTCAAAGTATTATCACTTCTATTGTAGACATCGGTCGACGTTAATCAGGCTTCAGAATCCTAAAGAGAGGATATTACTGGTACCATGGCAATGTGAATTCCAAGAAGATCCGATAAACTTAACTTGTAGACCGAAGCAACAGGCAGTGTTAAACAACGAATGTATGACTTGTTAAATTTCGGCGCCCACAAAATAATGAATTTTATTACACCCTAAAGTTCCGTTTACACGAAGACAATTTAAAGCATTATAGAGCCAAGGGAAGATTCTTAAAATTAGAAAAAAAGTCTTATAACGCGTTTTTAAATAAGGCTGTTTATTGTAATAACAAAAGTTCTTTCTGTGAGTATACATAGACAAAGCATTGTTGGATAAAAAAAACTAATATGTACATTCGACTTTGTCCGCTTCAGAATGTCAATATCTATCGATTTGGAGTGGTTTGCAACGAATTCGGCCTTCCGCTCAGTTTGGACGAATAATATTTTAATATCAAAATTAACACATCAAATTGTTTAATTTAAATAACTTAAAATAATTCACAAAGTGTTGCCTGTTTATGAGATTTTCGATTTTCGTTGTTTTAAAGATTTAATATTTTTTCAGATTCATGATATATCAATTAATATATGTATAAACTCAATACCAACACACATCACGAATACATTACTTTTGAAATTCAGATTAAGTAAATACTTTTTGTTTTAAATTTTTAACTTTTATATGTAACAATAATTTCTAAGATGTGAGAAGATTTACATATACCTTATTTTTAACAACATGGAAACATTCACCCAACAGACCGGTGTGGCTGAAATTGCCGATCCTGTCAGGCAAGCAGCTGTAGGTCATAAGAAAAAACAAGGAAAGGGAAATAAAAGAACAATTCAAAGTATACTTGGACATTAAAACGTAACAGCGACAGTTTCAATGTCTCTACCTCTATAATATATTAGTAGGTAATTTATTTATGAATGGGTTAAACTTACTCCTTTGTGTAATTGAATTTAGGGCCAATTAGGGTAAATTAAATAACTGTTAATAACAGAATTATTAAAATTATACTTTAACATAATTTTGAATACACAAAATACTATGTACATGGCACGGTTGATTTTCAATAACACCAATAATTCACAATTATAATTAATATAATATTTTAATTTTTTTTAAATATTTTCTTAAAATAAGCCATAATATTTTAATTTGTTCTCTAAACTTTTTTGAGTGGTGTGTTTTATATTAACTATGTACACTGATGTAAATTACTAAAGCGAATACCTAGGGAATTCCAGAATATTCCGTGGCAACTCCAATCAGCGGAACAAGTGGGACATTACCGATAACACAATACTCAGATGAATGGTTCATTTCTAATTTTCAGCCGCAACTTGCACAATGGGCACAAATAGCGTCCAATGTGATTTGCAAGTTTCCAATAATTTGAACCAATTCGTACATCATTAATAAATTAGTAAACAAAAAATTGATCCAATCTCGGTACTCGAATTTAAACAGCATTTTGTTGATTTCAGCGTGGGATGATCGTTGAGCTTAATTCAAATACTTTAACTAAATAGATTCTTGCTACGGGCTCAAATGCGCGAAAATGTATGGAACCTATTATCTGCTGGACATGCCGTTTTACGCTCCGTGGTTAATGAAAATTTAACGTAGGTACTTCGCTAAAATACGCGGCGACCAATACTGTTCCGCGATGATTATAGGTTTATGTACTGTAACTCGGTCGGCTTTTGCAATATAGTTTCAGGAACAACCATAAAATTATTTAGATGTATGGAGTTTGTGATCTTTGCTTTGGTTCGAAGATGCAAGACAGGAAAGGTATGGCATATGACATAGATTATCAATAATGTCAGATATAGACAGATAAATGGCGTACGTTATTTGCCAATTGCCATCGATCTAGGTAGTCAGGCTCACTTAAGGTCTATGCTTGTGGCGGCGTCATGTGCCGGGTCGATCACTTCCCTGCAACATTGTTGAGAAGGTCGATGGCTGGCACATGCGTCATACTCGTGAACGGGTGCTGCTGGTGGAGACTGGTTAGCCTGGACTGTTTTGCTTGTTTGTTTCAGCTCAACTTGCCGTGGCTATGGGTCACTCAGTGTATCTGTATGTTACATTGTCCTATATCCAATAATATCTATTGTTATCATGGTTTAACTGCTCTAATTTAAGGTATTTCTGTATCTGGGGCTATACTGTATTAGTAACTGACTGAAAAATGGTGTTAAAAAGAGCAACGTCAGAGTTTCTTGCCCGTTCTTCTCTGGCGAAACAGCCTTCCGAACAGGCGGTAGGGTTAAAATTTGACGGAATCTTAATGATGTTTAAACATTTTATGGATTCAATAAATATTTTTAGTTTGATTTTTTATTTTGATAATGAATGTTACTGAGCCAGTTCCTAGTTCGAGATGATGGTGTGATAAGAGATGGATGTGAGAGGTTCGGCAGTTATAATAATTGAAATATATTTTTTATAGCAGAGAATGGCAAACGAGCAGATGGGTTACCTAATGGAAGTGATCTCCACCGCCCCTAGACACTCAAGACACAAAAATAATCATGGGTGCGTTGCCAACCTAAAAGGAGGGAAATAGCGATTAGGATATTAACTGGAAATCTCACTCACTGAACGAAACGCGACAGCGAGCTGCCACTTTACGGCGGTTTTCTGTGAGACAGTGGTATGAAATCGGTCGAGCGTAGCTGCTATTCAAAACCTATGAAGAGAGCATTAGTTACACCACTGCCTACCACTTCAATAATAGACTTTGAACGTGCGTTATATCAATAATAACGAAAATCAACCGTTGCTTTGATTTATAATGTACCTAGATCTAGAGTATGACAATTAAAGAAACCTAAACCCTCAATTGGCCTAGATTATTCATTGAAACAATTGTAAATCTCAATTGCTTCACGCGAAGCGATCTGCCTATAGAATAATAGGTAGTTTCAAGTCATATGGGAAAATAAATACTAAGACCCTTATTCATAATAAAACCCTTATCGAAGGTATAAACCTATATTAGTTAAAATGCATTCTATTCTAAGCCTATATAAAAGTTCAAACGGCTGATCGAAATCGGCCATGTTTTCACTATGGAACATTTATAAGCTCCACTAAGTTATTATAAATAAGACCGTAATTATTAAAAATATGATTTAAATGTCGTAACAATACAAACAAAATTATCAATAATTAACTACTTCGTAAGAATATATGTTTATACCTAATTGTATTAGTGAAGGCATTAAAATAAACCAAAATTAATAAGAACCTTGCATTAAGTTTATTTTGCGGTGATCCACGCATTCCGCAATTCTCGGTCAGACAAACAAGCCGCCAATGACGGGATTATCGCAAAGAAAGACCCCCCCCCCTTGCCCTCCACATCTGCATCACCAAACTAAACTACAGTCATCGGCAAAGTATGTGCAAATATTGCGTTACCTACAACCAACTATGGTTGACGAACAAGAAGCGTCAGTTGTATGAAAAATGTAATATAATCACTCTAAAGTCGATCCTTCATTACTGAAGATCGCGATAACCCTTCGTCAACCAGCAATAAGTAATATAATATAATAGGCTTATGCAAAATCGTCATTTAAAAATTCTGATTAACACGAAAAAAGTTATTTTGAAAATATAAAAGGAAATTTTAAAAAGGATCAAGAAGTGGTTAGTAAACCCCTATATATATATTATAACTCCTAATTTATATGGAAAGGAAAATCGAAAGTAAATGATTATTAGAAAAGTATAGAACTGCATTGTTTTTATTTTGACATCCGACAATTATTTTAACTTTATGACTTATTTTAGCATATTTAAATGTTAGATCCGGTTGTATCTGAAGGAAGGTGAGTTTTTCACAGGGAGCACGATTACCGGCGCATACTCTGACAAACATAGTTTAAACAAAAAGTGAAATACTAAGTCGGAACTATGTCATAAAATGTGGTAAACGAGGGCAGTACACGCGAGCGAGCCCGTACAGGCCTACTGTCCTCTACCATGGAACATAGCGCAACCACATTAGTTAAACTTTATAGTTAACTAAGCATCTGTGTTGTTTGGTGAAGACTGCCGTTTTTTTAAAGGCGCGTCACCTGTTTTTCTCGAAACAAAACACAAAACGTAAAACTATGATTTTCGCGGTCTCCTGCTCTACAATGGACTATAGATAAACTTGTAGTGAAACCATGTTTTGCGTAGGTGTTTTGTGTAATGTTTTGGTGCAGGAGACACCCCTTTATCCAATGAAGACAGTGACTACACTACAGTCGACACGTCTACACATGATAAGCGCAGTGCAGTCTAAAAATCCAGCGACCATCGACAAACAAGAATCATACCGACTTATTTATAGGTACTTCTGCAATGTGTGGTATTGTATATTATATTCTAATAACATAACATAACATAAGCTCGCGCCTGTATCCCCGAAGGGGTAGGCAGAGGCGCACTAGCGAACTAGAACACCCACATTTCGCCGAGCTTAGTTCCGTCCCAGATATGATAGGGGGCGAGCCTATCGCCATATCGGGCACAAATTCCAGACTCCGGACTAATATGGAAAAATCCAATATCACTTTGCCCGACCCGGGGATCGAACCCGAGACCTCAGAACCGTAGTCGTACCGAAATATTTAAACAGTTTATTCTAATACATACATATATTATGCAGCTTATTCTCAAATTGGAATAAATAGTAACCATTTTTATATGCATAGATGGATGTTTTGGTTGTTATTTTAGGGGGCGTTTATGGATTTTTGGAATCCTGACAAAAAAAAAAAATATTATCGGGAATACCTGATTATTAGTTTGAAATATTAAATACTTAAGTTATTTGTTTTTAAACACTATCATTTTACGCATTTAAAGTTATTCATAAGTCTCCATCTCTCCACGCATCATAAGTCTCCAAGTTAAACTGTTAGTTTACAATTCGCAGAAAAAATGTAAAATATGATATTATTTTTCTAGTATGATATTTAAAGTAAAGCATTGAAGTAATTTATAATACGCAGGGACAAATGGTACCGAAAATGAAATGAAGACGGTACAATGCTAAAAATACCAAACTAACTAACGTAACAAAAGTAAAGTTCGCAACTCGCTTTTCCTTTGCTAATGTTTACTTTATAGATTTTTGTATTATTTATCACTTTTACTTCTGCGCACTTGTTTATTGTTTATATTCACGCTATTCCGACAGAGACACAACAGTTTTTATGACGTCTAGACTTTATTTTTTATACCTTTAGTATTATAGATAACTTATAAAATAATTATTGTATATATGTATATAATGGTTCATTTCGCGAAGACGCCTTTGAATGCCTTTTTTTTAATAATATGCATATCAATACATTCTACTTCACTTGGTTTTAACACATTCTAATATAGGTCCGAACCATGGACGTAAAAAAAAGAAGGAAACCATCTCGCTTATAGTTAAACGGACGCCACGCACACAAAGGCGCCTGTACAAAAGTGCCTTACGTACACAAACGCCATTACGTGTCGATAGATTGAATGGGCCCAAAACCCTGCTTCACATTCAATGTTCCCAGCGCTCCGTCCATCTATTTTTACGTCCGTGGCCCGAACACAGTTTTTAAACATGATGCAAAAACAGTGAGAGTTTATTCATCCGTCCGCCTGCCTCAACTCTTCTGAGGAATCCAGTCCTGATCAAATCATGTTAAAAAGTTCGTAAAAGTCTTTCTCCAACCTTTGGATACACATCTCAAACATGCTGCTATTGTTGCCAAGGAGGCGTCAGACTTACTAAATACCGAATAAAAAATACAAAAATGTCGTTGCTGCCGAAAAGTCGTTTCAATAGATCTAGTATTGCTCTTTTCAGAGATTGATTTGCACATCATCAATTTTATAACAATTAATTATTAGCTGGTAGTGATCATGTACTAATTACATCACATCTTCATGGTTCGCTAGCTTCTCATTAATAACGGGCTAAAATAATATTTTTGTTAAACGTGCATTTTCCGTACACAATTACGAACAATTACTTCTATGAAATTCAGCGATAACAGCCAGGATGCGGCTTATTCAAAACAGATTTATATGCCTATTTATCCTATGACTCTACATTTATCTTCTTTAAGCACGTGACATCATGCTTAATTAATGTACGTACTTGTAATCTAGTAACAAGTAAACATGCCTCGCCGAGTCTCTGAAGGCCTGCTAATTATTTAGCCAACTATTGTGCATCCTCATAATTTTAGTACTTAGTGGGCGTGATGGCATTGATCGCTAACTTCAGTCCTACATGAAATTGGCAGCTAACCTAAATAGTCATACAGTTCAAGAATTATCTAAGGTTATAGACAATGAAATAAATTAATGGAGTGTTTTTAATTATGATGACGGGTTGTTTAAAATGGTCGGTTAACGTAACATAAGTACATACTAATATGTACATCAAATAGTAATGAATACGTAATATTTATGGTTTGTCAAATATAAAGTGATGTTTCATTGCTTAAAAAACTGTAGTTCAAGTTATCGAATTGTGGTAAAACGTAAAGCCGCGTCTCCTGCACTAGCTTTTTCTCATACGCAAAACAACTATTTTTGCTGTCACCTGCTCCTAGAACAGTGGATCATAAATAAAACATGCATGTTTTGTGTAAGTGTTTCATGTAGTCTTTCAGTGCAGGAGATCCGCCTTAATATCATCAGACGAATAACTATTGTCGAACAAAAACAAATATAAACATGATACGTTTTTGACACAACTGTTTGAGACAAAAATGACGCTACACAGTTGGTGAAAAGCCGCGTCTCCTGAAAATGTTTTTTTGAAATAAAACACTAAAAATACCTACACAAAAGGTTTTTAATCGTTGTGCTCATATAACTATGCGCCATAGACAAAATTTGTTAAAACACCGTGTTTTGTGTAGATGTTATGTGCAATGTTTTAGTGGAGAAGACGTGGCTTGAAATCAACACGGATATCTAAAGCGCGATGATTTTTATCAATCAGGATAACAGCCAGGCGCGTGCATCACTAACTTCGCCGAAGTACAGTTGTCAACATAAATCAGGTGCGCGAGCGACATGCGACACGATAATGTCGCGATCGGTATGTGGCGTTGCCCCGCCACACGGAAGCGACGTCGTGCTGCGTCCGACTCGCGGTTGCCAAACGTACGGATTTAGACGGATTAAACCGCGATTAAAAATCTAAAATCTTTTGTCACAATAGTCACAGACAAAGTTATAGGTAAGACATAGGTCTTATCTCAATATAGAATTATATATAGATTCGGAATGATATCAGAATATAGATTCGGGACACTGTGACGCAGCGGGTAGCCGGCTGTAAAACCAAGGGTGTGGGTTCGATTTCCACGTCGAGACAAATGATTGTGTAGTCCACGGACATTTATTTAGAGTTTTAAAATCCATTTTTTAGTTTCTTACGTTCAGAAAGCGGTTAGACTTTTTATAATGCGTAAGGATGATAGAACGAGTGCATAATAACGTGATTGTGTTAATGTTTTTTCAGTGTAATTTACTTACCTAGAAGCAAATAGTTACAAATGAATAAAGTACAACATTGTACCATTATTATGGTCAATTTAAAGATTAATATTGCTAGATAGCTAAAAATACTTCACCCACACAGTAAAATTAATTCCAGATAATATTTATTTTGGTTTAAATTCTATTGATGTTTGTATCAAATATTAAAATAATAGTATGATGTCCGCTATTTCCAAGTTTATGGTAAGCCTAGTCAGGCCGCAGCCCTTACTGATAATGGTTACAGAGTCACCGACTAGCGCCATATTAACTCTGTATGTTGTATGTTATATTCTCAAGTTATTTCTATTGCTGGCAGCTTTCATTAGATTTTTTCGTATTCAGTATGTATTATTTAATTGCCATTATTTATATACCAATACTTTTTAGAGCGGTGGAAATTGCTTAGGGCCCAATTGGGTACTTGACTGATTTTTTAAAATAATATTGTATGAAATTTACGCCATCTAAAATATAGTACCGAAAGAATTATTAAAATATTCTCAGTAATAAAAAAAGTTATAAGCATTTGAAATTTTGTGTAACCTTCAAACTGCGGGAAAGAGAAGTATCAATAAAATCACGTCAGGGCCATAACGGCATGTGCGTTAGAAAATGATAGCAAGATATCCCCACTACGTTTCCACTCTTGTTCATTGCAGAATTTAAAATATGAATTACTGACTCATTTTTCAACCAATTTCGATGCAGATTTTACTGAAGTTTCTTTTTTATTTTATTTATTAATATAAAAATGTTTACAAAATCAAACATAGTCAAGTACCCAATTGTAGCTAGCTTTCGTCGTTTAATGTCTTACCCAAGGCATTACGTAGACAATTTTGAACCGGTAAATATTGATAGCTATTTGAGTGTAACGAATCCTAATAAAAAATAATTCTTGTGTAAATGACTGTACCACTACTTCTGTTATTTTATATTTTTGAGGGAAAAAATCAATTACTGTAAACTCCTATGCTAATAAAATCAACCATATTTATTATGCAAAAAGCTTTGAATATAATCTTGTTTGTTCATTGACAAAAAGCGTACAACACGCGACTTATAAGTGCCACATTATCACAGTTTCACAACTCGTCCTCCAACAAGGGTTATCTCAGTTCAGCCGAACATCGCCCACTTATCGATACTTAAATATAACCAATACAGGCAATTTAATAAAATACCCTATTACAGTTGAGAGAGACATCGGTTAAAGGTAACTCGGAAAATGAGTCCGGACACGCGATCCTTATATTCAATTTCATAGAGGAACTTATTTTATGTCAGCGGGTTGTACGATCACGGAAAGCACAGAATTGATCACCAAAGCGTATCAACTTAATTATATCGCAGAAGGTGTTTATTATTCTGTGTCTAACAGCCTACGAGCGAGTAAACTCTGAGAGACAAACAGCAATGAAAGTTGAACTGTGCGATCTAGCTTTAGAGCCAAAAGGGCCATAGACCTGTCCATCCATGTAAGGCACAACGTAAATACATAAGACATCAACATCTCAATACGTGGAAATCCGTCGTTGGACTGAAATTGCTAATCTCGACATACGGTTTGTAAATTAAACAGAAGTAAGATGGTCGGGCGTCGGGACACTTGTATAAAAGAATATATGGAAGATGGTAGGCAGTGGCGGGAGTAGTTACATATTTACCTAAAAATATCGGCACTTTTAATGATTAGGCTGGGGAACAAGAAGAACGTACAGAAATAATGGGAAATTAAATTTTTAATTTTATTGCTAAATTTAGACTTGTAGATTTTATAAAAGAGAATCACCGCGGCTGATAGAAAATGCCCTATTCTTGAAGGTACCTCCTTCAGCGAGCGCTAGTTTCAAGCGAGTAGGTAATAATTCCTCAATTTACATGAAATAATGCAAAGCTTTAGTCTATGACGATACCTCGCTATCTACATAGTTTACTGTAAGGAGACAGTTCATAGCTCTGGGATTTGCGTGAAAGCCAATTTTCGAAATAAATATTATAATTTCCTAAAATACGCCTCCAGTCGGTAAGCTATTACTACAAAATATGTTTGTCTTGTTAAACTTTTTAGACATTATTTGGAAGAAATGTAAATAAACTATGTGATTTATTGGATAAACAGTTACGTGACTTGGAATTTATTGATCCTAATATAAATGTATAGCAGAAATGTGGATACATTTTTGTATCCATAAGTTTATAAAAAAATATGTATTTAACTATAATAATTTTAAGTATTATGTCCGCTTAAAATAAAAGATTAACTTAGTTGTGGTAATATTAACCAATTATTTCCGATTAATATGGCGAAGGCTCAGTAAGGCCTATATAGTTTGGCAAAATTATATATATCCGAAAGTGAAATACTTTTTCATTTGCGTTCGCAGACATAATATCTCATAGATATTTATAAACTTATTTTGCTTTAGTCAACAAATAAAAGCAGATATCTCGAACGGCACGGTACCATATTTACAACCATGGAATATTATTTAAGCACAATAGAAACATGCAATTATAATGGATACCAACTAAATATCGATTGGAGACATCACGCAAACCTGCGACTAGTGATGTGGATGATGAACTTATAATTACGCATTAGTCGATAAATATTTATTTTATTGTATTTATTTTGCTTATGACATGTAACACGGATTTAATAGCATAAACTAAAAATAAATGTATTAGGAATATAAAAAAAAAACACAAAAATATTAACTCTATGGAGTCCTTGATCTTCGTTACTTTATGTTTAATGAATGGTATCACGGTTCTCTTTTCATTATCACTTATATTTTTCTTTTAAATAATTTTAATTAAATCAGAGACCTTTATAACTGTTATCAATTGACCTAAACTTGGATGAATTGTGATTTGTGTCAAACGGTGAAATAGTACATTCAAGTTCTTAATTTAAGTCTGATAAGAGGTCATCCGTGATATTATGTCAGTAGTATATTATTTTTTGTATTGTATTGTTATAACAACCTCTGACGTTGCTAGTATCTACAAGATATCGTTTGTAATTAGAACCTCGAAGCATAATATGATATCAGTTACTAACAAATATTTTTTACTTCATTTACACAAGCCATTGATAGGACGCGTTACACACATATTTATTTTATGTATTATACCTACCTCTGAGCTTCTTAAGCACCAATAAGCACGTTGTAGATAATATGTTAACCTGTTCCTGGTGGCCTATTTGGTAAATAAAATTTCGAAATTTCGGACGTCCTATGGCTGATGATGATGATGACTCAATATTATCAGCCATAGGACGTCCACTGCTGAACATAGGCCTCCCCCAAAGATGTCAAGATCCACCTGTTGGAAGCAGCCTGTATCCAGCGACTTTCTGCGACCTTTATCAAGTCGTCAGTCCACCTTGTACGTCGACGTCCTACGCTGCGCTTGCTGGTACGTTGTCTCTACTCGAGAACTTTTCTGCCCCATCGGCTATCAGTTCTATGAGCTATGTGCCCTGCCCACTGCCACTTCAACTTGCTAATCCGCTGGGCTATGTCGGTGCCTTTGTTTTTTACGGATCTCCTCATTCCTGATTTGATCGCGTATAGAAACACCGAGCATAGCCCTCTCCATAACCGCTGCGTATTTGTGAGCCTATTTGAATGGCCTACTGAATTTAGTAAATAACTTCTGCTTACCCCTATGAAAGACTTAAAGGAAACTTTTGTGGTTGCCAGTATTTTAATAATACCTTAACGTCGACCGATTTTTTAAAAACTCGATATCGATAATTTCGAAATTGAATTACAACTCTAAAGAGTTTACCCTAAATGATGCACCCTGGGGTCGAATTGTCTTATTATGAAAATTATGTTCAGTATTTTACGACGTTGCTTATAATAAAATGAAAGTTTTTTTTACATGGGCAAGATTTTCGCGCACATTATAAACGACCTAGTTAAGAATTAACTAAATATCGGAATAATACATGAGTGCTCTGTTTCTTTTTAATAGATGAATTATTTCTCCTTTAAATAAAATTATGTCCTCTCTGCGTGGGTGTTCTACTTCGCTAGTGCGCCTCTGCCTACCCCTTCGGGGATACAGGCGTGAGCTTATGTTATGTTTATGTCCTCTCTTCTAATTACGTAAAAAGGATTCCACGATCGAGGACCATTCCAGCTTCCAAATAAATGCTTAGATGACCTGATGAACCTGCCTGGGAAGACCCGGCGAAACAAATTCATCGGGCAAAATTAACATCATTACCACAATGTATGTTTGTTACTCTTTCACGCAAAAACTACAGTATGGATTTTGATGAAACTACAATTATATAGATCAGTGGTTCTCAAACTGATTTGGTGACGGAACCCTTTTGGAAAGTAAAATATTTGACGGAGCCCGAACAGACAAAAAAAATATAATGTGAATTATTTATTAATAAACACGTTGTAACTTAACAGTTGCATAATATATATTATCAAAAGATAAAAAATAATTAAATATCTAATAGGAGGTATGAAACTGTTTATTATTGTTCATCAATTGGTTGATATTAGGTTTGACAGAAGGGAGTTGAAGTCTCGTCAGGTTCGGCGTCCAGTGTATTTCGATATTTTGTTTTTTTCTTATTATTATTAGTATTCTCGTGGAGCCCCTACAGATGTTTCGTGGAGCCCTAGGGGTCCGCGGAGCACACTTTGAGTATGACTGATATAGATTGTACATCACCATAACACATAGACCACTTAATAAATGTCCACGCGAACGGCGTCGCGGGCAACAGCTAGCAATATAAAGAACTATAACGATATAACAATTACAGAACAATTTGCATTAACCACCAGATGATGTCACAGTGACACAAGTCAGACAATAATTAAAATATGTTACAGTTTATTTTTATCGTGGCAATTGAATAAACTGATATTTGAATGACTACTTAGAGAAGTTGTTGATTTCAAAAATGAACTGCATGATTTAAATGGTTTTATCTCTCTATTACAACGACGTGCAGTGCTTATAGGCAGTATTTGGTATTTTTTATACAAAAATATCTTAATAGTTTTTAAAATTGAATTTAGCTTCGAATGTAGATTGTCGCCTCCAAAGTCTAGTGGCAGCATATGTGGGCTGTTGACCGGGAAGTTCTACGTTCGATTTCCAGATCAGGCAATGCGAATTTTATAATTAAATTTGCCCGGGACTGGATCCCTTAGAGGGTTGACGTCAAGCAGGCAACCTGTCGTAAAAACTAAGCCAAACCCTTTCTGCAACATGTTTGAAAAAGTATGTTGCGCGGACCACACATTAAGATGGGGTAAGTAGAAAGAAAGAAAGTCAATTGCGCAAATAATAATAACAACAAAATAATGTAGAGCACTATAAATAATGTGAGAAAAAAATCTGTGGCTTTAAAGACACCCTTATGTTTGAGTACCACAAAGGGAATTTAATTTTGTCGTTTAAGCACTTCTAGCCTATCGGGTGAGCGATACGACACTCGCCAAACTGTTGACCCCGTTCCACAGAAGTTTGACACGTCCACATCCGTAAACTAGTCCTGAGGGTTACGCCATTTCTAACTTTACCTTTAAAATAATAATGTTTGTAAAACATTTTTAATAACCTATATTGTATTGTAATAGTTTAGTCGCCTCCTGGGTCTAGTGGTAACTGGCAGCGTATATTGTGAACCGGAAGGTCCTGGTTTCGATTCCCAGGTCGGGCGTGGTGTTTTTCTTACACTATTTTCGTGGAACTAAAACCCCAATTGGGGATTGCCGTCATTAATTTCACCTTATGTGGGATCGGCGCAACACACTTTGTCAAGCATGTTGCAGAAAGGATTTGCCTTAATTTTTACGTCCGGCTGCATATCCCCTCTGAAGGATTCAGTCCCGGGCAAATTAAATTAGAAAATTAACTTTGCCGAACTTAAGAATCGAACCCAGGATCTCCCCGGTCCACAGCCCATATATGCTGCCACTAAACAAGAAGGCGACTTCATAAAATATCCGATAGTGCGAACTTTAACTTAGAATTCCGTATTACTCATGACTAGGGTTAAAATATATCTACAAATGTAGATTTAAAGCACGTGTAAGTAAATTCCTAGGTAACAGCGACGCACAGGCGTGGCGTGCGTTTAAAATGCCTCTTTGCAGATTGTAAAGTCTATCCAGTTTAGTACAAAAAGCTTTTTCTATAATTAGCGTCATATTGACTTCACATATATTCACGTTATAGTCACCAGAAACTTTTTACCGTTGTTAATATACTCTGTAATAACACTATATAAAGACAAGCCGTGTGCATGCATGACTCAATAATTTTCTGAATAATTTTAAGTCCTAACTATGGAATGCATCGGTCCACAGATACATGATGTTACAGATAAAGACAGAAATAACGTAGGTAATTTAAATAGGTCTGCTCGTTATGTAAAATATTGTTAATTCCTGATACGAGACAATTCTCGACGATGGATTTACTACAGATTGATATGCGTTGTGGTATCATGCATCAGTATGTTTATCAAAATTGTAGTTATATTTTATGACTCCATTGTCCCGATGTGACGTAATAATATGAACGCCTTCGTGTAAAATATAACATTTTGTAGATATTCTGATAAAGCTTGTTAGCAATACGTCACAAGTACAACACACTACATTGTAATATTATTCATATACCTCATTATTTGATTCTTTCAACCTGCTGTCTGCATCGATGTCGAGGTGGTATTGCGTGCACGGTACGACTATCGTCCTGAGGTCACAGATTGAATCCCCGGGTCGTGCAAAGTGATACTGGATTTTTAAATATCCGCCCAGAGTCTGAAATTCATGCCCAATAGGCGGCAATGGCGGTAGGTTCGCCCGGTATCACATCTGGGACGGAACTAAGCTCGGCAAAATGTGAGTGTTCTAGTTTCCTAGTGCGCTTCTGCCTGCCTTCTAGATACATGCGTGAGCTTATGTTATGTTGTGATCAACCTGCTCGTATCCTACTCTATATGGGGTCGGTGCAGTACATCTGTTCAAGCATAATGCAGAAAGGAACCAACTTATGTTTTATTATCAATTGCTTTCCGTACTTCCACCACCACTGGCGGGTCTAGTTCTAAAGAGGTTTAAAAAAACGCGTTATCCTCCAGTGTTCGTATAATAAGTATATTTTTCAATTTTCCCGACTCGTCCGTGGATGAACAAACTGCAAACGCATGCCAACAAGAATCACTGTCGTCAGACAATTACGGAGCCAGGTCTGAGTGGCGAGTTCGTTGGATGGCGCGTAACAATCAATTTGTCTTAATACTTTAAATGATGAGGCGCCTTGGCTCTGGTCAGCAGACGGCAGACGCGACAATTAAACCATCTTAGAAGGAACCTTGATTCGTTTACTTTTGTTCAATTTTCATTGGATTAATTCAGCCATTGCGCTTATTTTGGCCGATGATTTAATTCCACAATTGTTCAGAAACATTAAGAATGTTCACGGCCCGACGTAATGCTATAACTTTTAATATGATTATGCTGATAATGATGCTTAATATTATACGGACTTGTTGAATTGAAACGCGGGTTTCTGTCAGACATAAAATTAAACATTTGGTGTTGAATCTGAATAGCGATAATCTATAACCTTTTGAAGAAAGAAATGCACAGTACTACTTACATCTCGTTGAAGAGTAGGTACTGATTACTGAAAGTAATCAAAGACTGTCAACAGTACTTGAAAGTTGAAATGATTCAAGTATGCGGTGCTATAATTGGCTATCAAAATATTTACAATCATATTAGACCTTATGTATGCAGAGTGGACTAACTTTACTTAGTTAAAGCCTGGTTTCGATCTAACAATGGATTGCCGTTAACTAGAAAATTTATGAATTGCCGTTAACTAGAAAATTTATGAATTGCCGTTAACTAGAAAATTTACACTAAATTTAAAGTTGCACCAGTTTTTTTAAAAAGGGCGATTTACTATAAACAATGTACATATATGTTCCTTAGTATTATCTTTAACGATTTGCAAGAACAAACATAATAATTTACACAGTAACCCATAGTACGAGCTAATTTTGAGTTTTTAATTTCTTTTTTTATTTCGTTAAAGTGGCGCTCGAATCAAATGTACGGACAAAACGTAAACTATCGTGGATTTTGCGAATCGAGTAAAGCTCGTAGTAAGAGTACACAACAGGTGATGGTGCAGCTTGCTATTGAGTTTTGAATTCACAAATACCCCCTACCTTCCCAAATCCCATTCCCCTCTTTCCATTTTGCCCATGATTACATTGTGAGTTTTATTGCAGAAGCTGACAAACTAGCGGGTGGATCACCTGATGGTAAGTGATCTACCACCGCCCAAAGACACGACACCAAAAGAGACATTAGTGTGTTGCAAAAGACGCCATAGTGATTTGTTAATTTAGGTTGGTTTTCTGTGGGTCAGTTGAAGTGAAATCAGTCAATCCGATCCAATTCGTGCTGTAGACGTTAATATCTACATCGTGGCTCTAGCACTCAAGTCTTCATTCAAAAATAAATAGAGTTTAAAAATCACCTTAACAATACACACATGATGCATTTTGATGCAACATGAGCTAGCATGTGACGACTGGATGCGGAATATATCATCAATCCATAACATAGAATACATCTGTCGCTCTGGTATTGTCATCATCATTAACATTATGAGTGATGTTTCTAATGCATATATGTATGTATTACTCATGCCTAAATATGTATGTACCTACTATGTGTACATTTGTTAAGCAATAAATAGACATAGACCAGCGGCCCGAACAGGAAAATTTCTGACAATCGTAAATGTATTCGAGCCCGATGCGCGTCTATGACATTTGTATGAAATATTAACCAAATGTCATCAGTGCATCGTTGTGCTTTGTTCGAATCCACGGCTTCAAATACATCCCGAAGGAATATTTTATTCGAGTAATTATTGGCCTATTATATTGCCCCTTACTTATAAAAATATTTAAGCGCTGCTTATCTTTATACCATAGGTTGTCCCTTTCATTTTTAAACAATGTAACGCAAGGAAAAAAGTGACAGGTTATTCGTAACCATTTGCTCATCTAAAAATGCTGTTTTATTTTTAGAAATGTATCTGTTAGCCGATTATACCTCTATAGATTTATAAACATTAGTTGATTTCAGTTAAATGTCATTTTGCATCGCTTGCCTGTAATCTACAGTCTGTCTCCTTAGTCTGTAGACTACAGATTAAGGAGGCGATTCGCAACAATTAAATTTCAATTTAAATACAATAATGAGATGAAGATTAGATCGAGTTCAGGACTAACTCTAGATTAGTCATAATGCTGCAAGGCGCTTTTAATCCCAACACTTATTATTATTAGATACCTACACCCTAACCAATCACATAATTCCTTCATTTAAGGAAATCTAACTGTTAAACATGTATAATATAAAAATTTCAACGCTAAAATATATCTGTATTCAGTACAAAAATAAATAAGTAGGTTATAATTGCTTAATGGCATATGGAAACAATTACGAATCATGTGTTAACTAAAGTAGACAATAACCTTATTTGATATAGGTCATCGTTTAACGTTGATATCATTATCAAAATACATGTATACATATTATAAAAACAATACAAAATTAGGTTTCTATATCTATATTTTAACACAAATAACTTTAATTGAAGAATTCAGTTAAAGAACGTGGCCGATAGGTGGCAAATGGATTCAAAATTCTATTACGTCGCCACGAACATAAAAAAAGGTGGACGGAGCGCTAGGAACAAGCAGGATTTTCGGCCCATTCAATATATCGAAACGTAAAGGCGGCGACTGAGCGTGTTATGAATGTTAATGTGTGCGTAGGGCACTTTTGTACAGGTACGTTTGTGTGCGTGGCTTGTCTGTGGCATCCGTTTAACTATAGGCGAGATTATGTCCTTCTTTTTTATACGTTCATGATCGTCGCTTAGTATATTTATACAGTTATGTATATTTGTATTTATTTATATAGAGTATAGTCAAATCAACGTAATATATAAACCCGCGTCTCCTCCACTAAAACACTTATACAAAACATAGTATTTCTATTTTTTTTGGCTATGATCCATTGCTATATGAGCTGGGACAATGTAATACCTTCTTTTATGTAGGTTATTTTTGGGTTTTGTTTCGAAGAAACATATGCCTTAGGAGCAACAAAAATCTCTCTTTTTCAAAATACTACTTCACAGTACTTCACCGACTTGGTTGAAAAGTCATAATAATATAATAGATATTAGCCCAGTAATATTACTGTCCCACTGCTGGGCAAGGACCTCTCTACTAACTTAGGCCTTATTCTACCACGCGCCTAATGCGAGTTAATAGGCTTCACATACCTTTGAGATTCTTTGAAAAGTCATATACACTGATAATAATATTAAGAGGACCCAGCTGCATTCTGAGATTGTTCCCAATGATTCTTGTCACATCTGATTTTACACCAGCTCTTACCCGCGACTTCGTTCGTGTGGAAATTTATTCACAAGTCTATCTCACGGGGTCCGTCTTTTCCGGGTCAAAAATTTGCCTATGTACTACTCCAGATTATAACCTATCTCTGTGCCAAATTTCATCCAGGTCCATTCAGACGTTACGACGACGTCGACGACAGACGTAGTAACAAACACCCATGCAGGCAAACTTTCGAATTTATAATATTAGTATGCATTCCTTAGTTAAGGAAACGAGCTATCAATGCATAAGGAAACTGAATGGACGTATGACATCAAAAAGCGGTAGTGATATAATGATTAAACATAATGACATCACTCGAAAACTGTTAAACCACCCACGCGCATGCGCATATCCGTTGGTCCAACGGCGTTGGAGTGATGTTACAAGAATATGGGAGAATAATTAAACTATGATTACAATTGGACTAGCGTCCGTAAAGTATACGAGTTGACGGTTGAGAGGTGCAATTCCCCATGTCAATCAATTCTATATCAAGAAATGCTTTCAGATGCCTTAGCACGAATAATTATCGACGAATGATTCGAATAGAAATCGCCCGAAGCGCCCGTGAAAGTCATTCTGACAGAGATACAGGTACTTTTACGATAATTATATATGTATTGTTGCACTAAATTCTGTCTGAATTGGAACAAAATACGCATCAAAAACTATCGCTTTGCAGAATATTACCTACTATATAGAGTACCTGTGTTGTGGTTAATATAAATTAGGAAATCTCGATAATGTTATTAATTCGTCTTTTAACGGTTGGATAAATATGAATGAAGATCAGCACATAGACGGTTCACTGGATTAGGATACTGCCTATTTATATAATTTATCCTTGAAGACCTTTTACATTGGAGCCGTATAAAAGCTAATAATGGGACTTAATAATGGGACTGAGTTTTTAAAATAAAATATTTATTTTTCAGAGAACCAATCGATAGCACATGAATCATTGTGATTACAAATGAATTATTTATGGAAACAAAACCACAAGAAAACAAATAAACAATTAATGAGCTTTTTACATTGTACATTATGCGTAAACAATTATTTATAATGTAAATAGCTCGATATGGCGCCGAACTGAGTCACTGATTACGGTTAGCAACACAATTCTATAGGCGTTTCTCACACTTCACACCGGTGTAAACTTGCGGCTGCGGTGCCCTGCATTTAAAATGATGCATTCGCAGTCGTTATACCACAATGTAAAGAAACATCTAGAATCTACAAATAATTATAAATTAAGTTTGATATAATTGTTCGTTTATTATGTGACATAAATAAAAATGTAACTTTGTATAATAGTGTATACCTACTAGTGACGTGTACATTCTGATCAGGGTAGACAAAAATATTGTAAAATTATTTTCTTCAAGTCTTACACAACCATCAATATCATCATCATTCTCATGTCAATTAAAATATAATTCGAGCACTGATATTTCGAAAATTTCTTTATGGTTACGAAATTTTGGCCATGATTTATGTACATAAATAGGAAATTGGCAGGGGTAGACAGTGTCCCTTTGTCTATATAGACTGCACGCTAATGATACCTACATAGTACATACGTTGCGGTTGTCTTACTTATGAGGTCAGATTCAACAAGTTCTAAAAATATACTTCTAAAATATTTTTTAAAAGCTAGATGTCTGTTTACATTAACCTACAATGAACCTACATATAATGTTCATAAAAAAAAGAAAAGTACTTTTTTGGCAAGTTTTTGATTTTACCACCGTTCTTGTATGAGCTAAGCAACCATTTAATTTCCTTCAGCGGAAACACAACTTCAGAGTTATTTGATATTTAGTCACATATGAAATTAATAGTCTTCAATTAAAATCATCAATTAATTATGTAAATGCTTGTGTTAATATTTTATTTGCTACTGATAATAGACCGTGAGGTTTGAGATATAAAGTGACTTTAGTCGTACTGTTTGACTCATGCATTTTTCTTGGTTTATTTACCCACGTTTTCGCTTCGCTATCTGTTCACCACAGACATACTCATATTTAAAGGATGACGTGGTGCGTGGCCGGCCTGTTGGATGTTCGGGAGCACTCCAGTCTACTATCAATGTATTTATAATACCAATTGCTTTAATGAAGTCATCAGTAAGCCTCAATTGGACACTTGAGTGACGTAAGTGAATGCTCGCATAATCAGTTAATGCTCCCGCATATGTGCAAGTACATATTTTTATAAATAGATTTTAGATCATCATCATATCCTGATAGCGGTATACTTCATAGAATGCTAGTATTGTCATGGGAATGTATACAACGAAATAGTATAGTAACTGAGAATGTATATCGATAAATGTACTTGAATGTACATTGTATATATCGTGAACTTAGCTCCTGTGCTTTATGACATTGTCATCTAATGGTCTCTTATACATTTGCATAGTTATAGTATGAAAGCAGCGATAGCTCAGTCGGGGAGGCGCACACGGATTGCCGAGACGAGTGTCGGAGGTTTGAATCCAATCCCAAAATGGAGCATACACCAGTGGCGATGGGTCCATCCAACCCGATTCCTACCGGCTTCTCTTTTCCAGATTGTAGGCTCTCATATAAGTCCATTATCATTATCCAGGCCAAGTCATTATCCAGGTATTAACTGCGAGAAAAAGTAGTACTGGCTTTCCTTTTGAAATTGTTCACCCTTCGCCACTGGCATACACCTCTGACTTTTCTATGTTATGTGTGTTTTCTTTGTAAATTATCGCTTGTTATAACGGTGAAGGAAAACATCGTGAAAAAACCTGCATACCCGATAATTTCTCCACAAGAATTTCGAAGCTATGTGAAGTCTACCAACCCGCATTAGCCCAGCGTTGTAGACTGAGGCGTAACCCCTCTCATTAGTAGAGGAGGCCCGTGCCCAGCAGCGGGACATATTACTGAGTATGAGCATAGACGCTTGTTAACTGACGCAGCATAACTGATGTTGCGTATCTGATGCTGTTTTCCTAATACTGGTACTGACGCTGTGTTGACATAGAGTAACTAACGCTATGTTGAAACGGCGTAACCGACGCTGTGACTGAAGTAGCCGTAACTGACGCTGTGTAACCTACACTGCGTATATGCAGTAGCATAACTGACGCTGTGTAACCGATGCTGCTTATCTGAAGTAGCATAACTGACGCTGTGTAACCGATGCTGCTTATCTGAAGTAGCATAACTGACGCTGTGTAACCGATGCTGCTTATCTGAAGTAGCATAACTGACGCTGTGTAACCGATGCTGCTTATCTGAAGTAGCATAACTGACGCTGTGTAACCGATGCTGCTTATCTGAAGTAGCGTAACTGACGCTGTGTTTACTGACACGGTGTAACAAACGCTGTACGTAATGACGTAACGTAACTAAGACGGGGTAAGTGATGCTGGGTAACCTATATGTACCTGACGCCGATGACGCGAACTTCAGCAATATGCTTCTGATTCTATTAAACAGCCCTGGAATATGTACTTACCATCGCATCCCTGCTCGTCGGTTCCATCGTCGCAGTCTGGAATGTTGTCGCAACGCTTGGAAGCACTGATGCACCGAGTTTCGTCGCATCGTATGTCGCCAGGATAGCACACTGTGGACAATTATAACATAAAATAATCAAAAGTTTAAAAAAACTTAAGAACTGACTTCAAAATTTATCCGATCGTGAGCAAATTTATATGAGATCACCCTTGGAATAAGTGATGTATCGAACACAAAAATAATTTTATAATTCGTTCCACATTTGGCGGAGGTAAAATACATATCTACTAAAAAATATACAGACGAAGTACCTTCTTCTTTTTGAAGTGGGTGGAAGACTGCCTCGATGGCAACTGGCATGGTGGTATTGCGTGCAGGGTACGACCTATCGTCCTGAGGTCTGGAGTTCGATTACCAGGTCGGGCAGTGATATTGGGTTTTACTATATATGCGATACATTATAATTATATTTACAACTCAAGGTAATCACCCAACTTGTAAAGTATAGAACCCGAGGCCTCAGGACACAAGTTGCACCGAAACATATCCACCACACCGAGTAGCAGTAGGCATGAAACTATTGAAATAGATATTCCAATAGTCTCATAGATATGAGCGAGCAGTTTTGTATAACACACACATAACATAGAGGTACAACGAGCTTGATACATATTCGATTATCAAAAATCTTGCTGCTCGAACCGCAGAAGTACCTTTTATCAACATTTACAGAGTTACGATGTATAATAGAATCAATCGTTGATCAAATCAATAAATACATACTACAGTACATACACACATAGTCCTAACCCCACACTAGGTGTAACCTGTATCGTGGGTATCAGAAACTACGAGAGACTTTCGGTCTCACAACACCCAGACCCGAAACACCAACATATCTGTGGGCCACACAGATATTTGTCTCGATGCGGGAATCGAACCCGCGACCTCACGTTTCACAGCCGACTACTCGCCCGCGGCGCCACGAAGGCTGTAACAATAGTAATATTGTCGTTTTAGGCGAAAAATATTATACCTATTTCGATTTTTTTTACCTGGCAGTACAGTAGTGAACTCATTTTCCTCTTCTGGATTTGGAGTAGGTGCATTTTCCAGTGATTGGTCACCTCGCTGACTTTCATACCCCGCTTTGAAGGAAAAATAAAATAAAACATAAAATAGTAAAAACAAAAATAAACAATTGAGGAAAAACGAATAATTTCATTAATTTCGAAAAAAGGATAATTTGTTAAATATAACACAAAAATTAAGGTAAACGGAAAGACCAATTCTTCTTTTAATTTTCTCAATCGTTCTGTTTACTAGTTTTCATTATTGTTGAATTTTCTTTGTTTCCATCAATATAATCATCATATTAAAGGGCTTTAAAGATTTGCTTCATAACTAAACTTTCTCAAGTTCTTAATAAAGAAGTTCTTTAACCTCATGTTTTGAAGAACGTCATATACCTTGGGGAGCGTAGCAATCTAATTCGTCATATCCATCGGTGCAGTCTTGATTACCATCGCATTTTTGGTAAGGACAATAGGTCTCTTGCGGATCTAAACACGGTATAGGATCGCTGCAATTGGCACCATCTGATTTAGGCGCATTCCATACGGAGGAGTCCGCATCTGAGCCTTGGTTTATATCTAAATAAACAATAAAATAAAACATAAAACTAAAACGAAAATAAATTAAAATGTGCTGTTGAAATTTTTACTAGTATTATAGAACTCATATTATATGAAAGAAAAGGAAGAGATGTCTTAATTTAGAAATAAAACATCATCATCATCTGTCAAAGGACGTCCACCGCTGAACATAGGCCTCCCCCAAAGATTTCCAGATCGACCTGTTGGAAGCGGCCTGCATCCAGCAACAGCATTTGATAGCCGATGGGGCAAAAAAGTTCTCGAGTGGAGACCACGTACCGGCAAGCGCAGTGTAGGACGTCCACCTACAAGGTGGACCGACGACCTGATAAAGGTCGCAGGAAATAAAACATAGTGACTGCTAAACTCAGAGATGGTAAAAAGTTGAATCCCCAATTATTTATTATTTTATTATTCATATTAGTTTATTTATATTATTATATTATTAATAGGTTCAGTTACTGAATACGACTGTTCCGTTCTGTACTCAGTAAAAGAGCATAAAGAATAATTTGAGTGTAGAATTAATATTAATAATTGTAATTGTATTTAATTAAAATAATATTATCTATTAAAAAATAGTCTATTAAAATTAAAAATAAATAACATAAAATAAAAAAATATATACCAGTATTACAGTTTGCCTCGTCTGATCCATCGTTACAATCATTGGTACCATCGCATCGAGCTGTGTCGATGATGCAGCTTGTTCCGTCATCACATTGCAGCTCATTAGAAGCACACGTGACCAGAGATGATCCTAAGCAAATGCTATGATTACATTTCTATTGCTATTTACTTAATCAGCATTTTGATCTAGTTTATCATCATTCATATGTTTAGAATTAACAGATCGCCAGTCTCAGGTTTTTTGGTATCTTAGTAGATACCACTGTGTGAAAAGCATAGACTAAATAAACAGTTGGTTTATGGTCTCATATCAGAAAAAACAAATGAATAACATTTGATTATGTTCAAAGTTTCAGTTTTTGCTCCCTTGCGGACTGATATTGTACAGTACCTATATAAGCATTCACGCTTCTAATTTCGTTTTGCTTGGTTCATTGCCAAGGATCTTGAAGGTGGTAGAAAAAAAGCACTCCAATCACTCGTCCCCGTGATCTTACTCCACATAATGTGATCGGCGCAGCACACTTTTTCGAGCATGTTGCAGAAATGAATCGGTTTTAGATTTTACGACCGGGTGACGTCAATCAACTTTGGGAGAAGTCATTTAGGTACATACCAGGATCGATGACGTTTGCGCTGAAATCTGACTCGTAGACCGTGATAGTGCCCAGGAGTGATGTATTCCTGATGTGGTCCCTAAGCGTTTGTGTTATCCTGTCTGTGTCTTCGTATCCAGTTGTCACGATGTCCAAAGTGACTTTGCAAGTGAACTCGTCTGATAGCCGAGATCTAAAAACGAAATTAAAACTTATTATTTTCAGTTTTTTTTTATAGCAGAGACTGGCAAACGAGCAGATGGGTCACCTGATGGTAAGTGATCTCCACCGCCCATAGACATCCAAGACAGAAAGAATCATGATTCTACGGGTACGTTGCTAACCTAAAACGAGGGAATGGAAGGGGAGGGAAAAGGGATTGGGAAAGGAAGGTGGGGGAAATGGGCGACCGGAAATCTCACTCACCGAACAAAACGCGACAGCAAGCTGCCACTTTACGTCGGTTTTATGTGAGACAGTGGTATCAAACCGGTCAAGCCGGCCCATTCGTACTGTAGACGTTACTGTCTACAGCATGGCTCTACTACTCTTAAAACCCTTTTTTTACACGGCGAAAACGATTTTTTTTTTTACAAATTTTAATTTGCCAAGAAACATTTTAAAACATTATCATTTCGGAATAAACCGACCAATGTCACTTAAATCTAAGAGAAATTTAAGATATTATGATAGGGTATTATCAAAAATAATTAAGGTTCTTTATTCTGTTAGGAGGAAATCCCTGCACTAAAATAGTGTATTGGTAGAGATGATATAATTTTTTTTAAATAACACAAGACACTTACTGTATCCTGACAAGGCTTGCTTTCTGAGTTCCAGGCAACGACTCGAATAAAGCGTTAACAGCATCAGCTAAGGACTTGGAGAAGTTTTGGAACTGGACGGAATCTCTGTTGGAGTACTCGGTCTTGTATGGTTCCATGACTACGAACGTCACCCTGAGGGTCTCTGTGAAAATTAACATAAACTGATGTTTGAAAGTTGTTACTCGTAGTTATTATACTGATTTCTTAAGTTTACGCGAATATTATACATTGAAATAAAACTATTCTTACGGATTCTATCACGATTATGTTTTAATTATTATTCCCGACGTTTCGAAGGCTTTGCAGTCTTCGTTGTCACGGGTCAGACTGAGGTGTCATTTGTCATTTGAAACGTCGGGAATAATAATTAAAACATAATCGTGATAGAATTCGTAGTTATTAATTATGCTCATATTACAGATCGAAAGTCATCAAATAATAATACTGCTGCAGTTCAAAAGATATCATCGATAACGTGTAGTTATGACCAAGGATGTTTAACAATGCCGGTAAAACTATTTAAAATATAGTTAAGATTAAGAAAAGCAAAATTAGTAAATACATGTTGTGATGGCGCGTACACACCGGGCCAAACGAAGGCGAACGAATCATGCCTGTTTCATTCTCACAACAGCGAAAGTTTGTTTGTGTGAACGCAACAAGTATAGATTCTTTCGCCTTCGTTTGGCCTGTGTATACGCGCCATTAAAGGTTGTCTGGTAGAGATCGCTTTAAGTGATAAGACCGTCTATTGTTTACACCTTTTTCCTTTCTTGTAATTTTTCTTTGTTCAATAAACAGCTACCTATCTATTTAACGTTTCTATCGAGAACTTCAACAACCAAATATGAACTTACTTTCTCGGGGTTCCGGTTCGATCCTGTTGTCAGGCAGACCAGAGCCGTCTGTATCCGAATCATCGTCTTTGCCATCACTGTAATATGTAAAATAATACTTAGTTTATCATAATAAATATTAATTGATAGTATTTTTTAGACTTGAGAGAGAGAGAGAGAGAGAGAGAGAGAGGGAGAGAGTTTTGGCCACCAAAAATCTCACTCAAACGATACGCAACAACGAAGTGTAACTTTACATGAGTTTTCTATGCGACTGTGGTGTCAAATCGGTGTAGTCGGCCCATTCGTGGCTCTATCACTAATAGTAGCTACTAAAATAACAACTGGACACCCAAAGTAAATCCAGAATGCTTATTAAACTACTCTTTATGGGCGGCGGTGATCATTTAACATCAGCGGCCTGAGCAGGAAAATTTCTGACAACCGTAAATGTATTTCAGCTCGCTGCGCGTTTATGAAATTTGTATGAAATATTAACCAAACGTGATCAGTGCGCAGCGAACTCGAATACATTTACATTTACATTAGTTTTTCGTGCTCGGGCTACAAGTGACTTGCTCGTTTACCCCCTCTTCTATATAGAAGAAAAATATAATACTGTAAGCACGTATATTGATTAGAATACACTAGCATGGACTTCGCTTCTCTCTCAGGAAGAGTCTTAAAACTATTTTTTTCTGCAACAAGCTTGAAACTCAATGTATTAAACCGATTTTTCATATGACCTCTTACACCATGTAATTTTCACTTGAGTGACTGATTTGCCTTAGATAGTAGGATATTCCCATTATTATTTTAAGATATACTTACATAATGGAGTCGTCATCTTCTGTGATGGACTCGAGATTCTCGGGTGCTGGTGTTGGCGAAAAGGTGTCGACTGAAATTATAAATAAATAAAATTGTCAAAATATTATCTTAATTCACCATATTTTGCATGTTAAAAAAGTAACTAATAATTAGGCATATAGAGGTCAAAGTAGTCGGCCGGAATTGTTGTCGAAGGTTTTTTAAGCTACTTCAAAAATTAAGAGGCGGTACCGGGGCTATAGTTAAAAAGAAAAAGCACGGACTCAAAGCAGACTCTTTTAAGGTTTTGTTAAACTTTAGCCGCATCTCCTGCACATGGTTTTTCGAAACAAAACACCAAAAACACATACACAAAACGAGGTTTTTCATTGTCTCCTGCTCATATAACAATGGCCCATAGGCAAAAAATTGTAGAAATACCACTTTTGTATAGGTGGTTTTGAGTAATATTTTAGTGCAGGAGACGCGGCTTTAAAAACCATTATTTCATGAAAGAGTATACCGATGGGGATTGTGTTTACTAACAATTCGAGTTTTTAACATCTACTCGTAAAAAAAATGATTAACGATTTAACATATACTCACAAAAGTCGAAAAAGCCAGCTCGTTTGAGCCGCCTTAAGTGGTCGCCGATGCCGAAGCCATCTTGTTTTACTTCTAGAAACTCATTGGAACTATCTTCTTCTCCCTCCCAGTAAAGGTCTTCAGCTCCCGTCCCCTGAAAAAGAAACAAACATTTCGTTACTAGGGTGGAAACATAAGGTCGCTGAATAATAGAGACAGGTAGAGAAAGAAAAGGGATTGGTAACTCTCACTTTATATGTGGTGCCATTAAATAAAGTAATATTATAAGATGGAATAAAATATTGTAACTCTAAACTGAGTGACGTCACATATTTTTATAATGCGAGTGTTACATATTACAATATACCGGGTGTTTAATAAATTTGGTACCAATAACAATTTCACATATCGGGAGAACGAATCAAAATAGAAATGCGACCTGTAAATCATCGCAATTAACATAGGAATAGCTTAATGTATGCTAAAAATAATTAATTACCCCAAAGGTGGTTTGCAAATATACTACATCTGACCCAATGAGCCAGATTTTTTTTTGTTATAAATTCAAGTTTTAATTATTCAAAAACTTACGAAATTTTTAACTTTACCGCTAGATTGCTAGTCATTCCCTCATTTAGTGTAATTATTATTGATACCAACTTAATGCAACACGCTGTGGAGGAAAATGCTGGAAATGCAAAACATGGTATATATAGCTAATCGCAATATAGAATAAAATGCTGAAAGTGAATATTTCAAATATTGGACAGCATTGTCGTATCTGCGGTGTTTCATCATTTCAAATTTCAAGTTCATCCCGCTATTATATTCACTTTATGTAAAATAAATTTGGAAATTCGGTTGTGGGAGCTGCTTTCAGCGTCACACCACTTAATAATATGCATGCAAATATATGCTAAAAATGTCATCAAAGTTATTTTCCAAGACTTTATACGATGTGATGTTGTACTGCTCGCTTGTTGTAATATCTACTTAGTACTTTCTCAGAATACTTGGACCGTGTTGTGCAGAAATGATGAACCCACACACATGAACCCACAAAAATCAGTTCTTTTCACATCAATATGATCTATTAATTGTTAGGATCACTTTGGAATCAATAAAAATGTGGGTTGTATAATTTCTGCACAACACGGTCCATTTTATCTATACCTTAATTTTTTATTTAGTTGATGCGTACTTTAAAATATCTTTAGATCTTCTCGTGAAACATAAGTAAGAATATATATTTTTTGACTAAAATTAAGCGATAAAACTAAATAATATGCAATTTTCATTTCTAGAGGACCAAAGAAGACTTAAATATAATTTCAATTTGTAATACATTTACCTCAAAGTGAAATTACTAGGTATTATAAGAGTATTATAGTATTACTAGGTATTATATATCTTACATTACGGGATAATGGGCTCAGTGTAATACTAAGAGCTACTTTGTTATTCAGAATCAAACTAGACATGGTGCTTTCCATTATGCGATCCGCAACATGTATCCAAGATAACGAATAAAAATATGTTATTATAATGTAATATGTTCCAAATAAATCAATATTAACTTTTAGGTAAACTTCCTGCCAGAAAATATCCACTCCTTCCGCAATTGTTCCCATTGTAATTCCGCAACGTAGAGCGACGCGAGTGAATAACTTTTGTGAGGTGTCATTTATTTAGGAGTACATAAAATGTTCTCGGGTTTGGGATTATGTACGGATAGGTAAATAGGTGGCTTGTGATTGGACAGACCCGGCACGCCCCGCCCCCGCCCCCGCAACGATCTTGATTTGACTGCCCCGGTTATTCGCATTATCTTTCCTTTAAGAGTTTCCCGTTGAGTTTTCCTTCCGTTTTATAGATAGTGGGTGCTCCATTTGTTTTGTCCATTATAGTTGTGTTATTTGTAGTAAAAGTTGTTTATGGTTAATAAACTTGAGTTGAGATGTGGGTTTTGATGCCAGAAGGTTATGTTGATATTGTCGGCGATATGTATGAATTTAGTATGAATGAGATGTCATATCCAGCGCGGCGTTCAACCCACGATCGAACCCGGTCTTTGTAAAAATACCAATATTTTAGGTAATTACAGTTCATACGTTCGGCAATTGTACAGTTTATTTCTTTTTACATTTTAAACACATATAGGTTGAATTAATTGTCGCCTCCTTGGTCTAGCTTGGTCTAGAAGTCCTGGCTTCGATTCCCAAGTCGGGCAAAGCAAATTTTCTAATTTAATTGGCCTGGGATTGGATCCTTTTTAAGGGGTTGACGTCAGGCAGGCAGCCGGTCGTAAAAACTCAGCCAAATCCTCTCTGCAACATGCTTGAAAAAGTGTGTTGCACCGACCCCACATTAAGGTGGGATAAAAAATAGGTGGAATTAATGCCGAAGATATTCTCCGTCAATTAACCATAAGGCGATGCATAATTTAATAAGGTAGACCTATACAGAGTGTTTCATAAAGTTGGTATCAATAATAACTACACTTAAAGAGGGGATGGCTAGCATTATAGCGGTAAAGTTTATTTCGTACGGCTTCTAGTTTTTGAATAATGGTAACTTGAATTCGTGGCGAAATCAATTTTTCTGGCTTATTGGGTTAGCTACAGTACATTTGCAAACCACCTATGGCATAATTAATTATTTTTAGCAAACACAAAGCCATTCCTATGCTAATTGCGACAATTTACAGGTGGCATTCCGATTTTAAAATCCTCATGCTTAATAATTGATTTAAATTACCATTAGACTTTAGATTATGCTCCCTATATGTGGAATTGTTATTTGTATACATTCCATGAAACACCCGGTATAAAAATGAAGAGGAGTAAATAGCACAGCAAAATAATGAACACGTAAAATTCAATAAAACGTTCATAATATTACGTACATAATATTTTTACTCCAATATGTATGCATTATACATATTATTTACAAGTAGGCTAAAACTGTTATGAAAGTATTTGTTGGAAATTCACTCCGTTAACCGTAACATCGCAAAGCTTAATCCCAATCGCCAGCAGTTTAGCACACTATTGACTAGTATATTTTTCACAAATTCCGTTGTTAAAATACCAAAATTACGCTTGAAATGTAGAGAAATGGGATGGAAGTATTTGTAACATATTTTTAATACACGACTTATGCTATGTAACAACATTCTTAACTAATTCTTAGATTACCGCAAAACAAAGTAGAAGCGACAAAAATGCAAAGTACACCGACCGGACGGCGGGGCTATAAAGTAGTCATTAACGTCCAACAAAAGGTCATGACTCGCAAATAAATCGCCACTCGAGCCCCAATTAGGGGTGGGTGGGGCCGTTTGTACAACGGAGGGATTTCATAGCAATTTCAGTTAGTCCGACATGATCCGTTCAAAGAGTGTGGACGACGAGTCGTGCAAACTAATAGAGACCTCGGGCCGGAGCGGCGGCGGCGTGGCGTGGCGTTCGGCAGTCGGTACTCGGAGCGCCATCTCGCGCCCGTACCGTTGTACTCACTTAATACTTTATCTTAGCTCAATGTTGCATTTAGGACGACTTTAACCACTATTACTAACCTACAGTTAGTCCTTACCTCAAGTTAAATTGAAAAAGAAATATATAGTATTGTTTCATGTTTTTGGAGACATCTCAAAATTAGGTTTTTTCTCGTAACGGCATTTTAGGCTGAGGACGGCAGAGTAGGTATCCATACAGTTTCAAACAAACCGGTCCCTTACTTCGAAACGTGCCTTTAGGACATTTATCCAGACATAATATTCCGAGTGCATAGTACAAGAAAATGCCGTTTAACTGAAGTTAAAGTAAGCGGCCATCGCAAGATTTATTGCTGCGACGAGTTCTGACATCGCGACGTCTTTTAAATGGCAAATGTGCTTCAGAGACGGCACTTTTTGTGCAACTTCATGCTTTAAATCATATCTACGTAGACAAATTTTAATATAATGCGAACAATAATCTTACTGACAAGTTAGAAGATAACAGTTTTTTATGATTATTATTTATTAATATTAATTTTATGACCTAATATTTATAATAACATTGATTTATGTAGGTACCGTTATTTATATTATAATATGTAATTCAATAAATCAAACCGTTCTTCTGCAAAGTGTAAATAAAATAATTGTTACAATGATAAAACTATAATAAATAATGCTATATCCAAAGTTTTTTGCATTTGCAAATATAATGATTTTATGAAAAATAAAATCAGGCTAAATTTTTTTAAATAAACTTTTGAGGTTTTCAATGAGCTCAATTTGTGCGTAATTAATACGCGTAATTTGTATATGTATACAGGCGGGTACAGTATATATATTTTAAATTGAAAATTCGGAATTTAAATATTTTGCATTCATTACCATCTTGTCTTTCTACCTGCCCTTATCCCACCTTAATGTGGGGTCGGCACAAAATACTTTTTGAAACATGTTGCAGAAAGGATTTGGTTTAGTTTTTAGGACTTTGAGTCTACCTGACGTCATATTAGAAAATTCGCTTCGCCCGACCTGATAGCCCAGGACCTCCCGGTTCACAGAACATATATGCTGTCACGAGACCAAAGAGTCGACCATTATTAAAAATAAAATAATATAAATGTTAAGAATATTATGCACACCAGCAATAACCGTGTAGACAATAAAGATTAAAATATTTTGCGAATACCAATAATTCTTGTTTAATACATATGTATTGTAAATAACATAACACAACATAAGCTCACGCCTGTATCCCCGAAGGGGTAGACAGAGGCGCACTAGCGAACTAGAACACCCACATTTCGCCGCGCTTAGTTCCGTCCCAGATGTGATAGGGGGCGAGCCTATCGCCATATCGGGCACAAATTCCACTCCGGGCTGATATGGAAAAATCTAATATCACTTTGCCCGACCCGAGGATCGAACCCGAGACCTCAGAACCGTAGTCGAACTGTAATACCACCACGCCACCGAGGCAGTATTGTAAATGAGCGGAAATAAATAAATATTTAGGTAATCTATCCACTAAAAGTCAATATTCAAAATTTTGAATCAAATCCAGAAAAGGATCGATTACGTTTTATTTAATAACAACTAATAAACAACCAAGTAGAATAACAACGTCAGAGGAACATATCTTAAGTCTGTCCGTTCAGCTAATAGTGACATTTTAACCCATTTTCTGAGAACTCATAAAGGCACTTAATAGCCGTCACCATATTCATAGTTGTTATGATATGTTAACTGTCAGATAGTCGACCAATGTCTTCGGTTACATTCGCGTATCAAATAAACGGTAGTAAAGAGGAAGATGCTTTATACATCTTGGCCAATTTATCATGTGTGTTTGGGAGGGCCGAGGCGCCACTAGGAAAAAGGTATCTGATAACAATTTCTCATTCTTGTATTCCGTTATCCCACTCCAATATGCATGGTGCAGGAACGATTTGGCTTTAGTTTTTCCAGCCGGCATAATATCAACCCCCCTAGGTGATCCATCCCGGACAAGTGTCAGAAAAGTGAGTGGTAGAGCCACGCTATAGACAGTTACGTCTACAGCACGAATGGGTTGGCTCGATCGGTTTGATACCACTGTCTCACAGAAAACCGACGTAAATTGGCAGCTCGCTGTCGCGTTTCGTTCGGTGAGTGAGATTTCCGGTGGCCCAATTCCCCCTTCCCAATCCCTTTTCCCTTTCCTTCCATTCCCTCCATTTCGTTGGCAACGCACCCATGATTCTTTTTGTGTCTTGGGTGTGTAGGGGCGGTGGTGATCACTTACCATCAGGTGACTCATCTGCCCGTTTGCCATTCTGCTATAAAAACACACACAAACACACCCAGGACCTTAGTTCAGTAAAAATGACAATGACCATTTTATAGACCTCATCAAACGTACAATTCATTTATTTCCAAACATAATCAGACAACGCTGTTTCTATTTGGCGCACGCTAGACAAGTTTGTCATGCTATTCGCGTTCGTAATACTTCACAGTTCACACGACTAATTGAGCCAATCACACAGAATTGACAACGCCAAGTGTCGTGTTGCTAAACAGTCACTATTGGCAGTTAAGACACTTAATTCGCCTCGTATTGAAAGCTCTTCCGTTAAACGGTTCTAGGCATCGTGGCAATCATCTTATATGATTCATGTTATGACGATGTCATTTGTACATACATTATAATAGATCATAGCTCCTTACAAAATAACTTCATCTATATTATTATCTTAATATACATATGAAGCGAAAACTTTTTAATATAATAGCGCGAACGGATCAATGTGAAATTGGTCTGTTTTTATAGGGAGAAGTGATATTTTTTAATGCATTCTGCTTGAATTTCGACCACTAGTAACTTTAGAACTATTTTTCATCTTTATTTCTTACAAGTAGTTAGAGTACAAAGCAGTGCTCAAGTTAAGAAAACATAGCCACGTTGAGCCTTACTTATAAAAACCTTATCGCTTAACTTTTTGCGAAGAATAGCCTGTCACTTTTTTCCTTACGTTACATTATTTAAAAATGAAAGGAATAACCTATAGTTAAAAATAAGCCGCACTTAAATATTTTTATGAATAAGGGGCATAAATTATAGTAAATAAGACCCATAAAGATCAAAGTTCAAGTACATCAGGGAGCCGAGCAGGAATAATTTCGATAATCGAATTCTAATCGAGCTCGATGCGCGTCTAATATATGTATGAAATGTGAATGTCAGCAGCAAGCTCGAAATGAACTCGATTGTTAAAATTACTCTTGATACAGCTACTAGAGATTAATGTATGTAAAGACCACAAAATACAATTCATATAACAGAAAATACAAAGTAATTAATAAATAAAACAAACCTCGTTTCCAGATAGTCAAGTATGTCACCATCCTTTTATCAAGCAAGTCGTCTTGCGTATTAATAACTAATAAATACAATACAATAATAAACCATATTCTCCGAACAGTAGTTTCAAAACAATGGAATATAGGTCGTTATATGAATCATGGCTCAACTTCCCTTCGTACATTGGATTGCACAAACTGTATTTTTAGAAACGAATACGATTTTAACGTAGTATTTGTAAACACGCTAGACCTATAACAATTTGCACATTTGTAAACTAAGATCGATTTGAGTTCAGTTTACAAACTTACAAATGCTGTGGCCTAAGAACGTCCTATTTGGGTAAACGCTAAGCATTCTCCTTATTTGTATCCTCTCCTTATTAGAAAATGTGAAAGAGAATAGATCATTTACAATTTTAGCTGACAAATAATGAAAAAAAATATAATCGTACACACATCTCACTGTTATAGGACAATTGTAAATAGTATTAAAACGACAAATATACAAATTAAATTGAGAATATATCCTTATTCTACTATTCTTATTCTCAAAGGCCAAATAAGGAGTTCTCGTAACCGACGAGCGTGCATGAAAAGACTGATGACTGTGGAAGAAGCGAAAGAGGTGTGTTTGAACCGAGACAATTGGCGCTCCTTAGTCTCTGCCTACCCCAACGGGAAACAGGCGTGAGTTTATGTATGTATGTATGTCTTATTCTTCATTTATATTCACTTCTTGATGGTCACCAATAAAGTCGCAATCTAAAGTCAAAGAAAGAACTAACGGTCAGTCTCAATAAACGATCTCAGATTAGAGTGCAGATAGATCGCGATTATGAACCAATCAAATCAAGTAATTTGACAGCGTCATGTTCAAACTGTGTTCTTATTGGCAAATTTTTGTTATCTAACTGCACATTCCAACTGAGATTGTTTATTGGTACCGGGCGTAAGACGATGATCACAGTACTACGATCGAAACAAAGACGGCACGGATTTTTGTTTTTAAGCGCATTTAATACCATGTCATCACTTTCCATTTCTAAGAAAAGTATAACAACTGATGTTATGCTAGTAAAATCATGTCGTTCATGAGTTTTGTATACCCATAAGAGGCGTGAATAATTGAACGTAATTACCAAAAGGGAACAGTGGTTACGTTACTGCGCTCTATTCTCGACTATAATTTTAGTTCCTGGATACTGAAATAGTTATGGATAAAAATATGTTCTATAGAAGAAACTGGCAAACAAGCAGCTTGGTCACCTGATGGTAAGTGACGTCTCGCCATACAGACGTCCACGACACTAACAGACTACTACAGACTGATAGACAGACAAAGCAAAAATTATCTTGTAAAAAATGTCTCGGACTAAGTCAAAGTTCGATTTAAAAATTCCAAATCCTCACTGACTTCCTTTCTTTGACTCAGATTTAGTCCGAGTTCGCTCTAGAGATCTCAGGCTAAAAGAACCATGGATGCGTCACTATCCTTAAGAGAGTGGAATAGAGATTGTGAAGAGAAGAGGGAGGGGGGGAATTGGCCAACTTCAAGCTGTCACTTTACTTCGTTTTCCTCTGGGACAGTAATGATAAAGAATAAACTATAGTTACTCCATTAATTGAAACAATCTACTAAGCTAAGAGTCCAAGAAAACATGAAAGTCAAGTAAAGCCAGTCCACAACAAAAAAATAAACCTACCTATATATTCCTACTTTTAGAAATCACTATACGTATTATATTTAGTGTATTTCATACAAAACGAATTGCTTGAAAGAGTATACATACATATTTATTTACATTAGCTCCGGTATGTTAATAAGACTTTATATGTAAACTCCAAATTCCTAACATTTTATTCTGGCTTATATCACGTTTCGGCAAATCATTCCCTCTACAGATACGCACATTTGCAAACAAGAATTCAAGTGTATGTTTGTGCAAAACTATAAAGTAAACGTAAGTGAAAGAAACTGCATTCTGTGGATATTGTATCTGTTATGTTAACCGATACAATTTTGTAAACACACCAAAATTAACATTTAAAATATAAACATCTCTAGTTACTAGTATGTAGCAAATTCGAGGCAACATGTACATTGTTTACATTAAACGTCGTTACGATGTGTGAAATAAAATTAGGTCAAGATCACGCGCGTGTTTTTTGAATTCCATGGTTTGATGATATTCACTGCGAGAAACATTGATATAAATAAAACAAATACACCCAACCGTCATACACATAGTCCTGAGATGTAAGGCGTATTGTGGGTATCAAAAACTATCAGAGACTTTTGGTCTCACAACGCTCAAACACGAAACAAATATTTAATCACACAAACATTGGTCTAGGTGCGGGAATTGAATCAGCGACTACTCGCTTTTCATTCATTGCCGGCTACTCGCTTGTTACGCCACCGACGCTGTTTAACAAATCCAAGCCTTAGAGAAGAATTACGTATAACAAGGAAATGTTATTACATTTCTTACATTTCCTACATTAACTCAGTACAAACAATGCATTGGTAACGCCATGAATTTGCAGACGGACATCTCACACCCACACCAACTGTAAATTAGTTACGAGCAAGATTTTTTATCTATTCTTAGTTCTTACAAAGAACATATTATATTTGTAAGCGAGAGGCAATTTTTCAAAGACTACGGGAAAGCATTCATCATGATTTGATGCGCCAGAACTGTCTAGCTCGGTAAGCCTTCCCAACCGGTCGATAAAACTTACACTACTAAAGAAATATTGTAATTGTGTGAACCGTCATCATCGCTTGTTTACTTTGATTGTTGTTTCTTTTTCCGACATCTATAATGACTAATAAACACATAATCCTGCCCGCCTAGCATGCGCGGCATGAAATGTTTCGATCATCGACAGTCGAGATGTTGTCTACGTGTTGTCTACAATATTGTATGAAAATAAACGAGGACGCATGTTAGTTTCCATAGAAAAATAGAGAAAACCGGTCATAACAGGACAAAAAGCGTAGACAAAATGTTCTCGTGGGATGCATGCTAGGCGGGCAGGATCAGCTAGTGTTTATCAAATTACTTCAGGCCGCCATAATTATGGCGATCTGAAGTAATTTGATATTTAGTATGCGATATAACTTCTCTTTATAATAGAAACTAGCAAACGAGCAGGTGGGTCAACTGATGATAAGTGATCTCCAGATCTAACAGCAATAGAATCATGGATGCATTAGAAACATTATAATCATCATCATCATCATCAGCCATAGGACGTCCACTACTGGACATAGGCCTCCCCCAAAGGTTTCCAGATCGACCTGTTGCGTTTACATTATAATCACAAGTTCAAAAACTTAACAGACCGACTTCAAATCCTATAGTGACCAAATTTATATGGGATCACCCTTAAAATAAACTCTATCGAATCCAAAAAGAATTTTGAAAATCAGTCGACATTTGGCAGAGATATCGCGTAACACACAGACAAATAAAAAACAGACGAATTGAGGACCTTCTGCTTTTTGGAAGTCGGTCGAAAAAAAGGGGTTAGGATTGGGATGGGAAGAAACTATGGAAACTAGCAACCAAACTTTTATTCCTGATGCTTACCGTCAGGTCTTTCTATAAATACTAGACATACTTCTAAAAGTATCAATAGCGGCACTAGTAGAAGCCAATTTTTATGATAAACGTCTAAATTTGATTTTATATTCAAAACATCACTGATGTTGATGACGTCACGTCAGTTCCCATAATACAGGAAGATATCGAACGTTCAAAAATAAAATAAAATTAAGTTCTATCCTCTATCTACTGCTAGGAACACACGGTGTAAGATTAAAAGATAGAAATTTTCCTGGATGCAACGTGCCATTTTTTAAGCTTGCGTCTAGATTTTTTAATGTATTTACCGACGATCGCCCACGCTGGTAACATAAACAAATTGTATAATCTAAACGATTCTATCTATGTATATCAATGTAAATATAGATCGTACGTTGCAACGGTCGATTTCAAAGATGGACTTTTTATAAACAAATGCTAAGATTCGGCAAATAGTTAACGTAAATAATTCAAACGACGCGACGAAGCAATGGAGGCACGAAAAGTTAAGGTATAGAAAGAATCACGCATAATCCAAACAACTATCTATTGCCTATTTTATCTGAGTAATATGAATGTGATACACGGAATTATGAACTGGAAGTGATGGCGATAGGCTTGATCCCTATCACATCTGGGACGGAACTGAGCTCGGCGAAATGTGGTGGTTCTAGTCCGCTAGTGCTCCTCTGCCTACCTCTACGAGATACATGCGTGAGCTTATGTTACGTGATTTTATGTGAACTGGAAGTGATGAAATCCTATCGTTTCCCTTTCTACCAATTGGGCTAAAAAAAACAAAAAGTACTAAGAATAATTAAACAATACAGTACGTACTGTTATAATAAAAACAATGAAATGGCGTCGGTTTTTTCATAAACTTTTACCCTTCATCACCTTAAACATTAGCACGATCCGTTACGAAAGAACAAGAAGTTATGAAGAAACCACAAAAATACATTCATAATAAATAGGCCTTTCTTCCATCTTCATAACTTGAAAAATCAAATTATATTTTTATGTATTTTCATCAAATGTCTAAATGGTACAGTTATTATTACTTTGGTGGACCGACGACCTGATAAAGGTCGCAGGAAGTCGCTGGATGCAGGCCGCTTCCAACAGGTCGATCTGGAAATCTTTGGGGGAGGCCTATGTTCAGCAGTGGACGTCCTATGGCTGATGATGATGATGATGATGATGGTGATAATTACTTTTCGACCGACTTCAAAAAGAGGAGAAGGTCCTCAATTCGTCTGTATTTTTTTATGTGTATAACGTATAACTCCGCCAAATGTGGGCCAATTTTCAAGATTATTTTCGTATTCGATATGTCTTTTGTTTTATTCCAAGGGTGGTCCCATATAAATTTAGTCACAATCAGATAAGTTTTGAAATAGATCCGTTAGGTTTTGAAACTTGTGATTATTCTCATATTAAGTCCAAACAAATGTCGATAATTCAGCTGTTGTGCCTTAATAAGGTCATAGTTATGTGTCGAGAAGATTCTTTAGAAATGAGAATAACGACGTAGCAATTTCTACTGCATATAGTCGTGGAGTTGGTTTATATTTAGATCAAATATAACTCTCATTACTGTCTCACTGCTGAGATTTGAGGTCGTGGGTTCGAATCCCAGGTCGACAAACGCAGTACTTCTGATACTATTTTACCAGAACTAGTTACCTCAGAAAATATTAAAACAGGTGGCCAGTCGTAAAGAGATAAGCCAAATCATTTTTGCATCTTACTTGAAAAGGTGTTAAGTCAGCCTGCAAGTTGCCCTAAAACTTACTGATTATTTTATTTTATACATCTTTTATAGCAGATACTCGCAAACGAGCAGATGGGTCACCTGATGTTAAATGATCTCCACCGCTCATAGACACCCAAGACACTAAAATAATGGGTGCGTTGCCAACCTAAGAGGAGATAATGAAAGGGGAGGGGAAGGGGATTGGGAAAGGGAGGGGGGAATTGGGCCACCGGAAATCTTATTCAGCAAACGAAACACGACAGCAAGCTGCCACTTTACGTCAGTTTCTGTGAGACAGTGGTATCAAACCAGTCGAGCCGGCCCATTAGTGCTGTAGACGTTAGTGTCTACAATGTGGCTCTACCACTCATATTCTATTAATTATATTTTATTAACATTATATTAATTGGAGGAAAAATACACTCTATTGACATTCGCATCAATAAGGATTTCTCAGGAACCGATATCGGTGTTGTGGATATTAATAAACGATTGTTAATGAGCATTTAACATTGTTACGGTGTACCGGCCGGTTATTGTATTACTTTAAGTAATGAGCAAAGGTCTATGGCCCTGCCATTGCTATAATGCCTCGTGTCCATAGCTGGTACCGTACCACCGACGTGCACAGGCGTTCAGTTCAGAGTAGACAAAAAAATTGCATGGATATTTTTTTCATTCCTCGCTTTATGATTATCATCAACATCTCATCCCCATGTCGATGTAAAATACAAGACAGGCGCTGCTATTTTGAAAATCTGGTTTTGATGGCGATTTTTTCTTTTACTATGTAATTGGCAAATTGTCAGGGACAGTGCCTCTTTGTCTATGTCTTTGTCTATTGTATATAATGCACTTCACTGCTGGTAGGTAATGTCAAATTAAATCACATCGATAATGATTATTTCAGATTTATAACTTCCTAAATCTCTGATTTTTTAGACGTGAATCACATTAACTTCATGATTACATGTGGATGATGCATTACGCTTTTTATATGCCGTATTTATAACCATACGTAACAATTTCGGTCATACGGTCGTCACCTTGGTCTAGCGGAAGCGTAGATAAGCTGTGAACCGGTAGGTCTTGAGTTCGATTCCCAGGTCAGACGGTTGTTTTTCTAACATGATTTTCCCGGGACTGGCTCTGTCTGGTTAACGTCAGGCAGGCAGTCGGTCGTAAGAACTAGTACTCAAAGCTGCTTTCAAAGCAACGACGATCGACTAAGCATGGCATTTTTAAACATAAGCTCATGCCTGTATCTCCAAAGTGGTAGGCAGAGGTGCCCTAGCGAACTAGAACACCCGCATTTCGCCAAACTTAGTTCCGTCCCAGATGTGATAGGGGGCGAGCCTATCGCCATATTGGGCAAAAATTCCAGGCTCCGGGCTGATATAGAAAAATCCAATATCATTTTGCCCGACCCAGAGATCGACCCGAGACTTCAGGACGGTAGTCGTACCGAAATACAACCACGCCACCAAGGCATATAATGGAAGGATGAAAGGATACTTAAATATTTCGCGAGCTTCATGAGGCGTAAAACTTTCCAATAACTTAAACTCAATTGCGAATAAAACAATCAGAATTCAAAATTCACATTATGGAAATTATCGAAATATTTCGTAACTCATATCTAGTTAATACTTTTTTACTTAAGCCAGTTGTCTGTAGACTGTAGAATTGGAACCACATGAATATGACACCATAGTACGTCAGCATCGCATATCTTTTGTGCCAAGTGTAGTTTCCTTACATACGTTGTGAAAGACGCGAGCAGGCGAGCTTCCGCGCTCACTCTTTATGTTTGCTTACGGAACTTCATTCGCATTTAAGACTGAAGTTTTTAGAAGAAACATGAATTGACTATACGACATAAAATATGAATGTTAATGAGTTATTACCTGGTATTATTCATTAAAATGTGAGGAACATTTATAATTGTTATATTAATTATCAACCGATTTTAGTATAAAAAACACAAGTTTCAAACACATATGTAGATAAGCGTGCACAAACTATTAATCCAGTAGCCCGAGCACGAAAAACTAATGTATTCGAGTTCGCTGCGCACTGATAACGTTTGGTTAATATTTCATACAAATTTCATAGATGCGCATCGAGTTCGAATACATTTACGGTTGTCAGAAATTTTCCTGCTCAGGCCGCAGTACTGTAATTTAATTAGTTTTTTGTTATTATTAGGGCCACTTGCAGCTCCGCAATAAATCTCTATTTATCCCAAATCTTGATTTTAAGATAGGAGTGAGCTACAGGATAAATCGAGATAAAGTGTAACTCTAGATTAGGAATAGTGCTGCAAATCACCCTATTTTACCTATAATTCTAATCGTTTGTAAGGTGAAAAAACTACTATTAATACAACTTGTAATTTTAAATTTCCTTATGCAATATCAATAACATAAATTTGGACATTTTCAAAAGAGATAATGCAAAACAGCGACAAAATGCTACGCACTAATATTGTTATGATATAAAAGTTTAAAGAAATCTTTGGGGGAGGCCTATGTTCAACAGTTATGAACTTATGATGAAAGTTAGCTTTGTACTACTTTACTCGAGAAACTGGTCGCAATTCGATTATTCTGTTTTTGTCAGATAGAGTTTATTTCACACGAATTAAATAATACCTTTCCACCTACTGAGTCAAGGATACAACAATAATTGTTTTTCCCAAACCCGTTAAAACAAATTAAATATCTAGAAACAAATAAAATTAGCTATCATTGACTATCATTGACTTTTGAAAATAAAATATTTCGAGTCTTAAATCGATTGTCATTTTATAACGCTTTTATTTAAAAAAATACTCGATCCTGCATTGTAAAATCTCTCTCTAAAAATATAATATTTAATTCGGATGAAACACGGGGCGCGCAAGTAAGCTTGTGAAAGTATACGATTTCCTCATTAATATATACCTACCCTAAGCGAACCCTTCTAATTGTTTGCACAATTAGAGAGCCCGTTGCCGCCGCGCCTGAGAACATTTTGTTATGCTCTGTATACGTAAGTTAATCACCGAATTTTCAATCACCACCAGAATCACCGAAACCAGATTTTCAAAATAGCAGCGCTTGTCTTGTATTTTACATCGACATGGGGATGAGATGTTGATGATAATCATAAAGCGAGGAATGAAAAAAATATCTATGCAATTTTTTTTTACTACATCGATATATTATTTACCTAAATACACAGTTAACGCTCGGAAAATGGGACAGCAAAGGAGTGCTTAAGCACTCGTTTTGCATACAGTCCGACGCCGATGGAATTCTAAATTTCAAAATCCAAATTTAAGAACGCTTGCTCATTTCGTTTAAAAAGCTACTTTGTTACACGTGCATAGGGTTATATTTGTGTTGATTTAATTAAAACTTGTGATCTTTTTCTTTGTTTTATTCCTGAGACCACTTTTTAGGAGGATATTTGCAAAGAACTGTGCATCTAGGGTATATTATATTGATGCCTTACTATTACTAGGACGGGTTGATAAATACTGAACTACTGACTGTATTAAGCCGCGTCTCCTGAACTAAAACATTTCACCAAACACCTACATAAATGGTATGTCTACATTTTTTTGTCTATCGTCCATTGTTATGAGCAGGAGATAATGAAAAACCCTGTTTTGTTCTTTACGAAAAAACATGTGCAGGAGACAAGGCTTTATACCCATAGATTATACTAGTCTCGCAGTCGTGAAGTTATAAATTGCGTAACATCTGAATATATTATTACTACTGGCCCAGTGCTGGGCGTACATCCTCAATACAATTAGTACCGATATATGGTATGTAAACAAATTAAAATTTGAAGGCCTTCCCACCTCTTTAACCGCATTATTAATCTCTTGTCTCTATCATCATCTTAATTATGATGAATTCTTAAATTGTCTGTTACTTGTGATGTTTGTTTTATTACATTTTATTGGAGAACGCGTGCAGTCATACCGCAGTAAAGTATATTTTATCGAAGGATGCGAATTAACATATAAATAACACAGTTGTATAATAAAAAAAAAAAATTAAAAGTGATCTTGCACACCGAAATCTCATAAAAATACGAATAGTGTTTTGAAAGTCTCTTTTTAACAGCATATTAATCAACTAATTTGATGGTTACGGGCGACCTATTACTAATCTCGGGTTAGTCCTAATCTGAGTTTAACTTACCTCTCATTCGTATATCTAAATTGATATTTAAGATAATTCGAGATGTGTCTAAGTGCTCCAAATCGCCCTAAGAAATTCTTAATATGAGATTAAGTTGGTATTCGAATTTTAACTGAAACGCCTTACAATTAGGTGAAAGGAAAGAAAATTTCCTTGTGACCTATTAACAGGTAACCCAAATGTGGTGTTTAACGAGGAGGCAATATGAACTAACAAGTACGGGCCGTTTTATTAAAAAAATATATAGAGTTAAATACAACTTGTGTTTATTTCTTTCACCGCCTCGGTGGCGTGATTGTATTTCGGTACGACTACCGTCTTGAGGTCTCGTGTTCGATCCCCGGAGCGGGCAAAGTGATATTGGATTTTGGCATATCAGCCTGGAGTGTGGAATTTGTGCCCGATATGGCGATAGGCTCGCCCTCTATCACATCTGGGACGGAATTAATGACAATGCTAATGCGCCACTGCCTACACCTTCGGGGATACAGGCGTGAGCTTATGTTGTAAGGGCAAAGCTATTATAGGAGCAAAATTTCAATTTAGGTCAGAGGTCTATTATAAAAGGTAACAAAATGTTTGTCTTGGCTGTCTGAATATTCAGTCAAGTTATTAAAATTATTGGACTCAAAAATACGAGTACATGACTCGTATTATGTGTATTAAAAAACACTCAGACCAGTCTCACAAAACTCAGACTAGAAACAAATATTTGTAGCAAATTGTGGGCCAAACCAACATACTGTTTCAATTAAGGGATCAAACTATAATATTTGATGAATTATCTGCGTTCAGGCCATGTTTTATTAAACGTATTATACAGGAGCTAAGATACCAACTATGTATTGATAATCTGGTTATAATAGTTACAGAATTCATGGTTTGTCCTTCTTATAATAATAATATTATGATTTGGTACCATAAACAGCTTTAATCCCAGAAAAGTATCGAAAACGATTTTCACGGGGCAGCCGCCAGCAAAAAAATAATAATCCATAATGGGAACAAACTTAGGTGATTATCAAAACACTTCAAATTATTAACTACATAGGGATCAAGGCAAATAGTGATCGGAAAATAAAAGTATGGAGAAAGTTATGATAAATGTGAGAAAAAGAAAACTGTCATAGTTTTCGAAAAGTGAGAACTATCGAAACTAATTCGTACTAGCCACTTGGGGCCTTTACTTTTTCGTTTTCTTGCTTCTTCAAATCTTTACCTCGTCAAAGTAACTGTACCTGTTGATTTACATGCGCATATGACCTTCGAATTGATATTGAAACAGTGTCATATGAATATATAAAATTAGTGTAAAGCTGTATCACATTTATTCAGGAATAAATTCTAGAATTTTCTGTATTCAAAACTACAATACAAGACAGCCTCCGTGGCGCAGCGGGCGAGTAGCCGGCTGTGAACCGAGAGGCCGCGGGTTCTATTCCCGCATTGAGACAAATGTTTGTGTAGCCCACAGATATTTGTTTCAAGTCTGGGTGTTGTGAGACCGAAACCTCTCAGAGTCTCTGATACCCACGATACAGGTTATACCTAGTGTGGGATCAGGACTAGGTATGACTGTTGCTAATAAAAAAAAAACAATGATATCCATGACATTGACGACTTATCTGCCTTCAGCCCATGTTTTATTAAACGTATATAATATATATAGCTTACTTTATTTTCAAAGCGAATTTTAGATAGTAATAGTAATTAGTGATATACTAAAATCTTGGCTAAAATGGATTATCAATAGTCTTTGCGAGTAATTACTCTTTGCTAATAAATTCAATTTTGTCCCGACACCCTATCACATCGGAATGAATTACGAGTGACTAAAAATTCGTATCATTCGTCAATCAATAGGGCGACGCGGCGCGAACCTCGCTTGCGGACGCGACGCGCGAATTTATAGATATTAAAATTACAAAAAAATAAAAAAATCATTAATTATTTGTATTAACCCTTATGTTAGACATCGGAATAATTCGAATTGTTGAAATAGATTCAAATAATTCGATTACACCATATCAAAAAAATATGTGATTAAGACAATCCATAAGCACTCAGAATTATTGATGCGTTAAAATTTTATTAACTATAATTATAATGTATCCTTACCACGCATTTTGTACTGATTATACATATACATAATATTATGGTGTAATCTATACCGCTAGTACAAATTACTATCATGCTGCCTATCGTAAACGGAATATCTGGGTGGGGCCGGATCGACCGGTTTGATACCACTGTCTAATAGAAAACCGACGTAAAGTGGCAGCTTGCTGTCTCGTTTCGTTTGGTGAGTAAGAGTTCCGGTGGCCCAATTCGGGTGTGAGATTTCGGGTGTTCCCCCTTCACTTTCCCAAACCCTTCCCCCTCCCCTTTCATTCCCTCCTTTTAGGTAGGCAACGTACCGATAATTATTTTTATGTCGTGGGTGTCTATGGGCGGAGATCACTTACCATCAGGTGACCCATCTGCCCGTTTTCCAGTCTCTGCTATAAAAAATAGTTCTATTATATTTTTGCCATTGGCTAAATCACCGCATATGCGTGAAAGCCATTATTTTTAAAAGAAAACGAAGAAGAAAATAAGCCATTGAGGACATGGAGGTGGAATAAGGGTAGATGAAAAGAAACTAGTATACAATATATTATTATACCTATTATATATAGCTTTAGATTAATATCGTGTGACTTTGGGTCATTATAGCATAGTCTCGCGCAAGTATGCGTCGTTTGATTAAACCGTAAAGTCACACTTGTAAAGCCTCCGTGGCGCAGTGGGCAAGTAGAAAGTTCCCCGGCTGTGAAACGTGAAGTCACGGCTTCGATTCCCGCACCGACACAAATGTCTGTGTGACCCACAGATATTTGTTTCGGATCTGGGTGTTGTGAGACCGAAAGTCTCTCGTACTTCATGATACCCACGATACAAGTCTCGATCTTAGTGTGGGGTCAGGACTATGTGACTGTTGGGTGTATTTATTTAAAGTCGTATACGTTATAAGTTCCACCCCAACCACAACACAGTATAAGTACAGCAAAACCAAGCAATAATAGAACAACAAAAGTCCAACAACATCGCCAGCACTTCCTACTTATTGCCTCTCAAACCAATTTCGATAATTTCAATGTCAAAACATGATGCCGTCGCATCGGTGCACGTGTGTAGTGTATACCTGACCGATATTGTGTACGGCGAACTGTAATGGACTCCTAATTAGGTTACTTATGCTTGCTTTGTTTAGGGTTTTCACGTCAAAATATTTCAACGATATCAAGTGCAATAAATGTTGGTATAGGGACCTCCCTAGACACCTGTGTAAAGTTAAGTGAAGTATTTTTCTTTTGGTTATCGACCTACTTAAAAAAATTAAAAGGTCCTTAATGCGTTTTTATTTTTTTGACAATATTAAGTGTATATGATAGTCTAGTATTTGATAAAAATCGTGTTATTTTTAAATTTTATAGACCAACTTAAAAAAAAAGAGAAGGTCTTCAATTCGTCTGTATTTTTTATGTATGTTACGCGATATCTCCACGAAGTCAGTAAAGTTTTTTTTAATTGCTTTTGGTAGAATAAGTACATTCTAAATGATAAAATATCACTCTGTCAAGAGTATAACGACTCATTCGTATATTCGTATATTTCATTCTAGGAAGAAGACAAAATTTTAAATAAATTATAAATTGAAAATGAAACTTTGAAATTAGAATTCAGAATTATGCTGTTACTTTTGAACGATTGTTATTTTGAACGCAGCCATAACCACAGTTATTATATAGAATTTGTAATTAATTGTTTTTATAATAAATATTGCGTGTCTAAACTAATCAAATATCAGCTTGGAATAAATGTTTTGACCCATATGATTAGCACCTAATCAATATAAATGACATATTGAATATTTGCAAAAAATCATATCTTTTATCTGTAAAATCTAACCGATACATGACAAAAGACAATTCGTTATCTGCTCTAACATGTGTTTCATTTATCATAACATATCTTGAACTGATATATTTTTAGCCCGACTATTTGCTACATAAAAGTTGATAATTAACCTAATTTTGTGATTAAAAATTATACTAACATTATTTGTAAGGTGAACTTAATGTTAAAGGCATTCTCTACCAGCCTCTTTCTTTCTACCTGCCCTTATCCCACCTTAATGTGGGGTCGGCTCAACACACTTTTTCAAGCATGTTGCAAAGAGGATTTGGCTTAGTTTTTACGACCGGCCGCCTGCCTGACGTTGCCCGGGACTGGATCCCTCATAGGGGGTTGACTCCCTAATGAAAATTAAATGAGAAAATTTATTTTGCCCGACCTAGGAATCGAACCCAGAACCTCCCGGTCTACAGTCCATACATGCTGCCACTAGACCAAGGAGGCATTATCTACCAGCCTATCTGTGGATAAGGAAGCATCACAGGGAGGCACGCATGTAAAAAGATGTGAAGAAAATGTGAAGTAACTGAAGTAGAAAAACTTGAAATAAAAATTTTAAAAAATACGAAATACCAATGTTTGTTTTCAAAACAACAAAGTGTCAGCCCTAGAAAGTTTGTTCGGAAGCTTGATAAATTTTTAACCTTCATGCATTGTTCGAGCGAACCACTACGCCACCGTTTTATTCACTGATGGCGAATTGTAACTCTCATTAACACCATCAATATGTTTAGTCCTTGCGAAACGACAGATCAAAGGAACTCCTCTGTAAATATACATTATCCGATATATTTACTACATGTAGATAGTCACGGGCGGCTCGGCCTCCGGTGAACCATACGCTTATGGAACATATTTATGTGACGCCTCCGACGGGTTAATGGATTATAGGTACTTAGTTATTTCGCTGGTGAGTGAAGCTTTTCTTTTTCACTTATACACACTATTTTTGAGCGGCACTGCACATTTATACAAGCATGTTGCAGAATGGATTTGGCTTACGATTCATGACCGACTCTCCATCTCATCAACCCGTACTGACGGCCAACACTGCCAAATCTAGGATTTGAACACAGAACCACCCGGCTCATAACCCATATGTTGCAGAAGCATAGTATCATGCCTGTATCCCCGAAGAGGTAAGCAGAACCAAAACACCCACATTTTGCCTACATCATTTCCGTCTCCGGACAAATTTAAATATAAATGCCGGTCTCCGAGCTGATACTGACTACAAAAACCCAATGTCACTTTGCCCGGGATCGAACCCGAGACCTCAGGACGATAGTCTAACCACGCACGCGAGGCCACCACGCCACCGAGGCAGTCGGTGCTGCATAAACAATTACACAATATTAAAAATATATTTCGATTTACATATATGTAATCCGATCAGGAATACCGATCATAACTAATAAATCTCTACAAAGGTATATTACGAAATATAATTGCTAATGAAACGCATCTCAACGAGGGTGTGAAATCATTGTTAATCAAACTTCGCTTATTACTATCGTGTTAGTATTAATTAACAATTGTAATTAATCTGATCACGTAGGTCATTTTAATGCGTTCCACGGGCTAGGTTGCACTAAAACATTTCTATGCTAATCATTTGAGAGTAAAATAGATTTAGATACATATTTATTTATAGAAGGATTGCTAATTAAACGGAATAAACTGACATTTCGAATGTTGCCACTTTTTTATGAAATTTAAATAGTGCTGCGGTAAAAAGATCCAGATTTCAATTCAGTGAACCACTTCATTCTTTCATTTTCTAAAGTCCGACTCAAGGTCGTAATTCCTGCTAAATGTGTGATTAGTACTGCATGGCTATAGTAAATTACTGCATGCTAAATTATGGCATGTCTACTGGAATTATGGTCATGGTTCATTATAAACAAAACTTACAAAAGCTATGAATGTGCGGTACGTAATTTTTCTCAAATAATAAAAGTAATAATTATAATTTTCAATGTTATCATTTCGCGTATCTGTTGTGATTATTTACGCAAAATTATTTACACTGAGTTTTAGTCGACGGGTTAAGCTGAAATTTCTAAAAATACGCAATAAACTTCTAATTTTCCAAACTAATGCTTAGTTATTGTTTCTTTGAATGATAAAAATTGAACTAGATCAATCACTATGTATGGCCTGCATCTATCGACTTGCCGACACCTTTATTACTGTTACCAGAAACTCTTAGGCACCCCAACTGCGAGGGAAGACCCTCTGGCACTGGCTAAAAATATTCAAATACAAAGGTATTTGTGGATAAGGAAGTGAGAAGAGAGTTCTGAGAGAACAGACAATGTGGTCTTCATGTATTCGTAAATAAAGATTTACGAATACATGAAGACCACATTGTCTGTGCCATTTTTCTATTTTTATTTACATGTATTTAAAAAAAGGTTGAACACCGAACAACCGTGTAAATATTTGTGAGTTTTGTGACAATGCCATTTGGATGGCTTTTGTGACAGCGCGCCGTGCGATGGATTTTGTATTGTTTCAGAACGTTCGGTTCGGTTATTTCATGCGAATTACAAACGAAAGGCAAACTGAGTTTTGTACATTTCGGATTTTATAAATACCCTTTTATATTCGTCTTTTTCAAACAATACGATATATAGATAGATATATACTTACACCAATAAACGCTCACGCCTGTATCCTACAAGGGGTAAGCAGAACGGAACTAGAGAATTAAATCTCGTATGAAATATGATTGGGAGTGAGCCTGATACCTTAACAAACACAAAGTCCAGAATCACTACAGACCCTGGGATCGAACCCGAGACTCCGGGACGGTAAGCTGACGGCTTGCTTACGCAGTACAACTATGCGACCGAGACAGCCTAAAATAAATATATTTAATGACTTTAAAATAATAGTCCATTACAGGTAAAACCGACGTAAAGTGGCAGCTTGCTGTCGCGTTTCGTTCGGTGAGTGAGATTTCCGGTGGCCCATTTTCCCACTCCCTTTCCCAATCCCCTTCCCTCCCCTTCTATTTCCTCCTTTTAGGTTGGCAACGCATCCGTGATTCTTTTTGTGTCTTGGGTGTCTATGGGCGGTGGAGATCACTTACCATCAGGTGACCCATCTGCTCGTTTGCCAATCTCTGCTATAAAAAAAAAACAAAAAAAAAACAGGTTTTAATGGACTATGATGTGTTGTAATTTACAACGGTTAGCACTCGAGACAATTAATATAGGTCGTCATGAGATGTCCGCGCTTCCTTTTTTATTTTTGGAAAAGCGTTTTACGGCTAGGGGGGAAACGTGACGGTTATGTCGGGTTCGCCGGTCTTACGACCCAACCTTATGCCGCCCAGGAGAGATGGAAGGCATCTAGGTGACCGCTGGGCCGAGTCCCTAACACTATGTACACCCTACACCAGGAATACCGACTAAAAACCCCGCGGTGGCCCTCTTTGTCTTATTGCAACGGCCCCGGGTTTCCCTAGATGAGAAGTGCCCAGACTTCAGTCGGAATGTCCACGCGTCCTGCACTCCTTTCCCAAGCTTTCTTTCAAGACCTAATTTGGATACAAAGAATAATAATCAAATAAAACAATATCTAAATAAAATAGGTGTTGTTTTATATGCAAATGCCGGTCGCACCTCGAGTCTCGACACATTCCATTACTGCTCTAGACATGGACGCCGCGCGGCGTGATGGTAATACACTAGCACTGTATACAGCGTAAAGATTTTAATTTGTCGCGTATGCGCCGTAGAAATACCTTTCATCGCATGAATGGGTTAAAAATTTAAAATTGATTAAAATAACATATTGAATGAAAAGTTTTTAAATTGTGTTCCGTATGTACCTACTTGTATTTTACGTAACGCAGACAGAGCTTATTCTGATTTATTAAGATTAAACTGGCTTTCATATAATTGAAGTAGTGATGGGTATCAGTTTTTGAACATGTTTTGTTGATAATTATAGGTATTATGATTTCCAGACCGACCGCCGCGCAGAATCTTTAAGGGAGGCCTATTTCCAACTGTGGACGTCCTATAACATATATGATATGATTGAAATGTGCTTGTATTGACTCATAATGCCCTTCAGCATAATATTATTACTTACACTGTTTCAATATCCAGTGAAAGAGGGGCATTTTTCAGGTCCTGTTAGATTAGGTTTACTTATTATTGTTAGGTATTATACAATGCATTAATATTCTTACTACCCTGGTAGACATTAGATAACTCCAAAGTTTTATAGCATGATTAAAGTTTTCTTTTGGCGTTACACTATTTAGCGAGCAATAAAACGTGAGAACAGTAGGTTGATTCTTTAAGAAACGCCACAACGTTGCGATCGACGACGAGCTATCGACGAAGCGTTCAACATTGTTGGGTCTTAGAGAATACCATTTTCCATACATTTATGTCCAATGCCTCGCTCGAGAGAGCTAGTTCGCATAAGCGCCGTCATCACGCATAGCGTTAATGCGTGGGCCAAAGCGCATATGCGTATTCAGCAAGCCTTGCTGAATACAAAAATGAAAACATCGTTGCCGCAACGTTGTTTTCACAAATGAAACCTTAGAGAATCGATCTGCTGTACCCCTGGTACGAGTTTCTTTTGACGGTTCTCTATTCTCGAAATCGACTATAGTTTGCATTTTGTCCATACATTTGACTAGCAGCGCTACTTTGCGGAAACTACAACGAACTGAAAAATGTATGGAAAAACCGTAAACTATCGTCGATTATGAGAATCTAAAAAACTCGTACTAAGGGTACAGAAAAATTCGAATTTGTCTTCAAACCGTGATATTTGTGGCAACTGTGGCAGTCCGTTCCACTTGCAGCTAAGTTCGCTTTGCTCACATGATATGCGCCAATTTGGGCTATCTAATTATCTAGTAATTACCCTACATGTATATACACATTATTATATCGAGATTCTGATATCTTATCTGCAAAGTTACTGTTACGTATGATATAGATCGATTGATCATAAAGCGAACAGCTGATTTTTAAATCGTAAATTGTCATATACCAATAATTGAATTGGATACAAAACTCACGCATGTAGTGGCGTGCAGTCTATACAGACAAAAATACACTCTCTACCCTGACAATTTGCTAATTCAATAAAAATCACAATCAAAGCCAGGTTTTTAAAAGTATTTCGGCATAAATTACATTTTTAAACGATAGATCGATCGATGAAGATAAGAACGGCGGTAATGATGATGAAGAATGGAAAAATATTTTGTCTACCCTAATCTGAATAAATGTGCACGTCACCGCACGCATGTACTTAGAGAAGGATAAAGATGCAACTACGTAATACTCGCTAAGGCTTCACTTACAATGACTTACTCTTATGTTGAATATATCGCACAAAATTCTGACACAGGGCAATGTAAGCGTGATTAAAATAATAAAAAAAAATCAAAGACTTTCGAACAAGTTACATGACCTTAAAAAAATACGAATTTTCACAGTTCATTGAGTTTAAACTCCTTTAAATGACTCCTAATTTGTGGACAAAGTTCGGGAAATTCAGTTAATAAATGAATAAGGACGTGTTTGGACAACGTTTTTAGTCGTATACGTAATTAACCATGTTTATCAAGTGAAGCAAACACCTTCTAGTGCAGTGTTTCGATTTTAACATAAGTATATTAAAAGACGTTCATCAAGCTTGATCCGAATTCGATTGTCAAATCCTCGTTCAGGCTATCTTTGGACATTATAGACGAAAATTGTTATGTTAAAATTGTAATACTCAATCATGCAAAATTTTCTGCACCAACCCGTGACCAACATTATGATCATTTCATTTAATTGGTTGAATATAATATTTGCTTATCTGTTGTTTATTCATTTGAAATACTTGGTCGTTTTATTGAGTTAATTCATTATGGCAAATATCAATCGAAAATATTGAAATAATATCGTTAATTGTTTACATTGTAAAGTATATTATGAAATGGCTTTAAATTGGTTGAGTGGATTGTGAATCCGCATTGTAAAGTGACAAAGCGACAAAATGTACCCTAATGAAATATTTAGTTATATAAACTTGGCGAAATGAAATTAATTAATTTATTTGGACTTTCATCCGTGATAAAAATGTTTTTCTGGATTAAAAGAAATATTAAGGTAAGTGTTGATTTCTATAAGTGAAAGTTTTCCAAATCCAAATTTGTGGTACCATATTATGTCTGGTACTCTTCTAAGCTATAAATTGTCCTGCTTCCGAAGTTGTTGATGTCTATCTATTATATAATTTAAAGCCTTCCTAATAAATCGTCAAATACGTTTACGTCGTCGTTAAATACGTTATAATTATACCACTTAGGGCGACTTGCACCACTATTACTAACCTACAGTTAGCCCTAACCTCAAGTTAAATTGAAAAATAAAAATATGAAGGACATGTAATTACTTTAGTTAGTACTAACTGTAGCTTAGTAATAGTGATACAAGTCGCCCTTAGTTACACTATTTTTTGTTTCGCTGTGGCGATAGGCTCGCCCCCTATCACATCTGGGACGGAACTAGGCTCGGCGAAATGTGGGTGTACTAGTTGTCTAGTGCGCCTCTGCCTACCCTTTCGGGGATACAGGCGTGAGATTATGTATGTTCATCAGAAGAAACAAGACAAAACCTTTGGTTATCGACTATAGAAGCATCGTTAGTTTCCCAGATACCGAGCAGGTTACAACATTAGTATAGATATAGATTAATAGATAAATCGGTCGCGCAAGGTTCGTGGGTAATCAAATATCAATCCGTTTCATCGTTATCATAATTATGGCGCCCCCGGCCCGCGCCTTTACTTCACACTGACACTATTTCTATCTCTTGTAATTTGCGCACTAATCTGCACTAAATTCTAGTATGGTATGTTATCTTTTAAAGCAACATCTCAGCATTATCCGCGACTCTGATTATTTTTGTATTTTTTTTACAAATTTATTTGAGCTACTTTGAGAATCATCGCAATTTTTAAATGTTACTACTTTACGTAAGTTTATTTTTGTTTGAAAAGTTATTATAAAAATATTTCGGTGTTTCACAATATTTTGTAGAAGAATTCTTCTAACGTCACGTGACCTTTAAAAACTTTCGACGCTTTAACGCGTTTCGAAAACTTTTCCAAAATAAACCCATATAAACGTTGATTTTTACTTTCTTGCAACATAATCATATTATTTCCCGTGTTGAAGATGCAGCGAGTACTTTTGGCGACGATCTGGAAATCTCACCTTTGCCGATTAAACAAAATTACCTGCAACAAAATAAAATCATAAGTTAAACTATAAACAAATAGCAGTAATAGTTGAGAGGTAAAATCAAAATTATAATATTAATTAAATCCATAAAATGTTGTCAATTCACTATTTAAATTTGAAAGAAAGAAAGATAAATTACTCTATCGCAAGTTTAGAAGGCTGTTTCGCCAGAGAACTGGCCAGAAACTGACATTAGCGCTTAAAAACTAGTAACTGGTGAAATGGGAATTACTAAGACATTTTTAAAAAATAGTAGGATATCCAAGATCAGAATATTAACGCCCGGTTCCAATAAACAATCTCAGTTCGAATATGCAGATAGATTACAAATATTTGCCAATAAGAACACAGTTTGAACATGACTCTGTCAAATTACTTGATTTGATTGGTTCATAATCGCGATCTATATGCATTCTAAACTGAGACCGTTTATAGAAACCGGCCGTAAGAGAAACCGCAAATTTATCATTGAGCATCGACCATAAGCACGGTGAATATAAATGATAAGCATGGTACCAAGACAATTGTAGCAGGTTTGAAACCATCCCAAAAGCATTTACGTTTGAATATTTTATGTCTATTCACAGTAAAACACTTGTTAAAATGAAGGAAAATATCGTGAAAATGCAAACATCGTAACGAAGGCATAACCTCTCACTAATAGAGGGGCCCGTGGCCATCAGTAAGATATTAATTACCCCTATAATATAGGGCATATAGTATTACATACAAGGAAAGTAATCCATCTTGATGGTAAATACAATAGCTCATACCTATCCGATACGAAAAACAACGACGATTGTTTAACTCAACACATTCAACAAATTGGAGTTTTCAATTTAAACCAGTGTAATAGAACGGCGCTTGGTGAAACTGAAATCGGCGGACGTTTCGATATTTATTCAGTGGCACCGTACAAACATGCAACAAGTGTGTTCGGCCCACGGCAACGTCGATGAAATGCCTACGTGATTTCAATGCTATGATGTCATTCGAGCTGTACATTTCTTGGAATTCAACGCATCCGTACAGATTTTGTTATTCTGATAGGTCTGCATTTTGTTAAGTACTACTGTATCTCGCGACCCCGCTCCTATTTTTCCGGGTTATAAAGAGATTTTATTATAAAGAGCTTATTACTTACTGCTTTGATATTGGCTGTCAAGTTAAAAAAAAAAAACTAAATGAGTTCTGTATTTCGTTATTTTATTCGACCGCGCTATATGGAGTCACCATTAAATATGACTTTTTGTCACTGTATATGGAAATATATAGAACATAACCGTTGTAAGATCATGTCGTAATGTGTGCTCACCTTAATACATATCTCTATAGATATGTAGTTCTTCATAAGAACAAGAGTTACAAAAAGACACCCCAGCTCTAAGTTGATACCGATGTAGATATTATTTTAATAACTCAAATTGTCCATAGACAGATTTTTGCCCGAATGGTCAAACGCTACTCGAATTTAACGGTTTCTTACATTGATTTTCGTCATATAATTTTGACAGATAAAGCGGCCTTAAACGACATAAGGTGAGCTTAACTGCTATGAGCATTCGGCGATTAATAGCAAGAGTTAAGAATCAACCTTTGAACCACAGACTTCTTAATGATTTCTTAAGTTTACGCGAATATTATACATTGAAATAAAACTATTTTTACGGATTCTATCCCGATTTGGTTTTTATTCCCGACGTTTCTGACTGACCAACGCGTGACCACGAAGACTGCAAAGCTTTCGAAACGTCGGGAATAAAAATTAAAACCATATCGTCATAGAATCCGTAAAAATAGTTTTATTTCAACACAGATTTCTTATTTATTTCATATAGCCTTGCGTCATCGACTTGAACCATAGTATGTTCAAAATAATATTGACAAAACCACAAGCAATTGTGTTTATAATAACATTCGTCATTTTTATATATAATGATTGAATGAGTAATATTTAAAACGTATTACAAATCTTTACTAAAAATATCCTTTAGTGACGTAGTAATGTTATTATGTAGTCGCCTTCATCGCCTTGTGGCATCGTCTTGGTAGAGCCATGCTATAGACAGTAACGTCTACTTTTTTTTTTTATAGCAGAGACTGGCAAACGAACAGATGGGGCACCTGATGGTAAGTGATCTCCACCGCTCATAGACACCCAAGACACAAAAAGAATCATGGTTGCGTTGCCAACCCAAAAGGAGAGAATGGAAGGGGAGGGAAAAGGGAGGGGGGAAACGGGCCACTGGAGATCTCACTCACCGAACAAAACGCGACAGCAAACTGCCACTTTACGTAGATTTTCTGTGAGATAGTGGTATCAAACCGGTCGAGCCGGCCCGTTCGTGCTGTAGACGTTACTGTCTTCAGCGTGGCTCTACCACTCAAAATGGCTCTACCTCATCACGAAGATACATATTGTTGCTTTCAGCGGTGTAGGTATGCATTAAGCAACATATTATAATATTTATTTTCAGCGTGGGTAGCTCATCCCCAAATGCTACTAATATAATGCCTACCGCATATAACGGTGAGTAATGGTAAGCTCGACAAAAGTATATGAAAATTATGTGCACTAGGTTTTACTCTCGACTCTGTCTGTTCAAAAGTCCACGGGAATCAGGTATTGTCCAAAATATCGAGTTTTTAACCGACTTCAAAAAAAGGAGGAGGGTAACAATTCGTCGGTCTTTTTTTTATGTTATGTTCCCCGATCACTCGAAGACGCCTGGGCCGATTCGAGAAATTATTTTTTTGTTTGAAAGAGTATACTTCCCAGGTGGCCCCATTGGCACCAAGTTAGGATCAGATGATGGGATCCTAGGAAAATCGAGGGCAACCCTCAAATTTTATAGGGACCCATAGCGTGTTTTATATATTTTCTAAAACTATTTACGTATTTGCGTCTGTTACTCATCATCTCATGTTGCTGAGCTGATGATGGAAAATATAACTCCTTAACTATTAGAAGTTGGCGGATAAATCTTCCAATATTACAAGCTACTGAAAACTAAAAATAGATAAATAATAATTATAGTTTAACAAAAACTGAACACCGACTTCGAAAACGAAAACTTTGAAAGTAAAAAATAACAATAATTTATTTAATACGGTATTCGATGTTTAAAGGAATCCTAAAAATCTCTAACCTAAAATTGATTTTGTTAGAAAGAGTGAACTGAGATGAATATGCTATCCCATACCAGTGGCGTGCACAAACATTTCGATCAGGGTAGACAAAATTTTTTCTACACTTGCATTATCATCATTACAATCATCATCCTCGAGTTGATTTAAGCCAAGCGCTGCTATTTTGAAAGTCTGTTTTTGGTTATGTTTTTTTATTATTTATTTGTGTAAATTTTACTTTTTAATAGAAAATCGTTAGGGGTAGACAATGTACTTTTGTCTATATGGTCTGCGTCGTCACGTCACTGTCCCATCATCATCATCATCATCATCATCATTATCAGCCATAGGACGTCCACTGCTGAACATAGGCCTCCCCCAAAGATTTCCAGACCGACCTGTTGGAAGCGGCCTTTATCAACGAAAATATAATTTAGTGTACATTCTTTCATACGTTCAGGGACACAGAGAGTCAGTTCTATAGGCCTAGTTGGAAAAATCCGATCAGCAACAATTTATCGGCCATCTGCGTTGCGTTTCTTTAGGTACTTCGCGTACTTCACTAAGTGCATAGTTGCAGCTAGCAAGAGCTTTATCTGTTTGTAATATGAGCATGTGGAATTTAAAATAGAACACTTATGTGCTTTGAACACGTTCTACCTTACTTGTAATAATTGTAAGACATTTGTCGTAGTCATTCAAAATATTTTTATTAATTGACATGTACATATAAATCGGTGATTGGCGTCAGAAGAAAGCTGTTGATTGCAAACACTAAGGGCCACTTGCACGATTACTAATCGAGAGTTTGTCCTAAAGTCGATTTACCTTACATGTCAGTCGTATATTTAAATCGAGATTTATCGTGATGCTCCAAGTGGCGCTTAATATAAATCTATGGAGATTTAAAACCCCAATTTAAACTTTACAGTGGCAATCCATAAATATTGGAAGCTATCTTCTCAACCCCCTTTATGAATGTTACAAATATGTATATTTAAATAGAACCGAGCGAGTCTCTGCAGCTAATCGAATTAACTAAGACTTACCAGGCATTGTCGCCGTTTTTAAACATCTAAGGGCGACTAGCACCACTATTACTAATCTACAGTTAGTCATAACCTCAAGTTCAATTGAAAAAGAAATATATGAACGACGTGTAATTCATTATATGTAATGTACTACAATCAATCAATCGTATCTCAATTTAAGTATCTTGACGAAATCTCCATTAACGATGAACATGATATATTTAAGTCCTTGATTAATGTAACTTTATATTTAAATTGTAGTAATAAAATAAAATAAATAAATAATATATGACGACATTTTATTAATTAGTAATGAATTACATGCCATTCATATATTTATTTTTCAATTTAACTTGAGGTTAGGACTAACTGTAGGTTAGTAATAGTGGTGCAAGTCGCCCTAATGCTTCTAAATATGAGTAAAATGAAATATACCCTACCCTACTGTGATTGTGTATGACAACTCATTTCGCAGTAAGTCGTTTTTGTTTTAAGATACCTTTTGGGGTATGGAGAGACGGGACCGGAGATAGCCACGTTTCCGCTTTATATGGAATTTGATGCACCGTGTCTGAGCCGATTTCAATTAGTCAAGGATATGAAAAATAGCAAAGCAAGAGTACAGCGGCAATTAACCTGCCCGTAAACAGCGACTGTTCACCAACGACGTTGGATGCTGTTACACTACAGCGAGTCAAATGTATTGCAAGTAGACGTGCAACGTCAAAAAATACGTGCGATTTGCATCGATATAATAATATACCTAGATGCACAGTTGACGCTCAGAAAGTGGGACAGCCAACGAGTGCTTAAAATGTAAGTAAGCACTTGTTTGCTGTCAGTCGGGCGCCGACCGTTCGCCTGTGAAGATGCCTAAATGCTCTGTGAAAGAGTGCAAAAATAACACTCTTACAAAACGCAAAACACATGGGATTTCATATTTTAAGTAAGTATAATTCCCTTACTTGATTCTTAAAACCTTAATCATGTTAAATTAAGTATTAAACGTGTATAAATAATTAATTTAACGAATTCAGTTAATAAAATATTTTGTCCCTTTTGAAATCATGATTTGGAACAATGAAATACATGGAGTCGTTATTTTTTTGTAAATATATTATATTTATTTTAAATTTATGATTTTTTTAATTAAATTTATTAATAATTACAGATTTCCATGAAATGAAATAGTAAGAGATAAATGGCGTAAAATTATTTCCAAAGAAAGGAGAGAAGAAAATTTTAAACCCAATTACTCAAGTGTGGTTTGTTCAGACCATTTTGCCGATTCCGATGGATATTATACAGAAAAAGGGATTAGGAAAATTAAAAAGAATGCTGTACCAAAAATAAAGGTGATAAATTGTCATCAGCTACATTGTCCTTAACTAATGTTTACTATTTAATTTAACAATATGTATGCTGTTGGTGTACCTATAAATAAATAAATAAATATTGCCACATTTATTGACTTTATTTTAGATTGTCCTAACTACAAGTTTAAATGAGGCAAGGTGCAGTACAAGTGTAATAGCTGAAAAATATTTGATACAGAATTCATCAATAGCAAGCATATACTAGGTACATACTGCCCTGTAAAATGACTATTTAATAATTTGCGGCTAATTCTAATAAATGTTTTCAATCAAAGTGTGCAGATCATAAAAATTTGCCAACATGAACAAAGTTGAACATTCTGCTGTCAAATAATAATTTTAATGGTTCATTCTCGCGATTTTTCATTTTTTCATTTTTCATTTTTATCTTGGATTCTCGGATTGAGATCATTTATTGGAACCGGTCGTTAGGCATAATTAGTACAACAGTAATTGTGGCGTCATCATTTATTGGAAACATATTCATTTCCAGGAACCAGCAATTGAACCAATAAATAATGAAGGATCACCAATACCATCAGAATTTTCATCAATCTTTAACACAAGATTAGACGTTATTTTTGAAAGATAATTTGAAAGAACGCAACCAAAAATTTAAACTTAAATCTAATTTAGTGCGAAACTTAAAAAGGCAGAACAAAAGATTAAGAAAACGAAATGATAGTCTAAAAGAAATTATTAAGAATCTAAAGAGCAAAGGACGATCTTAGTGTGGGGCCAGGACTATGTATGTGACTGTTGGGTGTTATTTATTTATTTATGAATCACGCTAAGGCAAAACAGTGCTTATTTCATATTCATAACTAATAAGCTTTGTTATCTTCTAAACATTTATACTCTATCTATCTCTTAATGTAAGTAAAATTATTATACAGATATCGCCATTCTCATCTACATTGTACGCCACGTGGTCAACATTTCTCACAAATAAATACAAGAACTATTTGACTCCATTCAATCTTTGTCCAAGTGACTAGAATGTTTCTTTTAATAATGTCAAATTATTGTCAAATTCAAAAACGATTAGAAATTCAAAAATTTCGAATTTAAGAACGTTTGAACATTCAATTTAAAAAGCTACTTTATGCCGCGTCTATAAGGTCATATTTGTGTTAATTTAATTAAATTTGTGATGTTTATTTGTTTTGTCTGTCGAGGACACTGTTTACAATGATATTTGTATGGAACTGTGCATCTAGGTATATTATTATATCGATGGCGATTTGTCTCAAAATTCTATTGTCACTTATGCACTATTCAATTTCACTATTTGGGAGTCAAGTGTCACGCGAGGGGTGCATTGTCCATAAATAAAAAAAGCAAATTCTGTTCGGTTCATGTTGCAAGGCAATCTGCAAGCTGAGGTGACTCTCAAATCATTCACGCCTGGCAGTCGCCGCGATGCTATTCAAAGTTCAAACTATATATATGAAATATCGTCATGATTTAAAAAATAACTAAGTTGTTTATGAGTATAGTAAATACTTTGCGTGTAATAAATGCGTCTAACAGATAATAAGCAGAAGCAAGCGCATAACAGAGGTGATGAAACCTTGTGATAGATACGCAGAACGTTGGAATTTATTCTTGTTCTCACTCCGTGGCCAAATATTTTGAGAGTCGGATTAAAAATTAAATGCGTAACGTAAGGCTTGTGGAAGTTTCAAGGCTTTAGTCTAAATTGGAACGTGTTTGGTCAGAGTGTAATTGTGTTCCTAAGTTGTGGCTCGTTAGTTGAATATAAAAAATATATATTTAGCGTACAAGATACAAATGTCTGAACTAGATCATAACAGGGTTTCGTCCCGTGAACAAACCAAAAACCGTCGGCAAGACGTTTTGAAATTATGTATAGCATCCAATAATCTTAATGTGTTGATTCTGAAGACCGAACATGAGAAGCGTCCGGTCCTGGAATTTGATTAGAATAACAAAGGCAGAAAGAAAAAGATGTATTATTTAATGTACATGGTGGTCTACACTCTACCTGTTGGTAAATGGTAACTCTCATATCATGCCAAAGAAAAAATATGTGATTGTCAAATAATAAATACAATGCACTAGAACGATGATAAAATGCACCTTCACGTCAATTTTTAGTAAGTCAATACCATAATCAGGCTAGTCATTACCAACTGAAAATGACTAAAGTGTAGGTCTACCGCAAGATTGCCATCATAGTGGACTGTAGAATTATAAACTGTAATTGTTATTAATAAAAGCTTATTTTGCACTGACGCGACGGGCTAAATTCATAAATTTTGAAAAGCTCTGTACGGTAGTTACAAAGGGCGAATACGGAACAGGTGTTGAAAACTTCGAAACAGAAATATGTGTATGTTGCAATGGACCAACTTTTAGCAGATTTTTAAACGTTAATAAAGTTCATAACACTTTGCAATATTTAACATCCATTTTATTTATTAAAACTGCAGTGAGTTAATTCTATACATGATTTTCACGAAACGTTTAACAAAGTGATGCTTTGACACGTTGTTTCGTAGTTTGGAATGTTTCCAGCGAGCTGTGAAACTATGAACATTGTAGATATTGCTTTGATCTCATTTTTAGAGTACCGCGGCCAAATGGCAAATACGGAACCATTTCGCCATGTCCGTCTTTCCGACTTTGGTCTGTTTTTTGTCTGACCGTCCGTATGTCATGGCAATTTTAATCGGAAATTATCGACACTAGATAGACGACTGGATGGTAGGTGTTTTCCATGGAGCGCTACCAAGGGTGGAGTGAAATTGAGAAAAATATTTTTGAGGTGTCTCTCTGTACTATACATATAACTGTACCAAGGAAAATTAATATTAATAACATAGGTGCATATAGGTATCCATTAATAGGTCTTTAAAAGTTATATTAATATTAAATTTCTATATTCGGACATACAGACGTGAAAATATATATGTATATTATTTAAGTCAATAATTGACGCGATATGCGAACTACACACCTGAAAAATCTGAATTTTCAATGAAAGTGGGTTTCACGATGACGTGTTAATTAGGTTTTGAGAGAATGGGATTTTAGTAACTTTCATCGCTGTTACAGAACCCTTCGTTATGCGTGGTTAGATACGTACTTCAATGGCTTTTATTGGCACAAATCCGCACTTTTATATAAGACAAAATATAGTCATTAAAATGTATTCACCCTTAAACAATTTATAATGTTATAGTGGTATGGATAGGCCGCAGGTTATATATACCTATCCTATAACCTTCGGCTATACAATATACATACATATGTACAGTACCTATCTGAATGTTACGGATTTAAAACGCTGTTTGAATCGTGTCTTGTAATACATGTGTTTTCTATCCATGCGAGCAGAGTCCGCTCTTCACCGTAAGGGCGCTTTGTCACCGCTCCCTCTGGGCTCCAACTAAACAATTGTTAAACATTCTACCTGTATATGCTCATACACTTCTACACATTAAATTTATTTTTGTGCCACTTTCAACACTTAGATATTTCTAGATAAGTAATATAAACTCAAAGTAAGCATTATCAGCATCGGCCACAGGATGACCACTGCTAGATCATATGCCTCCCCTAAAGATGTCTATATTAACCTGTTGGAATTAAGCATAAACCCTGTTTAATCTCCTACTTAAATTTCGAGTTAAAAACTAATGAGATGTAAGTTAAGTCGAGTTTAACTTGTCGAGTTACTCTAGTTTTTATAAAATCAAGATTTAAGCAGTAATGCTGTTAATCGCCCGTAGTCGTTAACTGAGCCGAAGTATCTTTACAAATAAAATTAATCTTAACAGAATGACCAGTAACGGCGCGTCTCACATAAAACATCTACACAAAACAAGGTTTTTCATTGTCTCTTGCTCATGCAACAATGGACCATAGACAAAAAAAATTAGAAGTACCATGTTTTGTGTAATGTTTTAATGCAGGGGACACGACTTAACTGAAACATATTATTTTATGACTTAGGCTGAGATCTATAGGACTTCGACTAAGTCTAAGTCAAAGAAACGAATTCGGCGAGGATTTGGAATTTTTTAATCGAATTTTGACTTAGTCTGAATCATTTTTTGCAAATTACGGGACACCTTAATTATGTAATAAGAAGCGTTGACATCGCGTCGACAATGTAACGTAATCGTCACGTAGACGTCGCGTCGCGTGGCCCAGAATAATTATAGTTAGTGCCTCTTGAAGTTATTGAGTTAAAACCAAAGAGATTTAATATTACTAACTATCAAGAAGAAGCGCTATCAAACAAGTTTCAATAAAAAAAACGCTAGTAACGCCATTTACCACTTATTACAATGCGATGGTGCTTATGACAATTTACTCCCTAGAATATTTTGTGAATGTTCAAGAATCACGTAAGACAATTTTATTATCTAAACATTATTACGCTGGGACGACATTGTGCGTGATGTTTCTAATACGATTGAGTGACTTATGACCATGAGGTCACAACTTTTGGATCACAAGTTTCACGTCCCGTCTATGTAGCTACTGTTGAATGACTGTAGTTAAAACTCTTGATAAGATCAGTACATGGTATATTTGATTACGATAAATTGGCTTGTAGTCTAAACAACGTTTCTTTTTAAAGTACGGATAGTTGTGAAAATAGTTACAAAAAATATTATAACATCTTTTATATTGGGGTTAAATATCACTACATTATTTTATTTTCCTCCCGCAACAAGTCTAATAGCGATAGAAAATTGATCAGATTTCCGGATTTATTTCGGAACATTTCTGTGCTGGATTTTCATCAATTTATTTAACACTTAATAGATCGCAACAACAAACATAATTATGCGCAAACATTGCCCATATTGCATAACATCCCGTTCCTTAAATTACAACTTAATATAGGTCCGATGCAGCATAGTTACTTGATACTGAAATCGGTTTTGTGCCAAAATCACCTGAGTGAGCGTAAATTTCGATGACTAGTCAATACAGTCGCGATCGTGTCTCGGATCAAATTGCGCTGATGATCCATTGGTAATATCAACTGATTGATAGTCCACGTTTAAAATATCCCATTTCTGTCTGACAAGTAAGGGCGTTTTAAAAACGACGGGCCAAAGATACTGTGTTATACAGCTTCGTTAGTTAGAAGATGATATAACAAAATGCATATTACTATCTCAAATTGCAACAATTAAATATTTATTTTCGTTTAGTTTTATATTGTTTGATATATCACAATGACCTGTAGGCTGTAACTAAGATTACTTTCTACTTCGAACTCATTTCTTTCTTTCTTTCTTTGCGTGTAGCCGGTTGTGAAGCGAGAGGCCGCGGGTTCGATTCCCGAACCGAGCCAAAAAATTTGTGACCCAGAAATATTTGTTTTGGATTTCAATATTGTAAGACCGAAAGTTTTTCGCAGTTTCTGATCACAACACAAAACTAGTATCTAAGTATGGGATCACGATTATGTGTGTCACTTTGTTAGGTTCATTTATTTGTGTGGTCGAAATTCGACCATGGATTCATTTAATTTTTAAGTTTGAACTTTATTAGGGTTCTTTTGTCAAAGATAAAAAACGTTTATGCACTTCTTCTTCATATGAACTTTAACTATATCAAAATTCAATTCCTTCAGTACAATCCCTTTAAAAAGGTGTACTACTCGTAGATAAAACGTTTTCGCTTCACGTATTAGAGATTATTAGACATATTTAAGACAAAATCAATGTACTCGTAAACAATTATTAATGTATCAAAACGTGTAACGTATAAGACGTCGCGGCTGATGAGTCTTTACGCCATGACAGATCAGACGGTGGAGTGGTGCGTCGCGACTCACGACTCGCGGGGCCAAATCTGTCACGAGTGAATCCTTAATGCCTCCGGTGAGGGGACTTAGAATTTAACACTGCTAAATTCCAACCCCATAATGAAACCAAGGGTGTTGTCAACGTGTTATACGTACATAGGAGATCTATGTTCACCCAACTTCATCAGTATTTTTTATTTTTTTAGAAAGAAGAAAGAAAGAAAGAAAAACACTTTATTTGTCACAGACACTAAGATACATTATAAAGAGGTTAATATTTAAAGCATAGTAATAGCTAGCCGTGACTGTGACAGGTAGGTGACCACTCAGCATAATGTTGTAATGTGGTTTCAACCACAGTACAATGCTGGTTTTCAGTGTCAGTTTTATGTATGCTTCTCAATATCCGGCAAATATGGACCGATTTTCTTAATTCTTCTTATATTTAATGGAGCTTACTCCAAAGGTCCCATATAATATGTGATGGTTTACTAAGATGTAATGGGGTTTAGAAGTAGATTTTTAAGTATTTAAACTTTTGGAAACGCCACAGTGTAACCGGTAGATACCTTAAAAATAGTTCTGAAAGATACAAGTTCCACATTCCTTAGAGCTTAACTATGTCTTATTAAGATACCTTTAAAACTAATGAATAAAGACAATCAAGAAAGCAATGCATTATTTCTTAATTAGGTAGTCGATCGAAATGATTGGTTTTCTGCTAAAATATAATAGAATAAAGAAAAAATGCTCTAATTCCGTAATTTTTCATCCGGGCACGGCAAAGTGACTAATTACACTACACCTGATTGTAAGCGTAATGAAGGCCTAAAAACAAATATAATATACAAAGATAATTTTATATGTATGTTATTAAATCGATAGAAAACAATCGCAAATGAAATATACCTGTAAACTCCATCCATAAATTTTCTAAATAATATAATAAAAGATTGTCTGTAGATTTTACTAAATATATTTGATAGATCAATTTTCAAGACTGCCTCCGTGGCGTGGTGGTATTTCGGTACGACTACGGTTCTGAGGTCTCGGGTTCGATCCCCGGGTCGGGCAAATTGATATTGGATTTTTCCATATCAGCCCGGAGTCTGGAATTTGTGCCCGATATGGCGATAGGCTCGCCCCCTATCACATCTGGGACGGAACTAAGCTCGGCGAAATGTGGGTGTTCTAGTTCGCTAGTACGCCTCTGCCTACCCCTTCGGGGATACAGGCGTGAGCTTATGTTTTATATGTGATGTTTATGTATCAATTTTCAACTCAATCTCTCATGACAATATATTATCTTCTTCTTTATACCTCTACAATTCAAAAGTACCGATATTAACATTTCCAAATAGTCTCTTTTGATACATTATCCTCTTTACTTTATTAAAACATGCAACATAAGCTCAACGATAAGCTTGACAAGAATAATTATGTTAACATATCACAGTAAATATCACACATTAAATGCAACAACGCACTATAAACTTACTAAAACTATGAAAAAAATATGCTATTAAGTATAAAGTCGCAAGTTCAGTTAGATTCAGACGGCACTCCATAACCATAAGAGGATATAGTCAAGAGTTTCTCCGAAGTGTGTCAAGTTTATCGGGTCACTGTGATAAAGGTAACAAAGATTAGAAGAGACAATCTACAAATAGTAAGGACTAGGTCACAGTATTTAGCCCTTCTATTCAAAATCAAAATGTTTATCAGATCAATAAAACGAAGAATCGCAAATACAAAGCCAGTATATACCTCGACAGCTGTATGAAATAAAAGAACAATCTACAAACTGACTATTATCTATAATAATAGTCTATGATAGGGTCAGCAACAGCAGCCGGAGCAGGAAAATTTCTGACAACCGTAAATGTATCCGAACCTGATGCGCGTCTATGAAATTTGTATGAAATATTAACCAAACGTCATCAGTGCGCAGCGAACTCGAATACATTTACATTTACTTTACTTTTTCATGCTCGGGCTACTGAAGTCATGTAAGTTTCCGTACTCTTAAATTCTAGATTGTCAGTTAACAATAGCAATAACGTGATTCCAAATATTTTGCCAATGTCTAGAAAAAGATCGATATATTCATCAAACGTAATAGTCGCCATCATATATCTTTATTATACTTAAGCTATAGCTTCGTCACAAAACCCTTAAAAGTAAAAAAGTTAGCCGTACGATCATCTCTATAAATATTAAAAGCCGGCATCTGGGGGTTGGGTTTAATAACTCATGAAATGTATGTAAGCAAGCGGAGGATGTCTGGCACTCCACAGCTAAAAAATACCTCCGCAAACCCATTGTTAACGCTTGTTGTGATCCCTTTGAGTTCGGTTGTCGTGCGTCTCGCGGGGGTGAGGGGTGTGGAAGCGGGGGGAGGGGGTGCACGCAGTCAATTGTTTCTTAATCGGCCTCGAGGATCATATCTTTGACTTTTCACGGATGGTATTTTGGCTTCAATAAAATATTTTGATTGATTCTCAATTTAAGACAATTCATGACTATTTTCGTTGTATGTATCTGGTAATTTTACCCGAAAATATTATAAACACCTAACTACAAAACAATAATGTATATACAACCATTTTCATTAAACTAATAATAATAACTAATATTTTCATTAAGTACCTACTTACATATATTCCGTACAGTGAAAAATGATCGCTCTGAATGCCTAGTATATTATTGGCTTATTGGTGACGATTTTGTGAATAGCGAGATACATAGGCGAGATATGGACATAGTGTTAATGTAATCTTTTATTTAATATGTTGAATTGAATGTACAATTTCAGAAAAATATTCATTTAAAAGTTAACAATAGATAATCAGGCCCGCGTTCCAATTGAGCAAATAAAGAATAATAAGATAATAATGTATTATTTACAAATAATTATTTCTGAATAAAACACGAATTACGTGAGAAAGACTCCAGTTGGGGTTCAAGCCAGGCAGGCAGACGGTCGTAACAACTAAGAAGCATTCGTACAACATACTTGAAAAATAGTTTTGCGACAACTCCACATAGTGTGTAAGGGCAGGTTGAAACAAAAGAACTCGAATTACGTGATGATATCTGTAACTTTTAACTGGAGAACATCGTTTATCGTCCTAACTCCTAACTACAATCTTAGTTCCAAAATATTCTCCATACAGTATTTTATTATAAAGATTAAAGGCGACTTGCAGCGCTACTACTAATCTCTAGTTAGTCCTTAAACTCTATTTATCCTACATGCCTATATTTAAATTGAGATTTGGAATAAATCGAGATTTATCGAAATTCTGCAAATTACCCTAGTAATGCTTTAGTAAAAGGCTCTATGTGCAAGTATTTTTTTTTATAGCAGAGATTGGCAAACGAGCAGATGGGTCATCATGGTAGGTGATCTCCACCGCCCATAGACCCAAAAAGAATCATGGGTACGTTGCCAACCTAAAAGGAGGGAATGGAAGGGGAGGGAATGGAAGGGGAGGGAAAAGGGATTGGGAAAGGGAGTGGAGAAATGGGCCACCGGAAATCTCACTCACCAAACGAAACGCGAGAGCAAGCTGGCACTTTACGTCGGTTTTCTGTGAGACAGTGGTATCTAACCGGTCGAGCCGGCCCATTCGTGCTATAGACTTTGTGTATTTGTCGGGTGATTTAACGGGGATGCAATGTTCGCCTTTATATGGACAAACCATTGAAATATTAAATTCACAGTTTTATTTCGTGATTTTATTTCAACCGTATTACGCTTTTCTGTAATTAAAGACACGAAAATTACGTTTCTATGGCAATGGACCTATTTCATTTTGGTCGTTTTTTTACAACACAGATTTTATTCAATACATTTATTTTATATATTGGAACTATTCAAACGTTTGTATTCGTTTCTCCGATATTTATTTATATGTTTAAAGATCGAGTCTTGTGTCGAGGGAATCTGGAACTACGAGAGAGACTTTCTGTCTCTCAACACCCAGACCCTAAACAAATATCTGTGGGTCGCACAAATATTTGTCTCGGTGCGGGGATCGAACTCGCGGCCTCTCGCTTCACAGCCGGCTACTAGCCCGCTTCGCCACTGAGGCTGAAATCCACACTAAACTAATGTTTCTCAATATAATACCTCTATGCATTATCTCGTTACGTCATCAAACCCAGATGAAAAAAACAAGGTTCGGTTCCCCGACAAGCGCGAGAGGTAATCCGCTCCGATCTTCCGATATTATGGTCTGGGATAGACGCATCGAAAACAATGCCTTTTAAACTATGTGAAATTTGCGAAGAGCTGATGGTGCTTGGTAATCCTATAAAGCTGATTCGCTTGTCGATAATAATATAGACACAATCCTTTATCACGCTTTTAATATTTAACTACCTATTCGGAATTCACATTTATTTATAGCTGTTGCTCGCGACTTCATTCGCATGAAAATTTAAATCAATAAATAAAAGTCAGTTTCTTTCCTTATTACCAATAATATTTCCAAATATTCACTAATCTACCCACGGAGACTGTACATTTCAAAAATAAGCCTTTTATTCTGATGTATAATCTATATCACTGTAAAGTTCATCAAAATCTATTAAGATTTTCTTACGTGAAAAAATAACACACATACATACAAACTTTCGCGTTTATATTATTTTTTTTATTTCGCGTTTATATATTAGTGTGAGTTAGATTGATATAGTTATAGAATGATTTCTTACAGCGATAATGCCGCCACTTTGTTTACTGTTACTTACTTTTTTAAATAATTTTGCCTCAGCAGATTGATTGGTGACTATTGGCGTAGCGTATAATCGAAATAGCCTTTTATAATTCTCGTAGTATTCGGCTGATTATAGCCTTCAAAATACAGAATGAATACTGATGCAATGTGGCTTTGAAATTATTCCACGAAATTTAATCACTGGAATATGTGAACTGTGATTGACTACAGCCTGAGCAGGAATATTTTTGACGATCAAATTCGTATCGAGCTCGCTGCGCACTAATGACATTTGGTTAATATTTCAATATATCATCATAGACGCGCAACGTGCTCGATTCGAATTCAATGGACAAATATATTACCATATTTACGATAAATCAAAGCCATCCAAGTGCATATCTGCCCACACAATGTGAATGGTTCCGAAATAAGGACGAACGTCCTCAGCAAATATTCAAGTTAAAATGTTATATTTCCCCACCAGTCAAGTATAACATCCCATTTTCTGAAAAACCATGGAACACACCAATTTTCGATAAAGGGACTTCTTAAGTTACTAATTATATGTAGGTGTTTCGTTCTTGCCATTTGTATACGGAACCCTAAAAAATTAGTTTTAAAGTATAAGTGAAATAAATCAAAATGAATAAATAAGAGACTTAATAGTTTTAGCAGTTAGCTGATTTAATATTTAATGCAGCGCTATTCGACTGTAGTGCGAAAATAAATTTGGTGACACAGGCTCACGGCTGACACATCGCGTTCAATGCACGTATATCTAAACAAAAATCGAAAGAATTGTTGAAAATTAGACTATATATATAACACTATCTTTATCTTACCAATCTACATGTAATAAACTATCGATCTCATGGGTCACTCTCCGGAAAATTATTAATTCGAAATTGAAATTTTTTTATGGCCGTATAATAAGTTAGTTTCCAAAATATACTCTGTATGGAACTAGAATTAGGAACATGGGGGTTAAAATTGAACTCGGCCATGTTACTAAATAAAGTAACTTTAGGGCGCAAGGTGGATATTAACTTATGTCATACTAGAGGCGCGTCTCCTGCACATCTTTTTTTTTTCAAAGCAAAACACAAAAACACCTACACAAAACAAGGTTTTTTGCTGTCTCCTGGTAATGGAACAATGGACCATAGACAAAAATGTGTAGCGATACCATTTTGCATATATGTTTTTGTGTAGTGTTTCGACAAAAATTTGTGCAACCTTTACTTATATTTTTATTCTAAGATTTTAAAGCGTAAAGCGGTTGATCAACGAAGTGTCTATTATTGTATATGTCTACTTGACTTAATGAACAGGATCGCAGGACAGTTCCCACAGGAACTGTACCAGGCTCTAGGCTTCAAACCGGTTTCCTTTATGACCCGTTTTAATCCGGTTTAATATATTTCGCGTTGAGTGAGGCTTATGAGAGCATCACTTAAAACCACCATTTATTCGAGAGCTATTTCTTCTCAATATAGTATTTTCTTTGTTACTAATAACCATCTATAAAAATCTGAACAAATTTAACCGGATTAAAAAGACTACCAATAATAGTTTTGGAACGGAATTGAAAATGTATTTATAGATTAAATTAGCAAAATAATTAAAGAACATTTAGAAATAGATTACGATGTAAAATATGTAGAGGTCACTCGTGAATTCGTGATAAACGAGCCAGCTATTAAAATCCCGAGAGCAAAGACCTCTGCTGAGATAAGGTCTCTACTCTCCACATTATTTTTACCTTAGAAAATAATATTATTGCACCAGAGGAACTAAACTATGTATGTAGATCCATAATCAATCTAATATGAATTTGTATGAAGTAGGAAGTAAATAAATGCAGAAGGCTCATCAAATCATGACTCAATTGAGACTGTTACAGAAATGACGAAATGTTACACAGAGTGGAAGAAAAATTAAGAAGAATTCACATTCACTATTAGTACTAAAAATAAAATTCTGAGAATAAAATTAATTAAACATGACAATTTTATATCGGCAGCAAACCAAAGCATTGTCGCATTTACTGATCTAACTATATTTTGTACCCTATATGGTGCAGGCCGCTTCCAACAGGTCGATCTGGAAATCTTTGGGGGAGGCCTATGTTCAGCAGTGGACGTCCTATGGCTGATGATGATGATGATGATGATGATGGTGATAGGCTCGCCCTTTATAACATTTGGAAAGGAAAAGAGCTCAGCGAAATGTGTGTATTTTAGTTCGTTAGTTCTCCACTGCCTACTACTACTACCTTCGGGGATCCAGGCGGGAGCTTATTTAAATAGTAACATACACCAATTTCTAGAGAAGTCAAGACGTTTGAAAAGCTCTACCAAAAAACGATGTTTTCTTTCTATCTGCCCTTAACCCTTAATGTGGTGTTGGCGCAACTCTTTTTCAAGCATCTTGTAGATAGGATTTGGCTTAGTTTTTTTGACCGGCCACCTGCCTGACGTCAACCTCCATTTAGAGGATCCAGTCCCAGACAAATAAATAGTGTTAGAAAAACACTACGCCCGACCTGGGAATCGAACTCAAGTTCTCCCGGTCCATAGCCCATATACACTGCCGCTAGACCTAAGAGACAACTCCACCGAAACCTATAAACTTTGTAAATGCAACATTGTTTACAATGACGCTGCAACGTTGATTTGTCGACTGCCTATCCGGCCGTGTTCTAAGGTCGTTGAAGACAATGTTCCACTAAACACGTATTGCCTTAATGTACACTTATACAACAAATGTTGAAATCCAAACAAAGCCGTGGGCATTTCTAACAGCGTGCCATACATAAATTCATATAGTAATGGCTAGACCGTGTCATATGATTCCCGACTTATCCTAGGATTGCGCGGCCATTGTTATTCATCGTGGTTCCCCAGGGATCTCTGGTCAACGAATTTTAACACTACAATAATATGCCCTGTATATCATTTTGACAAACCCTTTTTGCAATCGGTGTTTTGAACAGTATCAATAGAGCTCACGGAATATGTTATTATGAAAATAAAAAATTAAATGTCGGATTTCTTGTAAATAGATTGCTCTATTTTTTACATACGTGCAATTAGAAGCTCTAATAATTCAAATGTAATAATGTTATATTAGCACTAACACAAACCAGAGTGAGTACACTCGATACTTTCGAGTCAACTTTTGCTAACTTGTCTTATTTATTATTTTTCTAACATGAAAATCGTATCATAAGTCCTAAATTAAATCTAACACCCCTCAAAATTCTCAAACATTACCACTTATATATATTGGCACGTTTTAAAAAATCGCTACACATTGTTCAAGCTAGCACTAGCAGGGAGAAAGCATCATTAACCACAATCGGTACAAAAATATGTAAAGCTAGACCGGTAAGTATACCGGATGTTGCAGAAAGATGGTACCAAAATAATTACACATACCTAGGAAGAACATTTTAAGCGTAATGACAAATAAAAAAAATCGAATTGAATTAATGTAACAAGTTTTTTCTTCAATTATTATTAAGCATACTATGATTTTAAAATATAAATACAACCTGTAAATCATCGTAATTTGCATAAGGGAGTGAGACAATTGGTGTATACTTGAAACATAATTAATGACTAAATGACACCAAAGCAGTACCAATTGACCACAATCATTATTTTCAACACAAATCCATCATACAATAAAATTATTACACATTTAAAATCTATAAGCTTCACTAAAAAGAAGTTTGCCGATAAATCGCTAGCCACCCTCCCTATAAGTATAGTTTTCATGGATATTACCTCTTGGCAACACCTTGTATAAGGCTCGGGTTCCTGCAGGACGTACGAGTCACGACGGATTGATGAGTGTGCAGCCAACCAGAGTGGCATTATTACCGCGTCTGCGTCCGGAATTATGGATCATTCACGTGTACAATTAATATGTGACTCTGCCATGAGATTTGCAAGATTTTTTCCTAGCTGAAACTGCCATAGGAGCAGGTGGATTACCTGGTGGTAATCTCTACCTTCCATAGACAGATCATACACGAATACAACGAGCACGTGGAACATGTGACTCTGCCATGAGATTTGCAAGATTTTTTCCTAGCTGAAACTGCCATAGGAGCAGGTGGATTACCTGGTGGTAACCTCTACCTTCCATAGACAGATCATACACGAATACAACGAGCACGTGGAACATGTGACTCTGCCATGAGATTTGAAAGATTTTATTTCTAGCAGAGACAGAGACTGCCATTGAGGAGGTGGATCACCAGATAGTAAGTAACCTCCACCTCCCATAGAAAACCATGATACAAAAATAATCATGGGTGAGTCAACCTTAAAGAATGGAAATGGGGATTGGGAAGGAGAGGGCCACTGGAAATCCACTCATCAAACGAAACGCAACAACGAGCCATTTGCCAACACCTTGGTTTTCTCTGAGACATTTGTACCAAACCGGTCGAGCCGGCACATTCATCTTTAGACGTTACTGCATACAGCGTGGCTCTACCGCTCTTTCGTTTTCTCTTTTGAGAAGTTCATCCTCATCATCAGCCTTTATCCACCCACTACTGGGTATTGGCCTCTTCTTTGGCACGCCATATGTAACGGTCCTGTCCTCACCTGTCATGATTTGAGAAGTTACTAACATCAAAAACTTAGTGACCTACATGGTCACCAAGAATGTCGATTGAGATTTAAATTAATAACTACAGATATAAATCTAATAAATAAACTTATTTAAACTATTTTATTTAATTTCCCTTGTGGCTGATGATGATGATTATATAGATAAATAAAATCAAACTTACATTTAATCAATGAGACACTGCAGTCACGAAAACACGTTAATTCGAAAAAAATCTAAACTTTAAAATCTACTCTTTTCAAACTTTATTATGTCGTATCAGTTTGCTCGATGTCAGGATCAATCAATGTGTACCGGGCCCCCTCCACGCCCCCCGCACCCTCCGCGCCGCGGTCATCCTCCGTGTTAGCAAACGGGCCGCGAGCTAAGAGGGGTTCCTTGTCCGCACGAAGGTTTTCCGCTGGCCGTCATCCGCTCATATTGAGATTGATGTTAGGAGCGAGCTGAGCGTCGCTCCCGCACTGAATACTAACACCGACCGCCCCCTATACTTTGCCCAATTAACCCCTAAACGCTCCGATTTTGTCTCGCTCCCGTCTGCGACACGCCGCATACTAAATTAAAGTCATAATTTTTCACGTAAGCCCCTCGGGGCTCGGGTGCCAGTGTGTAAAATTTTGAGAAGCACCGATAATGTATCGATCATTATCGAAATTTAATAAGACGTCTTTGATTCTGGGGAATATTAAAAAATAAACTACTAAGTTCTGTTCATTATAGGCCATCATGCATGATTAAGAAGACTTAACGAAAGTCCAATGCATAAATGAATACGTCGCGATTTTCTCTGTTCAATTTAAATTCGTTTAAAAAAATTGTCAAACAATGACTTAATTTAGTTAATTTGATTAAACCTCTATTCGCTAATGATTGCTAATCACAAAACTATACAAAAGAAATTAGAAATTCAAACGTCTCTATTTCATCACATTTTATAGAATAAAAAAAAATATCGTGTTTAAAAACTTAAATGTAAAAACTTTTATATACGAGTATATTATAAGTCAAAATAAACTAACACGCCATTCGGAAAAGGAAAATACAACTTTTGTTCATTATTTGGAAAACTTCATTGACAGAAACGTAAATACTACACGCAAAAGATTGAAAACCTGTAATTAATTAATTAAAAACGCATTAAAATTAACATAGCTTTTACCTGACCACTTGTTCAAAGCAAAAAACGCTGTCAAAGAATAAGGTGGTTTATTCACACTTGTCACGTTGATCGTGACTGTGCAGATTTGAGCTACTTTCCATCTAGTTAACGAAAATCGAACACACCGTGCCACAGGTGTCATATGCTTGTTGTTTATTAAGTTAATAAGTGTGCAATATATTTTTAAATATATTTCAACAATAACAATATTTACAAAATTGTTTTATAATATAGAGTAGGTATTGTACACACTAACTATACCTTGTATGTATTTTACACACTAACTATTCTTTGTAAATATTGAGAAAAAAATATTAACCAAAAGAACAGAAAATTTCGATAACGTTTTAAGAATTGTTTTAGTCACTGTGACAAAAGTCACCGTTGCGTGCTAGTTCTAAGGCATCAGTGTAACTTGTACAGTTCTACTGGATATTCCTAAATGCAATTTAAATAATTAAATGCGAAGTAAAACATCGTTACACTCGTTTAGATAAATCTCATGTCAATATCGCACGATGGTCCAACAGTCCAATTATTTCTCTCCAATCCGCCACAAGTAAAGACATAGCTCACAAGTAGAGAATGTTTAATGGTGTCGATATACGATTGTGTTTTGACTTTTGAGACAGGCATATGGTGTGTTGGATTGATAAACGATTATGTAGTGCTGGCATTTAAGTATCACTTTATATATCTACATCATTCATTTTAATAGAAATGTTTAATAGATCGTAACGAAATTGCCAGACATAGAGCCAATGTATCATAACTATCAAATAGTGATTCGCACATAAAAACTCTTAAGTGACAACAAACATAAATCATGGGTACATTAATTTATTTAATTGGCAATATTTAAGCCGTTGCATTGACACGAAGCTACAGCGTGTGGGGCTAATGTGTATTACGGGCATTGTACTACCGAGATATTGTAGTTAACACCATTCAATTGTCTTAAATACTGCCTATCATGTCTATACATAGGTTATCATAGTAGTTAATCTATACCCAACCAAAAATGTTGTGAGGCCACCTCAGGCAGTCTTTCGCGTTTTTTTTTCAGTAATAATATGCTACTATTATTTTATGAAACACAACAATGATGCATTATATGATATTTGCATATATTAATAGAAAAAGTAAAATTATATTATGAATAATATTTTTTGTCATTTTCAAAAACGATTTACTTTAGAGATTATAGTAGGTGTATATATATATATTTGAAAAAGTTATTTTAGGAAAATTATCGACAATAACAACATCAGTATTATTGCCTTAGGAATATAAAAAACATGTAACTAAATTCAGTTTTTATTAACGTAATATAAAATGAATCTCAAAAACTACGCGAGGAAGCAACCGGATGGATACCAACGAGAATATTGAATTTCCAATAAACTTATTCTAAACGGATTACACGAGCCAATGAGTTATTACTGACTTGTGTAGTTATTGAATCGTGAAATCTACTAGAAAATTTCATTTTTCAATCAAGTTCTGTCAGATATTTTAAAATATATCGAAACTCGAAACTACTGTCTACGACTCGACTGCCTACCGACGACGATCCTACCTACTAATTTAGCGTTTTCAGTCTGTCGTTGTATGGCTAAATGCGACATATACATATAAAAAAAATAACGGTGATTTCGGGTAAGATCGGGCGAAGTATAAGATCGAACAGCGTTAAAATACAGCAAAACTAGATTTTCTTCTAATTAATTTTGAAGCATTGAAGTTGACACATAGAGTCGCAATGCAAATAAAAGTTGGAACATCTAAAAATGACTCCAGCTTCGCAGTATTTCAGCGATACCCGATCTTACACTTTGATCGATCTTGCCCGAACTCAACATACTATTTAGAATACTTTACAGTATATAATTATTACACTTTTGAATTATAATTTATCTTAAAGTTTTTTAAAGTGTATCTTTTAGAATGAAAATTGATATAAAAAGTCATACATTTCGGTTTAATTACATCTTCGATTAGGTAAAATTGTTCCTAATAAAAATATCTATCAAACATATTAATTATAACTTTACCGTCTTATACTTTTGAATGTTAGTTTCTTTGTTTTTTTTTAAATGAGACTGCCTCGGTGGCGTAGTTCTATTTCGGTACGACTACCGTCCTGAGGTCTCGGGTTCGATCCCCGGGTTGGGGCCAAAGTGATATTGGATTTTTCCATATCAGTCCGGAGCCTGGAATTTGTGCCCGATATGGCGATAGGCTTGCCGCCTATCACATCTGGGATGGAACTAAGCTCACCGAAATATGGGTGTTTTAGTTCGCTAGTGCGCTTAAAACACCTGCCTACCCCTTCGGGGATACAGGCGTGATCTTATTTTATGTTATGTTTTTAAACGTGTTGTGAATTTAAATACTTTATTATCATCGGATATGCTTACGCTTGTATATCTTATTTCAGTCGCTTGGTGTAATAGAAAGCATAACACCGGACTTAAATTCCAGCCCAGAGTAAATTTGCAACTGCAGCTCATCATCATCATTCATGAGTGATTTAACATTTCTCGCTAGCGACTTCATAAAATATTTATATGAAAAACACTCCAACGCCTCTACTGGTTACTTGTGGAAACAACGTATTTTATACAAAATGAGTGATTTGACACTTCTCGCTAGCGATTTAATAAAATATTTATATGAATAACAGTCCAACGCCTCTACGGGTTACTTGTGAAATTAACGTTTTTCATACAAATTATTTTACGTAGTTACTAGCGAGAAATGCCTAAATCTCATGGTCTAGTTACTGGTGTATATTTTTTTGTACTGCAAACACGTAGGTATTATTTTAATTTTTTCGCGAGTTTGAACCCACTTATATATATATATATCTGTCGTACGTAGAATACCCTTGACGTGACTTACCCATCCATACTTGATTAATGTCGATCTCCAAATACTCTGCAACCATTATATCGGCGTTCGATACAATGATTGGTTTCATATTCATCGAACAGAACCAATATTAATAGATCATTGTCAAACATTTTAAATTAATACGTCTGGCTGGTTGATCGTAAAAGAAAACAATGAAATCATTACGACATGCAATTCAGAGACTCCGAGAAATCATGTAACAGTCAATACCACAATAAAGCATATTACTAAATGGCCAGTTGATTAAAATATACGGTTACTTTATCGTACTGATTAGTTTTCTAGAACGCTTTTACCTGTGGGAGAAAAGCATTTTCCGCATAGCTGGCTGGCATAGTGTCTTTTTTTTTCATTTGAATACTGTGACTGGGAACACAATAGTTAAAGCCAGAAATATGAATTTTAATTTAATGGTTGGGTCAAAGGACAAGTTAGATAAATGTGAAAAAGGTTATGTTAAGACTTTGACTCAAAATATTCCTTCCAAAATACGTATTCAATTGGGGACCAGTATAATATTATTGCAGCCTCGGAGTGTTATTTTCTCAAATACTTTACATTTTATTTACTAATACTCTCTCTAATACTCTACTCATGTAATCCATTTAACCCGTCAGAGGCGGCACATATATATGTTACATAAGCGTATGGGTCACCGGAGGCCGAGCCGCCCGTGACTATGTAATTCACGATTGTATCTCATAAGGGTAGGTGAAGACAATTAATTTCCATTTTGCACAATGATGTCACTCTCGCTTTACCAATCGCTTACTTCTCATATTACGTGAGCGCCAAATATCCAAAAATAAATTAAAATTAAGATGACAGAAGTACGCTACGTAAGTTTCATAATGGATATTTCGAATAACATATAGATAGGTACATATTAACGATACATACTCTTAAGCCGCAGGTAAGTAAATACGAAAGACTTTATTTACTTACTTCGCTATCACAACAACGCAGACTAAATTATTGAACGCTAGGTTTTTCCTTAAATGCCACATAAGAATTATTCCATTGACATATTTACGGTGAATTATACCAGTCCGACGCGACGCGCCGGCGCAGACGGTGACGAAAGCATACATCGCTAGCAATTTGCATGTCGCCAACTCTACCATGGTGACTGTGGAAGGTCACACCATAACCGACTGGACTTTATTTTTAGAAATTTGATTCTGCATCGATAACCCTACACCACAGACATGTACACTTATTGTTAAGCAATGACATGCTACCATCTGATGCAGTTGTAAAGGTACTTTAACTAAAAGTAGGTTGAATCTATTTGACTGTTGCTTTATTTATAGATAATAGATGATGGAGGACGAGGCAACACTAGGAAAAAATGAGGCATGCCTAATGTATGGAAAGAAATTGCGAATTACAGATCCCATTATTATAGCATCTTCTTCACACTCCGGAATTAGTATTATTATAAATAAAACACTGATTTATACATCATATAGGTCTTATGACACGGTGACAATTTACATGTAAATAGATCGCGAAACTAAAATGGCGGAACCGGCTTCAAAGTAAACACATATTGTTATGCCAAGTCCTCTTATTTTTTCTTTAGTTATTGATGCTATCAAAGTGATGGTAAAAATAGCAGTCAGTTGTTAGTGACCGCAACCCAAGTCTCTCGTTGGGGATACGACGCATTTTTATCGGCGACACGGTCGCCAGCCTCCTAGAATGTTCCGTAAAACGCAAGACACTCCTCCTTGTCATTTAACTGTAATCGGTCGATGTGATGTCACAAGATGTAATAGACATTACACGTCGGTCTTTTAACAAATCACAGTTTAAAAAGACGAAATAGTGTATTTATACGGAAAATTCTGGCATCCCTGTATCCCTCAATACAACATAACCCCTGCATGCATCAGTGCCTCGTACAAAACAATTCATAAAAAGCCCTAAGCTGCGATCGCTGTTGCGCGTCGCTATCGCTAAGAACGGAATACTATCTTTAGATTTCCTAAACCATTTCTGATCACAGTAATTTTATTTACCAAATGAAATAATCCTCTTACCCTTTGGGTCAAAGATCATGAAAAACATTACCCTATCTAAGCAGTTGTGTAAAAACTGACACGCGTGGCTTTAGTCTAAAATCTTTTTATTATACCGGCGACGATTTCCTCTACACCCTAGTCCTGAGACATTTAAAAGAGGCGGATGATGCCATCATTATTAAGATTAAGCGACACATCCACATATACCACTATTCGATATTCTGTGCCTAAACGCAAAAAAGACAATGCTAATTTATTTTAATACAAGTTTAAACAATATATTATTTCGTTTAAAATTTAACAATTTTCGGTAATTAATACAATTTTTATTTTAGACAAAATAAATTTAAAAGATATTTTAGAATAACCGTGGCCTTGTAATTCCATATCGCAAATAATAAAATCTCTACAAACATAATCACTTATCTAGAAAGTGAATTTTATTGAAATGTCATACTTGTTATCAGTTGACACATCCGAGCTCATTGATTATTGTGTTAGGAGTAACAAGTGTCAGGAAAATAATGTTTTAATCTCGCCTTATCTAATCTAATCCAGTGCAAAATGGGCCAGACTGAATTTGCAGAGTTTGCCTACATGTATGTGCTGTGACTATGACTAACTTCATTCTTTTACACAATTAAATGTAATTGACGATTTTACATCTTTGCTCATTCGAAAAAATAACGCAATAACGCGTTTCTGTTTGTGTTAGGTTTCACGATAACTCTCAGAAACGTTTTATTATGTATAATTTTCCAATAGAACAAGTAGAACAATACTAATCAAAATGCAGTATATAATCAATTTGAAAAACAAATAATTTGATTAGATTTTTATGTAACGTTAAACGTACTAACTTTATATTTTAAATAAAACAACAATAATGTACGTAACGTTTGAAACAGTATTTATCCTAAAAACGTACTTTGTTGCCTTTGTCTCCACTTTGTGAGAGAAATATATTTTATCTTAAAAGTTATATAATAGAGGTAGAGTTATTTCGCTTTGACCTGTTACTCTTCATAACAAACTTTTCTGAGAATAAAACTATTTTTCACTAACCAAACAATCTAATAACTAGCTACAACAATCGTTAATTTACTTTCCGAGAGCAGGAAACTAGCAGGAAGCTATAAACCCGAGTTCCAGCTAAAACTCACGTAGATATTGTTTGACTACGTTTCCTAATAATAAGCTTGCTCTACTGAACATAATTGCTACTACAAAGTTTACAGACATACAAAATAGCCAATTTTAGACGAATAAAAGTAATTAAAATATAATTTGTTATGTGATACATAGCTACAAAACCGATACTCTGCTAAATCAACTCGTATCATCTTAAATACGATTTGTTTTATATAAAACTGCATTAACCCACAATCCAGTAACTCAAGTGGACCGCTTTATGACTCACCAGGCATTCCCTAGTGAACAAAAACGTCTTTCCTCCTAACATCATTATACAACACTGGCTCTACCTATTGAAAGCTTTTGAAAATCGACTAAAGTAAGCAATGTACGCTGTTCGACAATTTGTTCATAAACGTTGAATGAAAAAACAGGTTTAGCTCGTAAAGGAACGTTCAAGTTTATTTTATTCGCAAAAAATATAATAAAACAGTTTTACTTATACGAGGAGTTAGTGTTGGAGAAATAGATCCCTGTTAAAATCTAGTCTAAAGTGGGTACTATAGGAATTGTTTTATTATACTTTTAAGTTTTAACCTTGTTACATACATATGTAGGTGACATTGGACTGTGCTATAATGCATGTTTTAGAATATGTTGTTTAAATTCAGCATTTATAACCATTAAAATACTACTATAACAGTCATAAGTATAAACAGCGATGGTATCTTGGATGATGTATTTAAAATACGGGGGTTTGTATTGTAGTAAATGGCAAAAATTAGTAAAACATGTAGACCAATTCGAAATCTCCAAAAATTTAGAAGTGCTTCTGCTTATTGTGAACTGCTTCAGATAAGTTAAAAATAAATGAAATAATGAACGTCCCATGACCTGATGATGAATAAAATTGTAATAAGTCAAAAGTGTATTTTCTACTGCCTCCGTGGCGTGGTGGTATTTCGGTACGACTACGGTTCTGAGGTCTCGGGTTCGATCCCCGGGTCGGGCAAAGTGACATTGGATTTTTCCATATCAGCCCGGAGTCTGGAATTTGTGCCCGATATGGCGATAGGCTCGCCCCCTATCACATCTGGGACGAAACTAAGCTCGGCGAAATGTGGGTGTTCTAGTTCGCTAGTGCACCTCTGCCTACTCCTTCGGGGATACAGGCTTGAGCTTATGTATGTATGTATGTATGTATTTATTGAATATTATATTGGAGATATAGCCCAAATAAACTATCTATAATCACAAGCTTAAAAACTTAACAGATCGACTTTAAATTTGTATGGTACCACCACCGGGGATACAGGCGTGAGCTTATGTTATGTTATGTATTTTCTAATAAATACATATACATATTTATCATTGACGTGCATTAATTTTTCTTCGGGCACCTTTGCCCATTATGACGCATTACTTGCATAATTTGAGGTCTTCGTCCTTCTTAAATAATACTTCTAAAATAATAATTTGTACTCATTCTCAAGGCCGGTTCAAATCACGAACAGTAGGCCGACAGGACCGACGTCGTGACTACCAGGAGATAAGCACTGAGACAATACATTTAAAATACTATAAATGTCGTGTAACCGTGACGGAATGCCTGCCGGGCACCCGTGAGCCCGTGAAGCAAATCAACCAATACGTGAAATCAAAACGAAATGATTTTTTCATGGATGACTGGGCAATGACAATCCACGGCAAATGAACTCTAATATCATCGGGCTAAGGAATGAGTATAATTATACACAAGGTTACGCATATTACTCTCATATAGGAGTTCTACGAAATGTTATATTTTTTATGTAAACAAAATCTTGCAACGAGCAGAAAGTATTTGTTGTTAAATAAATATGTAAGTTAGACTATTTTCTAAGTTTCTTGACTTTGTAAAGTTTAATGACGCGCTGAAGCAAATAATTTACGCTATCTGGGATTTGAATCCAAAACCTTGTATATTTCTAATCTGATATTGCCACTACAGAGATGATGTGAAACAAGGGTCAAAAAAGGCAATAATCATGGATAAAACCTTATTTAATTGGAACCGTACAGTCACTGCCATTTTTTACTGTATGACCTGCATTAATTAAAATTAGTCTAACCAATTTTGCTACCTTCGTACTATTTGAATATAAACGAAAAAAACAAATTAATACCAAACCTAAATCAAACACCCACTTTAATAATTATTCAATGTGAGCTGTATCATTATCATCATCATCATATCAGCCCTATATTATCCACTGCTGGACATAGGCCTCTTCCCTGTCACACCAACATTTCTTCTCCTGCGCTAGTCTCGTACACGTTCTGCCTTGAACTTTAACGATGTCATCCTCCCATCTGGCTGGTGGTCTACCTACTTTCCTTTTGGCCTCTCTGGGCCACAATTCCGTAACCGTCTATACGTATATACATACTATATCATACTATACTGAATCATAATACCTGTGTATAATAAAAATGTTATAAAATGTATAAACTAAACTAACTTAGTATATAATGGCAACATATTGATGATGGATGCTAATGTTATATTGTAGATATGATGTGTAAAGTTGATAATTATGCTTTTTACTGTACTGACTTGTTATTCTATTTCTTACGTCATGATTAAGCAATTTTGAATTGAAATTGGTTAGCTTTTTATATACTCAATAAAAAAATTTTGATTAAAACTCGGTTCAATCAAACCTTATAATCAGGCGGTCCACCTTAAATATGCTAATGGCTAAGATCGTCTTTATTTGATTTAACATAGGCACGTTAGACGATAGAGTGACATGTATCTTAGGATCGACATTTGATTTTAGCACATTTCTCAAGGAGTTGTGGTTTTATTTAGTTGAAAATAATGGCACAGTATCGCCTCCTTCGCCTCCTGGGTCTTGAGACATCATATGGGCTGTGGATCGGGAGATCGTGGGTTCGATTCCCAAATTTCTGATTTAATTTGCACGGGACTGGATCCCTCAGAGGGGGTTGACGTCAGGCAGGCAGCCGGTCGTGAAAACTTAGCCGTCACTTCCGCAACATGCTTGAAAAAGTGTGTCGCATCGACCCCACATTAAGGTGGGATAACGGCAGATAGAAAAAAAGGCAAAGTAGAAATAAATCTGGTAACACTGATATTGACCACTCCCGATTTCGGTGTGATCTATGACATGGTTAAACACTTTATCATGTATATTAAGGACAGATGATTTATATCTACCCTAAAATATTATATATCAAACGGTTGCAAAGATAACATCATAATATAATCTAATCTCGTGTGTAAACTCGCAATACACTGCGAATTTATTATGATGTGAATAACTGACTCAGGAGCGTAATATACACGTATACCGCTCACGCTCGTATCTTCGAAAGGGTAGGCATATGCAAATTAGGACACCCACTTTTCGGCAATCACATTTCCTTGATGTGATGCGAGCTTGTTCCCATATCGAGTACAAATTTACGTTTCGTTCGGTAAGTGAGATTTATAGTGGCCCAATTACCGCCCCCTCTCTTTCCCAATGCCTATTTCCTCCTTTTACGTTGGCAATGCTCCATGATTATTTTTGTGTCTATGGGCGGTGGTGATCACTTATCATCAGGTGACCCATCTGCAGCCCAAGCAGGGAAATTTGTGACAATCGTAAATGTATTCGAACTCGCTGCGCACTGATGACATTTGATTAATATTTCATACAAATTTCCTAGACGCGCGTCGAGCACGAATACATTTACGGTTGTCAGAAATTTTCCTGCTCGGGCTGCAGCAGCCTGATCGTTTGCCAATCGCTTATATGTTTTGACAGCCTCCGTGGCGCAGCGGGCGAGTAGCCGGCTGTGAAGCGAGAGGCTGTGGGTTCGATTCCCGCATTGAGACAAATGTTTGTGTGGCCTACAGATATTTGTTTCAAGTCTGGGTGTTGTGAGACCGAAAGTCTCTCATAGTCTCTGACACCCACGGTACATGTTATACCTAGTGTGGGGTCAGGACTAGGTGTGTGACTGGTAGGTGTATTTATAGGTGTATTTATTTATAGCAGATGCTAGAAAATGAGTTATGGTATGTAATCTTCGCCGCAGATTGACACCCGTGATATCAAAGATGTAATAGGCTTCTGTTAATTTCACTACTGAACGAAAACATCAGAAACCTTCGAGTGAAGACATATCGTAGGTTTTCTGAGATATAGAACAGCGGCCTGAGCAGGAAAATTTCTGACAACCGTAACTGTATTTGAACTCGATGCGCGTCTATGAAATTTGTATGAAATATTAACCAAACGTCATCATTGCGCAGCGAACTCGAATACATTTACATTTACATTCGTTTTTCGTGCTCGGGCTACAGATTAAGCCGGTCCATTGGTGCTGTAGATTTTACTATAATACGATCTCAGTAACCTTAACAACTCAACTTACCAACGTATATGTATACTTTATGATATCATTTTTTCATAGGAATGGAGAGTCATTACTTTCTAATATTCATAAAGTCATTATGTGATAAAAACATATTGGTAACAATCACAATCAATGTAATACGCTTAAGTATACATTAGGAGATTATTATACATATTTTACATTGAAATAAATATTTTTAGTAATATTAACAGAAAAAAAAATTGTGGAATTCAATAAAATTAACAATAATTGACTCTAGGAAATCCACTTTTAATTAAGTATAGCAATTGAACTGTGGATCCATCCCTCAGAGGGGGTTGATGTGAGGCGGGCAGCCGGTCGTAAAAGGTAAGCGAAATCCTTTCTGCAACATGCTTGAGGAAGCATGCTGCGTTGACCCCACATTAAGATGGGATAAGGGTATAAGAAAGAATTGAACTGTGGATCAAACATCCAGATTACAATTTATTAAAAATAATATTACTATAAACAGGTTGTTAACTACCGTGTAAATACATTTTATGGCAATTAATTTTCTAAACCATCAGGTTTGGTTACACTGAAAGCGATTTATTTATTATTTTAGATATTCGCACTAAAAATTGTATTTATTTTCATATATGTTTTACATATTACACATCGCGTCATTTTATATTCAACACACAAAGTAATTTACAAGCAGCACACACGCGTTCAAATTGCAATAAATAAAAATTATAGCTGAGTGTCAACCACACAGGATGACGTAATGTGCCATGACTACTGATGCTATACGACCGATTAGTTTGCGATTATTTGTAATTTTAATTTGACTATTATTTTCTCATGATGGTAGTGTCACATTGCTATGTATACAGTATACGTAATCATCATTGTTTTCAAATGAGGACCTTTTTGGAGACATGGTCTTAATACGTATAATATGCATATTTCTCTAAAGCTTACGATTATGCTAATCAGAAGCTATTGAGGAAATTTTAATCGCAAACATGCGCAAGATTATCTGTTAATGTTCATATTACATTTACTTCTAATTACATCCAAGCAGCGGTACGCTACTAGGAAAAAACACTGTCTCAATAGTTTTGGACCCATCGAAATCCGACTTAATGTGTTATTTTTACAAAAAAAAATGGTAATGTTTGTTTTCTAAAGTACCAACTTCAACTAAATTGAACATTATTTGAAAGAAAAAAGAAATTTAGATTGTGAACAAAAATAATCCCTTAGAAAATCGATATTTACATATTCTAAGATTGACCCAATTATGAGTAGAGCAAGTGGCTCCATAAGATCTACAAACAAATCTACACGTACCTACCAAAAAGCGAATGTATAAATAGTAAACAGCCAGAAATTCTAAATAACATGATTCATTAGTACAAAACAAGACACTAAGCAATAAAAATAAAAAATACCATCCAACATAAACATTAACTCTCTTATGAATGTGTAATCAGTTACATTATCTCGGCCCACTAAAATAGAAGAGTCAATGGGACGTGACTTTTAACCTACATTGATTTGTATGCCTACTTACAAATTTATAATTGTAAACATAGATATAATAAGATCATTATGTGACCAAAATGTAAGACAAATAGACTGTTCCGATTGAAGAAAACTTACTATTCCCAGTATAGGTGTAAAGGAATTTAAAAAATGTTATAATATAGTTCCCACCAACATGGGACGATTTTTAGAAGTTCCAAATTTTTTGTTCGAACAATGTATTTTTTCGTATGTGACACTTTCAAAATACATAGGATTTTAAAATCACAAAAAGTACGTAACTATATGTTTACGTACACACATAAACACAACAAATTCTAAGTCTAACTAACTCGCACAAAGTACACCCATGCTCGCTGGTAGTGTGAACCACGCCTTAGCTCAGCGTTCGCGCAAATTGAAGTGACAGAGTCCAAGGAGGACAAGAATATTCGAAACCTCTGCATGACGTACAGATTATTGTTACATGGACGCACAACAGTTTTCTAACTAAACACGTAAATATAAACTCGGGTGTCTTAGTTCCGCTTCGCTTTACTCAGTACATTTGTAATGGTTAGAGCTAACCACAGGAGAGTTTTTAATCGTGGGGCAAATACAAATTTAGTATCTACTTATTTTACCAAATACTTTCTCTAATATCAGCTCTGAATGAAGACGTTGACAAGAAAAATCGTGGCATAACAAAATGTTCAAAATAGATTGGCCTTTTCAAAAATCAATCAGCACTTCCACTATCATTAGTGTACTGTTATCGCGGAAAACTTACATACTTGATGAAAATGCGGATTTTTTTAACTCCTTCGTGTCGCGGGCCACACACTTTATAGATAAGATTACAAACGGGACGCTCTAAAAAGGGGACATTACGTAAACTTTACGCATTTACCATAATTCTGAATATAATAATAATAATATAATATTAGCCCTGTAATATTACTGTCCCACTGCTGGGCACGGGCCTCCTCTACTAATGAGAGGGGTTAGGCCTTAGTCTACCACGCTGGCCTAATGCGGGTTGGTAGACTTCACATACCTTCGAAATTCCTGTTAAGAAATTCTCAGGTATGCAGGTTTCCTCACGATGTTTTCCTTCACCGTTATAGCAAGCGATATTTCACAATGAAAATACACTTAACATAGAAAAGTTAGAGGTGTATGCTGCATTTTGGGGTTGGTCTCGAACCTCCGACACTTGTCTCGGCAGTCCGTACCATTCCCAACAGAGCTATCGCTGCGGTTTCTGAAATTTAATTCTGAATATAACACAATTTAATATTCAATAATATTTAACGGATTTATAAAATAGACAACTACTGCTGTATGCTTCGTTTGTATGCAAAACGCTTGTTTCCTCAAGTCTCAAAGGGTACGACAAAACAAATAATACATCTTGATTCTAAAAAGGTGATCAAAAACATTCGATTTGACATTTATTTAATTAATTTTGACATTAATCAGTTTCGAAAAAAAAACGAGTGTTAATGCAACAGAAAAACGTCTCATTTAAATGACTGTACAATAATTACACTGTTCTACATTTTAATTATAACTGCATCCAGTAATAAGAACATGTTCATAATAATTAAAAATGTAACTCATATAACCAGACATCTTCGACTTCTGAACTTAGATAACGAAAAGTCCATAAGTTAATGTTCCACATTTTATAAAAGTAATATGTATGGAACCAGATGATTAAATACATAACTTAAAACTTTATATGCTATCATAGTTTAAGGAAAACGGCAGAATAAACAGTGTTACTCGGTTTCGGTGATAAGAAAATCGTACATTTCGAGAATCAGGTACACCTAAGTACATTTTGTACTAACGCAAAATTTAACATATCGATTTGTGATGTTTTATAGCTGAGAGAGGCTGGCAAATGAGCAGATGTGTCCTGATGATAATGACCTGATGATAAATGATCTCCACCGTCCTTATTACCTTATAATGATGGGTAAGTCATAAGTAGTAATAAGTACGGGAAAAGGGATAGAAAAGGGGAAGGCGCAGTTGGGCCACTGGAACTCTCACTCAACGAATGAAGCACAACATTGAGCTGCCAACTTACGACGGTTTTCTATAAAATTTTACGGACTAGCTTCAAAACTTATCCGACCGTGACTAATTATGGGACCATACTTGGAATAAACTCTATCGAACACAAAAATAATCTTGAAAATCGGTCCCCATTTGGCGGAGACATCACATAACATATTATGTACATAAAAAACAGATCTCCTCCTTTTTTTAGTCGATCGAAAACAGTGGTGTCAAACTAAATGAAATCGAATGTCAAATGTCGGGCCATTCGTGCTGTAGACGTTAATGTCTACAGCGTGGCTCTAGCATTCAACTCAGTAGGCGGTACGTTATATGATATTACTATGGGAACCTAAAAACTAAGCCAAATCCTTTCTATAACATGCTTGAAAATGTGTGTGCGCCAACACAACATGGAGGTCAGGTGGCATAAAGAGGAAGATATGTAAAGTACCAAAAAAGTTTAAGTTTTGTTTAAACTACTAGTTTATAATTCGGTATATGATAGCGTGAATAAGTGCACAAGTCGACTAACAATATTATATGGAATCAGGCGTCTAGATTACCTAATTTGTATTGTGGTGAATACCTTACCAACTTTATGTAATATAACATTTATTTATTATGACTAACCTGTTGAGTTAGGTATTTATTCACCAATATAAATTGACCAAAGACGCAATTTTCTTGCAGTATCGTATCACGACTTATCAATTTATACACCCCATGCACGGAATTATTCTAAAATAAAGAACATGCACAGAATTCGGTAAATCACGTATACATCGCCTAAAAATTTAATTTGCTTAAATCATTATAGGATTGCTCACGTTTAGCGTCGTCTTGTGTATACAGCTACTATTACAAGGTCTCGGATGACATACATTCTTATTCTGGCATCGTCAATACTTCCTCGGCACTACTCGACAACAGACACGAGAATTAGCATGCCAATAACTCGCAAGTCGCAGTGCATTTCTTATCGTATTTCACATATGAAATGAAATATTTATTTAACTCTCTGTTACAAAATAAAAGACAAGATTAGGATCTTCCAGTAAGTATTCATAGGTGCTTGTGTCAGACGACCCTCTTCCACATTGTAGTAACATTTGATTTGTAATTGCTAAGTATTATTAGGCCGCTTCCAACAGGTCGATCTGGAAATCTTTGGGGCAGGCCTATGTCCAGCAGTGGACGTCCTGTGGTTGATGATGATGATGATGATGAAGTCTTATTTAACCAAATTTTAAAATAATTTGTTAACTAGCGCTTATGTGCTTGTGTATGTGTATGTGTGCGTGTGTATAACATATATCACCTAATTATACTTATCGTTGGATACATCGGTTATAGAATTAAATGTGACAACATAGACTCACGCCTGTATCCCCGACGAGGTAGGCAGAGGCGAACTAGAACACCCACATTTAACCAAGCTCATTTCGATCCCAAAGGTGATAGGGGCATAAGGGGCCTATCGCCACACCGGGCAAAAATTCCAGACTCGGGGTTGATACTGCATAGAAAAACTTAGTATCACTTTTCCATACCCAGGGATCGAACCTGAGACCTCAGGACGGTAATCGTACCGACGCAGAACTAAATGCTGTTTTGTTAAGTTTAATGACTTTTAACGTCAGAGAGATAATAAAACATTGCATAACTTTGATAGATGTAACTCAGTGATTAGATATCAATAATGCATCTAGTGTACTTGACTGATGGAAGATAAATCAGTGTAAAACGTATTTCATTGTCAATATCATCATCATCGTCAGCCACAGGATAATATATCATCATCATCAACCATAGGACGTCCACTGCTGAACAAAGGTTTTCACCAAAGATTTACATATCGACCTGTTGGAAGCGGCCTGCATCCTGCGACGAATAATAATATATAATATAATATAATTATTTATATTTTTTTAATCGTTCTATATTTAATAACTCTTACCGCGTTACTGCAATAATTGGGTACTTACTAGTTTGTTTTTTTTATTAATTTTATACGAAATTTGCGTCGTCTAAAATATAAAACCGAAAGAAATATTCTCAAAAATAAAAAAGTTTGATGAAGTGGCCTTTGATGTTTAGTGTAACCGTCAAACTGCAGGAAAGAGAAGTATCAGTATAATCACGTCACGCCTTAATAGTACGTGCGTTGGAAAGGGATAGCAAGATATCTCCAATATATAAAATATGAATTACTGTCAAATTTTTCAAACAATTTTAACGCAGTTTTCACAAAAGGGTTTTTTATTTGCTATTACATATAAATATGTGTGTAAAATCAAACGTAGTCAAGCACCCGATTGTAAATGAATTTATAAATATAAACATATCACGATTCACCAGGGAATTAACATGTTGAACATCAGAATAAGACGCATGGTTGATTTTAATCGCGCACTTCATAAAAAAGACTTACGTAAGTGTCAAAGTTCCATGAAAACAACATTCTGTTTGTATTCGTCGTGTTCGCTGACAAAATGGTAATAATTGCTTTTAAACAATGGAAACGGTCAAGGACTAACAGATGGCTTTAGATTTTGGAAGTGTAACTACATTCAAAATAAGGACTTTAAAATTTTAATACGTATATTCTCTTATATGCTAATTTAAGTAAATTAAATTTTACATTGACTAGATCAGCATACAAAAATGATTTTTGCCTTCCTCTACCTTGCTTTATCCCACTATAATGCGGGATGTGTGCAACACATTTTTTCAGCACGTTGTAGAAAGTAGTCGTCTTAGTTTTTTCTACCGGTAGCCTGCCTGACGTCAACCCTCGAGGGATCCAGTCTCAAACAGGTCAACCGATCTGGCATTCACAACTCACAAGACCTCTCGATTCTCGGCCTATACACCAGTGGCAAAGTGTGAAAATTTTCAAAAGGGAAGCCGAAGTTGTATTTTCTTTGAATTAATACCTATTTGTTAAGTCGATGATTTAGCAAGGGTATGCCGGTAGGAATCATCTTCTATGGACTCCTCGCCACTGGTATACACGTTGGTACTAGCTCAAGGTGACTGAATATGAATTGTATTATAAACATAAATTTGAGATAGAGCTTTATGTATATTTGTCGTAATGCCTGCCTGACTGCCTCAGTAGCGTGACGACTACCATCCTGACGTCTCGGGTTCGATCCCCGGGACCCCGGGTCGGGCAAAGTGATATTGGATTTTTCCATATGAGCCCGGAGTCTGAAATTTATGCCCAATATGGCGATAGACCCGCCCCCGATCACATCTGGGACGGAACTAAGCTCGGCGAAATGTGGGTGTTTTAGTTTGCTAGTGCGCTTGTGTCTACCCCTTTGGGGACACAGGCGTGAGCTCATGTGAGTATGTGTGTGTCGTACTCATGAGCAGTTTATAAGCTTGGATCATTCTAGAAATTCGAATAGGTATAATGTGTGTTGATCAGTATAAGGCTGAGCTCATAGAGCGAACTTCTACTAAGTCTAAGTCAAAGAAACGAACACAATGAGGATTTAGAATTCCTAAATCTTACTACGAGTCATTTTTACTAGAAATAGAAAAACTTTGCTTAGTCTGTCTGTCAGACTGTTTTTATTCTAAAAAATGTCTCGGTCTAAGTCATAGTTCGATTTAAAAATCCTATATCTTCACTGAGTTCGTTTCTTTGACTTAAACTTAGTCGAAGTTCGCCCTATAGATCTCAGCCTAAGTTTGTTTACTATATCGCCCTACATGTTCACCGGACGAACGCCAAAAGTCATCGCGGTGTTGCCAAGGTCTCGATGTCAAACATGGCGGGATTATTATTATCCCGATCAATATGCGTGACAAATGCAATCTAAGAATTCATGCTCACTTAGGAATACTCAGCTATACACGATGACCTCATTTATGTGCATAATATTATAAATTAAGTGTAACTCTATATTAAGCAGTAGTATAAATACGAAATCTTTGGGGAGGCCTATGTCCATCAGTGGACGTTCTGTGGCCGATGATGATGATGATGATGATGATGATGATGATGATGACGATGATGATGATGATGATGATGATGATGATGATGATGATGATGATGATGATGATGATGATGATTATGATGATGATGATGATGATGATGATGATGATGATGATGATGATGATGATGATGATGATGATGATAAATATGAATGTATATAGTTAATAGCAAATAGTTTGTCCTTCTTCCAAGCACATGATCTATCAACCTTTTCCAAAAAAAAAAAGTTCTCAATTCTGTATTTTTATGCGTGTTCCGTGATATCTCAAACATATGTGGACCAATTTTCAAGGTTATTTTTATGTTTAAAGAATCTCACTCCAAGGATCAAAAGATCAAAATATGACGATGGAGTAGGTACGGATTAAACTCTTAAACAACATAGACGTGGCGATTGGAATTTTGAAGTCGGTTTTAAACTTTGTAATTACGTTTATAGTTCGTGAAATCTTCCATACGAACGTTTGAAGCAAATTATTTTGTTTACCAAAATTTATCGCTTTTTAAACTTTTTTTTATAGAAGTTATTTGCAAACAAACAAGTGGGTCACCTGATGGCAAATTATTTCCACCGCCCATAGATATCCAAGACACAAATGTATCATAAGTGCGTTGCCAACCGTAAACGAGGTGAATGGGGAGTAGAAATGAAGAAATTGGGGCATCAGAAATCTCACTCACCGAATGAAACGCAACAGCGAGCTGTCACTTTATGTCGGTTTTCTGTGAGATAGTGGTATCAAACCGGTCGAGCCGGCCCATTCGTGCTATAGACATTACTATCTACAGCGTGGCCCTACCACTGTCTCAAAACCCTATAATAACCACGTTAAATTTATTAATTGATAACGAGTTAATAATCGAACAAACACGTCATATTTAGAATGACACGGTCAACCTATGTACACTCCTATTCAGATACAAATTATACGCATATTGTTAATTATTTGCTGCACATAGGTGCCAAGCTTCCGAGCTTCCTAATTAGCAAATAAGCACCGGCTTATGACTGATAGCTTTATAACTCACTATAAGTAAACTATATAAATTCCAAGAACAATGAAACGGGTTTATTAAGGCCGCCGCGCCGGGATTTTAGTCAGAAATTCATCACAAAATTGGCGCATAGAGACTATACCGGATCGGATAAAAAGCATTACGCGCTTGCACTTATAGCCCCTTACTTATAAAAATATTTACAGGCTTTTTAACTATAAAGATAACTTGTCCCTTTCATTTTCAAACAATGTGACGACTAATTTTAAAGTTAAGAAGCGCGTAAATGTATTTTTAAGTATGGGCTATAGTATTTAATTATGTAAAACTTTGGGCCTTATTTTTACAAACAGTTTAGCTAAGCAAATGGCTAAGAATAGTCTGTCACTTTTTTCTTCTGTCACATTGTTTGAAAATAAAAGAGATAGACTATTCTTTGCCATTTGCTCAGTTAAACTGTTTTTATTAGTAGTTAAGGCCCTTTATCATTAAGTTAAGTAATTATAATTAAGTAGCAAACCTATTTTAACATCATACATTAACTATCAAAGTTTTTTTTTTAAATATATCCAACAGTCACACACATAGTTCTAACCCCACACTAAGATCGAGTGTTGTGTCGTCGGTATCAGGAACTACGAGAGACTTTCGGTCTCACAACACCCAGACCCGAAACAAATATTTGTCGGCCACAAAAACATTTGTCTCAGTGCGGGAATCGAACCCGCGACCTCACATTTCACAGCCGGCTGCTCGCCCGCTGCGTCACGGAGGCTGTCAGTATGAGATGCAAATTGTATTATTGTCCCTGGAGACATGCGCCCAATAATGTATTTTAGAGCCTAATGTAGTAGTGCCACAAATTAATTTATACATGATACTTCCATTTCAAGAAATTTTATCTGCGTATTCAAATTTCAAGAGTCCGCATGCATAAAATGCAATGTGCTTTATACTGAATAATTAATAAATTAATTTATGAATGAATAGTATTACTAAACATAGACCTTCTCCAATTTCCAGGCTGACCTATTGGATTTATGTTCAGTAGCATATTTCTTGTGTTCTTCTTCAGTCGCCTCCTTGGTATAGTGGCAGCATATAAGGGCTGTGACCCTGGAGGTCTGGGTTCGATTCCCAGATAGAGCAAAGCGAATGTTCTAATTTAATTAGCTCGGGACTGGACTGGGATTTGACGTCAGGCAGGCAGCCGGACGTAAAAATTAAGCCAAATCCTTTCTGCAACATGCTTGAAAAAGTATGTTAAAAAAGAAAGTAGACTTCTCCAGGATACACACGCCTGTGCGTTATATTTAAAAAGTAAGTGTATGATAATAATATTTTGATTGAATAATGAGTGCAGGGATGTGCATCATATCCGCTGCATCCAGGTTAGGCAACATTGAAGGCGTATGTAGGTCGCGCGCTTTATCGGCGCCTTATCAGTGTTTCTCACAGCCCCACAAAGCGAGAGCGCTTTCTTGTAGCAACTTTTGTTATAAAAATCGGTCTACTGTTGCAAACACAGAATGAGTGGACATACAAAATTAAATAACAAAGGGCAGTATTTTGCACATTAAACGTTTTAATTCAAAATTTTGTTTGACAGGCTCCTTTCAGTATTGTAAAAATAGCTTACTTTGCTTTTAGGTACGTATATATGTTACATAGATAGACTCACACCTATATCTTCTAAGGGGTAGGTAGAGGCGAACTTTAACACCCACACTTCGCCGAGCTCCTTTTCCACCCAAATGTGATAAGGGATATTGCCATATCTGACACTGAGTAGAAAAAACTCAATATCACTTTACGCAAGATCGAACCCAAGACCTTAAGACAGTCGTATACAATACAGCTGTGCCACGGAGGCAGTCTAAATAAAATCTATTCATTTATGCATATCGCTAATATGTAAAATTGTGTGGTTACGCTGCTATATTAATTCTTTCTTTTCTTTCTAACTGCCCTTATCCCACCTTAGTGTGGGGTCGGCGCAACACACTCTCTCAAGCATGTTGCAGAAAGAATTTGGCTAAGTTTTTACGACCGGCTGTCTGCCTGACGTCAACCCCCTCTGGGGGATCCAGTCCCGGGAAAATTAAATTAGAAAATTTTCTTTTCCCGACTTGGGAATCGAACCCAGGACTCCCCGGTCCACAGCCCATATATGCTGCCACTAGACCAAGGAGGCGACTCTGAAGGCTGCAATATAATTCAGTAGGGTTAAATGATGAAGAACGAGTAAGGAATGAAACTTGAATTGTAGAGAAAAATAGCACATTCGTCATGATTTGTTTATTGTAATGGAATACGTGCACAGTTGCATGCGCTGCATCTACGTACACACTCATAATGAATATATAAAAATAAGTTCAATTATATAGAGCATTCCATACTAGGTATCACTCTCAATGGCTCCAGCAGGAATATTTTTGACATTCGAATTCGTATCAAGCTCGTTGCGCACTGACGTCATTTGGTTAATATTTCATACCGATTTCTTAAGTTTACGCGAATGTTATACACTGAAATAAAACAATTTTTACGGATTCTATCACGATTTGGTTTTATTTTTATTCCCGACGTTCCGAAGGCTTTGCAGTCTTCGTGGTCACGGGTTGGTTGGTTAATATTTCATACAAATTTCATAGCGTCTATCGAGCTGAATTCAAATTCGATTGCCAAAAATATTTTTTATTTTATGTTCCTGCTCGAGTTGCAGATCGAGCCCGTAACCTGATCAGAAATCAAATACAAAGAAGACGAGTTACAGAGCCACAGTGGAAGTGTGAAGTGAAGTGAAGGGTGAAAAAGAAAAGTGAAGCCACTATGGTCTATGTCAGATGAAGGAGGTTGTGACTGAATTACCAAATAATGCCTAGAAGGGGTAAAAGAAAAATAGGCAGCCCAGCATACAGTGAACTAAAAGATTAAAATATTACAAAACGTTGACGAGACTGGCGCAGACAAAAAATGCTGGTGTAACTAAGAAGTGACTATTTTCGTCTAGCAGTGGATAATAATTGTCTTGAAATTAAATTAACCAAAAAATCAGAAAATAGCATAGTTTTAAAGAAGACACATTTTTCGTCTACTGAATGTTTTACAAAAACTAAAGTATCAGCATTTTTAATACACCGATCTAGATGTAGATCTATGTCGATATCTATTACTATGTAGTAATAGAAATACATATATGTGTTTTTTTTACTAATGAGTTTTTTATCTAACGCATGAGCAAGCTTCCGGAGTTTCAACGATGTTATTTCAAATAATTCGGTATATGTTAAAAGTAATAAAATACGAGTATATTCCTTATATGAAGATATTATGAACTTAATTATACGATACGATGAAAACTAGAGCGAAATCTTCAATCTATACCTTCTGTCGTCAGAGGCCATTCATTTATTATATTAGTCGATTTAGGGGGGCGAGTGAGGCGATGTTTTATTTTTTCGTACAAGAGGGCGGGAGGGAGTCTTGATACTTCTTACATAAGATCATAAAAATACTCAAATTTAAGATAATACTTTTAAAAAAGCGCGTAGGTACAATAGTGCAAGAGGCCTGGTGCGCTCGGATTATAAAAGGTTTTTCTTTAGATTCTTACATAATCAATTTTGAACATGGGGGAGGGTGGCGGCCTATTCTAATTTGTTTCTTATATGGGGAAGGGTTTCAAAATATATCAAAAATAGTCGTAATAAATAAAATGGCGCCTTAGCGATATACTGACGTGGTTATCACTATCAAAAGTTACAAGATAATAATAAATACACGCAACAGTCACACACATAGTCCTGACCCCACACTAAGATCGAGTTTTGTGTCGTGGGTATCAGGAACTACGAGAGACTTTCGGTCTTACAACACCCAAACCCGAAACAAATATCTGTGGGCCACACAGACATTTGTCTCGGTGTAGGAATCGAACTCGCAACTTCACGTTTCACAGCCGGTTGGCGGTTACTAGCCCGCTGCGCCACGGAGGCTCTTATTATGAATCTCAATGGTATGATACTTTACAATGTCTTATGAAAGTATTCGTTACCATAATAAAGATTTCGTAGAAATGACACTGACAACAAAGTGATACCAGAGTACGTAGTACGAACAATATACTCAGAGCATTTGTATGAACAAAGCATTTTTTTTACGTTTCGTTCTCACCGTTCATTTATCATCAGCCACAGGATGTCCACTCCTGAACATAGGCCTCCCCCAAAGATTTCCAGACAGACCTGTTGGAAGCGGCCTGCCGCTCATTAATTGAGCGCCAATTAACTACTTAGTATTCAAAAAACACTTCATTAATTTTATTTTAGTATCAAAATTTAACCGTTTATTAAAACAATTTGGCATATTTCAGATAAATGTATTGTGTAAGTCATCGGGGGTCGGGGTCGCGCACCGATAAACCGCGACGATAACCAGAACTACGAAAAAATCACACTAATTTTTAATATACAGCGTATACATTTTTCCGTTAAATATCTGGGACGTTACAGACAAAGAGAGTGAGAACGGCTGACGATAACTTAGAGATAACCCCCATGTATATGACCATCTTGCACCAGAATATACATGATTAATGAATACTGGTAATACCTCTGTCATAGTAATTAACTTACGAGCATATTCAAGGAAAATGGTTAATAGAGACTATAGCGAAAATACATTACAGTAACAGTAGACAGTTCAATCATAAATATGGTAGATTGCACGGACTCGTGCGTTGTTTCCGCAAAAACTTTATTAAAATTGGTTGAGATGTGACGCAGCAATGCATATATAAACTCAACAATGAGCAAGAATGGTCGCCTTCCTAGTCTAGTGGCAGTATGTATGGGCTATGGATTGGGAGGTCCTGGGTTCAATTCCCAGGTCAGGCATAAATTTCCTAATTTAATTTGCCTGGGACTGGATAACTTAGAAGGGGTTGACGTCAGGCAGGCGGCCGGTCGTAAAAAATAAGCCAAATCCTTTTTGCAACATGCTTGAAAAAGTGTGTTGCGCCAACCCCACATTAAGGTGGGATAAGGGCAGGAAGAAAAATAAATAATGAGCAAGAGTGGGAGCATAGCATATCTTGTTATACCTTTCTAATGCTCGCACCGTTATGGCCGAGGACATCGCTGCAGGTCGATTCTCTAAGGTATCATTTGTAAAAACAACGTTGCGGCATCGTTGCGGCAACGATGTTTTCATTTTTGTATTCAGCAAGCTACAAAGCGCACGCATTAGCGCTATGTGTGATAACGACGCTTATGCGCTTATGTGTAAATATTGTGGTCAATAGTGTTAAAAATTGAATTCGCTATATTTTGATGTCGTAATACACTAGGTATTCAATATAATAATTATTCAAAACAAAATATTTATGTCTATCGAAACTGTGAATTAATAATAATAAAGTTATAATTTCCACTCAATCTACTAATTGATCATCTGTTAATCCATAAATATCATTAAAATTTATGAATACCTGTAGCCCGAGTACGAAAAACTAATGTAAATGTAAATGTATTCGTTTTCGCTGCGCACTGATGACGTTTGGTTAATATTTCATACAAATTTCATAGACGCGCTTCGAGTTCGAATACATTTACGGTTGTCAGAAATTTTCCTGCTCAGGCCGCTGTTGAAATAAAATAATAAATATAGCTCAAAAATACCTTTTATCACAATATTACTCACAGATGTAGTAGATGAAGTCATATCTTGAATAGATCAATTTTGACAAAAAATCCAAATGTCTTCTTATAAATACGTTAGTTCCCACGTTTCATTTAAATATAATAGACAACAATAAGCAATAAAATGTAGCTATTTGAAGTTTATGTATAATAGAATAATAATAGATTTTTACATTATCTTCAATAATGCTATTCATTATTTTCTTAAGTTGATGCATGTCTAGTAGTTTATATCTTGACTATTTCAACAAAGCTGATCGTCACCAACATTAAATAGGGAAAACTGAGAAGTTAAAAGTCATATTTGGCTGACAATAGAAAACTTAAAGCGAAATAACAAAAAAATACAATTATCGCCAACATTTTTAGAGTGATCTGTCGCCAACCAAGCGTGGTAAGGAATGTCAAAACCGCGGCTTAAACATATAAGTTTCATTAATATTATCACAGCAGGATTTATCATTTGCTAGCAGAGATAAACGCTAAGAAAACATTGAGGTCTAAATATTTCGATTCTTTGAATCACACGTGACATGTGTTGTTTGGTACGAGTACTGTACGAGCGACGAACGAGAAGTTGCGATAAGCCTATTAATACCTATTAAATAAAAATATACCTCCTCGAACGGTAAGTGTTGTGCACCTGTGCCTACCTCATCGGGAATACAGGTGTGAGGAGTGAGCTAAGTTAAGGGTACTAAAAAAATTTGGGGTGTACCTATTATAGTAGAAAAATATTTTTATCATTTTACTACTAACTACCGTAGGTAAGTACTATAACCTTATTATGAATATCATTTTTCACATAAAAGTGACGTTTACTCCTTTTCCCGTGTAGTCTTTATATTACAAAATGATAATTTGCAATACCTATCGTATTGCGCAACGTTACCATTTCGTTATCAACTCTCGATAAACAATAAAAAAAATATTATTGTAATATTTACAGTGCATTCTTGACCTTTGAGACTCTGTATAATTCTCGTTAACAGGAAGTGACCTACATTTATATTTTTTTTTACATCAATGTACTGCATTATCATAATTATTTCGAAAAATCATACGATGTAATATAACCGAGCAGTGGAAGGGCTATCGAAGGGCTGGAAAATGCTGGTCAATCAATCGAGATTGGAGTATTAAATGTAATATTAACCCTGTAATATTACTGTCCCACTGATGGGCACGGACCTCCTCTACTAATAAGAGGGGTTAGGCCTTGGTCTACCACGCTGGCCTAGTGCGGGTTGGTAGACTTCACATACCTTTGAAATTCTTGTGAAGAAATTATGGGGAATGCAGGTTTCCTCACGATGTTTTCCTTCACTCTTATAACAATCGATAATTCACAATGAAAATACCCTTAACAGAGAAAAGTCAGAGGTGTATGCTCTTTTTTTGGGGTTGGTCTCGAACCGCCGACATTCGTCTCGTCAGTCCGTACCACTCCCAACTAAGCTATCGTGCGTATTAAATATATCAGGTTTAATTCTGATAATAGCAGGGAAAATAATTGTGTCTCAATTTATGTTACTAAAATCACTCTTCACATCGATATTTCCAAGAAATTCGTACATCAATTCGTTCACGACTTTAGTATAGTAATTAGATAAGTCTGGGATCCTCGGTGCTGGCAAACTATGATTTATTGCAATGGAAAACAAAGCTTAATATATGAAAAAAGTATTAGCATACTAACATGACTTTTACAAAGACAAGCTATTCAAATCATCTTGAAGGCTGAGATCTATACAACGAACTTCGACTAAGTCCAAGTCAAAGTAACGAACTCAGTAAGGTTATTTTTAATTATGTTTTAATTGTTAAATGGATCTTTGACTTATGTAGTCCGTCATTTTTTACAAGAAAAACAGACTGACAGATAGACTAATCAAAGATTTTCATGTAAAAAAATGACTCTGACTAAGTCAAAATCTTCACTGAGTTCGTTGCTTTGACTTAGACTTAGTCGAAGTTCGCTCTATAGATCTCAGCCTAAATTTTTAAAGCCCGTCGAACTTGGACACTTAAGAGAACACTGTTTGCGCCTGCAGTTCTGCTTTGATGATACGTAGCTCTAAGGTGCATGTCCTGCACTAAAACATTACACGAAACATCATTTTACATTTTTATCTACGGCCCATTATTCTATCAGCAGGAGACACCGAAAATGTGGTTATGGTATGGTTTACAGCATACATGTGGTTTTGTGTTTTGTTTCGAGAAAAACAGGTGCAGGAGACGCGCCTTTAGAATTCTAATGGAAGAGGCAACTTTCAAACAACAGAAAACTATGCGCTTACTCTTTCTCACTGCATCAAACGAAAGAGCGATCATGCACATATAATTTCTGAAATAACTTTAACGCAATTGCTGTGCTGTGCCTTTTAAACATGGTTTGAAAACTACGTCTGCTCCATAGTTGGAGATCAAATAATTCGATAGCTAATATGAAGAGGATAGTTTCTTATCATTACACAGTCACTAGCGCGTCCGCTCACGGAGTAATAAAAATTATTCCAAAAGAATTATTGGCATACTTTGGTGGGTTTATCTATGTAAATTTTGATATCACCAAGATAGCGAGGGCTAAACTAGTGTGTCAATTTTTATCGCCATTTTTGTTGTAGTATTCAGTGGTTGATACTATTGGATTGAGGATACCTAGCAACTATCGGTGTTCATAACTGATGTTTCATTTCATATTACACGCGCACTATTAACTTAGACGCTCTTATGTTAACAGATGAAAAATCTAAGATATTTTTAACTGTATACAGTCTTTTGTAGATTCAATACTTCTAATGCACTAAAATAAAACTTTAAAATACAATTATTAGAATTAATTTAGGGGCAGAAGTTTGAGTCATTTTCGACTGGCTTCCAAAAAGGAGGAGGTCCTCAATTCATCTGTATTTTTTTATGTATGTTACGCGATATCTCCGCCAAATGTGGACCGATTTTCAAAATTCTTTTTGTATTCGATAGAGCCTATTTCAAAGGTGGTGGTACCATACAAATTTAAAGTCGGTCTGTTAAGTTTTTAAGCTTGTGATTATAGATAGTTTATATGGGCTATATCTCTAATACAATATTCAATAACATGAGATAAAGTCTTCAACCACCCAACGCCCGCACGATATGTTTTTGATTTTATTTATTAGCTCAAACTACAAATCACTGTGATTCCGGACGTTTTCCTCTCTAAAGGGAACTAAGACGGAAGTTTCATTATTTGTTAACTATGCCTATTAAGCCACAACCACGTTGTTGCTAAATTATTGAATAATTAGAAGTAGAAGACTAGACTAGACTGCCTCGGTGGCCTGGTGGTATTTCGGTACGACTACGGTTCTGAGGTCTCGGGTTCGATCCCCGAATCGGGCAAAGTGATATTGGATTTTTCCATATCAGCCCGGAGTGGCGATAGGCTCGCCCCCTATCACATCTGGGACGGAACTAAGCTCGGCGAAAGAGTGCTCGGAGTGGGTGCTCTAGTTGGCTAGTGCACCTCTGCCTACCCCTTCGGGGATACAGGCGTGAGCTTATGTCTATATCTAGAAGTAGAAGACAGAAGCATGTATGAAATTATAGTGTTTCGATAATCTTCCACTATATCTGAGACCGTAATAAATAACTTAGGCTCGACCGGTTTGATACCACTGTCTCACAGAAAACCGACGTAAAGTGGGCATCTTGCCGTCGCGTTTCGTTCGGTAAGTGAGATTTCCGGTGGCCCATTACCCCCCTTTCTTTCCCAATCCCTTTTTCTCTCTCCTTCCATTTCCCCCGTTTAGGCTGGCAACGCACCCATGATTCTTTTTGTGTCTTGGATGTCTATGGGCGGTGGAGATCACTTACTATCAGGTGACCCATCTGCTCGTTTCCCAGTCTCTGATATGAAAAAAAGCTTAAGCATAATGGTAACTTAAATAAACTGAAACTTAACTTACTTCGTAACTTGGTATATGTATCTAACACAATTTTAAACAAGTGTAACAATCTGAAAACGCATTACATCTTAATGTGTATTTAACTCGAATTTATATAGTCAAAGGAGACTGAGGACGTATAAATGTAAGTAAAGAATAACAGGTACCAAGAAATCAGTTGATAAAATGTTTAACTTTTTAAGGCTTCTATACACTTCTTTAAAAATATTGCCTTTTTAATTTCTAATCGGTTAATGTTACGACAATAGTATCGTAAAAAGTATATTACAAGAAAAACTGAGAAATTGTACATTTTATACTTTCTCTTAGTCTATTTAGTGTCTGCCCACCCCCGTAAGTGTGTATGTATATGTATACCTACTCTTCTTGGTAAATATTTATTTCTCTTCTACCAAAGGTTTTTCTAACAAAGTGAATTTAAGATGCAAACTCGAGATAAACAAGGGAAATCTTTCAAAAACATCTCAATCCAGCGAAACTTATGCAACGATGGAGTTATGTCTCAAGCAGGCGTTTTCACACTCTAAACACCCGCGCTCGTGTAAACGACGTCACATTACTATGTATAGAGTCTTGCAAAAGAAAATGAACTCTATATTTAAAGGAACACGAATATGTAATTGTAAATAAAGTTCCACCTCGTTGGTCTAGTGATAGCGCAACGAACTAAATCGTGAGGTTTTGGATTTAAATCGTAAGAATAATCATAATTTATATACGAGTTATCTATGTCTGGACTATAATTATGAAACTGCATGGAGAAATTGGAGATACTAATAAAATGACCTTTTATTTCATGTCAAACTTAAACTTAAAAGTTAAAAAAAGTTGTGGGATATTTTTCTTAAATTTTCAATCGTGAAATGACAATATGCTAAATGTGTGTCGAATTTATTTAATTAATAACCCATAGGCACTGATTCTATATTTCCATAATGTATATTTAACCTATCAGTAAATATCTACGTAGGAAATGCTGAAAGCTTTTAAGAAGTGTGCTGTTGTCAAGATGGTAAATTGAGTTCCCCACGTGATGCGCAAGTGTATCCATTCATGTAGTACATATATGTCGGTACAGATTCACATCTAGCGAATACTACCAACTTCGCCAATAAGAAAAACTGGCATTGTTTTGGAAAACATGTCGCGAACGACATATTTGGACGAATAAGAAATACTAATTGTAAAGCTATTCATATTATAAGACAGCGGATATTTAAACCAAAAATTTTAATCTACACATTTCGATCAAACTCTATCAAAATCTTCGATTTAGCCAATAACTATAATAGCAGAGTTATGATTGTCCTATTAAGTGTAATAAATATAATACATATTATACCTAAGCGAAAAATTGACTGAATCCCAAATCAAAACTGAATTCTGCGTATTGTGATAATTGTGACTGCTAGACTGCTCAAAAGTATGAATGCGTAGGACGTATTGACTGCATAGGATATCGACAACATTGTATATTAGGTGGGTATTGCTAATTGTATTCATTTTAGGAAAACGCTTTGACACTTTTATTCCGTAATACTTTCGTGAATATCTCACAACGTCCGTGTAACATTTTGTGAATATTAAGAAAATCAAAGTGGATTATTTGAGCCAGTGTTCATGTTTGTGCATTTCACAAAGACGCGGTAGCTCTAAGCTGTATAGTATACTATAGAGTGAAAACATCCTTTCCATTACATCTTAAGTGTCTATCAATTAATAACGAGTTGTAGGACTGTTATACACAGTTTAGTTATAATGTATAACCAGCAATGGTGATGGTTGAAAATTTGGAAATTATAGCCAGTGCGTTTTTCTTTAATTAATCAGGGGGGTTTACCACCATCTCTTATAGCAGTATTATTATAATTTTACTTCGTGTTTTTTTGTACGGGAAATGTACAAGTAAGATTATAATAATACTGCTATAAGAGGTGTAAGTAACCTGTGCTGTGCCCCTCATAATACCAATGATTATTTGGCATGTAGGTGACATAGTAGGAATCATGTTATATGGCTCTTGGCGTCTGATTATACGACTGTACTTTAGTATATGGAATAGGCCCATAATTATATTATATACAAGCTATACCATTGACTTATATGTAAGCTATACTCATTAGTTACATTGTCACATAAATATTTTGTATTATTAATCTCAAAATTCTCAATAGGCTTACAATCTTTACAATGAACATTGAGTAATTGTGCTCAATTGATATCAATTACTGAAATTAATTAATTAGTGTATGAATACGGTAATAATATTGTCGATCTGAAACATCGTGCAAAAATAATCCTTTTCAGTATTTTTTTTTCACTAATTGCGTTGTTACTTTATATTAGAGGTATTATTATATTTAAATAGGTTATGATTTGCTTCCAATTAGACAATTATATTCTTGGTGAAGAATTGCTTTTATTCGTTTGTAGAGCAATCTAGAGTTTTTTTTACATTTGACGGACATAAAATTCATAAAATACCCCCTTTTTTAAGTCGCTTGAAGTAGAAAAGTTAATTTTCTCGGTGGCGTAGTTCTACTGCGTGCGCGGAATGATTACCGTTCTGGGTTCGATACCCGGGTCGGCCAAAGTTATATTGGCTTTTTTCTACTTATTATCAGCCCAGAGTCGGGAATTTGTGTCTGATATAACGATAGGCTCACCCCTTATCACATCTGAAATGGAAATGAACTCGGAAAAATGTGTGTGTTCTAGTTTGCCTCTGCCTACCCCTTCGGGGATACTGATGTGAGCCTATGTATGTAATTCATGCAATATGTTCAATATACCTGTTTGGCACATGGTTCAGAATTGGGTGTCGTGAAGCAATACTTCATTAGATACCAGTGGTGAAGGGTAAAGATTTCTAAAAGGGAAGCCGATGCTAGTTTCTCTTTGAATGAATACCTACCTATTTATTAATAAGCAATACGTCAAATGTAAGCCGGAAGGAATCGTGTTGTATGGACCTTTCGCCCCTATTAGATACCCATATATTGTAACTATAGAGCCAAAATGCCGTTAAAAGCCGAATTCGTTTAATAACCAATTATTATGGTTATAGGCAGTAAAAATATTAGATGAACATGCAGAAAAACAGTTACAATATAGGATCACAGAACACATTTTATTAGGTCACTGTATGTCCCTTGGTAAAGAGGCAATTGGGACAATCAAAATTTGTGTTAAGACAACAAAAGCTTTAATAGGATACGTCGCAAATGACCACTATTAAGAATTGAATGTACGCCCCATAAATGAAAAGGAAGCGTATCGTGGTCAAACTTGCAATATAAAAAACAAAATTTGCTAAATTATTTAAAAAATAGACTAATTTGTTGCGCCAATTTTTAATTATTTCGTGAATATAAAACAGGATATCTCAGCATTAATGTCGTTAAACCCATTTGTTTCTATAAAAAGTGTCCAACGAGTAAAATTTCCACCTGTTTAAAATTTAGCTTGGCAAAGAATGTGTTGAGAGAAAAATTTACATGCGGACGTTTAAAGGGAACAAATCTCGTGCCTTCAGAAGTCTTAGAACAAGCGTCAACAATCCGTGAGAACGTAGGAGAACCAACCATTTACTTGATAAAGCTTCGGACTAATTACACGCCGCGCCGGGTATAAATCTTATATGAAATCGTAATAATTAAGTCGCTCCAAGTGTCTAAGTCTGAGATCTATAGAGCGGACTTCGACTAAGTCTGAGTCAAAGAAACGAACTCAGTGAGAATTTAGAATTTTTAATATCAAACTTCGACTTGGTCCCAGCCATTTTTTACAATAAACTGACTGACAAACAGACTAAGCAAAGATGTTTTTGTAAAAACGACTCAAAAAAAAATCCAAATCGTCACAGAGTTCGTTTTTTTTTACGTAGCCTTAGTCAAGTTCGAGTAGTGATTTAGGGCGACTTGCAGCACCATTACTGATCTAGAGTTAAACCTAAACTCGATTTACCCTACAGCTCACTCCTATCTTTAAATCAAAATTTGGGATAAATAGAGATTTATCGTTGCAAGTGACCCTAAAAGACTAAAAAAAATACAACTCGCTGCCCTTCATTAATAGAAGTAGCACAACCAATAGAATATTGGATATTACAACCAATATACATAAGACCATAATGAAAATAACGTACTCACTAATTGGTCTCTAAGATTTAACAAACGAGTAAAAACTTGTTCTTACAAATTATTATGATACATCGCCACTTTTAATTCAGAACTTGTTTCATGTGCCATTTAGTTTTCGGCAAAAGTTTAATTTGAGTTAATTAACTGTCGATGTGGTTATCATTTTTAGGAACACTGAACGGTATTTTGTGCATTTTAAGCACAACACTCGTCATATTCAGCGTGCACATGTACACATATTCGGACATAATATAAAAATATAATGCCCCAAACAGCTGCAATAATATTTGTACTAGTTAATAACATACAGTAAGTACAGAGTAGTACATATTTCGTGAGTAGTTTTTTTGCTATTGACATTTCCGTCTTTATGTTAGAATTTTCGGAACTGATTACGGCAAAAAAACGCTTTATCGCGGCTTCGGCGTGCTATCAATAGATATCGCATTTATCTTTCATTCAAGTTTACGCGTTCTTAACTATTGTTTAATAACTGCCCAGTTAATATAATCTGCAGTTTTGAAATAGTAAACTGTTCATATGATACTACTTCAGAAATATATTGCTTCGTACACATAAGAGCATGAAGTTTGAACTCGTTAAAGTTAAAATGTGTAAAATTGTTGCAAAAACCGGTTCCACCGGTGATACCTATTTTATTGTGAAGCGAGACTACACAGACACGTCTGGATATCGCATAGGAGTTCGGAAATAATGAAATATAAAACTTTAAAGTCAGCCGAAAGAGCGCTAAAAACTTTTTGCAAAGTAAGACGGCGGCGTGGTTGCGGCCGGCGTGTGTGCGTTCAGTTCACTTACCTGGTGTGCCAGGGCGGCGAGGAGCAGAAGGGCCGCCACAGGGACCCCTCTAGTCCTCATCGTGGTCCGGTTGTTATAAGAGCGGAATGTTTTAAAGTTTAACCCGGTGACCGGCGAGCGCGCAGGCGTCGACCGCGCTGCTCGGCTGGCGGACCGCGAATGGTGATCGCTGAGCGAGCTGCGGGCCTTCCGCTCGCGCCTCCAACTTTTCGTCCCAAACGCCACACTCGTAGAGTCGCAACATACGCATCGCAACGCAAGTCGCATCCAAGCACACCTCTTCCTACGTAGCCTTGGAATGCGCTTTGTTCAATCCTTAAATGTTGCCCGATAAACGTGGTTATTAATTATAATACTTACGATATATATTAATAGATATAATACCGTCTTCCATCTCAAGACTAAATTGTAGTTAAGTTAAAATTCTTACGGCGCTAAGTCAGCCCTGCAAAGTTCTATGACCCCTCTCCTGCGCTTATCACGTTGACTGACTGAAAACCGAAATGTCGTAACTCAAATATGTGCCCACAAGTAAAAATATACCTTCGAAAAAGCGCAGTTCAATCTTAAATGAAAATTCCATGAAATTTCGTGATTCAGTGAGTGATATCGTCATTATTTACTCGTCCCACCCAATTCCTTCCTTCAGAATGTACGTGTTTATGCACTATACTTAGTACTTCTACCTACACATTTATTATAGTCAGTTTTATGATATATCTCTACTATTAATCGTTGGTGCATCTGTGCGTAATCGCGTAACTTTTGATGGATTTCACCAATAAGAATTTGAGGTCATATTGACTATATACCTGTAGCATCACGCTATGATCCATGGAAGTAAAGCAGTAAAATACACGCGAATCAAGCGCGAAGGAAACTTATATTGTTGTAAATGTCCGAAATCAAGTCATTATGCTCTCAATTCGCACTTATCAAATGAAAATGATGCATATTTTTTGTGTGGATAACCTCGCGGGGTTCATTCCGATAACAGGTTCAAGTTTCTGTATAAATAATCGTTTCTTAAATTAACACGGTCCCGTCTCGATGCACTGATATGTCATGAAACTATATTTCATTACTTATTTTATACTGTAATTTTATTTACACCGATTCTTTTTTCATTTTTCTAATTGACTTTGAATATTTTTGAATACGTATTGTGCCCTCATAAACCTTTGGGTCAGGCATTAATTTTTTGACATTTCTCGCTAGCGACACCGTAAAATATTTTATGGAAAACACTCGAACGTCTCTAGCGGTTACGTGGGAAATTAGGGGTTTTCATACAAATTGTTTCACGTAGTCGCTAGCGTGAAATTAAAAAAAAACATGCTGGAGGCTCGAGCTACCAGAGAGGATTAGACATACATACATACATAGACTCACGCCTTTTTCCCATAGGGGTAGGCAGAGACAACGGATTTCCATTTGCTACGATCCTTACACACCTCTTTCGCCTCATTCAGTCTCATTACATTCTTCATGCATGCACGTCGGTTTAGGGTACTTTTAATTTGACCTTTCTCGAGTAAATCTCTGACTTGGTCAGAGAATGTTCGATGAGGTCTTCCCCTTCCAACTCTACCATTAGAGACGATTAGAGACGTTACCATTAGAGAATACCAGAGGATTAGAGACGTTAGTTATTCATACATCTATGTATGTGAGCCATAAATGAATATTTATTTCCAAACGTAAACTCAAACCAATTAAAAATGCGACTTCAAAAACTAAAATATCATTATTTAGTCAATAAAAAAAAAATAGATAGACATAGATAAAAATTAGGTCAGTGGTATAGTTTTGGAAGACAGCATTTTTTTCAGATATGCGTCTTGTTATCTGATAGACTCGAAATTGTACTACTATAGTGCAATTATATATCTATAGACTGCTGAAATGACTATAATATAGACACATTATAGTCATCGACACAACACAAGTTCACACTTAGATAGGTATAAACTATTTTTTTTATGTATACAAATGGTTCATTAGTCTATATTTTAGTCATTTAGGCAGTCTACAGATATATAATTGCACTATAATAGTACAATTTCGAGACTATCTGAAAAAAATGCTGTCTTCCAAAACTATACCACTGACCAAATTTTTATCTATGTCCCGTATAACAGTATTGTGACTTTTTATATCGAATGGAGTAAATGCACAATTTGATTAGATTTCTTGTTTTATTAGCGTCCAATTAGTTTCGGTGTAGTTTGAACCAGTGGTACCGTATGATCGCATTCTATCGTTCTGTGTTTGGTTTGTTGTTGATATTAACTATATAGAGGTATGTACTAGATATAGTTTAGACATAATATCAACCATTAACCCGTCGTAAGCGGCATATATATATGTTACATAAGCGTATGGGCCACCGGAGGCCGAGCAGCCACTGACTATGTAGATAGACTATGTAGATACATAATTTTAAATAAATAATATATAATGATTTTGACAGAGTGTGTAAATCTCATTGCAAAATAATTGTAAAATCTATTTATTGTAACCACATTCTTGCAAATAAAATTTTCATTTATTCATTCATTTGACAGGTAAAGTCAGAAGAAAGGTAAACCTAGGTTTACTCAGCACAGAAGAAATTAGAAAATGAACAAAAGACAACCGCTAAAACTAGAGTTAGAACGTAATAATCACAAGTTTTAAAAACTAAGGGCGACTTGCAGCGCTATTACGAATGTAGAGTTAAACCTAAACTCGATTTATCTTACAGCTCACTCCTATCTTTAAATCAAGATTTGGAATAACCAGAGATGTATCGTGAAGCTGCAAGTGGCCCTTAAAGACAAACTTCAAAATTTATCAGTAGCTCGAGCACGAAAAACTAATGTAAATGTAAATGTATTCGAGTTCGCTGCGCACTGATGACGTTTGGTTAATATTTCATACAAATTACATAGACGCGCATCGAATTCGAATACATTTACGGTTGTCAGAAATTTTCCTGCTCAGGCCGCAGATCGTGAGTCATTAACAAATTATCGGACCATCACCTTTGTAATAAGCTCTATAGAACACAAAAAGAATCTTGAAAATCGATCCACATTTGGCGGAGATATAGCGTAACATACGTAAAAAAATAACAGATGAATTGAGGATCTTCTCTTTTTTTTGAAGTAGGTCGACAAGAGAGTATTTTTATAAACTCAGCATTTGTATTTTTATTACACTGCCTTGATGGCGTGGTGCCTGCCTGCCTTGATGCCAGGAATCTGGAATTTGCGCCCGTTGTGGCTATATGCTCGCCCCCTATCACATCTGGGACGGAACTAAGCTCGGTAAAATGTGGGTGTTCTAGTTCGCTAGTACGCCTCTGCCTACCCCTTCGGGAATACAGGCGTGAGCTTATGTTATGTGTGTGTTTATTTTATATATTTATCTGTCCACACTAAAGAGTAAGGGTTGATTTTTCAATAACATAACTTTATCTGACGGCTAAGTGTGATGCCTTGACCTAGTTATCAGAACTTTTAATATTTTCTCAATTAAATTCATTTAGTCATTTATCTTTAGAAAATCCATCCCCTTACTAGTTACTATATCCGCCACTTTCGCCCAGCTATATAGGTCAAGAAGATATTCAATTATTAGGCTGTGTTGTTAATGCAAACCGTGTTGTAAATAGGCACAGTGGCCTATAAACTCCAATGATACTTAATAAGCTGCCTGAACTACTTTTTGTTGTAAAGCGCAAATCATGAGTGAAGCCTCTTGACCCTTAGCACTTAACTGAACCGAAAATAAAATATAAAGCAGTTTTAGTTCAGCGAACATCGGTTTCGGTACACCTCAGAAGTCAGGTAAAGAGGATTTTAATATTCTGGCAATTCTTTATTTAATAAGCAGCAATAGCTCAGTTGGGAATGGTACGGACTGCCGAGACGAGTGTCGTAGGTTCAAGACCAACCCCAAAAAAGGAACACACACCTCTGCCTTTTCTATGATAAGTGTGTTTTCATTGTAAAATATCGTTTGCTAAAACGGTGAAGGAAAACATCGTGAGGAAACCTGCATACTCGAGAATTTCTTCACAAGAATTTCGAAGGTATGTATGTGAAGTCTACCAACCCGCATTAGGCCAGCGTGGTAGACTAAGGCCTAACCCCTCTCTCTAGTAGAGGAATCCCGTGCCCAGTAGTGGGACAGTAATATTACAGGGCTAGTATTATTTATTATTATTATATTCTTTATTTATATAGAAAGAAAGCCTTGTTGTAAACTGTTTGAAAGCATCTTAAACAAAAAAATATAGAGGATGAAGCATAACTACGAAAAAATTAAGCATTTCTAATGTATGGAACGAAAAGAAAAAGGCCATTTGCGAAAAAAAGATTCCTTTAATATAACAATTATAACAGTGTTCATAATATTCCGAAATTTGTATTATTGTAAATAAATAAACGTATTTACAATATAACAGATGCTGGATGCAAGCCGCTTCCAACAGGTCGATCTGGAAATCTTTGGAGGAGCCCTCTGTCCAACAGTGGACGTCTTGTGGCTGATGATGATGATGATGATGATGATGATGATGATTTACAATAACATCAATAAGTATTTATATGTTATTTAATTCCTATGAAACGGTGATAATTTACATGTAAATAGATCGCAAAACTAAAATGGCGGAACTGGCTTCATAGTAAACACATATTTTTCCTAGTTATGCCGGGTCCTCTAATTTTTTCTTCAGTCATTTGATTGCATCAACATTGACGGTAGTAACCTAGTGTTGTATAGAATGTCGTATACTTATTATGGATAATTATGGTCTGGTTCGACAGGATTATTTAAGTCTACCTCAGAAGAAACTGACGTGGGGACTTACTTTTTAAACAGTACTTAATTTAATCAATATTTTGTTTCTTTTACCGCCGAATGCTTATACACTTAATGTCGCCTTATGTCGTATAATTCCGCTATATCTTTCAAAATTGTATGGTGAAAATCAATATAAGAAGCCGTGAAAGCTGAATAGCGTTTGACCATTCGGGCGTTAAACTCTAACTTCTTGACTTATGGAAGTAAAAAACATTAGTGTCAAAGTTTCGCCATTGTATCTCGTGTAAGCCAGGATCAAGTACGGCACCCATTTCTGGACACGAATAAGTGAACCTTAAAAGTGCACAACTGTCTTTAAACCGCAACAAAATTCATCAAAAAGACAAACAGCAGTTAAAATATAAACCAGCTACCTGGTTTGTATGAGTATATAATTCCTCATAGATTTATTAGAGCAAAAACGCTGGTCGTAGAAAAACATACAAGCTATTCTCTACATTATGCTCTGCAACATTTCGTTAATGATTGTGATTTTGTTTCTAAAAGGCGCTTACGGTAATTTTTGACAAAACACTACCATAATTTGTACCATATCCCCTTGTCTTTTTATCAGACTCTATCTATGTTATCGTAACTCCGAGCTGCCTAAGTAGTATGGCATGGCGTCGGTTTTCTGTGAGAGAACGGTATAAACCGGCCGAGGCGGCTTTTCGTGCTGTAGACAACAGCTATCTACAGCGTGGCTTTACCATGACTTAGAAGCTTTCTCACTTTCTTTCAACCTGCCCTTAATCCCACATGACGCAATACACTTTTACAAGCATGTTGCAGAAAGGATTCGGCTTAGTTTTTTGTACAAATTAATTTAGAAAAATTACTTTGCCCGACCTGGGAATCAAACCCAGAACCTCCCAGTCCACAGCCCATATGACAGTGACAGCATCACTAAACCAGGAGGCAAGTAGAAGACTAAAAAGCTTTACCACTGCCACACTTAATTCAATACATAAATAAAAGCATTTGCAAAAATATTATAAAGCATATTAAATAAAGCAGGAAACTAGTTTTATAAAACAGGAATGCAGTCACTCAAAGCCCTTTGAGACTTAATTTTTATTTTTCATTGTATGGTTGGTTTATTCTCAGGAATCACAGAAACAAGCTGGAAAATCGCTATTCCAGCTTTCAAAGTAGGTAATAAAAGACAAAGCTCGTTTAAAAAAGAATAAGCGGACCACGATGAACGTATAATAAATGTCTGCTTCCTTTCTACCTGCCCCTATCCCACCTTAATGTGGGGTCGGCGCAATACATCTTTTCAAGTATGTTGCAGAAAGGATTTGGCAAAATTTTCACGACCGGCTGCCTGCCTGATGTCAAACCTCTTTGTTATCCAGTACCGGGCAAATTATATTAGAAAACTTAACGGACCGACTTCAAATCCGATCGTGAGCAAATTTGGGACCAAATATGGGCCCACCCTTGGAATAATCTCTATCGAACACAAAAATAATTTGGAAAATCGGTCCACATTTGGCGGAGATATCGCGTAACATACATAAAAAAATACAGACGAATTGAGAGCCTCCTCCTTTTTGGAAGTCGGTTGAAAATTCGCCTGGCTGGACCTGGGAATCGAACCCACGACCTCCCGGCTCACATCCCATATATGCTACCACTGGACCAAGAAGGCGACTACTTTATACAAAGTAAAATCTTATTAGCATTTCATCATCATCATCAATCATCATCATCATCAGCCATAGGACGTCCACTGCTGAACATAGGCGTCCCCCAGAGATTTCCAGATGGACCTGTTGGAAGTGGCCTGCATCCAGCGACTTCCTGCGACCTTTATCAGGTCGTCGGTCCACCTTGTAGGTGGACGTCCTACGCTGCGCTACGCTTGCTTTGGCATTTACATCAGTCCTACTAATAATATAAAAGTAAATCTTAATCAATAATGCTTTAACGACTAAAAGGCACATAGGTAGGTAGACTGAATTGGACAGAACTTATATCTATTATTTTTTATAGTAGAGACCATCAAACGAGCCAGTTTGGTTTGGTTCACGTGATGGTAAGTGACCTTCACCGCTAGTGTTAGTCTTTAAGGACTAAAAGATCCATGGGGGGTAGACCATGAATGGGAGAGAACTTACGGCTACATTTTTAAGCTATTGCATAGCTTCTATCGCGGGCCTTGAGCGTGGAGACCGAATCCAGAAATTCCGTAACGAAAATAACCTAATACCCCCACTCCGGCCGGCACAGCGGTGATACTTTTTAGTTTTGCCATCTATCGATGAATAGCAGAACTTTTAATGACTTTTAAACTATTGCATAGCTTCTATCGCGAGCCTTGAGCGTGGAGACCAAATCCAGAAATTCCGTAACAAAAATAACCTAACACCCCCCACTCCGACCGGCACAGCGGTGATACTTTTTAGTTTTGCCATCTATCGATGAATAGCAGAACTTTTAATGACTTTTTTGAAATATCACGCTTGTCTCTTTAGTTCAGCAACTCGCCTCTAGGTGGCATTGGTTGTATCGGCGTTACTACGCATGCGTAATCCCCCTCTTCGCCCCGCAATCAGGTGATTCATGCCTGCTTAGAGTTTCGGCGTTAGGACACCTCCTCTTTGTATTTTCTTCATGGTACGACTCTACGAAGCTCGCACGAATCGAGACGAGCTGCTCCGAAATCAGACGAATACGTAATCAGCTGTTTGTGACAAAGTATATAAGTGTATTGATTTTGGATGCTATGCAATAGCTTTACCGCGGCAGTCACCGAGTGCCACACGTCTTTTTTTATAGCAGAGACTGACGGAGGCCCTGGTGGATCATCTGATGGCAAATGATGAGTTCTAGTATAGTTATTATTACGTCGTATTTTTTGCGTTTTTTTTTTGGCGGTATGTAGAATATACCTTATTAGAATAATGGCAAGAATGATTTTCAAGCAATCATATGAACAGACACGTTGCGACGCTTTTTTAACGAACATTGAAAAAGCTCTCGTGCGAATGAAGGCTTCCAACTCTTCTTTAACGTGCGTTGAAAAAGCTCTAGTGCAAATGAGGCCTTAAGTGTTTGTGCAACTTAGTTTAAAATTATAATATGCAGTAAAATGATTTTGATGAAAAATTTTAAATCCGGTGGTATCACGAATACTGTAGATGTCTAATGATGAAAGAACCATCAGAATCAGTTCAGTAATTCGGAATTACTCGTAACATGTCCTGCTACAACCCCTCGAGAGAATTGTAAGTACACTGGCTGATCCTGGAACGCGAACCGCACACCGAGTGTGGGTCACTATGGCAGGTTTTAGCAGCATATGTACGGTAGTCGCCATTCGGCTGGTTACGAATATCCTACCACCAGCCAAGTATTTTAATCAAACATCTCAAAATCAATTACAAGTCAGATGCGACTGTCTGATGGGTTGTCATTCAATTTATCTACAATCGTCAAAGACGGAGATGAATCGGTGCAGATCAATTAATATGAATTACTCGGTTAACTACCTCAATAACGTGTGAATAATGGCTATGCAGTGTTTTTTACGCTTTCTTGGTCTAGTGGCAGCGTTTATGGGCTGTGACCCGGTTCACATTCGGTCCTGGACTCGATGCCCGGATACGCAAATAATTTAGGTAAATTTTAAAGGTTCCTTGTTATGCACCAAGCGCTATAAAATGTCAGACTAATAGGATCTGCCTTAGTGGCGTAGTTGTATTTCGATACGGCTACCGCAATCGATATATTATATACCTAGATGCACAGTTGACGCGGAAAATTAAGTGCAAAAGGAGTGCTTAAGCACCTTTGGGACCTCTCCCATGTGACACTACAAAATAAGGGCAGATAGAAGTACTGTACTTACCGTCACTATCAGACGCACCGTGTTTATTTTGCCGTGCATAATACATTACTGTCTACAGCTTCGATACCTAAATGAATTGTTGACATTGAAATCCAATTGTGTTAATTTTTTTATAGCAGAGACTGGTAAACGAGCAGATGGGTCACCTGATAGTAAGTGATCTCCACCGCCCATAGACACCCAAGACACAAAAATAATCGTGGGTGCGTTGCCAACCTAAAAGGATGGAATGAAAGGGAAGGGAAAAGGGATTGGGAAAGGGGGAGGGAATCAGGCCATCGGAAATCTCACTCACCGAACGAAACGCAACAGCGAGCTGCCAATTTACGTCGCTTTTCTGTGAGACAGTTGTATCAAACCAGTCGAGTTGGCCCATTCGTGCTGTAGACGTACTTGCCTACAGCGTGGCTCTACTACTTTTAACCATTCATAGGTAGGCATTTTTCGAAAATAAAAATTAATTTGCCACATCCAATGGATCATTTGCACAACAAATGATTCATCCTATATTACTAGATAATTTTAATATCGTATAAAACAGCAGATAAAGGTAAATGAAAATAATATAAAATCAATGGAGAACAGAGAAAGAAGTTTGCACTGCACTTAGTGCTACTCTGCCTACCTCATCGGGAGACAGGTCCAATTCATGTATGAAATTAATTAATGTAACAAACATCAACATCAATTCAATGGTTATAACATGATATATTGCCTACTATACGAGTTCGGTGTATAAAACCATAATTATCGTACCCATCGCCGTAGTCGCCTCCTTAGTCTAATACCAGTATGTATGAGCTGTGGATCGGGAGGTCCTGGGTTCGATTCCCAGGTCGAGCAACGCAAATTTTCGAATTTAATCTGCCCGGGACTGGAGCTCTTAAAAGGGGTTGACATGGCGTCAGGCAGGCGGCCGGTCGTAAAAATTAAGCCAAATCCTTTCTGCAACATGCTTGAAAAGTGTATAGGATCGGCCCACATTAAGGTGGGATAAGGGCAGGTATAAACAAAGAATTATCGTATCTGTAGCTTTTATATTCTTTTTGGAAAGTTTAAGGGTATTTTAGGAGATGCAAATGAATTTGGTGATATCCATGTGGAAAAATACTATAAATAAATTAATCGTAATAAAAATAGTTCTGTATATTTTTTACGTTACACGACACATGTAAAAATAAATCCTTCACAATTCACAGTTGATTCTTCGAAATTGAGTTTTAAATGTATCTTCCCAGAAGTATACCGAATTTGTACTGTATCCTGTGTACGTAGACATCGCCAGGATTTAAAATCGGACATGGGAAATTCCGCTAAAAAAAGGATTAATCATTAATTATATACTTGACTATTTTTTTTACTTAATTCTGTATGTAGAGGTAATTTACGTCATCTAAAACATATCACAGAAAGAAATATTGAAGGTAAGAAATAAAGTATCTTGAAAACATGTTCACATTGCCCAGAAATATAACATAGATAAAAAATAGAGATGAATTGAGAACCTGCACTTTTTTATTTATGAAGTTGGTTAAAAATGAATTCCTTACATGATTAACAGCGTCAGGATAATTTTGAGGCATGAGGCAGAACAGTCCGTGCTTCTTGTAACATGTGCCTTGCTTCCCCATTAATGGCACGTAACCATAGCTCCTTTTGCCCTGCAAACAAAGAAATATTACCTTCAAACAGGACACTAAAAGTACGTAAACTTCAAAAAACCACAAATCATGGATTCAAAGTAATATTATGATATCAAACTTGCCGTCAGATGGATAAATTCAACCATAGATTGATAGATTCTGAGTGGGCAGAATGGACACACAAGTTTGATCTGCGCGATACGATTACCGTCTGAGGCCACGACTCTCAGGTTCGAGTCCTGGGCAGGGCAAAATGATATTTAGATTTGAGTATCATCCCGGAGTCTGCAATTTGTGCCCTATACAGCGATAGGCTCGCCCCTATCACATTTGGGCGGAAACAAGCTCCGCGAAATGTGGGTGTTCTAGATTTCTAGTTCACGACTGCCTATCCCTTCAGGGATATATCAATATTATATTGACGAGTAATTATAAATAAGATGAGCTCGACTGAGATCAGCCCAAGTGTAATATCGGATAACTGAAACACAGCGATACATGAGATATTTTAAAGTGCTGAACTGACCTATGATACTTTGTTTGAAATAAAGTGTGGGAGAGCGTAACTCTATTACATAAACTACAAAAGGATGGTCACGACCACTGTATCTTTAAATCCAAATACGACTTACACTTACTATTACTGCTTAACGAAATAGACGAAAATATGATGATACCTACCCAGCGGGTGCGCACAATAAATATAATAAAGCCTCCACACACTGCAGTGTTTTAAACAATAAACAAAAACTAATGTAAACACCTGGCTCATCTCTGCTTCTTGTTCTTCTCCATTCGCGCTCGACTCGCTATCGGACTCGTCACTTTCAGATTTGCTCCCCTCGCTTTCTTCTTCCTCTGCACCCGCCGGTGCCTACGTAACAACCACTTAGTTTATAATATATACTTTGCGAGGGACGTCCTCATATTTTTTTAATCCTATTTTATTGTGTGCTAATGGTATTACATGTTTTTATATGAATGTTTCGACTGTGTGAAACCACGATTAGGATATGACGCTATATATGATTCTGTCATATGAAGCCACTATATGAAGCCATTAACTCTCATTTATATAATATATAAAAAATAATTTTAAGCTCAGCCCGATGTATGAAAAAGATGGAAGAGCAGATTTTTGCCACTATTCGCCAATCTAAAATCTATACTATAGTAAAAAGGAAAGATATCGCTACCCGGCCACGGTCAAATATGTCCATCTCGAGATGGTACCAAGTACTAATGGTCTAAGAGATTGTGACACATCGACCTTCACTCATTTGATGACCAGATGGGACATATTTTCTTATCAAATATCAATTACTTACAAACACCCCTATAATCAGTTACCAGATGAGTGAAGATAGGATGTACCACGGTCTCACCTACCATAATATACTAGACAAATGAGATCAAGCTGCCTAATTATTTTCGTTAGATTTTATCAATCATTGTTGGTCCATCCTTTGACACAATATCTTTTCAATATGATTGTTTACCGAAATTTAATTTATTTCGGTTCGGTTCGGTTCGAACAGTAGATTTTTTTATTTCAGATTGAGAGACAAATGTTATTGTGATCAACAGATATTTGTTTAAGATGTGAGACCGAAAGTCTCACGTGTTTCTTATTCCCACGGAAGAGGTTATTCGGCATATATATATGTGGGGGCAGGTGTATGTGTGACTGTGTATATATTGGGTGTATATATTTATTTTTATTTATTCCTGATTCCGAGATATTCTCAAAAATCGACCTCTATAAAAAAATGCTATAAAATGTACCTCAACAATCCTATCTGGATCAGGTAGTAGGTTGCCGGTGTAAAACTGCATACCCGGCTGGTTGCTGTATACTTCCAGAACTCTTCCCGTGATTGGATGTAAAGCCCTGGAAAAAATATAATAGAATTTTGTACACAATTATGCAGGTGTGTAACTTAACTGCACTTCGATATTTATAACAAAAGCAATTGTTCAGACAAGACTTTTTTGTACGAAATGAATTGCCTCTAATAACTTTCTTTCTACCTGCCTGTATCCCACCTTAATGTGGGGTTGGCGCAACACACTTTTTCAAACATATTGCAGAAAGGACTTGGCTAAGTTTTTACGACCGGCTGCCTGCCTGACGTCAACCGCCTCTGGGGGATTCAGTTCCGGGAATACTAAATTGGAAAATTCGCTTTTCCCGATCTGGGAATTGAACCCACGACCTCCCGATCCACAACAAAATTAGCTCTAGGAACTATAGGTACTAATTTTTATTGGTTACTTAAAATAAGGTTTTGTATCACGAAGAACTTTGGACTACGTGTTTGAATCGAGCATTTTTATGAGGTTTCAAAGTAATAATTCGTCTAGTTTCTCACCTTGCATGGAAAGTGAGGTCTTGAGCAGTTCCCTGCGTGATGCAGTAATTAACGTCGTATCCTCCCATCGGTATTTTCGGCAGCATAGTCCTAATCACCCGAGGCACGCGGAAGTCGTATGCAGTACCACCAACAACCTTCTTTTCTCCTGTAATAGACAATATTACTTATTTAGAGTATAAAAAAGGTTCTTCTAGGTGCTAGTGGTGATTTTACCAAAAAGATTCATTCTCATAAAGTAGCACAGAGCATGAAAAGAAACCAAGGTTTTGTGTGTGACGTACATTAGTCTTCAGACCATTACCTACCTAAAATTTTAGTAGAAAACTAAATACGTAAAATCCTCTTTTGCAACAATAATACGAAAATATGTGAAGTAGCTTGCAGTATCTATATGCATTCAGATGTCGCGACTTTGAACCATCATGCGTGACATATATAAAAATATTGTATTTTTACTATAGAAGAAATACCTACCGGAGACGATGCCTTCGTCATCTGCAAACGTGTATTTATCAGCGTTGATGGTGATGATATGGTCGTACATATTGTCACTGCCAGAATGCTAGAAAATATAAAAAGATCGTTAAAGGAGAATGCCCATATCGAGTATAGTTTGACAGATATATGTGATAGTTTGTGTCTCAACAATGGTCCCACTGGAAAAAAGAGAAAAAAAAATCATAATGTTTGGTGCGGGTCTTGGCTGATTCTGCATTGGGAAACAAGAATAATGAATAGATTTCTGCAATAATTAAATACACCATTTTTTATTGTTACTATGGTAACTTGTCAACAATCAAATGGTTTTGAAGATATCAAATATTAAAAAGCTAGTGCACACGGATGACTTTTGTCACCGTGACTCTTGTACAGTCTCGAGTAATGAAAAGGGAAATGTTTCAATGTCATCCAGTCGTCGCCTCGTAACTTTACGCATGCATACACACATACATTGACTTACGCCTGTATCCTCGAAGGGGTAGGCAGGGGCGAACTAGAGAACTAGAGGTAGAACACCCACATTTCGCCGCGCTCATATACGTCCCAGATGTGATAGGGGCGAGCCTATCGGCATTTCGGGCACAAATTCCAGACTCCGGGCTGATACTGAAAAATTCAATATCACTTTGCCCGACCCGGGGATCCAACCCGAGATGTCAGGATGGTAGGCATTCCGTAATTTATACTCTACACCGGAAATACGAACAAAAACCCCACAGTGGCCTTCTTCGGTGCATTAGGAACGGCCCCAGATTTCCAAAACAAGAAGCGCCTTGGCTTTCGCCGAAGCCGCCTTTGCGCATTGCCGCCTTGTGGGCCAACCTCGTATATGGGACCCTCTCATCCTCAGAAGGCCACCGCACACCAGGACCTCTTGCTGTCGATTATGGCCTCTTGCTGTCGATTATGGACCTCTTGCGCCCACAATTGCTACGAGAGCGCTGCGCTCTTCATAGAAGGGGCAAGTGACAAAAGTTAACTGTACGCGTTACGATACACTAGAAAGACACGCTTTGCCGTATGGAGTGACATTTCATACATTTGAGAAGAGTATAAGAGTGACGAAAAATCACTAGTGCCCACATACCCTTATATTAAACATCCCTTTCTCGTTATTTGGACAGATTACCTGAATAACAAACCAACGTCGCCATAGCAACTGACCATAGTGTATACGTATCCAAAAAGGATACATTAAAGAGTCTAGATATCACGTACTATGAATTAGAGATGTGTAGATTCGTTACTTAGGTAGACGTTACTTAAATATCGACCAACTAGCATTTATCAGTAGCTTTGTTTGTATGATGAAGATTATCCCGGTAGCGTCTGCATACGTTAAATAGTCATCACGCTGGGGCGTAAGGTGATAAAAAGAAAACAGTGAAATACACCGGCATCGTAATCCTGACAGAAAATGTACTTAGCAAAGATTTAGCTAATTCGGAAGTACCTACCTTTATATTCAAAGATGATTAAATTCATCTGTAGATAAAAAGTACCAATATAGTAGTTTAATGATGAACCGTAACTCAAGTAAACAGTATAATTATGTATTAACTAATTTAATGTATATTATATATTGCGTCAGAAGAGGAACGCCAAGAATTCTTGGTCAGGTTTAAATAGGATTTAAAAAATAAGTAAAGGCAGCTGCAAATCATAAAACCTGGGTTCATTTCATCACTTTGCTTTATCTGCCATCATCATAGTCATCATAGCTTGTGTTTAAACTTTTCCAATTTGAAAAATCATAACATAAATTGCTTGGGATCAATTAATTGTTGCGACAGGCTCGCCGGAAGTTACTTAAAGTGACTAAAATACGCTCGGCCCGATGTTTTAGTTGACCTGTGTTTATCCCTTAGGGACACAAGCGTAAGCTTATTTACATATGTAAAATAAACTAATCTACGAATAATTTATGTGTTGTTTGTAACAATACTTGCATACAACTTGCATTGCAAACATCCACAACTATGTGACTAGTGCTATCACCTGTCCTGAAGAAAATGCAAGGACTTTGCGTAGTGGATGCAATGGATCATTTTCGTTTTGCGCTAAAAAAACAAGCCACCTATAGACAACAGAATTCTTTGCATAACTAAAACACACTTAAATCTCACGTACATTAGGGCAGGCCGCTGTAGTCTTTTATAGGTAATAAATAGTATATTAGGCGAACAAAAGTTATCGATTATTGACGATATATGTATGTTAACATCCCTACTTTAGCGGTCACGTTAAGTTAAATACTTTTTGATGCCAAGCTGTGTACTTCAAGTCTTTCCAAAATGAACATTATCAATGTCATAATATTGTTATCAGTCGTCCAATGGAAGTGAAATGCTGTTAGAAATTCCCAATATTTTTCCGATTTAGACAGGTTTAGGCCATAGTTTGTTAATAATTGAAATGTGGATACTAAAATAGTTGGTGCATACATTTAGCAATAGAAAATCTAGGGTATGGCTTCGTAATTCAATTTAAGGTTATGATGAACGTCAAAATGTATTTTATTTTATTTTCCAAATATTTCTTAAACTCTAATATCAATTGAATCCATATTTCTACAGTAGTCTTTAGGGACATCTTAGAGTAGAATAGACATAATTTGATGTTGACACAACAATCCTGAGGTGAATACTTTTTCCCATATAGGATGGGCATTCTCCTTTATATAAAAAATATAAAGAATGGCGATAGGCTCGCTCTCTATCACATCTGGAACGGAAATTCAATGGCCTCGACGAAATGTGGGTGCTTTAGTTCGCCAGTTCGCATCTGCTTACTCCTTCCAGAATACAGACGCGAGCCTATGTACGTATGTATGTAAATAAAACGATGTTTTATCCGAATCTCAAGATTTTGTAAAGGATTTTCTCATTCTCAAGAAACTTATAAAGTCGTACTGAGAGGATGAACAATTAAACATGACCATGTAAACCTAACCGTATGACACCTTAGTGAGCTCTATATTATTAAAAAAGCCATTTCAGTATCAAGATAGTTAAACATCGAACTCACATGACCAGCCAAATTAAAATAAGGCAAGTTGGTAAGATTGACGACAGTAGGCTCGCTGGTAGTGCACCGCATTTCAATCCGGAGGCTGTTGTCACAACTGACGTCGAAAGAAATTTGGGTCATAAGCGTTCCCGGATAGCCCTCATGAAAACGCTCCGAAACATGACTCATTATAACCTTGTTCCCGTCGACGTATGAGTGCCAGTTCACCTGAAATAACAAGTAAGAAAATGTATAGGTCTAAAAATAACTGATCTAACTTTCTAGAAACAGTCAGGAAACAAAGAACGTAACATCTTTCTCAACGGGTGCGAATATCCATAGGCTTCGACTCTAAAATAGTATTTTGGTAAGAGTCCGCAACGCACTTTATTTTCATGTGCAGTTTGTACACCACTTGGCAATGAGAAAATGACTCTCCTTTTTATCACATCTTGTGGTGCAAACAATCTTAGAACGGAGATTGCTGCTGGGTATAGGCCTCTCTTTTTTGATGCCATTTACCTCGGTTTTGTGCAGCTCGTATCCAAAATTGACCCGCAACATTGACAATATCGTCAGCCCATCTTGCTGCAGGACGACCTACACTTCGTTTTCCTTGCCTCGGCCACCATTCCGTGACTATTTTGCTCCACCGGCCGTCACATCGTCTGGCCATGTGCCCTGCCCAACTCCATTTCAGGTTCGCAACTGTGGTCCCGACGTCTCGAATCTTAGTTCGTCGCCGTATATCCTCATTGCGAACTCGATCTTGAAGTTTAATGCCAAGCATAGAACGCTCCATGGCTCTCTGTGCCACCCTAATTTGGCGCATAATCCCCCGTGTAAGCGTCCACGTCTCGGCACCGTATGTCATTGTGGGCAGAACACACTGATTGAACAGACGAGTTTTCAAGCATTGTGGAATTTGGTGAGACATAAGAATGTCATCTAGTTTTCTAAACGCAGACCACCCAAGCTGTATTCTCCTGGAGATCTCCTTGCTTTGATGATCTTTGCTAAAGGATAGAACATGACCAAGATAAACGTATCGGTCCACCATATCCAGGGTCTCGTTTCCAACTTTTATTGGGTCAAAGCTCCCGGAGATGCCAGACATCACCTTCGTCTTGGCCATATTCATCCTCAGGCCTATTGCCTGAGGATGAATATGCTCCTATATTAGTAGTGATAAAAATGTGTCGGATCTAAAGTTTTCAAAACAGAGCAATAAAATAATTCAATTGAAAATTCGGAGTTTAAAGAGTTACCTTATCAAATCCGACATATCCACCATGGTAATGGTGAGGGGCCCTGTTGGTAGACAGCATGTACATTCTCCCTGAAGGTCTTACATTCATAGTTGCGTCGCGAATGTAGTTCGCGTATCGACCTATCGTAGCACCAAAGTAGGGGTTCCGGCGCTGGAAGTATTCTGTTGAAAAATTACACCAGTAACATTACAAATTCATTATCATCATCATTTCAACCCACATTCACCTACTCCTGTGTGTAGGCCTACCCTATTGTTAGCCATTTATCGCGGTCTTAGGTCATCCGTATCAACAAACATAAATTACATTGTATAAATTACAGCATACTTCTTCTTCTACCTACCCTTATCTCACAATATAAGATCGGCATAACCACTGTACTGGTTATTTGAAAACATGGAATTTAAATCAGTATTATTGAATAGTAGAGCCAAGCTGTAAACAACTTTGCCTGCAATATAAATGAGCTGGTCTAAAGTTATTTAAATGTAATCGAATTAATGTTTAAATGATTGATGTTCTACGTTACATAGGTTAACAAGATTGTACCTTCTAAAGTGTCGAAACCTGCTATTACATCATCGGGTATTCCCTTTTTGTCGGGTACTTGAATAGACGTAATAGTGGCACCATACGTGATGACCTATGAAAAGTATTTATACCAAAGTTTTCATAATATAATTATTATAGAGATAAATTAAATTGTACAGAACACTCTATATGTCCTAATGGTCTTAGTTAAATATAAACCCCATGAAACCTTGCAAGCATAATGGACCAGAATGGTATTACTTGCCTGTACTGTCATCCTATTTTTAGTTCTCCATGTATACCTTCTAACAATATCTATGTTTGTACTAGATGCGCAAGGACTCTTAGCTTCCTCTACTTGCGGCGACTTTTCTTTATCCGATGCCTCAGCTTCAGCAGCTTTATGACCCTTCGTCGGTTTAGGCATAAACCCGAACCCATCTACAATGAGCTCCACGTCAAGAATCTTCACCTTTTCAGGTTCCTTTTTCTCTTCAACCTTAGTTGGTGATGCATCACCGCCGGACTTTTTTTCATCATCACCCATTATCACAAATAATTTAGAATATCAAATAAATATATAACTTTTGACCTAAATAATGATTTTTATCAAAAATATTAAGAATATTTTTTTTACAAAAAATGTGTCATGGTTTTTGTATGAAAGTTTTCTATAAGTTGCGACATTATGACACATTGACATGGGAAAAGAAAATATATAGTAGCCAGTATTGACAGCTGTAATTTATTAAGACCTCATTATGGCGAAATAATTTTCTTCATCGTTGATCGTTGATGATCACGGACGTTTTAACAATTGATGATCATGGTCAATATCGTCAGACAAGATAATGAACTCATTAAGGGATTATTTTATATAAGGTATTTTTGCTCTTATCCTGATGGATAAAGTACTATCTGTAGGTAATAACAATTTTTTTTACTTGCAAAGGGATTGGTAAATGTAAATTATAGAATTAGAGTAGAGAACCCACATCTTGCCGAAATTATTTCCGTCGCTTCGTGCTAGACTCCTTGTGCTAGACACAAACAGTGATTGATTTCAAATCAATTAATCTGCCTCGGTGACGTTGTGGTATAGCGTGAACGGTACTCAGGCTCGATCCCCGGGTATATAGAGGTAGTGATATTCAGTATCAGCCCGAGTCTGGAATTTGTGCCCAATATGGTGATAGGCTCGCCCACTATCACATCTGAGACGGAACAAAGCTGGGTGAAATGTGGGTGTTTCAGTTCGCTAGTGCACCTCTGCGTACCCCTTCAGGGATACGGGCATGAGCTTATGTTAATGTATGTATGTATGTATGCCAATTAATCTGAGATTTCAATTTATAAACCTAGGACCTCACAAATCTCTGTCGACCTACCAACGCTGCCACTAGGACGAGGTGGTTGCAGTTATTTTGTGTATATCATGCACAATTGCAAGTATTGCTACTACTGACCTAATAAATGAAGCAGTATTAATCATAAGTATAGTTTATCTGGAGAAGTAGCAACTATAAATTACACATTACGATACGCATTTTACAAATAACATGGCGAAAGACGTCGATTAACAGGCGTGAATAAACAAGCAATATTTCAATGTACATATACCTTATCAAAAAATACAGAGAATAAGTAGTAGGCTAGTAGCAAACTGATAATTATAACGATTCCATAAAAAAGTTTTTAGATCGAGGTTACTGATACTTGAACACAGAAAGATTCAATATTACTAACTGTTTAATGTCTTTGCTTGAACATACGGGGAATAAAAATACCTAAAATACCGTTTTACAATGTCAAAATGTCACGCCATTGAAGCACACCGCCGTTATCAACTTTCCCGGAATTATCATGGCTTGCCATAATTTCCAATAGATTTCGACACTGCAAGGTTATTTAATTCCGCTGTTTAATTCTTACCTTATGACCAACCAAACTGATTACAATAAAAATTAAGCAATCTTATTGTTTTAATATTTATTGAGAATTCAAAGTAACATGAGAAAACGTTAGTTATCTTAATGTACGTCAATATAAATACTTAAATTACATCAAAGTGGGATCTAAAAACAAAGTTTTCTAGGTGCTACAAAAATACTGACAAAGTTAATTTATAATTTGTACATATAAATCAAACCCAAAATACTTTAACGGTTTGTTTATCTATCTCTATAGTGTCATTGTTCCACTTTTCGGATTCATCGAGGATATCCGTAAACTCTTCGATGTATCCGACTTCCTTACTAGGTGACGGTGGTATAATACTTATAATTGGTATACCTATCTCTTGAAATGAACTCATTGAGGAAAACCCACTTTCATCTTCCATAAAAATTACGCCATTATGGTATTCATTTCTTTTATCGACAGATTTTTCGACCTTTCCGTTTGATATTGCCGTTTTCTTAACGTTGTCATCTATCTTTATAGTTGTAAAATCAGTTTCTAAGCCACACGTGAAAGAAGAAGGCGGGTTTATGTATTCAGCAATAGTTTTGTCTTTAGGTTCTAGGTATTTATTTGTAATTCCTTGATAGGTGTCTTCGTTATCGCAAATTGTGTCTAGTAGAAATACAGCTGCATTTTCTTCTATGAGATCTAGCGAGACGGTGGATTCGTTTTCATCGCTCCTAGAATCAATAGCTTCCTTCTTTTTCCCATTCGTGTCACTATTACTACATGTGCAAGATAAATCTGGCAACTTAGTGCTCAGCACGGTATTGGCAAGAGTTATTAATCTGGTCATCTCCTCAGTCAATTTTTGCGTACTTTCTGTCTCAGACGTCAATGATAGTTTCGATTGACTCCTAGAAATATAAAAATTAAATAAACATAAATAATTTTAAAAATTAGCCTGATGAGATAATGGTAATTGCAATTACGAGACCCGTAATGTAAATACATTATACTGGAATAAATATTCCAAAGACGTTTAAGAAGTTCTTAGTTTAAACATTTTGATCTGTATATATTTTAATATAATTTACTATAATTTTAATAATTTTATTTTTAAGTTCAAATTTTACTTCTATATAATTCTACAGAATCTACTTGAAAATCTACAAAATTCGCGTAGATAGATCTTTCCTCGACTCGTTAACTCAAAAAAATAAGAGCAGCTGCTAATATGGCTGATTATTTTAAGGCTAATTTGCAGTTCGCATTGACCCAAATTACAATCAAATTAAAAATATATTTACCACACGCTATAGTCTTTATATCCATTGACATTGTTAATAGATTTACTTATTTTTCTTGTGTTTATTTTCTTGGTGGGACTCAATGAGTAATCGGCATTTTTGTTAACGTACAACACTGATCTCGAACGAGGCAAGTCGGCAAGATTAAACGACCTCTGCATTCTGGATATTTCCTTAACGTCCTCAGGCTTTTGGCATTCAATATGCTCCTTAACTCTACTCAGAAACGTCACTATTTGTTTTAGCAAGGCTATATGCATCTGTCTGTTTGTCTCAGTCTGAAAAAAATATGCTTACGTTGGACAAATAACAAATGAAAATGTACGATGAAGCTATGCCAACAATTCGCGTATGCATTCGCAACAACAATCGCATAGAATCGCTACACTAATGTAAACAATTGGTGCACCAATTTCATCGATATTCGCTAGCATATATTTTTATTTTGTTACCTGAGATAGTTGCCACCGCAGTGTTTCTACTTCCATGTTCAGCGCATTAACTTCGGTGCTTCTTATATCGGAATTTGTTGTTTGTTTGTCCAATAGTTTAGCAGAGTCGCCATTTTGAAGAGTGATAGTTTTTGAAAGTAGACTCGGCTCAATTCTTTCCGGGGTCTGCAAAAAATAATCGTAATATACAACAAAGGAAACTGTGTCAACGCTGCACAATGTCATTAGATTCGAATTCATGGCGTCAGATGAATCACGCACGTGAAATATATTTTCACTACAAATGTCTCTGGGTCACTCGTAATGGTGGGATAGTATATATTGTGATGAAAAACTTTAAAACCTAAATGAGATTCTTTGCCTCAATACTGCAAGTCAGGCAGTATCTTTAAAGTTCATAAATTAATATGTTTTACTTCAAAATGTGTCGAAACTAATCAGAATATAATATTGTATTTTTATGTAAAATATGATCTGTACTAAGTCCTAGTTTTTTAATGTTAAATTAGCTGAACATGAAGAAACTGGTATCTTATAGTAGGAATTAGAAATAATAATAATAATAAATAGTAATAACTGAGCTCAAGTTTAAGCAATATGTTATACTATATTACGCTTAATTTGGGTAATGACTAAATAATAACGATTTAAAAGTTAAATGCAAAAGTAAATATAAAAGCTAAAATTGTGAAGTGTATTTAGCTTTAAATGTGGCTTATACATTAGTAACTTTTTCTTTCGGTGAAGACATTGACGATAAATATATTATAAAAAAAAACAGCTTTACTTTTGACGAATATCTAAATGCGATGCGTCAATGACCTACGTACAATTATGTACAAGATAATGTACATAAAAAGAAAGAAACTGAATCCAATGATCATATTTTCCCATAAACATTGTCAATAAACCGCTTGGATAGCATGCAATGTTTGAGTGATGTAACATTGAAAAAACAATCGAATCATATAACTGTATTATCGAAGTATTGCCTTAGTATGCGATGTAAGGTATTTAGTTCGTATTCACATTCACATGTATGAATGCTACTGTAGCTCGTCCTACGCGTTTGCCTCGTTTCTGATTATTGCCCGTTAGGTTCCGATTAAAACTTTAAACTTAGCGATTAGTTACCATTTCTATAAACCAGGGTTTATGTGAAGAGAGTTGCGTATAACATAATCAAGAAAATAACACAAGATATCGGTTTATAAAGCATTAATATAAAATTTTCGTTGTAAAATTGCATTATGCTCGACAAGACACCAAGTTTTTATGTATTACATATTTTATTGTTATTGTATAACTGTCGTCGTGAAGTTTAATCCATATCATTATCATCATCATTAGCCATAGGACGTCCACTGCCGAACACAGGCCTCCCCCAAAGATTTCCAGATCGACCTGTTGAAAGCGGCCTAAATAACGGCTAAATTCATTCATATCACTTTCGACATTATATTTTAATAAAGTACCCAGCTAATGAGTTTTCTAGCGAAATACTCAACCTCGAAGACCTTTTTAATAAATAATGCACTCGTATTTCCCATAGTTTTGTTCCGCTATAATGATAGTTTTAGCGTTGGAAACATCAGAACTGCCTCCGATGGCATAACGTGCGACCGAACCGTTCCCAACGATTTAATTTAGCACACGCCGACAAAATGGCCATTGTTTGCTTGCAAATAGAACCATAATCTGTATCATCGTTGTGAACTAGAATCTATATACGAGTGCATTCTGATGAATAACGGCACTGTACTAACATATCAACTTTTATATAGCTCATAGTCAAAGGCTCATAGTATATGAATTTGTATGAAATTTACTAAAAATATCAAAGATTTCTATGTATACTACTAGACTGGCTGTTCGGTACATAGAATGTGCGCACCAAGTCTCTGTTAATCGACCTCAACTCACTATAGAAATCTGCTCTTTTCCTTAGCCGTGAAACGCCAAACACTCGCCGTCATGTGCCACAATTTTACTTAGAAACTGCTTGTCTAGTAAATACATAGAAGAAAATGTCCTTACTGAATGTCCTCTTACAAGAATTTGGAACCTATGAAATAGAAAGAAAGAAAGATAAATTTGAAAATGAGACTAAAAAAATGGCAATCAAATTCGAATCGAGCTCGAAATAACCAATCGTCATCTTCAGCCATAGGACGTAGGCCTCGCCCTGCGGCATGGGGACGTTTAAAGAATCCAACCACGGTATCCCCTGCCTTTATCTATCAGGGGTCGCAGGCGCTCAGCGGTGGTTGTTTTTAGCGTCTTCATAATACGACCTTAAGATGGATGGCAGGACGTGTGGATGGCCTCGTCGCTTTCATTGACGCCAACTGCGTCTATTGGTGTAGGGGATGTCTGAGCCCTTTCTATAATAAGACATCTCTTCCCATCCCATCGGCCGCAATGCGGCACCACGCAAGGCCGGCTCCAGCTGAAGCCGAGACGCTTCTCCTCTTGGGAAACTCGGAGCCGTCCTTAGTTGGGATTTTCGGTGTAGGGAGTAAGTAGTGTTAGGGACTCGGCACAGCGATCGCCTGGATGTTAATCATCTTTCCCAGGTGGCTAAACACTGGGTCGTAAGACACATAATAATTCCACTTTCCCCCCCAAGTGGATTGGTAGCGAAAAATCGTTTCTCCCGCGTGAACAAAAATGGCAAAAAAATGTCTTTAGGGGAGCTAAAGACATTCAGAATGACCTGAAGTACCTTTATCTAAAATATACTACATATTTCACTTCGCTAGTCTTAAGATATCAGTAGCCCGAGCACGAAAAACTAATGTAAATGTAAATGTATTCGAGTTCGCTGCGCACTGATGACGTTTGGTTAATATTTCATACAAATTTCATAGACGCGCATCGAGTTCCAATACATTTACGGTTGTCAGAAATTTTCCTGCTCAGGCCGCAGTACACTACTGCAGTTTTCACAGTCGGCAACCTATTTCGCTGGAACTGTCCCGGTCAAGTTACAAACATCGTATATCGTATTTCTAAAGGTGTTAGTTGATCATCTCAGGTATCTGGGCGCTGACTCGTAACCAAGCTTGATCAAGGCCACTCGGCTACTAATCTCATATTACAATTTCCAACTTGCCAGTTAATACTTTCGGAAAGTGGCTTAAGGCTAACGTTAGACTACGACGTATAAAATAGATAAGAGCAATTGGGTACTTGACTATATTTGATTTTATACACATATTTATATGTAATAGTAAATAAAACAAAAAAGAAACCCTTCTGTAAAAACTGCATCGAAATTGATTGGAAAATGAAGCATTAATTAATATTTTAAATTCTGGAGTGGGGGCATATTGGAGATATCTTGCTATCCCTATCCAACGCCAGTACCAATAAGGCGTGACGTGATTTCACTGATACTTCTCTTTCCCGCAGTTTGAAGGTTACACCAAACTTCAAAGGCTTATAACGTTTTTATTTTTGACAATATTTCCATATTTCTTTCTGTTCTATATTTCAGACAACGTAAGTTTCATATATAATTAATTTAAAAAATTATTCAAGTACCTAATTCCATTGTATGTCTCTGAGGTACAGAAATATAATCCGCGCTTGTGCTCCCCAACTATTATAATAAATATTTCATCGCCGTAAACCAAATCCGTAAACATATTTCTGAACACATGCTATTTCTCAACAAATATAAAGTTTACTGCATCAACAAGTAGATGGCGCTTGCTGTCTGCACGGAAAAAAATTATATTATGTTTGGTCCATATTGCAGTCCATAGTGTTTAGTGTTTAGCAGCGACAGCTCTGTTAGGAATGGTACGGACTGCCGAGACAAATGTCGGAGGTTCGAGACCTACTCCAAAATGGAGCATACACCTCTGACTTTTTTATATTAAGTGTGTTTTCTTTGTGAAATATCGCTTGCTATAACGGTGAAGGAAAACGTCGTGAGGATAGGCATACCCGAGAATATCTCCACAAGAATTTCGAAGGTATGCGAAGTCTACCAACCCGCATTAGGCCAGCTTGGTAGACTAAGGCCTAACCCCTCTCCTTGGTAGAGGAGGTCCGTGCCGAGCAGTGGGACAGTAATATTATAGGGCTAATAATAATAATAAATAAATGAGGTATAATAATAATAATAATGGGTCTCAAGCCTCGTCATCGGGAGGGTGATATTTATTGTTTTTTATATTTTTAAATGTATTTTTTTTAACTTGTATTTAAAAATGTAAAAAAATGAATAATTGAAATAAATGAGATATATAATAATAATAAATTTTAGTGTTTGTGTTTGTTTTGTTTCGAAAAAACTATGTAGTACAGGAGACCCGGCTTTAAATACACAAACAATATAATTGACACTCACTGTGATCATAGCTACAGTAAATAAAGATTTTTAAAAATGTTAAATTCTTATGCTATTGAACTTTATGTCCAACAATGCATTTTTACAATAAGAAAAACTATTAACAAATATTTATATCTTAATTAATAGTTCACGAGCTATTTATAGTTTTGATTCACTTTCTGATAATGTGATTTAAGAGTTCGGTCCTCTCTTGTTTTCTTTCATAAAAAAATAAGACGCGTTAAATTTTCCGGAAACAAGAACGAAGAGTTTGGTCCCACAAACGATAGCGGTTTTATTTGAATCAATAAATAAAAAAATTAATACCACCTACGGTCACCTAAAACGTGACAAATAAATAAATTCTAACCATGTAAATATCCAAGAGTCATCGTCGATTGATATTTTATTCATGACAAAAATACACGGTATTTTCAGGAACAGCATAATTTTGTTTTTCTTGGTTTTTAAATGACCTGTGACAGAACATGCGGATTACTGATGCAGACGTAGGGCCCAACTTACGTACCCTAAAACCCGCCCAACCAACCAACAAGCCATCTCATAAGCTCCTCGAGAGAAGCGGATGTACACTAGTTGATTCTGGAAGACGATCCACACAATATGCTCAGATCACTACGACAGGTTTTAATAGATGAACGGTGGTCTCTATCCTAGCAGGATATGAACATCCTACCAGCATTAAAGTGTAACTACACGACTAAGTCTGTAGTCATTTTTGGAGTCACTTATTTATATGACATAGTAATTTGCATATCCAGGCCTTATATGCTGATAAGTGAAATCGTACCGCAATCTATTATCTATGATTAATCGCGCCATAACAACTGTCCTGCAGTCAAATGGATTTCATCGCCTTACAAATATAAGACAGACTGCCTCAAGGGCGTAGTGTTCGAGTGAGGTAATACTATCGTCTTGAGGTCTTGGTTCGATTCCTAGGTCGGGTAGTGATATTGCATTTTTCTACTCAGTATCAGCTCGAAGTCTGGAATTTGTGCTCGATGCGGCGATAGACTCATTTAGGATGGAAATAATCTCGGCAAAATGCGTGTTCTAGTTCGCCTCTGGCATTCTCAGGGATACAGGCGTGAGTGTACGTATGCACAAATACTTATAATTATAATTAGATACAATATATATTAGGGGAGGCCTATGTTCAACAGTGGACGTCCTATGGCTGATGATGATGATGATGATGATGATGATGATAACTTCGTATTCGTGCCCTCAACTTCACAAACCAAGCTACATAATAGTAGAGGCCATATCAATATCTGGACAGAATCACTAACCAGTCCTACCTTTCAAAAAGGAAGCTATCGAATTGCTGCGGATTTTACTCCGCAATCCGTATCCGCTCCCACTGTACTATTAGTAATGCATGTCATTCAAGAACGGCGAATAAAATCCGTGTTAAATTAATTCACACAACCTAAGTAAATGAAGCCGACTTACTGTAGAACTACAACTACTATATAAACTAGCTTAATTTATATCAACAAAATTTTAACAAAAACTTAAACCCGACCAGCATTTTCATACATTTAAAAGTCCATAATCTATTCAAAACTACTGAACCGAAAAAAATATTCAAACATACATTCACTTATGACATTCGGCACATCTGTCCAGAAGCCCATACATATTATAATATGTGAATATCAATTCTAACAACATTACATACATACGGGTGGGATTGATAACCTCCTTTTTTTAAGTCGGTTAACAAAAAGAAACAAATATGGACATGAGAACTTTTCTGCCCCATCGGCTATCAGATCTACGAGCTATGTGCCCTGCCTACTGCCATTTCAACTTGCTTATCCTCTGGGCTATGTCGGTCGATCTGGAAATATTTGGGGGAGGCCTATGTTCAGCAGTGGACGTCCTATGGCTGATTATGATGATGATGATGATGGACATGAATAATACTTTAGTTTATATATTGATGAATCCACTTTTGTTATATCATTAAAAACAAATCGCGGATATCTAGTTACCCCGTTTTAAATACGTAGACATGGAAGTTCATTGCACATGCTTTTAATGTCATAATGTTACTATAAAGTCCGGTGGCTGCGGTGAAAACATCCAACCGCAAGACTTTTTCGCAATGCTCCAAAATTACCGGTATGTTTTAAATGTACGAGTATCTTCAAATCTTCCTGCCTTACATAAGAACTTTGTAATTTGAGTTTCTATGTGAAAATTGCTGGTGAACTAGCACAAACATACTATTAAGCTTAGCAATTGTTTATACCAACCACTCAAAGGTTTGGTAAGTTAGTCTTAGGAGTATATTGCACTGTAGTCAAACAAATTATACGCATAGATAATAAAACTTACACAAGTTCATAAGGTATAATTTTTACCGCCGTTGCGTAACCATGAGTCACCGCCCAAAAACTATAACCCTACCAAGTTTTGTAGCCGCTTGCATGCATTTACGCTTCAGGCAATAGTGGCCGATCGCATGCGCCGGGTAACAGTGTGAGGCAAACCGTCATGCACAACTGCCGACGCGTGACTCCTGCATCCGGTGGCGACCCTCGGAACAGCCCTACCCCTGTACACCATAAAACATGTACTCTTTGTCACGTTTAATAGGTTTTTGAATTAATTCTACAGTGTTTGTACGTAGTCAGGTTGACTTGGAAGGGACAGGTACAACTTTGATTTTAATGTGCATCGGCAATCTACGTTTTTGGATACGAATGTGTTATCAGGAGATCTAGCACGAGTAGCCCGAGCACGAAAAACTAATGTAAATGTAAACTCGCTGCGCACTGATGACATTTGATTAATATTTCATACAAATTTCATAGACGCACATCGAGCACAAATACATTTACGGTTGTCAGAAATTTTCCTGCTCCTGCTGCAGGGTTGGGGCAGTCAGTCAAAAAAATACAGAATTTGATTGTAAAATTTGTTAAAACAATATAAATCATCACGCGTACAAGTACCTACACAAAATATTCTTCGAGATAAAGAAGATTATGAAGACGATTTTTCCGATTTTGATATTGTAATATGTATATGAATGTGTCGCCTCATTGATCTAGTGTCATCATGTATGGCCTGTGGTCCTGGATTCGATTCCCAGGTCGGGCAAAGTGAATTTTCTATTTTAATTTTCTCAGGACTGTATCCCCCAGGAGGGGTTGACGTCAGGCAGGCAGCCGGTAGTAAAACTTAGCCAAATCCTTTTTGCAACATGCTTTGAAAAAATGTGTTGCGCTAACCTCACATTAACGTGGGATAAGGGCAGGTAGAAAGAAAGAATATGTATATGAATGTATTGGTACGAATTTTGATAGAACTAAGTAAGAACAATGTAAATCTGACTCCGGAGATCCGCAGGATGAGGATGATGATGAAATAATTACGATGTTAAATTCGAACTTCATTAGTATTATCTAATCTAAATCGAATATAATAATGAGATTTTTATGACTCCAAAAAGCACCGGAACAGATATCCTGGCCGTTATCTAAAAAACTGCTAATTATGATGCCAATGTTAGCAATGCAATAAATGCAAATATTCTATAATATTATTTGTTCTATCATAACAACATTCGACTGCCAAGTATTCGATATTCCACACTGTTCCACATTAAAGTCTGGAATAAAAGTAGCTTGTCTATAAAATGTATAAGCACTTTCATAACTGAATTCGTCATTATTATTTATATTCACGACTAATGTATACATATTTTGTAGTCGTTTCTTTAATATAACTAATTCAGCTGTGATAATATTTATTCGCACATGACCCACATCTGAGGTCCGAGCAGAAAAAATCTTAACAATCGAATTCGTACCGAGCTCGCTGCGCACAGATGGCATTTTGACAATATTTCATAAAAATGTCATAAACTCGCATCGAGCTCGAAACGAATTGGATTGTCAAAAGTATTCATGCCCGCGACTCTATACATAATTTATATCCATTATATTTAGAGATCTACAGAAGCCATTAAATAAATAAATAATAAATAACACCCAACAGTCACACACATAGTCCTGACCCCACACTAAGATCGAGTCTTGTGTCGTGGGTATCAGGAACTATGAGAGACTTTCGGTCTCACAAGACTCAGACCCAAAACAAATATCTGTAGGCCAAACAAACATTTTGGGGATCGAACCCGCGGCCTCTCGCTTCACAGCCGGCTACTCGCCCGCTGAACCACAAGGCTGTCACAAACAAATTCAAAAACATACTAGGATAATCACAAGTTTAAAAACTTAACGGACCGACTTCAAATCCGATCGTGAGCAAATTTATATGGGACCACCCTTAAAATAAGCTCTATCAAACACAAATAGAATTTTGAATATCGGTCCACATTTGGCGAAGATATCGCGTAACATACATAAAAAAAATACAGACGAATTGAGAACCTTCTCCTTTTTGGAAGTCTTTCAATAAATCTAAATATATCATCCTAAGGTCAAGGGTATCTATGTATATATATAGGCTCTATAAATACCACGTTCCGCACTTCCACAGCACTTTGTTCCTATTTCGAGCGCTTAGAATCTTTTCCCAGAACCTATGAATAAATGTAATGTGAATTAAGTACTTCTGCATTTCGTATTTACGTTACAATGTTCTCAAATCGCAGCGGAACGGCAACGCGGTTAACTGCTTTTTACATGTTTCTTAACAGTTACCTAGCTTAGTCAATCGTCTGATTACAACGTCTAAAATTACAGTTTTAGAGCACTTTTGACCGACTTCCAAAAAGGATGAGGTCCTCAATTCGTCTGTATTTTTTTATGTATGTTACGCGAAATCTCCGCCGAATGTGGACCGATCTTCAAAATTCTTTTTGTGTTCGATAGAGCTTCTTTCAAGGGTGGTCCCAAATAAATTTGGTCACGATCGGATTTGAAGTCGGTCCGTTAAGTTTTTAAACTTGTGATTATGCATTGTCAAAACGAAGTTTAATCACACCTAAGCCCTATTAACGAAGTAGGAAGCCCGCTTTTAGCAATGAATACGTGCTACATAGGGCTACATAATAACTCTTACTTTTTACTGTTATTTTTAGAGGAGTCTTAAAATTATATTTTTTTAGTATAATGATGATTACGGTTATTTTATTTTATATCAGATGTAATAGTATTAGACGACTGCCTCGGAAGGAGAGTAAGGTTTTTTTTGGCTTTACGTTTATCTAGTTAGCACGTGGATGTTAGAATATTTTACAATTTATAAACGGAATTATCGGAAGCGCTGCTCTGAGTATACATAAATACGAGTTTTTACAATACACAGCCTTGCACATCCTATGACAACTGACAACGGCACATTTGTAATTTGTATACATATTTACAAAACAATTCGAATGCAGTGCGTTAAATGTTTGATTTCGTGTGCGCACAACGCACAATCGTACTTACATAACATGCTAAGGACTCCGTTACATGAAACAACGTAAAATATTATATTATCATACTTAAGGAAACTAAGTATAACTAAAAAATATTCTATTACGTACTCTATACATAGATTAAAATATCATATTTTACGGCAGCTGCTGTCTATAAATAAACAAATAAATAATACTACAATATGTTACTATATTTTATTGTGAGCAATGGACTACCAACCATACATCGATGTCTCGCGCGGTGTTTTAAGTCACAATTATCAAACCAGTTTACTACTATTCACGCCATCATCGTTATTGAAAACATAAATGCTCATTTTATTATCATAAGTTTAAATTGAATTCAAATAGAGAAAGGGCATTTTTAAATCTAACTTAATCTCAGATTATTCAATCAAATTAGAATAGGCTATTATCATAAAATAAGTTTAATTTAGTAAGTGCTATGCCACCTGCCGATATCGATAAATATGATGTGTCGGTGAGTCGGTGCACTAACAGATATTCGTGTCACGTCGAACGTCGTCGTAGGTTGCCCGCGTCGCGTCGTCGGTGCCTCCTTCACTTATATTATTAGATCCGGAATCAATACCAAATGAGTTCCAACAAAAAAGTAACTATTATTGCTCTTTAATTTTAAAACCGGATATCAATTTCGAAACATAGTTCCCTCCTTGTTTGTAGAGAGAAACAATACAATTTTTTCTGTTGCCCAGTGTGATTTTTCTACGACTTATTATGTTTATTTGAATATATCCTCAGAAACATACATCTCATAACATACGCAGACTAAAAAAAATTATAAGTAGTATCTCTAGTAAAGTTGTCTAGTCATTTACTAATCATTATCAATACTATTTTTTTATTAGACTTACAGTTCTTAGATTTTTTTACATTAATTAACTTAACAATTCAATTGCCCACAATTCACACGGGAAAACCGACGATGGTTGATAAGTGTATCAGTCTAATTCAAACGAGTTCTGGTAACGGTACTCCATTAGTTGATCTTTGATAAACGCTCGTGGATGCACGATGTGTTATTGTTCACACATCAGCGAACCAATTTGTGATACGAGGCCAATGGCGTCGGCCCCACAGCAGGAATCTCATACATCGGATATCCACCTTATGTATGAACAAGTTCAAAATGTTTATGTCGAAACATCGATCGTCGAAACGATAACAATATTCTTTCTTTCTGCCTGGCGTTATAGCCTAGATGCCTAATGTCATGAGCCCTTTTCCTTTTTTTTTAACACAGGGAAATTCATTTGCGAATATCTCCATGCCGGAGTTCAGAGGTATGGATTCACCGGTTTAAACCGTCCTACCGACTAAAACTCCGCAATGTTCCGCACTCTCCGTTGCGTGACCCTTCTTCCTACAACAACTACTCTACTTCATACAGTCTTGAACATTATTCACATTAGGACTATTGACTATTCTTCTCTCAAAACGTCTATCTATCGGTTTGTTGGCGTCGTCACTCGGTGGCTGATATTATACCTACTTGGATTTAATTGGAATGCGAATGGCGACGTACCTCGCGCTGGATACTCTGCAATCACGCACCTCACTGTGCTATTTAAAAAACAAAAACCGCCACAGAAATTGTTTTTTACAGGTTTTCTAATTTTTATGAGCTTTTTTCCATTGTGCTAAAGAGACCATAAACTCCATTTTTTCCTGAAGTAAACTACAGATTAAAAATTTGTTTACAAAGAGATAAAGATAGCTTCTAGTGACAGTGAATTTTAATCTCATAATATTAGATTATGGTTTCATAATAAAAGTAAAACCGTAGAATATTATATCTCTCTTGCGTAATATAATTGGCCATTTAAAAACTTTCATATCCTTAATTTTATCGTGCGAACTGTGAACATACCAACCAATACAAATATTTCAAAGTATCGAATTATTTTATTCGTCATTATGACAACGTGGAATTTTGATTACGACATTAAAGTAGTTTGCGATATTGAATAGACATTCAAGTGGCAACCTGAGCATCAACATGTGCTCCGTTCCTTTTTTTTCATCTTTAAGGCCATACACCGACACACGGGCTGTTCCGCTTCGTTGAACTAAACGCACTCAACTCCAAATTGTACGGGCTCGAGGCAAGCACCTGTCTGCTTTAGATTAAAAAAACTATATACTTGCGTTACTCTTGCAGTAATTTACTAGCGTACGTACCGAACCGTATCCTTGTAACTAGTTTGTGATAGTTACTTCCTCTGCCACCCGTAGAAGCGTTTGAATGGAGGCAGTCAAGCAAAGCTCCTTGAGGCAAAGTTGTTCCCACTTGAGTGACATTTCTGTATATCTCATATCTAAATATATAAGCATGAGCCTACAAACGAAGCTCATTGAATTATACAAGACATATTGACTAATTGCACTACTATCAATATTTTACATTTTAATGATAAATTACACTCTAAGAAGTAGAATAAATTCTAGTTTAAAGTTAAAAAGGTTTATAGAAGGCTAAAAGGTTTATATACGCTGACTTGTTGATAGTAATCGGATAAATTTTCTTGGAAAAAAATTAAAATAACAAAATGACTAAACCAGCATCTGAAGAAATAACAAATCAGAGAAAAGCTTTCATTGAAATAAAAACAACATGTAACTTGTTAAACATTTGGGCTTCCTTCACAAATTAGTTTCAAAGTGAGTTTATAAGACTTCTTTATAAAGTATTATTTCATATTTTTCTTATGAATAAATACCCTGTTTTAATTATAATAATCACCAGTCACAGGACGTTCACTGCTGGACATAGGCCTTCCCCAAAAATTTCCAGTATTCGCATATCTTTTGTTACATACTTAATTAAGATTTAAGATTTCTGTTTTTTAACTTTTGAGCAATTAGCGTTATATTATGGTGCCAACAGGTCGCTGAGCCTTCCTGGCAGTCTGCCATCTCGTGACTGGTTAAGTCATTAAAATTGGTGCCACATGTATCGCCTGCCCCAATGTTTAGCTTTAACATACTTGAATTCTAACTACGTAAAAACCAGAAGGAAGCCATAATTATATAATTATCTACTGAGTCTTTCTTCTGAGTATAGGCATTCTTTACTCGTTAGAGGCTTCTGAGGAGTGGTTCTTTACTCGATTATATATATTAGCCCAAAACATAATATGATTAGAAGGTTCACATATTTTTAAACTTAATAGTCGTTTAATTTGCTAACATTCAGTTCAATCGTAAAGATTGGTAGATGTACACTGTCAGTTTCATAGAATCCCTATACCCACAGTGTTTTGGAACTTGGCATCTATACCACCTAAAGTGGCACCATGCTCTTTCATCCTCATCTCATCATCACATCCCAATACATAACTATAAGTGAGATTTGAGTCCCGGGACGTCTCATGCCTCAAAGTCCTGAGACATTTCTCCCCGTTATAGGTCGAAAGTCGAAACACGCTCTTTGAAGTATTTTATTATTATATAAGCCATTATTTTCTTTAGAATGTCACAGAACCGGGAGTATGAACCAAGTCATATCCATGCTGGAATTCTGCGTTCGTGCGTTTCGTGCATTTTACAGTCGTCACAGCAGAACTACTTTTTAGTTTCCTACCTTATTAATTTCACGCCACAAGTGTAATTTGCAGTTGCATATTGTGTATGAAAACGAATGTGATGGAACGTTGTAAATGGATTTGTAAAGTAACTTGAGACAGGATTGAAAGTGAATCTGTATTGGAAACGTTGAGGAATTTGTATTTTGGTTATAACAATTTTTATTACAACTATCCTGGGAAAGCAGGATAACTCTTGTAACAAAAACGATTCAAATCAGAAAAATCAAGATAAGAGAGGACCTTAACTTTTAGGTCTTTATAAAATTACTTAATTAATCAGATGTTTGTCTCTTTCACTCTCACAATTATAAGGATAAAAAAGGCGCAAAGTTTAAGCTACCTTTTGAAGTTATTTGAAATGTTTATAGTATGGGGCAATTCGTTTAAAAGTACAATCTTAAAGTAAGTACATTAAATTTAGATATAAACAGTACGTGACGTGAACATGTCCATAATAGAATCGTGCATACCTGCGATACAAGGTAAACAAAAAAGAAAACATTAGTTAAATTACAAAAAACGGACACTAACAAGCACTCAGAATTCCGTACGAGACGTGGAGTACGAGGTGGTACATATGTAGTGCAAATAACTCGCAAAAACTAACATCACTTGTCAACATAAGTTTGATACTAACTTCCCCCACGCCTCCACATGTATTTAAGTCGTATTCTACGACACTAGTTTATTTCGCCCTGGCGTTATCCCGGCCTAATGATAAGGACCGAATTTCAAATACCGCCACTTCACCTCATCTTGACTATCCTCCACAACAAGATAAAATATTCCCTTACAATGATCCTATATACCAGAGATTCCCATACTTATTTTGTCTACTGCCCACTTTCAAAATAAATATTTTGTTACCTACTTAAATACCACTATAACTTCAAATTAAATAAATTTAGGCATGCAGCGCCCATTTGGGAAAGACTAAATACTAAATCATGTCATAGTCTATATGTGCGTCAATCATCCAATAGAGGGTAATTAATTATTAAAGCTTTATTGATTAATCAATCTTGCATTAACAAAACAAACCCAAAAATCCAAACGTTCCTACCGTTCAGTAAGATTTAGCCGAGGTTATCCGCATATGATGGTCTACGATTATTGAATTAATCATACCGAGATCGCAAGTCGGTAACCTGCCCAAGAACATCCAGAGGTTTTTCGTCGGTCCATCGCCCACGCTCTGCGTACTATACGAGACCACGATACCCACTGTTATTTATTAACTTGCAATTAGGTTGGTACTTTGCTCAGTTTAACTTTAGGATTTATAACGCCACGATTTGCTTAGAAGGCTCTTGTGTAAATTATTATTCCTGTTTAAAATCTAGGGCCCTTCCTTCATCTTCTTCAAGCATCTTCAATAGATCGGGAAACTAAAATGGCGGAACTGCCGCCATTTTAGTTTCGCGATCTATTTACATGTAAATTATCACCGTGTCATAAGAATTAAATAACGTATAAATACTTATTGATGTTATTGTAAATCATCATCATCATCATCATCAGCCCCAGGATATCTAGTGCTGGACATAAGCCTCCCCTAAAGATTTCCAGATCGACCTGATGGAAGCGGCCTACATCCAGCGACTTCCTGCGAAAATAAAACCCTTATTCATAATAAACCCTTATCGAAGGCATGTCATACGATTTTCCCGTCTATCACGGGTAGGGATTGCAGTCCGGTGCCATTTTCTATGCAGTCAGATCCGGCCGGATTCAGCCTATAATCACGTGGCACTCGCGCCTTAAAGCAACCAAGTCAAACCACCTCAACTATGAGCGTACTACTGTTCGTCTTATTTTGCCATTGATTGACAATAAAAATGCAAGTATCGTTCCAACATTTAAGTAAACGTGCACGTTTTTCGGCCAACGAGGTAAATTACGTCTACTGCGCTACACACTACTTTTCCTTTTAACTTACATAAAATCTAGCGATCACTTTCTCCCTTACATGTATAAATCCTGAATTATACCGATAACGTAAATTCAAATATTGTCTGCTTATAACAGTAAACATAGGAAGATAATAAAAGACAGATTAGGCTGGACAAAGATAATATGCAAAGTTTTTCTTTTTCTTTGACATGATTATTATGGGTAATGTTTGCATTAGCAATAACCGTCGTCTACTAGGTTTAGTGTACAATACACATTCACTTCAGTAAACCTTAAAAATAGTAGTTAACGAACGCTTTCTAATTCGTTCAATTGCATTTGTTTTATTGGCAGAATTGAGAACGCTGCGGCGCTCTGGATTCCAAAAGCAAGATTTATTTTCATGGGACTATCATATTTGTAAGTCAAGAAAATATTAGAAGGACTTCTGTCCAATATTGAGATGGACATAGTGTGAATATTTGAACTAACGGCACTGTTGAATATCTATTTGACACGGCTAATCTTTTCATTGGCGCTAACATAATCATTTTAATATTGTAACAAATATTTCGCGAATAAAACAATAATTATATTCATACAATAATCACTAATACAGCTATTATTCCACGGAAAATAGTTCTCAAAGCATAAAGAACAGTTAACTCATACCGTAATAGCGTAACATTTAGCCCAAACTCAATACAGTTATTTAACGTCAAGTCGGACAGTCTGGTAATGTTCAGACAGTTATCACACGTTATCATCGATCCGACAACTCGAGTGCCATTTATGTATAACTCCAGATAATTCTCACAGAACTAATAAATAACCTCGCATACCTCGGATTCCTTATCAACGACTTGATTTCGCAGGTCATCTGTCCTGAAGTTGTTATCATCGCTTCAGCCTATAGAGTATATGGAGGCCCGTAAGTGTTCGAGTTAGGGAAGATTCATATTGGAAATGGTATTCAATACAATAACCAACGAAATGAAGCTGCACAAGTTTGCAGTTGTGTTGTTTACGATCGAAACTTATCCTTCATTAAACCTTCATGGATTTAACCCGTCGGAGGCGGCACATATATATGTTACATATACACACATACATACACGAGTCCAATCCCATAGAGTAACGTAATACAAACATTCCGTTTTTTCACCGTACAATACATGATAGATTAATGTCCAATGTGTAGGAGAGTTTTGATACTTTAAAGTTCCTAAAAGAGTCTGAACTCAACGAAATGAGGGTAAAGATATGAAGGAGGAAATACAGACCTTTGACATAAAGTCAGGACAAAAAAATTGTTTACAGATGTAATATTACAATTTCAAAAAAGTCCTGTGTAAATATTATATATACTTCTATGTATAAGGAACATTCTCGCCCCCTAGCTCAAGAATGGGTTCAAGCCTGAAATTTTGTTCCGCGATTCAAGTTATACGAAGTCTATCAGTCAGTGAATTTGTTGTGATACTTTACACATGGATCATTAGTTTAACACATTATACGTGTGATATAATTGCTACTTGTATTTCTTTGAATAAATAAATGTTCCACTTTCCAGCTTTTACTGTATACAAGTTTTTATAATCTTTGCCATTCTGGTCACGTCTACTATCAACTGGTTTAATGCTGGTTATTGGTTATTTATTACGCGTGTGGCATCATGTGGCATTGTGCAATAGATCTTGTTATGAAGAAGAAGAAAATCAAACATCAAATGATGTAAATACTTAAATACTTATTATGTTTGATTTATACTTAATTCCTTATATAAGTAAAATTTAATTTCATCAGAGTGTATTTAAGTGACGTTCGTTTATTTTACATGTAAGATTTTTTGTGTATTTACGAATGCCTTAGAATACAATTATTTTGCTATTAACAACATAAAATAATTTCATATCCCTCCATAATCATAATGCTTTACATTCAGACCTTGAAGATTACGACAAAGTTACGACTCCCAAGGTTACAGAGCAACAGGGCTTGTGGCAGCAGACTATGAAGATGGTTGTTTTCCTTGAGATACATTTACATGTGTTACATTTGACGTTATATCTAAGCAGAAACGCAATGGCTAAAAGTTTTATGGAAATCAGTAAAACCCTTTTATCCGACTTCAAAAAAGGAGCAGGTTGTTATACGTCTGTATTTTTTTTTAAATATGTTCACCGATATAGTTCAGAAATGTGTGGACATATTATCTATATCAGTTAAACTGTTTTGTTTGAAAGAATATTGTTGGCCAGTAGAACCTACGCAGATCAAAGAAAAATGCATTCACAAAGTCGTGAACAATAGCTACGAGTTACGTTATAACTAGGGAATCCGATCTCGAGATCGTTAATCGAATGTTTTTGAGTTGTTTGTATGTTTGTTACCTATTCACGCTCGACGGCTGGACTAATATTGATGAAATTTGCTATAGAGGTAGCTGACACCCTGGATTAACATATAAAATAATTTATACCCCGAAAAATATGTAAATTTTCACGTGGACGGAATCGCGGACAACAGCTTGTCACTAAAAAGCAATCTAATTTAAAAACCAATGTCTAAAAATTATTTTATACTATGGATTTTATTACATCCATATGTAATCCTTTTCCCTCTCAATCTAAGTAATTTAGTTTATACACTTGGAATATTTTATAATTCTCTTTCAATAAGTGTATAGCCATTCTGAATGGCTCATTCATGAATAAAAGTGTCTTGAAATGGTTCTCTCTCACCTTTTAAGTACATCTTTGACATGTGCACCAGCAGCCATTTATAATGAAGCTGCCTACGCCAAGTTGCCTATTCAGGTTTTGCAGACGAATTCTTGACCTAAAATCTAGATCGATGTCAAGATCAACAGCATATTATTTATGTGCACAGATGGGATTCAGGACTCGCGCTTTTTATAACTACAAACTTTACTTATAAGATAAATACTTGTATAAATTCATTTTACTCCCTTTTGTGGACATCAAGATTTTTGTATTTGCGTTTAATCCAATTACCCAATGAGTTAATTAAAAATATTTTTTATAACTTTTTTATCGTATTTCAACGTTTTTATAATATTTTTGATAAAAAAATCTAATTGTGTATTGTTCTTCTTTGCACGTTTATAATTTATATTATATGAAATAAACTACGTCTTATTTACGCATACATTAACTCATTTATACGTTTAACGTTACGTAACTACTATTGTTATATATTAAAATATTCAAGTAAAATGTTTTAAATATTTCATTTCACGCAATTTTAACAGAGAATTGATTATACAAAAATCATTTCGTATAATCTTTATAATGTTTTACAGACTTCTTTCCCTTCATCATCATCATTATAAACAGCCATAGGACGTCAACTGCTGGACATAGGCCTCCCCCAAAGATTTCCAGATTGATCTGTTGGAAGCGGCCTGCATCCAGCGACTTTCCGTTATGGGTATATTATTACTGATGGATAAATTTTATGGATCTCTACCATGGGGACCTTTGATTTAACGAAGTACCTAATGATATATTCTAGATTCTTACGCCACTTCATTAAAAGATCAGCGCAACTCACTTTCTCAAGCATGTTACTGAGAGATTCGGCTTAGTTGTTTCACGATGGGCTACTTGCCAGACATCAACCCCTCTAGGAATCCAGTCTTGCGCAAAGCCTGTTAGAAAAAACGTTTTTCCCATTCTGGCATACGAATAAAGGATCCAGCCCCCTGACTTTTGACACTCGATGACACAAAATTAAATCGAAATCGAGTTAAAAAGTGCACTAATGAAGCGATGGATTGAACTTGTCATTTGGTAGTTTTTAACGGAACATTAGTGCACTTTTTACTTGATCTATAATCTGATCAACTCTGATCTACTGCAGGTCGATTATCTAAGAAACGCTCCGACGTTGCGATCGACGACGAGCTCCCGCAGCGCACATCGTGATCGACGAAGCGTTCAACGTTGTTGGGTCTTAAAGAATACCATTTTCCATACATATATGTTAAACGCCTCGCTCGAGAGAGCCATTTCGCATAAGCGCCGTTATCACGCATAGCGCTAGTGCGTGCGCTTTGTACCTTGCTGAATACAAAAATGAAAACATCGTTGCCGCAATTTTGTTTTCACAAATGAAACCTTAGAGAATCGACTTGCTGGTCTATAGTCTATTACTCATACTGTCATTAGACCCCAAAAACGATTGTTTGACTGCTACAGGTTACCCATAAGTAGAGATATAAAGATATATACCAAAAATATTCCAGCAGGGTTACCCACGACCTCTTATAGCAGTATTATTATAATCGTTCTTCGTTTGTTTTGTATGGGAATCGGTACAAGTAAAATTATAATAATATATGCTATAAGAGGTGATGGTAACCCCCCTGATCGGGCTACAGGAGTAAGTTACCGGGATGTGTGTTTCAGATATTTTGTAGCATAGGTAAATAACAAAACAGACGATGATTTTTTTATTCTCCATTCCTACTCAATGAAATTCTTATCGTGATACGATCACGTTCTTAAAAACAATATCATCACATTTATCAAATTATTTCGTAACTTATAATTACACAATTAATATTATCATCCAACAACTTCATTATGAAATCGCTCATTTATTTTTATGCAACAACTATTTCTTTACGATCAACGCATAACGTTTGAACACTCGTATGTGCCGGTGCCATTTCGTAACGGTTACTGTCCCATGACCTTTTTTCCCCTCTGTAACCCTTCGTTGTAAGTTAACATCACACTGATAGTACGAGTACCTCTATAATACATGCACCCTTCTAAATGCAGCAGGTGTGAATCTTAAATGTCTTAAGTACGAAGTTATAAACTGGTCCTCATTTATTTTGATATTTAAAAAAGAATTCTTTAAAGAGGTTCCTCATCGACAATATAAACAATATGTAATTATCCTATAGACTATTTTACCGCATCAATTTGAAGCTTGATTTGAAGTAATACGAAATAGCTTTCAACATTCTTTTCTAATACTTACCTAGACAGGTCAAACAAAATAAGCACTCGTATAACAGCCTGAAACATCTAAGTACTAACAAAAACCAGAAATTGCGGACAAAAGCTCTAAATAAAAAGTAATTGTTTGACCACTGGTGTATTGTATTAAATTATATATATTTTATTCCATAATCTAACTGACTAACCTCCTGCCCACTCATTGATATTCTGGAAACGTCAAAGTTTTCTTGACGATGACCATGGTCGTGAAATCGTGATGTTAGAGACATTATTATTTTGAGCTTCAATAGTACCTAACCGATTAAGAAATGATCAACTATTCTTAAACCATGTCTCTATGTACGTTTCTCGCGATCGACTATATAAAATACTTGTATGATACATTAATTAGGTATTTCCCACGTAACTACTATAGGCGTTCGGGTATTTGTCATATAAATATTTTACGTTGCCGTTAACAACGCACTTTAAGGAACGTGCAAAAAGTCAAACTTAAGGTCGGTATAAACTTTGCAATTTGACACCATCCAATACATAGACGCTCGTAAGTAATGGTGATAATTTTATTTATTTTAAAGTGCATAATAACTTTACATAGGCCACCCCCAAAGATTTCCAGATCGATTTATTGGAAGCGGCCTGCATCCAGCGACATCTTTGGGGGAGGCTTATGCTCCTTAGTGGACGTCCTATGGCTGATGATAACGTTACACGTTATTTTTTTATACAAACCGCTCATTTGCGACGACAGCGTCATATCTCGAAAACTTCGATTATACAGAAAAGACTTTTAAAAACTTTATTTTAAAAGCGTTTTCTATAAAATCGAGGCTCTCGAGATATGACAATATTGTCGCAAATGCGCAAAACATAATTTCAATGTGAAATTATCTGTAGTGTTGTATCTGTTGTAGATATGTCTACGTTGTAAAGCAAATCGTAAATACTATATTTATATTCCAGTTTTTTTTCTTTTTACAAACATCGTTCTGAGGTATTTAAATAAAACAATTTTCATTCGACTTTACATTAAAACTATTCCAATTGTAAATACACTGTGTCTTTCCACATCCCACCAGACAAGGAGATGTGGGAAACAATAGCTCCATATCATCCTTTCATATCGCGAGAACCGAGTGTCTCACAATGGCACGAGTACGACCGTGTTACTTCCGCTGGTGAGCCATGGACTCAAACTTTAGGCTCGACTCAAACACTACAGTTATAATAACCAATTATGTCCATTAATCAAAAAATAAAATATGTAAATTAGTAACAGGTGTCTAGCCCAGATCGTACCAGGTTGTGTTCCCCTGGACGATCCAAAAAGCGCTGGCTGGACGTTATGGAAGAAGATATGAGAGCCAATGGTCTCACTATGGAGGATGCTCTATATCGGACGAAGTGGAAGCGTTTAAGTAAGAAGGCGGACCCTGGCAGAAGACCGAGATAACGCCAGGTAGAAACAAAGAAAGAATAACATCCTCTCACATTGCCTAGCAATTGTATAAATGAGGAAAAAGATTCGAATGACTACAGCTTATTCAAATGACGTTCTGCGGAGAAAAAAGTCTTCTTTATTTTTAAATAATGTAAAAATCCTTATAGGCTACGTTTTCATGTGGAAAGAAGAGCCGCATCATTAATTATTATTACCACATACGAAAAATGACGTAGACGTTGTTAAAAGATTCCTACGAGTTAAGTAAGCCATTTCATAACTAAAAATTCTATATTCCTAAATAAAAAAAATCCTTTCTCAATGACATTACACCTCACTAGTGAGGTGTATGCATTTTCATTAAAATGTAATGCTATTTTCAATTTATATAAGAAACGATCTAAATGGTTTATATTTTAACCAAATGCAATTGTCTACTGATTTTGGGATAGAAAGTTTATGCATACACAGCTCACGCCGGTATCCCCGAAATGGTAGGCAGATGTGCACTAGCGAACTAGAACACCCAGATTTCGCCGAGCTTAGTTCCGTCTCAGATGTGATAGGGGGCGAGCCTATCGCCATATCGGGCACAAATTCCAAACTCCGGGCTGCTATGAAAAAATCCAATATCATTATTCCCGACCCGGAGATCGAACCCTAGACCTCAGGACGGTAGTCATACTGAAATACTACGCCACCGAGGCAGTCTTAAAGAAAGTTTATGTTGCGTAATTAAAAATGTTTAATTGTCATAAAACAGTCTTTGTCACAAATTTTGAATAATAAAAGAAGTATTTTTACTAAAGTTACTAGATCTTAAAATATCTGGTTTTATGTAAAACTATATTTAATTTTATCATCGGAAGGAAATCTACATTAACACAACAACCTCATCGTGTGTATGTAATTTCCTGACGTAATTTTTACATCCTCATCCTATGTGCCAAATTGAACTTAATGTGTGACAAAATTAATTTTATATTCGAACCTAACAAGCTTTAGTGGTAGCCTAGTTCACAAGTTTCAAAAGCGACTTCTATTCCTAAGCTACTATTTCCTAAGTACTAGGAAGTAGCAGCTTGGCCCTGTAACTGCCGACTTCCATAGGCTATACCAACCAATCCCATCAAGTGCGCCACTTGGCCAATTGCCTTTGTAATGTATAAATAAATTGCAACACATTTTATTAAAGCAAAAATAAAAGTTGATTTGAGAACAAATCTCAGCTGAGAATACAGTTTAATCTAACGACAGATTAGATCCGACCTACTTTAGATAGCACTATTGTAATCTTAAAAATAATCACTAAAAATATTTTTATATGCCGTCGCCAATTTCAGTGTCCGGGACGAAATTTTTCATTAAATTTCAGTAAAACCAATTTAAATTATAATCATTTATCCAATCGAATGCCGACTTAACAGCCACCCTGCCGCAGCGGGCGAGTACCCGGCTGTGGAACATGAGGTCGCGCGATTCCCGCACCGAAACAAACGTCTGTATGGCCCACAGATATTTGTTTCGGGTCTAGGTGTTGTGAGACCAAAAGTCTCTCGTAGTTTCTGATACTCACGATACAGGTTACACCTAGTGTGGGGTCAGGACTATGTGTGTGACTGTTGGGTGTATTTTATTTGTTATTAAATGATAAACCCTTTTCTTTTCGTAGGTTAAAATGATCACTTAAATACAGCGATATAGATATCGCTGTATTTAAGTGTGTGTATAGAAAACCTCAAGCGTAGTAAATAATACAATTTATATTATCATAGTCCAAAATGCGCTGTACGCATACGCCAACAATAGTCTTTTCATACATGAATTAAATCAAGGACAGAAACTGTTTTATCAAACGGAAATGTTAATTTTTTATTTCCTCGAGTTTAACGGCTGCGGGTAAAATGATGATATTCAAATTTGTATGGAAGGAAGTATCGTCGGTGAGTTAGTGTTGCTGCATTTTCGACCGAATTCAAAAAAGGAGGAGGTCCTCAATTCGTCTGTATTTTTTTATGTATTTTATGCGATATCTCCGCTAAATGTAGACCTATTTTCAAAATTATTTTTGTGTTCAATAGAGCTTATTCCAAGGATGGTCCTATATAAAGGTCACGATCAGATGAGTTTTGAAGTCGATCCGTGTCCGTTAAGTTTTTATGTAGAGGTACGTAGTACTTGTTTCATTACAAAAAAAAATTATACTGCTACCATGGACTACTACATGCTGGGTTACATGCAAAAATAGAGATTTTTGAAATAAAACTTTTTTTTACGGATTCTATCACAATTTCGTTTTAATTTTTATGTCCGACGTTTCGAAGGCTTTGCAGACTTCGTCGTCACGGGTCCGACTAAATTAAAACCAAATCATGATATATAACAAAAGTTTTATTTCAATGAAACATTCGCGTAAACCTAAGAAATAATTATAGAGATTTTTCCTAATTTTCGCACAAAAGAAGACCAGCTAATTCAGTCTCATTAATTTACATAGTATACATAAGCCAGTAGCCCGAGCACGAAAAACTAATGTAAATGTAAATGTATTCGAGTTCGCTGCGCACTGATTACGTTTGGTTAATATTTCATACAAATTTCATAGACGCGCATCGAGTTCGAATACATTTACGGTTGTCAGAAATTTTCCTGCTCAGGCCGCTATATCCCCGAAGGGATAAGTAGTAAGAGGCAAACTAGATAACGAGATCCCTCACATTTCGCCGCGCTCATTTACGTCCCAGATGTGATAGGGGGCGAGGCTATCGTCGCTTCGGGCACGAATTCTAGACTCCGGGCTAATACTGCAAAATTCAACTACTAATACAAGAACTACAATATAATACTTGACTAATCCTTTTTTATTAATTTTAAATGAAATTTACGCCATCTTAAATATGAACTGAAAGAATTATTGAAATATTCTGAAAAATAAAAAAGTTATAAGCATTTGAAATTTGGTGTAACCTTCAAACTGTGGAAAAGAGAAGTAGCGGTAAAATCACGCCAGGGCCATAATAGTACGTGCGTTAGAAACGGATAGCAAGATATCCCCACTACGTCCCCACTCTTGCTCATTGCAGAATTTAAAATAAGAATTACTGGCTCATTTTTCAACCAATTTCGATGCAGATTTTACAGAAGAGTTTCTTTTTTGGTTCATTTCCTAGTACATATAAAAATGTGTACAAAATCAACGGTAGTCAAGTACCCTGCCTCGCAAGAAACAGTTGCATCGCTTGCCTGCATTTTAATACGTTTTATGTAATCGACGTTTCATTGTGACCGTAAAAAACTCAAATATAAACAAATATATTCAAATTACTACTTTACTGAGTTTTGTTCAACAATGCTTGAAATCCTTTTTGTATTGTATTGTATAGCCTTATATAAGCTTGAGACTAGTTCTCACGGTGTTTTCACTGGCCAAAATAATGAAGTTGATAATTACCAGGGATGTTATGGTGATCCGTAACCGAAACTACCGGATATCCGAAAGAAATATGTACGAATAAATATTTCAAATAATTTGTGATAAGTATGAACTTAAAAAGGAAAGGGACTGTAATGCGGGCAGACTCAGAAGCAAAACCTAGTCTAATTTAAAGCCAAATTTTATTGTACGCTTTTTCATATTACGTATGATCAACCTTCTACATACATACATACTTACAACGTTTCACGCCTGTATTCTCGAAAGGGTAGGCAGCTGCGAACTAAAGAACTAAATTCTTAAAAAATCGAATATGCTTATTTGAAACTATACAATTTACAAAATCATTTCATATCCGTGACTGCCTCGGTGGCGTAGTTGTATTTGGGTACGACTACCGTCCTGAGGTCTCGGGTTCGATCCCCGGGTCGGGCAAAGTGATATTGGATTTTTCCATATCAGCCCGGACTCTGGAATTTGTGCCCGATATGGCGATAGGCTCGCCCCCTATCACATCTGGGACGGAACTAAGCTCGGCGAAATGTGGGTATTCTACTTCGCTAGTTTACCTCTGCCTACCCCTTCAGGGATATAGGCGTGAGCTTATGTTATGTTATGTTATTTCATATCCGTATCCTTAATAATCAGTTAGGACTGATCCAGTACAATAAAAGTATCCGTATTCACATCATACTTATCGCATGAATGGACCGGCTCGACCGGTTTGATACCATTGTCACACAGAAAACTGACGTAAAATGGCAGCTTGCTGGCACGTTTCGGTCGGTGGTTGAGATTTCCTGTGGCCCATTTTCCAACCCCTTTTCCCTCCTCTTCCATTTCCTTCTTTTAGGTTGGCACCGCACCCATGGTGCTTTTTGTATCTTAGGTGTCTATGGGCGGCGGAGATCTATTACCTTCATCCATCATGACCCATCTGCTCCTTTGCCAATCTCTGCTATAAAAAATATAATATACAAAAAAGGAAAATAAGACGGTGATTCTAAAATGATTTATTAGAAACTATAGCTACATAGTACCACAGAATACTTATTAAGGGTACTTGAAATTTTAAGCCCCTAAGGCTCAATTGCACCACTATTATTAACCTAGAGGTAGTCCTAACCGCAAGTTAAGTTACATGTCATTCATACATTTTCTGTCAATTTAGCCCTAGTAGACTTAGGCCTAAGTCTACTAGGGCTCAATTGCACCACTATTATTAACCTAGGGTTAGTCCTAACCGCAAGCTAAATTGACAGAAAATGTATGAATGACATGTAACTTAACTTGCGGTTAGGACTAACTCTAGGTTAATAATAGTGGTGCAATTGAGCCTTATTAATATAGATTTTTAAATATGAATGTCAAAAGTTGTAGTGATTTTTTGGCCTTTGACCAACTTAGTAACGGTACCCGCAATCATTTCTGCGCAACAACTTTTGTTCCTTTGTTTTTTGTCATTCCGTCGGTTGAATGAAAACGTGTAAAAAATTAAGTGGGACGTTGTTTTGTTTTACGAATAGTTTCATTGAAATTAAAAATTCAATTTCACTTACAGGTGCGACACAGTTTGTGAAAAATGTCGCTGGGTTCCGTGCACATAATTAACCCCTTTACTGGCTTGCCTGTTATTTGCTGCCCTTACCCCTAAGTGTTTTGTAAACATGTAAAAGGAAATTATTTAGTATAAAAGGCATGCTTGTTTAATTTTTATTACACGCTTTATATTAGCTTCACCTGGATGTATCTATGTAATGGAATCTTGCAACGTGATTTTCACCATGTTGCAGACGTCTGGTGAACTTCAAAATTGACACACGTATCTAGGACCGATGACAATACAAAAACTTAATAATTTTGTTCCGATATCCTGACCAGGATCACCAGGATAACAAAAAGTACAATTCACTGAAAATTAAGTCTCTGGTAAGACTGTCATTAAGAAAGAAAGAAAGAAAGAAAGAAAGAAAGAAAGAAAGAAAGAAAGAAAGAAAGAAAGAAAGAAAGAAAGAAAGAAAGAAAGAAAGAAAGAAAGATTATTTGTCAAACCAAAAAAGGACAGGCAACAACTTACATAAAATACACATAATTAAAAAATAACTAAAATATTGCGTGCCTTCATGGCACTCATTAGGTACCGATAACGCTTTGGCAGGGTTTAAAAGATGTAAAAATAAATGACAGTTTTAAAAAAGCATCCTTTTCTTACACCGCACAAAAAAAATCAATCTAAATAGTTTCTACTAGATCGATATAAATCATTGTAAAAAGCGTGTATGTAGGAACATTTTTATCTATGGTCCATTGTTCTAATAGCAGGAGACAGTAATTGTTGTTTTGCGTATGTGTTTTTGTGTTTTGTTTCTAGAAAAACAAGTGCATGAGACGCGCCTTAGATTAAACAAAATATTAGCGTGTTACATGCATGTCAAGCCCGACGATATAATTAAAGTTAGTACGCAGTACAACAGAACATGCAACATGTTGTTTTTTGACATCATTGAGAACCAGGGAAGTAGGTCTTCAAGATAAATTGTGGATAAAATTCACACAGCTCGTAGATCAGTAAAGGATTTTTAACCATCTTGAGACCAATGCAATGTCTTTAACTTTCATTTCTAGTTAACTAATTGTTTGATGAAGTTGATTTTTCTTTAATTTGTACTTCAATTTTAATTATGCTTTTTATTCTATTACTAAGTACAATATACCCTTTTTAATACAGGGAAATTCGTTTACGGCTAATAGTCAGCCATCCTAATAACTAACGGCCGGTTTCAATAAACGATCTCCGTTTAGAGTGCAGATAGATCGCGATTATGAACCAATCAAATCAAGTCATTTGACAGAATCATGTTCAAACTTTGTTCTTATTGGCAATTTTTTGCAATCTATCTGCACATTCAAACTGAGCTTGTTTATTGAAACCGGCCGTAAGACCCCGTAACGTACCAGTCACCACTATACGAGTATATATTTCTTTGTGCCGTAACCATTGCAGAAGTCGACGCTTCTATAGATTTGGGCGCTTCTTCAGGACCTGGCGCAGTCTGAAGTTTAACCTCCGATGCAGCACTAAAGTTGCTTACATATACTACTCTAGTGCAGCAATGAAATGCCTTAATCCACTTCGCTCGACAGACAATACGGAAATGTAAGATATTTATTGCATTACTTTTTTTTACATGATATTACGATTATTATATCAAGTGCAGACATAATTAGCAACGCGACCTAGTTAGTAAAAAAAATGATGAAGAATTCATTCATAGCTTTACACAATTACTAAACAATCGAAAAAACATTCAGATAATACAAACAATGAACAATGTATACAAGCAACTGAGTGATGTATCAAAAGACCTTATTTCCATTTTTATGTATACCACTGTTTAAATGGAATTTGATAATCTGGCAAAAATTCCATATAATTATATTTGCTAGGCAAAGGGCATATTTCTAACCACATAAACCCTTTGTGAATGCTCTGCGTCAATGTTTTACATTAATTCATACCCTCTTTTACTTTTCTTCTAAAATCATTTGTCAATCCTTTGCATTCTTAAAAAAAATTAAACTATCAATTTCCACAGTAGTCAATAGTGCTGCTAACTAGCTGTGTAATAGAATAATCTTTTCAACAATCACTTTAGCTAATCATGCCAACAAAAAAAGGTAAACAGACGCCTTAAAACAAAACTGTCAACACCTAATTAAAGAAAATAAAATAAATTATTTATGAATAAACGAAACTTACATCATGACCATTGTCGACTGGACGCAGTGTCAACGGGCTGTCCTGTCTAGGGTTCGATACAGGCCTTGATATGTACCGATTAGACAATTTTCGAGCGAAATTGCTTTTGAAATCCTCGCATCTCATTATGGACTCCACTGGTCTACTGAAACCCTCATCCAGCTTGCCGGGAACCGTGTTTGGCTGCATAAACATTGTTCCTTAGTCACTAATGTCATTATAAAAACTAGTTCATTGATGTTCAAGTTTTGTTTTGAATTTCGTATCAACGTTTAAATGCGTTCGCAGCGTGACCGGCGATGCAACCGTTAACGGTTGAGTTACGTTTAGTACTGAGTACTGACTACTAACTTGCGTATCCACCTGTCATGCTTACCGAGCGGGAACACCTATTACTACGTAAATTAGACTTAATATTTCTTTCTTAGCTATCATAAAATTTTACCTAAAAAGGAGAATGATAATGATATTAAAAAATCAAAAATTTTAGTTTACATATTTTTATTTTTGGTACACTTTCATTGTCCTAAGATTATACTTAGCGCCAATAGTTTCCGTGCGACTGTGGCGCCATAAATGTTGCCAGTGACACATCATTAAAAATCACTTCTTTTATAAAATATGGTAATATGGTTTAATTGGATGAAACTGCAAAACCATGAATACCATTTGTAAAGATCAACATGCATGTTATATTTTCTATAGAATTTTAAGGATATGACTTTTTATATCTTGAAAAACTTAATTTAACAGATTCAATATGGCATTGACAATTTACATAGCATTATTATATATTTTATTTTTAAAATATATCAACTAAAATTCTGGTGTTGATGATGATACATTTTAAAATTCTGTAAAATATCAATACGTATATTTTTTGTAAATTTACCAATTTACAAACATTAACTATCATAAAATAAAAACATAACTTTCGAAAAAAATAACAATACATAATTTTATCTGACATTATTGTCATTGACAATTTATTAGAATATTAATCCTGATGGCATCTTAAATTATGTAATTCTAGTCACAGTCCTAGTCACTACATTATCCTAATCCAAATACCTAAACAATGCGCCACGTTGATCTGGATTGTCTCAATTTGATTACCTATTTAATTACCGAGATCAACTCTTGTTTCAAAAAATAATAAAGTAGATTAATTATTTGCACAACATGCAGTATGCAGACATTTTCATACATTTTGTGGAAAATCTACTAAGCTAGCAACATTACATAAGTTTCCTATTACGGCCACAAGCAGAACTTATATTACTTAATTTATTTAAAAAAGCGCCATCTAACGTTACGAAGAAAATCTACGTGCTACAAGACGTAACTTCTTATACATACGGTAACTAAGTTACTTCCTAAATTACTACCTCTATAATAATAATAGCAAGCGGTTCCCACAGAGAATCATAGATGGCTTTGATGCTCTGAGATTCGAGCATAGAGTAGCGGTCCTAGATCAAATTTGAACATCGGCGACATTAGCATTGCGAGGCCCGGCACTTTTGCGGCATAATATATTGGCAGTTTTCGGCCGACTTCCCAAAAAGGAGGTCCTCAATTCGTCGGTATTTTGTTTTTATGTATGTTACTCGATATCTTCGCCAAATGTGGACCGATTTCAAAATTCTTTTTGTGTTCGATAGAGCTTATTTCAAGGGTAGTCCCATATAAATTAGGTCACGATCGGTAAATTGTAAGTCGGTCAGTTAAGTTTTTAAACTTGTAATTATATCTAGTGTAGTGAGGCCCCCTTCCATCCGAGGGCGGGTGCGAGGCCCCCTAAGGTACGAGGCCGTCGAGGTCGCTAACGCCGAACACCACTACTGCCTGCTTAGCCACTATTCGACCATGAGAATCTATGAGACTCTTATTTCTTCTTTAGTCATTGATGAGAATACCTTAGAGAGAATACACATTGAGAATGCGTAATGCGGTCGCCACTGTCAATAATTATAATACAACTTTTTTGCAACAATAAAAGCTACGTTTTGAGTTACTACCGTTACAATGTCACTCAAATATGTATCTATATTATGACGTTTTTATTTGTTTTGATTTGAGTTTTGATTTATCGTTAGACCTTGGAGCAGTCAGCAGATGCTGTTCTTAAAATGGTCTAGTTTAATAATGAAATTCATAACACCAATAGCAATATGACTAAAAAAACATGTAGCCACCGCTAGAAAACATGGCATAATCAATACAATGGACGATAAGAAGGACTGCGGTGAGCTGTGAGACTAGTTCTATTTTTTTACGTTCACAACCAGGCACCTTGGGTATACCCTATATCAACATTACATCAACCACCACTGTCGCCGTAAGAAATCGCCAGACAAACTGATTAGGTATTTATAAGGATCTCACTTTCCAAATATGCCGGGCCGTAACCGTCAGTAATTCTGTAGTTACAACGGTATCACTAAGCGCAATGAAAGATTAGTAATTTATTTGTCACAGACACTAAGAGATAATCAAAGAAAAAGAATCAAAGACTTCTATGTATACTACTAGACAGGCTGTTCAGTACATAGAATGTGCGCACTAAGTCTCTGTTAATAGACCTCAACTCAATATAGAAAACTGCTCTTTTCCTTAGCCGTGAAACGTCAAACACTCGCCGTCATGTACCACAATTTTACTCCGACACAGCTTGTCTAGTAAATACATAGAAATCTTTGAAAAATATAAGCAACGAGTACTCCATATGGCACAAAAATACTATGGCAGCAAAAACACGTTTTGAAGCCGTGGCATTAGTGACTGATAGCCAGGTGTCAGTGGTCACCTAATAACATGATGATGTGGCGTGAATCACAACACAACGCTGACTTTTAGTGGTCACATTGTGTTATGTACTATACATTGCTTTGTAAATGCTTTTATTTCCTAATAATAAACAAGCATCGTCAACAAACATCCTGTGCCTGATGATAATGATGGTGACAAGCAAGCATGGTGTTATCAGGCGAGCGAATATCTCGTGTCGTATTTTATTTATTTTAAACATTTTCTTGTTTTCAGTCATTAAATCGTTATCAGTACCTCCACCAGTTCTTCTTATCAGGAAAATACTAAGGCACATAAGGAAAATATCGTCGTAAATGGTAAGTTTTAAATAACTTAAAGTGGAATAAATAATCTAATTATTATCTTCAAGAGTTTATGTTGAATTTTTAAATGTGTTTGTAGTCCGTAGTAAAATATCAGCTTTGTAGTCCTGTACCACCGGTAGGGACTAGCCCAATTGAGGTTAAACGACTTCACAGTCTTCCGAAATTCCAATAGAGAAATCTTAGGGTCGCCGCACACGGGCCACACGCGACTGCCACAAAACGCTGCCACCGCTATAATTTCATATATTTTATATTTGTAGCGTGTAGCGGCCACCGGCGTCAACCGTGTGCGGCGAGTCCATATAAAATTTATGAAAACGACAGGAGATATGCCGGTGGTGGTGTTTTGTGGCTACCGCGTGAGGCCTGTGTTCGGCGACCCGTAGGTCCAGGGATTTCCTTGCGATTCTTTATCATTTACGCAGGCGACCACTTCTAACTTAACTAACTACGACAAGTCAGGGATCCATACTCTTAAGGCTGGTAATAAAACGAAATTATATTTCGCCATCCACTACCACAGCTGCGGCCTGAGCAGAAAAATTTCTGACAACCATAAATGTATTCGAACTCGATGCGCGTCTATGAAATTTGTATGAAATATTAACCAAACGTCATCAGTGCGCAGCGAACTCGAATACATTTACATTTACATTAGTTTTTCATGCTCGGGCTATGATCAATATTACTATTATTTATGTGATCTAAATGATGAGTTACTACAGGCTTGACAGTGGTTACTGGTTACTCATGATGTTGTTATTTTTAATAACATTGCATAACGAGAGGTATCAGCCAAGCCACGTTGCAGTTAAACTATGAGTCGCTTGCACAACAGACAAGCACCGTGTAATAACATGTAACACGGGTCTTATGAAATTAGATATCGTTCTTATAAATAAGCCTTTAAGTTAATTTAATTTTACATGCCTCGGTGGCGTGGTTGTATTTCGGTACGACTACTGTCCTGAGGTCTCGGGTTCGATCCCCGGGTCGGGCAAAGTGATATTGGATTTTTCCATATCAGCCTGGAGTCGGTTTGCGCCCGATATGGCGATAGGCTCGCCCCCTATCACATCTGGGACGGAACTAAGCTCGGTAAAATGTGAGTGTACTAGTTGACTAACTGATTTGCGCCTGTTATAAAAATATATCTTGATCTTAACCACGTCTGCTAAGAAAATCCTTGCCTTTATAATTTTAAGATTTTGAATTACTATAGTAAATGAAATTATTTCTCCCACAATGTTTTCTCCACAGCATTCTATGCCTCTCATTCAGCTGAAGATGCCGCGGATCAAGCACTTTGAATCCTCGCCAAAATGGTTCATATGCCAAGAACTGGATCTGATGGAGTTGGTGTTCGTATGCATCACGTTCACATTCCTCCTCATTCTCCTCACGCAGACGTGTCGCATATTATCCTCAGGGTTTGTGGACATTGCTCTGTGAAATGGATCAAGAACCTGTGTAAGATTCTATTTATGTAACACTTTAAGACAATCTGCCTGATGCAGTTATTAAAACACACGTAACAACCAAAGAGAACAAATTTATTCATTTGTTATTTTACTTCTTTTTATACTCATAGACAAGTAATATAAGTAGGAATATAATAGGAATGACTTACAGTGGTTTTAGCAAATACAATGTTAATTCTTATTTTGATACAATATTTTAACACCACCACTTATCAAAATAATCTAATTACTATTTAACAATAACTGCAATATATATATGTATATATATATTTTTTAGATAATATTAATGTTTTGAATTCCTAATTTTTTAACAAAATAATTATGTTTTACACTGCTTAGACTTTTTGTTAGTATGTCCGCAGGCATCTCAGATGTTGACAAGTAAACAATTTTTACAAGATTATTCGAAACGGCTTCGCGTACAAAATGATGCCGTACATCTATATGCTTAGTACGTTTGTGAAACAAAGGATTCTCTGTCAACTTTTGAGCTCCCTGATTATCATTGTATATTATTATAGTATAAGTACAGTTAAGAACTTCTAATAATAAGTTTTTTAAATATATTGCCTCTTTACATGCCTCAGCAATGGCCATATATTCGGCTTCTGTGCTTGATAATGCTACAGTTTGCTGTTTTCTACATTCATAAGATACTACACAGTTAGACAATTTAAAACAAAAACCTGTATAGGACTTCCTATCTACAGCACATGATGCCCAATCAGCATCTACAAAGCCTTCTAAATTACAATTATCATTTTTAAACATCAACCCATAAGACTTGGTTTTATGTAAATATTTTAAAATTCTTTTGGCATGATGCCAATGAACAGAATTAAAACATTTATTAAACTGACTCAAGTAGCTGACACTATATGAAATGTCTGGACGTGTTAATACTGACAAGTACATGAGACTTCCTATAAGTTGTTGATAAGGAAATTGTTTGTCAATATATTCTGCCTTTTCTAATTTTAAATTACATTCCATTGGAGTATCTTTAAAATTACAATCATTCATATAGAACTTTTTAAGAATATGTTCTATAAATTGTTCCTGATCAATGGAAATACAGTTATTTTTGTGTATTGTGACTCTCATTCCCAAACATCTTTTCAATTGACCTAGGTCTTTAATTTTAAAATTTGACATAAGACCCTTCTTCAAAACATCAGTCATGTTTTTGCTATTAGAAAAAATGAAAAAATCATCAACATATATAGCAATAATAATCTGCTTATTTTCACATCTTTTACTATATAAGCATGGTTCTGTTTTTGACTTTGTATAACCCATTTCAATGAGACAATCATTTAATCTAGCATTCCAAGCCCTTGCAGATTGTTTAAGGCCATAGATAGCCTTTTTTAGTTTAAGAACACAATCACTTTGACAGTTTAAGCTAGGTGGAGCCTGCATGTAAACATTTTCATTTAAATATCCATTTAAAAAACTGTAACTACATCAAGATGTGTAATTTCAAAGTTAAATTTAACACTAATAGCAAACAATAGTCTTAGTGTCGAATATCTGAGTACTGGTGAATATGTCTCTTTAAAATCCACACCCTGTTGCTGAGTGTAACCTTTTGCTACAAGTCTAGCCCTATATATAATATTATTATTATATCCTAGCTTTTTTTTAAATATCCACTTGCATTGTACAACTCTGTCTGCTTCTTTTTGTTTACAATCTCCCATGCTTTGTTGTCCTTAAAGGCTTGAAGTTCATCAGACATGGCTTGTTGCCACTTCTCCTTCTCTGTACCATTTATTGCTTGATCATAAGTAATATCTTCGGAACAAGACTCCAATTCATCTGAAACACATAGATTTGTAAAACCATACCTGTCTGGAGGCTTTCTGGAACGTTTTTCCAATAGCTGAGGAACATCCTGAACAGAACTTTCATTTTCTTCTTCAGACATTGTGTGATAAGAATTTTCTTCAATTGAACTTGTACTTATTTCTGAATCACACACATATGTGGCATCATTTTGATCTGTGAATGTCTTTTCATTTTCTATAGAATTTACTTTCTGTTCTGATTGTTGATCTTCCTTCGTGTCATTAACCTCTATCTGAGCAATATCATTGTCCCTCTCCATTATGACTACATCTCTGCTTGTACAGATTTGTTTGGTTTCTGGATTATACAGTCTGTAACCTTTGATGTTTTCTGAATACCCCACAAGAATATGTTTCACTGGTTTCTTGTCCCATTTTAATCTTTTACTTTTGGGTACATGCATCATTACTGAGCTGCCAAAAATTCTGCAATGACTGAGATCAGGCTTCCGTCCTGTCCATATCTCAATCGGTGTCTTTTGACCTAAACCTGAGGCCGGCGATCTGTTTTTCAAATATACTGCCGTATTAACAGCCTCTGCCCAGAAACTTTTTTCCATTTTGGCATCAAACAATAAACATCGCGCTTTTTCGACAATTGTCCTGTTATACCGCTCACTGACACCATTCTGTTCTGGAGTATATGGGTTGGTCTTTTGATGGATAATTCCTGACTCTTTCAAATAGTCTTCCATCGTGTTAGAACAAAACTCCCCTCCATTGTCGGTCCTTAATATTTTAATTTTCCTTTCTTTTTGAGTTTCGACCATACACTGAAATTCCTTGAAACACCGTAGGACTTGGTTCTTCTCCTTCAGGAAGTACACGAATGCCATTCTACTAGCATCATCCACAAACAACAGAAAGTATCTCGCCTGTCCAATAGATCGAACCTCCATCGGCCCACACAGATCTGAATGAACCAAATCTAGCTCTTTCTCAGTTCTATGGTTTGTTGGTAGAAATGGTAAGCGAGTTTGTTTAGCCTCGCAACAGACTTCGCAGTTAGATTTCTTAATATTAGCCTTCATATCAAAGGATATTCCTGCTACGGTGCCATTTTTCATCTTCTGTAGGTCATGGCTGTTAATGTGTCCTAATCTTCTGTGCCATTGCTTAGCTTCAGTAGCTTGACCTGCTGCTGCCAACACTTTCTCTGACTTAACTGTATTGAGTTTATACACACCGTTTTGTAAATTTGCTACTCCAATAAGTTTATTCTGTTGGTTACGGATATAACAAACATCCTTTTGGAAAGTAACTTTGTTTCCATTTGTTATTAATTGGCTTACGGACAATAAATTTGTGGTAAGGCTAGGTATGTATAAAATGTTATTAACATTAATGTCAAACTGAGAATTATTCACCTTTGTAGTGATCTGTGTATCTCCGGCACATAAAACTGGCACAGACATTTTATTTGCAACAATAATTTCCTTTGTATCATGTACTTTTCGAACTCGCAATAATCTTTCCTTGTTAGATGTCATATGAGCACTAGCACCAGAATCGATATACCAGTCTTCCGTGCTGAATTCACTATTGAAAAAAGCTGCACTAAATGCATTAATCTGCTTTTCCTTTAATTCCGGGCACTGATTTTTATAATGGCCATTTTTTCTGCATCTGTAGCATTTTATTATCTTTTTGACAGTTGGCGTAGTGTTTGACGTTGACGCTATTGACATTTTCTTCGCTTTGTCATAGTAACCAACTTTATTATTTTTCTTTGACCATAAAGCAACTTCAGTGTCAACGTTACCAACTTCGGAACTCATATCAAGTAATTTCGTTTTGATGACGTCACAGTTAATGGCGATTCCGGAATGTTCTATTGCCATTATCATCGGTGCAAATTTTTCTGGTAGCCCGGCTAATAACAATGATCCGATCCATTCTTCGGTAATCTCAAAACCAGTACCTTTTAATCTTTGTGCAGTCTCAACTATCTGACTTACGTAATTTGTCATGGATTCGCAGTTATCAAGGCGAATTGAAATTAAATTTCGAAGTAAACTGATTTTTCTTGTGAACCCGCTGTCATCAAACAATTTTCGGAGTTTCTGCCACAGATCTTTGACCTTACTTTCATTCTTTATATGAACATATAGCTTGGGATCAATAGTCATGATAAGTTTCGCCTTCGCTTTTCTGTCTTCCGCTTCACTCAAATCATGTGGAATAGCTTCAATATCGATGCCTTCTAACACGAGAAAATTCTTTGCGGCGAACGCCCAATCGTCATAATTCTCCCGTCCCTTTAATTTCGGCACATTGACTAAATAACTGCCCAACGACATTATTTTTTAGGTTTTAACACTGTTTTACGAATTATGATACAAAGATATTACTGTTTTTCTGCAAAAAATATGGGTCTAGGCCCATAACCTATTAAAACACACGTAACAACCAAAGAGAACAAATTTATTCATTTGTTATTTTACTTCTTTTTATACTCATAGACAAGTAATATAAGTAGGAATATAATAGGAATGACTTACAGTGGTTTTAGCAAATACAATGTTAATTCTTATTTTGATACAATATTTTAACAGCAGTAGGCACCAGGCAGTAAACTACTGTGAAACAAGATACTGCGGATTCGATCTCTGCCCCAAAACAATTTGAAGTGTTAAAAGATCCGTAAAGCCATTAGATAAGTTATTTTATAATCATATCTCGTTTTTGAGGTTAAACCTATATAGGTCTTACTGGTAACGTCGTGCCAGACGTTAACCCCTAGGGAATCCAAACCATTATTCCCGTTCTAGAATTAGAATCCAAGACCTTCCGGTTCTCAGCCCTTATTCGCTTCCACTGGACCAAGGAGGCCACGTAACGATTAGTTAGGTGTAGGTATTAGCTCCACAAACGACTGCTTATTTGACTTTTCTTAAGATTTTGAAATATACTTAGTGAGCATTTTCTTTTGTGAAGCTAATTTTAGCCGGACAATACAATACAGCACTACAAGCTTTCTTGTAACAATGAGTTGTTACCAAATTGTAGCAGAACGAAGGTTTGCTACATTCACGTAACGTAACTGTGGTCCACATTTTTTATCTGTACTAATTTATAGTTATATAAACCAGTTCCGTCAGCGAGCACTGCCGACTTGACGTGACGTCACACCATGACGATGCACTTTTCATGCACTCTTTAGAAACCGAATTGACTTGACTGACGAAAGTTTGCACTGGCTGCTACGCTACATCGGTACATTTGGAAGCATAACAAACCGTATGTGGGTCGTAGCTTAAACAACTTTTGACTACTTATTCGAACTAAAACGTTTAACGCATTCGACATTTGTCGAAAACATTTGGTGGTCTCATCACGATTGCGCAGCAAACTCCATTCGAATAGGTTGCGAAAAATATTTCTGCTAGGGCCACAGGTCACATTAATACGGTTACCAAAGAAGACATCATTCAACCGTGTTGGCTTTTTGAAATCGCGAAATATATAAGTATTATGGTCAATAGTCATTTATTTGACTTACATGTATTTATCTAACACTAAACACCGATAGTTTACTTTACGGTAAAGCAGATGATTCACTAATAGGAAAGAACTACTAACTACTTAAGCCTAATTCTGCCTCTCTTAAGGAATAGATGATGAGGACATCTGTGATTTTCCAAGCTTCTTACCGTCCAATTATATAATGGTGTAGGATCTACTCTCTAGTGGCAGGTTACCTAGTTACATGAGCTGTGGACCAAGGGTTTTTGGGTTAGAATGCAAAGTTTGTTTCTCTGATCCCAGCCTGAATCCCCCAGAAGTTAAAGTCAGGCAGGCGATTGATCGTGAAAATTAAAATCTATCCTTTTATTTGCTTAAATAATGTTTGCTGCGCTGACCCCACTTTAGAATGGGAAAGGACATGTCGAAGAAGATATAATAGAAAGCGAATCAACCACCATAGTTCCAATTCTAAATGATTCGTGTCATTTTTCGAATACAAATGTTAACGCACGCAGCACGGTAATCACGCCGCATATCCACATAACTAAACAACGAAAACTAACTGTACCACCGAAGCAGTCACTAATATTTCTGTTTCCAGAACATCAAAATGTTCAGTTCCATGTTGCACATGCACATGCTGCGGACAGAAGAAACACACATGCAAATCTAATCCGGGCGCTTGGGTTACACTTTGCCTAATTCTACTGTTCCTGATAATATTTCTTGAGGGGTATAAGAAACTGAAGAGGTGGGCGAAGACGAGGCGACGGACCTGTCAATGTTGTGCGGTATTGATTTCTGGTTTATACTACTAATACAATAAGGACGTCCCCGCACTTATTGACTCAATCTGATTGACAAATAATATTAAATAGTGGATGACTTGAACTGAATATCAACAAAGGTCTATAAGTAAAAATGCAATAAAAGGGCAAAACTCTCACATCATCCTATAGACCATATACGTCATTCGCATTCAAATCGAAGGAAAGGGTTCAGTTCGTCGGAACTTGTTATTTATCTAGCTCTAATTAATATACTCGATATTTTCGGCAAGTATGAACTAAATGAAAACCAACGTAAAGACAGCTTGTTGTCGCGTTTCGTTCGGTGAGTGAGATTTCCGGTGGCCCGTTTCCCTCCCTTCCATTCCCCATGTTTTAGGTTGGCAACACACCCATGATTCTTTTCATGGGTGTCTATGGGCGGTGGAGTGGAGACCACTTACCATCAGGTGACCCAGCTGCTCGTTTGCCAGTCTCTACTATAATAAAAAAAACTGATTTTCAAGCTTATTTCTGTATTCGATAGACCTTGTTTCAAGGGTCCCATATAAATTGGGTCAAGATAGGATTTTGGAAATTTCTTTTATGTTTTTAATCATGTGGTTAATATAATGCACTTTTGTAGTTTTATTTATTTGTAGCTTGAGGGACTAGAATTTTCTTTTTGTTCCAGGAGTGCTATGAATCAGGAACATACCTTGAATCAAACCGCCGGCGCAGGCGCGGTGCCACCATATGAAAATCTCGTTATATTGCTGGTCGGACTTGCGCTCTTATATATATTATTTGGTGAACCACCTTATCCCCAATAATAAATAACTTTTCACATCAAAATTCGAATTATTATCTTCTAACACCATACCTATTATTTCGTAGTACGTTAAACTGACTACAGTTATGCGGTAAGCCATGCAGTCCTAATATATTGGATATTGCGCTCCATAACAATCTATAGAATTATGCCAACCTGATGTAATTGGAAACATACTTGCTGATCCAGATCTCGAAACGCGACTCACCTGATTTCGATCAGTAGTTCGCTACTGTGGCGTATTTCACACCATTTCATTTTATTTATTGCTTAAGAACTTTTTTAACTTTGCGGTTTCGATCCCCACACCGAGACAAATGTTTGTATGGCCTACAGATATTTGTTTCGGGTCTAGGTTTTGTGAGACCCAAAGTCTTTCGTAGTTCCTGATACGCACGACACAAGACTCGATCTTAGCGTGGGGTCAGGACTATGTATGTGACTGTTCGATGTTATTTATTATTGATTTTTTTAACGATTTGTCTCTATCAGTAAAGTATCAATATAAAGATAGTTCACGTTCACAATTTACACCCTAATGTTCTAGAATCGCGTAATTTTTGAGTAAGACAATCTATTATCTAAATATTGTTACGCTGGCACGACCTTGCGCGCGGGATTCAAACACGACTAAGTGACTTTTGACCACTAGGTCACAACTTTTGGATCACATGTTTCGTATTGTAGTCCCGTCTATATACTGTTGAATGTCTTTGGATATGGTAAAGCCACTTTGCAGCCAATTTTACTCACAACATGAGGGCGATTCGTCCGCTATATATTACTGTCTTAGAAAATGCCTAATTCTTATTGAAATTATTACGAATATGCCTTCAACGCCCAGGCATCCAATCCTGATAGGCATTTTAAAAGAAAAATTCACACAATGTCTACATAATATAACATAAGCTCATGCCTGTATCCCTGAAGGGGTAGGAAAAGGCGCACTAGCGCACTAGTATACCCACATTTCGCCTAGCTTAGTCCCGTCCCAGATGTGACAGGGGGCGAGCCTATCGCCATGTCGGACACAAATTCCAGACTCCGAGCTGATATGGAAAAATCCAATATCACTGCCCGACCCGGGGTTCGAACTCGAGACCTCAGGACGGTAGTCGTACCGAAATACAACCACGCCACCCAGGCACACAATATCTAATAATAATATAAATATGTATCGAATCAAATGGTCCTGCAATATTTTATTGGTTTTATATAGATTTATAACCACGCGATAAGTCATAAAGAACTCTTGTGCAATTTAAAAGATCAGTGGGTGAATTGCGCCTCCTCACTCCAGTCTCTAGACGCATTGTGTAAGAAAGTCGCCAATAATCCATGCAAACAGAGACTCACTAATGTCAGTGGATATAGAATTACAACTGTCAAATACTTGGATTACATTACTTCCCCGAGCTAGCTGCTAGCAGTATAGTGGCGATTGTAGACCGTAGGCGTAGACCACCTAGAGAAGTCATAGAAGCCCAGATTATGTTCTACTGAGCACCTGACTTCTTAATTAGGTTCATATATAAAGCTGTTTGAATCCTGAACATTCGTAGCTACTGAAACTACGTATTAAAAACTTAATGTTTGTCATACAATAACGAGAACGATTATAAAGCAAATCTATTGTGCTGCAGCCATCGATATAATAATATACTATTATATCGATGGCTGCAGCAGATCCAACTTACATAGCCTATAAAAACAGTTTAGCTGAGCAAATGGCAAAGAATATATAGCCTGTCTCTTTTATTTTCAAACAATGTGACACAAGGAAAAAAGTAACAGGCTATTCTTAGCCATTTGCTCAGCTAAACTGTTTTTATAAGTAAGGCCCATAATAATTAATTGAATGAAAACTCGCACCAATTGAAGATTCTATGGATCATAGGTTTTTGCACTCGTAGTGCGTCATAAGGTATGAATAGTTACTACCTCTATATCAACGAAGCCTAAACTTACTAGAAATAAGTCTTGATGAGACTTTAAATGCGTGTTAAGAGCTAACTTGGTTTAGTTTAATTACTGGCTATTTACAAAGAAAAATGAAAATATTGAAACATTATTACTCCAAAACGAGATATTATCAATAGTGTAACTTATAAATATAGGTAAAAATTCCTAATAAATACTTTGAAAAAATATACACCGTAGCTGATTAATTCGCTTCGAGTTGCGACTAAGCATCAATTCCCTGTGGACTCGATTGTTGCTAAGTCGATGCTTAATTATAGTTATAAGGATGAATTTTATGCAATTTTTAAATTAGGTTAGAATCCACTTTTTGATGTTCTTTGGATCTAATTCTTATAACTCTCCTACTTAAATTTCTATTTTCCAATTTCTAAATCATGCTAATGAACAAATTCTAAGTTAAGATTCTGTAATTTTATAAAATAGTGCTTATATCATTTTATCACTTGCGCGAATTTTCCAATTCTATTTTATCAATGGAAATAACAGCTCAGTTGGCACTTAGCTGGTCAGTAGCATGTATTATATTTACGTACAAACAGGTTTTCTTAAAAAGGGTTATGTCTTACACGAGACAAATCACAAAAACAGAATATGCAATACAACCAAAGTGCAAGTGTTGCGACAAATTGTCTTCGGTCGCAATTTCTGACCTTTACTTCAACTTTACCCTGATATTGTAACTGTGAATGTGCTTATGGTGATAGTGGGCGAGTTGATATTGCTCTATCTTATATGAACTCTTGTGTAGTGAGTCGCCACGATCTTAGTGCGCGCAGTAGGTTATTATTATTTACAGCTACTTCGCAAGATAAGAGTATTAACTCCAAGAAACGTCAGGGATTGGGACATTTAACTATAACAAATATTCAGACACTACTAAAACTATAATGAAATACTCAAATAATTATTTTAATTATTTTGACTAGATACGCAATAATATACGGTATTCTACTTCTTCTTTCGTATCAATGGCTCCTATAACAACGAATCGAGTCAGATCCTTCTTGACCAGAAGACCGCCACTAGAGCTGCGTCTTTCGCCTCCATTAGATACTCCTTTGTGAAGGTGGTAGGATAAAGCGGGAAAAGAATCTGCTATTATAGTCCCTAAATACTGTGGAGGTATTAACAACGTGACAGTATGCTCATATTTTTCAGTTGTACCGGTATATTATTATATCGATGGTTGTACCACATAATAAATATTATTTAACGCTCTTGGACTATAAGACTAAGATATTTTTTCGCTTACAAAAGTCTACAATAGCCAAGAGACGCGCAAAAACCGAATTGTTCTTGTAATCGTTACAGAAGTAGGAACATATTTCTTCACTTTGTTGACAGGTTCATCTAAAGCCGTGTCTACTGCACGAGTTTTTCTCGAAACATTACACAAAAACACATACGCAAAACAACGAGTTTAGCTGTCTTCTGCTCGTAAAACAAAGGACCATAGATAAAAAAATGTTTTGTGTATGTGTTTTTGTGTAATGTTTCCAGAAAAATTAGTGCAGGAGACACGGCATAACAAAACCTTAATGCCTTAAAAACAATGTCGTCTGTACAGCGGGTTGCCTTATAAAGTTTATTTAAAGGTATATGTAGGCCAGTGACTTTATGAGCACCTCATGACTTATGGATGACATAATAGTGAGGCAACTTAGTGCTGTAGGAAAATCAGCCAAATACATATTTCATCTCGCTCTGCACCATAGAGTAGACAATATGTATGTCTCTTTTATCGTGTTGCAATTTTTTTAGATTGGATATTCAGTAGATTCCCATTCTCTGTGACCACTCGTATACTCCAACCAATTTATATGTAATTTAGGGTCCATTAAACCTAATTTTGTGAGAATTTTGGTACAATAGTTGCTTAACTCGAGAATAGATCTTGCAGCATGACAACTTTTCAGTAGGTTATCGTGATGTAGTAGACATTTTGTAAGTTAAGTTTGAACTCAAAACTTATATAGAACACTTTAGTCTTTGATCAAACTTAAATCTATCGAGTTTTATGCTTAACTCTAATGAGATTTTAAGCAAAAACTGGAAATAGTGATGGGTCACCGTATTTTTACAGCGGTGTCAAAATCAATGCTCTGTTAATTGAATTGAAACATGCTTTTAGAAACGGGGATAATAATATATCAATGATGTTATTGAAGTCATGAGAATTCTTCTAAAGAACAAAGCTATATCCCCAATACAAAAAAAATATTTTATGTTTAAAAAAAATATTTTATTTATGTATTTATAAATATAAAAAACTTTCAAAATAAGAGTACGTACTCAACATAATGACCAAAAAATCAGATATCGACTTTTCACTTGAAGGTCACGTGCGTCTACATTTTGTATTACTACCTCAGAGGACAGGTTTCGTATGTCGGTCAAGGTAAGTTCCAGTGAAACTGAACATCTGCATCATATCTCGATGGAAAGTACCGATAAGATGTCATCAAAATGCATACTCAATGAATCTAACCTGATGAAGCCAATACAGTATCCTGTCGGTTGCCGATTGTGGTTTCTAATTAGATAATTACAAAAACTTCTATGTATTTACTAGACAAGCTGTTTAGAAGTAAAATTGTGTCACATTACGACGAGTGTTTTACGTTTAACGGCTAAAGAAAAGAAAAAATCTCTATAGTGAGTTGGGGTCAATTGACGGAAACTTGTGCGCAAATTCTTTGTACCGGAAAGCCTGTCTAGTACTACATAAAAGTCTTTGGATAATTATTATTCTAAGTAAACTCTACCAACATTCTTTAATTACCGACAGACAATGTGACAGGCGAATGACCGATGCACAGGCATGTACCCCCCATACACAAGCCCCTCGAGAGAAGCGCAGATACACTGGCTGATGCTGGAACGCGAGCCACGCAAGGCCACTAATACATACATAAATACATAAACTCACGCCTGTTTCCCGTTGGGGTAGGCAGAGACTAAGGAGCGCCAATTGCTTCGGTTCAAACACACCTCTTTCGCTTCTTCCACAGTCATCAGTCTTTTCATGCACGCTCGTCGGTTACGAGAACTCCTTATTTGGCCCTTTTTCAGGAAATCGCCAATTTGGTCCTTAAAGGTACGCCTAGGACGTCCACGGCCGACACTACCATTCACTTCCGCTACATAAATTTCTTTCGTCACTCTGCTTTCATCCATCCTTTCAATCTTCATTAATATTGAAGAAAGTATTATTTTCTGCTTAACTTTCAATAACTTATATTTTGTGAAATTCGTAGAACTTTTAAACAAGCACAAAAAGGGGAGGAAAGCTGCTGTATGGAGTCCTCGCCCCTGGTAATTTAATAAACCCGTGTTCATAACCGGTGACTAATTGAACAAGCTCACAAAACAACATGGATAACATAATAATATAGCTTACCCTTACATAATATATTTAGTACATAGAGCGTTACATCCAGGCTGTAATAAATGTTATCTAGTATCTTGTTCGTTTCGAATTCATAAAGGCGCGTCTCCTACACTAAAACTACCATTAAAACATTACACAAAACATGGTTTCGGTACATATTTTATCTATCGTCCATTGTTCTATGAGGCAGGAGATAGCAAAAATCATTGTTTTGCATATGTGTTTTTCTGTTTTGTTTCAAGAAAAACAGGTGTAGTGTTTTGTTTCAAGAAAAACGCCTTTCAAAAACATCACGATGATCATTATGATGAGAAACATCTTGAGAAGGACTTGTAATGATTTTGCTTTTGTTTACGAAAGACTATTTTATATTATCGGTATTCCTAAATATGATTTGGTCCATTTAGGAAAAGGGTGTGACTCACTAAATTACTATTTCAGTGGTCATAGTGCGAAAGTAAAATGTCTTATCTACAGTAGTTACTCCAATATCGGGAAATGTGAAAACATGCATCTGTGATGAAGCCACCATCAACAACATGGAACAATGTTGTATAATCTTAACAAAACATGCCAGTTCTCCATGTATATAGTTATTCCATGAAATATTTCTTTTCCACCGACTTCAAATGAACTTGGTAATCAATTCGTCTGTATTTTTTATGTATGTTACGTGATATCTCCGCCAAATGTGGACTGCTTTTCAAGATTATTTTTGTATTCGATAGAGCTTAATTCAAGTGTGGTCTATTTTTAGGGTTAATTTGGTCACGATCGGATTAATTTGATCTGTTAGGTTTGTAACTCGTATTATTATTCAAAATGCACATTATCATAACCCATAACCGCCACCTTGACTTCGTGACTTGTTTCCACGTTGAGAAATATAACAAACGAAAGCTATTATTTACTCAACCCACTTAAGCGAAAAACTTAACGATGCTGTTACATTACTTGGGTATGGTGACAAAATTGAGTTATACGGAACAACGTTCATTGTTCAAGTGGCCGTAACAATGTAGGCCACTTATTACGTTTTTCATTGTGACTCTTTCATCTGTGATAACTTACCTTCCGAGAATGCTAAGTGGTTATGCTATGTACTATTCGTAGTTCCAGAATTCAATCTAATAGTCGTTCTTAAAACCAAGTAACCACTATTACTGAAATTAATCCACCAAAGCAGTTAAACAAGGTTAAGCAGCTGATGCTAAGAACTAAGCGGAATCCTTCTGGCTACATTCTCTAGAAAGTGTGGTGGGTCCACATTGGAGTGGGTTAAAGCTGGCGGAAGAAGACTTGTCTGTCGAGGTCCAAGGGTAGATGGCAACTCGATAGATTACAACCACATGTCTGTGATTACAACCAACCCTTGCAATATACTCCAATGAATATATCGATATAATCGATAAGAATAGAAAACGAATTGTGGTTTTTCACATCGTATACTCAACTGTAAAATTTATATAAGTCATGCACATTTAAATAAATAACAAGACTCGGTGCTTTAATATATTTTTACCATAAACACTGATTTGAACTAGTATCAACATTATAACATTCGTATTACGTATAACTAGTCATTAGTCAAAAGAAACAAAACGAATAAAGATTAAAAGAAATGTAGGCCGTTACAAAACTGAAGAGTCGGCGGCTAGTTATTCCGTGATTGTCCAACTTGAGGATTAGATGCATAAAGCAGGAGTATACAACATTTTATGTTAGTGTCAAACTTGCCCCATATACCTATGTAATTAACAAAAGTTTTTGTCTTTAATTTCGTTCGCGTAGAAATAGCATTACAAAAAATGTTATTCGTATTAGGTACTTTAAAACACATATATCGACATAATTATTACTTTTAGGTAAATATTAACAAATTATAAAAAAAACTTTTTTTCACGAAACTCTCTATAACGAAAGTAGAGTTTTTGGAAAATTGGACCAGTTCTGCAATAGTGCGGCAGTGCCTAAATGTAATTTTGTTTAACCAAATGGCAGATACGGTAACTTAGCAACAATCAACCCTGCAAATAGTCATGCCCTCTTTCTTCTTTAAGTCGTTTAAAAACTATATTTCAGCAAAAATGAGGAATAATTGATTTTTTAATGTTTTCAATATATTTGTTGTCATAGATTTGTTGTGGTCGCGAGTTGGGCTTGGTTCATATCCTCGAAGTTCATTACATGATATGTCTATGTAACCCGAGAATATTTAAAATATGGCTAAAATGTATTGTCAAATAACCAGTTCTTAGTTGCGTACACAATTACGTACAATCCTGGTCTAGGCACGCATTTTTTATTTAGGTACTTAACTTCAAATAGCGTTTATTACCCGCTCTTATGTAAAGTCGGCGCGGCCTATTACCATAATGCAGAAAAGACCCAGGACTTTCCAGTCCACAACCTATATGCAGCGCCCAAGGTCAATATGGCACAATAATTTCAAATATATATTGTATATTGACTAGTCCTATTAGCAAATACAGCAACCAAATTAATATTGTCAGCCAACGAAAGACATGGCATCCCTCACGATCGCTACCATCGCTCACTTACTTAAATTTACTGGATATACATACACTTGTTGCCCAGGGAACGTGACTTGTACAAGCCTTCGTGATTCATGACTGATATAACCATTTTGTATCGCTACCGAGTCTAATACAAAATTATAATAAAAATAATTACAAGTTTAAAAACTTAACTGACTGACTTCCAATTTACTGATGAAATTTATATGGGACCACCCTTGAAATAAGCTTTATCGAACACAAAAAGAATTTGGAAAATCGGTCCACATTTGGGGGAAATATCGAGTAACATACATAAAAAAATACAGACGAATTGAGGACCTCCTCCTTTTGTGGAAGTCGGGCGTTAAGATCTTACAGTAACACAAATATTCCTGATACCACACTAAGATACATGACTTGTATCGTGAGCATAAAGGACTATGAGAAATTCACTACATCCAGACCCCAAACAAGCATTTGTGTTGGTGCGGGGATCAAATACGCGGACTCTCACTTCTCCTATTGCACCACGGGGGCTATCAATTGGACCGTGTTGTGCAGAAATGATCCAACCCACATTTTTTATTGATGCCAACATGATCTAAAGTCTAAGCCATTATAGACCATATTGCTGTAAAAAAGAAATGTGGCTTGGATCATTTCTGCACAACACGGTCCAATTATCCAATTTATTGCCCTATTGAAGTTTATCTATTACCTACTATTTTATCGTCACATTACGAAAGCAAGTGAAAGCATTTCCATACGACGGTGGAGATGAGAGTCTATACATGAGAGTTCAGTTTTGAGGAAATATATTTATAAGTTTAAATTTTCCATTATTTTCAATTTTCCTAATCGAAAACACTAGAACACATTTTCCAGTTTGAATTTGAAGTTTAATGATAGCTTATAACAGAAATAGTGTTTTGGGTATGATTTCAAAAACTTGAACTATATCGAAAATCTATAAAACCAGTAATTTATAATGAATTTATACACATACAGTTAGTTATTTTCAATTTCGCCTGCAGTGTCGTTTTACTCTATACTTAATACTCGTATGCCATAAGATTTTTAATTAAATACCTTATTAAAATCACATAATCAAATGAAATACTAAACAATAGAAAAAAGTTGGCAACTGCTGTAGCAATTATCGAAAACCACAGTACGGCGAGTGCAGAATCGGCGCGGGAGCAGCAAAATATCAACATCAACACCACCAGTGCTCAGTACTTGCCTGTCCTCTGTGCTCGGAACACGTTTTGTGAACTGTGGTGACACCTGACGCTGGAACCTTAAATAGGTCAGTAATATATTATTGCCTCGTTACACCTATTCTTGAAATAAACTAGTTTTTACGGATTTTATAGCGATTTCTTTTAATTGTATAAAATCCGTTACAATTGTTACCAGCCTTCCAGGACAGTCGGGTATAAACTAGCTTTAATTAAATATATAAAGTTCTCGTATTCCTAACTTCTTAAAAAATCATTAAACCGAGGTCATCAACCGAGGCTTACATGAGTTAGAAAAATCAAAAATATAAATTTAAAAAACAACTAACATTATTAAACACAAATTTTCAGCTACGCGATAGTGCTTTGCGATGTTTTTCATTAGAGAAAGTTTATAATGCTAAGCGTAAATACTTAATAAAATTATTAACTTTAGGTCATTTTTGCGATTATTTTTATGACGTATTGTTAAATAAAAATTGATCCACTGAAATTGAGAAAGCCATTATTATTTATTAATATTTACCCAATTATAACAAGAACATAAATCCAAAATTCTGTGAAAATATTCCAGATGCCAATATTTTTAACAAAAACCCTCAAAGCAACTACTCACACCAATTGCCATCGTAAATTACATTTTATAGGACACCGGTCCGTATGATTAATAAATACTTTTAATGGAAAACACCGATTTTCCATTAAAAGTGCTTATTAATCATACGGAAAAAAATATGAAATAAATATCGTGAGGTCAAATCCATTTTTAAGTTGATATAATCTGACATAATGATTATCGTTGTATAATCACTGCGTCTACTGCAGTCACAATATTGCGTTACGCTGATTTGGTAATACTGAGACGAGCACAAAAAGTTTTGACAATCGGATACGAACCGAGCTCGACCCGCATTATCTGATATTAACTCATCTAAGATTTATACCTAATAGATCTAAACTTATGATATATACCTAATACCTATGATACCTCCTAATACTTACTATGTAGTCATGCATTTAGATATTTAATATTGTCCCTACAAAAAAAAACAGTTAGTCGAAAAATAATTAATAACATAAGCTCACGCCTGTATCTCCGAAGGGGTAGGCAGGGGCGCACTAGCCACCTAGTACACCCACATTTCGCCGAGCTTAGTTCCGTCCCAGATGTGATAGGGGGCGAGCCTATCGCCATATCGGGCACAAATTCCAAACTCCGGGCTGATATGGAAAAATCCAATATCACTTTGCCAGACCCGGGGATCGAACCCGAGACCTCAGGACGGTAGTCGTACCGAAATACAACCACGCCACCGAGGCAGTCGAAAAATAATTATTGTAATATATATTAAAGGTTTATCAACGTACAACCAGAAAAAGACTCTAAAGAAGATGGGTAATTATTTCTGAATTAAAACGAGGCCAAATATCAATGCAATATTTTATTTGTATATTATTATTATTTCGTAAGAAAGCACGTGGTGTAATACAAATAATAATCTCAATTCTCAGGCCTCAATCTACAATCTACACTGTGTCAGACTAAAGTTTCGTAACATTAACGCACAATGTTCCACACTATTTTACTTTCTATGGCCTCCGACTAAATAGATACGGGTATCAAATTAGACGTAAATCAATCAAAGGGGAAGTGCATAACTGTTCCTAACGCTAACTTTAGTGGTGGGGAGCCACCAGGGGCGTTACCAACACCTATTACAACAGTATTATTATAATCTTACTTCGTTTTTTCTACAGGAATTGGTACAAATAGGATTATAATAATACTGCTATAAGAGGAGGTGGTAATAATAACATTTTTTTTAACAAGAGGAGCAGGGTGCTTGAAAATTTACAATAATTTTTCACGTAACACTTTTTACCCTAGAAAAGACTTTAACGGGAGCTATATATACAGAGAGCGTGAATTTATAATAAGTAAGCAATAGACAGGAAACTAAGAGCTTCCCTACAAAACTAGGATTAAATTGAGTGTTAGTAATGAAATAAAAATTGAACTCATGAATTATTTATGTTTTTTATTATACAAGGAACTTTTATTATAAATGCGAAAGTGTCTTTGTCAAATTATCTATCTTCGGCAATCAGAGTGTTGCCTTAATCGACATTTTAAACATAATAGTTTATGGGCCCAAAAATGACAGACTTTTTATCCTGAAAGAACACGGGTGGCTTCACCCGTTGTTCTATGTAGAGCACGGGTAGAACTAGTTAGTGTAATAAAAATCACATTTTCCGTGGACAGAATAGAAATCGTCTAATTTGTGTTAATCTAAACAAAACATTTCACATATTATTTAGGAGAGTGCATTTATGCCGATTTCCTAACATCAACGCACTTTTGACAGCCTCCGTGACGCAGCGGGTGAGTAGCCGGCTGTGAAACGTGACGTCGCGGGTTCGATTCCCGCACCGAGACAAATGTCTGTGTGGCCCACAGATATTTGTTTCGGGTCTGGGTGTTGTGAGACCGAAAGTCTCTCGTAGTTTCTGATACCCACGATACAGGTTACGCCAAGTGTGGGGTCAGGACTATGTGTGTGGCTGTTGGGTGTATTTATATTATATTATACTATTCGTCCAAACAAAGAGCTTGACTACGAAATGTTAGCTGCACCTAGCGTAATTTTGCAATTTCTTCGCTACTACGTGCTTATGACTCAATATTTTTAATGTTGATGCCAAATTCCTTAGTCGTCTCCTATAGTAGAAGCGTATAATGGCTGTGGACCGGATGGTACTGTGTTTGAATCCCGGGCGGGCAGTACGGTTTAACTAACCGATTTGCCAGAAACTGGATCCATGGAGTCAGCCGTTCATAAAAACTTTATGTCTTGGATGTCAGGTGTCAAGTGACCCATCTGTTCGTTTGCCAGTCTGCTATAAAAAAACTAAATCGAATTTCTACAACTCTTGTTGCAGCAACCCCACTTTGGAAGGGATAAGAGTAGGCCGAAAGAAAGTTGATATAGAATCTGTTTATAATTTTACTAATAATGTTGAATAATTTTCATAGTGTTTATTGCAAAGGCATAGATTGTGTCATTTGCATATTGCGCGAGTCCATCTGAGCCCCAGTCAAGGACTATAGTTGACGGACGTCAAGTTATTAGTGCGTCAAGTATCAGCCGATCGTAAAAACTAATCCAAATCCTTTCTGCAAAATAGTTGAAAAAGGGCTGGTAGAAAGAAAGACGGACGTCAAACTGTAGTCAAACTACAGTTCTGTACTCAAAACCTCACATTTCTCAATTAATGCTATTTCCAGACCGACGATTGAACTAAGGAGCTAATCCCGGTTATTTAGGTAGACTGTATAACAATTTATTTCGTTATCTCATACAAATAATTTATGTTTGTGATTGTAAAAAATATCTAAATTCTTTATCGTTCAAACTGAATTAGAAGAGACGTCATGATTGCGACCAGTGGATTTATGAAAAATATATTACACCTTTTCTTCAAAATTTGCCAATCACGTTATATCATTCATTCATTGTTGTTGACGCTCTACTTTTTATACAACCATTTAATAGCGACCACACAACACGAACAGTGATAACATCAAATCGAATTAAATTACCACTCGATCGGTATCGATAAAATCAAATTACGGTCCAAATAGGTAGTGTTCCACAGCAGCTAGCCGACTACTATGTATCAACGACTTATTTGTTATACACACTTTTGAATAAGGTACTAGCTTTTTTAAGTTGCAAAGTACCTATACAGAAATCTAAAGTTAGATATATGTATCTAGTTGAAATCTGCTATACAAATAAAGTTTATTTCCTTATTTGAACGCGTAATCTCTGGAAATATAGAATAAAATAATTTAACTATTAGAAAAGTACTATACTACCGTGACTACTAGTAACAGGCCGAGAAAAGACTTGTCACGGGAGCGAATCGTAAGTAACAGTTAATACCTATCTACATAGGTATATTATGGAATCTGAGTGCCGGCATGCCATAATATCTGTTACTTCATAACACAAATTGTAGTGTTGCCCAAGCAGTGAACCTTGCCCAACATCCATTCAAAAGGTCCATTGCAAATAACGACATAGTAATAGGCTGATTTGCCGATTGTTGTGGTCCGTGTAAGGCGTTTACCTACACACATAAGACACCTCTCTTCGAATCTATCGAAATAAACATTCGTTTACAACTACTTGAATTTTATAACTTTAAGAAAAAAATAACATTTACTTTCTGATAAAAATTTTAAATAGTTTCAAAATAGGGCTGCTTTTTTATATCTTATAGGTACTTATCTACCTGCCCCAAAGTGTACCATAAATATGATAGTTTGAAACATTTTAGGAAATTAGGATTAAGCACGTTTGTGGTTCATAAATCGTCTTTTTGTATTGGAAAATTATACCTAATAACAAATGCTACAAGTTAAACACTTGTGTATGATGAAATTTATCATCCTTTATCCTCTTATGATTTATCTAAATGTTGTCTAGACTTACCGCGCCGCCTACATACCTGTAGTAAATGCTACGTAACAAACATACGCTATTTTGTAAGTAGGCAGGGACATTGAGAAACTGCTATGTTGAGGACGTGAAGGACGTATGTGTCTATTTATTCCCGTACTGTTCCATTCACATCTCACATGAACAAAGAAATGTTTGTCCACTCTATGTATGTTTACTTTAGCAATTCATTATAACCATCTGCTTAAGCTAAACGTCCTCAATAACTGAAAACGTTTTACAATTTTATTATGGTGATATTAGAAGTAAGTTAAACTGTAAAAAGGTACCTGTATCTACAGTACCAGTTAGAATTCATATCTTATTATCACATAACCAGTGCGCGAAATGGACGGGAACGCGCGGGAATAGCGTTCCCTTTCGCGAAATAACCGATTCCTTTATAAAAGCAGCGTTTCATAAATTCAGAACGCCGTAGAAAAAGCGTTTGCTCTCGTGAAAACGTCCGTTTCGAGTTTATAACGTACTTACCACAGTTTACTCTGCCAATTTATTCTAATTTGAATAAAAAATACTCGAACTAGGAATAATACATTCATAGCGGTCATTCATAATTACGAATAAATTATAATTAATGTTCATAAAACGTGTTCTTTTTGTCCCCAGATCGAAATGGCCAAAAGACTCACTAAGCGATATTTGACCGATGCGGATGAGTATCAGTGCCCCCTATCAGCGGAGACACAAACCATCGCGGAGAATGAGCTGCGAGAGACGGAAAACTCAAGGTCGCAAGCGCTTACAGCACTACGGAATTGGATAGAGCAAAATCCCAAACTGCTAGCAGTAAGACTGGGTACGTTTTGAAAGTAGGTTCAGGGGGTTACCACCACCTCTTATAGCGGTATTATTATAATTTTACTTGTACCGATTCCCATACAAAACAATCGAAGAACGATTATAATAATACTGCTATAAGAGGTCGTGGTAACCCTGCAGTACTTTGCACACCTTCGTTTATTTCGGATGCACGGATGCTATTCGAACATTTCGTTCCTCAGTGGCATAGTATTGCATAGTATTATTGGTGAAAAGTGGGTCCAAGGCCAAGTCGGACCTCTGCCTACCCTTCCACTTCCAAAATGCTTGAGTGTGCATGTATTAATTAAATTTATATTTCTAATGACGTATTATAAAATAAAATTCTATTCAGACTCCAGTTTCCTTCTACGGTTCCTTCGCACAAAGAAGTTCAGTGTTCCGATGGCGCAAGAGGCGATCGAGCGATACTTGCTACTACGACAGTCCTGGGGCATCGCCTTCAACCAGCTCGACTACAAGCTGCCTGCTATGATGGACCTTATTGATTTGGGGTGAATCAGTATACGTTGTTATTTATTAAATCAATAAAATACAGTATCTTCCAAGTGTTTGTCGCCGCACCGTACTCCCGCAGGTCATGGCGTAATGTTAATATAAACAGTAACTATTGCATCGTGTACACTAAACTTTATGTGGCGGACAAGCTGTGTTACACAAAAATCTTACACAATCATTTATAGAGGCACCTAGAATTTGATATTATCATCATCATCATCATCATCATCATCAGCCATAGGACGTCTACTGCTGAACATAGGCCTCCGCAACAGTTTTTTTTATATTATACTTTTTTAAATTCAATAATTTAATTTTGTAAATTAAATAAATTTCCTGATAATGGCAATAATGTTCAATACTATTTACTCACGTATTAAATTTTGAACTGACGAAAGATTTATCCTTTAATACTTTTTCTCTACTGAAGTTATCTAACAGCTCTTTGCTACTACATAGTTTGTAAAAGTTTGTTCTTTGTTTGTAGATTCATCTTTGTCAGTCCATTTAAAGACAAATGCGGTCGTCGTGTGGTCATATACAAACCAGGTAAAACTTTAAAAATAGCATTCTACATAAGATATTGCTTATTAATTTATACCATAAATAAGCAATAAGCTCGGCAAATTGTAGATGTCCTAATTCGCTAGTGCGCCTCTGTCTACCCCTTCGAGGATACAGGCATGAGCTTATATTATGTTATAAATTAATATAAGCCAACTTAAAGTGCTTACTGCAAATCATCTTGATTAGGTACCCACATTACCGAGTTCAAAGAATAAAATTGATGTTAAGACCCTCCTTCGGATAACTTTATTAACGGCCAACTTCAATAAACATTCTCAGTTCTAATGTGCAGATAGATTACAAAAATTAGCCAGTAAGAACACAGTTTGAACATGACTCCGTCAAATGACTTCATTTGATTGGTTCATAATCGCGATCTATCTGCACTCTAAACTGAGATCGTTTATTGAAACCGGCCGTAAGTCAATACTCTGACCAATACTGTCTTTATTCTATAGCCAAGGGACAAACAAGTTTTAAACCGCGTAAATGTTTTAAAGGGGCATAATATTCAAACCCTCTTTCTAGGCGTGTTCGACCCTTATAAATACACTAATCAGGATATGTGTCGAGTAATGGGCATATGCTATGAAACGATCATGGAGGATGAAGAAAACCAAGTCCGAGGGCTGGTTCACTTCGCTGATGGAGCTGGAGTCAGCTTCCCACATCTCACCTTGTTCACACCGAAGGAAGCTGTTCGAATTGTGAAGAATGGAGAGGTGACTTATTAAAGTTATGTTCGTAGAGTACAATGGATACAAAAATAACCGACTTCAAAACCGATTATTTATTTATTTCATATATCTCACAAAATTAGATGATTTGTGTAGGTATCGATAAAGTCAATTTGTAATATTTATACAATATACCGGTATAAAAGACTAGCTGTAGTGCCGGTAACCCCGGCACATGAAGCGATTTATTTGTAAATTGCATTCGAAGAGAGCTGTCCGATTGGTCCACACGTCATTATATATATAAAACAGTCCAAAACCTGACAACATCATATCGAAAATTTTTGTGTGATCTCCACCACCCATAGATCCATATCAAAATCATTGCAACGGTGCCATGCAACCTTAAAGGAGGGAAATAGGGGTTAGGAAAAAAAGGAGAGGTTTCAACCATCGAAAACGAAACGCAACAGCGAAATACCACTTTACGTCCTTTTTATTTGTAAGACAGTAGTATTAATACTCGAGCTGACCCATTTGTACTGCAGACGTTGCTGTCCACAGCTCGGCTCTACTACTCCCACCATTAATCATGACAATTAATTTATACAGAGAACTATACCCATGAGGCATAAAGAAATATACGGTGTCAACGTGCACCCTACAATTAAATACGCATTAGACTTCGGCATGGCACTTATCTCGGAGAAAATTAGGAAGCGAGTCCGACTGTACACCACAGTTGAGGATGTAGAGATCGACAAGAGTTTGCTCCCCAAAGAATACGGCGGTGACATGCCCATGAAGGAGATGATTGGTCAGTATTTAAATTATGTATAGAAAATAAAGTTTTACTATTAAGAAACTCACTCAAAACTTGTAAATTAATGAGAAGTAAAGCTAGCAAATCTATTATTATTTTATGCAATCCTAGTTTTAAATGTTTCCTAGCTCGGATCCGTTTTAGTGAATAGGTAAATGTATGCATTCCTCAAATACAATTGACGGCAGCAACTATGGCTAAAAACTAAATATAAAAGCCCTCAGAAAAACTAAAAAAAAATATGTAACTAATAATTTTTTTTACAGACCTATGGAAAGAAGAGCTAGCCAGAAAGCGTGATATTCTTCTAATGAACGACAAAATGAGTGTAAGACTGGAAATGTACAGCGAGGCAGCTAGAGAGGGCGCTATATCAGCACTGAAAGCTGGAGCGAACACGTGCGCAGGCGCAGACGCTGTAGGCGACGCCATGAGAGGACTCACCGGCAATTTTAGAAAACTCGAAGTAGATTAGAAAATTGATATCCCAAACATCTTTATGTTCACAGCTTCACACTACCTCCCCGAGTGGAGCATGTTTCATAGATTTTGTGAAACAAATAAATGAATGTCAAAAATAAAAAAAAAATCATGAGATGTAAATATAAATTACCCTCTAATTACATATCAGGGCTTATTCTAATAGATTAGGCACATGATTTTGTATAGTGATATTAGTATTTTGAAAACAAAATACCTCCTTAGTCTAGTGGCTGCATAAATAGGCTGTAAACCGGGAGGTCATGGGTTCGATTCCTAGGTCGGGCAAAGCGAATTTTCTAATTTAATTTGCCCAGGACTGGATCATTCATAGGGGATTGACGTCAGGCAAGCAGCCGGTCGTCCAAATCATTTCTGCAACATACTTGAAAAAGGGTGTTGCGCCTACCCCACATTAGGGGCAGGTAGAAAGAAAGAAATATTTTGAAAACAAAGATAAGGCCGATGAAGCTATTAAATGCATGATAAAACTTAAAATGACTAGAACTAAAAATCTTTGGTGTTTGCCCCCACACTTTCAATTTGTATAGTATTATATTTTTATGCCGTTGAATAATTTGTATATAAGTAGAGGTAGGTTATACTAGCAAAAGTGAATATAATTGAACTTAATCGCTTCCTAAAATCAATGTTTAAAGTTATGTTAGAATAAGGGTGTCGAAATGTAAATAAATTAGTATGATTTACAATTTGTTTTACCTCACACAATATAATATATAATAATTATTTTTTATAGATTGTAGAAGTCGCTGGATGCAGGTCGCTTCCAACAGGTCGATCTGGATATCTTTGGAGGAGGCCTATGTCCAGCAGTGGACGTCCTGTGTCTGATGATGATGATGATGATAGATTTTGGGAGTTGCAATGAAAGTAGTATTAATTTATTAGATCGTTTATTAAAAATCCACTACCTATTCGGTAGAACTTAATACACACGAATCCATTTCATCACAATAAACAAATCATCATACAGATTTATCATTACTTTATAAAATCATTATGGCACATGGGAGTTCAATAATATAATTTGGTAAACTTTTGTCAAACTACAATTGCATATAAACGTTATTTTAACAATCGAGACATGGGTTGATAAACATGAAAAATATCAACAGTCGATTAAAACAATTTAAAAATATTGCTAACACCATTAATGTTTAGAGATACAATTTATTTCTTTATTTCGATGTGGGTCGGGTCGATGTACACGGATTGTGGTATTGAGGTATACGCTAATAATTATTTTCATTCTCATCGAGTTTATTCTAAAATCGATTATCACCATATTTAAACGTTATATCATTCGCCTATTTAATCATGACTATCGATATTACTATTATATGCGACAAAATCTGTTGCGAAAATTGATTCCTAATGAAGTAGCATTGTCAGCAGTTTCAATAATGATAAAGTCTATCAATAAAATCATCAACCTCGTAGTAAGTATGGTATAACAAGTATTGGATAAAACATCAATAGATATCTAAGAAACATTTTTGATACAGGACAGAAGTTAAGTACATAATACATAGGTACATTTAAAGCTCTTCGATTGTGAAATTATTAGGATAAAATAATTGTAGGCACGTTCCATAATCGATACTATAAATCCATTTTTTAAATACATCTTTACATATCATAAGCAAACCTATAACAGGCAAACTATCTTAACAAGGCGTAGTATATTTTAAATAAACGTAATCGCAATAATTACAGTGTATAAACCACCTAAGAGGTAAGTACAAGCACCGCATTGTCATCGATGTCAGATTGATTGTTATCGAAATATCGATATTTTAAATCGACATCGGAGTGTGGTATTTGCACTCTAAAAATAATATATGAAAGGGAAGCTTAAAATTATTGATTTGTATATAAAAAGTCATACAGCAAAGTAGTAAATATTGAGCCACCCGATGAGCCAACAAATACACCATCAGTTTCTATTTAATCAACTTTTAATGTTTGAATCTTATGAATATGCTAGAAACTTACTTCCATAGAAAAACAGGCTTAAACCATACATGATAAAATTGAAATTATAACCCAATAACTTCGTAAAGTTATCGCCTGTGGCAACACTTATTCGAAAATATTTGTCTCGTTTGTCGTGCTATTTCTGCAACACAAAGTGAAAACCTTGTAGAAACACATAAATAGTTTTCAACACACACAATTCTATGGCATCATCATAAGACACAAACATACTATAAATGCTATGAACACTATATAAAAAACCTTCTATGAAAACTATACCTTAATATATCACCATACTATCAAACTAGGCACTTTTATGCACAGAGCGGTAGAAAATGAATACGAATGAAAACATTTCCAGTCACTATTTTATTAAAACCCTCAATTTCTATTATATAAATTTATATAGACAGAAACGTTAATGTCATAATCTTCATCTTGTATCGATTTAATGAATCGATTCAGTTCTAAAGACAGTAATGAAAGGTAGAAATACTGTTAATACTTCAGTTAGTTGATAAAATTACTTAATAACATGGGCATATTCCATGTTTTGTTTATGTATTTATACTTGACTATGTTTAATGTTAATAAGTAAATATCGATAAGTGCAGATATATTTGCCACAACCTTCCAATATTTATCAAAATATGCGCCTTAATTCTGCCTTTAGAACTAATCATGCCAATAAAATAATTCGGTAAATAATCGACCAAAAATATATCGATTAACTGAAACTTGTTTGTACGTCACGGCAAATACATAAAGCGCATCTACATACTATATGCAATATAGTGTTAACCAATATTGGATATTATAACGATACATTTACTAAATTAGTGATTAATTCGTGTATGTCTTTGTACGGGGATAATAATTGTATGTATCTATTAATACATCAGTTACTGAAATACTACTTCTAATTGATTTACATTTTATTGCATATGTATACGAATATTGGCACATACATATCTATAACTAATCATTAACGTTAAACATCAGTATAAATCATTATTACAAACAATTTTCTCGCATTCTCATAAGGTATACTTATAACTAAACATTAATATTATTTGTATTTTAATGGATGAACAAAATTAATATTTAAAATTACTAACAAATAATTATAGGCGATAAAGTATAGTTTATTAATAATAATATATTTGGCATCGTTACTTGGCAATGATTGCGTGTGTCACAAAGGTGTGTTGTATACTATCAAACTTCCACCAGGGCATTAAAACTATGATTTGCTTAATGCACACTAAGGGCTATGTGGCTAATTCCACAATTACCAGTTCGCGAGCACCTCACGTGTATTCACAAAATAACCTCACAACATGAACTACGCACTCGACTCATGACATTAAGCTATTTCACTGTATATGGTATGTACAAAAAGCCAGTCTATTTGCGGTTTCTGAGGTAATGTCAATTAGGAAAATGCGCGCGCCTAAACTTACTAACTCGTATATCAATAGGCCAAACAAAATCAATCGATATTGATAAATCGTCATTACGAATATCGATAGACTATTTCCCGCGTCAGTGGAAGAAGTTTGATAAGACGACTTGAAATATGATATCAGTTTGTATGGTGAAATATCTATAGTCCGATTGCTAATTAAACGGAGTAAACTGACAGATCGAACTGTCACTTTCCAAAATAATGTTGCTTACTTTCAAAACATAGTGATTGATCTAGTTCATTTTTTGTCATTCAAAGATACAATATCTCAGCACTAATTGGCAAAATTAGAATTTTATTGCGTATTTTTAGAAATTTCAGCTTAACCCATCGATTAAAAGACCGTGTCAATAAGTCTACGTAAATAATCACAACAGATACCCGAAATTATAACAATGAAAATTGCAAATATTACTTTTATTGTTTGAGAAAAATTACGCTCAGGACATTCATAGCTTTTGTAAGTTTTATTTTTATTGAACCATGACTATGATTAATTTAGTAGACATGCCATAATTTAGCATGAAATAATTTACTATGACTATAATTCAATAGACATGCAGTACTAATAACACATTAGGCAGGAATTACGACTTTAAGCTGGACTGAAAATGAAAGAATAAAATGGTTCACTGAATTGAAATGTTTAAATAATCTTGATCTTTTTACCACAGCACTATTTAAATTTCATAAAAAAGTGGCAACATCTGAAATGTCAGATTACTCCGTTTAATTAGCAATCCTACTATATCCATAAAATTCATAATATTTTAATTTTTAGATCTATGTTACTCATTTTCCCAAGAATATATAAAGAAAAGGCAAATTAAGATGACAATATTCATACAATGTTACAAGCCGACTGGTCAACTTACTTCCACTAAACAAGGATTTATACAACCAGACTTCTTACATAGACCGTTAACAGTTAATTCTTATCAACAATTACTCAATTCTCACTGGTTTAATCCTGAATTGATCTTAGTTTAAAAATTACTGAAGCTCTACAACATTAACCTAATCCTTTATGACTCCTGTCGTTAAGTAAAATGTATTCTTCCAGGTTAAAAACTTTAAAAATTCACTATAAATGTCTACATGATTATTTCAATACTGGCTAAAGTCACATATTATTTTAGTAAACTACTAAAACCGCTGGGTCTATGTTTATTAATGTGGTAAAAATGTATTAATCACAAATTACTATTTACTAATTTTACCGAGTTTTTCCACATCGAAAAAACAATAGTATTCAGATTATGATTTAAAATACTTTAACAAATCGACTCGGGTTTATCGTATGTCAATTTTAAACACCCAATACACTGTTCACGGGAAACAGTTCCATCCACATATCCACCGATGAGCTACTATGGAGTCGATAGTGACACGCATTTATCGACACCTAAAACTGAAACACGACGGGTATTTGGGAAAACTATCCACAACGATATTAATCAATCGAAGATTTATGTACTACAATGATACATTTTTCACTCCCTTGTCTTTTTCGTCACCTCCTTGGTCTAATGGCAGCATATATGGGCTGTAGACCGGGAGGTCTTGGCTTCGATTCCCAGGCCGAGAAAACGAACTTTCAAGTTTAATTTGCCCGGGACTGGATTCCCCTGAGGAGGTTGACGTCAGGCAGGCAGCCGGTCGTAAAAACGAACCCAAATCCTTTCTGCAACATGCTTGAAAAAGTGTGCTGCGCCAACCCCACATTAATGTGGATAAGGGCAGGTAGAAATAAAGAAAGAAACATTTTTCACTTCCCTCTGAGTAAAACTGAAAAATAAAATAATAAAATGATGTGGTGCTAACTTTACGCCCCAATCATACTGTCGAATACTCGTATATATTTATCGATGTCGACAAACTCGGTATGTGGATAAGTAGAAGTACCACCGAATATAAACGGTGCACAGATCACTAACACGGAACATTAATCTGGCGGACGGGACGGGTATGTTAGGATGCAGGGTAAAGGAGAAAGAGGGGAGGTCACTTACACAGTAATCTCACAGCTGTCACTATTGTCGCCTGCCACAGTGTAATTGCTGAGTAGAAAAGGTGTAGGAACTAATTTCACGCGACGTTTACTGTGCACTCGGCTAAGAGTCGCACATTTATCGTCGTATGTCAGTATAACTGCAAAAAAATACGATAATATTAATTAAGTAGGCCGACATCATGATACTTTACGATATAATGGAATTTTGACGGTTTTCGAGCGGCTTCAAAAAAGGAAAAGGTCCTCAACTCGTCTGTATTTTTTTTATGTATGTTAATTTTAATATGTTAATAAATATGTTAATTAAACTACCGTTTTAATCACGGATTTAACCTCCCGTTCGGATAAAGAGATCTTTTCCTGCTCAATATTGAGTGAGAGGGCAAGGATTGTAGCGGTTTTTAGCTCAGTATTAGCTTGAAGTCTGGTATTTGTGCCTGATATATAGCGACAAGCTTGCCAAATGTCACATCTCGGACAGGAGTCAAGTTCTACAGGTAGATGAGGATGTTCTAGTTCTTTGGTTCGTCTCTTGCTACCCTTCCTAGGATACAAGCGTAAGCTTATTTATGTAAAATTATTAAAACTGGGTAAATTGTTACCCAAAAAAAAAAGAATAGTGCTTATACATAATAATATAACTAACCCGGTTTAGGCGCCCTAGGCAAGGTGTAGGTGTCCTTGGGTCAGACCCAGTATTGGTTGCGCCGTAGCATCGGGTTTGCGGGCGCCACTCCAGGCGTACGGACCGGGTAAGCTGATTCGCTAGCCTCATAACTGCTCCAGTCTTCCGCCTGTGAATCAATATCCAGTTCTCATGCAAGACAGTTTATTAAATTTCGCCAGTCTTAAAAATAATATCGATTCAAACGACCAATGATTAAACGATAGATCTATTATTTTTTTTATAGCACAGATTGGCAAACGAGCAGATGGGTCACCTGATGGTAAGTGATCTCCACCGCCCATAGACACAAAAAGAATCATCGGTGCGTTGCCAACCTACAAGGGAATGGAAGGGGAGGTAAGGGGATTGGGAAAGGGAGAGGGGAAATGGGCCACCGGAAATCTCACTCACCGAACGAAACGCGACAGCAAGCTGCCACTTTACGTCGGTTTTCTGTGAGACAGTGGTATCTAACCGGTCGAGCCGGCCCATCCGTGCTATAGACGTTACTGTCTACAGCGTGGCCCTACCACTTGAAAATATTGCAGGTTGTCAAAATAATAGCAGCAATCTTCGTCTATTTGTGTTCTATTTTTTTCCGATATTTGGATGTGGGTTCGATTTCCAGATGAAGCAGTTTTTTTTTATATGACTGGATCTCTCAGACGGGAGGGTTGACGTCAGGCAGGCAACTGGGCGTAAAAACTAAATCTAACCATTTCTGTAACATTCTTAAAAAAAGTGTGTTGCACCGATCTCACATTAAGGTGGGATAAAGGTAAGTAGAATGAGGAAAAACGTTTTGCGGGATGTCTACATAATTACTACAGTAACTCACGACTCACAAATTACCATTTACCATAACCATGTTAAAAATTAGCTAGTTTTTCGAGAAGGCCAAACATGTACGTCTTCTGCGAGTATTATCCATTAAAAAGTGCGTCACTCACATCAGTATGGTCCTCGGTGCCATATGGGTACCTCGTGTTAAGGTCCGGTAGCCCGCCGTCCGCCAGCGGCGTCACCTTGCACGCCACACTGCCGGCCGACGGCAGCGGCGTGCTCGCGCCCGTGTGCACAGACTGCTCCGATGACACGTATCTGTCGTACAAACAAGCGGTATTTGTAAACAGCAATATTTAGGCTGATATCCTTAAAGCGAACCTTGACTTAGTCCGAGACATTTTTTTACAAGAATAATCACAAGTTTAAAAACATAACGGACCGACTTCAAATCCAATCGTGACCAAATTTATATGGGACCACCTTTGAAATAAGTTCTATCTAACACAAAAAGAATTTTGAAAATCGGTCCACATTTGGCGGAGATATCGCGTAACATATATTAAAAAAACCGACGAATTGAGGACCTCCTCCTTTTTCGGGAGTCGGTCGAAAAAAACAGACTAAGTAGACTTTCTTGTAAAAAATTGTGCATACTAAGTTGAAGTTCGATTTAAAATTACAAATCCTCACTGAGTTCGTTTCTTTGACGCAGACTTTGTCGAAGTTCGCTCTATAGATCTCAGCCTTAGACTCTTACTGAGCCTATGCTCCAAAGCTTTAAATGATTATTAACACAATAGTAATAGAGGTAGGTATGAGAATAGCGTGTAAGGGATCAGATCTCCACCGTCCATAGGCACCCAAGATACAATATCATGAGTGCATTGCGCACCAAAAAGCGAGGGAATAGGGACTGGGAAAGGGAAGGGGGAAGTGGGTCACCGGAATTTTCACTCACCGAACGAAACACAACAGCAAGATGCCACTTTACAGCGGTTTTCTATGAGACAATGGTATCAAATCGGTTGAACCGGCCCATTCGTGCTGTAACCATTACTGTCTATAGCGTAGCTATACCACTCAGAAAACTATTAGATACTCCCCTATTTAATTTATCAATGAAGAAAAAACTCAGAATCAGAGATAATAATCTGGAAACTCCTATACACAATCATTTTGACATTGTAAAATATTTTTTATGACATTTGATGTTGAACAACTTACGACGTAGACATGAGATTTTATGAGACTTTTGAGACGAATTTTAGAACGCCGTAACGAAAGTTTCCACCTTATTATCCCTCATTCAGATGTGCAAGCCTAATTTAACTAAACTATATGACACTCCCTTTATTTCAAAATTAATGAAATGTGGGTTTTAATAAAATAAGACTGTGTTTCCCACCGAAGTATGCTCATTTCCTTCCCACATTAAAGAGACATGGAGAAAAAAAATAGGCGAATGCAGCTGCTAGGTATAACATAAAATTCTGATAAGAACATAGGAGCGATAATATTCTAATATCAATCTAGTATATTATCAATCGAATTTGATTTCGATTATAGAGGTATACATACCGTTTGATAGGAGGCGTGGCCTGCCCTGTAGGCGATGGCATGAGGTGATCCGGCGGTCGAGGTAGCGGTATGGGTGCAACAGCTCCCTGGCTTTGACCATGGATCTTAGCCAACGCGTTCTGATCGCGGGCCATCATCCTTCTACACTTGAGCAATCCAAATATCACCAGTACAGCAAGCACAATACCAGATAACGCCATTAAAATCATCATATAGTACGATGCCGTTTCACCGTTCGCTACCTGAAAAGATTAAATTTTATATATTCAGAATTATGAGTAAAGATTACAAATATCACCATAATTAACAGTTACATAACATAATGTGCAAATAAAATTACAAGCAAAAGGTTTCACTTATATGGTCCCATTACAGTAAAGCAAAAGTGAGCATCCAAATATAGTTTTATAATTGTGATCTACAGATATTTTACATTATATTTTAACTTGTTACATTAAAAGGTTTAAAAGTCATAATGTTAAATGTTTTATAAAAACTCACTGGCACTCCTTCATGACTTTCCGGGTCATTAGGTCCTGGCAAATTCTTCTTGTGCCGATTCCCAATCAGTATCTTGACGTCACCAACTGCGGGTTGGAATATGGTCGCCGCCAATAAAAACCTGAAGCTATCCTCAAACCCGTTCAAATCATTTATATTTTTCTTAGCAACAAAGTATATCACGCCGGCCTTTACGTCTTCGTGTGTGAAATACGCCACTTCTCTTTCTCTAGCACTCGTCTTCTCCCCGGAACTTCTGATTATCTTCTTTATAACACCGTATTTTGGTTTTCTAAGCAATGTATACACAGGATCGCTTGCCGTCAGTTTCGCGAGTCCTGTAGCATCCATTGTATTTAATGTGATCTTAGCTTTCTCCTTCTCGATTTTTAAATCGCCCAGAGTCATCAACGGCTGTACGACAACTTCTATTGTGAAAGCTGGCGTCGCGTTACTGTTGTGAACATATGCAATTAGCTCAAAACTATCATTGGCTGACGTCATATCGTTTTGCATAAAAATCACAACTTTGTTCATCAAATCAATGTGAGAGAAATATGATACAGGACTTCTTCCAACATACACCATTCCATGGAGCGGTGGCCGAGTGACGTTGTACCAAACTTTGGATGTTTTAGCATTCGTTTCCACATATATTTGGTCCGTTGTTACAGTAGCTACGTTAGAACCTTGTTGTAAATATATCGGATGTAACGAAGTTGCACTCAATATTACAGGAACAACATCAATAGTAAATACTGTGTACGTGGGCTTGAACTGTCCATCCGATACTCTAAAATAGAATGTAGCCGTTTGTAATATCCCCGAATGTTCGTATATGACTCTACCGTTGTTCACGTCATCTTGTGTAAACTTGTTTATCGACTGCGCCTCATCGATAGTTTGGTTTTTATCGAGCATTACTATCCTGCCCTGAGTCGGGCCGCTGATGATATCATAAAGAATCCCTTCTGGGGCGGTGTCAGCGTCTTCAGTTAACAAGTCATTTTTAGTTATAGTATAGTTTTCACCTTGTACAACTTGAATTTGGGGAGTATCTGTCAGCAAGCGGAAAGGCTGATCGTTTACTGCAATTATATGTATTGGAATAGTCACGTTACAAAGAAGTACGTAATCAGGGAGTAAGTACAGAGACATATCAATTTTATCTTGGGTTGTATCAGTATCGTCATGTTCGTAATTGACCACACCATTTTCCAATTGTGACTGTGTCAGCGATGACAGTAAGGGTTTTAGCTCTCCGTGCGCTGGATGTGACCACTGTGCCTCAATTTGTGGCTGACGCAAACCGGCTTGCGTTTCCAAATACGCTATGACATTAGTTACATTCACTTTCACCGGAACTTTGTCACCTTCTTGGACTTTTATTGGCGGTATATGCACGTATTTCGACAACCCGCCTGATGATACAGATATATCGATACTAAACACCTGATCTGTCAATGGTTTCGCCAATGCAGCTTCGATGGTAAATATGAATGAATCATTTGTAAATAAATCAGAGAATGGATGAGTATGTTCGTAATAAACTATCGAGTTATTCACATCCTCCTGAGTAAATTGTTTTATCGACCTGTGGTGATTTTCACCGTTCAACATTATCAAACGGCCAAGCGAGGGCGCTCTATCGACTTTATAAACTATCGGTCTTGAGGGATCTGAGCATTTTGACATGAGAATGTTGTTTGTTAGAGGTTCCCTCATAAGTGGAAATACTCGAAGATTGTTTTTACGTATTAGTTTGAGTGAAACAGATTTCGTCGATATGAGAAATGTAATTTTCGAGAGCTCGTGGAGGCCGTCGCTTACATTGAATATCATTTTTCCTTTCGTACCATCTGAAATTACATTTACAGCATAAGTTATAATATTTTGTGCAGGTCCTAATGGAGAAATAATTTTAATTTACAGAAATGGGAGAGTTGTACTTACTTTTATGTACAAATATCACTCGGCCGTTATCAATGTCAGCTTGGGTAAAGTATTCAACAGGTGTTTCGAGGTCACCCATCAAAGCAATATAACCCGACACTATATCGATAACCTGTATCGTAACATTTTCGAGCGGAGTATCGATATCGTTTACATCTGGGCAACAAAAAAGTTTTAGTTAAATAATGGGTTGGATATAATAATTATTTATACAACTAGAAAAAAAAATCGAAGTCGATTTAAATAGAGTTATGGCACTTACAAAGTTCGTTTCTAGTGAAAGTAAAGGTGCCTCCTTCCCACACACACAGCCCCGTATTAGCCGCTACTATTGGAGTTTCATCATTAACTGGAACAATGGTTACACGCACGATAAAAGGCTCGCTTTCCTTACTATTCTCCGTGAGTGCTACCAGTTTGAAGGAATCCGCTGACTCTTCCGATCCATCGTTTACATACTGAAATAAATAATTCAATCAAAATATTGAAGAGACCACATTCGGACATATGTAGCTTCATCATCAAACATAATATCAAATTATGCTTTAACTGAATAAATAATATCTAATGCTACACTCCACAAAATAATATAAAGTTTTATTCACCTGTATATTTCCAGAATTGAGCTTCAGCACTGGCAACAAATTCAGTTCCTGATCCACAATCATAATCTTCCCATATTTAGGTTTCTCAACCACTTTATACGCAACAACTTTACCTCTGTAATATTCCGTGACAGTTCTAAACAAATCCGGCTTCACACTAACAGCATCGCCTTCTACTACGGTCAAATTCGAAGCAACGATATAAAAATGCTCCGGAATTATCACAACTGTCAGTTCGAGATCACGCAACCACACTATGCCATTTGTGACGTCCATTCTAATTCTATCTCTGGTTCGATTTACTCCAGATTGGACGTACATCAATCGGTTGACGTTTATAATGGACTGGTCGAAGACTTGCGTGTGAACTGGCTCTTCGTTGTAGTTTTCAACTTCGACTGTGCCAGGAGTAGAGATAATTTCGAGCCAACCGTGGTAAGGGCCGTTTGTTACTTTGTAAACTATGTTTGATGGTTCAATTTGCGGATGCATAACCTGTATTAGGGAAAAGTATTTTACACACTAATTAATAAACCCGCCTATTGTTCACACTTTGTATTACTTATTCCTTTGTTTAATTTGTTTTTTCTTACATATATACATAGACTCACGCCTTTTTCCCATAGGGGTAGGCAGAGACAACGGATTTCCACTGGCTACGATCCTTACATACCTCTTTCGCCTCATTCAGTCTCATTACATTCTTCATGCATGCACGTCGGTTTAGGGTACTTTTAATTTAACCTTTCTCGAGTATATTTCTGACTTGGTCAGAGAAAGTTCGATGAGGTCTTTCCCTTCCAACTCTACCATTCATGCTTGCCATATATATTCGCTTTGTCAACCTCCTTTCATCCATCCTCTCTACATGCCCAAACCACCGCAACATTCCTTTCTCGATCTCGTTACAATTTCCTCTTTCAAACCACACCCCTCTTACCACACTATTTCTTACCCTATCTTTCAAAGTTACACCACACATTTTGACGTTTTTTCTTGGTGGGAAATAAAGAGTTATCTATCTATCTATCTATCTATAGCAACCATAATTAATATCTAATAAACATGTTTTTAAATATTAAATAAAAATTTGAGTAATATAACCATCGATATAATAATATACCTAGATGCACAGTTCCATACAAATATCATTGTAAACAGTGTCTTCGACAGACAAAACAAATAAACATCACAAATTTAATTAAATTAACACAAATATGACCTTATAGACGCGGCATAAAGTAGCTTTTTAAATTGAATGTTCAAACGTTCTAATATTCGAAATTTTTGAATTTCTAATCGTTTTTGAATTTCACAATAATTTGACATTATTAAAAGAAACATTCTAGTCACTTGGACAAAGATTGAATGGAGTCGAATAGTTCTTGTATTTATCTGTGAGAAATGTTGACCACGTGGCGTACAATGTAGATGAGAATGGCGATATCTGTATAATAATTTTACTTACATTAAGATATAGATAGAGTATAAATGTTTAGAAGATAACAAAGCTTAAGAGTTATGAATATGAAATAAGCAATGTTTTGCCTTAGCGTGATTCATAAATAAATAAATAACACCCAACAGTCACATACATAGTCCTGGCACCACACTAAGATCGTCCTTTGCTCTTTAGATTCTTATTAATTTCTTTTAGACTATCATTTCGTTTTCTTAATATTTTGTTCTGCCTTTTTAAGTTTCGCACTAAATTAGATTTAAGTTTAAAGTTTTGGTTGCGTTCTTTCAAATTATCTTTCAAAAATAACGTCTTAGGTGTGTTTAAGATTGATGAAAATTCTGATGGTATTGGTGATCCTTCATTATTTATTGGTTTAATTGCTGGTTCCTGGAAATGAATATGTTCCCAATAAATGATATCGCCACAATTACTGTTGTAGTAATTATGCCTAACGACCGGTTCCATAAATGATCATAAATGATCTCAATCCGAGAATCCAAGATAAAAATGAAAAATTAAAAAAATGAAAAATCGCGAGAATGAACTATTAAAATTATTATTTGACAGCGGAATGTTCAACTTTGTTCATGTTGGCAAATTTTTATGATCTGCACACTTTGATTGAAAACATTTATTAGAATTAGCCGCAAATTATTAAATAGTCATTTTACATGGCAATATGTACCTAGTATATGCTTGCTATTGATGAATTCTGTATCAAATATTTTTCAACTATTACACTTGTACTGCACCCTGCCTCATTTAAACTTGTAGTTACGACAATCTAAAATAAAGTCAATAAATGTGGCAATATTGATTTTATTTATTTATAGGTACACCAACAGCATACATATTGTTAAATTAAATAGTAGACATTAGTTAAGGACAATGTAGCTGATGACAATTTATCACCTTTATTTTTGGTACAGCATTCTTTTTAATTTTCCTAATCCCTTTTTCTGTATAATATCCATAGGAATCGGCAAAATGGTCTGAACAAACCACACTTGAGTAATTGGGTTTAAAATTTTCTTCTCTCCTTTCTTCGGAAATTATTTTACGCCATTTATCTCTTACTATTTCATTTCATGGAAATCTGTAATTAATAAAAAAAATCATAAATTTTAAATAAATATAATATATTTACAAAAAAAAACGACTCCATATATTTCATTGTTCCAAATCATGATTTCAAAAGGGACAAAATATTTTATTAACTGAATTCGTTAAATTAATTATTTATACACGTTTAATACTTAGTTTAACATGATTAAGGTTTTAAGAATCAAGTAAGGGAATTATACTTACTTAAAATATGAAATCCCATGTGTTTTGCGCTTTGTAAGAGTGTTATTTTTGCACTCTTTCACAGAGCATTTAGGCATCTTCACAGGCGAACGGTCGGCGCCCGACTGACAGCAAACAAGTGCTTACTTACATTTTAAGCACTCGTTGGCTGTCCCACTTTCTGAGCGTCAACTGTGCATCTAGGTATATTATTATATCGATGAATATAACTATCAATTGGGCAAAGCAACTTACTTCTAAAATATCCCTGGTGATGTTAACACTAGTAGACTCTTCGACGACAAGCGGCCTGTTTGCAGTAACCTTTAATGGCTCCCAGTAGCTTGATGGAAATATCTTTATACTGTACACACCTTCGCCCCATGTGTCTAGGCACATCACTTTAAATCTAAAATTATTAATTTTAAAAATAGTCAACGGAATAAAAATCATATAATTTTACTCTACTAAAAATTCAGAACTCGAATCAATAGTGGTCCGTTTCTAATCAATATTCTATTGTGTACACTATCCTTGGTGTACTGTGCCCAAACCAAATTTAAATAAAGACATGATTATGTGGACACTGGACATACCTAATACCAAAAATGGATGGATACAGGTTGGTGGATGGTTTTATGAAACAAAGAACTATAGAACAGATATTGAGGTAATAAAATATTTCAATTACCTGAACTGATCAGCAGGAGTCTTAGGCTCCCGATGTCTGTAAGCAACTCTGCCTGCCGCTATGTCCAACTGAGAAAATGTGTAAGCACCTTGACCCTCTCCTACTTCTATAGAACCGTGTTTTGGCTCTAAAGTAATCTCGTAACGGATATCTTCTTCAAGACAGTTCATATTTGTATCCACCTTAAAATTAACGCATATAAAATGATTTGTAAAATATGAATTAACATTATGTTTACTGTATTATACTTGTTAATGAAATTGCATTTAAAATACTGAGTCCAGAGTCGCATATGCTTGACTAATAAAAAAAGAAACGAGAATCTCGGCTTATGAAATAGTATAAAATAATTTTGTTTACCTGCATATCCTTCGCAGTGATAACCACAGCTTTTCCATTCTCTACAATTGATCCATTCGACGGATACATCCTTATGAATGGCGGAGACGCTTGTATCTCTAAATTACCATTGACGTCAAAAACTCCATCGGAAATCCAAAACGCCATCTTCCCGTACTCTTTACCTTGATGCTTGAACAACACCAAGTTCTTATTAATATCATCCTGAGTGAATGTCGCTATTTGTTCCGAAGGATTGTCGGCCCTAAAGATGCCTCCATTTGGTGGATCTTTGGGCGAACGTTGTACAGTGTAGACTATGTCAGAAGGCTTGGTGTCCAAATCCGCGTCGTTGTAGCTGAGATCTCTTGTAGTGATGAGCCTCGCTCCACCGTGGACTATGTGAAACACGTTATTGTTAACTCTGACCGGACTGTTGTCGTTCTTCAATATAACATCGATATGGAACACGCCTACGTATTGAAAATCTTCCGGCTCCGGACTCAAAGCCATGAAATGAAACGAATCGTGGCGACTTTCCGAATCATCGTGGGCATAATACACTCTATCAGAATTCAATTCTTCGAGAGTGAAATAAGTGGTGTTGTCTCTAAGTACCTTCAGCATGTCGTTGATAACTTCGATCTTTCCATGTTTCGGCAAACGTGTTATGTTAAAAATCAAATTAGTTACGGCATCGGTGCGGAAATTCAAATGCGTGGTTGGTATGACCATTCTGGAACCTTCAATGACCTGAAGTCTTTCTAAGGTAGTGTGCACACGGCCAGTGGAATGGTCAGGTATCGGCGAACCTGGGAGATGACGTATTGTCATGACTCCAGTAATATTTTCGCACTCACTCGCACCCACTACAAATGAAAACTCGTCCTGTATGTGAGAGTACGCACGTCTGTGCAGCCTGTACCACAGTTGATCCGAGTCGATGTTTTGTTGGCTAAATGTACTATGAGCTTGCAAATGATGTTTCCCTGCTGACAGATGCAGTATACCGTATTTGGGAGGCCTCAGTATCGTATATAGAATTCGATCGCTTGGCAATGTCAATGGTTTCGTTTTAAAGTGCAGATGTTGTGACGATATAAAGGCTTCTCTAGTGTTGTTCAGTACTAATTCCTCGTTCATCGATTGGTACAGTTCCAATTTAATGAAAGTCAGTCGAAAATCGTATAATGTGTTCGTTCGTATCGAGCCTACTGAGGCTTTAAACTGCAAATAAGAATGCAAAATAATCACATTATTTATTTGATTATTGTTAACTATTGCCGAGCTTCGCTTACATAAATATTCTTAACTATGATCAGAAGTAGCCTATATCCAGTGCCCTGGACTCAAAATAGGACGTCTTATCATGGTAGATAAAACATTCAAATTATCAAAATGACATGCATGGTAATTGGTAAATTCGTCACTATTTCTTTCTAAGAATAAAATTAAGGTTTGATATGAACAATATTTGCATTTTACCTTAAACTCGTCGTGAGTGGGATTGCCCACTAGATGCATGTACCGAACTCGTCCGAAGGACACCATTTCACTAGTGAACGAGTCCACTGTTTGCCATGTGCCGTCAATCACTCTTAACCGCTCCACTACACCGAACTGAGGTGGTTTTACTATGTCGTACCTGACGAACAAATTAACAGGTTTTTTTTATATTCGTGTTTCTTATTCGAGAGTCTATTAGTAATTATAGTCTCAAATGTCTAAGGAAACGGACTATAAAAAAATCAAAGCAATCCAGTGTTGTTATAATAGGCAAACAGCGCACCTCGGTAATTGTACTCGTAAAGATTGTTATGATTGTTTGAGATGAAAGAGTAAAGTTTTGTTAAAATAACTCACTTTACTTGCACGTTCGTCTCATCGGCGTTGGTTGTGAATGTGAGATTATCGGCGGTGATGATAACGTAAGAATTGTGTACAAGTTGGAGGCCCGTATTGTTCACTAGTCTCACTTGAAGCGGCACTATAGATATGCGTAGTATGCCCGGACCACTCGTCTCTATACCGTCTGATACCTGCAATAAAGTGTTTTTAACAATATTCTTATTGATCTAACACTATATACTACTGTTAAAAGTTACGTACGCTAATCGTTGGATCTAATTGCAAATATGAATGCGTGTGGAACGGTTATACCATTTTTTATCAGTATTTATGTTACTCTAGAGAAACTGACCAAGTTCTGATGAAAAACGATGTGGTCTCGTTACATTTATTTGACTCACTTATGGAGCGCTTTTAATACCGAATACCAGGATCCGCCCTCCTACTTAAATGCTTCCACTTCGCCCGATCTAGAGCATCCTCCACAGAGAGACCATTGGTTCTCGTATCTTCCTTCAAAAAATCCAGCCAGTACTTTTGGGTCATCCACGGGGCCGCACCCTTGGTACTATCTGGTCCAGACACCATTGACAGACATACTCCTGTGGTTTCCTCAAAACATGAAAATATATAAAGGCAAATGAAAGGACCAATGTCAAGCCTCGCCTGCAATGTGACCCGTAACGAGGTCTTGTTGAGCTGCCCGCTGGCACCGGAGCCGTGCACGTACGATATCAGCCCGGCGTCCACATCCTGCTGTGTGAACGAGTCCACGGGACTTCCAGACATCTCTATGTGACCGCTGTTTACAAAACAAACAACATATTACACATACCAGCCACTATAATTTCTGTGAGTCACCAGTCAGACTCAACGGTAGCACGTATTAGCCACCTAGCAATAAAGCCCGACTAACCTATGGGAATGCAAAGCTGTATTTATTCCTTAATGACATTTATCGAGTGAAAAGACACGGAAGAGTTAAAAGTATAAAGTTTTAAACTCAATGGAGGTTTACAAATATTTAATAATGACTATAAGGCGTCACAAATTTATGACAACTAACTCAAAAACACTCTCCAAAATTCATTATCCCAAACACAAGTCATCATGAGAATCATTAATATATTTCAATCGGGAGCGAAGACGAAAAAATTCGTAAATCACAACCTAGAATTGATAATGAAGATACACTACCTGTTGACTTCATTTTTTCCATGCAACACCGTGTACAATAAATCTTCAGGCAGTGTGTCAGGATCTTCCGCTTTCAATATATCTGAGGTAATCACTTTCCTTGTACCCTGTACATTATGAAATATGTAACGAAATCAAAATAAAAAAAAAAGGATAAAAATCTTTACTATCATTCTTCAAATTATAGTAACAACAAAATTAACCAAAAAAATATGTAAATATGTAATGGTTTTGACATCGCTCAAACTTAGATGATTTATCTGATTACGAAGCTGTCTGAATAATTTTAATGTATTGTGAATTTTGTGCGTGCAAATCATACATTATTAAAATAAAATTACAAATACTTACGGACGCTAAGTAAATGTTAATCGGGTACTCGCATTGGGGTCATTCTGTCATATATTACGTCATGCAACTACACAAAAGCAAGAGAAAATTAAATTAAGCGCTGGCAACACTCTGCAAATAATAAAACATTAAAAATAATTATATCATTTCTTATATGTACTACCTGTCGAAAATATGTGTGGACCCCATTGGAATGAGATAAATTATTTTTGTCAATATGATGCTCATAAGCATAGCATAATTCGCATGAAATACCTGGCCGTCCTAAAGTTAGCTTCTCGTGGCGTGGCAGCCAATATTCTACGATTATTCTCAAGAAATAGAGGGTAGCGGCAAACATACACGGTACGGACTTTCCCTAGGGAATTACTTTTAATTAACTTTAGTTCTCGACTCATTTCGAAAGTATTGAATTGCGAATACACAGCTTTCATTTGAACCCTTAGGACGAATACCTTCAACTTGCAAGCTCGTTGCGTGCTTCTAGCGTTTGAATGCGACTTTAATTAAATATTAAGTATGAGCAGCTAGTTCGATTCGAATACGCAGTCCATAGCTATTCGTGCTTGTGCTTCTGATAGGGCCCAGATATATTTTCGACAACTAGTACACCAACCGGATCATATGCATTTTGTTTGGAACATCACTTCATATTGCAATGTTGTTATTCAATGCAATAACTGCAGATTTCCATCTTGCGAATTAGTACTAGAATCTTGTAGAAATAAAAAATAGTATGTTTTGCATATTATCCAGAGTCAAAGCAAATTAATAAATTAAAAATATATTTGAATATGACATGCCATGGTTAGACATGCTCAGCTAAAAACTATCAACCAATATATGGACATTGTCATCTGGACGCTAATAGCAATCTTTGTAACATGAAAACAATACTGCAGTGACCACAGTTCCACAGTGCAATCACCAAATGTAGGACGACTAATAATGTGGTTAAGTAACCACTAATCCTTCTTCATTAAGTATTGCATTATTATAACCCAGATTTTTTAAAGAATTATTGTGACATTTTATAAGTAATGTGATACATTACTGACAAATCTATCAAAGCCGCAAAACTATCCCTCAGAATAAATTTACCTAGTAATTAAAAAACTTAACGGACCGATTTCAAAATTGATCTGATCGTGACCAAATTTATATGGGGCCACCCTCGAAATAAGCTCTATTGTTCACACAAAAAGAATTTTGAAAATTGGTCCACATTGGGGAAGATATCATGTAACATACATATTGAGCTAAGTAATGCGTTCAATATTTCTTTAAAGAAACATGATTTTTATTAATAATGATGACAGTCTTGTTACCATTATAAACTTTCTTTTAATTTCTGCTATATAGCAACGGTCCATATATTAGTTATCGGGCTCAAAAATCTACAACAAAATTATTTTCCAAACGATATGAGTAATCAATGTTATTAAATTTGTTCTTTTTGCATTGCAAAATTCTACGAATTTATGTGTGTTGATGATGATAGTTGGTATTCTGTATACAATGTTACAAATACTGTTGGCCGTTTCGATCGACCGGTCGATCGAGGCTATTTGTCTAGCTAATCGTGGCAAGGCAAATACAAATTTTTTTTTTTTTCTACCTGCCCTTAGACCACTTTAATGTGGGGTCGGCGCAACACACTTTTTCAAGCATGTTGCAGAAATGATTTGGCTAAGTTTTTACGACCGGCTGCCTGCCTGACGCCAACCCCCTCTGAGGATCCAGTCCCGGGCAAATTAAATTAGAAAATTCGCTTTGCCCGACCTGGGAATCGAACCCACGACCTCCCGGTCCACAGCCCATACATGCTGCCACTAGACCAAGGAGGCGACTATATAATACCTAATAATAATATTTATAGGTAAAAAACATTCAAACAGACTGCTGCGCGCATCATCTTGTATCCAGTATGTAATTGGTACATCGCGCAAGAATTTCGTCAAAAAACAGTAGATCTTGAATCGAATAAATTTGGCCACCCCTGCCATATACAGTATTAATAATAATTGAACTAATTCTTGCGCCTCTTGATATTACTGGGCGATATGCCTGAGATATATTATCTTTGGGAGAGTCCTATGTTCAGCAGTGGATGTCCTATGGCTGATAATGATAATATCATCATGATACCCGAGATACAATCACTATCGAGTAATAATATCTAGAACGACGATGGACGGACGGAGTCACTAATCTATACGTTCAACGAACTTACGCACCCGCCGCAAGTCGTGCAAAAACCAACCATACTGTTATGTTACCTGAGTAAGTCTCAAAACTTTCCCTGGCAGTAGATTGAGGACCGGCGGGTCATTCACAGGTGTTACGTTCACATGGAGTACGAAGGTGTTTCGACCTTGCAGATAGCTCGGCAGGGTGAACTTGGTCTCCTGAATCAGCTCCATGTCAAGCACTATGGCGTCTTGGTGGTTTTCTGAACCGTCGTGGACGTAGCGAACCTGACAATGACATATGGAATCATAGATTATTATAAATACCTGGGAATCTGTTTAAAACAATTATATCCTGAAAGAAAATGCCACAGTGCAGACTTGTTTTAAATTAAAAGTTATTCTTCTTATGCTAATGTCAAGATTAACGTGTTATGGGTTGTCTACCATCAGCTTTTAGATATCATATTATAATTTACATAATATCTGGCTTTGAATAACTTACCTTATCTCTCGACAGATCCAAAAGAGTAAAGAATTGCTTAGACTTCCCCTCGCCTTCAATATAGTTGTACTGCGGCGAGTTTCTTTGCAGGGACAGGTCAACGGCGATGCGACCGTGTTGAGGAGATTGTGTCACGTGGAGAACTACCCCGGACGGTCGGACGCCATACTTGTGATGGTCCAACACCACATCGATGTTCTGTGTGGTGATCACAGCCACCCCGCCTTCTTGTACCGTCAATGGATACAGTGCTACTAACTCCAGCTCACTGCTTGACTTTGAGAACACCTGTTTGGGTTACAAGTTATGTTTAGTCATGGATTACCAGTTTGAACTCTATACTTCACTATCCTATATACTTTAGGGCCTGTTAGAGAAATTACAGAGGTGGATTAATGGGGGAATAGTGACCATATAACTTAGGGAAGTAAAGAACATCACAACCCTTTATCTAAGCCCCATCCTTGTATCCAGGTATTGTGTCCATACCTACCTGCTTGTTTTGTTTTCTAAATTGATAGTGTTGTAAGTTGTAACATGATTATTATATAAATGTACCTATCTAGTACATTTATATAATAATGCCTATGACCAATAAACATTTTTAATTTATTTGAACATTATTTTATTATAAGTCGATTACAGTATTATCAGTAAAGTTACCTTATACTTCTCGCTGTAATCAGGGTTGATGCACAAATCAGTATCACATTTGCAAGTGAAGTGATCGACGCCGTGTTGAGAGCACACTGCTTGAGGCACGCATGGGGGGTTCCCCGGACTGGCGTGGCAGGGGTACCACCACACACATTTTGGACTCACGCCGTAGGTGACCACAGCGTTTGGCAAACCATAAATCTTGTCGTCAACTTCTATAGGCTTTATACAACCCTGAAAGTAAATAATTATGTAGATACCTTTTACGCATGAAATTACGCATGCAAAAAAGCAGCGACAGCTCAGTTGGGAATGGTACGGATTGCCGAGACAAGTGTCAGAGGTTCGAGACTAACCCCAAAATGGAGCATACACCTCTGATTTTTGTATGTTAAGCGTATTTTCATTGTGAAATATCGCTTGCTATAACGGTGAAGGAAAACATCGTGAGGAAACCTGCATACCCGAGAATTTATTCACAGGAATTTCGAAGGTATGTGAAGTCTACCAACCCGCATTAGGCCAGCGTGGTAGACTAAGGCCTAACCCCTCTCATTAGTAGAGGAGGTCCGTGCCCAGCAGTGAGACAGTAATATTACAGGGCTAATATTTATTTTATTTTACGCATGAAATTTGAATGCACACACCTGACATTTCGCCTCTTTATTATGCTTCATGTAAACATCATGATTGTAAGGGGTATGAATTTTACAATACAATTTTTGTGTCAGCACTAAGCTTAGTGCTGACACAAAAATTGTATTGTAAAATTCAAATTGTAAATAGCTATTTAGTACAAAGATTACAATTACTCACACACTTCATTAATCATCTGTTTCGAAGATACAAACAAATGATATTGAAAGTGATTGTAAACAAACCTATTACAAAATGAGATTATGTTGCATGATATGAGATCTATTATCCTTTCATTATACCTCAATCATACTCATTCTTAATATATTAATTGAATCATATTATAATTCACAGTTAATTTTATTGCTATAACGGTGAAAGAAAACATTGTGAGGAAACCTGCATACCTGAGATTTTTTTCACAGGAATTTCGAAGGTATGTGAAGTCTACCAATCCGCATTAGGCCAGCGTGGTAGACTAAGGCCTAACCCCTCTCATTAGTAGAGGAGGCCCGTGCCCAGCAGTGGAACAGTCATATTACAGGGCTAATATTATTATTATATTATAATTACAACCGTCACAGCATACACAATTTACACTTACCATTATGCTAGAGTCTGCAGCTTTAATCCCTTTAGCAAATGCCCTCTGCCTCTTCTCGGTCTCGATTCCGCCGAGGTAGAATGAATCAGACAAGTCGAGGTACCTGGTGCCACCGCTTTCGATGCGTGTACTCATTGCCACATTGTCAACCGATAACTGGAACGACAGATTTTTTTTATACATGTATTTGTGCATAATTTAATCATGTAACATTCAAAGGACTTAACACCTGTTATACTCAAACTATGTACTTGTGTTGTACGCACACGAGTAAAACCATAACGCAACAGCTAATACTTATAACAAAAAAATGCAGATTGAGTACTAAGTTTCAGTCAGCTTAAATTATAACTACAAATAAAAGTAAATCTTAATATCAGATTATGAATCTCCAACTTTAACATTCAATAATTTAATAATATTAGCAACAACTATAAATCATGGCTTATATTAATATTTTAGAAACAACAAGAAAGATAAAAATATTCTAAATGTCATAGGTTCTAAATAATTGCAATTTTGAAGCAATTTTTGAAATGTTTGGATCGGCTGTTGTATGTTACAAACTGCCTATGCTATAACTAAGTGTGTTAACACACAGAACGCCAGTTTTACACTTAATTTGATAGGTTTTACAGGTCGCAATAGCATTTTAAGAGCCTCAGGGTCGCCTGTCTGTGTGGTTCACAGATATTGTTTGGGGTCTGGGTGTTGTGGGACCATAAGTCCCTCTTAGTTTTTAATGCCCACAATACAGTTTCATCCTAGTGTTGGGTCTCTGACCCCAGGAGTCAGGACTATTAACTTGCCTACGAGCCTTGCGTCCGCAGTGTCGCCTGCATATATCATTTTTATTCATAACATGAGAACATTTATGCCAATGTTATAATTGTTGTTTTATTTTTATTTCGCACGCAGTTTTAACTTTATTCAAGGATTTTCGGAAAAGTTACGGGTATATATACAATAGAAAATAGAAAATACAGAAAAAGAAGGACCCCATTTCGCCTAGAGTTAAACGGACGCTACAGAGAAGCCACGCACACAAACGCGCGTGTACAAAAGTGACTTACGCACACACACGCCATTACGTGTCGATAGATCGAATGGAAAACTCCTTCGCTTTCAATATTCCTATCGCTCCGTCCATCTTTTTTTACGTCCGTGAAGGCCATTTACAAAGTTTTCACATATATCATTTACAAATTTAGAAGCCGGGTAGATCGCTAGGACACGTTATGCATCAGAATAACCATCGCGTGCAATATATAAAGCATAGCTTTCGATAAACAAACTAAAAAATTCACACAGCACCTAATTCAGTACATTAAGTTAACATGGAAAAGTTTAAATACGCTCTTATAACTATAGAAACTCAGCTGAGCTGTCCTAATTCTATATAGTTTTCAAAATGGTGGTAACAATAATGACTTAACTTATAGTAACAGTGATTCCAAATTTCATGATTTAAAATCCTCTGAATGTATGTAATATTTTGTCATAATACCTTGCATGGTGAGCATCGTCGTATGTTTAATATAAGAATATAATTTTATATTACTAACTATAGAGGCTATCAATAAATTTCCATACAAAAAATTTTTCTCAAACATCAGCGCTTATTACAATTTACACCATAGTATGATATGTGAATATGTAAATGTCTAAACATTATTACGCTTGCATGACCTTCTGCGAGTATGTTTCATATACGAGTACGACTGAGTGACTTATGTCCACGAAGTCCTAACTTTTGGATCACAAGTTTCGCGCCATTGATTTTTTTATAGCAGAGACTGGCAAACGAGCAGATGGGTCTCCTGATGGTAAGTGATCTCCATCGCCCATAGATCCTAAGACACAAAAAGAATCATTGGTGCGTTGCCAACCTAAAAGGAGGGAAATAGAGATTGGGATAGGGAAGGGGGGAATTGGACCACCGGAAATCTCACTCACCGAACGAAACGCGACAGCAAGCTGCCGTATACGTTGGTTTTCTGTGAGATGTGTTATCCCGGCTATGTACTGTTGAATATCTTTTTGTGCAACAAAAAAATATTGCATCTTCAAATCAAGTTGTAGGCTTAAATTATGAGTATTTTTACCAGCAGGATGGGTGGGTCGCCTCGACCGGACTATTAAAAGAGCAGTATTATAGAAAATAGATATGAAGTTACCTAAAGATTATACCGATAAATAATAATTCATAAGATCATTTCGCCATAATATTTCGAAATGTTACAGACTACAGCGAAAAAGGCGTATTACGTCTTCGACGACAAATTGTCAGGCAATCGCTTCAAGCTAAAATTATCAGACAATCGCTTCAAGCTATACGCTCGAACAACTTATGGGAAACTATAAATACATATCATTGCAATAAAATCACAAATCAATTCATCACTTCGCAATATAAATATTGTAACTCAATTTGACAGTCCCAGTGGCGCAGCGGGCGAATAGCCGGCTGTGAAGCGACACGCGGCCGCGGGTTCGATTCCCGCGTCGATACAAATGTTTGTATGGCCTACAGATATTTGTTTCGAGTCTGGGTGTTGTGAGACCGAAAGTCTCTCGTAGTTCCTGATACCCACGACACAAGACTCGATCTTAGTGTGGGGTCAGGACTATGTATGTGACTGTTGGGTGTATTTATTTATTTATTGACATCAAACATTCGAAAAAAATATATATATAGAGGAAATTCAATATTCATTCGCCTTTAGCAGAATATTTTTCGCAATGGCATTCATTATGTCACGAAATACAAAGCACTGTGCATACAAATACCAAATTAATACAATTCTCACCTCAATCAAAGACGGGTTGAAGAGCAGGTGCAATTTGTGCCACTGTCCATCATTTACTCGTAGCGTGTGAACAATCTGACCGCGCGCCATTTTCACTCGAATCACTCCTTCTAATATTTCAACAGCTATAAAATCCGATCGGCCCCCACCTGCGTTGTATAGTATGATCGCGTTTTGTGCTATCGTCTTGAATTCTATTTGCCATCTGAAAATTATTAATTATTTATGGATTTACATTAGTCATGGGCTATAGCACAGAAAACTTATACCATAGTTGTAGTAGTGATCGTTAATTTAAGTGTGTGTTTGTGTGTTAGCAATATATCTTCGTCCAACACCTCAACTTTCCACGTGTAGTAATAATTCGTGAAGTATTTGTTGTTAGAGAATATTTTTTGTTAGATCGTTACTTGGGTGGGACAAATTGGAGTCATGTTTGAGAGTTGGATTGTCGGACCTCCGTGTCTGTGTAGTGTGACATTAAATTTTATCCAAATGAGTTCATTTGTTAGAGCGGTTTATAGGTTACCAAACATCCAAAATATTAAATTCTCAAGCATCCCCATATTCACGTTTATAATCACTACACCATCGTCCAACAATCCAACACATGAATCCAACAAGTTGCAACTCGATCACGATCGAAACAGCAGTGGCAAAAGATTATACTCAATAGACAAGTAGTATAAGTACCTACATCTTCATCATACTCACTCATTAACATGTTTAAAAAAATATTACCTTAACCCTTCGCCACTGCAAGAGTCTATCTAACACATCGATATATTATTTACCTAGATGCACAGTTGACGCTCAGAAAATGGGACAGCAAAGGAGTGCTTAAGCACTTCTTTGCATACATTCGGACGCCGATAGAATACTAAATTTCAAAATTCAAATTTAAAAACGCTTGCTCATTTCGTTTAAAAATCAACTTTATAACACGTGTATAGGGTTATAATTGTGTTGATTTAATTAGAACTTGTGATCTTTTTCTTTGTTTTATTCCTGAGACCGCTTTTGAGGAGGATATTTTCAAAGAACTGTGCATGTAGGGTATATTATATTGATGATCTAACATGATCAAAAAATCACGGACGACCTCTCAAGACGTTGGACGCAACGTTGGACTGATGGACGATCGTGTAATGCTGGTATTACATTACACCCACATCAACTTCTATTTCCAACAATATTTACATAATTTCAATGTGTCATACCACACAAAATATACTTTGCTTGTAATTGCAGTACACAAGACGGCAATGACTCAGATATTGTTCTTAGTAATAAGCTGGCAAATTCGTAATATCATTCTATATGAAAAATTCTTATTTGTGAAATTCCATGAACTGTTGGGGTTTTTGAAGAAATTGAGATTAGTAGTAATTTTACGATTACATAGAAACAGAATAGTTCATTATTGGACTTTTGTATTAGCTTAACAGACAAACACAATTTTCTGTAAACACTTTTACTGGTATTTACTTATACACTTTTATTTATATTATTATGTATCATATCGCCCATATATCTATATATGTAAGCCAATATACATATTGTAATATACAGCTTTTTCATAAATCTACACCCGACTGTCTTCGTGGGGCAACGGGCGAGCACCCGGTTTTGAAACAAGAGGCCGCGGGTTCGATTCCCGCATCGAGACAATACAAAAATGAACCGAAAGTCTCTCTGTACTCACGCGACACAAGACTCGGATCTTAATAGGTTTAAGACGATGTATATGACTGTTAGTGTGATTATTATTATATACCGATGCGATATATAAAAACCTTCAGGCAATTACAGGGATAGCAAATTAACTTTTAGAATGTACTGAATTGCAATACTACCTTCCGCCAGCTCTAGAATTGATTCTGGGCAGTATCAAGTACGCGCCTTCATCGACAAAACTTATGTCAGTGTTGGTGTCCGCATCAAATTCCGGTGCGCAGTTCCACGTCACTCCCTCGACGTGCACTGAACCCGCGCGAGATCTAGCCTTCTCTATTATTTTCACTGAATTGTAATAAACCTGTCGAAAAAATGCGATTAAGTATAGAGTGACACTTTTCTCCGCCTATCCCTATCCCAGATGAATGTGGGATCAGCGTAACACATTTTTAGAAGTGTTGCAGCCGGTAGTAGCCGGTTGTGAGACCGAAAGTTTCTCGTAGTTCCTGATATCTTAGTGTGGGGTCAGGACTGTGTATGTGACTATTGAGTGTTATTTATGTACTTATTTAGATAAAACAAAGCCACAGCCTTTATGCATTAAGCTTGAAAAAATATGTTTTGACAACATGCTGGAGTGGAATAATGGCAGCTGAAAGAAAACGCGTCATGCCACCGCTCATTTGGTATGTACCTCTATATTAATATATTACTTTTATAATCAAATTTTGTGGTAACTTACATCCTCCATACAGCCGCGAAAATTTTCCATGTGCCCCAGAAACAACTCTGAGAAGTCCCCCTGACCGCCGAGGAACACGCCAAAATGTATATTCAGTTCAAAGAACCTGCCCGGCAGTCTCTTTTTCACCGTACTCTCATCGACCTAAAAATAGACATGGCTTTATATTTAGACTTGACGTCTTAACATCACGTCCTTAATTATGCGACTTGTGCCTTTGACTGCTTCATCATTACTTGGTAGCAGGCTGCAGGACACAGGGTGTTAAACTTTTAAGTATATGTAGTTGTAATTACATAACATAAGCTCACGCCTGTATCCCCGAAGGGGTTGGCAGAGGTGCACTAGCGAACTAGAACACCCACATTTCGCCGAGCTTAGTTCCGTCTCAGATGTGATAGGGGGCGAGCCTATCGCCATATCGGGCACAAATTCCAGACTCCGGGCTGATATGGAAAAATCCAACATCACTTTGCCCGACTCGGGGATCGAACCCGAGACCTCAGGACCGTAGTCATACCGAAATACAACTACGCCACCGAGGCAGTCATTATAAATGGTAATTACAATTTACATTAAATCCATCAAATAACTATTCTACGAAATGTAACATAAAAGAGGACCTAAAAATATTATTTCAATGCGGTAGGTATTATTAAATTACATGTTTTTCTATGACCTACGATTCTAGTGTAATAATTCGTGTTATCAGATCGATATGCAATAACAGGCCGACTTCAAATCCGATCGTGGCCAAATTTATATGGGACCACCCTTGAAATAAGCTCTATCGAACACAAAAAGAATTTTGAAGATCGGTCCACATTCGGCTGAGATATCGCGTAACATACATAAAAAAAATTGAGGACTTTCTCCTTTTGGAAGTTGGTCGAAAAAAAAGTTGTCAATAACGATAGGTACCATCCGTTGCGTTGGCCTAGTTACAAACAAATCGGAGCAGTTCGTTTTCGCGTAGTTCGTAAACAAATTCGTAATTAATGTTATAAGTATTCTCTTTGCGCCAAGGTATTGTACTATAAAATAACAAATAATGCACGTAAACCTGCCCAAAGATTTCCAGGCCGGCCTGTAAACATCACTGAGACCTATGTTCGGCAGTGGACATCATGGCTGATAATAATGATGATGAGTTTGATGAACCGTACCTTCATGGTGAGGTTCGCCTCACGACGTACAATGCTGACATGGTGCCACTGACTGTCGTTAAGACTGCCCCTCGGAGAGAAGAGCTCACTCTCTCCAGCGCCAAGATTTATATTTAGCTTCAGTCTTCCTTTCTCAAGGCGAATCTTAAAAAATAAATGAAATAACATACATACTTTAATAGTAGTGATTGGCAGGTGCATCACCTAATGGTTGGGTGTTTGACAAATTTTTTGAACATGTGATAGCCCTGGTCTCTAGCACCCATTACGTAATACAAGAAGAACTATGGAAGTGTTGCGAGACTTTTAAAGGGCTGATAGGTGTTCATAATTTAAAGCCGAGAGTAGTTTTGGACGACTGTAAATTTGACTAACTGTACAATTGAGCAAATTTTTCCTCACAGGTGTTATATTTTCTGCCTTTCTTTCTTTCTTTCTGACTGCCTTAGTGGCGTGGTTGTATTTCGGTACGACTACCGTCCTGAGGTCTCGGGTTCGATCCCCGGGTCGGGCAAAGTGATATTGGATTTTTCCATATCAGCCCGGAGTCTGGAATTTGTGCCCGATATGGCGATAGGCTCGCCCCCTATCACATCTGCGACGGAACTAAGCTCGGCGAAATGTGGGTGTCTAGTTGGCTAGTGCGCCTCTGCCTACCCCTTCGGGGCTACAGGCGTGAGCTTATTTTATGTTATGTTATGGGTTATATTTTCAGTTAGACAGATTACAGTCTAAAAGAAGCTCATTCATGTCATATACAAACTAGGTACCATAGGTGCTTCCTAACCACTAAACTCTGTTATAAAAAGGACTAAAAAAACCATACTCACCATACAATAATCAGTTTTTCCAGCAGCCAACAGAAGTAATGCATCAGAGAGGTGTGTCCGAAAGCGGAAACCGATATCCGTAACACCTTTAGCTTCTTGAAGAGGATATGATATAAAACTGGCTCCGTAAAAGGAAGCTAAAAATAAGATACAAATATACATATTTTAAAACAATTATTACACTTTAGACACGACAGCACGCAAATTATTTTGAACTAGACTTTATCAATTATTAGTATCAGAAATATTTTTTTAAATAATAGTAAAACTAGCACATATACGTACTAGTGGCAGCATACATGAGCTGTGAACTGGGAGGTCTTGCGTTCAATTCCCATGTTGAATGGAGTGTTTTTCTAAAATCTCTTGCCCGGGACTGGATCCCCCAGATGGGGATTGACAAAGGGAGTCAGCCGTAAAAACGAAGCCAAATCCTTTCTTCAACATGCATGAGTGTGTTGCACCAACCCCACATTAAAGTGGGATAATGATAGTTTGTCAAATGAAATCAAATAATTTATTGAATCCATAAAATGCTATACATTGTTTAGGTTCTATCACCATATTTTTCTACCACCAGTTCGGAAAGCTGGTTTGTCAGAGAAGAATGGGAAAGAAACTCTTGAGTCCACATCTATTATGAACTACCTACATTAAAATTAATCTATGCTCGGATTTTTAATATGACAGAGTAAACAGTAGATTGTAATGTCACTTTACAAAATAATTATGCCACCTTCCAAAACATAGTGATAGATCAAGTAATCATGACCAGTGGTATTAGCAATAGTGAGTGATAACATGGTCGCTTGGAGAAGCCTATATAAACCCCAAGAAGAGCCTGTGTTTCTGGTCAGTACAGTACAGTACGAGTTTTTCTCGATTCTCGAAATCGACGATAGTTTACATTTTCTCCATACATTTTTTAGTTCGTTGTAGTTTCCGCAAAGTGGCGCTGCTAGTCAAATATATGGACAAAACGCAAACTATCGTCGATTTCGTTAATCGAGAACTGACAAACTAAACTCATACTAGGGGTACAGAGCTAGGCTGGCTGAACTTTTACCTGGCATTCACATCAATGATCCACAATGATCCACTTTTTATAAAACTGGATGTGGAAAATGGAGCCCACACTACAAACACAAAAAACTATAAATATGCGACATGGTGGTAGATGGTGATAGGCAATAATGGTTGGTAATGGTAATGGGCGATAATAGGTGATAATGGGCTAAAATGGGTGATAGTGGGCGAAAATGGGTAACAGTGGGCGATGGTGAACAGTGGCGGTGGGTGATGTTGGACCATAGTAGGAGATAGTGAGTGATGGTGATGGGCGATGGAGATGGGCGATTTATGGAATGGAGGGAAGAGGCCCTATGGCCTCTTCATGCCTATGCATGAGAAGAGAGAGGTGTGAGCGTTAGATTTAGCGTTTCTTATCTGCCCGAAGTCCTGCCCAATTTTATTTGAAAGAGTGTCTATTGTTTAGTGTTGGTCTCATATACATTAAGAAAGCTACACATAAAACAAAGTTGAATAAAAGTAAAAAAAATGATATCTCTTTTGAGTCAGTGCCAGGGCCAATGCAGATCAAGTGACAAAATCTAAATACATAGTTTACTTTTGAATTTTGATTCCTTGCACCTCTATAGCCAAAAAATTCAAATTATATCTACATACATATATCTACATATCATACAGGTCAACCTATCTTTTAAGTGGTAGAGCCACACTGTAGACCATCATGTCTACAGCACAAATAGAAAGGCTTGACCGGTTCGATACCACTGTCTTACGGAAAACCAAAAGTGGCAGTTTGCTGTTGCGCTTTGCTTGGTGAGTGAGATTTCCAGTGGCCCTATTCTCCCCCTCCCAATTCCAATTTCCCTCCTTTTAGGTTGGCAATGCACCCACAATTATTTTGTGTTTTTGTGACTTGGGTGTCTATGGATGGTGGAGATGAGTTACCATCAGGTGTTCCATCTGCTCGTTATTAGATAGTAGTCCATTTGCTTAAAAATGTCATTACACCGATTAGGATAAAACATTAGCTATACACATTATTATGGCAGAAGTCTAACAGTACAGTGCTGTAAGAGCACGATCCCCTAATTGGCTCATGTGTTGTGACAACACATGTGCATGCCGCACCCTCATGGGATATTTAAAAAGGGCAGAAACTTAAATCATTGTAACTTCAAAAGTACTCTATCACTTGCAATAAAACAGACAGGTATATTTCTTGACATATAGGCTATATTGTTGCATGGCATGAAGCATGCTGTAATTTATCACTGATATTGAAAAGAACTGAAAATGAAAACATTAATGATGCCTCAGTATATTACTGCATCATAAATCACCAATCACCATACCATAACCCATGAAGAGGCAGGGGCCTATCTTTAATTACAGCATTGGACAAAATTACTATTCTCCTTGTGTATAACCCTATTAAAAAACTGCTTCACAGCATTAAAGTTGTATAATTGATTTACAACATAAAATTGTGAGCAACACTAAATATTTTAAATGAACATTAAGATAAAGCAGGATTTAAAAAGCATACCTTTTTATCTACTGTAGTAATTTTACACTAAGTGCACAAACAAAACTCACCTTTATCGTAAGCCAATCCTAAGGATACGAAGGATAACATGAAAAAAAGCTCCATTATCTTGTCACCAACATAAAATGACATTATTCGGCACTTTTAAAAAACATAACAGAAGGCTCAGTCTGATTAATTAATCAAAATAATCTAATTCTTTAAACATCCGTGGAAACATTTCTGAATAACAATCGTAACGTGGCGTCAATTCGAGGAAACAAGACAATACAAACTAAGCTAAACACTTATATGAACTCATATTAATTAATACTTATGATTTGAGCGTATGTAAAATTCCTGGAAACACTTTGGTACTAAAGATTTTAAATATTCTTTTATTTCGTAAACAAAATAACATTAAACTGAAAATGACGGCACAAACACAGGCCTTCAACTTGATTTGATTGCAAATTATAGTGATGTACTAACCGATGTAAGTGAACACAGGTTATGCTTATGATTACAAGTTACAATCGAAAGTTTGAAACTAATTTTAACTCTTCCGCGGACCGAGGGCGATGTACGTCAGGCTTGCAGCCGCACGTAAAAAAGAAAACATAATTCTTTCTTGAAAAGTAGTATTGCGGCAATTCCACTTTAAAGTGGAATATCAGCATGTGGAAAAAATAAGGGAAAAAAAGTTCTTCATCGATTACTGATTTATGTTACAAATCGATTACTGAAACATATCGAGTATTTGAGTAACTGTTTTCGATAGTAGAGAACCGACCTGTATCACTATTCACTACTTTTTTTATCTTGTACATAGCCATAGAAACTAAATCCTTCAGCCGTATACTTTTTAATTTAAATATTCTTTTTTCCTTAGTTCTAATCCTATCTAACTTTCAAAAGAGCAATTAAATCTGATGTGGTCGATTTCAAGCCTGGAGTTTTGGCGTTAATTTCTTCCAGTTTGATGCTATTTACACAATTTTCTCCCAGCAGAGGAATCGAACATTCTCGACCCATCCACCCGACAAAAGCGTCCAAAATAACTTATTTCAAAGCTTCCATACACTGTCCATCTTCGTTGACGTTTATAGCATAAATTCACATCAGATTTAAACAACAAGCACAACTTTAAACTAGAATATAAAAAAAACGATGTCACTACCTACCAAGAATGTTGCAAGATGTAAAATCTTGCTTGCTCAATCTAAAAATAATAATCAAATCATCCACCAACCAATAACTAAAGAAAAATTAAATTTATTATAACCTGATTTTGGAGAGTAAATTTATCTGAGCTGAGTAGGCCTCATAGTATGTCAAGAAAAAATAATAGGTATGATAAAAATAGGTATGATATATTTTGGATATATTAATGATAAAGGTGACTTTATTAATCTAAGGATAAAGGTATAAAGTAGGTACCTATAACCACCAAGAACCACCTATCGTTATATAATATGGACCTTGCAATGACGAAGGACTCTATCTCAGACATTCAACAGTAGTAATGTCCGACCTTAAAGCCTTTATGTCTGGAGACGCCACCAAGGATTATAAGGTTTAAAAATGTTTGAAGGGGGCTCAGCTTGTACAATAATCTATGGCTTGTACCTACTGGTCTACTGCACGGCCAACACTGCAAATTCGCCACTGACATTTAAATTATACCTTGTTGTAACGCAGAGACAACATACACACATACACATAAGCTCACGCCTATATCCCCGAAGGGGTGGGCAGAGGTGCACTAGCGAACTAGAAGACCCACATTTCGCCGAGCTTATTTTAGTCCCTGATGTGATAGGGGGCGAGCCTATCGCCATATCGGTCACAAATTCCAGACTCCGAGCTGATATGGAAAAATCCAATATCACTTTGACCGACCCGAGGATCGAACCCAAGACCTCAGAACCGTAGTCGTACCGAAATACCACCACGCCACCGAGGCAGTCTTAACAGTACCTACACTACTATACTTTTTAATGTAAAGAAAGAGAGAAAGAAAGAAATAAATAACCTTTATTCAGATAATGTCTCCGGCACCAATGAGTAGGAGAGAGAGAACAAAAATGAATGTCTTTGTTATAACGACTCATGAGGCTCCTAGTTGCATATCATTAATACCTTCTAAGTGGACCTTAAGTATAAATTCCTTTCTAATAATGATGATTAAATTAAATTTTTGATGATGATACATAAAGTTTTCTTTCCGTACACATCCAAATGCAGAAATTTTTGAAATCAAAGACTGTAGGTATTCCGTAAACAATAGACCTACATCCCGTTGTCGCGAGATCTATGATATAGTATGAAGGCTGGTTTATTTCTATGTGGTGAAACTTGCCAGAAGGAACTCGTATGAGGTACCGTCGTTACCATAAGGGCACACGGGACACGATCAATTATTTTTACTCTCTAAGGGGCCCTGAATACTTGTGCGTCTAGGAGCCCACGAATGCCTTAAAACAGAATTGACTCGTATACCCATACTTTACCCATATGAACTCAACCTATGCTCAATTATTGATTTTAAAAGTTGTCATAAACTGGGTGCATTAGTTGCACCTCTGCGGTCTGGCTTATGAAAAATTATCCAACAAAAAGAGAAATAAGAACATTAAAAACTATTATGCTACAACGTTTTTGTGTTCCAATTAGTGTCGTCTTTATCATAACGGCACACGGGCCCGTTCCCAGGGCCCCCGACATCACAGAGCCCCCGAAAGGCTGATAAGTAAATAATAAATAAATAAATACACCCAACAGTCACACGCCTAGTCCTGACACCACACTAGGTATAACCTGTAACGTGGGTGTCAGACACTACGAGAGACTTTCGGTCTCACAACACCCAGACTTGAAACAAATATCTGTGGGCCACACAAACATTTGTCTCAATGCGGGAATCGAACCCACAGCCTCTCGCAGTGTGTGTGTGTGTGTGTGTGTGCGTGTGTGGTTACATGTGTGTGTGTTTCACAGCCGGCTACCCGCCCGCTGCGCCACGGAGTCTGTCTATAGTACCTACTTTCTCTTACACGAAAAATTATTTTTACTCTCCAAGGGGTCCCCGAATACGTGTGTGGCTACGGTACTGACTCCAATATTGTATCATTTGTTAATTGTACAACCTGTTAAAGTGTTCCACAGGACGGATCTACCTACCAGTAGTTTTGTCAACGTTTGTCATTTCTTATTTGGCCGTCCTAAGCCCGGGAAATCCGCCACTGCACGGACGAATTTTCGCAGTAACGAAGGCACACGACATAAGCTGGGCCCACGTGTGCGCAAACAGATCAGTCACGATTTGCTTCAACAAACGAGTTTAGAGCAGACAACGTGCGAGAAATGGTGGAGGAAGCGTGAGGTACGGTGCGCCGTGTGACACATGGGCATAGTCATACTCCTGTTGGAAGCGGCCTGCATCCAGGTATTATATATTACTAGCTGACCCGCGCAACGTCGTCTGAGTATGAGAGAGAGGGTTGAAAGAATGAGTGGTAGGCACCTATAGCACAATAATTCTAAAAGAGGTCATGAGATGATCTATTTCGGCCGTCAGTCACCCCGTCTCTCACACCGTCAGTCACACCGTCTGTCAAACCGTCTGTCACCCCGTCTCTTACCCCGTCAGTCACACGCTCTGTCACACCGTTTGTCACTCCGTCTGTCACCCCGCCCGTCACCCCGTCTGACACCTTGTCTGTCACCCAGTCGGTCACCCGTCTGTCACCACGTCCGTCACCCCGCTTGTCACCCCGTCTGTCATCTCGTCTGTCACCCAGTCTGTCACCTCGTCTGTCACCCAGTCTGTCACCCAGTCTATCACCCCGTCTGTCACCACGTCCGTCACCCCGTCTGTCACTCCTTCTGTCACCCGTCTGTCATCCCGTCTGTCACCCGTCTGTCACCCCGTCTGTCACCCAGTCGGTCACCCCGTCTATCACTCCGTCCGTCACACCGTCTGTCACCCCTTCTGTCACCCCGCCTGTCACCCCGTCTGTCACCCCGCCTGTCACCCCGTCTGTCACCCCGCCGGTCACCCCATCTGTCACCAGTCTGTCACCCCGTCTGTCACCCAGCCGGTCACCCCTACTGTCACCCCGTCATTCACCTCGTCAGTCACTCCGTCCGCCACCCCATCAGTCAGCCTGTCAGTCACCCCGTCATTCCTCACGTCGGTCACCCCGTCAGTTATACCATTAGTCACCCCATCAATCACCCCGTCAGTCACCCCTTAGTCACCCTACCATTCATCCCCTTGGTCAACACTAAAATATTTTTTCAAATCGAACCAGTAGTTTCTGAGATATAAAATTCCCCGCTAGCAGCATTTTTCATTTCTGCTCCGCTTCTATTGGTCATAGCGTGATGTTATATAGCCTATAGCTACCGTCGATAATTGGGCTATCCAACACAAAAATAATTTTTCAAATCGAACCAGTAATTCCTGAGATTAGCGCGTCCAATCAAACAAACTCTTCAGCTTTATAATATTAGTATAGAAGTATAGATAGTATAGATTAATTCTGTCTGTTAGTATAGATTAATAGTCTGCGTCACATATGAGAGAGAAGGTCAGAGTGTGGCGTAGGGCGGCGCCTATAACACAATTCTAAAGGAGGTAATGGGATTATCTACGTTATGAGTTCGGTCAGTCCGTCAGTCACCCCGTCCGTCATCCCGTCGGTCACCCCGTACGTTACTCCGTCATTCACGCCGTCGATTACCCTGTTGGTCATCCCGTCGGTCATCCTGTCAGTCACGCCGTCGGTCACCCCATTGGTCGCCTTGTCAGTCACCCCATTGGTCGCCTTGTCGGTCACCCCGTCAGTAACCCCGTCGGTCACCCCGTCAGTTATCCCACTTGTGTCCTTAGGGTCAAAAGTATCCGCATACCAAATTTTATCAAAATCCATGAAGCGGTCCTAAAATCCCCATGAAAACGCCACAGACCGACAGAGTTACTTTTGCTAAATTGTTATTTTTATTATTATACTATATATTTTTTCTATATACATAGTTATTGCAGAACAGAAACCTAGATTTTGCCAAAGACTCGACCGTTGACTAGCAGAGTGTATCTACCACGTGCAGGTGAGGTTGGCTTTGGACCTCAAGGGGTTGATGGCCGACTTAAGCTCCAAGCGGCTTTTTTTTAATAAAATGTAATAGAAATCAAAGAATTCTATGTATACTACACTTCCAGTATACGTACATAGAATTCTTTGTTAGAAATATAATTAGGTAATATATGTATAGAATATACCCTATACACAAGACGTTCGTCGACTGATAAATTTATATAAATACCTTATTCACTCTGTTGTTTCAAAATAATCCTAATAAAGTTCAAACTTAAAAATTAAATGAATACTGGTCGAATCTTGACCACTGGGCGACCACTAGTACTGATGTTAAGAACGCCATAGAACTCGTAAAGGCATTCAGTAATCAGTAGCACATGTACTTCGGGATATCCGAGTTTATCTGACAAATCATTTACTATGAGAAGAAATAATAAGGGTCCAAGAATAGATCCCTGGTTAAGTCGGAGCGTGTATGATACAAATTCAGAATCATAGATGCCCCAGACATACGAATTCCTGACGGTCACGCTCACGAAGGTAGTCGGCAATAAATCTTAAAAGATTGGGGAAAATCTATGGAAGGCTTTGCTGAAATCAAAGCAGGTACATGCATTTAACGGCCTTGGTCAAACTGTTCGGAAATATAATTACCAATAATAAGTTGGTTTGTACCAGAAACCATGATGAGCATTGCTTAAATATTTATCAATATGACTGTGATGGATGTTTTCAAAATGTCACGTAAAGCAAGTACCTATGTAGGAAATATAAGTTTATGTCCATGTACCTACTCATAAGTATGTCTAATGAATCCATACTTCAGAATCCTGTACTATACATACAGAAATTTTATGTTTTTATGTTTTGGTTAGTTAAGTAAATACGTTAACTTTATTGGAGACATCAAAGTATAATTAAGATCATTTTGGAATACATATTACTGTAACATTATTTGTTATATAATTAAGTAATATAAGCTTCATTCTGCTGTAATCTGTGCACTGGATGTAGAAAGTCTATCTTCATAGTAGACTTGCTTGGCCTCTTCTCCGATTTCGTATATCTATAGCGTTTCTTTTCTTATTTAATCTTATGTATTTAACTTATAAAATAACTTGATTAAACATTATTCTGAACTACAGTTAACATTAGAATTTCTATAATTTTTTCAATTTCGATGTGTTCCTAAAGAACCTCAATGGGATCACAATATTAAAACACTGCCAAAATTATAGGTGTCACTAACACTGATTAATTGCGATAGGGTTTTATAGCATATTACATTGGAAATGTTAAGTATTACTATGTATTAATTAGTAAAATGTATTTTTGGCATGTATCAGTTACAAACTACAGAAAATTTATAAACTTATACATAAACTTTAGGATTAAAGTAAAATATTTAAGGAAATAAACACCTGTTTATATTTAATAAGTGAGATATTTCATGGAATTTGAGAATTGTTTATATATACAGGTATATATTAAAATTTACAATATGTAATATCCAAAAGTATATAGTCTTCATATTTCAAATCAGTCCATAACATAGATATCTAAGTTTAGAAATAATCTTAATGGTATACAAAAAATGAAGATCAGTCTAAATTCAGTCTCAAAAACAATTTAGTTTTGATTTAGCATTTTGTTAACAACAAAAAAAGAAAACAGATGAAAGTAGTATATAAAAAAAAGAGTTTATATACTGACATTATTATCATACTCTTAAAATAATTAACCTTAACCACACAACATCAAGTTACACTTATATGTTTTAAGCACATTTAATGTGCGAGATCAAATATTAACACTATAAATGTTTATCAAACTATAATGTAAATTATAAACACAAAATATTTCATCTAATACAATATGTTTTAAAAGGGTCAGGACAGGATTGGGTATAAATTTTAAGCTCAAAACTTTCAAGTCCCAATATTCATCGACATCATGTCTAATTCGGTGGTGAGAAATAAGAGTTGTACAACACTGATGGCAACATTTACATGGTGGATAACTCAGAGATATCCACAATGTGAGGAGTGTTGAAGTTTTCTCCCACTTTCTTGATTGTTATTAAAAATTTTACACCTGGATATAGAAATGCAGAAGGTTCAATGGTATTCTCCTGATGTTTAGAAATCCTGCAATAAATTGCTGTGGCTGTAGTCTGGCCAAAAATCATGGGCTTGACAAGTTTCAGTTGGTTAATGTTGGCTTCATGAATGTCTCCCCAGTCAATTTGCTGAATGATAACATTTGATTGACTGATCACATCCTTCACAACTGCTCTCTCGTATTTTGGCATAAATTGAGATTTGTAGCCAACACCTTTTCCTATGGATAAATCACTAGCTCTTGGGGTTTTTTGGTAGAGGCAATAATCAGAGAAATCATTCCGATGTTTCAAATATTGGCTAAAATCACTAACTTCAGCCACATAGAAATTGGAAAGCTCTTTACCAATCTGGCACCTGACATGCAGAACATCACCTACTTTAACTTGTCTGCATTCAAAGTAACGACCTTCAAATTGTGGGCCAGTACGATGCGTGCCGGGCAGGTCAGCAGAGCTACCCAATGCAGTATAGCCTGTAAGTGTAAGCATAGTAGCAATGTCATTTGGACATGAGTTAATCAATTCAACGACGAGTTGATCGGTTGTCCTCCCCTTAACAATCATACGAGCACGTTCATTTCCAACATAAGATTTCATCGCTTCAATAGTATCTTCAGCCCAGGTGCCTGGTTCTAATGATCTACAATCTGCTAGAAGACAATGTGTTGCCAATGGTGGAACAGATACATCATTCCTCGGGTTCATCAGTCTCCAAAGTGGTACTATATTGTCTTCACTACCATAATCAATGGCCTTTATATTACATTTAACATCGCCATTTTCCTTCACAACTTTAAGGATGTTCCCCCTTACGTACAAGTCCAGTGACTCCGATTTGTAGACGACTACTCTGCCCTCCTGCACATGGTCTGCTTCTAGTTGATCACGAGTCTCTTGTAGAAATTCAAGATCCTCCCGAAACACGACAGGTCGCACATAGAAACTATGGGGATGTATGATATGAGTTACATCGACCCAATACCTCTCACCAATCCTATATTCATATGTTGAGAGTTTTTGAAAAATCACATCTGCGTGACTTAAAGCTGAAGCCATTTTAAAAACCGCAGCGAGAACCTCGACTCCTTGGTATCACTCGAAAACAGATTAAAAAGAGACACTAGCCGTAACGACAACCGAGCTACGACTGGGATATTTTCTGCGAGGTGCCGAGATCCGGCCAAACAGCTTTATTGATTTATTAGCAGCTTGGGGTCACGTACTGAACTTTGAGCATGCGCTTTGAGTCTTCAATAGGCACCTCCCGCCCTCCTCCCCCTTGACACTCCAACCTTCGCCCTTTCCACAGAATTATTTAATTTCATATATACGTTATTATAGACTACCTCCACACACGAAAAAATATGCCTTATACACAGATCCTGATTCCTGAATTCCCGATACTCAATGTCAAGCGGCGAGAGGCTACATATGGCTTTAAACATAAAATTGAAGCTCTCGTAGAAAGTATCATATTCCTTGGACTGAAGACATGGATGTTTCCATTTTCTCCATTCTTTCAGTACCGGCGTCCTGTACTTTAATTTCAGTTAAACAGTGCGTTCCACTAAGCGTCCACAACGATCAAAATGCTCCTTTAGTCGTTCCACATAACGACCGCGGTCGTTGTGGTCGCGGCGAAAACGTCACTTATGACGTCATGACTTACGCTCACGCGAAGCTCACGACGACCCATCTAAAAAGGTGGGTCGTTGTGATCGTTGAGAAAAATAGCGGCGTTTTCAAAACTCAATGCATCAAAAATGGCGCCCGATAAGCTTACATTATTTCATGCGGAAAGATATATTTTAGTAGAAGTGAATGTTTCTGCAGCGGATATAAAAAAATAAATTATATATTTTTTTCAATATAAATCGATTTAAACAATAATTAATAAAGTTTATTTTCAAGGCTTAGAGATTATAACCAAACCTGTTAAATATTTTGCATTCTTTTTATTAACTCGCCGTTTGTATTATTTACCTCCACGCTCAAAACGCTCTATAATCCATTCCACTTGAGTTTACGACAGTAACGCTCACAAGCAAGTGGAACGGGAAAAACTGCGGTCGTGAGCGTGGTCGTTGTGAACGCTTAGTGGAACGCAGCCAAAAAGCACCAAGCACGGTTGACGGGGGGCGTATGCTCTATTACAACATATAGACTATAAAATTTGATAAAATTAGCAGGGAAATAATGTTATCTCCTTTCTACTAATAAGTTTCAACTCAAGTAAAAAAGGACCAGTATATATGTGTTGGTCCTTTAGACCCATAGTTCCGCATCCGTCAATAAGCCATGCCCCCGGGCCGGCCAATAATAATAAGGCAGCAGGAATGGCGATCCAGTGACGGGGTCGTGATTCATTGCTTATATTGTCGATATAGATAAAATATTGAATTTCGTAATTATACGGTATATTTTTTTATTACATTACATATATATTATCACAACTATATTCCATAAGTGTGGGCAGAGACTATAATTTTCCAGTATGTATGATTCTGAAAAAGTCGATCTTATTCTTATTTGAAACGCATTGTACTTTGTATCTTAAAATAGAGAGAGAGAGAGAGAGAGAGAGAGAGAAAGAGAGAGAGAGAGAAAGAGAGAGAGAGAGATATGAGATCAGATCCATCTCCATGACCTTGGCACCAGTCTAGCAGCTAAAGATGCGAAAAGTTTAGTGCATCTAAATAATATAGTCGATGATTTGTCGATAAACATTTTTGTATTGTTTTTACAAAGCAATACATAAATTTCCAAAAGTAAATATTTTGTACGTTTATTATTTATTACTTGCTTTTATTTGATTTATTTAAATTTAAATATAAAATATTAAAAAAATATTTATAATAAATTTAAAATATTAACTAAAAAAAATCGTTTGCTAATCTCTGCTATAAAATCCTTATCTTAGCGCACAAGAGCTTTTCTAATCATACGAATTAGATTAAATTGTTGTCTCTGCCTACTCATATGGTGTATAGGTGTGTATATAAAATCGTCTATTGATTATCAGATTTACTTTTTATATGTCAATCTATTATTGTTAAAATCACTTCGTAAAATCGTATAAAGTATTTAGACGTCGAGGTAATGAAGTAATCGTAATTATTCATATGTTTTTATACTTTTACCTGTATAATGTTATTGTCTACGGATGTGATAGTGATAGTTGCGATCTAAAGTTTAATAATTGATGAATTACTACTTATATGGTGTAAATAAATCTAAAGTTAATTTAAATAACTATTTTGTTCACAGATTGCTTAATAGTTGAGTTTTCCGAGTAGTGGTGGCGTCTTAGCGGAAATAATCTTAATAATTGCCATATAAAGGTTTTTAATTGCTGAATCACTTATCAATAGGCCTAGTGAAATCTAAAAGGAATTATTGTAATAGTTTTATAAATAGATATGTTTAATTATTAATTATGGGCGATCTCTTATTCCAATTCTTATTCCGATATGGCGATAGGCTCGCCCCCTATCACATCTGGGACGGAACTAAGCTCGGCGAGATGTGGGTGTTCTAGTTCGCTATTGTGCCTCTGCCTACCCCTTCGGGGATACAGGCGTGAGCTTATGCTCTTATTCCAAGTATTTAGTAATTTACCGTGTTATTTACCGTGATTATGTACTACGGGTCTTAGTGCAAACGTTGTTAAACTGTGTATTGACTATTCTAATGAAATGTGCGGTGTTCCATGTTAAATCTATTTTCTTGTCAGTTTTCCCATAGCATATTCCGAACAGACGGTAAATTAAATCACTTTCATTTTATCGACATTTGTTGTGCTTTAACCTATCTGCTAGGCTTTGTCACGATTAAGTACATAGATCTACTGCGACATGTATACAATGTAAAAAATATCATAGAATAAAGGAATAAAACATTTAATCGATATCGATAATATACACAATGAATCACGGCCCTCGTCACTAGATCGCCATTCCTGCCGCCGTATTATTACTACTTTGGCTCAGGGGCGTGGCTTATTGACGGCTGCGGATCTATAGAAACAAACACTTATATATTGATTCTTCTTTACCTGAGTCTGACATCCATTGGTAAAAAAGAGATGGCATTATTTTTTGCTGATTCTATCAAAATTTATACTCGATAGGTTTACTTAAATGCTCTTTGGATAGGTTGTAATAGATAATAAGGCCACCCCTGTGATTTCCGTATAAAAAACGGGAGCATAGACCCCTTTATTATCATTCTTTTCCATTATTTTCTTTCAAAGTATATTTTATTTATAGTTTCTACTACATGCTGTGATAAAAATATATTTCAATTCAATATTTACAATGAATAACTCCGCAGCTAAAGTAAGCAATGTCATAATTAGGTTATCTATTTTCTTGTTTACATTGTATTGAGTGAAAACATTTTATTGCAGGTAGGTGAGATATTCCGGGAGGCAGGAACCGCTTTTAACAAACTGTCAGAGATGACAATGTTGCTGCATCCGATGGGAGATTCGCAGCCTGGGTAAGTAATTTAGGAACGTGCATAAATAAGTTGATTGTGGCCCGGTGGCGTACTTGTATTGCGGTATGACTACCGTCCTGTCTTTGGTTCGATCCCCTGGTCGAACAGTGACATTGGAATTTGGATTTTTCAATTCGGTAGCGGTCCGGAGTCTGGAATTCGTGCTTTATTTACGGGTAGGCTCGCCCCCTATCACACCTGGGATATAAATGAGCTTGCCGAAATGTGGGTGTTCTAGTTCTCTCATTCGCCTACCCCTTGGGCGTACATATACAGGTATAAGTCTATGGTTCTATGCATATTTAATAATGGACATTAACCATTGAAAGCTATACCTAGATGCAGGGCTGTCTTAAGGCATGCATGTGCCCCTGGGCACACAGGAATTGGGGGGCCCCTAAATGTAGCCCCCCTCAATGTATACAAACCTAGCTTGCCTAGTGGTGAAACTTTTTTTTAGCTAACTTCATATATTTACTCAAACCTTCGCTTGTCTGGTGACCTTTTTTTTTGGTAACTCACTTCATATATCCACCCCTGGTGTAAGAGAAGTAATTACTTATCAACCTTTGGGGGCCCCCTATGGTGCCGGCCCCTGGGCATGGGCCCCGTGTGCCCTTATGGTAGACGGTACTGTCTTGATGCACAGTTGGACCAGGTTACGCAGAAATTATCCAACCCACAACAATATAAAAAGAAATGTTATGGCCAATATGGTCTATTAATTGTTTAGAACATTTAGAACATGCATCAATAACAATTTTTTTTGTGGGTTGGATCATTTCTGTGTAACATGGTCCAGTTGTCCCTCAGAAAATGGGACAGCAAAAGAGCTTGAGCTTTGCTTTGAGAACTCCTTTGCCTACAGTTGGAGGCCATCAGAATTTTAAATTCAAATTTAAGAACACTTGGTATATTAATAATTTTAAAAAGCTACTTTGTAACACATGCATAGGGTTTATATTTGTGTTGATTTAATTAGAACTTGTTATCTTTTCATTTGTTATATTTATTATGAATACTGAGACCACTTTTTAAGAGGATATTTTAATCGTTTTTTTTATCCAGGCATGGCACAGTGACTGCACTGCACTGCACCTGATGGTAAGCATAGTGCAGTCCAAAAAAACTAGGGACCACTGATGAACAATGAGTCTATGAGTGGGCGCCAGAATCATGCCGGCCTATCTATACTTCTTCACACTCCGAAATCAAAGAGGGAAGAAGCAAATTAAGGGGCTTGCGACAAGATAGGTGGATGACCGATGCAGATACAGGGATACCCCCATACCCGTGTCAACCAACCATCAACTCATGCCGCAAACCCCTCGAGGGAACCGAAAGCACACTGGCTGATCCTGGAACGTGAACCACACACAGCGTGTGGGTTGCTATGGCAGGATTTAGCACCACGTGTACAGTGGTCGCCATCCGGTCGGATACGAATATATTATATTGATGACATTAACAATAAAAACAAAAACTTTCAATGATCTAATTAATGTCTAGATTCCTCTGTAAATTCCAGTTACATGATTAGTTTTGGTGAAAATGTGCTACAACTGACACATGAGTAATTGCCATTGGGTAGTGCATCTAAAACAGTCTTTTAATGCTGTTAATATAGCATGTGTTCCAGTAGCCTTGAAGATGTCATAGAAAGTAAATAATTTATGGAAATTCTTATTATATAAGTTAAGAAAAATCACCCTACAAAACTTACTTTAATCTCTAAAAGGTTTTTCTTTTTGGATCAGAGCTCCCCTTTTAATGATTGTATCTTTTTAATAATTTGAATTTACCAGTAACTGTACAGTCAGTGGAGCAGTAAGGACTTCAGGTGCCCGGAGTATACTATAGTTTTAGAAATTAATATTGCAATGTCTTTATTTTTATTTTCTAGTGGAAAATGGACAGAGGAGGAGATTGAAATGCTTCGGGCATGTGTGCATCGTTTTGCTGTGGACCTAAATAAATTGAGTCAACACATTAAAAACAGAACAGTGTAAGCATATTTCTGTATTTTATATCTACCAACTCCAAAAAAGGAGTTACTCAATTTGTCTGTTTTTTATGTATGTTACATGATTCTATATCCACCAAATTTGAACTGATTTCCATGATTCTTTATGTGTTCGATAGAGCTTCTTCCGAGGGTGGTCCCATATCAATTTGGTCAGGATGAGATAAATTGTGAAATTGCTCTGTGAAGTTTTTTTTACCAGTATGGATAATTTAAAAATGATCATACTCATGTTGATTCCATGCTTAGTAATTTCTCGAAATATTGTTCAATATAATGACTAAATTTGTTTGTTGGAACAGAACACAAATCCGTACAACCCTAAAGAAGAAAGCATTCGAAGATGCAGGTATACCTGTGAGGCAGGTAAGCAGTACAATCACAAGCATTGGTCAGCTCCCACCTCAGGTAGCTTCGCCATTAAGCGTGATGACTCCGCAGTCAGTGATAGGAAAGAACGCCGAGGTTCAAACATTACCTAACTAAGTGATTAGCTGTTTTTTTTTTTATTTTCCTTAGTTGTGCTGTTTCTATAGCGTTTAGATAGTCGAGTTTTACAATTGGCAATTATTTTGAAAAGCTTGGTTTCACACTTAGCTGTATGCATGTGCCAGGTGTCTTGTATTGAATTTTTTAGGTGTCTAGGACGAAGAAAGTTGTGGAATATTTTATTCCCACGAACATGTGTTATACCTATGAAATAAAATATGATACGATAAAACATATCGACTATTTGTTGTTTCATAAGGTTGTTTTAATTGGATTTATTGAGGAATATATTTTCTATGTTTACCACAGTACAATATTAAGCGTGAAATATAGTAAGCGAGGATCGGTTTCGATAATTATTTTGTGATGTGAAACATCTTTTACGATGGGTTAGGTCGGCTATTGGTGAGCCGCGCGGGAGTAGGCACAACGCTGAGCTCATGTATGTGGTGGCTGTGACTGACCGAAATCTGTAGGTGATGATGAGGCTATAATGGCTGTTAGTAGGTGATGATAGGCGATGGTGGGTAATAGTGGGTGGCGGTAGGCGGCGGTGAGCGATGCCGGTGGGGTGCTGATGGGTAGTTGTCGCAATGTTGGACGGTAGTTGAGGCAATGGTGGGCTGGTGTTGGCGGTGATGGTGGGTGGTTTTGTTTTTTAGCGATGGTGGGTGGCGTGGTGGATGATGTTGGGCGCTATTGAGCGATAGTGGGCAGTTTAGGGGTTGGAGGAGGGAAGAAGGCAAAAGGGGGGCGGATAAGGGGGAGGTATGTTTCACATCTGCCAGACGTCTCACGACAGCCCAAATTTTGTTTGTCTTGTTTAGAGTTGGATCAATATACATATAGAAACCTGCAAATAAAATCAACAACATACGCTCACGCCTGTATCCTCGAAGGGTTAGGCACTGGCGCACTAGCGAACTATAAAAATTCGAGCAAATAAATCTAAATACAATATCACATTTACTGTATATTTAAATTATTACAGGACGTGTTTTTTTGTTAGTTAATTAATTGTTGATTCATTTTAAATATTATGTTACAAGCATTTTAGTATTGAAATGTTTTCCTGTGAGGTAGTAATAGATTTAGTCCAATTGGATTTCCAAAGATTTTGGTAGTGTCTTAAACTTTTGTAGAAATCGGATGTGTTATTTGGTGTGTTCATCACGATTTATGGCTATATTTGATACTATAACATTTTTTACTATACCCATGTAATTTATACAGGCTGTCCCAAAAAATTGTGTTGAGCCATAATAATTGAAATAACATTATTTCTATAGTGGATCAAACTAGAAGATTTATAAATAATAATGTTACCATAATTAACTGAACTAAGGCGATTACATATATTTTTTATGAAAAACGTTTCTTTTCGACCAGGCAATTCAAAGAAAACATACAAAATTTAGATTTTATTTTTTTTAAATTACCTGCAAAACTACAGTCACAAATGTAAATTAATGCAATACTGGCACCCCTAACACCTAGGGTTGCTTTGCTTCCAGTCTTAAACTTATCACTTTTTTCTGGGACATATTGTATCCGAAGGCTAGGGACGGCTGTGCCAATTTTGAAAGTGCTTTACTTTTTTAAACCATATAGCTTATTTTAATAACCGTGATAAATTCATTCATTAATATAAATGCGCATTTAAGTTACTTAAAAAGGACATAATGCATGATTGCTAACAAATTAATTTCTATCACAATTATATCAGTTCTCTGAATAACTTCATGTAATTAGCTTTTTATTAAAAGTATGCACATCACATTCAGCCGTTAAATGATTTAAATAAATTAAGAATTTTGATGATAATCCTCTTTTGGAGTATCGATAAGGCAACCTAGTGGCACTTGCTTCTGTAAATTCAAAATTGGCTCATATATATTTGCGCACCTGTAAATATGCAGCAGTTTATTTTATTTGAGTGATCATTTGGATATATTACGTATCGATCAGTGTGTTTTATATACGTATAATCTAACAGTCATATCTGTTCCATAAATGTAAATAAATTTGAAAATTGTAACCCACATTTGAAAAATGACGATATGATTGTGAAATTTAACAGAATTATTAATACTCGGTATGTTATTGAAAATTGATTGAATATTTGTTTATTTACATTTCTAGAACCGGTGAAGCGTTTAGACTTTACATGTTATGTTGCGGAAGTAGGTACCAATTTTATCAGCTAATACACTATCGATGTCACAGTATTTTAGTTGAATTATTCTTATTTAACTATATTGACTTGAGAATTTAATTCATAGAGATTGACAGGATAACTACTTTGTCGTAGCTAAGCATGGAATTACGGGAGATATGATTTACGGGATATCGGTATATTCTATTAGGCGTTTAAATTCTTTGCTATTAGTATTATAAATATTATGTCAATATTTATTTTTAATGCGCCGCTTTCAATTCGAAATGTTAGTGAAGTTAGGAAAATAGTCGTAATAAATAATTTAAGTTGAGATATTTGCCTCCTTAGTGCTTAGTTACGACTCAGGAGATTATTGATTGATTTATGGCTGGTAACAATGAACGATCTTACGTCGAGTTTGGTGACAGATCGCGAAAATGAACCATACAAATCAAGTCATTTGACGGCGTCATGATCAAACTTTATTCTTATTGGCTAGGCCCACTTGCACAAACAGGGTTAACGTAGTAAACTCTGAGTTAACTTTAAAGGCCACTTGCATCTCCGGGATAAAGGACATGGCCGGAATTTGTATGGAGCTATGCCCTAAGTCTTCGGACACGGACACGGACAGATGTTACGTCATATGAAAGCTCACAGGCCCGCGCTTATATTAGTATAAGATTTACTTTCCAAAAACCTGCGAGGAAAAATTAAAAGAGTGTACAAAAAGCGTCTTAACTTTTTGAATAGCAATTATTATTTTTAATAAAGGCAGAATTTTAGCACCATCTCGTATCTATACCATGGGTACTATTGGTATCTGGATAATCTTGGGTCTTGGATGGCTCACTGTCAAACAAAATATTATACAAAATCTTGTTTTCGGTTTATGTTCCGTGGCCCGCGACTTTGTGAAGTCTAAATGGCAAGAATAGCAAATAATTACATAAGGCCGCCCTTACACATAAGACTTGCCATTCAAAATTCAGATAGGTACATAAATAAATAGTCACACACATAATCCTGAACCCATACTAAGATACTAGTATTATTTCGTAGGAATCAGGAACTACGAGACACTTTCGGTCTCACAACGCCTAGACCCGAAACACATCTGTGGGCCACACAAACATTTGTGTCGATGCGAGAATCGAACCCGCGGTTTTTTTGCTTCATAACCAGCCGCCTGTAAAGGCGAGTAGCCACTCGCACACTGCTCCTCGTAACATTATATATCGTCATAAAATATAATATAGTTAAAATCACACGATAAATAATCCTCGCCTTGATAAGCATACACCGATTTTCTTAATTAAAACGTCCGTCGCTTCCTTGCTTTAGTGGCAACCATATATGAGCTATGGACTAGGGGGACCTGCGTTAGCGACCCATTTGGCGACGCGTGTTTTTCTGACACAATTTACCCGGGACTGGATTCCTCAGAGAAGCTAGTTCTAAACACTAAGCTCGATCACTTCTGCAACAGGCTTGAAAAAATAATTTCTGGACAACCTCGAATTTAAGTGAGACATTGGCAGGGGAAAGGAGTTGGTTGGTTACAAACATTTTTAGGAACTAAGGCGCAAATTCTGAAATTCAGACTCTATAAATTAATTTAGTTGCTAATACATAGGAGCACTATAAGTAGCGCACTAGGAGTAATTATTTTATTACTATTACGGGGAATAAAAAATGGATTTGTAGTTGTTAGAAAGATATGAAGCTTGAATACTTACTTATTTAAGATTATAATTTCCATTTTGGAATGACGTGGTGTGTGAAGCCTGCCTTATGCAGAAATGCATAAAACGCAGAAATGTCAAAATAAGCGCCGTCAGTGTCATTATCAAAATAGCTAGCGCATTCAGAAACATAATCTAAAATATTATTATCGATGCAGTTAATTTAACATCATACGACACGACAGCATAAAATATGTATCGTTTATTATTAAGTTGATTTTGATGTTTACTTTTATGCTTCGTTCAGTAGCACTATTAATTATTCTGTGGGTAGGTAAAGATCACATTCGAATAATATTACAGTCATAAAAGATGTTTTTCTTAAGCGTGTTTCCGAATACAAATATGACAAACGATCTTGGAAATAAAAGTTAAAGGAAAACAATTAGTATACATATTTATTCGGCATATTTTTGTCGCAAGTTCTAGAGAAATATAATTGATGCCATATATTTTAATTAATTTTGTAGTTAATTTTAAGATATCACTATTGACAGTATATTTCAGTTGATTTTTCTATATACACATAGGGCAGGATTCGGCCATGTCCTTTCTATTTATCACAAATCTTGATTTAAAGATACAAGTGAGCTGTAGGGTAAATCGAGATAAGGTGCAACTTTAAATTAGTAATAGCGCTGCATGTAGCCCTAATAATAATAAACATATTGGGACTTACTTATAAAATCGTTTAGCTGAGAAACTGGCTAAGAATAGTCTGTCACTTTCTTCCTTGTGTAACATTGTTTGAAACTAAAAGGGACATACTGTTCTTTACAATTTGTTCAGTTAAACTGTTTTTATAAGCCCATTATGTTTTAGTTGCTTAATATTTAACCCATCGATGTGGGAGGGTTAAGTCACATCGTAAAGTCATATTAGTAAGTCTATACACAGTATGTTGTAGTGTAAAAGAGACAGACATATTTTTATTACCTTTATTATCTTTGGTCGGGTTACAATAAAAACGCAAAGACAATTCAAATTATTAAAAAGAAAAGTCTAGTTAGTCATCCCAGCATTATTCTTTAGTGGTGCAATTCACAATGAGGGTTAAAATTTTAAATATCTAACCATGTCTTTACAAATTATACATTTATTTATTTATCCCGAAGTCTCGTGCAAGTGGACCTATTTTTTGTAATCTGCGCACTCTAACTAAGATCGTTTATAAGATGATGCTCTTACAGCATAAATAGCACATAAATATAAAAAGCATGACGTGATGATAATTAATAAGCTGTTGGTTTTTGTATATGATACGTCTATGTGCTTTACGAGTATCATTATATGAGACTGATCCTTATAGAATTCTGAGTATGCCAAATAAAGCGAGTATGAGAGTACATTTTAATGATCAGATGAATGTTGACTGTTCCAGGTAACGTTGAATATGCTTAATGCGTCGGAGAACGAAGTCGATGTTGAGGGACTCACCAACGATGTCAAGTTAGAGTTTGAAGCTGGTAACGAAGAGGTGGCCACCTGAAATTTGTTTAGCTTTACCTATTTATAAGTGTACCGAGGTGCAGGCAGATGACGTCAGTCCAGTCAGGTGGGTATATTTTATAAAATGCTGTTACGAATTTTGTTGTAATCTTTCCGCCATGGTTGAAATGTATATATGCTCAATATTTCCGAACCTAATAAGGAATTGTAGTTTTAAAATAAAATCCACTTCACTTCTTGTTAAAATTATAATGCATTAAAACACTCAAGTTTCAGTGTGTAGATTATGTTAATAATTTTTTGTATTTATCACTATTATAATACTATATTCGCGTGAAAACCATGATAATGCAATTTTAGTGGTGGAAAAATTACCAGCTTAAAAAAATATTGGTAACAATATAACTGGAAACAGTATTTTATTAATAATATTATAATAATGCGGCGTGTCTACTTGTGCCACCTTCTATAAACAGTCAAATTGATGTGACATAAGATTGATAATGATAATAGAATAGAATATTAAAAAATATAATAAAAAAATCTGTACCTGAGAGTTTCACAACAGTAACTCATTTTTTTTTCCTAAATCCTGTTTTTTTACACTAATGTATGCGCAAAAACCAGATCTTTGTAATGGTATCATATACAATAATGTTAAATACGTAAATAAATAATTTCTATAACTTTTAAATAAAATGACTAGTACTCGCTTCATACATTTTCGGGGCACATTTTCGCCTCTCCTGTAAAATTTGTGTTTTGCGCTGGCTCTTGTATGCCTCTGAGGTACAGGTACACATTGACTTCCATGAAATATCACATATTTTATTTCAGTAATAGACATATGAAATGTACCATTTATTTATATATTTGATTCCAGTCTTTATAACACTTTGATTCGTATATAAAAATTTGATGAAAATATACCAAATATTTGAATTTAAAAATAGTATACTTTTAATTGACAAGGACATCGTTTCAAAAATAGATTACAATACCTTACAAGTTTATAATACTGATACATATTATAAACTTGTAAGTTATTGTAAATGATATTTTATTGGGATATATAAAACATATACATAAGTATATGATATACGTATATATGTATATCCTGATTATTATTATGTATATCATTTTATACTTAGTTGATTGCCTTTAAGACATTTTTTATTCAGTTTCAGTCATATTATTATTTCCAATAAAATTTCAGTGTAAAACCTAATTGTTCAAAAATTAAACAATGGCAAATTATCATATTTTATCTATCGTTTAGGAGTTTTCTTATTTTCCTAATAAAATATAACCTTTTCAACGACATCTTATATATCAACTCGGTCAATAATTATTTTAAAATTATTTTGGTGTGTTTAGTCCTCTCTAAGGGCGGCTTGCAGCGGTATTACTAATCTAGAGTTACACCTTATCTCGATTTATCCTACAGCTCACTCCTATCTTTAAATCAAGATTTGGGATAAATAGAGATTTATCGCGGAATTTTTAATTATGTTACACATTGTATATTATTATATGACTTCATAAAAATAATGTGTGTATTTTGTAATAGAATTTATGTCCAAACTAGGTAAATAACTAGCATAAATTTAAGTGTGTTACTTTTCTAATTGTTGAGTGATTTATCATTTTTAGTATAGTGTTGCCATTTTCATTAACCTTTACTTAAAATGTATTGCTCTTAACGACAACACATCAAATGGATGCGAAGCCACCTTATTAGTGTTGAGCGTAAATCAAATTATATTAGTAAAGGTTGGTGAAAAAAACTGGCTTTAGCTTTAGTAGATAATATAATGATAATTATATGATAAAGATAATGTATGATTTGCATTATACCAATACCAATCTAGTATGTATGAATAGTTGTAGTATGCCAAAATTCGCAACATAATTGCTATACCGACGAGTTTGTTAGCACTTTGCTCATTGCTAGATTTTAGCGTATGCATGATGGGCTTTACTTATAAAAACAGTGTAGCTGAGCAAATGGCTACGAATAAAATAGTCTTAAATAATAAATAAATACACCCAACAGTCACACACATACGTAGTTCTGACCCCACACTAAGATCGAGTCTTGTGTCGTGGGTATCGGGAACTACGAGACTTTCGGGCTCACAACACCCAGACCCGAAACAAATATTTGTGGGCCACACAGACATTTGTCTCGGTGCAGAAATCAAACCCCCGACCTCACGTTTCACAGCCGGCTACTTGCCCCCCGTGCCACGGAGGCCGACGATTTGATTGTTTCAGAAAAGATCAAAATATAAAAGTGTAGATTAAGTTAATTTTAGAATCTTAATATAAAAATATTAATATGTATTGATAAATATTAACGCGATTTTTCGCCGTTCTGGGTGACATTGAAATTGTACATTTACTATGTGGTTTAAGTTTGAATTCCTTTTGCAAGATTCTCTGTCTATATTGAATAAGTGTAATGTTATGTATTTAGTTACTCGATTACTTTTGTAAGGGCGACTTGCACCACTATTACTAACCTACAGTTAGTCTTAACCTCAAGTTAAATTGAAATAGAAATATATGAAGTACATGTAATTTATTACATGTAATTAATTAAATATCTTCATTTATTATCTGTAATTACATGTAGTACATTACATGTAATGAATTACATGTCCTTCATATATTTCATTTTCATTTTTACTTGAGGTTAGGACTAACTGTAGGTTAGTAATAGTGGTGCAAGTCGCCCTAAGACGATTAGATGGCAGGAGAGATAATCTAGAAATTTATACTTAGGTTATAACAATCAGTACACGATAGTTATGTATTTAAAATTTAGTGCCTTTACAAATAGTTTCGTAGCATTGGCGGAGCTCGCACAGGCAGTTGACAAAACGATTTGATAATGAAAATATCCTGTTTATTATATTAAGTAGATACTTTATGAGCAAGAGTAATAATTGATTGACCGTAAATATTGTTGCCTGTTATTAGAAATTTATATTTGGTATGTATTTATAGCCGAGTGTGCTAAGACTATAAACAAAATTTAATAGCCAATTCGCTGTCTGCCTCCGAAGCGCCTGCAAGCTTCGTCATTGCCTCGTGTTTATATTATATCTAACTTGCCTTGCAATGGAATTTTATAATGCACAAATCTCAAGCAATAAAATATACACCAAGGAAAAATGTATCTACTTGTAGTTCTTATTGGGCCGTGGCCGCGAGCCGCAACCGGTTGTTAACTAATACTAGTACTCCATTTTAAATACCTATATTGCTGATTATTTTTATATTATTTGTCAATGTGTAAAAAAACCTAACTTAGGGCGACTTACACCACTACCATTAACTCACAGTTGTCCTAACCTCAAGTTTAATTAAAAAAAAATTGAGTGACATGTCACATGTGATTTAATGCAATGAATTAAATGTCATTCATATATTTTCTGTAATTACATGTAGTACATCACATGTTATGAATTACATGTCATTCGTATATATCTTTTCTCAATTTAACTTGAGGTTAAGATTAACTGTAGGTTAGTAATAGTGGTGCAAGTCGCCCTTTGTGGCTTATAATTTAGTCATAAACTAGCATTACAGACTTGGTAAAGCGATCCATTATCTCGTACAAACACGTGTGGTCCCTTAATTTGGGAAAATGCATCCACTATGGGCCTGGTAACCGATGCCTAACCTTTGAAAGAGTTTTTATGCGTCTCAAATACGCCATTTCAATTTTCCAATTTTCCAATCCTTCAACCTAAGCCTTCAATATTGTATGGGAATGTTAGATTTCGTAATTCTTATAACCTGGAGTCATAACTGACATAACTGACATCGAAGACTGCTGCTTATTAAAAAGTATGGTGAGAATCAACAAGTTAACATTAATATTAAAGTATATATTTAGTTTTTACACTTACATCTATATCTCAAACAATAAAGTTAGTTACGATTACTACTTGTTAATTATTTCTGATTCCCAATTAGGTACAAGTTATATTGAAATCGGATTATTTTGGAGCTTGCTGGGCATTTGAGGAAATTTGTTAAAAATTTTATACAAAAATATGAACTCTATTGGAATTTGATTGCTAACATCATTGATCCTTTCCAGTTACATGATCACATAATACATACATCATCAGCCTACATGAATCTAAACTTGCATGACAGGCCGCTTCCAACAGGTCGATCTGGAAATCTTTGGGGGAGGTAGTCATCTATCAGGCATCTATGTCCAGCAGGGGACGTCCTGTGGCTGATGATGATGATGATGATGAAGCAGTAACATCTACAGCAAGAATGGACCGATTCGACCAGTTTGATATCACACAAAACCGACGTAATGAATAAACATGATTTCACAGAAAACCGGCGTAAAGTGCCAGCTCGCTAGACACCCTCTAAGGTTGGCAACAAAAACTTCTATGTATTTACTAGACAAGCTGTTTTGAAGCAAAATTGTGGCACATGACGGTGAGTGTTTGACGTTTCACGGCTAAGGAAAAGAGCAGATTTCTATAGTGAGTTGAGGTCAATTAACAGAGACTAAGTGCGCACATTCTATGTATCGAACAGCCAGTCTATTATAGTATACATAGAAGTCTTTGGTTGGCAACGCACTCATGACTCATGGTTGATGGTATCATCAGTAAACACGGACTTGGGTATTGGAGATCACTTATCAAGTGACCCACCTGCTCGTTTGCCAGTCTGTTAAAACAATAGATTAGCACTCAATCGGACGGCTTTTTCAACGCGCGTTATGAAAAAAGCGTCTCAATTTACTGTTCATATGGCATATAAACCTCTAACATAAGCTCACGCCTGTATCCCCGAAGGGGTAGGCAGAGGCGCCCTAGGGAACTAGAATACCCACATTTCGTCGAGCTTAGTTCCGTCCCAAATGTGATAGGGGGCAAGCCTATTGCCATATCATGCACAAATTCCAGACTCCGGGCTTATATGGAAAAATCCAATATCACTGCCCGACCTGGGGATCGAACCTGAGACCTCAGGACAGTAGTTATACCGAAATACAACCACGCCACCGAGGCAGTCCTGTCTGTTTATATCAGTGCTTGAAAATCATTCTTGTCTTTGTTTCTAGCAAGGTATATTCTACATACCGCCCCAAAAAAAATAACGCCGCGTTTTAAAAGCGGCGACGTGTGAATAACAATACAAGAATTAATATGTTCCATTTCAACGCCTTTTCAATGCGCGTTATAAAAAAGCGTCTCAACATGTCTATTCATATGAGTGCATGAAAATCTTTCTTGTTTTGTTTTTAATAATGTAGGTACTACATTATTTTCTACACCGCCCAACGCCCGTCGTTTAAAAAACGCCGCGTTTTAAAAGCGCCGACGTTTGAATAACTATACTAGAACTCATGTTCCATTTTAACGCGCGTTGTAAAAGCTCTCGTGCGAATGAGGCCTAACACAGCGAAACGAATGCAAGGCGCTTTGTGCACCACACGTGCGTCCTGCCATCTGTGGGTATTGTGTTGTCCACTGGAAACTAGAACTAGACCACCGTACCGTGACTTGTGACGTTTTATGAACTTACGAGTTACGACTGAGTCTCGCAGTACCGGTGCAGTAACTCCGAAAAGCTCTAGATGGCGCTGAATGGTGGCTACTATTAGTTCGTCATTTGATGCGTTTGAAGAGAGGAAGAGATCGATGAAATATGTTGCACAAAGACGGTCCCTACGTACAAAGCGACATGTCAAGAACTGAGGTTTTCAGGATAACGAAATGAAGTTCATTTATAAGTTCAAGAATTAATCATACTTGTTATATTGTTCGATTAGTATTAAAATTAGAATTTTTAGAATACAAAATAATTAAAAAAATATATCTATATAGTTATGAGCGTATGGATAAACTAAAGCCATGTATGAAATAAAAAATATGACATTTTGACATGTCGCTTTGTACGTAGGAACCGTCCTTAGATTATCTAGAACCGTCGGTTAACTCTTGGTTAATATTTTGTTCTCTGCGCATTATCATCCGCTAGATGACGATACGGTTTGAAATGTGTTGCGGTTGTAAGAACTGAGAACTCGATGATCTCATAGTAATGTATAAATGTATAAAAAATAAGATTTCCTATAGTTTATATTCCAGACCCTTTACATGGGACAGCTTTGAGGTTTTCAAGAAAATAGCCTATTCTTTTTTAAACACCGACAGAGGACAGCACACCGTTCTTGTATTGTGAACGTGTGACTTGGCTGTAATTTGTAACCACAGGGTCTACAGGTTGTGACACAATATTGAATCGTCGATGGTTGTTACTAAGGCCGCGTCTCCTGCACTAAAACATAGCACTACATATACATACATACATAAGCTCACACCTGTATCCCCGGAGGGGTAGGCAGAGGCGCACTAGCGAACTAGAACACCCACATTTCGCCGCGATTAGTTCCGTCCCAGATGTGATAGGGGGCGAGCCTATCGCCATATCGGGCACAAATTCCAGACTCCGGGCTGATATGAAAAAATCCAATATCACTTTGCCCGACCCGGGGATCGAACCCGAGACCTCATCGACTTACGGAGAACCGTAGTCGTACCGAAATACCACCACGCCACCGAGGCAGTCTACAGCACTACATATGGTTATTCAATTTGTTTTTGTCTATGGTCCATTGTAGAAATACTGTTTTGTGTAATGTTTTCGTGCAGGAGACGCGACTTAAAAAGAAGGGCAAAAAAACAACGAAGACTTAATCATAATTTAATTTACATCAATTTATAAAATTACGATGTTTTCTAATTATACACATTAATCAAGTTATTATGCCACAGTTCACGAAAAATTCACATTTCATTTTGACTAGAACATTTCTATTATCGTCGTCTCATAATAACATATTACGGGGACTATACGTCTTTTTAAAGTTTTACACAACATCAACTACTTATGTGTAGAATTTAAGGACACACAAGTAAAAGCCCAATTCACAGTAGTGTAGTTACTTACATAGTGTGCATTTATGGTTGCAGTCCATCGATATAATGGTATATTATTATATCGATGTTGCAGTCGGATGGGACATGTTTGATACACTGTTGAAACTAGAAACGCTTCGTATGCGGCACGTAGGTATTGCGTAGACAGTTGCGGTTTTCAGTGCTCCCCGCTCTACGCCCGGTATTAGCTGCGGATTCTCGTTTTTAACCGACTTCAAAATGGAAGAAAGTTCTCAATGTTCTTGTAGATAATGTAGTTAACTTCGTCAGTAAAGTGAAAGTTGCCAAAGGTTTTGTTTCGTGTTTGGCCGCCCCTAATGGCACAGCCGCCCAAGGCCCGGGCCTAGTTGGCTCTAAGGGAAATTCGCCACTGTCCCTAGGTAAATTATCAATAATAATTAAAATTAAAATAAATAAATAACACCCAACAGTCACATACATAGTCCTGACCCCACACTAAGATCGAGTCTTGTGTCGTGGGTATCAGGAACTACGAGAGACTTTCGGTCTCACAACACCCAGACTCGAAACAAATATTTGTAGGCCATACAAACATTTGTCTCGGTGCGGGGATCGAACCCGCGGCCTCACGTTTCACAGCCGGCCACTCGCCCGCTGCGCCACGGAGGCTGTCATATAACAAATATTCATAATTAGAATGAATAAATTAGACCATCTTCGTCATCATCGTGTTAGCATAATAGGCCATGGACTGGGAAGTCCATGGTTAGATTCTCAGGTTAGGTAGTGATTTTTCTAAATTGAATTGCCTATGATTGGTTACTAAAGCGGGGTTAATGTCAAGCAGGCAATCGTAAAAACTAACCCAAATCAGTTCTGCAACATGCTTGAAAAAATGGTATGTGTGTTGCGCCGATCTCACATTAAGGTGGGATAAGGGCAGGTAGAAAGACAGGAAATTGGACTATCTTTGTATGTAACTGGCTCAATATACATAAACTCACTTTAACTGATCACCTAACGCCCTTTACTGTCCATCAAAAATACACACTATGTATTTGTTGTCTTAAATTAATTGTTATTGGAAATAGAAAATCGATTTAAAGAAATTGTATAATTTAAATACCCACACAGTGCTTTTATTATTCAGTAGCCCGAGCACGAAAAACGAATGCAAATGTAAACTCGCTAACTGATGACACTTGATTAATATTTTATACAAATTTCATAGACGCGCATCGAGCACGAATACATTTACGGTTGTCAGAAATTTTCCTGCTCGGGCTGCTGAACTCAAACTATATTATCTAGCATAAGAAACAATGCAAGGGTTTGAAATATATTTTTAGTAAGCTCTAAGTGTTTATATATTTTAATTTATTTTTTGGTTGAACTATCACTAAAATGACTAGATCTTGTTTACTTCGGCAATATTTTCGAATCTATAAATTATTATTACTTAGTCTAAACAAGTATGGTACATAATAGAGACATTAATTTCAACGACCGGAAGGAAAACTATGTTTATATGAAAATACTAACAGAAATATGTATATACAATAGTCAGTAACGTTTGTAGACGACAATTTTATGATATTTACAAGCCGTCTACTGTCAGACGGCCTAAGGCTGAGATCTATAGAGCAAAGTTCAACTAAGTCAAGTCAAAGAAACGAACTCAGTGAGGATTTGGAATTTTTAAATCGAACTTTGACTTAGTCCGAGTCATTTTTTACAAGAAAAGCAGACTGACAGACATACTAAGCAAAGTTTTTATACATCTCAGCCTTAGGATCGGAAATTACTAATTCTGCATCACGTGTAGGTATGTACCTAAGGTGTATAAGTATGTATTATGTACTTGTTTTTAATTAAATATTATATACAATATTTACATAGTTCATTAGGAATTTCAAATAATTACATGTTTATTTATGTTGTCTGGGGCACCATCTACTTTCATTTTCAAACATATTTTCAGCTAGCTACAAAATTACTAAAAAAAGTAATAAATGGAAGCTAAAACGCCACATTTACAATAGCGTCTAAAAATGACCGTTATAATATTTGTTCTGCTCCATCAAGGAGTTCATTGAATTTACGTTAGAGTATGTGACAGTATGGCTTGTTTCTGTTGCTGTAGGCTTGATGCACAAGTCAATGGCGGAGGTTTGGCGCAGACGCTGGCCAGCTTTTGAGCCTTTGCCAGTGCTACGTCTACCGTTGAATCAATGATCGGTACTGAAATATGAGTTCTGCATGAGGTATAACTTGTCTATCGGATTGACGATGGCACCATTGCCGAGGTTGAGCGGCTCGTGTGCGGAGTGGCCACCGTGCTGATGCGAGTGGTGTTGCACTTCAAGGTTCTGTAGGCTCATCGTGTCGGACGCACCTTCGTCCAGCTGATCGAAGTTACTGCCGTCGAGTGATATGTCTGAGCTGCAGAAGCTGTCGCCTGAGTGTGCCGGGTAGTCTGAAATGAATATATTTTATAAAATATGGATCGAACAGTGGTTTGAGGATAAAGCTTACTGTGGAAAAATGTAGGTTGATTATATTATTTACTGAGCAAAAGAGAACCCTTGTAACAAACACTACAAAAGTGTGGTGGAGGATGCCAACCTTGAATTGTTTCAATCATGAGCATTTATGCGTAACTGACTGCCTTTTAGATTATCTTTCGTAAATGAAAATTATGATTAATTCAATCAAATTGAGTCTAGAGGGAAAACTGCTGACATGATTCCTAAAGAGTACTCACCGTCCGGAGAATACGGCAAGTTAGGATTCAAAGGCTGACTAGAAGCAGAGTACGAACCATCCAAACCCAAATAATTTCCGTGCTCGCTCGTTGGAGACTCTTGTTTAATCGATTTCTCTTCCTTGTCCTTGTCCTTCTCAGAGCTCTTATCACCTTCTTGCTTGGCTTTTCTCTGAATTTTCTTCATTTTCGCCCTTTGGTTTTGGAACCACACTTGCACCACCCTGACGCTCAATCCCGTATCTTTAGCAAGAGCTTCGCGGACTTTACGACATGGTTTAGGGCTCACTTCAAATGACGCCTTGAACTGTCGCCGCTGAGCTGAAGTTAGGATTGTGCGTGGTCGTTTTGGACCCCTTCTGCCATCGCGGGGTCGATCCGAGTCATCTATAATCATATCGTCCTCAGCATGTTGCATCAGATACATCTCTTTCTCAAAATCCTGTCTGCAGAATATTTGCCCAGCACGTATGACGTACTGCTCTCCTTTCTGGAGCGGTTGGCAACACATGACGCAGACGAAGCATTGTATGTGAAACACGTACTGTTGGGCACGCATCACCATTTCTTGCGGCAGAAGGCGATCACCGCATCGTGTACATTTCACCCCGAACAATCTAAAGCATAAAGTCATTAGAACGGAGAAAACAAGCATTTATTTGTAACATTCAACAACACCTCACAAATTCTACAAAATCAAGAAAGTTTAAGTCGCTTGGCAGTATACGAAACTACGAAAATATTTTATGTAACCGTCGCAGTGATATTCGCGTGTGCAATATCAAATTAAGAAGGTACCTTCTAAGGACATTATTATGGATATTCTCATGGCAAATGGCAATATTCTGATTCAGACTGAATATAATCTTCCTGCAATAGATTTGTGAGTTTTTAGTAAATGAAAAAGACTGCTATTTGATAAATAGGTACTGATGCATTTCCCGAGTCAGAATATTGATTTGAGAACGAAACGTGTCGCGGATTTTTACATGAACATATTTTATTTTACCACTGATAATTACCTATCGTAGTCCGGCTTGCAGTACAACTTGGCGTTCCTCGTGTAGCAGGTGTGTGCGAGGGGACAGCCACAGACGCAGCAACTCAAGCAGTGCTCGTGCCAGGACAGCTCGCCGACCCTCATCAGATACCGGTCCTGGATCTTCTGTCCGCAGCCCTCGCATATCTCCACAATCTTCTCACGTTTGATGCTGGCACTCAACTCTGTAAAGAATAGTCTTTTGTTGTATCTAATGCAAGTCTATTATACTTCATATCTTTTTTTGTCAAGATTCAAGATGTTTAAAATATTAAGCACTTTTACTCTTGTAAACGTTGTTGTACCTGTAAGTTACCTCTATAATGCGTTTTTGTGCTATAGTTCCAAGTGCATAAAACCTAAAGCCGCGTCTCCAGCACTAATTTTTCTCGGAACACAAAAATACATACACAAAACAATGATTTTATCTGTAAAAATATTTTTTTTTTATGCAGGTGTTAGTGTTGTGTAGGTTTTAGTGTACGAGACGCGGGTTTAGGTTAGCTGAAACTTTTGTACCCGACTATATAGCGACAACCCTAAAGACGGTGTAAACCCAGTAACTTTAACCCGGCATAATTCGGTACTTGACTATGTTTGATTTTACACACATATTTAAATGTTATAGCAAATAAAACAAAAAAGACACCCTTCTGTGAAAACTGCATCGAAATTGGTTGAAAAATGAGGCATTAATTCGTAATTCCTATTTTAAATTTTGTAATGAGCAAGAGTGGGGACGTAGTGGGGATATCTTGTTATCCCTTGCCAACGCACGCACCGTTATGGCGGTGACGTGATTATACTGACACTTTTCTTTCCCGCATTTTGAAGGTTACAACAAACTTCAAAAATTTATAACTTTTGTATTTTTGGGAATATTTCAATATTCTTTCTGTGCTATGTTTTAGATAACGTAAATTTCATAGAAAATGTATTTAAAAAAATTAGCCATGTACCCAATTCTGCCGAGTGACGTGAAAAGTAATGTGGAATTAGTCGTAATCACATTTGGAGTGTCAGGTAATCAGAAAATGTATATAACTTATTAGTCACATCCTGCTGTAGCTATCAAGCATGATAGAGGCATACGTATGTAATAAACGTAAGCTATTCAATTTTTTATTAATTTACAACTCCGTTACCGGTTTCCCGGGAATATCGAAAATGGGAATCCAGGAAGATGTCCAAGTAAGTATCTTTACATAGTATAAAACAAAGTCGCTTCCCACTCTCTGTCTATTCCAATGTTCCTATGTATGCTTAGATCTTTATAACTACGCAACAGATTTTGGTGCGTTTTAATAGATAGAGTAATTCAAGAGGAAGGTTCATATACATATATAATACATGCATAAATTCATTCCCTAAAGCAGCGGTCGGCAACACGTGGCCCGCGGGCCGCATGCGGCCCGTGAAATCCTATTTGCGGCCCGTGAAGTCCTATTTGCAGCCCGTGATTGTATTGTAAATTAGTCATAAATATCTAAAATGTTATAGATTATACCTCTATAGATAGAAAATATGAGGTGAGGCCCGCCTTTACTGTATTTTGCCACCTTGCGGCCCCTGCCTGCCAAAAGGTTGCCGACCACTGCCCTAAAGGGATGTAATGGGGGATGCATGTTTGTCAAGACTCTTACGCGGGCGTAGCCGCGGGCAACAGCTATATATTATAATCTCTATCGCTTGTTGCTTACTGGCTTCTTCGCTTTCCGCTTTACCGTTGTACGTGGCCTAAAGATTCAATATCGATCGTGCTTGCAGAGTGGTTAAAGCGCTCCAACTTCCAAGTATAAACTGTAGTATGGAGGTATTATATATGTACTTACTGTACTCGTATATATAACATACACATTACGTTATGCTTTTGAAAGTTGGGCACTTTCAAAAAGCTATCACTTTTGGAGTCGGTGTATAAGATTGAGATTATAAGATTTGTTAATCTTTGTATTGTTTACAGTGTTTACATTTCTAATGCATGTAAATTCAAAGATAATTAATAAAAACAATGCTTGTTTGTCTCGAAACATTACACAAAACACAAGCAAAACTGCTATAAGGCTTGCAAGTGTGGCGTAAGATTGAGGGAAGTATCCATAAATCTATATAAAATCGTTGCCGATGTATCGTGCAAAATACACTACAAGTGGACTGCAGAGCTTTTTGTGACAAAGTGCGCTGCAGTCCGCTAAATGTCTGTTAGCCTTCATACGAGTATAATAGAAAACTAACTGCAGGGTTACCACCACCTCTTATAGCAGTATTATTATAAACGTTCTTCGTTTGTTTTGTATGGGAATCGGTACAAGAAAAATTATAATAATACTGCTATAAGAAGTGGTGGTAAACCCCCTGTACGCACATTACTGTACAACACATTTACAGAAATGCAATTATAGTTAAAATGCAAACAGTGAAATAATTATGTTTTCACAGTTTTTCTTACGTTAAGTCGTCGTTACAGTCCCCTCTCTGGTCTGGTGGCAACATGGAGAGGTCCTGGGTTCGATTCCCAGGTCGCGAAAAGAGAATTTTCTAATTTAATTTGCCCGGGAGTAGATCCCTCATAGAGGGTTGACGTCAGGTCGTAAAACTAAGCCAAATCCTCTCTGCAACATCCTTGAAAAAGTGTGTTGCGCCGACCCCACATTAAGGTGGGATAAGGGCAGGTAGAAAGAAAGGTTTTCTTACGTTCTTCGTGGAAATCGGCGAATCGTCGTGTTGCATTCCATTTCCTGGAAATACGCTCATTCCCCACTCACCATCGCTATTGAACGTGAGCTTTTAGTGAATTCTATCCCATCTAGATAGAGTTTAATTTACAAGGTCATAGCTACGTGTTTCAAAATACAAACAGGGTTTGCAAACAAAGGTTTTCTGCGGCTGGAGCATCATCAACATAAATATCATGTGGTAAGAGAAAGTGAGTGCTGCGTTAAGTGTTGTTTAAGTATATTGATTAAAATAGATGACTGCACAATGAAAAGCTCATCTGTCTGTAGCTACGCCTAAGTACGTATAGCACCCATCGAAACAGCTTAAGGAAAATATAAGGTGGAACATCTTAGACGTGCGCGGGGGTGGGGGACACGCCCCGTGGGAGGGGCGGGGCGTGCCCGGGTCACCCAGGTCACGGCGATCAAGCCGGGGTAACAAAATGTCGGCGTAAAACAACCGTTTTGACGGATAATCGATGGGGCACCAACATTCGACTTACGGATTAAGCGGTTACTACGGATTTCTGACATTATTGAGTTTCTGTTTTTAAAAAATAATAATATGAAATAAAAAATATAAGCTCTGTATTATTGTCCCACTGCTGCGCACGGGTCTCCTCTACTAAGTATAAGTGAAAAATAATATATATAAGAGGATGCTTACAGCATTAAGTCCGCTTTTATACTCAATGTACATAAAGTTTAAATAAATAAATAAATAGTCACCAACTGCAAAAAAAAATTAAAACTGTTGAGTATAATTTGAATTATATCTTTATATAATTATAATTTGATTATTTTCATCAAAAACAATTATAGATTGCCTCATCCTGCTAATCTTTGCTCTTCAAAGTTCGGTTATAATAGTTAATAACTAGTATATTACTTTATTATGTGACTGTTAATTTACATATTTCTGCTTTTACAATTGTTTATAATAACATTCTTGTAGCACTAAGTTATAATAATTACAGTAGGGCATGTAATCTTCCAAAATGCATATTGTTCTATATAATAATGGTCGGCTTCATGGTCTAGTGGCAGAGTATATGGGCTGAGAACCGGGAGGTCGTGGGTTCGATTCCTAGGTCGGGCGAAGCGAATTTTCTAATTTAATTTGCCTGGGACTGGATTCTCCAGAAGGGGTTGACATCAGACAGGTAGCCGGTCATTAAAACTTTGCCAAATTCTTTCTGCAACATGCTTGAAAAAGTGTGTTGCGCCGACCCCACATTAAGGTGGGATAAGGGCAGGTAGAATGAAAGAAAGAAGTTCTATATAACAATGACAAAAAAAGAAATTGTTATTATACTGCACATCACGGTAGTCGGCAATTACGAAGGTGTGCCAATTAATTCCGTTCAGCCGTGTTTCACGTTTCATTTGGTCATTGATGCATCATACAGTAGCGTATGTAGGTAGGTGCATATACGTATGTGTGCTTTACTGATGTGCGGTGTATCGAACATATGAAACTGGTTAGGGGACTTTCATGTACGCTGTACATGCGGCGGGCAAATGTTGTCCTGAATTTTAATCGGTTGCCTATTTTGATTCAAAGCCGGTTTTGCGAAATGTTGACGTCGACAAGAAGCGTTGACAACTCAGATAATGATTAGACTGTAGACATCAAGAAACCAAAGGCTTTGGTCCAAATCAATACTGTGGGCTTAGTGGCTTATGCGCTAATCGAATAGAATAGTAAATGTACGCTATATATAGCGTACTCTTATGTCATTCCCATCATTTATTTTATTCGATTATTCCATTCGACTAGCGCATAAGCCACTTAGCTAAGCCCGCTGATCTGATAACTAGGCTGCACAAAAGACTTGACTCCTTAAATCAAATGTAGAGAACATCAGATTATTAGTTTTTCACGTATTATTATTTTTGAAGATATTTTTAAACGATTCTATCTCGCATGTAACATTATTATTATTTGGTGGGTACACCGTCCACACAAGGCAATCGAACTTAGTGTTTTCATTAACCTTTGTTATTTCAAGCGCTAGTTGTAGGTTGAAGTTAAGCAGCGTCTCCTGCTCTAAAATGTTACACAGAATACCTACACAAAACATGATATTTCTATATTTTTTTGTCTATGGTCCATTGGAATACGAGCAGTAGGGTTACCACCACCTGATATAAGATTGAGGGAAGTATCCATAAATCTTTATAAAATCGTTGCCGATGTATCGTGCAAAATACATTACAAGTGGACTGCAGCGCTTTTTGTGACAAAGTGCGCTGCAGTCCGCTAAATGTGTGTGAGCCTTCATACGAGTATAATAGAAAACTAACTGCAGGGTTACCACCACCTCTTATAGCAGTATTATTATAATAGTTTTTTTTGTTTTGTATGGGAATCGGTACAAGTTAAATTATAATAACACTGCTATAAGAGGTGGTGGTAACCCCCCAGGAGACAAAAACCTTGTTTTGTGTAGGTGTTTTTAGTTTCGAAAAAACATGTGCATGAGACGCGGTTTTAGTTATTAGCGCCTGAATGACTTCTTTTGATATTATGGTGTTTAATGATACCTTAAGTTTACGCGAATGCCATATTATATTTTGACATAAAACTAATTTATACTGATTCTACGGGAGCAAAAATATAAATTAGATATTTCTATGTTGATTAAGTTCAGAATGCTATGAGGGTACTTAATTAATACAACGTAAAGATCTTTTGATTTATGTTTTAATATTTATCTGTCTCACTATCTATTTTAGAATGCGGTACGTTCGTGTGCGTGAATCAGCATTCGGCATTCCTTCGCTTGTTCTGTCACAGACCTCTTGGTTGGCATCTCCCCTCTTCGAAATGAGTAGAGTAATGTAGAAAAAGAAGTATTTATATAGGCCGTATAAGTATTTATATATTTTTTATAAAACCTACTCGTGAGCACCGATAATTTCAATATTTGTCGGCGACTGATAAAATATATAAAAAGTATAGAAAATATTCACAGAAACGTCTATCTTGGCATCCCAAATCCCCAATGCGAAGTTCATATGAAATATTAAAAATTCCAGCAGCATAATAATATAGCCTATACTGTGTGAGATCTCGTCTTATTTGCAGAATGAATTTTATTATTGTCGTCTCCTATGCTGTTGGCAGTATGCAATATAAAATTGCGATATGAAGTCATATCTCAGAGACGAAAAAATATTTCTAAAGGAGCTGGGTATATTAAAAATGATGGAGAACATCTTAAATTGGATCATATATTAAAAAGGGCTCTACAGAAGATATGCAGATGTAGGATAAGTTTATTCAATATAGTTACTTAAAAATACATAGAGGCTCACGCCTGTATCTCCGAAAGGGTCGGCAGATGCGACTTAACGAATTAAGTCGAAAATACATTACGCTGAAATAAGAATTACCTATAAATCATTTATTTTTTGGAAAAAGTGTGGTGTAGAATATTGCTGTTTTTTTTAGCAAATAGTGAAACATTTCAAACGATTTTTAGGTAAACACAGCTTTTCGAAAAATAAAGTAGAGCGCCCGCCGCGCTGTGGCACGCCGCGAGCGGCATGAACTGGTTGTGCCTATAAATATTATAGTTTATTAAATTTCCTAAATTCAAACTCACAAATGATTCACATTATTAACATGAAATAGAGCAGACAATTTTAAAAATTGCCTCCTTTTTATTGTAAAAAATAAACTAAATAAGTAATATTACATAGGTAGATGACTTCTTTGCGATACTGCGCAAAAAGACAGCCTCGATGCTCTGCAGAGTACTGATGAAATAGTCAAAATGTTTGTTGAAAGTGTGACTCGCCTCTTCTAGACCATTCTCTGGTGTAGGCCTACTACACAATTGGTCTCAAAATAAATAAACATGTTTTATTTTAGTTTCATATCAATTTATGATAATTTTAAAGATTTTGATATGAGCTCTAACATTCCATTCAATTCATGAATAATGAAAATAGTCTTCGAAATGCTCTAATGTGAATAAACCACAGGCATTAGCCGTCGTATCTTCAAAGAAAAAGACATAGACATAAGCTCACGCCTGTATCCCCGAAGGGGTAAGCAGAGGCGCACTAGCCAACTAGTACACCCACATTTCGCCGAGCTTAGTTCCGTCCCAGATGTGATAGGGGGCGAGCCTATCGCCATATCGGGCACAATTTCCAGACTCCGGGCTGATATGGAAAAATCCAATATCACTTTGCCCGACCCGGGAACCGAACCCGAGACCTCAGGACGGTAGTCGTACCGAAATACAACCACACCACCGAGGCAGTCAAAGAAAAAATCATTTCTTAATCAGCCCAGCGCTATAGTGGTGTTTAGCGTTTATTTTTGTTACAAACAATTGCAAAAATGACTGTAATGCCTTAACTTTGTTAGTATAAAAGCTAATAATAATAATTTAACACAATCCACGTGTAAGAGTGGACTTATATAGCTATAGCTGCAAGGTGGGTGATTTATTTATATATTTATGGAAAACTTACGGCTAATAACATTTGAGTAAATTACAGTACTTAGCTAACATACTTAGAGCTAATAACAAGTCCTCATTTATAGAAGTACATATCATCATCGTCATCGTCAGCCATAGGATATCTACTGCTGAACATAGGCCTAGAAGTACATATATGGTTAAACAAATAAAAATACCTAATGCGAGCAAACATAGTACGAGAATTAATAATTTAAAGGATATCCGAAATTAATATTAAGACACTAACGTCAACTATTAAAAACTAAGGCTAAGTTCCTTCTCGCGCAGGATCCACTAATTGTAAATGGATCCAGATCGTGCTGTTTACTCATCATATTGAAATTTCTGCTTGCACGTACTAAATAACTATTTTACCTAAAACTCGAACCCGCACTCGGCACGTACAAATGTGGGTTAAAACGAACTGCTTTGGTGGGAATGTTAAAGGAAATTTTCTGAAAAAGCTCGGGATTGTCCATGAACATGTGTCCATTTTATAATAATTTTAAAAGAAATTAGTCACCTATATCACGACGACTACTACGTGGTAACAGATTTTCTACATAGCTGAAGATAGTTGTTGAGTTAAAATAGCGCAACAGTAATTTAAATTTCGCTAAAATATACCACGCCGAACAAACCGGGTTACAAAACCGTCCACCGATCGCCACCGACCAAAACTAAACGTTGTCGGGCGCAAACTGTTGGCTGATTGAAGTGGTTGCCAGCGTTACGCCCAAAGGGAAAAAAATTTGATGAAAACAAATCACATACAGTTTGGTGACGCTGTTACCTGTACAATATTTGTACAATCCCAATGGCGGATGGCGCCTCTCTACTTAGTTAAACAAATTTTATAGTGTCGCCTTTTTATCTGTTTCACATATATTGATTCAGATAATTCTAGTGTGCTTATCGATTTACCACCTGTGAAGGTTATTGGCGGATTAAAACTTTTGTTTCTATGTTTTGTGTTTTTGCGATGTACCGTTCTGTTATATAAACCCAGTAAGTATTTAAAAATATTTACGACATGTTTATCTTACTAAAGATTAAATTAATACTTTTAACTAATGACTGGCTCGGTGGAGTGGTGGTATTTCGGTACGACTACGATTCTGAGGTCTCGGGTTCGATCCCCGGGTCGGGCAAAGTGATATTGGATTTTTCCATATCAGCCCGGAGTCTGGAATTTGTGCCCGATATGGCGATAGGCTCGCCCCCTATCACATCTGGCACGGAACTAAGCTCGGCGAAATGTGGGTGTTCTAGTTCGCTAGTGCGCCTCTGCCTACCCCTTCGGGGATACAGGCGTGAGCTTATGTATGTATGTATGTATATAACTTAAATATTAAAAAAATAAAAATTAAGTATATTGTCTGACTATTTTTTCAAATAGGAATGATTTCGTAGTAGCCAATTGTGGTACAATTTACAAAATACGTTTGCGAATCATTCTGTTCGATTGAGTTTTGAATTTAAATCACCAATCGACTGGTGTTCTCAGAATGACTCTCAGTGTGCTCTCAGCTCGGGAACGATAACGAGATACTACGAATTCCTTTAAATGCAATTACGAATACAATTCATTGTTCTCTAAAGTCTAACTAATTAACGTAGAAAGTGAAAGCTTCTATCTCTATATCTTCTATGAAATAAAAAATAAGTTTATTAGTCAGCTAAATAATACAGCTTGCACTCTGCTTCTAAGGGTGACTTGCAGCACGATTACTAATCTAGAGTTAGACCTAAACTTGATTTAACTTGTTTCGTGTATGTATTTAAATCAAGGTTTAATATTAATCAATATTAACAATTATTAATCGCGATAACACAATAAAATCAGAGACTTTTATGTATACTACTAGAAGTCTTTGAATAAAACGCGTGAGTACCACGTAGGCGTCTACGAGCTACGGGCTACGAATATGTAGCACTCAACTCGTGGTTATGTATTCTGAATGCTTTCAAATATTGAGAGAATAATATGCAAAATAATTAAAATTAATAGCCTTTGGTTTTCGATAAAGTTCAATAATAACGTATATTATAATCAAAATCTATTACAATAGCAGCCCGAGCAGGAAAATTTCTGACAACCGTAAATGTATTCGTGGTCGATGCGCGTCTATGAAATTTGTATGAAATATTAATCAAATGTCATCAGTGCGCAACGAGTTTACATTTACATTAGTTTTTCGTGCTCAGGCTATAGCTCGACAATGAGATTTTTGACATTTAACATTAGCAACAAAGTAAAACAATTTGTATGAAAAACATCATTTTTCTACGTAACCGCTAGAGGTGTTCGGATGTTTTTCATATAAATATTGAAATGACAAAAAAACCACATGGTCGAGCTACTGCTTAGTATGGAGATCAATACTTTTAAATAAAGTACGGATACTGGTCAATTAACAGTAAAATATATTTTATACTTTTGACGGCTCGATGTATATTGGTTCCGGTATAGTAGTTACACGCTGGATTGTGTTATACCTACCCAAGGTTAGTATGTTGAAAAAGTGGTGCATGCTATCCTTCTCTCGCACGTCGCTCTATCTATACATACACGTATACATAGAGCTTCGCTAACCACACCGATTCTGTAGAGTTTCACCCCAAGGCAAGCGGGCGTCTATACTCTATAATATATTGCACTGTGCAGTGGATTCACGAGATGATAGTATTATCGTTTGCCAATATAAATCTATATATAGAATGTTAATATATTACAATGGTTTCTTTGGTCTAGTAGCAATCTATGGGCTCTATACCGGGAGAACCTGAGTTCGAATCCCAGATCCCCTAGAAGGGCGTGCTGCGGCGTGACGTAAGATCATCCGTCGATCATAAAAATTACTGCCAAATCCTTTCTGCAACACGCTTCTATGTTAACGACCGCACATTATAGTGGGATAAAGGTGGGTAGAGGAAGAGGTAAGTCTTAGACTAGATAATACTTATTGCTTAACTGTGCTAAAGCGAGAAATAATCATAGGTGTTGATAATATAATGTTAAGATTTTTGATAAAATTCCACGTTAAAAGCAACACGATTAAGTCTGAAACGTAGTGGGGTTCGTCTATTTCGAAAATACAACAGTATGGTGATTGGTTTAATTTCAAACCATTATAAAGAAAGAAAGAAATAACTTACGAAAATGTACTGTTTTCAAAATAGATGTATGATAAAAACTTATATGTATAACGGAATGCAATTTAAAACGGTGATCATTTTTGCTGACGTGACGCCTGCAGTACCGACGTGGGACGTTGATTGCAATATATTTTGAACTGTAAATAGTGGTGCCCCGTCCATTTCCTGTGTGCTTTTTGTTAACGAGGAAATGAGCAATTGGGAAATGTTTCACTTCGTTTAAATGTTTAGTTATCGGGCTTTATATTATCGAATGTTATATTAATGATAAATGGTTAAATTACGTTTTCCTGTCATTGAATCTAGTTATTTCCAAATACCTAAGAAAATATCTAACTTTGTTAATTAACTAATGGAACGCCATTAACCAAATCAAGAACCTTTTACCAAAGTAGTAGTCTAGTATGGTAAGTAATGTAGGTATCACGAAAAATACTTAGAAAATAATGATAATAATAATTATCCGTGTTTTTAACATAGGTCAGGCAGGTGTCATAGGCTGAGATCTATAGAGCGAACTTCGACTAAGTCTAAGTCAAAGTCACGAACTCAGGGGGGATTTGGAATTGTTAAATCGAACTTTGACTTAGTCCGAGTCATTTTTTACAAGAAAAACAGACGGACAGACAGACTGAGCAAAGATTTTCTTTTAAAAAATGACTCGGACTTAGTAAAAATCCTCACTGAGTTCGTGACTTTGACTTAGACTTCGTCGAAGTTTGCTCTATAGATCTCAGCCATAGTCCCTCCCATAGCCCTTATTACCCAATTCATTAGTACCTCACAAAAATAACCCAGTTTTAATTTTTGTCCATTCCTGTAATAGTCCTACACTAACCGGGGGTTGTCCTTCGGTGCATTTCTATAGTGTTTACACGGATTGGGTTGGTGTCACATCCCATATTAGAATTAACTTGTCTTACAGGCCTCTACGTGATGGCTTCGGTCCCACGCATGCCTGCCAAAGGTCCGGGACTTAAACAGTCCCGAGATGTGGAAATAAATACACCAACAGTCTCACAACTAGTCCGGACCCCACACTAGATATAACCTGTATCGTGGGTATCGTACTTTCGATTTCACAACACCCAGACTTGAAACAGATATCTGTGGGCCACAAAAACATTTGTCTCAATGCAGGAATCGAACCCGCGGCCTCTCGCTTCACAGCCGACTATTCGACCGCTGCGCCAAGGAGGCTGTGTAGAAAAGTCATAAGAGGTATCACACAGGTGTCTAGTACGTCCTGTTATCGTGTTTGAATACCACTACTTTCTTGTCATTAATATATTTGCTATTAAATAATTGTTATTTTCGATATTATCATTATTAGTTATATGGAAACACTCGCCTATCCACTTTATTTATAACATTTCAAATCGGAGTTTTTTCATGTTGTAAATCGACAATGACACGTGTGACGTGTCTGCTACAAAGACATTAAACAGTATATTAGATCTGCTATGATAATTTGGAAATAATTTGCTACGCGAAAAACAATAACTTTGCTGAAGTCACATTTTATCTAAAAGTGGGTAAGTAAACAAAACCAGAAATCTTGATTTTCTGTTGAAATTATGATTTTGTCCGATTTATATAGCTGTATCTCCTTGTACTAATAAAACATTTTTCTATCACTTCTTTTATTAGTCATGAAAAACAAAGAAAAAGAAGCTAGAAAAATGACGGCTCGTATCTGCGTACAAGCATAACGTGGCAGTATAAATAGTCGTTTAACAATAAATCATCAGTTAGTGAATCATTTAATGGATTATTTTACACGACTAAAAGATATAATTCTAAATAATTTATACTTTATGATTTGAACTCAGAATCTAAGGTTTATTGACCCAAGTGAGTACGCACCAAGAGGATATCACCACTAGGGCCTTACGTTTACGTACGCACTTACTGTTATTTTAATGTAATGTTATAGTGAAGAACAAATATCACATGGTCAGCTCGACCGGATATTACCACTAGCTCACAGAAACAATCGTGAAGCTTTGTGTTTCCCCACCTTTTTTCTTCTTTCTTCTTTTTTCTTTGTGAATAAACCTAATCCTAAAAATGTGAAAATGCTCTTTTCTTTTTCCAAACCACATTTCTTTTTAACATAACATAACATAAACAAAAACTATTTCATTCTTTTTATTAAATTAAAAAAATAGAAATACCCTCTGACCTTCCCAACCCCCATTCTGTATTATTACGTTTTTTTAAAATATCAATGTATCCATTTACTAAAAGAATAGCTAGAAAAGATACAAGTATAATATGGCAAAGAAAAGACGCAGCACGGGGTATACATACCTACACAGTACACGCATGCGTTAACTTGGATCAATGTTTTCGGCAAATTCTAACGCTGACCAAAGTGTTTGTTGTGGACCACGCATCTGTTCTTTAAAATTCTATTGCTTTTTTCATATACTAACTCTAGTAGATCATTATCTAGATCACTCGATCTACCTGGCCTTATCGCACCTTAATGTGAGGTCAGCGCAACACACTTTTTCAAGCATGTTGCAGAAAGGATTTGGCTAACTTTTTACGACCGGCTGTCTCCCTGATGTCAACCCCCTCTGAGGCATCCAGTCCCGGGCAAATTAAATTTGAAAATTCTCTTTGCCCGACATGGGAATCGAAACCACGACCTCCCAGTCCACAGACAATGTGTGCTGCCACTAGACCAAGGAGGCGACTTTCATATACTAGACTGATCGAAAAATAAATTAATAAATAAAATTAAATTTGATAATCAAAGCTAGTATTAATATTATTACCTATTATTTGTGGAAACTTTGATGGCTCATGTGTTACAATCAGTGATTTAAGTTACATTAAGTTATTGTTTGTATGTTTTCCTAAAAAAGTAATAAATTAATTCTGTTTAACATAACTATTAACATATATTGTTTCTCGACATTTTCAAAATTTAAGCACTATGAGGAAAAGAGAAAACAAAATGGCGTAGGACATATAGTAAGTAACGGATGACGTCGCGGACCTACAGCGGCCTGAGCAGGAAAATTTCTGACAACCGTAAATGTATTTCAGCTCGATGCGCGTCTATGAAATTTGTATGAAATATTAACCAAACGTCATCAGTGCGCAGCGAACTCGAATACATTTACATTTACATTAGTTTTTCGTGCTCGGGCTACTGTTCGTTTACTAAAACCGTACGTGAATAAAAAATTAAGCGCATAATATTGAACTATTGAATGTACTAAATATCTTTAAAGCAATAAAAAATCAGGATAAAACTATGATATGTTCTAAGTTGGAACAAATAATTAAAAAGTAGTTTCGCAGTTCATCGCCAACAAACACCTTTGACAAAGACAAAAAGCACTGAATTATAAAATTAAATACATAAAATACATGATAATATAATAAAAAAATCTTCGTTTTATGCAAGCCCTATAGTATATAATATACATATGTATGTAATTTTTTAATCGAGGACTAGGCTATTTTAGAAAAAGTTAAGTGCTATCCATAACTAACTTCAGCGAGTAAATAACTAAATACACGTATGATTTATATTTTAATTAGTTACTTATTACACCGAAATATTGCTTAGTAATATTTATAATTTTATAACAGCCAAAGCTGTTCATAAGACGTCACAATAATATTAACCTCTGTTAAACAGATTTCTAACCTTAAAAAATACTATTGATTGAAAATACTATTGATTTAGACACATGGTAGGGTGACACGTAAAGGAACAAAGCGTTAGAATACTAACAAGAGTGGGCTTTCGTAAACGATAGTTAATTTTTGCAATAAAACAATGATACCAATTACCTAGTATAATAAAACGAAACTAAAAATGTTTATCTAATGCTTATGCAAGCTATAGGTATAAATTCATAATGAGCAATTCGCTCCTTTGTTCTAAACCCGCTATTGACAGCAAATTCTTTGCTTATTGCTTTGTTATTCAACATTTTTGCGGCTCCAATGATGCAGAATATGTTTGTGGCTCACATTATTGTGCATTTATTTTTATGAAATATTTTAATAAATTCTCAATGTTTGAAATGCACTACCATTGCGGAATTCAAAGCATTTTCTTTGCGTTCGCTTTTATACATACTAGAAGATAGTATTTTTTTAGATACATCTTTTTTTTAAGATTGTTGTGGTTTCTTTAAGACAGTTTTATTTATTTAAAACTAATTTTATAAGAACATTCAGACATTATGTGCATTAATTACATTTTACTATAATTGAAAACGTATTAGACATTTTATTAAATATACCTCTATAACAATTTATTAGACATCTTATTATCTTATTAAAGTTACTGCACTCACATTAACACATTTTATTATGTCACAGCCCATTATTTTATTTCTTTTATAACACAGTAATACGTAGTGAATACCAAAATGTTATGAAAAATCATCAAATTTAGTATATACATAATACCCAAATTAGATAGATCTGAATGAAAAACTGCGCGAAAATGTATATAAATTCGAAATATTCGACAGAAGTTTCTGCGAACTTTTATGTCGCTACTCAAGAGAGTTTCCGTAATACATAATTTACGTCGGCACGAAAACATAAAATATTTTTCATTTTACCGCATTTTATTATATTTTTTATAACAAAAGTAAGAGTAAACACCAAAGGGTAATGTAAAAAACATCAAAATTTAAGACCCAATATGCAAATTAAAGGCAGCTTTCAAAAAAAGCGACAAAAGTTTATGCGAACTTTTATGTCGCGAGTCGCAACTCGAGAGTTAGTGTAATTTACGTTGGCCGCAAATATATCAAATATTTTGCACTTGGTGTGGTAAAATAATTTTTGTAAATGACTTTTGTTCACATAAATAATATAAGCATTATCTAAAGTTTTATTTGTTTGAGTTAGGCCGTCACACGTGGTCGCAAGTTGCGATTTTCATAGCACTGACCTGTCCGTCCCGCGCAGGTGAGCGGAGGCTGCATGCCGTCCTGCATTAGTCCAGAGTTGATATTCGTGTAAAACTCTAACATTTTGACCAGCCACAAGGTCACCACACTAGCGCGACGCGACCACCGTGCCGGGCGACAACTCAATGACGCCGCGACCAGCAGCCACCCCACGACAAAGCACTGTTCCCCTCCCGAACATCCGCCAATCAGAGATCCCCCTCTTTTGGGAACTCCGCCTCCATCACCCGCGACCCAACCTACCCATTATACAGATCAAAGTTATATTATTTCGCCTTCGCTGTGAAACACCAGCAGATTGTGTTTTTCGTTTGAGAAACTAAAATATATCTAGCGAGAGTCAAGACACCAGCACGGTGCGGCGGCAGCATGAATTTCGTCTCATTTAAAAGAAACTGTTATACTTCGTATTGGATTATGTTTGATTTGTTTGTGTTATGTTGCAAAATAATGTTTATTTTTGAGATAATGATTTTTAATCGTTTAGGCGAAACTGAATTACAATACTTAGGACTCAGGGTACCTTTTTACCTACAATAATTTTTTTTTCGATAGTTAATAATATTTGAAGTTGATTTATGAATATATTTTTTTCATATCTCCGAGTGGAATGTGTTAATAATTGTGTTAGGCGAGTTAGTTGATATTAAACAATATGTATGTTTTTATTAAAACATTTTTGTTATGAAATCAGTAGCCCGAGCAGGAAAATTTCTGACAACCGTAAATGTATTCGTGCTCGATGCGCGTCTATGACATTTGTATGAAATATTATTCAAATGTCATCAGTGCGCAGCGAGTTTACATTTACATTAGTTTTTCGTGCTCGGGCTACTGTTTGTATGACGATTCTCTATGAGAGTTTTGTAGGGATAAGATAATAATAATAATTAGCAAAAAAGATCCACAGTCAGAACGGATTATGCATGTATTAACATGTTACGTAAGTATTTACGTTAATTCATTAGTAAAGTTTCCAGACAGCCACACGATGTTTCAGCTGCGGACCGATTAGGCATATAGTTTGCTACCTGACTGAGCTGCAAATTGGATGCAAAATCAAGTTGTGTTGCTGCCACTTAGATCAACTTGCGCAGGCACTAAAGCCAGGTAGTAAAGTATTGCTGCAATCCGCTGACTGAATGAGTTGGCCAGCGAATCGCCGCAAACTGTAAAAACAAAGGACTCACAGTAATACGCATTGTACGAAAGTTCTGTCTAAAATGTAAGGAATGCCAATACTCGATGATAACCGGGTCCGCAGTTTTAGTTTCGTAATGTTTTGACGTACTAATTTGAAAGTGAATGAATTCATAGGATCAACTCGTACATATAAGGAAAGCTATTTTCTAGTCATGCAGTTTCAACCCTTGTGCATGTTTCGAATATTGCATAATATTTATCAGCCAGATTCTAATTTATAAAAGTAAATTAAAACCAAATGAAGACATTGTTAATTTTATTCAAAGGAACAACGTGATATTATTAATTTACGCTTGTCTAATTTTCGTCTTATTCATTTTATTTAATTAGGCTATGTTTAACAATTACCACTACATATATGGTATAGGTGTCAACTAGATTAAACCTATGCGTAGATCAGTTGATAGCAATCACATCTAATCTATACATATGTACATATGTATTAATAAAATTGGAGTGTCTATTTGTAATATTGAAATAACCGTTTTTTACTACATGTATATGAATATATATACGGTATATACACCAAAATAATTTTTTTTTCATTTTGTGTCTGTCTGTCTGTTTGTTCCGGCTAATCTTTGAAATGGCTGGACTGATTTTGACGGGATTTCTATTGGCAGGTAGCTGATGTAATAAGGAATAACTTAGGCTACGTTTATTTTAGACATTAAAAAAAAAACTAATAAATTAAAGAATTTATTCAACTGTTAGGCAGAACGAAGTTCGCCGGGTCAGCTAGTAATTAATATTAATGTTTTGGTATGAAAAATAATAATTAATAAATTGAATATGTGATTCCGTCTATAGTATGTATGAATGGGCCGGCTCGACCGGTTTGATACCACTGTCTCACAGAGATCCGACGTAAAGTGGCAGCTCGCTGTCGCGTTTCATTCAATGAGTGATGTTTCCGATGGCCCATTAACCTCCGCCTTGCCAATCCCTATTTCTCTTCTTTTAGGCAATGCACCGATGATTCTTTTAGTTGGGTGTCTACGGTAGAGATCGTTTTTCCTGACTATGCTATAACAAACTACCGAATTTATTTTCGTGCGTTTTACACCAATAGATGTAATTAATAATTCACATGGTAAGTTTAGATATATCATAATTATATCGCGAAATGTATATTGTATTATGCGCGAAGCTGCCAGTAAACGCCAGTTTAAAAAATACTTTTGATATAATTATTATTGTTCCAAAAATAATATTTATTAAATTAACCGTCAATACTAGACTTTAAAATCTTTGATGTAAAAAACGTTGGTTATGCGGTATGCGAGACGAATAAAACATGTTATTGGTTGGGTGGCAGACACAAGAGCCATCCCGGCAGGGCTGCCGGCCCAGGGGCTCCGCGGACGTACAATTGTGCCTCAAGTGGGCCAATTCTCCCATTCAACTCGTACTTGCACCATCCGCCATGTAAACATCTCAGATGTACGACGAGAATGTGAGCACACCCACAGATGCGTCGTTATACTCTAAACTTTTATTTAATAAGGATTTGTTATATAAACTATTACAAAAAGGGAGTAAATTTACTATGTAAATGGAAGGGTTATTAAACCTTAGGATAATAATTTGAATTTAAATTTTGAATCATAATAATATTAGCCCCGCAATATTTACTCTCCCACTGCTGGGCACAGGCATCTTCTAATAATGAGAGGTGTTAGATCTTAGTTTACCACGCTGGCTTAATGCCAGTTTGACTTCACATACCCTTGAAATTATTGTGAAGAAATTCTCGGGTATGCAGGTTTCACGATGTTTTCCTTCACCGTTATAGAAAACGATAATTCACAATGAAAACCCACTTAACAGAAAAAAATCAGAGGTGTATACCTTTTTTGGGGTTGGTATCTAACCGCCATAGACCATAATTACAATCATACAAGACTCTACCTCGTAGAGTCTACAGTATTTTAAACCTCAACGTATGTATGTATGGAAGTATGTAATGTATGGAATTTAATAATATTTTAATGCATATTTATTACTATTTAAAGAACATCTTATACATACAACTGGAAAATATAATAATGTACATCATTTTCGACCGACTTCCACAAAAGGAGGAGGTCCTCAATTCGTCTGTATTTTTTTTATGTATGTTACTCGATATCTCCGCCAAATATGGACCGATTTTCAAAATTCTTTTTGTGTTCGATAGAGTTTATTTTAAGGGTGGTCCCATATAAATTAGATCACGATCGGTAAATTGGAAGTCGATCAGTTAAGTTTTTAAACTTGTGATTATATTATATATTAGAGATATTTTTCATAATGTATCATACATTAATAATATTCGAACACACATTTCAATGATGCCACATCCACGCATTAGTGTGATATGTGCCGTTTCACCTAGAATTATTATTGTGTTTTCGTTGCTCAAACGCAATGAATGGCTCTGCGTGCGTTTTTTGCCCCATTGTGCAGGCCGCTCCAGAGCCACTTCACCCACTACGGTGTGGTGATCACGGAAAATGGACTGCGTTGACGGGTTACAATTAGAATCGAATATTTTTTTTATTTAAAGGAAATATGCTATGAACACGAGTGATGCGATTATAATTGTGTTTTGGTTATACAAAAGTGATTTAGTTGCACGATCGAACGTTGGATGGGTACAAAAATTTTTAAAAACTTGCATTCGCAGTCGATTCCGTGGCCTTTATTTATTATAAGAATAAATTATGGTCGCGGACGTGTCAAGAAAATTAAATACGTATGGACAATCATCATTCTCTTCAACACTATGTTTTATTAACGCAATGAGGCGTTTTATAAACTCGTCTCGAGCTTTTAGGCACTAGGCATAGATAAATTATCCCTGGATGTATTGATTTTTTAATAACCCAAATACAAACTGAAATCGATATTTTTTTTAAATAATTAGTTTACTTAATTGACTAGCTACTGTTATTACCTTATTTTTAAACAAATAAAATACTGTGAAAATGTTATTACCTTATTTTTAAACAAACAAAAAGCCACATGATTAATATATAGGTACTGTGAAATAAACAAAATATACAGCACATTGCTAGCTACTAGCGTTGTGGCTGCATTCCGCATAAATCGAGATAGTAAAGGAAGTGTTCAATTGATATTATTAATTATGTGCACAGACATGTATCTATGTAAATTGTATGCCAAAGTTGTTGAAGGTCTATTCATCTATCAGCGTTCTAAGGCACAGATACAAACATATTTATAAATTAATCTTTATAGGGTTCCGAACTAAAATGGCATAAATCGGATCCTTTTTGTTTCACCATATCTGTCCGTCTGTCTGACCACGGTTTAACTCAGACTATTTTATACATGCATAGATATACAGACCAAACATAGCGAAAAAGTCGTGATTTGTATATTTTTAAATTATACTATTTTAAGAATGGATGTAAACTGAGAATGTTTTTTTTTAACAATTATTAACAAATTACCTAATTTATTATTACGTACTTTAGATATTTGGTATGTTTGCAAATGGTTTTTTCATGTGTTGTGTAATTATTTAACTTGTTTCTTCTGCCGCCCCCGTGGTCTAGCGGCAGTTGGCACCATATTCGGACTTTGTACCGGGAGGTCCCGCGTCCGATTCCCAAGTCGGATAAAGTGATTTTTCTAATTTGATTTGCCTGGAACTGGATCCCCCAGAGGGGGGTTGGCGTCAAGTAGGCAGCTGGTCGTAAAAAGTAAGCCAAATACTGCAACATGCTTGAAAAAGTGTGTTGCGCCAACCCCACATTAAGGTGAGATAAGGGCAAGTAGAAAGAAAGAAAGCTTCTTCTAACGCCCTGTATAGAGGTAGATGGATACAAAGAGTTAGTTTAATATATCTTTGCCTATTAGAAATGTATATCCTTACTCCTTAGTAATATGGCCGGAATTCTTTGAAATTCGCATATAAAGAATTTCCTGATTCATTCGACACCGTTTTACATACCAATAAGGCGAGGTACGTATTTAAAGTGGGTGGTATTTCATTTGTCCACCCCCTGGTGTCCTCACCGGGGGAGGGGGCAGTAAGATCTGCAATAAAGGCTGTGCACCACACGTGCCTTGATACGAAAAATTCCGACCGTTAGAGGAACACTAGGAACTTTAACCTCTATGTCTACGTACGAAGGGAGATATTGCCGTGACGGTGTCAGAGTCTTATGCATGAAGGGACCCGTTTTCCCCCATCGTAAACACAGGGTTGTATTTTAATGTAGATTATGACGGGATGAATTCAGATAGTACTGTTAGTCAGTGTGTAAAGATGTAGGGGAACGAGATCGTCGAGATCGTCTAAAAATTTAAGTACTTTGAATTCATTTACAGCGCAATACATATATCATAAATATATGTAAGATATCATTGTATGTTTATAAAATGAAATCAAATTAGTACTTAAAGCATTTCTTTCACATGCTCATCCCACTTCAATATAGATGAGGACGATGGAAAACAAGAGACGTTTGAAGAATTCCTGCAAACTGTGCTCTTTCTTTCTGCCAGGCGTTATCCTGGCCTGTGGGGTTCCCACCACCTCTTACAGCAATGTTATTAAAATCTTACTTGTACCGATTCCCGTACAAAAAATCGCAGCAAAATTATAATAATATTGCTATAAGAGGTGGTGGTAATCCCCCTGTACTAAATCATTAGAATACCCAGTACATTTATAGTGTTCCATAGAACTTCATAATTTTACAATAACGAATTCGCATCTCTTACATTATACAAAGCTATCTAAATAATAATATTTCCTTAGCGTTTGCAGCAAAAGTCTATTTATTTTACTTAAATTACATATTCATTTTGTTCCAATGTCCCATTTCCTAATATCCAGATAAGACAGGACGCGGATGGCGGCAGGCACACGGAATTATTTTTCAACATAAATCCTAATGAAAAGAGAATCCCGCGACACGTTTCCGAGATATCCCTTAATGTTCAAATGGATTAACTTTGAACGCGTATATTGAATTTAAATGGGACCATTATTGGGATATAACGAGCGGGAATAATAGGGAATAATATTTTTTGAGAACTCAGTCGTTGTATCGAGACCAAAGTGCGTCGTAATTATTTATGAGCTAAGTAACGTTTTGGAGAAAGGATGTTTTAATGTTTAATATTTTCTTCATTTTTTGGTACGCTTTTCATAATGAGCTGTGAACCGAAAGGTTCTGGGCTTGATTCTGACGTCGGGCGTGGAGATTTTCTAACACTATTTTCCCGGGACAGGATCCCCCAGATGGGGGTTGACGTCAGGCAGACAGCCGGTAGGTAAAACTCAGCCAAATACTTTCTGCAACATTCATGAAAAAGTGTGTTGATCCCTACATAAAGTAGGGCAGGTACAAAGAAAGAAAAGTTTAATGCAAAATAACGGTACTGTTCAGTAATTACTGATAATCTTAGGTATATTATTTTTTGAGTTTATAAACTATACACTATACATGATAGCTACGTACTATTGTGTTGTTATTTTGTACTATCCAATTCCAAAACGTAGACGTTTGGAATATTTTTATAAAACATTATTTGTAAAAGTTACCGTTGATCCTAGATTACTGTCACGGGTCACCGGACCTGAATGACGATATTGAAAACGGTGAACTGTGAGCCAATGAAAAGCATCACAGAAGGGGCACTATTAATCGTCGAGGATCTAAAAATGATTGCAGCGTTGATCCGTTGCAAATAAGGAAAATGTTTGAAACTGCTATTTTTCGTGGTCTGTCTGACGGGTTCTTTAAGTATAGGAGTATAAGTATTATATATGAAGCAGCGAAAGCTCAGTTGGGAATGGTACGGACTGCCGAGACAAGTAGACATACATACTTAACTTAAGTATGTATGTATATTGCGTTTCAAGGAGGTTTATTTGGTGTAGTGACTAGTGACAGCTGTGGACCTGAATTCGATTCCAATTTTAAATTTGGTAAGTAAAATTATCTACTGTGCGCCGCGCCGTGCGTGGAGGCTGTCAAAAGTTTTATTAGTTGTGAACTACAAATTGAATTTTGGGATAGACAAACGCATTACAGAGTACATTTCACTGTGCCGTAGTATGTACCTACTGTTACATAACTAATCTACGTTAACGAACGTGTGCCGGTGTGCCTGACGAGTTAAACGCAAAATTAAATGTCCTTTGTCAATTTATTATGCTGTATGTTTTCCGTAGCACGACGTAATATATTACCGCGTTACTTAAACCATATTGTTTATTTTATGAGTTACTTTTTGATTCAATATATACCTAAAAAATATAAATTAAAAAGTATAAAACTGAATGTCCTTTGCCATAGTAATGCAGTATTATTCCCGTACAAAGTTAATATCTTACCTGCGCCGATATGTGTATTCTATGGGACAGTTTTTGAGCGAACGCAATATATCCGAGTTAATTAAATTTATTTAAGGTACACTTTCATTATACGATCGAGATGCTAATAGTGATGCGAAGCGACAGAGACACGTGCGCTTTGTTTACCTTCGTAGCACGAGTCCAACGCGGTGGCATTGCGTCGCGGCATTAGTTAAAAGTATCGTGATCTCTTGTCGACTGTCGCGGTCGCTCGTCTTCGTCACGCACTACAAAACTACCCTGATTTTAGTAACAGTAAGCAAGTCAACGTGTCCAAGGGTCATATTATTGGAGTTGGGCACAGAATTGCACACACAAGTCACAACACAAACAGAGGCCTCAAAAACATAATATCATGACATTAGTTTTTATGATTACTAAGCCCTATAAATTATTTCGAAGAAAACAAAGGAAAGAATTCAACTGAATGAATTTTGTATCATAAGGTTTAAGATTTAAGATCTTTCTTTTTATTAAATTGTGCGACGCGACATCAATTCAATACATTTTCGCCTTTATCTTGTGACAAATTTGTCCAGACAAATGTAGCTTTCATTTAAACCTTTCATATACTTACAGTCTTTTAAGTAACTTTTTATTGAGTCAGTCCAGTCACAGTCCATATGAATTTGTCTCATCCGAATTAATAAAATTAGATATGGCAAAAACGATGGAAACATATTGACGGCAACACGGGGTGTAGAGGGTGGACAGCTCACGGCGGACACGCGCCCGCCACGCGCCACAGTTTGAGCATTACACGGCTTTTGATTTTAAACTTCTACCGTATCAATTGTCTGTATCAAGTGTATCGTTTTTAGCTAGAGGCATCAGGTGGAAGCAATTTTGAATAAAAAAATAAATAATGCGAGAGACGTGTGTTGAAAGCAGTCATAAATGAGGTAATATTTTAGTATTCCTTCTTCATACGTCATTTTGTTACTGTGATGTAGAGTCTGCGCAATATGCTTTTTCAGGGTAGCAGCATGTGTACGCTGGAAACCGTAAGAACGGGCAACAAAATTAATTGTTTGAGATTTTTATTTAGAAATTACGCATTTTGTGAAAAAATATCGTCCTTATTTTCGTAGGATTTTCAAGTTTGAGTGCTTAATTTCTTTACAAAATCTTTAGTTAACTATTACATTTTGTATTACCTTAGATTTATAATGAATGGGACATACCTTCGTCTCATAGATTAGTAATTCCTAATTTCTATCTAAGGATACGGTTTCCACACCAACGATGGTTGCAAATAACTTAGTACCTAAGTAGTTAACAAGTCAAACTCAAGAGAGACGTCTTAAGTAAACGGCTAGTGTTACTTAGTTTTCGAACGTTAGATGCACTGAAGATGTTCCTTCTCTTGTTATTCCCACAACTTCATGTTGAATTTGAAACTCTATTCAATTTATTTGAAACATTCATTGACTATTTCGTCGTATTTTTTAATATTAACACATAACATAAGTGCACGCCTGTATCCCCGAAGAGGTAGGCAGAGGTGCACTAGCGAACTAGAACACCCCAGTTCGCCAAGCTTAGTTCCGTCCCAGATGTGATAGGGGGCGAGCCTATCGCCATATCGCCAAATCCCAGACTCGAGGCTGATATGGAAAAATCCAATATCACTTTGCCCGACCCGGGGATCAAAACCGAGACCTTAGGACGGTAGTCATACCGAAATACAACCACGCCACCGAGGCAGTATTTCTAATCAACAGAATAGGGAGAAGACGATAGCTCCAAAACTGAACGATGTATTTAGTATTTTTATACCCCTAAATCGAAGTGCATTCTGATATTATAGTGAACTAATTTTAGTCTCCATGGTCTAGTGGCGTCGAATATGGGCTATGACCCTTAGAACCAATGGGAGGTCCTGGATTCACATCCTAGGTGGAGCAAACCTCCTCTTCTAACATGATTTGCCCAGAATCGGACCCCCAGAAGAGTTGACATTAACCAGGTGACCGGTCGTAAAAACTAATTAAATAAATTAATGAATGCACCCAATAGTCACACACCTAGGCCTGACCCCACACTAGGTATAACCTGTAGCCCGAGCACGAAAAACTAATGTAAATGTAAACTCGCTGCGCACTGATGACATTTGATTAATATTTCATACAAATTTCATAGACGCGCATCGAGCACGAATACATTTACGGTTGTCAGAAATATTCCTGCTCGGGACGCTGTATCGTGAGTATAAGACAATATGAGAAACGTTTAGTCTCACAACACCCAGACCCGATACAAATACATATACATATGTGGATCATTTGTTTTGGTGCGGCCATGGAACGGCAATCGAACCCGCGGCCTCTCGCTTCACAGCCGGCTACTCGCCCGCTGCGTCACGGAGGCAATCCTTTCAACATATTAAAAATGTGTATAGCGCAAATCCCACTCAAATGTGGGATAAGGGTAGATGGAAAGGAAAACAAAGGACATCGAAATATACAGACGTACATTTACAATTTAATAATATCGTCAGCGAAGGAAAAATAAAATATGAAAAGCAAGTCAATATTGGAGATTATGGATGCAGTGTTCATTCAAGCGGGAAACAGGAGCCTACAAACAGGGTGGGATCATAAAACTCTGTTCCCAGACATAGCAATGACGATTGAGATGAGAAAGTGCTATCTCGATTAAGAGCTTTGTTAGTTGTTAAGCTTGAATATCAAACTGATGGTTATTTGACTCCAATATATTTTTTTCTACCTGTTCTTGTCCCACTTCAATGTAGGGTTGGTACAACACACTTTTTCAAGCTTTTCACGGAAAGGATTCGGATTTTTTTTACAACCGGCTGCCGGGCTGAAGTCAATGTGTTAGAAAAACAGCTTAGTCCGACCTGGGAATCGAACCCAGAACCTCCTGTAGCCCGAGCACGAGAAACTAATGTAAATGTAAACTCGCTGCTCACTGATGACATTTGATTAATATTTCATACAAATTTCATAGACGCGCATCGAGCACGAATACATTTACGGTTGTCAGAAATTTTCCTGCTCGGGCTGCTAGTTATGTCATGAGCGCTATCATTAGAGAAAGAAGGCGACCAGCACTATATAATATAAATAGCACAAACTTGACGTTGCAAAATACAAGGTTTTAGAGTTGTTCTTTGTCCACTATAGAAGTTGTGTCCATTTTCTATAATAGTGGTGGTAAAGTATCGATAGTTGACATAGAGAAAAATTGTTTATAGATAGACGTACTATCGAGGTCGTCAAAAAATACGTTTTTTTAGGTTAATCAGTTCGAAATAAATGGCCCGCAGCTCGACCATAACGTTTCTTGACATGTGTCGCTAGTGACTACGTAAAATAATTTGTATTAAAAAAAGAAATTCCTCACGTAACCGGTAGAGGCGTTCCGGTGTCTGTCATACAAATATATGTAGGCCATAGATATAACACGCGCTAGCGTGAAGTATCAAAAATCTCATGATCGAGCTACTAGGGTAACTGTATTCTTATAAACACATACAGGTCAAAAACATAACAGTCCATTTTCCGTCGTCTTAGTAGGGTAACAACAAGACAACACTTAAAATATATTTCAACTTGAACACAAAATAAGGGCGCGACGCAGCATTCATCTTTAATTTTAAGCAAATAAAGTCAATTTACTCTTTCTAAAGATTGTTAGAAAACAGTTGCAAGTATTTGAAAATGGCATCGATATAATAATATACCTAGATGCACAGTTGACGCTCAGAAAGTGGGACAGCCAACGAGTGCTTAAAATGTAAGTAAGCACTTGTTGGCTGTCAGTCGGGCGCCGACCGTTCGTCTGTGAAGATGCCTAAATGCTCTGTGAAAGAGTGCAAAAATAACACTCTTACAAAGCGCAAAACACATGGGATTTCATATTTTAAGTAAGTATAATTCCCTTACTTGATTCTTAAAACCTTAATCATGTTCAATTAAGTATTAAACGTGTATAAATAATTAATTTAACGAATTCAGTTAATACAATATTTTGTCCCTTTTGAAATCATGATTTGGAACAATGAAATATATGGAGTCGTTTTTTTTTGGAAATATATTATATTTATTTTAAATTTGTGATTTTTTTATTAATTACAGATTTCCATGAAATGAAATAGTAAGAGATAAATGGCGTAAAATTATTTCCGAAAAAAGGAGGGAAGAAAATTTTAAACCCAATTACTCAAGTGTGGTTTGTTCAGACCATTTTGCCGATTCCGATGGATATTATACAGAAAAAGGGATTAGGAAAATTAAAAAGAATGCTGTACCAAAAATAAAGGTGATAAATTGTCATCAGCTACATTGTCCTTAACTAATGTTTACTATTTAATTTAACAATATGTATGCTGTTGGTGTACCTATAAATAAATAAATATTGCCACATTTATTGACTTTATTTTAGATTGTCGTAACTACAAGTTTAAATGAGGCAGGGTGCAGTACAAGTGTAATAGTTGAAAAATATTTGATACAGAATTCATCAATAGCAAGCATATACTAGGTACATATTGCCATGTAAAATGACTATTTAATAATTTGCGGCTAATTCTAATAAATGTTTTCAATCAAAGTGTGCAGATCATAAAAAAATGCCAACATGAACAAAGTTGAACATTCCGCTGTCAAATAATAATTTTAATGGTTCATTCTCGCGATTTTTCATTTTTTAATTTTTCATTTTTATCATGGATTCTCGGATTGAGATAATTTATTGGAACCGGTCGTTAGGCATAATTACTTCAACAGTAATCGTGGCGTCATCATTTATTGGAAACATATTAATTTCCAGGAACCAGCAATTGAACCAATAAATAATGAAGGATCACCAATACCATCAGAATTTTCATCAATCTTTAACACACCTAAGACGTTATTTTTGAAAGATAATTTGAAAGAACGCAACCAAAAATTTAAACTTAAATCTAATTTAGTGCGAAACTTAAAAAGGCAGAACAAAAGATTAAGAAAACGAAATGATAGTCTAAAATAAATTATTAAGAATCTAAAGAGCAAAGGACGATCTTAGTGTGGGGCCAGGACTGTGTATGTGACTGTTGGGTGTTATTTATTTATTTATGAATCACGCTAAGGCAAAACAGTGCTTATTTCATATTCATAACTCATAAGCTTTGTTATCTTCTAAACATTTATACTCTATCTATCTCTTAATGTAAGTAAAATTATTATAGAGATATCGCCATTCTCATCTACATTGTACGCCACGTGGTCAAAATTTCTCACAGATAAATACAAGAACTATTCGACTCCATTCAATCTTTGTCCAAGTGACTAGAATGTTTCTTTTAATAATGTCAAATTATTGTCAAATTCAAAAACGATTAGAAATTCAAAAATTTCGAATATAGGAACGTTTGAACATTCAATTTAAAAAGCTACTTTATGCCGCGTCTATAAGGTCATATTTGTGTTAATTTAATTAAATTTGTGATGTTTATTTGTTTTGTCTGTCGAGGACATTGTTTACAATGATATTTGTATGGAACTGTGCATCTAGGTATATTATTATATCGATGGAAAATGGTCTAAGGTTTGAACATTAAACTTGATGATAACGTTCAACACCAAAAAGTATAAATTCGATTGTCGCCAACACGCTTTCCAAAGAACTTTTTCATAGACCGATGTATTCATAGACTAGACACAGAATTTAAAGAAATCAGATAAGGACATATGAATTTAGTTAATGAAGCACGTTTTTAAACCAAACCAGGAGAAGAAAGAAGACAGAAAATGTTGTCCACATTGTGGCTCAAATGTTATCTCATTATATTTTTTCACGAATATGAGAGAAATGCATATAAAATGTGAAGCCACAGGATTTAGTTGCCTTTTTTAATGTTTAAAAACATGGAGACTATTACCTACATATATTATTATATCATGTAAAATGTAGCGTACAGTACTCTGATGTGAATGAAGTTAAGACAACCGTCAAGATTCAATGTTGGCACTCCTACTAAACTACGAGCTTCTTCCGTGTCGAATTTATTTGGGTCGTAGAATGAGATTTAATTTTTTCTTCATGTTAATGGATACATCTATGAAGATCTTTGAGTGGTAGAGCCACATTGTAGACAGCTACATTTACAGCACAAATGGACCGGCTCGACCGGTTTGATGCCAGTATCTCACAGAAAACCGATGTAAAGTGGCAGTTCGCTGTTGCATTTCATTAGGTGAATGAGATTTCCGGTGGACCAATTTCGCCCTCCTTTTCCCAATCCCCCTCCTTTCAGGTTGGTAAAGCACCCATGATTCTTATTGTGTCTATGGGCGGTGGAGATCACTTACCATCAGGTGACTCATCTGCTCGATTTATAGTGTTTGCTATAAAAAAAAGATATGTGATATAGCCGGATCTGTAAATTGCACAGTCTGTGAAGATTACGTAGAATTTGTTTGTAGCGGGATAAGATCGCGGCAGTCGAGACACATTGTCACCTCGAATATCGAACACTCGTAAAACACAGGTAGGTACTTCAAACCTGAATGGTGTTATTTCAACACTCGACATTTCCTTTTTGTTCTGTTTGTATTAAGTATCTTACAAAGTAAACGGATACTTCTTTGTCGTCGAAAATTCGTTTTATGTTTTCCTTGTATTGTTATTTTTACCGCTGGAGTTGTTCTAAACAGCCTAACCATTTTCAGGGGGAATCACGTTCTTTATTGAACATACATACAGTACAGCAGGGTTACCACGAAATCTTATAGCGGTATTATTATAATCGTTCTTCGTTTGTTTTGTATGGGAATATTGACAAGTAAAATTATAATAATACTGCTATAAGAGGTGATGGTACCTCCCCTGTAGTTAATGTTACGCGCACGGTTAATTAATGTTAAAAAAATGTGCGAGGGATGCTTCTCCGAGGATGGCTCCAAAAGCGCTGGCTAGACGATTTAGAGAAAGATATGACAGCCAATGAATGACCCTGTGGAAGACACTCAGTACTGGGCAAAGTGAAAGCGTTTATGTAGGAAGGCAGACATAAAGTCTGGGTAACTTCAGGCAGAAAGGCTCGAAGACTTTTAGATATTTTGTATTCATTGCATATTTTTACTAATTAGTCCAAAGGTAGAACTAATCGTGTAAATTATCGTAGGCATTCTACGTGAAATTGGAATAGTAATAATTTTATTGAATGCATATTTTGAGATGCTATACAGAGTAAATATTGTTTATTTCAACAGAATTCAACACATTTCCGCGAACTGAATCACAAATATACGTAGCATTAACACGATTTAATTATAATATCACGGCACGCGTTAAATCCCAGCAGTCGATATTTTACACTGGTCGTTCATACCCGGTTATTGGGGAATAAATTAATCTGTCTTCGGCGTCATTGCAGTGTTTATTTAACACTTCAAAATTACATTTAGATACAGCTTTATACATCCCTTGGGACGACACGATGTCTTTATTTAGGGGTCAATATGCGTGATATATTTCTTTATAAATATTTACCTTATGGAGAGCGATTAGGCCAGTTATCACATGTTTATTATTGGGTAAGGATTTAGTCAGGTTTATAGTATACGTAGGAGTTGTGCGTCGGTTTTTAGGATTTGGTGGCTTAGGTTTCGGTAGCTGGTTTTATACCACTGCGATGTAATGAGAGCGTTGAGTACGTATCCGAAGTCATTATTTTACATTGATTCATAGCAGCATTCCCAATGTAAAATTATTTAAAAAAAGCATTTTCAAACTATACCTTTAATATACACACATTTTTCATGCAAGGTATAAACCTTGATTATTATAACCATGTGTTACTGTTCGCGTAAACTATCACGTGTGCCACCTTAAGATCAAAGTATATGATCTCAGAAAACACAATTGTTACAAAAGTTTCAACTCAATACAAAATTCTATTAATAAAATGTTGATTTGATCATTCTTTCAAAATCCTAGTAAAATTATAACATGAATAGTTTTATAAGTAAGAATTGTAATCTCGCAATACAGATAGGTATTTCTAGCTTTTAATGATTTTGAAATCGTAGCGGGTATTCTGAAAACACAATAATATATTATTATATAATATTATGTTCACTTTTTTTATAATACGTATATATTAATTATACAAAAAATGATTTTTGAACTAACCTATTTAAAATTACTTAATTAAAAATCACTTAAATAAAAACAAAATGGGTTGTATCACAAAATAAAGCCAAGCTAGTTTTTCGGGCGGCAACATGTCGAGAGTCGAGACTCGAGACTTCCCCGAGGGCGACCGATAAACTTAATTACGCGAGATAACACATTTTTTTCTAATTACGAGTAACAGAAAGTGAAGTAAAAGTTTTTACCTTTAATTAGTTGAGCATATTCATTTTTATTTGATAGAAAAATGATTGCTCAGTAATTGTGTTTGTATTGGGACACGCCTTTTATATAAATATTAATCGGAGCATACTTTTCTACTTATTCGATAATTATTTGCAATCAAAGATTTCAGATAGCTTCCCTTTGCGAGGCAAAATTTTTTGTTATGTTCTCACCTAAGGCTGGCTGAAATATTTTAATTACTTACGTTGGCAATTATTTGCATTATAACTGTAGATTGAAATCGTATACAAATGATTCTCCATCCTTAAAGATTTTTTACGGAACAAATCTTGGATAGTAACCCCAAAGAACATTCTGCATTGACCTAGCTACGTCCAAAGTACAAAAATATCAATATAATAGATAAATAAAATCCTACAGATATGTGACAATAAAACACATACGAAATAAGCTCATTGGGGTGTCGGGGAAATCAATTGGTCCGATGTTATCGCGATGGAGCGCCAAGTGCTCGAGATAATGTCGATAATTCGACGTGATAACGTGTGATAATGGTCGACAAACTAGCCCGGCGTCATAGACCGCTGATAAAAAGACCGTTGGGATACTACACCTGTGAGATGCTTTGACAAGAATTCTTATTCTGTCTGCCTTTATCCCACTTCAATGTAGGATCGGCAACTCACTAGATAAACTTTTTAGATAGCTTTTGGGATTGTGACATTTGTATATCTTTAAAAAATGTGCCTGATTAGGCGTAGTCGTTTTCTGTTTTCAAGATATCCATGTTCCTGTCCCACAGCAGCTACTCATTTCATAGCAAACAACCTCTATTTTGACGACAGAAATTATATACACATTTCTGTACCACTCGGATTTCTTGTTATCCGGATAGAAACAATTTAATAAAGCAGCAAGTGCGTGCGGCCGCGGACGGGCATCCTCCCGCGCTTCTCTCCCCACTCCCCCCCCTGCGTAGCCCCGCGAACAGCCGCTTGCCCTAATATTTGGCGGCAATATGTCGCATGTCGGAGGGCGAGGGACGAGTGACGTCACGGCACAATAGCTAGGAATTTATGCGTCTACGAGGGTGGCGCACGTGCGTCCTAGTAATGTCACCATATCGCACCCATTCCGTGACTTTTATTGTTTTGAGGTATCAGTGGTTTATATAAATGTTAGTGTAGGTATTTCTTACCTCTTTCCGGACAACAACCATAATAAATAATATAAATATAGTGAAAGAAGTGTATTATTAAGAGATATAACATTTTCATTTGCAATTTGTAATTAAAATTCTTTAATTCAGGTCAGCATCAAGTTTATATTGCAGTACGAATTGATAAAGCTACATAAGAGAAATCGGCGGAATTAAAATTTCTTATACTTGTAGCAGTACCGAGATTTGTTTTGTTTAAATATAAAGGACCTTTATATCCTGACATTGAAGTTACTAAATAAATTAATGGGTAATTCTGTTGAGAATACAAGAATAGGACTTATCCTGTAAAACTAGAGTCACGTGGTGGTAGTATTCGATCCACCTGTCGCCCGCTTGGACTGCGAATTCCCAGCGAGTCGGTCGGCGATAAACGATGCCTGTGCGATGTGCCTTACCTCCATTTTGGGCTTATCTAGCATAACGAGTTTTAGTCTAGATTTATGTGAATATGTAAAATGGAAACTATACTTATGAAGTATCCTATAAAAGTTAAAGAACTATTGCGAAACGACTGCCGGTCTAATTCAATATCAACCGGATATTAAATTTCATTTGTATTATTTAAAGGTATGTAAACCGTTTTTGTAAATCTTTCGTATTATCAAACTTCAATTTTCCTAAATTCTGATCATGAACTTAATATTCAAATTCTTCGCCAATCAACCTCCTCCCGCCGTTAAATATCGATTCTAGCGGAAAATTTACACAAAGCGATAAACATTGACGAAACGCGGCGCGGCGCGTGGAAGCGTAGACGCGTGCGCGAAACGAATCGCCCCAGTGCATCGCAGAAAATGCCTTGTTACTAGGGTTGCTACTTAATAAACATTGACACTACCTAAGCAAAATCTTAATTAATTTGGTGGTACATGTATACATTTGACAGCCTCCGTGGCGTAGCGGGCGAGCAGCCGGCTGTGAAGCGAAATGCCGCGGGTTCGATTCCCACATTGAGACAAATGTTTGTGTAGCCCACAGATATTTGTTTCAAGTCTGGGTGTTGTGAGGCCGAAAGTCTCTCATAGTCTCTGATAGTCTCGATACAGGTTATAACACACGTAACCTAGTGTGGGGTCAGGACTAGATGTGTGACTGTTGGGTGTATTTACTTATATATTTATACATGATATAACTGCCAAAAAATATGATAGATAAAAAATGATGAGGTATGATGAATAGCAGAACAGATCAAGAGTCATGAAAACATCTTAACCTCTACTGTTAGTTTTTGTTATTTACGGATAATATTCCCATGTTAGGATTTTATTTATGTATAATACATAACGATGACTGATAATGATAATACAAATATTGGATATAAAAGTAATATTTATAAGATTTTGAGAAATAAAACTATTTCATTTATTTACTATCCGTTAATTCCTTAGATGTGAATATTTTGTAAAAGGATAATTATTTTATTTATGAAAATTGTAATTTAAGCTTATCACATTATTGAATTATTCTAAATGAATAATTTTGCATACCTAGTAAAATATTTATGCATACTTCTCGTGAGATTCTAGCCGTGATAGTCTTGAACGGTATCTGACAACCCTGCTAGTTACCCGCGTTGAAGGATCGCCCTTGGCTAATCGCAGTCATGGATAGAGCAACGTCAGAGCTTATTGACGTGCAAAATTACTGTCACTTTGTTTGTTAGGCCTGGGATTGTAAGGGAGTTCATGATAGTAACTATAAAAAAATACTGTTTATTTCTCCTGAACATTCATGATACTCGTAGGTGCGCAGGATAGTAGTGTTTTTAAAAAAGTTATATTATTCAAAATCGCAAAGCTCCTAAAGTCATTTACCGATCCATCTGATATTTTTACACAGTGTTGTATTTATATAAAGCGCATCTTTTTATTAAATCAATAGACTCAATAGAGACTCACATTAACAGGCACAGCGAGGGATGCCGCGGGTTGACAAGGGAAATGTTTGATGAAAATTAATATAGAGAACTTTTAACCAAAGAATGGATATTTTTAAGCGGTCCGGCGGTAAAACTGAAAAGAGTTGTCGATTTTCTTTGTTGTGACCCGATTAACATCAAAATCGTTATCTAGGTCGCCTCGGAGTTCCGAAGAATTGATCTGGTGCGAAAATATATTGATAAAAGAAAAGGGATAACAAGGAACTAAATTACTGGTAATTTAATTGAAAGCCAAGTTTATATGTCCTTCAGGCTTGTCCATAAGCCTAACCAAAATACGTCCGCGCGGATTAGCTTGATATCCTGCGCGTGCACTTTTTCCGCCTTCAATATTTAATTAGTATTTACCCCCACGATTCGGATGTTATTAGTCACAGAGCAATATGGGCGGGCTTTGTTATGCACCCTCCGACTTCATTGCATTCCTAGGCACACGTGTACTGAGCCCGTCCGACTAAACGGCCAATTTGTGGACACACCACAGTTTCCGAGATCGATTGTCAATTTGGAATTGGTGGAGCCATGATGCTAATTTCAGGTTACGCTTGCTCGTTTGACATATTGTGTGTTCGATGGTTCTAATTTGCATTTGACGTGCAAACTGCAAAGCGCGCTTTGGTAAAAAAGAAGGAAATTTTATTCAAATGGTGACTTCTACAAATAGCTGCAGAACATAACGTACCTTGAAATCGAGGAATAGGCAAGATTTTAAAATCCTGCATGCACAGTCCCCATGACATATCAATGAGCAAAATGACAGTCGATGTATCATGTAGATTTATAGAGTCTGTAGAGTTATCGATTCTAGACACTGTCTAGCTTAGAGTCTTTTCCTTCTACCTGCCCTTATCCCACCTTAATGTGGGGTTGGCGTAACATACTTTCCAAGCATGTTGCAAAGAGGATTTGGCTTAGTTTTTACGGCCGGCCGCCAGCCTGACGTCAACCCCTTATGAGGGATCCAGTCCCGGCAAATTAAATTAGAAAATTTACTTTGCCCGACCTGGGAATCGAACCCAAGACCTCCCGATCTACAACCCATACATGCTGCCACTAGACCAAGGAGGCGACGACTGTCTAGCTTAGAGTGAATAATTAAAATAAATACTTTAGTTGCCTCCTTGGTCGAGTGGCAGCATAATACATATATGGGTTGTGGAACTCCTGGACCTTGAGGTCCTTGGTTTTTAGGTCGGACAAAGCGATTTTTCTAATTTGATTTGCTCGGGACTGGGTCCCTTAGAAGGAGGGTTGATCAAACAGGCAGTTGGTCGTAAAAACTAAGCCAAATTATTTCTGCAACATGCTAGTAAGAGTGTGTTGCGCCGAACCTACATAAGGTGGGAAAAGGGAAGGTCGAAAGGAGGAATATTCAAAATTTTAAATTGGTTACTCTTGTATGTTACATAATGTACGTCAAGGCGTTTTCTTCGGAGTTATGTGTTTACATAAAATAAGACTATCCAAAATTATTCATATTTACACGTTATAAGTTTTTATAACGTGTAAATATGAATAATTTTGGATAGTCTTATTTTTTATTTATTTAAATATTCTAATATAAAACATTTTTTTTATAAAACATACATATTACATATAGAGGCACTGTCAATGCTAGATCCATTCTCTACCAGTCTACATTATATCGCGGACACGGGACAACTATTATGATTTAAAATCGAAAAGCAAGAATTAGTTTAAAAATGAATAAAAAATACATAATATGTACAAAATTTAATTCAATATAATTTTCAAATCAGTTTGCGAGCGGTTCGGGCTCACATAACGCCAGCGTTATTTTCGTGAGGCACGGAGCCCGGTGGTGAGCGGGGGTGGGGCGTAGGGTAGGTGGGGTGTTACGGTGGTGAGCGTTGAGGTGGATGGTCGTATTTCACAATTAAATTTTTCTGGCGCGATCTCACCGAATGTGTACGCCGAGTTACGCCGCACTCTTTCTGTAGGGCGGAGTGGACTGGGCTTCTCAAACTGTGTCTTTTATTTATTTTAAAAGAGGTGCAAGGCTTATTTATTTTCTAGAATATTCGAGAAGTACGGCCCAGTTGACAAGAATATACCTCTATAGACCCAAGGTCGGGTATTCACGGTAGTAACTTTTTATCAACGACATGCAACGACTTTCTTAATGTGTCGCTGTTATAGTTCAAAAGGAAGTTAAGAGTTTGCTTGTCTAGTATTTTGTATTGCTACAAGTTATATTTATCTTCTTTTGTGCTAGTTTTTCACGTGGTAGAGCCATGCAGTAATCACTTCATGTTAGCCGTCTACTTGTATGCCATAAGAAGCCAATAATTTTTTTTTATAAAATGACTACTACCCAAAGGAGTAAGAATAAGATTCTTAGGGTGGGAAATAGTTGAAATTATTGATCTTGTTTTTTAATGGAAACCCTTAGCAGTCGGGGAAGAGCTAGCATCAGTATTACCCCTATGTTCTTACAGTTTGAGAAACAATGGTACCTAGTTTAATATCGGAGCGGCGACGACATAGCGCCACGTGCGCTCGCAAAGATACACTAACACGAACGCACAACGCTCACACACACACAGTCACAGAGCCATGTGTACCCGCACCATGACCTGGAGTGTAATTCCCTATGTCTACAGTTCCAAACGAGTGTGTATCGCTCTTCGGCGCGTTATTGAATTATAGACGTAAAGAGAACGGCCTAAAGAATATTTTTCTATACTAATTTCATTCGGTTTATGTGACGCGACCGCGTTGTGTCCTCATCGTTATACTTAATAAGGCCCCTGAACGTTATCTGCGACCTGCGATAACAGTTTCGATTGTTTGTGGCCTTTTCTTTATTTGCTTTTGGAATCAATAGCCATATAAGTTATAACTCGAATTCCGTATGATTGCTATTTTACTTTATAGCAGACGCTGGCAGTCCATACATGCGTAATATACAGGGACCAGTAAACGAGCTAGTAGGTCACCTGATTTTAAGTAAACTTTACCACCCACAAATACGACACACACCAAATGACTTGGACCTTTCTAAATCACATATTTGATGATCCAAACACCCAAATAAGCGAATTTATAATCGTTTTTGAAATTCAATTCGCGGTATAGTATGGAGAGTTTGGCTCAATCTTGCTGTTCAGTGCATTTTGCCCATCTCGAGATAGCTTATGTTTATTAATAAGAATGTCAGCGCGATCATTTCCTTATAGTCATATTAAAAAAAATATTTTACAACACACATAAACATTAAACATATTTTTACATCCCTTATGGAACAGAACCCTAAAACTATTCTTAAATACAAATCATCCCCGAAAATTAGGGTTGATCAGTCTCGGTCGACAGTGCACCACCTGTTACGACTCCCCTGGGCTACAACCCTATAGAATTCGTTATAATAAACTATGTTTACATCCTTGAAAATTATACTCTGCGCCTATGCGTTAACTTTCAAAATGAATTGGCAAAGATAGCTTAGTGTTTTGTATTTAATAAAATCCGTATAATGCGATTTGTATGCGTTTAAAGGTAGAAATAATGTGTGTTAAACAAATAGTATTATTGAAATAAGATAGGTGTCATTGTCGTTATAACATCGCTATAACAGGATTACTTTTATTTCATCAAATGTTTGAACTAAGTAGGCATAATAATATTTTAAATATTGTAGCATCAACTTGTAGAGTACAGAGATTTAAGAAAATATTGTTATTGGGCATATTACGAAGCACAAGACAAATGTCTTCAGAATCAACAAAAAAATGTTGCTCATCAAACATGTTCCACACCAGGGCTGATGGAATCTCTAACTATGCTCAATATTTTTTAGTAGTAGAGCCAGGCTGTAGACAGTAACGTCTTCAGCACGAACGGATGGCAGCGCCGGCTCGACCGGTTTGATACCACTGTTTCAAAGTGACCCAACGTAACTTGCCAGCTCCCCTTCCTTTCCCAATATCTATTCTCGTCCTTTAGGTTGGTGACGCACCTATGATTGTTTTTGTCTTGGGTGTGATATGTGGTGGAGATCACTTACTATCAGGTGACCCACCTACTCGTTTGTATATTGCTATAAAAAAGATAGGTTTTTTTGGTAGCTTTTGTTTTGTGTTAACAAACCAATATTCAAAAGTTAAGCCAATGTAATCAATGATTATTAATCACTGTACACACGATGCCAGACTGCTTTAGGAGTATCATCATCATCAGCCATAGGACGTCCACTGCTGAACATAGGCCTCCCCCAAAGATAAAGGCCGCTTCCAACAGGTCGATCTGGAAATCTTTAGGAGTATACAATAACATAAAACAGTTATAATAATGCACTTAATTAGGAAATAATTGCACAAAATTAATTACACTTTCGTGCACCTTCTGTGGATTGCAATAAAAACTGTGACAATTTTTTCAATTACACCATAAAACCCCTATGAAAAGTCACAGTCACGATGACATTAAGCGGCATGTAGGATAATTAACGACCGACAACGGTTGCAGACCAGTTGCAGGGAACAAGTGCGTGGTGCGTGCTTGCGAATCTACGTCCCTCATCAATAACACCACGCATTAGTGCTGTAACCCTTGCACAGCTAACTGCTCTACTTACTGCATTGTGTGTTCGCCACAGTTTCGAATCAATAGAAACTACGACCAGTGTACAGTGTAGCATATTTTGTCTGTTTGATATCGCCTTGTAGATGCAATTATATATGTTGCAGCTCCCTTTCATAATCGGTTAAGCTGTAATGTTAATCTAAAGGCGCGTCTCCGGCATTCATTTTTCTCGAAACACTACACAAAAACACATACGCAGAACATGGTTTCGCTGTACATTGTTAACTATGGTCCATTGTTCCCTGAGCAGGAGACAGCAAAAGTACTTGTTTTGTGTAGGTGTTTCTGTATTTTATTTCGAGAAAAATAAATATATATGCAGGAGACGCATCTTCAGAACTAAATATTATGTTTAAAACATCCTAAAGAAAACCCTTGCTTCTTGCTTCTACATAGCTTTTCTTGAGATCGTAAACCTAGTTTTCTATTTATACCTACTGTATTAGTTCTGAGGTTTTATGCCACCATACAATAAGCAATAAAGGGTAATGAAGTTATAAGCATTTATAAATATTTCATAACGCAGATATTCTAATAAAATAAATCCTCGGCTTATCAGTGACTCGTGCGGTATAATAAGGGATACGCTGTTCGATTATCTAGGATTTAGCTTTCAAACATAAATATGTGGGAACCGGCGAGGCGTGGATGATTCATTACAATAAATGACATTAAAAATAAAACATTATAATCGACCTAGAAGCGACGATATTAGAAAGTTGATAATGAGTCTAATAATTATTGTAACATTATCTTACATGTCTGTATATACATACCTACATATATCTATGGTATATTCTAATCTATGCTTATTTTTATGGCTATAAATGCATCAAAATACCTCAAATTTCAAATTTTATTGCATTTTCATAAAAAATCTGGCCAATCCCACAAATAATCACAACAGGTATGTGAATAATAAGAGTGAAAATATTGCTTTTAAGGCTAGTAAAGGACCAGAAATAATTTATTTGAGAAAAAATAATAATTAGTATATTCATAGTTCATTTAAGCTTTGTTTATAATATGACTATACTTTAATAGAAAGTAACTAAATGCGCAAATTAAACATTAATAAACGTCAATATTATAACAAAATTATCGATCTGCAGTTTCCAACAAAAGCTACAAAATTCGAATTACACGTGAGTGCATAGTAGTGTTTTCGTCCTTAATTTATGTGATTGGTGAAGATGGGAAAATTTCTTTTTAAACAACGTCCTCAACGTCACTTACAGATGTTTACAGATGCCCAAATTAGTGAAAAACTCACAATACGAGATGCGTATATGACACGCTGCGTGAGCTGTGTCATCCCTTTCAAGTTAATCCGATTACCGACATCTGTCCAGCTTCCTTTTAATACTATTGACTTATCCATTGTATATAGATTATTATAAACTAATGAAAAACAATTCAAGCACGCGTTGGTGAATTCAAAAACTTTCGATTTGCGGTTATTGGATGCATGCGGTATAAAACATATAAAAATAGTTGTATCAGTACGTTATTATGTAGAATTTAACGTTACTTATAGGGGCAACAGCACGAAAATTGTGATCCAAAAGCGGTGACCTCATGGTCATAAGTCACTCAGTCGTATTTGAAACATAAGCGCACAAAGTCGCACCAGCGTAATAATGTTAAGACAATAAAATGTCTTACGTGATTCTTGAACATTCTCAGAAGATTCAAGGGTGTAAATTCTTATAAGCGCTCTCGCATTGTAATGTGGTAGATGGCGTTACTGACGTTTGAGATACAAAAAAATTGTATGGAAATATGCTTGATAGCTAGATCCTACCTCTATAATGTATGAAATCTCTGTGCAAAATGAACTCTGTCAAATCGAGTTCATCACGGAAGTTGCTACAGATACTTATTCCCTGTTTAAATGTCATATTTTATAAACTTTTGTAACGGGTACCTACATTAACAGCATAGATTCCAAATGGGTTTTAATTTTATCTGAATTGATTATTAGCAAAAACTTATCTCAGAATTGAAATAAAACTATTCTTACGGATTCTATCACGATTAGGTTTTAATTACCATTCCCGACGTTTCGAAGGCTTTGCAGTCTTCGTTGTCACGGGTCAGACAATTTATTTCAATGTATAATATTCGCGTAAACTTATCTCAGAATAATAAAATCAATGTTTAAATATTGAATTTTCTTTTAATTTGCTTTTTCGTCCCGACTCACCGCTTCACCTGCGTGAAAAGATCCGAGACGTTATTGATTAGAATCAGAAACTTAGAAACTTCCAATCAGTAACAAAGTAAATAAAACTGGCCAAGTGCATTCAGTATGTCTGGCCAGACACACTAGAGGGTTCCGAAGGGAAGATAATTGTTACATATTATGATATTATTTTCTTTACATTTTTAAACGTATTTGTACAAAATGTAACAGAGAGGATAAATATTTAATTTCAGACAGACGGACATGACGTAACTAGAGGTATATGGGTTCCTTTTTTGCCATTTGGCTTCGGAACCCTGAAAAGTGATTTTTATAATAAATTCGTACTTCAAAACGTTCTAAGGTAATTTTCATTTCTCTAATGGAAAATTTATTTTAATTGCGTTCAAAATACAAAGCCAGGGAGGAATTAATATAAAATGTTAATCGGTCACACTTTGCATAACTGCATACTTATTGGTTTAATTACTAACGTCATCTCATTCTTGAGGTTGCATTAAGTTTTAAAATATTACGACCAAGATCTCTTTGCTCTCGTTGTTTTAATATGCTTCCTTCAGGATAAATCACACAAATCCGGCTTGATTTGTTAGACCGAGGGGATGGTTAACCGTATTCAAAATCAACTTCAAAATTGAACACTTAAAAGTAAAAAGTAACAATTCCTTGCTGTCTTTGGAGTCGGTGCCTTTACATTTGATCTGCATTGACCCCAGCACCAACTCCAAAAATAGTAAGGAATACTTGTAATTTTTTACTTTTAAGTGTACAGTTTTGACGTCGGTTTTAAGTTTTTGTTAAACTTGAATTATTAGAATTTATTAATAAATTAATTTATTTATCTTATAAAAAAAATCCTAAACGCGTCGTAGTCATCGAATTTTGATTTCTTTTTAGAACATTATAAATGAATTAACTTATTAAGAGGGAATAATTCAAGTTTCGTGGAGCTTAATTCATGTTATTTCATCTGACAGAGGCGAAATGATAAATTCCAACCCCAAGCAACTCATACGTTTCCAAATTGAAGAACTTGACATACATATTGCGATTACCTAACTCGGGATTTAAACCTAGTATCTCATGGTTTTACATACACCGCTACCAGACCACTAAGGTGATAATAATATATTTTTGTAATATTGAAAATTCTTCCACAAGGCATGGCTCAGTCACAGTTTAATTCAATTATTAAAATTTGATCTCATGGTAAAAGCGACTCTACTTCAACTGGTACAAGATTGATATTGCTTGCAATTGAATCTGTAGCCTGAAATGGTAACCATGCTAAGGATTCGCCGTGGATATTCGTTGAGATATGACTACTATGACTAGCGGCGTGTCAAAGCCGTCAAAGGACACACTGTGTTGCTTTGAGTGAAAGAGCAGTGCGAGATATCTCGCTGTATCAACTAGAGCACGCTTACTTCCTAATAAGACCTTTTTATTATTAAATCTCATTCATACATATGCTAATTTTCAAGACTGTTATAATTGGGTCGTTGACTATTTTTTTTTAATTAATTTTATATTAAAACGTCGTCTAATATAGAGATATAAAACAGAAAGAAATACTGAAATATGTTCAAAAAGAAAAAGCTATAAGCTTTTAAAGTTTGGTGTAAAAGTCAAATTGCGGGAAAGAGAAGTATCAGTACAACCACGTCACTCCATAATGGTACGTGAGTTGGAAAGAGATAGCAAGATATCTCGAATATGCCCCCACTCCAGAATTTAAAATATGAATTACTGCCTCATTTTTCAGCCAATTTCGATGCAGTTTTTTACAGAAGGGTTTCTTTTTAGTTTTATTTGCTATTTCATATAAATATGTGTATAAAATCAAATATAGTCAAGTACCCAATTGGCAATATTTTAATATAACTGTTTTTATTGGGTAACGTTTAAGTTTTATATACATATACCTTATTGTAGAGTTACATACATACATACATAAGCCCACGCCAGTATCCCCGAAGGGGTAGGCAGAGGCGCACTAGCGAACTAGAACACATGAATATGTCGGCGCCATATCGGGAAACCACCCATATTCATGGCGTAATACAAAAACACATATCTTTTATATTTTCCAAAAGTCAGTAAAACGAGTCACAGAAGTTCACAACACCACTTATAGCACTTTTTGACAACTAAACTTATTATTACACATTTACACAAAGTAGCACTGCATGTATCAAACATCATTTACACGAAATTACTGTCACTGCTGCTGGACAGCGATGGCTTTAAATAGGAAACTTATAATAGAAATACCGTCCGAGTTTTTGTTAATAATCGATAACATTAATGATTTTCTTTGAAACGAATTTAAAACAAGACAAATAATTATTATAAAAACTAAGAGTTCTCTAGGCCTTTAAATAATGAATTGTTATTAATTCACAGCGTAATTAAAACAACGCTATAACAATGTAACATAAAATTACAGTCGGCGGATATCCGCCAAGCATTATTAATTTAAAGTATGATATTGGTTAATTGTAATCCAAACCTTAAAATCAGATAAATATTAAAATCACTTTAGAGTGATAAAACATAAATTTACGACATGCTTTATAAGTTCAATAATTATTACACAAACATATATCCGGTTACTGAAAGTTACTTTATAACATAGCTTTAAAACAATCTAAACATTCAGATAAAACAGCAAATAATATTAAATGATTAATAGAACGTAATTCACTCCAAAATTACAATGATCTTAGTTTTTCAGATAGTAACAACTTTATATTTTTGTTTCTTAATTGAGGGTGTAATGCAGATGCGCCCATACGGCCATACTGACCGAAGCGCGCTCTCTGCGCTTCTTTAATACTACTAATATTATAAACGCGAAAGTTTGTTACTCTTTCACGCAAATATACTGAATGGATTTCGATGAAACTATACAGTTACATAGAATTTTCACGCGGATAGAGTTGCGGGTACAAGCTAGTCACATAACTAGGAATGTTATCTAAGAGTTAAATAATAAGTAGAGATAAATATAAAATAATCCACATAAAAATACATTAAAAACAAACAGAAAAGCGCGCATAAAGAAAAACCAAATTCATGGCATCACCCATCTCGGGGTTCAGCCATCCAGCAGGCATCATCCATTACGGAATCTAGCCAAATAAAAGGCATCACCCATCACGGGATCTAGCCATACAAAAGGCATCACCCATGCGGGCTCTAGCCACTCAGACCGGGACAAGGATACGCGTGGTGGCCAACCAGCGTTTGAGGAAGGATGTTTTGGATAGGTTTAAAAATAAGTAAACAAAAATAAACTGTAATCCACTCAAAAATATTTTCATCAAAAAGGCATCACCCATCCGGGGTCTAGCCACTCAGACCAGGTTACTAAGATACGCATGGTGGGAATCCAGCGTTTAAGGAGGGATGTTTTGGATAGATTTAAAATAAGTAAACAAAAATAAACTTGAATTCAGACAAACAAACCAAAGGAAAGTCAATTCGCTACATTCTGGAGTAGCATTTTCCTGACCCATGTTACTTGCCCATACGGTCATTTTTCATTTAAAACTGATGGGGTAGGTTTTAAGAAACAGTTACTACAAACCAAATCAGTCCATCTGCGGAGATCGATATTGAAAAGAGGAAAACATAACTCTTCTATGTAGCGCTATAAACACAGTAAGAGTTTCGGAAAGGTGCTTGTTACAAATAGCACCACGCCACGCTATAAAAAAAGCCTGTTGTTTCATGGGCATACCTTCACTATACGCTGCAATATAGAGCAAAGAAGATAATTAGATAAATAGTTAAAAAGAAAATAGTGTTAAAGACTAGCGTGCCATCACAAAGCTTTACCCGTGGGAAAACTTTTTTCTTTTTTTTTTCAAAATCGCTCGTCCATCCTATCCAAACACGAATTATGAAACAAGATTGCTTAGGAAACAACCAAATTCATAGACATAATTCACACAGTAAAATTGTCTCAGTTATTAAGTATAAAAATAAACTATTATCAGGAACTAGGATGGGGGTTTTGAAATAATAGGCAAACCTACACAAATAACTTTTCCGATATGAATGCTTTAGGAACGACCATTTGTCAGGATTTCTCTATTTAAGATCACTTAAATACTTTATATCAAAGACATTCATAAGTGATGTGCTGAATAATAAAAAGAATAGTTTTATTATACTGTAGAGCATGGAGCAACAACTCCCTTAATCAAAACCATTCCTTCTTCCTCCCACCTGACTTTAACCCACCTTAAGGCGTTGTCAGCGCAACACACTTAAGCCACACTTAAACTCTTAAATCAATCAAGACCATCAATAATATAATGAATAATTCAACGAAAAGCTGTATTGCTTTTATAAAAACAATTTTAGTGGGTAGTTTCGCAAATCTGTAATTTTGCAAATCAACAATATGTTGCCTTTTAAAACCATTTCGATCACTATTTTTGAACTTGTCCAATTTTACGTATCCAAAAAGTTTTTCAAAAATAAATTATGAAACTGCGCGCATAACGCATAACTCAATAATAAAAAAATCTGGGTAAATACCTGTACAAGGAAATAAACAGCCTCGACCAGCTCCCGTGATCGATGATTCCGGCCTCACACATTATCCGTGCTGTAGCCATATACTCTGCAGCCTGCACAGTGGCACAACTGCCTGCTTCGTAGATTCCAGAGGTCGTGGCACCGGATCGCCCAGTGTGCGATCCCACCGCTGCTGTCGGCGCCATATCGGGAAACCACCCATATTCATGGCGTAATACAAAAACATATCTTTTATATTTTCCAAAAGTCAGTAAAACGAGTCACAGAAGTTCACAACACCACTTATAGCACTTTTTGACAACTAAACTTATTATTACACATTTACACAAAGTAGCACTGCATGTATCAAACATCATTTACACGAAATTACTGTCACTGCTGCTGGACAGCGATGGCTTTAAATAGGAAACTTATAATAGAAATACCGTCCGAGTTTTTGTTAATAATCGATAACATTAATGATTTTCTTTGAAACGAATTTAAAACAAGACAAATAATTATTATAAAAACTAAGAGTTCTCTAGGCCTTTAAATAATGAATTGTTATTAATTCACAGCGTAATTAAAACAACGCTATAACAATGTAACATAAAATTACAGTCGGCGGATATCCGCCAAGCATTATTAATTTAAAGTATGATATTGGTTAATTGTAATCCAAACCTTAAAATCAGATAAATATTAAAATCACTTTAGAGTGATAAAACATAAATTTACGACATGCTTTATAAGTTCAATAATTATTACACAAACATATATCCGGTTACTGAAAGTTACTTTATAACATAGCTTTAAAACAATCTAAACATTCAGATAAAACAGCAAATAATATTAAATGATTAATAGAACGTAATTCACTCCAAAATTACAATGATCTTAGTTTTTCAGATAGTAACAACTTTATATTTTTGTTTCTTAATTGAGGGTGTAATGCAGATGCGCCCATAAATACGTACTTTGATTACAATAACGAACATATACCTATATATATAAGATTGCAACAATATGATATAGGCCCATGGCCACATTTATGACGTGCATGATGCATCCAGCCATCTATCAATTATCTAGCACGCATCCAATGGGTCCTGTACTGTTACCGAACAAGTTGGTGCATTTGCACTTCTCTGTATTGAGGAAAGAAATAAAATTAATAAACTTTCAGAAAACTTAAATCTGAATTCAAGAAGGGACAAAGAAATATGCTGTCCTGATGCCGATCAGCTTGTCCTGACTCGGAAGTCGGGACGACAAGCATTATGACTAGTCCACTGTCTTTGACTGCAAGGTTTGATTTGCACCAAGTCTTGTTTTTTTGGTATTTCTTGGCGGGATTTTCGCGATGATTGTTTATGCCTAACGCTGCGGTATGTTCATCTCCACCGAACTATAACTACTTAAATTCAACAGCTAGACATCTCTATTTGAGAATAAAACATTCTAACCGTTTACAGAGCAAACAGGCCCATGTCTCATCCGACGGGCCGCGTGCCGCCCGCGGCGTGTGCACGCGCCCTTAAGCCTTCCTCAACTCCGCGCCGCGCCGCGCCGCCCGCCCGCCACTAAACGTCAAACGACGCGATTGATAAGTCACCCGTCTGCACACCCCCATATTTGCACACGGGCCGTTTTATTGCCCCGTGGGATGTTGCTCATTGTTACCACTGCAATAAATACAACTTCGCATTCGCCTATGGGAAATTTTGGTCAACATTTGACAATAATTGACTGTGTGGAAATGTTTACAAAATAAATTTGGATTCAGATTTATAATTTGTACTATAACTTCACATTTTTCCCACAGAATCGTGATGGTAACTTAATTTTCATAGATACTTGCATAAATAATAGGTAGGCAGATAACTTAATAATCAATTGATATCAAAAAGTATATTTCGTTTACTGGGTATTTTCATGAACGTAATAATTTACACCGGACCCTTGAAGAGCAAGTGTATGGCGATACTAAACAAATATACAAGTTAACTTACACATATAACAAAACTATTAACACTGCAGGTTAACTATTAATCAGTAGATACGGAATCACAGTGATAATAACACCTGTTTAAATAAACCAGGGCAGCGCGGTATCTGTCTGCGTAGCACAAATACCTATCCACCATAATTTGGTCAATTTTACAAACATTGATCACCACGCGGATTTGATGACATGTGAAGCTACGCGATAAAGCTAGCTTGCGATATTATTTGCATAATGAGCCTAGAATAAAGAAATGTATAAGAATACCCACGTTTATTTAATAATTTTTATCTAAAAGGTACTTTTTTCGATAACTAGATAAAATGCCATAGAAAATTGTGACTAAAGCTAAATTTTTGACATGTGAATATTAAAACAAAGCTTAATGTACACTTTCAGTGATAACAAAACTAAAGTTAGTCCCATTAGCATATAGAACTAATTCAAGTGGTACTATACTACAAAATTTATTCAGTATTCAGTTTATACTGAATATCGCCTTCCCCGGTTTTAAACATTTTTCATTTCTGCTCTGCTCCTATTGGTCATAGCGTGATGATATATAGCCTATAGCCACCGTCGATAATTGGGCTATCCAACACAAAAATAATTTTTCAATTCGAACCAGTAGTTTCTGAGATATCAATTCCACGTTTTTTATTTCTCATTTCTGCTCCGCTCCCATTGGTCATAGCGTGATGTTATATAGCCTATAGCCACCGTCGATAATTGGGCTAACCAACACAAAAAGAATTTTTCAAATCGAACCAGTAGTTCCTGAGATTAGCGCGTTCAATCAAACAAACAAACAATCAAACAAACAAACTCTTCAGCTTTATAATATTAGTATAGATAACAAGAATAATAGGCTATCCATAGACAACAGACTATCCCTTGGCTTGATATACATATTACCGCGTAAGTATTATAGTGCGACACAAGCATAATATCTAATGCCAAATGCCCAGTCTCACCTCCCCACATACATGTAGTTACGGTGTGTTTACACGTGATGAGCCAATAAATATTTCTAGTTAATGTGTTGTTGTTGGTCGTATTTCTATGTCAGGGGAAGTATTTCCTCTGTATTTCATTCTGTTCTTTCTACCTGCCCTTATCCCACCTTAATGTGGGGTCGGCGCAAGACTCTTAGTCAAGCATGTTGCAGACAGGATTTGGCTAAGTTTTTACGACCGGCCGCCTGCCTGATGTCAACCCCTTCTGGGGGATCCAGTCCCGGGCAAATTAAATTAGAAAATTCGCATTGCCCTACCTGCGAATCGAATCCACGACCTCCCGGTCCACAGTCCAAGGAGGCGACTATTTGATACTAAACTTATAAACGTATCCTGCTTTAGAAAAAAAAGGAATAAGCCTTTTCCTTTATGACGGTATATCACGTGCGTCTTTTTTGCTTCATCATCATTTGCTGGACATAGGCCTCCCCCAAAGATTTCCAGATTTTTGGAAGCGGCTTATTGCTTTTTTGGTTAATGCAGATAAATAGCAGCATTGTTAGCAATGTCATGTTTAATTTGGAAATATTATTCCAGTTTATCTGCTTACCCTTATGCCAATGTTTTACAAATCTTACATATAATTGATTTTTTATTACACTTCAATAATTAATTAACTTCAGTAATAGATAATCCGCTATTTCATGATAAATATTAAAATAAGGAATAAATTAAAGATTTTCACCATAATTTAAAACCAAAATAATGCCATATTCAGCCATATTATTTCAATCGTATAGAGAATTTATTCATTCCATTCTGTGTCTAGGTACTTTGTGTTTTATTATGCGAATACGTAAACGCGTCAACACCTATTCCCCTCACAAAGAGTTCAAAAAACACCGAGTTTAAACAAAGCGTCAAACGTTAGCGTCAATCTTGAGCTCTTTACAAAGGCAATGTATTTTGTCCTCTCCGTCCATCGTGTTTTGCGCTTTTTGCACAACAATCTGTAGTCATTGATGAGACTGTAGAGCTGCCATAGCCTATTAATATTCATCTGTAGGGTTCATTAGAGCAGTCGACGTGTGGACAAGTGGATAGATAATATCAGCGCACGAGGCGTGCGCGCGGCGCGAGTTCCCACGCGTGCGATGCGCGTGCGCGCACTGCCCTCGCACTGGATACCTGTGTAGAATCACAGAATGTTGATTTGTACACGCAGAAGAGACAAAATGTAGGCAAAATTGACTCTGTTTTTATTAAAGATTTTTATTTATTGTAAAAGGGGAGAGTAAGAGGTGGTGACATTTTTGAAGTTGTATATATACACTACACTTGTGAAGTAACTTACTATGATATTAGTATTATGTTAATTTTTTTGTTATGATTATGAAATCACACGTCTGTGAAAGCTTTAAAGACACAAAATTAATTGCAAATTATAAGCAATCTTAAAAGCTGTCTCATACAAATATATGTCATTCACGTAAGTGACGTAGGTCACTCAGTTTTCTTACATCTGACCTAATTACATATCACAAGTCACAATACATCAGGGTGATCTGTCTCTCTTTGAACTCTATGCCAAAATCGCCCTTCAAAAATGCTACAGTGATTCTGAACATGGGAAAAGGACTTGTCGCATTTAAAATGTGTATTTGTAGAGGCATGATAAACTAACCGATAGTTGTAACGGTGCAAAATTAATCGAGCCAAGGGGGTAACATTAGAGGTATATTGGTCTTTGCAAACTAATAACGCTTTGCCATAGTCATGTTCAGCGCATGTTTATCCTGTGATGATAATTTTAATATATTAGCGACAACTTTGAGGGAGTTGGAAGGTTCAACTACCGGGATACGAGGACGCCGTACTAATAATAATGGTAGATAATTTTATTTCTGTATGAATATTGGATAAGTATATTAAGTAATTTTTTTTGTTTCAGAACATACATTTTGATAAATTGTGTAATTTTTAAAAATTTTGTGACTGCTAGAGACGTTGTTATTATTTATATATATTATTTTAGTTATATATATTTTCTCCACTTTTTCTGCCCCATCGGCTATCAGTTTTACGAGCCCAAGTCGCTGGATGCAGGCCGCTTCCAACAGGTCGATCTGGAATTTTTTGGGGGAGGCCAATGAACATAGGTCTTCCTGCACTGCTGGACAGTAGTGGAAGTCCTACGGCTGATGATGCTGATGATGATGTATTTTCTTCAACTAAGGTTGCCTCGGTGGCGTGATTGTATTTCGGTATGACTACCGTCCTAAGGTCTTGGGTTCGATCCCAGGGTCGGGCAAAGTGAAATATGGGTTTTTTGTATATCAGCCCGGAGTTTGGAATTTGTGCCCGATATCGACATAATCACATCTGGAACGGAAGTAAGCTCGGCGAAATGTGGGTGTTCTAGTTCGCTAGTGCACCTCTGCCTACCCCTTCAGGGATATAGGCGTGAGCTTATGTTATGTGTCAACTAATGTTAAGCGATTTCCGGAGTTGTTTTTGTATCCAACAGATTTTAGGAGGGCCCTAAACCTAAAAGTCTAACTTTGGGCCTTGAGCACGAATAATTTCGACAATCGAATTCGTATCGAGTTTGAGTGCACTGAAATCATTATCAATATTTTGTTAATTATATCTATAAATATCTTACAAGATAAACTAACTATACTGTCTCTTCTAGTGATTATCTCGATAAATTATTTGAAATTAAAAATACCTTGTGCCGGAAATTTAAAGCCGGAAACTTCAGATAGGATTTATGAAACATTTCACTAGAAATTATATAAAGCTACTGTCCGCGGTATTGCAATATTCCACGTTACTTTGTAATTAATAAATATGTAATAATAATATTAAAATGCATATAAAATAATTTCATCAAAAATAATACACAATTAAAAACTACTAACCTAAAAATATTTTATGCTATCAATAGGGAACTTGCATGAAATTTTATCTTTAGTTCATTGTAAAAAACTAGGTCTCAAATAAATACACCAGAAACAAAAACATTAAAATATACACAAATCATTGAATTATCGTAAGTCAAAATATGACTTACAAAACCTCGCGCTAAAAAAGGAAGTGACGTCACTGCGTAGAAATGTTAGTTATTTTTTTATATAACGAACTAAAAATTAGGAAGACTAGGACCTCCGAAAACGAATTCACTAATCACCATACTAAACACAACCATATAAGCTCATACATAGCTTATTTTTATTAAAAATTTTCGGCAAAATTGAAAAAATACCCCAACTTAGAAACATTGCTCTAAGTATGATTCTTTATGCAATGACGTCGCTAGGGTTTTGCAGTTACGTTCCATTATACGTAATTTATAAGTAGGATATTGTGTAAAATATCAATTATTTGATACTACAAACATGATAGCACATTTCGTGGATTTGTTTATTGATTTATCAATATAATATTTCGTTAAAATTTTTGTGCAAGTTCCCCATTTGTACAAAAGCTACATTACCTACAAATAATCTTTCTTGCTACTAATTCTGAACTTTTATAGTTTGTGTTACAGTCATTAATAGTTGTTAATTGTTATTAATGGGGTATTTTAGGCCTAATCTCAGTAAATAATTTGCCTGACATTGTCACAGAAAATAAATAAACTATAGGAGCAAATATGAGCAAACTTTGTACTATACAAATGTTGCAAAGACAAGGCTCGGCCTCTGTAGTTTGCAGACGAAGCACTTAAATTAAAGTGATATGAATTGAGAAACAGAATTTAATTGCCTTTGTAGCCGGCCAGTGCGTGTGCCGACAATCGAGATATTGGTGCAGCGAACTGAGAGGCCGATATTGAAATTGTGAACATTCTGAACAAAGCTTTTCCTCCGGGCTCCGACTGGATATTTTAAATTTCCGCGTTGTGCAGCATATAGGTATTGATTTGAATATGGAATATTACTTATGTCTTGTCTCTTGTTCTATCTCAAATATGGAAGAAATAGTTCGAAGTCAGTGAATAAGTGCAAGGTTGAGTGGTAGAGCCACGCTGTAGACAGTAACGGTTCGACCGGTTTGATACCACTGTCTCACAGAAAACCTACGTAAAGTTGGCACTTTAGCCAAGCTGCCGATTGTTGTCGCGTTTCGTTCGGTGAGTGAGATTTCCAGTGGCCCATTTCCCTCCCTCCCTTTCCCGATCCCTTTTCCCTCCCCTTTCATTCCCTCCTTTTAGATCACTTACCATCAGCGGCCTGAGCAGGAAAATTTCTGACAACCGTAAATGTATTCGAACTCGATGCGCGTCTATGAAATTTGTATGAAATATTAACCAAACGTCATCATTGCGCAGCGAACTTGAATACATTTACATTAGTTTGTCGTGCTCGGGCTACAGGTCTGCTCGTTTCAATCTCTGCTATAAAAACAAGTTTCTAACTTTTTGTTTTCTGATTTCTTGACTTAACATTCCACATATTCAGTAGGTAATAATTATGTCGACCTTACTTTCTACTGAGATAAGCTCAAGTGAAAGAAGAAATTCGGTAACAATTATTAGTACTTCATACATAATATGTTTTAATTACAGGTAAAAGTTACAGGATAAATGGTGTGCGTACTTATATTTATGGAAATCCATACATCTGGGCTTTTATTCAGTATGACCATATGAATGCTTTAGGTCGGGTCACGTTGACTTCTGTGGTATCCAATTCGTATGGCAAAATGTTCCCTTTGCCATTATAATGCGCGATATCTTTGCTCATAGATAATTATGCACCTAGTAAGACGTGACGCATTATTAATACAAAAGCATACCCATCTCACCTGTAGAGGAGATCCCTACATAGTTAATTGATATACAGTACAGTTACTGTTAATACATCGGTATGTCAGTAGGTACTTAATCGAAGGTTCGACGTCACATGAGCACCTACTTATTATATTACAATACGATTGACCGAGCGGCTACAAAGCAAGATCTGTGCAATTACAGTTATACAACCCTATAATGACAAACAGGACCGTGGGTACCACATACCAATATCTATTATCTACCTATTAATTAACATGTGTGTTGATTCGTAGCATTGTCCATAGGTAGTTACGCATGACAATACCATCAAGGAAATCTATGACAGGCTAGCCTGGTTAATTATAAAGGGCCTTACTTAAAACAGCATTTTTAGCTGAGCAAATGGTTATGAATAACCTGTCACTTTTTTCCTTGCATTACATTGTTTGAAAATGAAAGGGACAACCTATGGTCTAAAGATAAGCAGCGCTTAAATATTTTTATAAGTAAGGGACAATATGTTATATAACGATATAGGGCCTTACTTATAAAAACAGTTTAGCTGAGCAAATGGCTAAGAATAGCCTGTCACTTTTTTTCTTATGTCATATTGTTTGAAAATAAAAGGGACAGGTTATTCTTTACCATTTGCTCAGTTAAACTGTTTTTATAAGTAAGGCCCATACTGTGAATATAGATATTGAAAGGTTTTTAAAGGCTTGGCAGCGCTATGTGGTTGGTATTTTTACAGGCAACAGGTAAAATTGATATAACAAAATCTCTATTCTTCAGGCGATTGCTTATTTTATGTATGTTCGCCCTATCAAATTCTCATACGAAAGAATGACCTAAGTCTGTATTTAGAGCATTCTTTCGTTTATACTAAGATAGCTTTTGTTCATTTGTCTTAGACTCACCTGAGTTCAGTTAGGCTGTAGTCCGGGGTTAGGGTTCGAACCCATGCTGGTTAAAGCTGTTTTTCACCCAGAATGATAAAAAACTAAGCTAAATCACATAAGTAGAATGCTTAAAATTGTGTAACACCAACCCCACATGAAGTGGTATAAGGGCAGGTGGAAAGAAAATGGGATAAACTCAACTTAAAAAAATCATGAAGGCTCGAATTGACGATGTTCCACATATTTTATTTTAAAAGTTTATAAGAGTTTATTTATACTCTATGTATTTGTATTACCTACGTGCGTAACTGTAAAGATGAGGAAAGATAAAAAAACTCGAAAGTCCTCGCTCGGAGCAAAGGAAAAACGTGGCTAAATGCAATATTAAGTATCGTTTGTTTGTTTTCGCGAGGACCGTGGTACCGAGGCTCCGAGCAATATAATACGGGGCCACGAAATAAGGACAAACCTCGCTTCCCTTAAATATGGAATATTGACTGATTTGGAGTGTTGGTCACCCTAGGCCCAATGCCCCCCCCCCCCTTTCCTAATCCCTATCTCCCTCCTTTTATGTCGGCTACGCACCCATGATTCTTTTTGTATCTTGGATGTCTATGGGCGACATTAATCACTTACCTATATACTCATTTTCCAGTTTCTGCTACAACAAAGCCTTAGTAGTCCTAGTACTAGCTGCTGCCATTTCTAACTTTATGTATTTTTAATCCGCTTAAAAAATGAGGAATTGCGTAATTTCTCTGTAGGTATGTTCGTTCACCGATTCGCCTCCTTGGTTAGCTCTCCTACTGGCTTCTTTAGTCTGTAACCTCTGTGTTTAGGAGTGTGCGTGTGATCATTGAGTATATTCAATTTTAACTAATTCTTAGATTTCATGTAATTCATTTCAAATAAATTGATTTAGACCCATCAATCAAAAAAATATTTCAGGATTCACGCCGCTAGTTTAATGACCTGCGTCATATTGGTGTTTTAGAGGCGGGCGCCCCACTGCTTGATTACATCTTGGTTGCTGGAGCAACCGGCTTGCCGTAAGTATCTACATTACTTTCGAGCCGGTAAGACGTTGTTAAAAGCTGGAGACTAGAGAATCGACGGCGCGACGTCGGCGGCAGAGGCCCTCAGAAATATATTGCGCACAGGAGATACCTCATTAAAAGTATCGTAATATATGTTTCTTGCGAACAATACGTTTTGTTATGTGCTGTGAAATAAAATAATTTTCATTGAAAAATGTGATTAAGGGCGACTCATACTAATCTCTCGATTACTAAAAACTCGATTTATCCTACAGCTCAATCTTATCTTTAAATTAAGATTTGGCGAAAAATAGAGATTAGGCGCGGAGCTACAAGTGATGTTAAAAAAAATCAGACATTGTTAGTGAAATAATGATTTACTAAGACGACTTGTATTTTTAACATTGTCAAGTGCTACATGGTTCAGTTAATTAGTAGATGCGTGTATTTAATAGTACTAAATATTAATTAGTAATAGTGATTTTTTAAATATTATATGATTTGATACTACTCTCCAAATAAACGAAAAAAAGTGGCTCTCTTTTGCGTCAGTGTGTGAAATTTTCGGTGATCAATTGCCCGCAACTTTTCTCAACCCCTATTCCCCTCCTATTAAGTTGGCATTGTATCTAAGAGATCGTAAGAACTGCATCTTGCAACGTCAAGAAACATTATTTCGGCTTAAAAACAAACTATAACAAATAAATATTATATATATATAACAGATAAATATTATCTTTAACATTTTAATATACGGATGAAAGCGTGTGTAATGCAATACAAATTTTCAAGCAATGTTTGCGGAGTGCATACAATGCATTCGTATTGACCACTTGACCTCACGATGAAGCAGTTGGTCAATTCGGACGCCCCGGCCTTTCTCAGTGGGTGTTCCTAGAGCTTTGTAGTCTCATTTTTAATTTACAATACAGCATAAGCCCACTACTGTATCCCTGAAGTAGGCAGAGGTGAACTAGAGAACTAGAGCACCCATATTTCACCGAGCTAATTTCTGTCCCAGATATGATGTCGCTATATCAGGCACAAATTTCAGATCCCTGGTTGACACTGACTAGATAAACACAATGTCACTTTACCCTACCGGGGATCGAACATGAGGTCTCAGAAGGGCAGTCGTACTGCGCTTGCAATACAACAACATCACCGAGATAATCATTTTTGATTATTTTGACTAATTAGTAGTATAGTAATCTGGTAAAAGTAGAATGACATATGTTTAGCGAATCTAAATATTACTTCTTGGTCTAAATTCTTCTTATTTTACTTGCCCTTATACCACTGTGGGATCGGCGCAATACATTCATTAAGCATGTCGTGGAAAACACTCGGCTTTAGATTTACAACTGGCTTATGCGTCTGATGTCAACCTCTGGGGCAAATCATGTTAGAAAAATCGCTATTGATTTTCGCACCATGACGGCGAGTAAAACTTTTTGAGGTTCAAACCCATATACTTTATAACTATCATATACTCTGCTCGAAACATTATCTTCAGTGGCGGCGTTAGGCATCGGCGACCGCCGCCTAAGGGGGCCTCGCACCAGCCCACGATTGGAAGGAGACCTCATAGGACAAAGCCAATATAATTTTTTCCGGAGAAATCAATGGGCCTCTCAAAACTAATGTTGCGACGTTCAATTTCGGTCTAGCGCCGCCACTGACTGTCTTCAATCACACTACGTCTTATTACTAAAAACAAGATAATTATCATTTATAACTTCGAGTCCTATCGACGATATCAAAAGTTGTCTATGTCAAAGAATTGCCCGTTAACGCACTTAATTATTAGGCGTTCATAATTAAAGTTTCTTTTGGAAATTATTTACATTCGAGATGCAATAATGTCGTAAATACAAAGAATGTTGAATCGCCAGAATTGTTAGGTACAATAAATCTATGGATATTTGGCGATTGTTTGCGATATAAGACGAGGCACACGACGCCCCGGGGCTCTACATCTCCCATATTAAACAAAGGTTCGCATCAAGTGGCCTAAATCGAAATAAATTGAATTTTTCCCTTTATTATGGGAAAAATCACCGTTTTTATTACCGAATGCATTGACAGTTTTAGATAATATCGTTACGGTACCAGCGAATATACACCTATAATATGGGAAAGCTATTATTCTAACAGATTTTCCCAGGAGTGGATCCTCTAGAGGGGGTTGACGGCAGGCACTCGGTCCTATAATCTACCTCAGACCTGCTTACAAATCATACCGAAAAGATGCACAAACAACAATCAATCGTGACCTCAGTCGTACGCCATTCAACACAACTAGCAACAATTAAAACTAAATAAAAATCAGGCGAGTCGGAAACATTTAATCATCGTGTGATATCAATGGCCCGTTGTGTGGGGCGCTAAACACAGGAGCGTGGCGCTTTTTGCCCGATTTGATCCGAGGGGGCGACATGTGGCGCGGCGTGACGCGGCAGTGTCGTGCCGGACCACGTGACGCCGTGACGTCACAAAGCTCAGATTAAACTCAACTCAGCTGGATACTTTCACTGATGAAATTATAAGCATGTAACTAACATTACGTATATCTATCCGGTAATAACAGTACTTACGCTGCTGCAAGATGCATGTTTATTTATGTTTTTTTAAGACACAAAAATTATGGAATAGGTACTATGAGGTCACAAATCTCACAATATAATGATCACATGTCGCAAAATAACGTTTGAGCTACATCTTCCGAGTCGTCGACATTGTCTCTATTTCAGCTGTTGTCAGGGTATGGTACCTATTTATTACTTACCTATTTACATATTATATTCATTTTGGGTTCATATAATATGAGATCAGCAAACTTCATTTAGGTTTCCTGCTATAATTTAGTGGATCAGATCTTATCGCCTTCTTGATCTAGATCCAGAAGCCTACATGGAGATCCTGAATTCCACTTGGAATCCCAGTTCGAACCAGAGGGGCGTTGACGTCAGGCAGGTGACCGATCATAAAAATTAAGTCGAATCATTTCAACATGTTACGAGCAGGTGGAAGATTAACGCTACCATTTACATCTTTTGTTAACTACCAAGTAACCAAGACTGTATATTTTAATTTAATAAAAACTATGAAATGATATACATACTTTACTGTATATGCACTGTTATCTTCTTCTGTCGACTATGTCAAAAATTAAAATCAAAAACAAAATAATTCGTGATTTATTGCGTCATACCAACTGACAGGTGAAGCACACAAAAATATGAAAATGATTTAAAAAATGTATACCTACGTAAATCCAAAAAAAATATTAATATAATTTAAAAAATGATATTTCCTTAGTCCAAAGTTGTTTTTTTCTTTTATTCGGAAACACATAATATTTAGACGCAAAAATGGCAAGGTAAGTTTGATTTCCAATAACGTCGTCATCTCCCGTAACCGTAACATAAAATATCCCGCATATTGTATATTTTAATTTAGAGCTCTGCGTTTTCCTGCTTTAGTACAAAAATGAATATCATATTCTTCAGAGGTATTTTATTGTATTTAACAAAGACTTCTATGTGTTTACTAGACAAGCTGTTTCGAAGTAAAATTGTGGTACATGACGGCGACGGTTGTGTTTGACGGTTCACGTTTATGGAAAAGAGCAGATTTCTGTAGTGAGTTGGGGTCGAATTAACAGAGACTTAGTGCGCAATTCTATGTACCGAACAGCCAGTCTAGTAGTATACATAAGTCTTTAATAATAATAAATAAATAATAATATTAGCCTTGTAATATTACTGTCCCACTGCTGGGCTAGGGCCTCCTCTACTAATGAGAGGGGTTAGGCCTTAGTCTACCACGCTGGCCTAATGCGGGTTGGTAGACTTCACATACCTTCGAAATTCCTGTGAAGAAATTCTCAGATATGCAGGTTTCCTTACGATGTTTTTCTTCACCGTTATAGCAAGCGATATTTCACAATGAAAATACACTTAACATAGAAAAGTCAGAGGTGTATTCTCCATTTTGGGGTTGGCCTCGAACCTCCGACACTTGTCTCGGCAGTCCGTACCATTCCCAACTGAGCTATCGCTGCTTTGTACATAAGTCTTTGGTATTTAATAATTCTGACGATGTGTTTTGATATTTGATACCCTAGATATATGGATACGTAGAATGAGTAATTCTACGTCCATGTCGAATAATAATATGAATTATTCATAATTTTTGTAATGTATTCATGTACATTAAATGACTCATTAAATCATTGTATTTCCCTATAACAAAAATACTGATGCTATCAATAATTCGCATCTTGACATGGCTATGTTTCAGTATTATATTTAGGTACAACACAATACATTAATTAATTGCTTATTCGATGAACACCAGATATTAAAGTAGCCATCTTCTGTTTAATTTTATGAAATACAATGTCAGTTCTACTAAAATTAAGCATGCGGAATCGTTATTACGTGCAAAATGATATTACAAAACCGGTTAAGTCTTCGGCTTATTTCATTTTCCCTTTGACATTTGCACAACATAGCAATGTTAAAATATTTCAGGATATTGCTTTTACTAGATTTAACACGTTTGCTACCGTTATTTCAATATATAGCCCCTTATTTATAAAAAAATACGCGCTTTTTATCTTTGAGAATAGTTTGTCCCTTTCATTTTCAAACAATGTGACGCAAGGACAAAAATGACAAACTATACTTAAAGATAAGAAACGCGTTAAGACCCATGGGTATTAAGACTGATTTGTTACACATAACAATATTTGTTATATGAGGTCACACCATATGTCAGACAGACAAGAACCTGAATTACCTAGAAACTACTTCTAAAATCGTTTCTGTCCAGTTGTTGTACGTGCAGTGGCGCCAGCAGCGGTGTCAAATCCAGCTTGCCTCTCATATGTCTTGTACCGAGAGATGACGCGCGCCATCCAGACCAAGCCACGCCAGGGAAGCCTCGGCCTGCCTCCGCGGGCACCGCCGCCCAGAGCGACTTCCAGCTTCTCGATGAGGAATATATCAAAAAACATTTCAAATTACCACAAAGGTCGCTGTACCTCGACCCATTTAGGTATTCTCTTTGTCAGTTTATGCTCATTGATAGGCGAAAGTGTATTCATTTCACTTTCACATTCACATTCCTATTTTACTACATCTGTAGCTCAACCATGAGTATGTTGCACGTATTTACGCGAGTGAGGATTAAAATATTTGTATGGAAAACGTCAGTTCCCCGCGTAACCGCTAGAGGCGTTCGGGTGTTTGTCATACAAATATTTTACTGAGTCGCTAGCGAGTAATGTCAAAAAAACTCATGGTTGGCCTACAGGTCTTACGTAGTAGGTAAAGATACTACTAATTCCAGTCACCTGCAAATTAAGCGGCTCTGAAGGTGACTGCTGACTTTATACTTACCTCTAATGATTTTTTGTAGTTGTTATCACCTCGTGTGTTTTTCAGACGTCCATTAATCACTTTTCCTATGACCCAAGAGGATTCCAAGCATTTTAACTTGGCACGTAAATATAAAACTAACCAACAGATTCTAGACGGCTATTTAGATCCAAGCGAAGCGATATCGGCGCCCAGTGTGTTTGTAAGTCTTATAGTTATACTTAATTAATGTTTAAGGGCCACTTGCAGCGCTATTACTAATATAGAGCTAAACCTAAACTCGATTTATCATACAGCTCACTCCGATCCTAAAATCAAGTTTTGGAATAAATATTGGAGAGCTGCAAGTGGCCCTAAGTGTTTAATTTTATTTCCACCAACAATCGAAATCTGCAGAACATAAGTACCTACATATGTAAGTTAGTTGCCTAAAGTCTCACAGTGCACGCTAAGGCCATTTTGATGGCCGGTAGACCATTTCCAAGCACGGGAAAAATACACCAGAGTGAGGTATAAAATGTGTTTCTCTCTCTATGAAAGAATAGCGTGAACCGTAGCGCTAATCGCGGAACCCTACAGCTAGCAATCTATCTAAGCTGAAATAATATTGTCTGGTTAACAAAATTAAAACTGTTACTACACAGCCGTATGCGAAGTCAGAAACAGAAAAACGCAAAGACAGCGAAGATGATGAAGAAATCATTTACATTCTTCAACTACCAGACTGGGGATTTAAGTGTCCTCTACATAACCAAACTATCAGGACACCGAGGTAACTATAACATGAAAACATTCATATCGCCATAATGTTACGGACAACATATATATTTTATAGCAGAGACTGGCAAACAAGCAGATAGGTCACCTGATGGTATGTGATCTCCACCCCCCCCATAGACACCGAAGACACTAACGGCCGGTTTCAATAAACGATCTCAGTTTAGAGCGCAGATATTATGAATTAAATCAAGTCATTTGACGGAGTCATGTTCAAACTGTGTTCTTATTGGCTAATTTTTGTAATCTATCTGCACATTCAAACTGAGATTGTTTATTGGAACCGGACGTAAAAGAATCATGAGTGCGTTGCCAACCTAATAGCAGGGAATGGGGAGTGGGAAAGGGCGGGAGTATTGGGCCACCGGAAATCTACTATATTTACTTATAAATTATCTATGGCAGAAAGACTAGCAAACGAAAAGGCCTCAAGTATATATAGGCATATCAGTAATCTAAAACACCCATTAATGCTATTATAATGTTTAAGTACATTCAAATTTCGCCAGCCAAGGCCAGTAGGGGTTGGGGGCGGTTTGGGTAGAGGGGTAGTCGTTTTGGTGTGATTACTAAACCCCGGAACAGGACAATTCACCGCAACTCAAAGCATTTTCGAGTCCATGGGAAGGGGCCAGCTGCTCCTTTTGCCCCACATTTGCATTGCCTTCGCCGTAACAGATATCAAAAGTTACGGGTGTATTTTCAACAAATTTTATAAAAGCGGTAAGACAACGCCATCTAGTTTGCGAGCATTGTAATAAATTCAATGGGGTTTAAGTAGATGTGTGCCTACGAGTTTTCTCGTAGCACCACAGCTCCATCCCCCTGATGACCGAACACTGCAGAATTTATCTTATCCACTATGTACCAAACTATATAATAATCTGTGTGTACTCACTACACAGTACCTACTTTGATTGTAACAGGTTTTGATAACCATCTCAAATTACTACCACCAGCTACCGCCATCTAGTCATAAATCACTTGAAACTTATTGTGTATGATTGTTCCATAGACGAATTTATACATCGACGTCGTTATAAATCGTACGTGGATTGTTCCATACATAGGCTCATGACTTTATCCCCGAAGGGGTAGGCAGAGGTGAACTAACGAACAGGAAAACGCATATTTCGCCGAGCTCATTTGCGTCCCAGATGTGATAGGTGGCGAGCATATCGCTATGTCGAATGCAAATTGCAGAATTCGTGCTGATACAGTGTAGAAAAACACAATAAAACTTTACCTGACCTGGGGATCGAACCCGAGACCTAAGGATGGTTGGTAATCATACCGCACACGGATTTTAATTACACAACAGACATTTCACAGAAATAATATCGTCAATTTTACAGGTTCATATGGCACTCGTGTAAGAAACAAAAGAAAGAAAAGGGAGGTGAGCCGAAACGTGGAGGGGGACCACTAAACAAACCCAAACCATGGCTGCTAAGCAGACACACAGATTTTGATTTACTATCTCAGTGGTAGTGTTAATATGTATTCCCATTCCCAGTGGTAGTGATAATAATATGGATTTTTATATAAAACCAACTCTGTTTGATATTGATACATATTCTGTTATGGCGTAATAAAATATTGGAACATACCAATTCTCTTTATTATGGCAAACATGCATGCTATTATGGCCTACATCATAGGTATCGGCTGATGGTATGATTGACTACATGTTATAATTTACTACTAATTTGTAGTTTAATAAGTAGGTCAACTAGGCTCTGGAAAAGGCCTCGTTCGCACGAGAGCTTTTCCAACGTTCTTTATAAAAACGATAAAATGCGACAATTTGTACCAGTTGTAACTATAGATAAAAGAAGATAGAGGATAGGACATAACTACCAAAAAATGAAGCATTCCTAATCTTAGTTCCTAATGTATGGAACGAAACCAATATGGCGACTTTGCGAAAGAACGATACCATTACAGGCATCTTCTTGATATTCCGAAATTAGTATTATTGTAAATAAAACACCGTATTTACAATAAAATCTATAAGTATTTATACATGTAATACGACTTACATGTAAATAGTCGCGAAATTAAAATAGCGGAACCAGCTTCTTATTAAACACGTATTTTTTGTAGTTAGACCGGATCCTCTTATTTTTTCTTTAGTCATTGGTTGTAAAAGACCCCTAGACAAAAGAAGATAGAGGATAGGGCATAACTATAGTCGGATTGCTAATTAGAGTAAACTGACAGATCGAAATGTCACTTTTCAAAACAGTGATTGATTTAGTTCAATCTTTATCATTCAAAGAAATAATAACTCGGCACTAGTCTCGAAAATTAGAATTTTATTGCGTATTTTTTTTGAAATTACAGGTTAACCCTTCATCTAAATGTCTGTGTTTGTAATGTAATTTTGCGTAAATAATCACAACATATACGCGAAATAATAACAATGAAAATTACAAATATTACTTTTATTATTTGAGAAAAATTACGTTCCGCGCATTCATATCTATTATAAATTTTATTTTTATTGAATCATAATTATAATCTACTATATAAAAATAAGTCGGGTTTTCCTTCCTGACGCTATAACTCCAGAACGCACGAACCGATTTCCACGGTTTTGCATTCGTTGGAAAGGTCTCGGGCTCCGTGAGGTTTATAGCAAAGAAAATTCAGGAAAAATTTCAACAGAAAAGCGGGAAAATCTTTTTTCACATACAGCGCCATCTCTGATACATAGCATGTACTACAAACCAATATTTTAAGTAGTTGGCGCCGGTGCGTGAAAAAAGTTTTTCCAGATATTAGAGATTTCACAGACGGGGTGACAATCGAGCAGACAGATGGGGTGACCGACTGGGTGACAGACGGGTGACAGACGGGTGACAGACAGGTGACAGACTAGGTGACAGATGGGTGACAGACGGGTGACATACAGGGTGACAGACGGATGACACACGGGTGACACACGGGGTGACAGACTGGGTGACAGACGGGGTGACAATCGAGCAGATAGATGGGGTGACCGACGGGTTGACCGACAGGGTGACTGTCGGGGTGACCGACGGGGTGATGGACGGGGTGACTGACGGGGTAACTGACGGGGTGATGGACGGGGTAACTGACGAGGGTACTGACTGGATGACTGACGCGGTGACTGACAAAAACGGACCAAAGTAGATCATCTCATTACCTCCTTTAGAATTATTGGATTATAGGTGCCTACAACTCATTCTGTCAACCCTCTCTCTCCTACGCAGACGAAGTTGCGCGGGTCAGCTAGTTCTACTATAATTATCGCCCGGTTTCAATAAACGATCTCAGTTTAGAGTGCAGATAGATCGCGATTATGAACCAATTAAATTTGACGGAGTCATGTTCGAACTGTGTTCTTATTGGCTAATTGTTGTAATCTATCTGCACATTCGAACTGAGATTGATTATTGGCGTTAGACTATAATTCAGTAGACATTCAGTACTAATCACACATAAGGCAGGAATTACGACTTTGAGTTGGACTTTAGAAAAGGAAAGAATGAAATGGTTCACTAAATTGAAATGTTCAAATAATCTTGATCTTTTTACTGCAGCACTATATAAATTTCATGAAAATGTGGCCTCATTCGACGTCCTCTTATTTTTTCTTTAGTCTTTGGTATGACCGCAACATGTGTAGATTCGCGAACGTTCGTTCGGTTGGTGTGTAGACACCATTAATGCCGGGTGTTGGGCGTTTTTCGTTAAGATACTTTGGGTCTAGTCCGTCTTTGTCTCTTGCGCTAAAACATTACACAAAACATTTTTTTTATCTATGGTCTATTGTTCTACGAGCTGGAGGCAGCTAAAATAGTTGTTTAGCGTATGTGTTTTTGTGTAATGTTTCGAGAAAAACTAGTGCAAGAGACGCGGCTTTAGTTACAGAACGTGTTTTTTGGATACTTTTTCAAACAAAACACTAAAACACATAGGCAAAACATTGATTTTAGCTGTCATCTGCTTGTAGAACCGTAGAACAATGGACCATAGATAAAAAGTGCATGTTTTGTGTAGGTGTTTTGTGGAATGTTTTAGTGCAGGAGACCCGGCTTTAGTCTAGTCCGTATATGAGTAAACTTTGTTACAAAAGAAGTAGGTACATATATTTGATGGTCAACTTCATAACATCAGATTGCCGTTAACGGTGTGCGGGTGCAGTTCTCAATTTTACTCTCACCTAATTACGGCAAAAGAAGTAAAACTTCAACAAGGCAAGCAAAGAGTATAAGGCAAGAATGATTTTAAAGCACTCATTAGCACTCTTGCCGGGTACACGCCCACTGAACGAACGTTCGCGAATCTTCGCTGTTGCGTTCATGCAAACAAACCTTCGCCGTAGTGTGAATGCAACAGCAAGGATTCGGGAACGTTCGTTCGGTTGGTGTGTACCCGTCGTCATAATATGAACAGACGTGTTCTGAACGTTTTTTTAAAGCAGTTAGGTTTTGAGTCAAAACCTTTGATGCAGGACCGTCTTAAGGCCCCTAAGGCTCTAAGGGCACGCAAGAATTTTGGGCCTCCCTGAATAAAAATAATTATTTTTATCAATTAAAATTGATCGTGTAAGAGGATGTAGTTACTTATCAGCATTTTGAGAAGCACTGTGAGGTCGTGGGCACTAGACACGGGTCCCGTGTGTCCGGTTAAGATGATACTGCTTTGACGCAACGTTTATTTAACACTCGTGAGTATTAGGCCTTAATTCCGATATCGACCAAAGAGGACTTGTTTACTATAATTTTTCTTTAGTAAAAAAGATAACATTCTCTTTGTTTAGTACTACCTACTCATGTCAATCATGTCAATCGTTTATAAAAATATAATTTGAAATATGTTAAAATAAAATAGGTTAAAATATTTATTTTAAATAAATTTAAACTGCTTCATAATTTCGAACACAAATAAATTAACAGCAAAATATACCTAATATAACAGCAATGGCAAATAAAGAACTAGTGGCAAAACTTGCCAACGTGTAAGTTAACTCTACGTTGGTTTTTGTTCGGAATTCGTACTCGTATAATGCGAGTACAATTTTTTTTTTTTTTTTTTTATAGCAGAGATTGGCAAACGAGTAGATGGGTCACCTGATGGTAAGTGATCTCCACCACCCATAGACACCCAAGACACAAAAAGAATCATGGCTGCGTTGCCAACCTAAAAGGAGGGAATGGAAGGGGAAGTGTACTTAGATTTATTAGGTACTTATAACAAAGTACGAGCAGCCGGGTCACCTGTCAGTGATCTCCGCAGCTCATGAACACCTACAACATCAACTTGACACCAACACGTCTTTGAGAAGGGATTTTAGAACTTTGAATTGGATACTAAGTATCCAATTCAAATTGACTATGTTTGACTTTATACCTAAGCTTTATACACATTTTTATATGTAATAGGAAATAAAACAAAAATAATTCTTTCTATAAAAACCGTCGAAATTCGTTGAAAAATTAGGCAGTAATACATATTTTAAATTCTGCAGTGAGCAAGAGTGGTGTAGTGGGCGTAATAAAGTTATCTGGCTGTCCCTTTCCAACACATACATCGTTATGGTCGTAACGTGATTATACTGATACTTCTCTTTCCCGCATTATGAAGGTTACATCAAACTTCAAAGTCTTATAATTTTTATTTTATTTTTGAGAATATATCAATATAATTTTCTTCTAATATAATTATCTTTTTTTTCCAACAGGTCAATCTGGAAATCTTTGGGGGAGGCTTATGTCCAACAGTGGACGTCCTATGGCTGATGATGATGAATTTTCTTTGTGTGCTATGTTTTAGGATGAGGTTAATCTTACATAAAAATAATTTAAAAAAATGTCTATTGGGTACTTGACTAATATTTTTTTATTAATTTTATATGAAATTAACGCCATCTAAAATATAGTATTGAACGAATTATAGAAACATTCTCAAAGATAAAAAAGTTAAAAGCATTTGAAATTTGGTGTAACCGTCAAACTGCGGAAAAGAGAAATATCAGTAAAATCACGTCAGGGCCATAACGGTACGTGCGTTAGAAAGGGATAGCAAGATATCCCCACTACGTCCCCACTTTTGCTCATTGCAGAATTTAAAATATGAATTTCTGACTCATTTTTCAACCAATTTCGATGCAGATTTTACAGAAGAGTTTCTTTTTTGTTTTATTTGCTAGTACATATAAAAATGTGTACAAAGTCAAACATAGTTACCCAATTGTGTGGAGCGTAGTATATTTTTTAGATTTTTAAATAAAAACAGTGGACCAAAATAAGGGAGTAAAGAGCGGTCAGTGCGTCATCCGTTCTATATTGGTTTATCATAACATTAAAGAAGCACATTTACTAGCACGAGAACTGACTTTATTAATCTAAGACGAGAACATACCGCGTGAACATAGACAGAGCATTCTAAAACTATTAATTATAAAGAAAAATTACTTAGGTGTGGTGTAATGTGCTTAAAAATATCTACATGCCCTCAAGTGGACAGTGTTTGTTTAGGATGATTGGAAGTCTCTGAGATGATCATAATTGATATGAACTGTGCTGTAAGTAAAATTAAGTGTTTCTTATTACAGTCCTTTGGCTAAACCTGGATTTGATGCCCTGGACGTAACTGCCCCAGTCTTAGTTCAGATGAACCCTGCTGGAAAATGGGAAAATACCAAGCCTGGAACTTTGGATGAAGAACGTCTAAAGGCTGTTGTGCAACATTTAGTAAATTCGAAGGCGGTGTCTGCTGCACAAAGTTATTGTTGCCAATGTGCTGAAGAAAGCCAGGTGAAATGTCATTTGTAAGGGTTTATTAGAACGATGTAGATACTCTTAAATCCAAAAATATGATTCATAGTAGAGACTGGCATAGATGGCATAATGTATATCTAAACAATCCTATGGTAATATAGATTGGGCAGAGGGAGGGGAGGTTTGGATCATCGTATGTATCAATTTCACTTACCGAATGATAGGCAACAGTGAGCTATAACTTTTTATTGTGTTTCTGTTAAGCCGTGTCTCCTGCACTAAAACATGACACAAAACACCTTCACAAAACAATGTTTTTCGCTATCTCCTAATCATGGAACAATGGACCATAGACAAAAGTAAATAGCAAAACCATGTTTTGTGTAGGTGCTTTGTGTAATATTTTAGTGCAGGAGACGCGTCGGAAGACAAATGGTCAAACAGGTACCTATATTCATGCTGTAGACGTAACGGCCTATACTCTAAAGAGTAGCTCTACGCAAAACAGGAAACTATAAAAAACAGTATTTTTTCCATACCTGTTGTAACTCAACGCAATCTTTGCACTTAACGAGTTTATGTGTAATATTTAATTTTTGTTTTAGAAAGCTGGCACCAAATCAAATTACGTGCCAATAATAATGATGCCTATATATCCGGCGGATGATTGTCCATTTGATATGGAATGTGAAGTTAAAAAGATGAAAGAAGCCGAAGTTAAACCAACTAAAAAAAAAGTAAAAGAGGATCAAGCAAAAGACTCTGATAAGGAAAAAGACAAGAAGAAGATAAAGAAAAGAGGCTTTGTCATGCAAAGACTTACCGATTTTGATCTATTGTCGCAGTGGTAGCACAACTGTGCTTCCATTAAAGCAGTGGAAAATGTATTTGCTAATAATCGTAGTAGTGCGAGTTTTGGTGTCTTCTAATAATTAGAAAAGTGAGATATTAACTTTGAATTCATGTTGTTTTTATTTAGGTACTATATTTGTGATCGGCACTCTGCTGCTGCGTAAATGGTAAACCTAGTCGTATCCACCTTAACTCTCAAGATTTGCATTGCTCACAGGGTTGGTATCATAGATATAAACTCATAGGTGGGGTGTCAAACGTCAATGGCGGGACCGAAATAAATATAGGATTATTATAAATGAAAAGTGATTAAATTATATGTGTTACCGTTAGTGCTTTAGAATATAAATGAGTATTTTTAGAGTATTACAAGGTCTCATTGGAACGATACCTTTGTAAATCAATAGATGGCTGCAATCACTACAACTAGAAAACTAAGATGAAAATTCACGTATTTATATATTTTTATTTAGATGCTTTTGATGCAATAATATGAATAGAATATATGTTATTTTTCTACCGATTGGCATATAAAATCAAAGACTTTATACACACTTTATAATTGTATAAAGTATGTATAAAGTCTTTGATTGATATATATTGATATAACATAGATTTGAAATATCACGGATAGAGAGATAAACAAATTGGGGTTAGTTATGTGAAAAAGTGCATATTTATGGAAATTCCCGCTTTTATATGTGCTCTTTCTATGGATTACACAGGTAACAGTAACAATTACGTTTAATAAATACGCAATTATATGGACAAAAGTCTAAATTAAAAAAAAAAACTAAATTATATTATTCAAGTTGCGCTAAGCCCTTTTACGTCCGGTTCCAATAAACAATCTCAGTTCGAATGTGCACTTAAATTACAAAAATTATCCAATAAGAACACAGTTTGAACATGACTCCGTCAAATGTCTTGATTTAATTGGTTCATAATCGCGATTTATCTGCACTCGAAACTGAGATCGTTTATTGAAACCGGCCGATAGCAGTTATAGCATTCGTAAATTATTTAATCAACCATCTCGCTCTAACATATGGAAAATCTCACTTCTCTTTTTATTCGCCGATCTATGAGACGTTATTCGACTGAGATAAATCTATGGTTGGTATATTGACAAAAATAAATGAAAATGCTCGATTCAGACCATAGCGCGGCGCGCTGGTTTGAATTTGGAATAGTGTTCGCGTTTTACGGCCGCAAACTCTGAAGCGAACTTAGACACATCACAGAATCTATAGAACAAGCCAACAAGCCGTGAGGCAAAGAGGCGTGAACACCGTGAATAGAGGTAAAAACCATTCACATTCACGTTTGCGCCGTTCACGGGTGGTTCACGGCGTGCGTCTGGAGTGGGCTTAGGACAAAAAGGTACATAAGACGAGGCTGTATGTGCTAGATACCTTTGCCTCCTCGAAAGGAAAAATTGAAAAAAAAAAATCTCTTTGGATAGAATGTGACCATTTAAAAAAAATGTTATTAAAAAAAGGCAAAATTATATTTTGTCTATGATCGATGGCCTACCACGGTGTTTGAAGTCGATGAAATAAATGCACATTGCTATTTATTTTTTTACATTTGATCACAACTTCAACAACTATGTTACAAAATAAGATAAACCAATGATATTACCAACAGCCAAGCAACAAATCTGAACCAGGTGAGTGGTTTTAAATCTTGGGAGCGTACGTGGGGCACGTCCGTGCAATTAGTTCTTTCGTAGCTCACACCACTTTTTGTGTTTTCACGCCTTTCAAAATCCCAGGCGGAGCTGAGTTAGGCCGGGATGCGTTTCCATGCATCCGTATAGTCCTCGTACCTTTAGGTCAGCATATGAGAGCAACGGTTGTTTGTCGTAAATATGCAAAGGTCAGAGAATTTCGCCATGAATACTATGAAATTAGCCAGTGCGTTTTTTGTAGTAGCGGATGCATGTGAATTTTGAGACATAAAAAAAAGGTTTCTCACAGTCGCGGCTCCTGTCGTTTATTTTTTTCACGTAACAAAGACCTGGACACATGTTATAGGTGCTCACTTCCTGCATGACATATCATATGCGCCTAATACGCCATACAGTTTGTGAGGGCGAATGTTGCGTTATATCTTTTGTTGCTTGTTTATTTGCCATGATACTTGTAAATATTGATGGAGCTTAGTTGTTTAACCCATGCATGATTATTAGACTTGTAGATCTGGCCTTGATTATGACATTGTTCTGAAGCAGTCCTTAGTTTACAACTTGTTTGACATAATGGCCTTGTGAGTGTACTTTGCAACAGCAAAGGGAACACCCTTTAAACTGTACTCCAGTTTTGTGTTCCAGTGCTGCAAATTCTAGTGTATGTAAACATATGTTCCAAATTCATGAATCTTCAAAATCCTAAAGGCTCACTAACATGTTAGAGGTGTTTGGTAGTGCATGCAGTGCCGTGGTTGAATTTTTTCTGATCATATCTTTGTCAGAATATTAAAACAATGTGTAGTTTCTATGTACAATATTATTACTTATAATGCATAATGTTACCTTTGCTGTTTATGTTACTGGTGTTGTCAATATTTTTTACAATAGTACTTTAATATAATATTTATACATAGTATGATAGTTAATGACTGTTTTGTAGTCACAAAACAATACATTTTGTATACACTGTACTTAACATTAGGTGTACTTACTTTGCTGTTCTCAGTTAAAAATAAATTATACCTGAGTTTAGTGTTTAGAAAGATTATTGATGAGTTTTGTGACAAATAAATCAGAATCATATTATTCATGATAAAGTTAGGAATGTAATTGTAATTTAGCTCTGCAGTATATTTAACGAACTGCACCAGAAGGAATAAGGATAATATTTTTGCATTCATCTATCTAACTCAAATATCTAATTAAATTTTTTAATAAATTCTTGAATAGCGACTTGTACTTATATAAATATTTATTGTTTTTTGACAGTAATTTAAGGATTTTGAAAGTCTATATGTAGTATTTTTATTATGTACTCAATATATCTATGTGATTTTTCTTTTTCTTTATTTAAAAAATATGGCCTCCATCAAAGGTGATGATTTTGCCAACAACAGTTTTTAATAAATCTGGAATTAATGGAAATAACTATCTATCTCAGCATGTTACCACCCTGCTGAACTAACTATTAAAAAAAATTACCGAGTTCTATATTTATAAAAAAAATTATAACATTTTGTTTGAACATTTCCAAGATGTCTTACCAATGATGATTACATCATCAACAATCAATGAAGTCAGAATTAAAATAATTAAAAACTTGTATGGGAATAAGCCTAATGTCAAATAGAAAATGATCTCCAGAACATTTAATTATTTTATATGCATATGTCACTACAATGCACCTTATGGTACAGTTCAGTCCAAATATAATGATGAGGTGATTTACACTGCTTCTCTCAATGGTAAACAGAACTATGCTGGTCTGAAAATAATGAATTGGTATAATTATGCTAGGTGATTTTTTGCCAGGGCTTGAAGTATATAAATCCTGGATAATGTCAAATGTGTCATATCATCAAATAATAAAAAATAAATAACTATGAGATGATGTTAATTGATTATATGCATTGGTGAATTATTGAACTGTGTCTTATACTTTGAATAACCATTGCCAGTTGTATTAAAACTTAATAATTTATAAACCAGTACTATTTACTAGTGAACTTACTCATACATTAAACAACATATCACCAAGTATTGTAAAGTGGCAAGCCTATCAGAATCACCCTCACATATTGTATGAATGTTTATATGATGTTCCATGTATATTTCTGGTGTTTTGGTATTTACTGTTTTACTGAAAACCTGCCTCGGTGCTCAACTTTTTGTTTACTATTTGAACATACTTTCTGAAACACTGTGATAAAATAAGTGCTTTAGGGCCACTTACAGCTATAAATCTCTATTTATCCCAAATCTTGATTTGAAAATAGGAGTGAGCTGTAGGATAAATCGAGTTTAGGTATAACTCTACATTAGTAATAGTGCTGCAAGTCGCCCTTAATGATTAGAATCAGAGATTACTAATATTTCCTATTTATTCTTAGATTTTCCATAACATAACAATAACTATGATGATTTCTATGTTTTAAGAAGAATTGCTGTCTTGAAGTTAAACAAGCTTTTAACCTTAGTTTACATATTGCAATAATTTTTTAATATTTCTTGTTTACAGTAAACAGTTTATCCTAGCTTATTGATTATTTTATGCTGTATGGTGTACAATAAAATATATAAATAAATAAATAATTATTATGTTAATACTTATTTATAATGGCACAAAATTAACTACACAAAATATGCTATTATGCAGTTACTTTAATTTTTTTGTGAATATGAGTATTTGATAAAAATACAAGTATTTCTAATGAGAGCTGGTGTTACTGGGGGACTTATCCATCATCATCATCATTATCATCATTATCAGCTATAGGACTTCCACTGCTGAACATAGGCCTCCCCCAAAGATTTCCAGATCGACCTGTTGGAAGCGGCCTGCATCTAGCGGCCTGCATCCTGTATCCATAACTTCTGTTAAATAATGTGTTCAATATGCATTTAATAAAACTGAGAATGTATGATGCAACATGCTCGTGTTACACCCTTTTCCAAGTATGACAGAATATTGTGTAGCATGCTGATCTGCACACAAAACTGTATATTAGTATAATGTTATAATCTATATTTGTTTATATATCTGTACAGATTAGTAATGCATGCACAGTTGCATATTGCTTAGCTGTAGAAATTAATACAAGAACATTGTCATTTTCAGTAGTTATTACAAATTTTTAAAGGACATACTGCCTCATATACTGTTGTGCATGTGTCAATAAGCCACATTATGTTTGTATATTATTTAGCTGATTGAGATATATGCAGTTAATTATACAGTTACAAAAGTAGTCAGTATAATTTATAGATAATTATAGTAAATTATTTTTGTGACTTTAATACATAGTTTTTCATTTATTCAGGAGAGCAGCACGTCCCACTGTGTATCCCCCCTTTTATATAAGAGTAAGTACTAAACCACATTTCTTCAGAAAAGCTTGTTCTATGTGTAATACTTAGTTTGTGTGTAGAAACATGCTTAAATAACTTCCAATGCATTCTTGAAAATGATGTCAGCATACAATTCATCTCATTCTTAATGCTCATGCAATTTTCAACAGATGTTTACATTTGCAACGTTGGATCACATTTCAACACAATGGCTGCACAATCCGATATAACAAAACAATGATTTAATTTTCAGTTTGCACCCAGAAAAATGGACCCATCATGCTCACACAGCTCACAGTGTGATATATTTGAAGGCACTAGTCGAGTGTCATTCGACGACAATGAGAGTAAGACTGATAGAGACGTTAATATGGCGGACAGGAGCGGCTCCTCGCAAAGCAATGGCAGGCAACAAATAGATGATATAGAAAGGGAGGACTTTGATGAAGAAAACAGAATAATTAAGCAATGTTCGCGTATGATAGTTGATAGCAAAATTACTGCACCACCACATTATCCCGGACACATATCCAGTGCAAACTCTAGTTTAGCGTCGAGTTCAGAGGCTATCTCAACATTGTCTAATCTCATCAATGATTATAGCATGCCAGGATGCAGCAAAGACGTGGCCGACGACAGCAACACAACTATTAAAAACATGATCCATTCCAGGAAATATGAAGAGCCCAGAAGAGACGAGGTGTTCAAACCAGATTTTATGCAGAAACTTTTAAGCAGCAATGTCGAGGAAAAGAAAGACTTTCCAAAAGGAAAGCTTTATAAGGGTGATAATAGTGGGTTATGTGATATGGAAATAGATGGTTGTGATTTGGATGGGATGAGTGGTCCATCAGGAAGAACTAGTTCTAACGCATCGAGCATCGCTAGCACCAGCTCTGACAGCACCAAGGAGTTTTCTGTGCCATCTACTTCAAATGCTGAGAAACTTCTTGGCCTAAATGACACCGGAAAAAATGATGCAGGCAGTTCTCGGGCCTCGGTGAGTGGTGACATGGCTACAAAACCACCACATTTCTATTCCTATTTATGGAATTTCATCTAATTCTTTTCTGTAGTTAGGCCAACAGTAGAGTTTCATAGCTTGCATTGGGCACGATTCACTTCATCTCTCCTCTCTATTATGTTGTAGGGGTTTTATTATGTGTACATGTGAGAATTTTGTTTGGTGTTGCTTGTAAGGAGTCCATGTTCATTATTGCTTCATAGGCTCTATTTATTTTAGATTTTGTGTTTAAAGCAAAATATTAAAGTATTATTATGTACTGTTTGGGGATTTTTCTGCTTAATTACTATGTTGGCCCTCCATCCATCCCGCGTGATAACAATTATTGTTGCAAAATATGGTAACAGTCTGAACGAATAGTTGAAACACTGACATCTCATTGGCAATGCCAGGTTTATTTAATTTGATCATGCCGGGGTGCCTCAGTTTAAGGCTACATTAAGCCAGGGGGTTGTTTCAAGATGACTTGTGTTAATTGTAATTGTTTTGTTTCAGAACTACATGCAACCATACTACGATGGAGATGAAGACTCCGATGATGACGTCACTGAGGAGTCTTGGTGCACCTGCTTGTCTTCTCACGAGGTAAATATATCATTATTGATAGTCAGTAGTCTCGACGTATAAATATTCGAACGCCTCTAGCGGTTACGTGGTGAATTACGATTGGAACTATTTTACGTAGTCGCTAGCGTGAAATGTCAAAAAACTCATGGTCGAGCTATAGGTGGATACATAAAGCTACTTGATTAGACGTCGCGTAATATGGCAACACGTAACGTACATTCACGACAGCCTTGGCTTCCGCGACGTGGCGGATAAACTCGACGAACATCATTTGAGGCGGTATGGTCACGTATTAACGTCATAACTGGGGCTAAATCGTAAGAATAACATTGAGTTCCAAGAACATTGTGAGAAATCTGCTGACCTAACTGCTGTATCAACATTTTTTTGTATAATATAGCGTAATACAGATCTTTCTTTCGTTGCAATATTTGTATCGTAATGCTGAATTGATGTGACAAAAATGTTTTATATACCGCTGTTTTAAAATATTAATAAATAAAAAATATATTATAATTAGTGGAAGTTAGTTCCAAGTGTCCTATATTCCGGGATGTCACCAAGCAGAAAGAAAAAAAAGATAGTAGTGTGCGTTTTCCATAATGATTATTTTTCTTTGCAGGACGACGATGAAGAAGATGAGGGGGATCCGGAACCTGAAAGGCTTTGGGTGAGTACGTATAAAATATAGCACATGGGTATCTTGGTTGTCATAGGTTCTTGAGGGACCCTAAAACTCTCTTGAACTATTTTCAATTTTATTTAGTAATTTCATTAGTGTTCTCATCATGGTATGCCATGTACCAAGTATCCAAGTTCCCTCATTGGTCATCCTCCTGCCCTGTCGCTTTCCCCCGTCTCTCGACTTGCTTCTTTCCTCTTCGAAGTGTGAAGAAGCATTTAAGCAAGCCGGCATAATTCTGTTGACAACTGATAATTTTCGTCGGTGTTCGCTAGTTTTTTATGGACTTCATTGCACTTACCTTCAAATGTAGTGTTGCGCGCCCGGATAAAAAAAGACAGAAACACAGAGAGAAGTCTGCCAATTATAACTTTGGAAATAAATACGCAAAATTCACAACAAAAAGACACATAGGAATCAAGCCCATGTTGTGCTATTATACATTGACACGAGACCAAAATAGATGTTTTGTTTTATTACTTTTCAAGTCGATTCAAGTCCATTGTGTAAAATAAATACTATAACGCACAATTGCTGTGGGTTTCTTTGTTATAAAAAGCAAGATAAGGTGCCTTGAAGATCGCCGTCTCATAAGCGATTATCAGTACGGGTTCTTTAGCGGTCATTGAGCTAGTGATCTTTTAGCCTATCACAATCACAGCTGGTTGGAGGCTGTGGAAAGTAGGCGCGAGGCCATTTCCATTGGCGTAGATATTAAGGCTTGATACAGAGCTATTTGGCCGAAGGCATCATCATACGGACTACCTGAGGGACTCTGCAAGTAGATCGCCAGCTTCCTGGAGGGCCGACGCATAGCTGTCGTGATACTGGGTTTCCCAAAGCTTGGGGTCGTTGCCGACACTTCATTCTGCATATCAATGACATATTGTCCATCAATGGTATGCATTACTCTACAGATTATAGTACATATGCGCGATGTATCGGCCAACAAAAATGGCCTATTCTGTCTAGCCTACTCGGCGTGCAAACTCTGGGATGAAGACCCTGCTTTGGTGTTTCTCGAACGCTATGACTTGTCCATTTTTAAACAAGGCATATAAAAAGAGTGCTTACCTCTCGGTAGATAGCGGCTTGCCTGTGCCCTTGGAATTGCTGGAGCCCATGGGCGGCGGTAACCTCTTACCATCAGGCAGTGCCGTCTTTATCATGAGGGCACACGTGTCCAGGGCCCTAGACCTCACGGGGGCCTGCAAAGGCTGATAAGTACCTGCATTGTCTTACACGATCAATTATTTTTACTCTCCAAGGGTCCCCCAGATTCGTGTGTGCCCAGGAGCCCACGTATGCCTTAAGACGGTCCTGCCATTAGGCAGGGTGCCTACTCGGTTACCCACCTGATAGGTCTGATTTTTATTGTTAATTCTAATATCTAGTGATATGAATATAACACATTATATTTTAACATAAAATATTCTGTTTGACTATTTGTTATTTAAGTGTTTGTCAACAGGCTGTCGGTTTTTTATGCGTTATTAATATTTTATGAAACTACAAAATATATCAAGTATAATTTAAACTTTGTAGAACATTAATATTACAGATTCAGTGTTCAATTTAAAGTAATGTGTTATAACGAAACTCCGGTAAAAAATGTTAGCCTTCTGCAATATTTCTTTATATGAACTTTAACTATGCCAAATATAACATCTCTCGGTCCGCCAAAATTCCATAAAAAATCTTAGTTTCATCAGCATTCTAGTCATGATTATGGTTGTACATTTGTTAATCAGTGCCACATATCCTCGGGTACAGCCGTCGATTAGACTAGACAGCCAAGTGCCTGTGACTGATAGCACGGGCCGCTCTGACAATAAACATTTCAAATTGCATTCAAGTTTATGTAATGTATTATTTATTCAGAATACTTTAACATAGTTGTTGTTTACCATTCAAACATTGACTCGGCAGTCGGTTAGTTTTTAAAATATTGTTTTAATTGCTAATAGCAAAATGCTTGAACCATTACACTAAAATCAAAATTTGTTAAGCGCAATAACAAAAAATGCCTACATTTATGTAAACTTGTTTTCGACAGTCACATGTCCGTTTGTTCAAAAGTATGTTCTATGTATATGTATCGAACTCAAATATTTTATGACACGAGGGACTTATGTCTATTATCTGTAACTATTACGCATACAAAATATCTTTAATAAAGAAAAACTTATTATATTTCTTAATTACGAACAAACACAAGGAACACCATCACTCTAATCAGTAATTGTAATCGCGTGTTAAAATTCAAGACGTATTTTCTAAGAAAAGTCGTAGAAAATCAATTACACTACGTCTGCTGAATCGATTCGTCTGAATTTTTTTACATAATCATTCTCAAGTCTAGGCAGTTGTTTGTTACCGACACGCTACGTGTTAAACGCACACGGTTCACATGACGTAACTATTAAATATAGCCCCTTACTTATAAAAATATTTAAGCGCTGCTTATCTTTATACCATAGGTTGTCCCTTTCATTTATAAACAATGTAACGCAAGGAAAAAAGTGACAGGTTATTCTTAACCATTTGCTCAGCTAAAAATGCTTTTATAAGTAAGGCCCATTATGTACTACAAAAAAGTTAATAATTTGAGTAAGATTTTCGAGGCTTGTAAATAATATTTTACACACATCTATGTCGCGGCCATGCGTAGAATATTGTTGTTTCTAAACACCACTTTAGTTTTATTCATAGAAAAATATGCAGGCGAAATAATTCAGTAACTTTTTGTCCTCTGTTTGCCAACGTCATTCTTCTTCATTGCTTAGTAGCTATTTTATAGCTGTTTATATATATTATATATAATTTTATGTTATACACGAATAAAAAATGTAGAATAATAAAATATTTGAAAAATGGAAATTCATGTATCTTCCCCTCAAGTTTATAAAAATGATAATGGTCTAATTTCGATCACGACGCGAACACTAGTTATAATTAAAACCTGGGTATTCCTCGTGATTTCATCTGCATCTAGTATATTACTACTGCCCTTTCATGACATATAGCGTGATGTTATAAAGCTATGAACCACCATTTCGAAAACAAATGTAGTAGGAGGTTTATCTTTGATAGGTTCAATCGTTCAAAAGATCGGTCACACACAGAGGCACTGATCCGTAAATTATTCTTTGATTTGCCCAAATGGAGCACGGATCACTGTAAATAGAGGATAATATATTAATAATAAAAAAAAATATCATGGAACATGAAAGATTGGAAGCCAAATTGATCGCATTCGAATTTGTGCACCGACACAAATGTTTGTGTCACCCACAGATATTTGTTTCGGGTGTTGTGAGACCGAAAGTGTTATGGTTTCTGATATCCACGATACAGGTTATACCTAGTCTCGGGTCAGGGTTAGGTGTGAGAATGTTGGATGTATTTATCATTTAATTTTCCCTTTAAAAATTGATCTGATATGACCGATATGAGATACAAACGCGTTGAAAATTTTATATTCAAATTGTTAGTTTCGAGTTACATACGTAAATTCTGTAAGCTGATTATTTTCGAAATATATTTCTGAACAAGCTATAACATTAATAAAATTGTTTATTTTACTATTTTAACATAAAATAACAGAAATATCATACTAATGTTGGAATGGTATATTTCCACTTGTATATAAATTTCATCCAGTCAGTGCTCCCTGTGATTCCAGACAGCGCGGTCGCCGTCATGGTGTGTACAAAGTTAATAGTGGCTATTCGTGAAGGAGTATAGGCCTCGTTAATATCAACAGTGTAGTCTCTCTCTCTCTCTTAGAGTTTGACATGGATTTGCTAGAGGATTTTAATGTCACGTTTTCGATTCTTGCAGAGGAAAAGACGATATGAGCCGCCGCCACCGACTTCGACCAAGCGGTTCTGTACGGATACCGCGGCGGGGTCCAGCCAGGAAAGCTGTTGGCCGGCCCCTATACAAAGCGCGAGCGGGCCCCAGGCACATAACCAAGCACAAAGCTCGCCTGAAATGAAACAATGGCTCAATAGGTAAGTTGACAATTTACATTTATTTATGTGCAATTTTGAATCTAATGTTGTACCAATATATCTAAATTAAACTTTGAATGGATATGGACAGCCTCCGTGGCGCAGTGGGTGAGTAGCCGTTTGTAAATCGAGATGCCGCGGGTTTGATTCCCGCACCGAGACAAATGTTTGTGTGGCCCATAGATATTTGTTTCGGTTGTGGGTTTAAGACCTAAAGTTTCTCGTAGTTTCTGATAGATCAGGACTATGTGTGTGTTGGGTGTATTTATTTATAATGTGAGGAGTACCCAAGTTGTACCTTATGAATTTTACTGTCACAGATTCCAATCCTGGACGAATACTGAGAAGATCCAAGCCATCGACGCTCTGATCAGTCGATGTGCTGCGAGCCACGTGAGGCACATGATGAAGTCAATCGAGCCGTTATTTCAAAGGGACTTCATATTTCTGCTCCCGAAGGAACTGGCCCTCACTGTGCTCAGTTACCTGCAACCGAAGGATCTGCTCAGGGCTGCCCAAACTTGCCGATATTGGAGGTAAAGACCGTTTTAAATCACAGTGAGTTTTGTTAAAAGAAATATACCTTTTTAAATACATAATTTTGGTTATGTATTGGTCAAGTGTCAAGTAGCCAGAGTAGTGACATCGATAAAATCGTTATTTATTCTCCTAACAAATTGTCATAGTATAGTGTCTCTATAATGGCAGGGCATGGGCAGCGGATATATTGGAGATATCTTGCTATCCCTTTCCAACGCACGTACAATTATGACGGTGACGCGATTATACAGATACTTCTCTTTCCCGTAGTTTGAAGGTTACACCAATCTTCAAAGGCTTATGCCTTTTTTATTTTTTGTGAATATTTCAATATTTCTTTCTGTTTTATATTTAAGACGACATAAATTTCATATAAAATTAATAAAAAAAAATTGTCACCACCAAAATTAGTATCCAGTTGTCGACGCAATGCACAATTTCAATGATGCATAATGGATCCAGCTTAATTTTTACGACCTACTCCTTCCCTGAATCTGGCATCAGATGCCAATCATCACTGGGCTATTATTTATTTGTTAATTTGTCAACATGGTTGGTCAGGTTCCTCGCCGACGATAACTTGCTATGGAAGGAGCAGTGTCGTCGTGTCGGCATCACGGCCGTGAAGAAGATGCCGCGCTCGCTGCCGCGGTTCGCGAGCCCTTGGAAGGCGGCCTACATGCGCCAGCACCTCATCGAGAACAACTGGCTGCACAAGCCGGTCAACAATCCGATCGTGATGCGCGGCCATGATGATCACGTCATCACCTGTCTACAGTTCTACGGGAACAGGATACTCAGTGGCAGTGATGATACCACACTCAAGGTGTGGTCTGCCATCACTGGCAAGGTGAGCTTTGCATGGGTTTTTACTCATTTTAACGCGTTAAATTGTTCTACTTTTCAGTTTGTTAATTAAGAATGAACATGTCCCCGCCCTACCTATCGTCAAATCCGCTTTTGCAAAGGATTTTCTCAGTTGAAATATCTAGAGCTCTGAATATATAATCAATTGTAATCATGACAGGGTGCAATATATTATTGACAAACATAACATAACATAAGCTCACGCCTGTATCCCCGAAGGGGTAGGCAGAGGCGCACTAGCGAACTAGTACACCCACATTTCGCCGAGCTTAGTTCCGTCCCAGATGTGATAGGGGGCGAGCCTATCGCCATACCGGGCACAAATTCCAGACTCCGGGCTGACTATAATAAATACAGAAGTGCATATGCTTTGTTTTTATGTTTTCTTATTTCTCAAATCATCAGCCACAGAACGTCCACTGCTGGACATAGGCCTCCCTAATGATTAATACACTAAACAAATTAACATTATTTATTTGTGATGCAGTGTCTGCGCACGTTAGTGGGTCATTCAGGCGGCGTGTGGTCGTCTCAGATGGTCGGCGACATGGTGATCAGCGGCTCTACGGACCGCACGCTGCGCGTCTGGAACGCTAAGACCGGCCAGTGTCTGAAGGTGCTAGCCGGCCACACCTCCACCGTGCGGTGCATGCATCTACACCAGAACAGGTGAATACACATTGCAACATTGTGCTAAGCGTGATTTCGTTTACCATTTCATGTCGCGGTCACGTTTACTGCAACTTGTATGATTTTCATTCAAATTATTGCTAAAATATGATATAGAATTGCAGTTACGTTAACGCGATTGAATTGGTACAAAAACACACTAAGCACATAACTGTGCGATCCATGCGAAGACAATAATAATATGATATGCAATGATGGCGATATCTTGATGAGTGTCGTACTGTATTGAGCAGCGTACAGCAATGTTATGCGATCGTTTAATTTCGTTATTTAGATAAAATAATAAATACGCGAATTTTGAACTATTTAAAATGTTTATGCAGCATACATTATGCTTTGCGAAGAATTGATAATAACTTTTCCTAATAAAACTTTCGACCGACTTTAAAAGAATGAGTTAATCAATCAATCGTCTATGTTTTTCTTTTATATTACGCGATATATCAGCCAAAATTAAATGTAGACGGATTTTCAAGGTTATTTTTGTGTTCGATAGAGCTTGTTTCAAGGGTCCCATATAAATTTGGTCACAATCAGATAAATGAACTCTGTTCATTAGGTTTTTAAACGTGTGATTATTTGACTTAAATTATTGCTCTTAAGACTTTGCGAAATGTATTCATGACTATTTAGGTGTGCAAGTGCTCTGTTTTATTTTAATAATTGTAATCACAGTTGTATTCTTTTTCATTGGTAGTATTTTTAGTATTATCAGTTCATCGAAACAATTTTAAAGACACTATCACTATGAAATGAACAATGAATCGTTGTACAGAGTGGTGTCCGGTTCCCGCGACGCGACGCTGCGCGTGTGGTCGCTGCCGGACGGGCGCTGCCTGCGCGTGCTGGTGGGTCACCTGGCGGCCGTGCGCTGCGTGCAGTACGACGGGAAGGTGGTCGTCTCCGGCGCGTACGACTACTTCGTCAAAGTCTGGAACCCGGACACCGGCGAGTGTCTCCACACGCTGGCTGGACACACTAACCGCGTCTACAGTTTGCAGGTAAGTACTGATTGGGGTACGGACGTAAAAAAATAAAGATGGACGGAGCGCTAGGAACATTGTAAGTGAAGCAGGGTTTTCGGTCCACATGTAATGGCGTGTGTGTGCGTAGGACACTTTTGTACAGGCGCGTTTGCTTGCGTGGCTTTGTGGCGTCCGTTTAAATATAGGCGAGATGGTGTTCTTTTTCTTTAGTTCTGTGGATTGGGGTTGTTGTTAAGATTTTGTTCAAACTGCATGTGTTTCTTCTGTCCATGTTTTTCTCTAAACACTACACGAAAATACATATTTTCGATGCAAATTTTTGTCTATGACACATTGTTCCATGAACAAGAGATCTGCGTCTAAACAAAAATATTGTTTTATGTCATGTTTCGAGAAAAATTAGAGTAAGGATCAGTCTATACAGGTTTCTATTACTTCGATTTAAAAATTTGTTGTTTTAGTATTTTCCATGTAATCCCTTTTTCAAATATCAATGCAGAATAGATTATATTTAGCTAGTTCGTTATATTATGTGTAAAAATGAACATTATTTTATATTTGACATGTTTGCAATGACAATAATAACGTTTTCCAGTTCGATGGTGTGCATGTTGTGAGTGGTTCACTGGACACATCGATCCGCGTGTGGGACGTGGAGTCTGGTCAACTGAAGCACACGCTCACCGGACACCAGTCTCTCACCTCCGGCATGGAGCTGCACTCCAACATACTTGTTTCCGGTAATGCTGACTCCACTGTCAAGGTGTGGGACATCACTACCGGCCATTGTCTGCACACTCTGTCTGGTGAGTTGTTGGTTGATTTTAATCTATGTAAAGTTAATTAGTAATAAGATAGTAATGGTATCTATGAGTGCAGGTCCCAACAAGCATCAGTCGGCGGTGACGTGCCTTCAGTCGTCGAACCGGTTCGTGATCACGTCGTCTGACGACGGCACAGTGAAACTTTGGGACGTACGCACCGGCGAGTTTATCCGCAACCTGGTGGAGTTGTCGTCAGGCGGGTCGGGCGGCGTGGTGTGGCGCATCCGGGCCTCTGCCACCAAGCTCATCTGCGCAGTAGGCTCGCGCAACGGCACCGAGGAGACCAAGCTGCTCGTGTTGGACTTCGACGTGCCCGGTGCATGTCGCAAATGTGACGAATAGCATCGACTCAACCGACGCATGTTGCGTCGTTACGCGAACATGTACGCGCCGTGGCACTGCTAGTGCGGCGCGTGCTCGTTCACCGACGTCCGAGCGCGACGCTTGCGTCACGTTCACATTCCACTGCCGCCGCGGTCCGAATATGCGCTCGACGGCGCACGGACGCACCATCGTACCGCCGTACGGGCATGCGCCTGCGCCGTTGATTATCTCACTAGTGGACACAATCTACCCACCGGACAATTGAATATGTGAAAACGAAATAATAATGGACGTTATAAATATAGTTCTGTGTAACTACATGTGTATCCATCATATACTCAATATTAAAAAAAATATATAAAAATGTTCGATTCACTACCATTTATAAAGTAATAGATATATAGATGTATCTAAAACATTCAGTAGATGAAAATTGTGGCTGCAACTGTATAGCATTGCCAAATTCCTGTTATTATTTAATTTCATTTATTCCAAAGAGTTTAATATGAGCAATTGGAACTTAGTTATTAAGTTTTTTTTTATTATTATTAAGGTGCCTTCTCTCGACTATATAAGTCGTTTTTTTACATTACAATTTTTTTAACACTTGCTTTCGATTGTCTCGAGAGCGTGTTGCATGTATTATTTTGTCATATTTATTTTTTTCTACTTTTCTAATATGAACACAGTTGGGGGTTGGGAATTCGCATGGTACAACATATGAGTGATGCATATTACATATGAGACATTTTTGTTTACTGTTACATTGAATCACAATACTTGATGCAATATATTTAGCCGTTACTTAGGCATAAATGTGTATTTTTTATAATGTTACAAACTATTTAATCTTTTATAATTTTGTGTTTGTTTTAAACTCAATTCTTCAGAGTAATGTTTGCGAACACTTATAGAGCTTGGTGCATATGAAGCTAGAATTTAAAGACAGAAACATTATTTTCAGGAAGTTGTTACTTCGAAAATTTATTAGCTAGCTCTATCGTCTGAATAGTAAGTTGATCTACAAAAAAGGCTTTAACTTATATATTGAATTACCAAATTATTTTGTACATTTACCCTCACTTGATGTGTTATATACTAACGATCTTAGCAGTTTCGAGTAACATTAAGGATTCAGTTACATTGACATATTTGAATAATTAAATTATACAATTATAGAAAATCTATTGATATAATACAATTTGTATTTTTCTTAAGAGAAACTATAAATTTCATTCGATTGTTTTGTATCCTCATACAGACTTGTGACATGATTAAAAAATTGAGTCCATGCCATAATTGTTTGTTATTAAAATATTGATTGTTAATTATAAATCAATTGTAATGTTTAAATAAATTTTGTTGATAGGTACACATTTTGTTTGAGGATATAATATCAAATGCAAGTATTAAATTAATAAATACTTAATGTCGATTGAAAGTAAAAGCATAATAAAAAGATAGTTATCTCGTATTTATCTCATTCAATAGATATTTAACAAAGGAATTTAGAGCTCAACACCCACTAAAGCGTCTGATTCATGTCTACGAGCAAACGGACGTGCGCTTTTTTTGGCAAATTAATATGTGTCTTACTATCTGGATATGAAGTTCAGTGTTCTATGTACCGTATTGGAGTAAAAGAAATTTTGCTTCAAATATGAATCAGTGGGCCTTGAGCCTTAAATAAGTGGATGAAATTGATGTGACAATAATAATCTACCTCTAGTTATACTAGATTCTGACAATACACCACTTTAAATTGAACACAACAGATTAATGAAGTTGACATTTTATTTTCCAATTGATTTATTTATATGAATAGATCATATTTTTTGACTAAAGCTTGACGTAAAGCATATCATCTTCATCCACTTATCCGGTTAATTGAGATATTTTATCAATTGCTTGCTGTTTAACACCCCGACATGTTTACTGTGCTTAGCTTTTCTTGTTTCGATTTCGTTTGACATTTATACAACATTTTCTTATCGTGTCCCACTTCGCACTTCCCGTAGTCTGTTTATTTCTCCCACGTAATCAATCCAAATATTAAGTATGACAACAGGCCAGCAATTAACACTTCATTATAATAGTCAGTTAAGATAATTACATATAGTTAAATGTTTTAAACAGAATACCGAATTAAGAGCCTGCTTGCTGTAAACGTTGAATAGAACATCCTAACTTAGCATTTAATGTTTGGTTAGCGTATGTTTAAGAATGTATCGTGTATCGCTATATACATACATGTTGGTAAATAAGACACACGATACGACTTCGATTTCATTCAGGTACTTAAAATTCCACCGGAATCGAGTTAAACAGTGCATTAATGTCTCAATTGGATTCTAGAACATATCATTTGGCACTATTTAACTCGATTTCGGTGGAATTTTAAGAACCTAAATGTAATCGAGTCGATTGTCGATACTACACTCGATTGGTATCCCTACTGTATTGATAATACGTTTTTTGGGTTGAGTGAAATCGACTGAACACCTCAGCAATGTTTAATATGTAATTTCTAATTGTGGATATGCTTTAATTAAACTTTTCTCTGATGTGATGATATGATTTTAAATAACGGAATAATTGAGGAGTTTATATGTATAGTTTTATATGTTTTATACGTAAATAGCAAGTAATACAAAAATAACACTTAAAAATTGCATCAAAAATGAGCGAGATTGGGTCCGTAGTGGATATCTTGCTATCCCTTTTCAACGCTCACACCCCTAGAGCAGTGAAGTGAATATTCTGATGCTTCTCTTTTTTTTTTTGTTTGAAGGTTACATCAAACTTCAAAGGCATATAACTCTTTTTTTTGTGAATATTTCAATATCGCAAAATAATTAAAATCCTAGTGACCCACACAACATTTTAAATGAAAAAAAAACACTTACTAATTATTTTAAATAAACATCTATTCTTGTAACATATTTATAAAATAATAATTGACATTGATAAATAAATGACTGGAACAACTGTTTTGGAAATATTTTTTATATCTGTTTTAAGTATAAAAGACATTCTTATTTCTTACCGTGGTTATTAGATATTGCTAAGGTGAACAGTGGCATAAATTGTACTGTGGAAGCGTAATGAATTATATAATAAATTACGTGTTTAAATTGTATAGTGACAATGGCATTTTTGATAACTTAATATAGTGTAACTGTAAACGTTTTGATTTATAGCTCTAGCAGTAAGGGAACGTACCCATATTACATACCACATGACTCGTTCTGGGGAGAGGAGGGTTTCAAAATACCACGCTTGGTCACAGGGGGGGGGGGGTCTTAGGTTTTTGTCACGTAGTCAGTATCCTTTACGGAAATCTCGGGATTTTTCGAGCTTTACTCAAATATGGCCCGCAGCGTTTAACACTTTTTAGTCACAGGTGGTAACACATCTTAATATTATTATGATTTAAAATCATATTTATAAATTACTACGTGAAAACTAGTGGGGAAGGGAGGGGTCTTGGCGTATACTACGGGTGGTCACCGAGAGGGGAGAGGGGATATAAAAATCGTAAAAAATGGGTAACGTAATATGGGTACGTTCCCTAAGTCACTATTGCTGTTCACGCGACAGCGAAGTACAGAAATAATTGCTTCACACATAAGGCCTTACTTATAAAAATATTTTAGCTGAGCAAATGGTTAGGAATAGTCTGTCACTTTTTTCCTTGTGTCACATTGTTTGAAAATAACAGGGACAGACTATTCTTAACCATTTGCTCAGATAAAATGTTTTTATAAGCAAGACTCATAGTTGTCAATGATAGCGGAACCTTATGACCGTGTGCATTTTTGTCACGAGTGCCATTGTACTGTCTCCAATATGACAAGCTCGTACGAACGATAATTATTTTGTTCATTGTGATTTTTTTTGTTATAATTGAATAATTATTTTCTATTTATTAACACTTAATATTGACAGCTTCGAAAGAAATGATTATGCCATTTTAAATGAATATCAACGTTTATAGCCGGCCGGAGTACATTGATGTTAGTGTATTGCATTACATACATTTATTAACAATATAAATCCATATGCAAAGTAATGTGTAACCGCGGAGTGTGAAACGGTTTCGGTATATCTTGTTATGTACATACAGACGAACTCGTTTGACTATGAGGACATTGCGAGGCGCCGCGTACACACACGGACGCCAACTTTTATATATGGCTGTAACACTATTAATGTTTAAACGAAGACTGACGCGTAGTTATAGTGTATTTAAAGTATTACATGTAGACTTCCGTAGTATGAGAAACATCACACATTGTCCTTGTTGAAACGGCATGAGTTTTTTTTAATGTAATTGTAAACATTATTTGTTGTTAGTTTGTAAGCGTGGCGGCGATCCACCGCCGTTGTAATCTATATTATTTGTTGTAATCAATTATTTTTTCTCTATGATTAATGTAATTCGGTTAAGTAAGGTTCGTTTGTACATGCCAAACTTGCATGGGATTGGAAATGGTCGGGTGGCAAAGGGCGACACTGCCCGCTTCGTGTATTGTGCAACGACAATAGCCCAGCTTTTACATTTTTATCAGTACATGATATTTGGACCGTGTTGTGCAGAAATGAGCCAACCCACAAAGAAGTTCTTTTTTATGCCAACATGTTCTAAACCATTAATAGACCGTAATGATGTAAAGATGAGGTCGCAGGAAGTCGCTGGATGCAGGCCGCTTCCAACAGATCGATCTGGAAATCTTTGGGGGAGGCCTATGTTCAGCAGTGGACGTCCTGTGGCTGGTGATGATGATGAATGATGTAAAAAAATAGTTTGTGTGTTGGCTCATTTCTGCACAACACGGTCCATTTTATATATTAGGTACAATGACTGCCGGTGACAATATAATTTACACTGTATTCACATATACTTTAATACTAGCGACTAACAACGGACTTCAAACAATAACACTAGACTCTAGGTAACGCCACTTGCTTATATTTGTTTGTGACGATTTTTTCTTTTTAACATTGTTTCCAAAACATCACTACATTTTCACATTTTGAGTGTGTAAAGCATCCGTACACCTATAGCGAGATGTTTCTTTGTTTATATAAACAGAACAGTCACGTACCCCGGAAAACGAGTGTTTGGAACAAAGCAATAGACCACAGTCCTTACTCGTAACATGTCCGGTCGTTTTATCATCACATTATCATATTATTCCATTATAGTACCGGAACTAAGCTCGGCGAAATTTGAGTATTCTAGTTTGCTAGTGCGTCTCTAGCTATCCTTTCCGGGATCCAGACGTGAACTTACTTTTTTTTTCATGTGTATTCTCGTAAATAAAATAAACCAAATTTTGTCTTGCTATGTTGAGTGACATTTACGTTTGAGAAAGCAATACCAAACATTGTATAAGGCCTAATTCACACGAGGGCTTTTTCAACGCGCTTTAAAAAAGCGTTGTAATGGGACGAATGAATTCTAGTATAGTTATTCAAACGCCGGCGCTTTTAAAACGCGGCGTTTATTTTTTGGCGGTATGTAGAATATACCTTATTAGAAACAAGGCAAGAATGATCTTCAAGTACTCACATCAAGAGACAGGTTGAGACGCTTTTTTAACGGACATTGAAAAAGCTCTTGTGTGAATGAGGGCTAAATGACAGTTGTTACAGCGATTATTAGTATGGCTCTTTGACTCAATCAATATACCAAACGACGTATGCCCCCCATTTAATTAAAAATATCAGATCTACTAAGAGTAACCATTAATAATCATATAATAATTATTCCATTATAATACCGTATAACATTATAACATTAATTAAATCTGATTATAAAATGCATCTATTATGTAAATTGTTCTGTTTACTGTTTTTGGACCTTACATTTCTAATCCCATTATTAATTAATTAGTGATTATCCGACGCATGACTGTCATTGTTGCCAACAAAACTTGTTTTCATAGAGCCCGTACAGATAAGAGTTTAGGTATTGCCTACACCTGTGAATAAGCACTTGTGTTGCGTGTTATAAAATAAATGCGGCAGTAAAATACCTTATGTGTATAGGCTCTAATCGTAGAAGATACACAAGTAAGCAAATGTATATCCTAGACAGGATATTTTAATTTTAGTTGATGAATAAATCGGTTTTCTTGGATCACAGTTGGTTGGTTTTCTTTCGGTCGCTCTGCGTCTGCACTCTGTTGCCTGTGCAACGTAAATGAACAAATGTCAATGTAAATAGATTGCAATAATCGACGGCGGTAAGATTTGCATGTTACTTTCATATTATAATTTTAATTCTATTTCGCTTTCTTATTGTAACAAGGTCGATTATTGGTAATAAATTAATTTGTTTTCATTTTTTGTTTTATTTGGATTTCGAAGTGAAAACTTCTTTAGCATCGTTGTGATTTGAAAGTCGAAGAAAGGAAAATGCGACAGTAAAAAAAAAGAGACAGACACAAATTCATAAGATTAAGGGCCTCGTTCACCACCGTCGAGTAAAGTGTCAAGTAGGCTAATCGTCAGTTAAAGTCACCCGTAACTGCACATGTGAATTTCACGACGTTCGAGTAGCATGCATCTTATGATTAAACTGGCCAGTAAGCTACTTGCCACGTCGTCTGCCAAGTAGCGCGTTTACTTGACGGTTAAAGTTTAAAGTAGGCAGTTAATTGTACATTTTATCTTAGTTAAATTAACTATAAAATCAAATTATAGTAGTCATACCTTAATAACGATGTTTAACGTTATAAATGAACGTGTTAACTGTAAAATAGCCTTTCATTTAAAAAATCAAGTAGTTTCAACAAAAACAAACTGCAATTCGGGCGAAGCGAACACCGATGTCCGGACGGGGTCACGCAAAACTCGACCTTATGGACACATGATTTAGTACCTGTGTAACTATATAGCAAAAAAGGGTCCGGTAGGTTTTTGTGTCATGTGGTGCGGACTCGGGACGAGTCACGAGTGTTTTTTTTGCCAAAATAAGATACTTTTGATGTAATATTTAACGAATGGGACGCAGGATTTGTGATATCATTCACTTAACCAGTAAGTTGCTACTCAGAGCTCTAATTTTGCTTGTGAAATTAACAGAGGTTACTCGGAACTCTTACTTGTCAATTAACGCTAGTCAGAAAGTAACTAATCAACACTTTACTTGGATTTGGTGAACGAGGCCCTTAACGTGGGAGAAAATGAGATAGGAAGCATTTGTTTGCACTTGCGTAGTACAAAGTTTGGAAAAAGCCATTTTGTATACGTGTACGTATTATACGTTTGTAGTATTTTCATCATTTTTATAATAAAATCTATGTAATAAGCAAGTTACGTATACGATCTAGTCGCGTAACATTGCACATCCACCGCAGAATCTTCATTTCCGCGACGTAGATTTGCCTAACATGGCGCTTAAGGGCAGGCCACGTCTCGCACCCATACAGGAGCACAGGCCGAATCATGGTCTTGTATATGAGACCTTTAAGTCTCATCGGCATCTTGCGGTTGCCTGTGACCTGTCGCCACTTGGCCCAGGCGGCGCCAATACGTGCCGTGACGCCGTAGTCGATATCACCCGACTCGTGCAATACAGATCCTGGGTACTTAAACTTGTCGGTTTTCACGGCAAGCTCGTTCCCTATCCGGATACTATCCGGGTCTGCATTGCCGCAGCCCATGTATTCGGTCTTCGCCACAGTTTCAGACCACCGTTCTGAAGCGTCTCCTTCCAGAGGTTTACCCTCTGCTATAGGCGCTGTTTGTCGTCATCTATTAAAGCTATGTCATCGGCATACATAACCACCTACGGAGACTGCTCCTGTACGTCCGCCGTTGTGACGTCGAACACTATATTAAATAGAAGGGGACGCAGCGCCGAGCCCTGGTGCACCCCCACGGTTATCGAGGAGTTGGTGTCGCCAACAGCAGTCCGAACCAAAGACTGATCGGAGGTACATGTCCCTAATAATGTCAACATAGGCTTCTGGCACTCCTTTGCCCCTTAATGCCCACCAGATCGCCTGACGGGGTGTGTGTCGAAGGCCTTCTGCAGATCTAAAAAGGCGATATGCAGAGGCTTCTTTTTTACCCTGTATGCCTCGCCTAGCGATCTAATAGCAAAGAATGGGTCCGTGGCAGAGAGAGACATCACTCTTGGCGGAGTCTGGATTCGAGGACGGGTTCGAAGAGCTTCATGGTGTGGCACATGAGCTTAATGCCACGATAGTTACCACAGACCTGAACACTACCCTTAACCTTGTATACGGGAGTTAGGAAACTCAGCCGCCAAGAGTCAGGCATTCTTTTGGTGTTTAGTATGTGGTCGCAGGAAGTCGCTGGATGCAGGCCGCTTCCAACAGGTCGATCTGGAAATCTTTGGGGGAGGTCTATGTTCAGCAGTGGACGTCCTATGGCTGATGATGATGATGATGATGATGATGATGTGGTTATATAAAGCGGCAAGAAGCTCCACACCATAGTAGCCCATCGCTTTCCACGCCTCGATAGGGATGTTATCAGGCCCCACCGCTTTCCGATTCTTCATGCGACGAAGACAACCGAGGACCTCGTCGGACGAAATCGGGGCAACTAGTCTCTGATTTGAGGGTACCTCGGGATAAGACACGACAAATGCTGGGTGGCTATCTCTCCTTTACCGCGCTGTCCTCACAAACCAAAACACCCCGGGAGTCCCTGACACATCTTTAGGAAATAAGTAATTATGTTAATTGATTTTGGATCTTATTTTTTGACATCTAAAAATGCTCTGCGCTGGGTTTCGCCATATGTGCGCCGACCCCAGGGAGGCAAAAGCATTGATTTAATTAACGCCCTTACTTATCAGGGTTGTCTTAGCTCAAATGCTTTAGAAGTGAAGGGGACATAACATAGTCCTTAGAAATTTTTGAAGCGTTTCTTACCTTAAACTGTGTGAGACAACTTATTAACTTATTTGCTGTAATGAAGACGGGAACGAACTAATTTTAAAGTGACTCATCACCTAAGAATATAAGTAAGGAACTGCATTTACCTACTTATGTTCTTATAACAGATACAATGGATAATTAACAGTTTAAATATTGATGGACTGCCTCGTTGGCGTAGTGGTATTAAGTGCGCGGTACGACTAAGGTCCTGAGGTCCCAGGTTCGATCCCCGGCGAGGGCAGTGATATTGGTTTTTTCAGTATCATCAGCATCATCAGCTCAGAGTATGCAATTCGTGCCCGGTGTGGCGATAGACTCCCCCTCTTGTCATATGTTCTAGTAAGCTAGTACGACTCTGCTGCCGTCCTCAAGCTAAAATGCCGTTAAGTGAATATTAATCTATTTTTGAGATGTCTCTAAAATGTTCTCTATGGTCCCTAGAGATTTTATAGACTTATGGTTATTTTTAATCTTAAAGTAAACAAGTTATAAAGTATATTAAATATAAAATCTACAGTCTAATAAACCTTGAAGGATTATATCGACCTATCCAAAGAATAAAGTTACATGTGATAATGAATCAAAGTTGCTTTCTTATTTTTCGGAGCTTATATTAACCAGTATATTAAATGTAAATATTTTTTTAAGCTTTGTCATAATTTAACTTGTTATTATGTCATAACTTAAAAAAATAATTTACTAGTTATATTGACCTATATAGGTCAATACAAGCTTAGAAAAATAAGAAAGCAATTGCGATTCATTATCATATGTAACTTTATTCTTTGGATAAGTCGATATTTTCCACGTTTTTGGAGACATGTTAAAATTAGATTTAATCACTTAAACGTCATTTTAGCTTGAGGACGGCAGTCTGCCTATCCCTTCGTATGAGCTTATCTCGACCTATCCAAAGAATAAAGTTACATATAGTAATGAATCGAAATTGATTTCTTATTTTTCTGAGCTTAAATTGACCTGTATATGTAACTAGTATATATTTTTTGTAAGCTATGTCATAATTTAACTTGTTATTATGTCATAACTTTAAAAAAATCACTAATTAAATATATAGAGGTAGGTCAATTTAAGCTACGAAAAATATAAAAGCAATTTCGATTCATTATCATATGTAACTTTATTCTTTGGATAGGTCGATCTTATGTATGTTTGTTTTAAAATTGATTAGCCTTTGAAGAGTCAGAGTTTCCCGCGGTTTTTTTTATTTATAGAAAACGTGGGTACAAATAAACGGGATACCAAAATAAAACGATATTTACACTATTTGTATATTAATATATTTCATTCCGACAATGTGACAATAACAAACTTAAATAGGTAGGTAATATTTACTTGAGACAATAATAGGTAAGGTACTACATGCAATAATTTATTAGACAACGAACATTTAATGTCACATGAATAAAATGCAGACTATGATTAAATTAACAGTTTCATTAAATGGATCAAATTAAACCAATTGTACTTAACACAACACTGGCTTATATTTTGCTATAGCACTGGAAGCGATTGTTGAAAAACGGCATGTAGTAAAATATCAAGTTTGATTATTCGCGGTTTTTTCAACTAACGCGTTTATACAGTTTGTATTGAACGAATCAATATTGTATGTGGTTGTATGAGAAACGCAAAGCCAGGAACAAATTAATATCTTAACAACAATAAATGAATAAAGAAGCGACTCCCGTGCGCAACGTCACGCTAATTTAGACCTCATTCGCATGAGAGTTTTTCAACGCTCGTACAAAAAGCGTCTCGAAATGTCTGTTCATATGAGTGTTTGAAAATCATTTTCGTTATGTTTCTAATAAGATATATTCTACATACCGCCCAACGCCCGGCGTTTAAAAAACGCCGCGTTTTAAAAGCGCCGACGTGTGAATAATTTGAACTCATATGTTTCAATGCTTTTTTAACGGGGGTTGAAAAATCTCTCGTGCGAATGGGGGCTTCTACAGGCGTACTTTATTTATATCAGATCCATCAATGACAGAGGTTGAAACAGCAGTGACATGATTGAATATTGATCATAAATAATGTTACATATTATCTGTGTAAATAACCATCTGGAATCTGTTGACTGTTAAGGTGGTTCTGTATTTAATATGTACGATAAGGATGAATAATGAATCCCAAGTTATTTATGAATAAATACCTCAGTAGCCTCATAGATGTAACTTATTGATTATGTTAATGAGGACCTGGCTACTCTAAGAAAGAAGACCAACGAGACGAACTGCCCTATCTATAGAGATCGATGCCGCGATTGCAAATTGTGGAAGAGGCAAATATACTGGGTTGTGGCGCTAACGCCTCATTCGCACGAGAGCTTTTTCAACGCGCGTTAGTAAAGCGTTGTAATGGAACAAATGAGTTCTAGTATAGTTGTTCCCAAGCCGGCGTCTTTAAAACGCGGCGTTTATTTGACGTTATGTAGAATATACCTTATTAAAAAAAGACAAGAACGATTTTCAAGGAATCGTGAACAGGCCTGTTGATACGCTTTTTTAACGCGCGTCGAAAAAGCTCTCGTGTGAATGGGGGCTAAAGGAAGAAGAAGAACAACTTATTAAGATGGAAATTACGAGATTTTTTATAACGTTTCGGCTACTAAGATTGTATTTTACTATGATTTGAATAAAGACAGTTAAATTTGGTGGCCGTAGACAAAAAACTGTCTGTCATTAATGAATTCGATAGTTATGATAGCCGTTCTAGCGCAACGTTGCGCACGCGAGATTTATTCTAAAACAATAATTGTAACTTTATCGTCAACTAACATTTATATAATACAAATACGATAAAATGAAAAAGTAATCATTTTTGTATTTGTTTAATGCAAAAAAATGTCTTCGTTTGTGCGACCCCTAACACCAAAAATACTTATTTGCGTCTTCTGTTTTCAAATCAGTTTAAATGTTAAAATGTGACTTATTTTATTACGTTATAAATAAGAATCAAATTTGGGAAGGCAACAACTGATGTCTGACTAGCTATTTTTTTGAGTAATGGATTTATTAAACACTGTTGGCAAAATCATCAACCTTTGATGGAGGCCATATTTTTAAAATAAAGAAGAGTCGAATTTGAAATAATTTCTTAAATGATTATCTATAATACTTAATAGGGACTCCAGGGGTCGCTCTTTAAACAGAACAGAAATAATTGCAGCTAATTATAATCTATAGTGTTTTCAGAGCCGAAAGCAATGGTAATACTTAACTATCGAATTGATACCTACCGAGTTTACTACTTAACTAAACAGTCATTAGTTTCACATGATTTTATTTTAATATATATAGTAAAATATTTTTTTGGTAATAGCGGTCAGGCTACACGGGTAGGTATCGATTTATTTGAGCCCAACACGGCATACGCATTTAAAATTAAATGATATAAATAGTTACAAATATTAGAAAGTATATTATCGCATTACAAACATTTAAAATATATTATATTAAAACATTACATTTATCACATACATTAAGGAGAGAAAGTAATAATGAGAACAATTTGTCATGCGAGATAACACATCAAGCGTATCACCTGAAAACTATACACGATTATTACAAAAAATAATAATAATAGTTGCTTATAAATTAAATTATATCGTAACATAAATTAATCATTACCAAAACCGCCTCTTTAGGTGACGGTAATACTACCGACATAATATTTTTTCCTTTACTTAATTATCACGAAAATAACGTACATGTTAGATTTAGGTACTTATTCATGTAATCCGAAATGATTAATGTTTCCAGTACAATAAATTAATGATTACTCGTTAAATCTACAGATTCCATATTGTGATATAACAAAAATAATACACATAATATATGAACGAACCGTATATTATTCAGTTCAAACGAATGGCACTTACTATGTCTGCATTGTTTCACTAAACGGATTGTAGTCGTATCAAGAAATATCGAATAAATTTTGATGCCGAATAGTCAGCTAACGCTTGCCTGTCAGGGTATTACCACATCGGCCGAATATATAATATTATGTATATTTTCATCTATATAATAGTCATATGTATTTGATTTTTATATAATAATTTTGAATTTTTATTATTCTAACTTTTAATAGTTAAGCACGTTCAGTGCGTCCCAACGGCAGCGGTCCGCAGCACTGGGCGACTGTCGACTAGCATGTAGAGACTAGCATGTCCAGTGAGCACAGTGCAGAGGCAGTGCCGAGCTCGCCTCTCGAACCGGATCCTCCCGCTGCCGTTGGCAGCATCCAGCCGATCATCGCCGCACCCATCCCAACACTTACTGTGGTCAAAAATTTGGAAGGCACTTTCTACTTTTTCAAAAATTTTAAATTTTTATTTTACTTTTTGAACACATTAGCCTAGACTTATACAATAGAAAATATGCGTAGTAACATTTACCAAAATTTACGCAATTCATCCGAAACGTATAGGCCATTATATAACTTTAATTTTTTTAGTCATCTAGTTTTAAAATTTAATTTCCAAAAAAGATAGCCGAACAGTTTCAACACTAGATCTGAATTGCAAATGTATTTAAATTTTGATTTATAATTTGGTCTTTTTTATACACTAATTCCAAACTTTAACCGAATCAGATAATCCAAATACCAAATAATAGTGAAGTATCAAGGCCACTTGGAGACTTATTATAAAACATGTATGTGTAACATGTTTTTGCGACGAGACTTGCCCGGGCGTCGACGGGAGCGGCGCGCGGGGCCGTCTAGTCGAGCGGGCTACCGAGCGGGCTACCGAGCGGGCTACCGAGCGGGCCACTGAGCGAGCAGCCGAGCTGCCACGCAACGCTGCGCCGACGCCCTCCCCTACAACGCGACATTTCCATAATATAAGAACGCCAACGAACATATGCCAACAATATCTAAATGGTATACCCTTGCGGCAAGAAGGTAACAGTTTTAATTTGCCACCGAAACTATGAAACGAAACAACTATGCGTCCGGGGGAGTCATCATAAAACAAATTTGTACATATATAAATATTTTAAGAGATTTGAGTGACACACTACGGAGCAGACGCGATAAGTGTCGCACGAGGCGACACACGGACGTCTCATCACTGTGTCTTCGCTACATATAGTTGTATAGCTAATCTAAGTAAATTGAAATGTAAACACTAACTATGCATAGGTAGTATAGCAGACGCCTGAATGTGGAACATTCAGTTGTTGACGATTTTAGTGCTACTAATACTATCGCGGAGCTGACACTTCTCAATACACATGGCGTGGACTCTGGAATTTAGAACAAGTTTTTAAGCAAACGTTACTAGATATAATCCAAACTTGAATAATTTAGCGTAAAACTACTGCCGCGATGTTATATTTAATTTGATCTTTAAAAAGCACGACGTTACGTGCACCGGACAGTAAGTAAACTTTAATTTCGCTATAGGATTCATAAACGAGCCAAATACCTGTAAACAAGTGTATTGAGTCGGTCCGCTCCGCTGTTATCTAATTTAGCCTAACATTTGGAACAATCGCTACTGGCTAATGATACATCTATATTACATTTGGCGATCACTAAGCCTATATTCATGTGAATCGCTGCACGAACAGTGAAATACGAGCCGGGGACTGAGGGCTCCGGCGGGGTGAGAATGAAAACGGAATCACTTCCATCGTGTCATATAATGCCAATATAATGCCATATGACACAAATGACCTGCCAGCATATTAAGGTCATTGCGTGTTATAACTTAAACCATGTAATACTGATGCGGCGTTAAGATGTGATTGCTGTCACCGAATAAAATAACATTTCGTATACCTAAATACCAAAGCGTCTTCTTATTTAGATCATCTTTTTTTTTATCTGCCCTTATCCCACCTAAATGCGGTGTCGGTGCAACAAACTTTTTCAAGCATGTTGTAGAGAGGAATTGGCTTAGTTTTTCGACCGGCTACCTGCCTGACGTCAACCTCCTATGAGGGATCCAGTCCCGGGCAAATTAATTTAGAAAATTTGCTTTGTCCGACCTGGGAATCGAACCCAGGACCTCCGGTCCACAGCCTAAACATGCTGCCACTAGACTAAGGAGGCGATCATCAAATGTCTTTAATACTTATCAATAACAATTCCATTCGCACGATAAAACGTGTCATAATATAATTTTGATTTCGAATTGACTAGAAATTTTCAAATCCATACTGTTTCAAACATTTGCTTGAGGAATTTTGCCAATAAGTTTTTGAGACTATAGAACGTCAATATTTATATTGACGTAGATAATGCGTTATTACTAGTGTTATCACATGCGCTTGCGGTTGATCAGCTTGTGATGTTTGAGGAGCCAGAATCATTTCCATTTTCACCCCTAAGAGCAAGCAACATTCATAATAACAGCTATTAGAGAAATTGACATCGATCTGATAAAGGAAACGACAGTTACACTTTAAGGTATACACATCTAAGGCTAATTTTATTCCCACTTAACACACAATATATATACTTTGTTGAATTAATGATTATAGGTATACGGAACAGTCTTTTGAATCGGGCCGAATATTTTTTTTTAAATTTTGATATCTACTTTCACAGATGAATCTAAATTGTGAATTAGGTAAGCTTACACATTAATCGATATAATTTATTATCTTTAAGAATAGACAATGATATAGCGCGACTATTATACGCGCGCGTAGCAACATCGAAATACGCATCCTAATAATATACGGGGTGAATAGTTACATGTATTCATAATAAAACCAATAGCTGCACACATACGTATAATTTCTAAAGACTTAAATAAAAGACCTTTGTGTATACTACTTAGAGTAACTAGTATTCCTCTTGCTACATTTTGTTGGATCGATGTAGGCGTTCCTTTACAATTTACTGTGTCTTTTTACTAAAGTAGGGGTAGTGATACGGCCACATGAAGCTGTTTTTTTCCAATTTCAGCCCATCCATCACAAAATTTAATGATGAAAGAAAAACAAAATAATTCAATATTCACCCAAATCATGGAATGTTTAATGTAAATTTTATCAACATTTTAATAAGTTCGAAATCAAAATTCACATCAGTACTTTACTATATCACCATGTCTATAAATATTCGAATGGCATTCAATTTCAATAATATTATCCAACTGGTTCAACTATTCACCCGGTATAATAACGCGATAATTAAATATATTCGAACGCACACATTTACGGCATAATAAAAAAACTTAAATAATAAATACAAAAAATAATAAGATAACAAGCATGGTATTGCACAGAGCGTCCACATTACAATATTATTTAACATTACCAATCAAATACATACCGCAAATAATATTAAACATGTCATCACGGGATATTAGTGACGTCCCGTGTGCGTCCCACTTTGTAACAGCACCGTCGATATCCGATAATTGGTTTGAATGTTACATCGTAGAGCAATGTCTCATTTGAATGGTTGTCGCTTTAGCACAAGTTAGTAACGTACGTTTCACAACGAAAATCTTTTATACAAGCAAATGTACATGGTGCTGGAATGTGAAATATTTATTATAACTGATGTTTAAAGCGATCGTATCGCTTGACGAATGAAAATGTTAAAAGTGCGTCCAGTATTTGTCATAAAAAATTGCAAGTCATCAATAATCTTGAAGCGAAATAGGAAATCAGGATTAACCGTCCGTATAGGAAAATTAATAAATGAAATACGTTATTCTCATCGTCACTAGTGGGTATTCACATTACAGCAGCAATCAGCTTTTTAAAAGCAAGAATGTTATCGAGTTGATGGGAACTTGCTTTGTTTGATGTCATGTTACTAAAATGTTATCGACAACCCATAAACGTCGTTTCGGCGTCATAGAATCCTGTATAATGATGTATTCGACATAAAACCCAATATTTCATCGCTACAAGAACATCGATTCATACACAATGCGCAACAAATCTCGTATACATTACAATCGATATTTGACTATTAAGTTTTAATATTTTGTAGTCGTACGGATTTTTTTTTTTTATTTTATTTTATTTTATTTTTCTATAAATAACACTGATAACATTTAGCCATTGATTTTCAAAATTGTTATACTAATTATTCATGAATTTAGACTATTTGATTATTGAAATTTTGGGTTTTATGCGTAGTCTATAGCCTGATTGGAAAGGTACCCGATGTCGTCATAACTCTCAAAAATGTGTACCACAAATGTTTGTAAATAACACTTTGGTGATATGAAAGTGAGGGATAAATATGAGAAATAATAAAACGAATTCAATACTAATATTGTGATTAATATTTGGAATTGTTTGAATTTAATTTGCAATTATATTTCACCTATTAGGCTTTATAATGTTATTTTTCAAAATCGATAAAACGGCAATTCCAAGGCACATAAAAGGTTTAACGAGGGTAACAAATAAAATAGTAATGTAATATATAAATACAATAGAAAAGTTAATATAAATATATAAAATAAAAAATATTGGCCGGACGAAACAAGAAATTAGTATTCTATAAAGCAATATGTAACAATGAACTGAGAGATATGGACAAACACAATGATACCTAAGAAATTAAATTATATATTAATTGTATATTGATTGGAAGGTGTGTCTAAATTATAATTGGACTGGGGTAGAGTTGGACGACATTTGCTACTCATTCTGTCCAGTCGGGTACTCTTTAAAAGTAGCGGATAGTGCTGTGGCTGTTGGGGACAAAGAAGCGATAAGCGGGCAGCGGCGGAGGCGGCAACCCAGGAATGGTGGGCGGCGCCGCACCCGCTGCCTCCCTTCAAATGTCCGCCCGCTCGTCCGCCGGCGCCTCCAGGTCCATGGGTGCAGGTGGCTGGCCGTTGCGCGCCGGCACCGGTGTTTTCGGCGGCCCCATCTCCATGGGCTCCACGGCCGTCTCGCGTTCTCCGAAGCGGCTCTCGGGCCGCGGCGACACAAACGGGCGGAACGGATCAGCCGGCTTGGCGGGTTCGAGCGCCTGTCCCGGCGGCAGCGGCGAGCACAGCGGCGACTCCAGGCCGGAGGAGAGCGGCGACGGCAGCCGCGGCGACTGCAGCGGCAGCGAGGGCAGGCCCAGGTGTGGGGGCTGGTCGGGCGGGCGCTGCGCAGCCACCACCATGTTGCACATCTGTCGCCGCAGGCCGTGCGCGACGGCGGCCACGGCGGCGGCGGCGGCCGCGTTCGGCGACACGCGCTCCTCGCGCCCGTTCCCGCACCCCACGCCGGTGTACGCGTTCGGCGCCACGGTACCGTCCTGCAACATGTACGCGCCCACGTGTAGCCGACCACGTAACAACTGACCACGTTACTCACGCACCTCGCTCACGACGACTGTACACGAACGAGGTATAGGCATATCTATATAACTCTATATACCTCTAGTATTGTAAAATTGCTTGTAAATAACGTCGGCAGTCGTTGTGAGATTCGCGAGTACGATACGAGGTGAGTGATAACTAAAGTCATACGGTTGCACACAATCAGAACAATAAAGTAACTGTTACAAATTAACACGACATGGCTATTAGATACAATAATGGTAGTTCGCAAAAGCACATTCGCGTCGGCAGGAAGAAAGGTGGTGTAGGGGCGCGGTGAATCACCGAGGCATTAAAAACACAATTCAGTTCCGTTCTAAACGCGGTTCCAATGAAACTCACATCAAACGTAACACAAAGAAACACTACATTAAAACGACGCCATTTCTCTACGGAGATCGCAATCTTGAATCGACGCCGAGGCACTCAATGTCGCTTGCTTTTTTCAAACAATAGTTGTGTTGTAAACAAAAGAGATTCAGTGTTGTATACGAACTGCCGAAGTGTTAAATGCGTCGACATCGAGGTCGGTTTGCAATGTCCTTTGAGTAGAGAGATGTTCACATTGCGCGTACGATCGCGCGGTCGCGCAGCGTGACGCCGCGCCGCCGCGCGGTGCTTGATGCTGCACAGATGAATACTGACCGTGATGGCTGGGTACGTCGGCAAATCGATCTCGCGCATGTGGTGTGGATTGGCGTGCGGAGCGTGTGTGTCGCGGAACACGACGGCACGAATGACGCCGCGGATGTGTTCGTCAGGCCAAACGCCCAACAGAATTCTCTGCGGTCGCCCCCGCCCTTTTGGTCTCAAATCTGGAACATCGCATAATAGTAAAACGTGAACACGTAAGGACTTAAGTTTTCAAAACGAGCCACATACATGACAGAAGGGAAATTGTTTTTCATTATTAACATTAACCCCTGCTTCCTTCTCACTCAAGTAAAAAAAATAAGGATATCCAGGTCTAAAACACCCACACATATCGTGGTCAATGAATATGATATAATATGCAAAGGAGGTTCCGAAACCGCTCGCGCGCCGTGTCTCGTCTCGTGTATGGTCTCCTTAAACAGTGCACAGTTATATCGAAATTCCATCTTATATACATTTAAAACATACATATTCATTACGCTGTAACAGTCACAAGTAAGATGAAATTATAGTTGTACTTGTATCTAGAAATCGCATAGCCGATAAGTTCGCAGTGCTAAAATATATTTTTTATTATTATTGGCGCATAGTTTATAATTAAACATGTAGCGGTAATCAATAGCTAAATTGTATTAACATTAAATACGTTCTCAGAGGACGCTGACTCAATGGATAAGTTTTATAATGAAATTTAACTTTTGTTTTTATGAAGAGTTTGTTATTGTAGATAGGTGTATTACTACATTCAATACACTTCCGCGATCAAAACGACATTTTGTTGTCCATGTCACATGTCTGACATTCCTGACAAAAAGGTTAGAAATACTTTTGAATCGAAATTTAAATTAAAGCTTAGGTAATAATCTAATAACACACACTAATCAAATCAAATGACTTTTGAATCCATAAAATTTTATACATCATTTAGATTCTGTAAAAAATTTAATCTACCGCCCGTTTGGAAAGCTGCTTCGCCAATCCGTTGACCTTACATACATGAAACTTCGGACCTTTGAATAATATCTAGTTTTTTCCAATGAACTTGTGATGTTAGCAAAATTGCTCTTACAGCTTCACCGGAATTTGGATTTGGAAAAATGATGGCGCTCTAGCCAGAAATATATTAATTTGACTGTGATTGAACACAGCGGTATCTTTTCGAAGACTCAGACCTAATATTGAACTATCGCTGGGGAACAGAATTAAATTAGAGATCGTGTCTGCATACTAGTATGCCGAGGGTCTGCTATGGGAGATCTTTGGACTCTCGAGCGGGTCCGATGTCGGAGTCTGGTGTTAATATTACAATTAGTATTGAGAAGGGATAGGGCTGCTTCGACAGCAAGTTGGCATCATTTGAACGTGGTGGTCTGCCAAAACGTGCTTGGGACGACGACGGATGAGTTATCTACTTATAATTAATATGACTACTATAAAAACGGGTCTTTTACCACGGAAGTATCTTGACAGTATACTATGCATTTATCTATTATTCACATTGAGTACATCCAGTGAGGCAGCTTATTTTTAAAATAAAATAGCACTTCAACAGGCTTCAATAGTCAGAAGTATTTTTAGCAGCCGTGTCTTCGGAGAATTGAAGCTATGGAAGCGCGCGCCCACTACTACTTTACAGTGAAGGAGTTTACGAATGGCAGCTTGGTTTTTCAATCGAGTACTCGAACTCAGTGCTTAAATACGCAAAAGACTCAATTTCACGATTAAAGATGGTAGGAGGCGCTAATTATTACGATGTACGGTACATACCAGCCCCGCCATCCGCGCTCGGCCCCAGCATGTTATGAACCCGGTTAGCGTAGAGAACGAAGGTAGGGTACGGTATGTCGTACTTCCTCGCCGCTTGGGATAAGGAAAGGCCTTCCTTGAGCACGGAGAAAATTGCCTCGGCCATGGTCTCTGGGCGCCAGGACTTCAGCGGGCCGCGTTCACGGAATCTCAAGTTGTGCACCAGGTTCTGATTTGTGTTCCAGCACTTCTGCCACATCGACTGCAGCTGGTATTGGTAGCTGTCTGTTGAGGAGAACAGTAGCGTGTCAGTATAAATGAACATCAATTTGGTTATAGGGTGTGACATTCGATAACTTTAGACAATGGTTAATATAGTGATTTACACTTTAGTACATGATGTATGGTTTTTAAACAATAGCGGTAGCTTATTTAACCCCACCAGTGACGAAGGGTCTATATAACTCGATTCCTACCGGCTTCCTTTTTCCAGATTGTAGGTTAATAAATGAGTTTTATTTAGGTACTATCTGTCGTATACTTTGTAGACATAGTTTTATTTCTTTCTTTTTATATTTTATTTGTTATTTGAATTATAGAATACAGTAAAATAAAGGACAGTCTTGGTCAACCCATCTTTCAATTACGACACTATCTAGAAGAGAAAGTAGCACTAGATTCCCTTTTGAAATTTTTCACCTTTCGCCACTGAACCCCACCAATAATGTTTTCCATGCAACTGTGAAATCTTAGATATAGACTAAATCGGGACCCAGAATATGTATTGGAGAACCTACCAACCATGGTAATTAACCGAGATTTTTTTATATGTTTGGCAAAAAACATCACGAAATTACGGTGCATATAAACAACGCGTGACGCGCCTCCTGAAGTACCAATAGTCAGTTTACTGAGGCCTTGCTATGAATAAACGCTGTGCGGCGCTGCACCTCATATCTATGTACATGAGAAGGGTATGTTTAGATTGACTAGCCTCGTCGGCAGTGTGTCGCGCCTTTGGTACGATCCGCGCTATCACGCATCGTTTAACTGCACCCTTACATAGTCATATAAAGTAACAATTTAAAAAATAATTATTAATCTGGTAGGTAATTTTATTACTTTTAAAATATAGACTTATTTTAAGCAAATTAATTAGATACTATTATCGAAACTACATTCATATAAAAACAAGCAATTAAATCAAAAACCACTACGTACTGACCTGTACAAAACCTGTGTTTATAAAAAAATAAAAATATTAAAAATAAAAAAATAAAAACCTATAAAATATTTATTCAAAAATGCAGTCTTATATTAGGACAACTTAAGAACTTACAGAGCTGATTAGATTACAACTTAAAGATTTTTCTTACTGCCATAAAATAAAAAACACATACAAAATTTTTATCAATATGTAACAATTATTATTATATTTTAGTTATTTATAGTTACAACGCAATGCAACGTTATTCATAGTTTTGTTTAAAAATCTAACCAAAAAGATGACATCGTCCCAACAAAAAAATATTCTTAAATTACTTTTAAAGGAAGTTGTAGGATAGATTATTAAAAAAAATTTGCTATACTTTGTACGTTACTAACGCTGTTTGTAAAATTCTACTAGAGTTTACTTGATGGGACATACTCTAATTTCTATTGACAGTACTAAACCTAGTGATTCTAACCACTACTCATATGAACACAAACAAAATCCTTTTTTGTTTCTTTGATTTTTCAAACCAAAAACATTATCTTTATTTAACCAGCAGGACATTTTGCAACAAGCAGAATAACACCATATGCATGTGACGCTTGCTTCGTCAGAACGTTTTAAAATAAAATTGACGTCGCTATACAGAAAAAAAACAATATTAATATTATGTCATATACACACATATACATATAATATAAAAGTACATCCTTTGACATACTTATCTATTATTTTGCGTCAATAAAAAAACAAAGTTACACGATGTCTCCTTATTTTTAAATAATATGGCTTTTATGTATCCCATTCAAATGTTGGCCGAGTTGTGTCAGCCCATTATTAACTCCAGAATTGGCGTTCATGAATCATACACATAAACATATATAATAACCATAACTATGAAACGAAAAAATACAATTTAAAGTCACAACAAGCTCTAATAGAAAATAACGAATACAATTTCTAAATCAATATATCCAGAGGCAGAATGAACGTCACCAAATATAATGGTACATATTTTACACCGCATTGCCTACCATTTATAACGTTTTTGCAAGTCGGCAGGTGAGAACCGAGTTACGATGGTGGTAAAAGCTGGCACTGCACTTATGATTTATAATTGGCATTCAATATAAAACGATTAAAAATATGGTAGGTAACTTTTTACTAATGAATCCATTATGATATTGTCTTGGCAACCTATTCAACAATAAATTCGTAGTTAATAATCTTCTTCCACCTGGTCTTATCTAATTCCAATGTGTGGTGCAAACACACGTGTGGATTTGGCTTTCATTTTTACCACCGGCTTGCCTATCTTTATCAACCCCAACTCCCTTTGATAGACCCAGTCTTGTGCAACACGTATTGTCCGACCCGGTTTTTGAATCCAGAACCCACCGGTTTACAGTCCATATACCACTAGACCACGAAGGCGACTAGATAAAATATGTACAGCCAAAAATCAATGAAAATTTCATATGTATTTTTATTCAATACAAAAGCGCCTTGTAATTTGTAAGTCAAATCAAATGATTAATACTATTCCATTTAGTATTTTCATATAAGTAGCTAGGGCGACTTGCAGCTCTTGGATAACTCTCGATGTATCTTAAATCTCATTCTAAATATACAATACAATACAATACAAATATTCTTTATTGTAAACCATTTAAGGAAAAATAACATTAATATACAATAGCGCTTAAACTATGATTGACAATGGGCGGTCTTATCGCTTAAAGCGATTTCTTCCAGACAACCAAATATACAGTTAAGATATGGGTTAAATTGAGTTTAGGACTAACTCTAGATTAGTTATAGTGCTGCAAGTCGCCGCTTGTGTCTAATTTTACTTTTTAATTCTTTCCGAGAACTTGATATGCGAGCATAAAATGATTTTAAGATAAGATAATAATAAAAAAATAATATGGCTTATTGACAAAATGTGTTCGCTTAATGCACTATACGTTTCAATTTTTATGTGGCATTATTATCACATAGGTAGATATGCATATTGCATAATGTATAAAATTAAATGGGATATTTTACAGTTGCCAATTAAGGACATTACTATGGATATGAAGTGCTTAAATTGAATACCGATCTATTTTACTATTTTTTAAACCTCAGAACCAAAAGGGGGTAATAAGTTTAACGTGTGTATCTGTGTAACTCTGGGTCTGTCTGTAGGTCGTAAGCGGAACAAATCTTTTATTTACTTTTCTTAATGTCATACAAAGACGACCAGACAGCTCACGTGATCGATCGCGTGATCGGTTTTCTGAGAGGTAAAAATCCGGTCGAGCCGGTTCATTCATGCTATCGGGAAAAATGTCTTTGACGTAACCGTAAATCAGTTATAACATACAAACGTGATCAAGATTTACGAATTTGAATTTTTTTTTTTTATTTCATTTGAAAGATGTCTGATAATATTTTCTGGCCTACTATTAGTCGTTTGACCTTACTCCATCAAACCGCAGATTCTTTCATCGAAAGAAAAGTCAAAGTGAAAGCAATGGCTGTTTTTATCGATACTTTTGCCTCTAAATTTATAACATACAATGCGAACAAACGCTTTGCCATTGGCAACCAAGTCAGCTAATGAAAGTATTTGTCATTAATATATAAGTTGCCTATGTAAATACATTACAAATTATTCTAAATTTGATTTTCATTCTTTAAAAATAATGCTTACCTTGCCTCACCCCACAGGTAATGGTATAAAACGTTTGTATGTATTGCGAATAATTACATATGACGTGTTTATCTTAAATAACATTGAATCGTCGATGCATGAATATAATATACCCTAGATGCACAGTTCTTTGCAATTATCCTCGTGAAAAGTTGTCTCTGGATTTAAACCAAGAAAAAGATCACAAGTTCTAATTAAATCAACATAAATATAATAAAATACACACACGTGTTATAAAGTAACGTTTTAAATTAAACGATCAAGCGCTCTTAAATTTGAAAGAATTCTATCGGTGTCCGACTGTAGGAAAGAGGAGTGCTTAAGTACTCCGTTGCTGTCCTATTTTCCGAGTGTCAACTGTACATATAGGTGAATAATATATCGATGCGTCGATGGGTCAAAATGGGTCATTAGTGTTTTTATGCCAGTATCGTTTGGAATGTATAGCGAAGGCACCAGACTTGCAGCCTGCACCCCTCTTGTACAGCGCCCCCTCGGGCTAGTACATATAGCGTTTAAATATTTATTACTTATTCATTTGTGGCATTTTCTTCCTTTAATGTACGAATGCCAGTTGGAATATTATGTTTAATAGTGTTGGTATGTTGCATACGACTTATACGCTGTAAATGGTATGAGACAATTAATTATTATCTATAATTATGACGTGGAAATATGGTTAAACTCGTTAATAATAATCAAACGCAAAATAACAAACTACCTTATTTAAATTTAGTCATTTTTTAATAATGGTCTCAGTAAGGAGAAGCACTCTTATAGGAAAAAGGCGTGAGTCTTAATTTTTCTTTCTACCTGTTCTTATCCCACCGTATTCTGGGATTGGAACAAACTTTTTAAGTATGCTGCAGAAATAATTTGGGTTAGTTTTATGACCGGCTGCCTATCTAACCTCAACCCAATAAAATTAAGAAAATCGACTTTCGAAAACCGAACCCAGGACCTTCCAGTCCACAGTTCACATACATACATATGCTGCCACTAGACCAAAGAGGCGACTATTTATGCCTTAATTATATTTGTCTTAATTACTAGGTATTAAATGTTGTTTATCGAAAATATACTGCCTCCGTGGCGTGGTGGTATTTCGGTACGACTACGGTTCCGAGGTCTCGGGTTCGATCCCCGGGTCGGGCAAAGTGATATTGGATTTTTCCATATCAGCCCGGAGTCTGGAATTTGTGCCCGATATGGCGATAGGCTGGCCCCCTATCACATCTGGGACGGAACTAAGCTCGGCGAAATGTAGGTGTTCTAGTTCGCTAGTACCCCTTCGGGGATACAGGCGTGAGCTTATGTTTATGTATGTTTATGTTTATCGAAAATATACAATTGATAAAGAAAAAATATTCATTATTTTTTACATTTATTTTTGTAGAGTTTTGGTAAACAGATATGCGAACAAGTCCTTGAGACGCTCCTACCAAAAGCAAAACAAAACTCTTCACATTATACTCCTCTCAATACATTATTAACCTCTCCAATTATATCGTATGGTGTACATTATGAAAAACACAAAACAAAAAAATTGACCTATTAGCAAACGTTTTGTTTCAAAAATGTTAATCTGGACTCACTCATTTATAAAGAACATACTATAAATATAATTATTACACAAAGTATTCTAATTTGTTTCCCAATTAGTAATACGAAACTTAAGTAAGCGATACCCTCTGTGAATAAGAACTAAAGCTGAGATCGATAGAGTAAACTTCGATCAGGGGTATTAACTCAGCGAGGATTTTAAATTTTTAAATCGAATTTCGAATTAGTAAAAAATGTCTCGGACTAAGTCAATTTTCGAGTTAAAATTCAAAATCCTCAATGAGTTCGTTTCTTTGACTTAGACTTAGTCGAAGTTCGCTCTATAGATCTCAGCCTGTTTCTGAAGTTATCGAGTTAATGGTATGGGAGGCCGTGCCGCGATCCTCAAGCTAAAATGCCGTTAAGTGAATACGTTTTTTTGGAGAAATCCCAAAATTTGGTTTATTCATTTAACCGTTAACGGCATTTTAGCTTGAGGACGGCACCGTGGTACATCGATCTTCACTCATCTGATAACCAGATGAGACTTTTTTTTTAAATATCATTTATTTATTAACACGTCTACAATAGCTTGCCTATCGAAATGTGTTGATAGCATTTTTAATTAAATTGTTTTTTTCATAACCATCACACTTTTGATAACCGAAAAAGAAAATATTTTAAATGGTAGTTTTTTACATAGAGAATAGGCCTTGGTAGGTTACCAAGGCATATGTAAAAAACTACCAATACACCATACCAAAAAAAAATAACCATGAACAGATTTCGATAGGCAAGCTATTGTAGATGTGTTAGTAAATAAATGATATTTAAAAAAAAAAATATGTTTCATCTGGTTATCAGATGAGTGAAGGTCGACATACCACGTTGTCTTAGACTATATGTGGACCTTATACTCACTTACACTTATATTACGTATAACCTAATTAACTTAAAGTATTATACTAAAAATTATAAGAGATCCTATATTAATATATTAAAAGATATCCTGTTTACTTATCACATTTTTTATACAATCAGTCCTGTTGATTTATAAACTACATTATAAAATTTAAGTACGAAATGTAAGTAGGTGGGCCGATACGATAGTTATGTTTTCTTAGACAATAATATACTCAAGTAAGTTTTAATAACACTTAATATACATAATAAGGCACTTTATACATTATAGGAAATTCATTTATTATATTTGCTAATTTATATACAAATATAACTTATTCTGTATTAAACGATGTGAAAGGCGTCATTAACGATGTGATTACATTGACATAATGAGGTGCGATTGATTCTCACATTATATAAACGTCTTTTAGGTTTAATCTACTGTATTTTATGCGACCAATTATACGGGTACTTAATATAAGCATTTTAATATGTTAATACTAAAAATAAAACCTCTCACAGACTTGTAAATATTGAAAAAAATACGATGAAAGAGTAATCTGCTGCAATTTACGTTTTCTCATATCATTACTTTTTCAAGTGGTAGAACAGCTTAAATGACAATCCTATATATTTCACGGTTTCATGAATGTTATATGAAGTCCGAGCGAAGTAGACACCTGGCGCGTATTATGTCCATCGGCATTAATAAAAATTGACTTATAATCAGTGTAAATTACGCATTACTTTCGTTTCGTTCGGAACGTTCAAATGTATACTTAAAGAAAATAACTTCATTTGGAAATGTCCTTGTTTTTTTACTTTAAAAATATTGAGTTTTTACTTCTGGTAGATAGGTAAAGCTTGTGTTACACAGGCGTTGGATGCGACACTTTATGTTATGGATTATTGAGACTATTAAAGTTATAATTTTTACTGATGACATGAACTCTTATAGTAAATATGGCAACGTTTGTTTTATTACTTGAAAGGGTTTGATGATCACAACCAATATGATAGAGATCGGTATTAATATAAATATATTTTTTACAATTTCATCGATATTATCACTAAGATTCATCGTCGATGTGGATTTCTGATTTTACTTTTGAATTTTTACTTTTAACGGTACCCTCGTAATATAAAGACACTATAGAGTGTTTCTTACAGAACGCCCACCACCAACGAAAGCCGGTTAACCCAATAAACCCGAAATTAGGATCTCTCGTCCTTCTTAACTTTTCAACAAACGCCAGGACTTCTGTTAACGATTTTTTAGTTCTCCTATTATAAGGAGAGACGCTGGTTTCACAGCAAAAGTCTAGGACGGCCCTTTCCTCGCTAGCCGATAGCCCCGCCTCGTCTAAGACAGCCATTCGTTTGGACTTGCCTAGTATGTTATCGTATAAAGTGCCTTTAGGTATGCCGTAATGGGTCGCTGCCTGGGTGAACCTCATGCGTTGTGTGACGACTGCCTGGATGGCTTCTTGCAGCTGCCCCTGGGTCCAGGTAGGCGCCTTCAACTTGAGCGTATGCCCATGGAATTCTGACACACCAATCAACAACACAAACATAACATTTTACCTTCCGTAATTTGTACTTTTTGATAGAGTAGTAAGCTTCGCTCTGGTCAATACATATGTATTTCATTTGTTATTTTTATCGAAAAAGGAGGCTCACAACGAGATGATGATGATAATTTATCTCTCAATATAAGATAATCATTGGAAAAATATATTTGTTAAATATTAATAACTATAAATAAGTTTTAATTGCTAATAATACGGTTGTATCTGTAAACTTTTGGATTAAATGTTGAAATAGCTTTACAAATGCATAACTTTGAACCCTATTTGAATTATTCATTGTATCAAAAATTGCACAAATTACGTAGATGTTACATAAACACAACACAATATAATACTTAGGTCATATATGTAAAAATCTTGAAACTCAAAGTTAAAAGTGTAAAATAACATCACAACATGCAGTATTTAGTAAGTTAGTATGTATTGTATTACTTTTCTCCTTAAAATCATTTCTAACTTGACTGTATTTATTATATTTACCCCAAAATACTGAATTGCAACTCAAATACTTGAGGTGGTCTTATCTCATTTCAGACCGCTTTATTTGTCAAAGTTGTATGGCGCAAGACAATCTAAGAAGCGATTCAAGTTGAGTAGCGTTTCAGTATTGGAGTATAGTGTTTGAAACTAAAAACGGTGAATAAATAGAAAATCAAGTGAAACACATGTATGCATAAAGATATAGGAAAATACAAACCTGCAATGGCCGACGTGGATGGACCCAACCAAGCGTGCGAGTTTTCTATTAATCGTGCCTGTGAACAAACATACATTATGTTAATATTTATGTATGCACAGGTGTGTCAATTGACGTTTATATTCAAATTATTTGTAGTTATGTTGGAAAATATGTCTATTTATAACTTTTTATTTCTATGTTAGGAATGATACTTAATACAATGAGGGAATTAAACAACCTGAGAGTCCGAGGCTTAGACAAAAGAAGACAGAGGACAGGGCATAACTAGGAAAAAATGAAGCATTCCTAATGTATGGATCAAAACCAAAATGGCGACTTTGTGAAAGAAAGATCCCATCATATAACAGGTATCTTCTTCATATTGCGAAATTAGTATTATTGTAAATAAAACACCGCATTTACAATAACATCGATAAGTAACATAACATAACATAAGCTCACGCCTGTATCCCCGAAGGGGTAGGCAGAGGCGCACTAGCCAACTAGTACACCCACATTTCGCCGAGCTTAGTTCCGTCCCAGATGTGATAGGGGGCTAGCCTATCTCCATATCGGGCACAAATTCCAGACTGCGGGCTGATATGGAAATATCCAATATCACTTTGCCCGACCCGGGGATCGAACCCGAGACCTTAGGACGGCAGTCGTACCGAAATACAACCACGCCACCGAGGCAATCAATAAGTATTTATATGTTTTTTCATTATTATGATACGGTTACAACTTACATGTAAATAGAATGCGAAACTAAAATGGCGGAACCAGCTTTATAGTAAACACGTATTTTTCGTAGTTATGCCGGGTTCGGTGTTCTTTATTAAATACATACAAGCTATAAATTTTTAGCATTTTTTGCCTATTCGTGTTAAATCTCAGTACGATAGTAAATTTGTGATTGTGAAGCGTTCAATGACAGTTGAAATATTTTTGGTAGTAAAACTTATCAATCTACCTTCACTGAACAATCGAGCTAAAAACCACAAGCCCATATTTTTTTATATCACACGTCATTTGCAACGTAACATGTTGCGGTGACGATGACGGCAGACTAGAGCATCGGGAGACATATGACCTAACAAAAAATTAATAAACCCCGTTCACACCTTTAAGTAAAGAATTTTCACAGGTCATATTCATTAATCTAAGCCATTAAGTATTCCGTATAATAATAATAATATTAGCTCTGTAATGTTACTGTCCCACTGCTGGGCACGGGGTTAGGCCTTAGTCTACCACATAGGCTTAATGCGGATTGGTAGACTTCACATATCTTCGAAATGCTTGTGGAGAAACTCTCGGGTATGCAGGTTTCCTCGCGATGTTTTCCTTTACCGTTATAGCAAGTGATTATTCACAATGAAAACCCTCTTAACATAGAAAAGTCAGAGGTATATGGTCTTTTTTGGGGTTGGTCTTGAACCTCGGACACTCGTAAGTATGTATTAGGTAGGTGAATTTTTAATAGAAATTCCTCATTTTAATGGTATAAGACCTTTTTAACTATGACCATATCAACACGCAACGCGAAGTACATATATTTATATATTCTTTATATTGAAACTATAAATATGTTAAAAAAGAATTTCGTACAGACAACCATGGGTGGATATAGAAAGATGAAAGAAGGTAGTGTACAGAAGAACTTATTGATGTTCATAATGAAAAGTATTCTTTATATACCTAACTATATTTAATGCGATTAGGTGCCTTACACACTTATTTTACGTAATACTGTAGTCATGTTAAAGTATCGCACATCCTCTGCATTTTTCCTTACCATTGTTTTTATTACTTCCAGCTAGGTTTGATGTATCTAGCCATGTTCGCTAAATTATATAATTGATAGGATTCAATCGCTTACAACCATAATGGATTTTAACTAGTGCAGTACTATTTTTGGAATAGTTGGAACAGACATGGAGTTGGAACTCTTTAAGCTTAGCAAGCTTTCTCCAGTGGCGTGGTGAACGTGATAAATAATTTGTTGTTATTTCGCTGGACGTATTTTGTCATATTGTCTTATTATTAGATACTATGCAGACATAAATTGACTCGTGAGCGAATGTGGAATGGAATTACAATCTTAATAACCACAGGTTTATATACAACATTATACTGCCAGTGGATCAATGTATGGAATAAATATTCCACTGTAATGACTAATTATATTAAACTAGTACGTTGGATGGATTATTTACGTATCACCAAAGACACCATAAAGATCTGAGCGTGTATCTGAACAATCGGTGGTTGGCCCCTTGTTTATTGGACATTGACGTCCATTCCATAAATAAAATCAAAAAATCACACCGCCTAATGACCGAGCAATAATAATAACGGTCAGATGAAAAAGAACAATCCATCAGTTAATTTACAATTTCCCCATCACGAGCAGGAAGTTTACGATTGCACATTTTATCGATCGGCAGTGTATATGACGCGAAAGCGGCGTCGCGTCGCGTCGTTCCTCGCTACACCGCGCGCCGCCGCGTCGTCACTCGTCGCACCAATGCTCAATGCCTAGTGTGTACGCGCCGCGTTTATTTACGTTCCTTCAGTAATTGTTAGAGCAAAGAGCGGCATTTCTTTGTGCCCAGCGTTACAACTAAACATTATCGAAGTTTTAATTGTGAACGCAGACAAAAGCCGGGCCATTTTACGGCTGTAATAACGGAACGCAGTCCAATCTACAAATAAAATCTTTTATTAAGTTAGCCGAGCGACGCCGGGCCCGCCGCTACTAGTGTTTACAGAACGCGCACGTGCTCTAAGTACCGCTCCGAACGGCCGATGTATTGTTTGTTTACCCGAATAAAACACTAAAATCCAATTCAATAACAAAGAATTAAAGATCCCGAAATAAAATTTATTGCTTTTAGTACGATAAAATAGATTTATGTACGCGCGGGAAGGTGCGGGGCCGCGCGACGCGGAGAGTCGCTCCCGTGCCCGCGCCACCGCCAGCGCCGCGCCACACCGACACCCTCAACTAAATTACATTCTATTAACATTTTTATAGGCAGTTATTGCATTTAATTAAGGACGAGTCGGAGATATTCGATATGTAGGTCACTGGTGGCTCGTGATGATCTATCTGCCCGTAGACCATAGCCGCACCGCGCGTCGTTGGCGCGACGCGTCACGCGACACGACGCGATGCGACGTTACAACAATACCTCGCGCACAGAACGTCAGCGTAACTTGTTGCGTGTGTGCAATTATACGTAACGTGCATCTTAATAACAAGAACTACAGGACATAAAAAATATAATTTACTAGAGAGTAAAGGTGAGAAAAGTCCTTTGCCCGGTGTTTATTGTTATTAAAGAGAAAGAACATATTATGACTAACAATAGGACTTGGAAGTTGGAATGATTGTTTAATGTTTTGAAAGGAAAAACAAGATTGAAACAATGTTTTTGTACAACCATAAACGTCATTAAAAAAGTTTGACAAATACGAGTACATATACCTACGGCTGGAAAATGAAACCCGTGGAAAGGAATATTTTAAATCAAACACGTATTGTCATGACACTATCATTTCCTTAGACTAAATAATCATTTCTTTATAATACATAAGAGGAGAAATGTGACATTTATAGTGCAATTTTAAAATGAATACACATAAGACACAACGATCTTCAAAATGTGATTTATGTATGATGGGAGACTGGATTATCGCTTGAAGCTAAAGAGATTAAAGCGTACAGAATTTTAGTTGAAATTACATTTTATATGTTTTGTATTTTTGTCGTATTACACCAAGATTACTTATTTGTTTACCAAAATAAACTATTGAATCTATAATCAAAATATATCACTTGAAATATATTGTCGTGATAATTTTTTCAGTGTATATGGACTTGCTGCTAATAATAATAGTTTCATAAATATAATAAAACAATTTCGCAAATCTTGTTCTTAACAATGTATTGTTTATGGACTAAGAAGATTCCTTGTAGGGACTGATAAAATATGCATTATGATGGAAGATGTCCCTGCCTATTATTGTACTTATTGGTCAGCAGCTCTGCGCAACCGCACTAGTGACCCACAGTTAGTTTTTAGTTTAGTTAGTTATCTATTGTTAAAAATGCAGTAACTATAAACAGCGTGTTTCTGTAATTCGTTAATTTATCCGGTGCATTAGCTTTCATCCCAGTGCGACGTATATGCAACATGTATGTATGTATTTTAATATCATACAATTTAATGATCGGTAACTGATATTAATTGCCAGAAGTGTTTTAATATGTAATGTAAGGAGGAATGTTTAAATGCCGCAGCAGCTGCATGGTCGCATGTTGGAAAAGTCGAGACAATTAATCCGGTTGTTTAATTTTAAACTATTAATCAAAGATTTTCGTCTATTTTGTTTTTTATGTAACACGATATCTCTGGAAAATCTGTTTCTTTTGTGTTTGAGACAGCTTACTCTAAGGGGCGGCATATTCGGTCAAGGTCTGAGAAAGGAATAGGAAGCTAACTCCATAACAAACCATAATAGATGTCGCGATTGGATAAAGTAGGTTTTTAAATTTTATTATTATTTTTTATTATTAGTAAACCACCACGCCAGCGGTCAGAAGTTGGTGAGGAACCGCCAATTTTGTTTTCGCGGGGAAAAGCGCTTTACCGCTACCGCCATGCTTAGGAGGAGTGAGGAACCGGCTGAGCACGCGTGCCGTGTCTAGTAACACTGCCTTCTGTATTTGGCTCTTGATCCAAGATTATTGATGATTGAGAGCCTTTGATGATGAAGACTTTTATTTTTTATTCCAGTTGTTGAGAAAGACGCGCCGACCCCACATTAAGGTGATATAAGGGCAGGTAGAAAGAAAGAAGGATTCCAATTGAGAGAGAGAAAGAGAAATAAAACCTTCATATCGAAGTCTTTCGTCCTAATTGTTACTCAGTTGATATCTGTTAAACCTAGTTGTATTGTACTCGTGATGTGTAGTTATATGTGGTGGCGACTTTTTCGGTCCAGGGCTTTGAGACCCTAACTGCCTTATCGTCTATATTGCGTGTAGAAACGGCTGCAAATTTTTAGAGCACCTATGTTCTTGCTTTTGTTTTTAGTTAAAATTATATGCTACTAATGTAATGTGCTATATATAACTACTATGATGTATGATGTGCGATATTTATCAGGCCTGTCTACCTTGTAAATAGAGTCTTGTCCACTCGAGAACTTTTCTGTCCCATTGGCTATCAGACAGGTCGATCTGAATATCTTTGGGAGTGGCCTATGTTCAGCAGTAGACGTCCTAAGGTTTTTTTTATATCAGATACTGGAAAACGAGCAGGCGGTGGCTGTATGTGATTTCCACCGCCCATAGACATCCAAGACAAAAACATTCATGGGTCTGTTGCTAATCGTAGAGATAAATAGAGATTGGGAAAGGAAGGGAAATAATTGGACTACCGGGAATCTCACTCACCGAACGAAACGCAACAGCGAAATGCCACTTATCATCGGTTTTCTGTGAGACAGTGGTATCAAACCAGTCGAGTTGGTCCGTTCGTGCTGTAGACGTCATTTTCTACAGCGTAGCTCTACCACACACATTACTACGACTTTAATACGTACTATGTACGTTTATCCATTAGGTCATGCCAATACCATCCAATATTACTGTATAATTAATTTTATCATAATTAATGTTTGTTTGGCTGTCTTCTACGCTCTCGTGGATCAAGCGATGGAGTACAAAGGACGGTTGTTATTTGTAATCGCGTAACATTTTCTGACACAATCAGATTTAGTTATGCAGTTCCTAGGGTACAAGTATAGTATATTAATTACAAATAGGCATGTAAAGGCGATGGTGTCTCTTGGGGGTGAGGGAATAAGCGGTCGCGTACAATCCAACGTATTCGTTCATTCATTATTTATCTTATTGTGCAGCCGGCGGCCGGTGCCCTCTAATCGAAACTTTCCACCACGTATGAAACGCAATAATAAACTTCCGCCTTGGTACGCAATTACGCCGCGTATTTTGCCAGGAATTGGCCGTAGGTGCCGGGTCCACGACCCCCCTACCGACTTCAACCAAGACATCGATAGATACAAACGCAACAGTGGCAAAATGTCTGTTTAGTAAATATGTTGTATATTATAATCAAATCAAATCATTTCCATAAAACATTTAATCGTATTGTATTATTTAATGTACATAAAAAAAATTATATTATATCAATATTTAAAAGATAACTATTTTAAATGAAAGGAAAAATAAACAATAAAAATATAAAGAAATTCATTTAATCATGATAATATTTATAACGTAATAATTTGTTTTTGATTTAAACAAATACGTAAGTACCCAGACCGATTATTATAATAAACGACCTTTTTCTTGATTATTTCTGAATGCATTCCATGTGTAGATATTATAGTCCAGCGGTTACCATTTAGTTTAGCACAAACTTATTTAGAATCTCATTTCAAGATCTTAAAATGAAGGTTTATCTTGCATTTGTCGGAGGTAAATGAATAACGAATTACATGATAGCTACAAGAATTGCGGATAATACTATTTTCATATTTGTGGTTATTAAATTGGTATCGTTTCATCATCTAGTTATAACAAATGTTGAACTGTAAACGTTGTTCCAAAAGCATGGCAGAATTTAGCGAGTTTCATACTAACAATTTCTTAACACAGTAACATTTTCAAAATATTTTAAATACAACGTTTTGTATATGAAATATATCGCTCTAAATGTTGAGATTATTTTAAGAACGCAACGCCTCTAAAAATTGAACAAATTCGCCATTTTTGTCGGATATTAAAACACAACAGTAATATTAGAACCTCACAAGTTACAGTCCATTTCCCTATCAGTGTTTACGCTTTTTTCGAATTTTCGAAATACAAGAAAGACTGTGCTGCCAATGCTATTTATTTCGCGGTAACGCCATGGTATCTTGAAACTAATGGAAAAACTCATATCATAAGTTTATGTTTAACCCATTTTTTCACGAACGAAGTTGCAAAAAAGGGGTTTCGACGTCATTGACCTAAACTTAGAAACTCGTTCTTCACACGGACACACCGCATCAATATAACCAAAACACACAAACTCATCTCCATTATTATATTATTACCCCACTTCTAACTACGCATAATTTATCTACGCTTGCGTAGAACAATACAGTCTTCTACAACGGAGCGTGAATGAATTTTTATATCAATTTCAATTTGTGAGCCTGGCTCTTGTGCTGTTTCCGCGTTTAATACAGGGTGATTCATTTGTTACGAGATAAAGTTGGCGAAGAATGGCTATGGCGTAGGGTGTAGGGCGAGGTGGGTGCGAGGGGGTTATGCTGCGAGGGGCGAAGGATAAAACTAATCACACATCCTTTTCACGGAGGCTCGGGTGTGAGCTTGATAACGGACGTCAGCGGACGCGGGTATTATTCACTTACAATGTTCATTGTGTGCGTTGGCGGGGGCGTGTAGTTTCTGTCAGCGATTTAGTGTGCCTGAGTTGAGGTAATTTTCTATTGAATCTAGTATTCAATTAAGACATGTGTTTCATGATACTTTTGTGGGGGATAGCAATTAATTTATTGGTTTATTTTTGTTTCGGATTTTAGGATTTTACTTACACATGTAAAATGTTTAAATATTGTAATTAATTTTTTAGAGAAAAACTTGCCCACCACTACTAATCTTGTTAGTTTGATAAATAATCACAAATTTCAAAACTTAACGGATCGACTTCAAATCTTATCTTATGACCAAATTGTAATTGGACCTCTATCGAACAGAAAATAATCTTGAAAATCGGTTCAAGTTTGGCGGAGATATCGCGTAACATACATAATTAAAAAATAAAGACTAATTGGGGACCTTCTCCTTTATGGAAGCCGGTAAAAAATTAGTCAGGTTTCTAGTTCTATCATTATAATAAAAAAATTGAATAGAATATAAATGTATTTGCCGACGTACTAATTAAAACGTTTCCAGTAAACACCTATTAGGGTTGGGATAAAACAAAAGAACAGATGAAAGTAATGTTATTGAATTTGTTAGCGGCGACGCGGCGCGGCGGTGGCGCGGTGGCGGGTGATGCCGCGTCCTCGCGCCGCTCGCACCGCGGTCGCATCCCGTCACGGCATCCATTTCCACATTACTGTCTTTTTGTTCCACGTTTGATTGTTTAAACGTACGTCGATGCGGTATCCACTGGTTATTATTGCTGTCGTTCTCACTCGAAATGGTCCCAGTCGCTTGTGAAAAAAAAATCTCTCCTCATATTGTTTGCAAAGAACAATAACGGCCTTCATTTTATATGTTACAGCTTCAGGAGGCTTGATGGGCACTTTGCCTCTCTATTTCACATATTCGCCTATTGTGTCGGTGTGTTCTCATTTCTTTTTTTTCACTGCAACTGTATTTACATATCGCTAAGCGTTGATACTGTTTGTTTCATTGTTGCCGCCTGTTACAGTTTGTATCGTGGCGACTTCGTATGCTAAGGTGAAATTTCTCTTAGACCGAATTAACAACACGAATCTGCGGTTTTTTGTATGTTTAAATTAAATACGAGAAAGAGGAAACTAAATAGAATTATGTCGTTGTTCTATTGTCTGAACACATTTATTAATTAAACAATAAAACACGAAGTTTTGCTTTGACATACAAAAAGTTTTAAATTCTCAGCATTAATTACGGGGAACAAACTGCGCTTCCAGTGTTTGAGTTGAGCGTAACAACGCGAACACTTACTCTAAATCGAGGAAATTTATTTGACTTCGTAGTTTCGACGTGTGCGACGATGTAACAAGACAAACATGTTAATTTTCGCCCCAAGTACGTAAGCCGCGCCCCCACCGCCGCCGCCCCTGCTTTGTCGCGACGCGCGATATTTGGGTTGCCACTGTAGAAGTTTTTGGTTGTAGTTTATAAAAAATCCATTATTAAAGTCTTATTTTATCATCATCATAATCAATCAAAATCTATTAATTTTATCACCATCATCATCATCAATCTTGTTCATCACTGCTGAGCATGCCTCTCTCAAAGTTTTTCAGATATTTTCTGAGAAAAATTAAAAGCTTTCTAATAATAATAAATTAGCGCAGACTACACTTAATGATGATGATAATCCTTTTTTTGAAGTCGGGTAAAAAAGCAAAGGCCATTATTGTTAGTAGTTGTAATTCCGATCCCTCCATCGGTTTTAATTAGGTACTTTAAACTTCAAATTCCTAATAAGCAAAATATAATAATAATGACAATTGGCCAAAAAAGTTACATTTGTATCTATTCGTGTCAAATAATATTTGGGTACCATAAATTAGGTATGTTTTATGCAAACTGTAAGTAATTTTAATATCGGCAACCAGCAACATTGGTCGTCCGGTAGAGGGCGCGCCTTGTATTTACTGCCACAAACTTTGTACAACATTTATTTTTAATTTTAAACGAGTTCAGAATGATGCCACACAAATTACGTTGCCTATTAAATTATTCATTCTTACGATAAACCACTTAACGTCCTACGGAATTGTCGCTTTCTACATTCTTATAATAATATACCCCCAATCCAAACTGCTTCAACCTATTTAATAATTATTATTTTAATGAGTTCAAGAATTTTCATTCATAGTTTTCCGTATAGAATAAGTTGAAAAACGTTGGATTTGCGCGCGCCAAATTAATTTCTGACATGCAGCGACAGATGGCGTTCGCAGGCCGACCAAAAGGGCCTTACTTAAAACAGCATTTTTAGCTGAGCAAATGGTTAAGAATAACCTGTCACTTTTTTCCTTGCGTTACATTGTTTAAAAATGAAAGGGACAACCTATGGTATAAAGATAAGCAGCGCTTAAATATTTTTATAAATAAGGGGCTATGTGTAAACATTGAGACGCCGCGCCGCGCCACTTGATTGCACCTTGCCGCCCGCCTCGCCGACTGTATCCGAAGACTTCGTGATTCGCAATATTACTCATGAAATCAACTGTTTAAATAAACTTTTATGTCGGATTAATTTGAAATAAAGGATTTTTAATTAATAAAATAATGACGAGAAAACGACAATTATCTAATGTAGATTAGAAAGCAGTCTTAACAAATCATTATCAGAGACATTATAATTTAAAAAGAAATGTTTAAAGTTAGGTTGTGAAATAAATACTCATTGTGGAAAAACAAATTAAATTTCTTTACTGTAACAAAAAATAAATACTAGGTTTCTGTATAACGTAAACTTGTGATTAAATATTTGTTATAGTATTTCATATTTTCTACCATATCATTTGAATTGTATCTTGCCTGAAAATCCCCATGTCTAAATTAGAGCGAACATCGGACGTTCTTTCTTGCAATTAGCAAATCACTTTAACCAAACAATAGATGAGTTGAGTGAGCGAGCGTAAAATACGACGTGCCCACAACGCTCACTTTTTTGCTTTCGCGCCAAAAGTTGCACAGTGGAATGAACTAACATGTCGACGCGCGACTTACTACTCGTCATGAAAAACGAACGATATTTTGGAACGCTCTCTCTAACTTCGGCACCTTCGAGCCTACCGGCGACATCTGGAAAAATAACAGAGCGGACGTTCATAACATACGATGCTCCTTAACCCTAATTACCTGAACGAAAGCGAAAAGGCGCGAAAAAAGCAGGCTTTTTTATAATTCGGAAGCCAGTTTCACCGTGCGGTACAGCGAACGCTTTTTAGTTTTTGTTTTTAATTAGTTGCCGCTTAAACTTTGGCGCATTTATGCTGTTCGCTTTTTAAATTTAATTTTTCTTTTTTTTTCTGCACATTAACCGCTTTTTGCAAGCGTGTTTTGAAGGACAGTTGGCTTTTAAAATGAAGGAGTGTTTTAAAACAAATGCTTACGAATGAGCATTGTGATGATATTAACTTGTTATTCAGAGTTGACAGCTGCGATAATGCAAAGTGGACATGAGTACTTTTTAAGTGAAGTAACTTTTATTGCAATTTATTTATATTCTTTTTATAGCTTATAGCTACGTAGTTAAATTAAATAAATAAATAAATAAAAATCCATTTATTGCGTTTTAGACCTACAGGCTAGTTACATTGTTCACTTATTATATTAGTTACTTAAATCTAAAGTTTATACCCATGTGCATGCGCATATACAAACATACCCAAATTATTAGTAAACAAACCATTATCGATGAAGTAAATGGAAATTAGTTTATATAAAAGAGTAAACGAACAGACAACACGTTGCGTTACAAAAAAAAAACAACGTAACAAAAAGTATTTTGTCAAAAAGTTTTGTTTTTAAATAAGGATGTGTGTAATTAAAAAAAGAATAAGTAAAAAGGTATACAATGCAAATGTGGGCGGAAGAGGCCGCGGCAGATCGAGACTCAATTGTGGAGGTCGGAATAACGGAATAATTTCTGATTGCGAAATTAAATGCATACGGAATTGACGGGAATTAATGAGGGAATTTGTAAACGTGTAGGAAACTAAATAATTGTGTTAATGGACGTATAATGGTTATAGTTTTTTGTTTTATTTCTAACCTATTTCACATATAATTTATAGGTGTATTTGAAAATGGTAAGGTTTGTTTTATACAAAACATGCGATTGACGCAATTTGAATTTCGGTTAACAATACATAAATCCGTTATATGATATCGATCTATACCAATAGCAACAAAAATCAAACAAAATTAAATGGCGACAACGCATCTTGGTGAAATACGCAAACTTTATTGCCACATTTTTGCGTAAAGATAAAATATATTGGAGTAAAGCTTTTTTTCTACCTGCCCTTATCCCACCTTAATGTGGGGTCGGTGCAACACACTTTTTCAAGCATGTTGCAGAGAGGATTTGGCTTAGTTTTTACTACCGGCCGCCTGCCTGACGTCAACCCCTACAAGGGGTCCAGTCCCGGGCAAATTAAATTAGAAAAAATGCCCGACCTGGAAATCGAACCCAGAACCGATCCACAGCCCATACATGCTGCTACTAGAGTAAGGAGGCGACTATCACTGGAGTAAAGTATTGGTTATTATTTTATAGTTTGTGATAGTGGGATATTGTGATAGATTTTATATAACTTTGTATGTCATAATCACAAGTTTAAAAACTTAACTGACCGACTTCCAATATACCGATCATGACCAATTTTATATGCGACCACCCTTGAAATAAACTCTATCGAACACAAAAAAGAATTTTGAAAATCGGTCCACATTTGGCGGAGATATCGAGTAACATACATAAAAAAAATACAGACGAATTGAGAACCTCCTCTTTTTGTGGAAGTCGGTCAAAAATAGCGCAGGCGCTCTACTGCGGTGCGATGGGCTTAGTAAATGAATTATAAACAGAGCGGCCAAAATGGTGCGGCCATTCCTTGGACGATAAGTTATTGCATTATCGGGACATTGGAGCCATTTTAAATGGTAGTACGTTGATCCGAGCGTGCCTTAATACGGTTATCGCACCTTTAATGCCTTAAATGAGAAAAAACGATGGTTTTCGCGAATTTAATTTCACGCCATTTGGAATGTTCAAGATTTTTAGAGATAATAGGGTATTATTTTGGTTACTGATTTTCTAGTGATTGCATATTTCAGATTTTTTTTAATAATTAATTTTGAAGCTTATAATGATTCTCAAGCAAGCAGCGATAGTATAGTTGGGAATGGTACGGACTGCTGAGACGAGTGTCGGAGGTTCGAGACTTGCACAAAAAAAGAAACATACTTCTCTGACTTTTCTCCAACCCGCATTAAGCCAGCATGGTAGACTAAGGCATAACCCCTCTCATTAATAGAGCCCAGCAGAGGGACAGTAATATTACAGAGATAATATTAGTATTGTTTATTATATATAGACACTTTTACATTACAATGCATATATTTAATATGTGTATAAAGGGCCTTACTTATAAAAACAGTTTCACTAAGCAAATAGTAAAGAATAGCCTTTTATTTTCAAACAATGTGACACAAGGAAAAAATGTGACAGACTATTCTTAACCATTTGCTCTGCTAAAATGTTTTTATAAGTAACGCCCTTTACCTCAAGAGTATCCATTAGGCCAACCATGAGTATTTTTGACATTACTGCTAGCGACTCTGTAAGATATTTGTATGGTAAACACCCGAACGCCTCTAGCGGTAACTCGGGGTACTGACATTTTCCATACAAATATTTTACGTCCTCGCTCCCGTAAATACGTGCAACAAACTCATGGTTGAGCTACAGTAGAACAACGGATCTGTATAAAGATTATTGACACCTACATAGCATGGGGATGTCTTGAGTAGCTTCTAAATTACTCTGGAGGGAGAAGAGAGAGAGAGTTCGCGATTTCAGACTGCAGAGTGTAGACTATAGAGTATGTGTCATGGGCATCGCGTCGTGTCGCCGCGGAGTCGTCCGCGGCACGTGCGCGTCGCGGCGCACGACCCAACAATACATCGGTGTTTACATTCCCGCCGCGTTTCCTTTGAACTCGCATGTGGGCCCGAGGAAACGTAAAATAAACACAACTTTCTCGTAATGTTTAATTAAATTAATCAGTTGGTTGATTAGTCGATGGTTCGCCGGTGCTGGCGTAAACAAAGCGCGGCGGCGGCGTCGCGGGCTTTGATCTACGGACTCGCTCTCATCTCCACTATTGTTATGTATTTGTGAGTTTCCCGCGCCGCCCGCCGCCGCCGTCACCGCCCGCCGCCGGCGCCTCGCGCCTTCGCGCCTCGTGCGCCGCATAGGGCTGCCTACTTTTATGCAACACTGTGTAGGTTTATTCCGAATTTGCAATTGCAAATCATAAAAATACTAGTGTGACTTGTAGCCTGTCTGATTGCCGATAAGACTCTTTATATTCGTCTTGCATTACAATTAAAATCGTACCAGTGTGGTGCCTTCCCCTGGACGGCCCAAAAAGCGCTGGTTAGACTTTCTGGAGGAATATATAAGAGCCAATGGCCTCACTATGGATGATGGTCAAGGTCGGGCGAAGTGGAAGCGTTTAAGTAGGAAGGCGGACCCTGGCAGAAGCACGGGATAACGCCAGGCAAAAATAAAGAAATATGTTATTTTGTTACGACAGATTCCAGTAATATTTATTTGTAACAATAATAATATGATTCGATATAGTTATATTATATTTACATAATAACTTATTATAGTATCTATGAATAATCCATTTATATTTTAATTTGAGATCCCGGGCGGTGGTTTAAAAAAAATACATATTCGTAGAAGCTCTATGTTAAGAAACATTAATAAATTAACAGTATTTCTAAAATTGTATGTTTTGTCAATTTTAAATTCCAAAACAATAACAAACGAAAAAATAAATTCTTTTTGCGGTAAAATACAGGTGGCATTCTACAACACCGTAAAAAAATTAACGCTTAGCAGCCCTACGTTTGTGTCTACCACCATTACATTTTTATTTTCTACTAAATAGTACAATGCGAGATGACGTCACAGATCGCTGTTTTCGCATCGGGCCGACCTTTTTGAAAATTACCGCGACGGGAAAACACTGAAATTGTAAACTGCAACAGACCTTTGTGCAAAGTACAAACGCTCTACATTTTACACCCTTTTCACTATAGCGGAGTGCAAGAGTGGACAACATTTAAAAGGAACTTCTGTTTGTGATTGTGAAAGTGGGATTATTTAAATATTTTAAATTTCTTGGCAATATTAATATTAAAACAGTAATATATGTATTGTTTATTGTCCATTATGTATTTTATTTATTCACAGGTCGGTCTGGCCTATGTTCAGCAATGGACGTTCTGTGGTTGATGTATTTAAAAACATGTATATTTAATGAGTTTTTTTATTCAGGGTTTGATATTATTGACTGCCTCGGTGGCGTAGTTGTACTTCGGTACGACTTCCGTCCTGAAGTCTCAGGTTTGATCCCCGGGTCGGGCAAAGTGATATTGGATTTTGCAAATATCAGCCCGGAGTCTGGAATTTGTGCCCGATATGGCGTTAGGCTCATCCCCTGTCACATCAGGGACGAAACTAAGCTCGGCGAAATGTGGATGTTCTAGTTTGTTAGTGCGCCTTTGCCTATCCCTTGGGGGATACAGGCGTGAGCTTATGTTATATGTTTGGTATTCAGGGCATTAGCGGATCAAGATATAAACGTAAACGGCTAGGATGTTGTATGATATGGCGTTTGTCTCAATAATTGGTCTTATTTAACTTAATGTCTCAAAAACTATGCTGCACCGAAGGCGCTGTTTTGAGAAATATAATGTTGTCATCAGAGTTCCAGTTTTCTGCCACCAGGCAAACCAAGTTATAAGTTTAACGTCTCTAATAATATATTATAATTAAGTACTAAAATTAAGCCGATAATACATCAATATAATATACCCTAGATGCACAGTTCTTTGCAAATATCCTCCTAAAAAGTGGTCTCAGCAATTAAACAAAGAAAAATATCACAAGTTCTAATTAAATCAACACAAATATAACACTATGCACGTGTAATAAAGTAGCTTTTTAAACGAAATGAGCAAGCGTTTTTAAATTTGAATTTTGAAATTTAGAATTCCATCGGCGTCGGACTGTATGCAAAACGAGTGCTTAAGCACTCCTTTGTTGTCCCATTTTCCGAGCGTCAACTGTGCATCTAGGTAAATGATATATCGATGCGATAATACGACTGACTAGTAAGATTTAGACATTGTACATCAACAGAATAATAACATTATATCATTTGCAAGCACAGTTTTCGTGCTTAAGTTAATACGTTAGCTTAAACTCCGTTTCATAGTCAAGCCCGCTGCTAACTACTTGAGCGCCCGCGTGCAATACCGAAAAGTTGTCATCGGTCTTAAATGAAAATGTACGAATGTCAATACAATTTGAACACTTTAAATGTGTATTAATTAAATATTATTAATTTTTAGGGTTTTGTCCCTCGAGAGGAAAAATCGGAACCCTTATAGGATCACTTTGTTGTCCGTCTGTCCGTCCATCTGTCAAGTCTGTCATTTCTCCTGTAAAATTTGGATTTTACGATTATGGTCTTATTGATGGGGGCGTCGAAGTGCATTTGGAGGCGCGATGGAATTGGTGAGCGATGTCTCAAGGATTCCCCGAACGTGAAACTATTACCCAGTATTTTATTTATTTTAGAAATCCCCATATCCGCCCGCGGCCGCGATTCGTAACGTTAGCGTTTATTTTCAAAACTAATAATTAGAGGTCATTATGACAATAAAAAGAGATATGAAAATTATGAGTTTTTTTAGTTTTGATATTTGTTATTGCCGCCCCGATGAACATGCCGCCTGTGTGCGGTGCACATTTTGCACTTTGCACGTAGCGGACCTGTTCATAGTATTTCACTCTATGGTAGAGTCGCGTAGGTTACCCAGTTTAATGTCACTCTTGAATCTTGACACGTTATAGCAAGTATATCAAGCTAGTTGGTAGGCAGGCGTGAGTAACTCTTTCCTTGATCGTCGTTGTTTTTGTAAACAATAACTAAACCATTGTTTAGAATATGAACGGATGTCAGAATTAACCACTAAACCATTGCCAGTGCATTAGCATCAGATCTATTGGGAAGCATAATTATAGTAAAGAATTACACAATACGTCGGATGATGTGCAGTTTCAGCGTTATAATGTTAAACAAAATGTATATTATTAGCTGACATAAAAGTGTGCGCCGCTGTATGGCGCGGTATGGCGCGGCGCCGGCGCCGGTGCTGCGGCGCGGCCCGACGGTTCTAACTCAATCACATTTAAAACAACATTGCTATTCTGTTTTATTCGTTTGTGAATTAAAAATAACTCTTAATGTAATCATGGGATTGAGGGATGTAAGCTACAGTGTATTATATCGCTGTGAATTGTGTAAAATGTTTACGAGTTCAATAAAAATTGTTTTGTTTAAAATTAATTGTAATGATTTGTATTATGTGATATGTCTAATAAACAAAAAGATGCATCGTATTATAATTATTCTGTCTGATTATTATGAATTATTTTGAATTTTATTTTTAACAAATGTATTATTTTTTTAATTAAATATCTTATAATGATGTCTATGCAATTCATGATTTTAAACTTCTAACTTGTTCCGTATTACTAATTGGCACATGGTCATAAACTATTGTACCAGTACGTTCTTACTTGTACCGCAAGCAACCGTTTTTATGGAGAAATCACAAATATCCCGTGTGTATGAAATAATATCCGTCAAAGTGGTACAGTTCATTGTTACTGCGATTATTAAATGTATTAATAGCTAGTTGCATTACCCCCTCGCCCCGCGACGTCGCGTCATGGAGACCGTCTCGGCAGTCTAAGGCCTCAGCCTTAGATAGGTCTCAACCTATAGGACGTACTTCCACTAAGTCTGAGTTAAAGAAACGAACTCAGCGAGACTAAGAATTGACTAAGACTTAGTCGAAGTTCGCTCTATAGATGTCAGCCTTACCGCCGAATGTTCATACACTTAAGGTGGCCTTATGTCGTTTAAGGCCACCTTATCTGTCAAAATTGTATGGCAAAAATCAATATAAGAAGCCGTTAAAGTTGAGTAGCGTTTGACCATTCGGGCGTTAATTTGTGATATTAACAAACGAATCCCGATTCAATCATCTCCTCATACTGATAGATAAACTTTGGTGTAGGTATTGCTTGCGCAGAACGACTACCAACTTGACGTATCGTGTTCGATCCCCGGGTAGGGCAGTGATATTTGTTTTTGTACTTAGTAGCTTGGAGTCTAGAATTTGTACCCGATATGGCGAAAATATTTTATCTACCTAGTACAAAATTCACTTTTCTAAGTAGAATTGAATTATCTAAGAAAAATATTTGAAAAATTGCAAATATTCAATTTATTTTCTACGGAAAAAAGATACTGCATTTATCCGTTTTTAAGCTTTCATTAGAATATCTTTCAAGTGCTTTTAAAAAAAATAGTCAACGTTGTTATGAAATATGTTATTATATTATCAAAGTTATACCTATAGGACTGAAGAATTATTATTTATATGATCAGAATATGGCCTGTAGACCTGGAGATCCTGTGTTCGATTCCGAGGTTAGGCGCAGTGTTTTTCTAACTTGATTTGTCTGGGCCTGGTTCCTGCAAGAGGGATGACGTCAGACAGACGTCGTAAAAATTAAACCAAATCCTTTCTGCGACATGGTTGAAAGTATGTTGCTGCAACCCCACTTGAGGTGGGATAAGGGCAGGTAGAAAGTAGAAGTGGCTATCTATCTATACGGAATGCACGCCACTGACCCACGGGTGCAGCGCGTCGCGACGGTGCATTGACACCGCGCGGCGTTCTGAAGGTTTCTGTCAACGATGTAATCGTGTTGAATATTTTACACCCGCACCGATGAAACGAAAACAGTATTTGCACGCGATCCTTACACAGATTTATCGATGTTTACAGATTGCTTTTATATTATTATTGATAAATGGAATTGTTATTTAATCGCGAGGTGAAGATAAAAATAATGACAATTAACAAATCTTATAATGCTTTAAATATGTTTTTAACTAATCTAAATTATTACATTCTTGCGTTTATTACAACAATTTGGTCAGTACTATTTTTTTATAGTTTTTTTTACAATTTTAAATAATATGCTATAAAAATACATTTACAAATATAAAAAATATTAATATTATTTTAGTTTATTACAATTGGTTTATATTTAACAATTATTATTACAACGTTGTTCATAAGTGCATTTGATATGCCTACGTGACCAATAAACATTTTTATTTTTATTTATGTTTATTACATTATAAAAACATTCACCACGGTCCATGAACAGATGGACTTTTATGTATTTTAGGACTTATGTCATTGTTAATTTCAATAATTTAAATATAATGAACATGTTGTTAGGTAATTAATAAATGTCACGTTAACAATGTTTACATCCTATAAATAATTCAGTTGTGTGTATTAAAATCAAATGAAGCTCTCCTCATAGTACCGAGACCCCGACTAACGTCAACCACGCGGAAAATTGACGGAAGAATGAATGAAAAATGGCGAAAATAATACGAAACAATGGTATCTTAAGTACTCAAGTGTTTATTTTAATCACAATTCGCGATCTTCCTTCTCCATAATTTTGCGGTACTTAGCTAATTAGAACTATGTACAATATAAGGAAATATATATGTATGAATTGAATCGGTCATTTCATAAACCTCATAAGTGACACAATTAGAATTTTACGTGGCTTTAATCCAGGACATGCATTTAAGAAATCATTTTCGCCAAGATACGCATTTTGGAAAAAAATTGATTTTTGAAATTACTGATTCAAGTATATGTATTTGTATTTTATAGAAGAGGTTAAATCTTTAGTTTAATAAAAGCGACCTACGGTCACTAAGCCCTACGAGTAAATTATACCCAAATAAATACCCAACCGCCACACAAATAGTCCACCACATTAGCCGTGGGTTTCAGAAACTACGACAGACTTTCGGTCTCAAAACACCCAGACCCGAAACATATATCTGTGGGCCACACAGACATAATTGTCTTGGTGCGGGAATCGAACCCGAGACCTCACGTTCCACAGCCAGCTACTCGCCCGCTGCGCCATGGAGGCTGTGAATTGGTATATCTTGTGGTTCCTAAATAAATAACTGATAATACCCAACTGTCACTCATTTAGTTCTGACCACTCAGTAAGACACGAGTGTTGTGTCGTAGCGTTGCCATCAGATACGATAGAGTTTTAGCCCAACAAAGGAACATACGACCACAATAAATGCATATTATTAATAAAAAATAATGTACCTAATAAGATTTATTACCAATTCTAAAACATAACAAGCAACAAAAAGCCTAGCAATATAAATGAAAGTTTCATGCATTCTAATGAAAACGTAATTTACGGTGGGTAGTTGGAAAAAAAGCGGAGGCCGTCCGCACGGAGTACACGGGAGCAAACGAGATATTTGAAGTGTTTTGCATAACTGCATTAAGTGCATTGCGAGAGGGCCGCTCAAGGCACGTACACTCGCCGACTAAAGCGCAATAAAAGCCTTGTAGGAACAGTAATGGTCGCTAATATAAACCTTTTTTGTCGTTCCAACACTTCACTGCTGCGTTTTCTTCTGTTATTTTTAACTTAACGATCATTATGAAATATATTTATGTTACTTAAAGCGTTTTGATAGCGTTTATTTTAATATGTGGTTCGTGTTGAGTTTGATGTTTTATTATTTTTTTCGTCGGTTATGAAAAGAGGACGCGTCATCTTTCATTGTTCTATGCTATAATGGGAGTTGAACTGTACACATTATGTTCCACATTATAATTTTTATGTTGATTTTCACGAGTTTATCAAATAACTAATGTCCGGATATTACGATATAAAATATAAGGTTAAAACACTTTAGTTATATAAGGAAGTGTCGAAATTAAAACAAAGGCGTTAGCTATTTTCCAAATCCCAGTATACCCTAGTCAGTATTATTCTCTTTATTAAAGTAACTTTTCTTTTTTCTACCAGCCCTCATCCCACCTTAATGTGAGGCGCAACACACGGATTTGGCTTAGTTTTTACAATCGGCCGCCTGTTTGACGTCAACCGCCTCTGAGGGATCCAGTCCCGGTAAAATTAAATTAGAAAATTTGCTTTGCCCGACCTGAGAATCGAACCCAGGACTTCCTGGTCCACAGCCCATACATGCTACCACTGGACCAAGGAGGCGACATTATCTTTATAAAGTAACTATTTTTTTGAATATTTCGTATCAAAATTAACTCAGAAGTTTCATTATAGAATTGAGTAACTTGACTATGTTTGATTTTAAACATGTTTTATATGTAATAGCAAATAAAACAAAAATAAACCCTTCTGTAAAAAGTGCATCGAAATTAGTTGAAAATTAGGCAGTAACTCATATTTTAAATTCTGCAATGAGCCAGAGTGGGGGCGTAGTAGAGATATCTTGCTATACCTTTCCAACCCACGTACCGTTATGGCCGTGACGTGATTATACTGATACTTTCTTTTTTCCCGCAGTTTAAAGGTTATTTATTTTTGAGAATATTTCAATATTTCTTTCTGTGCTATGGTTTAGATGACGTACATTTCATTTAAAATTAATAAAAAAAATACCCAATTGAATATTCGGTATTTTTGAATACAGGTACAAATTGTTTTAATCATTGATATTTAAATCGGCCAACATCAGCTAATTTAGGCTGTCGGTGAACACTTCTCGTCGCGTCTATACCCACCTGAAGATATTAACATTGTATTGGATTGTGAAATACAAATTGTTTCTATTGTGTGCCGTTTTCCATAACGCTATTGGGGGTCATTTTGTTACCGGCGTTTTCTTACGCTTACTTCCCTTGCCTTCGACAAATATGTGGAAAATTCTTCGTTGCAGGTACTATTTGCAACAATCATCTGTTATTAAGTATGGAGCTTTCATAAGATTTTTCTATTGACTGGCCACAATGGTGTTTTTGTTTCTCTAGTTATTAGATTTTCGATTGTGTACAGTATCTAGAGCGATTCACCCGTTGGAGGCGGCACATATAGGTATATGTTACATAAGCGTCTCGGCCACCGGTGGCATAAAATAAATACTGTTTTTTTTTATAATTCGCAGTTTAAAAATATATTTCTTTCCTTCTTTAAGCCATTTTACGCTGGTTACACATTTAAATTATCACATACACGTGATATACGACAGTATCAAAAACGTTAAAAAAAACTGGGGAGTGCAATACGATCGGCGAACGTACATGTTATAGAGTATAGAGCATTACTTAAACGTCAGAATGTACGTGAGCAAAATTCATAGCGGGGCCACTGCGCGCCCCTTGTAAACAATTCCAAACCAATCGGAATAAATGCTACCGAACAATGAATCGTTCGATCACGAAAAAATCATCTTACAAGACGGTCGTGCCGCCGTGCGCCGTGGAGCGGTAGTCGTGTAGACGACGCGACGCGACGGGCCGCCGGCAGCGCCCGGGGTGGCTCCGACGATTTTTAACCCAAACCGTGACCGATCTCCGCACTTAAAACGCGTCTGTAGTTTACTAGCTACTACTTACTCCATTCTCGACAACTCAAAACTCTACCCGCCGAATGTTCATACACTTAAGGTCGTCTTATGTCGTTTAAGGCCGCCTTATCTGTCAAAATTGTATGGCGAAAATCAATGTAAGAAGCCGTTAAAGTTGAGCATCGTTTGACCATTCGGGGGTACATCCTGTAACTCGATCCCTCGATCACCTCATCTCATGCGACTCCGTCGCCTCCCTACCCAGTTTTTATTAGAACGCTAGCCGCATAAAATGTACGCACGTATTTTGGTCCGTACAACGCAAGGTCTATATTTTATAAAATATACAACGGTTTAAATGATAATTTATATTCCATTGTTATTCATTGATGTTATTATATGTATATTTTGCCATTGTTTCAAATCAGAGCATATTTCATGCATTTAATGTTTAATATATTTACACAGTGCGAGATGCATGCTATGGTAATTTAATCGCTTTGTGGTACGGGCGGTTTTAACGTAGGCATGTTATTTGAACCGTACATATAAATTTGTGAACGAGCGAATAAAGGTAGACGAAATCTTTGCTGTTAGAGGCAAGCACATTTTAGTTAAATCTACAGATGATTTTTAAGAAACTTAATTATATGTGCAAAAGGAAAAACTATTTAACCCGTTGGAGGCAGCACATATATATGTTACATAAGCGTCTCGGCCACTAGTGACCGAGCCGATCGTAACTATTTAAATGCAATCAAAACAATAATAAGCATTAACTAGAAAATAAATAAAAATTATGTATTGTATAAATAAAACCTTAAACGGAAGACAAGCCTTGGCCTCAACTAAATATAATACGTAAGAACAACACAAACTTATGATAAAATATAACTCTTGTTGTATTTATAAACACTATAGAATATTTTATTGGTTGACATTATTGAAATTTATTGCGTTAATTTGAAATTGTAATGGAATGCATCTCGCATGCAACGGATGCAGTGACGTTCATCCCAGGGTCCTGCTTTACATTTCAAATGTATCAATACAACTCAGAGTCAAGGAACGTAGTGTGATATATGCACTTATACCAAAGGTCGGGGAACATTATTGTAAACATATTTCACATTAGCCGATATCTAAGTTTTATTTATAGCAAAAGCAACTAAATTTCTGATCGATATATTTTCACATAATATTATTGCTTAAGCGTCATATGATCCAATTGCAGTCCTTTATACGCACATAATATATTTTACCAGAAGTACGAAGTTTTTAACTCGCTGTGCATTATTATTGTTTATGTTAACCGATATGCCTTAACGCCTAGTGGTAGCATGAATGGGCTGTGGACCGGGAGGTCCTGGGTTCAATTCTCAGGTCGGACAAAGCAAATTTTCTAATATAATTTACCTGGGACTGGATCCATCATAAGGGTTGACGTCAGGCAGGTGGCCGGTTGTAAAAACTAAGCCAAATTTTCTCTGCAACATGCTGGAAAAAGTGTATTGCACCGACCCCACATTAAGGCGGGCAAGTAGGAAGAAAGATATTAACCGATACGCGATATTTTCCCTAAATGTGAACCTGTTTTATTATTAATCACTTTGTAGTTAAAAGTAGTTTATAAAGGTAGAAAGTGAGAGAAAAAGTAGAGTCTTAATAACTACAAACGTATTTCAAGTTAGTCTTGAAATTTTTAGGGCCGCGACTAACAAACATGAATTAATATTTTAATCTATGAAGCAAACCTACTAAATTAGTATTTGGAACAAAATTTGACTTTCGAATGTACTTGTTATGAAACTAGATACTAAAAGTCATACTGCTTGTTAAGATTACTTTGTGTTTGTAAACTTTCAGTATTTGTGAAGCGCTCGCAAAATACAAGTACATATAAGTTGCAGATTCTAAAAGGAATACTTATGTAGGTTACTGGCATATTTTCCCTGGCAGAATAGAACACATTGAATGAACACAATACAATATTGTCCACATTCAATAGTCTTGTAAACGTCGCGCAGCGTTGCGTATCCTGTACTACGCAGCAGTCCTTACCATTCCGTATTGTTTCGCTTGTGCTTGTGAAATGTAATTCATGCACAGGCACACACACACACACACACACACGACGCACATACACACAAACGTCCCCGTTATTTATATTCGTGTTCTAAGGTAGCTTGTAATGTCTCAGACAAATCGTTAAATTATATGTTTGGGTTTTTGCTACGTTCCATAAAAGTCGGTGCTGTTGAATAAAATGTAAGAAATACTGAAGTGAATTAACTATTAAGTGATTTGAAAAACTGTTTCATTGAAGTATTACTAACCTAGTTACAGTATTTATAAAAGAGGAAATAGAATACGGAATGATTCAAAGGATATTCTCATTTGCACACCAATACACATCATTTACTTGTTTTATATCGACAAATTTTTGACATTGCTTTTAAAACTCATTTGTAGAAAGTAGTTAATAGGTGGATAGTTACTTTAATAAAGAGAATCGCCTCTTTGGTTTAGTGGCACTCTATATTTATGGGCTGTGGACCGGGAGGTACTGGGTTCGATTCCCAAGTCGGGCAAAGCAAATTTTGTAAAAAAAAAATTATAATAATTTTCCCGTGACTGGATCCCCTTAGGGTTGACGTCAGGCGGACAGCCGGTCGTAAAAACTAAGCCAAATCCTTTCTGCAACATGCTTAAAATAGTATGTTGCGCCGACCCCACATGGAGGTGGGATAAAGGCAGGTAGAAAGAGATCAATAGGTAGATAATATTTATTTTTCTTACGTAATTAGTGTTAGTATTTTTTATTTCATATTTTTGTTACATACACTGTCATTAAACTAAGGAGCTGATTATGATAATCATTAGTTTAAAAACTTAACGGACCGACTTCAAATCCGATCGTGACCAAATTTATACGGGACCACCCTTGAAATAAGTTCTATCGAACACAAAAAGAATCTTGAGAATCCGCCAAATGTGGAGCCATTTGGCGGAGATGTCGCGTAGCATGCATAAAAAATACAGACAAATTGAGTATTCCCCTTTTTGGAAGTCGGTCGAAAAAATGATATTTTGTTGGTTTGTCACTTCACATGTCCATAGGTAATCTTCGAAACGACCTGGACTAATTTGTAAACTCTTTCATCATAATATGTATCACTGGAACAGTTCCACCCTTAAATACTATTACTGGAAACGTTTATTGCATTACTATGTGATTTTGGCTACAGTTTGTACACAGAAAAACTATCATCACGAAAGCGGAGCCGGGGGCAGGATCTAGTAATTTTTATATCTAAAACTTTATTTATATATCTAAATAAATTATACTTAGAGGACAGAGAATACACATAACGTAAGCTAAAAAGTGAAACAACAAAGTATCAAACAAATGTAAAATTATTGACCCAAATCCATCATCAGATAACGGATAGTGCGAATGTAACAAAATTGTAACGTTTTGTTAATGTGGGAATGTGCTAAAGACGTGACCACACTAATAATATAAAACACAACCGTTTATGAATTTTAGTATTTGGGTTAAATGGACAATTTGATATTTATTATTTGATGTAACAAAATTAGTAGGTGATAGTATTAGTATACAGGTGTGACTGGATACCAAAAAAAAAACTTTCTTCGATAACTATACTAAAAATAATTCTCGATAGTTATTTAGAACACACGCTAGTGACAGATATTGGCAACAAAAAAATTTCAACTAAAACCAAAAAATTGGAAAATTAAATTTAAAATATACTTAACAGATATACAATTCTGTTAAATGAAGTAAGAAACCACAACTATTTTTGTCTGAAGAGTTAATAATATAATATCATATTTGATAGGACAAAAAACGCTCTAAATTGTTTTGCATTTTTCGCCTCTAAAGCAAACACTTTGTATGCCGGCAGTATTTAATCTAGAAAAATATTCAATATATCAGAGTTATGCAGTTATGTAATACTATGACTAGAAATGGAGGGATTTTTCACATGAAAAGTTTTACTTTATTTTGATTTTGATATGTCTTATCTTTTTCCGAAAGCATTTATCTTTGACATATGGTCTAATTTTCCTAGTTTAGTTTGAAAAGTGCTAGGCTACGTTGCATTCTATGCTTTCGTTGCTGAAGTTCTTGATATTTGTGTACGTTTTTTTATAATGTAAACACAGCTTTATTCGGTGATTTCATTTATTAACGTTTAAGATAAAAACACAAAACGTTCATTGTTTTGGATATGTGGCTCTGTGTGTAATATTTTAAAAATGAAATAATACTAGACAGCTCTACCTCTATAATTACTTTAGTCAAAATATGAGAGAGTTTGCATTTGTTACAAACTTGGTTTGACATACATACATATAAGTACCTAAACTCCTGCCTGTATCCCCAAAGGGGTAGGCAGAGGCGAATTCGAACACCCACATTTCGCCGAGCTCATTTCCGTCCCAGATGTGATAGGGGGCGACTTCTTTAGCTCCATGATGTGGTAAGGGATGAGTCACGGGCAAACCGAGTGCAAAGTTCAATTCCAGGGCTGATATTTACTGGGTGCTAGAATTCCTGAGTAAAATAATTGCACTTTAACTTTTTATTCTCGCGGGGTAAGGTGTTTTACCGCTACCGTCACGTCTGGGGGGAGAAGTGACGGTTATGGCGGATTCGCCGGTCTTACGGCCCAACGTTAAGCCACCCAGGAGAGATGGAAAGACTCTAAGCGACCGTTAAGCCAAGTCCCTAACACTATGTACACCCTACACCGGTAATACCGACAAATAGCCCCGCGGTGGCCTTCTTCGGCACATCGGAACGGCCACGGGTTTCCCTAGGCGGGAAGCACCCAGGCTTTAGCCGGAACCGCCCTGGCGCGGTCCCGCCTTGCGGCTCGTCTCCATTGTGGAGGGGGGGGGGACTCATAAGCCCCCACCGCCGAAGGACCGCCGGCAGCACAAGTCTAACAACCTGTGCTGCCGTATATTTCGGGGTCGCACGTACAAAAGTACTAAAATGGGCGCTATGTCAGCCCTCCGCTGCGCGCTGGTGACCCCGTTAACCTCTATTAGTCGCCTCTGATGACGGGCAGGCAATACCATGGTGAAATTCTCCAAACGCCCCCAATCAACAGGGCAGGAGGCGCCGGTTAGTCGTCAACCCGACGCCTCTTACGTCTCCTCTGGCGGCGAGAGATCAGATCCTCCCCGATCCATCTCGGTACTCTCCTTCTGCGAGATGACCACCTCACAGAAATGGGCCACCGCATGCCAGTTGCACTTTTACTTTTACCTGGGGGGTTACCACTACCTCTTATAGCAGTATTATTATAATTTTATTTGTACCGATTTCCATACAAAACACACGAAGAACGATTATAATAATACTGCTATAAGAGGTCGTGGTAGCCCTACTGAGCCTTGTAGCAATTAATCCGAGTTTCGAAATAAAAAAAAAACATATTTTTCGCCCTGTAACGTTGCCTTTCAGCTCACTGGCGAATTAATTAGAACTCAATGTTGTAGAACATTCACATCCGATGATTTCAGTAAGTTAATGAATTACATGATCGAGATTTTTATCGGCTGATAATATCTCCCGGGTTTCGTTAATATTACCTGTAGAAGAGACACTTGTGCTTTTTATCTTTAAATGTTAGCAATGGCTTTGGTAATATGTAGTTATTATTAAGTATTTGGTATCATGAGGTTGCGTCAAATAATAATTCCCTTTGGTACTGCCATTATAACATTTTCTATTTGAAATTATAGAAAACAAAAAGCACCCCTTTCATATAAAATTACACTATAATTTCACCGGCAATTTATACCCAATTGATGCATAAAAACATATATTTAACTTTCGAAATCTAATTACAACGAACAATATACGAAAATCATACTTAACCAAACCGCAAAGGAAACAGTGGTGAATAAAACAAAACATAAAAACCGCATAATAAGAGCTAAAACAATAAAAACAAGGTGGCTTTATAAATTAATACGAAAGTAGCGGCCAAACCGGCCGATGCACTGCGTATTGTGTTACACGGTATGAAGTAAAATAAAGCCTTTGGAAAAATAATGTTTATATGTAAATATGGAGTATTGTTAGAGTAACAAGTTCTGCTAAATCACAATATGAAGTTGATTTATATCTTTACGGTCGGTTTACCTTCATGGGAGGCCTATAAACCTTCGAAAACGTTCCGGGCCGCGCGCGCCGCTCTCCGGGTCGCGTCGCACCGTTCGTCGTGCGTCCTACTACACGGAGCGCGCGCAGGCCGGCGCACAGGCCAACACGCAGCTGTTCCGCGCCTTCTGCCCGCTTGATGGTATATGTATAACGCGTTTTTGCACATAGCGATTAAATTTAAAAAAGTCTCGTGGCATTCACGTATAATGCATAATTTGACTTGAAAATGTAAGTACCTACTTTATGTTTTTGAAACATGCATTAGAATTATTTAATCAGTAAGGAGAAAAATCATTTTGCCCATATATATGTATCTGTATTATAAAAATATGATATTTCTATAGAACTATGAAAGGGCATGTCAGTGAGTTTCAAGTAACTTCACCTGCTTGGTATAGCAAAAAATTAAACGTATTTTCTTCAAGGTATAACCGTGGTACGTTAATTTCGCATAAAAGCGATTCCAAATGTATGCACATTTGGTTGGTTTTATAGCTGCAATGCAATTTAATTGGTCACATTATAAGAAATCGGATGCTTGGTGGTAAAATTCAATAATTCACATTTCACTGCAGGCTAAGTACTTTGAAAAGCAACAAGGGTCCATTTTGATTTTATGCCCCGATACAAATTACGGAATTTTACTTTATTTCATTGAATGCACTCATTTATAGGGATGCTGTTATTGGTCGGTGGTGATTTTTAGGGTTTCGTATTAAATAGAGTGCACAAAGAATTCTATTATTAAGAATATGTGAATACATTATGTTTAATTATCTATTTTTTATTTAAAGATTTGTATTTTGAATACTATATATTATGGCGGATACAATTGATTGCACAAGACATATCAAGCGAGACAATGAACTCAAAGACGGGGGGGGCTATGAATTGGTCAGTTTTTAAATATTTTAAAATTCTAGATATCTCAAAGCTTCTTCGTTTTCTCAAATCTTAGCTGAAAGTTTTTATGTAATATCCGGAACTATTGAACCAAATTCGAAAATTCTTTGAGTGATTGTGCACCGTTATACGTTTTACTAATTGGCGAGACGTGTCACGTCGGACTAATTATTCTCGTTGTTAGGCCAGGCGACCGAGGACTGATATGTGACGGTACTGTATATTGTAGAAGTTTGTAGTTATCACAATGAAACGGTATGCTTTATTCCATTTTAATGGAAACGTCGAGAATTGCATTTACTAATTTTGTTTAAGCGTAAACATGACTTTGTAACGCATTTACATCGACAAAGGTAACATTTGGGAATTAAGTAGCCCGAGCCTAAAAATCACTTAGGTTTTTAAAGACTTCTTGTAGTTGCGGGCTATAATTAGGTTATCCTATGCCATCAGCATCAGCTGACTTCAATTCACGTCACAATGAACTTCAAGTGTCTTACTTTGCCAATATTACAGAGAAACATGCTATCTACTACTCGACATTGGACAAATCACTGCAACACTGTGGAACCATTTTTTAAAGAAAATAAATATTACAAACCCACGTGTTTGACCAAGGTTTGATCTGAGTTATGTGAAAGCACGTCGGGTGTCGGCGGCGCAGGTCGTTAGACAATAGCCGTCCAGCACACACCCGAGATGTGCACTAATCATATTAACGAACTAATCACACGCCGCTCCGACGAGGAAATTCATTAATATCCTGCCCCAACTCGCACCCGAACAGATGAAAAAGTCGCGCATATGTATACCGTGGCCGGTGGCAGAGCTGTACCGTCCGCGCCGACGCGACGTGACGGACGTGACCCACAGTTGACATTCCTCTAGCCGCGCTCTGGCACCCCCCAAGGACTAGATACAAGGACGGTAATAAACGCCTCGTTTCACATTGCACAGCATGATGATACTCACACAAATTAATGAACGTCCAATATTTTTCCAAAACACGCCTTCAATTCTACGATTGCATTTCCATTTTTTACATACTGATAACCTTAACGAAGTGAACTCAAAACGTAAACGAGTTTAAAAACGAAAAACACCCCGTCGAGGTTCCTTTTTGTTTTGCATAAAATCTGCGGAAGATATTTTCGAGCATCCCTGACGGTGGCTAACGTAGGGCGTAGGCCGCGAACTGCACTTTTATTTTTTATTCCAAATTCCTAAGCGCAAAGCTATGAAATATTTTGAGGTGCGTGTTTTTTTCTGAGGGGAAAAATGGCCGACGGCATGTTGATTGAAACGTCTGTGTATATTTTTCAATTTGAAATTAATTACGTTTGTATTGATACAATAAGAACGAACTGAGAGCAGTTGCATTTAGCTTTTTTCTTATATTTTTGTTGCTCAGTATTTGCGCAATAATTAGCTCTGTTACTTCTCTGTTTAAAAAAAAAAGCTATTGTTTTTTATAATATCGTAGAAATATAAGTCTTACAACAATTTAATGAAACCTATTAGTCATGAGAGTCCAGATTCATGGATTAAAACAATTTTGAGCGAAGCGGCAGAACGTCTCCTTCAGATTATCCATCGAATGTCCACGTCACTCAATCCATGATAGAGAGTCCGTTTGTTGCTCTTCACTCAAAAGACTATCCTATCATCTTGTCAATGTAGTTTTACTTGCAAATTTAAAAGAGATGTAACATTTTTTAATTTACAAAATACAAAGTTTATAAAACGATTTCTGCGTGTTTCTTAACTAATCATATCTTAATAGTATTACTACTATCCAACTATTTGGATGAAATTTGACACGAAAGTAAAACATAAACTTAATTAAAATATTAGGATACTTTTGACGCAAGTGAAACCGAGAGAAAAAGTTGTCGTGTCTGAAAAGAAATCAAACAAAAGTGCGCTATTAATGTTTTACCAAACAAGCGCCGGAGGAAATATAGGGAATATTTATTCTCGTGATTCAGTAGAAAATATAGTGGAAAAGGACGATAAAGTAAACTCTTTGCTCGTGCTCGTATCCTAGCGATTTACTTTTATAGAACGTAGTGTATCTTTTAACATCAACACGTACGGCGCTTATTAACAAAATCGAGTTTTCCCGCCGACATCGAGTCGGTAAATCGGTCGGGAAATAATCGAGAGTCGAGTATCGAATCCGGGCGGAAATTGCGCGATTTGCTGCCGTTTTAAAAGGTGTCCCACTCTAGTTCCGAATTAACAATTTGTTCACAAATAATATTTTGAACACCTTAGTGAGTATGGAACACTACTGGAATAGCTGTTATTTGAGTATTTGTTTATTCTATAGATATGTAAGTACTAAGTAGCTAACGCAACGTGCCTTCTTTATTTCGAACGTATCGTTATCGACCAACTTAAAAAAAAGAGAAGGTCTTCAATTTGTCTATGATTTTTAGGGTTCCGAAGCCAGTACTACAGTACTGTAATTTGGCACGTGTATACATATCTATTAAACTAAGAAAGTCGTGAAATAAAATCTTGAAAAATATTTTTTTAGGGTACGTCCCCTACATGTAAAGTGGGGGTAATTTTTTTTTCTCCACTATCCTATGGTGTGGGGTATCGTTGGATAGGTCTTTCAAAAACAATGCGGGTTTGCAAAAACTATGTTTCGATTGGAGGCTCTGTTTTCGAAATATTAAGCTTTAAAGTTTTTTTTTTTTTGGTTGAGTAGGGCGTCCCCCCTTCTATTTCCGAAACGGTTGGTTATGAATACGTGAAAAAATCACAGTAGTAGCATATATCATGAATTTCAAAGGAAAACTATAGCGGCTAACCAGGCTTGACAAGTTAATGAGTAATAGACGACCAAATTAAAAAGAAAAAATCGTACAAATTAATTTCAATAGCACTTACATATATGAAGTTGTTAGTTATATAAATAGGTAGTAAATATGAGTTTATGGAACATACACTTAAAATGATATCTAATAAAAATATATTTAAGTAACAGTTAGTAACGATCGCCTCCTTGGTCTAGTGGCAACTATGGATCGGGAGGTCTTGGCTTCGATTTCGTCGTCGATTAGTCGGGCAAAGCAAATTTTCCAATTTAATTTGAACTAGATCCCTTATAGGGGGTTGACAGGCAGGCGGACGGTCGTAAAAAGTAAGGCAAATCCTCTCTGCAACATGCTTGAATAAGTGTGTTGCGCCGACTCCACATTAAGATGGGATAAAGGCAGGTAGAAAAAAAAACAGTTACTCTCTTCGGAACCCTATACTGTGCGAGATCAGATCTGTAGCATGCACTTGCCCGTTTTTCTTTCTATAAAAACATTTAGGCGCTTCTTAACTTTAAAGATGATTTCATAGTACCGTACAGTCTCTGTGGTTATTAAATATCATCCTGAGGATCTTGTTATTACACTTGACCGGCTGGAAACGAATAGGTAAACAATGCGGGACCTCCTATCGAGGCGAGCACTACGACAGAGCGGACTAGCGGTCAGTACGTCCGCACAATGAAGTCTCGACGTATTACCCAGCTTATTGTCTCACCGTCGGGGACTCAGCTTAGTCAAGGTTTCCTTTTCTGTCTACGGACACCTTGCACTAATGCCGATAATTAATAGATTTGATATTTTACTGTAATCTTTTATTAGATTAATATTTCGTTGTCGGTGGATTGACTATTCTTATTGCTAATCTTTGGGGGAGGCCTATGTTCAGCAGTGGACGTCCTATGGTTGATGATGATTGCTAATAAGCTTATGCTTAATAATTCATTACATTAGTATTCCTGCCGAGTGATCTCCATAAAAAATGAAGATTGCCGAAGTTGCCAGAAAAAAATAGGATTTTGTATTTTCAACATTTTAATTTCCCAGTACATATTTCTTCAGTCACCTAAGAAAATTTTATAAAAAATATTATTATTAAATGTATTGAACGTGGTGTGTTGATTTTAAATCCAATGTTATTTATTAAACCGCATAAAAGAGTACCGCGTATCACACATACATCGCATAAACGGGGGAGCGTAATCGAAAGGATCTACACGTGTATTAGACGAGTCCACGTAACGCGGCCATCGCGGTAAACTGTGGTAATTTCAATAGTAACTGCACAAAACGTAAACCTTGTTCGTTTGCTCGCGGCCCCGGCGGGTAAGGGGGAGGAGGGGAGTTACCACTAACATAGGGTTCACACTATACCGAAGTACAACTTATGGGCGACAATATAAGGGTTACACAGTCAGTTAATATCACTACATTTGTGATCCCATCAAATTACATGAGTAAACGCATTTGCAACTATATTGATGAAATCTAGATTTTTAGCCTTAAAAAATACTCACCGATAGCGATAAGATCCCCGTTTGTACTTTATACATATATAAAAAACTATAATATTAGCCCTGTAATATTACTGTCCCACTTTTGGGGACCCGCCTCCTTTACTAATGAGAGGGGTTAGGCCTTAGTCTACCACGCTAGCCTAATGCGGGTTGGTAGACTTCACATACCTTCGAAATTAAGCAGCGATAGTTCAGTTGGGAATGGTACGGACTGTCGAGACAAGTGTCGGAGGTTCGAGATCAACCCCAATATCAGCATATACCTCTGACTTTTATATGTTAAGTGTATTTTCATTGTAAAATATCGCTGTAACGGTGAAGGAAAACATCGTGAGGAAACCTGCATACCAGAGAATTTCTTCACAGGAATTTCGAAGGTACTTCATACATAGCATTAAGTATTTATCTTAGTTTATTGATTATTTTATGCTGTATGGTGTAATTATATAAATAAATAGATAAAAAAATACTCGTCATTATATCAGCCGTTTGGTACTGGCTATCGAAGGCAATCGAAATCGAAGTCAACTCTTGCTGTATATTTTTTTATATCCGAGCACTGCATCGTCATCATCAGCCATAGGACGTCCACTGTTGAACATAGGCCTCCTCTGAAGATTTCCAGATCAACCTCTTGGAAGCTGCCTGCATCTAATGGTAATCTACATACCTTCACCGGATGTTAAGCGGAGTGCAGTCCAAAAAACCCAGCCACCACCGACAAACAATACGTTAATCTATCGGTAGTCACTAGATTCTTGACGGCTTATTTATGCTTCTTCCCACTCCAAAGAGAAAAATAAGCAAACGTGTGGCACTCGAGGACTGCCGCGGTAAAGCTATTGCATAGCATCCAAAATCAATACACCTATATACTTTCTCACAAACAGCTGATTTCGTATTCGTCCGATTTCGGAGCAGCTCGTCTCGATTCGTGCGAGCTTCGTAGAGTCGTACCATGAAGTAAATACAAAGAGGAGGTGCCCTAACGCCGAAACTCAAAGCAGGCATGAGTTATGAGTCACCAGATTGCGGGGAAAAGGGGGATTACGCATGCGCAGTAACGCCGATACAACCAATGCCACCTAGAGGCGAGTTGCTGAACTAAAGAGACAAGCGTGATATTTCAAAAAAGTCATTAAAAGTTCTGCTATTCATCGATAGATGGCAAAACTAAAAAGTATCACCGCTGTGCCGGTCGGAATGTGTGGTGTTAGGTTATTTTCGTTACGGAATTTCTGGATTCGGTCTCCACGCTCAGGCCCGCGATAGAAGCTATGCAATAGCTTAAAAAGAAAACCGAAGGGCTAACGACAAGACAGACGGATGATTGATGCAGACTCAGGGATGAAAGGTTAACCTAAACAAGAGTTTATGACATATGATATTTTGTTTCGTGCACACTCTAGGCTCGACCATATGTTTTTTGACAAATCACGCTAGCGACTACGTAAAATAATTTGTATGAAAAAAATCAGCTCCTCACGTAACCGTTAGAGGCGTTCATATGCCTATCATTTATAAATATTTTACGTAGTCGCTAGCGTGAAATGCTAAAAAACTCATGGTCCAGAATTGGATCCGAGACGGCAATACGTTCTTACTTCGGATCTCCTTTTTATTTGTTGTACATCCAATCTAATTATCGTCATTTTTCACTTATATCATTCAAATGACAAGTATAAATTCAAAAAGCATATTATCTAGTCTAAACACTTAAGCCTTGAGATTTTACGTCACTTATCTTCAGATATGACTTCCGACCTCGATGTTTGCTTATGGTGTCTGTAAAGGCCTTACACATATCATGCTTTTGGCAAAATAATTACGTTATTAGCTAGCATGCATCCGTAACAGATACAATACAATGATATTCAGATTGCGCCACCTCGAGCCGTCAAAACTCGTACAATATATTTTCTACTGCTTCTTCACGAGCGATTGTAACATAAAATACATATAACACAACATCAACTTAAACATTTAATATTTAATAAAGGGAGATCCATCCGAACTAACCTCATTCCACCCTCTTCCAGGATAAGGATAATAGACCTGAGTAAAGAGAACATATAAATAAATACAATAATAATTTATATTTTACAATTACAAATAAATATATTATGCCTTATTATCAAAAATTTATTTATAACGCCTTCATTTATAGCTCGATTGCTCTCTTATATGGACTGAAGATGGCAAATTGTACACACGTTAGCACAGACCTTATGTATTTGTCAGCCCTTGAGACGTGTAGTCAGTGTGTTCATTACCCCGTGTTTGTGTTGACGCCTAGTGATGCGGTACAGATGACCTGGGAGATGTGCTACCACGCCCTCCGCCAGTTTCAATATGCACTTCTGATGTGCGGTTTGTGCATGTTTGGTACAATCTCAACGTACCATAAGGTACGTCACAATGACAGCCTACGTGGCGCAACGAGCAAGTAGCCGGTTGTGAAGCGAAAGGCCGCGGGTTCGATCCCCGCACCGAGATAAATTTTTGTGTGGTCGACAGATATTTGTTTCGGGTCTGAGTGTTGTGAGACCTAGTCTCTCGTGGTTCCTGATACCCACGACACAAGACTCTATCTTAGTGTGGGGTCAGGTCTATAATGTGTGTGACTGTTGGGTATTATGATCATTATCAAAATCAATGTGACCAACCCTTGATTCGATACCAATGAACCCTATTTGCATCAACAATATATATGTATATTTTATATGTCATCAATTAAAAACTTATTTATTACTTAGATGGGGTTGTCTGTCAGGCGGCCAGTAGTAAAATTTAAAGCCAAATCCTTTCTGCAACATATTCAAAAATGAGTTTTAAATAGTTACCGCACACTGGAGTAAAATATCTTATGGATGTTACATTATTGTATAAAATAGCTACATGATTACGTTCACCACGAAAGCTTAGAAATTCACAACAAATATAATACGATATAAGCAAAACGCACATCTTAAAAAACAACGGCAATTGGAAAATATAATACCATAAAAAGTATTGGCTATGGCAACCCTCGGCGGGGTGAGTAAAGACCCCGGCTATCGTACACTTGATGCTATCATAATGATTATTAACATGTGAGGCCGGTGCCAGGCGGCGCCGCTCACCCCGCCCTAGATATGCTGACATAAGTCAGTTATTTTAATACAGGCAATTAGAGTTTCCCGCTGGAACTTAGTGCCGATGCGAACTTTTCGATAAAACCCGCTGCGGTCGTCTTTAAGTGGAATTTTAAATTGGCGATCTATTGTTGAGTACTTGAAGCGTGTATCGGAAATCACTACACGTTTCTAAACTAGGTATAATAGTTCTGTTTTCGATTATGTTTGTATAAACGTGTAAACATTCGCAGAATAGTTTAGAAGAGGTTTTTTTAACCCTTTATAACATTGGAATAATAATTAATGAAACCTTAATAATTTTGGAAAAAGAAATAATGAAATCTTCATTATTTTTTAAATGAAATAATAAAAACTTTCTAATATTAGTCAATTAAATAATGAAACCATTATAATATTAAGTAATACCGATAAGTGGGATTTATAATTACCTGTCTATTTAACACATCAAGATTGATATTTTTATCCGTGTTATGGATTCACTACATACACATAAATAAGCTCACGCCTGTATCCCCGAAGGGGTAGGCAGAGACAAACTAGCGAACTAGAACACCCATATTTCACCCGAGCTTAGTTCCGTCCCAGATGTGATAGGGGAGCCTATCGCCATATCGGATAGAAATTCCAGACATTGGGCCGATAATGAATAAAAACCCCCATAGCATTTTGCCTTTGCACGGGGATCGAACCCGAGAACTCAGGACGGTAGTCGTACTGGACACGTAATACCACTACGCCACGAGGTTTTCATTACACGTACTATTATTTTCAGTCCTTTGGTCTAAATGAGAGTTACATTTTTAAAACACATTTAACCCCATCTTGAGTTCCAAACATATAAACTAGGTACATAAAGGACACTGTAAGATATATAAAAAGAATAAAAAATAATATTAGCCCTGTAATATTACTGTCCCAATGCTGGGCACGGACCTCCTCTACTAATGAGAGGGGGGCGGGGGTGTTAGGCCTTTGTCTACCACGCTGGCCTAATACGAGTTGGTAGACTTCACATACCTTCGAAATTCTTGTGGAGAAATTCTCGAGTATGCAGTATCACAATATTTTCTTTCACAAACAACAGTTAATATGGAAATGTGAAAAGTGTATGCTCTTTTTTGGGGTTGGTCTCGAACCTCCGTCTCTCGTTTCGGCAATCCATACCGTTCCCAACTCAGCTATCGCTGCTTTACTGTTACATGTTGTGCATGTCATTTGTTACCAAGAGGAGGGATTGTGAAGGATTGTAGCGGATCAAATCGGCTTTAGTGCAACCTGCGAGCTCGCATCAATACCCTTGTGAATTTCTTACTAACACTATTTCAATCTAAAGTGAGAGGACTCTTTAATAGATATTTTGGCTCATTCATGGACGTGATAATCATGGTACGTACCTCTTTGTAAAATGGTAACCTGAAGGAGCAATTTCATATTCATTTTAATTAATAAATTGTAAAATGCTACCATAACGGTGAACTTCATTTGTTGATGTAGCAAAACATTTCAGTTAACGATATTACTCTACGTAACACCTAAACGTCTTTTACATCATTCCAGGACACAATTTGTTAACAAAATATAAACTGTTTTGTAAAATGTTATTCTTGAATGGTAGAGCCACGCTGTAGACAAATACGTCTACGTAAAGTGGCAGCTTGCTGTCGCGTTTCGTTAGGTAAGTGAGATTTCCGGCGGCCCAATTCTCCCCCTCCATTCCTTTCCCAATCCATTTTCCTTCCCCTTCCATTCCCTTCTTTTAGATTGGGAACGCACCCGTGATTATTTTTGTGTCTTGGGTGTCTATGGGCGGTGGAGATCACTTACCATCAGGTGACCCATCTGCTCGTTTGCCGGTCTTTGCTATATGTAAAAAAAAAACAAATGTTTTATTATTTTGACAAAATTACACCATCAAAATTGATTTAAATCATGAAATTTCAAGGTATAATTGATGTTATAGCTCACAGGGTCGTAAATAACGACGGCACTGCAAAGTAAACTTTACCCGGATACGGAATTACCCATTAGGTCCTGGGGAAAATGCCTATCTATCACGTGAGAGCAAGCATCACACTAAAAGCAAACCGCCTTACATCGGTCAGTTTGCGTTTAAATTGGTTCCTACCGCCGTCCCTCTCGCACGCGGCCTCTTCAACTTAGTACTAATGAAAACTACATTTATCTAATTATACCCAAAGTTCAACAATTTAAATTGATCGAGTGCTGCCCTTAATTGAATGTTAACATAACTAATTTAATTCATGCCTATGAATGTTATTGTAGTGGTAGAAAATATTTCGGTAAAGTTTGTGTTTTACAACGTTGAAACTTGTAATAGTTTACGGCTGCTTCAAAATCATTTAAATACTTTGAATTTTTTGTATGAACTCTAAATAAAATGGAGTAGGTTATACTATAAACTGCACCATATGTTGAGGGATTTTAGAATGAATTTAAAAGTCAGAACCAACTGGTCTCAATATTATTATCTTGTCACAACAATCCTCATTTTCTACTTTCTATTAAAAAAATATATTTCGCAGTTGACAGTAGGTATAATGTAAGGAAATAGGAATTCGTCTCTATAAATCATTTCTTGGATCATAAATCCAATTTAATATCAGGTGAGCGAATATATTTTGCTCTAACACACGGAATAATATATGCCTTGAAGTTAATAACGTTGTATTATTAAATCAATAAATAAACGTGCGTCTTTTATATACGCGGGTGGACGAAATCGGCGCGCAGAGCGTCGCTGTTTCGCTCAGCCGTTAATATTCATATAGAAAATATTAGGCTGGGGGTACCCCCAGGGCCCGGCGGGTGGCGATCGCCCCCTCGCGCCGGCGACCACTCCAACACGCCCAGCGCGCCTTTAATGAACTTTGTGTCACCATTCCCCGATACAAGTACACTTTTCTTTGCATCACGGTGTGTTAGTTCGCACAAAGTTCCTGTGTGAAGCCGCACGGAAGGGGTGAACGGGACTGGGCACTTTCCCGTTCCTATTGTTCGTTAGGCCCGCAACTCTTTTTGCAAAGTCAAATCGCTCGATGGGAAAACGTTTGGCGCGCGCCGCCATCCCCGAAATATCGCTATAAAACTAAATGTTTCACGTGTCTTCGTCGAACGGTGTGCTTGCCTGGCTTTTATTGTTTGCGTTGTTTTTTTCTATTTATATAATAACTGTAGTTTAGACGTATTATGCAATGAAGGAAATTATTAACTGTATTCAATCAACGCATTATATCTCGCTAACAGCAACTTCTACATACAAAAACATCTGAAATAGTATTGTTTGTAGGTATAATGATAATCCATTATGCAACTAATAAATACAATGGAATGATACGTAATAAACGTCACATTTTAACTTTGCGCCTCGGAGGATTACTTACTCTATCTTTTAATTTTTCTGCGGACTGATCTTTGTTTCTAACTACCCGTATCCCATCTTAATGTGGGGTCAGCGCAACAAACTTTTTCAAGCATGTTGCAGAAAGGATATGGTAAAGTTTTTACCACCAGCCCGTCTAACGTCATCCCCTCTGGGGGAGTGATATTACATTATTATATTACAAATTCATATCGTATTCTTTAGGATTATTTATTAAGGCACAATGACTCTTTGTCCCATTGAATCACGAGACAAAGTGAACCCAATTAATATGTAAATATTTAATTGATGCAATATAAAACAACGCAACCATTAACGAATTACTACCGAATATTTGCATCATTCGTGAAATTCGATTTGGCAAACTAGCTGGTGGGTCACCTGATGGTAAGTGATCTCCACCTCCCATAGACACCCAAGACACGAAAAGAATGGGTTGGCAATCTAAAAAGGATTGGGAAAGGAAGGGAGAATTGGGCTACTGAAAATCTCACTCACCGAACGATACGTAACAGCGAGCTGCCACTTTACGTCGGTTCTCTGTGAGATCTCCGATCAAATCGGGCAAGCCGGTCCATTCGTGCTGCAGACGTTACTGTCTACAGCGTGGCTGAGTTGACTCTATCACTCAAATATTTGTATTAATTAAGTTATAACTTATCGCGTGCTATAGACATTTTTTCCACTGTTTGGGTGATTACTAATAACCTACTAAAGCGGTAAACAGGGCGAGTTGAGATGTCAGACGAGAAAATATAAGAAGTAAGACATTTATGTTGCATCGTTTTAAAGAAATAGAATATTAAAGACCTTATTTCAATACAGTACAAAATCTACTCGTGAGTCGTGACTGTTCCATTTTTTTTCATATGAATGCGGCTTTAGGCACGAAGTCTGCATTATTAAGACATTAACACATACGGACATTCTCCGCATTTCATTTTTATGTAATGCGTTAGGTGGTAAGGCTTCGCTTTTCTAATTATCTTCTACTATTTGATCATATATACTAGGAGTTACATTTAAGGGGTGGGATTATGACGTATATCTGCGGGCGTACTTTCAAGTCGAGGATCGCGCAGTGATTGAGCATGATTGATCTCAGAGTATAAATTTGTGATCGATTATAAAAGACTTCTAAGAGACCGTGGTACATCGACCTTCACTTATCTGATAACCATATTTTTTATAAAATATTAATTATTTACAAATACCCCTATAATCTTTTTTTTAATAATTTGTTTTTTTTTTCATTACGGTTTATTGCCGGCAAGCCTATACGATTGATTTTGTAATTCAATTATCTTTCTTATGATACCAATTTTTATTGGTTATCAGATCAGTGTAGTTATATATATTGACATACCTGTTCATACCTGCTTGCCAAGTAGCCACGAAAAATAAGTAGGTAGGCAAACCTACCAAGGCATATTTTCTGTGTTAAAAATTACCATTTAAATTTATTTTTTCGGTTATCAAAAGAGTTAGGATTATGAAAACAAAAAATTAAGATTAATTTATTAAAAGATATCTATGAACACATTTCGATAAGGGTGTTTGTAAATAAATTATATTTGATAAAAAATATGTCCCATCTGGTTATCAGATGAGTGAAGGTCGAAGTATCACGGTCTTCCCTACCATAGTGACTTTTAAGCGACTTTATTTTGAAGTTGGCTTGTTATTGCGTCAGTTTAGTTTGTATAAAACTTATATGTACTATTTTGGATAAATCACATCATTTTTACTAGTGTAATTTGTGCAATACCCTAAATATAAAATTTAAAGTTACGTGTAAAGAATGACTACACTTATCGACCCGGAACCGGCATGGGTCACGCCGGGCAGAAAAACCTTTTCTAGATGTACAAGTACGCTTGCAAAAACAAAATTAAATTTTAAACGGTGTACCATGATTTTTGCATAAAGAAAGTGACGTCTCAACAAAACGGACCGTATTTGTAAAGCCGTTTAACATTAAACAAATAGCTGGCATAGAATCGATGACGATGACTTCTGTACGGTATATATCTCGGTTGGGCATGCAGCCACCCGGGGTGGGGCCCACGGTATAGGGGAGGGGGCGACCGACGTTAGATCGATTCCTACCGTGGATATTATTCTGTGGTAATTAGAATTCGCGCTTCGAGGTACAAGTTGTTATAGTGCGATTGTACGTTATCTGACGTGCATGACGCTACGAACAGTAAATTATTGTTATACACCTCTCGTTCCTGTTCTTGTGGCTTTATGGCCTATTTGATAGTAAGTAGGACTTATATTTATTGCTAAATACAGTATCAGTATCAGTAGTAGTATCAGAATGCTCCTATTAAGGCTAAAACCTGATATTCTAATTTAAAATATTAGGTAGAGCAAAATCAATTTATCTTGCGTGTTATCACACATGAGTTGTTCGGGATTGGAATTTGTGACTTAGATCGATGCTTATTATATTATTAATTAAAGTAGTAGAGAAGAAAAAGGTCGCCATCGTGGTCTAAAGGCAGCATTTATGGGTTGTGGAACAGGAGGTCCTGGGTTCGATTCCCAGGTCGGGCAAAGCAAATTTTCTAATTAAATTTGCTTGGGACTGGATCCCTCATAGGGGGTTGACGTCAGGCAGGCGGCCGGTCGTAAAAACTAAGCCAAATCCTTTTCAGCAACATAAAAAGGTGTTAAATGTGTGTCGACCCTATATTGAAGGGGGGTAAGGGTAGGTAAAAATAGTAGAAAAGATATGTGTAAGTATGACTGTCTCGGTGGAGTGGTAGTGTTGCGTGCGTGGTACGACTGTCTTCCTGAGGTTTCGGGTTCGATACCCGTGTCGGGCAAAATAGTATTCGACTTTCCGTATCAGCCCGGTGTCTAGAAATTGTGCCCGATATGGCGATAGGCTGGCCCCCTATCACATCTGGGACGGAACTAAGCTCGGCGTAATGTGGGTGTTCTAGTTCCCTAGTGCGCCTCTGCCCACCCCTTCGGGAATATGCGTATAGCGTGAGCTTATGTATAAAAATGTAAAGATATGTCAATATCGTATATATTTTTTGCCTAACACTTTGGGATGCAAGCGTGAATGCGTGTAAAGGTGACTAGAATTACACCCATTCAATATCCGTGTTAAAACCCGTCCGGCAGTCTGCTGTGAGAATAGTCCGGTGTCCCGTGTCTGCCACATTGATGTTCCAGCATAAATGCATTAGGTTTTGATAACTCCCTCTAGTCATGTATCCTTGCTTGTGCAGTGACAGACTTGTACCTTGTGTTACAACGGAGTAACTGTATTACGTATCGACGAAATTCTGCTAGAGCCGACCAAAAATAAGTGTATTGAAGAGGTAATTCGCATCGAAAACGTCGTCCAAAACGAAACGAAAGGTTTTACTGACTGGCTCGTGCCGATTCCCGTAGGTAAATGTGGTTACTTATTGTAACTGTTTTGAAATATTGATCTCCTGCAACAAAAGTACATATTTATTTTTTTATTTCATCGAGTTATTTGCCTGATTTGAGAGGCTTACTGTACCTCTATTATCAATATTGTTGAACTATTTTACTCTTGATTATCGATTAAAAAAGAAAATTGTACCTCTAGAAAATTAAACGTTAAAATACATACATACATAGATTTTTATAAGTAATTATTTATTAGACGAGCGATTCAAAACTATGTATTTATGTTACCGCTCTTCTTTAGAAATTATTAAATAAGGTAGGTTAAAAAATTGTCTTATACAATTATATTCTGCCAGTGGTGGATAACGTTGGCACTGATGATAGGATTATCCGGTATCAGCGGTTTAGTGGTGAGTGGTTATGCGACAACTCATACTGTGGGGTGATTTCAAAGCCTCGCTGGATATACACTAAACATGGCAGAACGCATGACTTTTGTCCTCCCGGCCACAAAGCGGCGCCTGGGGCGTTTGACGCTTGACGCTCCAAATCCGAACAAGACATTTTCCGTTAGCAGCTCTTGCTCTTTGTGCACGCAATCAGTGCCCGGTCGAACACTCCCCGCACTCGCCGGCAATTATTCAAAATACATCGGGCAATATTAGATAGGTGGGCGCACGATGCGTTTTGCATTTCGAATCAGTGGTACTTTGTGCGGGCAGCTCTAGGGAGCCGTTTTGTTTATGTGTCTATGTCACCGACAGATTGTGGATTTCGCCTTTTCGTAAAGGGACCGGTCAAAGGGGAGTGACGTCGCGGCTAGACGGCTGGCTGCGGCGCGGCGCACCGCACGTGAAACTGTGTTAACGAGACCAACGCGACGTGACGCCGACGTCACCTGAAGCCTTTATGGACCTACGCGTATGGGCCAGTTTAATGACTTTTATATTGACAACTGATTGGCATTGCTTGCGTACAGGATATTATCGCGCGTTTCAATAATATTACAATCAAATACTATTTACCTGAAATATTTATCGACATAGATTAAGATATCAATTTAGAAGTACTTAGATTACTGTGAACAAAATATTTTTATACGGTTTATTAATTCCCACGAAACAAAAATAAAATTATGACATAAAAAAATAACAAATAAATAAATACTTCTTTGACATTATTGTAAAAGTTATATTATTTTAATTAGATGACAATAAATGAAGTACGCGAGTGCGCTCTCTGCGTCCAATTTGAACGATCATCAGCCAAATGTTTGATTTCACTCGGGGCCGTTAGCTGCTTACATTAGTATTCCCTTTGCGCAGTTTGTTGCGCCACCGCACATAATTTGTACACACTAAGCATGAAATGTGGCTAAGCAAACGTGCATGTAGTATTTGCGTGTAGGTTTTGGAAAGGAGGCGCGCGAACGGCGCTGGGGGCGGCGTCCCCCGGCGGGTCCCCACCCCGTGTGCGTGTGCCGATGAGGCATGCCCACATCGCCCACTCTGAAGTTTCAATATTCCATACCGAATTGCATTCAATTGCAACATTTTTGGACAAAAAGGAGTCCGACGATCTGCTCGCCCCCTTGACACAAACTATCTTAACCGTTTACAATTTTGTTTTCATTTTTTGCTCTTTTATGCGGGCGAATATTCTGAATAAATTGCTTGTGGGTTTTGAATAGCGTTTATGATTTTCTTGTTGGCCAGGTATGTACAAAAACTTCGTCTGCCAGAGTACGAGGGACGGACTCAGGACACCGGCAGATGCTGTGGGATTTCAGTTTGACTCACTTGTGTTAATAAACCTTAGCGCGACCGCCGCAGTCGACCTCCTTTCAAAAGCTGAGTTTGAAAGTTGTGGTCACTAATTTAGTACATATTCGGTTTGAATGGAAAATTCAGAAGCTTATTTATCTGTAATAAGTGAGTTTTGTTTCTTTCTACACGCTAATGGCATGTTATACATACATACATATTGATCATGATAAATGATGAATGCATCATATCCGGGGCCGTCCGTGACTATTTAAACTAAATGTAGTTTAAATAGTCACGGACGGCCCCCGGTGGCCCATACGCTTATGTAACACATATATGTAAATTATCATGACGCCAGTTTTTTCATTCAAGTCAAAGTAATAGGATAAAGTAAAACTAAGGCTAAAACTGACACTTCACAATTTTAATTGTTGTTTTAAAATTACTTTTGTTTCTATTCTTTGAACTATTTGCCAGAGTATCCGTAGCAACAAGTAAAATATATTTGCTTATACTTTAGTTTGGTTATCACTTTAGCTATACGAGAAGAAACTATGACTAGAATAGAACAAGAAGCACTCAATATTCTTGTAAAATTGAATAATTTATTATTTTCGTCTTGGTTAGTTTCATATAAATTATTATTCGTTAATTACATCGATATATTATTTACCTAGAGGCACAGTTGACGCTCGGAAAATGGGACAGCAAAGAAGTGCTTAAGCACTCCTTTTGCATACATTCGGACGCCGATAAAATTCTAAATTTCAAAATTGAAATTTAAAAATGCTTGCCCATTTCGTTTAAAAAGCTACTTTATAACACGTGCATAGGGTTATAATTGTGCTGATTTTATCAGAACCAGTGATCTGTTTCTTTGTTTTATTGCTGAGACCATTTTTCAGGAGGATATTTGCAAAGAACTGTGCATCTAGGGTATATTATATTGATGGTTAATTAATATACCTCTATTAATAGCAATAGACAGTTTCCATTCTGTCAAAATATTAATACGCACTATAATAGCAGCCGACTAGCTACAATTGGACGCGACGTCCCGTCCGATCCGTTATCTAATAAGGGATTTAATTAGATATGAATTTAGCAGCGAGAATTGTGGCTTGTTGAGGTATCGAGGCCTATTTGCAGTTCTCAGTGGATCCGAGGGTATAACGCGTCGATACTCGTCTACAATATGACTTGGACGTAATAAGGGCCACGGTTCACTTAACGCCAATAGTTAATTATGAACGCATTGGCTTATTCTGGCAAGGAACACAGTCCGATTGTCACAACTTGGTAAACGTGTTAATCAGGACTGAAATTACAGATTTACTTACCTGTAACAACTAAGAGTTTCTTGTATAACTAAATTACATGTTCAGACCAATTGATTCGATTGGTGATTCATCGACACTTAGACTAAATCATTCGAATTCTACTGAAATAGCAGTTTATTCCTACAATGACATAGATAACTGATAAGAAATGCATAGTGATCTTCTTCCTCCTCTATCAATCCCAGTTGAGTAGCTGGCGAGTCGTTTTGTTGAAGAAGCTACATATATGTCAGGAACACATTCATAACATAAGCTCACGCCTGTATCCCCGAAGGGGTGGGCAGAGGTGCACTAGCGAACTAGAACACCCACATTTCGCCGAGCTTAGTTCCGTCCCAGATGTGATAGGGGGCTAGCCTATCGCCATATCGGGCACAAATTCCAGACTGCGGGCTGATATTGAAAAATCCAATATCATTTTGCCCGACCCGGGGATCGAACCCGAGACCTCAGGACGGTAGTCGTACCGAAATACAACCACACCACCGAGGCAGTCATTCAACCCATACTATTATAAAGCAAGAAGAATGATAATAAAGGATATATGTATGTATATAAAGCAAGAAGCAAGATGAAGAGTTTGATTCTTTGAAAGCGCTAAACTGAGGAGCTACTGGTTCGAATTGACATTTTTATATATTTTTTAAATTTTCACTTTTTTGTGTTGGATAGAGTCCCATTTATCGAGGAAAGCTATAGGCTAACCTCACGCTATGACCAATGGGAGCGAAGAATTACTAAAAATGTTAAAAAAACCTTAATTCCTTGTGACACAAACAGAATTGCGTGAGTAAGTTTTAAAATATATAAGTTAGGATTGAATTCAGATTGTTACGTATCACTAATGTACCTCCACATCCTAGAGGTAGAGAAAAATATATGATTTTTATCCTTTTCTATTCAAACTTATATTTTATCAAACTTACATAGAAATCTTGTTATTATATAGTTTTTAGTGTATAATTCAATAAAACAGACTGCTAATGGATGTTCAATCTATCTTTATAATATTCCATCATCATATTCCCGTAATATGTCATTCAAAATGCTAGCCAAGAAGCATTTGAGTAGGCTTTCACCAATTAAAATGGTTTTAGTGTAAAAGTAGTTGTACTAGAATTCGAGGTATGTGCAGGATATAAATTATTACTATTCTTTAATATTAGTGTGTTTGTTCAGCTCTAAAACTATTGATATATGTACTTCGTGCTAACCTTTATTGGATTTATGATTGTTAGTATATAACCTATATTTATTTGTATACCACTGGTTATCCATAATAATAAATATATATCACTCATTTATTTATTGAACGTATCTACATACATTTGTATGATATTTCTGCATAGAAGTATGCATATACATTACAATGCGCTTAAGACGTTGATTCATTAGAGCCATAACATAATAATAATTTAATACATCCAAATACTAATATTTTATTTTATTTTTTATTTTATTCACGTTACATGTAATAACCCCAGTGCATGTAATTAAGAATACTTAATACTTAGCCGGTAGCACCCGTAAAGACTCGTAGCTCTTTGTTACAGAAGGACGGCTATTGCGTGTCGATCGTTTCAGTTTGAAATTCGAATTGATCAGGTTTTAGGTTACCGTGCGCATTGCTTCGATTTGAAATACAACTGGCATTCAACGAGATGAGATAAATGTATCAATCTCGTTGTCGGTATTTCGACGTGAATACTTAACACCTTTGAGTGGTAATACACTAAGGTTTTGAATGTTATGCATAGTTTTAGAGAGTTTTTGGTATTGTCAATAAGTAAAATAGTAATTAAGCGTCTATAATACTCGCGTTTGTTGAGTTTGCGAATTCCTCTAACTTGACCAGGGGGGGGGGGGTTACCACAACCTCTTATAGCAGTATTATTATAATTTTACTTGTACCGATTCCCATACAAAACAAACGAAGAACGCTTATAATAATACTGCTATAAGAGGTGATGGTAACCCTGCAGCGTTGACGCAGCCACGCCAAAAATTGAATGCTATGTAGTTATGTATATAATATAAATAAACATCTTTACACCAAAAGTATTTGCTTACTAGGACGTAGCAATATGTATATGTGTGACGCTCTTAATACTTATAAACAAAAGTTAATATATGTAATAGGGGTCTTATACCTTTATATAACCTATGGGGGTGGTATCTCTTCGGATTAAAATATTCACACTGCTACGCTGACAATCGTCCATGGTACTGTCGAATGGAAAATATATACTCTGAACTTAATAATACAGTGGTTGCATTTATACTTATGTATATTTAAATTTACTTTCACAAAATATGCTACGTAACACAGATATACATAATAATAATTACAAAAAAGTTTTCACTCGCGAAACGAAACAAACGTGTCCGAGCGTGACACATAAAAAAACAACATGTTTTTATCACGGTACATATTAAAGTAATACCGCTGCCGTAAGCGAATTAATATTGAATATTTAACAAGCGAAACGTCCCCGGATAAGCGTGTAGCGGGCAAAACGCGAAACACTCCGAGCTGGACATTGTTGTAATCGTCCGGTTCAATTGTAATGATAATATGAACATCTTAATCTTAATAAGTTGTTAACTGATAGTTGATTGTGACTTTCTTTTAAGAAATATTTTGTTTTAATATTGCTCCGATTCCTTTATCTAAATTATTTTAGTAAGGATACATTAACATTATTATTCTGAAAGATCTTTCAGAAAGAATAATAGTGCTTATTAATACTTATTGAAATAGATATAACACGACCGCGAGTGAACTGTTTTATTTGAATTAATTATTATACAACCGAACAACAAATAAGGTATGTCTTAATGACTAGATAAGTAGATAGTAAAAATACGTCACAATGTTCTGCGTAGCTATTTCGAGGAATTGCCGGGCAGCGCGCAAAATACTAGAATATTCGCACATTGGCCGCAATGTTTGCATCAAAATTATTGTATTATTAACGTCCGTATTTAAATAGCGATAGGACGCGTACCTCACCGGACGCCGGAAACCGGCGCATAAAGTATTAAGTGCTGTTAAACGATTCACAACGTTAAATGTATGAAACAATTTATTAGTCACTTAACCCACACCGACCCACATACTCGCGCGAGCACTCCGCGACCATGTTTTATTTTCTTTCGTTTCTTTCTTCCAAGGTGAATTTATCTAATTAAGTTATTCATTTCTCTTTCTTTAGTAAAATTTATTTCATACTTCGTTTTTGTTTTCAATAATCGACATATTTGTGAACGGTCTATATTATAGATCGAATAATATATTATGAATGTAAAATTGCAAAGTAGATAAGAACAACGTATCCCACTCGATCTGCGTGCTTCATGAGTGTATATGAAATCCCAGGTATTATTCCTAAATCAACAAAAATTATAAATCGTTCTAGTACCAATCGTAGTCATTTTATTATTTTACTAATTATTGAGTTTTTTTTTGTTTATCAACCTAAGAAAGCGCTCAATGATATAATATCTTCATAAGAAAATTATTTATGCAAATACAATATCGAATTAATATTGATTAGTACCGCTTTCTTTGTTTTAGCGCTAAAGTCCTGTAAAATTTCACGAAGTTTTAAAACCCAATCTAGTAAAATATAAATATGTAAGGAAGCATACTTCGTTGAGCAGTCATCCTATGCAGTACGTAGGAGGCAAGTTACCACGAAGTTTCCAACAAATTGCAAATTTATTAACATTTATTTCAAAACAACGCTATCCCTTATCAATGCTATTATTGTAAATGCGAATATATGTTTTTATGTTTATTCTAGACGCGTATTGGAAAGATTGGCTTCAGAGAGCTTTTTACTGTGAAGGGTGGAAGGAGGTCTTTATAGGAGATATTTATTTAACGTCTACAGCATGAATGAGCTGGCTCGACCGGTTTGATACCGCTGTCTCGCAGAAAACCGACGTAAAGTGGCAGCTTGCTGTCGCGTTTCGCTCGGTGAGTGAGGTTTCCGGTGGCCCATTACCCCCTCCCTCCCTCCGGAGCCCAATACCTTTTTTCTCCCCTTCCATTCACTCCTTTCTCCTTTTAGGTTGGCAATGCACCCTTGATGCTTTGTGTCTAGGGTGTCTATGTGAGGCAGAGATCACTTACCATCAGGTGACCCATCTGCTCGTTTGCCAGTTTCTGCTATAAAAACACGACGTTTTGTAGAACTAGTATCCTGCATAATGGGTGCATGCATCGCACGTCGCGCATTGCATTATGTAACACAAAAGGCCGTTGTTAAATTGATAACGTATATATAAGAATCTCCTTATAGTCTACAATAATTAACTCAAGTTTCGCTAAATTTAAATGTTGCAGTTCGCTTACTTGTAACTAGGACTCTATGGTGGGGTGTTGCGGGTGGAATTGTTGCGCTGTTGATGTAATTGCTATAAATATGTACCATCTAAATTTCGTGAAGTGGACGCGGTAAGGTGTAGGAAGTAACCGACATTGCTAAAGGCTTGTCGGGTCGGCTGCGCGGTGCTTTCGGTTTTCTGTGGTCGATTCATAATGTACGCGCCAACACAGCCAGAAATTGTTCAGTGCAAGAACACACAACCAAAGTGGACGTCTAATTTTCATAACAAAACAAAAGGAGCAAACAATGCAAGCTGGCCGCGCATATTGTGGGGAGAGGCCACAACTCGCAAGTGGCGACGCGATGTAGCCGTGACGACGCCGCCACGTAACCGAGCTTAGCTTTGATTGAACGCATAAGAATGCGGGGAGCCGCGAGAGCTCGCGACTCCGCAGCTAGGGTCCCGCGCGCCAGAGCGAGAGCGTCGCGCCGACAGGGAAGGCATCATCGCAATTACCTCGTGAGATTGTTGAATAAATTTACATTCAGTTGATTGAAATAATAATGAAATTGCCCCGGCACACTCCGTGCGAGCGTACGTTATATTTAAATTAATAATAAAATCATAATATTACACAAATCGTGAGCGTTATTCGCGCTGTATCTATTGTAATTAGGTTCTTCTTTAGAATTTTCTTTTGTTTGAATAATGCAAATAATATCGGAACGTGAATGTGCTGCTGGTGGAAATGTAATATATAATTTCCCCTCATTATGCCGTGGGTTGTGCGTATTTTGCGTCGAAAACGTTTCAAAATATTACGTCGACCATGCGTGATGCGTGTGTTTCCAATTACAACGTGCCATCCCTGATAAATAATAGGCTAATTCGGGCGAATTTCCACATCGATTGTAAGTCTCAACTGAAAATAGAATATAAACGTGACGCAACAATTAATTAAATACACCACCTCTATGTTTTCAACCGTCAATACCGTATAAATATTTCCTTGTATAATTATTGTATCTGTATCGGAAAATATTGTTGGTATTCCTTTGTTAGTGATTTGTAACCAGAATATTATTCAATGCATTCTTGCCACATGTGCTGTTTAGGCACATCGAGTTTAATGTCGTTGCAATTAGGTATTTTTTTCTTTATAACGCAATGCTTGACGTTTTCACATAGAGTATGGCGTAACGCACCATTATTATAACAGCATGGGAACGCTGGTCTGCGAGTTATATGACATAAAGACATTGCAGTCTTCAATTTAATTTTTAAATATCTCTTTCATGTTATGTTTAATGATGCGGTTTGTTCTTTGTATGCATTACATTTACCTACATTGTATGCATTAATGAACTTATTAGATTTGTTTCTATATTTTTATTTATTTTCGTTTCCAAGTCTATATGTATTATTTTGTTGATATATGTCTTTATTTCTTTCTAGCTGCTTTTATCCCACCTTAATATGGGGTCGGCGCAACACACTTTTTTCAATGTTGCAGAAAGGATTTGGCTTAGTTTTTACGACCGGCTGCCTGCCTGACGTCAACACCCTCTGAGGGATCCAGTCCCAGGTAAATGAAATTAGAAATTTGCTTCACTCGACCTGGGAATCGAACCCAGGACTTCCCGTTCCACAGCCCATATATGCTGCCACTAGACCAAGGACGACCTTATACAAACGATATTCTAGTGAATCTTATAACAGTGTCGCAGACATGTACTTATTTGTTTCCGGTCGTTTGCTGTTATTATTATAGTTGTAGGAGTTCGTAAAATTTGTAGTTCAAGTCATAATAAGTTCCAAATGGGACGGTAATATTAATATTATGACCGATAATATTGTTATTTTGTTCAGAAAATAATAATGGGGATAGGTTCTAGAGGTAGAGCAAATAGAATATAGAGTTAAAACGTCGCGCCGAACTCACTATGAGGGGACAAAAATAATATGAAAATTGAAAATGAAATAATGACATATTGAAGGGGTACTATTTTTAAACCTTTTAACGGTACATGTTTAAATTAATATAAAATGGATTATTCGGAATGATTCTTATAAAATACTGACTGCAGTGAAAAATCTACCTGATGCATAAATCAAGGCAATAGGCAATGGTGTAATGTCTTTTGTCCGTCTATTTGTATTCAATCTTCAGAGGTTGACCGTAGGCAGGCAATCGGTTGTAAAAACTAAACCGAATTCTTTCTGCAACGCGTTTGAAAAACGTAACATAATATTGAAAAAGAAAATGTTGCGCGGACCCCATATTAGAGTGGGTGGGAAAATTAAGGCTGAGATCTATAGAGCGAACTTCCACTATGTCCAAGTCAAAGAAACGAACTCAGTCAGGGTTTGGAATTTGTTGTGAATGATGTGACACAAGATGCCGCTTCAATTCCAGCATCGAATATGACGTTTGTGAAAAATTTGTGTAATATTTGTTTTCGGTCTGAGTGACTAAAGTTGTATATGTAGTAGTAGCTACGGTGAATTGCATTATCGTACTTAAAAGAATTGTAGCGAACCCCATTGGAATGGGATAATAAATAGTGCGTAGAAGTTTAAGCATTCGGCAGACATGGCGAATTTGTGGCCGTTAATTTCATGTCTCTCGTCTTTTAAATAAAATCCTCAACTTGACAACTTTTTGTACGTCGCGTACATAATCTATCTCTAATACTGCTATAATAATAATAGTGCTTTTAATGTCTAAATACTTAGATCTGGCACACGAGATTTCCGACATGTGGGATGTGGAATCAACAATCATTGTCCCGATAGTCGTTACCGCTAATGGGTTGATAGCAAAGAGCCTCGACCAACACCTTAAGAGGCTCTCAATCGGACGTTGGGTCAAGAGCCAGATACAGAAGGCAGTGTTATTGGACACGGCCCGCACTGTGAGGCGGTTCCTCACTCTGAGCCCCTAACCACCGGTGGCTTGGGTCTCAAGCCTCGTCATCGGGAGGGTGATATTTATTGATTTTTATATTTTTAAATGTATTTGTTTTTTTATATAACATATTTAAAAATGTAAAAAAAAAGAAAAATTGAAATAAATGAGGAATAATAATATAGTGCTTTATATACAGTAATTTTGGTTTATCGCCTAAAGTCGTCGCATAGGGATAGTTTATTGTCAGAAAAGAGACACATCGCACCCCTAGATCAAAATTACGACAACTAAAAAAAGTGATTTTTCAGAAGCAAGCTATACATTTATCTGATTAAAAAAATGAGTTTGAGTAAAGAATACTATCTGTGGTCTCGTAGCCTTTCAATATTTATAAAGTATTTTGTATATTTCGAATCAAATAGTATTGACGGCATTTATTGATTTTCCATCACTGTCATGGCAACACTCTAATTGCCAAATTATTTAGTTTCAAACAGGAATAATTAATGAATTTGGTCATCGGGATAATTTGCTACGTACACGAGTACAAATACTTTAACAAATTGTTTTAGTTGAATGCTGAACAAGTACAGTGATTAGTTTAATCCTCATTGATTTTACCAATGTGCAAAATGTTTATTATTGGTACATATAAAATTAGGAAAATAAGTAGGCCGCCCTCTATCGTTCGTTCCTAATACCTTTTTAGTGAATTCATTTTGTTTGGGTATTTTTCCGGTTGCGGTAGATCAAATTTTTTACGTTAAAATTATGCAATGTCGAAAACAGCGTAGCAAAAACGTTGCGGATGCTTTTATTTTGCAAATAAAGTCGGTTCATACTCAGAAATGCGAAAGCAAAATGTGTTAATCAATACATTTTTCTCATTTTACTTCATAACGCCTTCGATTCGCTGTGTGTTTGACACATGCATAAACGTTGTAGCACGTCGTAAAACGAAAGTTTAATATTTCATTAATGATTTTCCTTTTTTGGTATAACTGTTGCTATTTCTAAACTCAGGTTTACATGTTATTTATTTATATACTATTAATAAGAAGAGAAATGATAACCCTCTAATAGAAATGTGCGTGTCACACGTATGATACCGACCTTAACCTAGCCCAAGAGGTCAAAAGATGAGGCTCATCAGAAACTATTCGTACGGAAAAATCGAGCCGCATCGCTAAGGCAAATTCCGCCATTCACAGTTGGTCTGCGCCGCCGGTGACATCGTACCGGGCGAGGGGTCAGCGCCTGCCGGAGATGTCTCGGGACGACCCTGACCTAGCCAAGTGTTGGGCGGGTCACGTGGTCGGGCGGGCGGTAAGTAACCCGGGTCGTTCACCTTGAGACGGCGTGAGACGGGCCGCGGCGCGGGAGGCGGCGGGACCGATTTCAGTACACATCCGAGCGGTGCCGGTGTTCAACCACGGGGGGTGAGCCGAAAAGCGAAAGGGGTAACGATGTTAACGCGAAGACTCGCGCGCTGAGAAACCGACGTGGGTGGAGCGCAAAAAGTACAAGTTTTTTATTTCCCGCCAGACGCACTATGACCTGCAGCCGGTGTCATGCTAATTAGAATATAAACACGCTGGCTATACAAATAATAGCTTATTATTATTAATATTTCTCTGTGATATGTTATACTTATATAATTTTAGTTCTATGAATACTGCCTCGATGGCGTGGTTGTATTTCGGTACGACCACCGTCCTGAGGTCTCGGGTTCGATCCCCGGGTCGGGCAAAGTGATAATAGATTTTTCCATATCCGCCCGGAGTCTGGAATTTGTGCCAGATTTGGCGATAGGCTCGTCGCCTATCACATCTGGGACGGATCTAAAGCTCGGCAAAATGTGGGTGTACTAGTTCGCTAATGCCTAAATGCCTCTGCCTACCCTTTCGGGGATGCAGGCGTGAGCTTGTGCGAATATGAAATAGTTCGATATAATATTTATAGACTAGTGCTCATTTGATATTTGTATAAAATCAATATACCTATATCAATATCTAGATGTACTAAAGTGGTATTTTTTTGACATTAGTATATCTTACTTATCTATGATAGTAAGTCGAAAGCCATGTATAACTATTTGAATTTACAATGAAACATTTAATGCAGAAAGTTCAAATGTGCAAGCGTTCAACATGAATACTGCAGTATTTTTATAAGCAATACTATGTTGACCTTTGAAGATAAAATAACGTTATTCTGTCAAGTGAAATTATATTGAATGCTGCTCAAACAGGCGACAAGCAAGTTATTTAATTTTTACTATTCGCTCGCTACTTAGCTGTCAATCACTTGTATATTTCAGCTTTCCACCTGCGTTCTCCATTGTAATGTGGGGTTGGCGCAACATACTTTTTCAAGGACATTGCAGAAATGATCCGGCTTAGTTTTTACGACCGGCTGAGGTAGCCTGTCATCAACAGAACAAATTATTGGATTTAGCCTAGCCAAAATTGTTTTAGAAATTTCCATACAAAATTTTGCCCGGCTTGTGATTCGTAGCCGTGCAATTCAATGCCACGATGTTGCATTATGTTTCATTTTAAAAATATTCGTCTTTAGAACTTTCGACCGACTTCAAAAAAGGAGAATCTCCTCAATTTGTCTGTTTTTTTATGTATGTTACCCGATATCTCCGCCAAATGTGGACTGATTTTCAAAATTATTTTTGTGTTCGATAGATCTTATTGTAGTCCCATATAAATTTGATCACGATCGGATATATAAGTTTTTAAACTTGCGATTATTTAAAATCGCGTCGTGGACAGTCATTTATGAACGAAAGTAAGAAAGAGCATTTATTGGCAACTCGCAACATTTTCAAGACATGTTAAAACTATCGAATCGAATGGCAAGAGGTCTGTTTCGTAAAGTAAATAGAAGCTAGTGTAGAGACGTAAGTTTGTTACAAACACGTTGGGCTACAGCACGCCGCGCCGTCGCACCTGACTATGAGTATAAATAATGTATTTCCCCCCAACTCCACATTGTACTGTGACATTTTATTTTATAAAATTGATATTGTATTTTGCTGTAAATGTCGACATATTAACGTGTTATTAATTTTTACACACCATTTAAGGAGAGCGCCGCGTCGATGCGACGGTTGAAATATAAAATGAAAATAACATATGTTATAGAGGTAAATATATTAGTAAATACTGAATTACATTTCATCGAATCCTGGCACTCGTTATACGTATGTAGAACGAAATGAAAGTTCTATTTTATCTTATTTAAAATTAAATAATTCTTCTTTATTATATTTATTAATTGTAAATATTAAACGGACATGAGACATGATTATTAAGTAAATTCAGGAAACAAGACTACGACGATTCATTTACGTTACTGCAAATATGTTTCACGTATACAATAAAATACTTCTATACTAGTGCCTCTTATTCGATCGAGTAATTAATTAAAGTACACGCTGATAAAACTCAATTATAACTCATTTGAGCGAACTTTTTTTGTTGTATTTTAATGTCGTATGATCGTACGTATTCTATTTATTATAACTGGCAGCTGTGCACTTATCGGGGTGGATAGCGTATCATGTAAATTGTCACTGCCGGCCAAGGAAATTAAATCGATACCAAAGCGGCCTTAATATTACCCTACTGAACCTTGACAGGTTATTATATGAGCTATGAGAAATAAGTGAATTATCAGCGACTATGTTAGTGATCAGGCGGCGGTTAGTTGTAGTTAGGCGTTGTATAACGTACTAACAAGTTATGTGTCAAGTGTCAACCACAATAATGTATCACGTCTTAGTATGTAGCAATAAAGATTTGGAGGGGTCAACTGTATACCATTAGCAGAGTCCCCTCCAAATATGGTTAACAAAAAAAAAATAAAGTTAGGCGCCTTAAGGCGCGCGTCACATTAACACGTATAAGGCTCAATTGCACCACTATTATTAACCTAGAGTTAGTCCTAACCGCAAGTTAAGTTACATGTCATTCATACATTTTCTGTCAATTTAGCTTGCGGTTAGGACTAACTCTAGGTTAATAATAGTGGTGCAATTGAGCCTAAGACGCAAGTTATCATTTTAAAATTTTCATCTTTTTATAAAGTGTTACACTTATTTTGCAGGAAATTAAACGTGTATTGCTCTAAGTTATAAGCATCGATAGGCATTGCGGCACATACGCACTTACGAACTAGGAAAATACCAATTATCTTGTGTACAAATAGCAGACAAAGCAATTAGTGTCCAACCCTGTCACAGGGTTTCCACGTAAGGGTAAACGTTAATAAATGCAATTACTAGGGGTTCCGTATAAACGTGCACCATAAGTGCACTTCCTCAGATCGGCGGTGTAAGTGTCCGAGTGATGTTTAATGGAGCACCGGCGCGGTGGCCGAGACCAGCAATAGGGGACATCCGCCGGCAACGAACGCAGAGTAAAGGACCTAACTCACTTACCGATATTACTTTCATATATGCAGTGCGAAACTGATGACTAAAAACGCCATGTTTACAATAAGTATACAGCTCTGTTGAATGCGGTTTTATATAGGAGTTAATTGGCTTTGTGTAGGGCAGTGTATGCAGTAAAGTCTAAAAAGGGACAGCCTCCGTGGCACAGCGGGCGAATAGCTGGCTGTGAAACGTGAGGTTGTGGGTTCGATTCCCGCAGCGAGACAAATGTCTGTGTGGCCCACAGATATTTGTTTCGGATTTGGGTGTGTGAGACCGAATGTCTCTCGTAGTTCCTGATACCCACGACACAAGACAAGAAGGTTGGCAAAGAACGGATTTTTTATAAGTCAGAGGCTGACACACAAGCCGATGAAACACTTGTCGGTAAGTCATCGCCACCGTCTATACAGAAGAGGACGGGGATTTGGGCTTGCGTCGTACTCACTGAAAGAAACGCAACACTGATTTATCACGTTATTTTTCCAAGACAGTGATATCTTATCGAAAATATCCCATTCGCGACATAACTAAAACTCGATTCTACCATTTAAAAAAGTACACTTCCGTAAAAATATTAGTAATACACATAACATGATATTATGGTCTAAAATATCTATGATTTAAACTGCTGTACCTCAGAGGCATTAACGCCAAAACACAAATTTTACAGGAGAGGCGAAAATGTGCGCCGAAAATGTATGAAGCCAGTACTGGTCAATTTAATTAAAAGTTACAGAAATTGTTTATTTATATATTTAATATTTTATAACATTGTAAAGATCGGGTTTTTGCGCATCTATTGGTGTAAAAAACTGGACTTTGGACATGGATATTATATCACTCTGAGGTACAGACTGTTCTATCCACATTATACCACTACACTACACTAGTTTAACTTATCTATCACGATTTGATGAACACTGTATAAAGAATGTACGAAAAGGTAGGGAGCCATTTTCCGCTTCTCTAGAGATCCGTTCTCGGACCTTGTGCCTGCGCTGTGTAGAAAGGAGACTGGTCAAAGAAATTAGTTTAGTACTAGGAGAGCCTACGAGGCTAACTTATTTATGCACGATTTTATTACATGGCGACTCGCGTAAGCTTTGACCCCCTTATTCATAATAAATTAGTACACCGTAATATGACCGCAATAGTACGTTTCATAAAAATTGTATTCATAATGGTTCACTAGCGTTGAAACGTTCCAACGTTCGATAATGAAAATATGGCTGATTCCGGTCAGCTGTTTCAAGTTTGATATTCTTTCTTAATGACATTAATTATGTTAAAGTCCCTAGACTATCTTTGTCTTAATAGGGTCCTAACCTCATCTAAGATTCATATATATTTTATATTGATTGTTTCCAGCTAAGACTTCCTATTTGTTTCAAAGTTTGCCAGAGAAAAAATAATATTTTTTCTGTAACCAGCAACATTGTATTCGATAAACATATTTCAGTTCTCTTTTAGCTAAAGTAGGCAAAAGTAGGGTTATGCATTCGATAAGACCAGAATTTCATTATGAATATGGGGGTTAATGTATTAAGTGCAGTAGCGAAGGGTCATGTGTTGTGCATTTAAAAATTAACCGTTCTTGTGCAATGCTCTTAGTATTTGCGAATCCTTCGCAGTACATCTACGGGTTGAGTTTTAAACGGAAAGTAGGTGTTTATTTTGATGACGTATTGAGCGTAGTTTTAAAATACTAAGGGCGCCTTGCAGCACTATTATTAATGTAGAGTTAGACCTAATCTCGATTTATCTTACAACTCACTCGTATCTTTAAATTGAGATAAATCGAGATTTATCTAAGTGCTGCAAGTCACCCTAAATATATAACTTTTTCTTTCTACCTGCCTTTATCCCACCTTAATGTGGGGTCGGCGCAACACCCTTTTTAAAGCATGTTGCTGAAAGGATTTGGCATGGTTTTTACGACCGGCTGCCTGACTGACATTAACCCCCGTCTGGGGGATCCAGTCCCGAGAAAATAGTGTTAGAAAAATACCACGCCCGACCTGGGAATCGAACCCAGGACCTCCCGGTTCACAACCCAGACACACTGCCACTAGACCCTAATGACATTTGCTCAAAAATCCCCTTGCGTGAAATTCCTCACTCATGAACAGGAACTACCAGGGGAAAGCAAGCAAGCTAAGTGAACTAAGCTCGGCGAAATGTACGTGTTCTAGTTCGCTAGTGTGCCTCTGTCTATCCATTCGGGGATCACATGTGTGATATTATGTTGTTATAATCGCTTACTTTCGCTGGTGATCATAAATCTGAAAATCTCCCTATAGCGCCACAGCTCCCACAATTCATTCGTGACACTCATGCGAGAGTATCAGCAGAGGAACTGTCAATTGGACCTAGATACGCAAAAAGGATCCAACCCACAAAATGACACTTTTGAATGAACATTAAAATTTAAATTGTATTTGCTTATTAATAATATATTTTGTGATTTTGTTGTTTTGGGACATACATAGTTGTAAGAACATTGTTGTCTTTATTATAGAAATAAGTTCTAATTTAGAAAATATAGACCTTATAGACTAATTTCGCATCATCATCATCATCATCATCAGCCATAGGACGTCCACTGCTGAACATAGGCCTCCCCCAAAGATTTCCAGATCGACCTGTTGGAAGCGGCCTGCATCCAGCGACTTCCTGTGACCTTTATCAGGTCGTCGGTAATAATCGGTCGTCGGTCTAATTTCGCATACTCAGATCATTTTCGACCATTCTGTGAGTTGGATCCTTTTTGCCTATCTACGTCCAATTGATACTATCATTTGACACTGAGCCGTTATTGCAACCGCGATCACAAGCGCGGCGCACTCGAACAAATTGTTTGGAGGATGACGGTCAAGTCCTTATTTCCTTTCCTTGAACACTGTCGCTGTAGATAGTCGCGAGCGGCTCGGCCTCCGGTGGCCCATACGCTTATGTAACATATATATGTATGTGCCGCCTGCGACGGGTTAATGTTATTTGATTATTATTTAAATGACACTCGATTCGTTAACAGTGTTCGTGATAAAGGTGCCGATAAGTTACCTAAGAAGCCTTGTTTTGTTAGGTATCGTTCAACAGCTAAAAGGGGCTGAAGGAACCTTCATCCTATATCTATGTTGACCATCTGCTTAACAATTTTAAAGGTTATTTCGATTGTTCGATTAGTAATGGGTAGTGGACTTCACAAGATATCTGCTGAGGTACACGTGCTTAAAGAAAGTTTATAACTATCACAAAGGTATCATAATGAGCAGTGACGTGCACAAGCATTACTACCAGGGTATATAATAAACTTTCAAAATAATTTTCTCTAACATTTATATCATTACTTGTATCATCATGAGCTCTGTGACGATTTAAAATATGAACCGGGCGCAGTTATTTTGATTTGTTTTTGTTCATGATTTTTATTGTGTGTTTAAATTATCAGAGTACAGAATGTCTCTTTGTTCATAATATGGACTGCAGGCCACAGTTATGGAGAAAAAACCAGGATTCAATTATACTGCACTATCGTATTATCGTCAAAAGAAGATAATTTTAACGAATGGGCTTAAATATTACTATATACAACATCTCTTGGTTCTTCTAAGTGGAAATTAGTTTCTATGTTGAATGCAACATAAGTATATAAACATTGCATATGTAGTATGTAGGTATACATATAATGAAACGTTATTAATACTGCGGACAGTTATTTCAAAAAGGTGGGTCAAGTAATGAATGCAAGGAAACGATATATCAAACCATTCTGTATATATTCATAAATAATGCTTTTCCTTAGAAACTGCATCAATAATGTAATTTTTTCACCGTTTAGCAATATTTAACTACAAGACAAATTATAGCCTAAGGGGACCTACATAATATGCACGTTTATGTTATACTCAAAGTAATTAAATAGTCATTAAACATAATGGCTAGATATTATGAATACATTGACCAAAGTTTGTAGATAATACGATTAATTAATCACTTTGTTTAGATATTCCGCATAATAGGTATATGGAATTAAGCTTCAAACTCGATTCACTCGCTCGGCTGGAGCAGTCATATTCACAGTTCGTATCAAATGCAGTTTACTGAATTTACTATCTATCTATCTTACTTAGGCCGACCCCACATTGGGCCCGGCGTTCGCGCTGGTGAAACGCGCCGCTTGCGCCGCGTTGTTGCGGCTCGCGCGCGGCGTAAGCGTCGTTCACGTGCTCGAAGTAGGTACGCGCACGTCCAATGTGTGGTCAGCCTAAATTTTAAATTTACCTATTATTAAACAATCACATGTTTAAAAACTCAACGGAGCGCCTTCAATGCTTATTCGATCGTGACCGAATTATATAGGATCACCCTTGGAATAAGCAATATAGAACAAAAAATAATCTTGAAAATCGGTCAACATATGGCGGAAATATCGTGTAACATATAAGAAAAAATACAGATGAATTGATGAGCTCCTTCTTTTGAAGTCGGTCTAAAAAATGAAATCTGTTTAATGATGATATTTTAAATTTATTGAATCAGGCGAAAGAGGTGTGTAAGGATCGTAGCAAGTGGAAATATGTACGTTGTCTCTGCCTACCCCTATGGGAAAAAGTTGTGAATCTCTGCATGTATTTATCATCATCATCATCATTATAAGCCATAGGACGTCCACTGCGTCATACGTATGTATGTATTTAATTATTAACATATAATGATATTTAAAAAATAATTTCAGATTCAAAATACTTGGTAGTTATGTTCCCTGCAATATAAAATATGCGAAATTGCGCTGGTTTACTTGTATGCCGCTCTCCATATTTCTGGAGCTAAATATTATCATTGTATGTATATGTATGATTTTAATGAACAAAACACAGAAAATACTTCACTAGTGGCGAATAGTCTTTCTTACCCTCATTTGAGTGGAATGAACATTAAATTATAAATATATTCCTCCGGCAACTTTCCACTACGAGCTTCCTGTTTCTGAGGAGTAAATTCCAATATACATCTAGCCTAAGCTATTTTTGTATATATCTGAGGAAACCCGTTTAAATCAACATCCATAATTTCTTCGTTGACACAAGTATGGCGTATGAAGACACAACAACCCATCCACTATGTTTTTGCACACCACATTAATAGCGGCACATGATGCTCTCATTATAATTGGTATCCATTGTACATTCAGTGTTTAATTTAATTGGACGTAAACATTTTTTTAACGCCTACTTTCTCACCTGTCGGAGACGTCATATACATTATTTATAAAGTATGCAAACAAAAAGTTGCACATCATTAAAATTGTTAGAGTGATTGAGGTGCTGCACGAACTGTACCGTACTCGTACAATAACTGTGGTGGTACTACTTTTTATTTAATTAATATTATAGGGAATTATATTTTAAATGTGAGTGTAGATAGTCACGGGCGGCTTGGCCTCCGGTGGTCCATACGCTTATGTAACATATATATGTGCCGCCTCCGACGGGTTAAATTTCTAAGTCAATTTTATTGCGGGCTTAAATGCATATAGTAATCCCTATATATTAAAACGCAATCTATTTAAAATATACCTCCATTATGGCTAAAGCCTTATTTAGATGGAGCAAGTTTTTCGTTTAACATTGTAAGGGGGAGAATTTAAATGAAAACTTACATCAACGTCATACGAATTCAAATTATTTTATGACGTCCTATAAAAAACACGTTAAATTCTCGCTAAGGTCTAAAGAAAATTCTGTATCTATATACTTTATGATCTTAATTATTCGGTTTTATAATTGGTGGTTTCTGAAAGAGTGACTAAACCAAAATTCAATTGTCAGAGCATTGGTTTTGACTGCGGGATTCTGAACTAAAAACTGTTTGATCACCCTTCTAGCAACTCAGTTTGGCGTGATGTGAATTTTAACAGATGTTTAATTAATTTTCGCATTCATTAACCGGCGAGAAACAATTTCAAAATCGGCGAATGAGAATTTGTTATGTTAGATATCAAGGCATTCAAGGGTGATATGAAAATCGTCTTTATAGTTTCCTCACTTAGTGATATATTTTATTTTAATTTTCTTTCGTATCAGTAGTCAGATTAATAATATTTTATTTATTATTATTAGCTTTCCTTCACCGTTATAGCAAGTGATAATTCACAAAGGAAACACACTCAAAATAGAAAAGCCAGAGAGAGGTGTATGCTCCATTTTGGGATTGGTCTTGAACCTCCGATACTCGTTTCGGCAGTCTGTACTATTCCGAACTGAGCTATCGCTGCTCTAATATATAATATTTTACCTGAACGATATGTAACTAGAATAGAAAATATTGGAAATAAGACGTGATTTTATTTTAACATAAACTAAAAATGTAAGTAGGTAACACGTTCAATTTTAGTCACGTGTCTTTTTTATAACTTTAATCCTACATATAGATGACAAGTTATAAAATATAATATTAGCCAGTGGCGGAAGGTCCGTATAATACGATTCTTACGTACTTACCTACAAAAACCAACGGGAGGCCTATGCTTAGCTGATGATGATGATGATGACCACAAAACTAAACTAAATACAAACCAGAGTCGACTTCATTTTTGGAAAATGTCACCCTTTGCCAGATTAGCGTTGTGTCACACTAATTAACACACATTTTTTATCTATTTCGTGAATGTATTTAGTGCGACATCGGCGCGTCGATTAAATTCATTAATACGAATTAAAAGCCTCCAAACCGGTCACGTAGTTTCCCTTATACGTGTGTTTTAAATTTATAACTGGTAACACGGTTTTATTTATGTTTAAGAGAATTTTTCTGTAACAATTAAGTTCATTAAGATCAAACGTCATTGCGTATTAACTATTAACACTAATGATAGAACTTTATTTTTTATTTTTATCCGCCTTTTTTATTTATTTTTTATTTTTATCTTTTTATCCGGCTATTTGTTTATAGTATTGCTTGTCCATTACACACTGACTCAGAGAAATGTAAATAGCATTGCTAAATATTATTTTAAGCATGTTGCAGGAAATGATTTGGCTTTACGTTTTACTCGCAGTTTGCCTGACGTCAACCCCCTTTAGCAGGCAAATGGCAGGTGTAAAGGAATTCATGAAAAAAAATCCCTTTAGATGATCAAGTTCCAAATAGTAAGAGAAACACATGCCCCACCTAGAAATCGAAACTAGGACTCTCCGGTCGGTCTCTTATGTGCAGTGTGATAGATAACAGTGTAAATTAATAAATTTTAAAATTGTACGTGACAAAATGTGAGCTATGTTCAAATCGGCAGAGGTTTTTTACATTTGAATAATAAAAAGAGACATAAAAATACTAAAATAAAGACAAAAAGTTACACTGAAAACTTCAGTGTTCAGTCATGCCTGGCCAATTTAGCGTGATTGGAAAAATCAAAACGGAATCGTTTAAAAATGTTCTGAGCGAAGAAAAAATGTACCCAATACTAAATATTCGTGTGCACGGACTGCGTTCTGTGTTTGCTTCGTATTAGTGGGGACGTCTATGAGACCAAACAACGGTTTAGCAAAAGAACTATAGATGTGTGGATTATTAAAACAAATACGGTCTTATTCATAACTTAGTGTATTTTATAAACGTTCGATAGTGAAAACATGGCAGATTTCGATCAGCTGTTTCAAATTCGAAGTTCTTTTTTATACGTTTAAAATGAATTTTAATTAATATAGGTTTATACCTTCGATAAGGGTTTTCTTATGAATAAGACTCTCAGAATTTAAACATAGAATACTGGCACCCCTTCTGTTATTCTTTGAATCTCATGCTGAACCGGTGAAAAGGTGGCAAGAGATTTGACTTGCACAGTGACGTCACATTGGAACCCGAGCTAGTCTTACACGAATATTCTGAGAAAATGCACAGGGATTTTAAATTGTCTGTTTCAGTGTTAATGCATGTGACTACGATGCAAATCCGCTATTGATATTCGATAGAATTGACGATGACATTGTTCTGTTATATCTTGATTTTATTGTCGCCTCCTTGGTATAGTGGCGGCATATATGGACTGTGAACCAGGAGGTTGTTGGTTAAAGCGAATTTTCTAATTTAATGCCCGGGACTGGATCCCCCGAGAGGGGGTTAACCGCAGCCGGTCGTAAAAGCTTAGCCAAATCTGTTCTGCAACATGCTTGAAAAAGTGTGTTGCACAAACCCCACATTAAAGTGGGATAAGAGCAGGTAGAAAGAAAGAGTGCTCCGTTATATCTTTGTCGTCAGCTTTTATATTTACTGCAAAAAAAAAACACTGCCATCAAATGGCCAAACGTGACATCGATTAAAATAACACAAAAACACGGCATTATAACAACACAATGACCGCTCTATGGCATCCACTCGTGGCGTGGAGAGCTCCTCTCAAAGCTAATTCCTAGGATACTGCGAGCGACGCTGACGCCTCCATCACCCGGCCTCCCGAAAAGCACTTTCGAGGCGCGTTAAGCACTCGTGTGGGGAGGGTCGGGAGTGAGCGACCACCCCCCCTCCCACTGAGTAACCCCCCCGTCGCCGCTTGCCCCGTGCGCGCCCCCGCCGCCCGAGTTCGAAAAAAGGCGATGCACTTCGAATTGTTCTTTTTGTGTCCACGATCGATCGTTTCGGTGAAGGAGTGAGTTTTTATCTGTGCTGCTATGTTCGGTGGGTCGGCACGTGGCGCGCTAATTGGGGGACGCGATTCGAATCTGGGATTTGTCGGCTGAGATGCGAAGATGTTAGAAGTTGAAAATGTAGCTCAATTGTTTTTATGCCAATAAGGAAATAATTGTCCAGTTCAATGATGCAGTTACAGTCATTATCGCATTGTCAATATCATGGCATGACTTAGTGGAATCTTGATTTTACGTAAATTACATCAGGCTAATAGGTATTCAAATTTAAAATGAAAATAAAATGGCTTTGCCTGTGAGAGACAAAATATAACACTTTAAGACACCTGCTATATTAAATTCATTCAATAGTAATATAATATTATCTTATATTTTCTGCCTTTGTAGTGAGCTACAATAATGTTGATTGAATAATTTAATTAATCCATATATCAATATATGGTAGGCACCGGCGGTTACCGCTTACCATTAGGTGGACCGTTAGCTCGTCTGTCCACTTCGGCAATAAAAAAAATAAAGTACTTAATAAATATCGACCAAATAAGAAAAAATATGTGACAATAAAATAATTATTCGCGAAAAACTCATTTAAAATTAGTACTCCGCAAATAATACGTCTATTGATCCCTTACCTTCTTTGATCCCCTTAAATCGGATATACTGGAAGGCGGTAGAGATCAGTATACGAGATTTCAGAGAGGAATGTTCTCGCAGATGCCAAAGCCATCTGTCATCTACTTACGAAAACAGCTTAAGGATGAAACTTACCTGAAACAAAAAGATTACACTATAAGAAAATAAGATAATTAACAATAAGGAAAATAAAATATGTAGAGTAATGGAAAACAAAGGAAAAAATGTAGCAATAACCGATTTCTTCTTATATTTAATTTGAGAAGGAAAAGTGTAGAAGAATCATCAATATAATATACCCTAGATGCACAGTTCTTTGCAAATATCCTCCTAAAAAGTGGTCTCAGAAATAAAACAAAGAAAACGATCACAAGTTCTAATTAAATCAACACAAATATAACCCTAAGCACGTGTTATAAAGTAGGTTTTTAAACGAAATGAGCAAGCGTTCTTTAATTTGAATTTTAGAATTTAGAATTCTATCGACGTCCGACTGTAGGCAAAACGAGTGCTTAAGCACTTCTTTGCTGTCCCATTTTCCGAGCGTCAACTGTGCATCTAGGTAAATAATATATCGATGAGAAGAATACTATAAACAATATTAACAGAGGAGCTAGTCATGTTTAATGCAGAATGTTTTATTTCTGACAGATTTTTATTGAGGTTGAGGGACAACATTTTAATAGACATTTTTTTTATTTGGTGTTTTGACAATGTATGTCTGCAAAAGCAACAAAATTATCACTAAGAATAATGGTAACTGGCTATTGGAAAATTTGCCCTTTTGTTAATTTCTTTAATTATCGAACGCACAAATCACGATAGTAACTTAGCCCTACCCTTAAACTAAACTCACAAGCAAACCTAGGGGCAAAAGCTATTATATAACAGTTGATACTTATAAAAAAGTTTCCATGAGGTGAGAGTTATTATTTAAACAATAGTTTAACTTTTATAATATAAAAACGTGGTAGTATTGAATAATGATATTCTTTAGAAACTGAGCAAAACAACACATCCTCATAATAAATCATACAGTTGTTACAAGGTAAGTGCAAAGCTAATTAGCAACATTGTTGTACTACCGTCGCAGTGCGCGGAGTGAGCAGTGCGGTCGCTTATCACAATTATATATTTAAAAAAAATGTGTAGACTTGGCTAGGTGTAATTGGGCTTCAAATCTGTGCACGTATACGAACGCGCAAATTTTTGATATAGGTAATACATATTTTTAAAAGCGCTATCTTTAAAAGCAGCCCGAGCAGGAAAATTTCTGACAACCGTAAATGTATTCGTGCTCGATGCGCGTCTATGCAATTTGTATGAAATATTAATCAAATGTCATCAGTGCGTAGCGAGTTTACATTTACATTAGTTTTTCGTGCTCGGGCTACAGTTCCCTAGCCTTGAAGGGTTTTAGTTCCATAGTATCATATGCATAAAAAAATACAATGCGATCTGCGCAATCAATTACATATGTAGGTACATATCTGCGCCGTCAAAACCTTCGCTATAGTGATAGCAATATATTATTTAAAGTGATAAATTTTACCAAGTAATATATCATGGTAGAACAGATTTTTTTTTATTGAAATGAAAAACATTTTCACACGACTCGATTTTTGATTTATTTATTAATCTATTGATGGATACGACGGCTGAGATAGTAACTAGAAAAGACATAAACGGCCTCACTATGCACACCCTATGCAGTTTATACTCACCAACAATAATTAATGTAGTTTGCGGCATCAACTTGCTATAAAATAAATGTAATTACAACTGATACAAAAAACAATTTATTGTTCCAAGATGTTACAATAGGTCTAATGAACCGTTCGTACAACTATTTGTTTTAAATACAACTAAACGTTATATTTCCATAGTATTTAATTAATATACACTTTATGTGTTATTAACATATAATGCTAATGTGTGGAATAGACCGTGGAGGAACGAGGCCAGATCGTATCAAATAAATTGCATTTAACGTTAATAAGGCCTTATTAAAATAAGGATCCTCCGAAGTGTAAAAGCTCTGTTTTAATTTCTGCTTACTTTATGTCTTATGTCTTAATTTGATGAGTCGACGTACATTAAAATATAATGCAATACCAAAATTTCACATATCAAGAGTAACCAAATACTGTTATTAGAGTAACCAAATAAATACTATTAATATAAGGTGCATTGTAATAACCTTTTAAATGATTCGATATCGCAAAATTAGGTTACCTAATGGCGCCTCCTTGATCTAGTAGCGGCAAGTATAGGCTGTGGAGGTCCTGGGTTCAATTCCCATTTCAGGCAAACAAAATTTATATTTAAGTTGGCAATTAAAAAATCTTTTCTCCGCATTTTTTGATGTACAATATTGTCTATGATTATTGAATTATTGTTTTTTTATAATCTCCAATTTATTTTATATTAGTACTATCCTAAAGACACAAGTTTTTTAACATAACATAACATAAGCTCACGCCTGTATCCCCGAAGGGGTAGGCAGAGGCGCACTAGCGAACTAGAACACCCACATTTCGCCGAGCTTAGTTCCGTCCCAGATGTGATAGGGGGCAAGCCTATCGCCATATCGGGCACAAATTCCAGACTCCGGGCTGATATGGAGAAATCCAATATCACTTTGCCCGACCCGGGGATCGAACCCGAGACCTCAGAACCGTAGTCGTACCGAAATACCACCACGCCACCGAGGCAGTCAAGTTTTTTAATTCGTGAAAATAATTGATTTTACCAATAGAGCACCAAACTCGGATTTTGTGAAATCTTTACACCAGAAAATCGCTTAATTTCCGCCTAGATTAACTAACACCCAATTAGCAATCCCTTTCATTAGGTATCTGGACAGACGATGGAATATAAAATTTGGGACGAGTGATTGTATTTTAAATCTGGCAGACTTCTCAACGATTCAACCGATGCGAGTCTAGACTTGTCTACTCAGAATGTCTAAGTAGTCTTAGAATACCCGTCATCTCCCTCTGTGAATAGTTAAACCATACAACGTTTATAATAAAAAACCGGCAAAGTGCATGCTACATATCTGATCACGCATTTCCAAGTGGTAGAGCCACGCTGTAGACAGTAACGTCTATAGCACGAATGGGCCGGCTCGCCTGGTTAGATACCACTGTCTCACAGAAAACCGACGTAAAGTGGCAGCTTGCTGTCGCGTTTCGTTCGGTGAGTGAGATTTCCGTTGGCCCATTTCCCCACTCCCTTTCCCAATCCCCTTCCTTCTCCTTCCATTCCCTCCTTTTAGGTTGGTAACGCACCCATTATTATTTTTGTGTCTTGGGTGTCTATGGGCGTTGGAGATCACTTACCATCAGGTGACCCATCTGCTCGTTTGCCAATCGCTGCTATAAAAAATAAAAATAAAAAAAACCGCACAGGACAGGGTTCCGAAGTAGGGTTAAATTTTACTGATATACAATTTTATTAGACATAATTTAAATACATCTCAACATGTAATTACTACCTGTTTTACGTAAGTAACTACTTAATCTATGTTGTATTCAATATACCTCATTATTTGTAAAGCCCACTTAACCGTGATAGTTTTCCTTTTAAATTCTTCATATATTATACTACCAATAAGTAAGGGTAAGGGGTGACGGTACTACGATCTCAACCGACCCAAATGTCATCTCCACCTGCACGTGCCAGTGGTTCGTATGAATAACTGGTGGCGACGTCCTACAGGTCTTCGCGGTGCCCCCTGCTAGATAACGGACGGAGCTCTGGCGACCGAGCAGTGGCGGAATAACCACACACCTAGCTGGGAAACTGGTTGGAAGAGGTTTCGACAGCCTTGGGATCTAAATACTCCCTAAAAGGTTCGGTGCAGAAGGCAAGGGGAAACCACTGCACTATTTTCCCAAGAAATCCGTCATGAAAGAACACAGAAATAAGAAGTCGAAGGCATACGATCCGGCTACCACCCGGCGCCATGACGAGTCCAGGTCGCATGGTGTGAAAACAGCTACTGGCCATACATCTGTACATCACCAGGCAGAATATGGAAAGAAAGTTACTGGTGAAATAACAACATCAAATCGTATACGCCTTAAGATGAGACTAGGAACATGGAATGTCCGAGGCATGATACAACCTGGTAAGCAAGAGATTATTGACAAGGAGCAGCACAGTTACAACCTACAAGTACTAGGACTAACAGAAACCCATCTGAGAGGATCCGGGTATTACAAAACATCTGCTGGCCACACTATTTACTTTTCCGGTCCAGATGAAGAAAGCAGACGGGGGGTTGCCTTGTCTGTATCACCTCTCATTAACAACGCTGTGCTGGGATTTAACCCTGTGAGTGATAGAATATTAACCTTAAAAATCAATACACAACCTTGTCGGACTAACATCGTGATAGTATATGCGCCTACTGCAGCTTCATCTGACAATGACATAGAGGCATTTTACAACCAACTTGACGATGTTCTCAAATTAATACCAAAGAGGGATATCACAGTCCTTATGGGGGATCTTAATGCCAAGATAGGCTCCACAGAAGGAGATGATCATTTGAGAGACGTAGTTGGGCAATTCGGGTTAGGTGAGAGAAACGAACGTGGGGAACTATGGTTACAGTTTTGTGCGGAAAACAATCTTACCATCACAAACACATGTTTTAAGAACCATCCGCGCAGATTATACACATGGGTAATGCCAGGTGATCGACATAGAAACCAGATTGATTATATTGCTATAAGCAAACGCTGGAGATCCTGCATAAAGAATACGAAAACTTACCCGGGTGCCGATTGCGGCAGTGATCATAAACTACTGGTGGCCGTAATGTATGTCAAACTAAAAAAAGTACGAAGACCAATAGATAAAGCCCAAAAGAGACTCACTTTAGGAGAACTCATCAATTTCGAGGAACGCTTTGAGGATAGTGTAAATGCTCTAGTATTGGACTTAAATGCAGATATTAATACCAACTGGAATAAGTTCAAAGAACTAGTCATCTCAACTCGTAAAGAGTCAAGGATGGTAATGTCCAAAACTCCTAAGAAGTTATGGATTACTCAAGAGACATGGCATGTTATCAAACAAAGAAAGGAACTGCTTAAGGGAATCCACACACTGGACCATACAGAGTATCAAGCACTGTCAAGTAAGATTCAACGTCTATGTCGTCGTGATAAAAATGACTTTCTTAACTCTATATGCCTAGACATCGAAAACCATGCCCAGAAAATGCACACAAGGGACTTGTTTAGAACGGTGAAATACATTACTCGTGATATCAAACCGAGAACCTGGGCTATAGAAGGTGATGATGGTACTCTTCTGACAGATATTGATGAGGTCACTGAGAGATGGAGATCGTACTGTGAAAAACTTTATAGAGATAATGGGGCGGACTGTCCTACAAATATTACTTTTGATGATCTGGAGCCTAACATACTCGAGTCCGAATTAAGATTTGCAATACGGAAACTTAAGAACAATAAGTCAGCTGGAATCGATAAAGTCTACGCCGAAGAACTACAGCGTATTGGCGATAAAGGTACGCAATTTCTTCTTTACCTGTGCAATAAGATCTGGCAATCAGGGATTTGGATTGGTGAATGGACACAGTCAGTACTTATTCCACTCCATAAAAAGGGAACAACAAGAGACTGTGCAAATTATCGGACAGTGGCGCTCATATCACATGCTAGCAAAATCTTGCTTTACGTAATCCATGAGAGGTTGAAGGCCTACCTGCAATGGCAAATTCCAATCGAGCAGGCAGGTTTTGTCAAGGGCCGTGGAACAAGAGAGCAAATTGCGAACATTCGCCAGATCATTGAGAAAAGCAGGGAGTTCAACATTTCCGTACTTATGTGCTTTATCGACTACTCTAAGGCGTTTGACTGTGTGCGGTGGCATAGCTTGTGGAGAATACTGTTGGAAATGGGAGTACCTGAACATCTGGTGAAATTAATATGTAGCTTATACCAAAGTAGCGAAAACGTTGTTAGGGTAAATGACGTCCTCTCTAGGTCTTTTAAACCCGAAAAAGGAGTAAGGCAGGGTTGTATCTTATCGCCTATTCTCTTTAATATCTATGGAGAGTACATCATGCGGAAAGCTCTCCATAACTGGTCGGGTGGTATTTCAATAGGAGGCACGAAAATTAGCAACCTTCGATATGCCGACGACACGACACTCTTTGCTGTTTCTGAGGCGGAACTTGCGGGACTATTGAAAAGGGTTGAAAAGGAAAGTGACTTGGTGGGTCTCAGAATTAATACCTCTAAAACGAAAATAATGATAGTGGATAGACCCGGCAATGTCACACGCACAGAAGAACTCCGAGACCTAGAAATAGTCCATGAGTTTGCATACTTAGGATCGATGTTGAGCGATGAAGGAGGCTGCGAGAAGGAAATTAGGAGAAGAATACAGATGACAAAAGGAGCAATGAGCAAACTTTATAAAATCTGGAAAGATAGAAATATATCTAACACTACCAAAAAACGGCTCGTACAATCACTGGTGTTCTCGATCTTCCTTTATGGCACTGAGTCTTGGACCATACGCTCTTCGGAGAGAAAAAGAATAGACGCTCTAGAGATGTGGCGCTGGCGACGTATGTTGCGTATACCCTGGACAGCTAAAAGAACAAATAAGTCAATCCTCGAACAACTGAGGATTTCGACGAGACTGTCGACGACGTGCTATGAAAGGATCCTACAGTATTTTGGACATGTGGCTCGCCGGGACCCCCCCAATTTGGAGAAACTACTCTTGGTTGGAAAGGTAGAAGGGAAACGACCGCGAGGGCGTGTGCCTAGCCGTTGGTCCGATCAAATAAAACTACTCACGGGACTCTCAGTAACAACAGCAATGAGGCAGGCTAAGGACAGAAAAACCTGGAAGAAGATCATCCGAGAGATGCGACGGAAATTTCAAGACGGACACGACCTTCAGAAATGAAGAGTGCGACCAAGAAGAAGATATTATACTACCATGAACTTTTTTATATCTATAGAACCAACCGTTTAGTTGGTAGGGTGCAGACACTCGACTCTGACAAAAATTAGTACTTTAAAGCTACTTATATGATTATTGCATAGATAGAAGTTTCCAAATTTCACGACTTTGAGATAAATATAAATGCTGACCTCGATGATGGACGAGATAGATAAAATGGTGTAAAATGTAATCTTTGTTTTGGTATCAGTAGGTCAGGCAATAATTCTCGAATTCAAACAGTTCGTGGCGAACTAGAAAATATTCTACACATTATCTATTGAAAAATAATAATAACTTATTCATGCAGTTCTGGCCCACTTTACATGCATATTTTAAACGTTATATCTGCAGATAGCTTATATCTACATATACTAGTTCTAAAACAATGAAAAACAACGTAAGTATGCATAATTTTATGTGTGTTGCGCAAATATTCACCTGTTGGTTGTACGTTGCAGATCCTGAGCGAATACAGACTGTTTTTAATAAAACAGCTACAATAAAATGTTATCGTTTCAATTGAGTTTATTGTAAATTTAAAACGGACTTTTCCTAAAATGTCTAAAGTTGTTATTAGTTCTACTACAATAACTTATGTATGGACTGTTTCCTTATCTATAACGAAAGGCTCATGAATGTATGTATGTACCTAAAAGATGACCATGCTCAATTCAGTATTGTTCATGAATCTTTTATTTATCTCATATTTAGGTATCTCGTAATTAGAAAACAAAAGTTCATGTTTTTCCGAAAATAAATAATAATAAATATTACCCAACAGTCACTCAGCCACTAAGATCGAGTTTTATGTCATGGGTATAAGGAACTACGAGACTTTCGGTCTCACAACAACCAGACTAGCAACAAATATCTGTGGGCTATACAGACATTTATGTCGGTACGGGGATCGAACCCACGGCCTCTCGCTTCACAGCAAGCTACTCGCCCGCTGCGCTACAGAGCTTGTCGATGGACTAAAGAAGTCGAACACTGTTCTCTCCGAGTTTATTTACGTCATTCTTATGATGAGATGTAATGACTTCTGTGTATTTACTAGAAAAGCTGTTTCGAAGTAAAATTGTGGCACATGACGGCGAGTGTTTGACGTTTTACGGCTAAGGAAAAGAACAGATTTCTATAGTGAGTTGAGGTCGAATAACAAACACTTAGTGCGCACATTCTATGTACTGAACAACCAGTCTAGCAGTATACATAGAAGTCTTTGGATACGTGGCGAGACTATAGCCACCCACACTTCTAACAGTAAGGATCTTACAAACGAAAACGTAAATGAACGCAACACAAGTGATTACTCGACTTAAAATCATTACGGACTATAAGAAAACGGACTGACTTCAAAATGTATCTGATCGTGGCCAAATATGGGACCACCCTTGGAATAAGCTCTATCGAACACAAAAATAACCTTGAAAATCGACCCATATTTGGCGGAGATACCTATCGGGGAACATACATAAAAAGAATACCGACGAATCGAGGACCTTCTCCTTTTTTGAAGTCGTTCGAAAATCGGCCCATAATAATCACAAGTTTTAAAACTTAGCGGACCGACATCAAATCCGATCGTGACCAAATTTATATAGAAACACGCTTGAAATAAGCTTTATCGCAAATAATCAAAAAGAGTTTTGAAAATCGGTACATTTGGGGGAGATATCGCGTAAGGGGGCGTCCACAAATTACGTGAGGTGTTTAAAGGGGGGAGGGGGTCGAGTCAAATCTCATCTAATCTTACGTTGGAGAGAGGGGGGGTCTCGGCAAATAACACGCAATTTTTTTTCTGATTGAAACAAAAAAAAAATACTATTTTGGTCCATTTAATCCAGATTGTACATGCGTTTACGTAAGAAACTCACATTTTGAAAAATCTCACGTGAGATTGGGGGATGGGGGAGAGGGGTTGAATAAAATCTCACGACATCTCACCAGGGGGGGAGGGAGGGGCAGAAAATTTAAAAAAACACCTCACGTAATTTATGGACGCCCCCTAACATACTTAAAAAATTAAAAAATACAGACGAATTGAGGACCGTCTTCTCTTTTAAGTCGGTCAGAAATACAGACAAATTGAGTATCACCTTTTTTTAAGTCGCTAAAATAAACATCATTCAATAGTGTAGAACCTGAGATGAAGTAGAAAACCGTTTTAATATCCTAGTTTAATATTAAATACGATATTATAAAATTCCGAGCGCAGTGGGAGATTTATTCGCTCGAGCGAAGTAATAAAAGAAATTGAAAAATATTTTGTACCTGAGCTGCGATACTGTGGATCATTATTAAAAATAGTTTCAAATATGGATTTAAATGTGGAAATGGGAAATCTTTAGTTTGTTAGAGTTAATAGAAACGTTACAAAATTATAGAATAATATTATTAATGTAAGGTATAATAAGTATACAGGCCGCTTCCAAAAGGTCGATCTGGAAATCCTTGGGGGAGGCCTATGTTCAACAGTTGACGTCCTATGGCTGATGATGATGATGATGATAATAAGAAGATCATTTCATCATTTAATGATTTCTTAGGTTTACGAAAATGTTATTTATTGAAATATAACTATTTTTAACGGATTCTATCGCAATTATATAGTACGATCTATTATAGAGTCCGACCCAGACCACGAAGGCTATAAAGCTTTCGAAACGTAGGGATTAAAAATAAAGTAAATACAAAACAAATCGCGATAGAATCCGTAAAAAGAAGACTATTAACGTGATGCTTACGAGTAGTCTTTTAATTTTATGCATACCAACTGCTATGCGAACGCTCGTGGCGCGAGTTCGATTCCCGTACTGAGATAAATAGATGTGCGATCCACGAATATTTTATAGGTCTGGATGTTGTGAAACTGAAAGTATCGGAGCTCCGGTTTCCATGACATAAGTTAGTAACTTAGTGTGACGTCAAAGGTATATGATGAAGAAAGTTATTTTGATCAGAATAAAGTCAATTAACCGCATGACAGAGGCAAGAATATCATAGAAAACTTTAATTAGGAGGCCATGTCATACAAATCATATAAAGTCATACGTCATAAGATGTTATGACACGTCATATATTTTCTTGGCCTTGTGCGATAAATTCGCGCCATCTAATAACGCGCACGTCTTTTTTCTTACTCTTGTCCATTTTATGTCATGAGTTCACAGGCAATACATCGAAAGTTAACACAAAAATCGCCCGTGTGCACTATCCCTAAACAAAACATTGAATCTAGTCACTTATCAACATTAACCTTACCATAAAATTCATAACAAATCGAACGTTATGAAGAGTACAATGAGTATCAATATTTCCCCACTCACAACAGTTTTGTAACAAAAAAGGGATAGATGTGGTTATTCACAATACGTATTATAATGGTGCGAATGAGTTCGCCGGCATCCCGCGGGACCCGACACGAGCTTACGGCATTTTCATAAAAAAATTCAACTGAATGGTTTCAAAGATATGACATGATTAAACACACCACGTGTTTTGTACGCGTTTTATCAATATTCCGTACGGATCAGTTGCTAACATTATTAATGAGATGTCTATCAAAGTAAATTATTCTGTATTTTATAAAAATAAATCTCGGTGGATTTATTCTGTAAGTATCTTGTGTTGTTGGAAAAATAATATCGTGATCAATTATAATGAGTGTTAATTTTTTTGTTCACGGTATGATTATTATATTTACTGTTAAATATTGCTTGATGTCGCAGGAAGTCGCTGGATGCACGCCGCTTCCAACAGGTCAATCTGGAAATATTTGGGGGAGGCCTATATCCAGCAGTGGACGTCTTGCTGATAATGATGATGATTGCTTGAATATTTCAATAAAATATTTGTGTTTAAATTTTTTTTTCTCAATCATTACAATAGATTCGAAGTTGAGAATTTAAAATTATGAAAAATTTAAAATATGTTATATGAACTAAAATGACGAAGAACTACATATGTTAAATAAACGATTAATATATGTAAATATTTGGGAATCCCCTTTTTTGTTTGCCAAAATGGGAAATAACAACATCATTACGAAAGAACGTGTAATGAGTACCTGATACATATTTAAATCCGACTGGATAGCTTATAAAGTTAATTGTGTAGAAATTTTATAGAGTATATAGAGGTATATACTGTTGTAGACAATAACGTCTACCGCACGACTGGGTCAGCTCGACCGGTTTGATATTACTGTCTAAGAGCAAGCCGATGGTAAGTGGTAGCTCGCTGTTGCGTTTCCTTCGGTGAGTAAGATCAACAGGGACTCAAATCCCTACACCTCCTCGCAATACCTATACCTCACTTTTAAAAATGATAACGCAGGCATGATTCCTATATCATGGTGGTGTCTATGGACGATGGAGATCACTTACCATCCTGCCGGTCTCAAGCTAAAATGCCGTTAAGTGTATAAACCTTATTTTGAGATGTCTCCAAAACCGTGGAAAATATTATAGGTACTCAAAGGTTTATTAGACTATCGCCCGAATGGTCAAACGCTGCTCAACTTTAACGGCTTCTTATATTGATTTTCGCCATACAATTTTGACAGATAAGGCGGCCTTAAAAGACATAAGGCCACCTTAAGTGTATGAACATTCGGCGGATAGGCTTTTATATTGAGTAGACTTAATAACTTGTTTACTTTAATAACCACAAGACTATGAATCCTCTGGGGAGCATATTTATCACGTTTTTAGGGACATTTCAAAATAATTAACGGCATAACGGCATTTTAGCTGGAGGACGGCAGCATCAGGTGACCTACCTTCTCGTTTACCAATCCCTGCTATAAAAAAATAGGTAACTCTGGCTGGTGGTAATCTTTTAAAATCAAATGATCCACTGACCTAGTTGTCTTCCACAAACAAGTTGAAAACATACCAATCTCAATTTTATCAACATATCTCGCGTAGTTTAGTTATTTTAAGAAGATGTGCATTATTCAGGGATGGAAGTGCTCTATATGTTAATTCATCACATATCCACTATGTACATACCGCGTGAATGATAAAACATCTTAACTTTAACATAATTTATATTAAGGGCGACTTGCACCACTATTACTAACCTACGGTTAGTCCTAACCTCAAGTTAAATTGAAATAGAAATATATGAAGGACATGTAATTCGTTACATGTTATTAATTTAATTTCACCATATATTATATGTAATTAGATGTAGTACATGTCCTTCACATATTTTTATTTCAATTTAACTTGAGGTTAGGACTAACCGTTGGTTAGTAGTAGTGGTGCAAGTCGCCCTAAGTGAGATTAACTGAGGTAGAGTTATAAGGCTGGTTATACAACGGTGTACTTGAACCGCGCTATCCTGTCGGAGTATAAATATTAATGACAGTACCCTATATTCGCAAATATTATGAACTTCATCTTAGTGATTCGTTGCATAAAATATTGTGGACGGTTGTTTCAACTTTGCTATAGCGTGATTAAGTCTATCTCGAGGAAAGATTTATGATTTCCAGGAAAACTCGTTGAAGTTACGATATGAACATTGCAATAGGTTCTAATGACTAGAGAATTTTTAAGAAGTGAGTAGAATATGTACGTAATTCAGTAGATGCCAAAATGAGTTTCACAAGAATAGACAGCTTTTTAGTCAATATTTAGGTAGGTTTAAGTAAGTTAATTACTTGATCATCAAGCTACGCCAGAGTTAGTCCTCTTAGATCCTTCTTAGGGCAAAATATTTTACGGACTAACGCCCGAAAACTGAAACACTACTAATTTTTAACGGTTTCTTAACCCTCATTATCACAAAATCTTTTTCAACACGCGTTAAAATGGAATAAATGAGTTATAGGCTTTTAAGGTTCTAATATATTATACAAACGCCGGAGCTTTTAAAACTCGGCGTTTTTTAAACGTGTTTTTTTTGGGTGTTGGGCGGTTCGTAGAATATACCTTATTAGAGACAAGAGAAGAATGATTTTCAAGCATTCATGTGAACAGATATGTTGAGATGCTTTTTAAAGAACGCTGAAAAACTTCTCGTGCGAATGAGGCCTTAGGCGGCCTTTAATGACATAACATGACCTCAAGTATTTGAGTATACGGGGATAAGTATTTTAAGACATTATAGTATAAATATAATTACTTTGTATTAAAAATTAAACTTTCTGTTAGCAATATGGTCATCACTGTATAGCTTTTACAACAAACTTTATTAACACTCCACAACAGTTTCTATTTTTAGTGTTTTGGTAGTTGTTCAACGGCACACGCCTTACAATATTAAATAACATATATATTATTTACAAATCAATAAGACTAACATGAAATGGCTGTACGACTAGACGGAGAGCCCGAAATGCTTGATAAAAACTCGTGTTTGAATAGAATCAACAAAAACAAACAATTTACATAAGCTCACGCCTGTATCCATGAAGATGTAGGTAGTGGCGAACTAGTGAACTATAACACCCACATTTTGCCACTCTATCACCTTATCGGGCACAAACTCTACACTTCGGGGTGAAACTGAAAAAGTCAATATCACTGCCCGACCCGGGGATCGAACCAGAGACCTCAGGACGATACAGTCGTAACGCGCACATAATTCCACCACGACAATGAGGTAGTCCAAAATCTACTATCAATTTTGAATGAATTAGACATAAGTTTATAAATATTAATCAATCCACTTGTTTTATAATTTATAATCTCATAAAAAATCTTTTTCATCATCATCATCAGCCATAGGACGTCCACCGCTGAACATAGGCCTCCCTCAAAGATTTCCAGATCGACCTGTTGGAAGCGGCCTGCATCTAAAATCTTTTTACTCATCCGAAAAACTCTATTCGCCCATTTTACGGTATAAAATATTTTTCTTATCAATGGTCAGAGGATGTTCTACATTTAATTGATAGCAGTACTCTATATTGCGTTAAATTCAAGACCTCGTTTTTTGCTAAAGAAGATAAATCAGTTGATTCTTATCGCAAATGGAATCAGAGATTTCCACTAACACTTATTAGTCGGATTAAGACTAATGGCCAGTTAAAACTTTGATTTCCTAGCCATCCAAAGGATTTGTGGGGTGCCTTAATAGAACTTTTTCAACTAGAAACGCTTTTAAATTCTGTTGGTTAAAATCGTCGTACTGAATAAAAGTCTTTTTTTTCTGCGCAGTCTTATTCCGGATTAAATGCTTGGGTCCTACTGAGGTGCTTCTAATTTTATTGGTCTTGATCATCCTCTGTAGTGAGAACGATAAAAAGTGCTGTTTAAACAGTTCATGTAATAATTATAAGCTCTTTTAATATATAGTATTACAACGTATAGCCCGTTACTTAAAAAACAAACATTTACGAGCTTCTTACCTTTAAGAATAATTTGTCCTTGTCATTTTCAAACAGTGTGACACAAGGAAAAGAAACAAAACTGGTTTTAAAGGTAAGAAATGCATAAATGTTTTTATAAGTAAAGGGCATAGTCTTTAAAATATAACATAGCTAATATAACTATGGTTGAGACAATATATGAAGCGAGGTTGGCAGCTCCGTGCCTAAGGGCGTCGACCCGTTTTTCCAGCGAAGGAATAACAACACAAACATTATCATTTCCCCATGTGTTATTCATTACAAAATAGATTGTACAGAATATATTATGTGTGCGTTATATGTTGATATTAACATATTCATGCGCCGGGTCGAGTATAGGAGCCAAGCCCGCGGAGCTCGCTTTAGATCAAATTAATTGTGCGCGCCGAGACCAACTGCCGAAGCCCGACATAAACCGCATTTTGTTTATACTATGCAAAGAAATTCTTCGAGTAGTCAGTCTTTTCTGTATATTTATTAAATTTTGTTGTTGCAGAAGAGATCTGCGATTGGAAGTTAAAATAATCCTCTATTTGTTATGACCGCATAATATTATTTTTGCATTTGATTAAAATGTCATGATGTGTGTAAACATATTACATACATAATATCAACGTATCCCATCGGGGTAGGCAGAGACTATGTATTTCCACTTTTCCCGATTCTGACATGCTATTTTCGCTACATCTATTTTCATCATTTTCATGTATTCGCGTCGGTTTACGGTACATTTGACCTGTCCTTTAATTCAATATACTACCGACTTAGTTAAGTACGATGCGGTCGACCTTTACCAACTTCTCCAAACATATTTTTTTTATAACTTTAAACGCTGACATTTACTGAAACAAAATCCTTTTTCATCTAATCAAAACCTTAATTGATTTCTCATTACGTCTGCTTTTACTTTGCACAGCACCAACATCGGCCGCTACCTATTTAGAACTAACTATCATAAGAAAGGTATATGTATTACAAAACAGGCAAATGTTCCGCTTGTTTCTGATTTGAGAGTAGTGGCGAAGACTTGGTGAACATTAACAAGTATGCAGACGGCGCCGGCAAAAGATTAAGTTGTATGACAAATGTGTGCAAAGTGCAAATTACTGCTTTAAGCCAACTAGCGCGACCACCCCACCCGGCGGTCGCTCTGGGGCAGCGCCTCTCCACCCCCCTCCGCACCCCGGCAGTGGTTAATTGCCAAAACAATTAAACCATTTATCAACAATACGAATTTTAAGTGTCCGATTACATTGGACGCGGCGAGCGGCGCGGCGCGGCGTATTCTCGTACGCTCCCGCCTAAACTCACTCTACACTTTTTTTAACAGCGACTGGCAAGTGAGCATGTGGGGTCACCTCATGGTAAGTGATCTCCACCGACCATAGACACCCAAAACACAAATGTATCATAAATGCGTTGCCAACCGAAAAGGAAGGGATTGGGAAATGATGGAGAAATGGGCCACCGGAAATCTCACTCACCGAATGAAACGCAACAACGAGCTGCCACTTTAGGTCGGTTTTCTGTGAGACTGTGGTATCAAACCGGTCGAGCCGGCCCATTCGTGCTGTAGACATCACCGTCAACAGCGTGGTCCACACAAATTACTACGACTTTAAAAAAGAACCAAAAATGCTTTTTTGCTTGGAAGATGTGTCTTGTCTTGATTTGTCTTGTTCATAATGGTAACTTTATAAAAACAGTTTCGCTATTACTGAACTATAGGTTTCATGTAAACGATATAAACGTTTTAGGTCTTTCTTACAGTAATTTCATCGAACCGCTACGTATGTTACATATTTAATTTTTAATATTCCCTACACGCTATTAGCATTACTGATGATTCACTGACGTTAATCTTCCAATCGTTTCATACGACTATTAATTTTAGTTGTAAGCAACAATGATACACGTATTTATCATAATTACCTTCAGTGTAGTTGGATGCTCATTACCTTTGACATAGACGTTTCTTTTTAAACGAGGGCGGTTCCATGATATGACATACGACTCAATTAAATATCCGTCTGTCAAGAAAAATCAATCTATATGAATTACGATTTTATTGATTCCAAGAAACAGAATAGGAGGAGGTTTAAAGAACAGAAGTGTTAGTTACCTCCAAATTTTTGTGACATTGCTTAACCGGTTTATTATTATCAATCAAGAATGTAATACAAATCGTCGATGTTACCAATATTAACCTATTATTACTAAAAGCTAAAACAATGGAGTGAGCTGGAAATTTTATCATCAGGTTTTAACAGAAAGGTTGTTACTACTCTGCTTATGGTCTATCTGGAGGCCAACATTAAATCATATGGAGTAACGAATACCTTCATCATCATTATCATTATCATCAGCCATAGGACGTCCACTGCTGAACATAAGCCTATGTTTAGTAACTTTACCCCTATTTAAATATACAATGAACTTAGTGCAGAATAGAATGCTTATATCATTAGTGTCAATAGTTAACACGCAATGACGTTTGATCTTAGATTTCCAAGATTTCCAGATCGACCTTACATTAACTATTTAAGTTAAAACTTAATACAAACCATGGGAGTGAGGACACTGCTTAATTACGGTTATCTGAATTAATATGTTTTATGTTGATAAAAAGCAGCTATAGGTTAGTTGGGAATGTTACGGACTGCCGAGATAAGTGTCGGAAGTTCGGGACTAACTTCAAAATGGAGCATACACCTATGTTAAGTGCGTTTTCTTTGTGAACTATCGCTTGCTATAACGGTGAAGGAAAACATCGTGAGGAAACCTGCATACCCGAGAATTTTTTCACAATAATTTCGAAGGTACGTGAAGCCTATCAACCTGCATTAGGCCAGCGTTAAGGCCTAACCCTCTCATTAATAGAGGAGGCCCAGCAGTTGGACAGTCATTTCATAGGGTTAATATTATTATTTATAAATTGACATTTCCAAATAGACTAATTAATCTTCATAAAAACGCTATATTTGGATTTCAAGCCATCATTGTAATTGCAGACTTTTTTCGTTTTAGGTAACACCAGATTGATCAAGTTTCCCCATCACATGTTTTGTTGACGATAATCAGTATTCAGCTTCACACGATTCATTAACATAGATAAACTAGACGTTGTCCGCTAACTTCAAAATTAATTAAAGTATGACATGCATTACATGAAACGGGACAATGATGTGGAGCGAGTTTGGCATCAACTCTCATCGAGGATGGACACTGCGTTAATCACAATTTGTACTACATATATACTGTATAGCAGATATAGTACATGCTCTATAAATTCAATCATTTAGGAAATTGAACGGTGCTATTATCTTTTACAAGTCACTAGACTTGTGAGGGATGATAGTAATGTCCGTAATTTTTTTTTTGTTAACTAGTAGATTTTTGATGAGTCCCCTAATGTCCCCTAATGGCGGGTACACACCGGCCGAACGAAGGCGAAAGAATCTATACCAGTTACGTTCACACAAACAAACTTTCATTGTTGTGTGAATGAAACAGGCATGATTCATTCACCTTCGTTGGGCCCGGTGTGGACGCACCATAATATTAGTAATATCAGTAACAAGGCCAATCGGCTGATGTGGAATAAGAAGGGAATACAGAAAGCCAGCCTAAATCCGCCCTCTCTTTCCGATCCCTATTACCCTCCTCTAAGATTGGAAGCCCAAATGTCTATGGGCGGTGGAGACCACTTACCACCAAACACGCTAGAGTGTAGTGTCTATACATACTCTCTGTCACTCATGCTATGAAATATCATAGCATGGATAACTTTCGAGTACGTATTCGATGCGAGCACGCTGCGGCCTGCGAGCTCAACGCACATATATGTTTCAAACTAAATATTTTACGTAGTCAACAGTTATTCCCGTTACAGACTTCCAGACTGCTCATTATCGATATAAGCGAGCCCTGCATTTTGTGTAACGCTAGAGTACAATAGAATTGCAATGTTACGTCTTGTAAAAGAGCATTATGGTGATCAAGTGTATATCGTATAATTACTTAAATACATAGTATGTTCATAGTAGTTCGACGCAATGAATGGCTTGTGGTCAATCTTTTGTTAACAGTGTGCACTCTGCCTATGTTGTAATCACAGGAATTGCATATCACTTATCAGTATATGCCTTTGATTTAAAGTAAAATTAATGATGCCGGAATTCCAGTGACTATAGTTATAATATGGTGTTATTTTTGAGTCTTGATATTTATAAATTACTTCAAACTTCATATAAGTATCTTCATAAATACATACGACTGTTTTAATCTACGTCATTGATTTAGTTGAAAACTCTATAATATATAGCTACAAAGCACTATTTATAACAACATGAAGTATTGTCGCGTTTTTGGTATATTGAAGAATCATGAAAAATATCAACTTCATATCGATAGTCTGAGTTAAAAAATGAACGAACGAACAAATGCAAACACACAGACATTACAGATACAAACACAACACTTGTAAAACTGACCGAAATGATCGTTACTGACCTACGCAAACCGACGGTCGGGGATTCCGTTTTAATAACTGGATCGACAGATTAAAGCAAACATCCAACGGATTTTTAGTATGCGGAGTAAAAGAGCGCACGCGCGATATGAACTAACATTTGTACGGTAATAATTGGTGGCGACGATTAACACAGCGCCGCCACTGAGGGCCGGCCTGACCCATCCAATAGTTTAATTCGCTCTGAGTTTTTAACAGCTATCGATAGCTATCGCACATGTCGCTGTGCGCGAATGACAATCAGAGGGCAATTCCCACGAATTTTGAATTCGGAAAAAATCGAATCCGACTTAAATACTTGAAAAAAGTTCAAATTCGTTTTTTTACGAATTCGAAATGCGCGAGAATTATCCCCCAGAACGCGCGGCGAGTGTAGACCAGTATGAAATTTAAAATCTGTCCCCTGAGACCACGTATTGCAGTTAACTTGTGTTTGGTCCCCTTTTGGTCCCTCATCGTGCACAAGGTCAAACAGAATGATGGTGGACGTTTATTGAAGCTTGATTTCAACTTGCGCAACTTTGTTTTCAATGTTACAAATTAAAAGCGTAAACAGTAACTGAGTTTCCAATATAAGGTAAAAAATGATGTATGCTTTATTTACATTTCATGTTCGTTTTTTTTTAATAAATGGTAATCATTTAAACTATTGAATCTTCTGTAGCAATTCGATGTATTGTCAGCATTTTTAATTCATTAATTTATAAGTATTTTAAAGCATAACTCTATTGTGATAATTTTACTTCAATTTTTAGGTTCCCATTATTATTAACCGAGTTCTTGTTTCGTAAAGTTGTCACGCAAATGATTTTTGATGATTGGGATGATGATTATTTCTCAAAGAACATTGTAAAAATATATTTTGAATTGGGAATAACACATAACCAGGCAAGTCCAATTGTCCTATAAAAAGGCAGTATTAAGATCCGTCGAACGTTGATAGGCCACAATCGCGAACCACTTGTGTACTAGGTTGAATATTTAAAGTGTTGTAAACCGATAATTCAGCTGTCCGAGCGGCCGCGCGCCCGACGCCGTATAACTACCGTCGTTTCGACGTTTTAAATGATATAATAAATTCGTATTATCACCGTTGTACCGACAAAATTGTTTTCGCCCTCACTCTGCTTAATTCATTAACTGGATATTGTATATGGACGATAAAATATCGCCTCTAGACCGCGCGGGAACTGTTATAACTTTACAACGTAGAGTTTATAATTAAATTTAGACCGTTATTTTGCATCATCAGTTCCTCTAGCAATGCGGCGGATCATATTAGAGTTTTATTTTTTAATTGCAGTAAAAGCTGATAAAACACGGTAGCCCTAAAAAAGACATAGTCATAGACAACCAAAGCTTGGTTCAGTCCAAAAAATCTACAAGTGTCATCCTGGATGATGATTGTACTTGCTTCATTCTGCCATCCTCAAGCTAAAATGCCGTTAAGTGAATAAACCTAATTTTGAGATGTCTCCAAAAACGTAAAAAATATGGTCCCTAGAGATCACATAGACTTATAATCGGCTTACGACACCACAGCTTGGTGGTCTCTTCCATCGCGGCACGAACCAAAAGGTTCTCTTCTACCTACTTTCGCCGTACCGTTAAGCTGTGGAATAGTCTGCCGGCTCACGTGTTCCCTCCCTCCTATGACATTGGGTCCTTTAAGCGAAGCGTGAAGAAGCATTTATGCAGGCCGGCATGATTCTGGCGACCATCCATAAACTATTTTTATCGATGGTCGTTGGTTTTTTTGGACTGCACTACGTTTACCATCAGTTTGCCGTGCTCGGATAAAAAAAAAGTTATTTTTAATCTTAAAGTAAACAAGTTATTAAGTCTATTAAATATAAAATAAAAGCCACAGACTAATAAACCTCTAAGGATAATAATTTCCACGTTTTTTGGAGACATCTTAAAATTAGGTTTATTCACTTAACGATATTTAAGGTTAAGGACGGCAACATTGTCATAATATTGCTATCGTGAGGCGACAACATCATCGTCATTTTCATCTCCAAGCATTCCACCATCTATCTATCAATACAGAAAAATTGTGACACAATAAAAGATAACGTATTTTTACATCGAAGATTTAAGAGTCTGAATATCTATAAGCATTATCACACTTTTGCGCTTAGTTACTGCGACTCGGATAAAGCTCTATTGAATACAAAAAGTCCTCAAAATCAGTCCATGTTTGTCGAAGAACACACAAAAAATACTTACGATATGAGAACCTGAAATTGAAAATATGATCAAACGGCCGGACGGGCACATATTTTAACCCGTCGAAGGCGGCACATATATATGTTACATAAGCGTATAGGCCACCGGAGGCCGAGCCGCCCGTGAATATTAAAACAAATACTATTTTCGACAAGGTTTAATTTTCCTTTGACATTGCTTGCACGGTGCATAAAACATGTATTCAAACAAAGTAACTAACAACGTCTCGTCACCAAAATAGACTCGTATTTTTTACACTACGTAGACGTTAGACGGGTAGGAAAAACAACAGCAATATTCATGTAATAATTTTTATTTAGTAGTTGGTGCTGTGAGGCAGACGCCTGCTGGCGATAGCTGAGTCGCCGAACTAATTTAATTGCCTTTTAAAAGTAAAACGTTTCACGTCTATGTAATTCATGTTGAAGGAAAACCATACTACTGCACAACTATAAGACTATACTCCAAAAAAACATAAATTCAGTAAAACTTTAAAAGCAAAATCAAAGTATATTCGCTTTTCAGACAAGTTCTCCCTTTTCATTGAAACATTTATACCTGCTGGGTTACCACCACCTCTTAAAGCAGTATTATTATAATCGTTTTTCGTTTGTTTTGTATGGGAATCGGTACAAGTAAGATGATAATAATACTGCTATAAGAGGTGGTGGTAACCCCCAGACCAATAACTCTCTCACCGGATAAGTCCTATCGAATACCAATGGCCTAACCAAATTGGTTTAGAAATATCACTTATAATCTCTGATTAACCTTTTTTTTTCAATCGGTTGATTAAAATACGTATCATCATCATCATCACCAGCCATAGGACGGCCACTGCTGAACATAGGCCGTGAACATAATATACAACTGCTGAACATACATACGTATATTGCCTATGTATTCCCCAACAGCAAACCAAGCGATGGAGTAACTTTTCTTTCGCTCTACATCTCATACGAAAATATTTTCATCAAAATAATGTTAATTTCACTCTCTTCGTCACCTTCACGTATATTTTAGTACACATATCACACACAATTTTCTGTCTTCCCACCCTTATCCCACCTTAATGTGGGGTCGGCACAACTTTATTAAGCATGTTGCAGAAAGGATACAAGGCTTAGTTTTTAAGACCGGTTGCCTGCTTGACGTTGATACCTATCTGGAGGATCCAGTCCCTGGCAAATCATATTAGAAACATCGCTTTGCCCGACCTGGACAACGAACCCAGGACCTCCTGGTCCACAGCTCATATGTGCTGCTACTAGACCTAGGAGGCGACAAATTACGCAACGCTGGAACGATATGATTTTTAACACACATAACATAAGCTCACGCCTGTATCCCCGAAGGGGTAGGCAGAGGCGCACTAGCGAACTAGAACACCCACATTTCGCCGAGTTAGTTCCATCCCAGATGTGATAGGGGGCGAGCCTATCGCCATATCGGGCACAGATTCCAGACTCCGAGCTGATATGGAAAAATCCAATATCACTTTGCCCGACCCGGGGATCGAACCCGAGACCTCAGAACCGTAGTCGTACCGAAATACCACCACGCCACCGAGGCAGTCTAAGATTTTTCTACAACGAAATTATGCTTTTAGTGACGCTACTGATCCATTTTGAGAGCGTTACTCATTCTACATAAAAAAGGACATAACAAAACTGTTGATTGTATGACGCGGTCCTTTAAACAGATTTTTGTTAGTATTCTCGCCTCTGTCTCTACAAACTCTATCTGAAAGGGGCTTTATACACGGCTTTGTCAGCAGCACTCATCACTAAATTATGAAATTGGTCCACACCGATTAATGTTTGATAGTTTTTAAATGGCGAGTCTATTTCTAGATGAAAATATTGAGCTGTCCTCATAGAAGCATGATTAGCTTTCATTTTAACCTGCCTCTGTATTATGATTAGTAATGACTACTATTGAATTATAATATAATAATATAATATAATATTAGCCCTGTAATATTACTGTCCTACTGCTGGGCACGGGCCTCCTCTACTAATGAGAGGGGTTAGGCCTTAGTCTACCACGCTGGTCTAATGCGGGTTGGTAGACTTCACATACCTTCGAAATTCCTGTGAAGAAATTCTCGGGTATGCAGGTTTTCTTACGACGTTTTCTTTCACCGTTATAGCAAGCGATATTACACAATGAAAATACACTTAACATAGAAAAGTTAGAGGTGTATGCTCCATTTTTGGAGTTGGTCTCGAACCTCCGACACTTGTCTCGGCAGTCCGTACCATTACCAACTGGGCTATCGCTGCTTTTTTTTATTGAATTATAAATCGAACTAAAAATATTTAGAATTGAATGTTGCGGGGGTATTTAATTCCACGGCGTTTTTTAATTTCTGGAGTCCCCATCATGGTTCCGGGAATTTCCTGTAAAAATGCCTATCAAAATCCATAAGTTAAGAATAAACAAATAATCCGTAATTAATCCTTATTTAACAATCATAATGATCATCACCCTTTTTTTTATATTCTGAGATGGCATTTTATACTAATAGCTAAGATAATGGTTTGAGTGGTAGAGCCACGCTGTAGACAATTACGTCTACAGCACGAATGGACCGGCTCCACCAGTATGATACCACTGTCTCACAGAAAACTGACGTAAAGTGACAGATCACTGTCGCGTTTCGATCGGAGAGTGAGATTTCCGGAGGCCCAATTTACCCCTTCCCTTTCCCAATCCTTGTTCCCCTCCCTTTATGTTGGCAACGAACAAAATATGTCCGGGATATCTGTGAATACGATCAAATGCTACTTTATAGTGTAGCATTTTATACATTTTTCGAGTTTTAATCCCCAATTTAATTTTGGGTCATAAATTGCGTCAGTTGCATAGTGAACGGCGGGACATTATTGTGCTATAACTTCCATACGAAAAAAATTGCTTCAATATGGAACGGTATTAATAACCCTGAATAGTATTGTATGCGGTATGATAAAGTTGTTCGTGTTATTGAAAGGATGTTTGCATCGCTTTGTTTTGTGCTTCTGGTGTAAAGTTTCTTTAAATAATATTTTAGATTAACAAAGTTTATTAACACATATCTAAATGATGCAAGGTAGAAAATGCAGCTTAAATGTCATTTTTGTAATTCAAAATGTTCTTCACATTCAAAAAAGTATAGAAATAATTTATACAGTCCAATCCAGTAAAATCCAATCCAAGGTTTACACCAAAAATTACATTTACATCATCTAGAAGTTGTTTGCTACTAATTAAAATTATGTATAATTAATTGAACGAAAAGCCAATACGTAACCTAATCTATTGTGTAATACATTCTTGTAAGACCTTCTGAAGACATTTGTATCAAAGTTAAATAATAATGACCCAAGCAGCTCTTAAAAATGTTACAATTCTCTATAAAGCAAAATGCACAAATAGACTGCGACATCAAACTCTAATAACAATGTTAATAGACATGTACACATCCACTCACAGGTCAACCGTTTAAATCCTATTTAAATAATGGACGCCAAAAATGGCACGGCCCTTGCCACCGGCGTATCGGATCAAATATTGACCACCGATCAACACGTTACAATTTTCGAAAGCGAAAAACATTTTCACAACAAACAAAATAATTACCGCGCCGCGCGGGCCGGTAACTGTCCGGTATAGTTCGCAAATTAGTTTGGCACTCTGTAAAAATTGATATACGAGTTTTTGACCGCGACGCGGGCGCGCTCGTCCCTCAGTTGATGTGTGATGTCGTTTATTACTTTACGAACTAAAGAACAAAGACAATTGTTGAGAGCTTCGTGACTTATCACTGGACGAGTCATTAGTGTCAATACTCAATACTCAAAAGTTACTCATACTAGGTGGCTGCTGAAAACTAGTAGTGCTGTGACTCGTGGGCAACGTCAAACCTAACGTCATGACTTATGAGTTCGCTATCTCATTTATCACAATGTACGCGTATATATCTTTTTGTTTTTCTTTATTTATTTTATACATATATCATTCATGAACAAGGGTGGACCGGTGTCATTTTTATTTCTGTAGATTACGGGAATCCCAATTAATAGCCATGTCAAGAGATTTTGGTGTCAAGTATAGGAATGGAAGTGAAACCGGTGAATTAAGGTAACTGAAAGTGAATTTATCTACATATATGTAATTTATATACATGCAGTTAACATGTGTATTCAACATTGCGGTTTATAAAAGTCTAATTTTCAGATAACTTAGTTCATTCCATTAAACATCGAATGGTTAGACCCCACAAGCAATTTTATATTGATTCAAATTCGAAAACATTAAAATAACCTCCAATCAAAATTGTTATGCACACCGTATTAGTTTCATCTGGATGACGCGACGCTTCGATTGTATCCTTTTATTCAGTAATTGCTTCTATATCATTTTAATAGTTCTATATTAATACGACAGAAAATTATTAACTGTATTCGTTTATTGGTGATTAGTGTTTAGCTATTACTAGGCGGGGTCTAAGTGACCAATGGTACGTTAGTATGCAGAGTAAGCTGTGAACTGCATGTCGACAATCCACTTCGAAATGCTCATTCCATCTTAATTCTAAGACGGGTTTTAAATTACATCTTCTCGTAATGGACGTTAAGGACGTTTATTTGAGATTAAATATTTTTAATTGATTATATTACTTTTGAATTCTTGGATATTTGAGAATTTGTTACTCTACTGACGTGTTTGTCTTATATTCTAGGTGACCAACTTTGGTAAGATCGACAGAAATAATAGTGGAAAAGTAAGTTAGGATCGTGACAGAGATATATGTTTTAGTTAAAGAGAAAAGAGGAAAATGTGATATTAAGTAGTTAGTTAAATACTATTGACTGCTTCGTTGGCGTGGTTGTATTTCGATTCGACTACCGTCCTGAGGTTTCGGCTTCGATCCCCGGGTCAGTCCGGAGTCTGGAATTTGTGCCTGATATGGCGATAGGCTCGACCCCTATCACATCTGGGACGGAACTAAGCTCGGCGAAATGTGGGTGTTCAAGTTCGCTAGTGCACCTCTGCCCACCGCTTCGGGGATACAGACGTGAGCTTATGTTTTGAAATATAAATGACGATAAATACACCATTACCTAATCAACAAATTGGAATACACCTAATTCCGGCCAGCTTGGGCCAAAGCGTCATCACAACCGGCTAAACCTCTTACACATTAGTCAGCGGCTCAAACCGCAACAATGAGATTAATAGTTAACACATTCGTAACGTAAACAGCCGTAACGCCATACTAAGCTTCATCGCACAGTGCACAAAGCAATGAATTCATTTATACATCTTTAATAATAAAACTCGGCTTTCATATCAATATATTCATCTCGATAAAAACCGTTTATTTGCCGGCTATAATAAAAATCTGAATGTATTTAAAGATTAAATGCCATTTATTATGCAGTATTGGAAGAGTGTTGGCGCGAGGCAAAAAATGATCATTGCTATAACGTGCATTTTTAAATTAATAAAGCCAGACAAAAGCTAATTGAACGCACTTTGGTCTCTTTAGATACTGGCGCTTGTGGATTATGTTCTTACATGTTGCGGATCTAAATTTGTTTTTTCTGGGAGCTTTGGCGCCGAACTTACTGTTCATATTAATTTTATTTTTGGTTTATATAGTAATTGCTCGTATATATTGGTGTCGAAAAGTTAAAGGTGAAGGAAGGTTATCTCATTAATTTGTCATTAAGTTGTTGATTGGTAATTATAAAAAAATAAGTATTATCAACGAATGTGTCTGGAACGGCGGTATATCAGAATACTTTTGGAAATTCAAACAACGGAAGATTCTTCCAGGCTACCTACCTCTAATTCCATAAATATCACTCTTTCATTCCTTCGACATCACAGTTTCGGGTCAGCGCAACACATTTTACAGGTATGTTGCAGAAATGATTGGGTTTAGTTTTTACAACCGGTTGTCTCCCTGACGTCAACTGCCTTAGAGTTTTCAGTTCAGGGCAAATTAAACTATAAAAACTGCTTTGCCTGACCGGGAAATCGAACCCAGGACTTCCGATCCACAGCCCATACATGCCGTCACCTAGATCAAGAAGACGACCCCTGTATAAATATCATTCTGTTAGATAAATCACAGCATACATAGGATAGCCCGTAGCCGACCTTATATCCCGGTTCAACGGACATTGTAGCCAGTCTAATTATTGGGCACCTCACGACATAATTAGAGGTGAGCTTATTAGCTTAATGGATAACAAGTTTAAACGTTATGCTTATTTAAATATTACTTAACTTATTTGCTTAATAGCTTATTCACTTCATTAACACATTCGTTTAAGTAATGTATAGCCTGGCGGCTACCTAGCTTTTTAGGCCCACGCCCGCCCCTCGGTGTATGCAAAGCTCAAAGCCTTGGCTCAACTACTTGACCTTTTTATGAATGTTTTACCTATTTATCAATGTTTCTCATTATTCTGTTTTAATTTCAAATAAGCATACAACGTTAATGGCTTATCATATTTTATCATGCTTATTTTCGTTTAAACGTCCATCTCTAGACATAGAGGTAATATGTAATGTCTCAGGGTGACGAGCGCAGTGCAATGCCATAGAGTTCTTTTTCCTTCTGCTTGTATTGCTACTGCTCAAGAGTAGTTATTGCTTATCATCAGCGGCTCGAGCAGGAAAATTTCTGACACTCGTAAATGTATTTGAGCTCGATTCGCGACCACGCAATTTGTATGAAATATTAACCAAATGTCATCAGTGCGCAATAAGCTCGAATACAATTACGATTGTCAGAAATTTTTCTGCTCGAGCCGCAAGTGACTGGCCCGTCCCGCCATTCGAATTAAATAAAAAAAAACAGTATATAATGACGATATTCTATGAAAATAATACGTAAATGCATAGCCGCAGTGATGCCTATTATAACAATCAAAACAGGTGTTTGGCGTCACATCGAATCAAACGATTATACTAAACCACAATAACTAGTGGGATATGTCAAATTCCGTGTTAAACTCACGTACAGACTGGTTCCAATCAAAATGGCGACGTAAACAACCGAAACGCAATGGAGTTAGCAGTAAATGTCTTCAAGCCGTCAGGACTACCGCAAATTACGTCTCAATCGTGTTATGGCGACCACAATAGCACTCCCGTGTGCAATCTGAACCGTGTCCGTATGGAACGCAACATCTTTATGTGGCTCAAAACTTCGGCTGTCGAGTGAGTTTGTGGATCAGTAGGTCGGTAGAATCACAGAGCGTTAAGTAGTGGCGGATTTGGAGCGTTGGCCGCCCTACGCCCAGTAATAGCTGCCGCCCTTTCTAACGTCATTTCTGGCGATTTCAGAAAAAGAGGATTTCCTTAATTTGTCTGTATATATACACATTATATAAGTTTTATGTATGTTAGTCCACCGTTCGCCTTCTTGGTCTAGTGACAGCACAAGTCGGCTCTGAACAGTCTGGAGGTCTTGGGTTCGATTCTCGTACGATTTGTCCTATCGTATTTGGATGCTCCTAATACATAGTGGCCCTACGTCCAGGCCTAGGCAGCCTTAGGGAAAATCCGCCACTGATTAGTTATATCATATAGGGTTGTGTTTGTCTACCAAATATTACTTATGTCTGAGTATCATACAATTAATATAAGATTTTTTTTGTTTTGGTTTCAATATCCAATCAATTGGTCCCAATTCTAAATAGAATAAATATTTATCTAGATGTTTCTATTAGGAAATATAAAAATGTATACCTTCTACTACGAATACCTACCTAGCTTAGTTTAAATAATTTTTGCATAAGCAGTTCAAAATATTTCATATGCAAGAGAAAACACTGCTGCTTATATTAAAAAAACAGAAGTATACGGAAATTTCGCAACGGTTCAATAAAAGTGGAATCTACTAGCGTTTATTTTTCGACATAGCTTTTGATCGAACAGCCACTCATCTCCCGCAATCACGATAGGTGGCGAATCCAATCGCGTCAGAGGCAGCTCACACAGCAATAAAAGAAAGTAAAGAGTCGTAATGGTTCAGGAGTCAATAACAAGTTCGCAAGTAATTCCGCGATTGACATCCGCTATGGGTGCTGAGAGCGCTGCGCCGAGAGCCGGGAGCCGAGAGCCGAGGGCGGTCTCGCATCGCGCACCCCGCGCCCTGCGTCCCGGACCTCCCAGGCTCCGGCACGCGGACGCGGACGTGGCCGGCCCGGACGCGATCCGGACACGATCCGCGTTATTACAACAGCCATAAAACATTCCGACTCGCCATCGGATGCACAATGATGACTGTCAACTGAAAACCCAATACCAAAGGCACCAATATAGTTGCGATTGTGTTCGTGACGAAAAAAATCTCGTGGTTCCAAAGTGAAAAAGGCACTTGCAATAACGAATTTCAAATCCAATATAGCCGATACAGTTGCGGCATTCTTTTGCGCTACGCTGAAATATGAAGTGGGTGAAAATCGTTTATGGGGTCCTCTATTTGTACAGATATCTTTGTTACCGCCTCGTACGCCGTGCTTAATCTATCTCCGACTATCTTATAATATTTTTTTAATAAACCATTATTATCAATGTATCCAACTAAAATGGAAAATAAATTGACTCAAAATCATCAAAATTTACTTACAATCTTTTCAATTGTTCCATATTATGAATGTAATGAGCCAAAATTACGTTAAAGTAGAGAGAACTTCTTAGAGGGTTTTTAAGTGTATATAAAATAATTATATGTACTAGCTTGGAACTGCTCGTACGTATCAAGAAGTCTTTTAAGCGATTGATCATATTTATCGATGGCGAAATTTGCTTGAGGTTAGAAGGAGCTTTACGGCGTCTATTACGCTTTTATTGCATTGATATAAACTACCTATCCTTCCTGGGTCAAGCCCATCTCGCGTCAATAAGGTCACTCATTTAATATGCATTCACATCGTGAAATACTAATATTGTAAAGGCGAAAGTTTGTGAGTGTGTAAGTGTATGTTGTAACTCTTACTCTACTCTCGTATGTTTGACACGCAAAAACTACTAGATGGATTTTGATAAAATTAAATATATATAGATTTTACACCAGAATAACAATAGGCTACCTTTATTCCGAAAAATAAATATTAACCTAAATTGAATTCGCCGACAGCAGCTGGTGAAATATAAAAGGTTCCGCATCTCAATATTCTCAAATTGTCACGAGGACAAATGCCAAATAATTTACAGGACTAAACAGACAGACACGGCAAAAACACCACGAATCTATTAAAATTGTGAAACAAAGAGATTTTCTGTGTCGAAGTGTTGAATGGCCATAAATTATTTCCCTTTCATTGTGTCGCAAGTGGACAGTAGGCGGCTTAGGTTAATCAACATCCGATATTGAAAATAGGCGCGACACTGAGCAGGGGCGGAATAAGCGCCGTGCGGCTCCGCCGGCCCACACCGGTAAAACAACTCTTTGTTTAGAAGGCTTTTATTAAAGTCGCTCGTATAGCTGAAAAAGGAGTTTCCGAACAAAAAAATTATAAAGTGGGGGACAAATTCATAACGGGATGCGCTCGCACGCAGCCAAAAACCTTTATTGGAGGATATTCCGAAAAAACAGTTTTAACACTTTTACGTTTTGCATTTCGCCGAGTAACGAGTAGGTATATATTACCGTACTTGTGTTTTAGATTTAGAAGTAAAGAGATTTTATCTCTGCATCGTTTAATATTTTTGTTATTAATTGTGATATACGGATATACCTACCAACAATTTGTTTATTGTTTACAAATCTGATCCACATCAGATCCACGTAAGTAGAAGAAGAATTTAAGTAAAAGCTATATCATCCCGAGACGGGCAAGGCAACTTTAACCCATATTACTAGAGTTCCAATTGCTATTGACTCTTAAATCACGAATTGTTACATTTGTGTCCCATATTATGCTCGTATTCTTTTAAAAAAAATATTTGTTTTGTGTTAAATGCAAATATGTCCTAAAATCAGCAAACCCAATGACCAAAGCTACTGAAATTATTCAGATTTTAATTAATCATCATTTTATGCGGATCCGAATTAACGTATAAAGTATGCACATGTCTAAATTCGTTCCTGTAGGGCCGTATGATGCTCGTGTTCATATTTAAATTGTAAACGAGCGTGGAACTGGTAAGGACGGTTCCGAATGTGATCTGCCGATACATCTGCTGATGCCGACACCATCGGTTCGGAGTTCGGACACGCGACAGTTCAGACGTGTGGAATTGTGGCTAACGTTGTTAGATAAACCATTCGTGTACGACTATTGAATGACGCCCTGTTTGTGAATCCATTTTAAAGCGAAAAGGGGTTTTGTTTATTTTGTCGAGTAATAAAGGCTGTTAAATCAAACTACGAAAATAATCTCGTGTTATTGAAATTTATACCTTTTACAACTCAAGCAATTATAATGCATGTAAATACATAGCTTCATACAGCACATTCCACAATATTGATTAAAGCCAGTAAAAAAATGAAAGTAGGTAATCATTCTTACATTAATGAATATTTGTGGATATATTTACAGACATTTTTAGCCATCGCGGTTGCTATTTATATTATTTATAACTTTATGACCTCGCAATTTATCGGTATATCGCCAATAGATGTAGTGCATCCACACAATCGGATCCTCGGCATTCCCGGAACGAACAGAAAACGACGAAGATCAATTAAAATGACCCTGTCGCGTCGACTACGTACAATCGGCGACATAAATGACCCGGAAAGAAATCCATAACGAAATACGACATATTTTAACACATAATATCTTAACACTTTTTGATATTATAAATTATTTATAAATCCAGTCCTTTAATTTAATTATAAACACATTTATTTTTACACGAAACGGTAATCATATAGACCATTTCTATTTTCGATACATCACGTCAGCTGTGACACGGCGAATGTAGGAGTGGCTATTGATTCTTGGAGCATGTCGGCGCGGCGGTGAAGCGGACACATCCGCGCCCGACTGTACACACGAGGCATGGAATTAAAAGCTAAACTTCGTTACCAACGAGTTTTGTCGTTTGCAATTGGAAGAAACTTGTTATGTAGCCTCTATCATTTCAATTTCAAAAGCGGATCCGGCGCCTTGATTGGTTACCCGGAGTTATGAGGAACGAATCACTTTGTACGTGTTTTATCCATCCCTATTAGTTGTCGTCGCTACACTTCGATCTGCAGTGTATGAAAAGTTCATTTAAAATCCGGTACATTTCGGGAAAAATTATAGCTGCGGCTCGTTCAATCGTGCAAGTTTTCAAACGGATTTTTGAATACATATCATGTCTATGTTTCAGCTAGGCATGTAGAATAATTATGTAAATATTATAATTATTAATGTGATAAGTTGTACTGCTTATCAACAGGCAGTATAGCCAAATATACCAAATATAAAGCAAGTATTCGCGTCACTATGTCAATCACTATGTCATCAGCGGGTTTAGTCAAGTGACTTATGCGCTAGTCGAATAGAATAATAAATGTATGTATGTATACATTTATTCTATTCTACTAGCGCATAAGTCACTTGGCTAAGCCCGCCGTTAATTCATGCATGCTTCATGCCTTACAAAACCATTAAATTAATAAAATATTTATAAAGATAATAAAAATAAGTGATCGGTCGCAGGAAGTCGTTGGATGCAGTCCGCTTCCAACAGGTCGATCTGAAAATATTTGGGGGAGGCCTTTGTCCAGCAGTGGACGTCCTGTGACTGATAATGTTGTCAAGATCTCCCAACGCAGTTTTTAACTGCGCAGACTATAGATCTGTGTACATAACAAGTAAAATTAAGCCCAATTTATGACGTGTTTACAGATACAAATAGTGGCAGGTTCGGTGGCTTAGGGCAGCGCGACTCGCAAAAAGAAGACCGCATGTGAAATAAGAGCTAGCGTACATGAGTGACTTTTGAGACCGCGACTGTTTTGCTAAAAGACTAGACAAAAGTATACACAGTTCAGGGATCGAAAATTGAAAGTCACACGATTGTTGCGTCGCGTCGTTACGTGTGCGCATTTCCATACATACTCGCAAATCGGATAATAGGTCAGAAAAGTCACTTGTGATAATTTCCCGACAACTGTTTTCCGCAATCGACCGCTTGAATCTGAGTTGCGATGTTGACTCGCAGCCGTAACGCATGTCGGTGATAACCTCTCCGTGAGTGCTTGACAATATTCTTCGAAATAATTTTTTCCACGAAGTGAAGTTGTGAATTTAGTCAATGGAAAATAAATTAAAAGTAAATTGAAATTAAGCGTGAATAGAAAAACTATTTAGAATGACTTGTAATCAATTTGAGAAAAGGAATAAGGAAGTAAATACATTTTAGCTGTAACTATTTAGTCGTTGTTTAATAATCCAAATCTTTCGAAAACTTTGAAATTGCAATATTATTATTAACATTTGAAAAGGCATTGGAAAGGGATATTAACTTCCTACTTTCCTTAATGCGTGGAACATTATTGAAGCTTATATTTATCTATCACAATCATTATTAAAAGGCAAGTTGAAATAAGGAAGCGACGAATCCTGCAACATTCAAGAAGTGGTAACCATTTATTTTAAATTAGCTTTTACAGCTTGGCCTGCGTACTAAAATATAAAATTATACACCAAAACCTTCCCCATTAATTTCTATATCTATTGGTGAAAATCGCATGAAAATCCGATCAGCAGTTTTTGAGTTTATCGCGAACAGACAGACGTGGCGAAGGACTTTGTTTTATAATACGTAGTGAAGGAGAAGATTCACAAAGTAATTGCTGCTTGCCATACCATGATTGTTATTCCGTATATCTCTCAGCTGTCGAGCCGTTGACAGCGTGGTCGCTGGTCGCTGGTCGCACGGTCGGGTCGCGCCGTAGCTCCGTAGCACTGAGCCCACGGTGACAGGCGGGCGTACGTTATGCCCTCACACTACATAACTGCGCATGCATTATATACAGTCAATACAGCCAGCCGACACTGGGGAATATTGACTTGAATAAATCATCAAGTACGGAGCGTTTCACTAAAATATGCAGTAGTTTTGTATAAGTTCAACGCCTTGGGCGGAGGCGCTGCTATAAGTACCCACGTATATTTTATTTAATATAGTTACCCTGTACTGCCGTGTTACTCAACAAACTTTACCTACCCACTTATTTGTGCGTAGTTGTGCTAGGAGCTGACCATGTTACATCATATCGTATGACATTTAATATCCTTTTCTTGCCGTCTTTGCCGACCAACCAAAAATCTGAACCATTGGTCATGAAAATTAAAATCTCAAACATCCTAACCCTCATAAACATAAGTTCACGCCTGTATACCCGAAGGGGTAGGCAGAGCTGCACTAGCGACCCAGAACACCCAAATTTCGTCGAGCTTAGTTCCGTCACAAATGTGATTAGGGGGCGAGTCTATCGCCATATCGGGCACAAATTCAAAATTCGGGATGATATTGCTCAAATCCAACATTACTTAGCCTGACATGGCCTGGGCCATATTTATATTTATTTACTAGCCTGATTAAACCTATATATGCTGAGCGAAGGATCTCTCGTTTTTACACTTAAACTCCTGACCACACTACTGTACTTCAGAAGCATACATCAAGTGCTAAAACACAAATTTTACAGGAGATGCGAAAATGTGCGTCACAAATGTACAGTACTGGTGAATGAAATTAAAAGTAGTAGTAATTATTTTTACTGTACTTAACATTTTCGTGTTTTATACCATTATAAAGATCTAGTTTTTGCGCATCTATTGGTGTAAAAAACAGGATTTTGGAAAATACTATCGTATCACTCTGAGGTACAGATTATGTTATAGTCTTTGTGTAACATAGAACAATTTAGTTTATCTATGAATGAATATTGTGGTTCGGGACATTTGTCGCTCCCGGCTATTATATTCAAGTGTAGTTAGTGTGCCGGATAAATGTTAATGAGCAAGACAAACGCGTGGTCCACTCTACAGTATATTTAACTTTGTTTACTCTGTACAGTTGCATTTTTAATGTATGGAATCGAGGTTATTTTGTTATTCGTGTCTACTCTTCGGGGTAGTTTTTGTTACGTTTATTTATATTTTCAAACTTTTTGAGTACCACTAATAAGTGTTTACTGAGTATTCTATTACCAAGGATAATGGGAGTCTGCATTAATTAACAGAGTTAGCAATAGAGGCAGCACGTGCAACTTTTAATTATATTAAGTACTTTATTACTGAATAGGACATGTCTACTTTATTGAAATGGTGTTTACAAAGATTAATAATTTTTTTTCACCATGCAAGCATGGGAAAAACTTTTTATAAGTTGTTTTTTCTAATTATTCGGAAATAAGAATATTTTACAGTTACGTTTGCTACCATAGTTTGTAGTTAGAATCGCCGAAGAGCAAAGTTTCTTTAGAGTTCCTCACGTACCGACCAGAATAAAAGTACACTGTAGGTAACTTTTGTAAGAAGTTTGTTATATTATCTAAGCATAATAAATGACCGTTAAGTTTTACATGATGCATTGAACAAACTCGGTTATGTAATTAATTATGTGTTTATTTTCTGAAATTGAAATAGAATATGAAAAATATAAGTAATTTTTTCAAACCAATATGGCACAATACATATGGTTAGGGTTACTTATCTATCTCAGCCTATCGCCGTGCACTGCTGGACTGTTATTCACTGGGTTATTTATATTTGGGTCTTTAATATTAAATTAAATTTTGCATGGGGTTTTGCATGGAGTGTACGGCGCCTTTAACCCTCAGTAAAACGATTACCATGACGATACTGGACGTCAATCACGACATTATAGCTCGTGATGATTTCGGAAGTATGATCGTGGATAGTCGATAAGGCGTGGCGGGGAGTCTTGGGATCGGGAGTCGAGGCCCGCGGGCCGGCGGGTCGGGAGGTCGGGAGGTCCGGGCCCGCCAACAGCATTATCTTGAGAGGGAAGCAGGGAAGCGAGGCACGTTAGCCGCTCTTCGTACATTTTGCATGAACGCGGGCGTCGTGTGCGCTGCGCGAGCGAGAGCGCCTCGACGCCCGACAGGGACGCCCTCTGGATCTACATTTAAAGCGCATTGTAAGCAAACGCATTATTAATGTAAAAGTTTTAGTTGTCGGAGAGCGATGGCTCTCCGGCCGCCGCGCGCCGTTTCTCATGTAACATGTACAAGGAATTCATATTCGATCCCTTTTAATTCCGGGCGTCTTTCGGACGCTTTACGGGGATTTAAATCGGTGCAAATATGCATGAACTATTGTGCTAAATGTGCAGTATTCAAAACATTTACTTTATTCTGAATACTCTTTAATAATACATTCATATTGTCAGAACTAATTTCAAGCAACTAGATTTCTTAGGGATTTTCCGTGACCATATCATGAAATCTCATGAATGTAAATAGACACCACAGACATTTTAAGATGAAAATATTAAAGTCAATGATGTAGCTAAGCAATTAGTAGTAAGTATTGTTGTCGACATTGTCATGAACATAACATATAAGATCTTGAAATAAAACTATTTTATACGGATTCTATCACGATTTGTTTTTACGGAGACTGCAAAGCCTTTGAAACGTCGGGACTAAAAAAACAAATCATGATATATTCTATATAAAATGTTTTTATTTCAATGTATAACATTCACGTAAACTTAAGAAATCAGTATGTACAAGATCAATTCGGATTCCTTTCGATCCAAACATAAACAGCTAAAGGTCGACAAGCTATAGCCCCAAAAGCAGGGAATTTTCGTAATGTGTACTAAGATGTTTTCGATTGTGCGCCTTATAAGACGCATGCGCGACGTGCCCTAATGAAATATTCACATAGCCACCGACTCGAAGATTCTGACGAACTCCACTCCGGTGACACACGGATCTCCACGACTAGCCATCATTTTCGTACACACTCATATAAAATTCATCACAAGAGCTTAATCTCTACGTAACGCGATTCAATTTGGAATCTAAACAAAAATATTTAGAGTTGCAACCGCATTTCATTTGAATTTTATTTGAGTTTGCTCTCTAAAAGTGCGTCTAAACGAGCAATTATATCAGTGTAATGTGTGGTGAGGGTTATCAGCATTGCTACTGCTATGAACTGATAGATTTAGAGTAACAAATAACTCAATTTGAACACGATGCTTGTATGAGTTTTTGAGTTGTAGAGCCACGCTGTAGACAGTAAAGTCTACAGCACGAATGGGCCGGCTCGACCGGTTTGATACCACTGTCTCACAGAAAACCGACGTAAAGTGGCAGCTTGCTGTCGCGTTTCGTTTGGTGAGTGAGATTTCCGGTGGCCCATTCCCCACCCCCTTTCCCAATCCCTTTGCCTTCCGCTTCCATTCACTCCTTTTAGGTTGGCAACGCACCCATGATTCTTTTTGTGTCTTGGCTGTCTATGGACGCTGGAGATTACTTACCATCAGGTGACCCATCTGCTCATTTGCCAGTCTCAGCTATAAAAAAAATATGAAGGCGTGGAAGATGAACCCAGTTAAAGTAAACTTTGCCGTGCTCGAATGAAAAAGTAATTTTCTGTACCGTTTCCTGAAAAATTGCTGTTACTGACTTCTGAAATACCTCAAAGGAAGCCAACCATGTGGTGTAAACTGTTTTTCATTTTTAACATTTTCGGTCTGCAAACTTACGAAAATTGCCAATCAACAGCTGGGCAAAGGGAAATCAAACCGAATAGCTTTCGACGTTTACATTATACACGGCGGATATTGAAAATATCCCATTTGGATAAAATATTTTACACACAATTATAGTTTTTGGGAACTGATTGCAATGTTCCGACAACATTTTAATTATTAAACTGCGATATTACTGATTAATGCAAAAGAAGTAAGTATATGTTCTATAAAAGATAGTAAAAAATATATGTGCGTAAATCTACATAATATTATAGCGTGACATATACTAAAAATATATTGCATAAACAAAGCTTATTAGACTTAAAATTGAACCCGACAAAAATAATGACGACACTTATAGATGTGAAATTATAAGTTTATAGACAACAGGAATTACTTTTAGCTTTTACAATACTCTGCCTCGGTGGCGTGGTGATATTTCGGTACGACTACAATTCTGAGGTCTCGGGTTCGATCCCCGGGTCGGGCAAAGTGATATTGGATTTTTTCATATCAGCCCGGAGTCTGGAATTTGTGCCCGATATGGCGATAGGCTCGCCCCCTATCATATCTGGGACGAAACTAATCTCGGCGAAATGTGGGTGTTCTAGTTCGCTAGTGCGCCTCTGCCTACCCCTTTGGGGATACAGGAGTGAGATTATGTATGTATGTAATACTTGACGTAAACTCAGAATACAATTTATCAATGTAATTATGCAATTATGCAATGTAATCCATATGCCCCTACTGTCTACCATATCATGTCAGCTTCAGTATGTATTAATATTTTTAAAAATACACCCAGTATTGAAAGAGACGTAGTGAAAAGGGCACAGAAAGCTTTAAGGATAAAGGGAAATGAAAAGCATTGCACGAGGAGGCCTTGTGTAAAGAATGTTGACTAACTGGCAAACATATACGCGCCTCGCTGTCAAACGCGGACGTGCATCAATGTATTTTTAATCTGTGCCTATTAAAAAGTTTCTGTGACATTACAATATGCCCGGAGATCCCGTACTCGTTTTAAATCGATTAAGAGTTGATTGTTTCGTTTCGACATCGGCCTGTGGAGTCCAGGGATTCTTTTTATGTTTGCTATAATCTGATTGTATTGGAAAAATGAAAAGGTGAGATGCATGTAAGGGTACCAAAATCTATGTGGTGTATAAACATTTTGCATGTCCTAATTATTATTGGTTTAATACATAGATGTTGTTATTTTATTTAGTAGGTATATTCAATACCTATAGTAATTTCCAACATGAATGCCATACATAACTGTATTATACTGTATATATCTACTCACTTTTAACACGCATAATACGGCCTACTTTTACACTTTGTACATCACACGGTAAAAATGTGAAAACCGCAATCACACCTATATATTAAAAGGAAATTTTCGAAACGCAGCTCAAGACGGCAAAGGAGTGGCACAAAGGGTCGCACGTCACAATTTTCTGAAATAAAAAACCTCTGCCGCGACCTAACCCCGGCGCAATTCAAATGACTCGACGACCCGCACCTACGTACATAAGTTATTAAAAAAAAAGTATGGCTCAGTGTGGAGGTTGTATTAAAATAGTGGCGGTGCAGCGGTGCTCGGTCTTTGTCGCGACATCACAGAACCCGCGCCACCAGCCGCGTGTATGTTCGCGCGGCTAAGACGGGCAGGGTCGCACTCGACGTGACTGTTCGACTAGTTGCCCAACCTACCCATTCTATTCATAATACTGATTTTTGACAGATACTTCTTTCATGCTAATTTTTATGTAGAGACAAAAAAATATTGCCGGTGAATTGCTGTTCAGAGCACTGATGAAGTGCTGCTCTTTCAACGATTTTATAAAAGTTTCAAACATAATGGTACAGCAGGTTTAATTTCAATAACATACGCAGTCAAGTTATTAGTGTCAGTGTATCAGCTGCTGTATAACTTATTATTTCAAACATTTTTATGTTATAGACAATACTCTACGCCTGCGTTAAACATAAAACATGAGGAAACCATGAAAGTCAGTCACACGGTTTAACACAATTCACATGTAACTACCTCTAAATTCACATGATTCTAATTTTATTTTTTACAAACATGAAGTGGGTCACCTGATGGTAAATGATCTTTACCGCACGTAATACGAAATCAATCATGAGTGGCTACAACCATAAAGGGATGTAATAGCGATTGATAAGAAATGGGGGAGATTTTAGTCTCCGAAAAACTCACTCACCAGATGAATCGTAATTGGTAACAGCGAACTGCTACGTGACGTTGGTTTTCTGTGAGACAGTGGTATCGAAATGGTCGAATCGACCTTTTTGTCTTGTAGACTAGAACGGCTGTACCACTAAAAATATAGAAACGAAATACATCGCCACGGATTGAGTATGCAGATTAATTGAGAAGTTTTTAGAAGTTGAGTTCAAACTTTAATTTGGATGAGTGGGAGTAACGGTGTCATATTTTTAGTAGGTTAATAATAAATCGCTTCCCTTCATTGAGCTAAATAAAAGAGCGCATATATATTCTTCCGAAAACTTATTGGAGTATTAAAATAATTATTAATAAAAAAAATCTAGAGTGGGTGCCTGTTTTATAGTTGTGAGGCGGCACCCGATTCTTTCAAATCCCCCACCACATTTGAGTGAATGGGGGTACAGGCTTCAGGTCCTTTTCATTAAAAGACTTTCTAGACTTTACACACAGAGTTAGAAAACCTATGTAAGCAATGGGAGAATAGATTACTTTATTGATTGATGTTGAACGCAGTAAGTTCGCAGATGTGACATACTTGTTAATATAACGTCAACAGATTAGTATTCATACATAATGCATCGTCTACATTTAATTCAAAGGTGTTGTGAGTAGTTTTGAGTGAGTGGAGTTTATCACACCTGCCGAGGGACGCACTCTTCGACAATAAACAAATTGAAGTCAAACACGAGCCCGAGGGGAGATGAGACGTGAGACCACTCAAAATTTACATACTAAAAGATAGCCCGACGGATGTGCCCGTAATGATAATGTTTTTTCATGCAGGTCATACAATTTGCAGCATTTTTTCATCCCGACATAATCTTAACGCGTACTCTGTATAAATGGAGACAGACTTGTGGCAACCGCCAACAACAGACCTTGAAGTCGAAACCATAAGATAGGAAATCGCAGCGCCAGCCGCCTCCACACATCACTTAAGATATTAATGAGTGCATCCGTAATAGGCGAAACATACATATGAAATTCAAATTTGTAGCGGGCCGGGAGCGGGCTCTTCTACATATTTTAGTAGGCACCAGAGTGTGAATTTGAATCTTTTGTTAGCGTTTAGTACGTCAGTTCGTACAGGAAAACAATGTTTTATTAGTGGTAGGTTGGTGCTGGCATCAGTGCGGCGGCGCGGCACAGTGGCTCGCCTTCACGCGCGCCGCCCGCCCTGGGCCCTGTGGCCTGCATCACCCCACGCGATGATTTATAGTTTCTATAGAAAAAGTAATTAGTGAAAACGAAAGAAACGAGGGAAGTAATCGGACATAATTCATAACAAACAGAAATAACGGAAAGCCAGTTCGGCGCGGGTGGGCAATGAATAATTCTCTAACTGCGAGCACCCTCCACCCCGTCGGGTCGGTCGGGACACCGCGAAAAAAGCACACGACTCCGGCCGAGTTTTATAGTCGCGAAAAAATAGGAGGTGGCCAAAATATCTATATACGGCACATGCAAAAAGTTTGAACAAAAAAACTACGATCTCGCTCGCATGAATAAGTGAGTGGACCTTCATATTGAAAAAAGAAAGGTAACAAAAATAAAAGTGTCTATGTAAGGACGAAGCCGGGTAGCGGAGCCATCTTAGATGAGGCGAGGATCCAGTAACAGACAGACGGATCCATTGACAGCTCGTGCTCTCGTAGCTCTTGGGGAACTTGATAAAGTCGGATTCCCGAGCGTCTGGTGATGCGCACAAGCATCGAGCGGTGCCGTGCGGTCGCCTACTCTACAAGCTAATTCAGTACCGACAGTCACTGACCCCGCATAAAGCTCGCAACCGAAAAGGGAGCGAGTACAAGGTTTTCGAAATTAGCTCTGGTTGTACCGGCCCCTGGCGTTACGCCATGGTATTTAATCACTTTATTAAAGCAATAAACTGCGTGCAGCGAGGACCGGCGATCGAACAATGGCTAACATCTGATCGCAATAAAAATGTATCGAATCATAATCGAGCGAGTAACACCAACACTCTTATACTATGTTGTAATTAATGTAAATGGACTTTCAAAGGAAAAACCAATACGGATTTCACTGAGCAATGTACTGGTGCAATTAACTGGATAAAATTCTCGTGATCGACATTCACGAGTCTATTATAATTCCGAATATTTTTGTATTTGGGACTATTTAAATGTTTTAATGTATTATTTTTTTTACCACAAAACGCTGCATTATTTTTAACATACAGTATTATCGGAACTTAATAAATTCCTTGTTAGATTCAATAAATTAGTTTGAACCCATAAATTGGTGGTACTGGTTATTAATCAGTACGAGGTATACCTAGTTAATGTTGTTTCGAGAAATGACCTGGATCTCGAGTCACAAGTAACTCAGGCCGGTGGAATACTGAAGAACGTAATATTGAAAAATAAAAGTATTTCGCGCACAATGGTTAATTAAAAATGGCTGCTACTTTATCCCATTAATGAATTGTTATAAAACCACTGACTTAGTGTTGTCGGAACATTTTATAATATTTTCTATAATGAAACGCAAATCTGCGGCCTGAGCAGGAAAATTTCTGACAACCGTAAATGTATTTGAACTCGATGCGCGTCTATGAAATTTATATGAAATATTAACCAAACGTCACCAGTGCGCAGCGAACTCCAATACATTTACATTAGTTTTTCGTGCTCGGGCTACTGATTATAAAGTTGTTTCTTCATGACGTTAGGCATGGTTTACATAATATTTAGTTGCTTTAAACATACATGCATAAACAAACGCCTGTATTCCCGATGGGGTAGGCAGAGGCGAACCAGCGGACCAAAACACGTTAACGCCGAGCTCATTTTCGTCTTAGATGTGATAGTGGGTGAGCCTAAGGCCATATCGTACTATCATACTAATTCCAGACTCCGGGCTGTTACTAAAGTAGAAAAACCCAATATCACTTTGCCCGAACCAGGGATCAAACCCAAGACCGTCGTACTGCGCATGAAATACAACTACGCCACCGAGGCAGTTACTTTAAACATATCTCATATTTATATTTTTCTCCTTAGTTGTTCTATGCGTTTCAACACTCATTTTCTATGGTAATTGTGCATGAAGTTAGCTTTAATATAATATCATCGTAACAGTAAACTATGTTGATAGTACCTAGACGAAATACTGTCGACGGGTTAAAACTAGTGCCCCAGTCTTAACTTTGATACGAGAAATAGTCATAAAATCAGAGATCGGTATTAATTATTAGTTCAGCAACAACTCCGTGTAACGTGGGGTTGCGACAAATTAATTAGTCAGTTCCAAAGAATGTTGCCAGTGGCCAGAGTAGGAATATTTTTGACAATCGAATTCGTAGAAAGCTCGATGTTATGTTAGATACACACTAGCTATATTGAGAAATGAATGCAATATTTAACGTCAAAATAACAAGCGCACAGTACGTGCATAGAAGAAACTTGTTACAAGTCGCGCCTTACACCCTACTTTGCACGCGATCAGTGTATTAAAACACATACATACATAATTGCATGCCCTTAACAATACGTACAGACAATCCTAAGTATCCTAAAGCCATTATTGCATCCACATTTATATTCGTTGCTTTAGTAACAATTACACTTTTCAAAGAATATTTAAAACCTGCAAGAAAGTAGGTAGCGACTTTGGATATCCCGTTAGGTGTATTTTTCAGTAGTAGACGTCCTCTGGCTGATGTGATATGTGTGCATATTTTTCAATATTTTTTATTATTATGTTATATCAAGAATTTAAGATAAGTTTGTTCATTACTTGGGCCAAAAAGTATACTAGAAATTCGAAGAATTAAGGCCTCATTCGCTCTAGAGAGAGAGAGAGAAAAAGAAAGGAGCACGGACCCATTAAAATCACAGCTAAACTCATTCGCTCAAATTTTTCCGTTTCATTTCTTACGTCCTTTGAAAAACGTAATGGTGCAACATGATTGTTGTATAGTTGTTAAGGGTACCATAGAAAGGTTTATTTGACGTCTAATCATTCGGTTTGAAAGTATTTGACTTTAAACATGAGGTTTTTAATCCGTTTCCATATTTGTATTCAATAAGGTTTTTAAAGAGGCAAACTTAAAAATGAGTCATAATCACATTATTACAAACACGTTTTATATGTAGTTATTTGAAAATACACTTAAGTCAGAGTAGATACTCAGATGAGTACTGAGGTCAAGAGTAGGTATATTATGCTTTTCACCTCATTTTCCTCATCAGGGCGATGTTAACGGAGAAACCTATACGCATTTAGATTATTGCCATAGAGTATAGAACAGGCACGGGCCAGTAAGGCTAGTTGTTGGTAGATGTTCAGCGGCTGGTTTGTGAACGCCAACAATGGCGAACAATACGAGAGCGGAGCCAGTCACACGGTGACACAGCGCCTTGTCTCTAAAAGTGGGCCACATTCGAAGGTGAAGAATCGAAAAGCATCTCGCAAGCCACGTCATTAAACCCACAGCGACAGGCAGACACCTCTGAAGAATACACTCTTAATAAGTCATCAGCTAAGTAGCGCGTCGGTGAGGTGTCGTGGGGGTCGGCGGCGGGGGACGGGGGCGCTACGTTGGCGCGGGATGGCGCGGCGCCCCACACCCGCCGGCCTGCCGCGCCTGCAGCGCGACGCTCGCACAAAAATGACACAAAGTATAAAATCTGCATACTGTAATAGGAGTAGTAGCCTCTGAGAGGCTCGTAGTGTGCAAAGATCAAAGGTGCAGTGGCTTTTCTGCACGCTTTCGTTGAGATTTTTTTCACTATAAATACTAAGTGTATACGTTTTGCGTGCGTGCGGGTGTCACGTTTATTTTATGATTTGTGTTCAGATATTTGCGTCTATGTTGTGGCGGGATAAGCAAATAGTGAGGGCGAGGATTTGAAAGGATCGTTAAAATAACACCATGGCTATAGACGAATTTAACTGATGACTTCTCTGCGTGTACTACATACCACTAAAGTTAGTTGTACCAGTATTAATTAATTGTGGTACCTAAATTAAATTTCACAAATAATTGTTTGCATCCCAAGTAAAGATACCGGAGCATATTTATAACAGTTAACGAACCGATTTCAAAATGTATGCGATCGTGACCAAATATATATGGGACCACCCTCGGAATAATCTTTATCGAACACAATCTAGAAAAAGGTTCACATTTGGCGGAGATATCGTGTAACATACATACATACAAAAAACATACAGAAGCATTTAATAAGTATCTCCTTTTTTTAAGTCGGTCGAAAATACATTAAACACAATCATAGCATGTCTATAACTACATATTATATGATGTGTAAATCATATTATATCAAACGACGTCCATATCGCAAAAGCAGATAGGATAAAGCGCGATTGAAGCAGCATCTGCCACCATTGTGTTAAATCTGAGAGCGAATTCACAGACAACTTTAAAAGAAAATTGGTTGAGCCCTTACAAGGCTTTGTGAAGGATAAAAGTCTACACTCAATTGGTTTCGATTGAATAATTGATTTTCACCCAACGATTGTATAAAAACTGCATGAGCTTAAAAGTTTTCAGTCTTTTATATGACAAGGGATGAGAAATCGCGTGGAAATTTGAAATCCCAGGTCAATAGATCACAATTTGTGTTTCGAGTGTTTCGACTAGATGTGTGCGTTACTCATAACCTATCAAAAATATTGCCTTTGCTTACCTCTCCCTTATCTCTATAAAGATGTAAATTCGCAGTAAGGATACATGTGTACGAAAGCGTACTACGACTACTTACGACTAAGAAAGCGTAGGCAGAGTGCAACAATAAGATCCATGGTACATTGCACCCGATATAATAAAGATTTGACAATTGAAATATTCCAGTAGCCCGAGAACGAAAAAAGGAATGTAAATGTAAACTCGCTGCGCACTGATGACATTTGATTAATATTTCATACAAATTTCATAGACGCGCATCGAGCACGAATACATTTACGGTTGTCAGAAATTTTCCTGCTCGGGCTGCAGGATTATTGCGATTAATGGTCCGAATCTGTATACCTGCCCCCTTACTTTGACACTTGATTTCATTGTGATTTCGATTTGGTTTCATTTATTGACTTAAAATTGTACCGAAATCGACTTTTAAAGTGCGCTAATGTTGCATAATATTCGAGAATTTGTCATTTGGTAATTTTTACCGTGACATGAATGCATTTTTTAATTCAATTTCGGTGGAATTTTAAGTCAATAAATGAAACCGAATCGAATTGAAGTTCGAATCGAGCGTCAGGAGTCACCCCCTGTTCAAATAAGTTCACGATTAATGAAACGTAAACAAAAAATATATCTAATATTTTATACCAAAAATGATTGTCACACTAGTAATCGCCTCCTTGGTCTAGTGGCAGTGTATATGGGCTGTGGCCCAGGAGGTCCTGGGTTCGATTCCCAGGTCGGGCGGGGTGTTTTTCTAATACAATTTTCCCGGGACTGGATACCCCAGATGGAGGTTGACATCAAACGGGCAGCAAGTCGTGAAATCTAAGCCAAATAATTTCTGCAACATGCTTGAAAAAGTGTGTTGCGCCGATCCCACATTAAGGTGGGATAAGGGCAGGTAGAAAGAAGGAAGGATTGTCACACTAGTAAAACTAAGTTATTAAAATAAATGGTAACTGCCTCGGTGGCGTGATAGTATTTCGGTACGACTACGGTTCTGAGGTCTAGGGTTCGATCCCCGGGTCGGGCAAAGTGATATTGGATTTTTCCATATCAGCCCGGAGTCTGGAATTTGTGCCCGATATGGCGATAGGCTCGCCCCCTATCACATCTGGGACGGAACAAAGCTCGGCGAAATGTGGGTGTTCTAGTTTGCTAGTGCGCCTCTGCCTACCCCTTCTGGGAAACAGGTGTGAGCTTATGTTACGTTATATAAAATAAATGGTGCATAAAAACTATATCCGTGTCGCGTAGTGCGTACGTCCGCGTCCGTCGCGACGACAAGCGTCTAGTCACACGACTCCACTCTACCTTCTAACGTATTGTTCCCCTTCACTTGGAATTACTTGTCTAGGTAGGCATTATTTATAACAAGTGTGGCCCCTCCCCCCTCTACTTCAAAAAAGAATGGAGCCCGCGCGCCGCGATCTTGCTACTGAATTGTACGTGTCGACGCTTTTACTACGAGAACTCAACTAAATAACTATGGAAATGTATATATTTTATAGGTGATTAATGCTACGAGAACTGTTTGTTTTAGAAAAAATACTTCTATGTTTAAAAACCTGCATAGCGATAGGCTCACCCCCTATCAAATACGGACGGAAATAAGCTCGGCGAAATGTGAGTGTTCTAGTTTTCTGGTTCGTCTCAAGCCCAGCGTTTGGAGGATATGTACATAATAATATATCGCTTATTTGGGACGAGAGTGTGATATTTGAGTGAGATTTTGAGTTTTATAGTGTGAGATTTTAAAAAATGTGCGATGTATGTATTTAAATTATTAATAAGGTAATTAAAAATATCTAGTTACAGGCGAAATTGAAGCAGCTTCGAATTGAGGAAGTTATATTTATTTTTGCTCGGTGAGCACAATTGCCATGCCCTTACTCAAAGTGATTAGTTATATATTGAGTTATGATTGCAGAATGACTGGGATGTTAGGCTGTTCAGAAAGAGAATAATAGACACCTTTGCTTTAATAAAAACAGAAGAAAAAGCTTAGTGTATAACGATCACTGCAGTAGGTGGCAGTGACGCTGCGTCGCCAAGTGACTCACGTATAGATATTCTGGATGTTTTTTCCTAAAATACTACTAAAAACTTATGTGATTTAATGCAATATCCTAATTCAATGCAACCGCCGCTAATAAAAGTGCATGTAAACACTTATTAAAATAACTCGACTAAAAACTTGATCACAAACGCCACGTTTGAAGCTTTCATTATCTTTTGAGTGCGAATTTTCCTCTCAATGTAATAACTTAATGAGAAAACTTGAGTGTCTCTGAGGCACGTTCGCACCCCTTTTATGATGAACTAAATTAATTGGTACCCAGACAGATCAATAATCGATTGAAACGTAAGGTGGAATCAACATTCTTTGATTCAAAACCATTACCAATTCAAACAGGATAGGCTATGCTTTAATTAGAAGACTACGGCGCGGATGGTGCTCGGCCGTCAAGTGCGTGGTTAAAAAGAAATATATTAATTAGTGAAGGTTCGATGTGGCTTGTTTGTCAATGGATCTCCCTCGAGACGGCTAATGGGAGTTGTAAATATTGTGGAAAAATACGATTCAGAACTCTGCGTCGAGTACTGAGTGCACCTCGTTCGTACCGCAGCGCTGCTTCTAACATCATTTAATATCGAATGCTCTACCACATCATATTGATTTAAGAATGATTTAGTTTATCTAGGTCACATAACACATACCTAACCTCACCTAATATAAGTCCTAATAATCTCACCTAAGTCCTGAGTGGACCATTGTGATCTTCGAATACTCAGATTGTACATAAGCATTGAGAATCACACCAACAATATTCTCATTGGAGGAATAGAATTAGATCTCACCTATTTCACAGACAACTAGGCCACTGAACCATTAAGGTCATTCGATAATATTCTCGTTAGGTTTTACTATGAAGAGTATTTTTTACTTGGATAATTTCGAGACAAGTTTCGTGTCAGTTGCTAAGCAATTCGCCTGTCCATCTTCATAGTTCACGATCTATTCATAAACTACAAACTGTGATAATAACCGATTACATTACCGGAGTTGAGTCTGAGTGGAGCACTGCACAGGGGCGGTTCTGGTCGAAGCCTGGACGCTCCTCGCCTCGTGAAACCCAGAGCTGTCCCTAACGCGCCGAAGAGGTCTACGGCCAGGGCCACTTTTTAGTTGGCATCGCCGGTGTAGGGTGTACATAGTGCTATGGATGTTAATTGACCACTTACATGATCTATTTATTCGATTTTTATTTTAAAAAGGACTTTAAAAATAGGAATATTGTAGTATTAATTAATGTTTATTAGATTCATTAAGTGAATTTGTCTGAATACTATAGTATATTACAGCAGTTGGATCTGTTTTGGGTCCAAATAAAACGTAGATTGATGTAGCGCGCGTCGTATAACATTTATCAGCGTTTCGTATGCATAAATATTCGGCACATGTTCGCAATGAAGAAATGCAAGGAAATTCCCCACGGCCGCCTCTGTTTGTATTATTTTTTGAATAATTCATTACCAATTCAAAAATATCAAATATTAATCTCGAATGCAATACTTTTTTAATTGGTTTGACAAGCTACCTCGTCAGTCTCACCCCCGCCTGCGTGCGGCTGTAAAAATAAATAGTGATAAATTTTGGACATTCAGGAGCGACGTTCGTACTGTTGTACCACCCTCTCGCTTCAATTTCCTTGTCCTTTTCTTTTTAATTCCGCGTATTTTTATTTGCTATGATAAATTGTAACTGCGGCGGGAGGTTGGGGTGGGACGGACCCCGCCACGCTTTTGTTTCGGTAATTTTTTATGTCTGGTGTAGAGCTTAATTGCGTGGCGCTAGGCGGAAGCGCATTGTCCCAATATGGGTCACAGAGCCGGGATACCGACGGACCCCGTGACCTCTTTACCTTGCAACGTCATTATTGAACACTGACGCGTCATCGTGTTTCTAAAATTAATTTAATTCAGAGTCATTAAAAGAAAATGCGCGAGTAATAAACGCCTTTTATTCAATTACTTTCGAGTCTAATGAATAAGTAGGTCTTTTGTTATAGTAGCATGTTAAAAAAAACTGTTTATTTTAAACGTTGAAAATATTTGTAATTAATTCACAGAATCTCATGACTAAAAACACAGACTTTAACGTGAAATGGTGAAGCTAACTAAGATAACGAAGTAAAGTAGCTTTCCATTCTTCTCCCGTTCAAATTAGACTGTAAAAAATATAAGGTTCTTTAATCAAAAACACTTCATTATTTAAATTTAAGGTAACATCAGTTCATTGGCATTGTGAGTAGGATTTTCGATTTCACGGTGCGTACATATTTCATCATCATCATCAGCCATAGGACGTCCACTGCTGAACATAGGCCACCCCCAAAGATTTCCAGATCGACCTGTTGGAAGCGGCCTGCATACAGAACTTTCTGTGACCTTTATCGTACATATTTAGTTATTCATTATATTTTATTCAAAAAATTTGCTAATAACAGCACAATCTTTAAATGATACTCATCGAATTTTCGACCCAAGCACGAATGTTTTTACAGTCTACGGCCGCTCATCTCTGCAGGAAGTAAGGCAACAATTATGGATCCTGTTTATTATCGCCATTTCATTGAATACCGTAGTCCATTGTCGTTTAGATTATACTGAACTTTGTGGATTCTGAGTAATCATTTAGTCGCGTCGAAAATTAATACATAAAAAACAGAATATTGAGTGGCTGTGTCCTACGAAATGGGTCAGCTGTGACATTTCATCATTACTACGAGCAATTACATTCAGATAACATTTTGTTGCAATTCTTCGATACACAGGTGTATTTAAAGTCGAAACACTTCTACGAATATAACCATCTGTCGATCGTCTTCTTTTTCCCGGAAGAATAAAGGAAGACATCAAAACAATAACAGTAGCGTCGCGCGGAACACTGCGTGCCAATATATGGTTTCCAGTAAAAAGTAAACAATATAATAGAGGCAGGATATTTATGCTCAAATTACAATAGTTGTATAGAAAGAGCGACGCGACACTGGCCATCGACACCGAACGGATACCGCTTATAATGTAATTGATACTAAACTTTGCTATTGTGAAGCGAGCGTCATGCACGACTGGTCGGAATTGGAGCGTACTTATTTCTGATTTAAAAGTTATACACTTAAGGCGACTTGCAGCCCCGCGATAAATCTTTATCTCAAATGTTGATTTAAAGATATGAGTAAGCTGTAGGATAACGTGTAAGTCTAAATTAGTAATAGCGCTGCAAGTGGCCCGTTGGGCGAGTAGCAGCTCCGCGATAAATCTCTATCTCAAATCTTGATTTAAAGATATGAGTGAGCTGTGGGATAAGGTGTAAGTCTAAATTAGTAATAGCGTTGCAAGTGGCCCTTAGGGCGAGTAGCAGCTCCGCGATACATTTCTATTTATCCCAAATTACCTCGGTGGCGTGGTTGCATTTCGGTACGACTACCATAGTGGGGTTTCGGGTTCGATTCTCAGGTCGAGCAAAGTGATATTGGATTTTTCCATATCAGCTCGGAGTCTGGAATTTGTGCCCGATATAACGATAGGTTCGCCTTTTATCACATCTGGGACGGAACTAAGCTCGGCGAAATGTGGGTGTTCTAGTTCGCTAGTGCACCTCTGTCTACCCCTTCGAGGATACAGGCGTGAGCTTATGTTTTGTTATCTCAGATCTTAATTTATAAATAGAAGTGAGCTGTAGATCGAGTTTCGGTTTAACTCTAGATTAATAATAGCGCTGCTAGTCGACCTTAGATTAGATTTAAATAAATTGAAGAAAGGAATGTCCATATTTTGTTGTCTTAATCATCGTTAGACGTAACGCAACAGCAAGGTAACATTTTAGGTGGTTTTCTAAGGAAAAAGTAGTATTCACACTGGTGAAGCGTATTAACGTTGTAGCCAAAATTGTACACAACGTGACTCTAATAACTAAATCTTAAATTGATGCTATTTAAAATACCTACATAATCGGTAAATTAAAATTATTTTAATAAAACTCCTTAACTTTCTTGTCTCTCTCGTTCTCACTCACTCCACACGACTCTATAAATATCAACACGTTTATTTCTTATTTTTTCAATAAAATTAGAGGAAAGGGTATAGACAAATTCGATGAACTATTTCAAAAACTAAAAGTGGGTACCAAAATTAGTTTAAGCCAGAAAGTCTCATTACACTGACCGCTTCGGAAACCACCTGTCGATGTGGACGTGGCCTTAATGAAATGAATTATGTTGAAACGCGAAAGGAAATTCTTAAAATAAACTTTTTAAATAATTATATTTTTAAGTCCCCTCCTTGGTCTAATGGCATCATGTGCGGGCTGTGGATTGGGAAGTCCTGGGTTTGATTCCCAGGTCGGGCAAAGCAAATTTTCTAATTTAATTTGCCCGGTACTTGATCCCTCAGAGAGGATCGGTGTCAGGCAGGTGGCCGGTCGTAAAAACTAAGCCAAATCCTTTCTGCAACATACTTGAAAAAGTGTTTTGCGCCGACCCCACATTAAGGTGGAATAAGAGCACGTAGAAAGAAATATTTAATTGTATTTGCAAGTAGGGCAAAAATTGCTTCATTTAATTTGTTTGGTCACAGCAGTGACTAGAAAAGATTTGTATAAAAAAGGATACTGGCACCGTTATGATGAGAGTCATGATTTAAAGAAATATAAATATATATTTTGTCCATGTTTAGTAAATCCAGGTAAATAAATATATTAAACAGTTCAAACATACAAAACCTACAAAAATAACACAGTGCATACCAACTGAGGAGTTTGTTCGATTTTACCTCCTAAGCATTAGGACCCGTTCAAGAAGAAGGGGCTTCGTGATCGCATACTTCATTACTATATAAGGTCGTGTCCCTGAAAGGCATTAGGAACTACCGATGTAAAAATAAATAAAACGTAAATATAAAAAGAATTTGTTGTTATTTTTTTATGGAAAAAACAACAAAACATATTCGCTCGAATTTCTATGGAGACAGATAAATTCTATTTAAAATTGCAAAAATATTAAAAATGTTCCAAAGTGAGTGTACATAATTATAATAATTACATACACTCTGTGTGTATGTCATTTGGACACGCCATCGACATCAAGTAAATAGTTTCACAAGTATCGTATCACTCCCACGACTTTACTGCCGTTCCGATGTACGAAAACTATAAATGAATACGCTGCAGCCGCGTGTGACACCTTTCGTTTGTTTATCAATTAGACATGACGCTGATTATTCATGTTTATCTCGCAGCAACTTGTCATCAACTACTTGAAGGGTCATTGACATTAATTTATCATGGGACTGTCCCGTCGAATGATGGGAAACTGGAATCCAGACAGGAAGCTCTAATGTCCAAGCGAATGTTATTTTTAAACTAATAACACCCAACAGTTTACATATATTGACTGCCTCGGTGGCGTGGTGGTATTTCGGTACGACTACCGTTCTGAGGTCTCGGGCTCGATCCCCGGATCGGGCAAAGTGATATTGGATTTTTCCACATCAGCCCGGAGTCTGGAATTTGTGCCCGATATGGCGATAGGCTCGCCCCCTATCACGTCTGGGACGGAACTAAGCTCGGCGAAATGTGGGTGTTCTAGTTCGCTAGTGCGCCTCTGCCTACACCTTCGGGGATACAGGCGTGAGCTTATGTTTTATATTTTTTTTGTTCACATATATAGACGTGAAGGCGTACATGGGCTGTGAACTGGGAGATCAGGCTTCGAATCCCGGGTCGGGCATATGTTTTTCTAACACAATACGCCTGGGTCCACATACCCCAGAAAGTTGATTTCAAATAGGTAGCCTTTCTGCGACACGTTTAAAAACTTGTTGGGCAGACCCCACATTGTGGTGGGATAAGGGCAAACGGAAAGAAAGTCACATAACCGACCTGTCCTCACCATAATACACGTATACGAGTCTTGTGTTGTGCTGAACTATTACAGTTCACAAAAAAATATTGATATATTAAAACATAATAAACGTAGCGGTATCAAATACATCAGCAACGATCAATTATTGCTTTCTCTAGCTGCCGTAATAAAGGTTCAAAAGTTCGGTGTTGATTTTCACCAATCAAGTATGATATTGAAATGGTTATTGTTATATTGATAATTAAAGGCTCGTATGTGTCTGTCTTTTCGTAGGACGTCCACCTACAAGGTGGACCGACGACCTGATAAAGGTCGCAGGAAGTCGCTGGATGCAGGCCGCTTCCAACAGGTCGATCTGGAAATCTTTGGGGGAGGCCTATGTTCAGCAGTGGACGTCCTATGGCTGATGATGATGATGATGATGATGTGTCTGGACTCTAGATACTGTATGAAGAGGCGTGTGAGTCGCGAGCGCGGCGCGGCGCGGTGAGGCGGTCGCGACGCTCCGCCGAGCGACACGCTCACCGTAACCCCATTAAAACTGCTTCGGGGTTACTCCCGTCCCTCTTCATGAAATATTAAAAATTCAATTGCGCTTCTCTTTATTTTAACCCCCCGCCCCGTCCGCGTCCCGCTACCGTTCCCTCGCCCGCGACGACCGAGCCGCTTCAGCGTATAATATAAAATGAAATATGTATTCAGAAAAATAACATTCACCTATTATTTATAATTTGCGATACACACCGTTCCGCGCCCCGCCCCGCCGAGTCGCCCCGCCACCCCACGCACCCGCCGCGCCGACCTGGTTCCTAAGCGCCGTTTGTTTTGGGGGTAACTTTGTCGTGCCGCTTTGTAAATTTTTTAAACAGTCCACTATCGCATTTTTCATCAATAAATATTTTATTAATAGTGTATGGCACAATGTCCTGTCTGTATATTTTTTAACAGACTGTCTCGGAAGGATGATATTGTTTTTATCTCTACCAATAACATTAGATAGCTACTGTCTATAAAAATCAGTCATCAATTTGGTTTTGGAAAATGAACCGAGACATCTGCCTACTACCACCCAACCACCTTGTGAGTGGACCAAAAATTAACGATATCTATGTACATATATATAAGATTATACATTATGTGTTTTGTACCTGCCCCTATTCCCACCTTAATGTGGTCGGCGGAAACACACTTTTTCAAGTATGTTACAGAAAGGATTTGGCTTAGTTTTTTTATGACCGGCTGCCTGCCTGACATCAAGCCCTTCTGTGAGATCCAGCCCCGGGCAAAATAAATTCGAAAATTCGATTTGCCCGACCTGCGAATTGAACCCAGGACCTCCCGGTCCACAGACCATAAACGCTGCCACTAGACCATGGAGGCGAAGTTACATTATGTACTTCTATATAAAACATATTACAAGCCATAAACAAATCCGTCATAACTTCAACACCCCACGCAGAGAAGCGAACGGGTAAAAAAATATATAAGGTATAATGTTTTTGAAAAACCCAACTTTCACGTTAACATCGATTAATGCATAGTTCGAAACTTTTAAACAACTTTAATGTAGCGCACGGAAGTAGAAAAATAAAAAAAACATATTTCCCCGTTAAAAGTACGTACGGGTATTTAAAACATTGCGCGGCGCGAGAAAACAAAGTTTCTGTGAGCCTATTTATGAATGTAAGAGAGTATTTGCGCGTGTTTAATAAAAAAATAATATACATATGTAGTATGTACTTATATGCAATTGTGAGTATATGTGTGTATGACGTGTATGTTTATATAGAACTACAAATAAATAAATACACCCAACACTCACACACCTAGTCCTGACCCCACAGTAGGTATAACCTGTATCGTGGGTGTCAGAGACTATGAGAGACTTTCGGTCTCACAACACCCAGACTTGAAACAAATATCCGTGGGCCATACAAGCATTTGTCTCAATGCGGGAATCGAACCCGCAACCTCTCGCTTCACAGCCGGCTACTCGCCCACTGCGCCACGAAGGCTGTCGTCGTCGGATGCGCACGGCCCATTTATAGCAACTAGTTTTATAGAACAAGTATTATTACTGTTTAAACCAACATTAAAAGTCACATTATATATTTATCAAAATAATGTAAAAAGGAAATATTCTTTTTCTAAAGAAGTTCTAAGAACAATATGAATCTATATTTATTTTGCAATAAAGATATTTATTATTCATTCCTATATTCAGCAATGGACGTCCTATGGCTGATGATGATGATGATGATGAAGATGATGATGATGATGATTATTATTATTATTCATTACGATACACTGTACTGAACTCACGTGATAAACTCATTTATCCGGGATTCTCCGGGTCGAGACATCTTCCTAATTTCAAGTTAAAAGTTTTTGAGTGGTAGAGCCACACTGTACACTTACAGCACGAATGGGCCGGCTCGACCAGTTTGATACCACTGTCTCACAGAAACCGACGTAAAGTGGCAGCTGGTTGTCGTGTTTTGTTCGGTGAGTGAGATTTTCGGTGGCCCAATTCCCCCTTCCCTTTCCCATTCCTTACTTCTCTCTTTTTAGATTGGCAACTCACCCATAATTCTTTTTATGTCTTAGGTGTCTATGGGCGGTGGAGATCATTTATCATCAGGAGACCCATCTGCTCGTTTGCCCGTCTCTGCCGTAAAATAAAGTTGTGCCCCGGTTGGGTTCAAACAAGTGACATCTGACTCAGTTACACATACACCCTAAATTGAGCAGCGTTAGTTATGTGGTGGTAAAAAACATTTACAGGTGGTAAGACTCTTACATACCAGTCTGTCTGCGTAGTTAGTACCGCCATATCTTCTTCTACCGAAGCAGTATTATCCAAGCAATGTCATGTTATAGTTCAAAGGATATTTCAGACACTGTACTAAGCGTTATGAGACTAAGGCTGAGATCTATATGTGAACTTCATCTAAGTCTTAGTCCGTGTAATTTTTTACATAAAAATCTTTGCTGAGTTTGTCTGTCAGTCTGTTTTGCTTGTAAAATGTGATGCGGACTAAGTTGAAGTTCGATTTACAAATCCTCATTGAGTTCGTTTCTTTGACTCGGACTTAGTCGAAGTTCGCTCTATAGATCTCAGCCTTAGCATCTAATGTCTCAGGCGGACGAGAGCAGCGCAGTACCAGGCAGAGCTTTGTTATTCAAAGTTCGGGTGATTTTACTTCTGTACATGGGTAGTCATGTTGCTTATCATCAGACTAGCGAGCAGTTCTCGTCATATGATTGCAATAAAGTCATAACGCAGAAGCGAGAGCCTATGACAATTTGTAGGTCATAGAAAATACAAAGTGAATTCCATACAAATATTAGTAGTCGCCGTAGTCGTAAACTTATTATTGATGCCAACATTGTGTTCAGTGGAGCAGTGAACACTGTTTACAAAGCTTCGATAATGTTTTTTGTTTAATATTCTTGAAGTTAAGGACCTGATGTTGTGTCTAACTGAGACAGTAAAGTGTCTAATGAGTTCATTTTCTGGGTATAGGTTTCATTTACAACTAAATACTCATCAAGGCGTATATATTTCAAACAAACTCATTTCTGATCATATAAATTAAAAATGGATTTATAAAATACCTAACACTAATTGTTGTTAAATAAAAATAAAGTTTTACATTCATCCCTAAGATTAATATAGGTAAAAATTAAAGGTACTATTAAAAATAGCGTGTTATTTAAAAAGAGCCAAAGATTTAAAAGTAGTTCTTCATTTAAAAACGCGCAAGAGAAACTTAATGTGTAACTACAGTCAGTGGCCCCTCGAGGTGGCGCGACAAAGGTGAGGCCTGCTCTATCTAGCGCTTCCCCTGCAACCACTCTGCCACGGGGCACTTTTGTGCGCGAATGTCCATTAAAGGCAGTGTTACCAATTTATCTATAATTAACGCGAACCATAAAAACTCCGCATAGCAATACCTTATAAAGCACGAGTGAAAACGCTTAAAGATAAAAATAATTGAAACGCTCATAAATTAATTAAAAAATTTATAACATTACACCCATTGGCGATCGCTAATTAATTATGGAGCAAAAATTTATTCATCTGCCTAATGTTATGAATTCTGCAGAATATTTTTTTCTTTCTGCAAGGCTAGAAAAGGTCATTTTATATAAGAACGTGTAGTTCTAGTATATTGTGTAAAACACGGGACGCACTTTAAAATATTGACTGAATTTGACAGCCTCCGTGGCGTAGTGGGCGAGTAGCTGGATGTGAAATGTGAGGTCGCGGGTTTGATTCCCGCACCGAGTCAAATGTCTGTGTGGCCCATAGATATTTGTTTCGTGTTTGGGTGTTGTGAGACCAAAAGGCTCTCGTAGTTCCTGATACCTACGACACAAGACTCGATCTTAGTGTGGGGTCAGGACTATGTGTGTGACTGTTGGCTGTATTTATTTATTTATTTAATATTAGATCAAAATAATTTCAATACATTCATGTAGACCACATCCTAAGTAGACCAAGTACTGTAGGACATGTATGCCGTTTACTTTGTTGTTATGTAATTTAAGTCCAAATAATACTACCCAATTAGTTTCTGTACATTTATGTAATAAAGATTTATTAAATACAAAGTTTACAGGAGATTATGATTTTTTTAAAATGGCAACACCGATCGTTGCAGCCGACACGAGGGCAGCCAACTTCGGTGCCAAACTTCGTGCTGCCCGAATTCGGCGAGCTCTTTTTTTTAAACTTTCATTCCCGGACGCGAAACGGCGTTGTGTTTGTCCGTTTGTCATTGTCATTTGTAGAGTAATGTGTTAATAGGCACCCGCTTTTTGTCGCTTTTAAGCGTTCTACGAGAATCGACGTTAGCTGTAGCACGGATTCACAAAATGGCGCCCAAGCATATTGTATAGCTTTAAATCCTTTTGTTTCTATAGCATTTTACAGCAAAAATTGTTTAATCCATTAGCTCTATCATACATATTCCACTAAAGTGTATACGAATTTGGCGTATATTTTAATTTTAACAGTTAAGTATAAGTCGGTTTTCGAAAGGCGGCACCACACACACAAATATGAAACTTCTGAAAAAATTTGCTCTGCGGTTTTTGCCACCGCCACACGTCTACTTATATTAACTAATGACTGTATTTTATGTGAAATTATTTTAATGGACCTTAATGAGTAATAATTAGGTCATATAATATTCTAAGAATAATTAATATTTTACAAAAATATTAAACAATTCACTGAACATTTTTTTTGCAACAATTCTCTTGCCCGCCGATAGTCGATAACTATTATAAAATAATATAAAAGGCACTTACCTGCATTTTGCGGCGAATACCAGCTCGAAATTCTAAACAAATTTTATTGTGCACTTACCTGAAAAAATAAAAATTAAAGTCATTAATAAAAAAAAAAAATAAAAAAAAAAAAATCTTTATTGATCACGTAGGCATGTAAAAAAGCACTTATGACAAGTCAACACAAGTAAATTTTTAAATTAGGATTAATATAATTTACATTATATATTTGAATTAGACAACAGGCAGGCAAGTATGGACATAATAACGATGGGATGGCTGAGATAGGGTGATAAGGGGAAATAGGAATAGAGTGTAAGGGAATGGATTGTATGGGAATGGCATATGGCAGGAATGGTGGCAGGGGATTGACTGGAAATACTGGAAGCAGTTGGGATTGGTGCGTGAGGCCCTATCCTAGCTAACCTACCAGCCTTTCTCTAGCTACCTACGGATGAATAAAAAGGCTATAACAATCCAATTGCCATTGTGGAGAGGCTATTTTGAAAACAATACTTAAACGAAACGAAGAATTTTAACACGTTGTTTCTTTTTAAAGAGATTTAATATTACCAATACTATTGAATGTCTTTGAATGCCAACAATGGAAATATGGGTGAGAAATGACTACTAAAAATTCGGTCAAGATAACACGAAATAAATTGAAGTAATTTGTACAAGTTTAGTAATGCGACTGACTGTATGAACAAGTATGCTACATAATATAATAACGATATCTATTAACCCGTCGGAGGGGGCACATATATATGTTACATAAGCGTATGTATGGGCCACCGGAGGCCGAGCCGCCCGTGACTATCTACGTGACGTTTAGCTTAAAAACACAAGCTAGTACCACCGATTGCTGCACTTCACAAATTACAATATAATGTAGTAACATAAAATTGTCATGACACAAATGTGACTAAATTATTTATTTACGTTACATTTAATTTTTGTTGTCTATGTGTGTAGAAAAAATAATGGTCTAACAACTAGGTTTAACAACGAGCATCGTATAAAACCAATAATTTAAAAGAGTTAACCTTATCAAAATTAGAATTATTTTAACCGGTAGCCACCCCCTACGTTTGTTTAGCTTAAAGGCGAACGAGCAATGGGGGTTGGTTGAAAAAAAATAGTTAAAAAATGCTATCTGTACCGGTTCAATGGTTCCAGAGTTATGGCACTCGTGTATGTACGTTTAGATGTGCAGTTTGAAGATTAGTCGATGTTAGGTTCAATGATCTTTTAGTTTTTGGGACATAGAATTGAATAGATGCGTTGGTCTAGTTATAATAGTTTATATGATAGCATTTTCAGCAGTGGCCGTCCTATGGCTGATGATGATGATGATTGTTCCAGAAGAAATTGCGATTTAACATTTTTACATTGTCGCCTCCTTGGCCTGTTGGCAGTTTATATGGGCTGTAGACCGGGATATCCTGGGTCGATTTCCAAGTCTGGCAAAGCGAATATTCTAAGTTGATTCGCCCGGGACTGGATCCCCTCGAAGAGGGTTAACGTCAGGCAGGCAGCGGGCCCTAAAAACTAAACCAAATACTTTTTGCGACATGGTTGAGAAAGTGTGTTGCGCCGACACTTGAGATGTGATAAGGGTAGAAAACACATGTAACATTTTTACATTGATTAAGACAATGCTAATATAGAATAGATACGAGTCCTTGCACACGGAAGTGTGTGTAATGAAGTGTACTCGCGAAAAATGCATTTCACTAGAATTTTGTATCTATGTCTTACGCCATCTACACCGTTACTAGAAGAATTTATCAGCATGTTTACTAAATAGTCGCTATAACTAAAATGGCACACATACAATAGGCAGAGAAATAATGTCGCATAACAATCACGTCTTCACGGTGCTTGTCGCAAAGACATCATAATCCGCGCAGGTTCAGCGGACTGGGTTCAAAAACATACCACAAGGAATGTGGCAGCTCCGAATGGGCCGATACCGCGCCACTGTTCGATCAACATTTTGCTAAATGCCTTACATATTCCGATTCTCGTGCGATTTGCGGCGGGATTTTCGAGATTTTCCGTCTCCCGTATTGCCGTAGGCCTTGTTAAGAATCCATTCGACGTCGAAATTTGAATTTGCGCCGGTTACGATTGTACGAGAGGCACGCCGATGCGGTGGCCATGGCTAATTTTGCGATCACGGCATGCGTTACGTTTAATTTTCCATTTGCTTTACAGTACACATTTGATGCGTGGTGCGACGCTGGCGGTATTGATGATGAATTCCGTTGATTGGCCTGAGCTACGTGCCCGTTCACGTAACATTGTTACGAGCTGGCATGGAAAGTTATCTCATGATGGTACTGGTTACTGATGCGGGCTAATCATAATGAGTTCTTGGACTATTTACGGAGCTATATTTTAAGTGATTTTCGTTTGATCGACAGTCAAGTAACAGGAAGCATACGCAGTACGACAAAGTTACATTTTTCAAGGTATTTTTGACTCCAAAGCACCTAATTGTATTGTACACGGAATACCTTTAATTTTGTATGCATATTGCCTTTGAAAACTAGATAATTTATTGCAAGGTGTAACATCCTGTCGCGTTTATATTTAAGAGCCGATTTGTCAATACCCTACGACTCCTACGAGCTTCTGGCTATCTTATCTAGCAGGTGTTTTATACATTCACTGAGAAAACGTCAAATTTATTTACCCAAATGTAAATAACATCAGACGTAGTGACTACACAGAATTGCATTAATTAACATTGCTAGCGTAATACCTAGTGCTAAATAATAAAAATCAATTACATGAAGTGCATTACAAAAAGTCGTTGTATAGAATCGTAAATAATGAATATATCAGGGCTATTACATTATGGTACGTGTGTGTAACTAGACCGACTAGTAGGCGTCACGCGAGGTGACGCTCTGGTTCTCTCGATATAATCATTATGTTAGGGAAGTCGACAAAAAAATTAATTAAACGATAACGCGAAAATATTAACAATAATGCAATAATGTGCGCTGTAGTATCATAAACATTTAGTATTTTATACTTGCAGTATCAGGTAATCATCTGTGTTTATGGGAAAAATAAGTTATGCAAGATGCATCAAGAAATTAAGGTATCATGATGTATCATAAATAAGGCAATTCAAAATAATACCTCTAAATAAAATCACAAATAGATGGTTCTGCACATTTTCCACAAAGGTATCCGATGGCAACCTTATTATTATTCATATAAAGGCTGTTCCCAATACTTAGGTAAATGGCGAGTTCGCTGCGTCAATTCAGCTGTCCATTAACCAAATACTTCACGAAAAAATCACACAGAAGCAGCATTTAAAACACGCAATCTTCCGTATACCATGGCATGGAACAAAAGGCGCCACCGAGCTATTATATTTGGACAATAGCCCCTTGATGTCCTTGCAGTGTAACTGACGGTAGGCCGGCGCCACACGGCCGACGGGAAATGATGCGTCTGTCATCTTCACATTGCGCTGATAGAAAACAGTGTGCACCACGTCTTTCGGGAGCCTAAATATTGACAACGTATTTCGGTCATACCAGAAGCTATTTATTTATTACAGTTTTTAGATAAAAAAAAACAAACAAACACCAGCGGTCGACGGAAAGAATTTAACAGTATTAAACAAAAAGTTAACAAAGACAAAGGACCAAAAAATATGCGCAACTTCCCAGCAAAAATGTTTGATAAGCCGCGTGTTCTAAAACAGAAAAGTTCATCTATCAACTTCCCACAAATCCAAGGCCGTTCGGAACGTAAAAAATAAACTTTGCCACTATTTTCGCAGAATAAACATTTCTAAAATAAAGGCGCTTTCCATTGTCTAAATAACGCCACGAATTCCGTCTACACAAATGGACTAGATTCGATTTTATTTTAGTTATATGAACAAAAGTCGACACACACGTTAGTTCACTCTCTAATCTTCGGAAATCCCTTACAGGCGTGAACTTTGTGACGGATGTAGCGACTTTCAAATAATGCTTTGATAGCGAACGCTGAGCGCTGCATGGAAAAAAGATCGACAAACAAAATTTGATAACGGAGTGGCGACTCTTGGGAACTATCTAACAGGTATACTTTGTAAAATACAAAATAGTTTTCAATACTTATGAAGATAAATATTGAAGAAAAATGTAATAACATTGAATTTAATATTTTGAAAGTACAATGACCTAACCTAACTATAAAAGTTAAAACAAACGAATTTTTAGACTGGTTTGCGTTGTGTTATCTTTTAACTGTGTGACTAGACATTAGTTTTTATCAAAAGGTATTAATCCGACGTCTATTTCAATTATGTTAATTAATTCATAATCATCAGAAGACATAACAAACTTATATTGACTATTGTTTTGCTAAACACCTTAATAAGTTTAATAAGTTTCTTAATAAATAGAATTAACAACCTATAACGCTTTCAAGGCGTAATCTTTCATCATTGTAACCGCGATAGTTTAACAAAGGTCCAACTAGTTTCGCCGAGCTTATTTCCGGCTATTCATGTGACAAGAGGCGATCCAAATTCAAGCATCAGACATTATATAAATGTGAAAAGCTTAAACGAAAATGTAATTGCCTGTCCAAGATTCACAATTCCTAAAAGCATCCCTGTTGTGCACCGAAAAGCCCAATCGTTCTCACAAACAGGCTAATTGCGCGCCACAAACAAAGCTCGATTAAAACTTTCACAATATAACATCGGACACGTCACAAAGATAACATCAACAAAATGAGTTTCTGCATTTAAAAAGGCGCGTAACAAAAAAGACGTTTTGTAAAGGTGCCTCGCTAACCATAAACAACGCGTGTGTATGACAGCAGGTCTATGCATACGATATCACCAGCATGCATTATTTCGCGACACGTAATACTAAAATTGTCTAAGCACACCCCTGCTGCCTAAACCTGTACGCACACAGCCGCGGGGCGCTCACACACCGCCAACTTGCACCCCTATCATTGCTATACAGGCTGATGTTATTTTGAGCAGGGATTTTTTAGTAGATTTGTGACAACTTTATTAATACTTACTACTACGCGAATAAAAGATCTTCAAAATTATATTAATGTATGATTGTGACTAGTTAATGGCTGCATATTCTCTCATTAGACTCGATTCAGCACGCAAATTTACTAAAATATATTGTATAAATAGATATCGTCTTCAGGAACATGGGCGGAGAATCAGTATAATTGGATCCCTGTTGTGTAAATCAATCTTTCAACCTACGACTCCCAGCGATCTGAAGCTGTTCATGAATAGAATTCAATTGCAGTTGCTGGATATCTCTTTATAAGAATGCTTTTCCGTTGCTTTCAATAATCTTGCACTAATGGTAATTACAATCATAGAAATGTAAGGAATCATTCCCAGTAAACAAAATCTGGTCTAGACAGATATCACCGGTTTATAATATATTTCTGCCATGAACCAGCATTGGAATGTTATTATTATTGATTTCATTGCATTCCATTTTCTCCTTTTTAAAGCGTCACTAATCCTGTAAAATATTACATCGAAAGAAAGAAACAAAAACATTTTATAATCATCATCATCATCAGCCATAGGACGTCCACTGCTGAACATAGGCCTTCCCCAAAAATTTCCAGATCGAAATGTTCGATGTGGCAGAAAAGTTCTCAGGAGACCAGCAAGCGCAGCGTAGGAAGTCCACCTACAAGGTGGACCAACGACCTGATAAAGGTCGCAGGTAGTCGCTGGATGCAGGCGCTTTCAATAATTATAATTATGTGTATTTTGAAATTCAAATTTGACCGGCGTGGCGTCAACGAGTACAACACCCTGTATTCTGGGGAGGCGCGGAGAGCGTCTATTTGTTTTGCCATAGCTTTGTCGGGGCTTGGGACACACAGGTCATTAATTGTTGTGAACGCTGGCTCCTAATCGATAGTGCAGCGCGTTCGATTCTCGTTTATATTAATGTTATTTGTACTGCGCCTACCTTGCCCGAATGTGCGCTAAATATCTAATGCATTACTGTCGAATTAAACACGTTGACCGACCTCTGTATAATTTTGCTTTAGATTGATTTAATTCACGGAGACTGCGTGATTATAGTTCATTTATTCCAATAATCTGATGACTATTTTTATTACAGTTTTGTATTAGCAGTATTAAAAGTAGAGACTTTCACGAACATTTTTACTCATAAGGATATTATAAGTTTAAATCCATGCAGCTTATTCTTTAATAATTTTATCTTTTATTGAAGCTACACTGGACCGTAACATGGATACTTGTTATAATATAAATAAAATACAGTTTCATTCCAGTCATCTCAAATAAGTATTTGTACTTTTACTAATAAAACTACTTTTACGGATTCTATCACGATTTGTTTTAATTTTTATGCCCGACGTTTCGAAGGCTTTGCAGTCTTCGTGGTCACTGGTTCCGACCCGTTATAGACCCGACTGGATTTCAGTTATAAATAGTTTTATTTCAATGTACCTATAACATTCGCGTATACTTAAGACATTAGTAAGTATTCGAATACCAATAGTCGTCACACAATTACTTACTAAGTAAACTTACCATCGTCTTACACGCAGGCTTATTAATTCGCCACATTTAAATAAATAAATTATTGTAGTGGGTACTAGGGAGCATGCAAAGATATTTTTGAATTGGTTGCTAGCTTAGAACAATAGATTTTTTATACTATATGCACGATAACATTTCTCGCTAGCGACTACGTACAATATTTATGTGGAAAATACAGGAAAATACTTCAACGCCTCTAAGGGTCACGTGGGGAATTGATCATGATTACACATTGACATCTAGACAATTGACAACAATATCAAGCTTTATGTCACTTGGGTCTAATTACAGCATGTACGGGTTGTGGACCGGGGGTCCTGGGTTTGAGTTCTCGGGTAATACGTGTTTTTCGAACGGGGTTCGACCAGGACCAGATTCCCAAAGGGGGTGGATGTTAGGTCGTGAAAATTAAAGCGAATTTCTTTTCGCAACATGCTTAAAAATCAATGTGTTACGTCATCCCCACATGGAAGTTGGATCAAGGTAGGTAGAAGAACTATAATATATTTAACAATATATATGATGTAGATATTTTTGTGATACGATCAACTATTGCTCGATATTAGAATATAACGACGTCCTAGACACAGGTTATTTCGTCTGCGTTGAGTGCTATAATTAACTACATAAGCTCACGCCTGTATCCCCGAAGGGGTAGGCAGAGGCGCACTAGCAAACTAGAACACCCATATTTCGCCGAGCTTAGTTCCGTCCCAGATGTGATAGGGGGCGAGCCTATCGCCATATCGGGCACAAATTCCAGACTCCGAGCTGATATGGAAAAATCCAATATCACTTTGCCCGACCCGGGGATCGAACCCGAGACCTCAGAACCGTAGTCGGACCGAAATACCACCACGCCACTGAGGCAGTCTATAATTAACTGAATAGGAAATATAGAATTTTATTTTATTCATACCTTATATTGGAAACCTAAATATTCACCGTAAGCTCGTTTCCATGTACCGACGTAACAAAATATCCTCAATAAAACATTGAGAGGTGTCCAGTCGTTACCTGTTCACCCGAACTCATGAATAGATTTGAAGTGGTCCAATTAAAAACATGTTCCACGCCCGCGCCGATTCAGATTTATTTTTCTGAATATAATTCATTGGCTTGATGCTGGATGTGGTTTTTCTTCCATACTTAATTGATATTGTCATGTACACGATATCAGGCAGGTGATTACAAAACGTAAAAATAAGTAAAATTCTTAAAAAATAACGAAAATCTCATTCTTTTTATTTTTGCTCAAGATATAGAAAAATGTTTTTTGAAATGGATTTAAGAGCGATAGTTTAGGTATCATAATATCAAATAACACATAAAAATTAGCTCCTGCCTGTATCCCCGAAGGGGTATGCAGAGGCGCACTAGCGAACTAGAACACCCACGTTTCGCCGAACTTAGTTCCGTCCCAGATGTGATAAGGGGCGAGCCAATCGCCATATCGTGCACGAATTCCAGACTCCGGGCTGATATGGAAAAATCCAATATCACTTTGCCCGATCCGGGGATCGAACCTGAGACTTTAGGACGGTAGTTATACCGAAATACATCCACGCCACAGAGGCAGTCAATATATATCAATTAACAACTTGCCCAAAAATTAAATAAATATACAAAAGTGTTTACATAACTTTGAAATTCGTATCTAGAGGTAGTTATATAGAATGTAATCATTATGACATATTCGTTAAAAACTACATTTTTTTTAGTTGCTGTCATTGGTTATTAAGAACAAATATCAACAAAAATGTAATATGAAACCAAAAGAATAATACATGATACATAAACAAAATTGTTCGTATTGTCCACAAGATACTTGTATTTAGAAAACTGTCCCGTTTCTCCGTAACATGCTTTATTGTCGCGCATTTGTATCTTGCGATACCATAACATAATGTCATTTTGTGCTTCAATGTAAACTTCAGCATTGTTATGCACGTTTGTGTTAACGTTAAGCATTTTGTTTACAAAGATTTCTTTTACACATAATATACCTCGTCTTAGGAATTAATGACGATAAACAACACGTCGGATTCCACTCAGAGTGAGTAATAACAATGAATGGTACGCAAGTTTATTTCTGTTTAATCGATGTATGTTTGGTACGTTGTAACTTTTAATCGTTAAGGGCTGATTATTTTGTCCCTTGATTTTTAAGTAACTATTCGTAATTATTACACAATGCCCCTTAACTATGGAAACATGTATGCAGTTCTAACTTGTCTCTAATTTGTCACGTCTTTATTGCGTCACATTGTTTGAAAATGAGAAGGATAATCTAGTTTAAAGTTAAAAAACGTGTAAATGTTTTATGGATAAGGGGCAATATTGTTAATATTTAGTAAACAACGCGTGAAACAACCCAGTTAGGTCAAGCACCGTTGTGCACGCATCCCTATCAAAATTGAATAAGTTTTAGTAACACCCATGTATCGCAAGCTCTAAGGAGTTTTCGATAATTTCTGCTCCGACGTCAGTCGCTTTGAAAATCTAATGAACATCGACAAGCTCGACTTGAAAGGACAAGCTGAAACTTAAAGTGATATGCTTTTCATATGTATACAACGTATAATGAATATTAGATAGTTATGTACTGTATGTACTGGACTGTTTTCAAAGAATTAAGGCATACAGGTACATAGATCATGTCCAGATAGCATTAATACTACAAATTCGAATTCGAATCGAAATTTATTCATCCTCAGGTCTCTGGATTTAAAACATAGGACACTTTTTATTCCGATAGCGGGTTACCGGATACCACTAAAACTAAACACACAAACGGACCTGCGGATTAAAGCTTTTATAGCTGGAGGTTTTATAAATGTAGAGTAAATTTAATTTAGTTGCATGTTCCACCATAGAAGTTATTAGTTTTTATTTTATTACAATCAAATAATGAGAATACGAGACCACTAGCCTTATTATCACTACATAGTATAAAACGAAGTCGCTTCCCACTCTCTGTATGCTTAGATGTGTGATGTGTGTTGAAGAGCTTGAGGCTGAACCCTATATGATCGGCGGAATTAAATTACACAAACTTCGCTGGCAAGGCCACGTAGTGAGAATGGGTAAGAATCGAGCTACTAAGCGCGCCTATCTGGGATTCCCCAGCGGCCGAAGACCCATGGGTGGGCCTAGATACCCCTGGAAAAACCAAGTAGAGAAGGATTTGTGCGAACTCCAAGCTAATCCATCGCAGGAAATAGCGCAGGATATGCAAAAATGGCGGTTCTCGGTATCAGGGGCCAGGATCCACTTTGGGTCACTACGCCTTTCTAAGTAAGACACTGCATTGCGCTGGTCACCCTTAGGTTAGAGAAGTCTTATAATGCCCAGTAATTACACCAGTTATTACCAAATATTGTCCTTCAAACAGGAACACAAAATTTCTCAAACTATGCTGCTTGGTGGTAGAAATAGAGATTGCAGTGGCACCAGTAGTAACTTAGTAGTGCAGTAAAACGAATAGTCTAAGATAATTGGATTTGTATTTATTTTTGAAATAATCGCGTGCAAACATCCATCTGTATAATATCGAAGTCACGAAAACAATCGAGAGTCATGATTTTATTCTGCCTTATTTCTCAATGAAACAATTCTTTATCTTGTGGTAATTTCTCGTTACATTCGGTTTCGTGTTTTAATTAAAATAATTGATACCACAACGAAACTAAAATGTTAATGCATATTGCCCATTAAACTTCGTTGAATAAATATCCTATTAAAAGTCATCCTTAATATAAGCAATATAAAAAACATTGTCAGCAAATTCTTTAGAACAATGGACGTCCATAAATCATCTAGTTTAATCAAACATTACAATCGATATTTTGTTCGATTAATTGCATTGATGACGTCAATGTATCGTTTATAATAGTTATTATTACCCACTTTGGCGTGAGTTGTTTAGTAATTAACTAATTAGAAAGGAGTATTATTAACATGTCCATTTGTATAATTTAGTTTTTGCCTACTATATTCCTTTGTAATATGTTAATAAATGAGCTGAAATTACATTCATCTTTTTATTGTTGTTTCAATATAAATATTAAATGCGAAACGACAGAGACATGATGACTAGCATTTAGTATTTTAATTTTTGCTGACATCTAGTTGGAGCCTACTTTCAACAGGAATGGCGTTAATACACCATTCCTGTAATGTAACACGTAGTAATTTACGTGTACGGTTCTTTTACAACCCGCGAGAAGAATCTTGGATATGATACATACATAGATAAAGCATGTGTTACCGAAGAGACAGGTAGATGTGGTCTTTCGACAAGTTTATTGTTATACTTTAGCATACTAGAGAGCTAAAGACCAATAAAATAAATAAATAACACCCAACAGTACAAACATTGTCCTGACCCCACAGTACTTAGGAGTCTTGTGTCGTTGACATAAGGAACTACGGGAGACTTTCAATCTCACAACACCCAGACCCGAAATAAATATCTGTCTGTGGGCCACACAAACATTTGTATTGGTGAGGGAATCGAATCTACCGCCTCCTGTTTCACAACCTGGTACTCGCCCACTGCGCCACGGAGGCTGTCAAATAGTGTGAACCTACCTCTAAGGCGGCGAACTCCAACCAAGGCAACTTATGATTAAACTAATTGAAAAACTGGAACACAAAATATGTTTTCCCGAACTTCAATTAGAATGCAGAATATCAATGATTTTAGCTTAAGTACGTTAAGACAGAATGAAGTGGTTCTCATGACTAATTTACATATGTATACAGGGTGTTTTGTAAAGTTGTTATAAATAATAACTACACTTGAAAACCTTTATTATTTTATAACTTTACCATTACTTGTAAATTGTTATTGGTACTAACTTTATGAAACACCCGGTATAATATGATGTGTGTATTCTATGGAGGTAGACAGAGTGTGGATTTTCTCTTCACCCAATTCTTTCATCTACTTTATTGCTCTAGTTATTCTATAATCATCTTAAAATTATTATGTGTGTCCCGCGGCAGTGCAGCTCCGTTCAGATTGATCGCATCCGCTATACAATTGGGCCACATCCGCACCTTGTCCGACAATTGGTTGCTCGCCATAATTGGCAACCAATTGCTTGCGTGATCGTTTCTTCAATTCAGATATTGACGTTAATATAGGAAATACATAACTGCGGAAAATTTTGCATATTTAAGTCGGCACTAGCACTACCGCCCCCGAAATAATGGGCTGCGAAAATAAACATATTTTTACATTAATACAATGTATATAAATACATTGTATTAATGTAAAAATATGTTTTTTCATAAATGTAATCCTTAATTGAGAATTACTAACGAACATCGTAAATCTTACGATTTTATTTATTGTTCCTATATAAATAAATAAATAATAAATAGGTAACAATATTAATGTCAGACTTTACGATTCTATGTGGCTAAGCTACAGTCAATCAGTTTCATAAAAGGTGAATATAATTTTCAAGAAATAAATACTTACTTTAAAATATATGTTTTATAGGAGCAAAGTTATATGAAGTTTTGTTAAAATATGTTTTGTGAAGTCTTTATTATATACATATAATATGTATCTAATTTTAAAGCTTAAACCCTTGATGAAGCGATAGTTAGTTATTGTAATTATCCAAAATAGTTATATAACAACATATCGATATTCCATCCACAGAGCCTGTTCGTCGTGATTGGAATAAGCTACGGGCTACGAAGCTACAGTGCTACACGTGTCGTAGCGCATAGCTACGCCACTACGATACTACGCCGTGGTGCTACCATTATTACTAACGCTATTAGTACGTTATTTATTTATTTATTTATAATAGATAATATGAAATGGCTATTATGTACTTTCTTTCTTTCTTCACCAGTACTTATGATCGACGTATTTGTTTGTATGTCATTTTACTGGTTTTTATTTGTAATATTTATTGTTAAAAATACATGTTTAAGAATGTCACTTTAGTATAAAACTACATATTTCAGCTGCATTATTGTCATATGCCCAAAATGATGCAACACTAGGGTATGACAGCGTGTCAGTGGAAACTAACGAGGACCGATATTTGCGACAGTTTAAATTTAGTTTGAAGGTTCGATGTCGTTATTTAGTTGGCGTTTTGGTAAATTAGATGGCATCGTTACAAAGTACTCTGAATAAATGTTTGAGTAAAGTGAATATCCGGGTATAAGAGTATGTCATAGATGATAGTTGTTTTAGAATTATCATTATTATGCTACAGCACGCGACCACTACTTTCTTTCTGCCTGATGTTATCCCGACCTAGTGCCAGGGTCCGCCTTCCTACTTAAACGCTTCCACTTCGCCCGACCTTGAGCATCCTGTAACGACCACTAAAGACAAAAAATTTCACTGGCAAACTAGCGCTCGGATGCTGTCTGCTCGACGTCCGCGCGCTGTCCACAGGGTGCCTTTCCAGTTTACAATCGCGTCCAATGAGTGACCTGCTCACTGTTCAAAAGCGTCCCGCTTTCAATGCAATTTGCACTAAGAACTTCGAACTTTTCAATATTGTTCTAACTGCAGTCATAGATCAGGAATTACATAGTTGGACCGTGTTACGCAGAAATGATCCAACCCACAAAAAATAAAATGTTATTGATGTCAATATGGTCTATACCATTATTAGGCCATATTTAGCGTCAAAAAGATTTTTTGTATCTTTGTGGGTTGGATCATTTCTGCATAACATGGTCCAATTGCAGTAGTCAGATATTTTTTTTATAATTATCAGTCAGTATCAGTCAGAGAGGCCACGGCTTTAAACAACATTGGGAGAACTTTTTGTGTGACCTATATGTTTTTGGTTCAGGTTTGGTTGCTGTGAGCCCGTTAATCTCTCGTATTACCGACGACACAAGACTCAAATCGTTCTGTTGGATCAGAATTGTGTGTGACTATTGGATGTCATGTATTTAAAGTGTGCCGCGACTCTAATTCACCAATGGAAAGCTCTATCCAGATGAAATCGTAGAATTCTTATTAATCATTTATCTAGATAATGGCACACTAGAAATTAATACAAGCGACACACGTTCTGACGTTTCCAAATCTATGAATATTTCAAATCGCATCCAATCGTCCAACCAATCAAGCGCCGACGTCCAATCCGAAAGTGCACCGAGCGAATCCTTTAATTTGAGAATACGGAATCAGCCTGTGAACAAGCATAGATAGAGATGTACCATTGTTATCGACATCGGGAAATCCCGCATCTGCGATCGCTAACGCATTGTGCCGCTTCGAGCCGTCGTACAGACTAAAAGTGAATTAGGGGCAAGTCAGGTGTGTCGGTGCACCTGTGCGCCTAAACAATGGATGATGTGGCGCGCCCCTATCGATGCTTCGCTACAATTATTATTTATTGATATCGATAAGTGATAATTATTAGTCGCACGCAGGACTAATCTTTTATGAATGTATTAATGAATTTAATAATGTTTAGCGGATATCGAGAATAGATATGGTACGATTTGCATTCGATGCAGACGTCGAGAATCATAATTGCAGTGTAAAAAAGATTTTAATGTTTTTATGATTGGTAATAGGGACAAGGGATCTGAATGTAGTAGAAAATTTAAAAAATCTCATCGTTTTTGTAAACCACTACCTTGAGTAGTGTAAACTCTTTATGGGATTAGGACTGGTTGTTGGCAATTGCAGCATAACATTTGCCACGTGACGGTGTATTCTATTACAACTACTTCAACACGAGTCTGATCACAAATCACAACAAAGCGGGTGTACGATAACGACTGGCATATGACAAAGCGAGGCTAATCAGGCGCATTTGTTCGACAAATCCGGCGGGCCGAGCCTCCCTGCGTCCCTGTCCCTCGCCTCACACCCCCGCACGCCCTCCGTCCTGCGGCGCGACGTTTTCGCAACACTAGGTAATAAACAGAACTTCTGTTGAGGTGTCCACTTAAAGCTTCTGTTTTTCTCTTGAGTTTATGATACACAAAAATTGTGATATCACTTCACGCTAGTTTCTATCGCGATAGCTAGTAGTACTTAGTAGTTACATATATTTGTTTGGGTAGTAGTTACAGTTAGGACTTTTTAAAGATCACGACCACGACACACGACATGACCTAATTAAGTGTAACTTACTACTGAGATGACATTACGAATTCGTACTGACCTAAGACTTTTAGAGTGGACACCTCAAGGGAAAAAGAAACGTGGCCGCCCTAAACATACCTGGAGGCGCTCGGTGGCAATATAGCTGAAGACTATCGGACTAACATGGTCCCAGGCGAAACGTTTAGCCCAAGACAGAACGCGATGGCGGAGTACTGTGGACGCCCTCTGCCCCACCTAGGGGTCATAGGACATTAAGTTAAGTAAGACTTAAATGAAAGAAACCTGTGCCCAACAGTTAAAGCCAGAATAGGTAAAATGCAATACTTATAACTCATGTAATTTATTTACCTCTATTATAACCACTATATGATTATAATGAAATATAAAAATAACATTTGAAGGACAAACAACGAGGGTGTCTAACTTGGGTAAGGGGATCCCAAGAAGGAACATAAAATTTCTATTAAATAATTCAATGACACCATTACGGCGAGGCTCGAGGAAAACTACCACGGTTAATATTTAAGAAGTTCCGTTATATGTATTGCAATTTTTATTAATAATTGATGAAGCGAGGCAGCTCGACGGGCTTGAAAGACGATTTTGTTGAATAAAATATCTTTACTAATATTATAAAAGAGAGTGAGAATTTTGTAACTTTGTGTATATTATGTGAAGGGTAATCTTAGTTACTATTGTACTCTTTTTGTAAAAGGTGGTGAACGAGCAAGTGAGTCACTTGATGATTAGTTATAACCCATTTTAAAAGATTAAAATCTGTTGGATTATCTTTATTCGTTTTTGTGAAGATTGAGAATTTTCTCATCGATGAACATTATCGATGTTCTACAGACGAATATAAAAATCGGAAAACAAGTAGACTTTGAAATAAATGTCCGACGAACTAAAGTAAATATCCTACAAATGTGCTTTAAATTTTCAGTTTATTTAGGATTGTCTATTTATTTTTATCATTTATGTTTTTCCAAAATACGCTAATCCGCGCAGTAATTTTGTCGTTAACAGGATACATCTTCAACTGAGAACCTTTCCTAGACCGCACACGCGGGTTTTAAGTTTCCAAAAACTCATTAGCAAACGAAAAGTTTTAAACACATGAACGTTTTAACGAAGCACTTAATTTTGTTTTTGTTTCTTATTACAGTTGAAAGACATTTTCAAGAATTCATTATCTTATTGACCGCGTTGGAATGGTTTATATTATAATGTAATGACGATAATTGAAATAAAGAAATAAAGAATGTCGGAGTAATTTAAAGTTCAACTTTCCGTTTTAAAATATATTTATTTTTAATAAAACAGTTTAAAAATTTTGATACAGGTGATAAGATGGAAATAATAAATTGAAAGAATGGAAAGCGTAAATCCTACAAATATTATAAACGTGAAAGTTTGTTAGTATGTATGTTTATAAATCTTTCAAGCAAAAACTACTGCATGAATTTTGATGAAACCTACATTCATATCGATTACATACATTAGAATAAAGCCTATGCCACTTTTCTCCCGGAAAATAAATTTCCACGCTAACGAAGTCGCGGGTAACAGTTAGTACTACATGTACATAATGATATACATATAATACTACATGTGATTATTTTAAAAAAATATACTATTCCATTGTACTCTGCACCATATTGCCACGGTAAAAAGGTTCTTTTTAACAAACGCAAGATTCATTCATCAGTTTGTTTACAAAACTGATTCTGTGCAATTACGTATTACACGTGTATCCAGTAATTAACCACAGAATAACATAATCCAAACTAATTGTCGACAAATTTAACTAATACAATTGACTATTGATGCACAAAATCATAACGTAACATAAGCTCACGCCTGTATCCCCGAAGGGGTAGACAGAGGCGCTCTAGCGAACTAGAACACCCACATTTCGCCGAGCTTAGTTCCGTCCCAGATGTGATAGGGGGCGAGCCTATTGCCATTTCGGGCACAAATTCCAGACTCCGGGCTGATATGGAAAAATCCAATATCACTTTGCCTGACCCGGGGATCGAACTCGAGACCTCAGAACCGTAGTCGTACCGAAATACCACCACGCCACCGAGGCAGTCAAAACAAAATCATGTAGCTATTATTATTTGCAGTTAATATTAAAGAGTGTGTAATTTACATCCCAAATATGTAGAATAACACATATGAATGACGATTATTTATAGGATAGATATTAAATGAGAATATATTTTAAAATTATTTTAACCGACTTCAAAAAGGAAGGCCTTTCTTAACTCATTTCTGCATATTATAATACAAGTACGTTGGAGTCGGTGCCGGGGCTGATCCATATCAAATGAAATGGCACCTACTCCGAATTTTTTAGTGTTTTTTGTTTCCAACTGTGACCCGTTTTATCCAATGTATAGAGGAAATAAAACTAGCATCCGTTTTGGAAATTGTCAAAAACACATACAGTAAACTTTCCTTAGTGAAGAGATTTGAATAAACTAGGTAACCAGACTTTCTCCCCGTAAGAGGTCGACTCCTTGGTCTCTGCCAGCATATATGGCCTGTAAACCGGGAGGTTCTATTCCCAGGTCCAAAGCGAACTTTCTGATTTAATTTTCCCGGGACCGGATTCCTCAGAGAAGGTTGACGTCAGGCAGGCAGCCGGTCGTAAAAATTAAGTCAAATCCTTTCTGCAACATGCTTAAAAGAGTGTGTTGAGCCGACCCCACATTAAGGTGGGATAAGGACAAGTAGAAAGAAAGGTAACCAGAATCCTTGAAATACGAAATGATGATGCAGACTAAAACAGGTCGATCTGGAAATCTTTGGGGGAGGCCTATGTTCAGCAGTGGACGTCCTATGGCTGATGATGATGATGATGATGATGCAGACTGATGAGGTAGGTATCGCATATCCACTATCCAAAGCTCAGAATTCAATGAACAATTCTGGGTATAAGCGTATGAAATTCATGTTCCAAGCAGTCTAGATTGGCCGGTGGTTCGCGAAATAAATAAATAAAAAAAAAAATCTTTATTGATCACGTAGCCATGTAAAAAAGACACTTATGACAAGTCAACACAAGTAAATTTTTAAATTAGGATTAATATAATTTACATTATATATTTGATTTAGACAACAGGCAGGCAAGTATGGACATAATAACGATGGGATGGCTGAGATAGGGTGATAAGGGGAAATAGGAATAGAGTGTAAGGGAATGGATTGTATGGGAATGGCATATGGCAGGAATGGTGGCAGGGGATTGACTGGAAATACTGGAAGCAGTTGGGATTGGTGCGTGAGGCCCTATCCTAGCTAACCTACCAGCCTTTCTCTAGCTACCTACGGATGACGACCAGAAGAAGAAAGGCAGAAAGAAACTCCGGGCTTATTTTTTTCATCATCAATTATCACCATTTCTTTTTTATTTTCTTTTGTCTATTTTCCTTTTTAAAAAATTTGATTTACAAATTGTCAATACAATTGATAATCCAAGGTATCATATCTCTGCGATTTATGCGTAAAGGATAATGTTTGTGTTCGCTAAAGGCAAATATTCCTGTGATGATTACTCGAAACAGACCTCAGGTCATTCGACCCGAAATAACGGCGTATACACAGCGTGATGCCCGGGATTCATATTAGAATTCTGACTAAACCCGCTTTATTATATTGCCAGGCTCCGTGCTGAATCCGTTTGCTCTCAAAATGACTGGAAAATAGTTTGTCTATTTATGTGATCATAATAATAATATCATAATAATGAGGTGCCTATTTTTTAATACCAAATAACAGATGACAATATGTAGTCCATACTCACTACAAAAGGAAATATTACACTACATGCAAGAAATACAAAAAATGTTTATCGTACATATATAGTTCTTACCCTCCACAAGGTTTTACGTGTATCTTATAATAATAATAATATTAGCCCTGTAATATTACTGTCCCACTGCTGGGCACGGGTCTCCTCTACTAATGAGAGGGGTTAGGCCTTAGTCTACCACGCCGACCTAATGCGGGTTGGTAGACTTCACATACCTTCGAAATTCTCGGGTATGCAGGGTTCCTCACGATGTTTTCCTTCACCGTTATAGCAAGCGATATTTCACAATGGAAACACACTTAACATAAAAAAGTCAGAGGTGTGTGCTATTTTTGGGGTTGGTCTCGAACTTCGACACTCGTCTCGGCAGTCCGTACCATTCCCAGCTAAACTATCGCTGCTTTTGTGCTTTACTTATATTTTGGGTATCAGAAATTTCGAGGAACAAACCCAGACGCGAAATATATTCCTATAGAGCACTAAAATATTTTCAGTGCTATAATCGAATCCGCAGCCGCTGGTTTCACAGCTGCCTACTTACCTGACCAAGTCGCCACGAAGGTTGTCAAATTATCAAGTCTTACGCCCGAATAGTGAAACGTTACTCAATTTTAATGGCTTCTTGCATTGATTTTCGCCATACAATTTTGACAGATAAGGCGGCCTTAAACGATATAAGGCGACCTTAAGTGTATGAGCATTCGGTGGTTATTCTTTATATTATTACATAACGTGCCATGGGCCTTCATTTTGTTGAGTCTCTCGTCTTTAATTGTCTTTGATTTCACAAATACACACATACATTATTGAAGTAATTTATTTACAAACGGCTGTCCGTAGTCAAAACAAAACCATATCGGATTTTATCAGTCCATCAGTAGACACAACAGAAAAAGCGGCATTGGACGTCTCAAAGAGCTCTTGCACTCAAGCGGGACAATCACACGAAGTTTGCGCATTAATAATCATGTAGTCATAGCTGCATAGGTGCATTCACTGTGAGCTAATATTAATGATTGCTTTGCGCTGTTTATTACACAAGCGCAAATCAGCGTACGTCACAGAGGTCCCTTTGAACAAACGAGGCCGTCGCTCGTTATCGGCCCGCCGATAGGTAGCTCAAACTTTACACAGTGACAATGGGAACTTGGCATGGACGCCGCAGCCGGCACAATGTACCACCACCGATGTCCGCGTCCGATGACATGCTCATTGTAAAACGAGATCTATTCTCATAACGGGTGAGTTTAAAGGTTTTTACCGAAATAGGCTTGTATTGTGAAGATGGCGATAGGTGGGCGATCGTGGTGGCGGTGACGGGAAACGCGTGGCGTGGCGTCGCATCGCGTCGCGTCCGCGTCAGCTCGACTCAGCGGCGTAGCGCGAGGTGGCACGTCGTGTCATTTGTTGTTTGTTTTGCGACGACAGGTGACGAGAAATCGCGCTCCGGCACTCATCTCTATGAACTATCAACCTAACCATCTTTTCAATAACAACTTACGAATTATCCAATTAAGTTAAAATAAACAAATAAAGCGGTTAAGTTTTGGCTAGGCTATTTCGTACCAAATGTTAAAAGGACGGAAACACGCATAATCCAAAGCCAGACAAACGCTTATAACAAACGAATCAACGGCGAATCTAGCCATAGGTGAGAAAACACAACCGCTAACCACATGGCGCAGACAAAATCGAACGCATCGTCTCTATGAGTACATACGGACAGACAGAACATGAGAATCTATTCGGCGTTGATTAGATACGCGAGTATTGGTTCTACCTGCAAACATTTCGCTCTCGGTGCTGTTTGAGTTCAATCTGTACTGTTATTGGAATATTAAATTATATTTGTCGCGGGTGCGGCAGTAAATTGGTAACAGCGGAAGTTTGCTTCAGACGCCAGATGATCGAAGATGGCGGCCTCTATCAAACTGCATTGAGATAGTGACGTAAATTATATTAATGTGGAAGTTGGTGAGATCGTTCTGATGTGCGCGATTGAGGCAGAAGCCCGCGAACGCGCGAAAGTTGTTCCAAGCGAGTCAGGGAAATGTAAGGCAAAGGCAAATGTACGGGGATGTAATTACTGAACAGCGTCTCGAATCTTGATCACATACACAAAATGTACTTCTAGAATTACGTATAAATTGGAGGTATTATAGTTATCGAAACAAGTCGCAGTCGATTGCCGCAACCACGTGCATCAAAACACACCTTTACTAAACTTCTAACAGACATAGCGCGTTCTAAAGCAAGTTTCGATATTTAATGATTGCTAGATTTAACTGTACGTTAGTTACGTAGTCAAAGAGTTGCGTGTTTCGTATCGTTACTGGCTGTCTTGGTGCTCTGTGAGTGTACCACCTTATGTGAACTTGGAAGTACAAAACTTTGTAATGAAATATTAGTGATTAAAATTGTAATTGTACGAATATTGTATTATAATAAATGTTCACAAATTGCACTTTGTGTTTATGTACTGAGACGAGCTAGCTGCGTATCTGATTCATCTACTCATAATAACATGCTACAACCTAGTCGCATAAGATTCGTAAACGTACGTTTTAGAAATCACCTTTACGTGCAAGAATTACATTATTACATACATTTACATAAAAATGTTAACAATTAAATTCTCTCTGATTTTCATTTTATGAATGTTAACAATTACTGTATAAAAAATTAAAAAGATGACAATTATGTTCGAAAGTAAATATTTTGACATCACATAGTTTCTAAACAGTGCTATCGGACAAATGATTTCGACATGCAGAATGCAGATATAAGATTATGGACAATTTGGAATAAATAATAATAATAACATAACATAAGCTCACGCCTGTATCCCAGAAGGGGTAGGCAGAGGCGCACTAGCGAACTAGAATTCCCACATTTCGCCGAGCTTAGTTCCGTCCCAGATGTGATAGGGGGCGAGCCTATCGCCATATCGGGCACAATATAATACAATAATATTATCCCTGTAATATTACTGTCCCACTCCTGGGCACGGACCTCCTCGAATTTGGAATAGTGGAGTATTATTTGTTTGTGTTGTGTGTGTTGTTATGTATGTTTAGCACATTATTCGCACACACGGCATGGAGCACGCGGCATGCGGCATTGTGCGAACACTGCGCTCCAGGAGCATTACCCAATGTTTAGCAAGCGAAGCTCCATTTCGGCATATTAATTAATAGTTAACTTGTCTGTGTTGGATAGCGGATATTTGAGGATCGAATATTTGAATGAAAATATTTCATGCGCCGTGCTGTTGATGGGCTGTTATGTGTTTGTAACGTATGTGCTGCATGTATTGGGGAATTTGTGTGGAAGTTGAAATATGTAAACACACCTGTTTACCTGAAGGTGAGACAAAGATGCGACTAGTGCGTTCTCAGTTCGTTAAACGTATATCGCTTTCCCTACGTAAAAGGTGGCGTAAGATAATATCAGTTACGGCTAATATGACAATTTGAAAAAGAAGTTATAGTAGTTTGAACAAAAGATAATTCATTGCATGGTGTTATAGTAACATTGATTTATTGTCAAAAAATTAAGCCCGTATCCGTCTAGCGCGCAAAACAGGGATCGGCTACGAAGAGTGTATCGCAGCGACTAAATGTCGACGCCCTTGGTCAGTAAAAGCATAATTAAGTAGAGGCAATATAAACATGACCTTGCATCGACATAAGTGAACCTACTAAACGAATAAAAAGGTTAAGTCCCTCGGGAAAAATGCACGATAATTTTCTCGGAAGCACGTCGCAACAGCTGGTCCAGGGCGGCTCTAATGAAAGGCTGGTTAGTCAAACATCGGTGTTTGAAATCAGAAACATAGCGCGTCCCGCTCTCGCACCGGTACTCATTGCACTAACGACGTTATGCGTGTTGCTACTCATTCTAAATTAAGGCTACTCTATGCCTACCTACTCACATTGATTGAGAGTGTAGGCTGTGTTTACACGCGCATTCGCTCTGCATAGACGAAACCTTCGATGTGTGAAATTTATGACGTTTGTCTGGTGCGGTTGGTGGTGGTGTTGAATGTAACATTGTGTTCCCCGATCTAAAAGTGTAAACTCATAGTCGAATTGTTACAAGCTTAAACATTGCAGCTCTATTTGTTTTCTTTTAGAAACGATACAATTTTGTTGTAAGTTGTACGAGGCCTAAAAACTAAAATAAAAACGACGAAGTTTGCAACAACCAACATCATATTACCATAAACAAACATTCGATACAGAACTGCATTCAAAGTCAAAACGAAATCATGGACGACATAGGTCCCTTTATTGCGAATATCGAAAGCTAACGTGCATGTGGGCCGACTCTTTGAAAACATAAATGGATTATGTTAACGTTAGTAGTTCGGGGAAACAATTCGCTGTACGTAGATGTAACAGCGCCTTTAGCTCGCACACATGGACAGTGTCCGTGTACGCACACCACCGCCCGCATGCGGTACGAATGCACGCAAACATTAAGAGGGAATGGAGAGCATTTTGCAATTCAGATTGGTGAACATAGTCTATGGATTTATACGTATTTTGGGCACAGAATTTTTCCTTGAGTAAATATTTTTGATGCAAGACATTGAATTTTCGAAAGCTGTTCACACGGCGATTGAGCGTGTCTGTACTTTACAGTCCTTTCTTTCTACCAGTTCTTATCCCAGCTTATTGTGGGGTCGGCATAACACACTTTTTCAAGCATGTTGCAGAAAGGATTTGGCTAAGTTTTTACGACCGGCTCTCTGCATGAAGTTAACGCAGAACTTTCGCTATAATATTACACGATCTATTCCGCACCACAGTTCTTAACCCCACAAGTTTACGAGACTGTCCCGCCCACACACCCGCCACTGTAACTCCTGTAAGCTAGGATCAACAATGGCACGCATTTTACGACACCGAGCAATGAAGCTTGACGAGTCTCAGCCACCTCAGTCTTAACCCCACAAATGTTAAAGGTTGTGTTCCGGCCAACTGAGTGCTCGTGCACACTTCACACTCGGACGTGCGGACGCGGGGGCTCAGCATTACCTCAACCCAAAGACTTCTATGTATACTACTAGACTGGCTGTTCGCTACATTGAATGTGCGCACTAACTCTCTGTTAATCGAACTCAACTCACTATAGAAATCTGTTCTTTTCCTTAGCCGTAAAACGTCAAACACTCGCCGTCATGTGCCACAATTTTATTTCGAAACAGCTTGTGTAGTAAATACATAGAAGTCTTTGGCTCAACCCACAAGATTATTTTGACGAACCGTGACCTGATTAACATTATCTACGTGCGGTAACATGACAATTTACGCAAATGGCCATCGGTGAGCGTTTTATACGTGGCCGATCTCCACAGGCCACCGGCGTAGCGTAAGTGGTGGGCCGACATTGCCCTAATAGGCAGGACGGCGGCGGGATAGCGGCAGCTAATATTATAGCGTCCGATCTAGCGGAAGAGAGGCTATACCTATGAGCTACTAAGTGCATTTGGAGTGGCTATGGCCCGAATGGTCAAACGCTACTCAAGTGTAACGGCTTCTTACATTGATTTTCACCATACAATTTTGACAGATAAGGCAGCCTTAAAGGACATAAGGCGACCTTAAGTGTATTGACTTAAAACAAGGTGTGGGTTTTATCCGTTTTGAAAACAAGAAGCATTTAGCTTACTTTAACTTAATTTATTTCACTTTTGGTTATATTCGGTTATCAATCGTTGTAGATTGCGGACCGGACCTATACATTTTTGCTAAGTTTCATGGCTTTATAGCACAATGTTAAAGTCTTAAAATTTAATTTAGCATCTTAATAAAGTGACAGCACGTTTTTCTCATAGAAGGCTTAACTAAGTGAAAAAAGGTTTGATAAAAATGTTATTGACTTAAATTCACCATTAAATAAATTACACTGCAACTCAAATTGTTTATTTAAATAAAATTTTACTTTATTAGCGAAAGAACATTTCTGAAGCCATTGTGTCATAAAAATTAAAAGCTTATACTTTTTTATAACCATTAGCATTTGACATAATCTTAATCATATGAATCCATAACCCCAAATATTGGTCATTTTTGTCATTACCAGAATGTATTTATATAACAGAGTAATGACATTATGACATGTCCATAAGAGCAGACCGTGTGACTTCGCAGATCGCGGCGAAGCCTTGGCCATGTCTACGTTACCAAATCAAGTTTGGTGCTCCGTATCCCTTGGTAATTTGTTCTAATTGAAATTCAAGTCAATGACATGGCTAACGGTATCGAACATAATCAAATTTCTCGAAGCACTCCAGTGACTTCTAGTTTGTCGTATGTTGACTTTGGATGTTCCGTGACCGCTGTGGCAATTCCCATAATGTGCGAATTTGCTATAGTTATTATACCTATGTTATAACATAACGATAATATCATTACGTACCACTGCGAGAGAGTATAGATTTATGTTTTTTTTATGAGACTGGCAAACGACCAGATGGGTCACCTGATGGTAAGTAATCTCCACCGCCCAAGACACAAAAAGAATTATGGCTGCTACTACCACTACACTAGTCCATCGTTATCATTTAAGTGTGTGTTTATTATCATCCCATGTGAGTACGGGCGTTGACTCAGGTCTCCGTGTCGACACCGAATTCCTCAGACACTTCCCAGACTTACGGCCCACCAACACCTGTGTTTGCATGACAGTTTAGTCAGAATAAAAGCCACAATGGTCTTTTTGTGAGTGATAATAAACAGTGTTAATTTGGTACTCATTTCTGTACCATCATGCGGTTGTTTAGTATTTTACTCAAAAATGAACGCGCGAGCCCTCGCTCTCTATCGTGCTAATGGACGCCCGTGGAAAATTTGCGTTCATTTTCATACAGACCTTAATATGTTAGTTTTGTTAATTTATTCTTTTATGATTTTTTTATCCGAGCATAGCAAAGTGACTACGCTACATCTAATTATCGAAACGTGGAGTGCTTTTCAGAGATAATTTTTTTTTCTACCTGCCCTTATCGGCCGACTTCATCAATATAATATACCCTTGATGCACAGTTCTTTGCAAATATCCTCCGAAAAAGTGGTCTCAGGAATAAAACAAAGAAAAAGATCACAAATTCTAATTAAATCAACACAAATATAATCCTATGCACGTGTAATAAAGTAGCTTTTTAAACGAAATGAGCAAGCGTTCTTAAATTTGAATTTTGAAATTTAGAATTCCATCGGCGTCGGACTGTATGCAAAACGAGTGCTTAAGCACTCCTTTGCTGTCCCATTTTCCGAGCGTCAATTGTGCATCTAGGTAATTAATATATCGGTGATGTTACTCGATATCTCCATCAAATGTGAACCGATTTTCAAAATTCTTTTAGTGTTCGGTAGAGCTTATTTCAAGGATAGTCCCATATAAATTTGGTCACGATCGGAAAATTGGAAGTCAGTCAGTTAAGTTTTTAAACTTGTGATTATCCTACGTTAATGTGGGGTCGGCGCAACACACTTTTTCGGCATGTTGCAGAATATATTTGGTTTAATTTTTCGACCTGTGTGACGGCAACCCCCTATGAGCAATCGAGTCTCAGGCAAATTAAATGACAAAATTTGCTTTTCCCGACCTGGGTATAGAACTCCGGTCCACAGCCCATATATGCTGCCATAAGACCAAAGAGGCGATGCATTGAAGCATGTACTTTTCTAAGATTGTTGTTTAAGAAAATTTAATTTTAAGTGCCTTAAAATTAATTTGTTGTGGTCCAATTTCACTAAGACATGTACATAAGCTTATGCCTGTATCCCAGAAGGGGTAGGCAGAGGCGCACTAGCCAACTAGTACACCCAAATTTCGCCGAGCTTAGTTCCGTCCCAGATGTGATAGGGGGTGAGCCTATCGCCATATCGGGCACAAATTCCAGACTCCGGGCTGATATGGAAAAATCCAATATCACTTTGCCCGACCCGGGGATCGAACCCGAGAACTCAGGAGAGTAGCCGTATCGAAATACAACCACGCCACCGAGGCAGTCTGTTAGTTTCACTAAGACATGTAACCGCCTTTATTTAATGGCAGAGATATCGACACGATTTCTTTACGTATTTAGGATTTACGATTTATATTCATCTCTCCGGTTTCTATTATATTCTATTAAAAACATGTTCTAATGTAAACAATTGTTTATTTACATTAGAACATGTTTTTGAAGCCAACTAAATCCTGCTATCGTATAGTCATAGCGGAAGGCGGAAGACTTATCGCCCTCGAACGGGGACTCGCCGCGATTCGAGTCCTTTATTAATGTGATTACCGCCTGGTGAGTGGTGACGATTGAATACACTAACAAAAGATTTGTACAAGCCAGTCTTTTCCCAAAGACTATCAGACAACATGTTGGCTCTTACTTATTAATACTATTACGTAATGATCAATGTTTAAACCAATAATTACTTAAAAACCGCGTAAACAGTCAACAAAATATGTAACATCGGTCACCACTTTAGCGCATAAAAAACCACAGCTGTATCAACGCACCATTAAATGGTTGCGTGCACCCCATTCGAAAATCGAACTAGTTTTAACAATATCGTTTACCCGCGGATGGATAGACGCGGGCTGAAGTCCCGCGGTGGGTCGCGCTCGGCGTTCAACACTCTGCCCTCGCGGCATGAGCGTGGCTCGGCAACGCTGCAGCGGCCCGCGTCAACCGCGGACCGACGCGCGACCGCACCGCGCTGTCATCGGCCCGGCTAACAGGTTGCCAGATTTGGCACTATTTTTACGTGCGCCGTGTGACTTTAGTGATGCGACCAGACACACCTGTTGTACCCGCACTATCTGCGTTGATCGATAGCCGTGATAAAAATTTAAACGTTCCAAAATACCGATCATTGTCGATGGAAGCTGATATTTCTTTGTAACGGAAGTTGTAGTAGATTCGTTTTGTTTCGTAGTTCGGAACAAGTTGTGAATAAACAATGGTTTTACCAAAACGCGAACAAGTTTGGACAACTTTACACTCTAAAGTAGTGAACTAACTTCCCTGTACCCTTTCTCCGTACACTTCGTAGACGTCTGAATTTCTTTGAATAACTTCGAAATCAATTTTAAGTACAAAAGTAGGGACAAGTATATTATGCTATTGCAGCCACCTAACAACCAATTAGAATTGCTAACCGCCTAATCACATATTAACCGACCAGTCAAATATTTGTCATAATATATTAAGTATTCGAGCGAAATAGTATATTTATTAGCGAAACGAATTGAATGAGTAAATGAGGAATATACATAAATACTGCTTAATGACTGTATGTATATCAGCAGAAAATACAGGAAATGCGAAAACAACTGAAAGCCTCTTATGCCATGTTAACAGCGACTGACAGAAGCCTGTTTAAATTAAGTAGGTGGTGTAATGAAGCTGCTCAGAAATAATTGACAGAGAATGCACGATGACAACCAAATTCATCGACTGTCAACTATCGACACGACCCCTCACTGTGACGCGTGTAGTCCCAGCGTTGTGATTGCGAATGATCCACATTGCGCGAACACAGCAGCCAATTAAACGGTTTTTACGCGGTCGCACATTTGTGCAGAATAATGCCGGCGGTGTTAACGCGGCCGACAGTGTACACTGTCCGGCATTCTCACCCGCCGCGTCGCTCGGCGCGCCACTGTATGCACCCATGTAGGTTTTTGTGTATGCATAATAGTTTTTGCACCTAACTGTAAATCCGGCCAATTTGTCGAATATTTAACACTTGATGGCTTAAATTATTGGTATTTAATTTTGCAATTGAGTGTAAATAGGATTGTGGCGACGAGGCAATCATTGACCGGTTACACAACCGGGCGGTGCAAGACACTGAATGCGGTGTTTGCACAAAAACTTTACAACTCCTCATAACGGACCTACACTCTTTAAGGGCGTCTTATACACTACAGGCTTTACTTATAAATACATTTTCGATTAACTTTTCGCTAAGAATAGCCTGTCACTTTTTTCCTTGCGTTACATTGTATAAAAATGAAAGGGACTACTTATGGTTAAAGATAAGCAGCGCTTAAATATTTTTATAAGTAAGGGGCAACAAGTTAAACTGATAAGTGAGAATAACTTCTTCTAAATCAATATTCGAAAAACTTCTTTTGATGTTCTTATATAATTACTTAGAAACATTACATAACATAAGCTCACGCCTGTATAATAGACAGAGGTTAACTAGCAAACTAGAACACCCACATTTCGCCGAGGTTAGTTCCATCCCAGATGTTATAGGGGGCGAGCCTATCGCCATATCGGGCATTATTACTTTAGAAAATTAAGACTAAATTTCAAATGTATTTATGTTCCTTTAAGATAAAAATGCATGTTGTCGACGTAGTTTACAACCTCCGTGGCGCAGCGAGCGAGTAGCCGGCTGTGAAGCGAGAGGCTGTGGGTTCGATTTCCGCATTGAGACAAATGTTTGTGTGGCCCACAGATATTTGTTTCAAGTTTGGGTGTTGTGAGACCGTGCGTCTCTGATAGTCCCTGACACCCACGATACAGGTTATACCTAGTGTGGGATGTGTGACTGTTGGATGTATAATAATAATAATAGTTTTTACAACCGGCTATCTGCTTGACGTCAACCCCTTCTGGTACTTAACGGCTATCGTGCAATTAACACCTATTGATATTTTAATTGAATTTCCACCACTGTGTTTTACGCCCATCAAATGGGATTTCCATGAGAATTTAATTCATCATTTCAGCAATTCGAGCTGGCATATTGATGAGCATTCAACATCGCACGTTAAATTGAACCTGTTACAGACTATCGCTTTTATTATATTCTTTTTAAACGCCGTTTTCATTTGCACATGTTTCATGTTAAACGATCCGCCATAGTTTAGTTCTTATTCTTTCTTTCTTTCACCATGCTTTTATCCCACAACACATTTCATTAATGTTGCAGAAAGGATTCGACTTAGTTTTTACGACCAGTTGCCTGTTTGACGTTAACCACATTTAGAATTTCCAGCCCCGGGTAACTCAAATCAGAAAAATCTCGAAATTTAACATAGAACCTCCCGGTTCACAGCCCATATATGCTGCCACTAGTCCAAAGAACCGAATATTAGTGTTTATTTACCATTACTATTTAATCTCGTACACATAAATTCCTTATGTGTGAAGAAATGTTCCAGACTGACCTGTGGGAATCTTTGGGGGAGGCCTATATCCAGCAGTGGACGTCCTATGGCTGATAATGATGATGATGATGAAGAAATGTTACGAATCTCATTTCATTCCTTGACACTAAAGATGTGCGGTCATAGACGAGTGAACGAATGAACTAGACTATCGAATTCTATAGACTATCGATGGCGATGGGCCCATGGAACACTATAATGCTTAGCTTTTCCAAACTGTCGATTAATAAAAAATAACTTTATACTAATGAAAATAAAAAATATTTTAATATTGGTTTCTCTTTTAAACAATTAATCATGATGTGTTTCAACTTCAGTAAATATGAAATTTAATACTCGAAATAGAATAAAATTTTGATGATTTTCTTAACTAACCATCATCATCATCATGATCAGCAGATCAGGACGTCCACTGCTGAACATAGGCCTCCCCCAAAGATTTCCAGATCGACCTGTTGGAAGCGGCCTGCATCCAGCGACTTGCGACCTTTATCAAGTCGTCGGTCCACCTTATAGGTGGAAGTCCTGCACTGCGTTTGCCGTTACGTGGTCTCCACTCGAGAACTTTTCTGCCCCATCGGCTATCAGTTCTACGAGCTATGTGCCCTGCCCACTACTATTTCAACTTGCTAATCCTCTGAGGTATGTCGATGACTTTCGTTCTTCTACGGATCTCCTCATTCCTGATTTAAATTACTAAGCTGCTTCTAAATTAAGTACATATTCACGTAGATGATACGATCCAATAATGACCATCATTTGAATCAGTTGATTGTTGCGACAACGGCAGAGATTAGTTTTCAATCCTTTGAAACGAGATTTGTACGTCAGTTACATGCTGAAACTGACGATTTGACTCGTATTGCTAAATTGACCAAGTTGGTCTATATGGTATAATGAGAAGACTAATGGAGCTTCAATAGCTTTGACAACGATTTTAATTTATTGTCTAAGCATAATATTCTATTGAATCTACTCTCCTTATATGAATAACTAGTCATAAGCGTTATAACGAAAGCGGTTTAAATAATAATATTATTTTTTAAAGTCGCACTAGTGGCGATTGTGAAATAGCTACTAACATTTTTGTTCAGAACATTTTTTATTGAAATGAATCACCAACAAGGATTCCACTGATGCAAAATAATTATTACATTACAAATTATTGTGTTAGTAGTTAGTAGACTAGTACTATTATAACGAGAAAATCGCGTTTAATAATAAAGCTTACAGCTATCAAGATAACTACGGCGGTTCAATATAGCTGCGGCGATTCAAAAACTGGCTATGTAAAAAGTAACCTATACGTTATTAAAATTGCGCGGCGAAAAATAACCCCAGCTATTTTAAAGCTGCCAAGCTTTAAATAGCGACTTAAAATAACTTTGTAAAAAAAAGTCTAAGCGACATGCCTAATGACAAAAACTAGCCATCATTTCCATGGGTATGAATGACACCAAGCAATAATCGCTTGGCTCTTTGGTAATCTACACCGAAATTCCTTTCTCTTTTCCCGAAATACCGTCAATACCGTTAACGTACGTATGTACTCGAAAACAAATACCCAACAATTTGTTTATTTGATAAAAAAGCAACGTGAGTTTACGCCATGACAAATCGTTGTTAATATGAACGGTGGGTGAACGTCACATTTTTTGTGTTGCCCCAAAACAATACCTACATGAAAATGTACGATATTTTATTTTATTGGAACGGAAATAAATTATAAGTATGTATTTTACATTAATTGTTCGATTAAACCGAGTTTGAGAATATTCATTGTTATATAAATCATTGTATTTTATTGTGAGTTAAACACATTTGGGTGGTACAGCACAGCTGTAGACAGTTACAGCACGAATGGGCCGGCTCGACCGGTTTGATACCACAGAAAACTGACGTAAAGCCCGCTGTTGCGTTACATTCGGTGAGTGAGATTTCTCGCTACCCAATTTCCTTCCTCCCTTTCCCAATTCCTATTCCACTCCTTTTCGGTTGACAACACACCCATGATACATTTGTGTCATGGGTGTCTATGGGCGGTGGAGGTCACTTACCATCAGGTGACCCACCTGCTCGCTTGCCATTCACTTTTTTTAGAAGACCAAGTGGCAAACAAACTTTGCGCCATTTGACAGTCGAAAGAATTACGTCGAACTTACTCCGATACAAGACTCGGCTGAACAAGCTACTTAGAGGATTCAGTACCATGCCTACGGTGAAAGCTATCCAGTCGGATATAAATGTATCAGGTACTCTTCGATCAGCGCGCTGCGTGCTCAATCGAGGTCGACGCAAATACGTGTCCGAAAATTGTTCGTGAAAATAGGTACCCCGTTTCCAAGTCCGTAAGTTGTGCCACCTATCAATGCCAAACGAAACGATTACGTAGGCGGCCCATTCGTGAAATTGACAAATCTGTCGACCAGCTCGTGAAGCCTGACCGGTAAGTCGATGCCGATGTATGACTGTCAATAATTCGACATCACACTATGAAATCTCCTGAGAGTCCATCTTTTGGTGTATATTGATGAGTAACATAATCCCAAAGTTTTACCTCCTAGGGTAACTTGCAGCACTATTACTGATCTAGAGTTAGTCCTAAACTCTATTTATCTTAAATTTCATTTCTATGTTTAAATCGAGATATATTTAAGAGCTGCAAGTTGCAAGATAAAATGAAAGCAGCACTTTGTATTTAAAATCAATAAAACAGTAAAAGTAGACAATAAAATCAATCAAAGGCTTTGTTCATTTTATAAGAAGCTGATCAAAACAACATCCGGAAAACGATGTTTCCGCTGTTCAATAAGCCTTGTATCTAAAGCGACGGTCCCCTCTGTCACAGAATAACATAATACGAGAACCTGTTTCAAAGTGAGACATAAATGATAATATTAAACTGCAAAAGAATATTTTACTGATACGTACATTTTTAAATAAATAAGACAAGTCACACACATAGCATACCCACACTAAGATACGAGTCTTGTGTCGTAGATATCAGGAACTATGTGAGACATCCGGTCTTACAACACACATACCCGAAAAAATGTCTATGGGCCATACATTTGCCTCGGTGCGGGAATCAAACTCGCAGCATCTCGCTTCACAGCTGGCTACTCGCTCTCTGCGCCACGGAGGCTGTATGCTATTTATTTTTTTATTAATATTAATACAGGGTTCCTTAATACAGTAGTGTAATATAAATAAGTGGTTCATTTTCGTTTGTAACCTTTGTTTGTAGCTATGTTAACATCACTCTAAACTTCTCACTTTTCAAGTGCGAACGGCGATTCGCGATTAAGAAAAAAAAACACATACATACATAATAGCAGCGATAGCTCAGTTGGCAGTGGTTCCCAGAGACGGAAGTCGTAAAATCGGATCCAGCCCAAAGACCATGATCTTTGACTTTTCTAAATGTATATTTCTGCCTGCCCCTATACCATTCAATGTAGGGTTGGCGTAAACTTTTTCGGCTACAAATAAGGCTGCTTAGTGTGTATTCAGTATGAATTATCTATTATTGTTTTAACGGTAAAAGAAAACATCGTGCGAAAACTAGCATACCTGAGAATTTTTCACAATAATTTCGTATATGACGTCTACCAACTCACCAGTGTACCACTTTTAACAAGGCACTTTTGATATTAAACTTTACTCAATAGTCACACGTAGTCCGAACCGGGATATTTATCATTACAGAAACAGAAAACTGGTGTGAAGAGGCCGCTTACTGCTGCGTTTAGAAAATCTAACTTGGAGTAAAATTTCCATAACCACGAATACCAGGTTGTGTCACTGATGGCCATGAGCGCCAGTAACTACTTGCGAAGGTGGATCATTAGAGCTCTATCTATCTCTTTGCTCGTGTATCTCTGGTCCGCTTTATTAATGACTTCTACCAATTAATATAATTATCAGTAATCTTAATCCGTGCTAATACATACATTTCTTTGAAACACTTTGTTGAATAATGTTCGTAATACTTTCCCAGGAAATTTATAAACATAAAACAAAACGAACATTATATCCAAGTTCATGAATATTAATGTTATAATATTTAATATCCGTATCCGCGAAGTTATTCGCTCTAAAATAACAATATATTTATATACATAGTATCTGTTTGTATGTGTATTATATTATCAAAACTAAGTAGGTGTACAAGATAGTTTATTAAAATAACAATAACTAACGACTATGTTTTGGATTTAAATATTGACTTCTAACTATAATATTATTATTAACCTAAGCCCTAAACTAGTATTTTAAAGACATTTTTTTTTGTAATGGAAAAATTTATAAACTTTTGGACCTAGCGTAAAAAAATATTTCGGTCAAAATAAAGCGAATTAATTATTAGCGCGTAACATAGACTACGTTTTATTTATTTACTAGTTTTAATATTTTATGCACACTTTTGAATTTATTACTTTTTATACCTCTAGTTTGTACGCAAATTAAACCATAGATCCAAATACGAAATTATTCTATAGACTTCCAATATAGCAAACCAACCGATGTTATCCCAACAGAATGGAGACATTAATAAAATTTGTAAAGTATATTGTCTAAACCAAAACCCCGTGAGGTAACTAGTGAAGCATATTTATTTAACTAAATCATGATAATGAGAACAGCGCCTTAATAACATGTTGCGTGTAAAATATACCGATAACAAAAAAAATACACATAGAAAAATGAAACGATCAAAGAGATTTTATTGTTCGTCGAAAAAAATTATAACGCGGTTTTATATGAATTATTAACTATCTTTAATTAATAATTCATACACGTTAATAACGCGCCGGCTGGAAAGTTATTTTAATAGTTTTTCTTTTGTTTTCGTGCGGCGGCATTCCGTGGCACCGATGTTTACGTATGCATGCGAGGATGATTTTAATGTGTCGCTAATAATTGTTTCATCACCAAATATTCTTTCATTGAAATAAAACTATTTTTACGGATTCTATCACGATTAGGTTTCAATTTTTATTCCCGACGTTTCGAAGGCTTTGCAGTCTTCGTTATCACGGGTCAGACTGAAACGTCGGGAAAAAATAAAACCTAATCGCGATAGAATCCGTAACAATAGTTTTATTTCAATGTATAACATTCGCGTAAACTTAAGAAATCAGCAAATATTCTTTCTTTATTAGCTATTTAGCTCGGCGAAATGTGGGTGTTCTATTTCGCTAGTGCACCTCTGCCTACTCCTTCGGGGATACAAACGTGAGTTTATGTTTTATGATGTTACTTGTTCTTAGCCCATTACCGTCCTGAGGCTTCGGGTTCGATCCCTGGGTCAGGCACAGTGATATTGGATTTTTCCGCAGCATATCAGCCCGGAGTCTGGAATTTGTGCCCGTTATGGTGATAGGCCCCCTATCACATCAGGGGCGGAACTAAGCTCGGCGAAATGTGGGTGTACTAGTTCGCTAGTGCACCTCTGCGTACCCTTAGGTTTTCTTATTTAAAATGTGTTTTTTTTTTAGAAAATAATAAAAAGTTTATTACACGCTTGATACGTTTTCTAAGTTTAATATCTCTTTAGTCGGTATCCACATGACAAGTTTTAAGATTTAAGTCCATATATTTTTAGTACTTTACGTCAATATTTGAATTCTTTACGGCAACAAAGCTGGTTTGATTGCCGACCACCCAGAACTCTTTTCCCGCAAATATTTGTCGCCGCTGAATATTCAACTATAGCCTGACTGCGCTATCTAGAGCTTTTCAATCCGTTTTTATTTTTATGGCGTAGACTTAACTTTTATACTCTTTTTTTCTTTCTACTTGCCCTTATCCCACCTTAATGTGGGGTCGGCGCAACACACTTTTTCAAGCATTTTCAGCCGGCCGGCTCAGTAAAGACTTAACTTTTATATGAAAGACTAAAAAATATGCTTACGTTCAGCCAATATTTCAACAAAGTATAAGAAATAAACAGTATGCTATATAGTACTTAAAACAGATAAATAATATTTACAATATTTTGAAGATGATTTCTAGCTTTGAAAAGTAATACTAGTAATTGGGTCACGAAATTGTGTTCGGACATAAAATCCACATAATTCTAATCTTATATACAATACAGCCAGAATTCACTCAACACTCAATAGATACATGCACCACGATGTTTCCATAGCCCGAGAGAAGCAATTTGTTTTTGAAGTGGGCATGTGTATTGTTATCATCAACTTACATTAGACTAACGTAAACTTCAGTCGATGACCTATGTTTTAGAAATAGTCCTCTCAATATGTAATGGGGATGCATGGCTTTCATGCAATCAATTCAAATTTCCGTCAATCTTTCTTTCTATCTGTACTTATTCCACTTTAATGCCGGGTCGGCGCTTTTTAAAGCATGTCGCAGAAACGATTTGGTGCAGTTTTTACGACTGGCTACCTGCCTAACATCAACCCCCTCTGGATGTACTTGTCTCGGGCAGTCTGATGCAAGCTAAACCCGTTTTTTTCTGCAGCATACGTGGAAAGACGTGTTAGGTTGACCGGCGAGTGGGGTAGAATAAGGGATAGTGCCTAAGGTTAATGTATAAAAATTTACGTAATGTGCTTTTAAAATTTCGCAGTACCTACTCAAAATATGTCATACTATTATATTATGTTATATTTTTTCTTAAAGAACTAACCAGGAGGGCGAATTTCGTGTATTTGGTATTCGAAAAAGATCGAAAATATATTTGAATTCTAAGGGCGACTTGCAGCGCTATTTTTAATCTAGAGTTAAACCTTAACTCGATTAATCCTACAGCTCCCTCCTACCTTTAAATCGAGATTTAGGATAACTAGAGTTTTATTGCAGAGCTGCAAGTGGCCCTAAATAACGCCCTAGAATTGGACGGACGTCGATTACATATTTGAATTAATCAATACAGAATGAATAATCATATTAGTACGAGATTAATAATCGCAACACTGAATTACGGACCATATAAATATGACAGAATGTTAAACGTCGTGAATGTCAAACAAGACATAAAATAACACGTGTAGCGCTGTCTATTAGGTCTTTTATTACCTTGTCTATCGCAGTGACATCTTATAATATTATAATGAATGCTTGACAAGACGGTATTTAACATACGACTAATTTATAGCATTCCTTATAGAATTTCTATTAACACAACTGTTGATATAATGTTCAATGTTTTATAAGCATTTTAGTTACATCTAGCATATGCTCTGATTTAGATTATTCCGCTATAATAAATCATAATGTGATCGTCAAAATTAACTCATTTTTCGATCTTATATAAATTAAATAACACCCAAGTCAAAACCCCACAGTAAGATACGAGTCAGGAACTACGACACACTTTTAGTCTCACCACACCCAGACCAGAAACAAATATCTGAGGGCCACCGAAACATTCGTCTCGACAGTCCGTACCATTTCCAACTAAGCTATCGCTGCTTATTACTTATTTATACTACTACTAAGTAGTTTTTAAAATCGGATCATATTCACGCTTCCTAATTAATTAGCCTATTGTATTTTTTTACTGTGTACTTAAAAGTGCCAATTTTTGAATCACTATTCACTATATTTACTCTATTAAGAATGCCTTAAAATATACGTTTATCATCACGGGAACATATTATTATGTTGGCTCGTACCTAGATTTTAAGGATAGTTAAATATTACCTAGAGGTATATTAAAATTCTAAATTCACACACACAATGCTATGTTATGTAAATTCATCCAGGACTCGGATCAATTTAGTGGTTGAATTTTTCCCATAAACATCGACATTCGTTAAAAATAAGAAATAAACTCATTAATAAATTGTATATAAGTGAACTGTCTGGAAAAAGGTTTAAATAACTTGAGCTTTTCACGTATTAGGGTTTCACTTTTTTAAAAGTTGCATAGATATTGATTTCGTTCTAAAGTTCCATGAAAAGCTCTTAAAGACAAAAAACAAACCAGATGACGAATAAAGCCATAATCGATCAATCGGGCATATTAAACGGCACGGTGGCAGTGTGGTAGTGTGGCAGTAACAGAGTGGTGCCGGCTCGCGGTCCGCGACTCGCGACTCGCGGCTCAGGGCGCGTTCCGGCGAGTAATTTTCTAAAATAATCGCTCACCACCCTACGCATTACAGTCTGGACGTCCCGCGCACCGCGTCCCTGTTAGGGGGCCATCGTTATCGACCAAAATTTTTATTATGCATATTTTTTAATTTTATTTTTTGTTTCGCTCGCACCCCAGCTCGGAGACTCTGGCTTTAAATCAATACCAGCTGCATGTTCGTAGTGCTTTATTTTAGTGTCGTGCGTTTTTGGCGGCTGTTTCACCTTGTGCCAGCGCCTGGCCTGCGATCGTCGTCTAATGGATGCCTCTTTTGCAATGCTTTTTGTTTATGGGCCTAATGCACTGTTGTTTTTTAGCTCTATACGGAATACCGACGGTTCGGGCGAATTTCTAGTTTATGGTACTGACCGAGATGTCGGTGTTTATTTGCATTGCATTTTATGGAAGCTAATCATGCGTTATTACCAACTTTTGTAAAATAAACACACACATGTAAAGTAGGAACCAGATATACATAGAAATAAAATTATATCTAAGAGAGTCTTTCAATTTCGTCTAATAAGTACGTTCCTGTTGTTCACTATTTAAGTTTATCTAATTATGAACTTATTTTTTTCTGAATCAGGCTTTGTCCATAAGGCTCGGATTATTAAATGCGTAAAAATAGCTAAAGCACGAATAGGGTAATGTTGTCACTGTCTGTTTTTGTAATTAAAGGTAAACTACGAATCGTTTTTGAGTACGCGCATTGAATTGACGTTTGACAAGCCACACCTCCGCAATAGGAGAGGCATTCAGAATATAAAATCACTTTTCCATCGTGGGTTTCTTTTTCGCTTCGTGCGCACTCATCAAACTCTTCATCCGACGGCGGCGATTCCCAAATTCTTTTTATTCTTACCATAGCAGATTACTCTTTTGATACCATCTTCGTAAGGGAAAATCTTTGTGCAATTTTTTTGCATTGATGCGCATTGGTTTTTGACTTTAGTTAAGTATTGATGGTTGCCCCAGATTTCATTTTGCCTCCTCCTTTGACGAAAGGAGTATATATTGATTTCTTAAGTTTACGCGAATGCTATTCATTGAAATAAAATTACTTTTACGGATTTTATCACGATTTGGTTTTAATTTTTATTCCCGACGTTTCGAAGGCTTTGCAGTCTTCGTGGTCACGGGTTGGACTGAGATGTCATTTGTCCAAAAATGTTAGTATTACAAAATCTACCTTCATTTTAGAATTATACAGATTTTTAAAAAGTTAACCGTTTATGTTTATGTTTATGTTTTTTTTTTTAAATCTGTATAATTCTAAAATGAAGGTAGATTTTGTAATACTAACATTTTTGGACAAATGACATCTCAGTCCAACCCGTGACCACGAAGACTGCAAAGCCTTCGAAACGTCGGGAATAAAAATTAAATCGTGATAAAATCCGTAAAAGTAATTTTATTTAAATGAAAGGAGTATAGTTCCCTTATACGTAAGGGTGTGCTTTACGATCGAATTTTTGTTAGACTAATGAAAATGATTTTGCTAATATGAACATAACATAACATAAGCTCACGCCTGTATCCCCGAAGGGGTAGGCAGAGGCGCACTAGCGAACTAGAACACCCACATTTCGCCGAGCTTACTTCCGTCCCAGATGTGATAGGGGGCGAGCCTATCGCCATATCGGGCACAAATTCCAGACTCCGGGCTGATATGGAAAAATCCAATATCACTTTGCCCGACCCGGGGATCGAACCCGAGACCTCAGAACCGTAGTCGTACCGAAATACCACCACGCCACCGAGGCAGTTGCGAATATTATTATTTTCGAAATACTTATTCTTATATGGAACTTGTTCTTTCGAAATCGTTATGGCATAGTTGATCGCTCACTGAGCAAGAGAGAAAACATTAAGATTCATTAATTGAATATGCATAAAATTAGCAACCTCGTCATTAAAGTCCGTTTGTGATTATATTAATGCTCCAATAGATCAGCAAGCCGTCCAAACTCAATCCATTAAGCGGACAAGAGTCTTCGCCAGTTAACAAATTACACACAACGTCAAAGCAAGAGGAAGCGAAAACCGCCATCGTTACGTAAACGCGTAATCACCGCGTGGGCATTATCCGCCACCTTTATTTTGAAGTAACCAGTTAATGGGGACGTCCGCGCCTTGTTCCCGTCACGGAACGGTCGAGAATTGTAACTTCATGCGGAATTGACCGAATGACGCTAACATTGTGAGGAAGCAAGCTCTTTTTTCTTATAAGAGTACTGCTGTATTAAAGATCATTTCCTTGCGAACCCGTATGGCTGTATGGGGTAATAGCGATATAATAAAAAGTAGCTTCATCTGCTTTTCCATTAGGTACATAAAAACTAACTGCCTCGTCGGCGTGGTTGTATTTCGGTACGACTACCGTCCTGAGTTCTCGGGTTCGGTCCCCGGGTCGGGTAAAGGATATAATTGGCTTTTTCATATCAGTCCAAAGTCTGGAATTTGTGCCCGATATGGCGATAGGAAATCTTTGGGCGAGGCCTATGTTCAGCCGTGGACGTCCTATGGCTGATGCTATTGATGTTGATGATGATGATGATAGGCTCGCGCCTATCACATCTGGGACGGAACTAAGCTCGATGAAATGAGGGTGTTCTAGTTCCATAGTGCACCTCTGCTTACCCCTTCGGGGGTACAGGCGTGAGCTTATGTTTTGTTGTGCTACATAAAAACCAACATATGTTTTTCTTGTTTTCTTGTAGTGCCTGTCCAATTAATGGAAGCTGGCAGTCATTCAGCATTTTTATCCTTCTCCTTTGCAAAGCGAAATAGATTGTGCCATATAACAATCGTTTAGGAATATGAGAATCACTTATATAAGATTTTTCAGAAGCCATGTGGGTTCTAGTGTGGCGGACTAAAGGCTTCATTGCATTTCACGAGGAGGAACGTAACTAGTAATAGGACTGCGTGTTAGTTAGTATTCTTATGAGTCTTAGGCTGAGATCTATAGAGCGTTAAAATAAACCTATTTTTACGGATTCTACCACGATTTGTTTTAATTTTTTATTTTTATGCCCGATGACGTTTCGAAGGCTTTGCAGTCTTCGTGGTCACGGGTATTTCAATGTATAACACTCGCGTAAACTTAAGAAATCAGTATCTATAGAGCGAAATTCGACTAAGTCTAAGTCAAAGAAATGAACCCAGTGAGGGTAAGTAAGTAAGTAAGAGTGTACAAGAAAACTTTTAAAGTTAGATTTTTAATTTCTAAATCCTTTCAGAGATCATTTCTTTGACTTAGACTTAGTCGAAGTTCGCTCTATAATTCTCAGAGCCTCGTTCACCAACTCCAAGTAAAGTGTTGATTAGTTACTTTCTGACTAGCGTTAATTGACAAGTAAGAGTTCCGAGTAACTTCTGTTAATTTCACAAGCAAAATTACAGCTCTGAGTAGCAACTTGCTGGTTAAGTGAATGATATCACAAATGCTGCGTCCCATTCGTTCAATATTACGTCAAAAGTATCTTATTTTGGCAAAAAAACACTCGTGACTCGTCCCGGGTGCGCACCACATGACACAAAAACCTACCGGACCCTTTTTTTTGCTATATAAATAGTTACACAGGTACTAAATCGTGTGTCCATAAGGTCGAGTTTTGCGTGACCCCCTCCGGACATCGGTGTTCGCTTCGCCCGAATTACAGTTTGTTTTTGTTGAAACTACTTGTTTTTTAAATGAAAGGCTATTTTACAGTTAACACGTTCGTTTAAAACGTTAAACATCGTTATTAAGGTATGACTACTATATTTTGATTTTATAGTTTATTTAACTACGATAAAATGTACAATTAACTGCCTACCCTAAACTTTAACCGTCAAGTAAACGCGCTACTTGGCAGACGACGTGGCAAGTAGCTTACTGGCCAGTTTAATCATAAGATGCATGCTACTCGAACGTCGTGAAATTCACACGTGCAGTTACGGGTGACTTTAACTGACGATTAGCCTACTTGACACTTTACTCGAGGGTGGTGAACGAGGCCCTCAGCCTTATAGTCAGTATCAGTAACTTTATAAATATTTAGTTTTTTAAGAATTTTATCGCACACAAGACTGTCTCTTTTTCTGTCTCTCCTGTCTTCTGTCTGGGTCGCGTGCCTCGAAACGCACCTTAACAGTAAGTCGTCGTGTAACAGAGCATTAACCCTTTTCGCAAGCACCGAGACTGTTTATTAGAGAAAAAAGCGATCCCAGGAGCCATCCTTTAGGGTCCAATAGCAGTATTGTTGGGTTGTCCACAAAGATCTGTAAAGCTTTGACAGCGATTGTAAGCCAACTTAACTATTTAGATATTGTGAAGGGATTAAGGTTTCTTCTTCATGAACGAATTTATAGCGAAGTTTGCGAACAAAAATCATATATACATATATAAGTCCACGCTTGTATCCCCGAAGGGGTAGGGGTAGGTAAAGGCGCAGCGAACTAGAACACTTTTTCCCGAGCTTATTCCCGTTCCATATGTGATAGGAGGCGAACCTATCACCACATCGGGCACGGAAACAAGACTCCGGGCGTATACTGAATTGAAAAAATCACTGCCCTTCCTGGGGACCAAACCCGAAACCTCAGGACGATAGTCATACCGAAATACAACCACGCCACCGAGACAGTCTTGAGCAAATGATTACTTAGTAATTATGCTAAGGCAAAGATTTTGATCAATGTTTTTTTGCGATTGATATGTAATTTCTTACGCTTCAGTACGTTTAAGAGGGGAATAATTATTTTTTCAAAACAAATCTCGATCCAAATATCGACAGTTTTTTTAAGCTTAATGTGTCCTTGAAAGTCGTTTAATATAGTGGAAACAGGTAGAGTAAAACAAATAAAAGCTTGTAAAAAATATTTTGCTCATGTGACTTCAACATTACATTCTTTGAACTTCGATAACAAAGCAATAAAAGTGACATATTATGTCATTGGATATAAAGAGAATAAAACGATCATATAACAAGTAAAAGCGCAATAAAGGATTGCAAATAACCGAAGATTATGAATAATTGACAGGGCAGTCAGAATCGCAAGATTATTTTCTTTAAAATATAGCTTTCTATTGCCTACCGTTAAAGATAATTTCATAATAACAATGGTGCAACGATTTTTACTTTTATATTATTTAAATGCATACAGACAGTAATGCACGTCGATTTATAAATTCCATGATAGATTGTGAAATATACCTCTATAAACAGTGGCCTGAGCAGGAAAATTTCTGACAATCGTAAATGTATTCGAGTTCGCTGCGTACTGATGACATTTCATTAATATTTCATACAAATTTCAGAGATGCGCATTGAACTCGAATACATTTACGAGAGTTAGAAATTTTCCTGCTCGGGCCGCTGGTCGATGTACATATATCCGATGTCATAGTTTTTTTTTTATAAATTCAGTACGCGAGTACTCACTGAAAATGTATAAAATGCTACCCAAAGACATTCAACAGTATGTAAACGGGACAACAGCACAAAACTTGTGATCCAAAAGTTATGACCTAGTCGTCATAAGTCGCTCAGTTTATTTGAAATATACGCGCGCCAGGTCGGCCAGCGAAATAATATTTAGAAAATTAACTTATCTTACGTGTTTCTTAACCATTAACAAAATATTCTAGGGTGTAAATTGTAATAATCGCCCTCGCATTGGTATAAGTAGTTGATGGTGGTACTGAAGTTTGAGATCAATTTTTTTGTATAGAAATTTGCTTGATAACACCTCTTTAGTTAGTAATATTAAATGTCTTTGATGCTGCCATATTTTCTAACAGTTATTTTGCTGATCCGTTAGTTCGTGCAATGTTAATCAACGTAAACACTATCCTTCTTTATCTATAATTTGATCGAATTATATAAAAGTAGTTAACTAGTTTAAAATTATCAAAAATGTTTCGGTTATGGTTCCAAATAATACCTTTGATAACTGCCAAAGACATTTTCATTTAAATTCGGAGTCTGCAATTAACCAATAAACAATGTGACGCGATACGATACGATGTTAGCCAACTAGCCCAATGTCGCAGTCAACGTAGCAATTACATAATACATTATTCACACGAATGAAGGAAATCAAAGCACATATTTTGAACATAATAACCGCCGGCTGGTAACTAATTGAACTTCTTGTAATTTGCTTTATTGTCCTAGTGGCTGCATGAATGTACATTGAAATTCGGAAGACAATTTGTGTTTGAGTTTTCCATTCGATTATATCACACAGATTTTTTTAATCGGGTGTGCTGCTCACCTGATTGTAAGCAATACGACCCATAGTATCCGTACACGGAATAACAAATCACTAAGCCACCCTAAGGCTGAGATCTATAGAGCGAACTTCGACTAAGTCTGAGTCAAAGAAACGAATTCAGTGAGGTTTTGGACTAGGATACCAAACCAGACCTCAGCTTAAGACATGCTGATATATCCTGACATGCGTATAATATCCTAATAGCAAACTAACACTGTTTGTACAGCACTGCGTGGCGGTAAAAATGGATACGTTGAGATAGTACCTCCCAAAACGAACCGAACAAACGACTCTTGCACGTGAGAGTTCAATAGGACTCTAGGATTCTAGAACCAGTAGTAACTGATGCCCAGTAACCGAATTTCACACATGACGAAATACTGAAAACGTACCCAATGAAGGGCAGTGGCGTGCAGTCTATACAGACAAAAAGGCACTGTCTACCCTGACAATTTGCTATTGAGATAGAAAAATAATAAAATCATATTTTAAATCGACTCAGAGATAATAAGAACAGCGATGGTAATGTAAATGTTGAAGAAAAAGATTTTTGCATGTTTTTGTATACCGTGATCAGAATGCCTGTGCACGTCACTGATGAAGGAGCACAAGCATAGCGAAATGTGGGTGCAATAATTGCCTACATCTTGGTCTATATATCTATGTCTGTGGCCTATTCCAAGTATGAGATTCCAAATTTAAAATAGTGATTTTAAATGAAACAAAAGCGAATTGAGGAAATCCGTATCCGCGTAGGAAGTGAACAAAGAGGCTAAGCCCTTATTCGGACGAGAGCTTTTTTTTAAAAAAATGCGTTGAGTTATAGTATAGTATAGAGGTATAGTTCATACACAGACGTTTTTAAAACGCGGCGTTTCTTAAACGCCGGGATTTAGGCAGTATGTAGAATATATATTATTAGAAACAACACAATAATGATTTTCAACCATTCGCATGAAGGGACATGTTGAGACACTTTTTTAACGAGCGTTGAAAAAGCCCTCGTGCGACTGAGGCCTAACAAAAGAAAAGTTCGTTCCGTATACGTTTACGTATGTATATGTCAGTGAAACGTATAATCAAGTCTAAATATGTCGTTCATAGGTTAGGTACCGCCCATAACCAGACTATCACACTAATTAGGAATAGAATAACATTTTATATAACAAATATTTAATATTCGTATATTCAATGTTTTATATACCACACCCTAAAAGTCACACACATACAAGCAACCCTATAGGATTAACCTATATCAGTTACCACAAGGGACTTATAGTGCCACATAACCTAGTATTAGTAACAAAGCATGTAATACATATTCTTAAAGTACGCTATATGTATAAGGACAGAGTTTATAATATCGCACTACATGACTGCTGTGTGGGAGTCCCTATAATAATGTTATTATTTTCAATAACTTGGAGTACACAACTTGTAACAGTAAATATCGTATGTATTAAGGACGTTAAACAGTACGTAGACACGACAACAATATGAAATTTATGATCCAAAAGTTGTGACCTCGTGGTCATAAGTCACTCAGTCGTATTTGAAACATACGCGCGCAAGGTAGTGCCGGCGTAGTAATGTTTAGACAATAGTCCTCGCATTGTAATAAGTGGTAGATGGCGTTACTGACGTTTGAGATTGTGGGGACTGTTTGATATATCAGCATTTTGTAACGAACGCTTTCGCGACACAGTACCACATCGCATCGCGCACATCAGTCACCTCGGTAATGTAGTCCGTAATACATGTATGAGATACTTAATGTTTGTAAGGCTACCCATATATGTACTTAATACATTTCGAATTGACTTTTATGAATATACTTTACAGATTTTTTTTATGGAATCTTGCTTGATAGTCTCTATAGCCAGTAATTATTAAATCTCTTTGGAGAGCATAAACAAAAACAATGGTTTATTTTAACTGCTTCTTTAGCATAGTGGTATTGCGTACGCGATACAATACAACTATCGTCTTGAGGTCTTGGGTGCAATTCCCGGGCGGGCAAAATAATGTTATTTTTTCTATTCAATATCAGCCCGGAATCTGGAATTTGTGCCCGATATAAGCTCGCCCCCTATCACATTTGGCTCGGCGAGATATGTGTTCTAGTTTTCTAATTCGCATATGCCTACCCCTTCGGGAATACAGTCGTGAGTGTATGTATGAACATAAGTCGCGCCTTATTCATCATTCAAACAATAAAATAACAAACACAGTCATAGTCTCACGGTAACGGGTAATTTTTTGTTTCTACGTAGAGCCTTAATAACGGCCATAGGGTTTGTTGTTTGAATTAAACAGAACAACTACGTTATCCTAGTTTTTTCACTTTGTTACGAACTCGTTTCAGACACTTTTATTTGCATTGGAGTTGCGCGTTTGAACTTTATTAACTTTTTTAATGGAAATGTCACTAGCGCCATGAACAAACAGGTGACGGGTAAAATCATGAGAATTAAAGTTCATCAAGATGCGTTTATGATTACAATGTATACGACAGTTATTTTCTATAAACGTATGCTTTTTGTAATTTCAGAAAACAATTATAAGATAACTGACTAAGAATCGTTCAGCACGATTTTTTTTTATAATGTGATTATAATAAATTATTACATAAAAGGTATGTCAAGATGTGAACAGTTTGTAATATAATAAAAGTTTAAAACAAAAACAATGTCAAAAGCTGACTCGCGATGCGTGTGATTGTTCTTTTCAACCGACCTCAAAAAAGGAGAAGGTCTTCAATTCGTCTGTATTTTTTTAAATGTAAGATACGCGATATCACCGCCAAATTTTTAAAATTTGTGTTTGATAGAGCTGACAAGATTGGTCCCATATTTTGGTCACGATCGGATAAATTTTGAATTCGGTCCGTTAAGTTTTTATTTTAATGACTATTCAAATTAAGTTTAGGACCAGTAAGGGGTCCACCAGTTCCACAAGCAGCAGCTGGAATTTTGATAATTACACCTACCGAATACCAATACCGGCTAGATGGACCGACGACGTGATAAAGGTTGCAGGAAGTCGCTGGATGCAGGCCGCTTCCAACAGGTCGATCTGGAAATGTTTGGGGCAATCTATATCTAGCAGTGAACGTCCTGTGGTTGATGATGATGATAAATACGATAAGCGAGGCTTAAATCGAAATAGGAGAAATCTGATAATTGCATCTTCAAATAAAATATTCTGTTGAGCGAAATTAATAATTTTCTTGAAAGAAATAACGTATGCTTTCGTATTATGTAGATACCAACAATTATTTATTGCTGCGAACACGATCAGGTATAACGAGATAAACCTTAAATTCAATTACACTCGATGCTAATGGAATTAATTGCAGCAGTAATATTTTGTTATGCTTTTTTGTAACAAATTATTGGCATTCATGCAGGCTATTGTTAACTAACCTTAGTTTTTACTGCGTAACTATCATGATAGTTTTGTCAGTTATGTTGAATTAGTTGTCGCCCGCGACTTCGTTTGCGTGCAGAATTATTCTATCCAGAAATACGGGAACTGTAAATTCTTCCGCGGTAAAAATTGTCTATGTGCTATTCCAGCCTATGGTCTATCTCTATAAAAAAATTCATCCAGATCGGTTCAGCCGTTCTGGCGTAATTGAGTAAGAAACATCCATCCAAACTTAGATTAGTATAGATTAATATGGATTTTGATATAGCTTTATCAACACAAACTTTATTTTTTGAATCTGCATGAAGGTTAAAATAAATTCATTTCATACAACCAAAAAAAAAGAGAGAAGAAACATGGTCCCGCATCTCTATTATTTCTAATCTGCATTATATTCTCCAATTATGTATTAATATTTCAACTATTTGCTATTTATATTTTTTGGCACATAAATCACATGTTCTTTAATAATTTGACAGCATTTTAAGATTTATTAGCCCCTTAATTCGCTCAAACTTTACTTTTATGGACCAAAACATGTCGAAATTCGACGCATGATTAAACAATAATCATAAATTTGCAAAACAGTACCCTAATATCGGTGACCTATATAATGGACCCTCACGCATTTTTTATGCAAAAATAATCAATAATGCCAACATAATGCAGCGCGAGTCAGCTGTTGCGGGGACTCTGAGCTCGTCGCCTGCGCAGTGTCACAAAATTAGGTCTCCGCGCATAAATATGGCCGACCCACGGTTGCGGCCCATTGTACGCATCACAATTAAAGTCACCCTTTTCGTTAAAATCATGTGTACATCCCTTGTGTGTTTAGATTAGCTTATTGATAATGCTTTTGTTAGTCGCAGATTTTCTAAATAGTGGGCCGAGAAGTACCAAAATTAAGGTTTTGATTTCCTAATTAATATATAACCCGTTTATTGCTTGATAACGACATATTGTTTTATGAAAAATGTATATGACTGCCTCGGTGGTGTGGTGATATTTCGGTACGACTACCGTTCTGAGGTATCGTGTTCGATATTCGATATCGGTATCGGATTTTGCCATATCAGCCCGGAGTCTGGAATTTGTGCCCGATATGGCGATAGGCTCTCCCCCTATCACATCTAGGACGGAACTAAGCTCAGCGAAATGTGGGTGTTCTAGTTGGCTAGTGCGCCTCTGCCAGCCCCTTCGGGGATACAGGCGTGAGCTTATGTTATGTTATGTGTCTAAAATGTATTGCATATTTTAATTCAACTTTACAGTTTGCTTATTTATATGAAAAATAAACTTGTGTATTTATTATTGCACTTCAGAAATAACTCATGTCGTATTTTAAGATTTTTTACACATAATAAAATTGTATAAGCTGTCACGCGAGGCTAGTTTTTTCAGGTAAAGTTTGCTGATTGATATTTGCAATCAATAGGGACCGGTGTTTTGATAAAAACTTCGTTCATTAGCGAGCTGCATGCGAAGACATTCTACTGCTACTTGTGTATCATTCATTAATCAACAAAGGGCAAAAAATCTAATGCACTTAGTCAATAGTTACAGAGATGTGTTTATTTTGCAAATTCAATTAAAAATCTGACTGTAAATGTGTATTATACTAAGCCTTATGGAGCTTTCGCGATAAAGATGTTTTTCCTTAATATTTTATTCATGTGGAAATGTATTAATTCGCATAGTATTTAGCGTTGTACTAATTAAGGGTAATAATATTCTTAAATATATCCACGTATTATATCGAACAGTAAGTTTAATGTTTGGCACAGTTTCTCTTAAACATCCCTAATTGGTACGTAAAACTAACTATAAACTCCAATTATACATTATTATATTCATCGTCTAATTAACAACGTATAGTTCGGTCCTGGTGTACCGATATTTTATTATATGTAATTATTATAGTTCCATGCCAACGATACCGTGTTTTAAAAAACAATTAATTGGGAATCATTAACCTAATTACACTAATAGAGTAATTAAATATGGATCCGAGTTGGTTCAATTTTATATTAATGCGTATGACTTCAGTCTTTGGAATGGAAATAAGTAGGTGATGATTTATAATGATCATAGCATACTGGCAACTGAATCAGTGCTTATTATTAGGATGAAAACTTTATACGAAATTCACCTCAATTAAAACGACTTTAAGATAAAAAAATTCAAAATGAGAAAATGAATACGTATCCTATTACTTTTAATTTACGACTCCTTTTTCATTGAATACAACATGTTCTATACGTTAATATAACGCTAAATCTCGCAATCCGTTAAAACATAGAGAAACTTATTTTAACATCACTCGAGAGCCGGGAGCTAACTAGCTTTATTTAAACGCGCACCGCGGGATACATGAAAACACCACATGAAAAACTCAGCACTCGTATGAAACGACACCTCACAAAGAATACGGCGTGAAGATACACCGGTTGTAGTGCCTTAATTACGTCATTTCTATGTTAATCACATTTAAATACGAGGTTACAACACGCCGACGGCGCGGCCCGGTTGAAAAGGCCCTCTCATTAAATTAGTCCAGTGGTTGGAGCACTATAGCTTCACTTAACTTACGCCCCGATTGACGCAAGTGTGAAACTCGCTCTCTCGAGCCGCGCCGTATGAATTGCCGAACACTGCCTGAATGCGTTCTATAGAGGTAATAAACGCGGTGAGGGTTACGCCTGGTACTTTTTGCACCCACCACAGCAGCACGGTTGACGACGCTTCGGACAGTTCCATCAATTATTTGCGTATACTTGACAATGACGATTCGGTTCCGAGCCTAGCTGTCCCCCACAGTACTGAGTTGGTCATTGCTAGTCGCAACACAACATGACGATGAATGGTGTGTATAAGTATTTGCGTCCAATCAATAGTGTAATTTAGATAAGTTTCAGAAGCGTAAGATCCATCTATACATATACATAAAATTGGAGTGTTTGTTTGTAATATTGAAATAACCGTTTTTTACTACATATCTATAAATATATGTGTATAGGGTATATACACCAAAATAACATTTTTTTAAATTTTTGTCTGTCTGTCTGTTTGTTCCGGCTAATATCTGAAATGGCTGGACCGATTTTGACAGGACTTTTATTGGCAGGTAGCTGATGTAATAAGGAGTAACTAAGGCTACGTTTATTTTAGACATAGTAAAAAAAACTAAAAATTAAAAAATCGACTGTTAGGCGGAACGAAGTTCGCCGGGTCAACTAGTATAATATAAATTCTACCATTGTGAACTTGTCAAGTACTAAATAGGCCTATGTGCACCAATCAAAGCAATTGGTACCGAATTACCCCTTTGAAAATTATCACTTTTCACCCCTGATGTTCGCACGGATTTTTTCGCCGACATGACAGTCTAAAATGTTAACACAACTACATAATATTATTATTTTATTTCAATGTATAATATTCGCGTAAACTTAAGAAATCAGTACAACTACATAATTTCACATTGTGAAATGTCAAGAGAATGAGTAATGATTATGTCTTAAATAAGTTAAATAACATACAAAAACGAGTGATTACCGTATTATGTATGTTAGATAGATGTGGCGAAAGGGAGACAAGCCAGAGACAAGCAAAAGAGTGAGTGCTTAATGCATGTCGCGGCTTGACGAATGCGATGTTAGCGATAGTTTTGACATCTAGAAAGCCTTTCAAAGAATAATATAACACCTTTATAATCTTATTAGTTTGACATAATATACTTCTCCGACCTTCTTTAGAATCTTCCGAACAAGATTTCAATTACAAAAGTATTTAGATGCATTTTTAATGTAAATCTTTCAAATATATATATTGAAAATTGTTCATATTCAATCTAAAAAAAAACATGTTAGATTTATAGTAAAGAGGTAAAGGCGTAAAACGACACATAATTGAGGTACTGGGGGACAACTCGTTATTCGCGCGTAACGGCTGAGCATCACAAATTATCTCAGAGAAGCCGACAAAGGGCGCGGCGGCGTTGCAACACTGAAAACATTCACAACGCACCATTAAAGGGAGTAAATCTAGTACTTTTATAGCACTAACCCAAAGCTTTGCGTCTCGCTGTGAACCGAGCGCGTCAGCCGCGCTTTACTTCAAATCGAGCGACAATCCTAACTTATGCGAGGTGTTGTACCATGTTTCAGGGGTCCCTGGTGGTTCCCGAATCATGTGATGCTCGATACTCAATAAGTCATAGCCTACAATAATATTGAGATGTAATATGTATTGCCGCGTCAGCATTCACTAGATTTAATTAATTTATAATACAAAAAATTTACTCTTGTATAAAACTATTTGATGTAGACATTATCTCAGCTCAGGATGTAAAAGCAAATCTATAAAGCGCCAAGTTTATTTAAATTATTGTCAAGGCATTTTCATTTTCATAGAAATTTTGAAACTTTAATTAACTCAGAACGTTGCAACTACATACTTATTTACGTAATGATGAAGAAGTTTTAATTATGGAAAAATATTTGCAATTAAAAAAAGCACATTAACTTAATGACCATTCTATGTAATATCTAAAACAGAAAATGTTAGTATCAAGACTGCAAATAATAAGAAATTGTAAGGAACCCTGTAGATGTAGAGATATTCTACGGTAGCCGCGGGTTTTGTCTACCTCGCGACTCCACCGCCGGTCGTCGTGAAAGGGTCGTTACACACGCCGCTTGTGTCTGCCGTTATTAAAAGTATGCGACGGTGCAAGCTCCTATATAAATAAAGTAGTGATGAGACGAGTCGCGACGTACCGGTGGGCCCGTACAATACGCCCGTTCGTGGAAAATAAACAGCCTTTCATCTTGATATATTGGAAAGTTATTAAGTTATGTCGTAGACAATATTTTAATATGTTGTTAAAAGCACGTTATCTATAGTGTTAAAAACACGTTATCTATAGTGTAGGGGTAGAAAGCGTAAAACGACATATTTTTAATAGTTTATGTGGCGTCAGAGAATTTAGACATGTAATCTGAAGACAGCGTGTTAGATCTATAGCAAAGGGGCAAAGGCGTAAAACCACACATATAATTGAGGTAATGAAGGACAAATTACAATACGTAATATGCACTTTGACTACTGAGCATCAAAAATAATCTCAAAATTAGGTTAAAATACGATACATAATTAAAATCATTTGATGATTCGATAAATAGATGCAAATAAGGATAAAACTAACAAGAATTTAATTCGATAGGATCGCAGTATCCACAAAATTTATTCCACAAGAATCGACCCTGTGAAATCACAGCTACGTCGCAATCATCAGTAATAATCATCGACCGTGGACACCGATTCTAATGAAAGAATACGAGGCAACGGGCGAGACTACCCGAAATGAATAGAGTCTCTTTTAATTACGTGGGGGAATGTTTGGAGGATGAATCTTCTCATTAACGGAATAGAGCAGCGATAGCTCAGTAGCAGCGATAGCTCAGTTGGGAATGGTATGGACTGCCGAGACAAGTGTCGGAGGTTCGAAACCAACCCCAAAATGGAGCATACACCTCTGACTTTTTTATGTTAAGTGTATTTTCATTGTGAAATATCGCTTGCTATAACGGTGAAGGAAAACATCGTGAGGAAACCTGCATACCCGAGAATTTCTTCACAGGAATTTCGAAGGTATGTGAAGTCTGCCAACCCGCATTAGGCCAGCGTGGTAGACTAAGGCCTAACCCTTCTCATTAGTATAGGAGGCCCGTGCCCAGCAGTGGGACAGTAATATTACAGGGCTAATATTATTTATTATTATAACTTGTCGTCTATGTCTGTTTTGCTTGGGTTTGTGTTTTGGCAACACAGGTTAATTTCTTTAATGTTAGTGGACACTATGACTCTTACTTATAAAAATATTTTAACTGAGCAAATGACTAAGAATAGCCTGTCCCTTTTATTTTCAAACAATGTACCACAAGGAAAAAAGTGACAGACTATTCTTAGCCATTTGCTCAGCTAAAATGTTTTTATACGTATGTTTAATATGCAGTGCTGGTCTGTTGAGTTGACTCTGAGAAGAGCCATCATTGTTTTGTGAGCTTGAGACATTGTGGCAGAACGATTAGTCACGTCGCTCCAATATCCACTTTTAATATTTGATCTATGGAGCGGCGTGTCCAGGGTGCGCCGGGCGTTGATGCAGAATTGTAGGTTCACAATCAGTCATGTACACCACCCGGGGAGGCTCCACAAGTTAATCGACCAAAGACATATCCAAGACTTTTTCAACAGTTTATTTAATTAAAATATATATTTTTTATAGCAGACTGGCAAACGAGCAGGTACTTTACCTGATGGTAAGTGATTTCCACCGCCCATACACACCCAATACAAAAAAATCATGGGTGCGTTGCCGACCTAAAAGGAGGGGAATGGGGATTGGGAAAGGAAAGGAATTGGGCCAACGGAAATCTCACTTACCGAACGAAACGCAGAAACCACTTTACGTAGGTTTTCTATAAGATAGTGCAACCGGCACCCAATTGTGTTGCAGACGTAACGGTCTACAGCGTGGTTCTACCACCTACAACATACTGATTCTCGCCTCTTTGATCTGTACAAATAAATACTGTCTTGGGTTCAAATCGCAGGGACATAACAGTTATTAACACGATTTGCGCGGGACATTAAATTACATATTGAAATTATATTTGGATATCAATCATCAAGAAGCAATTGCAAATTAGGCTTATCACACATCATGATCATCATCATCAGCCATAGGACGTCCACTGCTGAACATAGACCTCCCACAAAGATTTCCAGATCGACCTGTTGGAAGCGGCCTGCATGCAGCAAAATAATAATAATGTGCTATCACACATTATTTTAATATTTATATTTGGAATTGGAATTACATATTTCAGCCAGTAGGGACACGAACGAAAATATCAGTGACATCACTAAAATAAACAGGCAGGAGCTGTGGCATTAAATAAAAGCATTCGCAGACTAGGAGCGCGAAAGGGGGTAATCGCGGTCGGGCTCACAAAACGTTCATCGTTTGTGCAGCCTTAAAGGAAGCTGTTACTGCCATGGAAATGCTATGTTAACGTGCAATCACGTATTTATATTTTACACGTCAAAGGAAAACTACACGTGCACTATAACTTCTTTCAAATCGGAGTGCGTTAGTGTTGTATTTCGGTAATTTTCCACATATGTTCACGCCTACATCCGCAAAGGGTATAGACAGAAGTGTAATGATTGAAACCATGGCCCGCCAAACTTATTTTCAATACCGAGCTAAATCGTTTGATGTTTGAATGAATCAAAAGTTCTAGAGTTTATAATTGACGATTTGAATTTGGAATCCACGACTTGACGGTGTCTCATCCCTACGTATCCATCAGACCAATGAGTCAATAATTTTACACGTCAAAGTACATAAAATATCTTTTCAAATGTACTTCTTCACAATCGTTAGGCTGAGATCTATAGAGCGAACTTCGTCTAAGTCTAAGTCAAAGTAACGAACTCAGTTAGGATTTCGACTTAGTCCGAGTCATTTTTTACAAGAAAATGTTTGCTTAGTCTGTCTGTCAGTCTGCTTTTATTGTAATAAATTACTCGGAATAAGTCAAAGTTCGATTTAACCATTCCAAATCCTCACTGAGTTCGTTAATTTGACTTAGACTTAGTCAAAGTTCGCTTTATAGATTTCAGGCGTAGTTTTAGTATCGTATTCATGTCATTTTAAACCCGAAATATATTTCACCTAGATGTTAACCACAAACTGAATTGAATGAATAGTTTCGTTGACGTGATAGCTTATTAGTTATGTTTATTAGAATTGATGAACATTATATTACGAGTACACAAAACACAAAACATGTAGGAATATATCAAAAGACGCCTTTATGCACATTTATTTAAGTCATATTGTTTAGTTTATACTATGTTATCGGCAAGAATTTTAATACTATTTTTTACTAAGTCGACTTCATTTATACGCTATTATTTTACATGATTAATTAATTCATAAAATTCTTATTTAATTTTCCCGGGACTGGAGAAGAGGGTTTGACGTCAGGCAGACTGCCGGTCGTAAAACTAAGCAAAATCCTTGCAACTTGCTTGAAAAAGTGTGTTGCACTGACTCCACATTAAGGATAAGGGCAAATAGAAAGAAAGAAAAAGACTAACATAAGTTACTATTTATCAAATTAGTGAAGAGGTACATATTTCGTGAAATATAGTCGTTAAAAATCTCTTAAGTGGTGAGTAAAAAAACTTTAAAGTTAGATAACAATTTCAAAAAGAGCTGAAATTTCAGAACAATCAGTTCGGTATTTTAAAAACCTTTTCTCAAAAAACTTTTAGCCACAGCCCACAACGCGTCGAATCCCTGTTAAAATAACAAAGTACTTACCATGCCGCTTCAAACATAACAGTCGTTTGTGGACACTTACCTGTAAAGACAAAAGAGAAATTGAATATAAAAACTACAATCCAGACGACAAGCAAAAACGCGAAAAAGAATAAAATATTTAAATAATTTTATTCTTATTTAAACATTTTCTTGCGTTATAAATTCGTTGGCACTCAAAGGATGGCCCGCCCGTCCGCTGAAGATGGGCTGGTCTCTATGTAATTAGACCAATTTAAATCTTAATTAATATTAATTGTCCAACGTCGGAACGAATCTGTCGTATAAGGACCACCGGAGAAAAAAGTCTTTAAGAAACATCACATTATATTTAATTAAATGTGTTAAATTTAAAAGAAATCAAATTTAGAACGTCCCGCCGAGGTGCTCAGCGCTTCGCCTTTGTGAGTTTCAAGCGTACTCGAGGGCACGCGTCGAGATGCAGTGAAATATGGTGAAACCTAGCACCGTTAAGACTTTTCGTCGCGAATGTACAGTAAAATAATACCGACTTTTATCATCGCCGAGCACAATGTTGTCGCTTCAATACAATACGACGCCCTGTTAGTACTCTTAATACGGATGTAACATTTATTATTCTATTAAATTATAAGGTCATTTTATACCACCGTGTAGTACAAGTACTTTATGAACGATTTCCTTTTGTGGATCACAAATGAAACTCGTCTTTTTTAATACGTCGACGATGTTAATATGCTCCATTGTATTGATCTCAAAGATAATATCAGGCCTTGATGAACTTGAAGATTGTTTTAAGTTTTTGTTTTTGTCATCCTTATAATTAATTGTATCTTTAATTTATAATCATAATTTTTTTTTTTGGTAAATCAGTGAGTGGCCCTAGCAGGAATATTTTTGATAATCGAATTCGTATCGAGCTCAATGCGCGTTTATGATATTTGTATGGAATATTAACCAAATGTCATCAATAGCAGACCATGAGTATTTTAGTCATTCCACGCTACCGACTACGTAAAATAGTCGTATGAAAAACGACATAAGTTTTTGTATGAAACCGATTGAGGTATTAAGGTATTTGTCACATAAATATTTTATGTAGTCGCTAGCGTGAATTGTCAAAATAAGTTCATAGTTGAGGTACAATGCGCATCGCTTAAGACGAACCGACTTCAAAATTAATCCGATCGTGACCAAATTTATATGGGATATTTCATCATCATCATCATCAGCCATAGGACGCCCACTGCTGGACACCTACAAGGTGGACCGACGACCAGATAAAGGTCGCAAGAAGTCGCTGGATGCAGGCCGCTTCCAACAGGTCGACCTGGAAATCTTTGGGGGAGGCCTATGTCCAGCAGTGGACGTCCTATGGCTGATGGGATATTTAGCTCTATCGAAAACAAAAAGTATCTTGACAATCCGTTCACGTTTGGCGGAGATATCGCGTAACATACATACATAAAAAATATAGACGAATTGAGGACAATCTTCATTTTTGAAGTCGGACGAAAATATTCTCATGCCGCTATTCAGGATAAGTGAAATTAGATTATGTTCTGTTAGCTAGATATTTTGTTAGTTGTTAGTTATATTCTTTTTTTGTATGACGCTATAACATACAAAGAAATAATATATTTGGAAACATATATACTTGGATTATTTATTCGGGGTAATACATTGTGATGTCTTATAAAGAGAGATGTCTCTTGTTATGACAAGTGCGTGATGAATTACAAATATATATATATATATATATATATATATATATATATATATATATATATATATATATATATATATATATATATATCGATAGGTCGATATATATATATATATATATATATCGACCTATCCAAAGAATAAAGTTACATATGATAATGAATCGAAATTGCTTTCTTATTTTTCTGAGCTTATATTGACCTGTATATTTAATTAGTAAATATTTTTAAGCTATGTCATAATTTAACTTGTTATTACGCTATAACTTAAAAAAAAAAATTTGCTAGTTAAATATATAGGTCAATATAAGCTCAGAAAAATAAGAAAGCAATTTCGATTCATTATCATATGTAACTTTATTCTTTGGATAGGTCGATATATATATTATACTTGAATACTAGCTATATTATACAATAAAAAAAGAATGACATGTTGTTTGGTTTATTACATTTTATACCCAAAGTCTAAAATAGGGACAATATTTTCTAAGTTGTTAGATTATTATCTAAAAATTTGGTTTATTTTTAATAATCAGACGGCAAATATACTTTCCGAACAATGAATAATATAAAGAGCAATTGAAAAACCTCTCAGAGTATCGTAACAAACACCCTTGACCTCTGACCTCGCCCATTCCAACTCCTCACCTCATTCAACGATATTATTTTAAATTTACACCCGCTTATTTTATTTGTTTTTTTTTTATATACTTATTGCAGTTTCAGCTGCTCTGCTAGGGTTGCCGATTATAGCTTTTTATTTTGGTATTTTTAACTTGTTGTCGCGTCCTTGCTCTAGAGGTATCGAAATGAGCTTGACTCTTCGGTAAACCCGCTTTTAAATTACTTTATTGTAAATTATCAGTATTGAAATAAGTACCCTCGAAATACTTATTGCCTTCAAAATACTTTATATTATAAAAAATATATATTTTTATAAAAGTCGCCTTTTCATCTAGTGGCAGCACATATGGGCTGTGGTAGGGAGGTCGTAGATTCTACTCCCAGGTCGGGCAAAGCGAATTTTCTAATTTAATTTTCCTGAGACTGGACCCCATAGAGAGGGTTGACGTCAGGCGTTCGTAAAAACTTAGCCAAATCCTTTCTGCAACATGCTTGCAAATGTGTGTTGCGCCAACCCCACATTAAGGTGGGATAAGGGCAGGTAGAAAGAATTTATAAAATAAAGATATTTATAAAATTGCGACCAAAGATTTTTTGTTGCAAATTAAATGTCAGCCCTCCATACAACTTTGTAATGCAGGATTGGAACCTCTTGGTAGCAGGCAAGTGTACGACCAGATGTCACCTTTTTCCTCAGCCACTAACGGAACTCTCGGTTATGGTAAGACAATGCGGTCGGCACAGAATCTCCGAGGCCGCGAGCCCCACTAAATCACCGATGGTTGTGACATGTCACAGTAATAGATTTAAGCTATGCTATAAGCAATATAACTGGTGACTATAATATTTTATTATGTGATAAGGTGCTGTATTATATCATGCCAAAAGAACCTCAATCATCAATTATGCTAACAATAAATAAATAAAATAATCAAAATATATACCTAATACGAGTAGGTATTATTATTTATCTGAAGATGATTGGTAAGTAGTTAAAAGTATTACCTTTCTTTTGAGAGTTCTGGAATTGTCTGACCAAAAATCTAAACGAAACGCGTCAGTCTAAAGAACTCTACCAATGATTCCACTAAAACATATTTAAAAATGTACAGGTTGCACAACAAAGTTGTATAGTAACGGTGCGTCCTTGGCTATTAGGATCAAAATGCTGCGGCGCGGCATTCGACGTTTTCTTGCTCATATAATATTTTACCTAACTTTTTTGAAAGTGTTCTGATAATGCCAATGCCTGTATTCACAATAAATCCGTGTCAGTCCAAAAATAGACAAATAAGCTATCGTTTTGACACAGTGGATTAGGATACAACACGAATTAAACAAAAGTAAACAAGCATGAAAAGAATGAAAATATCAGGTATAGATATATCACACAAGATCATGGATAATTAATTCCGCGCACGATATAACCATTTCTGCGTATAGCGTATAGCGTGCAGTGCGCGCGCGCCCGCTCCCGCACACATCGATAAATTTAATTGTATTAATAATTTTAAAACTCGTCATGTATAATATGTTGCATTTAAAATGAGTTGAGTAAAAGTGGCACGCGTTCGACACGCAGTAATGAGCTGTGTGGAAAATGGACCGCGACGCCTATGGACATAATGGAAAAACAAACAATACGTACCGAGAAAATTCACTCGTAAACACTGTTCTAAGAGCAACTAAGTGCGGGCGTTAATTATTAGTTTAAGTATTCATAAAAACGTACGTTTACGCCAAGCCCAGACTGAGGCGGAAGCCGGCAAAAAGTGTTATTTCGACTTTATGGTATCGGGCCGCAGCTGGTGTGTAGGCTCGCCGCACACTCTGCAGACACCCGCAGCGTACCCGCAGCGCACCCGCAGCGCACCCGCCGCGCACTCACAGACCGTTCAAAACACACGCCTTTATACATTCAATGGGAAAACATTTGAAACATATTCAGTCTTTTAAGTGGTCGTTTGGTCACTCATTATAATCAGTGTCTATTCATCTCTGGATGGAAGTGGACTGTATATAATGAGTACGTTTATTTATTTCATACTATGCAGATATCATTCATTACCTACAAATAAAACAAATTTTCCATTCATTGAAACTTGAAAATTGTTTGCTTTGCAACCAAAAAGCAATGTCTTAAAGAGCAATTTTAATACGCCAGGATTATACGTTGTATTGTAAATGAATCATAAAGTTTTTCACACACTCAATTAATATTTAGTGAATCGTATGGTTAGTCGATGGTTTCTTTCTTTGTGCTCTAAAAATAAATAGGTGTAATAAGTAGTTTAGAATATAATAGTAGGTAGTTGTTGGTATATTAATTTGTTATCAATAATAAGCATCGCACTGCACTTTCTAAGCTTTGACAATATGTAAAAATTAATCGATGGATAACGCCGTGCGGAAGCTATTTATTCCATCCCAAACTTCATAAAGTTTTGATAGAATACGATGAGTAAGATGTTTACGAGGTGCTGCTTTTCATATTTCAAAGAATCTTACAAAACTGCACTACATTTATATCCATACACCCACGATTGTATCCCCAAAGAGGTAAGCAGACTCGAACTGGAGACGTAGAACACCCACATTACGCCGAGCTAGTTTCCGCCCTAGATGTAGTAGAGGGCGAACCTACTTTTTGCAGTGAATAATGAATTTCCAAAACTATAATGTTGATTGAGTCATCGTATTTTAAAATTATTATTTGTGTACACTGTACGTCTCTTCTATCCAGTTTAGCTAAGGAATCTGACTGTAATTAAGAATAATCACAAGTTTAAAAACTTAATAGACCGACTTCAAATCCGATCGTGACCTTTATAGGGGACCACCCTTGAAAGAAGCTCTATCGATCACAAAAATAATTTTGAAAATCGGTCCACATTTGACGAAGATATCGCGTAACATACATACATAAAAAAATACAGACGGATTGAGGACCTTCTACTTTTTGGAAGTCGGTCGAGAGAAGCAATGATGTAATGCAAAACTATTACTCAAAGAAAGGGGAGAAGCGTTAGGTCAATAATTGATCTAAATAACTGAGCTAGACTTTGAAAATGAATGTTTTCTTTAATAGGTGCTGAGAGGATGGCGTTATTAATTGAATGTTAATGGAATGCTTACTAAACTCCGATGTTGTTTTTTCGCATTTGCATTCGCATTTGATTTCATTTTTAAATGTTTAACATATATTTTAGCGTCTTATATAGAAACTCCAGCACACACTAGGTAGTTTCAATTAAGAAAGATCAGAAAATGGAATCCCTTCGAATTTAAAACGCCCATGTGTGGGCCGCCTTACTGCCGCGCCAACTATTTATTTTGTATTACACAGCCGGCCGTCGTCTTGTCTGTCTGTCCGTCACAAGTGGCGGTCGCGTCACCACCATATTGGAAACGTTTAATATTTAATTTATATGAAACTATACAGAATATGCAACGTCAAACTGGTACAAGTTATAAATATTCGAAATATTTATAATTTATCATTTGCAGTGGCCACTAAAGTAATTTATGTGCCAGACAAATTACACTTATCGTGGACTGTAATGTTGTTGTAATAATATGTTGGGGTTACCGGACGACGAAATAAATCTCTACTTTACTCCGGCAGTTTGACGAATAATTATTTAAAGTAGACTGGCATCAAATTTGAAAATAAGTTATTGAGAAGGTTGAAAATGTAGTCAAAAGAATTACCAACTAGGTAATAAAGACGCGCAGCGTTGAAGAACCAAAAAAACATACAGCTATGACCGTGACTAATTGTCATATTAAGTTTTAAATGTCAATTTACAAGTCCAATAACTAGTTAAAACTCCCAACCATATAACGTTAAGTACATAAAATCTTTTTTGGTCCTCCATATGGCGTCGATCACCCGCATATCAATAAACAGAAAAAGCTGGAGTAAATTCCGCGAACCGTTGTTAGTATCTACGTATTTTATTCACTCATTAAAAGTACGCGTTAAAAATATAATATAAAGAATTACAACAAAGCAACTGTAAATCAAGTTCCGAGAAAATACGTCGCGCATTCGCATTTCTTCTCTCTTACAAATTATAAAACCGTCGGGCGTTTATTAAAAGCTATATATTTTAATTCTCACTCGCGCACCGGGTTGACAGGCCAGATTATAAATAAAAAAACTGTATATAAATATATTATATACAATGTCTTTGTCTTGGTGTTTTATGAGCGAGTAGCTTTTGTGAGCTGGTTTTCTTACAGTAGCGTTTAATGAGCGCTAAATTGATTCAAATACTTAACGATCTGATTTAAAACCTCACTGACTGCTAAATCATTTATGTACGTAGATGACTTCGCTTTTTATTTTTGTGTATTTGTTGTATCTACTATAATCATGCGGTATATTTAATTTCTGATATTAATTACTTTATGGAGTTTAATTATTCTAACAATCACAACAGTCCCAATTTTGGGATTATGTAGATTTTTTTTGTTCCTTCATCATCATCAGCCATAGGACGTCCATTGCTGAACATGAGCCTCCCCCAAAGATTTCCAGATTGACCTGTTGGAAGCGGCCTGCATCCAGCGACTTGTTTCTTAGTAACAGTTAATAAGTTCACGATATTTACAAGATTATTTCATTTGTACGACAAACGTATTTATATTAACGTTAACGTCATATGGCCACTTGCAGCTTCGCGCTACATCTCTATTTACCCCAAATCTTGATTAAAAGACAGTAGTGAGCTGCAGAATAAATCAAGTTTAGGTCTAACTCTAGATTAGTAATAGCGCTGCAAGTCGCCCATAATCTGCAGAATTCAAAACCACTTTGTTGATACTTGCTAAGCTTCCACCATTACTCGTGATTTGAAACAACCTTAATGTTGGTTAATCATAATAATTTATAGTAAAAACGGTGCTCGAGATGAGTGAATGATTTGTGGATGGATGTGGGGACTATTGTATTAATATTTCTGAAAAAATATATCATCGCAAGCAACAGGTGTGTGTCTCATCTATTTAAATTATGTCCGATGTTTATACTGCGTTTGATAAACTGTTCACACTATCAACACATTACGATATAACAAATACAGTTTTAACAGCCTCCGTGGCGCAGCGGCCGAGTAGCCGGCTGTGAAGCGAGAGGCCGCGGGTTCGATCCCCGCACCGAGACAAATGTTTGTTTGGCTTACATATATTTATTTCAGGTCTGGGTGTTGTGAGACCGAAAGTGTACATACAAAGGTATGTGATTGTTGGATGTTGTGAGACCGAAAGTTTCTCGTGGTTCCTGATACCCACGACACAAGACTCGATCTTAGTGTGGGGTCAGGACTTTATATGTGACTGTTGGGTTTTATTCATTTAACTTTTCTTCAAGTTGCTGTAACTGGCACTCTTTCTTATTCTTTAGCTGTGGAACCAAGCAACGTCATTTAGGTGGAACAGTTTTCCTGCTCACGTAATCTCTCTCTCCAAAGACGTTGGGTGCCTTACTTATAAATACAGTTTAACTGAGCAAATGGTAATGAATAGTCTGTCCCTTTTATTTTCAAACAATGTGACACAAGGAAAAAAGTAATCAAATCAAATCAAAATATTTATTGAATCCATAAAATGTTCAAATTTAGATTCCGTCAAATTTTAACTCTACCGCCTGTTCGGAAGGCTGTTTCGCCAGAGAAGAACGGGCAAGAAACTCTGAATTAATAGATTATTCTAATCTCTTAATAGATTATTCTTAGCCATTTGATCAGCTAAACTGTTCACATTTACACAGGCTGGCATAATTCAAATGACCACGAAGGGTCACATAGTTTATCGGTGGTCGATGGAATATTTGGACTGCACTGCACTTACTATCAGGTGTAGACAATGCCGTAATCGAATAAAAAAAATGCCAACAAATAACTAGGTAAGAATTTTAGTCGTTAGTGTTCATAATAATATGTGATGGTGTTTAAATAGTAGGTACAGGAAGAGCTTTGTTTATTACCTCATTTATTATTTTTTATAATAGACATATCTTGTTTATATAAGCGCATATCTCAATATGCAAAGCAAAAAAATATCGCTGAGCTTATACAGCTGAATGACCTTTGAGGTACTCTCAAGAGTTCCGAATAAGAAGTAATCGAATACTCATCATCATCTCTACATCACAATATAAGTATCTTTTCTTTTCTTTCTACCTGCCCTTATCCCACCTTAATGTGAGTTCGGCACAACACACTTTTTCAAGATGTTACAGAAAATATTTGGCAAGTTTTTACGACCGGTTGCCCGCCTGACGTCACCCTTCTCGGGGAGATGCAGTCCCGGGGAAATTAAATTAGAAAATTCGCTTTGCTCGACCAGGGAATCGAACCCATGACTTCCCGGTCCACAGCCCATATATGCTGCCACTAGCCCAAGGAGGCGACGAAGTACAAAACGACGAATATAAGTACCACTCTACTAACAAAAACTCGGATCTATCAAGATTACCAATGTTGGGACACAAAGCAGTCATAGAAGCATTATTAATTACTTAAATTAATGTAAAATATATTCTAATATAATAGGACAGTGTATCGGGTATTAGGTTAATTAGCCTCATTGTTCCATGTTTTGTGTTCGTATGGTGTGTTGTGAAACTGATCACCAGAAATGTTACAAAGTATGAATTAATTATTGTTATTGTTGTCGGTATTTCGTGGCCAAACGTTTGGACGTAACATTGGGACATATCACCAACGGATTGGACCGTATTAAATGGAATTTTTAATGAGCGGAAAAGGTTTGTTAACTGCGATAAATTAATTTGGAAGTACCTTGGAATGTGAAAAATCTTTATATTTTATGCATTTCTGTGAATATTTGACAGTGTAAAATTTCTAGTTTATTAATCAAAGAAAAACCAAAAATATATAAAACTATAATATTATAGTGGAAATTCCTTTAACTAGGAGCATAATAATGCCAGTACATTATTTAAAATCATAATAAAATTAAAATCAGTTTAAATATAAAACATAGGGGAAGCGAGGATACGTATAATAGAGATTAAAAAATATCATCAAAGTACACAGAAGCTCGAACGTACATTTAAGATAATAATAAAAAAGTAATTATAATAATTATTGTATGCCCGCATTCGTGCGGTGCCGTCATGTTGCTATTGATAATAATAGTTAGGGGAACAATAAAATATACTTTAATTAGCGACGTCGACGTTCGGTAGGGCGTCGACCCTACCCGCTCACTTACAACACCCGACACGATATCGTCGCGACGACAATGTGAATCGTATTGGATGACGAACCACAAAATGTAGCGAAAAACATTTGGAGTACGAACTCAGTAGTAAACGTATTATATATTTATTTTTATCTATTCTTCCACTGTGCACTTTTAGACATTATATATTTTTCTTAATTATCATGAGCGTTCATTTATTGAACACTACTCCTTGACAACCAAATAAAAGACCATAATTTCCAATAACATCTTGAGTTATCTCACTGGGCGTATGTAATAATTGCTTTAAAATGCTCACGTATCCACCAAATTCACTTATCAATTAATCATGCACCTGCACAAAGAACACAATTATCTGCGAATAAACTAAAAGCATATTGAAGTGCTTCATTTTATTAAGATTGGATTATATTGGACTGTGACAATTAATAATACCATCTTTAAATTTAATGTTTATAGTTCTCATTTACCTATAAATAGTATTGTTACACTCAAACGGGGTTTCTTACGCCCGAATGGTCAAACGCTATTCAACTTTAACGGCTTCTTAAATTGATTTTCGCCATACAATTTTAACAGATACGGCGGCCTTAAACGACTTAAGGCGGCCTTAAGTGTATCAACATTCGGCGTTTAAAGTCATCCTCGATCAATATAAAACAAACCCACAATTAAGGGAGATCAACATGTATATTCTCAATTCATATTTTACCATGTTATTATTTAAACGAACGCAATAATTGTAACCACAATCGTACATTATAAAACCCCCTATTTCTGCACTAGAATGCTTTGCAACATTGTGGTGTCTCGAAAAAACCTGCCGCGACAGTCGCTCCTTTACTCTTTTTTTTAATAATTATTATATGAATTTAAAGTTTGCGGACGGACAAACATCTGACCGCTCATTCTTATATTGTAACAAGCTCAATTGAACATTGCAAATACGGCTTAATAACAAAACCGTGTAAAGGGTAACGATACGGGTGGGAACGTTGGAAAGTAATAACATGGCTCTATATTTTCCGCTAGTTTATAATGTCAATAGATGCGTTCGCAACACTATCGTAATTTATATGAAATAGTTGATTGGTGGCGCTTGAGAAAAAACTAACAACGAAACTTACACTGCAATTAAAGACATGGCGTGGAACTGTAATTATTATTTGTAAAAAGAATCAAATTGCCTTTTAGAATTATTGCAGGTAATAATTTCAAATAAATGTGTTCCATTTTAAGATTTTATTAATTTCTAAATGATACTGAACTCTGTAGGTATTCATACCTCACACACTGAATCACGTATCCAAAAACAATACTTAAAAGATTCATTTAATTGAGGAAAGTTTCTGGTTCGGTAAAGTCGAGTTATAACAGAAAATGGCCGTTGAAAATAATTTTAAGTATTTTTATAACCAATATAAATAATAATAAATACACCCAACAGTCACACACATAGCCCTGACCCCACACTACGTGTAACCTGTATCGTGGGTATCAGAAACTACGTGAGACTTTCGGTCTCACAACACCTAGACCCGAAACAAATATCTATGGGCTACACAGACATTTGTCTCGGTGCGGGAATCGAACCCGCGACCTCACATTTCACAACCGTCTACTTGCCCGTTGCGCCACGGAGGCTGTCAATATTATGTGATATGGCATCGTAAACAAGCGTTTATTCAAGTATATTGGCATATTGTCGACTTTATCGTTGAATTATCTCTCTATGATAATTAAGTGACTTATTTCCATGCATGATGTGTCTTGTATACATGATTGTTCTATATTAGAAAACAAATATGACCCAATCATGGATACCGAAATCTACGAAAGCGAAAATGTCACTACGATTTTATTGTCGAAAGCATGTCTATCTTTTGATAACACGAACTTCGGCATTCACATTCAGATGTTATATTTATTAACAACATTACAATGTAATCCTCAATACAATTACCTTCAATTTGCATGCAATTATAAAACGTAATTTCCTGTAATACGAAAATGATACTAATCGCGTATAATCATTATAATATGAATGATCTTGATAGTAAATTGTGAGCGCATGGTGCGGCGCGGCGCGTCTCCGTGGGATAGCTCAAATCATTATTATTTATATTTTATTAGCTTTTGGCCGCCGGTGAGGATGATTTTTTCATAATTTTCAGCATAAATGGGCTGTGGATGCAGTCCTGGGTTCGATTCCCAGGTCGGGCAAAGCGAATTTTCTAATTTAATTTGTCCGCGACTGGATCCCTCATAGGGGGTTGACGTCAGGCAGGCAGCCGGTCCTAAAACTAAGCCAAATACTTTCTGCAACATGCTTCAAAAAGTGTATTATTACATCGACCCCACATTAAGGTGGGTTAAGGTCAGGTAGAAACAAAGATTTCGAAACGAAAAGGTGTCTATGGTGTGACTTTCTTACCGCCTGCCACCTAAATGTGGTGCGAAAACTTTTTCAAACATATTACAGAAAATAATTTTACAACCAGCTGCCTGACGTCAATAACAATCATGTTTGAAAAATACCCGCCGCGACGTGAGAATAGAACCCAGGATTACCTAGTTTCCAGCTCACATACGCTGCCATTAAGCCAAGGCGGCGACTTATTCTACTTGAAGGCCGACCCTGGCAGAAGGCCGGTATAACGCCAGGCAGAAAGAAAAAAATGCAAAAAAATGTCGAACTGTTGCTCCACTGCTTCGAGAAACAAGAAACAAATCACATTTGGATTAATTATAATGTGTGACAGCAGTGATACAGCCATACAAATAGAAATGAGTAATTATACCGCTTGTATTGTCAAATATTTCATCTGTTTAATTACCTATAGATCGAGGACCGCTAATTTATAAGTTCAATTTCCGTTAATATTTATTTTGCGTTTGTTAATTATATGTATTAGAAGTTAAGATATTAAAAAACTCAACCCGAGAAATTAACGACCAAGTTTCAGTAACACAAAAGAACTTTTTTAATCAATTTCACCCCACATACACAGTCATACGAATGCAATAAATGCTCATAAGCTCATAACACCGTTGCTTGAAGACAACAATCTATTTTAAATTGTTACTTATTGTATTACAATAAGAAACTTTACGAAGAATTGCAATATTGTTGTTGCAATCTCGAGATAGTGATGCGCTGTAGAGCACTCGACAGTCGATGTCCTGTTATATTTATAGTAAACCAATTTGTATTAAATAAAGAATCTTTCAAGAATCTTTGTTATTGAAGCTTTATACTCGGGTATTCTTTTTTAAATATTTAAGTGGAAGTTTACAAAGTTGATATACTGAAAACTTATATTTTATTGGCGAAAGGTGTACTTCCTAAACGCTTAACACTTAATTATAATGCTTTATAGATTCTGTATACGTCTCTACAATGGCACGTGGACACGTAGATATAACATAAACCGCATGTCAAACTTTTTTGTCTAATATTGTGGATTATAATAATTATGGTAATAGCACATATAGATGGTATCACTTTTATATATAAATACATTAATTGTTTATACAAAAACTACTTTAACATCATGGATAATTAGTTTATTTCTTTTTGCTTTCTTAGTATACACTAGTAAATTTAATTTTAAGTGGTAACATAACAAGAGCAGTAAATACATATAAAACCTCACCAGAGAAAATAAATGGCATCGAAACATTTATCAAATCACATAAAACTTTATCGTTATAATTAGGAAACCATACAGAATACTTTATAATTTAAAGTTTATTAGGCAAATGAAAGAAAAGTTGTACAAACTCATAAAGTGTAATGCAATAGAAACTTTTTATTTAAAATTTTTCAAACCACGAAAATTAAAAAACCTAATATAACCTGAGACAGTTGAATACAATTGATAGAGAGGTAGTACACAAAGTATAATCATCAGCAGTCGTGCGAACTACAAAAAATAATCTTGTCGATTGTTAAATAAGTATTGGTGCCATCATTATTCAACGACATGGGCAACGTACGTTCACATGTTTACAGTCATCTGCCAAGTAATTACGCACTTTGTATTTATATAATAAAGTTGAAAATCGATCATCGAAAGATTGATGTCTTGTTGCTAAATGGAATCATTGGTAGAGTCGTCAACAACAGGCTAGGACCACATCATGCTATATGATTTTGAACTCTCATAATGTGTTTTTGTTGAAAAAAAAACATAAGTTGACAATTTTTATGTTACGAACAAGAATATCGTAAGACGTCAATAAAATTGCATTTATGACAACAGTTTAATAAGTCTGCCTCGGTGGCGTGGTGGTATTTCGGTACGACTACGGTTCTGAGGTCTCGGGTTCGATCCCCGGGTCGGGCAAAGTGATATTGGATTTTTCCATATCAGCCCGGAGTCTGGAATTTGTGCCCGATATGGCGATAATCTCGCCTCCTATCACATCTGGGACGGAACTAAGCTCGGCGAAATGTGGGTGTTCTGGTTCTCTAGTGCGCCTCTGCCTACCCCTTCGGCGATACAGGCGTGAGCTTATGTTATGTGTTTATGTTATGTTTAATAAGTTCGGTGGAACATTTTCATGAATCTTTTATTACTCACTAGCAACCCGCTCCGGCTTCGCACGATTACAATTTATACATAAGTATAAACCTTTATCTTGAATCACTCCATTTATTAAAAAAAAACGCATCAAAAACCGTTGTCCAGTTTTAATGATCTAAGTATACAGACAGACAGACAGCGGGAAGCGACATTGTTTTATACTACGTAGTGATTTAATGATTTAATTCGAAGCAATACCGAGTAGCAGTTGTTCTATGCTAAAATATTAAAAACTCGTCTCCTTTTTGTATTTTCACGATGTGAGCACAGGATGTCGCTGGATGCAGGCCGCTTCCAACAGGTCAATCTGGAAATCTTTGAGGAGGCCTATGCCCAGCGGTGGACGTCCTATGGCTGATAATGATGATGATTATGATGAGCACAGAAGTGATAATAATTATTACTATTATCCTTATCAGATTTTTATTAAGCGCATGCTTAGAGTAATAACGTGATGATATTTCTATGAGCGCATGTAATTGATTGTAGCATTTCCTGAAATAATTTTAAACGATAACATACTCTTACTATATCCGGAATCGACGGCACCACCCAGGCAAGCTATTTCCATCCAAATTCTCAGATTTGATTCTCAGGACATTCGCATTACTTATTTTTCGATTCCCTACTTTAACGTAATTATGGTAATCTGATATGCTACTATAGTATGGAATAGGTTTGGTGGAAATATATCTACAACAATTTAAGCTCGCATAACGCACAGTTAACCATGGATCTCAAGTTCTTACAAGTTTATGAGGTTTCTTGATATTATTAGTGCATAGTTTCCAGTGACTTGTTCCACGGTTGTCTAGTCAAGCTTTTGTAATATGAGTGGTATAAAACATATCTCCCCTAAAGATGTACAATAATACAATCTCTTTGGGGGACTCCTATATCCAGCAGTGGACGTTCTGTAGCTGATGATGATGATGAATACATATTTATGCATAATGCAATATGTCAAAGATGCATAATTACAAATATGTCGATACAGTTTATAACATAACATAACATAAGCTCACGCCTGTATCCCCGAAGGGGTAGGCAGAGGCGCACTAGCGAACTAGAACACCCACATTTCGCCGAGCTTAGTTCCGTCCCAGATGTGATAGGGGGCGAGCCTATCGCCATATCGGGCACAAATTCCAGACTCCGGGCTGATATGGAAAAATCCAATATCACTTTGCCCGACCCGGGGATCGAACCCGAGACCTCAGAACCGTAGTCGTACCGAAATACCACCACACCACCGAGGCAGTCAGTTATACCTTAACAATAATCTTCAATTAATTTTATTTGCGACATTGTTTCTTTGTTTTACATTCTACCTCTACAATCAATGTGCAATAATTGCATTGAGAAATTCCACGACCGCTCATTCTATTATTATTTTCCGTTTCCAGAAATTTCGTGTTAATAAATATAACAAAACAAGAATAAAATTATAACTACATCAATTAAAAGATTACTTCTATAACAATGATGTATTTTGTTTCCCATTGATTTTTATTTTTATAAACGACTTATTTGTAAAACTAGTACATAAATTATTTATGTATGTCATGTTTTTGTATAATTACAATGATTTAGCACTTCCAACTATTTATGAAGTGAAAATTAAATTTAAGATTATAATATGCCATAATATTATGTAAATTATATAATTACGAATTATGTTAATTTGTTCTAATGTTTATGATAAAGAGCTAAATGTTTTTAATTAAGCGACATTGAAAATTTTTGAATGTAGAGCTGTTGACTACACCGATTTCGCCACTTGTGTAAATAGGAACCCTTTTATTAACTCCATAATATTATTCCTGCTTAATTTACATAATTTCTTGCCAAAAAAGTGATATTTATTGTACCAAGAAAAAAACTTAGCTGATTATATGACAATGTTTTCCTTGAAATAAAACTATTTTACGGATTTTATCACGATTAGGTTTTTAATTTTTATTCCCGACGTTTTCAATCTGACCCGTGACAACGAAGACTGCAAAGCCTTCGAAACGTCGGTTTTATTTCAATGTATAACATTCGCGTAAACTTAAGAAATCAATGTTTTTCTTTTTGTTACCCTTACTTTACACCAGATTTTTCAATTCCCGAAACTCACATCTTTACATCGATACGACTACTCTTTTGCAAGTTGTTTATGCCAAGTACTCAACCAGAAATTACCAGAGATACATGACCTCTCTATTAGATAAAACAAAGTACAGTGAGACAAACAAAATGACAAGTTAAACGTTGCATGGGATTTGTTACGCCGCACTGGTAGTTCAGCGGCGTAACGGGCCCACTCCCACACTACTAATTTGTTATTAGCCGCATAATAATCACACATTGTGTCGGGTAATAAATAGAAAAAGCGACAATGGTAATAACACGGACTCATCTAATAATGAAATTGTATTTCATATAAATATATGCTTGTTACGCGTTTCTCGGTCGGGCGGTTCGTTTAATGTGCACGATTGTATGTACGTACTTCCGCGTTGCGACCGGGCTCCGTTACTGTCTCGGTCGATCTGAATTCGGTAATGCCACTCAAAGGTGAGTAACTTTCGAATAGTCGAAAGTCATGCCTTCTACGGCTCCAGTTCTATTACGGTGGGTTGAAAAAAAGAAAGAATTAATTCTAGAAAAGTCAACTTGACTAAGATCATGAAGTAGATTATCTAGGGTTGACAACGTTAACAAAGAAATGACATGATCATAAGTTTGGCCTGACAAATCTTTCACACACTGTAGGCAATCTCGAGTTCGATACACGAATCGCGGTAATGAATAAGGTTTTAACCACACTTTTAATACAAGAGAATAATCAACGAGCCAATAAATGGTGGTATGGAGTAGTAAATCAATTATTGAGTTGGTAGAGCTATTTTGTTACAGCATGATAGAACTAATTAATCTATTACATAACCGTACGCCTATATCCCCGAAAGGGTATGCAGAGGCGAACTAGAACACCCACATTTGTCCGAGTTCATTTCCGTCCCAGACGTTGTGATAGAGCCTATCACCACACCGGAAATAAATTTCGGACTCCGATATGATAGTAAGTAGAAAACTCAACATCACTTTATCCGTGCCAAGAATCGAACGCGAGACGTTAGGACAATAGTCGTACCGCGCACACAAAACCGCTACGCCACTAAGACAGCAGTGAACCAACCCTGTAGTATTATGTATTATCACTCTGTAGAAGACCAAGGAGGCCCTCCTTTAGGCTATTCAGTTTAATTACACTGACTACCAATGCTAAAACAAGAATAAACTACTGTTGAATCAGTATTACCTTCCTATTTTTGACGACGGACGTAAAGTAAAAGAAGGACACCATCTCGCCTATAGTTAAACAGACGCCTACCATAGAAAAGCCAGACACACAAACGCGCCTGCACAAAAGTGCCCTACTCAACACACGCCATTACTTGTCCATAGATCGAATAGGCCGAAATTCCTGCTTTACTTTCAATGTTCCTAGCGCTCCGTCCATTTTCTTTACGTCCCTGTTTGTGACAATACAATTATCCTACGATTCACTCATATGCATATAAATGAGAGATCATCATACCCATCATAGAGGTATATTTGTATAGAGTTTTATAATAATATATAGTTGAGTATAAAATGACGATTTCCATTGCGGATGGAGGTAATTTAATTCTCAGCCCGCGCCACATTTGAAGGTTAGTGTGTACAGTAATGAAATCATTAGTATAAATATATAATATTGAAGAAAAATTGCTGTGAATTATACTGTTAAGCCTATTCATAGTGTATTCGAAAATAATGCTGGATTGTCTCACAAGTTATTATTATAATAGTGTTGACAGAGCTAGCTGCGAAAACCCCAGAATGGTGTTGCCAGTTGTCCGGCTTTTTACGGTAGTATCCGGATTTGGAATAATAACGGTAAATTCTGTTATACTACGATTTTGTTTTTTTTTATTCTAATTTCGAACGTTCAATTAAATTAATACCGGATTGCACAATCTAAAAATGTTTGCATACTTTTGTGAAGGAATATAATATTAAAAAGAATGAAAGTTTAATATTATTATATGTAATAAAGTCTCGTCCGTTGACTGAATCTCCACAATGATTTCATCGTAGTAATGAGTTAATTCAAGTGGGAAGATAAAATTTGATACAACTTTATGAAAAATACTCAGGAATACTATAATTCCAGTACGTTATTGTCCATCGTGTGAAATATATGATCTCTCGACAACGACATTTATTATTAAATTTAAAGTTTATTTTTCATATGTTTTATAGTTTGTAGAGTAGCAATTACGCGATGTACTGACACCGGGTAGAGGGCACCGACTACTGACGCGTCTCACAGTGCAGCGCTCGACAGTATGGCAACGTTATCAAAGCTCGTTTAAGATGGCAACAAACTTAAATCGGATCAATAGTTTAAATACAAACAAAGTTGGTAACCATGCAGACGGTGCCGGGCAAAAAGTACTTGCGCCTGCCTCTTGTATTTTTAATATCCCCGCTCCCCTCGCCCGCTGTTCTGCCGGTTCCCCTCGCTCGCCCCGTCACCCCCGCTTTAACATAATATAAAATTATAAACGATATGAATCACGATAATGTTCCGCGGAGCTGTGTGCGCGGCCAATTCACAACTTCACCGGGGCTGGGGCCCGTGTCCCCCCGCCCCCGCCCGACGGCCGCCCCGCGCGCCGTCGTCCCTCCGCGCTGCACCCCGCCACAGTGTACCACCACACAGTACGTCAATGTGCAACGTTTGAATTCAATTTCCAAAATTCTGAAAAACCATAAGGGTAAACTCGTAGGTACAGATAATTTTCAAGAAATTCTAGTGACACGAACAGTCACCAACTTTTAATTTTCTTCCCTATTTAAAAGTAGGTATTTACATCAATAATCATTAATTGTTGAATTAGTTTTAACACGGGAATACCTATATATAGAAATTGAAATATAAATGAAAAATCCCGAGTTGAAGATGAAACGTTTCACTGCATTAAAAATAACATGTTTGCACCAAGGCAAGCCCATTTAGAACATAAATTATTTATTATTTTAAATTGAGAAGGCAAGTTACCGTACTGTTACTACGCGTATACGTCGGCGGCCGCCCCGCGCCGGCAAAAAGAAAAGTTTTATTTTTATAAGACAAGAAATTTATTATTGTCGATGCTTGTGTCGGTTTCGCGTTACTTCGGAAATAGAACGTAAACGCTCGTACAAGTTCGCAAACTTTCCCAACCACCCTTACATCGGCCTTGTATGGACACGTATATTGCGGCCTTGGAGTTGCAATATGGAACTGCGTGGTGCGCCGCAGCGTGGAACATCACAGGTTTGAGTCTATACATAGGAATCTTCTGGAAACTGGTTGCTCAGGACAATAGTGCTAACGAATATATAAGTATTTTTCTCATAATTGATTACTTACCTAAATACTATTTCATGATGGCCGGAAGTCTAGTTATCTAGGCCGGCGCCCATGGTCACAATACCAGAAGGAATCATTGGTGCCTTGCCGACATTAACGGGGTTGGAAGATGGATATTTGGGTCTAAATTGGCAAACGACCAGACAGGTCCCTGAAACTAAGTGATCTCTACCGCCTTGGTCTATGGGCGGTAGAGATCACTTACAACATCAAAAGAATCATGAGTGCGTTGGTACAATTAAAGAAACCCATTGGAAGAGGAAAGAGAGGTTTGATTTGGACTCTTGGATTGGATGGATGGGACTTGGATTTGGAGAGACCACACTAACCACAAAATAAGCCATTTCGCCGTTTTCTGTGAGATAGTGATAATAGAAAATGATAGCCATTCCCTACGCAGAGTTTTTTTTACTAACTCATAGTAATTGCTCAATATGTCTAAAATATTGACTAATTCCTAAACGAGGCCTCAATATTGTAATTAGCTAACCTAAACGTCCAACAAGCCAAAGTACTTAAAGACAAGGGTTCATTGAACTGGTCAATTAGTAGTTTTAGGAACTATCTTAAACAAAAATATAATGAATTAGTACAGCACTTCTTTGTGAATTATCGCTTGCTATAACGGTGAAGTAAAACATCGTGAGCAAGCCTGCATAACTGCAAACTCAAGAATTTCTCCACACGAGTTTCAAAGGTACGTAGGCATGTGAAATCTACCAACCCGCATTAGGCCAGCGTGGTAGACTAAGGCCTAACCCCACTCATTAGTAGAGGAGGCCCGTGCCCAGCAGTGGGACACTAACATTACAAGGCTCATAATATTATAATATAACATACAGTCACACTTATAGTCTATTGTAGTTTAACCTGTATCGTGACTACCAAACTATGACGGACTTACGGTCCGATACTTAAACTACAGAAACATACATAAACATAAGCTCACGTCTGTATCCCCGAAGGGGTAGGCAGAGGCGCACTAGCGAACTAGAACACCCACATTTCGCCGAGCTTAGTTCCGACCCAGATGTGATAGAAGGCGAGCCTATCGCCATATCGGGCACAAATTCCAGTCTCCGGACTGATATGGAAAAATCCAATATCACTTTGCCCGACCCGGGGAACAAACCCGAGACCTCACAACCGTAGTCGTACCGAAATACCGCCACGCCACCGAGGCAGTCTTAATAAATACTTAAACTAATATTCTGAATCATACAAACATTTGCATCTTATCTTATCTTGGTACGGGAATCGAACTCGCGGCCATTCGTTTCACATCCCTCTTTATATTAGTTTAGATAGGTGTCCGAACTGCAGACTTTTTAGTATAACAAACTAATACCGAATGCAATAAACGTTACCGGAAAGTAATTACAACTGTTCTTATTAAAGATTTACAACGTCGATTGTCTCTATAATTTACTACGAAGATAGTTTTAGTTTAATTGTTATAATATTCTAATTGTGGCGATTAAGGTGTATTTCCGACGAACGCGATTAAAATTTAATAAGTCAACGAGATTTACTCGTCTGTATCCTCAAAACGAAATTAATTTACTGGGTTACTAAGCCTATTTTCCACCCCATTACGTGATGACCTTAACTTCCGACCTAAATATTTTATTTTTTTTACACCTACCTTGCTTTTTCTCTGCATCACCCAAAGGTTGACTGGTAGAGAATGCCTCAGGCATTAAGTCCGCCTGTACATATCATATGTATAAAGTGTTTAAAAATAAAATAAATAAATAAAATAAATGATAAAGGAGAGTCTTTATAGGCATACAATAATAAAATGCGCGATACTAATAACTTATATTATATCCAAAGTATTATCTAAAAATATGATGTCAAATAATATTATATGAATCAAACTAAACTAAGGTTAAACACCTAATAAGTTTTAATATTCTACTATCTTTACTGAGGGCAAACTAATTATACTTAAGTTCGCATGCACAATGTACCTATACACTATTTCAGAGCTTCTGAACTATGAATAGTTTAGTTTTCGTTAGTTAATACTATAGAATTGAACTAATAATTGCATTTCCTGGTTCGGTCCAAAAAAACTGTCAGCATTTTTAAATTATTTTTAGGAAACTGTTTTTGTAACGTAATTCCGTAATTTGTGTGAGGATTGTAATTTTATACTATCTATTCTATATTCACTCTACGCCCCCATAATCTCCAATAAATTTTAAGATTTGATGATGTAATAACTCATAACATAACATAAGCTCACGCCTGTATCCCCCAAGGGGTAGGCAGAGGTGCACTAGCAAACTAGAACACCCACATATCGCCGAGTTTAGTTCCGTCCCAGATGTGATAGGGGGCGAGCCTATCGATGATGATGATGATGTAATAATACTAGTTAACAATGAGAAACTACCCAACGGATAACATCAAGCAAACCTCTAAGGAACTGTGATTACTGTGAGGGTTAATAACGTCTTCGCATCTATAGTCTCATAGTGTGATACATGCCTTAACCTACTACTACATGTTTGTGGTAATACATCTTATTTAATACAAATATATTGAACTACTGCCAAATGCAAAAGTTATTCTGCGAGTGCTCTTTAATCTTCGTTATACATCGTAATGCGTTCGTCTTTACGTAATGTATCAGCGAGGCGAATTAATTGTAACTAAAGGCATTTATAGTTAAAATATATATTGTCATCTCTATAAACATAGTTCTTTGAATTAAAAAGTAGTGAGACTGCACTTTTGTTGTTTAAGATATTAATAAATTATCGAATTCAGTAATGGAGGCTTATTCTGAATTTAAATTTAAATTATAGTTCCAATTGCACTCGTAATAAATGCACAAGGCAGGCATTGTAAATGGCGGCGAATGGTGGCGAGCGAGCGCGAGCGTTGCCGAACGTCGACATAATGCCTGCGCGAGCCGCAGACATTGTCGGTAATTACCGGTGCCGCTATAATCGCACTTAATTACAACTATACAACTCAGAATCGCGCCAGTTTCAAGTATTCATTATTAATATTAATTCGCGATAAAAACAGGTTTCGTCTCGAACCCCGATACCGAGACGTGTGCGCCCCGCGTGCGTAACTCAACACCCTCCTCTCGCTTCATGTTTAATTATAGAATAACATTCGTATATATTGTAAACAAAATGAGTGCGTCAATTTTATGTCATCCCAAAAGTTCACCGGTACTTTTAAATATTTTTGTTGTAATTACAGAATGGACCATATTGTAAAAAATGCGCATTTGAACGTTACGATGTTTATATCAGGTGGAACTCAATTAGACGTCCGAATCTTCTTCTGACGCGTCTTCCGCAATAATTGTTTTTGGAATGACACAAACAAAACTACGAGAGAAACCGTAACACTGAACGGTAACAGACAGACAAAGAAATTACACGTACTAAATAAAAATTCCATACAACATTTTATTTTATCATCTAAATCGGCGTTTACGACGGGGAACAATGCCGGGCTCCGAACCAAACAAAAGTGGGACGCAAATAAAGAAAACAATAAAATTAGAATATATAAACACATAAAAACTGGCGTCCAGAATGTTCGCGCTGCGGCGGCGGGCGCATGCGCTCGGCGTCCACCGCACATTACATCAAATAAATTAATATTATGAAGTCGGAGAGTGCACACAGGCAGCGGGCCGCTCGAGCGCTCGCAGAGCGACGCGACGCGACGCGACGCTCGCCACTGTCCAGCTCGAGCCTGTTCGCCAAGGCTCGCCACAGCTCCTCATTGTTTCGCAGCCACTAACTACGCATCAGAGGGGACTCATTTACGCACTGCATGTGCCGAGCGCCAGCCACCACGCACCGTGTTTATTTGACATTACTTTTTGGTGTAGTGTTTGTTTGTACATTTGCGAGAGTCATCCGACCTCTCGTGCCCGTTTAAACTTTTTGTAACATGTGTGCCTAGATTAAGTTTTTAAATAACCATCAATCAAATGTAATGGGGTTTGTTTTTCTCTGTCATGGTTTCCACTATTTCGTACTTAAATAGTGACGGGCTGCTCGGCCACCGATGACCGAGACGTTAATATGCCGCCTCCAACATGTTAAAGATATTGGTTAAAGTTCTGTTTTTTTTTCATACTGACAATTCTTAAGCATCCGACCATTGCATTTGTAATGGTATAAATGTAATAAAATAAGCGGGCAGGTCCCAAGGCCTGTATTATCATAATCATCCGCACAGTTCAGTTTATACATGAATCGTTCATAACAACGCAATCTATAGTCGATCCGTTGCGTGGCCCTAAATGTTACTATTCTTATCTCTAACAGGCATAAGTGAAAGTTAAAGTGAAAATTCATTTTGTACCCTACCGTAATATGGATTAGAGTTACATTTCTATCGAACAGAAATACCACGAACGCTTCGTGTAAAATCGGGACAAGAAGTGTTTCGCGAAGACCAAAAACGTAATATTATTAAATTGTAATAGGAATGAAAATTACGTATTATATCTAACGGTTTTATAGTATTTAACTAGACATATAGGGCCTTACTTATAAAAACATTTTAGCTGAGCAAATGGTTAAAAATAGTCTTGTCACTTTTTTCCTTGTGTCACATTATTTGCAAATGAAAGTGACAAGACTATTTTTAACCATTTGCTCAGCTAAAATGTTTTTATAAGGCCCATAATATCTAGTATTCTGATAACAACAATGTACGAGTTCCGATTTTAGTTGACACGGTTTACGATAAACCACGTACATAACGACTTTATTATAATTTTTTTGTCTTGATATATCCTCGCTCATAGATATGTATTCAAAGAAGACATCTGAATAAACTGCATCGATATCATCTATCAGTAAGTCGATGAGTACGCGCCAACGTGATGTCCATTCATATAATGTAATATTTTCAATTATTGCGTCATTATTAATTGTTTTTGTTTAGGCATGTTTCTTATTGCATCAGCCATTGCGAAATCGTAAACATAATACATATTTGACTAATACTTAAATCATAAAGGTATATTTAGTAGTACTCATAGATGTTAATATGTAATCAAATGAGGTACAATTATATATTTTGTTATCATCGATCGTCAAACATTATGCTTATTATAATATATATTATATTTTGTGTATAAACTTCATGTCTATAGTTACACGTAGTACTGAAACTACTTAATATATACTAGGACCTTGACTGGGACAGAAATGAACGGAGTTAAGAATATCTACCTAATTGCATTATTTTTATAATTCTTGATTTAACATGACTTGTTAAGAAAACTAAGAACTAATTAGACACTACAAATATTGCACGAGATTCTTGGTCATTAATTCGTCTATATTTAAGTTATCCTCATGAAACACAAGTATAAAAATTTTACAATCGTAAGCACTAAAAATCTTTGGGGGAGACCTATGTTCAGCAGTGGATTTCCTATGGCTGATGATGATGATGATGATAATGATAATGATGAAGCACTAATTGCTTTTTTCCACCTGCCCTAGTCATCAGCATCAGGAGGCGCATCATACTTTTTCAAGTATATCGCAGAAAGAATTGGGCTTTGTATTTACAACCGGCTGCTTGCCTGATCTGGAAGATCCAGTTCCGGGCAAATAGTGTTAGAAAATCACACCACCTAACCTGTAAATCGAACCCAAGACCTCCCGTTTCACAGCCCATATACGCTGACACTAGACCACGGAGGTATCAGAGGTGCTAATCGCTATTCCATAAATAACAGTCTTGCGAATAACGCTAGAATAGCTACGATACCTCAGATCTTTTAAATGAAAGGCAATTGGTCGCTGTAGTTTGTAGCAATAAAAAAATGCGGTGAATATTAAATGTTAATACATTCATCATCATGAATATTCATACATCATATTAATATTCAAACAATCAACTTCATCACATTTACTAGAGAGTTACTCGTATTTTAATCCGACTGCCTCAGAAGGAGTGTAATGTTTTTTTACAGAAAACCAATGTGTCTTTTATATTCTACCAGCTGACCCGCGTAACTTCGTCTGCGTCACATATGCATAACAGCGCGCGCAACGGGAGCTCTCAAAATATTATGCATGTATTATACATATCTAAACCTTCCTCTTGGATTACTCTATTTACTTTAAAAAAAACCGCATTCAAATCCGTTGCGAAGTTTTAAAGAAGCATACATAAGGATATAGTGACGGACAACGGGAAGCAATCTTGTTTTATACTATGTAGCGAAGATAATTTAAAGATGCCGTCTCTTTGGTCTAGTGGCAGCATATTTAGGCTGTGAACCGGGAAGTCCTACGATCGAAAAGAGAATTTTCTAATTTAATTTTCCCGGGACTGGATCCTTCAGAGGGTTGACGTCAGGCAGGCAGCCGGTCGTATAACTAAGCCAAATCCTTACTGCAACATGCTTGAAAATTAAGGTGGGATAAGGGCAGGTAGAAAGAAGTGAAGATAATTTAAATTATGATACTTGCGTGCCCAACTGTACTCGAACGTCAGCGAAACCGCGCGCTGCGTAGGTATACTCGTATCCGATAAAATTATTCAAATGATAACATCTATTGTTTTACGGCAACAATAATAAATAATTATCATTACGTATCATATACATATTTATAACATATTTACACAAAATAACAGGAACAATGAAAACAGGCCGATTGTGTCGATGGTCGCGTAGGATTGCACTGTAAAGTGAATAATAAGTTGTTGTAATTTAGTAATTTAACTCAGAATTATAGACCTTATACCATTAAAAGTAATACTGCTTTTTCAAAATGATTGCTAAAGTACTACATCATCATCATCAGCGTCCACGTCCACTGCTAGACAAAGGCGTCCGCTAAAGATTTCCAGAACGACCTGTGCTCTTGTATATAGAGGTAGAGGTAATATACCTCTATTATTCGATTTGTAAGTTTTATACCAACATAAGTGCTAATCAGAAGCGTTTGAATTTGACCATTACCTAAAGCCGCGTCTCCTGCACTAGTTTTTCTCGAAACAAAACACCAAAAACACTTACACAAAATAAGGTTTTTCATTGTCTCCAGCTCATATAACAATGGAGCATAAAAAAAGTTATAGAAATATTATGTTCTGTGTAATGTTTTAGTGCAGGAGACGCGGCTTAACAAATATACATATATACACAAATACCTATAACATTCATCAGCTGGATAATTTACTACTACTAGGTAATTGTAGAGATATGTGAAATACAAATTATTTAGCTTTCTCTACCAAAAATAATGAATAGTGCATCAATATTTCCATTCTACTTTATATCACATAGATCTAGATAAGTACCAATAAAAAGTAACAAATTCTGAGAACTGAAACAACACAAAAATACAGCAATTCTATTTTAATGTAAACACGAATCCGTAAAAAATATTGGAACTGTGTTATTATAATAATTACCTTGCACAACAAAATATTACATACAGTACAAAAGGAAATACGCTATTCCACACAATGGCTGACATTAAAAAACCAAGAAGAATACATATTAACAAAACTTCGATAAACCCTATGTCGCATTAGAGACTATATCTCACAACATCCATACGCCCTTTTACGTAAACATGCATCTCAAAGTCGTTTTTACATCAGACTGAGAGTGTATTTCTATCAGATTACGTTACAAATGCGCCATGAAAATAACCACCCATGCGTAAGTTATGCTTCACTAAGTTCGCTTAAACGGCAGTAATACATAACAGTACAGACATTTTCATTGTTACTATAATGGGTATAATAAACGAGCTACGAATATTATAAAATACTATTAGTGGTCACTTATAAAATTAATAGTTATATGACTTTCTGACTATTCTTTATAGAATACTATTTCGAAAAATATTAATGTACTCAAAAAAGTAAACAATTTTAATTAAGATCGCTACTTCAGTATTGAATATAAACTCCTTCCTTTTTAGTAGTAAGTCGTTACGTTATCCCACCAAGTAGGTCCATTGTTGATTAGCGAATCTGTTGGTCGAGAGAGTGAACCTAGATTCGGCGATGTAGTAGCACAAGTTAGCTTCAATGTTATCAAAGTTGGACTATTAGTGTTAGAGTAAATACATTTTAATCGCGTGTCGCTTCTATTATGATAACTTTAAAAAACATCAAACATTTCAATATTGTATAATTTAAAGGCAATTATGCTAAAATTTCACTGATTTCAAACATCACCGCCAACTAAGAAATATAACGGTCCATGTCGACAGTGACATAAGCATCGAGAATAGTACTCCTGATTACCATTATAGTTTTCCACACAATTGTATAAAGTTCGCATATTATAATAAAGGTGCTCCCACAGTAGCGCGTGACAGCGTATTTTGTTTTTGTGTACGTTGCTCTAGGTAAAGATTGATGGACGAACAACCACTGATGTACTGTTTAGTGTCTATCTTTATTATAATCATTGGTGCACATGTACGTGAACGCACCACTTTTGATTTAATCGATAGAGATGATATTTTTTCTGTCGAGATATGGTTCATAAATGAAATCATCTTACGACCTGTGAGAGCAAAGCAATATACTGCATGTACATCATGCACGCTGATGACATAGGGCCTTACTTAAAACAGCATTTTTAGCTGAGCAAATGGTTAAGAATAACCTGTCACTTTTTTCCTTGCGTTACATTGTTTAAAAATGAAAGGGACAACCTATGGTATAAAGATAAATATTTTTATAAGTAAGGGGCATAGCGATTAGCGAGATACATCTACTAATAATTTCATAATTAATTATTTTAATAAGTGAACTTTTGTATCCCGTTGTCTTCTGGGATGAAGCGAATACTGTTCAAAGATATATATGTGTGTTCTAAAAGATCTTTATTAAAAAATAAAACAATTAGATTAGACAAAAGAGTACCGCATTAATGAATTTCAGATGTATCTACCACGGACTTAAAAAAAAGATGGACGGAGCGCTAGAACATTGAAATTACAGCAGGGTTTTTGGCTCATTCGATTAAGGACACGTAATGGCGGCGGCCGGCGACTGATCGATTGAGCCGAAAACCCTGCTTCACTTTCAATATTCCTAGCGCTCCGTCCATCCTTTTTTACGCCCATGGTATCTGCATATTAAATATAAACAAAACATAACAAGCAATAGTATACGATTATAGTAAACTATTTAGGGCCTTCACACAGCCTTAGTAATAATTGCCCTGTACACTGTACATCTGTTATAGTCATACAATGTTTTGTTTTGCTTAGTTTCACTCTGAACGTCACTCGACATAGTAAAAACAAAAGCAAGACAAGACGATAGTCTTCGTCTTCTTCATACATTTGACTACACCACATGCGGAAACTACAACGAACTAAATATGGCGAAATCGATCTCTCTATCGTCGATTTACGCCCGGTTCTAATAAACCATCTCAGTTCGAATGTGCAGATAGATTACAAAAATTAGCCAATAAGAACATAGTTTGAACATGACTCCGTCAAATGACTTGATTTGATTGGTTCAGAATCGCGATCTATCTGCACTCTAAACTGAGATCGTTTATTGAAACCGGCCGTTAGAGAACCGAGAACTGACAAAAAACTTGTACTAGAGGTGTACCTCTGACCTGGGGGTCATGCTCAGTAAATACCTCTATATAACTAGTTGGTGTACTTGAAATAAATACCATTTAACAATGCATAAGTCTGTGAGATTCATACGCGGATAACAAACGACTAACACAATCTGATATAAAGTAAAAACTGAACGCAAACTCTCTACGGAGTACAACGCCATTCCTCAAGTGGCGGAGCCGTTGCGAAATCTCATATCAATCTATCAAATGATACAATTTGAATAAATTATAAATTACAATGAACAGTGTCGTCGACCTCTGTGTACGAAACTAATAACACACTCTCACACATATACAGATACGCAACACGTAAGGAACGCACACATCCGACCAAGACGTTTTAAGTCGTCCAATTGTTGTCACAGTGTACTAACGACCAGTAAACCCATGTCTAATGGATGAACATACTCGTAAATAAATATTTCTTTGCAATAATACAGTAAGTAGTCTACACAATTAACTCTAAAACAGACACATTTCTAATCGTGTATTAATCGTTTCGTAATTTTCAAGCTAGTGTTCTACATTCGATAACATGCCAACCCAGTTCGTATAATGGAGCATACACACCGGAACGAACGAAAACGAACGAATCATGCCTGTTTTATTCGTAAAACAGCGAAAGTTTGTTTGTGTGAACGCAACAGGTATAGATTCTTTCAACTTTGTTCGGCCGGTGTGTACGCGCCATAAGTAAAATGCTGATATCGGTGAATGTTAAGTTCCTAAGAAAAAACTATCAATAGTACTTGTAGTTAAACAGTCTAGGAAGTAGCGAGATGGTATGTAGACTCGATGCTGTTCGACCGACTTCCAAAAAGGAGAAGGCCCTAAATTTGTCTGTATTAATTTCATGGATGTTACGCGAAATATCCGCTAAATGTGGACCGATTTTCAAAATTCTTTTTGTGCTCGACAGAGCTTACTTCAAGGACGGTCCCATATAAAATTGGTCACAATCGGATTTGAAGTCGGTCGGTTAAGTTTTAAACTTGTGATTATATAATATAAAAATGAGTTAAAAGTTCCGCCACTGTTCGTGCTTGACTATGTGGCACACGCTTCAATATAAGGCACATGTTCAAACGCAGGGTTCACAAATGAAATCGACCTTCGCCACGTGATGGTCTCCAGTTATATTTTATCGTTTAATCGATGAGGATCGTTCGGGATTAAATATATCTAAATGTTACCTACGTTTGAACTTTCGATGAGAATATTTTAAACACTTCCTATATTGACTCTACAATAAAATTGGTAATTAGGAATAACTTAATGTTATTGTAAAATAAGACAGGCAAAACCAATAAATAACCCTCATTATTATAAATAATTATTATTGTATTATCATCATCAGCCATAGGACGTCCACTGCTGAACATAGGTCTCCCCCAAAGATTTCCAGATCGACCTGTTGGAAGCCAGATTGACCTATTATTATTGTATACTTAGTAATAATGAAATATTTTTACATAGAGGTGACTCCTTAGTTACCCTTACAGAGGACGTTTTTTCTTGATTTGTTTTTATTATAATATGTATTTTTTTGTAATCATAATCAACAACAACACGTCGATATGGAAATATTTGGGGGAGGCCTATGTTCAGCAGTGGACGTCCTATGGCTGATGATGATGATGATGATGATAATGATGATGATGAATCATAATCAAAACAAACCTAAGGAATCTTATGAAATATATTAAATCTGGACGAGAAACAGTAGGACTAAGTTGCAAATAGTTCTTATTATATCTTTTACGACATGCAAATCTGCAGCGTTGTTGTTTATAATTTACTAAATGGTTACTGATCTCCAGAGTATGAATGTTTAACGATACATAATGCACACACACTCCCGCGCCTCTTATCCCCTAAGGAATAGTCAGAGGCGTAACCATATATTATCATCATCATCATCATCATCAGCCATAGGACGTTCATTGCTGAACATAGGCCTCCCCCAAAGGTTTCCAGATACACCTGTTGGAAGCGGCCTGCATCCAGCGACTTCCTGCGACCTATATACAGTGCATAACTTTTCACCAAGCTTTTTCCTTCTAATATGGTATAAGATAGTCGCTATATCCGACACGATTTCTAAATTTCGTGCTGATCCTATAACGAGATGTAAAATCTCCATGTAATACTCCTATTTTAAATTTAATACATAATATTATTTAAGCACCAAAAAGTATCGGGAAGTCTTGGGTTCGAATCCCAGGTCGGGAAAAGCGAATTTTCAAATTCTCCCGGGACTGGATCCCCAGAGGGGGAGTTGACGCCAGGCAGGCAGCTGGTCGTAAAAACTACGCGAAATAATTTCTACAAGTGCTTGAAAAAGTGTGTTGCATCAACTCCACATTAAGTTGGGATAAGGGCACGTAGAAAAAAGAAGTAAACGACCAATGTCCAACTGATAGTGAATAGATGGTCGTCGTCCATGGAAATGGCAATGTCTCGGGAATACCGCCCAGCCAAGCCTGCCTGCCGTGGAAATAAATTACATCGACCGATTTCAAAAAAGGAGACGGTCCTCAATTCGTTTGTATTTTTTTATGTATGTTACGCGATATATCCGCCATATGTGGATTTTTGTGTTCGATAGAGCTTGTTCCAAGGGTGGACCCATATAAATTTGCTTACGATCGAATGCGTTTTGAAGTCGGTCCGTTAAGTTTTTAAACTTGTGATTACTTTATTTACCTATACTTATACTTTCAAGGTAGGGCACCTATGCGGTGGACTGACCAGGTGAAGTCATCGCTGAACATCTCCCTTAACAAATGCACCCGAAGAGCTGCTGTTCGTGACGAGTGGCGACGAATCCTTAAGCGTGCCACAAACTCCGGAGTGACGACCACGACCACTCTGTCAAGAGTGTAGCGACTAGGAAGGAAGGCAGAATCGAAATTTTCGTAAATTTCTCAACCACACTATTACACGTACATATAAATGAATCACCGTAAGTGAAACTATTGCAACTAAACCTTTGCTCATGTTACAGCGCGTAGGCCGGCGTTGCGAGTATCGTCCATGCCCCAAATTGACGCGTTAAATAAACTAAAAATAAAAATCTCAGTTACTACACTACAACTAAAACATACCTACGTATTAATATAAAAAATATATACACAATAATAAATCCAAAATCGTATATTTAACGTAGAGTACGGTCAACACATATGTTTGAACACAGTTTAACATGTTCTGAAGAAGTGTAACAATTGAGATATGTCAACAGTGGCCATGTACGGAACAGCACAGGGGCCTGATTCTCTATGTCCGCAGATCAAAGCGAGTGTACAATTTCATTGCATTTATGAAAATAGACTTAAAGAGAACGTTATAAAGAATACTTTTCCATAAAAAATTCCGTGAGTCATCATGACATGTCCATTAAATATACGTTTGGTATAGAGAATAAGAACTTGCACGGACGTATAAAAAAGAAGGACACCATCTCGCTTACAGTTAAACGGACGCTACAGAGAAGCCACGCACACAAACGCGCCTGTACAAAAGTGCCCTACGCACACATTATCACTCATAACACGTTCAGTCGCCGCCATTACGTGTTGATAGATCTAATGGGCCGAAAACTCTGCTTCACTTTTAATGTTCCTAGCGCTCCGTCCATATTTTTTTATGTCTGTTGGGCTTAGGTGACAATGTATGAAGAAACACGGGAACACACGGTTAGCGGCTACGCACTCTCGGCCACACGTGATGCGTACTCAGTACACGTCATACTAACTATTTTTATTTACACACACCGTATGTTTTGCGAATCATAACAAATACAGTATTGTTATCTAGAGGTATATTAGTTATTTTGACTATTATTTTCTTCATCGCGGCTCTCCTATGACTACCCTAAATGATATGTTATATTATTATGAGTACTGACATATTTATGTGAGAAATCTAATATCAAGTTTGCATCCCCCGGAATTGGCAAAGGTGAAAGAACTATCATCATTATCATCAGCCACTGGACGTCCACTGCTGGACATAGGCCTCCCCCAAAGATTTCCAAATCGACATGTTGGAAGCGACCTGCATCCAGCGACTTCCTGTGACCTTTATCAGGTTGTCTGTCCACCTAGCAAAACGTACCATACTCCAGCAAAATAATGACGTTATCAGTGCAATTGACGGACATGACGTAGACGTAGACTTTTAAAGAGGTGAATACTGTCAGTTGAGGCTAAGTAAAACATTCCAAATTTCTAACCAATATCTGAAGAATCTAACTAGTCTACTCTCACACTAATATTATGAAGGCGAACGTTTATGAGGGTGTAAGTATGTACATTTATATTTCTTACTCTTTCAGGCAGAATGATCTGGATGGATTTTGATGAAACTTTATAGTTATATAGTTTATACACTATAATAAAATAAAGGCTATTTTTTATTCCGGAAAATAAATTCCCACGCGAACGGAGACGCGGGCAACAGCTAGTAGTACCTATCTTTGGTCGGTAGGCCTACCATGAGTTTTTTTGACATTACTCGCTAGCGACTCCGTAAAATATTTGTATGACAAACACCCGAACGCCTCTCGCGGTTAAGCGGAGAACTGACGTTTTTCATAGAAATTATTTTACGTCTTCGCTAGCGTGAAATGTAAAAAAAATCTCATGGTAGAGCTACAGGTGGCATACGCCCCCGATGCATTTAATCACCGTCCACACAAAATTATCCAAAAATCTACCCATAAATATAAAGGTGCGATGCAGCGAATTACGCTCGATCGACACCCACAATACGCATGTCGCAATGTCGCACCAGTTCTTTATAATTTAATAACGGTATTAAAAGCATGCGGTTGGTAGTTTCTAGCAACGTAGCCGGTGGTGCGTGCCTTGTAACATTATTAATTATCCATTGTTGGCTCCACTCTATTCACAACATAGAATAAAAAGCAACAAGGCTGGTACCCAGTGGAAGCCACCCTCGCATATGGCGACACTGCAACAATGATACAATAGACTTGTGGTGGAATGAAGGAGCATTCAGCTTTCTGTTCGACTCGTGCGTGGCGAAGAATTTTCAAAATTATTCGCTAGCGCTCTCAACCCTCGTCGGGAGTTCGCGATTCGCGTTATAATATTTTTTTAATGCGTCGTATATGTTGATAACTTCGGAATCAATAAATAATAGCCCTGCAATATTACCCATTGCTGGGAAGGGCCTTCTCTACTAATGAGAGGGGTTTAAGTTTTCGTCTGACTCCCAAAAAGGAGGAAGTCCTCAATTCGTCTGTATTTTTTTATGTATGTTACGCGATATCTCCGCCAAATTTGGACCGATTTTCAAAATTCTTTTTGTATTCGATAGAGCTTATTTCAAGGGTGGTCCCATATAGATTTGGTCACCATCAGGTTTGAAGTCGGTCTGTTATGTTTTTAAACTTGTGATTATATCCTGGTATCTTTGTCAAATCTTAATCCTTGTATCCACAAGGCCGACTAAGACGCTATAAGATATAAGAATGATCATCAAAATCGCTCCACAAAATTATCGTATAATTTGACATTAAAAGTAAAAAGAAGTTGGAGACCTTTTTTTTTCTAAGTCAGTTACTAGATAAATTAAATAAATTTATCTAAGACTTGAGGGATTACGAGCACAATATATGTATGTACATGTCTTAAAAATTAAAATATGGGGACACCCCATGCACCCTACCGCATATATTAAGAACTACATGAAACATGTATATTGCCACTTACTTATAAAAATATTTAAGCGCTGCTTATCTTTAACCATAGGTTATCCCTTTCAGTTTTAAACAATGTAACGCAAGGAAAAAAGCGACAGGCTATTCTTAGCGAAAAGTTAAGCGAAAATGTTTTTTTAAGTAAGGCCCTATATGTTTTATTTTTTATTTTTTAACCATATGTTTTGTTTGAATGTTACCACATATTATAGACGCAAATTAAAAACACCTCATCCAAAATGATAATTTCGAAGTTGATATATTTTGCTCAATTAAACATGACTAGTTAGCTTACGTTAGAAATATTGTCAAGAACATTCAGTGAAAATGTGACACGGATGAAAGCTATCCTGAAAAAGGGAATACTGGCTACAAGACAACAACTTTTCAGTAATACTAATGTGCATAGTAACGTGTAACAAAACGTACAAGTCGTATCGCTCGTATATTTTGAAATTATCATTTTTATCGCATGTAATTTTTAATTGCAGTTTTGTTTCCGCGTCTTAATTACCCGTTACAGAATATTATATTTTGCAAAAACATTAATGTTACAACAACAGTTATAACAGTAGACTAATAGAAAAAAATGCAAAATGAAATAGCTCTGAGATGAAGATAAATTTGCGATTATTTAAAAATAATTGCAAATGGTTGTTGAACATAAATTACAAAAAAAAAACTGTTCGTATCGCAGAAAAAATCGCATTTATTATATTAATGTCTTATTAAAATAATATTTTGTAACGTTTAGCCTATATGAATAGCGTATAACAGTAATAAAAACGTCGAGCAAATATGTCATTTTCACGAGAAGAAATATCACCTAGGCTATAAATCTACTTGAAAAAAGGAAGAGAACAACAATTGTGTTTATTGAAGCGACGACAGGCGGACATACAATAATTGATGGATATTACTATATTGCGTTAGTAACACGCGTACAGACGGACGTTCTCAGCATATGAGCATAATTAGATGATATTAGATTAATTAAATTTATGTAAAAACAGACGCTCACGCCAGCACCGCCTGAACAATGTATGCTAGCTCGCATGCATGCATGCATTGACAAAAAATAAGCAACATATTAAAATATGATGCTCTACGCCGCTTGCGCATCGTTTAATGTTGAAAAACGTATCGCCTGCCACATTTAAAACTAACAACTTGAGAAATTTTCCCTGAAAAAACTTTTAACATTCAGCAAAGTAAGAAATGTGCTTGCTTGTTAAGAATATTTTCTACTCACTGGTGATGTAAGATACATGCTGATTCAAATTCAATTGATAATTGAATAATATGGGCTTATAAATTAAGTTTGTATATAGAGGTAAATAAAAATTAAATAACCATAATAATAGTAAACCTTTTTGGTTTCCGAGACCAATTTTGATGATTACAATAAGCTTTATTATATTATGTGTAAGTATAATAGGGAACTACATGCAAGTGTAGTAACCGCAAATCGCAAAAAACGTAATACTTTGCGGTTAATACTCGTCTGTGTCACAATTTTGCTTTGTCTCATTCATTCCACGTGCTTTTATTGGCAAAACGAATGCAACTGTCAAACAGAACATATTTGGAACTAGTAATATTGCAATCAAATCGTCTTTTGAAACACGAAATGAAAAGAACATATAAAACTTACGCCCACTTTCTTGAAGGCTGATTGAACTGAGGCCCGAGCAAGAAAAATGTTGACAATCGAATTACGAATTCGAACTCGTTGCGCACTGATGACGTTTGGTTAATATTTCATACAAATTGCGTCTATACACGCATCGAGTTCGATACGAATTATATTGCCAAAAAATAATCCTGCCCCTACTTCTGACACTCGATTCGATTTAGACATGATTTGGTTTCATATATTTAAAATTCCACCGAAATCGTGTTAAAAAGTATACTAATGTAGCGTTAAAAATTACCAAATGACAAGTTTTCGAATCTAATAGTGTCAAAAGTTATCCTTCTGCTCCGCCACTGAATTCGGTTCAAGTTTCGATCGTATTGGAATCAAAATTTAATTCTCAGAAGTGTAGTCAAGCTTAAGAATTTCTAATTCAGAATCTGAAAGTTTTGACAAAATTGTCCATTCAAGCTATGTTAAGTGGATATTAATAAGATCAATCATAGGCTTATGTTTAGAAGTCAACATCCTAATGATTGATGATCAGTCTTTTAAACACAGGGTGTACGAAAATTTGACGACAGTCTACATCATTCGTATTGTAAAACGCAATAGAGATGAACTGGGGGCGCGCAAAAACTCTGCATTGTTAATTTTATTATGAAACGGGGAAAAGTTATATCGCTGCATTGAATAAACTGATTAAAATGTAGATAGACAAAAGAAAATGTATTTTATTGTGGAGCGTGTGACTATCCGATATTCACGCTATACAACGTTCATATAAATTAGTATGTTTTTGCCATGAGCCAGCATATAAATTAAGATTCCTTTGTGCAATCGTATTATACTGTATGGGGGAAGAAATAGATTTAATTACCACATAAATGGATTAAATTATTGCACGTCTTTTTTGTTCGCCATTTTCACTGTAACTTTCTGGCATTGAATGTTGCAGATATGTTTATGTGTGTCTCTATTGAGTATAGTGCGCCCCTAGTAACTAGTAATATATCGTTAATGTCAAGTTTGATGAAAGTTTTCGTATAATTAAATTCAAATAGTTATTTAATTAGAATTAATCAAATGTTATGTTAAATTATTTACTAATAATATTACAATAATCAGCCCTACTAATGAGTAGGATTATACATTATTGTTTTTATAGAGGAAAATTAAATAACCAACATTCTCAATTACAAATACTGAACAAGGTTTTAGAATTACACGTACCTACAAAAATACTACTTCATGTAAAAGAAAAATTCGAACTCAACTCTCAAAAATTTTAACACATGCTGTTTGCAACACTCATTTATAAAATGTAATTCCCCGCAGCATTAGAACCGTCATATTGTTAAAAGTCGAATGGTTTCGTTCATTACTCTCACCCTTTCATACTAAGAGGTTTTTTATGTCGACTCGCAAGAAAGAAAAACCGTCGATTGCGTTTAGCGCGTACAAATGTCAACAGAAGCCAAGTGCCGCGGTTCAATAATACCATTCATATCATTACTACGGCGCTGAGTGCGTTTAAATTGACACAATTATGCATATTTTAAAAGTTTATATTTGGCGCAATAAGATGCAACGGTTCCATCTCGGCGCGCAACGATTGGCGATGGACCGCACTCAGATGGCGAGGCGGCGACTGCGTCATCATGTTGCTAATTCGATTTTATAATACATTTGTACTCTTATAAAAATGTATGTGAGTTCTACGTTATAGTAATTTATTACCAGCTCTGTGTGCCGGCCTTTGCATTTTAACCCCCTAAATTAGATCACCAAATCCGTATGTGAATAAGGATCAATTATTATTGTCCGTGCGGCACTTGAGACCACAGTCGATGTAAATAATATAGTAAGACAACTGGACAATCGCACGTCACTCTTCATCAACGAGGCCAAGTCTCAACATGTCCCAACAGAGGTCTATGATTACTTTCGAAAAGGGTAGACTTGAGGTCTCGTGTCGCTACATGTCGTTTGTCAAATATAACTGAGAATAGTTAGTACAACTAAAGTATTAATTATGTCAAAACTGTTATATATCACATTCTCTTTACCTATCGTTTTCGTATTTAAAACTAGAATAATAGCACTTAAATTGATTCTGGAACTTGTGCCCGACATGGCGATAGGCTCGCCCTCTATCACATCTGGGATGCAAATTAGCTCGGCGAAATTTGGCTGTATTACTTGGCTAGTTCGCCTCTACCTACCCTTTCGGGTTACTGGCGTGAGCCTGTGTATAAAATTATGTATAATTATGAACCACTTGGTAGAAATATTTTAGAATGAAAATATTTTGTTTCCAAAAAATATAGATTACTTAGACTTTTTCTATATTCGATGTATGTTTAGCCATATTATTTAAAAATAGAAACACTAAATAAATAATTCAGTCAATGACTTCGCGTCTTACTTATTATTATTAATAGATGACTCGCGTAACGATAACTCCGAATCCATCCCTGATAGAAGGCAAGTCACAAAACTACACTAGTTACATTGTAAAGTCAAGTAGCCTCATATGTATGTATATTGAGTTAATAAAATGTATATTATTTTAATTAGCCGCCGCGGATACAAATGCGCTGAAATAGATTTCAATATTTATAAATATGATGAAGCTTTGCATACGCGAAGCGCTCGAGGGTTCGAAGGAACCTAAACCGAAGCATAATGTATCGACACTTACTTATTTATAGTCCGATTGCTAATTAAATAGAGTAAACTGACAGATCGAAATGTCACTTTAAAAAATAGAGGTAATGTTGCTTACTTCTAAATATAGGGATTGATCTAGTTATTTTTTATCATTCAAAGAAATAAAAACTCAACACTAGCTTGCGAAATTAGAATTTTAGTCAGAGAGTCAGAATTAGAGTTTACTATACTATCATCCAGTAGACATGCAGTACTAATCATACATTAGGCAGGAATTACGACTTTAAGTTGGACTTTAGAAAATAAAAGAATGAAATAATTGGTTTATTGAATTGAAATGTTAAAATAATATTGATATTTTTACCGCAGCTCTATTTAAATTTGATGAAAAAGTGGCAACACTGGATAAGTCATTTTACTCCTTATAATCGGACTATAGTTTCAGACTAAACTGCTGATCGGGACACAGATTATTCTTACAAAGTTAATACCTATTTAGAGCATAACGCTAGTTTTCAAAAATATTACTTTAATAGATATAAATAAAAACACAGATTAAGTATATAAATACGCTCGTATACTAATTTTGAAAAATAAGCTCACGTCTGTATCCCCGAACTCGAAGGGGTAGGCAGAGGTGCACTAGCGAACTAGAACACCCTAATTTCGCCGAGCTTAGTTCCATCCTAGATATGACAGGGGACGAGCCTATCGCCATATCGGGCACAAATTCCAAACTCCGGGCTGATACTGAAAGAGCAAATATGTATCACTTTTCCCAACCCGGGGGTCCAACCCGAGACCTCAGGACGATAGTCGTACCGGGCACGCAATACCACTACGCCACCAAGGCAGTCACTAATTTCCAAAGAATATCACAAAACAATCATTTACCATAAACATTGCTAAAGTGTAATAAGAACAAAACAAAAAGTCTCAAATGTAATTATACTTGGAAGCAAAAACTCAATTTAAATATGTATATTAAATGAGATGTAAAACAATAAAAATACACCGACAGACATTACAAGTAATAAAAACATATCCGTCTATAATAACACGAATACATCATTTTAACGCCTCTGATTTTATTTAAGTACCTTCACTACGAATTATTTATAAAGATTGTAATATAAAATGTAACAACACACAAGCTAACATTCCCTGCCTTACATCCAGTTATAAATAATACAGAGGCGCTCTTCACTGCAACTTGAATATAAATTGAGTAATTAATGTTAAACTGTACGGAATATTAAGGTAGATACAAACTAGAGGTTGCGACGTGCCACGTGCGTGCAACGCCCGCCACTGCCGCTACCACGCGCCGCCCGTGCTATCCCGCCGCCCCTGCCTCTTACACTTCGCTAAAAAATTCATAAGACACGTTCCGTTCATAAATACATCATCCTTTCAACAAAACATAAATCAATGCCGACAAGTTCCGTTTATAAACATTAAATTAAAAATTTGCTATCACAACGTCTGATCTGTACTGGTACAATATGTTTCAAGTACTCTTAAATTATCTCACCCAAAATAAATAAAATATAATGAATGATTTTTAATTACATTCCATAAAATATTTTGGTCCTTACCGTTAACGCTGATATCAAATTATTACTTTCCGCTGGAAAACGTCATAATAAGACAAAATCATATATCATTAGTAATGGTGCAATGCAAAGCGTATTGAAAATAAAAAAAACACCCATCGTAACTAGCAGCTATACCTATCAGTGTTATAAATACAGTAATGATAACGTATTTAATTCCGCTAAGTTTAACTTGTTTACGTGACTGATGTACTTGTGTCCGTGCTTGTTGAACTGAACCCCATCGTAATGACATGTAATGACACGTAGCCGAGTGCACAGTTTGTTATGTGACTACTCGTTGCGGCACAGACGGACGAGCTAACATAGTAGCAAATGCATTATATTTATTTACAATGAACTAGATATCTTATTTATGTATATTAATCGAGAACGTCGGTTGAAACTAAAATGTATGTAAAATGAACTGGATGCAGAACCGGTATGTATAGTTCGCCGAGAAAACTTCGGTATAAATTGCGAACAAAAAATATATTTTTAATATCATAGTAAACATAAATTAGCTCCGGTTTTACCGTAGACTTAATTAATTGTTTTATCAGTAGAGGGGATTCACCGTGGTTTTTCTATCTACGTCTTCTCATGTATTCGAAAATAATTATTTTTAGAATAACTTTCCCTAATGTAATACAACCGAAATGTAAGCGGATTATCATATTATAATCAATAAAAGTTCAGTTTGCGTGATGAAATATCGTCAATTCATCAACATTTATTACTGTCTGTAGGGAACATTAAAACCTCGCCCAAGGAAAACTCTAAGTACTTATCTAGTGTAATTTTGTTTAAAGGCGTAAATGTGGCGATGCCTGCTATTTTCTATGTTATGCTCCCAGTACACTGTATCTTCTGCACACTTAGACGAAGAGCTACATCAAGCTGATTTGCATAATATAATTTTAAATGAATATATGGTACGGGTAATTCTGGCGACATGTGTCTGCGGTTCTGTAATACATTAAACGGCATTCGATTAGCAAATCGCCAATATTGAGTATTTATAAATATATGTTTTTTTAATAATATATAACAATACACGATGTTAATTCTTACAGAAAGTAACTACATACAGAAATACCATGCTTTGTTAACAGTTCTGCTGATTAAAAATAATAAATCTATAAATTGAAAAGTTAAATATAAGTAATTCATTTAACAATACACCTACTTTCAGAACTTACAAATCATTAATAATCAATTACTTATAGCTGATGTTAAACGTATCGACAGGAAACAATACTCGTAAACGAAAATGTTTAGTCGATCAATTATTTTTTTCGTGGTTTCGAACAAGTGTGTTGCGAGTTGCGACCAAAGCGACATTTCCGACAATCGCACAATACAGAAAGCGCGATGATTGTACAATGCAGAGGCCGTCAGCGGGCGCGGCGCGGCGCGGCGCGGTGCGGCGCGGCGCGGCGGCGGCTGGACGCGGCCATACGAGACGCGTGACACAATGTTCCCAATGACTCACAATAGCGAATTAAGTATTATTTTAAATTGACGTAATTGGAAAATATGCAGCCGCTCGCGCGCAGCGCTCGAATAAATTGATTCATGTATAATATAAACAATGATCAACGAACAGACGGCGCGAGACGTTCGCGAACGCAACTCTGCCTACGATCAAGTGACTTTAGATACAGTCAATACCATATACACTGTTAAAATAAAGTTTGCTATTTAAAACTGAAAATGGTCTCGCGAACCAGTACTTAGGTATAAGCTGATGCGTTACTGTAAAATGCCAATAGAAATTGAACTGCATTGTGTAAGTATTTTATAAACCTGCAATACTGAATAAAATATGAAATTATTGCCGACTTGTAACAAAGGATACAATTGACGAGTAAATTCACATGCGCGTGTCTACTTGATTTGAACACAAAGGAACTGTGTAATTCTATAAAATTAATGCTATAAACAATCGCATACTACAATAATGAATTAAACTTCGTCATAGGTAATTTGTTACACTTACTTTTTACTTAACATCTTGTATTTGATACAGCATTAATTAAGCTACAATGCTAGATAATTCAAGAGATAAAGTATAACGGAAAATGACGCTCCAAACAATTTTTTTATCTAGTAATATATTTATTGTACAATTCGATAACTGTTTCAGATGATTCTTGTGCTAAGCGTTACGTAGGGTAATTATATGTCAATAATGAAAGTTTATCTGCTCGGTGTAAGTATACTCTTTGACTGTACGCAGAGGGCCAATGTACCGACGCGGGGCGGTCACGAAAACGAATAAAATGATCTTTATTAACATTTATACATCGTTACGAACATTATGACGCGATTTTAAGAAAAAGGTATCAACGTTTTCCATTCGTGATTATTTAAAGAACACTAATTAATCTTTTTTCAGTCAAGGTAAATGGTTTGTATGCTCTCTAATAACGTAGCTATAGGCCAAATATTGTTAGATATAAGACTAGTTTGAAATGTATCACGAGTTATTCGCATCGACAGTTTTTATGTGTATTAATACATAACTGGTTACTTTATTTGCATTATATGATAAGTTAAAAGTCACTTGCAGTGTGCCGAGTTACGCGCACTGGTGAACATAAAAAGATAAAGTAACGTGTACACTAGCCCTGTATAGTCAAGTGGTAAATGTGTCATAGACCCGGTCTACACATTTTATAACATTTGTTAGATCTTGATCAATTAAAAAGCTCACTATTTGAAAGATATGAAGATCATAATAATTGTATTACATACTATGCAGTTATTACTCGCGGCCTCGCTCCCGAGAATATTATTCGGGATAAAGTGAGTAACCATGTTACTCAGGGCCCTTTTAAGTTCATTATAATAAATGAGAACGTTAATAAGATATATATAAAAATGGTAAAACAGTTTTATTTAAATTACAATGTTGGTTTGTTCTTTTATCACACAGCAAGTAAGCTTTAGAATTATCTTTTGCATAGGCTGATGGACCGTAGAGTGATATAGGCCAGTTTAAAACCCAAAAATACTGAAAATCGTCCATGCGAGGAGAGCCGCAAGCCAAAGTTTTGTATAACATTTAAAAACATCATCTTACCGCTTAATTAGAATCTAACATTCTTTAACATATGTCGTTCGACAACTACAGATTATTATATACTTGGAGATACTAGTGAAACCCGTATAGCTAGTACATATTTAACATTAAAATGTCCAAACGGTGCTACACCGGGAATAGCTTGTGTAATTGGTTGACAAGTATACTAGAAATCAGAAGTAGAAAAGCAACTAAAACATATTCGCTTTCTATGTACATCTTACGCTGAGATCTATATAAAAACAGACTTCAGCAAAGATTTTCTTGTCAAACATGACTCGGACTAAGTCAGACCCTGAGATCTATAGAGCGAACGTCGACTAGGTCTAAGTCAAAGAAACGAACTCTGAGGATTTTGACTTAGTCCGAGTCATTTTTTACAAGAAATTTTTTGCTTAATCTGTCTGTCAGTCTGTTTTTGTTGTAAAAAAATAAGTCGGACTAAATCGGAGTTCGATTTAGCAAATCCAAATCTTCACTGAGTTCGTTACTTTGACTTAGAGTTAGTCGAAGTTCGCTTTATAGATCTCAGCCAAAGATCGATTTCGAAAGTCTAAATCCTCATTGAGTTCGTTTCTTTGACTCATACTTAATTGAAGTTCGCTCTATAGATCTCAACCTAAATGTAACGACTTGTATTAAACCTAGGTAATTTAATTTTTAACTTAAAACGTTGCATCTTATGTATGAGAGCGCGAGAGACTTGTGAATTTGAAATTTTAATACACGACTAAATACTGGGTTACTACTGACTAAATTCAATGTTCAAAATTAAGGTTTTTTTATTGGTTGTCAGTGGAACTTAAAAGGCTTAGACACAGACTCCTCGATTTGTTTCTTCACACTTCGAAGAGGGAATATATGCAGGCTATGTTTCTTGGACTGCACTGCGTTTACCTTGCTGTGTCTTAAATAAAAAATGTATATAAAGTTATTCTCCATTTAATCATTTAAACTAAAGACAATGAGGATAGACAGTATAAACTTAAGGGTATTATTGTAATCAAAATAATCACAAAACGAATGGAATATCGTGACTAATGTGCACGTACAGACGTATTTTTGATGTTATTAAAATAATTATTTTATTTTGTATAATGATATAAAGTTAATAGTTATCCATGGTGCTTATGGTGGACATAATTACAGTGCAGTGGCCACGCTCCGGCGGGCGCGGGTTCGATCCCGATTCCAAATATCGACAAGGGTTCGTTAATGCTATGTTAGAATGTGTCATAGTCAAAATGTATCAACAGTGAGGTAAAATTACTAAACAGGCCAAAACAGAATCGTGAACAGTTATTAAACTGATCGACAGAATTTTATACGACGATTTTCAACGATTTGGAATATGATCTCTCTTTATGAAAAAAATCATGAATTCATAATAATTTATCATAAAGCACCAAACTTGCTAGTGGTACTTTCGTCATACGTATGATGTATAGACAATTTACGAAGCTATAATAGGACTGCTACTATGTCTTATTTAAAACAAAACATTTGCCAAAAGACAAACATTGTCATTTGTCACTAACTTTGAGTCACTAGCTTTAATTTGGGATGTAACCCCTTTACTTATAAAAACATATACGCGCTTTTTTACTTAAACTAGTGTGTCCCTTTCATTTTAAAACAATGTGACGCCATGAAAAAAGACACGAACTAGTTTTAAGGATCCGAACGGTGTCAATGATTTTATGAGTAAGGAGCATAATATCGGATTGAATCCTTTCATACAATGGGCTACTGGCAATCGAATGCACTGTGGCCAAATCACTACATTAGGGAAGCAACATCGCCCTGAGCGATAAAAATGCAACTTTTGGCTCAAACGCGTATCAAGAATCTATGAATATTAACGACGTCCGATGTAGCGTAAAAATAGAGTGTCCACTCTTAGTGACGCGCGACAGATTAGCCCTCATGTACCTACATGAATTAAGTAACTTTAGTTTACATATATTAAGCGGTGCGGCGTATAAAGGTCTCTGAACACGCTACAGATGGGTGGCATTTTAGGTCTGACTTTTAAATCTATATAACTAGTGTACTGTACTTAGTTGAAAACAGATTATGTATTTGGTTGTATTGAGGTTTTGAAATTTGTAATTTCAAACCAAAGCAACTTCAATTGCGTACTTGGCTATGTTTGATTTTGTACACATATTTATATGTAATGGAAAATAAAACAAAAAAGAAACTCTTCTGTAAAATCTGCATCGAAATTAGTTGAAAAATGAGTCGGTAATTCATATTTTTATATTCTGCAATGAGCAAGAGTGGAAACGTAGTGGGGATATCTTGCTATACCATTCTAACGCACGTACTGTTATAGCCCTGACGTGGTTTTATTTTTGAGAATATTTCAATAATTATTTCAGTGTTATATTTTAGATGGTGTAAATTTCATATAAAATTGATTTAAAAAAATAGTCAAGTACCGAATTCTGGAGTGGGGGCATATTGGAGATATCTTGCTATCCCTCTCCAACGCACGTATCGTTAATGACATATTACTTGACTATCACAGAAAATGGAATCAAATAATCAATCCTAAATGCAAAAAACAATTGAATGTTTCACCTCAGCCGAGAATTCTATAAATTATCCACAAACATCGGTTCCTAAAGGGCAAAGATTACTTAGCGCAAAACATCCCGAGAAATGATAGGCCACAAACATTATTTATAACTTTAATAACATAATAACCAACGGAACTTGTTATTTATATTATATATACGTATGTGCAGATCGTGTGCAATTATATCCATGGCCAAATGATAGCGTACGGACATATATTACGAATCTAATTTGTGTCTTAGGCTCTTATAATATTCTGCCGAGGATTTTTATATTATATTTTTTGCACATAATAACAAAGTTTACATTTATGCTTTAGTCTGCGATTTAGGTCAGGTATCTCAGATCGTGTATGATTAGAGAGAATTGGATTCCTTGAAATCTCGAATGTTTGAATATTCCTGATAAATACTAATGTATAATATTAAGTTAGATAAAGATGTAAAATATATTAAAAATAGATTTTTAATTTATGGACGAATATTATATTTTAAATAATTATCTTTAAAATAATATTAGATATTGGATTATATTTATATTTTGTCTATCCGGTAAAAAAGACTATCAAATAATTCTTCCTTCCTTCCTGCCTTTATCCCACCTTAATGTGGGGTCGGCGCAACATAGTTTTTCAAAAGCAATTTGCAGAAAAGATTTGGCAAAGTTTTTACGACCGGCCTGCCTGACGTCAACCCCTTCTGGGGGATCCAGTCGCGAGCAAATTAAATTAGAAAATTCGCTTTGCCCGACCTGGGAATCGAACCCAAGACCTCCCAGCCCACAGCCCATATATGCAGCCACTAGACACATAAAAATCCAAACCATTTTTGTCAGGAATTCTATAACGGTAAACACAACCCAGTTTCGTGTTCTATAGACGTTTATATTTATTTTAGAAGTCGACTAAAATAAATAGTAAGAAATGATTTGTTTGCTATAATAATACAGAGAAAGCGGGACGAACAAACAAAAAGGGCTCCGGCGAAGCGACGGTAGCGTTATAATATAGAACTATATCATGCAGTAAGAGTTCAAATGAATATTTTTAGTTGAATAACGTAAACAACTAAATGTTAAATTAAAAACGTAATAACTTATTTATTTTGTAGAAAATTTCATTTTTGTTTGTTAAATACTTCATAATGCGCTTTTCGTTTCGAATATCATCATCATCATCAGCCATAAGACGTCCACTGTTGAACATAGGCCTCCCCCAAAGATTTTCAGTTTCGAATATATTTGAGTGGAATACCATACAAACACTCACGCCTGGCTCCAGTTGAGATAGGCAGAGACTAAGGCTGAGATCTATAGAGCGATCTTCGATTAAGTCTGATTCACAAAAACGAACTCAGTGAGGATTTTGAATTTTTAAATCGTACTTCTACTTAGTCAGAGCCATTTTTACAAGAAAAACAGACAGACTAAGCAAAGATTTTCTTGTAAAAAATGAATCGATCTAAGTCAAAGTTCGATTTAAAAATTCCGAATCCTCATTAAGTTCGTTTCTTTGACTTCGACTTAGTCGAAGTTCGCTCTATAGATCTCAGCCTATAAATCACCAAGTACCTAGTACGGTCCAAACACTACTCTTAACCTTCTTCTACCTCTACTATCATCAGTCGTTTCACACCAGCTCGTCTGTAACGAGAACTCCTTATTTGGAACGTTTTAGGAGGTCGTATACTTAGTCCATAGAAGTCCTTTCTTCTGACAGTGTTTTCAGTTCCGCGACAGATATTTCTAGAACAAATCAGTATAAAATATAATATAATAAAATGTCCGTCAAACTGAAAACTTTCACATTTCACAAACGGACATTCGAAACATGACTATGCCATACATCGATATATTATTTACCTAGATGCACAGTTGACGCTCGGAAAATGGGACAGCAAAGAAGTGCTTAAGCACTCCTTTTCCCTGCAGTTGAACGCGATCGAATTCTAAATTTGAAAATTTGAAAATTCAAATTAAAGAACGCTTGATCATTTCATTTAAAAAGCTACTTTATAACACGTGTATAGGGTTATATTTGTGTTTGATTTAATTTGAACCTGTGGTCTTTTTCTTTGTTTTGTTCCTGAGACCACTTTTTAGGACGATATTTGCAAAGAACTGTGCATCTAGGGTATATTATATTGATGATGCCACACGTTTAATCGTGTGTTTCATGACATTAATGAAATATAATAAAAACAATGGCATAAATAAAGGATACTTTTCCGTAAGAATTTCATTCATGTGACCGCATTGGGCTCATGTTATACTGATATTGAATAATCTATCACCAATCATTATTGCTCGAATTGAGTTGATCGAAGGTATTTCATATACTAAAGGCACTATGTACCTTACGACCTAAAAAAATATAGTTAATTTCCTAACCGTCCAAATAATAAAACATTGTACGTGATTGAGTTCTCTCTGGTTGTTGTTTCCAATTGAGTGATGAAATCTCATTAGGCGGCCGGTTATTGGATTAATTTCGACGTTAAATACCTATCATTACAAATAATTTTATCATCATTATGTTCTTGCTAGTGATGCGATCCGAGCTGCGAAAAAGGATACGGAGATAATTTTAATATTTTATGTTCTTGAATGTTAAGAACGTTGTAACTTGTAAGTGTTCTTTTATTTATTTTCATTAGCGGCGTATTTTGTAAGATTTTGTTAATTTTATTTACTGAAATGTGATCGTACAAATTCTTTAATTAACATGACATAATTAAAGAATTACGATTCGGTGTATAAGAATGTTAATATTAATGTAATAACATTACTATGAAGTATTTAAGAATAACATTTTAAAATAAATTATGTTATTATAATATTTATATAATATATTAGCACATTATGTTCTATGATGAGTACATTTATAATAAACATTTACATTACCAAAGCATTCTGAATAGACCACATCAACTCAACGAAATAATACAGCGACGTATACACAGACAGACAAAAAAACGTTTTATATGTTTAGGAAGGTTGAAAAATTATATGTGTAAATACACCAACGAGACATTCTGTTGGATTTTTTTCTGGTTTCGTCCAACTAAATAAACACGATGTACAAATACGGTCTCGCATCATCTTATTTTAAACTCTATTGTGTAAGTGTTACAATCTTATTTAATGTGAGATGAACTCTCGCCACCAATGGATAAGTCAAAAAAGCAAATTTTGATAGGAGTGGCTGAAATTTCAATTATACAAATCGCACGTCTGTTTAAACAAAACTGTGGTGTTTGTGACGAAAGAAATATTTCTTTGAATTGTTGGGCCAACCATTGTAAACATGAAACTCACGACTGGAGTTAACTTAGTTATATCTACCTCTATAGTTAAGTCTCATCACTGCCAGTGCCCAAATGTTACAATCGTAATGGTTTTTAAGTTTACGCGTATGTAACATCTTCAAACATAACTATTTGTACGGATTCTACCGCGATTCGTTTTTATATTCTACCGTCTTCTAAAACGGAGGTCCTCAATTCGTCTGTATTTTTTTATGTATGTTACGCGACATCTCCGCCAGATGTAGACCGATTTTCAAAATTATTTTTGTGTTCGATGGAGCTTATTTGGTGTTCTCATATTAATTTGGTCACGATCGGATTTGAAGTAAGTCCGTTAAGGCAAATCTTGTTAAAAAAAACACCTGCTTACCCAGGACCTCCAGGTTAACAAGCATTTGCGCTGATCGGCAGATAGCACCTAATTCAGTCAATTGACAACCTCATCGGCCGATTGAAACTTAAGGGTCTACAAATTCTCAATTGTAACCTCATCAGACCTCCCATAATATTGTCATCCCTTATCTATATAATAATAATAATAGTTAATAGCTGAAAATTTTAGCAACTCAATCAATATGGTATTTGGTGTGGATAAGTGTGCGGTTATCCATGTGGCACGTGGGGAATCTATAGTCTCTGATGACATATCGCTCTCAGAGACTATACGGCTCAGGTCCATCTCCGAAACGGAAACCTATAAATATCTGGGTATGCCCGAGGCTTTAGGTATAATGGTTGCAGACGTAAAACAATCGGTGAAAGTACGTTTTTTCAGTCGCCTGACAAAAGTATTTAATAGTCTTTTATCAGGTGGGAACAAGATCCGTGCTTTCAACGGTTGGGTTATGCCTGTACTCATGTACACCTTTGGCGTACTCAGATGGACTCAGACTGAGTTAGATGCCCTGGATCGAAAGGTCCGAACCCTAATGACTGCACATCGTATGCATCATCCACGATCATCGGTGATGAGATTGTATATCCCGCGGAGATGTGGGGGCCGAGGCTTACTTAACGCTAAGGACCTCCATAACCGCGAGATGTGCAATCTCAGGGATTATTTCCTTCACAGTGACGTGGATATGCATAGGGTTGTAGTTATGGTGGACAAAGGATTCACTCCGCTCTCCTTGGCAAACGGGAATTGGCGGAGGCCTGTTGTATTGGGCACTAGGGAGCGCAGGGAGATATGGAAGGGCAAAGAGCTACATGGGCGGTTCTACCGTGCCCTTCATGGGCCAGATGTAGATCCGACCGCCTCAGTGGCTTGGCTACGTTTCGGTAACCTTTTTGGGGAGACCGAGGGTTTTGTCTTTGCAATTATGGACGAAGTTATCAAGACGAACAACTATAGGAAATACATCATGAAGGACGGCACGGTCGACATTTGTCGAGCATGCCACCGTCCCGGAGAATCTATCAGGCATGTTATTTCCGGTTGTTCGTATCTTGCTAACGGCGAGTATTTGCATAGGCATAACCTTGTAGCCAAGATCCTGCACCAGCAACTTGCTCTTCGATATTGCCTTGTGGCTTCTGAGGTGCCTTATTATCAATATGTCCCTCAACCAGTTCTCGAAAATAGTCATGCAACGCTCTATTGGGATCGATCTGTTATCACAGACAGGACTATTGTGGCCAATAAGCCTGATATTGTGGTAGTAGATCGATTGACGCGCCGGGCGATGCTTGTTGATGTCACGATTCCGCATGATGAGAACCTTGTGAAAGCCGAAAAAGACAAAATGTCCAAATATTTAGACCTGGCACATGAGGTTACTCGCATGTGGGATGTGGATTCAACAATCATTGTTCCGATAGTCATTTCTGCCCATGGTTTAATACCACTGAGCCTCGACCAACAACTCAAGAGGCTCTCGGTTGGTGTTTGGGTCAAGAGCCAAATGCTGAAGGCAGTATTACTGGATACGGCACGAATTGTGAGGAGGTTCCTCACTCTGGGGTCCTAACCGCCGGTGGCTTGGGTCCCGAGCCTCGCCATCGGAGGGTAATATTTTTATATTTTTAAATGTATTTATTTTTATAGCATATATTTAAAAATGTAAAACAAAAATTAAAAATAAAGAGTACTGAACATAGTTAATAGTAATAATATATAGCATATACGTAGTTGTACAGACATTTTGTGCTAAAATATATTTCGCATAAACAAAATCCATAAAAACCGGAGTCCGCATCCGCAGGTGTACCGCTGTCCGCAGGTATCCGTAAACCCCAACAGGTTGGGCCCGAAACAATTTCCTCTCTAACCCATTAAATACTAATGTATTATTATTTGCTCATCTATAGAATTCAAAACACGGGTACACAGTATCAAGAACAATAGATTATTATTATAATAATACATACGCGTGGGCAATGGAAAATAGATACTACATCCAAAGATATTGTGATTGAGGTTTACGTTTTCTGTAAGTACCATGTAAGTACTTTATTTTTACGTAAAATAAACATTACTTTAATAAACATTATTTTATCTTTAAAAAATTATGTGTATAAATTTATATGAATCATATCCAGTTTTTACTAATGCCACTTGCAATAATATTCTACAACGCTTTTTTAATTCGCTTGAACACTCTTTCTATGGCACACCAAACATCGTTTAGTTTTATGAATATAAATAGTTTAAGATGACATTCTATCTTGCAGAAAAATATAAGACGATGAAAAATAATTTAACACTAAAATCATTATAAAATCATATTCTAATTCTATATTTAAAAATGTTTTCATTGAAACAATGCGTAATTTAAAGTGGCCAACGGAATAAACCCTGTCACAAAAGCTTTGGACTAAGACTAGGAGATCATAAAGCCTAAGTGATGGTTTGATGAATTTAATGAAATTGAATGGTTTGATTCTTCCACCGAGACAAATGTTTATGTGACCATAGATATTTGTTTCGAGTCTGAGTGTAGTAAGACCGAAATTATTTCATACAGGTTACTACTTACTAGTGTGGAGTTAGGACTGTATGTGAAGTATGTATGTAGGCTGGTAGGTTAGCTAGGATAGGGCCTCATGCACCAATCCTAACTGCTTCCAGTATTTCCACTCAATCCCTTGCCATAATTCCTGCCATACGCCATTCCCATACAACCCATTCCCTTACACTCTACTCCTACCACCACTTATCATCCTATCTTAGCCATCCCATCGTTAATCGTTATTATGTCCATACTTGCCTGCCTGTCTTCAAATTTATAGCGAGATAATGTAAATTATATTAATCTTAATTTAAAATTTGCTTGTGTTGACTTGTCATAAGTGCTTTTTTACATGCCTACGTGAGCAATAAAGATTTTTAATTTCATTTTATGTATGTATGTAAGGGTATATTAATTATTATTATATATTTTAAAGTTAATTGCATCTAACTACACCTTTATAATAGAAACTGTTATATTCCATAGATAAAAGAACCATAACCAACATATTTTGCATTGAATTACTTCAACGGACTAACTCAATCCAAGCACTGAAATCCCAAGCCGCTCCGTTTGACACTAATATACTCTAATCAACATTGGTCACGTACATTCAGTCTGGTCAAGTAATGCATTTACTAAATTGAATGAATGAAACATTCACACAATACATATTAACTGTGAGACCGAAAGTCTCTCATAGTGTCTGACACTCACGATACAGGTTATACCTAGTGTGGGGTCAGGACTAGGTGTGTGACTATTGGGTGTATTTATTTTATTAACTGAACGACATTAAACTAGTTACTGTGTTTGTTTCTTTCTACCTGCTTATCCTACCTTAATGTGGGGTCGGCATAATACACTTTTTCAAGGATGTTGCAGAGGATTTGGCTTAGCTTTTACGACCGGCCACCTGCTTAACGTCAACCCTCTATTAGGGATCCAATCCTGGGCAAATTAAATTAGCAAAATTCTCTTTGCCCGACCTAGGAATCGAACCCAGGAGCTCCCAGTTCACAGCCCATACATGCTGCAGCTAGACCAAAGAGGCGACATAACTAGTTGCTGTGTTCGCGAGTATTAAATCACTATAGCTAGTTACAATACTAAACGCATTTTTCCTATAATCATTAATTAAAAGTTTGGATCACACTAATATTTATATATATTTTTTAATAGAAGAATAGTTTGGCGTTTTATCAGTTGTATGAAACATCTGTCGAAGCAACAAAATATTTTTAATAAATATAATTTGATTATTTAAAATTCGGCCCTTACACACATCATACACATACTCACGCCTGTATGCTCGGTGAGATGGTAGAGGCGAAATTTAATATCAACGTTTCAATAATAACAATCGAATCACAAATAAAAAATACAATCACTAAGTTTGTGACAAATAATTTTGTTGGACGACAGATTTTTTATACATTAAAGTCAAAATTATTCTTTAAATAACAGTTAACTACCCATAAAAAAATTGGCTCAGATCCTAGAAACCCTATCACAGAACATGAATAACAAAGTAATGTACTTTCCCAATGTAACTTCGACATTATGTCATCGCGTCTAGTTATTTGTATAAGTTGAGTATAGTATTCTTAGAGGCTATAAAAGCGAAGTAATAACTGTTATCAAAATATAAGTGATACAAGGCAATGACACAGGGTCAGCCGGGTACTACGACTGCTCTCGCCCCCACAGAGGAATAGCACGCGCGACTTACTACGCTGCGACTTTCACACGTTCTATTTAGCTTTTTGTACGAAAATACTGATTTCAGCTTAACCATTTCTATGGACATCAAAAGGTTCTCAATACGTGGGTTTTATTTTTATATATGTTACACAATAAACTTTATCAAATATTCCGAAAGAGCTTATTAAGGTGGTTCTATAGTTCGGGATGTGATGGTGTGTTGTAGTAGGTTTTTAGGTTTTTAAACTGTTGTTCATTATTTGAAGCATTATTTATTATACATCACAAATTCGTTAATAAACTAATGGCTGTTAATTCCTGTAATCAAACTGTTAATAACCGTAATCACCTTACTGCCATTATAATAGCATAACTGTTACGCTGGGGTCTGTGTATGCCATAATTAAAATATATTTATCAATATTCATGATCTAGTCATTCTTAGAAAAGAATAATTAATGCATTAGTATTTATAATTTCAATTCAATCGATATTATTATCACGCTTTTTGTCTTTTTTTTGGCTTTTATCTTATATTTGTCGACATCCGTAAAATAAACCGAAGATAAGTAAAATATTATTTGAATTATTTAATAAAAATATTACGCCATCATTGTCCGTCGTTGCCTCCTTGGGCTAGTCCATTAGTGGCAGCAAATATGGGCTGTGGATCGGAAGGTCCTGCGTTCGATTATCAAGTCAGGTAAGGAGACTTTTCTATTTTGATTTGCCCGGGACTGAATCCCCTAGAGGAAGGGTGACGTCAGGCAGATAGCAGGTCATAAAAACTAAGTTAAATGATTTTTTGCAACATGCTTGAGAAAGTGTGTGTTGCCGCCCAACATTAAGGTGGGTTAAAGGCAGATAGAAAGAAAGAATAAAATCGTTATTCAAAAATTACCTTAATCTGAAAAATGGTTTCTTATAAAAATAAACAATAATCTAAAGTAGTGCTTTGTATAAAATCCACCCAGCTAGTGTAATACAATTAGTAGGGACATATTATTTTAAACCCGACAAACCGCCCAGGACTACAATGAAGGTCAGTTCAAATAGAATAAGGCCAAATAAAAGAGTGCACGGTAGGCAATAGCATGGCGTGCAACGAGCTTCCCGCACCCCATTATAATAATCTGCGCGGGAGCGGGACGGCAACAACATTAGAAAGGAACAATCGTCGCCATTACGCCGAATAAAAAGAAAAGTTATTATATTTTTTATTGGAGAGGGCCTCCACCCTCGCGCGGCCGCCAAGAGGGGTTATTTTTATTTTATTTGAAAAGTTTATTTTCCATTTGTTTTAACTTTTTTTTTGCGATATGAGGGGTGAAACTCGTTCAGCACGCACTCGCTCAATGAGTCACTAATGCGCACCATAACATTATACATGGATATTTAAACTTTCATCCGAACAACATTAAAATGAGAAAAGTTTTTGGAGTAAGTATTATTGTTTATGTGCGTTTGCCTCTCGACTTTGTCCGCATACTGCGCTATTCATGGTTCATATTTTCGCTTTTGTAAAAAGTTTTAGTAAAATGTAATTGCAAACAATATTGCGTCAAAAGCAAACAGTATCAGAGACGATAATTAGAATAATATATTCAAAGACGAAGGCGAAGAGTGAAATATGTACCAACTACTATCGTAATCGTAATAATTTATAAACATAAACCACGAAAATGAAGACATACCTAAGTCAGAGAATCAAAGTGTGTAAGCAGAATAAGACCTAAATAGCCTGAAGAAAAAGCTAAATAATGAGAAATCTTCGTTATTTCTTAACAATATATTTTAGTTCACAATTTGATATTTTGTAGACCCCATAAATAACAATTAATTCAAAATTAAGTATTTCTGATTTAATCCACAAATTGTACTTTTAAAGACATGAAATCGTGTGTCCAAAGACACTGATATAGCAATTAACATAATATTATGAACAACTTATTTAAATAAAGTATCAATTCAAGCTAAGTTGCCTTTTCAGTTCGCAGGACTCAATCCAATAGAGACGTCCATAAGCCCCCAGGGCCGGCTCAGGTTATATTTGTCGCTGTTTTCACAATTCATCGACGAGTTTTTATTTACAAACGACCACTCGTGTTTTTGTTGCAAAAACAAAAACACAAATGTTTATATTTCTAAATGCGTTCTACGAAAATACACACAGGTTGGACAGTGGGCTGATTCAAGTATTGTTGCGTGGGTTTATACAATTCATGAGAAAAATAATTTGTTATGAGGTTAAAGGTCCTGATCATATTCTGTATGTGTGTTATTATGTATCAATATAGTTAAATCTTAATTGTTCATTAGTATTAGTGTAAAGCTTGAACAAACAGTTGCAGTTATATAAAACAGTCAAGACGTATCAAAACTTATCCCACTTCTAGACCGCGATGTTTTGGAGTCATATATTTTTCGTTTCGTGTTTTCAATTTCAAACAGTAATAATAAATAACATCCAGCAATCACACACATAGTCCTGACCCCACACTAAGATGGAGTCTTGTGTCGTGAGTTTCGGGAAGTACGAAAGACTTTCAGTCTCACAACACCCAGACCCGAAACAAATATCTGTGCGCCACACAAACATTTGTCTTTGAACCCGCGGCCTCTCGCTTCTCAGCTGGCAACTCGCCCGCTCACCACGGAGCCTGTTTTTGAAATTAGAAAGCGACCTAAGTTCAAAAGTAAATGTCCCATAGTATTAAAATTAATATGCATAAAAATGCTATAAGTGCAATCAATGCTGTTTTATATTACGAGAGGTGCGCGGGCGAATTAACGCCACGGGGGCCGGGCGGTGCGGGCTAATATAGGGGCTCGGATTCCGCTCCTGTTCTATAGCTCTCAATACTGTATACTGAACTTTAATCAATTTTTGCTATAGTGTATTGATTGTCTTACTTTTCCCACGTTATCTATTGCTCGTTTCTTGAATGAAGAATATTGCAAAGGTAATTTAGTCAATTGTTTTTTGTAATTAAAATCGTTTAGTATAGGCTTATAACGCAACATGAGATAATATGTATGTTTAGGTTCTGGTTTGAAATAAATAATCATATCTTAAAAAAAATCCAAGTGCACCAAATTCAAACCAACTTCAAAAGTTATTCATAGTGACCATTTATATGGGGCCATCCTTGGAAAAACTCTTTCGAACACACAAACAATCTTGACATATCGGTCCATCTTTACCGGAGACTTCAGGTAACACAAATAAAAAAACACTGTTTTATTGACAAATTCTTTTGAAGTCGAATATATCAAATTAAATGTACCTATTAAATTAATCATAATAATATTACGCATTCCTACAATAACATAGTGCGCGTTTGCAGTCCACTGCATTCAAAAAGATAGCCGAGAATACGATACAATAAGCACTTGAAACCAGTTCAAACCCACTCATATTTATAACACGAGGATATAAACAACAACATTGACAGGTAGTGAAAGCTCTTAATACGCGATGAACAAACATAAGTGGTGATGTGTGGCCCCCAGTCGTAGTAGACCACCGTCCGCTGTTAGCATTAGTTTTTAGCTCCCGGCCAGTGGTAGTCTGTTTGCCCCCAAAAATATGGTAGTCTACATTTTTAACAAGCAAACCAGACAAAAATGTCCGGAGCCACACATCGTGGTGGGCGCTGTTGACCCACCATCAACACTGCGTTACATAACAATGAGCCAGGGTAAAACCCGTCTAATTGTTATAAAAACACAGGGCCCTCGAATACAGTATGATTTAAAAGTGATATTCTCAAACCATAAAGAAGTTTCACATGTCCATGTGAAATATTTATCTTAATATTATAAGTAAACTTAAAGGTTCGGCGGGCCTTCGATACCGCGCTCTGACCGTTTTGATACGTGTTAAAGCCCTTTTATTTCATTTCTTCGAATAGAAACCAAGTTGAACCAGTTTAATTATTTACAAATAAAACTTAATCTCGTACTTTAGAACTATAATAATAATTACTGACAATAAATTAGTAATTATTAATCTAAACCACAGACATTGTCTAATTTAATTTGACACGACAAGTTAAATTTTGTATTATTCCTCGACACTAAATTAATATTTCGGACATTAGTACAAAGTTTAGTATCCACTAGTTCGGTGGCTAATCCTCGCCAAAAGCTTTGCAACGCGTCAGTGTTAATTAAATTTTCTATAACCTGGATAAATAATAAACGTTAAAACATACTTATTACAAAAATAACCGGCGCTATTACGATAAAGTTAATTAAAGAAAACTTTAAAATCCCAATAAACGCATAATACAATAACCGTAATCTATAAACCAATCAACTGCAGGTCGTGCAGTAATTTTGTAATTAATTTCGTACAATAAGACTTTGTCTATGAAATTATTATACGCGATTACCACGAGCCAGCACACTGTGATGTATTATTTTATTAATAAACAACCAGTTTTTACGATATAAACCATAAAAATTATCGCAAACAGTGGAATGGCGAATGGATTTATAATGGTCAATAAAACTTTTTTACACTCATAATTTTATAATATACGAGTGATTTAATGTTTTGTATTGTGTTTCTAACGCCAAAATATAAAAATAAAGTCCAAACATTAAGTACTTCTGACATCCGTATCTTTTAGTATTCATTACAAAGAAAACTAGTAAATGTCTTATTCATTTTATTCTTTATCAAAAAGTATCAATAATAGTCGGTCGCACTGAATGAAGTTTCAATTAGCCACTATACATAGCAGTGGATGCGCTGAGGCGCGTTTCACACCAGCCGCTCCATGGCCTTTGTTTGTGAACACATTTAAATACTAGGCAGATACCAGCTACACCGAAAAAGATCAATATACACTTACGGATATTTGGAAGCCGCTCATCCATTATGAGTTAGGATTACATTAAAATCGTGTGAGGCGTAAGAGATCAGACTTGAATCATTACCTTAAGTAAACTTTCTTGCCGGTTCGAAGACTAAAGCCTCGTAGAATTCTCGTGTTTCGAAACAATGTGTTCTAATTGTGGGTCAATAAAAACCGTTATTGTTAGCTAACTGACGAAGAATTTGATAACAAAGAAGCTGTATGTGAATGAAACAAAATTTGGAACGATATTAAAACAATAAATTAACGACTGCACTTTATTTCTTGAGTCTAACAGAAAAAGAGAAAAAGCTTACAGTTGGTTCTATCCCAATTTATCTAAGACAAAAATGTGTTGCTATAGAAATATTTTATAAAGCACTTTCTATATTTCACTTTCTGAATTGAAAATGCGGTAACAATGAAAACTACATAGAACAAGCACGTTCAGTATTTTACGCAAAATATCTAGTCGTTGAAATTCTATACCTTGATTGGCAAATCGTGTGTACACAGAACGTAGATGGACTGGACTGTGCCAGAATCTTTTGTAATAAACGGACACAACATGTTCTCATTCACATGCCAATATCCATTGGTTATTTGATATTTAATAAATGGCTACCTATGCCATGGTCCAAGGGAAAAGTTACAAAAACCTAATGAAATATTCGAGGTAAAAAAAAGTATAAAAATAATTATTATTTGGAGAAGTGTATGATAAAAATGTTACCAATATTTATGGTTAAAAGCTTCGTAACAGGCTATTTCCTTTGTGTTATTTGCTAAAAAATTTCCACGTAACCGTCCAAAGTTCGACGAAATACAAACTGAATACTGATCTACATCCTACGCTCCAATATATTGCGGTGCAACATTTCCTAGAAAATACTTTCGTTAGGTATTTCCGTGTAGTGCGATCAATAGAGCCTCAAAAATATCGTGTTAAAATGACCATATTCCTGTCCAGTGATTATTTCTTGATACATTATTACAAGTTAAAAAAAACTTAACGGAATTAGCTCTATTGAACACAAGAACAATCTTGAAATTCGGTCCATATTTGGTGGATATATTGCGTAACATAAAAAATACAGACGACTTGAGGACCTCCTTTTATTGAAGTCAGTTAAAGAGCCTTAAAGAATTTGTGAAATCGGAATTGATAAACAAATTTACAAATATCCGAACTTTACATAATAATAATAGTATTATTACATACTCCATGCATATTTGTAAGTATATTTACCTACTTGTTTGTTTAAGTCTGTTCACATTTAGCGACGTAAAATGCATAGATTGGAACCCCTGTCGATTATAGACTCGTGATCCCCATAGATCCTGCCGGTCCTCCGATTATGTCGAGAGGGTTGTGTATAATCTAAGTCACGCCCCGAGCGATGCGGAGTCCGTCGAGAGATTATTTCACCCACTAATGCTATTTTGATCATCCACTTACATGAAGCAAGATCAACGTCTTCTATAATATACAAAATTATTAATTTTTAACATAATTCAAAAAGGAAGACAATAACAATTCAATGTGCATTTTTGGGAAATACAAAATCCACAAAAAACAATGATTAAAACATTCTAATCAACGTATTTTAACATAGCTTTAATTCCCATAAATGTAAGTTACCTAAAATCCTGACAAACACTATGCAATAAGTACTTTAACTAAAATACCCAGACTTAGTAATTTACTACGAATAACCTTCACCATACAACCAGAGAACAGAAACAAACACAATATTTGAAATTCCATTGACCTTATACAAGAAAATTATAATGGGACCTGTTCGACACCTGTGACTTTTATTAAATTAGAACGTTGTACTACTGTTGGTTTACCATTACATTTGTTGGTGGCCACTTTAGCACCATATAAATAACAGTTTAAGTACAATAAAGGTGTAACAAACGTCCTAAGTGTAATCGTTTGGCGGGGCCGGTGGAGAGCGCGGCCGGGACCAATTAGGACCATCGAACACTCAATTTTGTAAGAGACAACAAAGCGGATTGTCTGTGCAGAGCCCTTAGCGAGGGTGGGGTGTCACTGTCAAGAATCGGCGGGCCTGACTGCTCCGTTGTATATGACTTTATTAGACTACGCACTGATTTTGTGTACCTACAGTTTTACGCGCTTTTAATCATGTGTTATCAGTAATTTTAATTCTTACTTGTAAGATTCCTTAAAATTTGTGAGGTCAGTTAAATAAATTGGTTTGATCACAATATTGATCTATGGCGACAAATTGAAATCCCGGTTTTCTGATGACCATTTTTTTTTTCCATGAATGTATCTAATATTTTGTACCCGCATTAGTTGTACCTCTGTCTAGCCCCGCCGATAGAAGCGTCAGTTTATGTTTATATGTATAATTTCTAGGTGAATGACAATAACTGTCTTTTGGAACAGTATCATCATATTATAACATGAGGTAATTGAAGACAGCAAATTACTTGACTGTAACAATAACAGCATCTGACACTATATTTTTTTTCTAATATAACTGTTGAAAGATTAGCAGGGAAACAATATTGTCATTGAATAAGACATGATATTAACTATACTGTATACACGTACTTATCTGCTAGTTTTGTATAGGATAATTATATCACGCGGACAGCGTGACCGCAAACTACCACGTGTTTTAAGTCGTTGATACAAATTGTGCACACAAAACAATAGACTTAAAATCGGAGACATGGAACAGTATCCATGTTTCAACATTTAGAAAGAAATAAATGTTAGAGGTACTTCTAGGTAAAAAGTTCAGTCGATTTTTCGAATGAATACAGGTGAAAATGACAATGAGAACAAAAAAATGACATTGAGAAACACCCATTTGAATAATTTTTTGACTAGAAACAATTTTTAAAGCGTCAATTGTTTGTCAGAGGTCACTGTTTTTATTGGTTTACACTACATTTACCATCAGAAGTGCTATTCTGTAAAAAGCCAAACTCGTCGTCGAGTTTCGTGTGTGAGATAGCATCGGTCACTTGACCATGTAACTTGATATCTCACCGCGGATTCATAAAAGTCGAGTTACATAAAAGTTTTTACAGAATACATCAACATGGGTAGTGGTAGTCATTTTGCCATGCCCGGATAAAAAAACATTAAATAAACGATCACTTAAAAACAACAACCCGAGATATTACACATGCATATATGACTGCCTCGGTGGCGTAGTGGTATTTCGGTACGATTACGGTTCTGAGGTCTCGAGTTCGATCCCCGGGTCGGGCAAAGTGATATTGGATTTTTCCATATCAGCCCGGAGTCTGGAATTTGTGCCCGATATGGCAATAGGCTCGCCCCCTATCACATCTGGGACGGAACTAAGCTCGGCGAAATGTGGGTGTTCTAGTTCGCTAGTGCGCCTCTGCCTACCTCTTCGGGGATACAGGCGTGAGCTTATGTTACATATTAATAAGTCTATAACCACTAACGGGAAATTTGTACAGATTTCACAAAACAAAAATCTATATATCTCAGTAATATACACTAATTTTAAACACGGATAAAATCTCACGAGAGAGGAGCCGCGGACGAAAGCTACTTAATTCTAAATCTATACATGCAATTAACATTTCGCAATCAGAATATAATGTCCAGTAAATTGTGAAGAGTTACTCCGTTACGATAAATTGAATGAAATTAAGAGGATTACGCGCATCCATCACATTCCGGGCACATTGTAGCTAAAAGGCCGACATGTAATGAGGTGGTGATTGGATATTAATTTAAGCAATATGACATTTCCATTATCGTATTTCGGGATCAAATTTGCCTAATATTTGGTATTAGATTTAACTGCTCTCGATATCGGTAGTAACAAAAATGTCAGGAGTGAATATTATGAACGTGACACAAGTTTAACAGGACTGAGTATGGATTATGACTCAAATATAATATTTTAAACATATTCATTAAACACTAAAATATCCATATTGACTGAAGTTAAATTAGATAAAAAAATAAAATTAACGTTAGAAATTAGATGCAGGCAACTCACATCTTTCGTAGAGTCGGAATGTGACGTCACTACAGTAAAAGCCAGTTGTTTGTGCACAGTACTCTGTATATCTGTCAAAGCTCTGTATTCTGCGATATTGTTAGAGAGCACGCTGCGTAATTCCAATACAGGAATTTTCGGACTGACGCGACGCGACGAAGAATGCCTGTCACACAAAAGCCGCATCGCACGTAACGCAATGAACCAGAGTTGTCTACCTTAAATGATTGATAGAAGCTGAATTGAACGCATTTTTCCCAAAACTAGTAATAGGAATATGATCTAACATATTTATACTTATAGTTTGAATTATATAACATGTACTAGGAGTACTAAATTTTACTAATACTATTTTTTTTTATAATATTTTTTTTATTTTTTTATTATTTTTTTTAATACTATTTTTATTATTACTAATACATATCACTCACGCCGTTTTCCCATAGTGATAGGTAGAGACAATATGTTTCTACTAGAAACGATTATTATTTCCTATGCCTCTATATTTAAAATTATTGCATTTCTACCCAACCATGTTTCAAAAAACATTTTAATGATCATACTACTTTATGAATGTCCTAACGCGACATAACATTATTTATTCTGCCTACGTGATGACGTCATGACGTCAACCTCTTTAGGGATCCAGACTCATCCAGACTTGGGAATCGAACCGTAGACCTCCGTATCCACAGCCCATATACGCTGCCACTAAACCAAGGAGCCGAAAAGCATCACACACTAAATTCGTTTAAATACAGTCATATAAACATTTCAAAATATTGTCTGCGATGACTCGTGACTCGTCCCGACTCCCGCTATAATCTGCATCCTTTACATTGTATATTTAAAAATAGTGTATTTTACAATTGTCGAATTATTTTAATGGTGTATCAAGGCCGCGCGCGTATTTCTTGCCAACATTTTGTCGCATGATTTATTTAGCCGTGTGGTAATGCTTTTCAAACAATTGCTAACGTTTTTTGTGTTGTGAATCTGTGTAAATAAATTTTGGAATTGTGTCAATATTGCCGCTGCGACTATCTGTAGTTTCAATGTCTTCCGATTAATGATTGACCGTTCTATATCGTGCAGAATGCAGAAGACCCTATTTTACCCCAAAAATGTTAGAATATATATTTTTTTTATAGCAGAGATCGGCATACGAGCAGATGGGTCACCTAATGGTGAGTGATCTCCACCGCCCATAGACACCCAAGACAAAAAGAATCATGGGTGCGTTGCCCCTAAAAGGAGGGAATGGAAGGGGAGGGAAGGGGATTGGGAAAGGGAACGGGGAAATGGGCCACCGGAAATCTCACTCACCGAACGAAACGCGACAGCAAGCTGCCACTTTACGTCGGTTTTCTGTGGGACAGTTGTATCTAACCGGTCGAGCCGGCCCATTCGTGCTATAGACGTTACTGTCTACAGCGTGGCTCTACCATTGGTAAATTATATTATACCGTCTATTAGAGGAATAATATAATATATTAATTATAATAATATATTATATTATTCCTCTAATAGACGGTATACTGCCTCGGTTGCATTGTGGTATTGCGTGCGCGGTACAAGTATCGTCTTGAGACGTCGGGTTCGATCCTCGGGTCAAGAAAAGTGATAATGGGTTTTGCATAACAGCCCGGGGTCTGGAATTTGTGCCTGATATGGCGATAGGCTCGCCCTAGTACATCTGGGACGGAACTAACCTCGGCAAAATGTGAGTGTTCTAGTTCGCTAGTGCGCCTCTGCCTACCAGTTCGGGGATATAGACGTGAGCTTATGTATGTATTCCTGCAATATTATACATGTCACAGTTCCAGTGTTTAAAATCACCCACGCCTTAATGGCTGAACTTATGAATAGTAGTAGTTCCCGTGGGGAGACCCTATAGTCCGATTGCTAATTAAACGGAGTAAACTGACAGATCGAAATGTCAGTTTCCAAAAAAAAGTTGCTTACTTTTTAAACATAACGATTGATCTAGTTCATTTTTTATCATTTAAAGAAACAATAACTCAACACTAGCTTGCAAAATTAGAATTTCATTGCGTATTTTTAGAAATTTCAGCTTAACCTTCGACTAAATGTCTGTGTAAATAATTTTGCGTAAATAATCACAACCGATACGCGAAGTTATAACAATGAAAATTACAAATATTACTTTTATTATTTGAGAATATTTACGTTCCGCACATTCATAGCTTTTGTAAGTTTTATCTATAATGAACCATGACTATAATTCCAGTAGACATGCAGTACTAATCACACATTAGGCAGGAATTACGACTTTGAGTCGGACTTTAGGAAATGAAAGAATGAAATGGTTCATTGAATTAAAATGTTTAAATAATCTTGATCTTTTTACCACAGCACTATTTAAATTTCATAAAAGAGGGCATCATTCAAAATGTCAGTTTACTCCGTTTAATTAGCAATCCTACTACAGTTATTGGTCTAGTGCTGAGCGATTATGAGATATACTAATGAAACCATTCGATTATGTACATGATCCGAGATATACCGATAACGCCCATTCTTTCAACCTAGAGTTTTCCCGGCCTAATGATAAGCCTTTCTACTCAAACGCTTATAAGTTATCATAACCATTAGTAATTACTTATTTGTTTACAGACCGCATTGAGACTCAATAGTCCTATATGTAAATAACCTTATACAGATTAGTAACATTATTCGATTATAAAAATAAATCATTACTAATTTCACAATCGATTACCAAGTAAACAAAATATATCAATTATGTTTATAATTCATGATCGCCCACCCCCAGTACTCCTATGATCTTTTTCTAAGTGCAATAAGTACATGCAATTGTCAATGCACGTTGGATTTGGACTTTTTGACCGCAAGTCCCACGATTCATACTTTCTTGACCCCTTTCTGTCCACCCACAAAGTCGTGATGACGTTGAATACATTACTTCCTATAAACATTAGTGGTACACGTTTGTCGTGTCGCACGGCGCACCGCACGGCGAATCGTCAAAGCTTTATTAAAGTCAATAATTGAGGACAAACACATGGACAAAATGAAGAGGAAGTTGGTAGTTAGAGAACGTCTTCGTGGTAAGCCGCGTCATCTCCTGCACTGACCTATATGGACGGATGTGAGGTAAAATCGTTCCATATTCGAGATTGTTCTCAGGTATTGGTATTTGTGGTGAAAGAGAAATTGCATAGAAATTTGCAAACCGATGTAATATCACTAGGGTTTGCCCGTAGCTCAGTTAGCATAATTAGGTTGTTAGAGAAAACGGACGCCACATAGAAGTCACGCACACAAACACGCGTGTACAAAAGTGCCCTACGCACACACACGCCATTACGTGTCGATAGATCGAATGAGCCGAAAACCATGCTTTACTTTCAATGTTCCTAGCGCTCCGTCCATTTTTTATTGTACGTCTGTGTTAGGGAACTATGTTCTTTACAATTTCCCCTTAAAATATTATTCTCGGCGCTGGACTTGAACTCGCTACTGTCATACTACTCCTATAGATGACAAGATGTAGAAAGACTTGAGACATGAAACTTTAGATACAGAATGGCACTGTATACTGTATATAAAAGTTACTGCATTCATTACGTTACAAGTTACAACGTAACGTATAAGTTTTGTACAAGGTTGCTGTCGGTTAGGGTTGATATTTGGTAGCCATTTCGGATATATTCATAGAATTTATAGATACTTACTTCTCAGTTACTACTAGTAGTACTATATAAATAGGGAGAGAACGTTGTGTTGGTAAAAATTATTTATTGACAGGATTATGTACTATATACGCTACTTTGTTTATTTAAGATTATATGCAAATTATAATAGTAGCTAGTTGTATTTAAATGTTCATAATAAGGAACGTGGATATAGTTCCATATATCCACATTACTTATTATGAAAATGCTAGTTAATTTTATTTATAATTATATGGACATTTACGGGAAAAAATATAATGTTTAAAGCATCACAACAGAGTACATTAATCATTGTCTTAAATCCAAATCATAAATTCATACTAAAATAAATTATGTCGGATCATAAAATAATTAACGTTTTTACACTCATCGTTATAATGTATGAAATAATGGTATTCCCATAGCCGACAACCCTGAGCGCGTATGTAGCGGCATCTATAAAAAAATTGGGCACCTATTATTATAAAAATAAAAAAGCGGCTCGTTCCACATTTTTATTACAGTACGCTCATTTAACTGTTATAATTAATGTGCGCGATGTGTAATAAACATGACGAAATTAATACATACAATGTAGGCACCGGTGGAACGAGCTTTGGCCGGCAACTATACGGGAGGATGAACCTGTCGATATTGTTAAATGAGACCACAGGATGGCGACACTTGATGGCGTGTACACACCAACTGATCAAAGGCGTTCGCGAAGGGCCATCGACGATGGGGACCGAACGTTCCCGATCATTCGCGAATCTTCGCTGTCGCGTTCACACAAACAAACCTTCGCTGGTGTGTGAACGTTCTTTCGCCTTCGTTCAGTTGGTCAAAAATATAAATAAAATATAAATAGTCTTAAATATAAATTGTTGTCATTGGGATAGAATATATACATTATAATAATTTTCATAAGGCTGACTTTGCATTGTATTAATTATTAAATGCAGTGCAGTCAATTACAGTAAAGACAAAAAAATGATATTTCTAAATTAATAAGAACCAAATTTTAAAGATTTAGATTTCTGTAAGATTACTATTTTAAGTTTAAATATTTTATATAGGTGTTTAGTCCTTGATGAGCTTAATCCAAGGTACAGCAGTGACATCAATTCAAAAAATATATCTCAAGATTCCGAAACGGACTTTTGCGTTTAATTTATTAAGTATGAGGAAAGCGGCGCGTCATAAGTGTTGACTAAACAATAATATCTGGCGGTATCTCGTACAAAACAGAACAGCTCGTCTCATTAATGTAAACGTTACACACGAATTTAAATGCTCATACAACTTACGAATTCATTAACATCAATCTTATGTTCTTGTATGAATATATTACCATGATAATAAATTATTTAACTTTCTTAGAAACGTAGATAGTTGGGTTTTCTAGTTTTATTTATATTTCATTTTCATAAAAAAATGTATTTTAGACCGACTTCAAAAAAGGACTGCCTCGGTTAGAAATGTTATTTATATTTTACTTCATACGATACACGTGACACGTAAAAATCATAAAGTGGAATATGGAAAAGTAATAAATACTAGCGTTTATTCAAAAACTACAAGCTGTAAAAAAACTCATAATCAATTAACAAGAGTTTAATCTGTACACTTATATCAGGTCAAATCTACAAGCAATTCAACAAATTATATGACCCGGAAACATCGTTTTGATTTGATGACGGCACAACCGACATTGAAGACCCTTGTATTCTGTCAATAGCGATACCCGACCGCGTGCCGCGCCACCAAGCTTCGCTGTATCAAACGAGAAATAAAGCCCGTCGCACACTCACGTTAGAATATATATATATATATCTTATAAGTTGTATTTAACAGGAAAAAGTCGCCCGCGAAATGCGAATTTTATTATTTATTATTATATTATATTTTTATTTTTTTAGTAATTTCAGCTCTATCCTTCTACTAAACGTCTATGTAAATAATCTTGCTCAAATAAACACTATGCCTAGCAATGGGCGTCTTGTGTCTGGTAAAACTTGTGATGATGATGAAACACTACAGATACGTGTAATAATTAACAATGACAGTTGTATATGTTGCTTTTAGGATTACTAAACGACCAGAAATTAGTAATCTGGGACAAAATTACTTTCTACACTTTTACAGCTTTTGTAAGCTATGTACCTATGTAATTTGTAAAGCTATAATTCAGTAGAAATAGGTACAGTACCTCTTTCTTTCTGCCTGGCCTTATCCCCACCTTATGCCCGGGTCCACCTAGTACCTTAGGTACAGTAACTATATGCGCAATTTTTTTTTTCATTTGTGTAAATAAAATGTCGATTTCCAAAAATCGCAATAAAATAGAATTTCGCGGCTAGTGCTGAACTTTCATCGTACGCAATATAGTATTACATCCCTTTGTCTCTATTATATAGCAAGCATTGAATGTGCGACAGCCTGACAATTGGGTACTTGACTATTTTTTTAAAAGTATACAAGACGATTCATTAGTTTATTCTAAACATGTAAATAAATATTTTGGCAATTTAATTTCATATATTTAGTTTAAAAAAGCAAAAACTATTATGTATAATTTAATTTCCCGCCAAAACGCTATCCGTCGACCTGTAGATACGGGTGACGTCATCTTTCCTTACCATAGATACAAAATCGTAAACTAAAAAAAGCGTCAGATATTTCGTCGATCAGATATTGATTGTCAATCACATCCGCGTTGAAATTAGGTTGAACTTTAAACAAAAATACGAAAATAACATACCAAATAACCTAGCAGTATGACTTTGGATCTTAGGTCTTAGGCCATTGTGGAACAAATTTATAAGAAAAATGAGTAATGTGACATCATGCATTGTGATTAGTGTTTACGGTCACGTGACACACAGATAAAAAAATTAAGTATTTAAATTACTAAAATAAAATTATCCTTGGAGTATTTTTAATAAATTCCTATTGCATTGGTTATTTCGATGATAAATCTATTTTCCTATATAAATTCATTGATATTGGTTACTACAGTCAAGTACCCCATTTTGTCGTTTTAGTTAAAAATATCATTGACCTGAGTATTCCGTGGATGGCATCTCCAGTCTCCATGTGCAGGCAGTGCGGCGCTGCATTAGATTCTTCCTGACATCTATGGGTTAAATGCTTTTATTTCTTCTCAAGCTATAACTCTGGATTAACTTACCTGTAACAATGAAAAAGCGGCTAAATTATTAATATATTTAAACTTTCTTACTTTAATGGTATTTATTACAATGGTTTCTTTTCTAAAATGGTATTCTCTTGTCGTCCGACTAAACAAAACCTAATTTTAGAGACCAAAACTTTACTTTAGAGTCTAAATTTTATAAAATCCTAAGATTAATGAAAATAAAATAAATCTTTATGAACGAGTCGAGCCGTTTTTAGGTCGATAAATGTGATTTTAGTTCTGTGGTTTTTGGTTTAATTGTGTCAGTATATCTTATAAAATGGTTATCCAAGACCTATTACGTCATATTATTGAATGCTATTTACTATTTATAGGGCCTTACTTAAAACAGCATTTTTAGCTGAGCAAATGGTTAAGAATAACCTGTCACTTTTTTCCTTGCGTTACATTATTTAAAAATGAAAGGGACAACCCATGGTATAAAGATAAGCAGCGCTTAAATATTTTTATAAGTAAGGGGCTTTATGTGCAAAGAATAGTTGCTTAGTGGTGGATCTTGTGAACAAAATATGCAGCTGTCATTATAATCTATGTAGTTGGCGATTGCTTCACCAACCCCACCTCATTGGGAGGGAGGTTGACTACGCATTTGTATTTTGTAAATAGAAACAATACAACAGCCTTAGACAAGTATTTGCGTATAGTTCCTGGCTATTGTTCCTGACCTATATGAATGTAGACACATAGACAGCCTTGTCTGAGCACATAATAAAAAAATACATCTTATTTAGGATTTAACAACTGGCACATAGCAAGACATACAAAAATGTCTATTTACGCAGATCTTATTAATAAGTCTTGACTTTTCAGTATTACGAAATAGATGTAAAAGTATTCGCATCCACTATTATTGTTTATCTAGTATAGTTTTAACTTTTAAGTAGCATTTATATTTATTTAAATATCATCACTTTTTTTACACCCAACAGTCACACACCTAGTCCTGAACCCACACTAGGTATAACCTGTATCGTGGGTGTCAGAGACTATGAGAGACTTTCGGTCTCACAACACCCAGACTTGAAACAAATATCTGTGGGCCACACAAACATTTGTCTCAATGCGAGAATCGAACCCGCGGCCTCTGGCTTCACAGCCGACTACTCGCCTACTGCGCCACAGAGGCACTTTGGCTTATGCACATGTACGCTTGCGGCTATTTATTATTAATTTGTACGTACAAAGATTATGCAATTACAAATGGTGCAGAAATAAGTTTCGTACGCAGTAATCGATCCTTTGGCCCCTTTCTTTGCGCTAAATATAAACTCATATAGGAACGCTTAAGGACTGTATCTGCGTATTATATAATTAGCCCTTATTGTTCAGAATCGCTTCAGTGTCCTAATGGCAGTGTGGGTTGGCTGGAATACTAGCTTAAATACTAGCCACAGCAAAAGTATGTTTGTATTTTTTTCAGAAATTCGCAAGAGCACTAATTTGCACCGCTACCTTCCCATTCAGGGGTACGAATGTAATCTTTTTAATGTATTGTTCCGGTTAGACAAAGCTCTAGAAAGCAAATGCATTCAAGTAGCTTATTGTAACGGTCCACTTGTCGAGGTCACGGGATCCACAGTTCATTAAACAGAAGAAAACAGCTGCGCCAAATTGCTTACTCGTTTGAAGTTCGTATTAAAATTTTACGCCTTTTTTGAAACGTACTGGCAAAAGTATGAATGATATACAACCGTTCTCGTAGTAGGGTATAACTTATTCTCTTGGACGCCCGCCTTCTTAGACTTATGTCGACTGTCGATGTGCGACAACGGTAAAAAAACACTTTAAACTGAAGGTGAATCTTTCCACTTGCACTTATGCTACTCCAATGGGAGTCGGCGCAATACACAAGTATATTGCAGAAAGGTTTCGGCTTTGTTCATGCGACCTGCTGCTAATGTCAACTTCTTTTCGGAGATAAACTGAATATAAGTAGCTAAAGACTTAATTTAGCAGAAATAACAAAATCCACAAATATCTTATTACTTATACCAATCTAATTAGACCATATTGGTTTAATTAATTTTTTTTTAATAAGTTACATTCAACCGGAAACTAATTCCGCTCGGTGACCTAACTGAAATACGCGTGGTGCTAATATTTATTCCATTGTACGTCCATTAGTATAAACAATAACACGGAATATATAATAAATTTTATTGAATACAATAATGTGCCGTTCACGACATAATAAAATTCGTACTGATATTTTTATAGCAAGAAAGTTGGCGAGGCCGCTGTCACACTGCGCGCCGGTAGCGATATTTATGCGATGTTTTAAGCAACTTCATTTACGTCTATAGGGAGCTTAAGTAAATGAGTGTTGATAAAAAAAAATAGGTTACAAATAGGCACAATAAGTTAAAATTATGATGTGTAAAAGTGACAAGTAAAATAATTATCTCCATAGACGTAGTGAATGCAACGTTGTTGTGTAGAACTATAACGACCAAGTACTTAGTTAATACAGATCAATATTTATCGTAAAAAATATTATTATAAATAAATTATGAATAATAGTTAACATATAAACAAACCACATCAACATTTAGAACAAATACATCTTATTATGTTATGTGATTTACTTACTACATCTATGGCTACGTTCATTTGTATAATAGCTTCAGAAATTATTAATATAAAAACCGGGCTCGTAATGCATGCCATTCTCTCGTATAATATTTTATTTTCCATTATAATATTGTGTTCACATGAATGAGCATACAATAAAACACATTTCGACAATAAACCAACAACATTACACCATAACAAACGTAAATATAACAATAAAAAAGCGAAACAGAGAAACTACTGTATCACAAATATATAAAACGCAGGCAGATTTCGTAAAAATCTAACAAACAAAGAATGGGTGTTATTTTTAGATGAAATTAACGCACATTATGAGCGTACGCGCTGGTTCAAATCGTGAATCATTTTAGGATGTGGTCACTCAGACAGCTGTAAAACGACTTAATAATTATACGGTTAACTGCAACAACCCGCAAAACAAACTATGGAATGGAATTATAATAGTAGTACATAGTGACACTCTATTCTTTAAATATATTGTGAAACAAAAATAGTAAATTTGTCCGGGGTCTAACGCCGATTACAACTTTGTCAACGTCCTTATTAGTTTCTGCTTAAGAATATATGTCAGAGTATGGGCCGGAAATATCACACCTCCATTGGAAGGTTTGAATATTTGAATTGAAACGAGGAGTAAAACGCGGGAACGGCTCGCTGTCCGCCCATCAGCACGCTCACCGCTAGCAACGAGGCCCCGTCCTCTGCCCGACACCACGTCATCGCAATAACAAATATTTTCCACAGATTCTATTGTATATTGTTGGTTTTTCTTGTTAAAACATTAGTTTTTTGTAACCTACATCGGGAGAGAGTTTAATGGTTTCCAATGTGAACAAGTATGTGTCTAATGTGCTACGCGTTACTTATTGGTCGTCTAACGTCGTGTGACGTAAAAACAGCCTAATTTGGCCGTTTGCCAAACGCGTTAACGTCATAATGGTGCTTGGGTCATTATCTGACTAGTATACCATACGTAGCTTACTCAAGTGACGGGACGTCTCAGATCAGCTTCATTGTACATAAGATATGATTTTTTTTCTGTTAAACATTATTCGAGAGTAGTTATTATTATCTGTGATATTATGGATTTGGAGATTAAAGCTACATTCACAGACATAGTCTATTACACCACCTACGCGAAAATACAACAAATCCCTGTCATTATAATTTATATTTTTCTTTGAAGTTCTCACCTATGCTCCAGGAGAATGATTGCTCATAATGGGACCTCAAGAGAGTAGTAGTAGTCTTATGATCCACGACAAAAACAAAATTACCCTCGAGCAGCGGCGAGTGGCCCATACGACACGATCCTCAGCGACATGCCTTTGCCAATGTAATTATTTATTAAGAAATTAGGTATAATAATTTACTACACATAAGTAATTAAAGGAAAATTTTCATAGACTGCTATTTTAAAAAAAAAAATCGTCTGTTTTGTTTCAAAGCATTCCTGGTTTCGTGTAGACTCTCAAAAATATTTAATTGAAATATTTGAAGCCACCATTCAATGCTAAACGGGTAATAATCTTAGCATCAATTGCGCAGGAAAAACGTTTGGCGTGTCCTGTTAAGAGGTAAAGTGGCAGCGGAAGCCAGATGATCTCATTATGAATCATCGTTATGGTGGATATTCTGTAAAGGCGGAAGGTACACATCCCGCTAATATAATTAATGGGAAAGTTTACTCTTTTGTTTCTGCCGCTCTATTTACCGCGTGTACCCATGGAACTCCTGAATCAATAGTGATCATATTGTAACTGCGGCCTGAGCACGACTCCGAATCGAGTGCGATGCGCGCTTATGACGTTTGTGTGAAATAGTAAAAAACTACGACTATGGCTACTAATAGCCATAGGAAGTCCAAGGCTCAACATAGACATAATATCATTGATATAACATCAATTCCTTACACAAATACTATAGGCGTTCGGGTGTTTGTCATACAAATATTTTACGTCATCACTAGCAAGAATGTTATAAAAAAGCTCATAGTTGAGCTACAGAACTTGATACGGTGTCGATTGTCAAAATTATTCCGCTTGAGCCGCCGCCGGTGTATAGACTGCCTACTTTGGTTTTCTCCATACATTTATATTTATGTTAGTTATATACTGATTTCTTAAGTTTACGTGAATATTATACATTAAAATAAAACTATTCTTACGGATTCTATCACGATTAGGTTTTAATTATTATTCCCGACGTTTCGAAGGCTTTGCAGTCTTTTCTTTTCAGTCTGACCCGTGACAACGAAGACTGCAAAGCCTTCGAAACGTCGGGAATAATAATTAAAACCTAATCGTGATAGAATCCGTAAGAATAGTTTTATTTCAATATGTTAGTTATAGTTTCCACAAGTAATCACTTGCAGTACGATTCTAAATAACTGAAAACTATCATCGGTTTTGTAAAACGACAAGCGACTTGAGTGTATGTGGGCGCGCGAGTGTTTGTGTGTGTGTATGTGTGCGTGTGCATGTGTGCATGCGGGTGTGTGTGTGTGTGTGTGTGTGTGTGTGTGTGTGTGTGTGTGTGTGTGTGTGTGTGCGTGTGTGTGTGCGTGTGTGTGTGTGTGTGTGGGAGTGTGTGACTGTGTTAAGTGTCGCCCTGTAAATAAATTAAGTTGTTGTACAACGTAGAGACACGAGGAGCGTAGGATATAGAGGTAAGATTCATGTCGTGTAATGTGAAGAATTAGAATAGATATAAATTACTTGGTATTTCCTACAATTACGGCTATTAATACCGAGTACCGACCAGCACGCGAACAAGACTCGCTTAAATTTAAATTTTATGTGAGCTATTTACATGTGTATGCGATTTTATCATACACTTTTAAAGATAACTTACCAAATTTTCTGAATTCTAAGTGGTGAATTAATTTGTATTGTATTCCCCCCTTAATGGGTATAGCTATAATTATGTATGTTAAATATGGAGATAATATTTATCGTAAATCTATTCAAATTATTATTTTAATATATTTATAACAACTCAATTATAAATCAAAGGTGTTTCTTGTTATAAAGTATCTAGTTAGACTAGTCCTAAGACAGTTTTATAAACCATTACATTTACTTTTTTCAAAGCATTTTGTAGCAGAGACCGGCAAATGAGCAAGTGGGTCACCTGATAGTTATATATAGTATGTCCACCGCCATTAATGAAGATATTTGTCATGAGATTTCAGACTTGAATTAAAACTAAATACACTAGAATTAGGTACCTAAAGTTAATAGAAGCTCCGTATTCAATTAGGTACATTATTTGATTTCATTCAACACAAATAGATAACATAATATGCAGGCATATTATGTTATCTAATACATATTACCAAAAAATAATAACATAATACCATTCGGCATTTAAAATTATAATGTCCGATACAAGTAGAACTTCTGAAATATAAATTCAAGGACTAACAGCGGATGTCCTTCCTTCCTTCCTACCTTGGAACCCTGATCCCGCTTAAATTCGCTGCCACTAGTTTAGTGAGTACTAATGAAAGAATTAGTATAAAAAATATTCTTCATAATTATCAGCCAGGACGTCCACACGTCTCAAAGATTTCCAGATCGCCGTGTTGGAAGCGTGGGGAGTAATGGTAACCCCCCATAAATTATAGTACAGACTAAACTAAAACATACTAAAATAAGAAAAACCTGTCGCCCAATAACTTTAATAGAATTACCAAGAACCTTTAAGAAACTACAGTAAGTATGCGTGCTCGCCTGCAATATACAGTGGAATACTTATGACGTTGTTTAAATATTTTAATAATAAAAATCGCAATCGCAACGTTGAAGAAACCCGGCTAATTCATTATGGTCTACTGAACAAAAATATCAATGCACTCTTACAAAGTTTTTGCTTACATTCGATAGGGCTGTCACTATTCTGTGTCATTTTGTTTGTCATAAAAATTATTTTCATGACAGGAGTCACGTACTTAGGCTGAGATGTATAGAGCGCACTTCGACTAAGTCTAAGTCAAACTAACGAACTCAGTAAGGATTTGGAATTGTTAAATCGAACTTTGACTTAGTCAGTCATTTTTTACAATAAAAACAGTCTGACCGACAAAGTAAAGATTTTCTTGTAAAAAATGATTCGGACTAAGTAAAAATCCTCACTGAGTTCGTTTATTTGACTTAGACTTAGTCGAAGTTCGCTCTAAAGATGTCAGCCATAGACTTGTAAGAGTATTTCTGCCATTGTCGAAATCACCGATGAGACGATGGCTTCGCTATATCGCATAAAATAGAAGATTATAATATATAATTATGAGATTATATTTGTCATCACATTGTTGTTTCAGCGCTATGTTTTCTGTTAAGTATAATGTTATATATTTTATTTTTGAAGGGTACATACAGAGCCACTTTTATTTAATACCAAAAAATATTTTTAATTTTGTTTAAGAACATAACTTTAATGTAATATCATCGTATTTGTGCGTTGATTAAAAGCAACTACATTTATTGGATAAGGAGAAATAAATGTCGGTCATTCCCACACGGTTCCGGTTCCGCCAGACGGTGCCAACCCTGGAGCCGCGTTAATGTGTCATATTTAAAGCGTTCGCATTACAATTTATAAGAAGCTATTATGTGAAAATGCAATCAAGCTCGATCAATTGTGAATAGACGCACTGTGAGAAGTGATTTGTGAGGATTGTCTCTAGTATGCAAGTATAGAAAAAAACGATAGAATAATACAAAATTACTAACTGCCTCGGTGGCGTAGCTGTATTGCGTGCGCTACACCCGTCCCCGAGGTCTCAGGTTTGATCTCGGGTCGCGTAAAATGATATTTGGTTTTTCAGTATCAGTCTCGGAGTGTGGAATTTGTGCCTGATATGGCGATGGGCTATCACATCTGGGACAGACTAAGCTCGACGAAATGTGGGTATTCTAATTTGCTAGTTACAGTAAATGTCGAAAGCTTGCACCAGTCATCAATTGTATTTAAAGACTTGTCTGTGCATTATCAAGTATATATTAAAATTTAAACAATAGTAGAAAAAAGAATTAGAACTAATTTCAAATCAACTGTACAATCAGCATGCATATTAACGCGATTAGAGCAGCAGACAGTTGTGATTTACATAAAAACGATTGAATTACTGCAGGGCGTATTGATTACGAGGAATTTAAAAAATTATAAAGCTCTTTTAGGTGTTTATACTTTTTCAACTCCAAATTCAATTACGGAACTAACCCTGACTAAATTTTTCCTGTTATCCAATTAATATTGTGAACGAAACTGGGATTTCAGTAAGTTTGTGCGTTTTGATGTTTATTAATCAATTACGCCTTAAATTCCACTTTACTTGTAACCCGGATCTTATTTGATTCTCCGCCTAAATGCACTGGTAGTAGTAGTAGTAGTTTAATGAGTCCTAATGAGGCGATTGGTATAAAAGTTATACCATAACTTGGTTTAAGACATAGGGTACTTTTATTCCCACACGTTCCCGTTGTACGTTTAAGTCAGTGGTATCGCGAGCGAAAGCTAGTCATGAATATAATATTTTCAATGGAGCGCGGTAAATTTTTCAGCTCACTGACACGGACGCGACGCGCAGCGCCGATGTAAATGTGATTCAAGATAGCCTAGTAATAGGCCTTATAAAAAAAAAAATTACACAAAATGCATTCTGTATTTCTCGGAAATAATACTCGTAAGTACTGCCTCGGTAGCGTGGTGGTATTACGGTACGACTACGGTTCTGAGGTCTCGGGTTCGATCCCCGGGTCGGGCAAAGTGATTTTTCCATATCAGCCCGGAGTCTGGAATTTGTGCCCGATATGGCGATAGGCTCGCCCCCTATCACATCTGGGCCGGAACTAAGCTCGGCGAAATGTGGGTGTTCTAGTTCGCTAATGCGCCTCTGCCTATCCCTTCGGGGATACAGGCGTGAGCTTATGTTATGTTATGTTATGTTATGTTAAGTACATAAATAGTTTTACATATTCTAATTTTGTATTATTGAAAACACTTATAATCGAAAACTGAAACTCTATTCAACTTTAATGGCTTCTTAGATTGTAATGCAATATGCACCCAATTTGACAGATTTGATAAGGTGGCTTCACGATCTTCAACTTTAAGTTGCATTTCAGTATTCAGGCGTTTGTCCTTGAATTTAAGTTTCGGCGCCTACTTTAATTATTTCGTGATATGTCTTGATTCCTTTAATAATAAGTCAGATTATTAAAAGCTGTAAGCAGACTTTAGAAACACGTAACCATTCGTATAACCTATGTATTATGGCATTATAAAGCCCAGGACACACCGCGAGCTAAAGCCGCGTCTGCTGCGTTTTTAACATTACACAAAACACCTACACAAATCATGTATTTTTTATCTATGGTTCATTGTTCTACGAGCAGATGACAGCTAAAATAGTCGTTTTTGGTATGTGTTTCTATGTATTCTTTCGAGAAAAACTAGTCAGGAAACGCAACATAAGTTACACAAAAGTAACTTAGCACAGCGCTGCCGTATCGTGTTAGATAAGACGGTCTTAAGTTAAGTTGGTTTTCAGTATTCAGGGGTTAGATATAAATGTGTAGATTAATGTACTGCAGTAAATAATCATAAATTACGTATTTGGTATGTTGACAGATGTATTAATATTATATGAGGAGAATGACGCATCAGACGCTATGCTATATAATTATTTTATGTCATCTTGATAAGCATACAGCAGTGCCATTGGGGCCATGTAAGACGATTCTGACCGGCTTACTTTTGCCAATGTATGAGTAAAAATAGTAATTTATACACTAGTGGTAACTCTTAATTAGAAAGAAATGATTATTGGCTTTCTTTCAAGTATTCTCACCCTTCGCCACTAACACACAGTCATTATTTCTGATCCTCCACGCCTTCTTGATCTAATGGCAGCATATATGGCCTATGGATCGGGAGGTCCTGGGTTCGATTCCCTGGTCGGGCAAAGCGAATTCTCTAATTTAATTTGCCCAGTACAAGATCCCTCAGAGGGGGTTGACGTGAGGCAGGCAGCCGGTCGTAAAAACTAAGCCAAATCCTTTCTGTAATATGCTTGAATAAGTGGGATTAAGGTGGGATAAGGGCAGGTAGAAAGATCACCATTTATGATGGAAGGGACCTTATTATTCCGCTAATCCGCACCAGACTTCGTTGACCATCGTGCATATTATGCAAAATCCGCCAGTGCCGCCCGACGAGCCGCGTTTTTTTTATATAATATCCAGGTATAAAGCTAGCATATACTTAATGACCGTGTATGGTGCAAGTTGCGACAATTATTTTCTACTTTACTGTGAGCGAATACTAACATAAATTTTATTTGTATTTTTTTAATCAGGATGATGTCGATTTCAGCTGAATCGTGTTGTACAGGAATGAACCAACATAAAAAAAGAAAAATAATTTATTGATGCCAACATGATCTAAACCATTAATGGACCATATTGGTGTCAACAATTTTTTGGTCTTTGTGTGGTTTGGGCCATTTCTGCACAACACAGTCCAACTATAGAAAAAGTTTAATACGAAAACTATTTTTTCAAAATTACGTTAATGCCGTATGCCATAAAATAAACGAAGTACCGGAAATATCCACGTGTATGTACCTATGTCTTAAGTAATTGGTATCTTCGGAAGCGCCGGCTGATTCACCAGTGTGGGTGGTAATAACCATCCGGCCTATCCAACATAGCCATTAAGGCCCAACTACCAAACTAAGTGCATAATGCAAAGTGCAAATTATAACATCCACTGTGAACCTGTGACTTGTACAATAGGATACGGTTAAAAAGAATAACTAACGCGACGATTTACTAATAAAATACGAGGTCGGATCCATCAATCTTGTTAGTTTTGTCACATTATGTCAAAGTGAATTGAGTGTTGACATGGGACTGACTTAGGCCCACCACACACGTGCGTCTTTCCACCGCTCCTGTTTTAAATAAACTTTTGACGATGAATTAATATATTTATCATTGGAATAAAACTAGCTTTCCAGATTGTATCGCAATTTGTTTTTTATTTTTATTCCGAACGTTTCGAAAGCTTTACAGCATTCGTAGTTACGTGAACTAAAACATGGACTAAGGTGTCTATGGTTCAAAATCGGGAAAAATTTGTCGGAACGTCGGGTCTAAAAATTAAAAAAATCGCGATAGTATCCATTAAAACTAGTCAATGAACATATTCGCGTAAACGTAGTAAATCATTATATATTTATCAAACCTAAAATTTTGTGGCACTATAATAGCACAATGGTGATATCAAAAAACAATTTCTTAGAAATTAATAATTTTATTATAAAAAAGTCTATAGATTTACAAATCAATTCAATATCGGTGAGACTACAACCGACATTTTTTAAAGAATGCTTGATATTAAACGACGGGATTGATAGTAGTCTTTCTTTTTAAAAAAACTTATAATTTAAAATGTATCTTTACTAATACGAAATATAAACTATTGATATTTTTTTATATACAGCCAAGAGTCGCTTTTTATAATGTGAGTTAAATTACTACTTTTGTAACAATTACTATTTGTAACCTTTTTGTATAAAATAAATAAATTTAAAAATATATTAATTACATAGCCCTTGCTCTATACTACGTTTAACCTGTATCGTGGATATAAACAGCTGTGAAAAAGTTACGAGTCCACTCCACCCAGACCTAGACACATATCTGTGGACAACATAAACATTTGTTTTGATGCAGGTGTATTGTGTAAGCTTTATATATAAGTTGTATTACCCAATTCAGCATTGAATAAAGTCTTGAACCAACCACAGGAGTGTTAACAAGTCTCCTCCTGAAATTCCCTATATTACATGGCGACCCTGCCAGGATGACTCCTGAAATTCCGTATAATACACGGGAATCGAACCTGCAGCCTGTTTCACAGACGACTAACTGCCCACTGTGCCACGGAGGTTGTCGAAGGCATTTACCACATCGTTGTATAAAAACGCTTTAATAAACCGCTCGTGCTCACGCCGCCTTATTTTCCGCCGTCGCGTCGTCGTGGCTAACAAGTGTTACTAGTCGATGTTAGATAACGATCTACAGCGGTTCACGGTAGCCGATAGCACACGGGCTTACCTTAACCTTGTGTAGATATTGACCCGGCTTATCCGAAAAAAGAATCGTCTAAAACACGACTGATAGCCAAGCCTTGTTGTGAAGTCAATAGTAGAATAGCTAACAAAGTCCTCGAAGATGTGTCCCCCTCCAAACATGTTTAAATATGGAACTAACTGATTTAAACGGATAACAAACGTAAACATTGTGCTTATTTAAAAAGCTTGTTTTATTTGCTTAATTGCTTATTCACATTTTCAAGCCATAGGTAATACATAGATAGTATCATAATACGGAACAGAATTTCACAATGGAAGGATTTCGAATATGCTCTACTGTATTAACTTATGGCTTCATTAACGTAAAAAAGATTGCGATCTAGCATGGACTTTTATGTCGTCATACCTCCTCTTACTCTGTAAGGAATGTAAAAATATTAAAATGGGTCTTATTTTTAGGGCTTCCAACCATTTTCTAACCTACAATGTCACCGAACATATGAAGCTAGCCAGATTGGCTATACGGCGTGCCTCTATTAAAATAATTATGTAGAGCATAATACATTCATACTTCATAGCACATGCCGAAACAAAATATGGTTTAGTTAACTAACCTCGCGCACTTCTCTAGCGAAGTGGAAAGGCTTTGTGGAACACAAGAACTGTACTCCATAACAAATCGAATACTCATTCAATCCCTCGATGTAACACTCATAACAATTGCATTCCGGTCGTAACAGGTAAAAGGATTATTATATACACAAAGCGGAATAGAATCTTAGAAGTGGTACAAATTATAATCCCCTCAACACTACGACATGACGCGACGCGTGCCCCCGTAGGTTTACACGCGGTCGAGTTAGGGTTAACACGTGTTACAACTTGGTGATAGATAAAAATCTGTGACGGGTTTACCGCGGCACGTAATATAGATGTCGACGAACAAGGATCCGTACGACTCTTGGGTCTTTACGACCCAAATATTATGAAGTACAAAAAATCGAAACGCTTGAAGGAACCGCACTCCGGTCGCTTTTGGTCGTCGTAGGGTTAACACGTGCTACAAGTCGGTAGATAACGATCTACAACACACGGTAGCACCTCCGCTCGTAATACAGATGTTAGGAGCATCCAGTGACCCGTGTCGCTGTCTCCCGACACTTTCCCTCTCTGTTTATAGCCGACGGGGGTTGACATTTTATTGTAGTTTTGTGTGGGAATTAAATGGTTTTAGTAGGGCTGCTTTACTTCTTTCACGGAGTACCTCTATTGAAGTTCAATATCTCACTTAATTAGTTTCAAAGTTGTGTTGAGTATGGACCTAGTAAGGGATCTAAAAGGTTGCTTAATTTATTCACTGAGCTCAAAGTAAAAGAAAATTGTAACATTTAAAAGCAGAAAACACAAAATAAATCAGATAAAAGCGCACAAAACTTATCAAAGTATTTTTTAAAATATTACAGGTGCCTCAGTAGATATTATGTACATAATCTAGACATATCCGTGACATATTGATTCTGTCCAAAACTTATTTAAATGGCAACCTGCATTTGTATGTACGTCAGCCTAACATTGCATGTATAAAAAATAGATTTTCCGTCGCAGAGACCATCTTTACATTCTCCAGACAAATACATAAATATACAATAGCACAATTACATTTAAATGCATGATAATGCGACAGCTCGCTAAATATTCACCCAATTGATATTGATATAAACAGGCGTCTGCGTTCACAAATGTTATGAATTATATTAAATTTATTTTAATTTTAAATATGGTTTATGGTTTACAATGTTTGAAATGTTTGAGTGGCAACATCAAATGCCTATTTGAATTATATTATCGGATCATTATTATTCGATCCCTTGCTTTGTTCTCTGTCTTTATGGTTTATGACGACACTATCATATCAAGAAACTTTCTCCATATATATGACAACCTCCGTGGCGCAGTGGGCGAGTAGCCGGATTTGAAGCGAGAGGCCGCGGGTTCGATTCCCGCATTGAGACAAATGTTTGTGTGGCCCACAGATATTTGTTTCAAGTCTGGGTGTTGTGAGACCGAAAGTCTCTCATAGTCTCTGACACCCACGATAGAGGTTATACCTAGTGTGGGGTCAGGACTAAGTGTGTGACTGTTGGGTGTATTTATTATATTTATTATTATTATATAATACATATAGGGCCTTACTTATAAAAGCATTTTTAGCTGAGCAAATGGTTAAGAATAACCTGTCACTTTTTTCCTTGCGTTACATTGTTTAAAAATGAAAGGGACAACCTATGGTGTAAAGTTAAGCAGCGCTTAAATATTTTTATAAGTAAGGGGCTAAGAGCATCATTCGACATGACATTGAAACACACGGTGAAAGAAGACATTTCAAAATCAAATTACAATTTTAAACCTCGTACCGACATATTATCTTAAACTAATCCTGACACTTTGATAACTATACACATTTTTTATTCCAATAAATATGAACAAAAACGGGTATAAAATTGATCTGATTTAGCACCGTAAAGAAATTTCGAGATGGCGCCTCGTTGGGCCCACAAACCAGACCTCCGTCAGGGAGCAATATTTGCGGTGGGGCGATGTTAAAACCCCGTATCACTAGCCACAACACGGAATATTCTCAATTGTCTTCGTTTACATTTCGCACGCAACCGTTAACTTTGAAACGTGGAACTTGAGCAAAAGTTTTTAAAAGGCGTTAAGTGGAACGACGCCTTGTGGCTCCCGACACGGCTGCCTTCGCTCTCTTCTAATTTATTCATTTTCATAAATAAAAAGTTGGATGTTAGATTGACGAGTGACGAAAGTTTGGGGCAAATGTTGGGGAATTTACAAAAACTTTACAGCAGCTAAATGTATTAATAGTTAGCCATTTTTAATTTCTTATTTTTTTTCTTATTCGTCGGCAATAGTCGACGTTACTAAGAAAACACTTTTCCTTGATCCTATTTAGATCTTAGATCTTGTATTGACACATTACGGTCGTGATACATAATATACATACATATATACAATTACTATTTATAACCAACTCATTAACTGAATATTCTATTTGCATACTATTTTTTTATTTTAATTAATTTACTAGTTATATCCTAATTATTGAAAATGCATACTCTACATTAACACATCATGCTGATAAAAATACTGTAATCAAATATAGCGTTATTTATACTTAACATGTGTCCCAATAAGCGTAAATTTCGCAAACGTCACCCATCTCCTACCAGTTACCACTGGACGTACTGATAAAGGTATGTCTACATGGAGACGTATTACACTGAGATCCATATTAAGTTGTGTTCGTCTCCCTTTTGTCTGAGTACAAGGCCGAATAAACGCTTACAATTTCACCGGACTGAAGTTAGTCGGAAGCGGTGTGACAAATACAGTTTTTGAGGCTAACGGGAGGCGTCAAGTGGATTAAATGACTGTTTTGTGACTGGTTGAGTTATTTTACGTATTGTATTTTATTTTCATGAACAAATGTGAGGTTAAAAGGCATTACGACAATTTAGCGACTCTAAGAGCGACTTATCCCAAATCTCATTTTAAATATAAGAACGCGCTGTAGTATAATGATATTAACGAATTTATTTGTAACTCTAGATTAATAACAGCGCTGCAGGTCACTGTAACCGTTGTCGTTGCAGACTGATCCGTTCCTTTCATCAAAATATGTGGAGTATGGACACACCTTAAGTTGTATCATTCGAATCCCATCACGGCAATCAAATTAATATTTTTTTAATATGAAAATTATACATTCATACTTGGGACGGGTCGGCTGGCCACTGATCCCATCCTATCTGGATTAAATAACTCGTAAGATGCGAAATCATAATTGAAACATATTCTTATGAATATATTTAACATTACGCACGTCGGTACGGGCAAACATTTTAAGCTTTTTAAAGTCAAAATTTACATTTAAAATGTTAAGGATCATATATCGACATATCGTATAACCATGCGATTAAAATATGCAGCGTTACGTCATCGGATCATCACTCTTACCCCGAGAATACAAAACCAAATAAAGTTTAACAAAAAATTAAAGCCTACTTAATCATTTTCACACATTTATTTTAAGTCCATATCATCAAAATTACTGAAATTATTTTGATAAAACTTGCACTATTCCCTAAGTTGGAACATACCTAGTCCAATACAAATAGGTCCATCGCAATTAAATTTAGTTATCTGAGACATACGTAGACAAATACATATACTTATGACATTGACATGAGCTCACGCATGTATCCCCGAAGGGGTAGGCAGAGGCGCACTAGCGAACTAGTCTTATGAAATTTGGCATATCTGTTCAGAAGCCCATACAGAATAACATATGTGAATATCGTGCAAATATAACAATATTACATACATACGGGTCGAATTTATGACATACATTGTTTGAAGTCGGTTAAAAAACTGGATTTGTTGGTGCAGAAGAGTTTATATAAAGTTATGGGAACATTATGACAACAAATTATTTTTTTAAAGCAATGACCGGCAAAAGTGCAGTTGAGTAACTTGGTGGTAAGTAAACTCCTCCGCCCATAGACACCCAAAACACAAATCTATCATGGCTACACTGCCAACACAAAACGAACGAAATGCCAGTGAGATGCCACTTTACGCCAGTTTTCTGTGAGACAGTGGTATCAAACCGGTTGAGCTGGCTCATTCGTGCTGTAGACGTTATTTTCTAACACTATGACTTTTATTCAAGTCTTACTCAAGAATTATATACTGCATAATTTGTCTTAGTGTGCAAGTAAATACACGAAACATTATTTGTCAAAAGAACAGCGGCCGAAATTATCGCTTAATTAACAATATCTTACTACTGAAAAATCGGTCCTTAGTAGAAAGATTTGTTATAATCAGACTAAAGTAGCTCCATTCATTACTTTCATTCATTTTACCTCTATATAAGCATTTTAGAATTGAAATGAACAAATACCATTTTAACGGTATCTACTTCACAGAAGAGATGAATAATATTGCCATTGTTCAATTAATTTGTCGTTAATTAAAATACCGACTATATTTTGACTATAATATGCGGTAAAGGCTAAAATGATACGGAATAAAGGCATTAATTTTAAACACATATCATGAATGCCTACTTAGAAGCCATATTGAACAGAGCTGATTGAATTTTGGCGTAGCGTGGCGTAGTTCATTTTACCAGACTACGAGTCGCCGATCCATTGTAAAATTAGTACGAATTATTTTCTCATTAAATCACCAGTACTGGGAAGGTTTCAATCGAAATGTAGCACGGCATAGGAGCCTAATGATTAGCTTTTATTACACATAAACACAAAAAAAAAAAAAAATGAAATTTTGGGCGGGGTTCATGTCCAGTAGTGGACGTTCTGTGGCTGATAATAATGATGATGATTTTTTGACGTAAGCGAGAAAAGGACAAAATAATTTCAAAGCACCGCTAACTTTTTAGAAGGAGGCCCCTAAATGGTTTTAGCTTAATATTTAAAAGAACACTGCCGTCAGTTTTGCCTGCTCTCTAAATAAGCTATTAGATTATACTAGCTGTTGCCCGCGACTCCGTTCGCGTGTAGATTTATTTTCCGGGATAGAAGTACCAGGTTGTTAGCTACCTTCATACAAACATTTCATTCAAATTGGTCTAGCCGTTTGAGAATGAAGAAGTAACAAACACACACTTAACTTTCGCATTTATAATATTAGTGTAATAAGTGAGGACAATTAGGAAAATAATTTGTTACTTTTAATTTTGTTGTCTGCCTCTATGGCGTGGTAGTGCATGCGCGATACGAATATATCATTAGGTGTCGGGTTCGATTCCGGATCAGACAAAGTGATATTGGGATGTTCTATTCCAGATCAATCCGGAGTTTGAAATTTGTGCCCAATATAGCGATAGGCTCCCCTCAATCACATCTGGGATGGAAATTTGCTCTGCGAAATGTGGGGATAAAATCGCTACTTCACTTGTACCTACTTCCCCTTCAGGGACACGAACGCATTTATTTACCTCTAATTTTATTATAACAACATACAGTGTACATTTATTTGTGGCGGTATGGTCGCTAAGAGAGACGAGTTATACGATATTTTTCTTTCTACTTACCCACCTTAATGTAGGGTCGGCGCAACACACTTTTTCAAACATGTTGCAGAAAGGACTTGGCTTAATTTTTACCACTGGCTGCCTGCCTGACGTCCCCATATGGGGGATCCAGTCCCGGGAAAATATTGTTTGAAAAACACCACACCCGACCTGGGAATCGAACCCAGAACCTACATCACAGCTCATATACACTGGCACTAGACCAAGGAGGCGACAATATGAGTTACACGATCATGCAGGATTATAATATATACATTGTGGGGAGATTCTGGACATCTGCTTAGAGCTAAGAATAGGTAACAAGCAACAACAGATATTGAAGGATACATTAATAGTCAATTAGGTTTTTCACGTGTTCACGTTCGCGTCACAATTTATTTCAATGAGATTTTTTACCTTGAGTCTAGACGTTACTTTTTAGCAGATATTGGCAAACGAACAGGTGGGTCACCTGATGGTAAGTGATTTTCACTGGGATTAGGGGGGGAATTTGGCCCACCAGAAGGCTTACTCACTGAACCAAAACGTAACAGCGAGATACTGCTTTAAATTAGTTTTCTATGAGATATTAGCAGTTTTACGCATTGCTGGTATTCAGATTACTTTTTTAACGGATTAACACAGATATGAGAAAATAGACGAGAGTTTTAAGTTCCTTATAATAAGCAGTGCTTTAGGCAAATTAAATTTAAATTGAAAAAAATGGCTTTTACTAAATTATCATCATTATTTATTACAATATTTCTTTCTACCTGAATGTGGGGTCGGCGCCAGATACTTTTTCAAGCATGTTACAGAAAGGATTTGGCTAAAGTTTTTACGTACGGCTCCCTGCCTGACGTCAACCCCCACTGTGGGATCCAGTCCCGGGCAAATTAAATTTGAAAAATCGCTTTGCCCGACCTGGGAATCGAACCCACAACCTCCCGTCGACAGCCCATATAGGCTGTAGACCAAGGAGGCGAGATAATTATTTATTACAATAAATTAAAAAAATCCAAGTCATACAGTTTTAATAAATTACATTCGCCGCATAAAAACGAAAATAAATCAATTTCCAGCAATCGATGTGAGGGCGGCGCAATATTGAGTGCGATCAATTAACACAGGCAGGTAACGGTGGCAGTGGCCGTAGAAAGCGCGATGGTAGCTCGCACACCGCTGGCCCGCAATTAGTTCAATAGCCATGTTATCGCCGATGATTTGTCGCGGTAATGAAGAAGAACGTCTTCCACGCGTCGACAGCCCATGGCTTTCGTTCCGAACACAAACCATAAATCAGGGAAACGTTCGATTTTATACGATTTTGATAGAGTCATGCTATAGAATGTACTACAGAGAGTGGCAACAGAACAAATGTTGCGCTTCCATTTGATACCACTGACTTAGGAAAATTGTTAATGGAAGCTCACTGTTGCTAATCAGAGGGTGAAATTGTCAGGGACTCAAAACCCCATTTACTTCCGGAGCCACAATACTTTTAGGCTAAAGCATCCAAGATTTAATATCGTGGATACTATGGCCTGTTATCACTTACCACCAGATGACCCATCCTAGTTTACTAGTCTCTGCTATAAAAATGAAACAAGTGATTTCTCATCTTTTGAAATTGAAACACCTACATGAAAGGTAATTGCAGTAACACGGCGTCAAGAGCAGTCTTTCTTTCTTTCTACCTGCTCTTATCCCACGTTAATGTGGGTTCGGCGCAACACACTTTTCAAGCATGTTGCAGAAAATGATTTGGCTTAGTTTTAACGACCAAATGCCTACCTGACGTCAACCCCCCATCCTGGCGATCCAGTCCCGAGCAAATCAAATTAGAAAAATCGCTTTGCCCGACCTGGGTATCGAACGCAGGACCTCCCAATCCACAGCCCATATATGCTGCCACTAGACCAAGAAGGCGTCGAGATCAGTATACAGTACTAAGCACCTAAGGTGAGATGGAATTAATACAAAGATCTCGACATTATGAATGGCAGGTTTGGATCTTTCTCTAAGGCTCAATTGCACCATTATTATTAACCTAGAATTAGTCCTAACCGCAAGTTAAGTTACATGTCATTCATACATTTTCTGTCAATTTACAGAAAATGTATGAATGACATGTAACTTAACTTGCGGTTAGGACTAACTGTTGGTTAATAATAGTGGTGCAATTGAGCCTAAGAGCATAAGAAATATATTATTTAATTATAATAATTAGGTTTACGCTACTATGATGTTTTTTTCTAGTTGTTAATAAAATTGTAACCTAAAGTATATTTAGTGTAGTCCCCACTTTATACAATATTCTACATTAGGGCGCATATTTTTGAATACAATCTAGTTTTAAGTAACTATAACTGTAAACTTTCATAAGTGCATATGATTGTATACTGTTTTGCGTCTAAATAAATAAATAAATAAACTGAAGGCCTAACGATACTTATGGGTGCAGTGTGGATATTGTACTCTAATCACCAACCTTGTACAAGAAATGTAAACGTGGCCCACTTTTCAAATTAAACATTTGTTACGACCTGTCAATTGGGTACTTGACAAATTTCTTTTTATTAATTTAAAATGTAATTTAAGTCATCTCAAATATAGAACACAAAGAAATATTGAAATATAAAAAAATAAAAAATATAAGCCTTTGAAGTTTGGTGTAACCTTCAAACTGTGGGAAAGAGAAGTATCAGTATAATCACGTCACCTCGAGATAGCAAGATATGCCCCTATGCCCCTACTCCAGAATTTAAAATATGAATTACTGTCTCATTTTTCATCCAATTTCGATGCAGTTTTCACAGTTTTTTTTTCTTTTTTGCTATTACATATAAATATGTGTATAAAACCAAACATAGTCAAGTAGCCTATTATTATAGATACTAGGTTTTGGTCGAGGCTTCTCCAGTGTGGATGAAGGTCACGGTGCCCTGTAGATGGCAGTAATAATTTTTAAATATTTAAATCTGACCCCTGCAAGATATCGTAATAGAAAATAACATGAGTATTAAGTATTTTTGAGTGGTATAGCCACGCTGTAGACATATAGTCTACAGCGCGAATGGGCCGGCTCGACCGGTTTGATACCACTGTCTCACAGAAATCCGACGTAAAGTGGCAGCTTGCTGTCCCGTTCCGTTCGGTGAGTGAGATTTTCGGTGGCCCAATTACCCCCGTCTCTTTCCCGATCCCTGTTTCCCTCCTTTTAGGTTGGCAACGTATCCATGATTCTTTTTGTGTCTTGGGTGTCTATGGGCGGTGGAGGTCACTTACCACCCATATGCTCGTTTGCAGGTGACCCATATGCTCGTTTGCCAGTCTCCGCTATAAAAAAAAATACACAAAATTTTAAGTTATGAATTCCTAAAATCCTTTGAAAGGTTCCGGGGCTGATTTGTCAGAATTTCAGACAAAATATCGAATAACGGTCATTTATGTTTAGACATCAATGAATTCTGGAACTTATTTAGAAATCCCAAACACTTTAATTTTATTTATTGATATAGATACAATGGAGGTAATTGAAGAGTAGGTGGATGTTTGTTTACATTTCCGTCACGAAGCTGGGGATCTGATCTTCAACAGAATTATATCACTTTTTGTGTGTCACCTTTATCAAATTATTTTAACTGGGATTAAGAATAGCCCGAAATATTCTTCTAAAATAAAGTTCTTAAAACTTTCTAGAGTTTTGGAAAGTAGAGTCACATCACCAATAATAATAATAGAGATTTGGATTTATTCACAGAATTATCAGTACTTATCTATAATGAGAATAAATAATAAAACCAACTTTAAAACTAACAACTTAAAACATCGGACCATAATTAAGAATGAATTATGTTATTCTATATCAAAGATTGGGGACATAAACATCTAGATCGAACACGCGACAAAACGCGAAAACATAAAAATTATTCGAAATTCAAAATCAAGCCATGGATCTAATTAGTAAAACCTACTTACTATAAAAGTAACAAACTAAAATATCGGAACGAATTAAAAATTAATTACGTTATTCTAAATCAAAGATAGGGACATAGAACATCTAGATTAAACACGTGACAAAACGCAAAAAAATAAATTTCATTATTCATGATTCAAAATCAAGCCATGGATCTAATTAGTAAAACCTGCTATAAAACTAACAAATTAATATTTCGGAATGAATTATGTTATTCTATATCAAAGATAGGAACATAGAACATCTAGATTGAACACGTGACAAAACGCAATAAAAAAATGTAATTATTCGAAATTCAAAATTAAGCCACGGTTCTAATTAGTAAAACCTGCTATAAAACTAATAAATTAAAATGTCGGAATGAATTAAAAATGAATTATGTTATTTAAATCAATGATAGGGACATAGGACATCTAGATTGAACACGTGACAAAACGCAAAACAATAAATGTAATTATTCGAAACTGAAGATTTTACCACGGATTAGTGGCCGGTACATAATTACTCGCGTTATTATTAGCCTACTGACTTGTAACGCATCACGCAACACCTGGGGCCAACTCCCGAGGCTCATTCAAGTCGCCCGAGCACAATAGGTCAGCGTGGAGCCGTGCCGGGGTAGCGGGCTGGTGCCGGCGGCGCGGGGGGAGGGTGACGCGCAAAGGTCACCGGGTCAATGACACGTGGAGACATTTTTGCTTACAAGCGTTCGCAGACCACTAGTTGATGGACGGTTGCATTGCAAAGGATGTTTTTTGAACATAAGTGGCTCAATAAAATTGAAGCCAGGCAAAGGTAAATAATGCGAAGAAAGATTGCATGTAGGGAATTCCTAAACTCTAATAAGGATTTGAAACGCAAACAGTAACACCTAATATTTCTTTGAGCTTTCATAACATTAAATAACTTAATGCAGATTAATGTCATGCCTGTATCCTATACATCCTATATAGGCCTAAGCAGAGACTATGGTTTTTCATTTTTCACGACTCTGGCACAAGAATAGTGTGCATCAATCTTTTCATGCAATCTCGTCGCTCAGAACTTACGAGGATGTTGGTTTTGTTCTTTATGTAACAGGCCACCAATTTGAAAAGTGCACATCAGTCGCATTCGTGTGGGATTAGAACTACATTCTTATATCATTAATTTTTATACTAATCTTACTAGTGATAAATGTGAACAATTAGAACGTTTTGAACGTTTGTCACGACTGAAAGGATCTGCAGGGTTACCACCACCTCTTATAGCAGTATTATTATAATCGTTCTTCGTTTGTTTTGTATGGGAATATACTGCTATAAAAGGTGGTGGTAACCCCCCTGGATAATTTTTTTCACAGATATAGGTTATAGTCTGGAATGCTATTCCATAGGCTACATTTATCCTGAAAAAATGAACGGTTCCTGTGAATTGTTGATAATTTTCACGTGAACGAAATCGCGGGCAATAGCTAGTATTCTAGAAGTAGATGAAATATTTTGCAATTACAGATTTGAAGTTATCTGACAAATTGATAAGATTTGAGCCCTCTAGCGCGCGACACGACTGGCGCGTCGGGAATACTGAATTTCCGCCCTTCGGTCCAATCACATTGTGACAATTTTCTGTTCGTCTACCCACAATTAAGCCTTAAAATCTCACGTCTTGACATCTCTCTTTTAACTTTTGTCGTAGAGGATGTTCATTGGTCACTCTCATTTATGTAAATAGGTACAAAATACAGTACCCCTAGTACGAGTTTATTTTGACAGTTCTCGATACTCGAAATCGACGATAGTTTGCGTTTTGTTCATACATTTAGCAGCGCCACTTTGCGGAAACTACAACGAACTAAAAAATGTATGAAGAAACTGTTAACTATCGTCGATTTCGAGAATCGAGAAAAACTCGTACTAAGGATACTGATGTATTGCGTGTGTTACTGTGTAAAACAATAGGTTTGCGATTGCTTACTGATTTCTTCATAATTATTTTAGAAATAGTTTACAATGCACATATCTGCCGAGATGGATCAATATTCATCGGTCTGTGCACACATAAATGTAAGTTTGGATATTTCTCCATTTGTAATATTGTATATTAGGATAAGTATAAACCTCGCATTAACGGCTGCAAGAACTGGATATTTGGTACAAAGATGAGCCATGGTCTGCATTAAGATATAAGGAAGACCTTTCATACGGTCAAAACTGTAAGCAATGACTAGTATAAAATAAATAAAAACACTTAAGATACGCTCTTCATTTTTTAGATTTATTAAGGTATAATAACAAGTTTAAAAATTTAACTGACCGACTTCCAAATTACCTATCGTGACCCAATTTATATGGGACCACCCTTGAAATAAGCTCTATCGAACACAAAAATAATTTTGAAAATTGGTCCACATTTGGCGGAGATATCGCGAAACATACATAAAAAAATACCGACGAATTGAGGACCTCCTCCTTTTTGGGGAAGTCGAAAATGAACAACAAACTACATATCTTTAGGTACCCTATACCCCTTTTAATGTGGCATCGGCGTAACACACTTTATAAGCATGTTACAGAAAGGATTTGGCTTAGGGAAGTTCGGGCAGAATTTTCCGGTTTACAGTCTATATCTCCGCTAAATCCAGAAGGCCAAGAGCTCACTATTTCAGTGTATTTAAATCCTAAAACAAAATCTACCAAATATTACTTTATTGCAGATTGAAGAACAGATGAACCTAACAGAACCGAGGAAATAATCTACAATAATAATGGTAGAACTTTCCACACGTAGCGAAATTGTAAAGCCCCATTTAGATGGAGAGAGTTACTCATATAACACAAGCGAGGACATCATAGAAAACTATCAATTACGTAGCCGCATTATAGACTACAGCTTTATTTTAACGCTACCTCATGAAAGACTTTTTAGGTCATATTCTCTCGTCTCTAACGTACGATATACTCTATGACACTACGTAAATGGTGCTTTAGTTATGTGGCTTGGTAGTGTACCTGAGTCCACTGGTTTATAGCTGTCAAGTTTACCTGAAGCTACGTTATCTATTCCGTATTCAAAGAATTTTAAATTTAATATCCAAAGCTCGGTAAAGTTGGAATTCCAAATCGGGACACAACTCGAGGCAAGTTGGACCAGGAATCAGTATGTTTAGACTTGTGTTTGGAACTTAGGCAAAGTCTGCTTTGTTGTCGTATACTGTATTGCATGTGCTTAAAATATTTAAAGTCTCTCAGAGAACTAAAGTTCTACAAAACTGTCATAACAACATGTTTTTTATTTTCTACCACAACTTAAACATTACCAACAATTCTAGAACTAACAAATTCCTCGTAATTAATATTATCTGTAATTTAATCCACAATTAAAAAACGTTATGAAAACTAATTAACGGTCATCAAACATTGCAATACACACTGCAAATATTCATTTTAATACAAGTCCTAGTAAAACGGTTAGCGTTCTTTTGAAGAGCCGGCCGCGTCCGAAATATGTGGCGATGGCGGCCAGATAAGATTATTCCACTTATCTTATGTTTAAACTGAGATACAGACATTGTTTATTGGCGCTAGTATTGGCCTAGTGTTTCAGGTTTTGCAATAATTGCTTTGTATATTTGGGGCGGGCGAGGTGTGTAACGAGGCAGGAGTCCGACAAAATTGAGCTGCTACGAGCCGGTTGGATTACGTCAATTTGTCTGGAGTACAGGTGAAGTGTTAACTTATCGCTGACTCACTGCTATTGGGCAATTGTCTATCATAGGTATATCGCATTAAGCTTTTATAAGCTTACGCTAATGCCCAGAATAGTTAGATAGGGCTCAGGCATGAACAAAAGCCTGATAGAGGACGATCTTATTGCCACGTTGGCATTCTCTACTCCAGACATCTGTGCGGTTTTTAAAATTGAAAACACATAATAATAATAGAATATTTATTTCAATAATTTAGAGTATTTTACATTTTCATGGTTAGGAGGAATAAAGGAGGATAATACATTATCAGAATTTAGAAGTACAGGGGGTTTACCACAACGTAACGTTTTTGGTAGATTGTTTAACATGCAAGAATTAATTTAATTATAGCAAAGCCTGTCAAACGAGCAGGTGGTTCACCTGATGGTAAGTGATCTCCATTGCCCATGGACACTCAAGATACAAAAATAAACATAGGTGCGTCGACAACCTACAAAGAGGGAAATAGGAATTGGGAAAGGGAAGGGGGAAATAGGGCCTCAGGAATTCTAACTCACTGAACGTAACGCGGCGTTTTCTCTGAGACAGTGGTATCAAACCTGTCGAGCCGGCCCATTCGTGCTGTAGAAGTAACTGTCTACAGCGTGTCTCTACCACTCAGTAGACTGTTTTTGAACTTTTACAAACGTAATAGTGACGCACGAGACGATCCATATGCTCATCATATGAATGACGCGGCGTGACTCTCGAGTAATGATAATCTAATCTATAGCACACCAGATTATGCAGAGGTTAACAATCTGTTATGAGATTATCGCCAAAGCTAATTACTCGTACGTGTTCGACATCCTTAATCTTATAAGAGTCCGTTCGCGCCCATTTTATTATAATCTTAATAACATATTATATAGCAGGTTGCGTGGTTGTGTTTCGGTACGACTACCGTCCTGAGGTCTCGGGTATGATCCCAGAGTCGGGCAAAGTGATATTGGATTTTTCCATATCAGCCCGGAGTCTGGAATTTATGCCCGATATGGCAATAGGCTCTCCTCTTATCTCATCTGGGATGGAACTAAGCCCGGCGAAATGTGGGTGTTCTAGTTCGCTAGGGCGCCTCTACCTACCCCTTCGGAGATACAGGCGTGAGCTTATGTTATGTTATATTTTATAGCACACACAGATTGGTTAGTGTGACTTACCAAAGTAAGTGACCTAAGAATGTGATCAAAATAACAATAGAGACGTTGCTAATGAAAGAGTGAGCACGGATATGGAAAGGAGAGGGATTTGGGCCGCTGGGAATCTGGCGATCCCCGCACCGAGACAAATCGTTGTATGGCTTAGATATTTGTTTCGGGTTTGAGTGCTGTGACACCGAAAATCTCTCTTAGTTCCAGATACCCATGACACAAGACTCGATCTTAGTGTGTGGTCAGGACTATGTATATGGCTGCTGGGTGTTTAAAAAAAATCCCACACTAGTCTCTGAACAGTCGCCTATTTTGGGGTCAAAACCTCAATAAAAAACATTGTGGCGGAATCGTGTAATGTGGAAGTTTATAATCTCTACCTTTAACGCTTTATACACTTATAAACTGTGTCACATGTAAAACCACAAGTAGTTTTTAATTTGTAAATATAATTTAAAAGTATTTTTAACCGAGTTAAAAAACGAACGAGGTTCAAAAATCTGTAGGTAATTTGCTTTTTGTATGTACTTACCTGAAATACTCTGGTTTCTGGGGACCAATATTAAAGATGTTGTTTATTTGAGATTATTACGTAAAATATAATGGAGTAGGTAATTAATAAGACTTTGCAGATAACTAAGAACTGAACTTACCACCACCTCTCTAACAGTATTATAATAATCTTACTTTTACTCGCTCTCTGTCTTTCTCTCTATCGTCAATCCATCATTACTTTCACTATTTCCCGTAAAAAAAAAACAAAGTAAGATTAAAATAATACTGCTATAAAAGGTGGTGGTAACTGGTAACCCCTTGATATAACATGCGCAGTCAAATACTAGAGGACTGCATTACTGCACAGTCCATTACTATGTGGGAAGTGTATAACTATGACGACAATACAACCTTCATAGCATCTATCTACAATAGGCACTAAAATTACAATTTTTTTATCTCATGTTTCTTAATCAATATTATTCACCTCACTCCTTATTTACACATATACCGAACTAATTGAATCAGTTTCAATTAACCGATCATAATTTATGTGATGTTCTCGTGGGAAAACAAAAGAAATGATACGTAAGAATCAATAGATATTTCGAGTAGTACGCATAATGAGTACGCGCATTATAAAGCTGTTGACACACCAGCGGTCACAAGAACCAGCGTGTAAACACAAACTCAAACGGCCTTAATTCATAAGAACTGGCACTTTTTGTGTACAATATGTTGTATTAAATTAAAAGAAAAAAATGAGATAGCCGATGTATGCCGAGGCTTAATGAGCGTTTATAGCTCTTCCGACGTTTGCTTTGGACAAATTTCTTGAGATAACACAAAGCTAGTGTCTATTGTGTAATGTGGCCAAGTGTCGAATTTTATTACAACAAACCCCACCTCCGTCCGTCACCTCGCGGCATCGCCCCCCTCCCCGCTCCCCCCCATACACACACTCGCCAACACATTGTAATGTATATTGTACAATGTACATGTGTGCGAGCGGCAACGTTTGATAATTTTATGATAACATAAAATTATGTTTAGCATAGAATATAAAGATCTTTATTAAAAATTTTATGATTATAATTTTTGTTAAGCTTCATGTCATTAATTTTGCGTGTGACTATCGCTTCACTTTTAACTACTTATTTAACGTTGTGGCAGAACTAAGTACTTTGTAGTACATCATCTATCATGTTTTAAAATAACTATGTAAATCCATACTAATATTATAAATGAAAAAGTTTGCATGAATGGATGTTTGTTACTCAATAACGTCAGGACGGCTGAAGGGTTTGGAATTTGGCGCAGCGACAGATATAATTTGGAATACCACATACTACATATTTATCCCGGACAAATACGGTAATAGTACGGTTCCCGTAAGATAGACTTGATAATAAATTTCCACGCGAAAGAAATCGCGCTATAATATATAACGGCTAGTATTATAAATTCAAAAGTAAAGCTTTACAAGACAACATATTGCTCATTTGCGACGACAGTGTCATATATCGAAAACCTCAATTCTACAAAAAACGCTTTTAAAATAAAACAGATAAATTCTAAAATTGATTTCTGCACTAACTAGCTTTTCGAGATATGGGAACTGTCGTCGCAAATGAGAGATATAATACATCATAACACATACATAAATTCGCGGACGAAAATGCAGAATATGTAGTTTCGAGCTCAACAAAAACAACATTATAGAAACAGTCAATCAACGCGATCCTTAACCTTAAGAAATGATAAATTCATCCCAATCTAAACAGATTATACAGAAGACGTCCCGCGTCCACACTCCACGCACAAACAGCGTATGCATTAAGAGAGTGTTCACACGAGGCGAGCATCTGACGTGGAGAGCGATCGCTCTTGTCGATGCCAGTAGAAGTTTAGAACCTGGGAAGTTACCACCACGTCTTATAGCAGTATTATTATAATCTTACTTTGTTTTTTTTTTGTACGGCAAATAGTAAAAGTAAGATTATAATAATAAGAGATGGTGTTAAGCCCTCTTTTCTAATTACATGTTTGTTAGACTTATAAACTTTTCTTTCTTTCTACCTGCTCTTATCCCACTTTAATCTGGGGTCGGCGCAACACACTTTTTCAAGTATGTTGCAGAAATGATTTGGCTAAGTTTTTACGACCGGCTGCCTGCCTGACGTCAACCCCCTCTGAGGGGTCCAATCCCGGGAAAATTTGGCCTTGTAAACACAAATGCCAATTGTAATAGATCTTTTTTTATTAGAATCATGAGATTTACAGAATGTGTTTCGCTTTTGACAACCGCGGATATCGATCTCTGTCAATTTTATTCACCACAAAGCTGCAAAATTTAATTTCTTTACAGATTTACTGATTTTCTTATTAGTTTACTGAAAAGTCAGTTGGCATCTACAACGACTAAATACTTACCTAGAATGTAAAACTATCCGCATTTTTAGATACAAAAACCAACGAAACTGTTTTTGAAAAAGTCTTAAAAAAATGTACGTTTAGTTTTGAGAAACTACGGATGTTTTGGCATTGTGATGTAGTGAGTTGAACCAACCTTCTACTGACACGTGAGCAATACAATTTTGACAATCGAGTTCGAGCTCGCTATGCGCGTCATCTGTATGGAATATTAACCAAATGTCATCGGTGCGCAGCGAGCTCGATACGAATTCGATTGTCAAAAATATTCTTGATAAGGCCACTGATATAGTCGCCTCCTTGGTCTAGTGGCAGTATGTATGGGCTGGGGACTGGGAGGTTCGATTCCCAGGTCGGGCAAAGCGAATTTTCTAATTTAATTTGCCTGGGACTGGATCCCTCAGGGGGTTGACGTCAGGCAGACAGCCGGTCATAAAAATTAAGCCAAATCATTTCTGCAACATACTTGAAAAAGTATGTTGCGCTGACCCCACATTAAGGTGGGATAAGGGCAGGTATCTTTGGGGGAGGCCTATGTCCAACAGTGGACGTCCTATGGATGATGATGATGATGATGATGATGAAAGGCAGGTAGAAAGAAAGATTCTTGATAAGGCCACTGTTATTTTTGGATCAGAGTAAACACACGTATTGCAGTATATTTCGTATTCCACGAGATTTCTAACCAGTCGTCTTCAAAAGGTACACCATGGTATGTAGACACTACCTGGCAATATGAGACACGGTTCGTCGACCCAAAGTAACACTTAGTCGAATTTAAATTTCGAATAGAGGCGAATGGCTGCGGCACTCGAATCATTCATTCATTAACCCGTGCTGAAACGTCTCAGTAACAGATTCGTCCTTCGGCGGACCCTGAACATTTTCGAGCGACTTCAAAAAACGAGAAGGTCCTCAATTCGTCTGTTTTTTTATGTATGTTACTCGATATCTTCACCAAATGAGGAAAGATTTTTAAGATTATTTTTGTGTTCAATAGCACTTATTTTAGGGGTAGTTGCTCACGGTCGTATAAATTTTGAAGTCGTTCCGTTAAGTTTTTAAAATTGTGATTATAAATTGTAATGCCAATGCTTCAACACCACATTCAAGCAACTCATAAAAAGATACATCTGTAGCTCGACCATGAGTTCTTTAACTTTTTTTTTTAACATTTCACGCTAGCGACTACGTAAAACAATTTGTATGAAAAACTTCAATTCCTCACGTAACCGCTAGAGGCGTTCGAATGTTTGTCGCATACATACTATAATTAAATTTTCAAAGAAAAGGAATTCAATTAAACATAATAGTGGTACATAACGAATGGGCAGAAATAAATTAAAGTTTGCACAGGCCGTGAATATCAATAACGATATTATATTTTTAATTTCACGCCTTTATATTAATTGAAACTTTATTAATATTTCTATTAATCTTTAATTGCTCGTTCGATAAAATGAAGTTATTAAATTCGGAACTTTAAAAATATAATTAAAACATTGCAATATTTATTTTATTATAAATTTAATTAATGCTTGAACAATTCAATGGTTTATATGTGTAATGTTAGGCAGCCAAATAAATGTTGTTTTGCAAAATTATAAATACAAAATTATAAATATATACCATATATTATTTCAATTGTATATTTAGTATGTAGTTTGTAGTATTTTTATTGAGATAAATCGATGTTTTTCTTGTCTCTTGAAATAATTATCTTTTTGAGTTGTCTTATTTTTCATCTAGGTGTGCGATATTCTTTATTTTCATTTTTACCTTCCTAACGGGTGAAAAGCAATCGGCTGGTCATTCGGTCCAGTATAAATGTCGTAAGTGGCGCACAGATGGAGTGTGCCGTGGCGTAGTCGAGTGGTTTAATCAGACGAGGCGCGTGCGAAGAAGTCCACGCACAAATCGGCCGGCGGTGATTCACTACCGTTACAAAAGTAATTACCGTTTTATCTTTATTAGCGGTGAGCAATCGCACTCGCCATGTTTCTTTGTGATGCTGGACGCCGCGTGAACTTACCACTCAAGAAAACTGAACACTTTACATGGACTATTACCTCGACAAAACTGACTTCTGTGTATTGACACAGACAGCGATGCGCTGCGAGGTAACCGAAAAAAATCGTTTTCAAAGTTTTGTATGATATCACGATTTAAATTATTGGTTAATATTTCGCTCAAATGCCATAGACGCGCATCGAACTTGATACGAATTCGATTGAAAAATATTCCTGGGGGGTGAATCCTGACGCTCGATTCGAACTTGAATTCGATTCGATTTTATTTATTGACATAAAATTTCACCGAAATCGAGTTAATTAATGCACTTTGCATTAATGTCACGTCAAAAATTACCAAATGACAAGTTCTCGAATATTATGCAACATTAGCGCACTTGAAGTTGAATGCGATGGAATTTTTAGTCAATAGATGAAACCAAATCGAAATCACAATCGAATCGTGTGTCAAGAGTAAGGGGGCTGCTCGGACCACAATTGTCAAAAAAATATTAAATACAAAACACTGATTGTAAGTTTACGGAATTGCGCGCCAAAACACGTATTACTGACGTGGGGAGTGAGGCAGCCAAACTAAAGTGGAACTGGGCAGGACACGTGGTTCGTATGCTACCGGATAGGTGGTCCAAAATTAGCACAGAGTGGAAACCTTCCGACGGCTGGCGACGCCGTGGTAGACCCAGAAAGAGATGGCGTGACGATATGGAGGCCTACGAGCCTACGTGGACTGAACTAGCCCATGACAGAGAACAGTGGAAAAAGTTGGGGGAGTCCTTTGCCCAGCAGTGGGACACAATAGGATAGAATAGATAGATAGATAGATTGTAAGTTACTTAATATAATTCAAACCTAATCAAATGAAATCTTTATTAAAAAGTCACTTTACATTGCCGCACGTCTGTGAATATTTGGTTTCGGTCGGCGGATAGATTAAGTGAAAATCCGCAAAGGAGGCTTTCAACGACTGAATGAGACATGCCGTGATGGCTCCAAAGCGATCTCGTGTCCTCTAAATATTTGCGGGGAACGGTGGATCCAAATGCCTCTGATTGTCCTGTTCTAATGGTATCTCTGTTAGTTTGTCAAGTAGAGGTAACTTTGTAAAAGGTAACTTTGTAAAACAAGACCACATTTTGTTTTTTTTAAGTTTGCCGTAATCGATTATGTTTTTTTTTAATAAAATGTTACACCTGCTAACGGCAGCCCGAGCAGGAAAATTTCTGACAACCGTAAATGTATTCGTGCTCGATGCGCGTCTATGAAATTTGTATGAAATATTAATCAAATGTCATCAGTGTGCAGCGAATTTACATTTATATTAGTTTTTCGTGCTCGGGCTACTGAAATAAATACGCGAAACTCAAAAAATTACTTGCATTTTAGTCTTTCTTTCTGCCTAACGTTATCTCGGCTTTACTTGAACGCTTCCAATTCGCCCGGTTTTGAGCATACCCCTTAGTGAGAGCATTGGGTCTCATATTTTCCTCCAATACACCAAGCCAGCGTTTTATGGGTCGTCTACGGAGACGACCTTGGTAAAATTACTTCTTTTTCAGTCTCATAATAAAATGGTTGACCACTTCATTTAAAATTAGACAAACCATATATACACCACGTTATTTGAATTAAAAACGTATTAATATTATGAGAGAATACCGAAATAAATAAATAAATCGAAAAATGGTTTTCATGAACCCACAATATTTTTGAACGACCTATCCAACGACACCCCACACCATAGGATATTCGAAGAAAAAAAGTTTTTTAGTAGTTTTTAGTAGATATTTTCTAGATTTTATTTTACGACTTTTTTACGATGGATAGGTGTATACATGCCAAATTACAGTTTTCTAGTACTAATATTCTCCGAGTCAATGCACGGTCAGACATACAGCCGAACAGACATGGCGAATCTATAAGTTATCCATTTTTGCCATTTGTCTTCAGAACCCTAATATCAACGCCAAAACCGTCTTATTCTGGCGAAGACTTAAAACATTTTAAAACAGGAAGCCTTAAAGACAACAAATTCAAAAATCACTCTCCCATCGGTCGTTCACATCGAACAATGATGATTTATGATAAATCCTGTCTGAGTTCCATCCCGTTACGTACAAACAGGCAGGTAGATACTAAAATTGTAAATGCCGCGCCGAGATGAGTTCAGACATGCATTATTCATATTACATCTTAGACAAATCTAATTTTGTCACTCTGTATATCATACATAAGTTAAGGACGCTCTCAGTTGCGTACAGTTGGCCTAATACATATTTCGATAATATTTGTTCCGGGATGTGAATCTTCAACTTTGGTGTAGTTTATGGCTAAATGATGAGTACAGGTGAGTAGCAAGTGCTAACTGCCATGTGCACCATTTTTCTTTTCATAATTATTATAGTAACGGATAAGGACAGAGTTCCTTTGGGACAATAATTCTGTAAATATGTTAATCATAAACAGTATCATTAACACTGACAATAGGACACATTTAGACTAACTCGGTGGCGTGATGGCATTGCGTACGCGGCATGATCTGACGTCTCGGGTTCGATTCCCGGGTCGGGCAGTGGTATTGAATTTTTCAGTATCAGCCCGGAGTCTGGAATTTGTGCCCGATATGGCAATAGACTCGCCACCTATCACATATGGGACAGAACTTAACTCGAAATTTGCGTGTTCTAATTGGCTAGTGTGTCTCTACCTACCCTTCTGGGATACAGGCGTGAGGTTATGTTACGTATACGCCTTATGCGAATTAAGAGTGAATGAAGAATAACAATTGGGAATATTATTAACATAATTATGTTTGAGGAATTCACCCTAGACATAAATTAAAATTATATATTTACTAAGTAACTACTAATTACTGAATAGTAAAATAAAAATGATAGTATACTTCCTTTTACCACTCGGAAGAAAATCGGAGGCGATTATTTCCAATCGGACTTAAGTACTATAAGCATACAAAGGCGAATTCCAATCAAAGGCTTTAAAATTCAAATGAAACTTAGAATAGTAATTGTCAAGCCATTTTAAGTAAAACATAAGCCATTAAAAGTGCTTATCGCCGCCCCCTTCTCCCCCCCCGTACCGATTTAACCGAACAAACTACAATAAATCCTTTATCGTGTTAGCATAAATTAATCTCGCATATATGTATATAACTATATATTTATGTATGATTCGTTTATTATTTCAAACTGTTGGTACATTGTGATTTTTTAATTATGGCAAGTTGATTGCAAACCGCTTGGATGCGGTCATTTGTTGCGTTTGATAATTTGCTTAACTTGACGTCGCGGTTGATGCTAAGGAATCTCTGGCATTTCGGTTATTAACATTAAAATTACTTGTAGTTTATTATTCCGAATTAAGAATCTGATTAAATTATTACTTAATAGCAACATGTATTGCATTATCATTTACATTTGTCTTTTCAGTTTTGAACAAGTTTTCTGCAGTCTACAAGAACATGTGAAAAATATACAGAATTAAGAAGCTCCTTAAAAAACATTTTTTTAGTTGCCCAATCTCCCCCTCCCTTTCCCAATCCCTATTTACCTTATTTTATATTGGCAATGCACCTATGATTATTTTTGAGTCGTGTCTATGGGCAATGGAGATCAATTATCATCAGGGGGGTTACCACCACCTCTTATAGCAGTATTATTATAATTTTACTTGTATTGATTCTCATACAAAACAAACGAAGAACGATTATAATAATACTGCTATAAAAGGTGGTGGTAACCCTGCAGGTGAACCATCTGCTCGTTTGCCAGTCTATGCGATAAAAAAAATCACCAATGAAACTACTCGTACAATTCCCTAATAGTATTTAATAGCACATTTATCAGATCTATATTAATCTCAAACTAGTTAGAAAAACATCAACATGGAACATCTCTACATTTACTTCCAGAAGCTGGCGGGTGCATTTTTCAATGCCATACCATAGATTCAAACGCAGTATTAAAGTTGGAGTAAGTTCTAATTTTTTTATAGCAGAGACTGATGGATCACCTGATGGTAAGTAATCTCCACCGCCAATAGACACCCAAGACGCAAAAATAATCATGGGTGCGTTGCCAACCTAAAAGGAGTAAATCGAAGGGGAGGGGAAAGGGATTGGCCCACCGGAAATCTCACTCACCGAACGAAACGCAACAACAAGCTGCCACTTTACGTCAGTATTCTATGAGACAGTGGTATCGAACCGGTCGAGCCGGCACATTCGTGCTGTAGACGTAATTGTCTACAGCGTAGCTCTACCACTCTAAAAATAGGTGGTAGTAGGTACTCGTATGGCTATACTTGTGTTATAAGTTAGTAGGACGGTGCAAAACGCAAACGTTCACGTTATCTATGTTGATTTGTTACCTAATTGTAAGTGCACAATGTGCTTTTGTTAAACGAGCAAGACCCAGTTTTTGTGGCAAAACGCTAAATTATACAAGGCATTGTTAAAGAGTACGATATCGGTGTATTTTCCAATGCAACAACGCTAAATACTATATTATTGCCTCACTATGTATATGATTAAAGTTATGCATACGGCATTACCTATTTCGGAATATACGCATCTATGTAATATATGATTTTTTAAGAAGCACTTATTTTTATTAACCCGTCAGAGGCGGCAAATATATATATGTTAGTGATGTGAATAATTGATTATTTTTCATAATCGATTATTCAATAATTTTTAAAGAAGTAATCGATTAATCTGGTAGTCAATTATTATCTTAGTTCACCGCTTTTAATTGCTGGACATAGGCCTCCCCAAGTGAGCGCCAATAATCCCGGTCGATTAATAATATAATAATACATCTTTAAAAATAATCGATTTTGATAAATAATCGGTTATTAATCGATTATTCACATCATTAATTACATGTTACATAAGCGTAATGGTCACCGGAGGCCGAGCCGCCCGTGACTATCTACGAATGGCTGAACTGACGGGGATACCCAAACATTGATATCGTACCAAGCTAACCTAAGGTAAAATTATTTGAAAACAAGACGAGTGCGGTAGTATTGAGGTTTATTACTTTTATACGCTACCATCATTGGATTAGACTTTATCGAATACAAATATAATTAAAATCGATCTACATTTGAAGTTGTCTCTGCCTACCCCTATAGGAAAAAGGCTTGAGTCTATGTATGTATACTGATTTCTTAAGTTTGCGTGAATATTATACATTGAAATAAAACTATTTTTACGAATTCTATCACGATTAAGTTTAAATTTTTATATTTATATTATTTTAATTTATATTAAAAATTAAAACCTAATCGTGATAGAATTCGTAAAGATAGTTTTATTTCAATCTATGTATTAATTTGACGAAGATGTCGTATGCATACCTAATACAGACAATTAAGTACTTATTTTCGAAGTCGGTTAAAAAAGGATAAGCAGCATGATCTTGTCTTATTCAGAAGCTTTCACAACTCCGAGCGACTACAAACATTCTGGTGAAATATTTAGTGCAGTTTCAAGGCGATTTTCGGGTGTCGAATTTCGATTTGAGCCGTTGCAATGACGGATTGGTGCTAGACTGCTATGTGTTCTGTGTTGATAGCTTTTACTACATCCCTCCGTCCTCAGTATTACATATAGCTTCGGTTATACCGTAGGGGCATTGATTGCTAATCCTGATGGAAGTTTACTAAAATCAGTACACTCACACATTGTGTTAGGCGAATCGAACATATAGAGGTACTTGGGGTCTTACTCTATTTCTGATATAACATAACATAAGCTCACGCCTGTATCCCCGAAGGGGTAGGCAGAGGCGCACTAGCGAACTAGAACACCCACATTTCGCCGAGCTTAGTTCCGTCCCAGATGTGATAGGGGGCGAGCCTATCGCCATATTGGGCACAAATTCCAGACTCCGTGCTGATATGGAAAAATCCAATATCACTTTGCCCGACCCGGGGATCGAACCCGAGACCTCAAAACTGTAGTCGTACCGAAATACCACCACGCCACCGAGGCAGTCATATGAGCATGTTACAAAACGGCTTAGTTTATACGGCCGCCTGCCTAATGTCAACCTTCTCTAGGAGATCAAGTTAGAGACAAATTGAAACAGTTTTTCCCGACCTAGAATACGAACCCAGGACCTCTCGATCTGCAGCTTATATACGTCGCACTAGACCAACGAGGTTCGCCTCCTACAGCAGCTATGAAAAGAATTCCTGCGAAATGTGTTTACTATATGCACATCTGCCTACACCTTTAAAGTTCGAAGCGGAAGCTTATGTTGGTAACTCAACCTAAAATGTATCTTATCTATTCTTATACTAAGTTCAAACTTTTCTGCGCGGACCTGTTTTATCGAGGGTCACGTTATTATTAAAGTTACTTAATGTTTTACAATTTGTGGGTTATTGGCTTTTTACGAAAACTGTATGCGAAATAACGATGTTATTGATTCAGTTTTCCTCATACTTGAAGATTTTGTGCAGACATGAACAATACTCTATATTTTTATATTATTAAATAATTAGTATTTGTTGAAATAAAACTATTCTTACAGATTCTATCACGATTAGGTTTTAATTATTATTATTTTGACGAATAGTTACCTATTCAGTATGTAGAAATATATTTAAATTGTAATGTAAATTTATTAATATTTGTTTTTCGGAATTTCGGAACGATTACCGTCCTGAGGTCTCGGGTTCGATCCTCGAGTCGGGCAAAGTGATAGTGAGTTTTTTAATATCAGCCCAGAGTCTGGAATTTGTGCCCGATATGACGATATGCTCGCCCCCATCACATCTGGGACGGAATCAAGCTCGGCGAAATGTGGATGTTCTTGTTCGCTAGTGGGCCTCGGCCTACCCCTTCGAGAATACACGCGTGAGCTTATGTTATATTATGTTGCGGTATTTGTTTTTGGTAATTTCTATATTATTTATAAGTATTTGTTTTTTTTTTCAATTTATAACTAATGCTCGACTCAGTTAAATGAAAAAAAAAATAGAAACCCATATCACTGATGAATGATTTGGTTAATGGCTATAATTTTATATATTATTATGATACAATTTATTATCAGAACCACCAAATTTTTTTTTTAAAATAGGTATAGGCCGCATAGGTCGTAAAAACCATATCCATTATGCAACATGCTTGTAATATGCTTTGCTTAAATGCTTTTGCATAGACTAGACTACACTCTACATTGACTCTACATTGGAGTATGTTAACAATAAGTGGAACACGACGTTGCAACTTGCAATAATATTTTTCCTTATTTACAACATCTTTTAAAGATATTTAATATTTGGTTCACAATAATTTTAATTTAATTAAATAGGTATCTAGTTGATTTTATTTGAATTATGGGATAAAGGCAGATAAAAATTATTATGTGGTTGATTTTAATGTGATTAATAAATAGGCAATTGATATTAATTCAGCTTCAAAATTACATATATGTATAAAGGAATTGTATCCGAGAGCCAGCGGCTGTTTTAATTAAGAACTTATTAATTATATTTAATTTAATTGTATTATTGTATCCGTAGATAATCCCATTTTAATCGACGAATAAAACATGATAAACGATATAATTGATAACGTAACTAATTCATGCATTAAAATTTTATGAAATAATTATAATAATAATGCAATGAATGGAATTACCTGTATTGATTTATGTAATTAATATAAATACAATGCATATTTAAATTTTAAGGTTGAGGGCAAGTTCCGCTACATGAAGCGAAGTATATACATATGTAATAGCACAACACGTAGGTATGCATATCATACACTGAATAACTTTTTCTACTTTCTATTGACGTCAAACTTGTTTGTTGCGGAAAGAAACTGTTTGAAGTTAGCATTAAAGTTGGCATGACGCGAGGTGTATTTTGACGAATAGTTACCTATTCAGTATGTAGAAATATATTTAAATTGTAACGTAAATTCTATTCATATAATTTGAAACCAGCTAAGTACCTACATGTTAGCATAATGCATACAAAGTTGGAAGGAAGTACATTCAATACAACGATCGTCGAGTACGGGGTAACGCGGGCTACATCTGCGCCAAACATTAAATATTAACTATTCGACTTGCTCAAACGACTCAAATGCGGACCGTAACTATTCTTTTACTGTTTCACGCGAGTTCCGTGTCAACATTTTCGTGTTTTCGAGTGAAAAAGTTGTTTATGTGGTTGGTAGAGCAGTATTGTGAGTTACGTGCTGACGGCTTCTTCAGCACGACGCGACGCGATGTGACCCAATGACACGACGTACTACGTCACTCAACTTGAACCGAGCTTAGGGAATACAACAGGAGGTGTGTTCAATAAGTTTTACGCGTACAACTAAATCACGAAGACACCTGTGTAAATCGTTAAGGTGGTTAGCGGGGAATAAGCAGGCGGTACCGACGACTACAAAATTGCAATCAATAAATCCTAAATTCTAATACAACTTTCACATAAACAGAAAAATTGTAGAGCATCTAAATGACCTCTAAGTATGATGCGATTCTTTCTGAAAAGTAAAGTCAGGGGTAGGGGCGGTGCGCGGTGTCCGGGTGTCGCGGGGGCACCGCACCACCGGCGCCGCACCACCCGCGACACCGCGACACAGTGTACCGGCGGGAAAAGTTTCATGAGCGGCGCGCGCCACGTGCACACTTACCCTTTCCTCTTCTCGGATCATCTCGGCGATGCCTGGGCGTATGTCGGCGTCGTCGGTGGGCAGCGGCGGCATCGGCGGCGGCGGCGCGGCGGTCCCCGGCGAGCCTCCACGCGAGCCGGACAGGTCAGCGGGAGCGGCCGGTGGCGAGCTCGGCGACCCGCGCCGTGCCTCGTGCGAGCCGGGACCCTCGCGCCCCTCCGACAGGCGGCGGCGCGCGCGCCCCGCTTCGGGAGATTTCTCTCTACTCCTTTTTTGTGCACGGCCCTCCTCGTGCATCATGGTTTGGGATGCGCTCACGTCGGTGAGCCCGCGGATTTTTAATGCTTCGGCCACCTTTAACAGTGCCGGGATCTGGTCTTCAGACACGTTTATCTCTCCTCGATACATGTAGTACACCACTGCCTTTAAGTCACTGAACTTGATATCATTGTTCATAATTATTATTGGGTGTTGACAGGGGTTGTCTGTTAACAGCTCCTGGAAGTATGGACTGCACGCTGATAACACTAATTTATGTGCTTTTAATTTCTGACCCTCACATGCGAGGGTCACATCGACGAACAATTCTGTCTGTAAAAGTTGGTCGAAGCATGACGTGAGGTTACTCTGATAGTTATTCCACCTGAGGCAAAACTGCTGCGGGGTCTCTCGTCCCCCCATGGCGACGGGGTCCTCCTCAGCCGGCATGCCGCCGGCGGATGTAGCCGCTTGCGGGCGTTGGGTTGCGGGTTCGGCCGCTGGGGCGGCTTCGACCGCGAGTCCGGCGATCGCGGCGGTACCGGTCCGGGTGGTGTTGGATGTTGAAGATTGTCTTATAAGCGCGGCGACCGCAGTACCGGTCGCGGCAAGTCTCGCGGATCGGACCGCCCTAGCGCGCACACCACCGGTCGCACATCCGTGCCTGTAACGTGACAAGACGTGTGTTTTATAAGTTCGCAGCACGTGCGACGCGGACGAGGACTCGCGAAGCACTGAGCGGGAGCGGTGAGCGAGAGCCGCGCGGGGCGGCCGGGGCGGAGGCGGGCCGTATTCAACACACGCCGGCGAATGGGAAGGGCGCGCCGCCTTCGAGATCACGCCCCGCGAGCCGCGAACCGCGAGCCGCGCGGTTTGTGTTCGCGTTCGCCGCTGTTCGGCTCGGCATGCTCGGCGAGCGCCGCGCATCGATCCGCGCTCGCACACACGCTCGCGGCGCCCGCGCACTCCGCACGTTCGGGCACATTGCACGTCGCACGCTGACGCCGCGCCGCGCCCGCTCGTGTGCATCCGTACATTATCGCATTTTTATATAATAAATTATGATTAAATTCGCTTCGGGCCCATAAATCGTGCATTAAAGTACATTTTATAAATGGACAGTCGTAACGCAGGGGCGATATAAAGAGGTAATACTGAATTATTACATTTTAACTAACAGCTACTTGAGTTAACGACAACTATGCAATAATTTTATGGCAATTGAAGGAAATACTAAATTACCACTATAAAGCCACTATACATACTACACTTAACGAAGTTACTACTAGTTACCCACTTGGATTCCAACTACTACTTAAAGTTAATATAATTCATCAACCCAAATTACTTACATACCCTAAACTAAGCGGGATTCTGCATAATGCTTGAAAAAGTGTATTACCGACCCCACGTTAGAGTGGAGTAAGGATAGGTAGAAAATAGAGCATGCCATGCACTTCCAGGTTACAAAATACTCAGATTTTACTCGGTTCCTGCTTCAACTGAAAGGACCAGTTGGAAATTCCGGTTTTACTCGGTTCTTTACTTTTACAAAATATAAACGTAGCCTAGCATTTTACACACAAAATGACAATTATACTCTATAATACATTACACTCTATAATGTGCATAATGGTTATCCTATAATGTGCATAAATGTCCAATACTCCAATATCTTTAGGTCCTAACTCCAAAGCCAACCTCACCTACAGACAGTACACTCAGCTGCTGATTAATGAACGAGATATCGATAAAATTTGATTTCTTATCACTACAGTACGGTTCGAGCAAGATAAGACGAAAAGCTTATACTCTATCTCAGTGGTCGGCAACCTTTTGGCAGGCAGTTGCCGCAAGGTGGCAAAATACAGTAAAGGTGGGCGTCACCTCATAATATCTATCTAAAGAGGTATAATCTATAACATTTTAGATATTTCTGACTAATTTACAAAACAATCACGGGCTGCAAATAGGACTTCACGGGCTGCAAATAGGATTTCACGGGCCGCATGCGGCCCGCGGGCCACGTGTTGCCGACCACTGGTCTATGTAGTTCCCCTGTCACCTAGAAAATCTCCCTCATCGAAATATAGAGACAGTTGGCGGTTGAGCTCGAGAGGCATCGGGCTAACGCGAACACGGTTTTTCAGGATAATGGAAGGACAACAAAAGATTACAGTATATCAGGTGGTATTTGAATTCCAAGATATTCTTGAAGTTGACAAACCGACATGTGCGGTTTAATGTGCTGATCGTGAAAGTAGTCACTAAAGTTAGTGCGTTAAAATATCCCACTGTATGTTATTTCATATAATCGTAGTGTATTCCAATCCGAGAGCATGTTAGGGCCTAAATGGCCACTTTGATGAGAAATTGATTTTATGGCTGAACAGTCTCACTTTAGTCTTTAGTCTTTTACTACGTAGCCCCAATTACACATAATGGCTCCGTGGAGGAACAATGGGAAGTCAAGGGACACAATCAACGATTAAAGTCTTTCACACCGTAAGTTGAAACTCGGTGCCATTAGTGGACGAACCTTTGGTGTACCATGCGGGAAAACAGGACTCGAATTAAAGTGTGGCAACAGACCAACTCTACAAAATATCTCACTGGGTATTGAATGGCCAAAAGCATAGCAAAATGAGCTATAGTTAAGCCCCAACACAACCACCCTAGACCGCCTCTATGAGAGACCACGATGGTCTAATCTCTCACATAATATTGGCTCGCTAAGGCGACACTCCACATTATGAAATGTGTGTCAAGGACTCTCCGATTTTTGAGTTTATGAGGGCATTGTAGTAAGAGATGTTCTTAAGGCGCGTTTCCTGCACTAAAACATGATATGTCTATAATTTTTGTCTATGGTCCATTGTTACATTGACCAAGAAACAATAAAAACCTCGTTTTGTGTAGGTGATTTTAGTGTTTTGTTTCGAAAAAACATGTGAAGGAGACGCGGATTCATTTCCACAACCTACTCAACATCCAGTATTTGGACGTGCTTTTTCCTAAGAACATTAACATACATAAGCTTACGCCTATATCCCCGAAGGGGTAGGCAGAGGTGCACTAGCGAACTAGAACACCCACATTTCGCCGAGCTTAGTTCCGTCCCAGATGTGATAGGGGGCTAGCCTATCGCCATATCGGGCACAAATTCCAGACTCCGGGCTGATATGGGAAAATCACTTTGTCCGACCCGGGGATCGAACCCGAGACCTCAGGACGGTAGTCATACCGAAATACAACTACGCCACCGCGGCAGTTTTTTCTAAGAAACTCCTGGAATTAAGAATTGTTTTCCCTCATGTTATTGACTCGGTTCTTAGTGTGCAATGGGTCTGTAACTATCCAGCAGGTATAGAACTGCCCTATATAAGTATAGAAGATGATAGACTATAGTGGTTATGGTGTGAAGATTATTTTCGCCCTGTTCCAATCACATCCTGAACAACAAAAAAAACCTTCGATCCGGAATTGAATGGCGTTTGTTTCCTTCGTGTTCAAGGATATGGGTGAAATTTTGTGAATGATATGTGGAATTCAAGATTAGAAAGCCCACATAATGAAACTCTTCAAACTTGATAATGCGGATATCCTCTCGTAAAAACACAACCGCCGAATGTTCATACAGTTAAGGTCGCCTTATCTGTCAAAATTGTATGGCGATAATCAATGAAAGAAACCGTTAAAGTTGAAGAGCGTTTGAGCATTCGGGCGTAAACTATTTTAAATTCAATCTACATCATACAGTGTGACAGCGGGTATGTAAGTATATGGAAAAATAAAGTACTTGTAAACGTACAACAGTATAAAGTACTTGTACGTAAAATGTATACTTGTATATATAAACAATGCAAAATAACTCCACTGCCAATAAGTTACGAGTGAAATTGCTTTGAGATTTATAAAGAGACATAAGGACCTCTGAAATGATTAGTCATTTCAGAGGTCCTTATGTCCATTACTTTCATCCATCCATTTACTTATCTTAACCTCGAGGAAGTTATTTTGCACGTTTTGTACACAGCAAATTATAAGTACACTTATTACCGTTAAACAATGTTATTATCTAAATAACATAAGCATGCTATACCCCCAGTACTTACAACAAGCTCCTAGACTACAAGCATGCAACTTGGTCAATCTAATACATGAAATAGGTACATAATAACCTAAAAATTAATAACCAATATAGTGGTAAAGTTTTATCGAAATGATTTTTTAGGTTTACGCAAATGTTATTCATTGAAATAAAACTAGTTTTTATGGATTCGATTCAAATAATTAAAAAGCAATCCCGATAGAATCCGTAAAAACTAGTTTTATTTCAATGAATTTTATGTCAAAACCTCATCTAAACCTGACGAGGAAAGAAATATTGAAATTTTCTCGAAAACAAAAAGATGTAAGAATTTAAAATCTGGTGAAAATCTGACGTTGTCGACCATAGCGGTGCGAGCAAAAGTACCTATATCCTACGGCATTTGTTAGATAGAAAATGTTTCATTACACAAGTATTACGTGACATTAAAATTGTATCGATACAAACGAAAATTGACAGCAAACCGATTTCAATAAAGGAGGAGGATCTCCGTTGCTACTATATTTACTTCTGTATTCAGTTAAATACAATGAAGTTGTATATTCAAAAATATCACAGGGTAACAATATCTTTAGGAATATAAAATACATCACGACATCGCGTCGTGCTTTGGCATAACGACGCAGTATGCATTTTTGCAATTTAACTAATCTGTGCAAGTGAGACCTTGGGTGCTTGTTGCTTTCATTATGATTGATAGGCAAGGCCTTTACCCTCCGCAGAATCGTTTGAAATACTCCGCGTCAATACTAAACTTGTGAGAGGTATTTTGTTCTTCATACTGTGTCCCCACTGTCGCCTTCTTGGTCTAGTCGCAGCACATATGGGCTGTGGCTCGGGAGGTCGTGGGTTCGATTCCCAGGTCGAGCAAATCGAATTTTCTAATTTAATTTGTCCGGGACTTGATCCTTCGGATGGGGTTGACGTCAGGCAGGCAGCCGGTGGTAAAAATGTTGCCAAATCTTTTCTGCAACATACTTGAAAAAGTATATTGCGCCAACCCCACATTAAGATGGGAAAAGGGCAGGTAGAAATATACTGCGTCCCGATCAAGAATATTTTGACAATCAAAATCGTATCGAGGGCGCTGCCCACTAATGACGTTTGATTATTTCATACAAATGTCACAAACGCGGATCGAGCTCTATTCGGATTCGTTTCTCAACATTTTCCCTGCTCGTTTCGCTAACTCAACATGGCTGTTCTATTGTCTATTCGTAGCATATAAAACAAATGTATATTTATCGTGTTCATTAGTTGTTGGGTAATTTTGTTCAAGATAATCGATAGTCATTTGAATTTATTGTAAGGGTATAAACGACTGTTTTGGTGAAGGAATTATTTGAAAAGTTGGACGATATTGGTCAACATCTGCAAGGATTGCGTAGAATAACTAAGAATAACTATAGAATAACTCCTACCTTTGCCGTACCGTGAAGCTGTGGAATAGTTTGCCGGTATACGTATACCCTCCCTCCTACAACATTGGGTCCTTCAAACGGAGTGTGAAGAAGCATTTATGCAGGCCGGCATGATACTCGCCACCGATGGACACAAGTTCTATAGGTGGTGGCTGGTATTTTTGGACCGCACATCGCTTATCATCAGGTGTTGTGTGATCACTTTAGCGTGCTCGGATAAAAAAAAAAGAATAAAGAAAAAGAGGTACTGCTACTTTTAATGAAATGGATTAGGCAACAGTTCACCAAGTTGAGTGTCATTGATAGAGCTGTAGATAAATTAACCTACAGAATCGATAAGCCGGTTCGATAGGATTGTTATTAATACATACATATATACACTTACGCCTTTTTCCCACAGAGATAGGCAGAGACAACGGATTTCCACTTGCTACGATCCTTACACACCTCTTTCGCCTCATTCAGTCTCATTACTAATCTCTCAAAGAAAACCATATTATTGATTTAGACTGCTTCTACAATTAGTTTAATGAGGGCCATCTTCGAAAACACAAATCATCTTTCTTTCACAATACCTTTTTGAGGTTTCTAAGCAATCATGATTATTTTGATAGATATCGTGGGTATTCGCGTTGAAGATCACTTACCATAGCCAATTGATCGACTCTATAAAAAAACTCTATAAATATTATTTGCAAAGACGTTGGAATCACTCCGCTTAAAGAGTATTTGACACGTGTTTTTGACAGTTGTCGCTTATCGAACGCTAATCTTTTCTCCATATATTCAACTTTCGAAACTACAACGAACTGAAATAATGTTTTCGAGAAGCGAGAATAGAGGTACGGAACAGTTAGTTGTCACATCACAGAGTTTGCTACATACACAAAGAGAATCGTCATTTCACTTACGGTATTTCAGTACTGTATAAAAGGATGCCGACTATCGCGTACTGTGTCGAGCTCACATCCAACACCCGGCTAATCGTGATTTTAGAAATATCAAGATTTAGATTTAACAAAACCTCTACATCTCTTATTTACTATGACCAATGAACGCGTAACTTTGCGTCATGTTTACTTAGAAAACGTACGGAACACTATTTTTTACGTCTCTTTAACCACCAGTTTCTTCAACGAAATCAAAAGTCAAAGTAAAGCAACAAAGTGGTCAATTTTGCTGTTATGTTTACCATCATCATCATCATCATCAAGCCTACACTCGTCCACTGCTGGACATAGGCCTATCCTAATGCACACCATTGAGCTGGGTCTGCATCTGCTGTTTGCATCCAGTTTTTGCCCGCCGCTTTCCGAAGGTCATCACTCCAGCGTCAGCGCTAGTTTCAGTGTTCTATATTTAGAACTTAGAGAGATCTTGTAAAGAGTAATTAATCCTGGATGCACCGTCGGATTGTTCAAATTCCACCTAATATTACGACTGGGATGCCATCGCTCGACACGAGTGGTTACAAGTGCCCTATAGCTCCAGCAAAGCACATATTAATGAGGACTCCACAAGCCACCAAGTAATACACAGTAATGCCACTCTCCAATATAACATATCCCTATACCCGTTGCATCTGACCGCCACGCCGCACTGCACGTAATTGTTCCATTAATATAACAACGCATAGGTACGTAAGTATGTATTAAACAAACACACCAAAACTTAAACATATCACGAGCTTTATAAAGAAGACAAAAGGCGTTCTAAGTTACGATGGCAACATAAAGTTGTTCCTCGAAACCAGTTGTGTGTGTTTGTCCAGGGGCATTATAAAATATACAAAAGGGCCCTTGGCGCACGGCAAACAAATATTGGGCAACGGAGGGTGTCGTAGACGCTTCTATCTCGTAGACACGCCGTGACATAACTCGTCGCATGCCTAAGTTAAAAGAATATCTGTACATCGCGTTTAAAGTGTAACTATCCTGCCCAATTTACTTTATGGTGAATAAATGTCTCAGCAAGTGAGACAACATAATGAAAGACTTTTTTTTATTTATTATTTTAGGCAATAAACCCATACAATCATGTCCACATCAAATACTATAACAGATTGTAAAACAAGTTAAGTTAAAAAGAAAACTATATATATTTACCTGTTTATTTATTATTTAGATCTAGGACACCTTCATATGTACCGGAATCCAATGTCTAATTATCGGATTCGTTAAATAATCCATACAAATTACATAATATATAAATTAGGCAATTAAATTGTGCGATATTACAAGACGACTTGTCAACTTATTCACGCCTGACACAGATGTGTTTTATCACACTCTCATTCGCCACGTAGGTATATTTTGCTAAAACGACTGCTAGATTTGGCCAAAGACTACCTAGACATACATCTAGTTTAGTTTAGTACTCATCTTAGTTCTAGTTTTTGCAAAATGTTTCAATGATGCTCCGCTCTATTTGGTCATAACGTGTTCTAAAGCTTATAGCCTTCCTCGATAAATGCGCTATCCAACACTAAAATAATATTCAATCAATTTCAAATTCAATTCGAACCAGTAGTTACTGAGATTAGCGCGTTCAAACAAACAAACTTCGCGACACTTTTTCTGTCCGGAATGGAATATCAAAACGTTCTTCAAACGTTCTTCTTCTTTGCCCCTTACATATAAAAATATTTAGGCGCGGCTTATCCTTAACCATAGGTTGTCCCTTTCATTTTTAAACAATGTAACGCAAGGAAAAAAGTGACAGAAAGTTAATCGAAAATGTTTTTATAAGTAAGCGGTTATTGACTACATTATGATAAATACGTTCGTGAAAATCCAGCATACCTACTTGGTCTATCTTAATGAGTCGATACGAGATACAACTTAAATAATCAGATATCGATAGATTTATAAAACATCTAACAAACATCTAAACAACCTGAAGCTCGTCATTTTATGCTCTTTGGAATATCTATAAGATTAGTATGACTACACCAAAATGCGTTGAAAAAACGCATAGTTAAAATATATAGAACAAATATATTAATACTTTCATACCACCATATACGGACGAATGTTACTTGTGGGACCTAGGCTTGTGTAAATAACATGTATGAATCAATTATAATGAGCTTTTATAGTGTATACACTTGAAATAAATATATTATTCATATTCATATAAAAATTATATCAATTTAAGTATATTCACAGCGAAATGTTTCTTAGGGCTACTTGCACCACTATTATAGTTAGTCCTAACCTCAAGTTAAATTGAAAAAAAATAATTATGTATTACGTTCTTATTTTTTTAAATATACTATATCTTATACTATTTCTCATGATGGTAATCGTTTCCTATTTCAATATAAAGAAAGATAGGTAGGAAGCTACTTAAGTATTATAACTCAATGTCGCTTCTAAAGCTATCCTAATTATTCATTGCACAGATTAAAAGTAAAATTAAGCAGCCTAATATTTTAAATTAATATTTACATTAGTTGGAAATTAATTAACACATAAATATGGGTGATAAAAGTTTTGTAACATCAAAACCGTATCACGAATAACAAATTAGACCTGATAACAAAGATACCTGAACAAAAACAAGCGTAAACAACACAACATTAAATCAAACATCAGGACATAAAAAATACAACGTTACATGGTATTTTTTCATTATTTTACATCACTCATAAAAGTATGTGACGAGTGACGACAAAAGAGCGCTCCGCTGCGGTCACGCGACGCACGGCCATCAATTAAATACTACCACATAAAATGTTCTAAATCATAATCTCGGCCGGTATAGCACTGGTTATTAATTAAGTTATAAAAGAGTCGTAGCCAAATTAGCATATTTATAGATCTATAAAGTGTAGGTGGTGGCCGGGGCGGGACCCACGGCGCCCTAGCGTCATCTGTGCACGACATTAAGAAGTGATCAGATACATGCGTTCACCGATAGATGGCAACGTATGCTTTAGGTCAATGGTCGCCGGTCGGTAAAATGTGGGGTGTAGTTTGGAAACTCACTGAGTTTTTATATTTAAAAAAAAATCAATTTAGTGTTGCCAAAGACTATCAGCAGACAGCAGACCACACTGCGGGGCCCACGACCCCCTGATATTTATCTGCGTTAAGTTTAAAAATTATACTTCTATTGTCATTATTACCGCTCTGCCATGGAAATAATTATACAAACACAATTATTAAATAAAATGTATAAGCCCCTGAAAGGAATTGAAGGGCAATCTACTCAAAGCTGGTAATGGATTTATCAACACTCTTGGAAACCCATAGAAGGACAGCTAAATATATAATGCGAAATCTGCATGCTGTCATCTGGGCAGCGCCCCGTAGTTCAGATAAAATTTGGTTTTACATATTCATTTAAGAACGCCGACAAAGACTTAAAATGTTAAAAGTTTTAAATTGCCATATGAGCAAAACTTAACAATGCCCAAAAAAGAACGGTCACCATAAATTCCATAAAAAATAAATACACACGTTACTTCCTTACCAAGCGAGTGAAAAGTTCTTTTTGTTTATCAAAGCAAGGAGGGCCGCATCAAGAAGTGAGCATCGAGGGGCAAGATTAAAATAAATACAACTACCTACGTTCTATCGACTAGTCTACGATATGGCTGTGGTCTTTGAATCTGTCGTACTAACTTTCGGTATGATAGAGCAACAGTTCACGAATTAATGTTGACGTATGAATAAAGACAACAAATTAAACAACCTTTGATCGCTGTTGCTATTATTATTTGCTAAATCAACCAATTAAGCCTACATCAATTCTAAAGTAAAATTCTAACAACATTATTATAATTAAATCACAATTATTTTTAGTTTTTACCAAGCTTTTATTACAACTATTTAGACGAAAGTGGTAAAGCGTTAGTAATTTGGCACACGCAATGTTCTGCCTCATACAAAAAAGTCCCCCGGACAAGCTGTTAATACGGCCCTGCATTCAAGACAAAGTCGCCTTTGTGATACACTAATATTTGTGGTGGGTATTTAAAAAGACTTTAATTACATTGTTTATGCTAGGTTTCCGGGAACGTAACTTGCAATGTACACAGCGGTGCAATACAAGAAATTGGAACTTCACACACTACGTAAGGTAAATGTAAATAAAAAAATTAAATTCATATTAGTTACATTCTTGGCGATAGTTTTTAATATACAAATTGTCAACATTTAAGGAAAGTATTATTTGTTTTTGTTTGAATTAGGAAGAGAGTGTCTGTTTTAGTGGACTGTAAGATTTTTGGATCAGTGTGAGTAGTTCATTGAGTGCAAAATCGTAGAGCCGCGGGTTTTATTTATACTAAGAAAATACGAAATACACGATCGCATAATATCTCAATTGTCGAGTATTTAAGGTTTGCCTGTAGCAATACAACCAACAAGCAACAACCGAAAAAAATAATAATTATAGAGGTACAAGAATAAACGTTAATAGCGTACCATATTCTACATTTCACATACCTAGTTACTAAAGTATTTTTTTCTACCTGCCCTTTTCCCACCTCAATGTGGGGTCGCGTCGGCGCAACACATTTTTTAAAGCGTGTTCTAGAAAATGATTTGCGATCGGCTGCCTACCTAACGTCAATCCCCATCCAGTAATAGAAAAATAGTGTTAGACAAACACCACGCCCGACCAGCGATTCGAACCCATGAACTCCCTGTCCACAGTCCATTATACTGCCAGTAGACGAAAGAGGCGATTAGTTATTATAATAACTAATAGTATATTAGTAATAATAAGTTATTACAATAAACTAGTTATTATAATAACTTATTTAAAACAATACTTAACATAACAACATAAGCTGACGCCTGTATCCCCGAAGGGGTAGGCAGAGGCGCACTAGCGAACTAGAACACCCACATTTCGCCGAGCTTAGTTTCGTCCCAGATATGATAGGGGGCGAGCCTATCGCCATATCGGGCACAAATTCCAGACTCCGGACTGATATGGAAAAATCCAATATCACTTTGCCCGACCCGGGATCGAACCCGAGACCTCAGAACGCCACCGAGGGAGGCAGTCAAACAAGACTTCTAGTCTAATAAGTTGAAAAAATCACTAGCGCTTGACCTATTTGCAAAATAAAACCATTTCTCTTTGAGTTTCTGCACACGTTGTTAAGCCATGACAGCCGTCAATCCAAGGGCGTTTCATCAGGTTTCATCCGGCATGAGATTGAGCTAAAAGTACCACGGTCTACTTTTTGTCTACGGTCGCGTGTTTGTGGGTGTTGTGGTGACAAGCGCTGAATTGGTCGGTTGAGCGACGCATAGAGATAATATACATAGAAGCTTAAAGGAACTGTGATGTCCGATTACAAAAGAACTGAATTGGAGTTGGCGAAAGGACGTATAGATATAAAGAACATATCAGCTTGTAGAAATTGACTGACTAAGTAAGGAATGCATAATAACTTTACACATTCCATCTCATTATCTTAAGCATACGCAGTAGGTTGTCTCTGCGAATCTAGAAAACATATTGTGGTTATGTATGAGGCGTCTAATGTGAATTCCTTATGTAACAGAGACAAAAACTAGAGGTATATTTTTCATCTCTTATATTTCATGCATGATCGCCACACCATTGCTTTTGACCATGGAGAAATATTTGATACTTTACTATTAAACTCTTTCTTAGACCTCTAGGTGCCTAGCTATCAATGATAATGCTTTAAAAGCTAGTCTAAATAGTTTAGTTAACTGACCGACTATATTGTAGGTGTAACTATGAGAAGTAACCATGGTATGGTATGCCGGTTGCGTATTACCTCTATGGAGGGACGTGCCACGCCGCACGCCGCTCCGCACCGCAACCGTTGCGTGTACAGAAAGTGTGAAACGGACATCATTGCTAATAGTTTTTCGCGTCAGCATACGTCGGAATGTCGTCGATATTTTTGTTGGGCGAAGTGAACCTCGGACGTTTGTTTGTAAGAATTAAATGCGCAGATTTACAAGTTGCGTAGTTTCAGAGTTACAATCATGCAGTTATATGTGAAGTTCTTCTGACGGAGTCTTTCAACGTTTATTGCAAGTGATACATGACTCACAATATATTCCTTACGAATGTTGTCCTATTTCCAATGTCGTCAAATTATCACGTCACACAAACACACTACACTTATATTATGCGAATGTTAGAAAAATCGCCCTCTAATGATTAAATACGCGAAGATAATAACACAAACGTGGACAATAGATGTTGAAACAATGCCAGCTTTCCTCGACCGCTTCTAGTCTAAATGAAACACTACGCACTAACTACGAGTATATTGCCAGTCAAATTAACTATCTAGTTTGACAAACTTATCTGTGCGTGTGACCAAGTTTAGTAACATGTAGCTTGGCGAGATGTGGATGAATTTTTGGAAGTGAAAACTTCTTTAGGCGCGTAGAACACTATTTTGTGTGTATGTATTGAATGAGTCTGAGCCACGTATGAGTCACGTTCGACTCTGTAACGCTCATTCGGGTATAGTCGGCTTAAGGGAGCGAGAGAGATGTCTATACTTAAGTATCGACTTAACGTAAAGTCCCGTGCCAAAACGTTGTATTTAATTCGTTATTTAATATTATACGTGTGTGTAGGTACATATCGCACACCAAGATGAAACGTAAGACCACATCGTCTTTCTAGTCCACCTCTATCTTCCCCTCTGGGGTAAAGACGTGAGCTTACGTATGTATGTATATGTATAGAGGTGCAACAACAAGTCTGGCCAGTTCCTTACTCGAACGGCAAAATGACGCCCCTCCCTTTACATTTCATTCCATAAACCATTTTAATGGAAAATCGATGGTGTAATTCAATTATTGGAAGCGCGGCCACGCCATCGTTGCTTTACTTTTTAAAACAAAACAATGTCTTTGATGAAAAAAAATGAAAGAAAACTTGATAATTAAGTTCCGTCGAGACAACTCTTGAAATGGTTAAACGGGGAGTAATTAACAATAATACAAAGATGGTACAGAACATTTGATCTGGCGATATTTCAGATTTGACTCGAAAGCATTACGAGTATTTATAATTCAATAACATAAATCCACGGACGTAAAGAAAAAGAAGAACACCATCTCACCTACATATAGTTAAACGGACACCACAGAGAAGCCACGCACACAAACGCGCCTGTACAAAAGTGCCTTACGCACACACACGCCAATACGTGTCGATAAATCGAATGGGCCGAAAACCCTGCTTCACTTTCAATGTTCCTAGCGCTCCGTCCATCTGTTTTTTTACGTCCGTGTATAATTCACGGAATTGGTCTCTATTTACAAATGTCGCAGGCATGCTCCTGCAGAGGTTGCGGCTGCATGTAACTGCGTATCCCGTAACCTTCACAATAGGGAGAGAGAGGAACAGCGCGAGGTTTAGTCGGTAGGACTGCTCTAGTGACCATAGACCATGGACCCATCGAAACTAAAAGAATCGAGTGCATTTCCAACCCTAAAATTAGGCATTGGGAAGGAAAGGCGGGAATTGAACCACAGAAGATTTCAATTCAACAGTAGACTTCAATTTGTTTCCTCATTGGTCTAGTGGCAGCATATATGGGCTGTAACCGGGAGGTTCTGTGTTCGATTCCCAGGTCGGGCAAAGCGAATTTTCTAATTTAGTTTGCCCGGAACTGGATCCCCCAGAGGAGATTAACATCAGGCAGGCGGTTGTAAAAAATAAGCCAAATAATTTCTGCAAAATGCTTACAAAAGTGTGTTGCGCCGACCACACATTAAGCTAAGATAAGGGCAGGTAGTAAGAAAGAAAGTAGACTTCACCTTGATAATTTTACGCCGCGCCGGTTTTATTTGACAATTAGCAAAGCTATAGTTACACACGCTACATAGCTACAGAGGTATTACTGTATTGTTATAGATATTTGATTCGGATCTGGGTGTCGTGTGACTATAAATCCCGCGGAGTTCGTGCTACCCACGATACAGTTATACCTAGTATAGGGTCAGGACTATGTGTGTGACTAGTGGGTGTATTTATTTACTATGTAAAATTTAATAAACAAATATGATAAATACAGCCAACAGTCACACACATAGTCCTGACCCCATACTAAGATTGAGTCTTGTGTCGTCGGTATTAGGAACTACGAGAGACTTTCGGTCTTACAACACCCAGACCCGAAACAAATATCTGTGGGCCACACAGAAATTTTCTCGGTGCGGGAATCGAACCCGCGACTTCACGTTTCACAGCCGGTTACTTGCCCGCGGCGCCACGGAGGCTGTCATATTATCAATTGATATACGTACTTATCTATTATATAATATGATTAACTCCAACTCACCTTTTAATCCTCGTAAAATAAAACTCATAGTTCGTACACACAAATGCGAATCCGTGAAGCGAATAACAACGAGAAGATTTCCAGTGAATAATAGCCCTTCGCACTCGACCACCAAGCCAGATTAGGTTCATGAACAAATATGATGGCTGGATGCGAGTGCGATGATTGATAAATTACCACGACCCCATCCTGGCTTGTCAAGTAATGCGTCGCATACAAACCTACTGAATGCTGCGCAGTAATATTCATTTGAAAAAAAGGCAATATTTTGTAGACTGGCAGCCATGATACCGTTGGCTGGAGATTTTAATTTAATTTAATTTTAAATAAATGCACGCATCAGGCAAGCACATCGTAACAGCATCGTAAAGAACGAACAATCGAACACTCATTCGGTTAAATTTTTTTTTTTATAGGAGAGATTGGCAAACGAGCAGATGGGTCACCTGATGGTAAGTGATCTCCACCGCCCATAGACACCCAAGACACAAAAAGAATCATGGGTGCGTTGCCAACCTAAAAGTAGGGAAGGGAAGGGGAGGGAAGGGGATTGGGAAAGGAAGGGAGTGGGGAAATGGGCCACCGGAAATCAAATATTAAATAAATTATGACGAACTTGAAAATAAAAATGTTTTAAAAAGTCTTCAGCGCTTTCTTATATACGCGAAAACGCGACACAAGCGAACTAGAAAACTATCCGCCGAATGTTCATACACTTAGGTCACCTTATGTCGTTTAACGCCGCCTTATCTCTCAAAATTGTATGGCGAAAATCAATGTAAGAAGCCGTTAAAGTTGAGTAGCGTTTGACCATACGGGCGTATAACAACGACATTTCGTTGAACTTATTTCCGTCCCGTGGGATAGGCGGCAAGCTTATTGCCATATCAGGAACAAATTCCAGACTACAGGTTGATATTAAAAAAACAAAAACAATATCACTGCCCGACCCGAGGATCGAACCAGAGACCTCAAGACGGTAGTCCTACCGTGTTCGCATTACAACTACGTCACCGAGGCGGTCGTTAACATGGATGTTATTCGGCTGAGATCTATAGAGCGAACTTCGACTGAGTCTAAGTCAAAGTAACGAACTCAGGATTTTGACTTAGTTCGAGTCATTTTTTACAATAAAATCTTTGCTTAATCTGCCTGTCAGTCTGTTTTTCTTGTAAAACGACTCTGACTAAATCAAAGTTCGATTTAACAATCCTAAATCCTCACTGAGCTCATTACTTTGACTTAGACTTAGTCGAAGTTCGCTCTATAGATCTCAGCCTTAGCAAAAGGTTATCATTTAAAGCGGACGTCATTACGACCTCATATTAGTCGCATACCGAACGTAGGTAGGTACATTCCGAAAATAATTGTATGAAAATTACACTTCGCAAGAACGTTTAGGGAATAAGCTAACCTTGAGAACCTATTCCTTATTTTTGGGTTGTAAATTCCGATAGTTATGCAGGTGAGTGCTGAGTAGTGTCACCATAGATGTGAGAAAGACAGACGTTTGAGAGATGGCAAGTAATGGAAAAAGTGCAGCGGGATGAAAACGTACGAATGTTAATATTGCGACCGCGGAACGGGCCACTGCCACTTTGAATAGAGCGGCGGCGAAGAGCCACGATCAACAAACAATATCGGATGCGGTATTTTATGTTTCATGTTGTAGATCTAAGCTACTTTTTTGCATCTGTTTATTGTATTAACAATGCAGTCTAAAAATAAGCTGCTTTCGCTTGTATACCTAGGGGCAACAAAGTAAACAGAGATACTATAGAACTACATAGCAGCCACTTTAATTATTTTTTGTTTTTTTTATGACATTTTCACTATGCCAGCTCTCATATTATCATTCCCTGAGTACACGACACAGCTCCGATCCCACCATGTTTTAAATGGCACACTTGACTCCATAGTATTACAGCCAAAAAGGCCTGCTCGGTCGTGTTTTTATTATGTTCTTATTAAACACATTCGCAAGGTGGTGGGTACTTACCGCGCGAAACATAGCAGAACGTTTTGCGCGGTAATTTAAATTTCCGGAGTCTCAAACACTGCCTCCTCTCTTCAACCACTATTGATTTGCTTTTTGCTAGGCAACACAACTAGGACGTTGATGTACGAGAGCCAGTCTTCCAAAAACCTTGTTTGGTACCTTATCCACAGAGCACAGTCCATATTATAATTTAACGGAGGTCCGCGCGGCGCACCATCGACTTTTATTCCGTTTGTTACCCGTTCACGTTATTATTAAAAACAATAAATCGCGGAGGGCGCCACCTACCACTATTGCTTCGCTTTCACTTCGCAACACACCCCATGCACCCCCTCCACTCCCCCTCCCATTCCGCCGCACCGCACCACCTCCCCTCGCAGCCCCGTGCAGTAATTACTCGAATGAAACACGCGGTTCTTATTTGAAAATAGCACATCAATTGTTGATTAGTTCAGAATTTTTAATGTCGTTAGTAGTATGACGGCAAATCGCGGACGGTTCATAAATCAAGCCGCGCCCGTTTTCAAACTTTTATTATACGGACACCTTTCCGATTCCGATATAAAAATAGTTTCATACCATTAAACGTCTGGGTGGTACAAACTGCAAAAGCAAAACTAATATAGCAATTGAAAACATTACACAAAATTGTGTACCTAATAGTTAAGAATTGGTCATATATATGGGTCCAATAAGGTTTTTAATTTGAAAATGGTCCTATTCTAAGATACGTCAATGAAAATATGTGAAAATTCCATTCCAAAAATACTTACCTAATCACGTCACGAGGTAAGTCGTGTATGCACCTCTACCTACCTATTCGCTGACATCGTCGTGACCTTAAGACTTATGTTGATGATGTTGTGATAAGTATAAAACTGTAAACAACATCATTTTCTTCTAAGTTTTAACGCGTGTGCTCAATATAAATAATGAACCGTAAACTACCTAGATTTTGGGTGAACCTCAGCAATGTAATCAACGTCAACTTCGAGTCAGTATCTGGCGAGAAGTAGCACAAGACAGAGACAGATGGAGATCTCTCTTTTCGGAAGAACCACTTTGTGTCATTGAGCCACTCCAATGTCAAACTTGTCCATGCTGTCAGGACTGGTTTCGAACCTGCACCTTTCGCCTCGGGACGGCAGTACCACAGCCACTAAGCTGTCGCCGTATTGGCTTTTGCGAAGTGCTGTTTTTAACCCAACCTCCCGGAAGAGAGGTAATGTTTTTGAATGTATGAATTTAATTATATTTTCTTCGACAAACTGAATCCAATTGGATCTACAAGCAGCTCACAAACTTGATAGGCTTCTTAAGGAAAACCGACCACTACAAGACTTTTCATAACTTTCTACGGACAAATTGCTTCGTAACCTTATATTTCCAGACAGGCCTGGGAGTATTTAATAATGTAACTCGGCTCGGATATTTAGTTAGGAGAAAAATGTAATATTAAAGCAATTGGATCCGTGTGCTTGCTGAAGGACGCAACTATTATTTGATTACTCAGTTTCCTACAATTTATATTTTGTGGTTTGTACAATAACATATTAGTGTTTGCAAAGTCGAACTAATATTATAAAGCGACAGTTTCTAGGTATGGATGTATATAATCTTTCACACAAAAACTACTAAATGGATTTTGATGAAACTTTATAGTTATTTAGATTATACACCAGAATACCACATGGTCTACATTTTATCCCGGAAAAAAATATGGTTCCCGTTAGATATTTCCACGCGGGCGGACTAACAGCTAATCGTACTAATGTTATAAAGGCGAAAGTTCGTGTGTGTTTGTATGTTTGTTACTTCTTGACGGTCAAATGGCTTGACCAATATTGCTAAAATTTGGTACAGAGGTAGTTGACACCCTGGGTTAATACATAGGCTACTTTTTATTCCGGTAAAAAAATCTACGGGAACTACTATGACTTCAGTAGTACCTACGTGTTAACTTCTATCAACAACAGCTCCTCTTTTAATTTTTTTACCCTTCATTATTGTAGTGACTGCCTCGGTGGCGTGGTGGTATTTCGGTACTACTACGGTTCTGAGGTCTCGGGTTCGATCCCGGGTCGGGCAAAGTGAAATTGGATTTTTCCATATCAGCCCGGAGTCTGGAATTTGTGCCCGATATGGCGATAGGCTCGCCCCATATCACATCTGGGACGGAACAAAGCTCGGCGAAATCTGGGTGTTCTAGTTCGCCTCTGCCTACCCCTTCGGGGATACAGGCGTGAGCTTATGTTATGTTATGTTATTATAGAAGTCTGAATTTGTTTTCACTTATGTTTTTTATCTATTCTACTACACTGCTTTCTAAATCTCACTCATCATCACGTGGAGCTTAACATGTAGTACTATTATGTATAGTCTGTGCCTTAACTTCATTATACCGAGCTGCTAAGCCAGACCCTTCAGCGGCCTGAGCAGGAAAATTTCTGACAACCGTAAATGTATTCGAACTCGATGCGCGTCTATGGAATTTGTATGAAATATTAACCAAACGTCATCAGTGCGCAGCGAACTCGAATACATTTACATTTACATTCGTTTTTCGTGCTCGGGCTACAGATATATAATCTGTCGCTAACTTGAAATCAATGCACAGGAACACGAATACGATAAGAGAAACGCAAACTAACTGCTCTATATGATATTAAAAATAAATCATTTTACTTCGCCATTACCGAGCTCAATAATAAAAATACTTAATATTGCAAACAGTTTTAATGCGTTGAGTTTAACAGGCGCGCGGGCCAGGAGAGGAGTAAATTAAATTTTAATTATAAGTTATTTTTCACTTATTTTCCGCTCAGTTTCTGTTGCAGCCATTGATGTAGGAGTGGATTATTAACCATTACAGCACGTTATCCGAGTTATCAGAAAAATACGATTGAGCCGAGCAATGAAACTGTACCTACGTGATGAGTGATGACGATTCATCGATATCAAACCTTTACAATCCCAGACAACCATCTCCTCCACATTTTGCGTCGGTTAAAAAAGTATACAAGGTGGAAGGTGGCCCGACGATCAGATAAATGTTGCAGAAGTCGCTGGATGCAGGCCGCTTCCAACAGGTCGATCTGGAAATCTTTGGGGCCTATGTTCAGTAGTGGACGTCCTATGATGATGATGACGGTGATGATGATGATGATGATGATGAAAAAAGTACACAAGTAATGTTTTTAAGATAGGTACTAATAACTATATTATAGACATTTATTAATCAAATGACCATTTGGGATGAAACTCATTCTTGGATGCTATGCTATATGTGTTCCACAGTAAGTGTTAGTACAAAGACAATAACAGTATATGCTTGACCTTATTGACTTATATCATGATGACTGTTGAGGTATTACTGTAACTTAAAACTTAAACTCATGGGTCAAAGACGGTGCAAAAATGAAGAATCTCTCTAAGCAAATAATATTGCATCTCTTTAGTAAGCTCAACAAGTGGTCGTATTAAAAGATCAGATGACCTTTATATTAACTTTAGTATTTGTCTACTTTCTAATCAACACGTTTTATATACTTTTGATAACCGCACAGTCGTAGTGCACACATAGTGCAGTCAAAATTATGGTATTCTTCATTGCTGCTTATCATGACACAAGATTCCTATATTAGTATCGGACTATTGGGTTTTATTGTCGCCTCGCACGTCGCGTCTAGTGGCAGCATATACGGGCTATCGATCGGGAGGCCTTGGGTTCAATTCTCAGGTCGGACAAAGCAAATTTTCTAAATTTAATGTTCCCGTTACTAGATCCCTAAGAGTGAATTGACGGCAAGCAGCCGGTCGTAACAATTAAGCCAAATCCTTTCCGCAACATACTTAAAAAATTGTGTTGCGCCGACCCCACATTAAGGTGGTGTAAGGGCAGGTAGAAATAAGACTACTGGGTTTTATTAGTCGAATATTAATCACGTGCACGCCGATTCTTATCATCGCAGCAACCAACTGCACTGTGTAATAACACCAACTTTCCACACTCAGATTCCCCATAACAACCCCGTGGGTGACACGGCAATAAGCAATTACCAATATTAACGCTGAGGGAACACGAGACGAGGTGTCTGGATACCATTAATTTGCTTAATTAAGCAAATAACTAATTTATGTGATTAAATTCATTGAAATACTAATTTGCAGTGCCTGCGCTACGAGATTTTTCTCAGTGGAAAATTAAAGGGATTTTTTTAACGTTGCAACGGAATAATTGGTACGACGACAACGTGTGATGATTGTAATTGCTTGTTTATGAAAGTTTAGTACGGGTGTTCTAGAGGTATATTCCAAACATTAACAACAGGCGATATGTTATTAATAATTTAAGCTATCCTGCACTTCTTTCTATGTGACAAATTAAAACGGGTGTCCGGGGCGCGAGCAGGAATTCGGGGTTGACATCAGGCAGCCGGTAGTCAAAATTTTGCCAAATCCTTTCTGCAACATGCCTGAAAAAGTCTGTTGCGCCAACCCCACATTAAGGTGGGATAAAGGCAGGTAGAAAGAAAAAAGGTAAAACAAATAAAGATATCTTAAAATTATACTTGCAAATTGGATTATATCGACTCTACTAGTCCAAATAAGTATTAACTGTGGCCCAAGCAAGAATATGTTTGACAATCGAATTGGTATCGAGCTCGCTTCGGATTGATGTTATTTGGTTAATATTCTATACGTCATAGAAGCGCATCGAGCTCGATACGAATTCGATTGTCAAAAATATTCCGGCTAGGGCCACTGAGCATACTTGCACCACATGAACGCCCAACAATCCCAAATGTAGCTCCAAACATTTACCCGCAGAGAAGTGGGTACATGCATGTCTATTTTCATCGATTACCTGTTGTACCACAGGTCAGTCATTTTGGGCTGATTGACCGTCGTGCAACTGTACTGCCAGAATAACTCTTCACAGTCACAAATCAAAACTACATATTGATAAGCTATACAGCAACAGCTTTAAAACCCCTTACAAAAGACTGACGTGGAGTCTAGCCATTGATACTCTCGCAACTCGTAACGATGTAACCCGACCAGTTTCAAAAGGCAATAGCTATCGGAACGTCGCGTCATTATCCGTGTCCTCCACAGTGGCAAAGTATGGGCAAAGGGTGCAAGTATGGGTGGAAATTCAAAATTCCTTACAGACCAGGGGCACTGTCGCGATGTGAATAGCAACGGTTGCACCATCTGTTTACACGGATGAATGAAGACCACGCGCGACATTGTACAGCGAATGTGTTGTTCAGTACATATTTTAATTATTAGCGGACCATAGAACAGCCTATAAAAAGTCGCTTTTGACCAAACCAGATTACAATAATCACAAGTTTAATAACTTAACGGACCGACTTCAAATCCGATCGTGACTATATTTATATGGTGCCATCCTTGAAATAAGCTCTATCGAACACAAAAAGAAATTTGAAGATCGGTCCACATTCGGCAAAGACATCGCATAACATACATTAAAAAAAATACAGATGAATTGAGGACCTTCTCCTTTTTAGAAGTCGGTCGATAACAGGAATAAATTCAAATTGGACAAAATGCCCAATAGGCCTCGTCTAAAGATTTCTAGATCGACCTGTGGGAAGCGGCCTGAATCTGGCGACTTCTTGTGCCTTTATCGGGTTGTCTGTCCACCTTGCAAATAAGCGTTCTGTGGCCGATGGTGACGATAATGATGAAAATACTTAATAAAGTGTCTACGGATTTCATTATTATAGAAACTAAGATCTCATTGAACATTAAACTTATGTACCTCCAGAGATGTGAAATCACTCAAGTCACATTGCCGTGCTCGAATAATAAAAATTAAAATTCTCTATTATCTTCAACTGCGAATAAATATAATATAAAATAATAAAATATTAAGTCAGTCTATATAAAATAAGACGTCGAGTCGCGTCGTCCATGCCCGAACCGTATGTATCGAATAAAAACCAGTTCCAAAAGGACTTTTATCAGAAAACCGTCTACATTTATCATGCACTTCTTAAAAATTCCTCTTGCTGGGAAGGGCAAGTACTAGCTCAATAAAAAACAAATCTACAAACATCTAACGTACTAAAATATACACCGTAACGCAGTTTCATTATGAGTCCTAAGGATCACTAAAAAACTAGAAACTGCGACCGCAACCAATGGCCTGTTATGATTAAAATGTAACGTTAACATAGTTGCTAATTAGTCAACAATCATCGTCGCATGGCGCACAATTAATATGAAATTGAAAAGAACTAATAATTCAATAGAGTATAATTTATACTTCGCTGTACCTTTATGCTTAACAATTGTGCGTTTGTATGTATGTATGAGCAATTATGCGTACGGTAGTTGTACACTTGTGTACACAAGTGCTACGGAATGAATGAAATGAAATGGGTGAAGAGAACATGAGTAAGACATCTAACAACTTTGCTTATAGTTTGATGGGGCTGCCTCGACCGGAATAATACCACTCTCACAATACCGACGCGACGTACGGTCATTGAGATTCCCGGAGGCTAAAATACATCTTCCCTTCTCAATAAGAATTAATATTAGCCCTGTAATATTACTCTCCCACTGCTGGGCACGGGCCTTCTCTACTAATGAGAGGAATCTCCACTAATGAGAATTGAAAAGTATAAAAATACTTTCAAAAGAAATACCACTGCTTACCATATAATAACACGGTACACAGCGATAGAATTAATGGAACTATTTGGCGTAACTCGGCTACTAAGGCAGTCGGAGCTTTGATCAAAAATCGGCTGAAGATCTCGATGCAAAATGCCTATTTGTAAAGAACCTTCCTAAGCCTTCATATACCTACACGTATAATTTTTTGGGCCAGTTGAACTGCGGGCTTAGACAAGTGCCTTATACGCTAGTCGAATAGAAATAATAAATGTATGGGAAAAACGTAAGAGTACGCTATTTGCGGCGTCCTCTTATGTCATCCCCATACATTTCCTTTTCTATTCGAATAGCGCATAAGCCACTTGGCTAAACCCGCTGTACGTCCTGCAACAGTACCTTTAAAATCAGATTTTGATTTTTCAGCCAATTCCACTCCCGTTCGATCCATGCTTCTATTTCCCGAGTTGACATTGATGGATTGTCTATGTCCAAGTCTATGAGCGAGGGTAACCAACTTACCGATAGGTACCAACAGTTGCCAACGGTTCGTCTGCTTTCGTAAGTAAAAGAATTACAAACAAAAATACATCTGTAAAATAAAATCCACCTTTTTCTTAAGTATCATAATACAAATAAGGAGAAGTATAAGCCTCTCAAGCGTCTACATCGTATTTTTAAATATTTTGCCCAAAAAAATACGAAGGAAAAAGAGTAAACAAAACACTCATCAAGATCAAAAATTTTCGTAAACACTTTACAAGGATTTTCCAATTACAATACTAAGTGGGCATAACGACTGTTTCTTCAAAAGGCAAGCAGAACTACGTATAACATCGGTCGCATTTAATCCATAATAAAGTATAGTTTTAACTTAAAACCTACGTTATTCCTCTAAGCTTAAAACATAAATACATAAAGTTTGTTATACTGGTTTTCGGCTTACTTATGAAGAACCATAACTCAATTTGTTTTCTTTTTGTGCGAAAAACAGTAAGTTTGAAATAAAATATTTTAGATTTTTTCAAAATAAACATTGTGTATAGTTTTGAACATTGTAGTAAATAAAACTAAAATTAATTTAAATAAACTAACGCCAATAGATGGTTTATAAGATGTTTATTTTTAAATAAGGCCCTCATGTAAAATAAAATTACGACTGTTCATAAACAGCGGTGTTACCACCACGTCTTATAGCAGTATTATTATTATCTTACTTGTACCGATTCCCATACAAAACAAACGAAGAACTATTATAATAATACTGCTATAAGAGGTTGTGGTAGCCCTGCTGACCGCGGATATGTATTACTTCATTTAGTTTGATATTAAATCATCTACATCGCATTTGCATAAACGCGTTATACACTTTTCCATGTGAATATACTCCGACCCCAACACCACAGCGATGTTATTAATAATGGTGTCCACTAATTAAAGTTAACCCGTAGTTATGTGACATCCGATTATAATTTCTCTTTAGCTCATCCCCGTTTGTGTTTAGCGTGATGGCTTCGCACACTAACTCAGCGTTCGTAGCTTGCTTTATGGCGACATAAGCGACATCATCATGACGTGTTTAGTGTAGTGAAAGCCTAACAAGCTAGATGTCGTTATTGTATATTATATTCTGTAAGACTGTTCCTACAAACAATGAAGATGGAAGCGAAAAGCCAGATAGTGTCTATGACGAAATTATGAATTGGCGAAGGAATAAATTTAAACCTGTATTTTCTACACTCAGACAGACATACCTATAAACAAAAGGTTAGGTAGGTTTATTTGGACTAAATTTTTTGTTATTTATCTCTTACGAGCCACTTACATCTCCGATAGGAGTCAGATAGGAGTGAGCTGTAGAATAAATTGAGATAAAGTGTGACTCTATGTAGATTAGTAATAGCGCTGCAAGTCGCCCTTAGTAATTAACGTTTTGTTCTTGACAAAGGCAATTGATTACCATAAATTTAAGGTTCAGTAGCTGCAGAACACTGAAGTAATATGTGAGTATTTTTTTTGTTTTCGAAACTTTTAAGTTATAGTAACGATAAAGTGACCACATAGGTACTACTACACAAGGCCTTATTCTAAAAACTTCTATGTATACTACTAGACAAGCTGTTTCGAAGTAAAATTGTGTCACATTATGGCGAACGTTTGACGGCTAAGGAAAAGAGCAGATTTCTATAGTGAGTCGCGGTCAATTGACGGAAACTTGGTGTGCAAATTCTATGTACCGAACAGCGTGTCTAGTAATACATAGAAGCTTTGCCTTATTCGGATAAATTGCAGTCTCATTGCATATGATATCGATTAAAAATACCTAAGAGTAACTCGTCCAAGGAATGAGCCCAGGGCCTCGTGGTTTCTCTACCTATGTAGACGGTGACTAGCTAGGCCAATGGAGCCACCAGCTATTATTTTATTTTATAGATATGCATCCAAATAAAATAAATACCTAGATTCCGCATAACAAAACGCCGCAAGCTCCTCGACAATGCCTTTATTTACTTCAACATAATTTCGCTTATTTCAATAAAAAGTCTACCATAATATTTTCAGTTTTATAAAATTTCTTAAATTTCTTTCTTTACATTTACAGGGCTTCGGGAAAATTCTCTTGAGTTGCAACTTGCAAAGTTGGATCGCGACCATTTCATATTCTTGGAAACTTAATAAATTTAATGGGCATAATAGAGCAATTTTCTAGTTTAGTTTAGATTATGAGTGGAGAATCGATAGCTTGTCCAGGGTTACTCAGACCATGAAATACATTGTAAAATAGTGGGTGAAATTTATAGAGCGCGCTTAGGCTTTGCTTTAACTTGGCTCAAACTTACGAATGATGGGAACTATTCGTATGGTAAGTTTGAGATAAGTCACGACAAAGTAGCGTAATACCTTTTTAACACAACCGTGACGATAAATAACTGACTAGACGCAGTATAGGCGGATTCATACTACTGCAGTCAGATGTATCCATAGTATTCATTAAATTCATCTTTTTAATAGACATTAATTTAATCCGTGACTGAGAATTGAAAGAATAAAAATATCTATAAAATCTTTACAATCTTCTACAATGGAATAAAATGAATGGAATCTTTTACTTTTACTAGGTATAATGTTAGTTCCTCAAGTTTGCATCAGACATAAAATTTAAACTTTTCATTTACTTCATAAACATCTACGTATTATTAATTTAATGTTTATACAAACTTTTCGCTGATCTAGAAAAGTCTAAATTATCAAGGACACGCGCCAGTGACGAAATCTAATTTTACAAACGGTCAATCGATCACATTAGTGTAGGACGAACAAAAGCGATAATTAATACGATCAATTATGAACGGCCACGAATGATGGACCATCTGAAATCTCTCATTCATATGCGAGGAGCGACGGCAGGGCCTAGCTAGAATTAATAATCACATCGGCCACAACGCCACCGCCACGAATCTCATGGACAAGCCCCAATATTTGTGAATGCGCCGCGATATGTAAGTACCACTCAATATACTGCACGTACTTTAGACTAGATATCGGCTCGTTTATTAATTGGACGTCACATCACCAAAGAGGTCCATGGAAAACATTATTCTAACTAATATTATAAACGCGAAAGTTTGTGACGATGTATGGATGTTTGTTACACTTAGGACATAAAAATTACGAAAAGGATTTTGATGCAACTTTAATTATATTGTTTTTTTTTACATCAGAATAACATATAGGCCACTTATTAATCCAGATAAGTTTATGGTTTCCGAGAAATATTTATGGAAATGGACAATTTCAATACATGCTGCACGCATTACCCACGTTCGTTGAAGCCAGTTGAGGAGGCGTATGTCTAGCTGAAATGATGATTATGAACGTTGCTCCAGACTTAGATTAATAATTGACATCATTCCAATATACATTTTTAAACATAAAAAAATGATGTTCATACCTGTCGAAACTCCATAGAGCTTGTTACATAACGCGACGTACAAATACAAAATAAAATCTCAACCATGCCTTAGCACATCTTAGGAACGTATTACTTACGAAAAAGCACAACTCAGAAGATCGGTTATATCAATCCATAATAAAGTTAAAATCCCATACAGTGAACATTTGTGATTGTCGCTTCTAACCGCGTCGTTGTGCGTGGGCGTGTAATATTTGCTCTATAGCACAGCCACAGAGCAATCACCAATTATCGGGAACGCAGCGCATAGCAGAGGGCATCCCGTCCGCCGGCTACGGGCGCGCCGCAAGAATACCTCACCCCCACATCTAGCTATCACGTCATTAGTATACAATTACGAACTTTGGTATAGTGAAAGTATACATAGTATAGTATGGAATAGTACCAATTCGTTGTATAGAACGAATACATTATGACGGCACGACGTCAACAGCAGTCTTTGTATTGTAGTCAACGGAACAGACTACATACGCCTTCGTGGTCTAGTGGCAGTGTATATGAGCTGAAGCAAGAGGTCTTAGGTTCGATTCCTATATCGAACGGGTTGTTTTCAACCGACTTCAAAAAAGGAGGTTCTCAATGTATTCTCCCGTATGTGGGTAATATTGTCAGAATTGCATAATTTGCGGATATGTTAGTCCATGCGGGCTTCTGAACAAATGTGCCAAATTTCATAAGTGGATGTATTATGTAAGTAAGTATGTATGTATGTATGTTTGTCCATGTATCTCTCGGAAACCATTAACCTGATTTCCATAATTCTTTTTTCATTGAGTTAGGAATCCTTCAACTTAGGGAATAGTGCAAGTTTCATCAAAATCGGTTCAGTACTTTTCCAGATATGAACTTACATCGATCAGCGGAAAAAGTATTTGAATTTACACGCAGTAAACAAATATCTAACCTAACACTAAAATACTATAAAATAATTTAAGTTTAGCAAAAACTTAAAACCGACTTCAAAACAGAACACTTAAATGTAAAAATTACAACAATTCTTTACTGTCTGGAGTCGGTCGGTGCCTTTTCATTTGATCTGCATTGGCTCCAGCACCGACTGTTTTGAAGTCGGTTTTAAGTTTTTATTAAACTTTAATTATTTTTTATAACACGATTTGCCCGGGACTGGATCCCCCAGAAGTGGTTTGACGTCAGGCAGGCAGACGGTCGTAAAAAACAAGGCAAATCCTTTCTGTGACACTCCAAAAAGTGAGTTGCACCGACCCCACATTCAGGTGGGATAAGGGCAGGTAGAAGACATCCCAAGCTCCATATATTTACGTATGTACGACTTGGTAATACAACTCCATACCAACTTAGTATAATAATAATGCACAACTCTAAGGCATAAGGTTGATAATTCCTGAAGGATTTAGACACTGTTTAATAATATATTGAAGATGTTTCACGCTGCGCTGTGATGCATTAGTTATAATTCGGAATGAACTAGGGGTTAGGGCGTGTTCCAATGGCTGTAGAAATAAATCTATACATTGTATTTAGTATATGAAGTTTAATGCTAAGGCTAAATTCTTCTTATTGGTAAAGTACCTATACTCAACGCTGGAATATTATAATATTGCAAGGATATAATAAAGTTAACTAGCATATAATATAATAAGAATAGGAACAAACGGAAATCCTTTGTCTCTCCCTACCCGTATGTGAAAAAGCTGTTATACAACCTTTGGAACCGAAGCAGTAACTTGCACAGTTACAAAAGAAGGCAAACAAAGCAGACGTTTCCTACAAACACACACACACACAACCTCTGAGTACCTACAACTGATCAATTCGCAGAGTAATATTAGCAGTGGACAGTGATAAGAGTCACGCAGAGACACACTTGATTAGCGAACTCCTCCTATCGGTGGATTTTTCCCGCTCATTTCCATTTCATATCTGGTGGGAACGCAGCCTTATACACAGCACATGACGCTTCCCACATGCACATTCACCTGTCTCTAAATGTACCTGAGTTGCCAGCTTCACTATGAATAATCCGGGATGTTCCTTTACAGGTGTACTTGGACCTTAAGGAGTAGTCGTAGCTCTAAGAGCTCTTTGCGAACCCATTAATGTTATAACTCAATCGATGGTAGCGGATTATTAATCGGGGACTGAGGATTAAATGCTAAATAGTTGATAGTTGAGTCTGATGTTTAGTGTTCACAGATCACACAACAGTTTTAGACCAATACAGAACGATACTAAGGCATAATATAGTTTTTAAACAAGATTTTAGTATGTAAAAATTAGTTTTAAACTAGTTTCACAAGAACGTCTTTCTATACGGGCATTAAAAAAGGATTATAGAATTTAATTTTCTTAACTTTATAATGTGACAATTAAGACCTAGTTTTATAAACGATTCAAATTATTCTTCTAGCATGAATGAATGATCCCCAAAGCGAGAAGTCCCTGACCATACTTCGAATTCAGGCTAAAACTTGAGTTTATTTGGCAGTAATAATTAACCATAAATAACCTATGTATGAACAAGAGCGGAAGATGATATATTTGGACTTTAGTGGGTGCATTTAGTACAAACACGTGAAGTGCGACATGACATAGAGTCTAAACATGTAAAGAGTTATGCTTTTCCAAAACCAGGTGAAGGTGAAGGAACGAACGTAGACACTAGACACTATTCCAAAAACACCACAACCCAATCATGCCATATAAATTGCAAAGAATGAAGTAAGTGAGGTCGTTAGTATAGTGAGCTTTACTCTTCCACAAGCTGAAAACTTACCTTGTCCGGGCACGTTTGCTGCCACGGCTGGTTGCGGAGGCCGGCGCCGTCTTGACGGTTGTGGAGCACAGCTATTGAAGAAACCGAAGTAAAGCGCGCAGCTTGGTGCTGCAGCTCGAAGTGAAGTTCGTAGCACGATGCTGCAGCTCGAAGTGAAGCACGCAGCTCGATGCTGTAGCTCGCTGTAAAACACGTAGCGCGATGCTGTAGCTCGCTGTGAAGCACGTAGCTCGATGCTGTAGTTCGTTGTAAGGCTCGTAGCACGTCGTGTAGAACCGCGCTTGTAGACTGTGCAACACCACTTTGCCAAGCCTCCGCTAACCTATAAAACATAAAGTAATATTAGACTTGTAATATTGCTGTCCCACTGCTGGGCACTAGCCTCCTCTACTAATGAAAGGGGATAGGCCTTCTTCTCCCACGCTGGCCTAATGCGGGTTGATACACTTCATACCTACGAAAATTTTACGCAGATTTGTTTAGGTATGTAGGTGTCCTCATGATTTTTTTCCTACACTTTTATAGCAAGCGATAACTCATAATAAAAATACGCTTAACATAGAAAAATCAGAGGTGTATGCCCTTTTTGGGATTGGTCTCGAACCTCCGACACTCGTCACGGCAGTCCGTACCTACCACTCCACACTGAGATATCGGAGCTCTTGCTGTAAATATAACTGGCCCTAGTTGGTTTAATGACAGCACACTTAGGTTGAGAACTGTGCCGTCCTTGGCTCAAATCTCAGGTTCGGCAATCAAAAATTGTGTTAATTTACAAATCACACATATCTCGTATCTAATTAATGTAGTTAATAACCTGCGGAAAAAAATATTTTTATCCAAATTATAAACATATTTTTTACCAGTTAGTGATTTAATTTAATGTCATTAAAATGTTAACGAGGAAATAGGCGACTGAAAAATCAAACATTTAGGGTAAGACCCTAATATATAATAATAAAACCCTTATCTTAATCCTTACCTATATTAGTTAATTTTATCCAATATCACTTTGCCCGACCCGGGGATCGAACCCGAGACCTCAGAATCGTAGTCGTACCGAAATACCACCACGCCACCGAGGCAGTCAGCCCGGAATCTGGAATTTGTGCCCGATATGGCGATAGGCTCGTCCCCTATCACATCTGGGACGGAACTATGCTCGGCGAAACGTGGGTGTACTAGTTCGCTAGTGCGCCTCTGCCTACCCCTTCGGGGATACAGGCGTGAGCTTATGTAATGTTATGTTATGCTAGTTACTTTTAAACCAACAAAAAAGAACTTCAAATTTGAAACAGCTCATGAATATAATATTTGGGTGAAAATGGCACGATAACATATTAATTCTTCTTTACAGCCTTTAGAATATCGATATCAAATTAAAGAGTTAGATAGTGAGTGGCAATCGATAAAATAACTTAATTGATACATCAATGCTTTCCATTTCCCCTGCGCAGTGACTGCATGATGATAAAATCAACTTACGTTAAAAGTTTCCGAGTATAACATTATTAGACAAAAGGAATAAAGTTGGATGCACGGAGGCAGGCTGCGTTGCTCTCAGCCGCCGATTGAGTTATTTGTACATTGTTCTCTACTTTCAAGGTAACTTATTTGCATCCTGTTTTAAAATGGAAACCTTTTTCCACCGACCTCTTAGTGAGGTCTCGTTAGACGACAGTATCGAGTTATTATTTTAAATTATTTTATGGCGGCAGGAATGAGATCCTAATTGCTCCAAGTTTGCTCTCTGGTCGTTAAGAATTCTTAAAGACATAGCCTTCGAGCTTACTTAAAAGAGCATTGAAATAGAGAGTTTATCGAGATACTATCGGTAGTGTCGTTTTATTGTGGGCGCGGTACGACTACCTTCCTAGAGTCTCGGGTTTAAACTCCGAGTCAAGCAGCCTGATATTGTTATTTTATGATCCGTGTCATAGGGCGATAAAGTAGACGGAGTACTTGCGCCTCTGCCTACCCATTCGGCGATGGCTAGAGTGATAGAAAGTGAGTTTCTCGCATTAAAAAAACTGTATTTGTGAAACCACATCATGCAACTGGAAAGTAGTAATTAAATCTGTTTTGATATATATGTAGGTACTTATATTGACAGTAAACTCTCTCCATCTAAACGGGGCTTAAGAATATGTTATACTTTGACAACACATATGTTATTTTTACGTATCAGCGCGTTTGGAGCCAACAACCCGTTTGCAACTTGTTTACGATAGTTAATTATAAGCTTTAATATGTAACGTACACCGTGACTGCCAATTATACCATATAGAAATGTAGCAAAAACTTCTCACGCCGCGCAAATACAACTTGTATACTTAAAAATATATCCCATAGGTCGGTAATAGTAATTGTTATTGTGAATTATTTATTTTTAAACTTACATTTTAGTAAATAGCTTTAAAGACGATGTACATCATATTAACATACGTATTTAAGTAGCATACAAAATTTTTAAAATCACGATAAGGTTTTGTATTAAGGTGGAGTAAAACCACAAAAACGGTGCATAGTAGCACGATCTCAGCCACGCACTTGTTACGACTTATTTACTTAGGTATAGGACGCGAATTTACACGAACGAAGTATATTTGGGGAATTTTAAATAAAAGTAGTGGTCGCTTAATAATCGTCATTCGACCTTAAGTAATTAAGCTTTAATAAGATTCTTTTGTCAAATATATAAACCTACTAATATTATAAACGGAAAGTTTATGAGTATGTGTGTGTATGTTTACTGTTTCACGCAAAAACTACTCGATGGACTTTTATGAAATTTTACATTAATATAAAATAACACATAGGCAACTTTTTATCCCGGCAAATAAATTTCCATGCGAACGGAGTCGCGGACAACAGCTCGTATTTGAATATTACGGCAACTGTGAGCGTGGCCGCCGTCGTATACACGAGTACAGTCACAAATGAATTGTAGCGGAGTTCGCATAATCTCGCATCGTTTAAACGCACCTTTAAGTGGGAAATTTCTAAAGGTCGAGGATAGGGGCTTGTCCCCCGCAACATTTCAATTTAGCACGTAATAGGCCCATATAGGGCTAACTGGAATCGTTTACACCGGACAGAGGCGGTCGCAAGGGTTAGTCCAATTATCCCTAGCCTAATCGATTTCCCATGTTAGATCTACCAAGACGTGCGCTAGACGATAAGTGACAAGTCGGTGCCAATCTAGACAGGCCCACAATCCAATTATACCCTGGATCGAATATATTAAGTATCACATGCCTACATTTTTTACCAAGTACATGTGTGAGCACATGAATGTATATTTCATACCCGTGTTACGTATTCTTTACCATGTATATGATTATAAAAATCGTTGGCTCAGTTGGCAATGCTAATAAGCAAAGTCTGGCAAACTAGCAGATGGGTCACCTGATGAAAGTAATATCCATTGCCCATAGACACCCAAGACAAGAAAATCATGGGTGCGTTGCTAACCTAAAAGGAGGAAAATAGGGATTGGGAAAGGGAGGGGAGGAATTGGGCCACCGGAAATCTCACTCACTGATCGAAACGCGACAGCGAGGTGCCACTTTACGTCGGTTTTCTGTGAGACAGTGGTATCAAACCGGCCGAGCCGGCCCATTGGTGCTGTAGATACTTGAGCGGTAGAGCTACGTTGTAAACAGTAACATCTATAGATTTCTCAAGAATATTTAACTTCGACTGAGCTCTTCATTATAGCTAACTTTTATAAAAAAAAATTACACAATAAAACTAAACAAAAGGTTAAAAAAACAAAAGATTTCTTTAAAAAAAAGTTTTAATTTTTTTGCTTGTTGTGAAATCAAACTTTAATTATTTATATGGAATCAATGATGCCCTATAACTGCTCCGAATTAAAACAAGAACTTTGAATTTTTGTTTTTTAACTCATAGCAATGAATAGCTTTTGTATTATTTTTACAATTACCTATTAAGGAAAATATTTTGGTTTACCAAACATTCTAATCAATCAATTAAATCAATTATCGAACTCGCTCCATGCTTATGCTATGACAATACATTATACGACAATATCATGATTCATGACTAGAATCTGACTTTAGGCAGAAATATTCAGTTTTCTCTCAGCAGGTGTTTTTAGTTGACAAAGCGCGCGGCGCGGCGCGGCGCTATGAACACGCGTGGACTTAAAAAAAATAACAAACTTATTAAAAACCTTAACGGATTATATTACGGAACGGATAGTTATAAATGTGACTTAAAAAGGTTTGTTTAGTTTCCAAAAAACGTAATGCTTTTAAGAGTAAATGTCCTAATACGGAGGCAAGTTTGACTTTCTTTTTATTTTAAGTCATATATATAATTTTAAGTAATTTTATCATTGTAAGTAATTTTGGGCGCATCCATCTCGATTCGAATTTATACTCGACAATTCTTCACTCTCGGGTTTTACTTTCAAAGTTCTATTACGCCACCCCTTTTATAATGATAACTGAAGAGTGAAAAAGTTATATAAGAATAAAACAATCCCCCGCGTATTGTTTTTATATTTCATTGTCTGCATTTCTAGCAGGACTGAAATGAAACTTTTAATTGGCTTTTTTCATTAGAAACCAACCAACGTAAGTTTTTAAATAATTATTGTTCCTATACGGACCTCAGAAGCACTTGGAGAATGTAATTACTATAAAAATATATAATTATATGTCATAAATATATGAAATATCAGATTTCGTAAATCAACGACGTTATTCGATTTTAAAATTAATGCATATTAAATTATTTTGCGTCACAATTCATTACCATAAATATAGATGTAGGGCTGAGACATTGAACGATACTTAGATATTAATTACATAAGATAAGTATAAAATATTTCTAATAAAAATACCTACTTTACAAATCACAGGACATTTTAAAACGATGTTATCTTGAAAACCTTGGAAAATACAAACTGCATTTAAATTGCAAATCTATTGCGAACGCTTTCAATTTTCATCCGTTTTTCCAGCGGTGGTCGGAAGGAAAGTGCTGTAATAGTGTTTATATTTATTATTTCAATGTTTTAAGCTAACTAACTAAGCTCGGCGAAATGTGAGTGTTCTAGTTCGCTAGTGCACCTTTGCCTACCCCTTCGGCGATACAGGCGTGAGCTTATGTTTAACCTATCACCTCAGTAAACTTGATAAATATAAAGAGAAAAAAGGTTTCGTAAAAAAAAATTAAAATAAATTAAGTTACCCGACAGTTAGCCACTTCCAACAGGTCAATCTGGAAATCTTTGGGGAAGGCCTATGTTCAACAGTGTACGTCCTATGTCTGATGATGATGAAGTTACCCTCAGTTGTAAACAAGTGAAAATGTGGGTCTAATTAACCGAATTGACTAAATGAAGGTGAAAAAGTTGCTTTGCCTTTGGGACGGGAGGTATCATTACGGTTCCGCGATGTGGTAGGTGTCCGCCCCTAGCTTGTGTAGCCTTTTAACATGTAAACAACATATTATAAGCAACTTAATTTCGTATTTTTTTTTTATTTTGGGTGTTCTAGTTCGCTAGTGCGTCTCTGCCTACCCCTTCGGGGATACAGGCGTAAACTTATGTGTGTGTGTGCGTGTGTGTGTATTTTTAATAAAGTTATTTTCATTTTCATTTATAAAAACTTTTTTTTAAACTCAACAACTACAGTAAGGTCAGTTTACACAGGGTATTCCTGAGCCGTGATAGCACTGCCTCGTGTTCAAAAAAAGGACTGATCAAAATGTTCATCAATCTTCAATAATTTGGAATGCCTTTATCAATTCTAACTTTCGGTTAAGATCTAATGAGTAAACACAACAAAAAGATATACAATAAGAAACATTTTTATTAGCTAGAGTATCTACTACCTCGGTGGCGTAGTTATATTGCGGTACGACTATAGTCCTGAGATCTCGGGTTCAATCCAAAAGTCGGGCAAAGTAGTAGTGAGTTTTTCTATTTAATATCAGCCCGGAGTCTGGAGTTGGTGACCGATATGTCGATAGCCTCGCCTCCTATCACATCTGGGACGGAAATTAAATCGGCGAAATGTAGGTGTTCTAGTTCTCTAGTTCGCCGCTGCCTACCCCTTCGGGGATACAAGCGCGAGTCCATGTATAAAATAATAGATATGAAAGAGCAAAGATTTATGATATATTTACTGCGTTGATTGATGCGTGTACCACAACCAGTGGCCTACTCAAGCCCATCGAAGGGATGCGGGCAGGGGCGCGGCCGCACTGCCAACAAGGGCTCTATATGCATGCCGGGGCTCGGCCGGCGTCACAGCCGATCTGATTAAACGGTTATTGTGTTAAGTGCCCGCTGCGATTGTACAGGTGAGTTGCATCGATCAATAATCACAATATCGTGCTAGACATAGGCACAGAATGTTTGCAATATAATTGTGTTGGGACCTATTGATGAGTAAATTACAGATGTTTGATTAAAATGTATTGAACTATCGAGCATTAACTCTCTCTACTCGAGCGTTAACTCTCTCTACTCGAGCATTAACTCGTGTCTATGAAACTGTGAAGCGATGTTTTGTATTTTCTAATTTATAGAATCGTTTGAAACTCTTTATAAAAATTAAGACGTAGGTTTAATGACTATTAACAAGAGCAATTATTTAGTCCCTATATATTCTGACCACGAGGAAAAAAATCGTGTTCGTCAATTCTTAGTACTATTTCGCTTAGCCTTCTATGATCCACACATATAATTAGGATATATATATACATATATATATAGCTTGTTTTTTATTAAACAATATCATTATGCCTACATTTAAACCAATTTTATAGAGAAATATAGTATATTAGAGTAAACCAGTATTTAAGAATACAATAATTTTCTATGTTTCATATAGAAACTTAAGTATTTAAATTCGGCGTCCAAACCGGAGTACAGTTGAATATTTAATTCTAATAATAATACTCCAGATGTATGGAAAACAGAATCCGTAATTACCAGCCGATGTACTAAAATAGGATTTTTATGCAAAATCCTTAATACATAGTTTAAAAGTGACATGCAACACCCCATCTAGAGTTTATTGCGAGATGCCTTTTGCTAAGTTAAATATTGACTGGGCACCTTTTACGAATGTGGTTTTTTTTCTTTAAATCGATTTTAATGGAGTGCAATTGATTCTTATGCTTATGGGATTAATTAATTTGAAAGAGATAAGGCCTACACATTTTACTATATAGGTTAATAACATTATAGGTACCTAAAACGGATTGCATAAATAATAAAATGATGGCAGAAAAAAGTTAATATAAAGATTTAGGAAATAAAATTATCAACAAATTCGGACATCTTTTTAAAGCTTGCATCTATAAATCAATAAATTTTCTAGTTACAGCCAAAAATCACAACCTAGAAATCCTAATGCATAATTTATCAGCGTGGCACACAGACATAGGGGTACACGCACACGCACACACGGGGACAAATGTTACCAATAAACGATCAAATGAAATCGTGCCAAAGTGTGGTCAACGTGTTGTAATTCCCGACACGTGACAGTCGTGCTTTGCGGGACTCGTGAGGCCCAGACGTGCGACTAAACTACACCCAGGGTTACCACCTTAGCTTTCATAATCCCCATTTGAAATATAAAATTAATTACAATAACTGATCTGCAATGTGAGGCAAAGGGCAATGGCGTCAACGGCCCGAACAGGAATATTTTTGACTCCTATATTCCAGTTCCGGCCACAGCGCACATACCACACATAACATAACAAGAAATAACATACTTACCAATGTGCCGTTTTTATGAATAAATGACAATTTATTAATATTAATTAATTAAAAAGACATAACATAAGGTCACGCCTGTATACTCGAAGGGTAGGCAGAGACGCACTAGCCAACTAGTACACCCACATTTCGTCGAGCTTAGATGAGATGTGATAGGCGGCCAGACTATCGGGCAAAAATTCCAGACTCCGGGTTGATATGGATAAATTCAATATCACTTTGCCCGACCCGGGGATCGAACCCGAGATCTCGGGATAGTAGTCGTACTGAAATACAACTATTATTATAATTAAAAAGAATCGCTCGAGTATGTACTATATGGGGACTATCGGAAGAAAACTATGTTCTAAATAAAGGATTAGGGTGTGCTTCATCTGTCTATTTAGCCTTCATGCTAACGAAACTGCGAGTAGAAACAAAGAACATGTTAATGTTCCAATATCAAATTATTACTAGTTAACACACAATCGTCAACCCTAAGCAAGCCTAACCTGCCTGTCTTTCTGTCAAATACACCACCATATTTGTGCTACTTGGACCGCTCTTATTGTAAACACAGTAGAGTCTATTATGTTCTGCAGTAAATACGCATGGGTGTGATTCGGTACAGCACACAGCAGCAGTACAGAGCATCAAAGACCAGTTAGCTCACTAGGTAGGATACATACAGCAGAATAGACTAAGTTTTGTCGAACAGCCGATAGCAGACAGTGACCGATAACCTTTACACGAAGGATTTTAGACTATTAGGCCTTATTGACACGAGACCTTTTTCAACGCGCGTTAAAAAGCGTTGTAATGGAACAAATTGGTTCTAGTTTAGTTATTCAAACGCACGCTTTTACAACACGGCGTATTTTGTTTGGGCGGTATGTAGAATATCTTATTATAGAAATGGCAAGAATGGAAATGGAATCAGTCTCTTCCGGCAGTATTTACGGACCGATACGATATAGGGACCTTCAAGAAAAGAACATATAGATTGCCCAAAGGCCGACAGCTCTCGACGATTGCTCGACGATTCCTCTGGTATCGTGGATGTTCATGGGCGATGGTGATCGGTTACCATCAGGTTGCCCACCTGCTCGTTTGCTACGCCATTCCATAAAAAAAATTGTTGTCAAGCAATCATATGAACAAACATGTTGAGACGGTTTTTTAACGCACGTTGAAAAAGCTCTCGTGCGAATGAAGGCTTAAGCTAGAATCCTGTTTGTTGCGCGCTTATATTATTTTTATCATAAACTACGCCGCGAATGACTCTAATACGTAACAACATAACATAACATAAGCTCACGCCTGTATCCCCGATGGGGTAGGCACAGGCGCACTAGCGAACTATAACGTAATCGATGGTTATTCGTGCTATGACTTTATGGTGGAACTGGGACGAGTGATTCCCAATTATATGGATACTAACCATATAACATATTATATCTACAATCTACAGATTAGGAAAAATTTAAAGTAAATAAAATTAGCACGAGTAACTAGATGTGTAGGTGCACCTTAAATGCGTAAAAAATAACTAAAACCTATTAAAGACAGACACACAGTGGACATAACTACAGCGAGACTCCGCCACTCAAAACTCATGTATACAAATAAATAAAATTGAAGTGTCTGTTTGTAATTTCAAATTAACAGCTTTTTACTAAATGTATATGAAAGTATAATAGAGGTATATACCTGTTTGTCTGTGTGTGTTCCGGCTAATCCCTGAAACGGCTAGACCGATTTTGACGCGACTTTCACTGACAGATAGCTGATGTTATAAGGAGTAACAAAGGCTACTTTTATCGTAGAAAATAAATTTGCACGCGAACGGAGTCGCTGGCAGCAGCTAGTAATACATAAATTCAAATAAATATGTCCTAAAACAATGCATATAAGCCAAGTAGCACAAATTAAAACATTAAAAAAATCTTATTAATAGTATTCCTTCTCAAAGCGTCTACCGTCAGTGGTCTACGAAATAACCTCGCAATGCACTTTAAGTTTATAAGGTTTTTAAAATAAACATATTTGATCTTATATTTGCCGTCCTCGAAGTGCAGTGTAAGTGTTTACAGAGACGCTTTAATATTATCTCATAAATGTAAAAATAAGTGATAACATATTTTCACTTTGAGGAAAGATGAGAATAAAGGTTAGACAACTTTTAGCCTTTCATAGCTAAATGCGTGGTTTCTAAACCGTTTGTATATCAACAATTTATTAAAGTCGGTAATGACGCCGTCCGTTAGTATATAGAGGTATGTAGTAATAGCTAGTACTTTAGCACTAGCCCTCATTCGCACGAGAGCTTTTTCAACGTCCGTTAAAAAAGCTTCTCAACATGTTCGTTCATATGATTGCTTGAAAATCATTCTTGCCTTGTGTCTAATAAGGTGTACATACCGTCCAACAAAAACGTCGCATTTTAAAAGAACCGGCGTTTGCATAACTATACTAGAACTCATATGTTCCATTACAATGCTTTAAAAAAGCTCTGCTGCTAACAACGGTTTACTATAGATATAATTAGGGTTTACTAATGAAGTGATGAGCGCGTTTGACATGTTATGACATTTGTTGAAACTTTCTGAAATCTGCATCAAATGCCAATACAAAAAATAATCTACTTTTGTAAATTAAAATATTTAAAATAGAAAAATACGTTTGCGTTATGTATTCTATTAAGTTTTAGATATATTGTACCTAAAACTTGGAGAATACATAAAGAATACATACTTAAGTCTAAACACTTTTTTTTATAGCAGAGATTGGCAAACGAGCAGATGGGTCACCTGATGGTAAGTGATCTCCACCGCCCATAAACACCCAAGACACAAAAAGAATCATGGATGCGTTGCCAACCTAAAAGGAGGAAATGGAAGGGGAGGGAAGGGGATTGGGAAAGGGAGTGGCGAAATGGGCCACCGGAAATCTCACTCATCGAACGAAACGCGACAGCAAGCTGCCACTTTACGTCGGTTTTCTGTGAGACAGTGGTATCTAACCGGTCAAGCCGGCCCATTCGTGCTATAGACGTTACTGTCTACAGCGTGGCTCTCTTATTTATCATTTAATGATAAAGGGCCTTACTTATAAAAACATTTTCGCTTAACTTTTCGCTAAGAATAGCCTGTCACTTTTTTCCTTGCGTTACACTGTTTAAAAATGAAAGGGACAACTTACGGTTAAAGATAAGCGGCGCTTAAATATTTTTATAAGTAAGTGTATCTAGAATGGGCCTTACTTAAAACAGCATTTTTAGCTGAGCAAATGGTTAAGAATAACCTGTTACTTTTTTCCTTGCGTTACATTGTTTAAAAATGAAAGGGACAACCTATGGTATAAAGATAAGCAGCGCTCAAATATTTTTATAAGTAAGGGGCTATATGTAGAGGTAATCAAACGTTTAGGAGGCGTACTTATTTCTAGTTCAGCAGACCACATTCATTAAAAATGGAAAACCTCTCAGCCCGAGAATGCTATGGGACCCGATTAATGATGAAAGCCGCCCGATGCGGCGCACTAGGTGCTCGCACTACATAAGTAATTGGATATAGTCTACTACGGATCAACTGTACGTACTGGTTTAATTTTAAACCCATTCGAACTTAATATTAAGGAGGTAGTCTGGTGGTAGGGTATTCGTATCCGCCCCGTTGGCGACTACTGTAGGTGACGGTACGTATAATAATAATAATAATAAATACACCCAACAGTCACACACCTAGTCCTGACCCCACACTAGGTATAACCTGTATCGTAGGTGTTAAAGACTATGAGAGACTTTCGGTCTCACAACACCGAGACTTGAAACAAATATCTGTGGTCCACACAAACATTTGTCTTAATGCGGGAATCGAACCCGTGGACTTTCGCTTCACAGCCGGCTACTCGCCCGCTGCGCTTCGGAGGCTGTCATATGAGGCCTTACTTATAAAAACATTATCGATGATCTATTATTTAAGAATAGCTTGTCACTTTTTTCCTTGCGTCTCATTGACAATGAAAGGAACAAGCTATTCTTAAAGATAAGCAGCGCTCAAATATTTTTATAAGTAAGGGGCATAAGGTAGTCGCCTCCTTGGTCTAGTGGCAGCATGTATGGGGTGTGGGCCGGGAGGTCCTGGGTTCGACTCCCAGGTCGGGTAAAGCAAATTTTCTAATTTAATTTGCCCGGGACTGGATCCTTCACAGGGGGTTGACGTCAGGCAGGCGGCCGGTGGTAAAAACTAAGCCAAATCATATTTGCAACATGCTTAAAAAAAAAGTATGTTGCGCGGACCCCACATAAGGTGGGATAAGGGCAGGTAGAAGAAGAAGAAGGGGCATAAGGTGCTAAGTCTTGGCGTAATCCTTATTCCTTGTGAGGTTCTCTCGAGGGGTTTGCGACGTGACTTGATGTTGATGGTTGGTTGGGGCGGGTGTCTTGTTCAAGCCCCTCGACTTGGTTCTTCTCTCTTCGGAATGTGAAGAAGCATAAATAGGCCGGCATGATTCTGGCGACCATTGGAAAACCCATTGTTTGTCAGTGGTCGCTGTCACTATGCTTACCATCAGGTGTAGACTATAGTGTAGTCCCTATGCCGTGCTGGAATAAACAAAGGAGTCGCCTCTGATCGAGCTCATAATGAAGCATGTAATATTAGGAACATTTTATTCAATAAATTCTAAGTAGGTAGTTGGGTACTTTGCTATGAGAACTAGTTATTTAGCATTTTTAACTTTTTACCCAACCGGTCAGTATTTTAGTAGCTTCTCACCTCGAACGTGCGATAAAATCAACATCTAAACCGGGCTTTAGTTTGACAGGTTTTTCACCAAGTCTTTGTGTATATGTATACAATGTACAGTAGACGCTATGCATAATAGGTGCAAGTACACCCACTAAGCTGCACCCGCGATAAATTGTCCCAAAAATAAGGCGTCTGACACACGGGAGCATTGAGCGCATTGAGCGCAGCACAGGGAACGCGGCCAAAGTAAATACCCGTAAAGCGGGTACTACCGAGCCAATGTTTAACATTGCCTAATGATTGTTAAGGGCGGTGCCACAATAATGTAATAGTTTACCGGAGCCCTGTTTGACCGAGCGTGCGTCATAGGCGCACCCGTTTTCACTTCAACCTTATTTCTGGGTTTTGCTAATCTAAATAGACGGATAGTTAAAAAGTTGAAAAGTACTTCCAATTAGTGACCAGTTTCGTATTACTAATTGGGAGTAGTTTATACGCTTTACGAAGCTTTATTTTGGTCATAGTGGCCTATTTCATGTTTGGTAGTAAATCATTATAATATTATCATCTGAAAATTGTGGTAACACAAAGAAAACACGGATATACATGATGTATGAATTCTAGAATACAGTAACAAAAATAACTCTTAACCTTATCGGAGATTAAGAGAGATAAGTTATCTCCCTTGAATCTGGGGTCAGCGCAACACACTTTTTAAGTACGAAGGAATCGTTTTAGTTTCACAATTTATCTACCCTGATCGGAATGCCTTGCACATCGCTGTAGGCATACAGAAAAGTTAATGTACCTACATTTTAATATACGGAACCCTAAAAGTCACAGAATAATTATAATTAGTATTTACTACGTACGCCCTAGAAAACGTAAAATTCTATTATTTTCTTCAAATAAGCAAAACAAGGTAATCCTTAACAAATAATAATATATCAAATAACCATGTTGGCACTTGGATTGTTTCCCCTTTTATCCCGGTATGAGGAATAAAGACAGAATAACACTCCAGAGGGAAACTCCTTAAGGAAGTGAAACCGGTAACTCGATATTATAAAGGAGGTGTAAGAGGAAATCGAAAACTGGCGGTCGAATGGCATTTGTCAGTGCACTGGAGATTGAAGCTGATTGTGCGGTTTTCACCCAATGCAACGACTGTATAGAAACTACATACACCGATGGTGCAAGAATACTATTTTCCTCCCATTATCGTGTATGGAAAGGCGACCTAGCTCAACGTTTATTATTTATCATCTTCCACCTCATATTACGTAGTAAATAAATATGAACCTCACGGATTGACCTCGATCCTCAATACGAAACTACCACTACAAAACTATTAACTTTTACTGTCATTGTCGCCATATAAGCGAATCACCACATCACGCACAAACACCAGCCTCCGTGGCGCAGCGGGCGAGTAGCCGGCTGTGAAACGTGAGGTCGCGGGTTGGATTCCCACATCGAGACAAATTTCTGTGTGATAATCATCATCATCATCATCATCCACAGCCTTTAGGGTCCCACTGCTGGGCATAGGCCTCTGTCATATCATGCCACTCCTCACGATTCTGGGCCATACGCATCCAAGTTCGACCTACGATCTTAACCAGGTCGTCGACGCATCTTGTCATAGGACGGCCACCATTCTGTTACATACTTACTCCATCTATCATCTGCTCGCCTAGCCACATGTCCCGCCCAGCTCCATTTGAGCCCCATAACAATTTGTTTTTTCTTTATAATACTACTTTAGATTTCATAAGCTAACGCCTGTTTCTAAAGGGTAGGCAGTACAATAGCAGCTGATCCAGCCTTCCTCGTGTGTATAAGGGGTGAGCCTATCACCACACAAGGCTCATATTTCGATTACAGGTAACTTATATAACTTTTATCCAATCGTAAAACTCAAAAACAAATTTTAGTTACATAACCAAATTTTTTTTTTGTGTGCCTCCGTGGCGTGATGATATTTCGGTACAACTACGGTTCTGAGGTCTCGGGTTCGATCCCCGGGTCGGGCAAAGTGATATTGGATTTTTCCATATTAGCCCGGAATCTAGAATTTGTGCCCGATATGGCGATAGGCTCGCTATACGGAACTAAGCTAGGCGAAATGTGGGTGTACTAGTTCGCTAGTGCCCCTCTGCCTACCCCTTCGGGGATACAGGCGTGAGCTTATGTTATGTTATGTAAAAATTTGAAATTGGGGCCACATGGTTCTCATTCTCATATTGCCACTAGACCACTAGACCAGATCTTACAGTTTATTTATGTTATGGCGGATACACACCGGCCGAACGAAGGCGAACGAATCTATGCCTGTTTCATTTACATAACAGCGAAAGTTTGTTTGCGTGAATATACAATCAAACTTGCTCGCAATATAGGAAAACCTGATCAATTTTTGATCAAGTTCCAAGCATCGTCATCATCATCCACATGTCCAAGCCCACGTGGTTTTAAGATAAGGAGGAATTGGAAACAGCCTTTAAAACAACGGTCTTCTTCGTATTAACTTAGTGGAGCGTATAAACGTTCCATAGTGAAAACAGCCGATTTCGATTAGCTGTTTCAAGTTTGAACTTTTTATAGGCTTGAAATGCATTTTAACTAATATTGGTTTATACCTTCGATAAAGGTTTTATTATGAACCCGTGTTTACACCGACCGATCGCGAGTACTATACAACTAACATTATTTAAAACCACTGGATGTACAAAGTATTATAAAAGTAATTACCTTATTGAAGAGCAAGTTAATCTGCAGTCACCGGTTTTGAAAAAGCTCATGAAGTACGGACCTGAAAGAGAAACACCAAAATCGTTAGAATCCTGTTAATTTAGTTTTATACGTAATCCTAACATTTTATAACCGAACATTATTTAAAAACGAACTCTTACTATTAATGTTATTAAATTGTAATGAGCATAAGGACGAATAAAGATTTTTAAACTACCGACATAACAACGCAATGATACTAATTCCGTAATGTTCACTTCGGCAAAATTTGTTTGTACGAATCAGTACGAAAATGCAATAGATTTCCGGTCGTCGCGTTCGGCTCCGTTTACTTACATAAGAGATGAATAAGTTAATACATAATAATCTACGTATATTTTCGTAATGGATAATTAAAATATGTAGTAGTACTGTATTATTACTACTTTTTGTATAGCAATATTATTTAGTACTAATTTTTGATTCCAAGAAAATCTTATCATACCCTAGATTAAATCCTCCCCAGCATTTACTATGTGTTGCATCTTCCCTAGGGCTACTCGATACGATCAATTATAGCAAGAAATACGCTCTTTTGAGCGTAAGAATTCGAAATTCAAATACGTAAACGCTATTGGTTGAGGGAGAAGCGTTCTCAGGCGTTTCGTCACCCTATTGGTCGTTCACAAACTGATATAATTTAAAATATTGTCACTTCACGGCGACGGTTTTGCCTTATTGCAATTTATTTTCGTGGGGAACGTTATTTAATTTTTCCCCGACCTCTTGATACATTAATAAACAGTTATTGGATGGAGCCACACAGGTATGTTGTTGGCGGTTTACGATTTGTAATCTAAAAATAGATTGAGTTTTAATCTTGAGCCATTATATGACATTTGCATTTTTTGATACCAGTACGAATTGTGCGCATGTTCCTACGTATATCTAAGTGGGAGGCTTTGGGTTCGATTCCCAGGTCGAACGGGGTGTTTTTCTCGCACTGTTTGCCCGGGACTGAATCCCCGGGTTGACGTCAGGTAGGCAGCCGGTCGTAAAGACTAAGCCAAATCCCTTCTTCAACATGCTTGAAACAGTGTGTTGCGATAACCCCACATTAAGGTGGGATACGAGGTAGAAAGAAAGAATCCACATCATATAAAATAGAATGAAAAGTATATAAGAAAATAAATATGATCTGTTACTACAACTGTAATTAAAAATAACTAAAACCGTTATAACCGTTTACTGAATCAGAACTCATCAAGCCGCCATTACCGCGCAAAATATTAATTTAAATGTAATAAAATGCAAAGGCAGTTTAATTAAAACATAATAAAGGTAACAAAGGTTGGCATTAACGATAGCCTAGATATAAATTAGCGTTTAAAGACTTAAAGTTAATAACATAACATAAGCTCACGCCTGTATCCCCGGAGGGGTAGGCAGAGGCGCCCTAGCGAACTAGAACACCCACATTTCGCCGAGCTTAGTTCCGTCCCGGATGTAATAGGGGGCGAGCCTATCGCCATATCGGGCACAAATTCCAAACTCCGGGCTGATATGGAAAATCTTATATCACTTTGCCCGACCCGGGGATCGAACCCGAGACTTTAGGACGGTAGTCGTGCCGAAATACAACCACGCCACCGAGGCAGTCGTTAAACTTAATTACAGTAGATAATGTCGATGGCGGCTGGGTGCCGGTCTACTTCTCTTCCGCACGGATATTGCCGCACTTACTGCTTTATAGAACTGGGTTCTTAGCTCATCAGACGGTATATTTTATTCATCTCTTATTCAATCAAAACGGGGGCTATAGCTCGATCATGGGCTTTTTGACAGTTCTCCCTAGCGACTACGTAAAATATTTGTATGAAAAACACCCGAACGCCTGTAGTAGTTCAACCATGTGTTTTTTGACATTTTACGCTAGCGACTACATAAAATAATTTGTATGAAAAACCAAAGACTTCTATGTATTTACTAGACAAGCTGTTACTAGACAAGTAAAATTGCGGCACATGACGGCGAGTGTTTGACGTTTCACGGCTAAGGCAAAGAGCAATTTCTATAGTGAGGTGAGGTCGATTAACAAAGACTTACTGCGCACATTCTATGTACCGAACAGCCAGTCTAGTAGTATACATAGAAGTCTTAGTGAAAAACCCACGGACGTAAAAAAAGAAGGACACCATCTCGCTTATAGTTAAACGGACCCCACAGAGAAACTACGCACACACACGCCATTACGTACCGATAAATCGAATGGGCCGAAAACCCTGCTTCACTTTCAATGTTCTTAGCGCTCGGTCCATCTTTTTTTACGTCCGCGACAAAAATCCAAATTCTCGATAACCGCTAAATGCATTCGGGTGTTTTACACATAAATATTTTAAGGAGTAGCTAGCTACTTTCAAAAAACCTATTGTGATTACATGAGGAAGTGATGTTATTCATACAAATTATTTAACGTAGTCGCTAGCGAGAAGTGTCAAAAAAATTGGTCGAGCTGTAGCCTGTAGCACACTGGGCAATCCGAACTGTCTGTAAGAGACAGTCGGTACACATTGAAGAAAAATATATATTTTATATATGACTGCCTCGGTGGCGTGGTTGTATTTCGGTACGACCACCATCCTGAGGTCTCGGGTTCGATCCCCGGGTCGGGCAAAGTGATATTGGATTTTTCCATATCAGCCCGCAGTCTGGAATTTGTGCCCGATATGGCGATAGGCTCGCCCCCTATCATATCTGGGACGGAACTAAGCTCGGCGAAATGTGGGAGTTCTAGTTCGCTAGTACACCTCTGCCTGCCCCCTCGGGGATACAGGCGTGAGCTTATGAGCTTATGTACCAACCAGCCGATAGATCTACATATTTTTTATCACATTAATTTATTTGGGATAATGTAAAGCGCACTTTCTTTTGTAAACGTTAAATTGTGCGAAAATCTTGAAAACATTAACTACATTGATTTGTAAGGGTCAACTCACACTGACGCATAATCGAAGCGACGCGACGCGACATTTTCCCCCAAACTACATTAATCTCTGTATTACCGTTATTAAGGTACAAACTCTTGGTTAAAGTCGAGCTGTTCGCGCGTCGCCGTGCGTTACTCGCGCATAGTGTCGGGTCAAACGCTACGAGCACACCCGCCGTAGCACGCATAGCGACATAGTTGTAGTTGAAAAACATGACGCGTCACGACGCTTTGACTCTGCAGCAGTGTGAGTTGACCCTAAGCCAGTATGCGTTTCGCCAAATGTCCCTGAAACAGGTGTCAATATGGTTCGTTCATCGATGGGAATAATTAGCGTCGAATTTTACTTATACCACTAGCTACTATTTTATTAGTTATTACAAGCGGTCTATAATAAATTATACTAACGTGACAAGGTAACGGCAATTAATTAATTACAAATACATTACGCCCGCGCTACCTCAGGGCCAACAAAGCCTGCTTATGTGCTATATAATATTGCTTTTATACAAAAAAGTTAACAACTATTCAACATAATTGAGAATGTTAACGAGTTACACCAATGATATACCAATATATTATACTTATTGACAGTAAAGGCACTCGTGAAAAATTAATAGAGAAACAATCAAAAAATTCGCGTCAGACGGCGTGGTAGAACAAAAGTTACCCGATTCTAAAGTGGCAAAAACAGTCCACGCGGTACGTTCAATTAACTTCCAATTTGGTGTACTTTTAAAGCGCGTTTTAATTAAAGCTATCGTTAGTTTCGGAGTCCGCGGGCCAATTCAGCATGCGTTGCTACGTGTGCGCGACACCTCAATTAAAAGTTACAACAGCTTTGTGGAGAAATTTCCATTTGTGAGGCTACAAGTCGTCGCGTCGGTCGTCGGTCGCCGGTCGCCGGTCGCACTTCTCTAAACAATAATTGCGGGGGAGGAATAATAACGTCGCCGTAGCACTGCCGGTATCCGTTGGCAATAAAAATGTAAAACGCCGCCGATAAGGGCGGACTCGAAATGCTCGAATGTGTAGCAGTAGGAATGAGACATGCAGCCATTTATCGATATTTTTCTTAGTAATTACTATAAACATCTACTGCCTCAATAGTGGTAGGGCACTTAAGCGGAGAACAGTGAAGTCCTGGGTTCAAATCGCAATCGTAATTAGTGTTTAATTTCACCGAAATTTATTGTTCGCATTGTATTACAATAGTATTATTATGTGCCATAGACATGATGTTAAAATAATCTAGTCTACCTCTATATAATATTTTCAAGGGATGTATTTATCTAATTAAGAGCCAAATCCTTTAGTTGACATAGACGTGAGGCAAGCGTATGTTACCTTGTAATTTAATATAAAACACAAATGTAATTGAAGAATTAAAAGTATTACATTATCTGAACAGCCTGGGCCTCCTCTTCTAATGACAGGAGCCGGTCCACGCAAGCCTGACGTAGACTTTCCATACCTTCGAAATTATATCGATATCGACACACTTCATACGTCGAGTGCAAGCACTACAAAGGCGGGCTGTTTGAGTTTTTACGTCCGGATCAAAGCCGCTAGGTATTTTGTCACACAAAATATAAATGTAGCCAACTTCCTTCCTTCATCGGTGAGGGGCTATCTGAATGATTAATTGTGGCACGCCGTAGCGGGCCGCTTTCAACAACCTATTAGCTTAACAGTTTACGTGTTCATTTATGGGGTTTTTCAACGTTTGCGTCGGATTAAACTCGACGTTCGAGATGTTTTTGTTAACGGGTTATGTTAATTTTGCTATGTCTTATCGTGTTTACTTTTATTAGCCACTGTTCGCGACTAATTTCCCTGGATATACTGCTTGACGACACATTTTGTAGGGTGTTTTAGACTTTAGTAGATATAATGTGAACTCGTTACTGAATACATTTTCCATATACTACTTTGTGCAATGTTTTACAATAAAAAATTTAGAACCCACATATAAAATTCATTTATTTTATTAAAACTTGTGTTTTCATAAGAATAGTAGATAGCAATAGAGTTTGTTGATAGATTTAAAGAGCACTAGCCCGAGCACGAAAAACTAATGTAAATGTATTCGAGTTCGCTGCGCACTGATGACGTTTGGTTAATATTTCATACTTTCATAGACGCGCATCGAGCTGAAATACATTTACGGTTGTGAGAAATTTTCCTGCTCAGGCCGCTGATCCTCATGATAGGGTATTGATTTATGACATCAATAGTACTTAACTAATAATAATTAGACATTGAAGAGGTATGATGAGTAATATTTAATTGGTTGTCAACTAGTCAGATGAATTTGCTTTTGAATGTTCAACCTGATATATTTTCGACCGATTTCAAAAAAGCAGAAGGTCCTCAATTAGTCTGTATTTTTATGTATGCTACGCCATATCTCCGCCAAATGTGGACTGATTTTCAAAATTATTTTTGTGGTCGATAGAGCTTATTTTAAGGGTGGTCATATAAATTTGGTCACAATCGGATTTGAAGTCAGTCCTTAAGTTTATAACATATACAAATGTATGTAGTCAACGCTATACTTGATTATAGATACTAGATAGGTGTTAGATACAGTCCCTCATATTCATTCGTAATATAAAGGAGTAGGAGTTATACACGAATCCGACAAATTCACCGAATAAACGGCACTGTTACTTACGAAGTACAAACACGAACAACTCATTACACTCATTTTAAAATAATCAATTCCACACTGAATAGAAGCTAGAACAATGCCTGATTCCTGGTAAAAATCTGAACATTTCCCGAAGCATTGATAAGTATCATAAAATTAAACGCGGAACGTGACTGGCGGAGGCATGGCGGAGCTGAGGCACGGACGCACGGAGCAACCGGGAGCAACCGGGAGGAGGCGCGGAGGAGGCCCGCCGACCGATCACCGTAATTCATGCAAATGTTCTACATATAAAACGTCTAATTCACGTCGATACAAACAAAAATCCGCGTAATAATATAACAACGCGAGCCCGCTACCGAGTTGCACTCGCTTATTATACACCACAATCAAATTGTAAGTAATTTCAATAAATATAGTGAAGGTGGTACCGGCCGGCTATAGTTTCTGGGCCTTTTTGCATCGCAACTAATAAACAGTTGAGCATCACGAGAAAGCGATCCGCCAATTGATGTGTTTTATCGTTACTTTCTCACGATCCTTTGATAGCTTCAGCATTTTTGCTATGTTCGCCTTAGACGAACAGTTTTCAACAGCTATTTTTGCATGCAATTGAATTGGCAATAGGCTATGGTTTATGTAAAAGCTACGGCTGCATAGAACTTCGTGGATGGTCAGGCTGTCGGAAAATATATTTTAGTAAGTTTGGAATCGATTAAGATGAGGCTCAACACCCAAATACTACATAATAATAATAATAACATTTATTCATTTAACAACAAACTGTTCTGTTACAATGCTTGATCGCAGGAGCCTCCATACATACATATAACACTTAAATCCAAACGTTAAATATGAAACAAAACTACAACACCTAAACCTTCCTTATGAATCACTCTGTCTATTGGTGGTATGAAAATAAGTTCAGTAATTTTTGAATTCATTGCGAATAAGACAAGCAGGGTGTGGCTTTGTTTTATATTATGCATAGAGGTATATGAATATTATGTAAGGATTTTCTTGTGGCTTCGTCCGTTTGATTGTAGTATGACGTTACATCCAACAGGAACGTAGCACCAGAACTAACATTGCCAAATATCCAAATTAGTTTAGCTGTTGAGGCAACCTTCCACATCAGTACGTAGTATAAAACAAAGTCACTTCCCGCTGTCTGTCTGTCTGTCTGTATGTATGTTTAGTTATTTAAAACTATGCAACGGATTTTGATGCCGTTTTTCTTTTAATAGATAACAGTGATTCAAATTTATAATATACCAGCTTTTGTCCACGGCTTCGTTCGCGTGAGAGTCTTGACAAACATTCATCCCCATTACTTCCCTTTAGGGCATGAATTCATGGTTTATACATAGAAACCATCCTCTTGAATCACTCTTTCTACTAAACAAACCGTATTAAAATCCGTTGCGTAGTTTTAAAGATCTAAGCATACAGACAGACAGCGGGAGCGACTTTGTTTTATACTAGGTATGTAGTGACGATTCGCTTCGGCTAGACGGCCAGATCATTATTATAATTAGATCACATCACAATTCTAAAAAGCGTCCGGTTAATATATTTTCAGTTTTTGATACACTTGCCCAGCCTACGGTTTGGATGTCGTTTGGAAGTAAGGCTGAGATCTATAGAGCGAACTTCGACTAAGTCTAAGTCAAAAAAACGAACTCAGTGAGGACTTGGAATTTTTAAATCGAAATTTGATTTAGTTTAGGTCATTTTTTACAAAAATCTTTGCTTAGTCTGTTTGTCAGTCTATTTTTCTTGTAAAAAATGACTCGGAATAAGTCAAAGTTCGATTTAAAAATTCCAAATCCTTACTTAGTTCGTTTCTTAGACTCAGACTGAGTCGAAGTTCGCTCTATAGATCTCAGCCTAAAATCGCAAAGATCGGGAAGTTCCGTACATTCATCATGTATTCAATTTAGTACAAATTAGCTAGGGCTGTCTCGTTTTAACTATGGGAGTTAAAACTTTTTCCAAATAAAATCTATACAATTATTTTGTTTTATTGAACATAGTAATCTGTAAATAAATAATATACATGTAAATAACACCCAGGCCACACACATAGTCCTGACTGCATACTAAGATACGAGTCTTGTGCCGTGGGAATCAACAATTACGAGATAATTTCCGTCCCATAACACCCAGATCGAACAGAAATATATGTGGGCCACACAATATTTTTCTCGGTGCGGGAATCGAAGCAGGCTTCTTGGCCACTGCGTCACGGAGGCTGTCATATATATATATTTAAGAGTTTATTGAAGATATGACATGAAGCAATTACGTTTTATGGAACTTCTCCACTTTCGTCAGGGAGCTATCTACTATAGACGGGAGAACCGCACAAAACTTGTGATCCAAAAAGTTATGACCTAATGATGGAAATATACGCGCGCCAGATCAGAAAGCGTAATAATATTGAGAGAATAAACTTATATTACGTGGTTCTTGACCATTCACAAAACATTCTAGGGTTGTAAATTGAAACAATCGCCCTCGCATTGTAATAAGTAGGTAGTTGATAGCGGTACTGAAGTTTGAGATCAATTTATTTGTATGGAAACTTGCCCCTCTATAGTTAGTAATATTAAATATCTTTGACTAGGCATAATATTACGCTAAAACAATAGGTTTTCTACGGTCTCTTAGACCAATAGGTACATCGACCTTCACTGATCTGATAACCAGATGAGACATATTTTTTATAAAATACTTATAAATACTCCTATAATATCTTGCCTATCGAAAATTGTTCATAGCTAGATAAGTCAATGAGAACAGTCATTGAGTCATGAATTACGTTTACGACGTCGTTTACTAGTGTAGTATTATAGGTATAGTTCATCGATTAGTATTAACGATTTTTAGTTAAACAGATAACATTCTTACAGACATACCAAACATACATACACGCACGCCTCTTCCCCACAGGGGAGGCAGAGACAACGAATTTCCACATGCTACGATTCTTGCACATCTCATTACTTCTTTCATTCTTCATTCATGCACCAGCATACCATTCTTAAACCAAAATAATCAACATTCTTGACATCCCTACTTAGGCCCATGTGATTGGGTTACACCGATGACACGATAGTCTTTAACAATAGCAGGTGAACACGGATCATTAGCGTATATTCAACGGTTATTATTACAGTATATTATTAGCCTCCGTGGCGCAGTGGGCGAGTAGCCGGCTGTGAAACGTGAGGTCGCGGGTTCGATTCCCGCACCGAGACAAATGTCTGTGTGGCCCATAGATATTTGTTTCGGGTCTGGGTGTTGTGAGACCGAAAGTCTCTCGTAGTTTCTGATACCCGCGATACAGGTTACACCTAGTGTGGGGTCAGGACTATGTATGTGACTGTTGGGTGTATTTATTTATTTATTATTTATTATGATCAATATTGGTAATGATTGCACACGAAGGTATATCAAGGCATCGTTTTCCATCTGTCTTCATTCCACTCTAATCTGCACTAAGCGCATAACACTATTTCAAGCAGAAAATAATCGGTTATAATATGTCGTATCTTTATTCCCACTTGGCTCGTTAAATGTAGTTTTTGCCTTTCGGCTCCTAAACTCAAAAAAATATTTCACTATTAGAAAACTACACTATGCGTCTATGCATAATATACGCTAGGTACTTTTTTTGGAGATGCGGCCAATAGTTAGTCATTTACGAGTTACGTGATATATATAACTAAAAACAAAAAGTGGGCCCCCAAAGTTATGACCAAATGCATTGAATATTAACAAAGTAAGGGTCGAATTACGTATTATAATAAGTATGTGTTGTTAATGATTAAATATAATTAAATGAGAACCAATAAAATAATAAAAAACGAAGAATCGACTTAAAGATGCGGTCTCGCCTTAAGCGGCGCTGAATTGAGAGTTAAAAACTAGTTATTCTGGAATAAATAAAAAGAGAGGTACTTTATATAGTTACATTGTACGAATGACTTGTGAATCATAAAGTTTTGAGTGAGAATCCTGACGTTCGAAATATTTACTCCCGACTAGCCCATAGTTAAAACCTTTTGTTGTTTATTGTAATATGAAATACAGAGCAGGTACAATCCATTTACAAAACTTGTTTTTCTCATAAAAATAATAATAACAAGCTATTTAATATTCAATACAAGTAAATTTACAAAATAACCTCTGAGAAAATACGGAAATTTGTAACTTTAAATACTATATATATATTTCTGTTGCTATCATAATTAACTTCGAATGTGTTAATAAATATGTTGTAATAAGAATTACGATGAAGATTATGATTATTCATTATTATTTATCTATAAATGAACTATGAACTGTAAATGAAAATGTACGTTACAGTTATCTCAAATCTCAACACTGATTACTTGGCGAAGGGTTCATCCTACAACTTAAATTAACCGTAATATTTATCGCTATTATACAGGTAATATGCAAAAAAAAAGTAAACAAAACGCGCTGTTTTTACCCTCGGCTTTATGGTGGTCACTTCTCCCGCATCCTATAATTTCGGGTCGGCGAAGTTATTCCCTGAGCTCATTTCTACCCGCTCCCGCTACGCCTGATAGCCCGTGCGGGTCATGACCGCAGCTTTTAAATACACAACAATTTAAACGGTAGCCGTGCATCGGCTGATCGTATGAAATAAAACGTTGCGAGAGCTATATTTATTATATTTTTATAATTCCTAATGAGGGTGTGCGCACTGAGTCCACCACCGCGGCAGCTCACAAATGAACGGGTGTGTGTAACAATGTACCTGGCGGCGGCCGCGGAGATCACCGAAACTTACTCTCTTCACTCATAATATGATACTCTTCCCATCGAGTGAGTTATTTTCGTGCCGTTCCGTATAATTATGGTACATTTTATACATTTTATGTTTCGTATGTTAACTCGTTACTTGAACGCATTTAAATCGTGACCTTTCATGATCACATCTACAAATTATGTTTCCATGACGCAGTAATGGTTAATTGGATTTACGATCAACTATTTAAGTACGTCGATGTACATTTTCTTCGGCATTACTTAGCGTATTACAACACAGCCAATACTTCGATAGATGTATTTTACCGACTACATAAAATTTTCTATCACATTTTTTTTGCTATTTGGACCTTTAGGATATTGTGTGACGACCATAGACTTGTCTGTGAAGCAGTAAAGGTGCTATGTATCATATTCAGATTACGTCCAGACTGTGCAGTGTGTGATGCTGTACATGCACTTTACATCTACCAGTCCAAATGACCCTAGATTTGAACCACTAATAATATTCATTAAAACCTTAAAAACAAACAAACAAACATTAGATTATCCTCCTTCCGAGGCAATCAGGTAAAAGCCGCAAAAGACTAAAGAAGCTTAACAACTCACCCACGACTACGTACATCTAGGATTTCCACAAACATTTTATTCAACATCAGAACCAGAACAAATAAATTTCATCTCAATCCACACGCATTACGTACATCCAATCCACAGCCGAATAAAATACGAATGCAATATTCTAAATTGATAAAATTAGAGCACAATTTGATTTTTTAATTCGTGTCGCTGCGGGTGCCATTGAAATTGTTATGTTACGTTTAAAGTTTGAATAACACATTAGAGGGCCGCAGAGGACGCCCTGCGGTCACATCGGGTGACGACTCTTCAATATTACCCGCTTGTCAGTGGGGGTTCCTTTCCTACGACCCTGGCTTCCAAATTTTGCACAATATAAAACTAACTTTTTATATGACATAACACATTGCGTATGATCTGCGGTTGACGAACCTTCGTCTTTTACGCCCGGTTCCAATAAACAATCTTAGTTCAAATGTGCAGATAGATTACAAAACATTGACAATAAGAACACAGTTTGAACATGACTCCGTCAAATGATTTGATTTGATTTGATTGGTTCATAATCGCGACCTATCTGCACTCTAAACTGACATCGTTTATTGAAACCGGCCGTTAGTCATGTTTCGGGCACGGATGGTTTAAGATATGAGCACGTTCATGGTGTTGTGGGTGCTCATTTTACTAATAATATTCAACATGTAATTAGTAATTAACTAATTTGTTACCTCTTAGTGCTACATATTCTGTCTTATTTTTTTTTCTCTCCCACTCATTGTTGCCCGAGACATTGGCTGAATAAAGTTTCTTTCTTTCTTCTTTTCACATTGACATCTAATCACGGTAGATGTAATACATCCATCCAACATGAAGTGGTCTCAAGTAATAACATTTTTTTTTCATTAATGAAATTCGAACCACGCATATCAAAACAGAATTATAATTCGAGACGGTTCGGTAATGATCGTGCAATTTTTCCTCCGTTAAAAACAATCAATTTGTCGTGAACTCCTGCAACTGCATCAGAATTGAACAGTACGCCAGTTCTATCACCATCAGAGTCAATTCTAAATTGACTTTAGGGTTTGCTTGTATCTATGATTTGTACGCAAATTTCGTAGCCCGTTTCGTTGAACAATATTCATCCAACTTCGGTAGCTCTTATAGTAAATCGCACTTCAATTATGTTAATTAATTTAAAAAAAACCGCCTTTAATCCACCATAAATTTCAGCACACGCTGTCCATTAGCACGAAATCAACTTGAGAGAAAATCATTTTTCTAAAATTCCACAAAATAGCGCGGGCGAAGGTTCCAGGGCGAAGTTTGAGAATCGCCGGGGCAAATAACACAAAATGTGGGTACTCGAAAGTTTACCGGCGGTTTTCGGGCGTGGTAGGCACTCGTTTCACCCCTCAAACGTCGCGTCGCGTCGTAGGGACATAGTAAATCTAATTTGACAATTTGCGTTATGATTTTTGTTGTTCCTCGGTGCAAAATGTTTATGAATATAAAAAAAATATATAGGAATAATGCCCACCTCTTTAATACTCATCACTGCTACATTCTAAGTAGGTATTATTTAAAACAAACGAACTATCTATGCCACGCAATAAACAATAAGACTAACCACCTCATTATCCTTATGGTAAATCCTTAAACAATTTGTCAACGAGCGACATAAAACGACTAGTATTATTATAATAAAGCGCATTACCCGTCGCAACCACGCCGTGAACTGCGTGCGCACGTAATGTTTGCGCTTCGAGCGGCGTGTGGGGTTCGACGCCGGACCGTGTAATTTCTATGTCATAAATATTGGCCGCAAATAATACAATATTGAAGTGGAAAACAATTTGATTGATGTAAAATCACCTATAAACACGCGTTCACAACGATTTGACGCGACCGCTGCGCGATGGGAAACGCTCGCAGTTTCGGCTTACACGTCCCGAGCTACTATAATATATCACATTTCAAAATTTAACACCTAAAATACGCTCAAGTAAATTGAGCATTGTTTTGCGAGGGAAACAAACGGATATATTTTACAATACGATTGTGGTGCATTTGTAGTGCATTGTTTACACGGTAATCAGTATAGAAAACAAGAAATATATTGATAGACTGATATAATAAATGTACAAAATTGATACCTACCTTCTAATCGTCTTATATCGCCTTTTATTTCTTTCACATCATAAATAGAATATGCGGTGAATTATGCATTTTACAAAGGAATTAATTATGTTTTCTTCATTTCCTTTAAGGACGACTTTGTAATAACATAAGCTCTACACCAGTATCCCTGAAGGGGTAGGCAGAAGCGCACTAGCGAACTAGAACACCCCTATTTCGCCGAGCTTAGTTCCGTCCCAGATGTGGTAGTGGGAGAGCCTATCGCCATATCGGGCACAAATGCCACACTCCGGGCTTGCCCGAGCCGGGGATCGAATCCGAGACCTCAGATAGACGGTAGTCGTACCGAAATACAACACGTCAACGAGTTAGTTTATTTTATCGGTGATGATTTCGACTTCCAGGTTCCGGAAATTGAACTATTATGTAAATTTCATTATTAAGATTAATCTTTCTTTCTACCTGCCCTTATCATTATCATCATCAGCCATAGGACGTCCACTGCTGAACATAGACAAAATTCTTTGTCTGTACTATCATCTTTGGGGGAGCCAAAGATGATAGTATGACAGTAGTAGGGAATATAAGATGACAGATAAAGATGCGTGAATATGTGTGCGTGTGCCATGTGTGCATAAGTTTAATTGTTCATCTCCTTTATTATTAGAAATTGCCTAATGTGGATTTATTACACAACAATATCAATGTTGTTATAATGAGTGTCATTATGATTTCTTAAGTTTATGTGAATGTTATTCACTGGAATAAAACTATTTTTACGGATTCTATCACGATTTGGTTTTAATTTTTAATTTTTATGCCCGACGTTTCTGTCTGACCCGTGACCACGAAGGCTGCAAATCTTTCGAAACGTCAAAATTAAAAATTGAAACCAAATCGTGATAGAATCCGTAAAAATAGTTTTATTCCAATGAGTGTCATTTCTTTATTTATTATCAATTTTGTTATAATATTGGACTCCATAAGATAACAAATCGTCCGCCACGGAGGTCTTCAACCCACTAGCAACAATTAAATGGTCAAGATCTCGTATTTATCAGAAACACTCAAATACCCCGCGATATTTTAAATGTTACCCTTACATCTATAATTTTGGCTGGCCGATCGTTAAATTTTTGTATTTATAAAAGGTAAAATATAATTTTTGCGTCAGAAGAGAACAATTTATTTGTTGTAAAAAGAACAGAACGTTCGCGAACGCAACATGTAATCTGTGATGAATTAAAGCCGTGCTCAAGCAACGTTTAATATTACTAAATATATTATGTATATGTTACTGTAAAAGCAAGAACTATGGTAAATTACCAGATTTACCAGATTTCCATTTTTAAAACTTAACATTTAACAACTCTGAATGGTAATAGTCCGAAATGTTTTGAAATGATCATGGTCTATTTCGAACTTTTATCACCATCCATCCCTTTAGTAGTTCTTAGGTTTTACCGCAAACATGGTAAATGTTGAAAAATAGACCGTAAAAATAAATAATTCTTACGTTTGAGAAAATAAGTACGCAAAATTGACACTTTCATGCATGTGATTACACTACAGTCCACACTGTCTTTGGAAAGAGAAAAGAATTCCGTGACTTATAGGACCTTACTTATAAAAACAGTATAGCTGAGCTAATGGCTAAAAATAGTCTGTCACTTTTTTCATTGTGTCTATCAATATAATATACCCTAGATGCACAGTTCTTTGCAAATATCCTCCTAAAAAGTGATCTCAGGAATAAAACAAAGAAACAGATCACAAGTTCTAATTAAATCAACACAAATATAACCCTATACACATGCTATAAAGAAGCTTTTTAAACGAAATGATCTAGCGTTCTTAAATTTGAATTTTGAAATTTATAATTCTATTGACGTCCGACTGTAGGGAAAAGGAGTGCTTAGCACTCCTTTGCTGTCCCATTTTCCGAGCGTCAACTGTGCATCTAGGTAAATAATATATCGATGATTGTGTCACATTATTTGAAAATAAAAGCTTTTACCAAACTCTTTTGGTAAAAGCAGGAAAAATATATCTTGAATCCCTAAGATTTGCCGTCGTTCAGGCTTTTAGAGTAACATACATACATAATAAGTATAAAGCGATATAGGCCGGGTTGGAGCTCGCCGTTAACTCATGAACACTATAAATAAAGTATTTTCTCTGATAATAATGCATGAACTGCAATCAACCATAGATGTTATCCGTAGAAATAGACATCCCTATACGAATGAGGTTAACTAATGAACATTATAATATATTACTAATATAATAATAATATATTACTGTTCAGTACTCTTTATTTTTAAAGCTTTTTTTTTCTACATTTTTAAATATATGCTATAAAAATAAATACATTTAAAAATATAAAAATATTCCCCTCCGATGGCGAGGCTCGGAACCCAAGCCACCGGCGGTTAGGACCCCAGAGTGAGGAACCTCACAATTCGTGCCGTATCCAGTAATATTGCCTTCTGCATTTGGCTCCTGACCCAAACACCAACCGAGAGCCTCTTGAGGTATTGGTCGAGGCTCAGTGGTATTAAACCATGAGCAGAAATGACTATCGGAACAATGATTGTTGAATCCACATCCTACATGCGAGTAATCTCGTGTACCAGGTCTAAATATTTCGACATCTTGTCTTTTTCGGCTTTCACAAGGTTCTCATCATGCGGAATCGTGACATCAACAAGCATCGCCCGGCGCGTCAATCGATCTACTACCACAATATCAGGCTTATTGGCCACAATAGTCCTGTCTGTGATAACTGATCGATCCCAATAGAGTGTTGCATGACTATTTTCGAGAACTGGTTGAGGGACATATTGATAATAAGGCACCTCAGAAGTCACATATATTACTTATTATTATAATATATGACACACAAAATGTTGATGTAGGTAGCGGTATTGTGGGACCGTAAGTCCTTTGTAGTGTCGGATACCCATAATGAATAAATAATAAATACACCTAACAGTCACACACCTAATCCTGACCCCACACTAGGTATAACCCACATCGTGGGTATCAGAGACTATGAGAAGCTTTCAGTCTCACAACACCCAAACTTGAAACAAATATCTGACGCCCACACAAAGATTTGTCTCAATGAGCAAAACGAACATGCGGCCTCTCGCTTCACAGCCCACTACTCGGCCGCTACACCACAGAGGCTGTAGAATAATATAGGTTAGTATGGTGAATTAAATGATTCAAAGCATAATTTGAATTTAATAATATTGACTTCAGTTTTGATTACAGATTCGTGAAATGACGACAAGACGTTATTTTATAATCCATGCATGAAAAATGTTATGAGATCGAACGAAGCAAAGGAGATATGTAAGAGTCCTATCAAGTTGAAATCCCTTTTCTCTGCCAACCCCTATGGGAAAAGGGCGTGAGTTTATTTATCTAAGTATGCTTTTGAATAGGTACGCCTTGTCGTTTCGGACTTTAGACTACCCGAACTACTTATTCATAATGATTTATATTGCACAAAACAAAATCTATAGTTTAACCGTCTGTTATAAATGCACGTATTTTTAAATTTTTTGGAACTTATTTTCTAAGATATTTAGATACTAGTAACGCCATCTATTACTTAACTACAAAACAATCTCGTAAACGAACTGACGACTGGGGAAACTTGTTTTGGAGACAGCTTACTCAGTTAACGTTAGTCAGGAACGCAAGTACCTATCTGCAGGTCGATTCTCTAAGGTTTCATTTGTGAAAACAACGTTGCGACATCGTTGCGGCAACGATGTTGTCATTTTTGTACTCAGCAAGGTACAAAGCGCACGCAATAGCGCTATGCGTGATGACGGCGCTTATGCGAACTAGCTCTCTCGAGCGAGACGTTTGACTAAAATGTATGGAAAATTGTATTCTCTAAGACCTAACAACGTTGAACGCTCCGTCGATCTCAACGATGTGCACTGCGCGAGCTCGTCGTCGATCGCAACGTTGTGGCGTTTCTTAGAGAATCGACCTGCAGATGTTATTACAATTAACCTGAGTAAGTCTGAACTGGGTAAGCAAGAAAATCTATTAATAAGCGTTTTTATCAGATCTCGTCATTTTGCCTTCTTATAACATCTATACGTGAGAAATATATTAAAATCTGTATAAATGACAGTTAAACACGCTCTTAACTATTGATATTTATGACTCATTCTTAAATCTCGAGGGATTCTTATTTAGTTCACATCAAATGTGCGTCTTTTATTATTTTCTATCGTTTTAGAAACATATGTACATTGTACCTATTCGAATGACCATATGTGCGTTTGTTATTGTTTTGTTGAGTTTATTAATCTAAGATTTTGTTATTATAATCCGAGAAACTCATTGTATTCAAAAAGCCAAATGTGCGTACCGACTTGTTTGTCAAGCTTATTAGAGTCAATTCATAAACAGCAGTTGCGAAGAAAGTTCCTGTACTTACTCATAGCCCCTTACTTATAAAAATATTTATGCGCTGCTTATCTTAAACTATAGGTTGTTCCTTTCAGTTTTACACAATGTAATGCAAGGAAAAAAGTGACAGGCTATTCTTAGCGAAAATGTTTTTATAAGTAAGGCCCATAATGTCTAAACGAAAACTCAATGTGTTGTCTATAAGTGATAAACTTAAAATTGAGAATGCTTTTAAATCTGGGAAATTACGAAATCAAATACAGAGTGAGTTTGGCTACTACAAAATCATAAAATCAAAAGAACTTTTTAAATTGTGTATTTTGTTTCTAATTACGTCATATTTGCCGTATTTTTATAGATCTCTACAAGTGAGAAGAAGGGTAGACCCATAGTTTCTAGGTTACACAGTTACAGAAGGGTAGACCCTTGTGTAAGTGAGAAACCTTTACAAGAGAAAAAGATGTCGCGGTCCCTTGAGCTCTCACTTATCCTGGGGACTGACTCTTGCCACTCGATTCGAATTTGACGTCGATTCGACTTCATAGTGACTTAAAATTCCACGGAAATAGAGTTAAAAAGTGCACTAATGTCACGTTAAAAATTACCAAATGACAAGTTCTCGAATCGAATGTAACATTAGCACATCAAATACATACATATAAGCTCACGCTTGTATCCCCGAAGAGGTAGGCAGATGAGCACTAGCGAACTAGAACACCCACATTTCGCCGAGCTTAGTTCCGTCCCAGATGTGATAGGGAGCGAGCCTATCGCCATATCGGGCACAAATTCCAGACTCCGGGCTGATATGGAAAAATCCAATATCACTTTGCCCGACCCGGGGATCGAACCCGAGACAAAACCGTAGTCGTACCGAAATACCACCAGGCCACCTAGACAGTGTAACATTACCACACTCGATTGAACTCGATTTCGGTGCAATTTCAAGTCAATAAATGAAATCGAATCGAAATCAAATGCGTATCGAGTGTCAAGAGTCAGGGCGCAAGTTTCACTGTATTTAGTTAGACATACATTTAACATTTAAAGAGGGCAGTACCTCCTATCGACGTTCTAGGAAAAGGCTAATAACATTATTAGCCTTTTCCGTTTCGTATTTTGCATCGAAGGTACATACCTTCGATGCAAAATACGAAGAAATTTCTCGATCCAACGCGTACGTATGTATATTTTTTTAGGTAATTTTTCTTGGGCGCATTACAATATGTAGGTACTGTATTTCACAAAAAAAACAGTGGTTACAAACAATAAAAGCACCCGATATCCTAACTAGGTTACAGACAAGCCGTATTATGGATTAAATAATAATTTAAATTAACAATATTATTAAATGGTTCATTTAGATTTTTGTATCTTCTCTATAAGTATGCTATTTGGCGTCGTGTATAAACTATAAACTAATCAAGGATTTACTAAAATTACTCGCGCATTGGTCCCCTAGCCTAAAGATTACCGGCTTTTTTTCCCCATCGGAGAATTAAAGTGGAGAAATCAAAATCTCATTGATGAATTAATTATCTGTCATATTTGAAGGAGCAAACCACGGGCGCATAACAATGTGAAGTTATCGTAAAGATGATTAATGTTTTAGTATACAATCGAAGTTTAGTGTACAGGCCTGCCTACCTACATAATAGATCCATAATACCTTAGGTATAATATAACTAACAACTAAGTTAGGTCCGCCTGTGCAAGGATTAAAACAGAAATCCATCATTCCGCAGACCAACTCTTTTTTCAAATCACGAAATGTTCCAAAACGAATTCAGTACGCATTTTACATCTCTCATTACGATGTCGGTATTAAATTCTCTCGGTAAACAATGAATGTAGAAAGAAAAAGTTAAAAACACATTAAATACCATTGTGGACATAAAGTTTCACAATGGTTAATTAAATCTTGAAGTTAATTGAATCATACTCAGTATAGTTGCCTCGGTATCGCCTACTTCTCGTTTAGTAAAACGATCATAGATTAATTAATAAAAATATAGAACGGACACGGTGTTGTGATAAGTAACAATAACAAGTAGGTAGCTATTTTTTATTATATAATAATCTTCTTTTAATCCTAGATACATTATTACACACAATACCCAATAGGTGTGAGGCTACGGTTAGACTATTTGTATAACGAAATCACGTCATTATCCTAATAATAACCGTCGCGTATGCCTGAATCGTAAGGTATAGACAGAAGCCGCACTGCGTTTGTTACTCTGAGAAATATTACCCTTATTATGCTTACTAGATTTACAATGTCCATGAAATGATTTAATACAACCACGGAAAGCTCACTAACTATAGGTATATTGTGTAAATGCTTGCAATTTTGTGTATAGTATAGTTACATTTTTTTTTATAGCAGAGCAGATGGGTCACCTGATGGTTAGTGATTTCCACAGCCCATAGACACCCGGGACAATGACGGGATGGAATGGAAGGGGAGGGAAAAGGGATTGGGAAAGACAGAGGGAATTGGGCTACCGGAAATCTCACTCACCGAATGAAACGCGACAGCGAGCTGCCACTATACGTCGGTTTTCTGTGAGACAGTGGTATCAAACCGGTCGAGCCAGCCCATTCGTGCTGTAGACGAAATTGTCTACAGCGTGGCTCTACCACTCAAAGTAGTGTGTCACAAATGTGTATGTGTTATGTTGTTATATGTGTAGTTTTAAGTTTTCATGATATATCATGTTTGCCAACACCCTAACAGGGTTATGTTCATAACTATAAGATTATATAACATTTTGCGCAACAAATAAATAAATAAACCAAAACAATTTTGGTTATACCTATAGTGCTGTTTGACAGAAATATAATAGATGACGCAGTAGTACACCTATGGACCTACTTGTGGGCACGGAGGTTGGTTGCAGGTTCATAGAACTTTGCTCAATTTTTTTTTGCTCAGATTGTCAGTAAAATGTCAAATAAAACGAAACAATATGAAACGAAAATCGTAAAGAAATAATTAATAGAGTAGCCATGCGCGTATACCCGTAAGGGACAAAATATAAGACACAGGGATACCGTGTTGGAAAAATGTACCTCATCATTTATTTGAAATGTACATAGTAAGCTTTTTTTTATTTTTCTTTGGTAATAAACGTATAAAAGCGTCAATATAGCAATAACTAACGAGTTTATTTTTGGTTACTAATCCCTCAGAAAGGGTTGTCAGGCAAACAGCTGATCGTAAAAACTAAGCCAAATCCTTTCTGCAACATTCTTGAAAAAGTGTGTTGCGTAGAAAGAAATAAAAATAACATTTTTCACTAAGATATAGGACACAAGTTGTTGTACATTAAGCCGCGTCTCCTGGACTAAAACATTATGACAGCCTCCGTGGCGCAGCGGACGAGTAGCCGGCTGTGAAGCGAGATGTTTGTATGGCCTACAGATATTTGTTTCGGGTCTGGGTGTTGTGAGACCGAAAGTCTCTCGTAGCTCCTGATACCCACGACACAAGACTTGATCTTAGTGTGGGGTTGGGACTATATATGTGACTGTTGGGTGTTATTTATTTATTTATTATTTATTATATAAAACACATACACAAAACACGAGGAGCTGGGGGACACACGGTACTTCTATTTTTTTTTGTCTATAGTCCATTGTTACATGACCAGAAAACAATGAAAAACCTTGTTTTATGTAGGGGCTTTTCATGTTTTGTTTCGAAGAAATATTTATAATTAATAAGGCACTAAAATTACACAAAAGTACTCTTCCTCAAAGAACAATCGAACATAGATAAAAATGTGTAGCGAAACCATGTTTTGCTTAGGTGTATTGTGTAATGTTTCAATGCAAGAGACGCGACATAATGTAAACTTCCCGTTATTTGGGAAATTTAGTTTTTGTTTTACTAAATTCTATTGATGTTGTATGCGTTTTTATTGTCTGACACCAATTCGGATTTGGTGTCAGACAATAAAAAGTCATACTCAAAACGAGATAAAAAATTCTTCGTCTGTCTCTATCCTCACACTGTAAACTGCATTTATCTATCTCACTTATGCTTGATTTTACTACATAGACGCCGCCCGATCATTTACATTCTTTATCTAAGACGAATATTGATACATAAAGTGTTTATGCCTTTTCACAATATTACACACCTATTCTCTTTGTCCATCTGGTCAAATCCCTCTTTGTATGGGATCGATGTAGAGCAATTTTTAAATATGTACGTTGCAGATAGGATTTTCTTCCTTTTTCTCGACCGCTTGCTTGTCTGGTTGGTTCCCTTTTGGAGATTCAGGTTCAACCAAAAAAAGGTGAAAATATATAAATTTCCTGACTCGGGATTCCCCCTAGGATTCCCTGCTTACACAGTCAATATGTTGTCACTAGACCAATGAGACGTCATGATTTCTATCACATTCCTATTTTTTAGTAGTAAAGTTTAAAATAGATATACAGAAACGGTAGGTTAGAATGTTTTAGAACTTATATGCAGAAGCCTGAGCCTCTGCTCTGGGCAACGATATTAACAATATTTAGCTACTTTGATGGATGCAGTGAAACCAACCATTAGCCATTATATCTTGTCTAAGATACAACCCTGGCAGCAGCTGATGTAACAACATGAAATACATAAATACAACATGAATTAATTATACGACATACTATGATTGTATCTTGATTGAAACAAACATGCACTACACACTTTACGAGTCACGAGTGAACTCAAGTCTATGGGGTTCATTGTTCTTCAGAGCTATATTGGAACAATATAAATCAAGTGTCCACTCTCATTAACTTGATCTATGGAACGACGATGCAAACCTACCTGGAAGGAGGCGACGCGGCGGCCAGGCGGCGCGGGTGAGGCGGCGCGCGGCGTCCGCGTCCCTTTCTCTCAAGGCTACTTCGAATAATGCACGCCAGAGTAAGCTTTATCAGCAAGCAACAGAGTCATATCTTTGTTGCATCATACTTAACTTTTTTTGACTCATGCATACCGGACAATCAGGCCTTGGCAAACTTAAGGAATAGTGAACGAGAAACATAATACAGAAATGAGACGGCAAATATTATGTTTTGATAACATACGTCTTTATGTATGCAATTCCACAATTATTACGACCTTCCATTACCCTGTTATAGGTAAATTTTATTTAAAAAAAACGATAATACAGTAGACTCTCAAACTTACGGAACATAAACAAAAACACCGGTTATCTGTCACTGTCAAAGCCTCGTGTCGTGCGCGGTCGCAGTCGCGGGTGCGCTGCGCGGTGAAACGTCAAATTCTTATCAAAGCATGAATTATAAACTTACCCCGTCACATATCGGTCTTTAAATAAAGCACTCACTTCACACAAAATAACAAATTTTACGTAGTTTCTGTGTATTTATGCAGTAGCGCAGGATTGTTTGTACAGGCGTCGCGTCGGCGTAAGTCCCTGTGTCATAACGGACTCAGGCGCCGTCGCAGGTGACTGCTGCGATGGTGGCGCCGCGGCGCTCGGCGGCGACCCTGCAGAAACGGCTGGACGCCCGCCCCCTCTGGCCACTCGCCCCACACCACCCCGCACGTACCCGCTGAGCGACGCGACGCAACGTCTGGACCTCGACTCACAACTCGATGCTATTTTTTAAAGTCTGCAATATTCGCCGCGTTTTTAAACACTAAGTTGAAATCACTATTTTTTACAGACTGAGCTGATTTTTTTAACCTAGCTTACCAGACCTACTAATGTACTTACCCACATCCTCGTACATAGTATCGTAATAAATTAGAAATTCAGAAAAAACTATACTTAAAACACCGACTTTAAATATCCACACTGTAAAATTAATTGATTAATAAGAATAATTTCCTACCTACGTAGATTTTTGGAATCGGATCTGGGTCTGATACGATTATATTCCCATAATTACCAAGCCGAGCTGAGCAGCAAAACAGACACTGTGTAACTATTACATGTTATGTCCGGCCACATATTTACGTGTCCAGCTTCTGATGCCGTCCATAAAGTCAATGATTTGTTATTAATTATTACCTAATCTCCTTATACCATTATCCCACTCCAGTGAGCGGTTGGTGAAGCTCATTTTTAAATGTAACATAAAGAGAGGAGAGGGCTTTGTCTTACGTTTGCTGCCTCTTTGACGTCAACCGATTTAATGGGTAATAAACAACTTAATTTAAACTGATCTTTATATATTTATATTTTATCGAAGATATCGAAAACAAGTAGGCGAACCTACTAGACTATTTTGACTAGACTACTCTTGATGTCCATGGGCGGTGGAAAATTGAAATCACATACCATCAAGTGACAGCTCGTTTACCAGTCTTTGATATAAAATAAAAATAAGTTACATTTTCTCTATTACTCCAATCAAGAACAATTTATACCGCAACTGACCGCTCTGTTATTTTTATTCTTTGATCGATAGTATTTTTTCGCACTCGCTCAAATGTATTTTAATTTCTGTTGCATTTTTTCGTAGCATTTATTAGATTAGATGACCGTTTTATTGTTTGATGAATTTGTGCTAAGTAAATAAAAAAATATTGTATAAATAATAGTGATACGTGATTCCGAAGTTCAAATCGCGATTTTTATAAATGTCGCGATTGGGATTTACCGTTGATTCCGTAGCCCGCACCTACTCTAGTCTATCCACCGATCTTGATAATATGGAACAACGAGGTTAATCTAGGAACAATCATTGGAGAGCATCGGATCTGTCGAGTATCGAACAGAGTTTTGAAAATCGGTCCACGTTTGCCGGGGATATCGCGTTACATATCTACATAATAAAAAGAAATACCCACTTACCGACGAATTGAGAATGTCTTCCTTTTGAAGTGAGTTGCAATTGCACGTCATTTAGGATGTGGTGAGCAGGATTTGTGGCTGAGCAGTATGATCCTGAGTATTCCTGAGGAGGATGATCCAATTAGATCTATCTATATTACTGGCACTCGAATTTATACAGATATTTAATACTACTTAAGTTTAATGTCTTTGCTTTCATATAATTAACAGTAGTTGTTATTCCGTTCGCCACAGTAATGTTGCCTAAGCTGTCTCATGCGAAAATGATGTGCTCGTGCAGCCTCATGCTAGTATCACGGACGTAAAAAAAAGATGGACGGAGCTCTAGGAATATTGAAAGTGAACCAGGAGTTACGGCCCATTCGATCTATCGACACTTAATGGCGTGTGTATGCGTACGGCACTTTTGTACAGGCGCGTTTGTGTATGTGGCTTCTCTGTGGCGTCCGTTTAACTATAGGCGAGATAGTGTCCTTCTTTTTCTTTACGTCCGTGGCTAGTATCGACTGAGTTATTCAGGGCCTTACTTACAAAAACATTTTCGCTTATCATTTCGCTAAGAATAGCCTGTCTCTTTATTTCTTGCGTTAAATTGTTTAAAAATGGATGGGACAACCTATGGTTAAAGATAAGCAGCGATTAAATATTTTTATAAGGGGCTCAGTTTGTACTGGCCACTTGATAAAGCTCTGAGGGACCTTACATTTGAAGTGGCTAGTGGCCATAGACGAGTCATTAAAGACCTATGATATACATACCTAGGTACATACTCCTGAAATTCCCCAAAGGGGTGGCAGTGGCGAACTAGAACAACCCCATTCAATAAAAAAGATTTAGAACAAACAAACAAACAATATAAGCTCACGCCTGTATCCCCAGAGGGGTAAGCATAGACGTACTAGCAAACTAGAACACCCATATGTCGCCGAGGTCACTACCATCCCAGATGTAATAGGGGTCGATTTATGAACCATGATGTTTTTTTTATAGTAATGACTGCCCAACTTGGTGGAGGTGGCGAAACACCTGATAGAGATCTCTCAACGACCATAGACTCTTACCACAACCTCTTATAGCAGTATTATTATAATTTGACTTGTACCGATTCTCATACAAAGAACGATTATAATAATACTGCTATAAGAGGTGGTGGTAACCCTGCCGAAACGTGTGCGATGGCGACACTAAGGTAGAAAATGGGGGTTGGGAAGGTAACAGGGACTTAGGCAACAGGAAATCTTACTTACCGACCGAAATGAAACAGGGTTGCCGTTTAACTTTACGTCGGCTTTTTGACATAGTGGTATCAAACCGGTCGAGCCTGACCAGTAGATCGAGACGTTAGTCGACTGATACAACTATGAGCCGGCCTTGCTGCAAACACGTGTTTTGCCTTATTGTGCACTTGCCCAAGTTCTTATTGAGTATTTTCTATTTTGGACCTTTTACCCTTATCCTACTGTAATAAGGAGAAGGGGAGGGGGAGGGGGGGCAACAGTCTTTTAATGTTTCTAAAAAGATTCTTAGTTTTTTCGACCTCCCGGCTCATAGGTGTATTTAATAGGGTTATTAGCCCTTATTCGCACTAGAGCTTTTTCAACGAGCGTTAAAAAAGCGTCTTAACGTATCTCTTCATATGAGTGCTTGAAAATCTTAAATCTTATTTCTAAAGACATATTCTACAAACCGCTCAACGGCGTTAAATAAGAATACTAGAAGTCATTTGTTACAATACAACGCTTTTCTAACGAGTGTTGAAAAAGCACTCGTGTGAATGAGGGCTTAGTAACATAATTTTTGCAGTTCCTACTTAGCGAGCTCCTTCTCTTGCCCTATTTTTTTCGTGACCCATTCGTATAGATTAATTTCTATTCAATTTCAATTTCTTCAATTCCCGTATTTTCTTAATGTCTGGTGAATACGCAGACTTAATAAAGGGTATCATCAAAATATGAGACAATTTGATGGAAAAATATTTTATTACAACACAATCGCTTAAAAAAATGGGATTACGTTACAATACGAGAAGAATACTTAATAAACGTTACAACTAGACCGCCCTAAATTACATTTGAATAAGAACTAGAAAACTTTACATTAACAATATTATGTTATTAGGTTCCAAAACTTAAAATTACGTTCTATATTAAATTTATGTACTAAATATTAAATGTTCAAAAATCGCGGTGCGGCCTTCGTGACAAAACTGACAACAATTCAAACGCCGGTATGGATACTGAGCGTTTTTCAGTCAATGTACTTATCACTTAAATTTTTACACGCTATCGCTCTAGTACAGAAAGGCAGTTTGTAGAGTCGGTCACACGACCACCATTATGCAGCTCTGTGGCAGAGGGACCGAGACAACAAACCACCCTCGTCGAGATGAAACTCGCGTAATAATTGTGCCGCGCGTCTCACACCTTCGCCGCCAATAATAAAATTTTCTAATCAATCTACCGCAACCTATCTCGCGTTAACACAGCTATTCGAATTATCGTATTTAATTACTTCATACATGAATTACCAGAATCAACTTTCAAGAAAATCATTAACATGTCAAATAACAGGTATATTTCTCTACAATATAATTAAACACGTTGAAAATTTGCGCTCACTATGCGACTACATCGCATCGCTTATTCATAAATTTGTTCAATACAAAAAGCACACTTTTAATTTACACGTCATTTATTTCAATGTGATAATCTGGATAACAATAATATAGTCGAGATATAATTACCTACTATAATTTAACGATGAACGATCCTGACGCGGCGTAACTGTCAAGTACCAATCCAGAAGGTATTTCATGAAAATTATATAATAGGTAATCGAGCGAAAAATTATATTACATGGAGGAACAATTTCGAAAAATGAGTAAATAAGTGATATAATCACACGGTAAATCTGTAAAAACCTATCAAACATCTTTTAATAATTTACAATTTAAGTTCCGTCAGACTAGACGCTTACACTAAAGGGGTCCATGGTTATTTACGACCTTCAGATATATTTTAATGGGCACATCCTGTACTATAAGTTTTAGTCCAAGCATAGTGTTGTGTAAATATTCACTCACAATAACGTCAACATTATACATACAGCTTGCGGACTTGCGGCAAAACGTATATTATTCTGTATCTATGTATTTTATAAATCCGAAAATGTTTCTTGATCATTTGCACCGGTATATGTTCGAAACAACACTTGTAATTTTAGTCTTTTTTTTGTCCACTCCATGCATTAAATAGTTTTGTATTGTTCAACTGCGCACTGTCAGAGGGTGTGTTTAACGTTTGAACAGCTGGTTCCACAGGAACGCCGTGGTCCCCGTCGACGTCGACGGCTGCGGCAGCGGCTGGGGCTGGGGCGGCGGAGGCGCTGGCCTTGCAGCCGCCTCTGCTTGGAAGTCTGACAACACACAAACAAATCACTTACACAAATAGAACGAAGCATATAATTAACTTTTGCATTTCTATCAATAAACTAAGTTCACGCCTGTATCTCCAAAGGGGTAGACAAAGGTGCAACTTTCACACCCTCAGCTCAGTGGGCTATTTCTATCCCTTTATATGATAGAGGCCGAGACTATTACCACGTTACCAACGTTACCAAATTCCAACTCTCGGTAACACATTTGTAATTTTTCGATTAAAAACACTGTGAATTTCCGACTTGAGATTCGAAACTAGAACCTCACGTTTGCTCAGCCTAATTACTGTCACTAGACCGATGATACAAGAATAGTAATTTCTTATCATTATTATTGTCCAAAGCGACATTCAATCAGAATGTGTATTACCTGCCAGTGTCGGACCAAGGAACACGGTCTGGAACGTGACAGACTCCCAAATGGCGCGCCGCTACTCGGCTATCTCCCGTTCAAGCCCTCCTCCCCCAGCCTTGTCGGAAATGCACGAGCGCGCGACGGACGCGAACAATCTGCATACACATCATACATGATTTTACCAGTGATGGACCCACGTTGCAGACATTTTGTCTACAACATGAGGAAGCCGGCACGACCAGGACAATCCAATGTTTACAATGACACCCTCACTGAAGACCGTATGACAACTTGCTGTTGAAAGCAGACAAGATTTTCAAAGGCCTAAGACCTATTCCCCTTGCCAATTTCCTTTTTTGTCAATAGTTTGTCGGTGGCGATACTCGGTGCCCAAGTGCGATGCAACAACTTATCATCAGGTTGGTCGTCTGCTTGTCTGCCTTCGTTAGCAAAAAAAACATGAATGTAGACATCACATGTGTAATCACACGACGATACACAATAAAAATAGTGTCAGTAGACACAGATGAAATGAACCACTAACATGATTGTATATACTGGTGAAAGATGAAATGAGAGGTGCAAATATGAAACGAATTTTTTTCGACGTGAGATGGAGTCACATAAGTGTCTAAAAGTTAAAAAACCGCGGTATCCATTAGCTATATCGATTGTTTTCGACCGACATCCAAAAAAGGAGAAGGTCCTCAATTGGTCTGTATTTTTAATGTATGTTTTCAAAATTATTTTTGTGTTCGATGGAGCTTATTTCAAGGGTGGTCATAAATAAATTTGGTCACGATCGGATTTGAAGCCTTTGTAGTTTGGTGTAACCTTCAAACTACGGGAAAGAGAAGTATCAGTAAAATCACGTCACGGCCATAATGGTGCGTGAGTTGGAAAGGGATAGCAAGATATCCTCACTACGCCCCCACTCTTGCTCATTGCATTATTGGGTACTTACAATAGTAACCAATATCAATGAATTTCTGTAGGAACATAGATTTATCATCTAAATAACGTATGCAATAGGAATTTATTAAAAATATTCCAAGGATAATTTTATTTTAGTAATTTAAATACTTATTTTTTTATCTGTGCGTCACGTAACGGTAAACACCAATCACGATGCATGATGTCAGATTACTCATTTTTTTGTTTATTTGCTCCACAAAGGCCTAAGACCTAAGACCAAAAGTCTACTGCCAGGTTATTTGGTAATTTTTTTTCGTATTTTTATTTAAATCTCAACTTAATTTCAACGCAGATGTGATCGACGATCGATATCTGATCGATTCTATACGTTTTTTAGTTTGTAATCATAAATGTTATTTGCGATTTTGTATCTATGGTAAGAAATAATGACGTCACCGGTAGCTACAGTTAACAGGCAGCGTTTTGGCGGTAAACTAAATTATACATATTAATTTTTGTTTCTTCCTAACTAAATATATGAAAATAAATTACAAAATATTATTTTACATGTTTAGGATAAACTAATAAATAGCCCTGTATACTTTTAAAAAATAGTGAAGTACCCAATTTAAAATATGAATTACTGCCTCATTTCTCAACCAATTTCGATGCGGCTTTTAGAGAAGGGTTTCTTTTTTGTTTTACTTGCTGTTACAAATAAAAATATGTGTATGAAATAAAACATAGCAAAGTACCCAATTTGCTAAAATTACTTTATAAAAGAAAAAAAATGTCACCAAAAAGAGTTTTACAAATAGCGCTGGGTGTATTATTTTAAATCGGTGTAAGAATAATCATGGTTGTTAACTTAAAATAAAAATAAATTAAAGAAAATAATTATGCAACATTTTTGTCTACACTAATCTAAATGCCTGTGCACGTCTTTCTTCCTTTCATTCTGCCTTTCTTGACTTTAGTTATTACGGCGACGTCAACACTTGAGATATACGCAGTTTCATAAATACGTAAGATTAACATATACATTAATATTAGTGAGCGTTTTAAAACTGTGTACAGCCTTTGCTATGCGTTATATTAGTATTAGATACCCTGCCACCTGCAATATTTGAAGACTGAAACTAAACGACACTATAGAAAGTCAGCCAAATTGGCGCGTCCCTTGATAAAGGACAGATCAAGTGTATATCCAGAATGCAAAAAGGATTGATTAATGAAAGTAGATGAAGCGAAAGTACCGTCATTATTGTTTAAAGTGGAAATTCACAGTCTCGGTCTTTCCCTATGAGATACATGCATGATATTATGTTATTGGAACAACACTTACTTTTCAATCTCTGGTGCACAATGCACAAACTCATGCGTCCAAAATTTGTAGATGGGGTTTTTGATGAGCTCAATGAACGTAATGAGCAAGCCCCAGGGGTGTGGTCTGTTCACGATGAGTCGCTCCAGCAGCATGCGCGTGATCTGCTCCTGCACCGCCTCCGAGTTGGCTTCCGCGAACAGGTACAGCAGGCAACACGAAAAGTAGTGCGTGTGGCTGTTCGGGTACCGCAGCTGATTCGCGATTGCGTTCAGAAACAAGTATCTGAAGGGGACGGTGATTCATTAGCTTCCGTTACTTCTGGATCTCTGACCTACTTCATAACAACAATTTGTACCTAAGGATAGGCACCGCAGCAAAATACATATATAAACGGCAACTATCTTAGGGTGTCTTATAATAATTCGTTAAGATGATGTTAAATAGAAATACAATGGACAGGCAAAGTATTTATCACCAAACACGCCACCTACAGGTCACCTAGATAAAAAACAACATGATACTCACCGTCCCTCATAGTCGAAGTCAACAGTGAAGTTCTGGAAGATGTCCATATGGGCGGAGTGGGCGATGGTAGACATGTTCGGCGTCTGGCCCTTCGCACGGATGTGTGCGATTGCCTGGGTGCCCACGTACAGCACCACCGCGTTCATCAGCTGGCTGTTGTATCGCCGGCCCGGTTCCGTTGCCGCTGGATCGTCGCTGATCTAATCATTCAGACATAATTTATTAGAATCATAATGGTTTATGATCGTCTTTTACAATAAATTACATCGCAGAGCATGACACGTAGTTTATAAAGTGCGACAAGATATGCCAACGTAGACCCAAACTGGCATTTACCTGCATATTACTCCTCAACTCGGACAGGAAGGTAACAGGCGCACGCGCCTTCAGGTACGCGTCAAGATCCTTCTTGAACTGAGACGAAGGTATCATCGTGGCGTAGTTGACGACAGCGCGCGGCGACAGCGTGATCTCGGCTAACAAGTCCACCTTCAGGTTAGGAGTGAACGGGTCCGGCAGGCGCATGTTCCTCGGGAATGCAGACAGAATGAGGTTCCTCATCTGTATGCAGTTTGGCGGAATCTCGTCGCAAAAACCGTAGTGGTAGTCGCACAGGAACTCAGGGAAGTCGTGCAGCAAAACCAAGAGTACTTTGAGCGTGCCCTTGTAGAGCATCATGACTGGAGCTGCCAGCTCAGTGTTGCGTAGAAATGGGTCGAGGAACTTGAACAGGTCAATCAGTAGAGTCGAATACATGCCCCAGCCCTGCACATTGGGAATACAACAGTTGTTAACTGAACTGCCTTCGATTTATGATATTAATTATGTCAATAAGATGTGATATAAGGACATAGACAAGATACATGAACGTAGTGTAATAATTTTAGACTTATTGACCTTTTGTTGTGGCGTGACGGCAAGAACGCGGTTGACAAATGCGCGGTGAGCTACGACTTCCAGCCAGGCGTAGCAGAAGCCAGGAGCAACGCCAGGTCGGATAATGCGAAGTGTATGGCAGAACGCGGTGAGAACCTGGTACAATACATTATTACTTGCAATATATATTCCTCTGAATGTGTATCAGCCAATTTATGGCCGATTATTTATGATAGTTAAGTGTGTGTCGGCCATCTCGGTATGGCGCGCCGCCGCACGTCGATTGTCCCACACGTATGTTTTGGTTTGGGTTTTATCTGATGTCTGTGTGGCCACTATGCAGACACATGTTTACAAAAAACCGTGGAAAAATAAAAAGGCTAAATAAATGATGCAGTTTGCGAAAGAAATTACCTGATAGTTCATAGATTCTAGAACAGGCTCAGCCATGTTCATGTCAAGGAATAAGATGAGAAGCAGACGATGGTAAGGCAGCTGTTGGAAGTTGATGCCATGCTCCTCGTGGTCCTGCAGTAGACAACCCGCGATGATGCCGAGAATCTAGATGAACAATATATCCATCATTATATGTATAGTTTTTCCATGAAATAAAAAGCAATCATAGATGTTGGTGTGAGCTTGTAAACTTTCCCATTAATTGACACAAGTGTGAGATATTGAGTTTAACTATATTTTTCATGACGATTAGCAATATTTGGCAGCAAATCAACATGCCTTGTTCAAAAGATTCAGTTTGGGTGTAGGGTTGCCGCTGTCCGCCGTGTTCTTGATCAGTAACGACACGAGTTTGATGAACGAGTCGCACATTGTGTAGTACTTGTCCCTCTTGGGCGGCACCGGGGGAGGGTTGAGTCGGTCTTCGTTCAGCTGCTGGTACACATTCTCGATGCACATCTGCGTGGCGATCCTAAAGAACCGGGTGATCATGTCGTCCGACTTAAGGATGCCGTTCATGTTCATCCTATGCACATACAGGTTGAAGTTCTGCGCCAGCTCTATCTCCGTCAGTGGGCTGAGGAGCACGTTCCTCCACTCACGGAGTAGGTTCTCAGTTTTCTCCTGGAGTCCAGGCGGGTCGTCGTAGTTTTGTGACTGTGGAAACGGATCATAGTTTATTTTTTTTATTCATTTGTGTGTTTAATGCATAAACGTGAGGTTAGCAACATACCCGAACTTGCAATATGCCAGAGTGGATGTGTGCTGTAGGTCCCAAAGGCGACCTTTCGCCCAGATACGCGCTGGGGTCTTGATTGACCCTCAAAATCTCGATGAGTGAACCGAGACCCTCGGGAGGTGGCTGGCGAGACATCGACACAATCCTTACGAGTGTCTCTGTGGTGTGGTACAAATCTGATTCATTCACATACATGTTGTTCCTGTCGTCTACAAGATACAACTGTACAAGTTGCATCGCAAACGCTACAGCCATGTAGTTGTTACCGTTGTCCATCATGTGAGCCATTGCAATGTCATACTGAAAAAAAATACGATTCACATTGAAAGAAACTGAATCAAAAAATTAAATCCATAAAATCATTACATTGACAGATTGCATATAAAAGCCTATGGACTCAATATTATAATATTAATACTAATTATTTTTGATTTAACTTTTCTGAAATTAGATAACAAACCTGAGGCATATTGACGAGGTGGTTCCTAATGAGGCAGTCGACTGCCTCGATGTTGTAGCGCAACTCTTCGCGGCACTCGGTGATGCAGCACGTGATCTGCTTGGTGGTCCACACGTGGCCATACACTCTTGCATCCTCCAATAGCTTCAGTACCCGCAGGTGGATGTCGCGGTAGCGGCCCATCATTTCGATATGTTCGCTGCTCACAACTGACTGGACCATGTGACCGTCCAGAATACCCTCCACAGCCTGCATAGATGAACATTACCCATTCAATAATGTAACAGCTATTCTTATAGACTATTTAGTTAGTTTCCAGTCATTCTGAACTAGTGTATCAGCAGATCGCTAATGGACACAATAATAATTGGATAGCACAGCCACTCCTCAGGCTGCACAGATAAACATTACGCATTTAGTAATGTATCAGCTATTCTTATAGACTATTTAGTTAGTTTCCAGTAATTTTGTAACTAGTATATCATCAGATTCCTAATGGACACCATAATATTAGGATTGCACTGTATCTATCATAAAGTTGCATGTATCATTTTGGTGTGTCCGATATAAAATACTCCATATTTCTAAAAATTAATTCAATGTAACATGAATAAAATAAACTCACCTTTTGCAGCAAGGTACATCCAGAAACAATGTCACGATTCCTTCGCGCTATGAACATGCACTCGAGCAGGGCGTGCATATTAGCTGACTGCATTGTCAATGAGGCCACACCAAGGGAGTTAGCCAGAAACATCTCCGCGGAGGTGATCAGCGCGCTCATCTCGTCAGTACCGTACAGTTGGGCCGGGTTGATAACTTGGCTAAATGTCAGCTGCGGCATTTGCTCCTGAGCTGACGGTTTCGGTATGAATATGCCAGCATCCCTCACCGGCACGAATCCGGGGATGTTGCAAGCAAATTCGTCGTAAACAGATATCTGCAAGTCGGCAGGGCCACCGACACGCAGTCGAACTCTTTCGGGAATCCTCTCGGTCTGGTAAGAAACCACCATGGCGTCGTAATACCGCCTGCCTTCCTGGCGGGCGATTTTTCTCATCTCGTAGTCGTTCATTAACCGTTTGTCGAGTTCGGGTAAGGCCTTCTCAACGGCCGTCTTTTGTATGAAAGCACAGGCTAGCTCCATATTCTCGGTAGCGAGCACTGCAGCCGCACTTTCTATTATTTCCTTCTGAAACATAACAAAAATTTATTATAACTGATTTTGCCACTTACATAACGTGCATATTGCAGTACACTAAAATATTTGTACCTGTTGTTGAGTAGAAGGCATCAAAGCAGTGATAAACGCACTTTTCAGATTGGCACTGATCGTGCTAATGATCTGCTCGCGGCAAGTGATCATTGCCATGCCTGCTGTCAAGTTCCTCATCATGTGATGCGCACACGTTCGCATACGCACCTCATCGGGATCAAGAGCAAAGTCTTTTCTTATAATTTGTTCGCAAGTCGTTAAAGCATATTTTATGGACCTATCCACGACAGGATGTATCCATTCTTGAATCGAACGTTCGATCGCGGGCTTAACAAACTGTTTCAGGTGCGGATAATTCTGGAACAGTATGATGTGAGGGTTGAAAGATATCTTCTGTCCGAAAGCAGAAGTCGACGACACATTTACATCCAAATAGTTGAACCGCGGCTCAGGTAGACCCAGTACGCCCATCAGATTAGGATCGTTAGGAACGAGGCCACTGGCAGGCATGGGCGCCGAAACTGTCATGTCTTCGCTCGGCAGCATAGGCGGTGGCATCATCGGCATCTGCGGAGTCGGCACCATAGACTGATTCACAGGCATTGCAGTGGTTGCTTCCTTATTCGGTTTCGGCTGTGACAGTTGAAACTCGATCAGTCGTAGTTTCTCCGGGTCCTTCAGGTAGATTGAGGGTTTCAAATTGGCAATGTCCAAGCTAAGATTCTTACAAAGCACTTCAATTTCAAACTTCAAGTTCAATTTCAAGTCAGGCTCCTGATGAAGCTCTGCCAGAACATTCATCAGAGCCATGGTCCATGGGTTAGGAGGTTTGAATACTACGCTTTTGGCGCAAGATTCTAAAACTTTGGCGACGAAAGGTACGACGTATAATAGTTCTTGCTGTCCTTTGTGATATGCTTCCAGAAGAAGAGCTTTCAAGTCAAGGTCCACATGAAGAATAGGTTGGTTCCGCGCAAGAGTAAGCATGCCGAGCCAGTGACCGAGATTCTTGAGTAACGATCGATCCGAGAAATTGGCTATTCCTTTGTCTGAACGGAGTAATACTCTAATGTTGCGATACGTCTCTTTTGTTACCATTTTGTTTATTTCTCGTATTTTAAGAACGTCAAGAAAATTGGAATATAATGCATGGAAGTTGAGCTCTATAGAAGCTCTTTTCATGACAAGATATTGAGAAAGCCATGGGAAATATTCATCAGTTATAATTTCCTTGAGCTCTTCACATTTGGTTTGTAAATTCAATTGACTGAGGTTATTGAAAATGAATGCTGTCTTGTCCTGTATCGGTTCCGGCGGTGAGTTGATCTTTTCTTCCCGATCTGTAGCCGTCAAGAGTGTGTCAATATTGGTGGCATTTGCAATAGAGGGTCTACTGCCGAGGCTACCGCCAGGACAAACCGCCACTTTCGACATGACGGAGATAGCCGACGGTGCGCACACCACAGCCCTGGATGAGAAAAAAAAAACATTTTAAATATTTTGTACCATATCTACTAGTAACTAAACTATCAATTTAATATTGTTTTATGACAATAAATTGTAAATAGAACTGCCAATAGTAGGGGAATTTAATATAGGATTTTGGGATTTACTCAAGCACTGCAGATTTATAAACCTTGGACCCTGTTGAATACTCCACTATGTATAAACTATAAACCCTCTATCACAGGGTCATGCGTCTAGGGCAGCCGATCGAATAGTAAAAAGATGAAGGTAATGGTGGCGCGTCAGATTTAATGTAAGGAAGTGGAGCGTGACGACATTGCAAAAGTTACTTCGACATTCTTGTTTAGGGTCAATATTTAAATTTTGAAATAACTCTCCTGATCTCCAAAAGGCGGAGTGACAAAAATCGTGAATAAAGTTTAGTTAAGACTGCGCAGCAGTGATGCATACACATATATCGATTTCCCACTCCGCGCCTCTCTTTCCCTTTAACTCTTTCTCTTTTTCACATTATATCGCTCGCTCTTATTTTATTTATCTAAATATCTATCGTAATGAATTTGAAAAAAATGATTTTTTTTAAATATATTTTCCAGGTATTTTATTTGTCATATTTAGTGAAGCGAAGTGTTTTTCAAACCATCAAAATAATACCCCTTAAAATAAAAATGGTGAAAGGGTATTATAATGTAGGGTAAAAAATGTTACCTTCTATTATTTCTACCATATCATTTTCAAAATCGAATAGCACGACGCTTGAGTAAATCCCCATTATCTAATATATTATAGCATCATAGGGTCCCCTCCTATAGAACTCAGCGTTCGGAATTGTTGCACTCACCATACATAAATTAAAATCATTAAAAAAGTAAATGCTTAACAAACCTGTATGGAGCCGTGACGGTAACAACAGCAGTCTGATTTAGCATAGCAGCCAAACTAGCGGGCAACACTGGGCCCTGAGGCTTGGTAGGAGGTTCCTGGCTCTGGAGGCCATATTCTACGTATTCGATTAAATGTGGAGGAAATTCATTGAAGTGCGGTATAGCCCGTACATGCTCACAATACTTGTGGTAATCTTTGAGCCGCGATTTGAATCGGTCCAGCGCTGCTATACCAAAATAATACATTTTTGAACCCTCTGCCTTCCTTAGGGCATCGAGCACGAAGCGCAATGCAAGTCCCAGCGAAACGTAGCTTGGTACTAATCCTTTTTCGATAATACCACCAAATAATTGAGCAGTTATGTGTAACTCTTTATCAGGGTATTGTGGGAAAAACTTATATTCTTCAAAGAGGTTTCTGAGCATGCATGAGAACACTTCACGTTCTCTTTTGTTAGGCGAATCCTGGAACTTTTTGAGCATGTCGAGCACTTCGTCTATAGACAAAGTTGGGTGTGGAGGATGATTGTATATCCTTTGGAAATATCCGTTGGCTTCATCCTCTATTTCCTTCGCCACATTGTGCATCATCTCTGGGAAGTGTATAGGATCTGGTAAACGTGGCTTGTCCATCAACGGAGCTGGCGCCATTCTTGCCAGTGCACCGATGTTCGCCACGTTAGGATTATGTTGTATTGGCATCATAGTGAAGGGGCTGTTTGGTCCTGCACCCATTAATCTCACAGGAGACCCAGGTGTAGTTACCAAAGGACCAAGCGTGCCAGGCATAGCGAACGCTGTATTTGCAGGTGCTCCTAGACTCAGGTTCGCTACGTTGGGCGTCAAGTTTGTTATGGGATCAACATGTGGAGTGAATAACTGGCCTCCAAGCCCAGCTGGATTGAATGGAGTCTCCAACATTCTGGTATGAGGCCGTGTTATGCCGGCGATATTCGATCTTGTCTTACTTAATATTACTGTTTGGCAAGCTGCTATCACATTGTATATGGCTTCTTGCAATTCTGGCTGAACATTAGGGATGCATAACTGCAAGCAAGCCAACATAGTAGTAATGGTGTCTGGAGGCAACTGTGCGGCCTTGGGTAGCTGCTCATCGGGACCCTTCCCGAGTACTTGAGGGCAACGTCGCTGTAAAAACTTCACCATAGCAGACACGAAGGATTCACCATGGTCTCTTATTTTGTCAGTCAACCATTTGTCTAATTTAAGATATTCCCGCCTGGATGCTAAGCAAGCGAGGTCAATCACGAATGGAAAAGATTGAACGTTTAACAGGAGGGACAGAGCTTTTAAATCTTGCGCCACATCCAGAATCCTAGACAGTTTCGACTGATCACTTTCGCCACGAAGATACCAATCGGCCATGGCATGCATGATGAGAGGTTTTACATTTGGGTTTTGTGTATGCCACGCGTGGTGTAGAACGATTCCAGAGTTCGGGTGGTTTCCTAAGAAAATTGGAAAGAGCGTTGTCAATAACTCGGTCCTAAACACAGTGATGGGAGGACCAATCTGTATTAATGCCAAGAGCAATATGTCAGGACAATGCTGCAGTGGCATCTTGAATAGTTCGTGTACTTGCATATAATATCCACGCTCGGCGGCATGTATTAGCAATTCAATCAAATACAGACAACGCCACGTGCCCACTTCCTTATTGTCCACTTCAGGAGGCGACTTTAAAATGTCGATTGATACAGGGTGATACGGGTAATCGGCAAAACTGAAGATATCTGGATGCTTGAGTATATGAGTGATAAGCGACATTTGTCCATCCAGGTTTGTCCATCTGCGATAAAGGTACTCAGTAGGGAATACGTTTGCTGGATATCCAGCGCTCTGCAAACCCATTCGTAGTATGGTGAAAAGCAAGCTTAATCCAGTTCTATCGGGAACATGGAATTCTGGATGATCTAATTGCAATATTACTTCTTTCCAATTTAGATTTGATGCCAGGTCCTTCAATGTCTGTACAAAAACCTCAGCATTCCACTCATTTTGTAGATCTTTCTTGGATTCGTGAGTCATCCAATAGTTGCCAGGTGTCTGTATCGGGGGTACTTCTGGCACTGGTATGCCTGACGTGTGATACCTGATCATGACGGATATGATCCTGGCCACGTCTATAGCCGTGGGCTCCCGCGCCCCGAAATTTAACATGTGATTCTTGCATTCTTCTACTGACGACGTGAACGCGTAGCCGATTTCTCGGATGATCTCTGCCAAAGAGTTGTCCATCATGGCTGCGGCCATATCGTCAGCTGTGGTCATCTCCTCAAGCGGAGTCTGGGTATCGTCCGGGTACAATAGAGGAGCAAGTACTATGGGCACAACTTCTCGAGGAAAGTCGCCCCTCAATCGTTTCAAAAACAAGTCCTTCGTCACTGCTGCTAACCTAAAATTTTCGTGAGCAAGGCTAGTAAGGAGGGTTTGCAAAACTTCAGGGCTGCATTCCTGAAGTCCTGCACGCTCTACTTGATGACCTCGTTCTGAAATCAAAATTATACGCAGTGTCAATGCATGTGAAAGTATTTAAACGTTGTATGCAAACAAATACGATGACAAAACTCACCTGCGTCAAGATAGCACTGTACTAGATCCAAAAATCTTTTTTTCAAATGTTGCTTTGCAAGAGAAACAATTTCACTCTTTGTTGAATTGCGTCTCAACACCAACGAGAAAGCAACATCCTCTGCTGTGGTTAATTTTAACAACCTCGATAATCGATTGAGTAGCGCATTTGATGGTTTTAAGACCTGAAAAGTACACAACAATGACACTACCACTAAAGCGATATTAGAACTTTTTATTAACATTGTTGTGACAGTAGAACACCCGAACTGTTGTTGTAATAATTGGCAGATTGTATAATTACGGAATATACAAAAACACTGACTGCCTCGGTGGCGTGGTGGTATTTCGGTACGACTACGGTTCTGAGGTCTCGGGTTCGATCCCCGGGTCGGGCAAAGTGATATTGGATTTTTCCATATCAGCTCGGAGTCTGGAATTTGTGCTCGATATGGCGATAGGCTCGCCCCTTATCACATCTGGGATGGAACTAAGCTCGGCGAAATGTGGGTGTTCTAGTTCGCTAGTGCGCCTCTGCCTACCCCTTCGGGGATACAGGCGTGAGCTTATGAATGAAAAACAATGAAGTGAGGGTTACTTTATGACAGCTACTTTTTTTAAATTAATGCCCGGAAGTAATATTTTTGCATATATCTTTTTAGTTTATTGCTTTAATTGAAAGCTAACAAACATGAAACAATTACCATGTGGACATTATCTTGGATCTATTTAGCAAGGGTTTATATTAACCGAAACGAATTTTATCTATGGTTAAATACAAATTTCCCAAAGAGTAGCAGACAATTACAAATATGTTCAAAAAACGCCCTTCATTCGCATGCTGCAATATCTTAAAATCGAATACAAAATAAATTAAAATGGCAAAATAGTATAGGGTGCCATGCGCGGTACGATTACCGTCTTCACGATCGCCGGCAAATGAATATCTACGGCAAATGAATATGCGTCAATCTACTAGGTTATCAGCCCAGGGGGGTTACCACCACCTCTTATAGCAGTATTATTATAGTCTTACAACATTTTTTTTGTACGGGAATCGGTACAAGTAAGATTATAATAATATTGCTATAAGTGGTGGTGGTAGGTTACCACCTACTGAGGGGTTCCTCAGAGCCTGGAATTTGTGCCAGATGAGGCGACAGCCTCGGCTCTATTACATCTGGGATAGATAGCATGAAGTTCACACAATTTACAGATTGCCGCGAAAACTTCTTCGCGTCAAATTCTTTACAGATAAAAACACCATAGACTATAAAGCCGTACTGAGTTTCAACCGTACCGTAATGTTCTCAATTTCTGTTTGGAGTTTCCTCAGAGGGGGTCGACGCCAGACAGGCAACCGGTCGTAAAAACTAAGACAAATCATTTCTGCAACAAGTGAAAAAGTGTGTTGCGCCAACCCCACATTAAGGTGGGGTAAGTGCAGGAAGAAAGAAAGATTGCTTAGGAGAATCATATAAATAAAAAAAAAATGGTTTAGAAAAGTGTGGGATTTTAGTTCTAATATGACACAAAGCAAACTCCTCTTTAAATTTATAACCTTTACTAACAAAAATATTCAAGCAGAGCTTAGCTTTGGAAATAGTTTGTGCCTTTTTCTTTCCATCAATAAAATGACAGTGTGAAAAAGGCAAAATGTTGTTTAAGTTAAGCTTTACTTACTCTTTTATAAATAAGTTACCAACAAATCGACCTATCCAAAGAATAAAGTTACATATGATAATGAATCAAAGTTGCTTTCTTATTTTTTGGAGCTTATATTGACCAGTATATTAAATGTAAATATTTTTTAAGCTATGTCATAATTTAACTTGTTATTATGTCAAAACTTAAAAAAAATATTTACTAGTTATATTGACCTATATAGGTCAATACAAGCTCAGAAAAATAAGAAAGCAATTTCGATTCATTATCATATGTAACTTTATTCTTTGGATAGGTCGAAATGTTCAAACACTTAAGGTCGCCTTATATTGTTTAAGGCCACCTTATCTGTCAAAATTGTATGTCGAAAATCAATGTAAGAAGCCGTTAAAATTGAGCAGCGTTTGACCATTCGGGCTTAAGACACAGTATAAATTACACTACACATTGTTTTGAGACATAAGCCTGTTTTGTAACTCATCAACTAACAACTATCATGTTATACTTAAGTTTACCAAAACGAATGAAATATGTATTTTTTTATATGAAATACAACCGAGCCTAACAGTGGTGCAGTAATAATACATGGATATTATTATTTAATATCTAACAATACTCACATACATAGAGCTAAGATAAAATAATTACATGACTACTGTTAAAATCAGTGCCAAATGGACTTACCTTCTGGAGAGAGCGAGCAGGCTGGTCAACTGCCCTGCAGACTACAGTAGACTTTGCTGGATGATGGAGCAGAGAAGCCAGATGTTGACCCAAAAGCGATGCGTGGATGCTGTTGTAAGATGCAGAGCTTGGACGGTCACTATCCCACAGCGTCTTTGCTGCTTCAGAAAGCAGGCACCTCAAAAGTTGATTCTCTGCTTCCAGTCCATATAGACTGACAAGCTGTAGGAACAACATATGTATATTAATGTATAATTCAAGGAACTAATATACATATTTTATAGTTTAGACCAATAACTAGAAACAATTACACATAGAATGACACTTGACCATCGAGAAAAGAATATAAGGACTTGGCATGACTACGAAAAAATGTATAATGTATGAAAAGAAACCAAAATGGCGATTTTGCGAAAAAAAGATAAATAAAAAAATAAATAATATAGTAGTTAGAAATTAGTAAGTCAAAATCAATTAGTCTTTATATGTTATTAAGTCTTATGACACAGTGTTTTCAACTTAGATGTAGGTAAATAGATCGCGAAACTTAAATGGCCGAACCGACTTCAAAATAAACACGTTTTTTTCGTAGTTATGCCAAGACCTTATTCGTATTTTGTCGATGCACTTGACACACAATTCACAATCACAAATTATTTACCACAGAAACAAAACAAACACATATCGCGCAAAGCCAAAATAATAATAGGTATTTGGAGTGATTTGCCGAAATAAGTAAATAAAAAAATTGCATCTAACATGTTAATTGTAATTCGCAGAGCATAAAATAGATAGTTAAATATATTAAACAATTGAAGAATAGTTCAAATTGTTCTTTACCTAACATCGCATTAGACATTATTTTTACATTACATACTCAAAAATTGTACTGTTTCCTATATATAAATACAAATACACTGAATTAATGAAAAATATTTAAGAATTACTTTTACCTCCACTTCAACTTCAGATAATACTGGGTATTCATAAGGGTAATAATATGTAATAATAATGGTAGCAATATGGAAAATATGTTACGAAAGTTAAATTATAGTACAATAATTTGGCAAATAGTATTGACGTTACTATCTTGGGATGATGATCCTGTAAAAGTAATGTTTATGGAAAATAAATAAATAAATACTGTTAAATTATTCTTTGTTAAGAGAACATCAATTAACTTAATTCGTGATGTACATATTATACTATTTTGTTCTAAGTTCCATTATTAACATGATTGGTTAAATAAATGCGATCTACGAGTAACGATTGATCCTCATACATACCAACGTAACCTGAAGAATCTTAAACGCAAAGGTATAGGCAACAAAACAATATTGTAGATTTATAAGCACTTAACAGGGCTGTGGAAACTTGGTAAACAATTAAATTGGCTCCATTTATAACAGTAACAAGCAATTTGTGCCACAACCACAATAGATTATCGGAGAAGCTAACAACACGATTCTACACAGAAATTCTATTTTTTGTTGGCATCGCCGTAGTCATGACTCCGCCACGTTTAACAAACATGCGAATATGAAACTTTAATCAACACGACAAGGTGACTTTTAACTTTTACAAAGTAATAAAGAGGATAAGAATTATTATGAGAACTTTGTCATTAGTTATGGGTAATAATAGCAACAGTTCAAGTGATCAACGACAAAATACATATAGGTACCTACGTTTGTGAATATAGTATTATGCATACTTTTAATCACACATATTTTAATTATCTCATCTCATTTCGTTTTCTTATCGAAAGGTTGTCTGGCCGCCACGTTCTATGGACATACCACGGTTCCAATAAACAATCTCAGTTCGAATGTGTATATAGATTACAAAAATTAGCCAATTACACAGTTTCAACATGACTCCGTCAAATGTCTTGATTTGATTGGTTCATAATCGCGATCTATCTACGCTCTAAACCGAGATCGTTTATTGAAACCGGCCGTTAGCCAAGTGGCTTTTGCGCTAGTCGAATAAAATAGTAAATGTATGGGTAATGGGAATGACATAACTGTACGGTATATATAGGTTAAGCCCGCTGGTGATTATTGAGATTTCACAAGCCAATGAGACAAGGATCCCTGTGTTGACTGTTGCCATCCATAGACATTAAACAATAGTTACATACTATTAAAACTCACTGTTATAGTAAATAATAATTGAAGACAATGTTAATTTTTGTACTAACTTATTGTATTGCAGTAAAGATACCATTGTCCAAACTAACCAGTATATGTATGTATGTTAGTGTTCAGTAGCCCGAGCACGAAAAACTAATGTAAATGTAAATGTATTCGAGTTCGCTGCGCTCTGATGACGTTTGGTTAATATTTCATACAAATTTCATAGACGCGCATCGAGTTCGAATACATTTACGGTTGTCAGAAATTATCCTGCTCAGGCCGCTGGTCTCTTGTAATTACTAAAACATTACCTATAACAAAAAATGGTAATGCTATTTTTTGTCTATGGTCCATTATTATATGAGCAGGAGACAATGAAAACGTTGTTTTGTGTAGATGTTATTAATTTTTTGTTTAAAAAAACATGTGCTGGAGACGCAGCTTTATAGACTTACCCCCGAATACTGAAACGTGACACAAACACTAACTTGACATTGTGTTACGTCTTCTGAGGCCACCTTATCTGTCATAATTGTATGGCGTGAAAATGTAAGTAGCCGTGAAAGTTGAGTAGCGTCTCAGTATTCGAGGGTTAGTATTCAGTGACCGCGCGGCGCATTGCAAATGCATATGTGCGCGCCCGGCGCCGCCCGCACGCACGTCGGACGCACCGCGCCGAGGCGTTACTCAGTCTTCAGTGCACTAATGACTAAGGTATGAGCTGGCGACCACGACGCGGCTGTTTCGAACAGAAACTTTTGAAAACTAGTTTCCATATCAGTTTGACGATAAAATAAAATATTTACGGTTGGTATGTGTTCGACTTTGAAAACAATGAGGACATGAACTATATTTTTCCTTTTTCTTATACCTTATATATTTTTTACGACCGGCCGCCTATCTGACATCGACCTCCTCTGGGAAACTCAATGTTGTGCAAATCGTGTCAAAAACTACATTGCCAGATATTCAAACCCAACACCTCCAGTTTCACTAGTCATATTAAATATATGGAATTAGATAAATAAAATAAATATGGCATCATTATTATATATCTATTTTGACAAGATTTCATAAATATATATATATATATATATATATATGTGTAGTTCACAATAACATTTTTATAGTCTAATACCATTTTAAAACAATGTATCAAATATTATTGAAGAGCTATGTAGACAACATGATACAACATTATTAAAAATTTAATGAAGCTTGGTATCTCAGCCCAAGAGATCAATGGTCTATATTTAACCTGACTAAGACTCGCAGGAATACCTAATTATTGATACATAGCAAGTAAGATGAATCCAGAATTTGGAGGCATATAAAGGCATATCATTTTTTTTTTAATATATCACTTGGGGATAAATTTAAAATCTAAGCCAAATCTACAATATACTTGAAAAATAGTGTTGTGAAGAACTCATATTAATGTGGGATAAGTGAGGTAGAAAGACAGAAAGAATATATTTCAATGCAATTAGGGTAAAATTCTGTACCTTTGCTGATCAAATATTGCTAAATATCTAGATTCTAAAATTTTGGCTTATTTCTTATTAAAGGTATTGTATAAGACAGTACTTGTAGTTGGTAGGCAACCGGTCGTAAAATCTTAGCTAAATCATTTCTATAAGATGATTGAAAAAGTGTGTTGCACCGACCTCACATTAAGGTGGGATAAGAGCAGGTAGAAAGAAAGAGTATAAGACGCGTTGTCCCTTCCTTGGTCTAGTGGCAGCATATTTCGTATATGGACTGTGGGCCGGGACAGGTTGAATCTTACATCAGACAAAGGTTTTACAACACAATTTACCCGGTCATGACCATCCAGACAAGGGCGGACAGTGTCTGTCCGTCATAAAAACTAAAACGGAACCCTTCCTCTAACACATTGGAAGGAATGTATAAGTGTGTTGCTATGACACACACCCACATTAGAGCGAAAAGTGGAATAAGATGATACACAATGCTTGTTACTAGGTGAAGAATAAAGATAATTTATAATTAATTGGGCCATCAAAATAATTAAATGATGCAATTATTTCTAGGGCAATTTGTGAAAATAAACATTTTATCCACATATTCGCAGTTGTGAGTTGATTTATATGTGGTATTGACTACAAGCTGATAGAAACAAGCTTATATATTAAAAAAAATACTAGGCAATTAGGTTATACGAAAAATTGAGAAATGATGTAAGCAATATTACATTCGCATTGCAGACCAGATGCCAGTAAAAATGCAAGTAAACCAGGCCTCTTGTGGAAACTATAATAAACAAAATAAGCATATGAAGAAAAAGAAAAATTGCAATTTTAACTGCCATTTAACATAACAGTCATAAAATTTAATATTAAGTAATATTGATAAATAATATAATATTAAATATTGATATTAAGATTTAGTTGTAATATGTTGTCTTTTGGTGAATGCTGTGTATGCCTCTGTTTAGCGCACATATCAGAAATGTACCTACTTATATATAGAATTGATAATGTTGAAATATGTAGTGCTGTGGGTGTACCTTGAAAATAAATAAATAAAAACATAAAAATAATGTATACTTTCAAGAGCACTAAATTGTACATGCAATATATTATAGATTATGTAACAGAAACGTATGGTTATAATTGTTTGTATATAATATACTAATAATGAATTGCAAATTATGATATCCAATAAAATTTATAACTCATTAAATTATTCCACATTGATTTAAAAGTGTTTTGCCTCACTATTAATTAAGGGTGAAATAATTCTAATAAGTGAGCTGTGGCTCAACCATGAGTTTGTTACACGTATTTACGCGGGCGAGGATGTAAAATATTTGTATGGAAAACGTCAGTTCCCCGCGTAACTGCTAGAGGCATTCGGGTGTTTGTCATACAAATATTTTACGGTAAAAAAAACTCATGGTTGGCCTACTGATCACCCTTCTGTGCAACTGCAGTCATCCCCACCATAATTAATAACAATCATTATTAATTATTATTTGCATGAAATTTGGGATGGAATCTTCACAATATTAGCTTCACCAAGAGCTGGTATTGATATACATAATTGCGTACTTGACTATTTTTTATTAATTTCATATGAAATTTACGTATATAGATTATAGAACAGAAATAAATATTAAAAATATATTCAAAAATAAAAAGTTATAAGCCTTTGGAGTTTGGTGTAACCATCAAACTGCGGGAACGAGAGGTATATACATATGTGTATCAGTATAATCACGTCACCGCCTTAACAGTACGGATGTTGTAAAGGGATGGCAAGATTTCTCCAATATGACTCCAGTATTTAAAATATGAATTACTGCCTCATTTTTCAACTAATTTCGATTCAGTTTTTACAAAAGGGTTTCTTTTATGTTTTATTTGCTACTACATGTTATAAATGTGTATAAAATCAAACACAGTCAAGTACACAATCATAATTGCTTTGGTGAGAAAGGAAATGCTTTATCTTTGTCACAGCAATGCAATCAGATTTTGAACCACAAACTATGTAATAAATTATAATATGACCACAACTTTCTGTAAAATAGAGGATATATTGCAATGTTAAAACATAAAGCAAGGATAAAATATATTATTTTAAAAGGAATTTGAAATACATAAGTGTACAAAATGTAATGTGATGCCACTAATATTGACAAAAACAAACTGTGTGACAGTTTTTCATGATGTTTTTTCAAGCTAAATGGATCAATAACAACTCCACTTAAAATTTTGTTTACTTCAATAAGAATGTGATAACCAAGCAATAGTTCTTGATAACAACAACTTTGTCTGTGCCTTGGAGCATGTTTATCTTTATAATAGCCAGAGTTTGATGATTAAGAATTCATTACCAATGAAAATAAATAAAAAATAACCTTTTTTGTGGAGTACCAAATATTCCTGTGGTTTTCAGTATTTCTTTTATAAATAGACTAGTTTTGCCCGCGGCTACGTCCGCGTGAGAGTTCCCCATTACATCCCCTTAGAGGATGAATTTATGCATGAATTATACATATAAACCTTCCTTTTGAATCACTCTATCTATTAAAAAAAACGCATCAAAATCTAGTAGTTAAAGATCTATGAAGACATAGAGACATAGGGACAGACAGACAGTGAGAAGCGACTTTGTTTTATACTATGTATGATAGTGGTAAGATAACAATTAAGTCTTCGATAATTGGGTACTTGACTGTTTGATTTTATACACAAATAAAACTTAAAAGAAACCCTTCTGTAAAAACTATATCGAAATTGGTTAAGGCAGTAATTCATAGAAAGCTTATAACTTTTTTATTTTTGAGAATATATCAATATTTCTTTCTGGTAAATTTTAAATAAAATAGATAAGAAAAAAATTGACACATACCCAATTATGAGATAATATCGTTCACATGGATGTCAATAGAAACTGTATGACTATGTGTCTTAGGAGGTCAAGTCAGGTAAACTTATGCAATTCATATGTTAAAATGTTTTCTATGCTGTTTTTTAGGGTTCCAAAGCCAATAGGCAAAAATGGAACCCTTATGGTTTCATCATGTCCTTCTGTCGGTCTGATTAGTGATTAGCTCAGAGACTAGTAGTACTAGAAAACTGTAATTTTGCAATAAATTTAGAAGGAATAAATAAATGGCTTTAAGGTTTTACAAGTAAACAAGTAATAGCCGATCAAAGTGAAAGGCAAAATTTCTTACAAATTATATTTGATACAATGTAGATCAATTTGTTACTTGTGTAAAACAAGTAGTAAATTATGTTTATGCATGTTTCATTATGTCTTATAAAACTATATTTCAGTAACATTTAACCCTACTTCAGAACCCTATCCTGTGTGTGATCAGCATTTGATAAGTGTAAGTTTTTTATTTATGTACTTATTTCATTACTGAGATGAATTACAGTTAGTATTTACTTCTGTCGAATACACTTTCCTGATTCTACACTAAAACAGTGTCTCCTGCACTAAAAAATTACACAAAACATGTATATTTTATGTATGGTCCATTGCTCTACGAGTAGGAGACAGCTAAAATCATTGTTTTGCTGTGTTTTTGAGTAATATTTTGAGAAAAACTAGTGCAGAAGAAGCGGCTTAAGATTCACATTTTGTATCAGGAACTAGAAGAGACTATTATAAAAAATAAAAATAAAAATCTTTATTGATCACATAGGCATGTAAAAAAGCACTTATGACGAGTCAACACAAGTAAATTTTTAGATTAAGATTAATATAATTTACGTTATATATTTGAATTTGACAACAGGCAGGCAAGTATGGACATAATAACGATGGGATGGCTAAGATAGGGTGATAAGGGGAGATAGGAATAGAGTGTAAGGGAATGGGTTGTATGGGAATGGCATAAGGCAGGAATGGTGGCAGGGGATTGACTGGAAATACTAGAAGCAGTTGGGATTGGTGCGTGACGCCCTATCCTAGCTAACATACCAGCCTTTCTCTAGCTACCTACAGATGACAACTTGAAGAAGGAAGGCAGAAAGACACTCTGGGCTTATTTTTTTCATCATCAATTGTCACCATTTCTTTTTTGTCTTTTGTCTTTTTTTTTCATTTTTAATAATTTGATTTACACATTGTCGATGCAATTGATATTCATATTTATATGGATTCACGCATACTCAATACCACTGGAGATGTAATTACCAAAAGAGTTTATTTATTAGTCTCACAATACTCAAACAAGAAACAAGTATTTATAGTACAAACATTTATCTTGGTGTGCGGAACAGAAACTGTAGGATAAAAGCATACTAGTAAAGAAATTGCAAACTGTTCCAAAACAGTCATTGTAATAATGTTTTTCAAAAACAAAACTTAAGTGAGATGTTTACTATTTTTGAGTACATGATTGGGTACCTTTTATTTACTGTTAAACACCAATCAATCACACAAAATAGAAATATAAAGGTATCATTCCATGTTGATCCCAATTATAGATGTTAATATCTTAACAAATGTAGGTAGGTTTATTGTAATAATCAGGAAGGTGTCAGTAAGAACACTGACTTTTTTATTTGTATTAATTATTCTTGTACACATATATTTTTTATATAGATATGATGGTCCTACCATCAAGGTTGCCTGTCCATCTGGCAACCTTGATGGTGTAGGAGAGCAGCCAAGATAAATGTTCATGCGTCCCAGTTATTTACTTCGCATCTGGATATTCTAAGACTGAAAACTCTTTCCTGATATTGATGACATGCAATTCTTATCTTACTGTGGGATCAGGACTGTCTATGTGACTGTTGGGTGTAATTATTGTTGTGCCAAAAAACAAACTACACCATTCTATCGCACCCTACCTAAAATTCAATTGCATCTAAAAGGAAGGCCTTATGCCAGACATAGTATTCTTATGTGAGAAAATATGCTGAGATGGCAAAATTTACATGGTCTACATGGTGACAAACTACATGCATACTAATTTGCAACAAAAGCAAATTTAAATAAAATTACCTCCAGTTTGATGTGTCATCGCTAGAGCATACTGATCTGACGATATAACTGGTGACTGGCTGAAAAAACGTAGGCTTCACGCAAGGTGGTGACGCTCGCAAACTTGAGATTTGCGGCCATTACACACCGATACGCATTGCCATTCCGACGTAACGGAACAAATCACGCGCAAAGCAACAACTTACAACAATAATCACTACGACACACAATTTACAACAGGGTTATTTCGTCGTCAACTCCGTACTCGCAATATGGCGACAACAGAAAACAAAGAATGAGAAATGTATCCACAAAACGGACGTATCTCACCTGACTCAACTCTTGACTCGTCTGCTTGAAGTTCTTCTTGTTTAAATTTACGACAAGATAATTGATTTGAGATAAGCTAAACGTTAAAGAGTCCAGGTTCATAGTTCCATTAATACAAAAACGAAAGCTTCAAACACGTTTGAAGCTTTCTCGACTTTTGACGGATTACTACAGTAAACGTATGTTGTTTTACAGTTTTTTCGCGAAATAACAATAAGCCTAAGCCCAACATCACCAAATCTATTGTTCACTGCTTTAAAATTAACATAATTTTAGCACCCCATTCTAAATTTGTATGGTAAAAAAATATGCACACGATGACGAAGGCACACGCTCTCTCTCTACGTCTACATGATCGCAACGAAATACAGTCGTAATCAGTGTTACCACTTGTAAATCCCGACCAAACAACTAGAATTTTTAGGCCAATTTTATCACAGAATGTTATTTTTTGTTCTTTAAGGTATAACTACCTGTCCTGTCTACAATACATACCATGTCACTGGTGGTCGGCGCTATACACTTTTTCAAACATGTTGCAGGTAAGATTCGGCTTAAATTTTGACGACCACCTATTTGCCTGATGTCGACACACTTTGGATCATAGCGAATATTATTTTTTGCTGGATAATATTTACAAGTAAGTAAAACGTACGTACTGGTAAGGTAATACTTACCAAAAATGATAAAAAAAAATAACAGTTACCTATAGATACCTACATAGATTGTGTTCAAACCTCTGTTTTAAGCAAGGTTTTGTTGCATTCGTATTTACATAGAAGCAGTGATGGATTTGCAGTGTTAGCCGCCCTAGGCCAAGCACAAGCTGAGGCCCCTTCTAACATTATTTTTAACTGAATCCAGAAAAGGAGGATTTCCTAAATTTGTCTGTATTTTTTATATCATACTTGTTATACATTATTTATGTCATGTTTCTCTATCTTTCACCTCTTTGTTCTAGTGGCAGCATATATGGGCTCTGGATCAGGATGTTTAAATTCCCCATCAATTTGACGTTTCGTATGTGGCTGCCCATAATATATAGCCGCCCGGCCCTAGTCGGCCTTAAGGGAAATTCGCCAATGCCTAAAGGTGACATGACAACCCATGACACAATTTTAATTGAGGGGCAGGACTACCTATGTGACTTTTGGGTGTATTTAATTATCCATTTACAGCCTTAAACTTACCACAAGTAGATACTGAGGTCAGAAAGGTGCTACCAAAATAAAAAGTTCATAAAGATAAGCATTGTTAACGATTTTAAATAGTATTCTAAGACCATGCTACTGCTGTTTTCCTTAAATGAGGAATCCTTAGTAGGTAATGTGGATAGCATAACAGAAGCATACACCTGTATCCCGAAAGGGTACGCAGAGGTACACTAGCGAACTAAAACACCCACTGGGGTAATGTCATTTACGCCCGGGTCCAATAAACAATCTCAGTTCGAATGTGCAGATAGATTACAAAAATTAGCCAATAAGAACACAGTTTGAACATGACTCCGTCAAATTAATTCATTTGATTGGTTCATAATCGCGATCTATCTGCGCTCTAAACTGAGATCGTTTATTGAAACCAGCTGTAAATAACGGAATAATCCCGAAATATGTTTCTCCGAATTGGTCGTTGGTTTACTTTTACCTTCCTGTGTCACGCATATATGGGAAATAATTAAAAAAAAAAATATTCCTATTTTATTTTTATTAGATAATATTGATCCCGAGTCTCGATATTATGCTATAAAGTGATGGCAACTTCAAGTTTTAAAAAAGTTGCAACATTGTTGTTGTACATATTATTGCCATTCAAAAAATTATTTTTTTTTGGAATGACATTCACTTTAAGCTCAAAAATATTGACGTTTATTGAAATGGCAACATTTTTCTACTTTTCTCTCACTCTGTCTTTACTTTTAGTTAATGTGAGACCAAGACAAAAATACAAAATGTTGCCTATATTCCACAATGTGTGAAATAATTATAAAATGTATTTTATGGCCAAAAAGCAAGGGCGTTATAAGTAGGGATTCAGCACGCACCCATTCCTCTGAGGAAAAAGTCTTAGTTATAACGTTAGACTGCTCTAAGGTTATAATTGGAGACGCCACTGATAGCATTTCCCCTCTGCCGAAAGGGTACAAGAGGTACAAGATTCAAAAATCTACCACTCAAACTAAGCCAAAATCCTCATTGAGTTCGTTTGACTTAGACTTAGTCGAAGTTCGCTCTATGGATCTCAGCCTTAGTATAAGGATCTTTGGTCAAACGCCTAGCCTTAGCCGGTTTTACAATAAAAAAAAAACATTTAATTTTTTTATTGATAGGAAGCTCTATATTATTTTAGGATTTACATATTAGGTGTTATGAGGTGCTTTCGTTCGTAGATTAGATTTATTACATAATAATTCTTTATTTTTATGAAAGTTTAAATTTATATTTAGACTATCGATACAACTATCGACTGTAGTTTGTCACTATTAGTTCCTTCCCCCACAAAAACTGACATACTTTTTCCTTTTAGGGCGGTTATACACCGGGCCGAACGAAGACGAACGAATTTATGCCTGTTAAATTCACTTAATAGCGAAAGTTTGTTTTGGTGAACGCAATAGGTATAGATTCTTTCGCCTTCGTTCGGCCGGTGTGTACCCGCCATCTTAGAGTAATAGGTGCGAGGCGGGTCCTGGGGGTTCCTGCGCGTTCGTTCAATCGGCTTCGGGTTACGTCCATATCACCGGTCCCTTCGTGAAAGTTCTTTCGTCTTCGTTTGGTTGGTGTGTATCCGGCATCAGAATATGTCACTTTCATTGTCAATTCATCACACAGGGTCATTACTACCTATCGAGTATAGAATTTGATAGAATCAGCAAAACATAATGCTATCTCTTTTCTACTAATAGGTGTCAAATCAGGTAAAGAAGGATCAATATACATTTGTTTATTTCTATAGACCCGTATTCGTCAATAAGCCACGCCCCCACACCAAAGTAATAATAATATAGCAACAGAAATGGCGGTCTAGTGGCGGGCCGTGACTCATTGCGTATATTATCGATATCGATAAAATGTTTTATTCCTCTATTTTACTATATATTTTTTTACATTACATACTATCTACTATCACACCTGTACACTATAACAGTAGGCAAGACTATAATTTTCTAATTAGAAAAACTTTAGTGCGCTTAGATAACGACTTTTATAGCAGAGATTAGCAAATGATTTTTTGAGTTATTCTCATTATTGTTTTTGATGTTGATTGATGATTATTGATGTTGTTATTGATTTAATGTTGAAAAGTGGTCATTCTCTGGCTGATGCTGATAATGTTGTTAAAAATAATCATGCCAATAATATTCTAATATTTCATTTAAATAATGAACGTAACGCTGTCAATCTTAAATAAATCAAATAAAATCAAGTAATATATAATAACGTTTAAGCAAAGAGGTTGCATGAACATAGGTAATCTCATCTTAAGACTATTTTCTTTTTAGAACGTTTGAATTTAGAAACAAGTGAATGTCTTCTTATGTGATGTCAATCGTTGCAAAGATATGGAAACATCTTTTATGACTAAGGTTTTAAGTAAATGTGTTTTTTGATATATATTGTGTTATAAGTTATGTGTTTTGTTACCTATTACAATATATCTATTGAATATTCATTGAATGTTATATATTTTACGACTCTTACACAACCACGCTCTGCTACTAAGTTTTGGCTTTAGTTCAAATAAATAAACGCCTAAAATTATTCACTTTTGAACATTTATGAATTGCTTTGTAAAAACAATACAAAAATATTTATCGACAACTCATCGATTATGTTATTTAGACGCACTAAGCTTTCCGCCATCTTTAGTTGCCAGTGTGGTGCCAAGGTCACGGAGATGTAACCGATCTCTTCTCTTTTTTATATCTAAGATTCATCAGTTGTCATTTGTCAAGAAATAATGCAGAATTGTCAAAAATATTTTATTAAATGTCACGTTACGTCGGTAGAGCAAGGTTAGATTTTTTGTTAATTTTACTATTTTATCACAAATAAAAACACAATTATTTCATAGGCTCCTTTTTTAATTTTCTAGAAATGTTATGCCTAGTGTTTATTTGCTGCATATTTATCTGTTTACAGTGACCTAACCTTTGTGTTCAAAATCTTTAAGTATGTGGATTTTTTGTTATTTTGCTACATTGAATGTTATAATTATAAATACTCATTCATATTTTGCGTTAAAGACCTCCATTATACATAATTACGTGTATTTGGCGCATATGATTTATTTCTTTAGGTATCCTATAAGTTATGTAACGCATGAGGCTATTGATGTTTACATTGTGTTTATTTTATTTAGACTCTACTGTAATTTCTTATTTCTTATCGGCTCCTTGGTCTAGTGGCACCATATATGAGCTGTGAAGCGGGAAGTCCTGGGTTAAATTCCCAGGTTGGGCAAAGCGAATTTTCTAATTTAATTTGCCCGGGACTGAATCCCTCAGTGGGGGTTGACGTCACGGTCGTCAAAACTAAGCCAAATCATTTCTGCAAGATGCTTGAAAAAGTGTGTTTCGCTGACCACACATTGTTTCACACACATTGAGGTGAGATAAAGGCAGGTAGAATCAAAGACAACTCTGATTTGGAAATCATAGCCTTATAGACAAATACTAGAAGTAATGCTTTAAGGTGTTTTCTTTTTTTTTTGGCTAAAGACAGTAGTTGGTACATAATCATAATTGAATTTTAGCTCATATTACCATCTTAAATAAGCTCAAAAAGTGTGAACACTTACTTTTCAACTTTATTCAATAAACTAGCTGACCCGCGCAACTTCGTCTGCGTATGAGAGAGAGGGTTGATAGAGTGAGTCTTAGGTACCTATAATCCATTAATTCTAGAGGAGGTAATGGGATGATCTACTTCGGCCGTCAGTCACCTCGTCTCTCACCCCGTCAGTCACACCGTCTGTCACGCCGTCTGTCACCCCATCTCTTACCCCGTCTGTCACCCCGCCTGTCACCCCGTCTGTCACCCAGTCTGTCACCCGCCTGGCACCCCGTCTGCCACCCGTCTGCCACCATGTCCGTCACCCCGTCTGTCAACCGTCTGTCACCCGTCTGTCACCCAGTCAGTCACCCCGTCTGTTATCCAGTCGGTCACCCCGCCTGTCACCTCGTCTGTCACCCATCTGTCACCCCGTCTGTCACACCGTCTGTCACCCGGCTGTCACCTCGTCTGTCACCCCATCTGTCACCTCGTCTGTCACCCGTCTGTCACTCAGTCGGTCACCCAATCGGCCACCCAATCGGTCACCCAATTGGTCACCCCGGCCGTCACCCAGTTTGTCACCAGTCTGTCACCCGTCGGTTACACCGTCTGTCACCCAGTCGGTCACCCCGCCTGTCACCCGTCTGTCACCCCGTCTGTCACCACGTCGGTCACCCGTCTGTCACCCTTCTGACACCTGTTTGTCACCCCGTCTGTCACCCTGTCTGTCACCCAGTCGGTCACACCATCTGCACCCCGTCTGTCACTCCGTCAGTTACCTCGTCAGACACCTCGCCCGCCACCCCATCAGTCAGCCTGTCAGTCACCCTACCATTCATCCCCTCGGTCAACACTAAAATATTTTTTCAAATCGAACCAGTAGTTTCCGAGATATAAAATTCCCCGCTAGCAGCATTATTCATTTTTGCTCCGCTCCTATTGGTCATAGCGTGATGTTATATAGCTTCTAGCCATCCTCGATAACTGGACTATCCAACACAAAAATATTACTTCAATTCGAACCAGTAGTTCCTGAGATATCAACTTCCCCGCTTTTCAACATTCTTCATTTCTGCTCCGCTCCTATTGGTCATAGCGTGATGTTATATAGCCTATAGTTACCCTCGACAATTGGGCTATCCAACACAAAAAGAATTTTTCACATCGAACCAGTAGTTTCGGAGATATACATTTTCACGATTTTGCAACATTTTTCATTTCTGCTCCGCTCCTATTGATCATAGCGTGATGTTATATAGCCTATACCTATCCTCGACAAATGGGCTATCCAACACAAAAAGATTTTTTCAATTCGAAGCAGTAGTTCTGTCTGAGATATAAATTTTCCCGGTTTGCAAAATTTTTCATTTCTGCTCCGCTCCTATTGGTCATAGCGTGATGTTATATAGCCTATAGCCATCCTCGATAAATGGGCTATCCAACACAAACATAATTTTTCGATTCGAATCAGTAGTTTCTGAGATATCAACTTCCCCGCTTTTCAACATTTTTCACTTCTGCTCCGCTCCTATTGGTCATAGCGTGATGTTATATAGTCTATAGCCATCCTCGATAATTGGGCTATCCAACACAAAAAGAATTTTTCAAATAGAACCAGTAGTTTCTGAGATATCAATTCCGTTTTTTATTTCTCATTTCTGCTCCGCTCCCATTGGTCATAGCGTGATGTTATATAGCCTATAGCCACCCTCGATAATTGGGCTATCCAACACAAAAATAATTTTTCAAATCGAAGCAGTAGTTCCTGAGATTAGCTCGTTCAATCAAACAAACAAACAAACAAACAAACTCTTCAGCTTTATAATATTAGTATAGATAAGTAAGTTTTTAAAGTGATTACATTATAAATATCAGATTTAAGTATGTGCTATTGTCTGTCTAGCCTTATGGTTGTCTGTATATGGCATCTCTTTGATTCTTTAAAAATTCCTATTTTAGTTTGGCCTAACAATATAGGCATAACTTTTAATGGCATAATAATATGGGTATACCGATAATAATAATATTTGTAATTTTGCGCTTCAGAATATTATGCTACAAATTAAAAAGTGCTATCTAAACATTTTATGCCAAATATATTCAGTACTCTTTATTTTAAAAGTTTTTTTTACATTTTTAAATATACTGTTATAAAAAAAAAAATACATTTAAAAATATAAAAATATTTCCCTCCGATGGCGAGGCTCAGGACCCAAGCCACCGGCGGTTAGGACCCCAGAGTGAGGAACCTCCTCACAATTCGTGCCGTATCCAGTAATACTGCCTTCTGCATCTGGCTCTTGACCCAAACACCAACCGAGAGCCTCTTTAGGTGTTGGTCGAGGCTCAGTGGTATCAAACCATGGGCAGAAATAACTATCGGAACAATGATTGTTGAATCCACATCCCACATGCGAGTAACCTCATGTGCCAGGTCTAAATATTTCGACATTTTGTCTTTTTCGTTATTATATATTATTTTTCTTATGCCAAATTATTATTATGCATAATGATGATTAGGAATTTAGGTTAAGTAAAAGTAATTACGACATACAATTTTAAGTGAATTGATAGGGAATCTTTTTTTTATTTATTTTTTTAAGACACAAAACAGAATACAATCAAATTACGGAATCCATACAGATAGTGTTAGTAACTTTTAATTTAATCTCTGTATATTTTTATTTATTAGGGGGAGGCTTATGTCTAGCAGTGGACGTCCTATGGCTATTATGATGATATTTTAATCAATAGATGACTATGTCTCATAATATCTATAGGTTTTGTTTTGTTTTTGTAATATTTGAAAAATTTTAATTTTCATTAATGTTACAACTATTATTACTGTTTAAGAACAATGACTAAACAGTATTATATTGTAATAGAAAAGAAAGAGTATGAAAGTAACAGTTTTAAAATAGGTAATAACTTTAACGGCCTGTTTCAATAAACAATTCAGATAGATCGCTATTATGAACCAATCAAATCATGTCATTTGACGGAGTCATGTTCAAACTGTGTTCTTATGGGCTAATATTTGTAATCTATCTGCACATTCGAACTGAGATTGTTTATTGAAACTGGCCATAAATGGCTATGTGTATTACCAAACTTGCTAGATTTTTTTTATTGCAAGGACTGGCAGATGAGCAGGTGAGTCACCTGATAATAAGTGAAATCCATAAAAAAAATCGTTACAGAATGAAATGTGCACACAAATGTTCCAGTAGAATTCATATCATGGGTGTATTTTTCCATTATTCAAAATGTATTTATTTATACTTAGTATAGCAGCTTCTTCTCTGTAGACAGTAGTGTCTATAGCATTAAAGGGCCAGTTTGTCCTGTTTGATACCACTGTCTCACAGAAAACCAATGTAAAGTGGTAGCTTACTGTCTTGTTGCTTTTGGTGAGTGAGATTTCCGGTCTCTCATTGCCCTGCCTCCCTTTCCCAATCACTTTTCTCTTTCCTTCCATTTCCTCCTTTTAGGTTGGCGACCCACCTATGGTAGAGATCCCTTACCATCAGGTGACCAATGTGCTTGTTTGCCAGTCTCTGCTATAAAAATATATTTTTTGTTTTCTTTACAGTTTATGGCGTTAGCAAATTTTTTGCGTCGTAATCTGGTGAGCATATCCTTCCCGACGTTGACTGCAACACTCATATTCCTTGACTGGAATCACACCAGGAAGTGGAAGCAGGCAAACAAGCAGAACTAAAATGGCCATCTTTGGCATTACCACACGCTATGTATGGTTTGCAGTGCCCCTGACAGGGTTCTTCTTTGGCAAGTTCTTGGATGACCAGGAAACTCTAAGAATGACTAACTTCAGGGACAAATCCTACTTATATGGCGGAAATGTGAAGGAGGGTGACCCTCCTTCCTGGCCTTGAATATTGTGTTGAAACTTCATTGTCTAGTGATAATTACTATAAACTAGTTATTCTACTTTTCTGGTTATTTTAATATATTTAATTCAATATTGTCATCGATACAGCAAGCAAAAACATAGTATAATTACAAAAAGCTGTCTAAATAAACAGATTGATGTAGACAATTGATTTTCATTTCATTGTAATGTTTTGTATCAAACATACCACACTAATAAGGCATAAATATAATCACTAGTTGAATGAGTTTATTTTTTAGGTTTATTTTTTTAATAATTTTGAAGGTTTAAAAAAGTAACTAAAACAAGAACTATTTTCTAAACATTTATTACAAAGTTTTCTTTGCCATCATATACCAAAGTATTGCAAAAGGAGACCAAAATCCAAGTCCGAAGAATATCGAAAAGAAGACGGTCGCAAAATATCTGAAAGTAAAAGTAAAAACATTAAATATGCACTGACAAGCTATCATGGACCATCATGGTACAAGGATAGAATTATTCATGGCAGGATCCACTCTAGGCGCTGAACTATCCACATGGTCTCATTATTATAGTCATGCTCATATTATATTAGTTATTCTAATCTCATTAATTGATCTCAAAATTAACCAGAGCAATGATTTGAACTATAATTTGTAAGAAACTAAACAATTAAGATCTAATGACAACAGTGGCGAATTGTCCATGCAACACGATTCTCTTCGGCTTCCATTTGCCACCATTGTTTACTAAATAAAGAGGTATTAATCCAATGAGAAACTAGCATTGGCTTCCCTTCTATAATATGCTCACCCTTCGCCACAAAGACACAAGATGTCTGCATGAATTAAATCATGGGTTGGTATGGGTCCTAATGTGATTATATAATATGTGCCATGCCAGATTCAAGTGGTATGAAGACTGTATCTACTCTGGCTAGTTGTAAGGTAATCACAACTACGTATAGCTTAACCAGTAATAGGCTGGACCTTCCTAACTGTTTGTACATACTCGTATATATCTCAAAGCTATATTTAAGAATCTAGAGTCCCTATCTAAGTAAAGGATGCAACACTAACCGATTAGGCGGTTCAAAGGGCATATTATCAAACGGCTGAGGAGGCCCTTCATGGAGTTTATGTTTGTACGTTAACATGGGCATCTGAATTTTATTCACAATAGCCCTGGCGTTTGTGATACGCGAAATCAAAGATCGTAAGCCAAGCATTGTATAACCTGATGCTGCGCCTGCTTGTTTTCTGCCTTGTGGTTTTATACTCTGCTTTACTGATTATGCGTTTGAAAACTATGTGTCTAAATTATAATTCGAAATATTCAGTACCTATATGGCATATGGCTAAAGAGTATTTTATATTGGAAAATACGGCCAGTTACAAAATTAAATGTCAAACCACACGAATGAAATTTCGTTTGCGTGGTTCGTTAACATATGTATCTATCCCACGGGCACCGTACCTATGTTTTTCCGGGATAAAAAGGAGTGAAAGGTGTGGTATTCCCAAAGAGATTTAGTATTACTATTAATATTACTGTTGAATGTCTTTGGGTATTCCAGACCATAACACCATAAAACGATGGCATTTATAGTAAATAGTAGGTACTATACAATAGTAGGAACCTATCTAATAAAATAATATTTTACTGACGCCGCAATACTCAAGGGACTAGTTACCTATCTGAAAGTTAATCTATAATGTAATATCATCATCATCATCTGCCATAGGACGTCCACTACTGAACATAGGCCTTTAATGTAAAATAATATAGTATAATATGTGATCTATAATCATAAAATAGGTAACTACTTTATATATACTGTAATCTATAGCTATGAGTCATGATCCTCTAATGGCACGTACATACCAACCGAATGAAGGCGAAAGAGTGTTCGCAAAGGGGTCGGTGTGGACGCTACACCGAAGCCGAACGAACGAACGAAAGCGTTCTGTCCCGTTCAGTCATGCGCAGGATAACTGTTGTGTGAACGCAACAGCGAAGATTCGTGAATATTCGGAAACGTTCGATCCTCATCGTCGATGGCCCTTCGCGAGTATTATTTCGCCTTCGTTCGGTGGGTGTGTACACAGAATAATACAGATGATAGCACCACATTTCTTTAATATAGTGCCATCTATGCCAATCTATTGAAAATATTTTATTTTTATTACGTCATGTCTAACACAAGTGAAACAACTATGATCCTACTACAAAATAACTTGTTATTATTAGTGACATCTGTATCTACAGTAATAAAACTATGTTTATGTTTAACTGCAGTAGATGGCGCTGCTAGCCAATCCACTGCTTTTTAAAAGACTTCATTATTACAAGCTTTATAATTATTAGCTTGCTCTGTATGTATGTATTATAATACACATATATGCGAATCTAGGTACCTATGTAACGGAACCTTTCAACTTGATTTTCATTGGTGAACTTGAAAGGATCAACACGTGCCAAGGACCGATGACAATACAATCATTTAATAATTTTGTCCTACTATCCCGCTCAGTATCACCGGAATAACAAAAAATAATTTTAAAAAAGATTCACTGAAAATAAAGTATATAATAAGCCTGTAATTGGGTACCTACTGGTAACGCTTTTGCTAGAGACAAAAAAATATGCAAATAGGTAATAGTTAAGAAAACAAAAAACTTTTTATAAGCACAACTAAAAAGTTTTTTTAGTAAACAAGCAGGTTGAGGTGGCATATTCGAAATACCGCTTTGCTCGACCTGGGAATCGAATCCAGGACCTCTAATTCTACAGCTCACATGCCTATAGACACTCATGATAAGAATCATGGGTGCGTTTTCAACCTTAAAAACTGGAAATAGGGATTCGAAATTGTTAGGGAACTGGAAATTGAACTGGAAATCTCACTTACCTAACGAATCGTAACTGTAGACGTTGTCCAGAGTGGCTCTACTACGTAAACAGTACAGTTACAGTTAGTAAAATCATATCTTCACGATAGTCGGCAGGCTCATAATACCTTATTATAATAATAATCATTATGTTTTCGACCATAATCATTATGTAAGCAGCGATAGCTCAGTTGGGAATGGTACGAACTGCCGAGACAAGTGTCGGAGGTTCGAGATCAACCCCAAAATGGAGCATACACCTGTGACTTTTCTATGTTGTGTATTTTCATTGTGTAATATCGCTTGCTATAATGGTGAAGGAAAACATCGTGAGGAAACCTGCATACCTAAGAATTTCGAAGGTATGTGAAGTCTACCAACCCGCATTAGGTCAGCGTGGTAGACTAAGGCCTAACCCCTCTCATTAGTAGAGGAGGCCCGTGCCCAGCAGTGGGACAGTAATAATACAGGGCTATTTTCATTCATTCATGTTTTCGACCTACATACTTAAAAAAAGGAAAAGGTCCTCAATTCGTCTGTATTTTTTATGTATGTTACTCGATATCTCTGCCAAATGTTGACTGATTTTCAAGATTGTTTTTGTGTTCGATAAAGCTTATTCCAAGGGTGGTATCCATATACATTTGGGTATGATCGGATAAATTATGAAGACGGTCCGTTAAGTTTTACTTGTGTCCCTAGTACCCACCTGCAATCATACTTGAATAAATTCATAATTATATTTGACAGCCTGCGTGGCGCAGTGGGCGAGTAGCCGGCTGTGAAGCGAGAGGCCGCGGGTTCGATTCCCGCATTGAGACAAATGTTTGTGTGGCCCACAGATATTTGTTTTAAGTCTGGGTGTTGTGAGACCTAAAGTCTCTCATAGTCTCTGACACCCACGATACAGGTTATACCTAGTATGGGGTCATTACTATGTGTGCGACTGTTGGGTGTATTTATTTATTTTATTTTATATTTGAGTGGTAGAACCACGCTGTAGATAGGAACGTCTACACTACGAATGGGTCAGTTCGACCGGTTTGATATCACTGTCTCACAGGAAACCAACGTAAGAGAGTGCTGTTGAGTATCATTCGGTGAGTGAGATTTCCGGTAGCACAATTCATCCCTCCCTATCCCAATCCCTATTCCCCTACTTTTAGGTTGGCAACGAGAAAAGACAACTGGATCCCCCAGACAGGGGTTCACGTTAGGCAGGCAGCCGGTCGTAAAAACAAACCCATATCCTTTCTGCAACATACTTGAAAGTGTGTAGCGTAAACCCCATTTTAAGGTAGGATAAGGGCAGGTAGAAAGAAAAGAAATAGAATTATTATTCGTATTCGATTATAGTAAGTTCTAAATCTATTGTCAAGCGGGTGGTAGGATATTCGTATCCGACCGGATGGCGACCACCGTACACATGGTGTTAAGACCTGCCATAGTGACCCACACTCCGTATGCGGTTCGCGTTCCAGGATGAGCCACTGTACTACTGGTTCTCTCGAGGGGCTTGAGGCATGACTTGACGGTTAGTTGTAACGGGTATGGGTGTATCCCTGTACCTGCATCAGTCATCCGCCTGTCTTGTTGCAAGCCCCTCTGCTTCTTCCGTCTTCGGATTCGGAGTGTGAAGAAGCATAAATAGGCCGGCATGATTCTGGCGACCACTGATAAACCCATCGTTTTTCAGTGGTCCCTAGTTTTGTTTTGGACTGCACTACGCTTACTTACCATGCGGTGCAGTGTAGTCATTTTGCCGTGCCCGAATAAAAAAAACAGATTTTTGGAATAACCCAAATACCTATGTAATTAATTAAGGATGGTGAATATACATTGACTCGTCTATTTATTTATGAACTTACTTGTTACCTACCTTTCTATTAAAAAACAATAGAGTAATGCAGAATTCTGGAGGCCAAGCGTATTATTTACTTACGGTTAGTTATTTACAGATGGTTAGTTATTTATTTACTTACCTTCATATAATGGGGAGGATTATTTTAATAAAGCAACATGATTGCGTTTCTTTTTATTCATTTCCAAATACAATAACATCTATACAAATGTAATATCTACGACTAAATGATTCCATTATTGACACATGCAGTAAAATCAATTTATTATTATAGAAATAAATTAAAAATTTGTAAATAAAATTAATAAATAAATACTTGTAAGCTTTCATGAATGGAATCTCACAATTTCATCACATTTATCATCGGTAACTAATAGTATTTTAAAATTAAATATTTTAAAAATAATTAAACATACAATAATATACTTTATGCACACATTCCATTTCTTTTTCTCAAAAATATGAGCATCATACTAAGCATGTCGGGAATTGAAAACTAAGCTCAAAATATTTAGGCTTCATAAATAGGTATTTATTTAATACTCCTATTCTGTTATATAATAATAATAATAATAATGGTTTGTCCATGTATTCTATGGAATTTATACTAATAATGAGGAAAGCTTAGCATGATGTCACTTATTATAAACATAAAATTAATTTGGTACTTGACATTTTTTATTTTATTTTAAAGTTATAAGGTTTTGAAGTTTGTTATAACTTTCAAACTGCAGGATGGCCATAGATGTACCTGTGTCGGAAAGGGACAGCTAGTTATCCCCACTACACCCCCACACTTGCTCATTGAGGAATTTAAAAAAATAATTACTATCTCATTTTTCAACCAATTACGATGCAGGTTTTACAGAAGGGTTTCTTATTTATTTTGTTTCCTATTACAGATATAAATGTGTATGAAATAAAAAAAATATCAAGTACCAATCGAAATAAATTAAGGTCAACATAAAAAAATCACGTATCACGATATACACAATAAATAAGTTGCTGGTTTTTGTCATTAAAATCTATTCTAATCCTATAAAAATTATACCATTGCACTTTTAGATAATCTAACATATATACACATTTCAATAAATACAATTCACATTTAATGTTGTGGGTACGTACTATACAAATACCCCTGCATTTCATAACCATTGTTAGGTTGGTTTTACAATATTAGTATGAACTTTTTTTTTTTTTTACAAATTTTTGTTTTTTGCAGTTAGAATAATGCCACCTGTATTTTCGAGTTTTATATTTGGATCCCCAAATACTTTTCTGAGATCTACATCTGGTGTATGAACAGGTGATCCAATTAAGCTTATTTCAGGCGATATAATTTTTATTGGTAACGAAGTTAAGTATGTACCTCTCTCATTGGAACCTATTAAGATTATCAACCTTTTAGGTACACTTTAGATCTAGACAAAATGTACTCGAAACACAGTGCAAACGAAAGTTTTGCCATCGGCGACGAAGTCAGTGCAAGGAAGTATCTGGTCTAAAATTAAATTTCTTTCAATAAATACCGCTACTGTCTTGCCTCACACTTAAGGTATTAAATTGTCGACGATTTATATTTATTTCCAATTATTACTCCCTACATATGACAATTTGATTAGCAATAACTTCTTCTGGACTAGGCCTAACTTGATCATCAATATCAAAATACTTTGAGGTTCTTAATCCAAAGGGTATTTGATGATATTTCACAAAATATGTTTACAATACAATGCAATATTATTATTGCTGCCATTTTAAAAATAAAGATAGCAGTAATTAAAAATAGTGCTTAACCTATGGTTGACAATGGGCGGTCTTATCGCTGAAACCGATTTCTTCCAGAGATCCTTTGTATGGAAAGATTCAGAAATAGATAAATAGACAGCAGTGAACAACAAAAAAGAGAATAAAAAAAAGAGTCTAAAAATTATTATTTCAAAAAAATGAAAGAATTTCAAAGAGTTTAGTAAATTTTGGCATTGATTTAAGTGTTAGTTATTTAAGATTTAAAAGTCTTTCTTCAACTTTGTCAACAACATATTTACATTTATTTTATATTTGCAAGAAAAAATATGAAAGTGTAAACAAATGTCATTGAGAAAATAAAGAAAAGTTATTTTTTGCGTTGAAACCAATAGTTAAACTGTTCTACTCCATACTTTATTAGATAACAATTTATTGGCGACAGCCTCACCAACAAACTTATGCAATTGCAAACAAATATATGATTTTCAATAGGTACAAAAATACTAAAATAATGTGTTTCATTATAAAATGAGATTTCATTGAAAATAAATGTTAAAAACAGTACACAATTATCATTTTCGTATCAATTTATTGCTTTAATTTCAGTGCAGGGAGTATTTTTATACAGTACCCAGTTATGGTAACTATTAAGAGTATAGACCAAGGTCAGCGTGCAAAAAAATATTGAGATTATATTGCGAGACACTGTTTTTCTAAAAATAAATTTAAGATACATAATATTAGTATTAATAACACATTTGTTTATACTGTTGTGTATATGGCTTCTATTTGTTGTTATAGAAAGTAAAACATTTATTTAATATTCAGTTGGGATGTAATTTTTTTTTAAATAATATCATCATTACAGCCATAGGAATATTTTTTTTATCATAATAGGTTTTACGTTACTATTTGTGATGTGATTGTATAAACCAAACATATTCCATTCCGAAACTATTGACACTTTAACTTAAAATTCTCTTAAAATAAATTATATTTTTGGACAATTTTCACTTTGGTATTCAAAATTACTATGTCATAGCTAAATTGGTATGCATTTTTATTGTATTTCCTAAAATATATCACATGCTTTGGATATATTAATGGCACAAATAATATTTTGAGCTTAGTTTTAACAGTTTTAGTAAAATTGCTTTCGGTTTCATCTTAATGCTGATATTTAACTATATCCTTTAAAATGTATTTTACATATTATTAATACTGAAAAAAAGATCACCGATATTCTATTTGGTGATTATAATATTTTTGACTAGCAAGTACCTCACTGTTTATTAATGCCAATTAAATATAAATAGGACTATGAAACCAATTTTAAACTTACTATTGAGTGATATTATGCACTCTTCATAAAATCCGTGGTGATAAAACATTTAAGCGTAAAACATGTTAACATTGACAGCCTTCGTGGCGCAGCGGGCGAGTAGCCGGCTATGAAGCGAGAGGCCGCGGCTTCAATCCCCGCACCGAGACAAATGTTTGTATGACCTACAGATGTTTGTTTCGGGTCGGGGTGTTGTGAGACCGAAAGTCTCTCGTAGTCCCTGATACTCACGACACAAGATTCGATCTTAGTGTGAGGTAAAGACGATGTATGTGACTGTTGGGCGTTATTTATCTATTTATTATTATTTATTTATTGTTATAGAATAAATAGGCTTCCTTTAAAGGTTAATGTGGTTTCAACGGTGGTCGTATCCAAAGTTGCAACATATTATTACCTATTATAAAAGGCTATGACTTTTTGTCATAATTTCAATGTATACTTGAAAAACAACTAAAATTTATAAATTGTTTGCATAATAATGTTTTGTATTTATTTATTAAAATACAACCGATGTGTGTCCGTAATGATATTCATAAGCTATATACTAATGAGTTTAAAATTGGAGATTCAAGTCCATAAACAATAAATTACTCTATCGTGAAAATAAAAATAATATATCATAAATAAAAAAAAAGTTATGCAACTTTATTTATGTTATTGCATGAGTTTTTTGAAAAAACAAAGCGATTAGGTTTTTAATGCGACAGACATTTTTTATTATTCCTTGGTATAATTATTATACCCTAAATAAATAATTCTACTTAATTTTATGAGTATCTATTATTTACAACAATATCATTTTGATAAAAGACTAGCCTTCACACTACTGCAGTCCATTTTGAAAAAATATAACTTGAAATTAATTTGGACTAGCAGTATACGATCATTTTCCATTCGACTAAAAAAATGGCAAGTGCCATTGGCCTTCTGGTTCAAAATAAATTTAAAGGATTAGAAAATATATGTTTTGGTGAAATTGATGATCTCTGTCATTAAATTATTGTTATTTATTGTAACTTATAGTTTATTTGAGCTAAAGCTATGTATCATCGTGTTAAAGGGTATTATTCTGATATAGGTCTATTATTGTAACGTAAGCCATAGCTTTTTAATATTGTTAAACTAGGAAAGTGAGTCGTTAACAACATATACATAATAAAATATATTTGATTGTCTCTAACACTCATATTTTATAAGTAGGTAGGTATTAATTCATGACATAGCAAAGATTTTCCTTCAAAATTAAACAACAACTTTTGCTTATGTCATGACTTTTAAAGTAAAAGAGGCTTTACTTGATTACAAACACGATTGTTAAAATTTTTTGTTTAATAATTTCGCTTGTGAAAGTTTCACTTCCTCACCAAGTTCATCAAAACATCTACTTAATCTATCCATTCAAGAACGTCAAGTGAATCAATCCGTTGAGTAGTCATTCTATATGACTGGTCATGCGTAGTGGGGGTATGAGCCGAGGTGTGACGTCACGTGGGGGGGCGCCATCGAGTGCGGCGAGTAGAGGTTGCCGCCGCCGCCGCCCCAGTTACCCCAAGACGCTGATGGGAATATCGACGCTGTAACAATGGAAAACTGGACTCAGTTAATATGGTGCTTACTAGCTTTTGCTTGCTTGCGTTCGACAAAAATTCTAGAATAAAAGCCTGTGACATAAACTGGTCTACTTGTGTATTGTTGTCCCCACCTGTTAAGGCTTGATGGAAAACCCCTATTGGGTTTTGATATAACGAATCATGATAAATTTATATATTTTTTTCAATTTATCACATCCAATATCACACTAGACTGTAAAAAAATAACGATAAATGCTGTGGAATAACACACCTAAAATAATATAACACGTTCGCGTGACGATGCATAAAACTTAAAATAAACATTTAAATTAATTTAGTCAAATACAGAAATGATTTCCGAAAGTGCTTTTTTTACATAATAATATAAGCCCTGTAACTCTGTGTGGGCACGGGCCTCCTCTACCAATGAGATAATAATCTTTTTTTACATACGTATACATAAATAATCAATGATATCGAACAATCAGCGCCAATTAAGATTCTCGAACAGATTTTGAGTATAACTGAATTAATCACATGTTTAAATAAATTAAAACTTGTTAAATTAGTCTAAAAGATATCGACCTGTCCCAAGAATAAAGTAACACATGATAAAGAATCGAAATTGCTTTTTTATTTTTCTGAGCTTAAATTGACCTTTATATTTATTTAACTAGTAGTTTTTTTTAAGTTTTGACATAATAACAAATTAAATTATGACAAAGCTTAAAAAAAATATTTACTAGTTAAATATATTGGTCAATTTAAGCTCAGAAAAATAAAAAGCAATTTCGATTAATTATCATATGTAACTTTATTCTTTGGATAGGTCGATATAATTCATTCCAGAAGCCAGTTATCATTATGTTGAAGAACTTGACGGAATCGAAATGTCCCAAAAATTTTAGTAGGTTATGTTTAAGATAACATTTAAAATAAAGTCGTACAAAATGTAGCGTCAATGTACAGGAGGCATGTACACGACTATTATATCGTAAAATAAACTCCAAGTATATCGACAATGGCAATTTGAATAGTGTGTATGCATTAAGTCAAGTGGTCCGGGCCGGCGCGGCGCGGCGCGGTGGTGACATGCCGTTTGGAGCGGCGTGCAAATATTTGCAAGCGACAGTATGCCGACGCATTAGCACTAAAATACGGATTACTAGAGCCACTACTGCGGATGAAGGGTGATATTTGCATTACTGAGATGGTTTTTTAACATCGAAATGTTTAATTTTCCTTTCTGAGCGAACCTTGGTGGTTAGGGAAGTCATAAAGAAAGTGCATAGTACCGACTTATATGTGATTGTGTTTTTCATCATATTTTAATTAAGTAGCTCCTGGCAGAATATAGTCAACCGGGTTAATTTTTTTATAGCAGATGTGTTTTTTTACAGTTACTAAAATCAGTAAGAAAATCTTTTGGAGAGGTTTATGTTCAGTAGCGGACATTTTGTGGCTGATGATGATAATGAGGACTAGATATGTTTGAGACTATTGGATTTGCGTTCGATGGAATTTTTTTGACCAATTAAATAATATTATCTTAAGTGAGTTATTAATCTAAGATCTTAACACGTCATATAACTTGCATCATCTAAGAATAGAGGTAATACGAGTATATGACGTAAGCACATCACAAGTAACTATTCTTGCGAGTACTTATGTTTTGCTCTGTATATTTGTAATAATTGGAAATCATTTCAGTATCGTCAATTCGCTACAGCACACACAGCATAAAATACAAAACCAGAACATTACCTGTAGATGTCGGCATAGCTGCGTGTGGGGCCATGAAAGACGAGAGCTTAGCAGAGTGGTGATACGAGCTCATGAACAAATCACTCTGGTACTTGTATGCTGGATCGCTCGCGGCGGGCTGGGTCGCCGCCGCAAGCCCTTGGAAATCGAATTTGTACGCATATCTCTTCCCGTGGACTTTGGTCATTATATTTTTATCGTAGTAGTATCTGCGCAAAGTTTACAAAAGTTAAAATCATGAATATCTGTGTTTGTCGAGGAGATGTCGTACTATTACGATCTATTATGTTCTATTACGATATATCTTCTATTTTTTTGTTCACATATGTTATAATTTGTTATAGTTTTGTAAAAATGTAACAGTTTTTACTGTTCCGACATAACGTTACATAAGCCTTCATTCCGCATTCGCGCGAGAGCTTTTCCAACGCGCGTTAAAAAAAGTGTTGTAATGGAACATATATATGAGTTCTAGTATATATACGCTGGCGCATTTTAAACGAGGCGTTTTATTTTTGGGTGGTTTGTAAAATAAACCTTATTATAAACAAGGCAAGAATGACATACATGCCGCAAAAAACAAAACGCCGAGTTTTAAAAGCGCTGGCGTGTGAATAACTGTACTAGAACTCATACGTTCCATTTCAACGCTTTTTTAACGCGTGTTGAAAAAGCTCTCGCGCGAATGCGGCCTAAAGGAACGACAACGCCTCAACTTTTCCAGTCAACACACGTTTAAAACTATCGCCAATTATCGCACAGTGTAATCGCAGAGCAGAAACGGGTACCCGATAAATCGCAGTAGCAAACACGGGTGATCAGTTGTGTTACCTCAACGCCCTGCTCAGTTTGTCATAGTTCATGTTTGGCTTGGACTTGCGTTCCCCCCACCGCCTCGCCACCTCGTCAGGGTCGGTGAGCTTGAATTCGCCGTTGGTGCCCTCCCACGTGATGCAGCCAGCGTTGCTCGAGTCACTCAGGAGCTCAAGGAGGAACTGCCATAACTGGATCTGGCCTGAACCTGAAAGGAGATGACCTTTAGCAAGGAATTTACGTAATATATACAACACCTATTAAAGTATGAAACTACGATGCTGTCATATCGAAATAGATAAAAATAGTAGGTATTTTATTGAATAATTATTCCTGTGAATAAAACTTCTTTCGAATACCTTAACTGCACTTATCTGCGACAAATAGTCTAACTTCTCAAACCAAAAGACATTTTGTAAATTGTCTTCTATTGGTCCTGCTGCTGCCCCTAAAGCTTGTACACTAAAATATTCATTATTCAAACAGTGCTTCATGTTGGTGTTGGTTTAACTTTGTGGGTTAGAGAGAGTTTAATGGGCATTTTTTCCACAAAGATCGTAATAGGAATAGACGATTGGACGTGAACTTTAAAGTATTAAAGTATTATCTATGCCACAGATAATTGTAAAGCCATAGGTGACGAATGCCTGCATTATTTAAAAGAATAAATAGCAAAAAAATAATAAAAGAATGGAACCGACGGCAGAGTTCAGGAGTATGTTCTGAAAATCATTAAAGACATTTAGCATTTTTAAGTATTATAAAAGAAGAACCGTATAAAAAGAAGACTATCAAAGCTAGAAGAAATTTGAAACAAAAAATGCCAAACTCTCAATATTATCGTTCGAAAAGAAATATTTTTTCTGCAGAAAGTGTGAGAAAAGCTATAGTTCTGTTAAACAAAGGCTACAATATGTAAGGGATGTGTGATGGGGTGGGGTGCGATATTGCGCGGGCTTGTTGCCGCGCGCACGACTGACCCGCGCCCGGCCGCGCGGTCGGTGGCGCGGAACGCACACTATTGCCGCACAATATACTACATGGGCTGCATTAAGATCTACCAGACGCTTCCATGTATAATGTATACAGTTACAGATCATTTATAGTAATAACATTTGGTGCTGTGGTGAAAGTTTAACTGTGGTTTAGATACCTTTTATTATATGAATATTAAGCAATTATAATAATCACTGCAAGCTTATATTATGGTGAGGATAGGATAGGTCTTCATTTTAAGACTCGTAAATATAGATACGACATAAAAAATTTAAAGAAAATAATTTGGATGTGGGTGTACTAGTCACAATTTTATTCTTTACTAGCTGACCCGCGCAACTTCGTCTGCGTATGAGAGAGAGGGTTGAAAGAGTGAGTCTTAGGTACCTATAATCCAATAATTCTAAAGGAGGTAATGGGATGATCTACTTCGGCCGTCAGTCACCCCGTCTCTCACACCGTCTGTCACGCCGTCTGTCACCCCGTCTCTTACCCCGTCTGTTCCACCGTCTGTCATCCCGCCTGTCACTCCATCTGTCACCTCGTCTGTCACCCGCCTGTCACCCCGTCTGCCACCCGTCTGTCACCCGTCTGTCACCCAGTCAGTCACCCCGTCTGTTATCCAGTCGGTCTCCCCGCCTGTCACCTATCTGTCACCCCGTCTGTCACCACGTCGGTCACTCGTCTGTCACCCCGTCTGTCACCCCGTCTGTAACTACGTCGGTCACCCGTCTGTCACTACGTCGGTCACCTGTCTGTCACCCCGTCTGTCATCCGGCTGTCACCCCGTCTGTCACCCGGCTGTCACCCCATCTGTCACCCAGTCGGTCACCCAATCGGTCACCCAGTCGGTCACCCCGCCTGTCACCCGTCTGTCACCCCGTCTGTCACCCCGTCTGTCACCCCGTCAGTCACCCCGTCAGTCACCCCTTAGTCACCCTACCATTCATCCCGTCGGTCAACACTAAATTTTTTTTTCAAATCGAACCAGTAGTTTCCGAGATATAAAATTCCCCGCTTTTCAACATTCTTCATTTCTGCTCCGCTCCTATTGGTCATAGCGTGATGTTATATAGCCTATAGTCACCCTCGACAATTGGGCTATCCAACACAAAAAGAATTTTTCACATCGAACCAGTAGTTTCTGAGATATACATTTTCACGATTTTGCAACATTTTTCATTTCTGCTCCGCTCCTATTAGTCATAGCGTGATGTTATATAGCCTATAGCCATCCTCGATAAATGGGCTATCCAACAAATAAAGATTTTTTCAATTCGAAGCAGTAGTTCTGTCTGAGATATAAATTTTACCGGTTTGCAATTTTTTTCATTTCTGCTCCGCTCCTATTGGTCATAGCGTGATGTTATATAAGCTATATCCATCCTCGATAAATGGGCTATCCAACACAAAAATAATTTTTCGATTCGAACCAGTAGTTTCTGAGATATCAACTTCCCCGCTTTTCAAAATTTTTCACTTCTGCTCCGCTCCTATTGGTCATAGCGTGATGTTATATATGTTATAGCCTTTAGCCATCCTCGATAATTGGGCTATCGAACACAAAAAGAATTTTTCAAATCGAACCAGTAGTTTCTGAGATATCAATTCCATGTTTTTTATTTCTCATTTCTGCTCCGCTCCCATTGGTCATAGCGTGATGTTATATAGCCTATAGCCACCCTCGATAATTGGGCTATCCAACACAAAAATAATTTTTCAAATCGAAGCAGTAGTTCCTGAGATTAGCGCGTTCAATCAAACAAACAAACAAACTCTTCAGCTTTATAATATTAGTATAGATTAACGGAAATAGCAAATTGTTAGGGTAGACAGTGTATCTTTGCCTATATGGACTGCATGCCACTGTTTGTATTGGAAATGCTATGCTTTAAAGTATCATTCTTGATGTAGTCCACGCTGACAGGTGATCCGTCGTGTTTAGACTACGTTAACTTACAGATTGCTATTGATCTCTAAAATGCAATTGCATCATCCGGCGGTTAATTGGTTTATACAATAATTTTAATCGCCGGACGGACGGTGCAGTTCGACTTAGAGTAGGTACGCAGGCGACGCGATACGCCACAACAATGAATAGAAGGTAAGTGTTAAATAATTTTAATTCTAACTTACACAATACAGAACTTAACTGACCGACTTCCAATTTACCGATCGTGACCAAATTGAAATAAGCTCTGTCGAACACAAAAAGAATTTTGAAAATCGGTCCACATTTGGCGAAGATATCGAGTAACATACATAAAAAAAAATACCGACGAATTGAGGACCTTTTCCTTTTTTAAAGAAAAAAGAAGGATACCATCTCGCCTATAGTTAAACGGACGCCACAGATAAGCCACGTACACAGACGAGCCTGCACAAAAGTGCCCTACGCACACATGAACACTAATAACACGCTCAGTTACCGCCATTACGTGTCGATAGATCGAATGGGCAGAAAACCCTGCTTTATTTTCAATGTTCCTAGTATTCATCTTTTTTTAAGTCCTTGTATAGAACTATCGTGAGCACATAAACAAAAAAAACATTTTTATGCGTAACGTACCCTAGTAAGGGCAAGATCACACGAGTGTAACGTCCCGTGGCCGTGATTTATCCTAGGGTTGAGTTGAATGTCACAACGTTTGTACCGGGATCATTGCGCTCCATTCGGTCCGTTGTGCACCACGGCTCATCGGCTTCCCAACGCACAATTAATGCTCTGATCGCCAAAATACTGTGCCCTCGGTCTTATTGCACGGAAAGCAATTTGAAACATTGCTGACATCGGAAGGGATGGGAATATAAAAATAATTAAGTTATCTATTGAACTTTGATTTTACGTCACGATAATTGCCTAGATACTTTGATAAGATCACATGGTTTAGAAATTGTTTGTATTCGACCGTTTGATTATTCTAGGGTTGGTTATCTAAGATTACTCGTATTTAAGGTTTTATCCGAAATAATTCCCGAAACAACTACGTCGAGACTAGAAGAGATTCGTCTCCTATCATGATATAGGACGAATATAGCGATAACGTTGTTGTCCGACATAAGCACTTTTACAAAATGCCTATGACCTTATGCACTTGAACCAGCAACATTTCACACGTCGCCGTGTCACTAATTATCTAGATTACTCATAACCTTCCCCATGTAATAAAGTCAGAAGTCAGGTAAGGCCCACCGTGTGACCGTAATTATCTGGGTCGGCCACGTGCCGGCAATTGTTTCGGGTCGGAGCGTGGCGCGTGCGCACCCACCTTAAGTTAAACATTATAGCACTGATTCCGAACGTGCGTGCTATTGATTTCGATAATGGTTTGTGGGAAAATAAATTACATAATGGTAATTGCTATTATAAAATGATACGTTTCACTATGATTATTGGTTTTGTTTTCGTCTAAGTTGTTCGTTAATATTTTTCTTTCTTTTTGGCTCGCGCTTCTCTACTAAGACGATAGGACTAGGTAGTAGGCACTACGGCCCGAGCAGAAATATTTTTGACAATCGAATTCGTATCGCGCTCGCTGCGCACTGGTTAATATTTCATACAAACGTCATAGACGCGTATAGAGTCCGATTTGAATTAAATTGTCAAAAATATTCCTGATTCTGATTCCCGCTGATTTGGTTTCTATAAGATATCATCAATATTAAATCCCCTGTAGGGAAATTTTTGAACATATTGTGCATGATTCATGATGTCCATGTCGGAGGAAGTCGCTGATTGCAGCTTGGTTCGAATAGGCCGGTCTGAATTTTTTGTGGGAGGCTTATGTTCCTAAAAAAAGGCTTAAAAAACTCTGTGTTTATATCTATTTTGTCTTACTCAGGAAAACATAAAAAAATAAACATGAAAGTACATTTTCATCAATTATTATCGCAAATCATTTCCTAACGATAATAATTATGTATGATACAATGGAATGAACAACATATCGTGCGGATACATGGCGTGACGAGGTACGTGTTGTGGCTTAGTGCTGCTTATTAACATTTTGACTCGGAACTTGGGAGTCGAGGGTCGTTCACAGATATCGCTTGTCGACTTTAAAATATGCACTAGTTAATAACGGTACAATTTAAAAGCTATTTATGGGGTTGGTTATACGATATAATTCCACTTAATGTTGAATTGAAATGGATTTTGTTTATATTTAAGCCTATACTGCGTCTTCAGGTCGATCTGGAAATCTTTGGTGAGGACCATGTCAGCCGTGGACGTCCTATGGCTGATGATAATGATGATGAATCTCACTATTATTATAAATACGCAAGTTTGGTTGTATAGATGTTAATCATGCCATAACTGCTGAATGGATGTGAATCTTTGATACAGAGATAGATTATAGAATAGTCAGTGGCCTGCATTTCATATAGACAAAGAGACATTATCTAGGCTACTTATTACCACGATAAATTAATATACGGTTCCCGTGGAATCACACTAATAACTGAGTGTGTAAGTGTGTTTGTATGTTTGTTACTCTTTCACTTAAAACATGCATAGATATGATGAAACTTTACAGTTATACTTTATACATCAGATTTACACATAGGCTATTTTTTACCCTGGAAAATAAATTTCCATGCCAACGAAGTCGCAGCCACAGCTAGTGAGAAAGTAACCACAATTCAAGACCTTTCAATAATCGTAATACCAATATACGACTAGCTATTTTTTTGAGTAATGGATTTATTAAACACTGTCGTTGGCAAAATCATCAACTTTTGATGGAGGCCATATTTTTTAAATAAAGAAGATTCAAATATACAAGAGTCTAAAAAAACCCTGAATACAAAGTCTCGTGCCATAAGAAACTAAAGGGCCCCGTAGTAGATGGTATCAGGTCGCGTGCAAGGCTCTCGGTCAGCCGACGCGGCGTGGTGCGGCAAGCTGGTCACCCGCCGGCCACCGCTCACCAACTAATTTTGTTTTGTGAAAGACTTCTATGTATTACTAGACAAGCTGTTTAGAAGTAAAATTGTGGCACATAAGCGCGAGTGTTTGACGTTTGACGGCTAACGAAGAGTAGATTTTTAGAGTGAGTTGCAGTCCATTGACTGAAACTTAGTGCGCACTTTTTTTGTACTGAACAGCCGGTATAGTAGTATACATAGAAGTCTTTGACATTTGTATTGAGGCTATTTGTTTGCCATTGTCACTATTTTGGTAAACTTAGAACTGGGCGGGCAGCAAGGTCTACTTCATATTCATTTTGAAATCCTTACACAGAATTCTTGGATGTGCAGGTTTCCTTACGTAGTTTTCTATCACCGTTAAAACAAACTATTTATATACAATGAATACACCCTTAACTAAGAAAAAAAATCAGACGCTCCTGAAGCTGGTTTTGAAATTGGGACCATCTTTAAAAGGCAATAGGTACCTACTAATATCAGCTCAGCCAGCTTTAAACTAAAGTAATATATTAAAAATGAACATACCCGAATTCGCTAGTCGACTGCTGGTGGGCCCAAACATCTGATATGGATCTGAAACAAAATAGTAATTAGTTTATTATGCTGTTTAACTCAGCTGTTTTAGTTAACATCAGCTGAACGGAAATATGGTCAAACAGTTTTCATACGTTGAGTTGAAATTACGTGCAAAATATATATTTTTGCTCATGTCATCATTTGTGTGGTAGAGCCATGCCATGCCATGCTGTAGACATGTCTCGACTACAGGAATGTCGTTTCCACTCATTTGATACTGAACTGTTTCACAAAAAACTGACGAAAAGTTACCACTTTTACATCCGCTACCGCTGGCTGCTGCATTTCGGTTGGTTAGTGATATTTCCGGGAGTATAATGCCACTCCACCATTCCTGATCTCAAAAATGTGGATAAACCAGCTTTTTACTTAAAAACAAACTGCCTTGGTGGCCGGTTGTATTTCGGTGCCACCACCGTCCTGAGGTCTGGGGTTCGATCCCCGGGTCGGGCAAATTGATATTGGATTTTTCGATATCAGCCCGGAGTCTGGAATTTGTGCCCGAGGGAAAGCCTATCACTATATCGGGCAGAATTTCTAGATTTCAGGCTGATACAGAATAGAAAATCCTAATATAATTTGGCAGGACACAGGGATCGAACCAGAGACCTCAGGACGGTAGTTGTACCGCGCATACTACGCCACCAAGGCAGTCAATAAAATCAAATAAACTAGAACTAACATTGCATCCTGATTTTAACATTGCATGCTACTCATTGAAATAAAACTATTTTTATGGATTCTATCACGATTTGGTTCTAATTTTTATTTTTAGAAATTTAAAATGAAGGTAGATTTTGTAATACTAACATTCTTGGACAAATGACATCTCAGTCCAACCCGTGACCACGAAGACTGCAAAGCCTTCGAAACGTCGGGAATAAAAATTAAAACCAAATCGTGATAGAATTCGTAAAAATAGTTTTATTTCAACTAACATTGCAATCAGTCTTAAGTGACTAGTATTCATTAATTTTCTCTTGGACTATCCTTCACGGGCGGGCGGAAATTACTTGCATATTCCATTAAATATGACCGGTTTCTATAAACGATCCAATGTACAGTCCAAATCGCCCTCAAAAATTGGCTAATAAAAACAAGGATTGTATACGTCTTCTAAAATATTTTAATGGGTCACATTTTATATTGATAAGCAAATTCGGATTGAAATCTTAATTTAACTTTTTGTTTACTAAGGGCGACTTACATTACTAACATTAACCTACACAGTTAGGCCTAACCTCAAGTTAAATTGAAAAAATATATATGAATGACTCGAGAACTTTTCTGCCCCATCGGCTATCAGTTCTACGAGCTATATGCCCTGCCCACTGCCATTTCAACTTGCTAATCCTCTGGGCTATGTCGGTGACTTTCGTTCTTTTACGGATCTCCTCATCTCCAAGTACCGGCAAGCGCAGCGTAGGACGTCCACCTACAAGGTGGACCGACGACCTGATAAAGGTCGCAGGAAGTCGCTGGATGCAGGCCGCTTCCAACAGGTCGATCTGGAAATCTTTGGGGGAGGCCTATGTTCAGCAGTGGACGTCCTATGGCTGATGATGATGATGATGATGATATGAATGACATGTAACGTACAACATGTAATTACAGAAAATATATTAATGACATTTAATTTTTCAATTTAACTTGACGTTAGGGCTAACTGTAGGTTAGTAATAGTGGTACAAGTCGCCCTAAACTAACTATATTGACAGTTATTCATATAAACTGAAGATTGGTAGCGTTGTTCAACCTTAATACCGGCTGTATTGGTAGGATAGTGTCTATTATAACTTTAAAAATAAGAGATTTAAATAATTAAATACACTCAACAGTCACACACCTAGTCCTCACCCCACACTAGGTATAACCTGTATCGTGGGTGTCAGAGGCTTTGAGGGACTTTCGGTCTCACAACACCCAGACTTGAACGAAATATCTGTGGGCTACACAAACATTTGTCTCAATGTGGGAATCGAACCAGCGGCCTTTCGCTACCGGCCGGCTACTCGCCCGCTGCGCCACGGAGGCTGTCGATTAACTATAAGAATATATATTATGCGCAATAAATAAGTTTGATTAGATCGTCATTAATTATCCATCCATCATCGTATGGTGTGGTTAGACAATATATGTAAACTAAGGACATTACGTCGCTCGATTGTTCCCGAGACCACAAGCAAATGGTTGCTTCAATCAGGAATCCAATCCAGGATCAATTAAGGTAGTGTTGCCTACTGTTACATGTGTTTACTACCTGTGTAAACATGTACATGCCTATGTAACGTTACTACAGTAATAATAAATCTCATTCGTATATTTAAATCGAGATTTAACATAAATCTAGAATATATAAGTGCTGCAAGTCATCCTGCTGACTGTACTGTGCAAAGAGCGGTCGCGGCTTCAATTCCCGCACATACCTAAGTTAAATGTTTGTGTTCGCACATAAGCCAAATCGCCGGATATTTTTTGTGTCCAATTTCGGTGCTGCAAGACATTATGCCCCTTACTTATAAAAATATTTAAGCGCTGCTTATCTTTAACCATAGGTAGGAAAAAAGTGACAGGCTATTCTTAGCGAAAAGATAAGCGAAAATATGTTTATAAGTAAGGCCCTATAAGTTTAAATGTCAGTAATGGGGTCGGAACTAAACTAAGAAAATCGACTGCCTGAGTTTCCTTAAAATATTTGGCATTGCATTTCTGCATCGCGCGTGTCAACAGTAGACATTGTGGGTCCGTCGCGTTGTAGATCAGGGTGCGGGCGTCGTAAAAGATAACCGTTGCCATGGCGACGCAGGCAACAACACGGCCGACCGAAAAAAGCCAGATATGCTGCATAGATTGCATCACAATAGGAGGTAATGAGGCCTGCGCGTTCCCCCCACCGACCTATTTGCATAGATACGTGAGCACTCACCTGTCGGCATCCACTGGGTTGTATCGGTAGAGTTGGGGTCGCGGATACTGACCGACCAAGATTAGATTGACTGAATGCGAACCAACTATAAACACATTGTTTGTCAGTGGTTGCTGGTTTTTTACTGCACTACGCTTACCATCAGGTGCAGTGTAGTCACTTGCCTTGCTCGCATAAAAAAATAAAATAAACCTATACTAAAAAAATCATAATGCTGTCATTATGAAAGAATAATTGGGCTTGTGGTAAACATACGCCGGAATGGTCAAACTCTAGTCAACTTTAACGGCTTCTTACATTGATTTTCGCAATACAATTTTGACAGATAAGGCTGCCTTAAACCACATAAGGCAACCTTAAGGGCGACTTGCACCACTACTAATAACCAACGGTTAGTCCTAACCTCAAGTTAAATTGAATTAAAAATATGTGAAGGACATGTAATTCATTACATATAATGTACTACATGTAATTACAGATAATATATGGTAACATTATATTAATTACATGTAACGAATTATATGTCCTTCATATATTTCTATTTCAATTTAACTTGAGGTTAGGACTAACCGTAGGTTAGTAATAGTGGTGCAAGTCGCCCTTAGTGTGTGAACATTCGGCGGATAATCTTATACTACGTATGAGCAATATTTTCAGAATCTTGGTGAAAGGTATTAGCTTAGTCGCATGTCATTAATCTAAGAGCTTAGCTTTTATGATTAGCAGGCCTATTTCTCGTCAGCGTCGTTGAGATCTGGTCCATGGCAAATCGTTTTAGGAAAACGCTTTGAGATTAGAAACTAGTATCTTTTGGTTCACAGTTCTTATCTCTTGCCACTAGACCATGGGGGCGAAGGTACTATGTGCATGCACTCGAATGGTTTTGCGTTCTTCAACCGTTGACAAAGTTATACCGACAGAAAGTTTTAAAGCCTGCTTGAATGGTGGGCTTTGTATTCGTACAGAGGATGTTTCATAATGTTGGTATTAATAAAAACTACACTTAAAGAGCGAGTGGCTAGCAATCTAGCAGTAAAGTTTAAAATTTCGTAAGGTTCATAGATTTTCAGTATGGAAACTTGAATTTGTGACGAACATATTTTTTTCTGGCTCATTGGGTCAGCTGCGGTACATTTGCAAATCTCCTCTAGGGAAATTAATTATTTGTAGCATACATAAAGTCATTCCTAAAGTAATTGCGACGATTTAAAAGTCACCTTTCAATTTTAAAATTCCCATGCTAAATAATTTATTGAAAAAGTTAATTCCAATTTTTATTTTTTAACTTTATCATTACGCTTTACATCGTTATCCCTGTATCTGGAATTGTTATTAGTACCAACTTTTTAGAACACCCGGTATATACTTTAATATCTGTAACAAACCATCGAACTATCGCGCAATCAATGCAATAGGAAATGTGTGGCCTCAATCCAGGCGTTATCCTGTCTAAGCGTTTCCAGGATGTCATTACCGTTTTATATATGAAAACGGATGGATACAAGCAGGATGGAGCGAAGGATGTCGTCGGATTGACTTTGTAGTTAAAAATAAACTGATGTTTGCTGAGATTAATGTATTTTATAGTGAGTTGTACATAGTACATAGTAAGTTGGTAGAACGTTACGGTTAGTGTTTATCAATTTTTCTAACCATTGGCATTGCCAGTGTGCAACTCTGTAACTTTTCGTAAAAAAAAAACGAAGTATAAATTGTGCATCTTTGTTTCTGTCTTTCTGTCTAATAGTCATATAAAACATTCAATAAAGTTGTGATCATCATCAAGCAACAATAATTTATAAATTATATTCTTATATTCATTTTCATAAAATAAGTTGATGAAGTAAAAAGCAGCGATAGCTCAGTTGGGTGTGGTACGGACTGCCGAAACGAGTGTCGGAGGTTCGAAACCAACCCCAAAATGGAGCATACACCTCTGACTTTTCTATGTTAAGTGTGTTTTCATTGTGAAATATCGCTTGCTATAACGGTGAAGGAAAACATCGTGAGGAAACCTGCATACCCGAGAATTTTTCCACAAGCAATTCAAAAGTATGTGAAGTCTACCAACCCGCATTGGGCCAGCGTAGTAGACTAAGGCCTAACTAACTCCTCTCATCAGTAGAGGAGGACCGTGCCCAGCAGTGGGACAGTATTATTACAGGGCTAATATCATTATTTATTATTAAGTTGATGTTACCATGCTGTGAAGTGCACATTTAGCTGAGTTCTTGATAAATGATAACTAATAATATTAACTAGTAGTTAATTATGAACTAGTAATAAATAATAGACGCGTATAGTATAACGTAAAGCTGCAATTTTTCTAAATGATTTGTTAGTGATGGCTGGCTAATATATTGAAGGGTTGGTTGGCCTGTTTTTAAATGATCTCAATTATAATCTGCAAATAGAATATAATAAAAAATAAAATACGAATAAAAAGTTTACGTAATACGCCGCCGAAATACTTTAGGGCGACTAGCAACTCTATTTCTAATCTAGAGTTAGACCTAAACTGGATTTATATAAATATAAGACTCAGCTGTATAATGTAGCTACATTATACAGCTGAGTCTTTTATTTAAATCAAGATGTATCTAAGTGCTACAAGTCGCCCAAAGTCTTAAACTTATGAGTTAGTTCGGATATCGATCTGCACAATTTTATTGGATTGAGACCTTTTTTTAATCCTGAATTCTGCCCGTGAATCCAATAGGTATTGACGTCCTATCAATTTAATGAATCCCCTATCCACGACAATACCCTGTACATAACAGCTTTACAAAACTTGTAAAAATCTTTACATCGATTTGTCAATTTTCCTCGCACTCCACCAACCAATTTCTATATAGAGAGCATTTATGAATCGTCAAGGGGAAGAGAATTCGTCACAATGTGCCCGATTAATAGCCCGCGCGATAATTCGAGTGTCATTAAGTATTATAACTTTATAATATTAACAAAGGCGAGAAATAAAATTAGGGGCGGCGCCATTGTTTCAATACGAACCGCGCATGGGAATTATGAGTGTGATTTGCATACCCACTATTGGACCCATAAAATTATTATGAGGGTCGCATTTGTTTTAAATTCAACCGGTAGCTACGTGGTTTTCATATCCAATTGTCACACAAAGACAAAGTAAGATATTTTAATATTAAAATTAAGCAGATAATTGAATACGCGTTCAAATTCAAATTCAAATATTTTATATCATTTTCACATGTCAGTTACGAGTGTATATTGAAAAAATAATGATGACGTCGGCATTTCGTGGCTATCCCTGAGAAGAAAGAAGTTCGATAGTTTATGCCCGATAAAGAACTTCGAGTTGCACCGTCTGCTGCATATTGAAAAAAAAAATGAAAAAAAATGAAAAAAAATTTATTTCAGCAAAAATACAAAAGATGGTAAAACAAATTAAAATAATACAATTAGAATTGCATGTTTTGCTGGCAACCGTATCATGACAATGATTTCCATTAATTTCCTCACTAGGCAAGCCTGTATCGAGGAAATTTATATACGAACATATTATACTTGTTTAATGCTACCGTGTCCATCTATGCGAGAAAATTATTAAGTTTTAAGGTCCACTTGCAAATCCGCGATAAATCTCTATTTATCCCGAATTTTTATTTAAGGAAATGAGTGAGCTGTAGGATAAATCGAGCTTAGATTTAACTTTAGATGAGTAATAGCACTGCAAATTGCCCTTAGTTTAATTATAATTTTTGAAGTCAGTGTTTAAGTTTTTGTTAAACTTTAAATTATTATGGAGTTGTGTAACGACTATATGTAAACTCCAACAAAATAACCCAATGGCGACGTAAATGCTGTCCACTTTTTTTTGGACTTCGTACCTCTTCATCATATCCTCGTGCTCTATCATATCTATAGGCACAAACTCCAGACTTCGGGTTGATATTGAAAAAATCCAATATAACTGCCCGACCCGGGGGTCGAACCCGAGATCTCAGAACGGTAGTCGTACCAAAATACAACTACGCCACCGAGGCAGTTTAACGATGTTAAAATATCAAGTTGATGCTTCGTTCCCATAGTATATTTATTACCGTCACATATCCTATCGGAATTGCTAATTTCCGAACTGTATCGAGGTTCAAACGATTTCGCTGGGAAACAAGTTTATGCATGTACATACACCGGCACTCCATAATTAAGACAGATATGATTTAAGGGCAATACACAGATTTTTTATACATTTTCGGGACTATTTTATATGTGACACTTTTAGTATGTGTCTTACCGCCGAATGTTCATAGAATGATAAGGTCGCCTTATGTCGTTTAAGGCCGCTTTATCTGTCAAAATTATATGGCGAAAATCAATGTAAGAAGCCGTTAAAGTTGAGCAGCGTTTGACCATTCGGGCGTTAGGCAGGAAAAAAGATATTGATGTATCAAGTATAATACTTGAGTCTGGTCAAGCTGACCGGGGATTCTCGGTATCTGTTCTATAAAACGTTATCGGATGAACGATATCGGATCGAGTTACCGAGAGACCGACCGTTACTCCACCGCACTGACTAATATAGATGCACGTGGATCAAATAAATGACAAACACCGAAGAGTGGGCTGTCAAACGGTTTACAGCATAGCATTCTCTGAAAAGAAACTTATAGCACCGATATCGGTTGGACACATGAGCCACATAGAATGACAAAACGTCCGAAACGAAGCAACGCCGGATTTCGTTTTACAAATTAAGCCCCCTGGTTCCAAGTCTGAGGTTAGGCAATGCGTTAATTGCGTACGTTTCACCTATTTATCTACACTTAGTAGTTTCCCGACCTCAGATTCGAAGTTAAGACCCAGGTCAAACTGCCACCATGTGCTCCAGACCAAAAACACGACGGAGCTGATATTATTTTCAAAAGTAGGAGTGGTGTGAATGAGGTAGGTGCAATTCAATTGTTTGACGCCGCTAAGGACTGTAAAAACACCATTTATATAGTTGTTTTTATTTTAAATGATATAGAGTCGCGCCTGTATCCCTGAAGAGGTAGGTAGAGACGAATTAAAGAACTATAACATACACATTCCGCCGAGCTCATCTCCGTCCCAGATGTGATAGGGGCAAGCCTTTCGCCACACTGCACCGGTCACAAATTCCAAACTCGGGGCCGATATTGAATAGGAAAATCCAATATTATTTAGCCTGACCCAGGGATCGAAGCCGAGACCTCAGGACGTTAGTGGTACAGCGCAAGCAATACATCGAGGCAGTTCATTTCTTTATGACATTATTACATCGATATAATAATATACCTAGATGCACAGTTGACGCTCAGAAAGTGGGACAGCCAACGAGTGCTTAAAATGTAAGTAAGCACTTGTTGGCTGACAGTCGGGCGCCGACCGTTCGTCTGTGAAGATGCCTAAATGCTCTGTGAAAGAGTGCAAAAATAACACTCTTACAAAGCGCAAAACACATGGGATTTCATATTTTAAGTAAGTATAATTCCCTTACTTGGTTCTTAAAACCTTAATCATGTTAAATTAAGTATTAAACGTGTAGAAATAATTAATTTAACAAATTCAGTTAATAAAATATTTTGTCCCTTTTGAAATCATGATTTGGAACAATGAAATATATGGAGTCGTTTTTTTTTTGTAAATATATTATATTTATTTTAAATTTATGATTTTTTTTTATTAATTTTATTTATTAATTACAGATTTCCATGAAATGAAATAGTAAGAGATAAATGGCGTAAAATTATTTCCGAAGAAAGGAGAGAAGAAAATTTTAAACCCAGTTACTCAAGTGTGGTTTGTTCAGACCATTTTGCCGATTCCGCTGGATATTATACAGAAAAAGGGATTAGGAAAATAAAAAAAAATGCTGTACCAAAAATAAAGGTGATAAATTGTCATCAGCTACATTGTCCTTAACTAATGTTTACTATTTAATTTAACAATATGTATGCTGTTGGTGTACCTATAAATAAATAAATAAATAAATATTGCCACATTTATTGACTTTATTTTAGATTGTCGTAACTACAAGTTTAAATGAGGCAGGGTGCAGTACAAATGTAATAGTTGAAAAATATTTGATACAGAATTCATCAATAGCAAGCATATACTAGGTACATACTGCCATGTAAAATGACTATTTAATAATTTGCGGCTAATTCTAATAAATGTTTTCAATCAAAGTGTGCAGATCATAAAAAATTGCCAACATGAACAAAGTTGAACAATCCGCTGTCAAATAATAATTTTAATGGTTCATTCTCGCGATTTTTCATTTTTTAATTTTTCATTTTTATCTTGGATTCTCGGATTGAGATCATTTATTGGAACCGGTCGTTAGGCATAATTACTACAACAGTAATTGTGGCGTCATCATTTATTGGAAACATATTCATTTCCAGGAACCAGCAATTGAACCAATAAATAATGAAGGGTCACCAATACCATCAGAATTTTCATCAATCTTTAACACACCTAAGACGTTATTTTTGAAAGATAATTTGAAAGAACGCAACCAAAAATTTAAACTTAAATCTAATTTAGTGCGAAACTTAAAAAGGCAGAACAAAAGATTAAGAAAACGAAATGATAGTCTAAAAGAAATTATTAAGAATCTAAAGAGCAAAGGACGATCTTAGTGTGGGGCCAGGACTATGTATGTGACTGTTGGGTGTTATTTATTTATTTATGAATCACGCTAAGGCAAAACAGTGCTTATTTCATATTCATAACTCATAAGCCTTGTTATCTTCTAAACATTTATACTCTATCTATCTCTTAATGTAAGTAAAATTATTATACAGATATCGCCATTCTCATCTACATTGTACGCCACGTGGTCAAAATTTCTCACAGATAAATACAAGAACTATTCGACTCCATTCAATCTTTGTCCAAGTGACTAGAATGTTTCTTTTAATAATGTCAAATTATTGTCAAATTCAAAAACGATTAGAAATTCAAAAATTTCGAATATAGGAACGTTTGAACATTCAATTTAAAAAGCTACTTTATGCCGCGTCTATAAGGTCATATTTGTGTTAATATAATTAAATTTGTGATGTTTATTTGTTTTGTCTGTCGAGGACACTGTTTACAATGATATTTGTATGGAACTGTGCATCTAGGTATATTATTATATCGATGCATTATTATTATATTACATTACATTATGGATGCCAATAAAATCGTTACTATATAATTGCAACTTTTTTGAACTTTCATATTACTTATTTCGAACTGCCTCGGTGGCGTGGTGGTATTTCGGTACGACTACGGTTTTGAGGTCTCGGGTTCGATCCCGGGTCGGGCAAAGTGATATTGGATTTTTCCATATCAGCTCGGAGTCTGGAATTTGTGCCCGATATGGCGATAGGTTCGCCCCCTATCACATCTGGGACGGAACTAAGCTCGGCGAAATGTGGGTGTTCTAGTTCGCTAGTGCGCCTCTGCCTACCCCTTCGGGTATACAGGCGTGAGCTTATGTTATGTTGTGTTTATTTCGAAACAATCATTTTTCAACAAAGGGGTGTGTATTGATGAATCTTAATGCTTAATGGCGAATCGTTTGAATGTAACAGATACAAGAATGAGCGACAAATCGGACGTGAAGCCCATCGGGGGCTGTCAAATAGCTAGTTACTGTGACTGATGTAGTCGGCGCGTTGCAAGTCATCGCTGCGTGGGCCTTCGATTGACTTGCGACGAATGCGTTTGTGTTTGGTAACGAAATTCCATATTAAAATACTTTTTATACACATACTTCACGTCGATACACGAGACACGAAGTGCCTTACTTATAAAAACAGTTTAGCTGAGCAAATGACTAAGTATAGCCTGTCACTTTTTTCCTTGTGTCACATTATTTGAAAATAAAAGAGACAGACTATTTGCTTTACCATTTGCTCTGTTAAGCTGTTTTTATAAGTAAGGCCCGAAGAAATTAAAACATTACCATTCAATAATCAGTACCTATTTTTCAATGCATCATAGAAAATAGGTACTGTAGCTAATATCAGCCCATAGCGTTATAAGGCACAAATTACAATTTCAAATAGTGGTGAAATACTTTAACTTGGGTGTTACTATTTCTTTGGTCTATGTCTCAGCAGGCTGCTATGAGACCAATAAAGGGATTATATTATTTGTTACAGAATCAAAAATCTGTTCGAATAATACAAAGCTTAGTAAAACTTAAGTCTTATTAATAATAACTTAGTGGATCATATAAATGTTCGATAGTGGCCGATTTCGATTAGCTGTTTCAAGTTTCAAGTTCTTTTTTATAGACTTAAAATACGTTTTAACTAATATAGGTTTATACCTTCGATAAGGGGTTAATTATGAATAAGACTCTAATTTTTTATCTTACTGTCTGACACTGACAAAATTACTAGCCAGCGGTGGAAATATTTTTGTTAAATAAGATTAAGAGAATAATGGAATAAGTAATCCACCCTTATATCTTGTTGGTCACTAACATCATTATAGCTTTTAAACTGGTACGTCAGCTGTATGCCCTGTGAATAACGATTCTGTATTTAACAGTACAATAAAGTGCGGAAGTTTCCCATAAACTTTCAAAAGCTCTATTAAATTGTATTTTTTCCTGGTAACTTAATTGGATTGTAATTTTTACTGGTAACTATTGAAATACTTTGTGACTGAGTGATAAGAAGAGCATATTGCGAAAAAAAAACATACAAAGGATTATTGTAATTCCGACAGAGATCCATGATCTGCACAATAAGGATTGTCACAAGTCACTCACTAAAATACTTGGCTTGAATCGAAAAATATTCACAACAGCAGTTAAATCGAGGGTAACTAAATAGCCGTTCGTTGGGGGCGAGCCGCGATATAATCGAGATGATTATGATTAATGACCCGCCGCGTCCGGGGGAGCCCTTTCTGATGCAGACTAAGCTACGCGCAACCTTTGTAGACTGCGCAGACTTGAACTGTCGCGCAGAGGTCAGAATCATGTTCCATAGAGTAAAAATTGTATAGTGGAATAGCAACCACTATTATATTACCTCAATGTTCAAAGTCTTATAATAGGGGTTCTGGCGGGCTGTGATCCAGTATCACCCTATTTCAAATCCTGCGATTGTCCAGTGACACTGTCTTTCGCCAATCGTCATAACTGCATTTTAATATATCGTATTACATTATAGAGGTATATCTCGCACTGGCCTCCTTGGTCTCGTGGCAGCATATATGAGCTGTGGATCGGGAGGTCTTGGGTTCGATTCCCGGGTCGGCCTAAGCGAATTTTCTAATTTAAATTTCTCGGGACTGTATCCCTCAGAGAGGGTTGGCGTCAGGCAGGCAGCCGGTCGTAAAAACTAAGCCAAATAAATTCTGCAATATATTTGAAAAAGTGTGTTGCGCCGACCCTACATTGAGGTGGGATAAGGGCAGGTAGAAAGAAAGTTAAAAAGTGGTGCATTATATAATCACATTGCCGTGCCATATAAACAGGTTGTCAAAGCATTGGAGTTAACAATGTTTTTTTTCTATTTACTTTTAACTTGACTTCATCTACATATATTGCGATAACAGTGACGATTGCCTGAGTAATATTGATACAAGATTGTTCCATAAGGGCTTCATTATGTACAATCATTGTCTGATACATAATAGATTTTCTGGCTAAGACTCCAAATGGCTTTTTTTATCAAAGTATTTTAGACTACGGCGTAGCTTTGTAGCGCTACGCCTGCTACTTTAGTTAGCATTGTAGCAGGCTAAGCGTAGCGGCGCAAAACTGCGTAAAGACGCGACGTGTAGCTATTATTTAAGCTACTGTAGAGGCGACGATATGTGAACTTATTGAAGGGGTAACAGAAAATGCTATAAAGGATAATAACGATTTTGTTCTCTATTAGCAAAGTATGTAGTAAATATTTGTCTATTACGGTTACGTGATTATTACTATAATTATATTGGTTCATTGTGCATGACTTGCTCTGTGCTTGTGAGGTTGCTTACAAGTAATCTTGATTAATCATTATTACAGGTCAACTATGCTTCGTATAATGACAGGCACATACTTTTAACGCTTTTATACAAAAATATCACTCAGGACAGTAGTAAATATCACTCAGACTCAATATCAGATTCAGGACGTAATCTATTTAGATGTATGTAATATTACCAAGTATAAAATATTCAGTCAACAGAAATAATGTTAATGAAATAATGTTTAAATAATGTTCATTGTTCCATTAACAGGAGATTGCGAAGATCATTTTTTGTGTAGGTGGTTTTGTGTTTTGTTTCGAGAAAAACACGTTCAGCGGACGGACCTTAAGAGTAAAATGTAGTTAATGTTAATTACGTCATGTCAATATAATAGCAATGCATTGGCAGTTTATCGTTACTTAGTTTTCATTGCTAAGATTTTATTGCTTGTATATATCTCGTACAACTTTGTTAATTCTAGAACACAAGTTTTGGGTTATAATTATGTTAAAAAACCTTGTTTGTAGCAATTTGTTCCTATATTTGATTGTAACCTGTTTTTTGTTTTAAATATATAAATGAATGTGTATTTATTATTAGGGCGCGTTGTTTGACGTGTAAAATGGAGTTAAGTGTTCTGTTGATGTTATTGCTGGATGCAGGCCGCTTCCAACAGGTCATGGAAAACTTTGGGAGAGGTCTGTTCAGCAGGGGACTGCCTATGGCTGATAACGACGTAGACACAAAATAACTAATAATGTAAACATTTTAGGTGATCGTTATTATTTGATGCACTTATGATACGTCAACTAACAATGTGCTTCGTTATTCATAGTGCGGGTGGTGTTGCTGTAACTGTCGTCCGCCAAGCGAGTGGCTTGCCAGTTGCTCGTCTCGTTATTAATTCAATCTATAATATAAAAATGAATCGCTGAATGTGCTGCTAAGCGCAAATCTTGAGAGCAGCTGAACCGATATCGATTTTTTTTTAAATATTCCTTGTAGTACGAGGAATATTTTATTGGTTCTTACGATGGTTCTTACGGAGAGATAAATTTAAAAAATTGCCTGAAAACGTCTAAAAACAACATTTTTCTGTATTCCCATACAATCGATTCATAATAATACTGAAAAGTAAATTTGAACTTTAATACCATACCATAACCTTTAAGTGTTAGTGGAGAGGTTCCGGGAAGGCAAAACAATCGAGTGACGTTAGTATCGTATACCTCTAAATATTGATATATTATATGTCAATATTTGTCATACGCAGACGAAGTTGAGCGGGTCAGCTAGTTGCAAATAAAAATCCACTTACAAGTGTACAGTGTATGAACCATTTAATACAATAGCGGAATCCATATTGGCGAGCATTTCGCAATATCCCCTCCAAAAAGCCGCTATTCACCTGAACAGTAACAAATTAGGTTACATCTCGCAGCCAAATAGAATTGACGAAACCGATTACGTTTTCCATTTGCTATCAAAATTGGTGGGACGAACGGTCGGCGCGCGCTTCTGTTCTGCTTTATTGCACGCTCTGATATGATTGTTTTTGTTGTGATTTATTGTATTGTCTCATCATTACCCCGGGAGATCGGCACCGTAATCATTGTTTGTTTTTCGAGATTGTTTATCGTTTATTTTTCTGTGATTAACATTGCTTTTGTGACTTGTATTGTTTTACGTGAAGAGAGAACAGCGAACTAGGTTTTGAATTAAATTAGCGCTTTTGTCTTTTTATCCTTGTATTATTATTTTACATAAATTTTAACAGGTCGATCTGGAAATCTTTGGGGGAGGCCTATGTTCAGCAGTGGACGTCCTATGGCTAATAATGATGATGATGATTATTATTATTTTGATTAGAAGCAGTCTATATACAGTGTGTATAATTCGACTTTCTTATTGCGTCCAAACAAAAAACGCTAGAAATCCACATAACATGAGATGTGTAAAATAAATATTACATCAAAAATAATCCAAAAAACACGAAGCTTAAATTGACTGGATCCGAAAAGGGTTCGAGACGGCATAACATGTCAGAAAAACTCGTGTCGTGGTTCTGCGAGTAGTTCAATAAATTTCATATAGTGCGCATTATGTTTGCACGGAGTATTGTTGACGCAGTGTCGCGTCACGGGTCGCGCGTCGCCGCGCAGGGAGGCGGCAGAGCGACAGATCAAACACAGCGGGGCACCGTCCACCATCAGTGTGAGAAAATATGCTTCTATTTTCGATGGGGTTGCTTTTATATCTGGAAGCACTTCTAAAAGGAATTTCTTAGAAAATTAGGTCAATAATTCTACCCCTCAGACGTGTATACTCACTTCTCACTTAAAGTGCGAAATATGTATTGAACATATGTACCATTTTAACGGTTTTATGAAAACAAAGTATAACTACTTTGGAGTAAGGAGTTACTTATGATTCTTGTTGTGAAAATTCTAGTAATATTGAATATTTTTTTCTTACCGGTTATTAGTTATGATTTACCAATCCGAAGCAAATGTTAATTTCGATTTACATGAAACAAACTGCTAGTTTCCAAAAATCATAGCAAGAGTATTGAGGAATGAATTTCTATACAACAAAGATTAATATTTAATGCAGAACATAACAAAAACCAAATAAATTACAAACCTACTCGTTTTATATAACGTTGTTTAATTGTGTGGGTCTTCCACCTGATATTATCTCACTTCAATATAAATATTTAAATAGAGTTGATGATGTAATAGCAACATATTTCTTAATTTATCAAATATTTTCTAAGGCATGTTCATTAGAAGAAAAAATATAAATACAAAATCGGGCAAGTATGTAATAATAGAATATTCACAACTGATTCTCTTTATTTTCCTGGACACCTACTATTTCCTCACTAAGTAAGAAATCACCGAACACAAGTGTGTTTCCCATTGTTTGTGGCTAAGTGAATAAGCTGGCTAATGCCCGTACCGGTACTCAAACTGAAACCCCTTCACGACTGATTGGCGCGCACCAAATGAACCTCACCGTGTTAGCCTTTTCTACCGTAATTGCCATCGCCGACACCAATCTTGCCCGCCGGATCGGTAACCACCACAAGAAATAAAATAAGCCATATTGCTAAATAAATAAAGTTCATCTTTGTACGACCGGTTTCCTAATGCGAAAACGGTCTTATAGCGTTTGCTTCAAATCGAAAATCGTGGATGTCGGTTTTGATACGCGAAACTGGTTCTTATTACGTAGTGAGAGGGTACCTTTTGTAGTGTGGTAAGTAAAGTATGGGGTGTAGGGCTGAAGGAGTTAATGCGTGCCGCACAAAGGGCCAAATCACTGCCCTACAGTCGTGTAGCGTCAAAGAGCGAATTTGTATTCCAATTATAACGCTCGCTAGACAGTAGACGGTCGATAATGTTGGACATTTGAGAACATTTTTCTGGAAAAAATAATATAAGTTGTGTTAATTGTAATCCAAAAAAGAGTATGGAATTTAGGTACTGATTAGAAAGACGACGAAGTTAAGAAAGATAAAGCTGAACGGTTTTAACTATACCTAACTCAAATGAGCTCTAAGGTGGTGATAACTGTGAACCATCAATTCGACAAAACACGTGATTTCCATATATCCAATGACCACCTCCCTTTCCTTATCCCCATTTCGTTTCTTTCCACGGTCAGCGGTGGCTCGACTATGCATCTAGTATTGCTCATGTCCAGGGCGATGGGAACCTGTCACCATGAGATAGACCGTACGCTGCTAGTCTAAAATAATAATCAGAGTAAGGTGTGAAGTATGGAAATGACGTCCGTAGGTCGAATCGTTCAAAGTAAATGATCGCATCTACAAGTATTATTGATTTTATTTACAAAGTAGATGTAAGAATGTCAACATAAATGACTGGTACCGTATAAATTACGACACGATTAGTGGTGAAATGGGGTACACGGTATCACTTAAAGACGCATCCGTAACAAAGAAACGGCAATCTAAGTAAAAATTATGTGATTCGCAAACAATAAAGCAGTGCTCATGCTGAGGCCATAAAATAATAATAAAAGGATAATTAATCGATTTTAGTGCATTACTGGCGGTCCCCCAGCGGTCGTTAGTGCAATTCCATCGCCCCCTGGCATTAGCAGTTTGATTGCGATGCGCCGTGCCCTGTGCCCCAATCTCGACGGCGATTTAATAATGCACACCCTGCAGATGTATTTTGACATTTCTATTTGTTAAGACATATGATTATTGGTCGGTAATTGTTTTGTGAGATCAATCGTGGAACGTGGATTCGATTTTTGATTCGGCTACGGAACTAGGTAGGTACTAAGCCCATTACAGGTGGTGAACATTGAAAATGTATCGAGTAATCCTGTTCTAAGTTCAAGACGATAAAAAAAAATAGCCACGAGAGTATAATCGTGTTGCACAACCAACATAACACAATAACTGATGAAATGCAATGAAAATTTACATTACAAGTTTTTGTATGTACTAACTTTACAAAACAAAAAGGTTAATGAGTCAAAGGAAAACAAACAGTGAAGATTTCGATTTGTTAATAAAATGTAATATTGCGAAGAGTGATTAATGCATTTACCATCACCTATTGTCATTTCGAAGTTGCATTATGGATAACGTTGCCGTCGAAAAAAATATTATGTACATGCACCAGAACCTACTGGGTTCAAATCCAAATATTTATTGAATCCATGAAATGTTACTACATTATTTAGATTCCGTCAAAGTTCCTCTACCGCCAGTTCGGAAGGCCTATTCGCCAGAGAAGAACGGGCAAGAAACTCTGGTGTTACTCTTTTAAATGATTATATGAATAATGAATTAGAAATTAATGAATAACAATGATTACTAAATATCTAAAGGTAAAAAACTAGAATATCATTGGCAATAAAGCCTGTCAATATTGAAGATTAAAGTTGTATTTGCATAACGTCACATGTTAAGCATATTGCTGTTTCGGAGTGTGCCAAAAGCTATTTTAAATAGTATTTAATATAAGATATGTATAAGTATAACATTCGTTTTATGTAAATAATTTATAGTTTGCCACCTGCGCCACAGAGATTACCGCCTCAGACTAGCGTAACAATTAGTTATAGTTATAATACACTAGGAAAATGTGGTAATCTCTTGTCACGCGAACCCTTCGCTTCTTGCACAATTATCTTTTCTACCAAGCATCAATTCCGAGGGCTTTTATCACTCCATTACTCAGAGTCATTATTCAATGCCAATTAGCATAGATTTAACGCATTTTAATGAATATCAGCAGAAATTGTTTGTACTTAAATGTTATGAGTATCCTTAAAATAGCAAAAAATATTCCAACGTGAGCCATATTTAAATGTAGCAGTTCTACCTTACGTAACAAGAAGTGTGAGGCCAATAGAAGAAGACAAACAAATGAATAAAAATCCATACTCTATCCAAGGAATCAAAGTGATAAGTTCCCAATTCCGTCCCTTCTCGTGTAAACATAACAAAAAAGACATTGTCGGCCGCCGCACGCACGTCTCTGAAATAACATAGTGATTTTCTTTGGTTTTTGTCATGCCCTTGTTTGCATGGCACGTTGTTTTAGCGGTGGGCTGCTCGGATGGGCGCGTCCGATCAAACGCTAACCAAATACTCTTTAACCTAGCGGGGGAGTTTGTCACGGTCATGGTGGCCAGGTCGTGATTTTAGAGAACCACGATTTTGGATAAAAAATATCATTTAGGATCCTAGACTAAGAAAAATAGCACAACTTAATAATGTAGAGTTTTGAGTCCTGATGTCGATTCTTCTAAAATGATTTGCCCGGGACTGGATCTCTAGAAGGGGTTGACGCTAGGTAGGCTGCCGATCTCAAACAATGATTCGTTTCCTTCATGCAACATATTTGTAAAAGTGTGTTGCACCGACCCTGCATTGAGGTTTTATAATAAGTAGAAAGGTGAAAGGTATGTACATACTTTAAACTTAGCTGTTCTAGGGCGACTTTCAGCTCTATTACTAATTTGGATATATACATACATACATAAGTTCACGCCTGTATCCCCGAAGGGGTAGGCAGAGGTGCATTAGCGAACTAGAACACCCATATTTCGCCGAGGTTAGTTCGGTCCCAGATGTGATAGGGGGCGATCCCATCGCCATATCAGGCACAAATTCACAAATTCTTATTCTTATACATTGCCTGACCCGGGGATCGAACCCGAGACCTCAGGACGGTAGTCGTACCGAAATACAATGACGCCACCGAGGCATGCTCTAATACTATACTAATTTGGAGTTACACCTTATCTCAGTTTATCCTACAGCTCACTTCTATCTTTAAATAAAGATTTGGGATAAATAGAGATTTATCGCGGAGTGCAAGTGGTCCCTAGAGCTTACTATTATCCACATACATACGTCACACATTTTTGTAAATTGTCTGTTTTCTAAGCAGCACGCAGCCAATGGAAATCGCGTGGGCCCGATTGCGTGCCCAACCTCAGTTTCTTTGGTTCGTGTTTACCATTTACCAATGTACAGAGGCGCCTTGCGTAACGCCACCAACCGCCTTGTTTTATGGCGATCGTAATTGTGGGGTGCACATATTTTGGTATTAGGAAGAGTATTTTTGGCTGTTTATAGTCAAGTACAGCTGCATTTAATTGTGATTTTTTAACTTTTTCAAAATAAAAAAAAATGTTATTCTTTAAAACGCACGTTTTGTTTACTATTTTAATTCGAACCAGGCCCACTACCTTGTACCTCCGGCTTTCAAGATACTTCATTGTCCAAGTAAATGTGTTTATAATAAAGTTTTATTTAGATTTAGAAAGTTAATGGCACATAGTACGAAAACAAAAACTAAAATAAAACCAAATTGCGATAAAATCTGTAAAAAAAGTTTTATTTCAATGTACCTCTATAACATTCGCATTAACCTAAGTAATCATTACTAAACGAAAACGGACAATTATAGGTAAATATCATATAACTATCATATTCATTTTTTTATGATACGCTTCGAAAAATCTAAAGCCTGTATTAGGCATTTCATTCAAGAGAATGTGCCCTGAAATATTACTGTCCTACTGTTGGGCACGGGCCTGCTCTAATAATGATAGGTTTAGTCCTTAGTCTACCACACTGGCCTGATGCGGGTGGGTAAACTTCACATACCTTTTGAAATTCTTGTGGAGAAATTCTCGGGTATGCAAGTTTCCTTACGATGTGTTCCTTCATCGTTATAGCAAGCAATAATTTAAAATTCACATCAAAAAGGACAAAAGTATCTAATAGCTGAGGTAACCGGAGTCAATGTTACCCGCCTCGGCAGCCACGCGCCAGCCACGAGCGCAAACAATCTCGCTCAATGTTTTCTAATGAAATCGAGAAGTGACGTATGTCGCCGCCATTTTGTGACGCCCGCTTTATTAAAACGTACGCCACGGGCTGTTGACCGTGACGTGTATGTGGTGGCTTTATGGAACTCTACAGGCAATGATGGAATCAGAATTTCAGAAAGAATATCTAACGTATGCTCTTGATAACTGATCAATATGAGAATAAACTAAGAATTTATGAAACCGCATGTTCGGCGGCGAAACCGGGTGTAATATTCAGGTTTATCGCAGAAATATACATATAAAAATAAGCCCACGCCTGTATCCCCAAAGGGGTAGATAGGCACTAGCGAACTAGAATGCCCACGTTTCGCAGAGCTTAGTCCCGTCTCAGATGTGATAGGGGGCGAGCCTATAGCCATATCGGATACAAATTCCAGCCTACGGGCTGATACTGAATTGAAAATCCTAATATCACTGCCCGACCCGGGGATCGACCCCGAGACATAAGGACGATAGTTGTACCGCGCACGGAATACCACTACGATACCCAGGTAGCAAATATAAACAAAGATATTAGAGTATTCATCAAATGGAATAATTCAGGCGTAAGTACAGGCAATTGATACCTTATGTGTTATATATATACAGCTAAAAATGCGCCGATCTTAAAACTTTTTGTCAAGTGTAAACATTCCAAGATTGAAAATGTAAGTAACGAAGTATAAATTCTTGGTTGGTAGGGTCGAGGGTCGGTCGCCAAACATTCGCGGCTGATGTTTGCCCTGCACGGTCAGTTACACGGGTTACATAAAAGCTTATTTGTGTCTCCAATGGGCAATGTGCGAGATCCTGTGCTCACCGAAACACTCACTGCTTGAAAGGGCACTATTTTGTTTAGACTTCTTTATTCGTAGCAAAGGAACGGCAACGTGCACAGAAAACCAGTGAAGCAAGTATTCATCCGAGAAGGAGTATTTTGGTTGGTGGTTTTTGTGTTTTTTCTTTTTTTATCCAGGTGTGGCAGAGCATATATTGAACTTAATGGTAAGACAAGTCTAAAACCTTTCTTTCGGTCCGCGTCCGCTTTACTCTGAAGATATAAGCTCTTCCCAAAATATTTTGTCATCAATCTCAAGATTGGAATGGCTACAATGGAGTATCTAAAGGTCCTTCTAAACCAAATCTTTCAGAAATGCTTGCAGTCATAGAATCGATATAAGAACAAGCACATCGCTAACCAAATTCACGCCAGCCAAAAATGTAATCTATTGATATAAATTACAAACATAGCACCGTGCTATTTTATTCGTAATAAAATATATTTTTACACAAATAAATAACATCTTTAGCTAGCACCATTCTGGCATAGAGATGTGAAATTTTATTTGTGTTACCTTACACGTTTTGTCATAAAATGATTGCTTAAAGTACAGCAACCAATTAATTAACATGAAGTAATAGTGAATATATGTGTTTTGTTATCGATAGAATATCTATAAGAACAATCATCAACGAATCAATTGCTACCCTTTCTAATCATTACACACTCAACACTAATAAAGGCGGTAATGAGAAATAGCTGTAACAGTTTGGTACAACCCAGTGGGGCCCACTTCGCACGTTACGTGAGCGTTTTACTTGATAATCTCCAAGGATAATCTTTGTTTAGGGAGTCGCCCTGATACTCTTATTACAAGCGCTTTGGTATATTCAGAAATTAGTCGATAGATATTTGTAGTGAAATGAAGGGAAGATTAAAATTAGTAAAGTAAAACTTTATATAATAATATGTTCCTTATATTTAATTTTTAATTTACATTTATTGGACAATTCGTTGTTATTATTATTTATGATCATATATGAGTTTAATTTTTAAATCAATACATATAAAAAAATCTAAATTGACGAAAAGAAGTAGTAGAGACGAGTAAGTAAGTATGTAAGTTGCTTGTGTAAATGAATAAATAAATAAATAAAGTACACTCACCTGGCTGACGAAGATGCGTGTGCGCATCCAGTGTCGTTTTCGACATAGCCGATAACGAATTGGTGCCATAGCCTGCAAACAAAACATAAAGTTCATAATAATGTACAGTATGAAACCATATTTAATAGAATTATGAATACAGGTGTTATATAATATTATGTGTATCTTAAACGAAGGGAATATTGATTGGGATGGGGTTTGGGGCCACCTCAATCCCACGTTACGAAATAATTATACCAGCGAGCTACTACTTCACTCCGGGTTGCTGTGTTACCGAATCGGTCGAACAAGTCCATTCATGCTGTACAAATAACTATCTGCATTTTTCGAAGTGGCAGTGTTTACATAACACAAGTTCACGCCTGTATCCCCGAAGGGGTAGGCAGAGGCGCACTAGTGAACTAGAACACCCACATTTCGCCGAGCTTAGTTCCGTCCCAGATGTGATAGGGGGCGAGCCTATCGCCATATCGGGCACAAATTCCAGACTCCGGGCTGATACGAAAAAATTCAATATCACTTTGCCCGACCCGGGGATCGAACCCGAGACCTCAGAACCGTAGTCGTACCGAAATACCACCACGCCACCGAGGCAGTCAGTGTTTGTATTTAATTTAATTTATATCTACAAATTGAGACAGATTTGTTTTTTTTGTAATATTATGTTCAGGCCAATCTAGGCTTTAATTTTTACAAAAATATATATCATCATCAAAATCAGCAATAGCTCAATTAAGAACGGACTGCCGAGACGAGTGTAGTAGGTTCGGGACCAACCCCAAAATCGAGGATACACCTCTGACTTTTCTATGTTAAGTGTGTTTTCTTTGTGAAGTATCGCTTGCTATGACGCTGAAGGAAAACATCGTAAAGAAACTTGCATATCCGAGAATTTCTCCACAAGAATTTCGAAGGTGTGTGTAATTTACCAACCCAGCAGTGGGACAGCAATATTACAGGGCTAATAGTATTATTATTATATCGGCATCAATTAGGGGATATTCTGTGGTCATCTCTATTTGTATTTATTTATGTTTACCGTTATAATGGATAGCTTTGACGGCCCGAGATTTTGTCGCACAACTATTCGGTTACGCTTGATCGATCGCTTCTGATAGTGTTCCGTATTTTGTTGACTATTCCAACATGTCAGTCGATATGTCACTCACAATAACGTGATTTTTCTGTATAAGAATGTGTCTCAATACTTGTACTGCAGGGTTACCACGACCTCTTATAGCAGTATTATTATAATCGTTCTTCGTTTGTTTTGTATGGGAATCGGTACATGTAAAATTATAACAATACTGTTATAAGAGGTGATGGTAATCCCCTGATCTTATTTGTACTTATTTAAATTATTATATGTTCTTAAGTACATTTTTATTATTATTATCATCATCATCAGCCACATGACGTCCACTACAATTTATCATAATTACCATAAAATTTAAGAAACTAATGTAAGATTTTATTTATGAAATTATATAATTTTGCGAATTTCATAATATATTTTATTTATGTTTTTCTTAGAATTTTCTGATTTTAATAAGCTATTTAGTGTAAAATTACTCCAACGTGATTCATAATTATTTGCTGACTCGTATATCGTTAAAAATTCATAAATGCAACGCATTCAATCAACGTGATCCGCAACTCAACTATAACACTTGAATATTCAACTATCTCAATTGCTTTCAAACTTTCGAGCCCCTTTATCGTGCAAATACCGTAAAACATGAAATCAAAAATACACCAGGAATCAAAGGATCTTCCACAAACTTGTTCTAGTACTAACAACGCGTGAAATCGTGTTCCAACCATCAAAGAAATATTTTAATCCTATACTGGAGCCGTGCGATCCATATCCTACCTTATACAGAAGGTGTCAAAGTTTATATTTAATATTTACGGCTACGAGCGCCTCAAGCGTCGTTCACCCCTGAAAAGAACAAATGCCGAGCGCCGTAATGTTCTTTTGTCCGTTGGTTCGTACGTGTTAATTATAAAACCATTTGTGCGTTGGATTTATTTTCGTATCGACATAGAAGTAATTTCTGGTGCAATCTTTAAAAATATCATTGAGCACAATATATAGACTTTTTGTTATAAAGCATAAGATCGTCAGGAAGTAAGTATACGTATAGCAAGATCTGAAATTTATCCTTAATTAAGAAATCCTTGTAATCCTATGGCTATTAATTAGAAAATTTAGATGTTTGTTAATCAACAATCAGTATTAATCCATCTCGTAATAATGCATGAAAGGATTTTATGAAAGCAACATAACCTAGATTAGATGTAAGTAGACAATAATTTATTTCAGCAGAAGTTGATATTTGAACAAGTCGTTTCGGGTTCTTTGAGTTTAATTATGTAAATAATATTTATGTCTCAAAATAATTATTTGCTGTTACAGTATCAAACTAACCTACAACACGGGGAAGGTTAGTGACGTGCACAGGCATTCCAAACAGAGCAGACAAAAATATGCATTTTTTTACTCTTACATCACCATCATTACCGCCATCGTCATCCCCATGTCGATTTAAAATATAAGCTAGACGCTTCTATTGTGAAAATTTGTTTTGATCATGATTTTTATTCTCTACTTATGTAAAGAGCACATTGTAGGGGTAGACAGTGTCTCTTTGTCTATATGAAGTGCACGCCATTGGGGAAGGTGTCAAGTAGGAACAACTTTTTAAGCTCAACCATAATTATCTTTGATAGTACCGCTACCGGAGTCCTCACTGCCGAGTCGGAGTGAAATCTAATTACTAACCACCGAGTCATTTGAAGTGGCCGGATTAATTCCATAACCTGAGATCAGAGATCCGTCGTGTTACAATTTCCAACGCGTAAACATTTATTTAAATGTGGAATGAATTAATAAATCCCTTGTATCAGGGGCGGTCCGCTAAGGGGTTGAAATAGTGTTTCAAATCACTATTAAGCGATGTGATAGCTCATTTGGGGTCGTCACGCCTCTTGGGATCGATTTGTGATGGAAATTTTATTACAGTTTTAAATTGTGGAGGAACGAGGATGTTTATAAGTGATTATTTAATATTACTCGTAATTGAGTAATGGTTGGATTTAAGCCAAATATAAGATATATCGACACGGTCGTCGTTTATATAAGAAAAAATAGTAATGAGCTACCTAAGGGATATATCTAACAGATTGGATACCTGTGGGCTAGCAAACAAAACATTTTAAAATATAACATAACACTGCCTCAGTGGCGTGGTTGTATTTCGGTAAGACTGACCTGAGGTCTGGAGTTCGATCTCCGGGTCGGGCACAGTGATATTGGATTTTTCCATATCAGCTCGGAGCCTGGAATTTGTGCCCGATGTGGCGATAGGCATCTAGCGACTTCCTGCGACCTTTTTCAGGTCGTCGGTCCACCTTGTAGGTGGACGTCCTACGCTGCGCTTGCCGGTACGTGGTCTTCACTCGAGAACTTTTCTGCCCCATCGGCTATCAGTTCTACGAGCTATGTGCCCTGCCCACTGCCATTTCAACTTGCTAATCCTCTGGGCTATGTCTGTCTGGCCGCTTCCAATAGGTCGATCTGGAAATCTATGGGGGAGGCCTATATTCAGCAGTGGACGTCCTATGGCTGATGATGATGATGATGATAATGATGATGGCGATAGGCTCCCCCCTATCACATCTGGGACGGAACTAAGCTCGGCGAAATGTGGATCTTCTAGTTCGCTAGTACTCCTCTGCCTACTCCTTCGGGGATACAGGCGTGAACTTATTACAAAACATTGTCTTGGCGATATAAATGTGAATAGATGTGAATAGAAATGCGTTGTTAGATGCCACATACTGTCATTTTCTGTCAAACAAGGCGTTAAAATGTAAGAAGCTTTGTAGGATCGAAGCCGTGTAGCGCAAAAATGAGCCTCAGGAAATGTCAGAGCAAAGAGACCAATTAAGAGGACTATGTAGACCATTATTATTAAGAAGCTGACCATGACCATTATTATTAAGAAGCTGTATTATCAATAATTCATTTTTATCACTACAATTTTGCTGTTATTAGCCTAAATATACGAGTAATTCTTCCAGCTTCGATGAGTAGTTAATAATCTCCAACAGCTGCTAGTTATACACTCTGTTTATATAAACGTGGAGATTTTCATTTAAATCTCAATCCTCCGTCGCGTCGTGCACTATAAGTATAACAACGTCACCCGTTTTCGCTTCACAGAGTACGAAACAATGGGGTGCTTACGGTTTCCCTCGTCACGCCTGAAGCGGTGCGTCTGTCTCCCTCACCCTCACCAGTTTTATAATGGGTGAGAGTAGCACGAACAATGGCGACGAAAGCCACTTTCAGCTAATTTCCACCACCGCCGTTCGTATCGTCCCATTTCGCTCCAAACTCCAGTGATATTTAAAAATACTGGTTTATTTATTCGTCGCCTTGATTTGTTATGCATTTACGATGATTCCTCGTGTTTTTTTTCAACTGTTGTAATTCCCTAAATTGGCTTCAGATATCCATTTTAGGTACTTGTATTTATAATTATTTAATTATCTATGTATTTGTGCGTCTTATTTTTAAGTCCTTTCAACTTAAGTGACGGCGCTGATCGTTTATCATCAGGTCGTTTGCCTTCCTATTCCATAAAAATGTATATTCTAATCAAATGATTTTCGTTTGTTGAGGAGATAGGACATTCTCCACCACTCATAAGATTCAAGATCCGACGCTATTGAGCGTTCATACTCCTCCTTCTTCCACCTGCCCAATGTGAGATCGCCGATACGTACAATTTTTAAAGTATGATAGAAAAAAGATTGGCTTTAACTTTTACTTTTTATGATCGGCCGCCTATTTCACGTCACCCATCAGTAAGTCACATAAAATAACATTCTTCAAAGGCACAAATACCTTTACTTCGCTCAAAAGAGCAGTCGATTGTATACTATTGGTACCGTATATTATTTCTATATACAAATGGCTATGAAATAGTTTTTGTAATATCTCTTCAGAAAAACCAAACAAGTATTTTTTATTTCTTCTTTCTTTCTTTAAATGTGTTCGACCACACATAACGTGTTCCTTTACTTTTGTGTTGTAATTGTTTACTTTTATAATAATAAATACTAAACGTAAATGAGAGAAAAGTAGATAAGTCTAATTTAATTACGACGATTTAAGAGAGATGTGCTGCACACGCTGAAGAAGACAGGTTGTGCGGTATCGATTATAATCTTAAAGATAAAATTACTTTAAATAATAATTTATTACGTTAATTCAGTCTAGTGATGTTGTTGGATGTCGATAACTATGTTATGAGTGAAATGTTATACTCATTTTCAATAACATATTATAATAGCATATTCTTATTTATGCCAAACAAATCTACAAGCACATCTACAAGACATGTCGCAATGTCCGCAGATAGCTTTCCTAACGCTATAGAGCTTTTGGACAAATAGAGCTATAAAATGGCGTAGCTTTTCATTCGTATATTGAATCGTCGAATTTCCCAAGCTAACTATTTGACGCGAACAAATAGAGGTGCAAATGGTGCAATTAATTTCAATTACCGAATTAACAATCGTGTCGCGGCTCACAAACGATAGCTAATGAGTGAAGTTGACTTTACGGACACCACCGGCTTAGTGTTTAAAGTTCGTTTATAGATGGGGGACGAGCGAACTATTTATAAAAGCGCTCGAGATAGTGTCGACGGTAATATAAGCGCTAACTGGCACGACCATATAAAAAAACAAAAATATAGCAAGAAATGTATGTATTATCAAACAAGACCTGCAACTATAACTATAATCTCGTCACTACACCAGATGTACCCAGATCAGGCAATGCCATGAAAAGTATACTTCAGCCAAAGTGCAAGAATCGACCGCCTTAGATCACAAGTGAACCTCTCCACTTTTCTATTATGCACCGAGAATTCTGTACCTGGTTACAAGAGGTACCAACTAGACGACTAGATAGAAGCCAATGTTATTTTTTAAAGCTAAAAATCTCCTTTTACTTTAATTTATGGCCAATCTTTGAACAAATGTGTTGCAAAAAGCTTGAACATTGAGTCTCTTTAAAATTGTTTAGAGACAGTAGTTCGTTTTGCCCTAGGAACTATGTGTAAATGCATACATGGTTGGCTAGGGAGATTAAAGATCTGTTTTGTGATATGTATATGTGTAAAGGCGGTAATTTCTTATAGAATTGTTTTCGATTTGTAACAAAGATTTCAATAATTATGTACCATATGTAAGTTTGTTAACATTACTTTGCTTCAAGACAAATCAAATGTAGTTTCGTTTGTACTTTGTAGTTTATGGTCAGAATAGGTAATTATATAATTTCATCCTCTTTATTGCAATTGAGTGACGAGACAAATAAGCTAGTTCGTCTGATTTTATACGACATGTCTATCCAGGAACAGTAGGAAAACCAACCAAACTTTAAATAACAAAGGACTGAGTAGCACTGCAGTGCGCTCGACACCATGAGACTTTAGATGGCAAATATCATAATGCCCAGCAATTACACTGGCAATAATGTCCATTAAACCGGAACACAACATTGAAGTATGTTAACGAGAGATGGAAAGTGTGATGCGGATATTGAAAGGAGAGTGATGGCTGGTAATAAAGTGAACGGTGCCTTGCACTCCATAGTGGGTAGCCAGGCAGTGTCGCAAAAGGCGCGAATGGCTGTCCACAATGGAGTGCTGATACCGACGCTTACATATGGAAGTGAGTGCTGGGTCTGGCAGAAGAAACATGAAAGTCGAGTGAATGCGGTGGAAATGCGTTCCCTGCGAAGTATGTGTGGAGTCACCCTTGCCGATCGTATGAGGAATAGCAAGATAAGGGATTGTTGTAAGTTGAAGAATGATGTGGTGACTAGGATTGAGAAAGGGATGCTGAGGTGGTTTGGACATGTTGAAAGGATGGATGAAAGGCGACTTACGAAAGGTATTTATCGTGCTAAAGTGAATGGTAGGGCCAGAAGAGGGCGCCCGACACGATCCTATATGGATCAAATAAGCGATCTCCTTCGTAAAGGGCAAGTTCGGAGTACCCTCAACCGGCGGAAATGTATGAAACGATGCATGAATGTGGATGAGGCAAAAGAGGTGTGTCAGGATCGTAGCTTGTGGCGCTCAATTGTCTCTGTCTACCCCTATGGAATACAGGCGTGAGTGTGTATGTATGTATGTATGTACAACATTGCTCCTACAATGCTGCTTAGCAATGAGCATTCTTCAAAGTTAGTTTCACTGTAATGTCCACTATGTTTAAAGTTTAGTAAAAGTATGAATAAAATATTTAATTCTGAGCTTTACCTGTTAGTTAATACTGTAACATTAAATATTAATATGAATACACTGACACATACATAATGATTTTAGAGATAGAACCATTCATCTTTTTAATGTTTATGTATTAAATGTCTGCAAAAATCTATAAAATTATAATATTATTTATGAAGGATATGTCGAACGCAACCGACATCGGCCGTATGTTTTCGAATGTCGAGCGGTTAATATCAGCGGGTGCGCGCGATAAGCCCCCGGGGAGAGTCAGCTAAATGGTAATGAGTGAGCGGGGCCGCGGCCGGGCACAAGTCGCCACGGTTCGGCAAACGTCGGCCACCCCGCCGACCAGGGCGCGACCGTTTGCATGTTTTTCACATTATAACATCATTGCTTTAATAATTTATTAATATTTATTGTTAACACACATACTGTTCATTGGGGTCGTAGCATATTTTTTTGTGTAACAATACCGTTTTAAAGGTTAAACAAAAATGTGTTGAAGGTATTGTTGAAAGTATTTATGAGGATCCCTGCTTTCTAAATCATTATAATGATAGGCATAACCAGAACGAAATCTTCACAAATTGCGTTAGTAGGTAATATAGACTACAGTAGTAATAATAACACGCAAAGAGATTTATAAGCATAATATTATGTTAAAGTACGAAAAAATCGTGGACTTTGCGATGATTTTCGTTTATTTCTACGATGGTAAAGTAGTTTATGTTATGTAAACTGATACTAATTTCGAACTATCGCATTCCCGTCATAGTTTGACACAGAGCGTATCGAGAGACACGTAAACAATTGGTTTAACAATCTGTAAGTCAGGAGCCGATGACAATAGGACGCGACGAGCGAAGCGTGTCCCGATTATATTCCCCCGCGTTTGATAATCATCATAATATTGCATCACTTATCGAAATATTGTAAGTGTCAATCAAAGAATTAAGTTCAGTATTGTGTAGCTATGCGGCCGCGTGCGAGGCGCACGTTCGTTGCTCGCCGCTCGGCTGAACGCTCGCGTGTGCCATTTTAGCCGCCCCATTGTTTTGATTTTTGCGCGTGAAATATGACGTCACACCGCTGTCCGTTGTTATTATGAATTCAGGCGTAGGCACAGGACGCATTACAATTTTAAATTAAAACCCAATATTTTCAAATACATTTGAAATACAAATACATTTTAAAATAATTATTTATATTCACAAAGACATTTTTTATATGTAGAATCTGTGGACGCTATTAATTACTACTACTGTACTGACAACGAAGACTGCAAAGCCTTCGAAACGTCGGGAATAAAAATTGAAAACCTAATCGTGATAGAATCCGCAAAAATAGTTTTATTTCAATGTATGACATTCACGTAAACTTAAGAAATCAGTACTACTGTACTATTTGATATTGTCACTGGTTTCCTTAAAATCCATTGAAAGGAAAAATCCTAAATACATAGGAAAAGCTTTTTCATAAAAATGCCACACCAGCAAAAAAACGCATTTGTCAAATCACCTTTCATTTTCATAAGATTTTTTTTCATTTTGTATATCTAGAGGTACATATCATTTTTATGCAAAATCTTCTATGTATTTTCATGTGTATTTTTAATTTTAGGTACCTTATTCAAAGTAATAATTCGTTAATGTAATGCAATGTAATATTTGATAGAATGCTTTATAATATAGGTACTTTATGTGGAGACTTTGCTAATACGACTTTGTTCTGCGATGTTAGCATATAATTACAATAATCACAAGTTTAAAATCTTAACAGTCCGATTTCACATACAATCGTGACCAAATTTATACGCGAACACCCTTGAAATAAGCTCTATCGAACACAAAAAGAGTTTTGAAAATCAGTCCACATTTGGCGGATATCGCGTAACATACATAAAAATACAGACGAATTGAGAATCTCCTCCTCTTTGGAAGTCGGTCAAAAATAAGAAACAATTTACCTACCTTGTGAACCCTGTGACGCCGCATGTGTAGACCACGTACTTTTATAGGAGGCATCTGCAACAAATATATCTGTTGAGTAACGTTAATTATGCAGGAATAAATTTAAACTGGAATATTTTACATCATCATCATCATCATCATCAGCCATAGGACGTCCACTGCTGAACATAGGCCTCCCCCAAAGATTTCCAGATCGACCTGTTGGAAGCGGCCTGCATCCAGCGACTTCCTGCGACCTTTATCATGTTTTTTTTTTACGTGGCCTCTAACTATGTCCCGCATTAGAAAGCTCACAGTCACTCAGCGAGCTATGGAGAGGGCTATGCTCGGTGTTTCTCTACGTGATCAAATCAGGAATGAGGAGATCCGTAAAAGAACGAAAGTCACCGACATAGCCCAGAGGATTAGCAAGTTGAAATGGCAGTGGGCAGGGCATATGGCTCGTAGAACTGATAGCCGATGGGGCAGAAAAGTTCTCGAGTGGAGACCACGTACCGGCAAGCGCAGCGTAGGACGTCCACCTATATTTTACATACTACTTTGTATTTTCAAAATCAGTGCGACTGAATGTAATCGCATGTAAATGCATACAGTAAATACTAAGGGTGACTTGCAGCACGATTGCTAATCTAGAGTTAGTCCTAAACTCGATTGATTTGACTTACTTGTCATTCGTATATTTAAATGGTGATTTATGTCAGTGCTGCAAGTCGATATAACTTAAAAGGAAAGTATCATATTATGCTGGGACGCAATACTATTACAGTGTCTTAGGGAAACTTGTAGCACCTACTAATGTAGAGTTAAACATAAACTCGTTTTACAGCTCACTCCTTTAAAACAAGATTTGGGATAAATAGAGATTTATAATGAAGCTGCATTTGGCCCTAAAAAGTATTTTCCAATTTGTTTTCTATACTGTGAAGGCAATCGTCAGGCTCTTTTTGGACCGAGAGTTTTTACCGATAGTACCTACTATGACAGTTATCGTAAAATCTTCATAATATATTAATTTAGTTCATCACCGTTTTTACCGATACCCCTAGTACCTACTATGACAGTTATCGTTAAATCTGCATAATATATTAATTTAGTTCATATTTATTTCATTGTTCATATTTATTTCATTGTTCATATTTATTTCATTGTTCATATTTAGTTCATTGTTGCGAGTTGTTGTGTTTTGATCAGTGTGTACTCGATTCGGGTTTAATGTGACTCAATTTAATAAAGCTTGCAATATTGTAATCACTATTATCGTTATTCGTACTAGGGGTACAGAGCAAAGCGTCTATACTCTGTGCGCAAGGTTTTAAGTAATTGAAGTAAATTTTAAACGAGCAGATGGGTCACCTGATGGTAAGTGATCTCTACCGCCCATAGACACCCAAGACACAAAAAGAGTCATGGGTGCGTTGCTAACCTAAAAGGAGGGAATGGAAGGGGAGGGAAAAGGGATTGGGAAAGGAACCCCTTCCTTGGAAATGCGTCACCGGAAATCTCACTCACCCAACGAAACGCGACATCAAGCTGCCACTTTACGTCGGTTTTCTGTGAGGCAGTGGTATCAAACCGGTCGAACCGGCCCGTTCGTGCTGTAGACGTTACTGTCTACAGCGTGGCTCTACCAATCAAAAATCTTACTCTCTCTCACTTTATGAAACATTTTGTATAAATCGAATGCATTTTTTATCTTGCATAATTAGGTGTGCGATTTCAATAAAGATACTTTATTCAATTACAGTAAATGCAATTTTAAGATATATTTTCGGTTTTACTCGTTTTAATTACAAGTAATAAATGCAAATTTCCTTAATACTTGCGGCTTATGTTGAAGTATAATCACAATTACAAGTATTGTCAGTTGAGGCAACCTACACGTAACCTTAGTATACCGGCTGTTTCATAAAATTGGTACCAATAACAATTCCACATACATGGAGAACGATTTAGAGCGCAGTGGTAAAGTTAAAAAATAAATATTGAACTATTTTTTTATCAATTATTACTCATGGTCATTTTAAAATCGGAATGTACTATAAATGGTTGCAATTAGCATGGGATTGGCTTTGTGTATGCTAAAAATTTATTAATGACTCCATAGATGGTTTGCAAATACTGCAGCTGATCCAATGAGCCAGAAAAAAAAATATTCCAAATTTAAGTTTCTATTCATCTAAAATTATTATTACCCTTCATCATCATCAGCCACAGAACGTCCACTGCTGGACAAAGGCCTTACTAAATTTTAAACTTTACCGCTAGATTGCTAGCCATCTTCTCTTAAGTAGGTATAGTTATTATTGATACCAACTTTGTGAAACACCTTTCTTTCTACCTGCCCTTATCCCGCCTTAATGTGGGCCCGGCGCAACACACTTTTTCAAGTATGTTGCAGAAAGGATTTGGCTTAGTTTTTACGACCGGCTGCCTGCCTGACGTCAACCTCCTCTGAGGGATAACTTTATGAAACATCTTGTATAGTAAATACTTAATTAAATGTTTAGTACTTCTTTGGATTACAAGCTGTTGCTCGCTACTTCGTTCGCGGCGAAATTGACTAAAAAATCAGTTCCACGGTAATCGTACATTTTTCCTGGATAAATAGCCTGTGTGCCATTCTAGACTATAATATATCTCAGTGCCAAATTTCATCCACATCCCATTTTTTTTTAAAGTAGAACATTAAAGATTAGGTAATCTTAGGTATTACATAGGTATGTACTAGTTCATCTGAGTCAAGTTGGGTCCACGTGTAAGTCGCATGTAACACCAATATGATTACTATCTAATTATATTAGAGAAAAGACGGAAAAAATCTACAAAAGATAATTGCATTTAAAAAAGTAACTATCTAATCTACAATCTTGTTCAAATTTATAATTTAGGCTTATGTTCAGCAGTGGAGCAGTTACGTTCTGTGTCGAATGATTATTATTGTATAAATCGAGTTAGAATCTAAAGCTAACATGATCGTTGTTGTTTGACTAGTAACTAATGCGTCGTTTCACCGAGATTACTGATTTGCGGTAACGAGCCAATCGTAATACCGGCACAACTAATACCAGACAACACTTTCAAATTAAAAACCCAAAAATAAATACAAACTCCTTCCCCAATGTATCTCAGATGATAAACTGCTGCTAATGAGGCGACACGAACTAAGAAGACATGAATACTTTACTCAAAAGACTACAGGCGAAATCATCGGCTCGCAAACTCTCATCTCCACGTGAGACGAAAGAGAGCTCTGAGAGTGTAATTATGACACCTGAACCTTGGATTAGGGTTTCCGCATCCACTCTTTCACATATGGAACACATTACACACTCCAGGATGGATTTGCACATAAATAACGGATTTTTTCAGTTTGATGCACCCTTATTAATTTACGTTGCATTCATGCATCTGCATTCAAGCGTTAAAAACTTATTTAGTATTTTTGTCTTCGGATGTGAAGAACACAAGAATAGAATACGTATATATATTTAATTATTTAAGGTAAATATAACGTAACTAATATTTAAAAAAAATATTTTTGAGGATTCCCGTTAACTATTTTCGTAAGTTTATGGATCTAGGTAATTGATTATTAAGAAAACCTTATAGTAATAATACCCTAAGGAAAGGTCAAGTTCCTGCAGCATATCTGACCACGCACAGTAAAGGGTTCTGAAGTATGTATTAATTTTATTGAAATGTAATTTTATTAGACAGAATTAACTCTGAAAGAACTGAAAGACTAACGACTGATAACTTATTTTCAATGGAATTTGTACAAAATTTAGCTTTTTATTTTGATCGACTATACTTGATAACTTTTAAACCTTGCTAAGTCGTGATAGTTTGTCTTTTAATATCGTTATATCTACTACTAGATTTTTTTCACAAATCCAAAACCAACCATTTAGCTGACGGGAGATTTACTCAGTTCCTACCAAAAATTAGCACTTTAAAGTTTAATATTTTGCAAACCCACCCTTTAATCCCTAAAAATCGTTTACCTAACGTAACACCCTATACCATGGCATAGTCGAAAAAAATCACCCCACTTTACGCATAGGTGACGTATCCTGAAATAAAATATTTGCCAAGATTTGATATCACGACGTTTTCCATGTCTTTGATATATATGTATATTCATACCAAATTACAGCTTTCAAATACTAATAGCATTCGAGTTAAGACGCGACAGACAGACAGTCGACGGACGACTAGTGAACTATAAGGGTTTCATTTTTGCCATTTGGCTTCGGAACCCTAAAAAGGCTTTTGACAAGCAGATGGCCCTCCTGGTGGTAAATGGTTACTATCGCCCACGGACACAGTATGTTAATGATCCCGTAGCGTCGGCGAATTTATATTGTAGGTAATTGCCTACTTACAGTGCGATTTCAGATATCATTTTTCCCAAATTTAAAATGAACTCCCCTCATCGGTGTTTCCGCGGCGCTGACATGTCTTTCTTTATAGCTTATAAATAGTATTTACACGGTGTGCAGCGGTTTGGCTGTGTCCCTGACAGTAACCACTTACCACCACATGGGCCGTCTGCTCATCTACCTTCGTAGACCAATAATAAAAAAAAGCTAGTAGAACTCTGACACTCTTAAAAATCTTTAATACAATTTTCACACTTTTTGCAACTATGAAAATGTGATAATTAAAGATAGGCATCATCATGATCATCAGCCACAGGACGTCTACTGCTGAATTTTGGTATTATAGTATATCTAAAAAAAGTGTTGTACCTCTAATATTCTTTATTGAGGAAATATTTAATTCATCAGCTGTCTTTAATATTATTTAAAATATTTAACCCCAATTAAAATACACACACAGTTTAAAATGGTATAATTACAAAAAACAACAATTAATATTAGAATTATGGTTTATTTTATGTAACTAAGGGTTGAAAACCAAAGCGTGTAAATTTGACTTTGGGACTTCCAAATTGCACCAATATGCACGTGGGCGATATTTTATTTTAAATTATCGCAATAAATTAAAAAAGCTATATTATGTTTCATAATAATAAAAGCTAAATTATGTTTCATATAACTCAATCACTGCATAAAATCTATTAACCCGTCGGCGGTGGCATATATACATATAATCATATATGTTACATAAGCGTATGGGGCACCGGAGGCCGAGCCGCCCGCTACTATATAATGTTTATATTAAAGAATTTAAAGAATTGGTAACATTCATTTACATAATAATGTATAGGGAGAGCAAATTGTGTGACCGTAATTTGGACTTAAATTTGTAATTCAAGTAGTCTATAGTTAATGTTAGGTACCTACTCTGTAGTTTATGCCTCAGTAATTTATAAAGCTGGTAAAGGTTTTGTTTTATACCCATAGAAACTCTTTCTCTTTAGCAATATATTGGGTTATATTATTATTCCAAAATTAATTTCTTAGCTATTAACAAACAACTACTTCAACTGAAATTAATTATATCAATGAGGGAGTCAGTAGGTATATTATGTTGATATTTGCAGACTGAAATCTTGCAAAATCAGAAGTGCATAGTATATACATATACCTAGGTAAGATAAAATTAACGCGCGATATAAAATAGGTAGATAATATATTTTTTTACACTTTGATTTGTAAGTTTCAAGTTATTTTTTTACCGTGTCGGCAACCCTGTGATGCAACCAAAGATATAAAACAACAGACATATGAGTATGTGGCTGGCATAATATGGTAATAAGACTAATATAGATATCGTTCCACAACACTCATCAATCAACGATAAAACTGTCAATAGTAAGTATTGAATACAGCGTATGGCTACTTTCGCCACAGTATACTTATCTATATCCAAGAGATACTTATCGCCCCCGTCACTTATGTACTAAAAAACTCAACATAACCGGAAAGTTCAATCACACGGCACATAAAACATCACGCTTATATCACATAGCACGAACACAATAATATGAGAAATATATTCACCGGCAAATAACATAGAGAAATTGGTAAATGTGCCCGACCGACTGAGGTAGTCGGCGGAACTCTTTATGTCTAACATGGTGCTAGCGACGCGGCGGCATCACGGGCGCGCCGGCACTCGCTCCTAGCCGCGCGGCGGCAGGGTGTCGAGCGCAGGGGCGCCGGGGCGGTGGGCGGCGCCCGGCCGACCACGCCCGCGCGCGCCCTGCACAACCACCCTCCAATCGCGCAACACTACGGCTAATCTTTATCTCACAAAAATAAACACGGTGGGCGTGAGATAATGACGCGCTCCGGCGGCGCTTGTAATCAAGAGGCTTTGAGCCCGCGGCCGCCGCCCGCCTGCCACCGAGCGGCTTATCCACCGCCGCCGTGCCGCGCCATACCGCGCCAAGCAGGCTCGCCATGTGCCACATCGCACCAAAATTGAACTTCGATTCTACTTTTTTTTATTTTCATTAACCGCCTATTGAGCGAAGTTGGCGCTCCGGTCGAAGCTTGTTTGTCGCGGTCTGCCTTTGTGACTTTTTTTAATTTCGCCCGCAAACAATGTCCGTTCCCCGAGCGCTTTTGTATTATTTTTTTTTATAAATCGGCTGCTCCGGCAACCGCCTCTTTCCTATCTTGATAATTGTCCATATAATTGGTCGGGTTTAGGCATATTGTGCACTGAATTTCAGCGCTATTGTTTTCAGATACTCACTCGATGGCCGAATGAATTTTTCACGGCCTTCCATTCTGATGTAAATGAATGCTTTGTTCTACTCACATAACATTCAATCTTGACCAGATTTACAAGTATTCATTGCTGTGTAATATTGTTTTATCTTTATGTTGACATTTAACTGTATTAGAGGTAATCATACCATATTTACCATATTTTTTGGTTAACCAATCGATATTCAAAATCACTGTGTTTTATTTCAGATATAATTATATTTATTCTAAGGTATGGAAATAAGGATCGTATTTAAATGGCACGGAATCAACTGACTTTAGTGTTTAACGCCCGAATGGTCAAACGCTGCTCAACTTTAACGGCTTCTTATATTGATTTTCGCCATACAATTTTGACAGATAAGGCGGCCTTAAAAGACATAAGGCCACCTTAAGTGTATGAACATTCGGCGGTATGTTCTTTATAAATAAATGGTCTTTCTTTCAAATTAAGTCAAGAATCAAGAGAGAAACGAACTCGGTGAGGATTTGGCATTTTTAATTTAAAAATGCCAAACTTTGATTCAGCCAGAGTTCGTTTTTACAAGAAAATCTTTGCTTAGTCTACCTGTCAAACTGTTCTTCTTGTAAAAAATGGCTCGTACTAAGTCGAAGATCGCTCTATACATAGATCTCAGTCTTAGTCAACGAAGGTTCACGATTATATATCGACAGTGGCAGGTGGTAAGCATCATGCAAGCAGAAGCGGCCTGCATCATGATCGATCTGGAAATCTTTGGGAGAGGCCTATGTTCAGCAGTGGACGTCCTATGGCTGATGGTGATGATGATAATGATGATGTTCAGTTCCCTATGAAATTAAACGATGTTATCTTTAATTTGAAAATATATTAATCAATATGTAGAAACACGGAGTTCAGAAATATTAATGCTTAACTTGCATATAAAATTGGCAGAAATCATATCTAACGAAAGTGATGGTTATAATTTTGACGTGGAATTTGCTAGAGATGTTCGGAAAGAGCTTTATGCCAATTTTAAAAGAGTAAAAGACAGTGGTTTTTCAGGTTTACGCGAATGTTATTCATTGAAATAAAACTAGTTTTTACGGATTTTATCGCGAGTTGTTTTGTATTTTTTTAGTCCCGACGTTTCGAATGCGTTACAGCCTTCGTGATCACGGGGCCGCCCTGCGATAGAATCCGTAAAAACAAGTTTATTTCAATGAGTGGAAAGATACCACTCGTACCGTATCCGTGAAGATGTTTTCAATATGACTGTCTTTCTTAAAACTGTGGTCATTCCATAATTAACCAACTTCAAAACCATGAAACACTCATAAATCACAGCTTATATGGTGTTAGTTGATATGCGCCAAGTGATAATCCCCGTCGTGTTCGCGACAATGCGTCACGCTTGGCTGTGGGGACATGGCTGACATGGGGGATTCGCGTGTTGTCTGAGCGAGTTTTCGCCTCGACATGCCCATGTCTGTAGATGGCGGGATAGCGGAAAATGACATGTTTATCGGATATCTGGGGAGTGCTCGAAAGTTGGGATGATAATGCTATGTTTTTTAGTGGTTTGTCGCTGGGTGAAAAATAGATAATGAATGCGAATAAAATGTTAATTAACGAATTGATGAATTTTATTTTAATACGTTCATTAATCAATTAATTAGATCATAATAATATGTTTAGATATTTTATATCGAGTTTCTACTAAATAAATTGTTGCATCTATCGTGCAAAAAAATTATAATTACCTATTCTTAATGTATGTTGTAGGACGTCCACCTACAAGGTGGATCGATGACCTGATAAAGGTCGTAGAAAGTCGCTGGATGCAGGCTGCTTCCAACAGGTCGATCTGGAAATCTTTGGGGGAGGCCTATGTTCAGCAATGGACGTCCTATGGCTGATGATGGTGGTGAAGATGATGATTCTTGATATACCCTTGTTAGACGTATAATAAATTTTAAGGGCAGGTTAATGCCATAGAGAAAGTAACTTAGAATAAGACTCACGCGCATTTTTTCTTTATTTTTTTGTTCTATTGAATACGAGACGAGCATGTCGTTCAGCTGATGGTAAGCGATACGATCACCCATCAACAGTAGCCTGTAGCAACACCACCCAGCACTTTGAATTACAAAGTCATGTGTGGTATTCCACAAGATCGTTAAAGAGACATTTATGATGTTAAAATACATACATACATAACTTCACGCCTGTATCCCCAAAAAGGGTAGGCAGATGCGCACTAGCGAACTAGAACACCCACATTTCGCCGAGCTTAGTGAGTTTCCAGACGTGATAAGGGGCGAGCCATATCGGGCAAAAATTCCAGACTCCGGGCTGATATGGAAAAATGGTATTATGGTATTAAGTCTCATTATTTCCAGTTTGAGTTGATTTTTTTGTTAGTTTTTAAACAACAGATTTTATTTTAAGGGCACCTGAAATGCTCTTTTTCAATTTTGTATTATAATTCTTTTTGTCTCAATAAAGACTAAAGGATGGTTTTGGCTACTGTAATATTATATTATAATTATAACCACTATTGGTGAGGGGTCCATGTCTCTCGATTCCTATTGGCTTAGCTTTGCCAAATTGTGAACTAAATAATAAAGCATTAAGCATTCATGGTAACGATATTTTTTATACCGCTAGGATGGCTAGCAATTTAGCGGTAAAGTTTAAAATTTCGCAAGGCTCATAGTTTTTGAATAATAGAAACTTGAATTTGTGACGAAATAATTGTTTCTAGCTCATTGGATCAGCTTCAGCACATTTGCAAACCACCTATTTTATTTATTATTTTTAGCAGACATAAAGCCATTCCTATGCCAATTGCGACAATTTACAGGTCGCAATTCAAATTTAAAATTCCCATGCTTAAAAATAAATAATTGATTAAAAAAACTGCTCTGTGGCGGTGGCGTGACTGCCTCGGTGGCGTGGTGGTATTTCGGTACGACTACGGTTCTGAGGTCTCGGGTTCGATCCCCGGGTCGGGCAAAGTGATATTGGATTTTTCCATATCAGCCCGGAGTCTGGAATTTGTGCCCGATATGGCGATAGGCTCGCCCCCTATCACATCTGGGACGGAACTAACCTCGGCGAAATGTGGGTGTACTAGTTCGCTAGTGCGCCTCTGCCTACCCCTTCGGGGATACAGGCGTGAGCTTATGTGTTTATGTTTGTGATTAAAAAAAGTACAATATTTATTTTTAACTTTACTATTACACTTTAAATCGTTCGTTCGTTGTTATTGGTACCAACTTTCTAAACACTCGGTAAATTTTAATGTCACGAAAACTGACATTTCTACAAAGTGCACAAGCTATTTTAACAATAAAGCAGTCCTTTTACAGTTCAACATCGTACAATCAGAAAAATCTCACTAAAATTGAAAGGAGAAACAGACCATCTGCACTGAATTTGAAATAGACTTTATTGCGTCCATTGGAAACTTGCGATTTTCCTTTGTGAGAACGGCAGCGGCTGCGGGCTTCGAGCGCAAAATGAGCAAAATATCTCCACAACGCACACATCGCAGAACTTAATTAAACTCGTATACCTATTTCACTGGATTTCGCTCTTTGTTATAGAAGAACCTTTTGCAGAGTGTTTGCGTTTAATGTGCATTCGACAGTGCAAATACTTCGATAAAGGCCACTTAACGAAGCAAAACGAATTTTAATCGTGGCGCATTGGTATTGACATATTAATTACCGTTAAGTAATGTTAGGTGTAAACCACAATTACTAGGAAAGAAATTAACATAACATAACATAAGCTCACGCCTGTATCCCCGAAGGGGTAGGCAGAGGCGCACTAGCGAACTAGAACACCCACATTTCGCCGAGCTTAGTTCAGTTCCAGATGTGATAGGGGGCGAGCCTATCGCCATATCGGGCACAAATTCCAGACTCCGGGCTGATATGGAAAAATCCAATATCACTTCGCCCGACCCGGGGATCGAACCCGAGACCTCAGAACCGTAGTCGTACCGAAATACCACCACGCTACCGAGGCAGTAAAGATATTAATAGGATGTTTGTTAAAACTAGAGACTAAAAACGCCATACCGCGCATGGCTTCCTTTTTGAAACTGTTCCTCCTCCGCCACTGTATACTACCTACTATTTATACATACTTATAGGACGTCCACTTCTGAACATAGGCCACTCCCAAAGATTTTCAGATCGACCTGTTGGAAGCGGCCTGCATCCAGCGACTTCCTGCGCCCCTAATGTACAGCAGTGGACGTCCTATGGCTGTTGATGATGATGATGATGATGAATACTTTTTTTGGCCTTTTAATAAGCACTAGCTGTTGTCCGCGACTCTGCTCGCGTGGAAATTTATTTTTAGAGATAAATGAATTAATTTTAATTAAAAAGTAGCCTACATGTTATTTTGATGTATAATCTATATTATAAATGTAAAGTTTTATCAAAATCCAACCAGTTTTTGCGTGAACGAGAAACAAACCAAACATGCACACGTTACAAACTATTACGGGCGTTAAAATTCTTTGCTATTACTTTTATAATAATAATATTAACGTAATATGTATTACAGTGGTGAAAGGTCCATATAACACAATTCCTACCGGATTACCTTTGCTAAATTATTGGCTTAACAAATAGGCATTAATTAAAAGGAAATGCATCATCGGCTTCCCTTTTGAAAAATATCATTCTTCGCCTCTGATGTATTATATACATACATAAACTCACGCCTGTATCTCTGAAGGGGTAGGCAGAGGCGCACTAGAAACTAGAACCCATATTTCGCCGAGCTCAGTCCCGTCCCAGATGTGATAGGGGGCGAGCCTATAGCCACATCGGGCACAAATTCCAGACTCCGGGCTGATATACTTTGCCGGATCCGGGGATCGAACGCGAGACCTCAGGACGGTAATCGTACGCCATCGAGGCAGTCTGATGTATTAATAGGATTAATAGAGGCAACCTGCGGGACTCAAGACAGGCCACCTATTATATGTGTGTTATAGGTATGCGTGGTAGGCGCGTAGCGCTACGCTACGTCGTGCCGCGCCGCGCCGGCTGCTACGTAGGCGTGCGCGAGTGTGCGTAGAGCCATGAATCGTGATCGATGGCGCCGCGCCGGTGCCGTACCGCTGGTCGCGCGCTTTCCGTCCGCGAGACGTTGCCGCTCTGCGCTTTAGGCCGCCCACAAGCTCAACTGGCTGGCTCAAAGGCTGCAGTTTTTAGAGTTCCCAAGTCCATTGGCAAAAAAGTAACTCTTATAGATTCGCCATGTCCATTCATCTGTTTGTCTGCCGGCGGACTAGCTCAGATACTATTAATACTAGTAAGTTGTAATTTGGTATAAGTATACATATCAATCATACTCCGACATAGTGGTGGAAAAATCTTGGATTTTTTTTCAGGCTACCTCCTCTACATACAAAGTGGAGATGACATTTTATTCGACTATCCCATCCCATATTATCGTTGGATAGGTCGTTATTACGGTTTGCAAAAAAAAAAAATTTTAAGATTCGAGGTTTAGTTTGCGAAATATTAGGATTTAAAGTGCTTACTAATTTCTGTTAAACTCATGTGTCTCCTCCTGACAGCAAAACTCTTTTAAAATTGTAGATGCATATTATAATAAATTTAAAAGGAAAAACATCACGGCTAAGCGGGCTTTACAAGTTAACGAATAATAGACCACCAAATTAAAAAGCAAAATTACTACCAATTCTATTGAATACAATGAGTTTATGGACCATGTATGTATATAGTCCATACACATTTATCTAAATGTGTGTGTAGTTACATATATTTCAGTAACATTTACCCCTACTTCGGAACCCTTTACTATGCGTGGTCAGATATGCAGGATGCACTTGCTCGGTTTTGGTTTAACTGAATACGCTTTTATGTTCGATGCGCTAATGTCCACTTTGCATTCACCGTGCCGATAACCATACCCTCGCACTTAGATTTACTTTTGAAGGTGATGGGTCTTACTTATAAAACAGTTCCGTTTATCTTATCTTTAAGAATAGATTTTCAGTTTATTCCTTGCATCACACTGCAAAGATCACATGGTTTGAAAATGAAAGGTACCAGTTATTCTTAAAGATAAGAAACGCGTAAATATTTATTGTTATAATTAAGGGGCGATATGTATGTATATATGTATTTGTATATTAGGGTGCAGGAAGTCGCTGGATGCAGGCCGCTTCCAACAGGTCGATCTGGAAATCTTTGTGGGAGGCCTATGTTCAGCAGTGGACGTCCTATGGCTGATGATGATGATGTCTGTCATAATGCGGGGCAGGTAATTTACCTAAAGTTTAAAAATATTTAATTTGTTAAGTCCATTTTATAAACCTCTATGATGTATAAAACATTTAAATAATGTAATTATTATTATAAACCTTTGCGTAGTAGCAGATGTGAATTTTTTAATTATATTGCGATTATTACTTGTAATCCCAATATAACAGATTTTAAAACGATTTTGTCATCATAGATTTTGTCAGACATCAATTTTACAATTTGTAATGCTAAACGTGACGTACGTAGGCGATAAATAAATTAATAATAGGACGAACACCCACCGGAATTGGGTTTTTATTCAATGTATTTTCTACATAAGCCTGAAGGGAGACAATTTACAAAACAAAAGCCGGTGTAAGATTTTCTTTTTTACATAGTTACAATGATAAAATTATGCTACACAAACAACATAGTGTAGTTGGATAGAGGCAGTTCAATATTGTGCAATTCCAACAATATTGCAAATATGTCTTTCTTTCTACCTGCTCTTATCCCACCTTAATGTGGGGTCGGTGCAACACACTTTTTCAAGTATATTGCAGAAAGGATTTGGCTTAGCTTTTACGACCAGCCTGACGTCAACCCCGGTCTGAGGGATCCAGTCTCAGGCAAATAATAGTATTGCAAACATGTATACCTCTACCCTATAAATGTGGGTGCTCTAATTCGCTAGTGCCCCTCTGCCTACCCCTTCGGGGATACATGCGTGAGCTTATGTTTTATGTTTAAATAAGGTAGGGTTTACTATTTATTTATTTAATAAAATGCATATTAAAGAAAACAATCATTATAAATTCAACATAAAAATTATGTTTAAATTAAATTAAAAACTTTAGTATGAGCAGCATAATTATACGGGAAAAGATATTTTCTTCTGGGATGAAAGTGTATTTTTGGGTTATTTTTTCATGAAAATATAAACATCAAGAACGATGTAAATTATTTCTGTATTTCATTATAAAATGAAGTACGCACCTGCAGAATATTTGATTTATCGTCAGGACGGTAACGATTGGAGTGCGAATGAAACGATTCGCCGCGAGATAATAAAAATTCAAATCGAAGAAGACTTCAGGCGAAGCCGCGCTTATATGCAATAAAACGGCGGTAAAAAAGAAACAAGGAAGAAAAATGTTAAACCTGTATAAGTGGATTAATCTCAGTTCATGTCTGTCAGCAATCTAACTTTTTGCTGGAATTCAATTAAAATCGAAAAGGAATAAATATTCTTATTTATAACTTAGGTCGGAAATCGAACAGGTCGATCTTGATTCATCACGAGGTCATTTCATAATACGACGAAATTAAGTTATACCTGTATTTCACTTGTATTACACTCTATAATGTTGAATGTTAATATTGAATGGAGGTTTAGGAACTGTTTGTGCTAATTCAATGCTTAAACTGGTTTAATTAATGTTTGTCTGGGATTCGTCGAATTAGTGATATTTGATCAGACCCGTTGCCCAAAATAGTCAAACATTTTCGGACAAATTTCCGGACTGTTTCACGCTTCCAAATTATTTTACACATTTTTAACGTGCCATTTTGAACCCTATTATTATATATTTATATGTAAATCATCACAATCATCAGCCACAGGACATTCACTGCTGGACATAAACCTCCTCCAAGATTTAGAGGCCTATATTTAAATATCTATTATTATTTTATTCGATATTTGATTTTATTTTCAAATGTAAAATTTTTAAACTTTTTAGAAATTACTTGAATGTAACTTAAAATTGGGTAATTCATTTTAGATTGTACTTAGATTGTACATAAATAACTCTTATTATTAAATATCAGCCTTGTATTCACAACAGTTCTTCTGCTGGGCACGGCTCGTCTTTACTTAGAAGAAAAATTCTGGAGGAATTTAGTTCACCACGCTCAAATGAATTAAGCGTGGAAAAAAAAAATATTAATTTGGGTTCAATTTAATATTTTTTTTTCTTTTGAGCTGAAAATATTATGGTCGGCTGACCATAATATTTTCATTAAGGTATTAAAAAGATATTTTATGGCCATCGATCTAGACCTACTTTTTGATAGCTAATCATCGAATTCAGGTTTATAAACCTTTTAGTCTAATTTTTTGAACACTTTTATTCGAATTGAGCATATTTGCAATTTCGCCAATGGAATTGTTTTAAAAATTGAAGTATTCAACAAAAGTAATCTGATTACAAAAACAAAGAGAAAAGTTTGAATTGACCAGTGCCGGCAAGTGAACTAAAAACTACATTTGGTGATGTGCGTAATTATGCGTCATGTTTGAACTGAAGGACCTGCGGGTTAATTTGGAAACTGAAACACAATGTTTTGACGCTTGACTGACAATCAAACACAGGGCTTCAGGGATCTCAATCAACGCGACGCCTATACTATTGAGGTGATTATATCACACAATAGGTACTATGTATGAAATAGTCTACGAGTAAAATGTCCGTATTTATAGAGGTACATAAACATTGCTGCGTTCCGAATATATTAATAAATGTGTTTACATTCGTGTTATACATCGGCGGGCTTTAGCCGTCTTTAATTTAAAATTAATACAGCCAAGCGGCGCACAGGAAATGAGCTTAGAGTTGAGCGGGTGATGGGCGGGCGGACGAGGGTGGGAGGGGGGGACAGAGCGGGGCTCAGCGGGGACGAGAACAGGGGGCGCCGGGGTGGCGCGACCTCCAAATTAGTTAGGAACCGTAGCAATAATTCGATAACTGTCAGTTATTGCACGTCAAATGCCAGTTTCGCCGTTTCGCTTTTCCATTCTTCATGTATTTTTGAATTGTCGAGTTTATCTGATTTGCAGGTAATGGTAAAGGCACGGCTGTTGGATGTTATTTGAAAAGACGTAATCCGAATTTGAGTTATAAATATGTGTTTGCCAAATGTGTGTGCCAATTGATGTTGCCGACGTGATTACGTGACGCAGCAATTTTCTCGGATGTTTGATTTGAGTTATGAGGTGTTAGCTGAATAATAATTCTAACATTATATTTGTTATTTTTGCATTTAGAATGATTTTTTGATATGTGATAACTCCAGGCAGTAACGTGGTATCGAGAAAAATGTTTAGAGAATAATAAAAAAAATGTATAATTTTTTCTGTCATAATAAATATGTGGCCATAATACTTTCTTTTGACAACAGACTGACGTAAGGGACTAATGTGATAGATTATTGAACTGGATTTGTCGATAAAGGACAGACAGACGGCTAGTCTTTGCTTCTGGCTTCTGGGCAAAATTAGTTTTATACACAGAAACATACGATTTATATTTGCGACTGAAATCGTAGCGTTATAATTATATTTCCCTACTACCTATACCTACTTAATACATAAACATAAGCTCACGCAGGTATCCCCGAAGGGGCGGGCAGAGGCGCACTAGGGAACTAATACATCCACATTTCGTCGAGCTTAGATCGGTCCCAGATGTGATCGGGCACAAATTCCAGACTCCAAGATGATATGGAAAAATCCAATATCACTTTACCCGACACGTGGATCGAACCCGAGACCTCAGGACGGCAGTCGTTCCGAAATACAACATAATATTTTAATTAGAACCTCTTTACATACCTAAAAAAACTGAATTAGTAATATATAAATCATAATACTAACCATACCTACAATCAAAACATATATTCATTTTTTATTAATACTTTGTAAACTATTGAGGCTGAAACTTTTAAAAAAGGGGAAGAAAAGCAATTGTACAAGCAAAATAAAAAGCTATCAATTTTTAAATCTAGAAATTAAATGAACCTCAAAAAAATGCAAATTTCTCTCCTTTTTTATTAAGTATCTTTAGATTCTATTATGATCATTAGCCACAGAACATCCACTGCTGAATATGGGGCTCCCCAAAGATCAGGACGCAGGAAGTAGCTGGAAATTTTTAACCTCAACAAAACAATTTAGTTGCTTTAAAATATTCCACTTAGAGCAAAGTTGGAAGTCCGTATTATATTCTGTACTTTACTTTACCTCTTTTCATTCTCTGTGCACTCTCGGATATTATTTATAGCTCAGCTTTACAATTTTGCGTTGCAACAACACTATGCCTTATCTTTATAGACAATATTTTAACAACATAAAATTTTATAAAGTACAGTATCAGCTATATTTGGTATTCGTATTTGGTATAAAAAAATAGTTTGTATCTATGAAGTATGCGGTCACTAGTAGCATTATTCTTGCAGCAAAGAGTAATGTTTTGAAATTATTGTTTTCTTCTTCTAATGGTTGCATATATACATAATATGGTATGTTCGGCTATCGTCCTGTGTTTAAGTTGGGCATAGGGTTTTTTCTTACACGATTTGTCCACCACTTAGTTAAGCAGGCAGTGGATCATAATAACTAAATCGAACACTTTCCGCAGCAGCTTGTGAAAGTTTGTTGTGTCGACCCCGCATTGAAGTGGAGTAAACTGAGGTGGGAAGATACTATTTTTTATTATAATTAAAACACCAACGTTATATATGTATATACGCCCCACATATTGCATTGAGTTTTTAATAATAAAAGTCAGAGCGACGAAAGGAACAACCGCTGCGCAAACTTAAATCTGCAGAAGTTATATTCAGTACAAACATACAGTTTTATATTTCACCCGTAACGTCCAATAGTAATTGAACATATCTTTAATTTTAATTACTATACAATATAATAATCCATATCAAAGACTCAACAAGATTTACTGCTCACAATAAATGGATACCATTGACGAGCCTTACAAGTCCTACAGGACCTAGACTCCTTTATTTCCTTTTTTTCTTGCTATTAATTAAGACACAGAGAAAGCTTAACTTGAATATGTATTCAGGTTAAGCTTTATCACATTGATACCATTGACGAGCCTTACAAGTCCTACAGGACCTAGACTCCTTTATTTCCTGAATACATATTCAGGTTAAGCTTTCTCTGTGTCTTAATTAATAGCAAGAAAAAAAAGGAAATAAAGGAGTCTAGGTCCTGTAGGACTTGTAAGGCTCGTCAATGGTATCCATTTATTGTGAGCAGTAAATCTTGTTGAGTCTTTGATATGGATTATTATATTGTATAGTAATTAAAATTAAAGATATGTTCAATTACTATTGGACGTTACGGGTGAAATATAAAACTGTATGTTTGTACTGAATATAACTTCTGCAGATTTAAGTTTGCGCAGCGGTTGTTCCTTTCGTCTCTCTGACTTTTATTATTAAAAACTCAATGCAATATGTGGGGCGTTAAGGATTTATTAATTTACTATATAATATTACATAAGATTTAACTACCTATAAATTATATTGATATAAGTATATAGAGGCATAGGTACTAATTACTACAAATTTTCTTTAGCTGGGTACAAAATAACTATCTAATTATAATTTACAAGTCGTTTTATGCTACACTAGTATCTATAAACCTCATTTCTCTAAACTAACTTAGATGTACCGTAAATAATTTTAAGAACTCGACAGCAGAGTAAACTATATTCACAATATTATGTAAAAATCTCTATTATTGAATGTTCTGATAAACATTTGTATTGACCATAGTTCCAATAGTATTCAGACTTCACAATAACACCGGACGTTAAAACGTGCTAGGAAATTGTATTCGCGTGTTCCACGGTTGCCGAAGGACGGCACCATTGAAAAAGTTTGCACGGTGTGTATTTTAATTAGTTTAGTATGAACCAAACGGACGCGTTTTGGGAGTGCGCCGCCGGCGTCTGAAGCTTTGTCAAAGCAATTTCAACTGCGCTTGGCGTTTACATACGCGAAGTAATTTCAGGACTGTGGGTGTACTAGAATTAGTTATAGGGATGCCGATCTACGATATTTCAGAAGTGCGTTTTTACTAATTTTCTTTTTGTTTTTTTTTTTACCTTGGATGGATGTTATTACTCAATCACGTCAGAATGTCTGAAGGGATCTAGTTGTTTTGCACACAGATAGATTATAGTCTAGAATACCATATATTCTACTCTTTATATTGGAAAAAACATATTATACATATGAGTATACATAATAATATAATGCATGACTTAAGGCGCACTGCCGATACTTCGAGTTGTGTCGCGATTAATGGGTGTGAGTGCAGCTTAGATTTAATGGTTGAGACCATTAAATCTAAGCTGCACTTATTGCGTTGAGTTTGGTATTACTCTATGAATAGAGTACGCAATGCTTTCGCAAGCGTTGGCCTTTCTGATAGTTCTATTCGGAGTGATCTTGAAAGAATAGAATGAAGATATATTTAAAAAAAAACAAGAAGCAACCGATTACAAACGAAAATACAAAAGTATCATTCTAAATCAAAACCATTATTAAAATTTGACGATCGAGGATCGATTAATTTAAGGATCTATCTACTTTCTTAACTTAAGTTATGAATTGATTATTCTTAAATATTATCTGTTTTTAAAACAATCCTTTTGACCAAGCATAAAAAAGTCATAAGAAAGCAAAGCGAGGCGCGCGAACAAAGAGCGCCGAGAACTAATCATATTATCAACTAGATTAGCGGTAGGAAGACATAAAGGGCCATTGTAGTTGCGGCGGTGTCGGCGGAACCCCCGCTTGCCGATCGGGCCCGCTCACCCCCGCCCAACCCCGCGTGCGCCCCGGCGACGCCCGTGAGCGCCGCTGCCGGCGGAAATGGCGGCGGGGCGCGGAGACAGCGGCGTCCGGCGAGGTGAAGGCTTGTCGGCTCGTTGTGAGCACAGGGTTACCAAAATGTCCTGGATTGGTGGATTTGCGGTTAATTGGGCCTAATTTGTTGTTGTGTACATAAGGATTTAGAAAGCCTGCGGAATGTGTGCGGAAATCCTGATTGAAAGCTTCAGCGAAGATCTTAATTATCTATGTTAATTTATTTGTCTTGTGTATCGTTATCATTGTTATTGGGCTGATTTTATACATAGACATATTTTATATTTGCTCTCAAATCTTTTAGGACCATACTCGTACAGAAAATTATTTTGAAAACACATGCCAATTATTTACAATATATATATTTTTAACTCATATTTTAAATTCATCATCTAAAACTATGTCTATACATATAGGTAAAACGGCAATAATTAACACAATAATATGGCAACAAAATATTTTATACTAATCTCATAGTTTCAACTGGTAACCCTATATTAGGCCGGGTATGCTCCATTGTTACCAGCCTACCGAGCGACCCACTTTCAGGACGTTATTGGTCACCCCGGCTAGCGTCGTGACGAATGGCATCGCTTCCTCTACGGTTTTGTCTATAGTAATATACTAAATTGATTTTTGTGCTTAAAATATTATATACGAAGATCGAAAAAGATTTAAAAAATAACAGTCCTCACTCCTCATTGACTGTATTATTAAACAATGTTGGGCTACCTCTGCGGCGTAGTATTTCGGTAAAACTCCTGAGGTCTTGGGTTCAATCCCCGTTGAGTTAAATCCTAGGACATAAATGAGCGCGGCGAATTATGGATGTTGTACTTGCCTCTGCTATCTACTCCTTCGGTAATACAGGCGTTGTATGTATGTATCTATGTACAATGTAAGACTAATGCATCGTTCGCACTGCACTCCAAACTAGTTTTCACCAGCTGAATATGTATAGATGTATCGTCAGTACCAACATGAATGCATGTATTTTTCGTTCACACCACGTCATGCTGTCAATATGCTAGCACACAATATGCCACTAGTATGAACAAAAAGGAGCGCATCTCGATTCGTAGTAATCATAGTACCTACACTAAATGGCTTTAGGCCTACTATCTATAATAATAATAAATACACCCAACAGTCAAACACCTTGTCCTGACCCCACATTAGGTATAACCTGTATCGTGGGTGTCAGAGACTATGCGAGACTTTCGGTCTCACCACAACCAGAATTGAAACAAATATATATGGACCACACAAACATTTGGTCCACAATCTCCTTTATCAGACTGATGTAGTTCGAAATCCTAACTATGCTAGGATGTAACGAAAACAACTTGTATTTATAAAAATTTATAAAGTATTTCTATCACTCGCTTGTTACAATCGAATCTATACAAAAACGCACAAGTTTTCGAAAACGAATCTGTCAGCACACCTATTAAAGCGTGTTTACGATTGTTATTCCAGAAATGTAAACTTATATTTATATGTTTCAAGTGATGTGGTTTTATTTTGTTGCTCCAAATTTCAGCGAATATGGATATGTAGTATAATGTAGAAACTTTGTAACCGGTGATGGTAGACTAACCTAACTAACTCCTCCTATTTGTAGAGGAGGCCTGCGACCAAGAATGGGACAGTAATATTACAGGGTAAATATTATTAATACTACGTCATTCGCGTAGTTTTCGTTGAATGATGGCGAATATTTAACACTTTTATTGCATTATCATAATGCCTGCAAATCTCCTGAGATTTCAACAGTTACCACGGAACTATTCATGAAACTCATCTTACTGTAGATTTAGATTTCACACATGAACATTCAACAATTTTCCGATACTACCTCCATCTACGACTTATTAATAGAATAAATACAGTTATGCACAATTTAAACCAAATATATAATCTGCACTACGTTTATCATCAGGTATAGTGTAGTCACTTTGCCGTGCTCGGATAAATAAAAAAGAGTTTTATGTAGTGTCATCGTATTAGAAATTGCAATGGCAATACGTTATGCATTTATAATTTTAATGCGATAAAATGTAGAGTTAAAGTCTTTTTATCTATCTGATTTTATTCCAGTAAATACGGGGTCGACTGTCTCACGTCGATCCTCACTCGGGGAATCCGTTACCCGACTTTCCGCCTAACATGAGCGCCACGAGAAAATGCTGTTTGTTGTTATAACCGGTTTTCTCTAGATGTCTACGGACACTAACACGCGTCTTCGTTTATTATTACAAGCTTTTATTTAGTTTCTGTCCCGTTATCAAATCTTGCAAGCTATGAATTACACCCACTTCCCGACGTCCAATTGGATTTAAATTTGGTGTAACTAAATTCTATGTTCATTAAAACTTTATAATTAAAATTGGTATTTATACAAGTAAATTAAAAAACCATGTATATATTTTTCATAATACCAAGAATGCTACAATTTCGGTTGTTTCTAATCCAAAAGAATTTCATACATATTCCTATTGTGTAGGCATGTGATTGCTATGCACACCCGCCGCGCACTTCGCACGTTTAACGGTAAGGAACTCAGAGAACTAGATTCAAGTTATGAGTAAAATTTTCAAAAGAGGAGCTGATTCTGTGTTTTATTTTTATTTACACCTCTTTAGCGAAAGAAAGCCGGTAGGATTTGTATTTTAAGAACAGATTAGATGGATAGCCACTAGACTAGATTCTAACAAAGAAATGGTAATAGCGGTTTAGCAATTGTATTCATATTTATCTACAGCACGAATAGGCCGGCTCGACCGGTTTGATACCACTGTCTCACAGTAAACCGACGTAAAGTGGCAGCTAGCTCGTTAGGTGAGTGAGATTTCCGGTGGCCCAAGTCATTCACTCCCTTTCCCAATCCCTTCTCCCTCCTCTTCCATTCCGTCCTTTTAGGTTCGCAACGCGCCCATGATTGGTTTTGTGTCTTGGATGTCTATGGGCTGTGGAGATCACTTACCATCAGGTGACCCATCTGCTCGTTTGCCAATATCTATCAATAAAAAAAAGAAAAAATACACTACAGGGAAATTTGTGGTAGAACCATGCTGTAGATAAACAGTGACGTCTACAGCACGTATAGGCTTAACCGGTTTGATACCACTGTCGGTGTTGCGTTTCGTGCGGAGTGTTAGATTTCCGGTGACCCCACTCCCCTTTCATTTTCTCGATCAGTATTCTCCTCCATCAAATATCACCAACTTTTATGTACACTAACGCCATCTAACGAGTTACAATAGTAGTTTATTCTAGTGTAGGCGTTAGTGAGAAATAGTAGTAGTCAGCGCCCTCTACACTAATTATTCCGAACTAAATGTGCTTTCGGTTTGCTGAAGCTTCGAGATAGTGTAGAAGCTGTAGAACCCATGCTACGCGCAGTACCTCGTAGGCATTGGCACCGTTCAAAAACTTTCGTAGACGTTCGTAGCGTTAGTGCTGCCAATCGCAAAGCTGTACTGCTGTATATTCATATGTAGATGTATCAGTCCGAATATAATCTAAGCGTATATTATAATATACAAAGTTCTTTGACACAAAAAAATCTAAACCTAATATTGAAATGTATCTAGTAGCCATTGAGTAATGTTTTAAGATGTTAAAAATAGGCGTATTCTAACATCGTATTGGGGCGGATCTTAGAAAAACCACAGACGGCAATGACATTGCCAGAATATGAGTAATTTTTTTCTATAAGTATAGTACGTTCCCAGGTGATAGGAAAACACCTATTCTAGAAACAAATGCTAACATATTACCATAAAATTTAATAAAACCAAGTAAAGTAAAAGCACTCATATAAGGGAATATTCGCCATTGTGATTTTCACAAACAGTTAATGTAAATGAGTTCCAAAACAAATAAATTTGCTGTAGTTTGATCGCAAGACTTTAAAAAAATTAATAACAAACCTTTCGTTATGATCATGTTCAAGCGTTCTTTTTATCTTGTTTTAATTTATAATTGTACTGAGCCTCAAGCATACGCATATAGTCCAAGTACTTCTGTCCCCAAGGAGTATAGGATTCGTACCATTCTTTGAACATCGTGTAATCCCATTCGTCAGTAAAGCATGCTTCCTCTTGATCTAGCACTGCTACCATTAACTCAAACGGGTTCAGTGGTTTGTGATATAATTCGGCCACCCTCTTTCCTGACAATAGTGTTTCAACAGCCTTTCTAATAGATTTAATGTCATAGCCTCTTAATGCCTGAGCCACACTATGTACATTGAACTCCCTATCGACTGCATGATATTGCATCAACATTTTTTTTAATATTAGGGATATACTCCCGTAATCAGTTCTTGGTATCAAAATAAGCGACGGAAAAGCTTTATACATTTGTGGACCTTTTGCTAACCATGGCTCGCTAGCTGTACCCAATACTAATATTTTGTCGTGGGCCGTTAATGGCTTAACGATTTCTTTAAAAAAGTCTTTCGAAAGTCGCGTGGGATCAAAATTCTTTTCTTCTTTCGGTACTTTCTTATAAAATATTTTCTCAGCACCGTCTACCATTATGACAGTCGGTTGCATTAATCTACTGACCCTGTTCACGTAAGTAAACATTGTTTTTAGATTTTTTGGTCCTGGAAATTTGTCGTATACGCTTAGAGGAGAAAGATCTATTAGTATGGAATTTGTTTCTGTTGCAATCGCGTATATTAATGTTCTTTTGCCAGTTGCTTTTGGACCAACTAATAGTTGAGATCTTTCTGCATTATCGCAAGATGATCCGAGAGCTAAAAGACAGCGAACTCTAACTTGCTCTCTTACATCACCGATAGAAGCTGGAGGGAATGATGGTGTCCACAAAACAGCCCGCATATCAGCAGCAGCATAATTTTGATCTCCCCAGTAATCATCGAGAGTCGTGCGAGGATATTTTTTCACGATGCCTTCATCAACTAAACACTGGAACATGGCAGCAGGACTCACTTTATCAGGTTTGGGTTGCCTTTGCTTCTTCGGTTTCTTTCGTTTTTTGATTAGAGGTAATTTCGTAACTCCTGCAGCTTGATAGTCTATCTTTAGGGAATTCTTAAGAAGATTTAGCTCCAGTCGCATCATTTCATCAACGATTGGTCTTAGCTGAAGATGTATATCTTGGTATACATTTTCCGTAATAAGTTGCATTATATATCCTTTCATCGCCTCTGCAGGTGCATTGGCAAAATCAATAGGTTTCCATTGATTTTCGTACTCATTCCAAGTTTCGCGGACCGATGAAATATTTTTTCCTATAGATATGTAAACACCAGGATCATTATCAGGATTAAGACGTGACTTCTTATAGTCCAACAAGCGTTTCTGTTCTTTATCCTTAGCTTCTAATTCCAAACGCTTTTTCTCTTCTCTTTCAGCTTTTTGTTCGGCTTTTATTTGTTCTTTACTCTTCGCTTGACCTTCTTCTGTCTTTAATCTTTTTTCTTCAGCTAAACGCCATTCAATGTATTCTTCGATTGAGAACGTTTCACCTTGTACTACTAAAATAGTGCCTCCTTCTTCGGGATAAGGAAATTCGTCGAATACGCGAACTTCCTTATACCACTCTTGAAACCATTGTCTGATTTCCGCAGATATGTCTTCCATTATATCCTTTTCTCTTAATCTCAAGACTCGAGTTTTTTCTTTCATGTGTTTCTGAAGCCATTCTTCATGATACTTTCGTCTAAAATCCCTACGGGCTTCCTTTACCTTTTCTAGATCTTCTTTTGCTGATAGTGGTTTCCACGCCGGAATGATCATACCTAACTTTAGCTTCAATTGATTTTCTTTTATATGTTCCCTCTTTAAAATCATAAACTGTCTGTATACCATTTGTATCAAAGATGCCGCTTTTATTCTTAAATCGTCTCTAGCAGGCGGCTTTTTTAAGCCAGCGAGCTCTAAGTATAAATTTGCGTCTTTATTTGCCTTATGGACTATGGCTCTAGTCGTTGTTCTTGATCTTTCCATTCTTTGAATGTTGTTGATGTGATTGTCGTATTCTTCGTTCAGCCTCAACTCTTCTATTTCTTCTGGTGATAATTGTATTGACGGTTCGGACTCAATTATGTCTTCGCCCATTGCAAGTCTTCTTTTCATTTCCGCCTCTTTTTCTTCTTGACGTATTCTCTCAGCTTCCTGCAATTCTTCTTCTTTCATTAGTATTTCTGATGGTGTTGGGGTGGGATCACCAAGGCGGTTACCAGCAAATATTTGATCAATAATATATTGCATTTCTTGTTGACGAGTTTCAAATGGATAGAAAAATGGACAAAGTACCTGAATGTCCTGAGGCACCATAAGCATTTGTTGCAAAGCATTATCGGGATAAGTAAATTCAAAGACTTCTACTTCTTCTAACGTCCACTTTAGTTCAAGTAGGCGACAGGTAACGGCATCTATAATTTTCTTAATATACGGTCTTCGTTGAACTTGCTCCATCTGATCATAGCAATTACAAAGTTTGTTGTAAAGTTCACAATACTTGCAATACACTCTAGCTACAATTTCAACTGCGGTCGCTTGAGGTTTGATTCCTACGAAAGCGTTTGCTAATTCTTGGATTTTCTCGTCTTCAACGAGCGTCAGTTTCAATTGGTCTTTTAATTTGAGCCACCTTTCGTAATAATCTTTATTGGCCATGGTATTTTTATAAATACGATCTAATAGTATATTTTTTGCTACAATTGCATATTCTCAGTAAGATAAAAAATTTCAATAGTTGTAGAGAGAATAAAAGGCAAATAAAAATGACAAAGTCAGATTGTATCAAAGACAATACAAAGAGTGACAGAACTTCTTGCAGAACTCAATAAAGGCAAAGAGTTTGTTGGGACTTAAGAGCAAGGCCGTTAAATAAGACCTGTGAGCTTGAGAGCAATGAGAGTAATCTTAGATATTCATCTGCCCTTATCGTACTCCAGTGCACTCGACATAAAGTACACGCACTAACAAATATTCAAAATTGACACAAGTCCATTGAATTTAAGGCTGAGATCTATAGAGCGAACTTCGATTAAGTCTGAGTCAAAGAAACGAACTCAGTGAGGATTTGGAATTTCTAAATCGAGCTTTGACTTCTGAGTACTTTTTTACAAGAAAGAGATTGACAGACTATTAAGCAATGATTTTCTTGTAAAAAATGACTCGGACTAAGTCAAAGTTCGATTTAAAAATCCCAAATCCTCATTGACTTCGTTTTTTTTTATTCAGACTTAGTCGAATTCGCTCTATTATATCAGCCTAAGTCTAGTTCGTGGATGTTTCGTATTAAATATATCATGCAATCAATTAGAACACTAATATAAGCGCGGACTCGAAAAATGATGTCTTCTTTTGGTCTCCATTCACATACTCTTCAGTATCTACTTCTAATGAATCTTATAGCAAATATAACAATGCATGATCCCCCGTCTGGCAACAATAAAAATGTTTTAAGTGTGCCTCCGTACGTGCCATTGAGCGCTGCCATCGCGAGCGCACGCGTTGCGCTCGTCCGCTCGTCGCTTGCTTCCGGTGTATGACGCGTGCCGCGCTCCGACAAGGGAACAGTGAGAGCGATGAGCGGTAAGCGGCAAGCATAGCGGAGTCAAAAGCGTTTAATATGTAAATTAAAGACTTGTTGCGACCATCTTGCTTTATTTTTCTTTCTCTCTTACTCTTATTACAATTTATATATCCTATCCTTTTTTAACTGTCATCTGTCATTCTAACTTGCTTACTCGCTCTTTCGTACTTTAATTTATATTACTGTTGCATTCATTCTTCCTACATTCCAATACCTTACATGCCCTTTGAAATTTCTAATATTTTACTTACAATTTTAAAATTTCACACTACTCTTCTACCCTTACAAATATACTGTTTCTGGTAAATTTTGTTAATGTATTTATTAACAGCAATGTCAATAATTTTGGAATTATTTAGAACTGCCATAGGTGTTGCACAGTATTTTATTCACCATATTTTCAATCAGATATACAGTTAGTACTATAATATACTTAAGCAATGAGCAGTTAACGCGCTTCTTCCCTCCAGAACCTATCAGTTGCTTAGATTCTGTATGATATTATAATTTGATTGGTTCATTAAATACTGTTGATCTGGAGATCTTTAAGGGAGGCCTATGTTCAGAAGGGGACGTCTGGATCTGGATGGCTGATGATTAAATACTGTAACCGTACAAATATTAACCCACGCTTTGTCTCCAAAAAACGAAATCTTAAATAGCTGATAAATAAAAGTATAATATTGGTTGGAGCACCTACACTTGTGACATAAAACAAAAGTCGAGTGTGATTGGATGATTGCTTCCTTTACGAGCGTCGCGCTGTCTTTTACAAAGGCCATTTAGCCTTTATTTTCATTTCATACGTGTATGATACTTTAGATATTTCGTAAACGCTTCTTTCTTTAATTTTTATTAAATGTGTATTCGTACAATATATCGTTATAGAAAAGTATACATAATATGCGAGTATTATAAAGGTTATTAAATATATGATAAAAATAAAGACTCAACTAGAAAAGACGCACAATTTAATTTTTACATATTTTTAATTATTGTGTTAAATTTGTCTGTAGGAACAATAATTTTTCATTAATAATTAATTAAAACATTGTAATTTTGTTTAAATACCGATCTATATACACTACACTTTCATATATAAAAAGAAATTTTATTATTATATTGTTTAGTTCATTAAAATAATCCAGTCATATAACGTGCAACTGAGTTCAGCTTTTTATAAATGTGAAAATCAATAAGTATTTTAAATTCCGCTTGTGCTCACAATTTAACCCACACAAGGCTCCAAATGCAACACAGCGATGTTTTATAGATCAACCCTCGCATGTATTCATTAAGGGTGTAGAAATTTGAGCCATTTATTTTGTTAACTCCACGCCAAGCCATAAACTTTGCAAAGGGACAACAAGAGGACGAAGGTATGACGGGAGGAGGGTCTCCGCCCGTTCAGTTCAGTTTTGTAATCTTAATGTTTACACTGATAACCTTGTAATATATGAGTAAGCTGATTTGTTTAATTTGTTATTAGAATATTTTATAACTATAAGCCTTGAACATAGGCCTCCCCCAAAGATTTCCAGATCGACCTGTTGGAAGCGGCCTGCATCCAGCGACTTCCTGCGACCTTTATCAGGTCTTACCTTTATCTTTTTAATCTTTGGGGGAGGCCTATGTATGTTCAGCAGTGGACGTCCTATGGCTGATGATGATGATGATAAGCCTTATATTTTATGTAAATTAGTTATTTATTATTGTTGTTGATTACGTTTAGTCTCTTTTTGAGTATAAGTTTTCAGAAATAATATACTTATTGTTGTAAATATAATAAAATTGACTTTGAATCTCAGTTACATGGTCGTAAAGCAAATCTATTACAATTTCAAATAAAGTATACTACACAGTTTTTTTTTGTATTTATTAACCACAGACGTAAATAAAAAGATGGACGGAGCGTTAGGAACATTGAAAGTGAAGCAGGGTTTTCGGCCCATTCGGTCTATCGACACTTATTGGCGTGAGTGTGCGTGGCTTCTCTGTGGTGTCCGTTTAACAATAGGCGATATGGTGTCCTTCCTTTTCTTTACATCCTTATTATTAACTAATATTTATTTATTAAACGTCTGTCTATGTAAAGTAGCTGTATTATGTGCGCGGTACGACTACCATCCTGAGTTTTGTATGATTCCCGGGTCGCGTAATGTGATATTTGGTTTTTGTACTCAGTATTCTACTTCGCCAATTCACGTCTGTCTTCCCTCGAAGGCATATTTATATCCTTATATAATGTATGTGACGACGACCTGATATAGGTCGCAGGAAGCCACTGGATGCAGGCCGCTTACAACAGTTCGATCTGGAAATCTTTGGGGGAGGCCTACATATGTTCAGCAGTGGACGTCCTATGGCCGTCCTATGATGATGATGATGACGATGATGATATGTGTGCTTATTTACATAGGTGTGTATTTATGAAAAAACCCATCGATGTACATATAATTAATACTGCCTATCAAATGTACAAATTTTCTCACGATTAAAAGTTAGCGCAGTTCAAGGGTAATGCGTGGCGAATGTATCATCGCTTTGGCCACGCCACCGCCCGGCCGGTTAGCGCGCCGCCGCTCCGGATATCAATGGCAGAATGATTGACTGTCTAATAGACTACCAGAGAGGGCGATACTGATATTGTGTAAGTGTGACGAATTTGCGCGACAATTAAGTCTATGTTAGTTAAGATTTTGGTGGCTGTAAATGGTATCCAGTTTTATTTTAATTCACAAATAAGATGGATTATGTAAGTTGCTGTTAATTTAAAATGGAGATAAATCTGAAAATATACATTTAATTAATCGGCCAAGTAAAGGCCATGTATTACACATCGCGTCTTCAATTCATTTGTGCAAGACCTTAATAAAGTAGATTTTTTTTTTGATAATAAATAAACCAGTAGGTATTAAACGGGCAATTTAAGTAAAAAAATTGCATTTAAAAATGGCATCTACATTTTTATTACAATTTTTTCAACAAGCAACAACAGTTCGACAAGGCGAATTCAGTAAAGTCGTTATATATCTTGTTTTAAATCCGTCGATTTCCAAACGCACTCGTGAGATAACCCGTGTAGATATTTTCACAATAATTGCGGATGCGTAACAATTAAAAGTGTCCCTATGAATGAAGCCATGAGAATCTGTGCGCGGTTGTCACCGCAAATTGGTGAGCGTGGCGCACGCGCTGCCATCCGACACGCTGGTGGGGCCACCCCAGCGTCATTGAGTCTTCATTGTTGTACTGTATACTAATAGTAAGTGTAATCTATATTTACATTAAAAATATTATATGGTCACGATGTAAGAGCTTTGAGTAATACTCCAAAGGCAGCTATACCGCTTTCTAAATGTAGTAATCTCACTAAAACCGGCATGATCGTGTCACTACTTTTGTTTCTTTATTCTATAAGTAAGATTTCTGGAGGTAATATTACTTAACTTCTCAATCTCCATTCATTCCTAATTCTTTGCTTTCCATGGAAATTTTTGTTTTCTGCCTCTGGCATTCTCGGTTTTCGCGAACGACTATCAAACTTATCTTATTTTTAGTCTCGACGTTTCGAAAGCTTCTTATCGACCATGAAGGCTAAAACTTTTAAAACATTAGGATTAAAAATAAAATCAAATCGCGATAGAATCCGTTAACTAGTTTTCATATAAAAACTTTAGTTCAAATAGAGTTACAAACTTGTACATTTAAATAACCAGAGGGTATGACACAGTTATTAATTAACCAACGGCGTGTGGACACGTGATCCCTCGTTGTTAAGAACTCCTTATGTCATTAGCAGCCTCTAGTGGCTCGCTCAAGTATACAAAAATGTTATAGTATAGACTGTTCTTATTGAAAACTTCGGTCATCGAAGTTTCAAGAGTCTTCGGCAGTTTTATTGTAAAGCACAAAATTAGAGGACTTTTAACAGCTATTATCGGCTAAAACTATATTTTGTGATCAAAGTTTTTAATGAAGAAGTGACTACGTTTCAATTTTTCACAAAAAAATTCGTGCGATATCATGGATAATGACAGAAAACTGTAATTTATGATGCCGTGTCATAAGATCTTAATTTTGGCGATAGATGATGTTACCTCGTGAATTACATGTTTTTGTCATACCATTGAGCCTATTGCAAGAAAACCCTCTAGTAATACAGCAAATAGGGCTTTTTTTTACTGTAAATATGATCAATCGAAGCGACCACATCAAATGTCTAGTTATAAAATTGCTTAAAAATAGAAACTTAAGCATCGATACAAAGGAGTATTAAGGTGAAATCGCGTGGAAGATGTGAGGTTTTGCGATGCATCTGGTAAAAGGACAATTTAGCTCTTGTGAGCAACCGAGGCGTGAGTTCAAAGGAGACGCGCCGAGGGTCATCAGTCCGCAATTAAAAGTTACGCCAAAGGAACGTTTACGGTTGACGGCGGCTTCGAACAGTCGCTATTATGCCGACATCATATCGCAAATTTCATGTTCGAAATTGTATTTGTGCGAATAGTTTCATTATTATGTGGATGAATTGCTATAAATATAATTAATCCTTACAACTTACGTTTAACTTTAAAAGTGTCATACAGATTTCTTAAGTTTACGCGAACATTATACATTGAAATAAAACTGTTCTTACGGATTCTATCACGATTATGTTTTAATTATTATTCCCGACGTTTCGAAGGCTTTGCAGTCTTCGTTGTCAACAACGAAGACTGCAAAACCTTCGAAAGAATAGTTTATTTCAATTTAAAAGTGTCATCGCAAAAAATAAACCAGACAGAATATACATATCCCGATTATGAGATCTACTAATCCCTCGATTTTTTTTTCTGTCTGGCTTTATCTCGGCCTTCTGCTAGGGTACTTCTTCATACTTAAACGCCCGGTCTTGAGCAGTCTCCCTAATGACACCAGTCTTAAATATTTAGATTATGTCGACCATACACGATCGCCCACTAGATTAATGAACGACGGGGGGAGCCGAGACACTTATGTAACATATATATGTGCCGCCTCCAACGGGTTAAAAAACCCGGGACACAGTAAGACTAAAACCGCAAATCATAAATGTTCTTACTCTGAAAGTAGAAACCGTTCTCAATTAGAAGCCCCGACTTCTACATCAAGGGTATACCACGCGAAAATAATGAAATGCTCCACCATGCAAGTTATTTACATTAAAAATACCTAGACATAAATTTTGCGTTGACGTTTATGGGCCTATAAACAACCCTGTTTATGGATAAACAGCCCGATAGTGTTGTTGTTTTTCAATGATATATCGTGCGATAATGCTGGAATTCGTCCAAGGTGTGCTAATTCGATGACAGAGTTAAAAAAACGATGTGTACTTGAGCAATCGGATTAACGAGTCGTTTAAACTGTTTTGTGAGTTTTCCAAGATAAAACATAAACATAAGCTCACGTTTGTATCCCCGAAGGGGTAGGCAGAGTCGCACTAGCCAACCAGTACACCCACATTTCGCCGAGCTTAGTTCCATCCCAGATGTGATAGGGGGCGAGCCTATCGCTATATCGGACACAAATTCCAGACTCCAGGCTGATACGGAAAAATCCAATATCACTTTGCCCGACCCGGGAATTGAACCCGAGACTTCAGGACAGTAGTCGTACCGAAATACAACCACGCCACCGAGGTAGTTTTTCAAGATATTTTAGGAAATGTATCTTCTTATTTTGATTTGTTACTGAATTATTATTTGCATTCATATATATATGATATAGGCTTACTATAGGAGTGAGTCTGTCTATAAAATACATATCGATCAATATTTTTTATTTTCAATGCCAAACGCTACTCCTCTAAAAACAGCTTAACATTCGACACTGAAACAACGATGACTTTTCCTTGGTGACTTAACGTCGAACACGAAGCGGTTTTTTGGCAGAATACCCTTCAGATCGTAGTCGATCCACTAACGGCCGGTCTCAATAAACGAGTTTAAGAATGCAGATAGATCGATATTATGAACCAATCAAATTACGGAGTCATGTTCAAACTGTGTTCTTATTGGCCAATTTATGTAATCTACACATTCAAACTGACATTGTATATTCGAATACGGCGTAAATGACGAAACGAACAACTTAATTTTTCCTATATTACAGTGAAAAACTTAATTTATAATATAAATAAGGTTACAATAAATTTCTTTATACACACAACAGTCACATGCATAGTACTGACCCCACACTAGGTGTAACCTGTATCGTGGGTATCAGAAACTACGAGAGACTTTCGGTCTCACAACACCCAGACCCGAAACAAATATCTATGGGCCACACAGACATTTGTCTCGGTGCGGGAATCGAACCCGCAACCTCACGTTTCTCAGCCGGCTACCCGCCCGCTGCGCCACGGAGGCTGTCAGTTCAGTTTAAAAGAAAAAAGAAACATTCGCAGAAAATGCTTTACATTTATATAAAAACTTAGACGCACATACCTGTACATTTAGTCCCTCGAAGTGTATCTGTGAGTGTCGGTGTTGAATATCCCTTGCCAAGTCCGCCTGACAGTTTATCCGAACCTGTGAAAAATATTCATCATAATTACATTGAATTGCTCTGATGCCGAGATGCAGCATGTATGGGCTGGAGACCGGGAGGTCCTGGGTTCGATTCCCAGGTCGGGCAAAGTAAATTTTCTAATTTAATTTGCCCGGGACTGGATCCCTCATAGGGGGTTGACGTCAGGCAGGCGGCCGGTAGTAAAAACTAAGCCAAATCCTCTTTGCAACATGCATGAAAAAGTGTGTTGCGCCGACCCCACATTAAGGTGGGATAAGGGCAGGTAGAAAGAAAGAAAGCTCTGATGCCGAGATGGTGCAATTCTATTGTACCCCTATTCACCCCAGGACGATAGACGTACTCCGAGGTTTCGGGTTCAACCATAGAGTGATATTGGTTTTTTATATTCGGTATCGGCTCGGAGTATTGAATTTGTGCCCGATATAGCGATATAATAGCCGCTTATCATATCTGGGATGGAATAAGCTCAGTGAAATGTGGGGGATCTAGTACGCTACTTCGCCTCTGCCTACCTACCCCTTATAGGGATATAGGCGTGGGCTTAGGTTAGTATAACGTATATTACAGAGTTTTATCGCCACAGAAAAGTAGATAGTTTGACACAATTGGATACAATAAAATAATGCAAAACAAAACTAAAGTCGTGTACATAAAGCCAATTAATAATTCCAACAATCAAATTGTTTGACGTGCGGAATTCAAAACAAATCTCCCACTTAAATTCACAGGCAATTGAACTGGTACAACGGTAAGCTCATAAGCCGCCACTTCTCGGACCATCCCTCGCAAACAAACAATTAAGGGACAATCGGTTGCCACTCGTGCGCACCATAAATCAGTGGGTGATAATGACGAGCGTTGCGCAGTGACATTCCAGTTTCGATTGGGATCGACAATAGATGGCGTTTGGCACGCGCCCGCGCATCCCGTAAACACGATTCAGCTAATGTTGGGAATTGTGATCGTGAACTGATCATTTTATTAGGGAGTCGTCGAATTCATTACACAAATATTTTTATATTTATTTAATTAGTTTTAGTCTTAAATTTTCGATATTGTTTGATGTCAATTATTTTATTCTAGTTCTTAATTAACACACGATGACAGGAATGTCGCTTAGGAGTTAGCATGACGAGTTGCATAAGTATTATTCCTTTTTGTTATTAATTAATATTAATTAACATTAATTAATATTATTATGAACAACGAAATTAAAGTAATCAACAAGACATATTATAAAAGTAATACTGTCTACATCTGCTTTTATAATTCATGTCGTCTAAATTGTAAAAATGTAGAGCCAAACGGGTCATAAAAATAGTCATTTTCGAAACAATCTCGAATATCAAGCACACCCTTTTAATTATCAATAAAAGTTATTTTTAATAAAAGTGATAATTGAATAACTACCCACGATGCCACGTTTCGCTTATCAAATCACTTTTCTAATGGGTCTACACTTTATCTGAACATTTCATGGGAACCGTGATCCAGACAATATAAACTTAATTGTGCGATAGATACCAGTAATGATGGGACCCCTCTTTTTAAGATTTATGGATGAACTGTGACCGGCCGAAAGTGCCCCCTCAATATTTATTTCAACACTAAGCATATTGTAACGCTGTGATTTTGTTTTAAGCGTGGGACTATTTTTTTATAACATAAATTGCTTCCGATTTATTTACTTATTAACTTTTAGGAGGGTTTACAGATTTGGGCACGATGTAGATTTAGATATTTATTTTATCGAATCTTTCTTTCGACCTGCCCTTTTCCCACCTTAATGTTAGGTTGGCGCATGACTTTTTCAAGCATGATGCAGAAAGGATTTGGCTTTGTTTTTACGACCAACTGCCTATTTTTTATCTAATATATATATATTTAATTGTTTAAGCATTTACATTGCTCAAAAGAGTATCTACTTATAATAATATCCCGTTGCTGAGAATGGTTATTATGGGCCCTACTAATAAAAATAGTTTGAGAAAATGGTAAAGAATAATCTGTCCCTTTTATTTTCAAACAATGTGACAAGAAAAAAAGGGACAGACTATTCTTAGCCATTTGCTCAGCTAAACTGTTTTATAAGTAAGGCCCTATGTGTACAAGTTTCTCTATTTATATTTATGAATCAATAATTATTATTATTACTGTCTCACGTTGTGGGAGCTCTCTTATTGTTACACTACTACGGAAAACGCAAAAATAAGGTTTTGTTTTATCAGTCGGTAAACTTTATTCAGTTGCTCTATAGTGAGACTCAATTAAAGTTAATAACAGTTAAAGTACAAACTGCCTAAAAGTTAATAAATCACGTTAGTATTAGCAAAACACTTATAATTTTATCTTATCAATAAATACTCCGGCAAGAGCGTTAATGTAATAAAAAGCCGAGGAGCCCTACCTTTTGTGATGGGGTGGGTTGAATTAACGACACCTTGCTCTGACGTCGCAGTATCTAAGGCTGAGATCTATTGAGCGAACTTCGACTAAGTCTGAGTCAAAGAAACGAACTCAGTGAGGGTTTGGAATTTTTAAATCGAACTTTGTTTTATTCTTTGCTTGTCTGTCTGTCGGACTATTTTTCTTGTAAATAACGGCACGGATTAAGTCGAAGATCGGTTTAAAAATTCCAAATCCTCACTGAGTTCGTTACTTTGACTCAGACTTAGTCGAAGTTCGCTCTATATCTCAGCTTTAGTAATAAAATTCGATTACGTATTCGAATCAAGCATACTACGTAGTCAATACGTTTTAAATAATACGTTGACGAAAATTTCTGTTACAATCCTTATGAAGAAATGCAAACGTTGTCATGAAATTGGAGGCAAAAGTCGTTTTCCTATTCAACCTTTCCATCCTTATAAGAGTGGGATTTCGAATAATATTATTATAAATATTCTTTGTGGACCTTTACATGATATGAAATATCTAACATAACATAACATAAGCTCACGCCTGTATCCCCGAAGGAGTAGGCAGAGACGTACTAGCGAACTAGAACACCCACATTTCGCTGAGCTTAGTTCTGTCCCAGATGTGATAGGGGGCGAGCCTATCGCCATATCGGGCACAAATTCCAGACTCCGGGCTGATATGGAAAAATCCAATATCACTTTGCTCGACCCGGGGATCGAACCCGAGACCTCAGAAGCGTAATCGTACCGAAATACCACCACGCCACCGAGGCAGTCATGAAATATCTGTCATCAATGATTAAGTAATGAGGCGACAAAATGTGGCAGTCAGTAAGATTTCGCTGTTGAGCTAATTTTCATTCAATTAACTAGGTCAGTAATACACGCTTTGAGGACCTATTTAAACATGACATACGTACAGAAGAATTAAGATTATTGCTTCCTTGGTCTAGTGGCAGCATGTATGGGTTCAATTCCCAGGTCGGGCAAAGCAAATTTTCTAATTTAATTTGCCCGGGACTGGATCCCTCATTATAGGGGGTTGACGTCAGGTAGATGGCCGGTCGTGAAACTAAGCCAAATTCTATCTGCAACATGCTTGAGAAACCGTGTTGCGCCGATATAAGGCGGGATAAGGGCAAGTAGAAGAAGATGTACAGAAGAATTAAGAATCTGTGCCTCATTTAAATGCTTTATAAGTAGGATGATTTACAAAATAATGTACATTAACTCAAATACAGTATCTATAAAGCCACATGTATAATATTAATACTTCACAACACGATAAACAACGCTCGCCGATCGACCGGTTGATCTAGTACCCGCTAATGAAAACAAATTAAACCTCAGCCCTTTGGTGTAATAAACATTAAAAAAATCGATACGAATATCAGCGGCGTTTTGTGATTTATACATGTATATATTACTGTGATATCATCTAAAATGCGGCATCGTAATTGATGACGTTTGCATCGTGGAGATCGGCCGATAGCCGCCGCTCGTTATGGACTACCGTGTCCCGCGATATTCTGTTAACGACTCTCAACTGTCGAATTATGAATTTTAATGTGAACTGGTTCGTGTTTTTGAGGGGTGAAGTAAATCTTTTTGGACCGTTTAGTTGTTTGTTTTGGTTGTAACTCTATTAGTTGTAACTCTATTATTACAAGTGAAGGTATATAAATATCTATGGCGAGGTTTGTTTTTTAATTCGTATGTACCACTTTCTTTATGTCTTTCTCAAAATAGAAAACAAAATATGCTGTTTGATTCAACGGTAATTAAGTAAAAAAGAATTACTTAATACTGTACAATGTTACATCGCAGATATTGTAGTAGACTTGGATGTAGTAATGTAAAATTTTGAAGTTTTTTTCGAATACAGTTGACGTACATGTCTTGAGACAATGGGACAAAAGCTTTCCTACGGACGCAAGGGAGGAAATAATTAAAAAGGCCTAATTGTTTCTTTTCTTAACAAAATATTTGATGAAGTTCGTAGCAAAAATGTTGAGTATATAAGAGTAGATTATTGCTATACTTCCTTGATTAATTTTAAATATGTAACATACAATTATCTAATTTTTAAATAATAACGATTTTTAACCAACGGCGGACGGCCCAAAAAGCCCTGACAGAAGTTTTGTAGGACGATATTAAGGCCAATGTTCTCACTATGGAGAATGCTTAAGACAGTGGGAATTGGAAGCGTACGAGCGCGGGTCCTGGTATTATATCGAGATAACGCGAGGAGGAAGGAAGAAAAGTTTAACAAAACATACAAATAGGTATACACATACGTATACAAATACATAAGCTCACGCCTGTATCCCTGAAGGGATAGGCAGAGGTGCACATTGTGAACACACATGTGAACTACAACACCCATATTTTGCCGAGTTTATTTCCGTACCAGATGTCTATTTCAAAAATGTACCATGAAAGACTTTTCAAATAGTTGGTCAGTAGACAGTCATTAAGAATAATTTCTTACATGACCAATAATAGGTCTTTTTGCGATTGGTGTCGATGGCGATGCTGCAGCTTGTACCCGGTCACCGACTTCAAAAATATCTCTGCTCTCAAAATTAATTTCGACAAATCTATCATAAATAACGAAACTATGAATAAAAATATAAATAAATTATCCTATATGAGCATGTCTTTTGCGCTATAATGTTGGCGATTAAGAGCGTGTGCCGCGGCGCGTGTACTTTTGCATTTATTCCTGTATTATGCAAATGAATGTAAGATATTATTCGTTGCTTAGTATTCTTGGCTGGTGAGCGCCTATTTATCATGGTCGGTTAATGGATGGTGTTGTAAGTTGTTTAAGTACGACTGTATCTTAATAGATGTTTCGAAAACAATTTGTTTATGTCATGAGCAGATACGCAAACATATGCACTGTATTGAAATATGCTCTGAGATTTTAGTTCTTGTATGATTTTGAATGGTCTATAAAGTATTATAAAGTCGATGATTGGTACAATTTATAAGTATTTATCTAAACAGTATATTCATTGATTGATAAGTGGGTGATATTTTTATTATTATTTTTTAGGATTTGGCTCTGTCTTTTGTACAATTGTTATTTGGATAATTTTAACAACATTGTAATTTTTTTAATACTTCGCGACATCGATATATTATATACCTAGATGCACAGTTGACGCTCGGAAAGTGGGACAGCAAAGAAGTGCTTAAGCACTCGTTTTGCATACAGTCCGACGTCAATAGAATTCTAAATTTGAAAATTCAAATTTAAGAACGCTTGATCATTTCGTTTAAAAAGCTACTTTATAACACCGGCATAGGGTTATATTTGTGTTTGATTTAATTAGAAATTGTGATGTTTTTCTTTGTTTTATTCCTGAGACCACTTTTTAGGAGGATAATGGATATTTGCAAAGAACTGTGCATCTAGGGTATAATATATTGATGCTTCGCGAGCCCAAGTAGTATACAATTTTTCTGTCATTAAAATGCACTAAAATATAAAGTATAGCACGCACAAACACTTATTCCTAATTATATAAGAATCTCTAACGATTGTCATGTCTCCGTTCAATTCTCAATAAAGAACTCAGATCGAACTCTGCTGATAAAAATCTTGAATATTTTCCAGCCTTTTTATACACTGAAGCGTTTTCGTTCACCTCTGCCAACCAGATAATGGTTGGTTTAAATATAAAATCATTTTTTCCAGTGAATTGTCCGCGTTTTTAATGGTGGAAAAGTTTATTGTCTCCGAGATTCTTTTGGCCAACTCTTTTGTGCCGGATGCCCTGAAGGTTGAGAACAAAAGCAATTTTTTTGAGTCCGTCTTTTATGTAAATATGTTTAGTGGTTATAAATTTAACGACAATTTAATGTTAATTACAGTGTTGGGTTTAGGCCGCGTCTCCTGCACTAAAAAATTACACAAACACCGACAAAACATGCATTTTTTATCTATGGTTGTTTTGCGTTTGTGTTTTTATCTATGGTTGTTTTGCCTCCGACAAATCCTCCGGTTGTTGTTTCGACAGCCTCCGTGGCGCAGTGGGCGAGTAGCCGGCTGTGAAACGTGAGGTAGCGGGTTCGATTCCCGCATCGAGACAAATGTCTGTGTGGCCCATAGATATTTGTTTCGGGTCTGGGTGTTGTGAGACCGAAAGTCTCTCGTAGTTTCTGATACCCGCGATACAGGTTACACCTAGTGTGGGGTCAGGACTATGTATGTGACTGTTGGGTGTATTTATTATTATTTGCGTTTGTGTTTTTAGTACTTTGTTTCGAAAAAGCTAGTGCAGGAGACGCGGCTTCACATTTACTTACGTACGTCTTTAAATTAGTTTGCTGGAGATTTATTTCTATCTTACAGTCAAAGAGATTAATATTTCTAACTAGAGAGGGGCTATCAAGCAAGTTTCCATACAAAAAAAAGATCCCAAACGTCAGTAACGCCTTCAACTACTTATAACAATGCGAGGGCGTTTATTACAATTTACACACTAGAATGTTCTGTAATAACGTAGGACAATTTAATTGTCACATTATTACGATGACACGACTTTGCACGGGTATGTTTCAAATACGACTGAGTGACTTATGACCACGGTGTCACAACTTTTGAATCACAAGTTTCGCGCTGTTGTCCCCTCTAAGTACTACTGAATGTCATTGCGTGCAATTAAAACTGTTTTATGTGTAATAAAACAGATAATCTGTGCAGTCTTGGTATATCTTGTTCAACAGTATTAATAGGAGATCAAATTGATGTCAGCCCTCTTGAAGCTTTTTAATATCTTGTAATACTTATATGCTAGCTCAACACCCAGAACTGGACATATTTTATGATAAGGTCGGCACATTTAGATTACTACTGTTGGCCTATCTTAGCTTTGCCTTGTAACGAATTGGATTTGTCTGTAAGTTACTTGTGTAGATGAATAAATTAATAAATAAATAACGTGAACTTTATCAATACCTTGGTTAGATCAAGGGCTGATAATATCATAGTAAATCTAACATCCAATTCGTTTACAAGTTTCCAGAGAAGGTGTCGAGGGATTATAAAGATAAAGTTACGATTAAAGATTTAACCGCAGAGAGAGAATTTAATCTACGGGAATGACAAAGACCGAAATATATTTTTTTAACGAGAATCCATTGTTAAATGACTCCATTTTCGGGAAATAATTTCTCTTAAACCGCCAAAAATGTATTATGATGAAAATAACGTTCATTTACGTCCGCACAAGAATAATGTCCTTTATGGCTCTCAACTCACCCATATTGCATTGAAAAGTGCAACTCGGCGATAATTTTCAACTGTAAAAATTTCCCTATCTCGTTAAAGCCGAGGGCGAATTTCCCCCTTTCCCCGGACCTCAAACTGCACCCCACCAGCCCGGCTAACTTCACGAATAATGAACTGTACGCAGATAATAAAATTTTATTTTCACAACTAGTTAAGGTTGTGCGCGATGATCTTTTGGGCGGAGTGTGGGCGGGGGCGTTGTCATGGCAACAGCGGGGGAAATCCACACGCCCCCGCTTTCCCCCTTGAGATTGTTATCTGTGGAAGACGCTCCCCGCCATCTCTTTGTACCTACACAGCATCACAGCGTCTAATCTAAAAGGGTTTATATGCGGAATCGTTGGAATACCATCTTACTCTGGTCAGAATAAGGTCTTCTTTGGTGTGTGAGGTATTGTCACGTGGAGAATCGATTTTCTTTGTGAATGCCCGCTGTGTGTCATGATAGGTATCGGTGTTGCCACAATGGATCTTAAAATGTTGATGTGACAGTATAAAACGGTTGATAGCGTAAAATTTTAGGTCAGAATGTGATGAGAGAGACTCGCGCTCAGTAATGATGTACTCAGATGTGTGCTGCTTCATATCTTTATTATTGTTTTTTGAATACCATTAGGAGATGTCATTTGTATATGTCTTTGTGAGTATTTTAGAAAGTTATGATATTATTCATCATTACTTTCAGGATTGCGAATAGGTATATATGATATACTAGCTTTTGCCCGCGGCTCCGCACGCGTATTTTGTAGGGCCAACGGAAAAAACTTTTGATTTGTCGATCCGCCCTGTCGTTTTAGTCCAAATATGGGCGACCCAGATATCGATTTTGAAGTCAATCGGCCCAAAAACAAAGAAAAACAAAATGGCGGCCACTTTTGACAGGTCTGACAGCGGTTCTGTCATTCGGAACCACGGGGCGACTCAGATATCGATTTTGAAGTCAATCGGCCCAAAAACAAAGAAAAACAAAATGGCGGCCACTTTTGACAGGTCTGACAGCGGTTCTGTCATTGGGAACCACGGGGCGACTCAGATATCGATTTTGAAGTCAATCGGCCCAAAAACAAAGAAAACAAAATGGCGGCCACTTTTGACAGGTCTGACAGCGGTTCTGTCGTTCGGAACCACGGGGCGACTCAGATATCGATTTTGAAGTCAATCGGCCCAAAAACAAAGAAAAACAAAATGGCGGCCACTTTTGACAGGTCTGACAGCGGTTCTGTCATTGGGAACTACGGGGCGACTCAGATATCGATTTTGAAGTCAATCGGCCCAAAAACAAAGAAAAACAAAATGGCGGCCACTTTTGACAGGTCTGACAGCGGTTCTGTCGTTCGGAACCACGGGGCGACTCAGATATCGATTTTGAAGTCAATCGGCCCAAAAACAAAGAAAAACAAAATGGCGGCCACTTTTGACAGGTCTGACAGCGGTTCTCTCATTGGGAACCACGGGGCTACTCAGATATCGATTTTGAAGTCAATCGGCCGAAAAACAAAGAAAAACAATATGGCGGCCACTTTTGACAGGTCTGACAGCGGTTCTGTCATTGGAAACCACGGGGCGACTCAGATATCGATTCTGAAGTCAATCGGCCCAAAAACAAAGAAAAACAATATGGCGGCCACTTTTGACAGGTCTGACAGCGGTTCTGTCATTCGGAACCACGGGGCGACTCAGATATCGATTTTGAAGTCAATCGGCCCAAAATCAAAGAAAAACAAAATGGCGGCCACTTTTGACAGGTCTGACAGCGGTTCTGTCATTGGAAACCACGGGGCGACTCAGATATCGATTTTGAAGTCAATCGGCCCAAAAACAAAGAAAAACAAAATGGCGGCCACTTTTGACAGGTCTGACAGCGGTTCTGTCGTTCGGAACCACGGGGCGACTCAGATATCGATTTTGAAGTCAATCGGCCCAAAAACAAAGAAAAACAAAATGGCGGCCACTTTTGACAGGTCTGACAGCGGTTCTGTCGTTCGGAACCACGGGGCGACCCAGATATCGATTTTGAAGTCAATCGGCCCAAAAACAAAGAAAATCAAAATTGCGGCAACTTTTGACAGGTCTGACAGCGGGTCTTACATTCGGAACCACGGGGCGACCCAGATATCGATTTTGAAGTCAATCGGCCCAAAAACAAAGAAAATCAAAATGGCGGCCACTTTTGACAGGTCTGACAGCGGTTCTGTCATTGGGAACCACGGGGCGACTCAGATATCGATTTTGAAGTCAATCGGCCCAAAAACAAAGAAAATCAAAATTGCGGCAACTTTTGACAGGTCTAACAGCGGGTCTTACATTCGGAACCACGGGGCGACTCAGATATCGATTTTGAAGTCAATCGGCCCAAAAACAAAGAAAAACAATATGGCGGCCACTTTTGACCGGTCTGACAGCGGTTTAGTCATTCGGAACCACGGGGCGACTCAGATATCGATTTTGAAGTCAATCGGCCCAAAAACAAAGAAAAACAAAATGGCGGCCACTTTTGACAGGTCTTACAGCGGTGCTGTCATTCGGAACCACGGGGCGACTCAGATATTGATTTTGAAGTCAATCGACCCAAAAACAAAGAAAAACAAAATGGCGGCCACTTTTGACAGGTCTGACAGCGGTTCTGTCATTGGGAACCACGGGGCGACTCAGATATCGATTTTGAAGTCAATCGGCCCATTAACAAAGAAAAACAAAATGGCGCCACTTTTGACAGGTCTGACAGCGGTTCTGTCATTCGGAACCACGGGGCGACTCAGATATCGATTTTGAAGTCAATCGGCCCAAAAACAAAGAAAATCAAAATGGCGGCAACTTTTGACAGGTCTAACAGCGGGTCTTACATTCGGAACCACGGGGCGACTCAGATATCGATTTTGAAGTCAATCGGCCCAAAAACAAAGAAAATCAAAATGGCGGCAACTTTTGACAGGTCTAACAGCGGGTCTTACATTCGGAACCACGGGGCGACTCAGATATCGATTTTGAAGTCAATCGGCCCAAAAACAAAGAAAAACAAAATGGCGGCCACTTTTGACAGGTCTGACAGCGGTTCTGTCATTGGGAACCACGGGGCGACTCAGATATCGATTTTGAAGTCAATCGGTCCAAAAACAAAGAAAAACAATATGGCGGCCACTTTTGACAGGTCTGACAGCGGTTTAGTCATTCGGAACCACGGGGCGACTCAGATATCGATTTTGAAGTCAATCGGTCCAAAAACAAAGAAAAACAAAATGGCGGCCACTTTTGACAGGTCTAACAGCGGTTCTGTCATTCGGAACCACGGGGCGACTCAGATATTGATTTTGAAGTCAATCGACCCAAAAACAAAGAAAAACAAAATGGCGGCCACTTTTGACAGGTCTGACAGCGGTTCTGTCGTTCGGAACCACGGGGCGACTCAGATATCGATTTTGAAGTCAATCGGTCCAGAAACAAAGAAACAAATTTTCAACCCCTATTTCATCCCTTTGTAGGATAAAAATATATCGCACCCCATTTCTGTCCTTAGGGCTAAAACTATCCTCATACCAACTTTCTTAAAAATCCGTTCAGCGGTTTCTGGATTCTCATAAAAACTTTCATCCCCTATTTCATCTCATAAGGGGTTGATTTAAAAAAGTAGCCCATTTGTGTCTTTAAACTCAAATATATGCACTATCCCATACCAAATTTCATAAAAATCCATTAAGTGGGCCTAAAATTCCTATACAAACGTTCATCCCTTATTTCATCCCATTAGGGGTTGATTTAAATAAGTGGCCCATTTGTATCCTTAAACTCAATGGTATCCACTGTCCCATACCAAATTTCATAAAAATCCATTTATTGGACCTAAAATCCCCATACAAACTTTTAACCCTTATTTCATCCGTATAGGGGTTGATGAAAAAATAATGAAGTACACCATTTTAATCCCTAGGGTCAAATGTATCCTCATACCAAATTTCATCAAAATCCATTAAGCGGTTCCAAAATTCCCATACAAACTTTCATCCCCTATTTCATCCCTTTAGGGGTTGATTTAAAAAAAATAAAGTACCCTATGTCCGTCCTTGGGGTTAAAAGTACCCACATACCAAATTTCATCAAAATCGGTTCCGCGGTTTAGACGTGAAAACGCCACAGACAGACAGACAGACAGACAGACAGACAGACAGACAGACAGACAGACAGACAGACAGAGTTACTTTCGCTTTTATTATTTAGTAAGGAAGTAAGGATAAGGATATAGATATATATGAACAATGAAAATATCATCATTAACATCATCAGCCACAGGACGTACGACAACGTACGGAGTGTGAAGAAGCATTTATGCAGGCCGGCATGACACTGGTGGCCACCGATGGACACAAGGTCTATAGGTGGTGGCTGGTATTTTTGGACCGCACATCGCTTACCATCAGGTGTTGTGTGGTCACTTTGCCGTGCTCGGATAAAAAATAACGTACTCCATAAGCCTCCCCAAAGATTTCCATATCAAGCTGTTCAGTAATAAAGTTGATGCATAGTTTAACACAACACACTTTCAATTCTCAAAAACAGATTTGGCAAACCTCTCGATAAATCGTGCACTAGTAACTACACTCACCGAGTTATAAATTACAGGGCTGTTATCTGTTAGTCACGGGCAGCTCGGCCTCCGGTGGCCCATACGCTTATGTGACATATATATGTGCCGCCTCCGACGAGTGAGGTTTGCTATTTCATATGTTACGATATATACATTACACATAACATACATAAACTTACGCCTGTATTCCCTTAAGGGTAAGCAGAGCAGAGTAGACAGGTATAGGTAGTAGCGAACTAGAACACCTACATTTCGCCGAGCTTGGTTCCGTCCTAGATGTGATACGGCGCGAGCCTAACGTCATATCGGACACAAATTACAGAAAATTCCAATATCCCTTTGCCCCACCGATCGAACCCGAGATCTCAGGACGATAGTCGTACCGAAATACAACCCCGCCACTGAGGCAGTCTAATTATATTACAATAGTAATAAAACGACACCTACACTCAAATATTTCTGAATCACACAAACATTGGTGCGAGGATTAAAATCACTGCGTCTTGTTTCACAGTCTGGTACGCCACAGAGGTGGATATGAATCAAGTTAATTTGTCAGAATAAAAGAAAAAACTTACCAATAGTTTTGTTTTTGTCCATAGATCCAAGCATAGAGTCGTCAGTGCGTGCAGTCCTGCCGAAGCCGAGGGTTGTGCCGGCGGCATCCTGCCCCAACTGACCTCCATAGAAGTCACCGAAGGCGCTCGCCGACCCTAACAACCCTGATCTGTCTTGTAACGCTGCTTTTGCCTTCTCCACACTTTGTTTCAACTGTTCGAATGTAGATTGATGCAGTCTGTACGGAGGCCATTCCGTCGCCGGCCACGGTTCCTCTTTTAAAGCACTCCTCTTCAGTTCAAGGGCCCCCGCGTAGGAGCAACTGCTTTCGTACATGGCAGCTTTGAAACCTGCCCGGAGTGCTGTTGCACACTTGATACCGCGTAAGTCGACCCTGCAGCAATAAGATACGTAGATATTAATATATAATAATCACAAGTTTAAAAACTTAACAGACCGACTTCAAATCCGATCGTGACCAAATTTATATGGGACCATCCTTGCTCTATCCAAAACAAAAGTAATTTTGAAAATCGGTCCACACATATATATATATATATATATATATATATATATATATATATATATATATATATATATATATATATGTGTGGACCGATTCATTCATTCGATATATATATATATCCGTTGTCTCTGCCTACCCCTATGGGAAAAAGGCGTGAGTCTAGATATATATATATATATATATATATATATATAGACTCACGCCTTTTTCCCATAGGGGTAGGCAGAGACAACGGATTTCCACTTGCTACGATCCTTACATACCTCTTTCGCCTCATTCAGTCTCATTACATTCTTCATGCATGCACGACGGTTTAGGGTACTTTTAACTTGACCTTTCTCGAGTATATCTCTGACTTGGTCAGAGAAAGTTCGATGAGGTCTTCCCCTTCCAACTCTACCATTCACGCTTGCCATATATATTTGCTTTGTCAACCTCCTTTAATCCATCCTCTCTACATGCCCAAACCACCGGTCCACATTTGGCGGAGATATAGCGTAACATACATAAATAAAATACAGACGAATTAAGGATCTTCTTCTTTTTGGAAGTTGATCGAAAAACCATGAGATCATAGAGGTAAAATCATTTTCATAAATATAGAGGTATAAATACACCCAATAGTCACACACAAAGTCCTGAGTGCCTGGCCTCACAATATGTGTAAAACCTGAATCGTGGGTATTAGAAACTATAAGAGACATTCGGTCTCACAACACCCACACTCGAAACAAATATCTATGGGCCACAAACTTTTGTATCGATGCGGAAATCGAACCCGCGGCCTCTCGCTTCATAGCTACTGTGCCATGGAGGCTGTCAATTTCATTTCTATTTGCAAATAACAATCGTCACACCACATGTACACGTTTATTGATTCAAATTTCAAATTTAATGTTTTATTTCTGCCTTTGGATGTATGGGAATTATACCTCTACAATAAATTAGTTTGTCCGTAAAGAAGGAAATAAATATGTATGACCCCATGGATCATCTCTCTAAAAAGAGATGCATTAGGTCAATAACCGCGAGGGAGATAACATGCAGGAAAAAAAAATAATCATGGCCTCCTTGTATACGTAGTACCTATACTTTAATGATATCAAAATTATAAAAATAAACAATGCATAAATAATCATATAATTAAATAGTCCGTCTGTACATTTCTATGTACAAAGTGTTAAAAATAAATATCTTAAGAAATACGGTATATTTCATATTAAATACGAGTATATTTTAGAAAACATTTTAAATAAGCGATAGATAAGTGTAGTTCAAATCCGGAAAAGGTTATCGAGGTCACCTTATTTCGATAATCGAGAGCATCATTTCGTAAGCTAGGTTATTGCTGAATAAAATTAAAACTCCAGGAACAAAAAAATAGTTAAGAGAGATAAACTAAACAAATTAAGTTAAATTGCTGTATATTTAAAAAAATCTTCTTTCATTCGACATTAAATTATTGTTCATAAAGTTTGTAAATGCAATGTAGGCAATCGTTTTTGTTGATATTCCTGGATATATAAGTTTATTTTTATATAAAAAAAATATCTAGGTATATTGACATCAGCTTGTGTTATGTGGTCACTTTGATTAGAGGTACTGCTGTGTCCCGCCTCACCTCATGTCTGATATTCTCTTCCTTTTCGGTCGCCTCGTATCTTTCTTGACTTTCTCCGTCGTGGCGGTTGACCCGTGGTATCACATTTCAGTGATACCACTTTATTTTACGACAATATTTCACTTATATCACAAAATTAACTAGAAACCTATAAAGGTTAGTCCTCATTGGCAAGTTTGTTTAATAACGTAATTTAAATAAATTGACACAAATTTAGTTACAACTCTAGATTCTAAATTCAAATCTTGACACTTGAGTATTGGTGTGACAAGCGATATCGATGGCCCGTGTTATCGATATTAATTAGGAATAGGAAATAATCGATTATACATATCCGCGGTGATCGCTTCACAGTGGCCTTTGGTATACTGTGGCTGTCGCGTCTGCGCATTGCCACAACGAACAAATTGAAAGCATCCGGCACAAGGGAAATATGACATATGACCAATTTATATTTACTGGTCGATTTGACCACGGACGCGAATTACGGTTTTAAAACGCGTTTTTGTTTCTATTTCAATAAGTTAATTAACTTTTCATTAACGCGGTGGCGGTCATAAATGTGAAATGTGATGAATGACATTTTTACCGCTCCGGTTGTGTAATGTTTAACTAGCATTTAATACTTATTCTTTTATCAAAATATGTGATATTTAAAGCCAAATTCAATTATTTCAGAGATTTTTACAATAAAAATTAAAGAAATTCAAATACCTTGTTATTTTTTAGTATTCATGAAATTCACAATTAACCCTTATTTTTTTTGTAAAAATTTTAATAACATTCAATCATTTTATATAAGTAGGTACATTTTATTAAAGAATCATAATTTTGCGTCACATGATGTAATATATTGATGTTTGAGTCGTCATTAAAAAAAATATTGTAAATGTAGGAGCAACATTCTGTACATCATTCAACCATTAATAAAATTAACTTGCATAACATTCCATCGGTACCAAAAGTAGTTCCTATTGAAGATATTTTGATACTGTAAGCGACCTACCTATTAATGGCTACGCAAACTATCATGACAGTAATTATGGCTATAGTAGAATTGCTAATTAAACGGAGTAAACTGACGTTTCGAATGTTGCCACTTTTTTGTGAAATTTAAATAGTGCTGCGGTAAAAAGATCACTATTTCAATTCAGTGAACCATTTCATTCCTTCATTTTCTAAAGTCCGACTCAAAGTCGTAATTCCTGCCTAATGTGTGATTAGTACTGCATGTCTATTAAATTATAGTCATAGTAAATTACTGTATGCTAAGTTATGGCAAGTCTACTGCAATTATAGTCATGGTTCATTATAAACAAAACTTACAAAAGTTATGAATGTGCGGATCGTAATTTTTCTCAAATAATAAAAATTATATTTATAATTTTCATCGTTATCATTTCGCGTATCTGTTGTGATTATTTACGCAAAATTATTTACACAGACATTTAGTCGACGGGTTAAGCTAAAATTTATAAAAATACGCAATAAAATACTAATCTTGCAAGCTGGTGCTGAGTTATTGTTTCTTTGAATGATAAAAATTGAACTAAATCAATCACCATGTTTGTTTTGAAAGTAAGCAACATTATTTTGGAAAGTGACATTTCGATCTGTCAGTTTACTTCGTTTAATTAGCAATCGGACTATAGTTAAACATATTTTAACTTTATTCATAACTATTTCAAATTATTTCATACACATAACATAAGCTCACGCCTGTATCTCCGATTGGGTAGGCAGAGGTACACTAGCAAACTAGAATATCCACATTTCGCCGAGCTTAGTTCCGTCTCAGATGTGATAGGGGACGAGCCTATCGCCATATCGGGCACAAATTCCAGACTCCCGGCTGATATGGAAAAATCCAATATCTATATTTCATCATGTTTAGTTAATTTTGTTTCTTTGCGTTACAGAATTCTATAGCACACACACTTGCGTTTTTATAACTTTATTTTATTTCAATTAAACTGATATCTATCTTAACTGTTGTTATTTCTTAGATATAAGATTATGTCAACATGCTAGATAAATAGTTATTTAAAGTTGTAAGTAGTTTATTTTGTGTCTACAACCTTGTGTCATAAGACACTGAACTACAAAAGTATGAATTTTGTTTTTTCAGTTTTTATAGTTCAGCACCATATATTTTGCCGGTGTGGTGTACATGTACTGTACTGTGTACGTAGTGCACATGTATTATTATAGTGATGTGGGCGCGGTGACGGCGCGCGCGCCACTTAGCCGCAGGATGTCTGTACATTACCTTATTATATGCGACAAAAAGTTACATCCGGTTATAAATACGGCGCGTTCATTTCTCTGCTCAGGTATTTGGCCTTCATTATTGCAAGGATTGTTTCAGATGTACGCTAAGTTACCTAAGACAGCTTTAGAGATTTCATTATTAGGTTAGGTACTGTACCTAAGGATGCGGTTACTTCTGGACCGCAGCTGTTGTCGTCAATACTAGAGGTAATATTGAAGACAACAGCTACAACAAATAGCGTAGTCCTCCTTCTCGCCGGTTTCATTTTCTATACCAGACGATCGACCAGCGAACCTTAGTATCTCTTCACGGAGAAACACGAAATAGAAAAAAATATATACTAATTACAATATAATATTGAACGGGAATTTGAAGAATATAGTCCCGAATATCAAGCCGGCTACTTTTTACTTGTAATGAAAAGTGATTCTTACACCTAGTTAATATAATATAGTAGATAACGATACAATTTTATTATACTCATAATATACATAACTCACAATATTGTATTTCATTGGCAGTTTAAAACTTAATATTCAAAGACTCTTCTCAGCTTATTTTAGCAAGTACTGAAAGTTATAAAAATCACCGAAATAATCTTATGAATGTTTTTATCGCAGAGGACAGTCGGTTCTCGTTTCTTATATCGTAATGTGAATAACGTAAGAATTGGGGTCGTTCATGAAACCTTCGCTAGGGCTACTTATCAGGAAACTAATCGTCTGAGAAATCGGACGCGAGTCGAGCTATATGACACATGAATGGTTTTACAATATACAATATATATTCATACACATACAAAATGTGAGTACATATTACGTAAGATGTATGTGTGTGCAACATCTCAGTTTTAGATGATAAAATATTTTGTTTCGAAGACAACGTTCTTTATGTTCGTTTACAATCGCACCTCGGTCTAGTGGCAGCGTATATGGGCTGTGAACCGGGAGGTCCTGGATTCGATGTCCAGGTCAGCCGGGGTGGTTTTCTAGTACAATTTACCCGGGATTGGATCCCCCAGAATGGTGTTGACATCAGACAGGCACCCGGTGGTAAAAATTAAGCCAAATCCTTTCTGGCACATACATAGAAAGAGTGTTGCGCCGACACCATATTGAGGTGGGATAGAGGCAGGTAGAGCCGCTGCAACTGCGTGGAAACATTGCAGCGCTTAGCGTGTTCTATTGTCTGTATCATGGTGAGTGCTCCGAAGAGTTGTTTGACCTGATCCCAGCTTCTCCTTTCCTAGCCAGAACCACGCGGGCCGGCTTACGAAACCACAGCTTGGTGGTCTCTTCCATCGCGGCACGAACCAAAAGGTTCTCTTCCACCTACTTTTGCCGTGCCGTTAAGCTGTGGAATAGTCTGCCGGCTCACGTGTTCCTTCCCTCCTATGACATTGGGTCCTTTAAGCGAAGCGTGAAGAAGCATTTGTGCAGGCCGGCATAACTCTGGCGACCATTCATAAACTATGTTTATCGATGGTCGTTGGTTTGTTTTGGACTGCACTACGCTTACCATCAGGTGTAGTGTAGTCACTTTGCCGTGCTCGGATAAAAAAAAAGGTAGAAAACAAAAAGTTATATTATTTAGTTATAGTTATATTAAAGTTATTTATCGACCGACTTCCAACAAGAATAAGGTCCTAAATTCGCCTGTGTTTTTTCTGTAGGTATGTCGCGCGATATCTCCACCAAACATGGAGCGATTTTCAAAATTATTTGTGTTCGATAGAGCTTATTTCAAAGGTGGTCCCTTATAAATTTGGTCACGTTCGGATCAAGTTGGAAGTCGGTCAGTTAAGTTTTTTAACTTGTGATTATTAAATTATTATTTAATGACTTATAGTGAGTAACAAGTAAGTGATCCATGTTGATATTCTGGGTATTTACTTGCTATTTGGTAGTCAACTGGGCAGCATAGTAAAAAAAACACACACTAGTTAATTGTTTCAGGGAGGTGCAAATTCTTTTCGCGGACATTACTTATTATTATTGTTGAATAATTTTACCTATGGCATGAATGGTATTGTTGAGCAAAATTATTGTAATGGTCATTCTGTAGCTGTCCCATTCCAGTTCGGCGGGATTTGGGTATTTGGGCCTCTAAATGTTGCATTCACCCTGAATATAATAATAATATAATTCAACTGTTCTGTGGATATGACGATGTGCGTGTTACTGGCTTCTCGTGGTTTAAAATGTATATTTGCATTTAAAAAACAATTAACCCAACACATTTTAAGATGCTAAATTGGGCTTTGTCTTTATTATTATACAAACAAATAAAAATATTTTTTTTTTACTTGGTTTAACGTTAAAATGCGTGAAGAGTGTTTATAAGTAACACGTAGGAACTATTATTACTTTATTTATGTTTGTATATCCCATTCTTTATTACCTGGTAATATGCAAGCAGTTCAGTCCTTTTATCACAATACGAATTAAGTAATTAACCGCCGAATGTTTATACACTTAAGGTGGCCTTATGTCTTTTAAGGCCGCCTTATCTGTCAAAATTGTATGACGAAAATCAATATAAGAAGCCGTCAAAGTTGAGCAACGTTTGACCATTCGGGCGTAAGTATGTTATTAAGTACATTACTAGTAAATATGACGAACACGTACCCACATTTTAAAGATAAAATATGTTATCACATAAGCGACAATTTGTCTTCGGTGATAATAAAGTTATTTAAATTAAACATTAAACCTTATATTTACAATAATAATAATGTGTGATAGTTCGATTACTTCGACAAAATATCATCTAATAGCTCAAATCATCCAAAAGTTACATTTTCACGTACAGACGCTTAGATAAAGATGAAATACCTACATATATTAATAATCTAGATTAAAGTAATATGGGTGGTGGCCTACCATTTGGGGATAAAGGCGTGAGCTTATGTATGTCATGTTATTAATTAAATTAATGCCATCTAAGACAACCAAACCAAAACAAGTACAGTTGTCTTCATTAATTCTCGGTTGATTTACGCATGTATTATACATTCGCACACACACACAGAGTCTGTCGGTGGGAGTCCCGAGGCCCGACAGATTTATGCAACTATGCTAATGTTGACGATACATGTAATGTATTCACATACATTTGAATGGAATTTAAAAATGTTATCATCATTTTGTACTTTACTTGACAGCAGAATTAGCAAAGCACATTTATTTTCTAGCTCTTTGATATCGCAGGATGAGAACAAAAGTGACTCAATCCTAAATTTTGCACACATAAATAGACTCACGCCTGTATCTTTGAAGGGGTTAGTAGAAGCGAACTAGATAACTAGAACACTCACATTTCGCCGAGCTTATTCCATCCCAGATGTGATTGGGGGCGAGCCTATTACCATATCGGGTACAAATTCTAGACTGCCGGCTCATACTTTGGCCGATCCGGGGATCGATCCCGAGATAACTATCAAAATACGAGAATTTTTATCTTTGTTTTCTAGTTATAGTGATTGCAGCTATCGATTGATTTGCAAAGGAAACCTTCCGATTAGGCCATGTAATACTCTAAAAATATCCATTTGTATTCTAAAGCACTAACTGTAACACATATCATTACTTTATATGCACAATAATACTAATAATAATCCGTATTTATTTTATTTTGACATCCCATCTATGATTATATAGGTACATATCTATGGCTAAAATGCACAATTGTTTTTACCGTTGATTTTATTTTATTTTGACTTTCATTTTCGAAGAAGCAACTGAGGGGCTACTGTGCACATAACTTAATTTTTAACTGTTGCTAGTGTGTTATGGCTGTATAAAGGCTCTAATTTGTCTGCAATGTTTGCCAAGTATACACACCCAGTCGGAAACGTTCAGCGACACGTCATAATATTAAACAATATACGTTTTTTATTAAAACAACTTGGCGAATCATTTACAAAAATGTTACTAATACGTATTGCTTTTGGTGTGAATATTTGGAATATAATACGATTATACGATTTCTAGGCATGCTCTACTAATGTTTTCATGTGTTGTATAATTATAATTCAAACTTTAATTATATTGGCCCTGCGCCCTATCCTTTGACACTCCATTTGATTTCGAATACGATTTGATTTCATTTAGTAACTTAAAATTCCATTGAAATCAAGTGCACTAATTTTGCGTTACAAATTACCAAATGACAAGTTCTCGATCGGATGCTATATTAGCGCACTTTTTAACTCGGATCGTAGTCGAAATCGAATCGCGCGTCAAAAGTTACCATACTGTTTATGCGATCGGAATTCCTGTAATTAAAGCAGAACCGGAATGATATTTTATTTAATTATCTATATGTATTGATGTATGCTTTTTTGGTTGTCCTAATTATCATCATCATCATCAGCCACAGGACGTCCACCGCTGGACATAGGCCTCCCCTAAAGATTTCCAATAGATTCCTAATACAAAAAAATACAAATCACCCATTTACGCTCCTCCGTACATCTTACTTTGTTTCATTATAACGTGATGAGTTTTACTTCTTTAACAACAATAACTAGGTTGTTTATAAAACTAAGTTTATTCTGACAGAAATTGTATATCATTTTCTTTTTTCTATGCGGAAGGTCGTAAATAAATCGGAAAGTCAGCGAAGTTGTATTTTTTACAGTTAGTGTGATTAAATAACATAACATAAGCTCACGCCTGTACGCCGGAAGGGGTAGACAGAGGTGCACTAGGGAACTAAAACACCCACATTTCGCCGAGCTTAGTTCCGCCTCAGATGTGAGAGGGGCGAGCCTATCGCCATATCGGGCACAAATTCCAGACTCCGGGCTGATATGGAAAAATCCAATATTACTTTGCCCGACCCGGGGATCGAACCCGTCACCCCAGAATCGTAGTCGTACCGAAATACCATCACGCCACCGAAGCAGTCATACCGATAATTCTCTGTTTATATCAAAAATTTATTTAAAGATAGGAGTGAGCCGTAGTATAAATCGAGATAAGGTGTAACTAGACAAGCAATAGCGCTGCAAGTCGACCTAAGTAGGTGTCCCCGATAGTTAGTACATCCCTTTAACTTTATTTTATAAAAAAAAAATACAAATTTTTACCGTAAGCCTTTTACGATGTTTTTAAAACTTGCATAATATTACTTATTGATGTGAATAGATTGTATTCGTAGTTAAATAATGCCTTTGTAATACGAAAGCGTTAATATAATTTGGTTCATTTTATTATACTAACAATAAAATTCGTACTTGGTATTTCTAATTACTTGCAGAACGTAGCTACAACACTTATTTAGGTAAAAGTAAAAGTCGTAAAAGTACATTTTGCCACCGTTTCATATTTCATTAGGTCTCACAGTTTAGGATACAATTTGAAATTTATTTACAAACAAAATATTTAGAATTAACAGGTTCACTCAAGGTTCTATTAAGTTTTATGTACGAATGCATTCAAACTACATATATTACGTATATAGGTCACATCTAAAGCTTGACTATGTCTCGTCATAAAAGCTTCTCATATGAAAGCTCCAAGCACTAGCACCGGAAACAAGAGGTTTGCGTGTGAAACCTGCGACGGCACTTGGGGGTTGTGAGCTGGAGGCAGTGGGTGTCGGCTGCCGCCAGCACCAACAGCGCACAAGTGTTGATGATTCACAAGTTGGATGTCCACTCACCTTCACTCAGCGAGCGGCCCGGACGCGACGCGCCGACCGGACGCACACGCTCCGGACACCGTCCATTCTGTTCGTGATCCGCTCCGGACGCGACGCGGACACCAGACGCGACACGACACTCGGAAAGGACGTGTTCCACCGGCCAACACGACGATCTCCTATCTATTTGTCTTGTTGAAAAAATAAACAGATGTATTGCCGGGGCAAGCGAGCGTCCGTGTACAGGAAGCGAGGATAATAGTGAGGTGCTCCGTCCGGTGGTCGGAGACGCGGCGCAGGGGTGGTGGCGGGTGGAGCGCGCGCGGGGCGCGTCGCCAGATGGGGTGCGCCACGCCCGTGGGCGGGGTCTCGGCTTGCGTGCGCGGGATAATCGCTGGGAGACATGGGGTTGGATCGGGTTGGAATCTTTACGCATTTGGGATACATACGGCCCAGCTGTGGGCGACGCGATAACACCGCTCACTTAGCGCTCGCTCTCCAGCTTAATGCTCTGGTTGAGGGTGTTTTCATAGCGCTTAGGTTGTAAAGATATGTGCTCTAAACTTATCAAGATCAGTTTCGAATTTATTATTGTGTGTATCGGCATTTCTCTTTTAGTTTATAATTCACAAGATAAACAGAAGTTGAGGCGCTTGTAGTTAAGAATACCTACTGCTTCTAATCTGAAGCGGTTTTCGATATTTACATATTATTATTATTGTAAATATATTACTGTCGTCTTATAATGTAAGTCTAAAAAGAAATAGTACATCAATACTATTCATACTTTTGCTTACTTTTCATGGTAAGGTTTTTATTTTTAAAATTTCAATAGCACACTCACACTTTCACTAGCGCAGTACAGTGCCAGTTGCCACGCAGCACTCAGGCTGAAATCTATAGTTCTTACTTAAGTCTTGTACGAAAGTCGACTCAGCGTAGTCGTCTTTGGAGTGAACTAAGGAAAAGTCAACTTTTGCGTATTTATAGTTCGAACTCGAACTCAGGCTAGCCATAGTTTGACTTTGCATAGTCTGCTCAAACGTTATCGGTTTCACGCAGTTCCTTTGACAAAGGAAACGTAAGATTTTTATAAAATTACATAAACAGGTGCAGGAGACGCGCCTTTATATTTGTAGGTTGTAACGGAACGTATTACGTAATTAACAGCTGACAAAATGGCTGACGCTCTTTGAAATGTCAAGTGAAAAACAAACCGCATTATACATGAATCGTCTTATAATCCTTTCAGCAACAACATGCTTGAAAAAGTTTGCTACGCCGACCCCACATTAAGGTGGGATAAGGGCAGGTAGAAGAAAGAATAAACATGAATCGTCATCATTTTATAGTCAAAACATGAATTTATTATTTATTACTATTGTTGGCAAAATCATCAATATTTTGAAGAAGGCCATAATTTTTAAAGAAAGAAGAAACAAGATGATGATGATGAAAACATGATGACATAAAAAAAGCATTATAAGCTCTAAAATGATGAAGTAAAGTGTAAACCACCAAGAGAATTACAAGGGCCCAAATATGCCAGGAGTCACAATCAGGTGAGTGAGTGAGGTGATTGACTTTGTGATACCTACACCTGAAGCCATAGCCTGGAGCTCTAGCTAATCCACTGCCATTATTTCATATTAATATATTAACAAAAGTTTTATTAATTTGTTATCAAAATTGGTAAAACGGGGATTTTGTATTTTGGAGACCGTTTACTAGCAAATTGTCTGTCTGTCTGTTTGTTTACTAGCAGCCCATGTAGAGTATAAATTGCACCTCAGTCAGCCAGCAAGCCCAAAGCAAAACTATGCCTTATTAACATTTCCTGCCAGCGGTAAACTGTTGAGGGATTACCATCTCGGTACCATCTGAGTGGTTAGCCTGTCACGCAAGCTTAGTCAGCCAGACCATGCCAATTGCCATTGTGGTGATTTTGCTGATTAATAATTAAAGATCTGAGGGAAACTCTGTCTGATATTTATTTCTTCTGTTTCAGAAAGAACATTTTGAAGTTATTAAATTTTCACCCAGACAACCAACTGCAGAACAAGTTATCAAACACAAGCAATATTAAAGTAGTTTGTGCAGTAGGTATATTGCACAATAGTTGAGATTACCATTTATGTACTTTACTATGCTTTAAACAAAGGTTAATATCAGAGATTGTAATAAATAAATATTATTCATGATGATTATTTTATTTACCTACTGAAAATCAATTTCCTGACAACATGTAACCAATTCATTCTCAAAATATCTATACATTATTTAGGCCGACTACATAATAATTAATATAATATGTACTTTCACTGATTCATTGATTCACTGTCTGTTTAATATGACTGCTAGGTGGACAGACGACCTGACAAAGGTCACATGAAATCACTGGTTACAGGCCGCTTCCAACCGGTCGATCTGGAAATCTTTGGGGGAGGCCTATGTTCAGTAGTGGATGTCCTGTGGCTGATGATGATGATATTATTGGAGCAATAGCATGATGGTCACTGTTGCATTGTGGGTCGCCGCGATGAAGTCCGCCGTCCGTCCATTCCCACTTATTTTCGGGTCACCTTTCGCGCTTTGCAAATGGCTCAGCAGAACGATTTTTTTAATTCTGAGCACGGTTTCGGGTTTAATGTTATTAATTATTATTCAGGACAATACTGGAAGTTGTCAAAACATTTGTCTATTTTTTTGGCATCTTCTGGGTTACAAGTTTATTCCAAACAAAATTATCTATTTTCGTTAAACTTTAATAATTAATAGATCGATTTACAGTATAATAAACGGTACTGCAATATAAGAAAATCTCGTACCTTTAATTATTAAACATTTTCTAACAATAGTTTTGGTATTTTAATTTAAAAAACGTTAGAGTGAATAAAACAATTTCTACATTTTATGTCAGTATTTCGATACTGGTATTACTGCATGCCGAACTGACAGACCGAAGTCAAGGTTTTGTGGACTTGAACTTAGCAAAGTTTTTCTTGTGAAAAATGACTTGGACTAAGTCTGAGTTCGATTTATAAATTCCAAATCCTCACTAAGTTCGTTTTTTTGACTCGGACTTAGTCGAAGTTCGTTCTATAGATCTCAGCCTCAGTGCTTAGCTTTAAAGGTTTTTCTATCTAAACACACAAAGTGACTACACTACAAACCTAATGGTAAGCGTAGTGCACTCGAAATAATTCGACCTACCTACATTAAGTTTACCAGAATCGTGCCGACTTATTTATGGTTCTTAACACTACAAAGAGGAAAGCAACAAATCGAGGAGCTTGCGAAATTAACTTATTACCTATTCCAATAAAAGTGGTTTACACTTTCTTAAATTATTATAATCACAGGTTTTTATTTTCATTATACGTCCACGTTGGACGTAGGCCTAGTGATTGCCTACATCCGCTGCCCGCCATCTTCCTGAAGTCGTTGGTCCATCGTGCAGCTCGACGTCCTATACTACGTTTGGCTAGACGTGCTCTCTATTCCAACACGTCTGCCCCACAAACCATCTGTCTGTCTACAGTGAAGAACGGCCCCATCTACATCAGCGTGCTAAAGGACAATGGGCGTTTTTGTATAGACGCCGTCCCCACCCTCCAACAAAGACCAAACTTTAATTGGGTGTTAAGGTACCCATAACACCTCTTTTCACATTATTCAAATAAAAAAAATCATATGGAATTTTTGGAAAAAATAAAATAGTAATATTATTTATAGTCTTTGTTAAACCTGTTTATTTACAGTATTTTTATATATTTTGGTCAGATTTTCATTAGTCTGTAAAGTATTTGATCAACGAACATGTAAAGCTACATTTAAAATATAATTCCACCAGATCATGATCACCAATTAACTGGATCTTGGGAATTACAATCGCTACAAACATATTATTTAGATTTATACGATTAAATACAGAAGCAATTATAGGAAACAAAATCCCCGATGCTGCCCTGATGATGGTGACAGGAAGGAATAACTGAATCCCAGAAACTGTAATAGTCAGATATGGTCTTTTTGCATGTATATTCTTATTACTTCAAACAGTTATAAAAGGCAAAATCTGATGCTGATCTGACATCGGTGACAAGAAAGACTAATAAAGTCTCAGAAACTACAACAGCTAGAAATATGTGGTTTGCTCTTGGACGCTAAGAATTTTAAGCAATTACAGGAACCAACGTTTGACGTTGATCCGATAAAATCGGCAGGTAAGAATACTGACTGGTCTGAGTTCCAGCACGAATACGAATGCCGTCGGAAAGTTAGTGGTGCATTCTTTTAGGACTAGTTTCAAGTCTATGACTTTCGTCTCAGCAGTCACAGTAGCTGAGGTATTGATGATTATTATGCTAAATAAAGCTATTTATAAGACCTATGAGTCATGTTTTACACTATTTTATTATAATCACAGGTTTATAATAAAAGAGGGATTGGGATAGCTCCCGTTTGATCATATATCAGTTGTATATTATGAGCAAACGGGAGTTATCCCAAACGTCCAAAAATACGCATAATGAAATTATAGGCTTCTTTCAAATGGTCTTGTGCTGTTAGCTTAATTAACTTTTACAGCTTCACTTGAAATTGCTTTTGGCGCTCTAGCTAGAAATTGATTTGACTATGATTGAGCACGGAAGCGCCTTTTAGAAGGTTTAGACCTCATATTGAACGGGGTCTTATGTTTGAAGGTATATTGTGATTGATAATGAATAAGGAAAGTGCTTCAACAGCGACAGTGGTGGGATCGTTGGGGGTTTGCTAAAAGCCCAAAACATGTTATGTGTACTATTGGTGTGCTGTAGCATAGATAATAATGAACCCAACAGTCGCACAGAGAGTCCTAACGGTAATCTAAGTTTAATCTATATCATGGGTATGAGGAACTACGAGGGACTTGCGGTACAAACCGGCACCCGGTACAAATATCTGTGGATGACAAAAAAATTGTCTTGGTGCAGGACTCGAACTGGCGACTTTACGTTTCACAACCGGCTATTGGCCAATTACGCTACGGAGGTTGCCAACTGGATTGCGCTATTGGGTGTTGTATGAAGTGGTGGGGTGTACTGTTTGCCTCTGAGTATCCTTCTCCATATAATATATTTTTATACAACCACAGAAAACTGACTATACCACTGTACACCTGGTAGTAAGCGCAGTTCAGGGTACCCCCATACCCGCACCAACCAACCATCAGGTCAAATCGCAAGCCTCTCGGGGTATCGGACATATTATAGTGGTTGATCCTGGTACGCGTTTCACATCACACAATGTCACTGTGGCAGATTTTAAAACCATGTGTACGATGGGCGCGACTCATACCACTTGCCTTTATTCTACTCCAATGTGGGGTCGGCGTAAGACACATTTAAAAGCACGCTGCAATTAGTATGGCATAGCGATTGGTTTTCGTGCCTATCCCACTAATATTGTTTGTTATTAAAACAAATAAAATTTTGCTGTTCTCAATGAAACAACCATGCCGTCCTGATCTTGGACAAAATTGGCTCTAACGTGGCTCTACTTATGTACCTCTATATGTAAAGAAAGACGAAATACCGTAATTAATGCAAGACCAATATATTTAAGCTAAACTAACACTTTAAGTTGGATTTCTATGAAACATTGCTGCCGCCCCGATCGAGGTGACCTATTCTATTCCTGACATAAATGAAATGGGCTACAGCCTGGTTGTACCTATCTATAAAACAAGTTTTTCTTTCTACTTGCCCTTATCCCACCTTAATGTAGAGTCAGCGCAACACACTTTTTCAAGGATGTTGCAGAAAGGATTTGGCTTAGTTTTTACGACCGGCTGACTGCCTGACGTCAACCCCCTCTGGGGTATCCAGCCCTAGGAAAATCAAATTAGAAAAATTACTGTCCGACCTGGGAATCGAACCCAGAACTTTCCGGTCCACAGCCCATCAGCCACAGCCACAGACAATCTTTTGTAGTACCTAACATGATTTTAAATAAAATAGTCAACTTAAAATAACTCGGAAACCCAAGTGATTTCAAGGTTGCCGCCATACTAACATTTGATCAGCATGCTGAGATCTATCGATTGAGACACATGACAATCTTGTTGGTGGGTGGGGACGAAATGCCCATTGTCCTTTACGAGCAATATCGAAAGCTTTGGCTTTCTGATGGATGACTTCATTTTGAGTCTTATCCACCAGAGAAATGCCAAGAATTGTTCGCTATGTAGCACGCTGAGCTACTTTTTTGCAGACCAAATCGCTCATGAATGTCTACGTTTCAGCTCCATATATTATTACGAGTAGGACGTGTGGTTTTCAAACATTGAGGATTTGGCGACTCGAAAATTTTACGTATCTCTCCGCTTTCAGTTCAGACTAACTGAATCCTCCTATCCGTCTCTTTCTCGAAGTTTAGAAGTAAACATAACTTTCGTTTTATCACGGTTCATCCCATCATTGTGTTACTAATACCAAACTCTACTTAAGATTGACAGAAGTTTGAATAAAAACGTTATTAGATAATATTACAATTTTCTCAAAACTAATAAACTTAGGCTGTTCAAACAAATTTGAATCAATTCTTTAAGCTCTACTACCTTAGACTTATTAAAATTTGTCGACACCGTAGTTCTTGAATAATTGATAGATAGTATTATAATAGAATGTGACTTGTGGCAGGTTGAAATAATGTGTGAGTGTTGAAATGTTGAACGATTGTGTAATCTCGGTGTGAAGAAGATGATTCATATAATCTATTTAATTTTAAATATTAAAATGCAATTAACATTAGCTGAAATTGATGACAATTTAAGTGATGTTGCTTTAATATTTGATTCCATGGCAGTAAGATCCGTATTAACGCATGAAAAACATAGCAACAAATATTGGGGCTACATAGACCATGGTGGAATTGTCACGATTGCTTCAGAAACGTTGACAGGCCGTGTTTTAATGTTTCAAATAGTATCATTTCGAAAAAAAATCAAATGTCCTATAGGGTATTTTCGTATAAACAAAAGCATACCAGCACATATTCAGGCTCAAACAATTCTAACAGCTATAAGGCTGTTGTTAGCTGAAATAAATTTGTAATATATATATATATATATATATATATATATATATATATATATATATATATATATATATATATATATATATATATATATATATATATATATATATATATATATATATAATATATACATACACATATACACATACATGTGCATGCATACACATAGACACACACATTATATATAGTTAAATAAAATAATAATAAAAAGATAATTATCGTTGCGACGACAGATAAAAAACTTAACCTGTTTCTTAAAGCTGTCAAGTGATGGAGCTTGTCGTATGGACACAGGTAGTGAGTTCCACAAGCGAACAGTCTGAACGACAAAGGAACTGTCAACGAATCCACTGCAGTGCCGCGGGGTTTTGAGAGTGAGATTTTCTGACGACCTTAAAGAGCGTGAATGGCTGTTGTCAAGGAAAGTGAAGCGTTCCTTAAGATAGTGGGGAGACAAGGGATTAAACAGAATAGTATAGAGAAGAGATAGAATATGAGAGTTCCGGCGAAGGCGGATAGGGAGCCACTTGAGCTTATAACGAAAATGAGATATATGCTTATATTTGCGCAAACCAAATATGAAACGTATACAGAAATTTTGGTCGCGCTCAAGTTTATCGAGTTGGACTTGGGTCAGGTCTAAATAACAGACATCGGCATAGTCGAGCACGGGTAGCAGTATAGATTGTGCAAGCGTAATTTTAGTGGCAGTGGGCAAAAAAATCCTGAGTCTCATTGAATCACCTGTTGCCAATAACTTTCGGCTAATAGCTGCAACTTGTGGATCCCAGGACATCCTGCGGTCCATTATCAGTCCGAGATTTCTTACATATTTACAAATAGGAACTGTAACCCCATTAAAAACTATTGAAGAAAGCGTAGACCACTCAATTTTAGCAATTTGCTGAGAGCTTCCTAAAATTATAGCTTGAGTTTTAGCGGAATTTACTTTTAGGCCAAACCGGCCACTCCATTCGGACATGCGAGCTAAATGATGTTCATAGCCACTATTGCTGTATCAATTTCATCAAATGTAGCGTGGCAATATAGTTGGACATCGACATCTGCATACAAGTAGTAGGAAGAAGAGATATTCTCGAATATTGAGTTTATAAAAAAGAGTAGAGTAATGGGTCTCCTACACTGGCGCGGTATGCGGTAGCGGACAGCCGCGGGCCGCAGCTCTAGCCGCCGCGACAACACACTGCCGCGATATCACTGGCGGCCTGGAGCGTCATTCGCTGTAGCATTTTTGCTATGATCGGACGTTGATTGTCAACATGGCTAACAATAACGATGCTTTATTACTCTTATTAGCCCTTTCAGAAGATGAAAATATAAGGTAGGTACTAAACACATTGAACATACTGTGTGAGGTAACTAATACATGCATAATAACTTTGGTTTTACTTTCAATAGAGAAGTGTGGATCCATGACATAAATAAACATCGGCAGCAAGATGGAGAATATTGGACATTATATCCAAAACTGAGAAAAGATGAAACCAGATTTTATATATATTTTAGAATGTGCACCAAATGTTTCGATTATATATTAGAACTATACTATGATATACAGAAACAATACACAAATTGGAGAGAGCCAATAGGTTCTGAAGAGCGATTAGTAATCACTTTAAGGTAAGTAGATGTAATAGAAGACAAAATAAAATAACTGATATTATATTTCTTCTATTTATAAGTACTTAGATAATAAAACTCAAATACATACTCTACCTTACAGAAACATACTATTAGGGCATGCAAAAACCGGATGGTTTCGAAAACTGATTTTTGCGAAATTATTTATTGATTTTGTTTTAGTTCTACTTCGCCCGGTCTTGAGTATCGTTTACAATGGGATGAAAGGATCTCATATCTTCTTTCAAAACGTTTAGCCAGCGCATTTTGTGCCGTCCACGGGGACGCACTCCTGTTACAATCTGGTCCAAACACTTGCGACCGACGTTCTCCTGTGGTTTTCTCAAAACGTGTCTATACCATCGCAAGCGACATTTCTGCAATTTATCTGCCACGTTGCAGAAACCAATGCTACATCTGATGTACACGTTACGTATTCGATACATCGTGTATCGTTGCCCATCCACCGCGTCATCTTCATATCCATGACTTGGATTTCCCTAACATGACGCATAAGAACAGGTTACGTCTCACACCCATATAGAAGTACAGACCGAATAATTACGCTAACGGTTGAGAAACCAATACGATAGCTATGACCAATGGTGCCAAAACTGTCTCCGGTGGCAAGATACCTGAAACAGTTTTTTATTTATTTCACAGGAGATGCTTTAAAAAACAATGGAAGAACTTAAGAGATACATACAGTAAGCATTTGAGATCCTGTAAAACAAGCACAGGACAAGCCACAAAGCTTACTGAGCGATATAAAACCTGGCGATGGGCGACAGTGATGGGTTTTTTACGTCCACATTTGGAATTTGCTGAGACACATTCAAATATACAAAGAAATACCGAAGGTAGCTCATCGCAATCGACAAACATATCTGGACCGATCAATACACCTCAATCACAGCCAAATGATATAACTCAGTCTTACCAACATGATACTCTTGAGCACATCCATAGTCGACGCAAACGCAAATTTGAACATAACCACTCCCAAGTTGATAAAGTTATTGATTATATGAGTAAAAATAAAGAAAACGATGATGATACAGATTTACTTTTTAAATCATACGCATAACAATTTAAAAAAATGACGCATCGTCGTCAAGCCTTAGTAAAATTTGAAATTGCTAAAATTATTTTGAAAGCAGAAATAGAAAAAGCTGATGAAATGCAACCAAATACTCAGCCATCACATAATCATATTTTTCAAGAAGACCAAAGAACAAATTTTATCGACCCAAACGAGTTTATACGACCTATTAATAATTAAAATACTACTAGTATGTACTACGAACATTTTGGAAAGAAGCCTTGAAAAATTTACAGCTAGCCGTTACTATAAGTAGCAGGGCAAACCGGTTAACCAAAAACCGAAAAACCGATTAACCGACCGTTTTTGACGATTGGTATATTCGGTTATTTCGGCGTTTTCGGTTTTTTCTTCCTTACATCAATAGTGAGTAAATACGTAAAATTGAGCAGATAGAATGCAGATACTCCAACGTCATAGTCCGTAGTGGTGTCGATTGTGTTAAATTGCAAGATGTGCGTTACTTGCGATTAAGTTGCGACTAAGATGAGACATAAAGGTCTTAAGACTTTTTATATAAATATCATTCGGCCTGTACTTCTATATGGGTGTGAGACGTAGCCTGCTCTTATGCGTCATGTTAGGGAAATCCAAGTCATGGATATGAAGATGACGCGGTGGATGGGCAACGATACACGATGTATCAAATACGTAACGTGTAAATCAGATGTAGCATTGGTTTCTGCAACGTGGCAGATACATTGCAGAAATGTCGCTTGCGATGGTATAGACGTTTTGAGAAAACCACAGGAGAACGTCAGTCGCAAGTGTTTTGACCAGATTACATGATACCATAGGTGCGTTGCTAAGTTTAAAGGATGATAATGGAAATTGTAAAGAGGAGGGGGAATTTAGACTACAAAAATCTCACTCTTTGAACGAAAAGTAATAACGCTATATGATAAAGGGCTCTCAGATCAAGTTACCCACATTGTCTCCTCCCCTTTCAAATTCCTATTACTATACTTTAATATAAGTAATGCACCTGATGGTTTTAGTATCGTGGTAGTGGTAGTAGTTGGTGGTGGTAATCTCTGCTATTAAAATCATTATCTAAGGGCACAAGAGTTTTTCTCATATGTGCCGGTATCTGCATTCAATAAGATTGAGGTCATATTGAACATTTATTAGTAGCAACCGTATTAGGGTACATATCGGATTACTAACAAATACATTGGTATATTATAAACAAATAATATTAAAAACATTTTATTAAAGAACAATGTCCTTATTAGTCCTGTTAAACGTGTTAACGGGAGATAATCTGTATATTGTTGTTTTATATCATATTTTTTAAAAGAAAAGGGAAGTAGGGCTGCGACATAACGTAAAAAAACAAATAAGATACACAATCGTTCGTGATACACAAATTATATTGTAAAACTGATTTACGACTAAATGTATTACACATTCGCGTCATTACATTATAATTAAAGTGGCAAAGTGAAATAATAAAATGTTTATTTCAATTAATAACATATTGCAGATATATGTTTATATTGCAGATTTTGCATGACCCGAAAAAACAACATACATAAAAAAGTAACGAGAACCTTTTGAAGTTAGGATCCGGAAGCCATAAGAATACACAAGAAATTATAGTCGTGTATTTGGTGGAATAACCAATCATGGGGTCACCAATGTATTGATTGTGTATATTAAAGCGTGAGTAATTAGACTGTGTTAGACATTAAAAAACGTAGATCCAACACGAAGAATGCGTTGAATCTTATAGTAAATTGAGAGCAATACTTCAAGGAATATTGATATTGACAAAAAAGATTCAAATAATGACGTAACAAATGAATAACGATCTTGTTTTCTAGGTGAGGGGAACTTTATAAATGAAACAATATTTCATAGTTTGGTTTGATCATGTCCGTAACAAATATAAAGAGGGAAGTCGTATAAAAATAATGCTAATAAGTTATATTCCCCACCTATTACGTCTACATTAAAGCCTTTACTAGGAAAACTGCCTATGTGGTTCAACAGCATAGTTCCATTATACAACTCTAATAATAAAAATCCTTCATCTAGCGCATCAGACAATAATTTTAAACTATTAAATATTTGTTGTTAAAAATAAAGCAAAGAAATAATAGAGTTGATGATTTTTTACATAACCACATTAAATATTTAAAAGGTCAGCTATTGCTAAACTGCAAAATAGTCAGGACATTTCTCACGACCAATATAAAATTGAAATAATAAGGAAAAACAAACAGAGACAAGAACAAAAACATCTATTTCTCCAAGAGTCAATAATTCACGATATCCCAACATTTATAGAAAGTTGGAGAGGGCAAGCTGAAGAGCCCATAATTACCGAACCAATATACAAAATATTAAAATGTATAAGACACGGAAATGCTATTCTAAATTTAACTGGGACTAATACATGTGGATTTGATGAAGTAAAATTTATGACTGGCTCTCTATATGGAGACAAAAATATAATTGTAGCCCCAATCTTTAAAATTAGAAACTTATTGTGTAAAAAGTACTTCAAATTACCATCTATTAACACCATAGTAACGATTGTGAATGCAATATCGCGAATTTGTATGAACAAATTGTTTTCAATTTATTTTACAGCTTCATTTAATTAAAAAATGTACCAACAAAAAATGTATATTGCAAATACGAAGACCAGTAAGTACCTCTTTTATCAGTCAATATTTTATATTATTAATATTATTAACATTTTGGGTATATCGAATATTGAAGAATCATTTATAGGAGCCTCTTCAAGGAAATATGAACTCAATCGTCCAGGCGACGTTCTGTGTGACTATAATGTAAATAGTATCATAACGTTTGATTTAAATGGAATAGAATCAAAGTCTCTGAATAGAATAGTACTTTTTGCAGAAATACCTAGATCTATAAATGTTAAAAATGTGGTCGTCGGTACTATAGAAAATGTAGATTCGATCTCAAGTCTAGGCCATTATAAATGCCATATATTTCAAAATCTATGGATGTGTTACGATGTTATCCCAGGATCCCGAAATCAAAGTATCAACTCAATCCCGGGTCGAACCCTCACTACAGAGCTAAAGTCGAAGTATGCCCAGCCTAAGACGAAGAGCGCACCGGTCGCAGAGCAGTCACGTCTCCGCGTCGTCGCAAAAAACCACTCGGTGCCGGGCGTGAACTCAAAAACCATTATTTGTGACATGGTCGATCATCTCACAGAAGGAGAGTGCCGAGAAATTGGGAAAGATCTAATCCTTGATTCTCTGTTTTTTTAAATCTGATCTGACAGATTCTCGCCTCCCACTATGTTGGGGGCGTTTGATGAATTTCATCCCGGTTTCGACAGCCTGTCGTAAGCTTCAAAGCGTAAGTCTGTTGTAGCGCCCACTAAAAGTAGGTACGGCTCCAAGAGGCATAGGAGCGCAAGTGTCAGCCTTATACTGTCGTTGACACCAAGGGCGTCCATCGGCAGCTAGGGTATATGAGCGTCTCCTCCGCAATTCAAGACGGAGCAAAAGGCAGCGCCGCGTAGTGACGATTCCAACCAAAGCCTGGGCGCTTCTTACCTAGGGAAATCTGTGAGACAGTGCAGGATGTGTTAGAGGTTCTCCCCAGTGTCTTCTGTATATTTTCCATCTCTCCCGGACATTTTGGCCCTGGATCGAAAGACCGGCGACTCCGATATAGCCGCCACGTGTCTTCCTAGGGATAGCCCGTGGTAAAAAAATCCCAGAGAAAACGTAATTTTTTTGTGACGTTTTTTTTTGTTTAAGATATAAAATGGGAAGACCAAAGAACCAGACCATTTGGAAACATTTTCTTATGTCCACAGACAAATCAGTAAAATACCAGTATTGCAAAAAGAAATACAAATATAGCAATATAAATAGAATGACAAAGCACCTAGTCATGTTTCAATTGCCCAGAAGGTTTAAAAAAAGATATTATTATTTTAGAAAATGTTGGCGCTATCGCTAGAAGTAAAACGACTATCTTGACATGTTCAACAAATCAGGTTACAGAAAATGTACCATCAAATTAATTAGTAATCCCCAGTACTTCATCGGATAATGATAATTTTACACTACTTCCAATATCACAGACTGCACAACAAGAATCAAGAAATTCTATTTCCGATACATCAAGACAAACGTATATAGCGGAAAAAATGGCTAAAGCCATTATAGTATCCGTTGCTCCTTTCTCGATGGTGGAACATCCGTTATGGATTGATGTTTTTAAAGATTTCGATATATATTTTAAACTTCCTACACGAAAAGCAATTGCCACAACATATTTGGAAAAATTGTACAAAGACAGTAAAAAGGAAGTGTTGAAAGAACTAAATAAAAATGATTATTTACATATGCAATGTGATGGATGGACAGATATAAATAATGAAGGTGTTATAAATTTTATAATATCCAAGCCAGAACCATATTTTATAGAGAGTGTTGCCACAGAAGACAACCGGCAGATATATGTTTATATTGCAGATTTTGCATGACCCGAAAAAACAACATACATAAAAAAGTAACGAGAACCTTTTGAAGTTAGGATCCGGAAGCCATAAGAATACACAAGAAATTATAGTCGTGTATTTGGTGGAATAACCAATCATGGGGTCACCAATGTCAATACATTGTGTATATTAAAGCGTGAGTAATTAGACTGTGTTAGACATTAAAACACGTAGATTCAACACGAAGAATGCGTTGAATCTTATAGTAAATTGAGAGCAATACTTCAAGGAATATTGATATTGACAAAAAAGATTCAAATAATGACGTAACAAATGAATAACGATCTTGTTTTCTAGGTGAGGGGAACTTTATAAATGAAACAAATTTCATAGTTTGGTTTGATCATGTCCGTAACAAATATAAAGAGGGAAGTCGTATAAAAATAATGCTAATAAGTTATATTCCCCACCTATTACGTCTACATTAAAGCCTTTACTAGGAAAACTGCCTATGTGGTCCAACAGCATAGTTCCATTATACAACTCTAATAATAAAAATCCTTCATCTAGCGCATCAGACAATAATTTTAAACTATTAAATATTTGTTGTTAAAAATAAAGCAAAGAAATAATAGAGTTGATTTTTTACATAACCACATTAAATATTTAAAAGGTGAGCTATCGCTAAACTGCAAAATAGTCAGGACATCTCTCACGACCAATATAAAATTGAAATAATAAGGAAAAACAAACAGAGACAAGAACAAAAACATCTATTTCTCCAAGAGTCAATAATTCACGATATCCCAACATTTATAGAAAGTTGGAGAGGGCAAGCTGAAGAGCCCATAATTACCGAACCAATATACAAAATATTAAAATGTATAAGACACGGAAATGCTATTCTAAATTTAACTGGGACTAATACATGTGGATTTGATGAAGTAAAATTTATGACTGGCTCTCTATATGGAGACAAAAATATAATTGTAGCCCCAATCTTTAAAATTAGTAACTTATTGTGTAAAAAGTACTTCAAATTACTATCTATTAACACCATAGTAACGGATTGTGAATGCAATATCGCGAATTTGTATGAACAAATTGTTTTCAATTTATTTTGCAGCTTCATTTAATTAAAAAATGTACCAACAAAAAATGTATATTGCAAATACGAAGACCAGTAAGTACCTCTTTTATCAGTCAATATTTTATATTATTAATATTATTAACATTTTGGGTATATCGAATATTGAAGAATCATTTATAGAAGCTTCTTCAAGGAAATATGAACTCAATCGTCCAGGCGACGTTCTGTCTGACTATAATGTAAATAGTATCATAACGTTTGATTTAAATGGAATAGAATCAAAGTCTCTGAATAGAATAGTACTTTTTGCAGAAATACCTAGATCTATAAATGTTAAAAATGTGGTCGTCGGTACTATTGAAAATGTAGATTTGACCTCAAGTCTAGGCCATTATAAATGCCATATATTTCATAAAAATCTATGGATGTGTTACGATGTTATCCCAGGATCCCGAAATCGAAGTATCAACTCAATCCCGGGTCGAACCCTCACTACAGAGCTGAAGTCGAAGTATGCCCAGCCTAAGACGAAGAGCGCACCGGTCGCAGAGCAGTCACGTCTCCGCGTCGTCGCAAAAAACCACTCGGTGCCGGGCGTGAACTCAAAAACCATTATTTGTGACATGGTCGATCATCTCACAGAAGGAGAGTGCCGAGAAATTGGGAAAGATCTAATCCTTGATTCTCTCATTTTTTAAATCTGATCTGACAGATTCTCGCCTCCCACTATGTTGGGGGCGTTTTTATAGAGAGTTAACCATATTTTATAGAGAGTGTTGCCACAGAAGACAACCGGCATACTAGCAAATATTTAAAAGATGTGGCTGCAAACGTAATGAGGTCACTAGGCGAAGAAAAATTTGTTTCAGTTATTGGTGATAATGCAAAAAACTTGCAAAAGTCTTTTGAACTTTTAAGAAACGATCACCCGAATTTAATAGTTTTAAATTGTGTTGCTCATACTCTGAATCTTTTGGCATTAGATGCACTCAAATGTGAGGGAGTAAAAGCATTTATAGACTTAGCAACAGATGTAATAAAAACTTTTAAGAGAAGTCAGATTTTAACCTCTTTATTAACGAAGAAAGTAAAAAAGATGAAAACTGGAAAAACATTAAAATTACCCTTTAAAACTCGATGGGGTAGTAACTTAAATTCCCTTAAAAGCTTAAAAAATAACAAATCAGTTTTACAAATGTTAGCGATAGATACAGAAATTAATATACCACACGAGACGAAAATGTCATTATTAGACAATACGTTTTGGCAGTTTACTGATGATTGTATATCAATTTTGGAACTGCCAATATTCAGGATTGAAGGAAATGAATGCAACATTCACAAAATATTTATGATTTTTAAAGACATTAAAAGCAAATTGGTTTTCATATTACCCTCACTAGTTATAATTGGCGACAGTGAGAAAGAAAGAATGATAGATAACGTGGAAAAGAAAACTGGTGATTAGGCTAGCGTGGTAGATTGAGAACCCCTCTCATTGGTGGAGATCCATGCCCAGCAGTGTGACAGTAATATTACAGGGCTAATATTATTATGTTATGTGTATATAGAACATCATAAATGTCAACATAACACAAAATTAAGGATATATTTAAATACAAGAACGCTAGAGTATTTATCCACACTTTTGGTTAAATACTCGGGATGAAACGGGTGTTTATGGGTATTTACTCGAACTTGGGTTTTTATCCGAGAAGAAACCCATCTCTAGACGTAGCCTGCTCGAAAGCGTCATGTTAGGGAAAACCACGTCGCAGAGATGAAGATGTTACGGTACACATGTGCACCGTTACACGAATCGAATATGAAAATTATTGGTGTCAAATAAACTGGAGGCATACCTCCAGTTCAGGGTCATTTCCCTTGAAAGGTATTTCCGTTTTGAGGAAATCACAGGAGTAGTCGGTCACAAGTATCTGGACCAAACGTACCAGTGCCTAAAAAGTGACGGTTAGTAGTTTTGGAAAAATGATCAAAAATTATTGCGATGGATGCTCAAGACCGGGAGAAGTAGAAACGTTTACGCAGAAATCCGGAAAATAGCTCTAAAGCAACCATTTAGCTGGAAGAGCGGGACACTTGACTATCAAAAATTAATTAACACTTGTAAAATTAACATTTTGCAATAGAATTGAAATATGGTATGACACACAAGCGCAACATTTACCACTGTCGATAAGTGAGTACGAGTAACTGTTAAAAATGTATATTAAAGTACATACAAAGAAGGATAGTCAGAAATCGGGACATTGAACTCCTGAAAATCGGGACGTCCCGCGCAATTCGAGACATTTGGCAACACTAGTGGCAGAACATTTTTTTTCTACCTTCCCTTATCCTATCTTAATGTGGGGTGGACGTGTAAGGGTACTGAGTGTGTTTATCTTTCCAAACACACATAACTTATGCCGTTGTTGTCATAAAAGTACTATTTTATAACTTACTGCGCATCTGTGTTTTCCTACACAGTCATCTGAAGTGACGCTATCCGGCATACTTCCTAGAAGCTAGGGGAGCGCGCTGCAACACGCTCTAGGAAGCTATTTTCCAATCATGATTTTATAGTGTTTTGATCGGTGGATCACTAGTTAATGCCACAGCATCATTTTAAAGCAGTTCTGATATTGCATGAGGTAGGATTTAAACGTCTCCCAGACAAGCGCGATCTGCGGTGTCGAATAGCCAGGGGGCCACAGCTCTAGCCGCCGCGCCGCAACAACACACTGCCGTAGTTTCAATGGCAGCTTGTAGCGCCATTCGCTTTAATACTTTAGCTAAGACAATGATGGTCAACATGGCTAGCACATCTCGATAGAAAGAAAGGCAGAACATATAAATTTGTAATAACGTTTTTGTAATGTATCATATAGAACAGCATAATTTTGCAGTTTATTGAAAGTTTAGTTATATTGATGTTAGTAGTATTTTAAATCTCTATGGTTAAAACTAATCGGTCATCAGTATAAACAAGTTAAAATCCAAATTAAACATTTCAAAGGCCCATTATCGCTGTAATCAAACACGTAAAGTGACATCAGTAGGCAAACAGGGCGCTGGGCGGTAGGTGATTAGCTATGCTCAATGAATGCGCGGTAATCGGTGGGGAAGTCGAGGGCGGGCCGATCCACCCCGAGCTAACACCTCGGACCATAATACACTTAATATACCGGCATTTGTGTAAAGTTTAGCATTGACATATTTTTAAGAACAGCTTTTTTAAGTGGCTTGGTGGCCGTAGGTATTTTTGTACATTCCTGGGGGTCAACGCATTTTTTCCTCGCCTTTTCATTTGAAATAGTTATTTTGTAGTCGGTTTTAAGTATAATTTAATTTTTATCAGTATGAACATTGTTGATGAGCACATGAACAGCGACAAATTTGATGAAAACGGTCTTTAAATCAATCTTGCCACACGAAATCTGTCTGTCAATATAATAAAAAAAGGAATATTACATTGCTTCACGTTACTCCATGTTTGTAAACTGGTTGCAAACACGTCCACAGACATCAACTTTTATTAAATTCATGTATACATTATCGCTATGTTTATTCATGTCGACGAATACGTTTACTTGGGCCAGATAGTTTCTTTCAGGAATAGACAAGATCAGGAAATTGCTAGACGAATCGAAAACTCCTGGAAGAGCTACTGGTCCTTGAAGGAGTTTCTAAGAGGTGATCTTCCGCTCTCCCTTAAGGGAAAACTAGTCGACATGTGCATCTTGCCTGTCTTAACATACGGCGCCCAAACTTGGTCACTAACCGAATCACAGAAGCTCAAACTTAAGGTGGGTCAAAGAGCGATGGAGCGCAACATCCTCGGTGTTAAATTGACTGACTGTATAAAAAACACCGAACTGCGCTCCAAAACTGGAATCATCGATGTGGGACGAATGGCCGCAATGCTTAAATGAATTTGGGCGGGCCATGTGATTCGAATGCATCTGGATCGTTGGGCCAAAACGGCTACGAAATGGATCCCAACGACGGGACATAGAATACGCGGACGACCCAAAAAGAGGTGGAGAGACGAGCTGGATGGATTTGAACCCAATTGGAGAGAGCTAACAGAAGATAGGGACAAGTGGAGGAATAAAGGGGAGGAGATATATATATATATATATACAGGGTGTTTCACAAAGTTGGTATCGGTTGGTATCGGTATATTGGTTGGTAAGTTGGTAAATGGAAACTTGAATTTGTGATGAAAAACTTTTTGCTGGCTTACTGGGTCAGCTGCAGTACATTTACAAACTACCTATGGGGTAATTAATTTTTTTTAACATACACATAGCCATTATTTTGCTATTTGCGAGGATTTACAGGTCACATTCCGATTTTGAAATCCCCATGGCAAATATTGATTAAAAAAAATGAATTCAATTTTTATATTTTAACTTTACCATTGCACTTTAAATCGTTCTCCTGTATGTGGAATTGTTATAGGTACCAACTTTATGAAACACCCGGTATATAAAAAAAAAATGTTTACGCTCGTCGTGTCGGCCTCTCTCTGGAACTCACAGTATTAAATATCTTGACAGCAACTGAGCAACGCGATGATTCAACCTCGTTTTTAAACAAATATTTACCTTGAATACGGAGCTTAAGCCTATTGCCACGATAGGAGACACAAATTTAACACTATGAGCCGATACTGATCTTTTAAACCCAACATTTAACCCGACCCGGGACTCTTCAGGCGGTAGCCGTATTGCACACGTCACTTAACTACAATTACACCACCATGATAACACGTGGTGGACTTACATGATAAAGGAATTTTATTTTTAATAGACAGTGCAGTACATGATTGCTACTCGTATTATTATAAAACTTACAAAGAAAGACATTTCCCAAACTAACTACAAAAACCAAAGGTGCTCTTAAATAACAACCCCAAAAACAAAGGATGATAAGGAATATGACGAGTTAATATAATTAATTGACGTTTAACACAACCGACATATTGATTTGATAACATAACATGGCACCTGGCATGTCAAGGTGCGGCCACACGCACGGGCTTATGACCACTTCCAATAGACCCGGTGTCTACAGTAAACATATATCAGTCTTTGTTAAATGCGAAGGTCGGGGACAACTGGTAGCTCTTGTATCGATTCCTTGGGGTTAAATAAAGGTTTGGAGAATGGTCAGGATGGTAAGGATAAAGAAAATCGAAAAAGGCATAAATAGTTCAATTTGATAATATCACTAAGATAAGAAGAAGAAGAAGAAGAACTTTATCAATTCGTCTTTTTACGTTAATATGATAGTTAAAAGAACCAACGTTTTAGAAATAAGAATAGAGGTGGCCCTTAAGTGTCTTTCTTTATGTCTTTCTTTAAAAATTAAGCATAGTGTTAGTATATGTTATATTTGCATATGTTATTTGGTACCCTCTTTCTGCAAAACCTTCTTCATGAGATGGCAAATGAGTGTTTTTATCATTGAAACTGGCAGACAACCACCTGACTGTAGACGGTCACCTTTGGCCACATGAACACTCATAATAGAGTTGCCCACTTTTTGTGCAAATTTAACAAAAAAAAAGTGGTTCGAGAACATAAATAAGTTTCCTTTCACATTTTTTATGAAAATTATGTGCCCAATACTTTAATAAAAAATATTTTATTTTTTGTTGTGGATTCACAATGAAAACTACTAACAAACTGTATATTGCATGACACATAATACATTAACCACACATTGACTACAAAGAACAGAATACATCTATTTGGCAAACAAGTTACGAAACTGTTAAAATTTTCATAATCAAAAGATGAAAGTTAACTTGGCTACGCAGCTTTCCAGCAAAATGTTGCATTATCTCTATTATGGAGAAAAAATTAAAAATAGCCTTTTTGAGGAACATACGTATTCAGTGATTTTTCGATGTACTCAACTCGAGAAACTTAAAATAAATTTGTTTTAAACAGCTTCTCAACATAAGCAATAAGACAAAATAATGAAATTTTTGGATAGGGCGGAAAAACTTAAAAGTTGTAGAAAAACGAAGTTTTGTGTTCTGTTATTGGGTATTAAAAGCACAAAAGTACTGTTGCAGAAGATGATGGAAGAAGAAAAAATATAAATTAGTAAGGACCACTTAGAATTGTTCTTTTATACGAGCTCATGGTGGTTGTGACAATTCGAGTCTTTTCATAAGAAATTGTTGTCACGTTGAAATTAAAAATAGCAATAATAGTAATTGTGTTGAATTGGAACTCAATACTAAATTGTTCTTTGGCGGTACAAACAATTAATTCTACTACAACAGGAACTACAATCGCGATGACGAAGTAGATTCTACAGAATTATATCTCAGTTGTATCCGCATTTCGGTAGTTTTTGCGGTAGGTACTTACCTCAGTAGAAAAAAAGGATCAAATTCGATAAATGAAACGATGCTTTACCAACTTAGTGAGCAAATTATAACATATACGCTAGATACGTAGTAAGAACACTTGGAAAAACTATCAAACGTGATAAATAAAACGATGTTTTACCAACTAAGTGAGCAAATTATGACATATACACTGGATACGCAGTAACAACACTTGGAAAAACGATCAAGTTTGATAAATGAAACGATGCCTTACCAAAACCTGTTAAGGGTCATGCAATTGAGTTTATCGCCATTAAGTTAAAGGTGATCAAGTTAATTTAAGTTGATTTACCCTCAAACGATGAGATTTAAATATATAAAGTAGCCGACATAGAATTTCGCAAATAATTATTGTGGGATGAATGAAAGTTGAGTGTAAAGGAATGTGAATATTTCCATGGTAATTTTTGTTAAAGAATAATAGAACAGTACAAAGAAGCAATGTGAAGACTGATGAAGATAAAGGACTAAATATTATAATATTTAACAAATTGAAGTCGTTAATTGACAAGTCATAAGAACTTAGTACCTGTGTATCACTGAGCCAGCCTCTGTTGGTTAATAAAATTCTGCGTACTTTGTCAAAAGTAGTATATATAAAAGTAGTATAGTCTCCGTCACCCACGATACAGGTTATACCTAGTGTGGGGTCAGGACTAGGTGTGAATGTTGGGTATATTTCTTTATTTTATTATTATTTTAATTATTAATAAAGGCAATCGCAAGTAAATATATTACTGTCCTACGTTTTTATTGTTCAAATACGTAAAACCAACTGTGATTAAAAACAATGGTGCAATAAGTCATTGCGGGACGCATGGCAGATATGAAATATGATAATTAGTCATCAATAAGAGCTTTGCTCGCGGAAAGTTTACAACACACATAGTTCTTAACGTTGTAGCGACCCAGATATTGCTATTGAAGTCAATAAGGTTTACAACAAAGGAAAAATATTGACACCTCCACCACTTTGATCACCGACTATCATCACATACGACATCTCATCACTACCTCCACTGCCATCACCGCTAGAAAATATAATATGGTGATATATGGTATACTACCATTTTTATTATATTCATTGATCCGTTTGTTTTTTGTTTTATTTTTAGGCATTACAGTGCTATTTCTTGTTAAAGTCAAGTACCTCAATATAAAATATAAAAAATCCTGGAAATAGAAGATAAAATACTGAATGCGATGAAAGGCCCGAAGTTGGGTGTGGCTGCAGGGAATGGCAGGATTACCGTTGACGTGCTGAGAAGCGGCAAAAGTATAGTGGCTTAATTGTGGTGGGTACTTTTTAAAAATGCTAGACGGAGAGTCAAGTGCCAAACGACTGGTATAAAGCTGTTATTATCTCATTCTGCAAAGGCAAAGGGTCCCAACAAGTAAGCCAAAACTAACGAGGTGGTCTTTTTATGATAATTAGTAAGTCAGAGTAAGAAAGAAATGAAAGTGAAAAAAATAAAGAAATATTGGATATTGGGACTCTAGGGAGTAGTTTTACAGATTTTCAGGTCTGAGGTATTTGAATTTTCAATTTATTATTAAGGTCACTCTAATAAACCGATTGTTATGTATTTTTATCACTATCTATTATTAAAAGTCGGTTATTAGATAAAATAATACATTTCACTAAATATGTTTTTGAATTAAAATCAATAAATGCATCACAAACATCACAAATTATTACTTGTGAGAAAATTTCTTTGCCTTTTAATTCAAATTACATTTTCTAAGCTTATTTTAAAAGGCAAATCAGTAAACTCTTGGCACTGGTGGTATAGTCGCCACATCGTCATTTAAAGTCTTGTCTATAACCGGACGGTATGTGATGGTCACTTTACCGGTGCACAGGTCCACCGTCGATATAGAATGTTTGCGCCAGTGCTTGTCTATGGGCTTCTTTGTCTGAAAACCAATTTTATTAATCACCAGTTATTCCGTCCACATCCGTTAGTCATAGTGGCATATATTATTAGCGCAAAATGTACAAAACGCCAAATGGCAAAATGTACAGAACTAAATTTCGCACTCATAATATTGTTCGAATTGTAAAGAATTAATTCATTCGCTAATTATAAAGTAGATAGGGGATAACATGGGTAACCGTCTAGATGATGCACAGCTAATGATGTAACGTCACCTCACAATTTCACAAAATGTATGGTGAAAGCGTGCGAAGAAAATACATAGAATGACGTTCATGAGATTGAACGATAGAGATAGTAATTCCATCAGAGTCAAGAATCCAATTGCAACCTTCTGAATTCCCTCCAAAAATAGATTCCACTCATGGACTAGAATTCCAAGTAATTTCATTCCAAATAATGAAATAAATAAATAAAATATCCGCAATAAAAAAGTCAAAAAAGAAACATGAAACCTTATTAAAATTTCTTGAAAAATAAGGCCACAGTTAATATTTTAAATATCAATTACAGCACGTGAGAGCGCGTGGGCCTTCAAAAATAAAATAATAGGAAAATCTTGTTATTTCAGTCTCGAGCTGCTACAGATTTCAATGCCTTATAACTTAAATATTTGAACAGATTAATACAATTATTTCAATTACGAATTATGAGTAACGTAAAATATTGATAAAAATAATAAAAAATACGTGCATTAACCTAATACTTGCTCATTCGTATATCAACTAGGTATACCTGTCCCTTAACATCTTTGCTGTAATCCAGCTCATCCATTCTCTTCGGGAAATCATCTCTGAAGTGTGCCCCGCGACTCTCCGTGCGGTTCTTAGCGCAAGCAGTCACTTGCACGGCGACCTGCAGCATATTTTGTAGCTCCAAAGTCTCAATCAAGTCACTGTTCCAATTGAGCTTCTTGTCTGTCACCTTAATGTCCTTGTAAGCTTTGAACCAGGTCTGGATTTCGTTATCGGCTGGAAGGTTCCAAACATACAATAAAATATTACAACTAGTTTTAGAAAAGCGGGATAATGCAAGTGAGATGTTTTACAAGGTTGATTATTTCTTTCTACTTGGCGTTTACACTTATTTCGGTTTAATGGTAACTGATCATAAAGTTAGTCTTCTTATACATTTTACGGTACGTATAAGGTGGTATTTTAATAATAATTATGATTTTTCATTTGATATCGTTTATTTTACTGTGATGACTTTTTACCACGTAGCGTTTGTAACAGTGGATCATAATTAGCGCGTAAATATCTTATAGAGAAATTACTCTTTAAGAGCATTGGTGTCACTATTCAAATTCCCAAAATACTTTAATGGCGAGTGGCAGCACTTGCGCGTATAATCTCCGAATCTCTCTCTCTCGGCCTTCCGAAGAACGCCACTTAGCTCTTTGAAACCATCAAGAAACTACCGGTCACCTCTAATTTTGTTATGATAATTAAATGACGAGACCAGCAAGCCGCTCGCGGTGTGCTGAACCTACCCAGACGAACTGTCTCATGTGATCTTACAGACTACCACAACTTCATACGTGAAGTACGGGAAGCGTTAAGTATTCTTGCATACATCGGTATAATCTTAAAAACTATTCCTCAGTTGGTTTGAAAGCGGTACCAAAACTCTAAGGCGAGTCGTTTTAAAGTAAACGTAATTCGTACCCTCTCCCAGTAACTTGGCCTCCCTAAACACGCCACATTTGTTCTGCATGGTGGTTCTCATGGCCTCTCTCAGCTCGCTTGTCGGGGCACATCCATTTGCGTTACGTACTTTGTCCAAATTATCTAGAGTTGCATCACATAGATTCTGGAAAACATATTTTGTCACGATTAGCATTTTTGAATATGATAGTTTGTTCACTATCACGAAATTAGTAGAATGAAAGAAAACATTTATTGGCAACTATAGTTGTATGGTACACAACATTTACAATACTACGTTAGTACTTAGTAGTTCCGATCTATATATGTAGTTAGATACGGACAAATTAGAACTTGCTACTGGATATTTTTCACGAGTGTTAACTTTATAAAACAGTCTATTCCACAAAATGAATACACCGATTATTCCTTGGTGATGTCAAGTAAATAAGTGAGTGTAGTATATTTTTATCAAAGACAAACATCTTTTAATGCGGGTTGCTTGTCGCCAGGTTTACTGATCTTGCCGACGTTGTGGCCAATGGCTCTTCCAAACACCACGACGTCAAGGATCGAGTTGGCTCCGAGTCTGTTTGCACCATGACAGTTACTGACCGCCTCGCCAGCGGCATGGAGACCAGGTACTACACAATCTTTGCCATCCTTATGCACCAGCACCTGGAATATATGCGTAATTCATACGTTAAGCTCGGCGAAATGTAGGTGTTTTAGTTCGCTCATGGACCTGTGGCCTTCAGAGATACAGGTGTGAGGTTATGTGCGATAAATTAATATTTGTCTTTATCTCCAAGAATTGACGTCTGGCAGGCAGTCTTAGTAAAAATTCGTCCACCACACATAGTGAGGATAAGGGCGAAGATTTTGAGACATAAATTATTATTAACCTGTTAGATAATTGACTAATAGATACATAATTTACTCTCAACTCTGAGCTTGTAGATTAATAAATGAATAAGTTTCATTCATTCAGTCATTTGATGAAGTGACTGGTAATCGAATTTACCTATATTTATTGAAATAAAACTGGTTTTTACGGATTCTATCGCGAAAAAACAAATCGCGATGGAATCCGTAATAACTAATTTTATTTCAATGAATAAAATTCGCATAAACCTAAGAATTTATTTTTTGTTAACAAATAATTCTTAAATTTTAATTTTAATTTTCAATTTGAAGAGTATAGTAACTACCTCTCCTTTATAGTTAATAGGAATCCCTCCCATGGTGTAGTGTACTGTTGGTATTATTGGTACGGGTTGGGTAAATACGTCCACCCCCGTGAATGTCCAGGCTGTCTCGCTGATGCCGGGCAAGCGTTCCCTGATCACCTCCGGCTTCAGATGGTGGAGTTGCAAGTACATGTGATCCTTCTTCGGCCCCACACCACGACCTATGATCAATATCATGATAAAAAATGCATTAATCATTCTGTTGGTATTGTGGATGTTTATTGGCTGTGGTGATCACTTAACATCAGGTGACCCACTTGCTCGTTTGTCCTTTTATCTATAAAAAATGATTAAGTACCAATTCACGTAGTACAATATATCATCAGCCACAGGACGTCCACTGCTTAACATAGGCCTCAAATATTTCCAGACCGACCTGTTGGAAGCGGCCTGCATCTTGCAACTCCATAAAAAGGGACAACGTGCACAATGTTATTAATAATGCGTACTCGTCAACACCTTTCATCCCAGCTTCACAAGATAACATCACACTTACGCTGCCGAAAGGAGGTCGCGGTGGTTCAACGAGCTTATCATTGACAAAATTCTCTGCAACTTCTGTGTGTGTGTGTATGTGTCATATAAGTATTTCATCGAAAAACCAATTTTCATTGACTAATCCACAATTAGAAACTAAGACCTATATGTTTCTCAGATCAAGTATTCTCACAGCAGACCAATAAGACAAAGTTGGTGCACATGAATCATCTAAACCTGGCCATTCTGAGCTTTGGAAGTGAGGTCTCCAGAGATTTGGCAATACTTATATACCGTATTTCTTTTTACCTATTGGTACCTGTTTGTTCCAACAAATTGAGACACAGTTTGACTAACCTGCCCGAATCTCAGTCGCTATAGATCTAGACACTACGTCTCGGCTGGCCAAGTCCTTGGCTTTTGGCGCATACTGCTCCATGAAACGCTTGCCCTCACTGTTGACGATATACCCACCTTCTCCTCGGCAACCTTCCGTCATCAAACACCCAGATCCGTACATCCCTGAGGAAATTGCCCGGTTCAACCGAATTCAAAAAAGACGCGATTCCAATTTCAATTAAATGCCAATTTGTATTGTAATTGTTTTATCACGCGATAATTTCACCACATGAGGAATCATTTTGTAATCTCTAGGGAATACCCTAAGTACGATCCCAAATGTGATGATAGATAACAAACCCACCAAACTTAAAAATATTACGAGGGAAATGCATCGCGAATTGGGATATCGAGGCAGTTATTTTAACTTCTATTTAGTTTAAGTTGAATACGTTCTTACCAGTTGGATGGAACTGTATGAACTCCAAGTCCTGGAGTGGTATACCAGCTCGCAACGCCATAGCACACCCATCGCCGGTGCATGTGTGTGCAGCCGTGCATGAGAAGTACATACGCGGGTACCCACCCGTCGTGATCACTGTGTTCTTAGCTTGGAACCTAGGTTTGAAGAATAAAAATACCCATTAGACTATTGTATGACAAATATTTAATTTAATTGTAGTTGCATGTTATGTAAGTAGTAAGAGAACATATGTATCTATGTACATAAGGAAATTGTTTGTAATACGGACTAGTATAGTTCTGATCAAACTTCATGACTGTTTTGAAGTTTGTAGAACAAATACTGTTTTCAACCTAACAAAAAGTGTCAGGAAAAGGTACCTACAAAAAGTCACGTAGCTACTTCGGAATGGCCATAATAGATAAAATAGTCAACTAGCGTATATGTAGACCTTCATATGACGGATTTCTCCATCTTCTATTCTTCTATTACCTTGTAAACATTTCTCGGGAGAGATATTTCTGCCCGAGGACAGCCACAAACTCTCGCTTAGCACAATCCTTCATGCAAGAAATTCTAGAAGACAGTATAGGACCCTTCGACTCGGGTGCAAAATACCCACTTGAGTGCACAAAGAGACACTAAGACAGACGAGCTCATGAGGGAACAGCCGGTACCACTAACAGTGACCCACTCACAATATGATACGAAACCCTTCGACTCAGGTGCGGTATTCCGACACGGGATACGAATACGAGGGTACACAAATACTCACTAAGACAGACGTGCTTGAGAGGATACAACCTGCATTACATCACGTCAACTCTACGTTATGTAGTGACATTCGTAAATCTAGTAAGATTTGCAGAAAATAGTTAATTTTCTTTAACAATCTATGTGATCATGGGCAAAAGTGACTAAGCACCATCAGATATTCTGCTCACGTTTAAGTGAAGTATTATTTAGCCACCTGTGTAAACTGCTGTCGTCCATATCCATTGCCAGCGCTCCGACCACCGCACCATCTTGGACTAGAATATCAAGCACGAAGAATTCCGAGAATAAGTCTATATTCTTGTACTTTGTGCTGTATCCATAAAGGGTGTGGAGAAGAGCATGACCCGTTCTGTAATATTATATTTTTATAATAAGATGCGTTCGGTTTAGTTCACACTAGTGGTAAAATTAAGTCATGCCAAATTACTGTGAATATTTGGGCTGTTTTGGAAGCTGCTTTAAGTCGCACCTTTATACTGCAAACTGTGGTCTGTGAGTTTTTCAGCATTATCCGATCTTACATTTAGTTCGAACTTAACGGAATGCAAAAAAGTGTATTCAGGATCCATATTCCAGAAATATAAACCAATTAATAATTAACCCTCGTTTAGTGATAGTAGTGGTACTATACATCTACTTAAAGTAATAAATTTAAATGGGAATGTAGACTAAAACTAGAGTCCTGACTAATTCAAATCTAGTATGGACATGCGTTAGGTATAGAGATATAAGGTAGGTGCGTTAAGTGTGTTAGGTACGTAGGTGACCCTACAGTAGGATCAATACAATATGTAAAATCAAGAAACTTTTATCTTGCTTAAAATCGATAATGCGTAAAATATAAGCAATTTTGCCTGTTTAGGAAAACAGATAAGTGACCTCTAGTTTCCTATCATATTACTAATAACTTAGAGAATTGCAATAGTTGTAATGAGGTAGTGCACACACTGAGCACCATATACGAACTTTCGGAACTAATTTGTGCAAATTGTAGTATGAAAGTTCGCCTATGATTATACAGATGGCGCTACTATTATTTTGTAATGGACGTAACAAAATGCGAAGGTGGGGCGCGGCGTCGCGAGGTTAATAGTAAATCCTGAGGGTGTACACAAAAGTATTTGAGTCGGGAGTAAACTAATAGATGGCGCCACAAATGTTTTGTTTACGAATCCTGTGAACAATCGAGCATATTCTTTCTACCTGCCCTTATGCCACCCTATATGAGGTCGGCGCAACACACTTTTTCAAGCATGTTGCAGAAAGGATTTGGCTAAGTTTTTACGATCGGCTGCCTGCCTGACGTCACCCTCTAGGGGATCCAGTCCCGGGTAAATTAAATTAGAAAATTTGCTTTGCTTGGGAATCGAACCCACGCCTTCCCGATCCACAGCCCATATATGCTGCCACTAGACCAAGGAGACGACCATATAAAGTACATAATGTTGTGAACAGATGAAAATTCTCTCACCATCATCATTTCATCATATAAACAAAATAACTTCATGGTAGGTGAATGGTAATGTTCGGTGGTTATACCTACTGCAGTGTTAGATATTCATTAATTCATTAAATTATTTTCATTAGATATTCATTAATTCATTAAATTACTGTTTAATAAAATATTCTAAACATCTCATCATATACAAGGTGTTTCCATTTCTGTGAATATCCACAATAAACTTTTCCATCAACTTTATAGTTGGCCGAGAAGTTCGTTGTCGATTTTCACCCGACTTCATAAACTAATAGTTAATTGAAAAACAATTGCCTATCTGCAACGCAACACGTCCTCTTCGCAACCTCTTTGCCATTTTGGATGGTGCCACCTCCAAAAGATCTCTGGTAGATTTTACCCTCCGGTGTCCTAGAGAAGGGCATACCCATGTTCTCTAGTTCGTATGCAATTGTTGGAGCTTCTTGTGTCAGATATTGTATGGAATCCTGTAACATTTTGTACAAAAGAAATATTAGTTTTATGCATGCATTCAGTTAAGGGACAGTGATGAGAAGAATAAATTATGTGATATAACAACTTATGAGTCATCGTTCATTATAAAGCTTGAATATCCGATCAGCATAGGCACGAATACTGTTGCTGGTGGTGGTTGGATATTTGTATCCGCCCGAATGGCGACATGGTGTTAAACATAAGCTCACGCCTGTATCACTAGAACACCCACATTTCGCCGAGCTTAATTCCGTCCCAGAGGTGATAGGGGGCGAAGGTATCGCCATATCGGGCACAAATTCTAGACTCCGGGCTGATATTGAAAAACCCAATATTAAGCTATTGAAAAATCCAATAACACTCTGGCCGACTCGGGGATCATACGGGACTAAATTAAGCTTAGCAAAATGTGGGTGTTCTAGTTCGCTAGTGCGTCTCTGCCTACCCCTTCGGGGATACAGACGTAAGCTTAAGTATGAAACTAACGAAAAATTGATTTTGTTTTTGTTTATTGTTTGTGTTGAACGACGCGTTGCCTACTCGTTTCCCACTATTCGCTTGCAAATATTTCTCTTTACTTTCCCTTATTCCCTATAACTCTCCCCAACTCTCACGGGCGGTTAAATATTAGAGATGCGGCGGCCGGAAGAGCTTGTTGTGCGGCGATATTTACCGGCTAAAGGACGGCTACTACTAATTGGCCCAGGGAGGGCAATATCGATAAAACGCCTCGGGGTGACTTAATTAGAACCTTTAAGGTAAATATTTCGAAATCGAATGACGTCAAGTTATACGCTAAATTTTGCAACGTTAAATTTATTTACCGTCGATGGTAAAAACAATGAGTCGGATATGATTTCGAATATGCTGCCAAATTGAGGCCGGTTATTTTTGGATCCTATGCGGTTTCCCTAACATTTGATTCTTTAGTAAGACCTGGGGGTGACTCTTGACCCTTGCTTCGAATTTTACCACGATTTGGTTTCATTTATCGATTTAAAATTCTACAGAAATCGAGTTAAAAAGTGCGCTAATATTGCATTAGATTCAAGAACTTCGATAATTTTTAACGTGATATTAATACACTTTTTAACTCTATGTATTTCGGTGGAATTTTAAGTCACTAAATGAAGTCGAATCGAAATCATATTCGAATCGAGTGACAAGAGTCAGCCCCCAGATGTTTATGAATTAATCCATAACATCGGATACTATGGACAATTAATCCGTCGATAGTAATATTAGAGGTTTAATGTTTCTGCTCCTTACTGCACGAAGTGTGTGTTTCCATAATATTATACAGATGGACTACTACTAATATTATGTTTGAAGTCAATGGTTTTAGATTACGCGGCAATGTTGTACAAATCAATCCATATTTACAGTCAAAAACATAGAAAGCAATAAAAAAAATAATGAAAAAATAGTGGGTAGGTACTTATTTATACTTTTTACATCAGCTCGTTTGTCACCTCCTTGGTCTAGTGGCAGGATATATGGGCTGTGGACCGGGTCCTGGGTTCGATTCCCAGGTCAGGCAAAGCAAATTTTCTAATCAAATTTGCCCTGGACTGGATCCCTCATAGGGGGTTGGCGTCAGGCAGGCGGCCGGTCGTGAAAACTATGTCAAATCCTCTCGGCAACATGCTTGAAAAGTTGCACCAACCCCACATTATGCTGGAATAAGGGCAGGTAGGAAAAAAAACATCAGCTAGTAGAAATTAATCAAAATATTAAATAATTTAGTACTTTGACCAGCCAGCACCAGCACTGGCTTGTCCTTTGTAAAGAGAGGTCACTACCGGCCACTCGTCTGCGAACTGTTAAAATATGTTAAAAGCAGCATCAAGCAGCCGCCACCGCGCCGCGCCGCCCTGTCCGTCGGCCCGAGGCTAGTTGTTGACGAGAAACATTATTCGATTTCCGCAAAGGTAGTTACTTAGTCACAGGGCATTTTCATATGAACAATTTTGTTGCGTTATTAATAATTCTAATTATTTTATTATGTAAACATGTTTGTGAGCTTGTAAGATTGGATATTTTGTTAATCACACCTTGGATATCAGTAAAAAAGGATAATCTGGATTTCATAATAGGCAACTTTTTACCCCAATACGGCGAAGCAAAAGGGAGGGTTATGTTTTTGTATCAGAAGACTTCACAAATTCGAGCAATTAATTCAATAGATTCGAAATATTCAAGACAAGAAAGCTAAATATATTTCCAGCCAATTAATTAAAAATATTTTTCAATATCAAACAACAAATCTGCCTCCACGCTATGGCACTACATCCTTTTGCTATATAGCAAACTAAAGACGTCTAAAGTCGAAGAAAATACCATACTTATAGTCGTATAGGGTAAGGTACCACCTTATACTCGTGTAACTGTGCTACAAATTATTGCTACGCGGACTTGACCAAGCTACAACTCCGCTACGCGGTTTCCGCCGGTTCACAATCGCGCTTCGAAAAGTTGGTAATCTTTTTGTTATCCTCCAAGCTACTATGAATTAATATTAAGCGATAGAGGTCCCAGTCCCAATCATGGCCCAGATAATATTCTTGGCAATATAATAATGATGATATAATAATAATAATAAATTTAAATAAATTAATAAAATAATAAAACATTTACACGTTTCCATCTTTAAGAATAGTTCGTTAATTTTTCCTCGTGGCACATTGTTTGAAAATGAAAGGCACAAACTCTCTAGTCTCTTTTTCAAGCTTCTTAAGCACATACGTATTTTCAAAAGTAAGGCGATATCTTTAAACAAACCGGATCAAATATCTTTGGACTTTTAATTTTTTGAAAATATTTCGAACGTTTTGACCATTTAATTTTAGCATTTTCATTTATCATGGGATGGTTTAGTCTTTCGACTAAGCTAACAAATAAATTATTGCCGCGTCGCACATACAATAAAGCCATAATGCAGGAAACATCTGATAATATTGGACAAAGGGCGTCGGGGCTCTGCCGGTCGACGCGACGCGACTCGGCGACTCACACCCACTACTCTGAATGGTTTCCTTTGAATGGAAGTTGGGACATAGAACACCATAAATAGCGCTGGCATACTCGCTTCTTCAATTACTTGAGTGATAAAATCAAAAGCACGAACTCGGATTGGGTTCCTATAGAAATACCTTTCATGGCTCGCGTGAGGGCAAAAAGATGCAAAGCCAAATATTATTTTATAACCTCTTTTCCGAACAAAGTAACAAAAGTTGTAATATTGCTCTAACTTCGCTTTAAAACATGTTTTAGAAGTGAGAATTCTTGATATTAAGGTACTATTATTGTTAATCACAGCGCAGAAAAACACCGATAATAAAAAAATTGGTATTTAGACGAATACAAAATTTCACCGTTAGTATTTACGTAAAATACCAACTTACCAACGGTTTATTTATTTGACAGGTTAAAAAAGATACATTTTTTAAAAGGAGATTTAATTATATCATATATAAAATCACTTAAAAAAAGAATGAAATTAAATGAATCGAAAGTGAATGGTAACGTCGGCCGAGGACGTCCTTGACGTACCTTTATGGACCAAATTGACGACCTCTTAAAAAGGAATGAAGAGTTCTCGTAACCGACGATCGTATATAAAAAAAACTGATAATTATGAAAGAACCGAACCACTCGGTGCTCTATAGTATTTGCCTACACCAGCGGGAGGCAGGGATGATGTTTTGTATGAAATCATTACAATTAAACTTAGTCATGTCAACTTTCTTGTTAAATTATTCACGGTATCGTATAACGAATACTAGTATATTAACTTATATGAAATTCGGTGTCTGTGTCTGTAAAATAATGGACAGGCACCATGTCAGTCAGACAATAGACGGGGAGCGTTGTAAATTGAATAGGTAGGGATTAATTTGCAGACAGACCAGACTGCACTTTCAGGGCTTTACGCTTCAAATATTTGATTAAATTCATACTCACGATATTTGCCTGTTATTAGGATTTTATTTTATAAAACAAATTTTGTGACAAATATGGGTTTCACAAATGGGTCTGATTCAAATTATTAACATTATGCCGAAATGTTCAGTTATTTAGAAGAACCTATATCAAAAATAAATGATGCGAAGCAAGTTTTCGCGGCAAAAGCTCATGTGCATTTACAAGTGTATGAAAAATATGGTGTAGTAGGTTATTTTAACGTATCAATACATGCAAAATTTTATAAAAACTGAAAAAACTATCTTAAAAATAGCACACAAAAATACATTAAATTTTCTCTCTTTCTACCTGCCCTTATCCCACCTTAATAAGTCACGGGCGGCTCGGCTTCCGCAGGCCGAGACACTTATGTAACATAATATATAAACTTGTACTCGTACATGTGCCACCTCTAACGGTTTAATGTGGGGTCGCCGCAAGCATGCAGAGGATTTGGCTTAGCTTTTACAACCGGCCGCCTGCCCGACGTTAACCCCTATGAAGGAGACATACATACAATGTTAAATATTATCGAATAAAAAATTGTCGTTTCCCTGCGCCGCCGTTGGAATGGTAATATACGTTTAACAACAGTATAAATTTTCTATTTTTAACCGACTTTAAAAAAAGGAGGAGGTTAACAATTCGCCGGAAACCTTTTTTTATGTATGTTCCCTGATTACTCGAAGACACTGGGCTGGGGCTACTGGGCTGATTCGAGAAATTATTTTTTTGTTTAAAAGGGTATACTGTCCATGTAGTACCAAGCACCAAGGCATAGGAGGTGGCACCAAACCAGGCTCTGATGGTGGGATCCTAGAAAAATCGATGGCAATACTCAAATTTTAAAGGGACCTATAGTGTGTTTTATATTTTTTCTAAAACTATTTCGGTATTTGCGACTGGTACTCATGTTGCTGAGCTGATGATGGAAAATATAACTTTTTAACTATTAGGAGTTAGTGGATAATTCTTTCAATATTATAGGCTCGTAAAGACCGCTACCTACTTGTGTTCTTTTGAGGTTTTCAAGTGAGCTGATGATGGAAGGTAAACTCCTTGTTAGTACGGAGTTACGGGATTTTTTTTAAATACTTACATATCCGGTACACTACGTGACAACTATTTCGTGATTGCGTCGGGAAAAAGTAGATAAATAATAATTAAAGTTTAACAAAAGCTGAAATTCTTACTCTCTTTGGAATGTTGTCAAATGTCGGTGCCTTTTCATTTTATTATATTTATTTTAAGTGTTCAGTTTTATAGTCGGTTTTTAGTTGTTGTTATTAGGTCAACCATTTTGTGATTAATATTTGACTCATGAAAAATTACAAATCCAAAGAGAATAAAATAGCTGTGTCTAATATACCTATAAATCGATTATTGACGAGAAAATTACAGCACGTGGATATTCGCAGTCAAACTGACAACCCTTTTTAGAACATAAGGACTTGTGGGATTTTGTTGAACTAAAAGAATAGTAAAAGAATAGTAGTAGTAGTCTGCTTTAAACTGTTAGAGCCTAGTTCAGAACCTATGCAATACCCCTAAAATAATATAAATAAAAAATATTTATAAATAATCACAAGTTTAGTTTAAAACCCATGTAATTAATTTAATGTTAGCACAATAAAAAAAATACCGACGTTACCGCTTTAGTCACTGCGTCTTTTCTGGGATTGTCGCTATATTATTGCAGAGGAAGGGGGCAGGAAGGTACATTATGCCTTGAAAATGCCCTTTATGATAAATATATAGAATCCGAGGTGCAATATTTCAAAGCAGAGCAAACTTTTCGAATCATTACGGCGTGATAGAAAGATATCAAAGCTAAATCGTACTTTACAAGACATGAGGAACCTGATAACTCTAATGGGTGGGTGGAATTTTTTTACCAAACATTACTGATAGTTTGGAAAGGAACACGCACCTATGAAATACATTAAACAAATATTAAAAGAGAATCTGTACGGCAATCAACCAAAATCTTGACTCTAACCAAAAACATAAGAGCTGATTCTGTTATGGGACAGAACTTGTTAAACTAAGCAACGCTGAGTACCCAGGACTACACTACATGACATGATATACCTGATGAGTTGTCTAGGCCATAGCCCTTAAGAAACAAATACTTAAAATAGGTGCGCGATCGAGGCACTTTAACCCTGAAAAATGACCAGGAATAAATCATAATCTATTGCTTAAAATAATTTAAGATTATCTATTAAATAAATGTTTAATGAATACAGACGAAGTGAACTACTATCTTGTAGAATTCTTAAATACTACTATTAACCTAGCGGATCATAAGTTTTCACCACATGTGGGCACATTTGTTTTCGGCTATGTATTGGGAAATTAGTTCCACATTAGTGGCTTTAAATGTGTTACGTGATACGTCTGATCATACAAGCGTATGTATGTAAGAATGAAATTAAAAATAAAACTGTTAAATACAGAAAATAGTTTAATATGGCAATATAACTGTTCTTAGCATTACATGTCAACAAAAATATTTATCCCTGACCCTATCTAATTTGCGAGTGTCCCAAAAGTTACATACGATCGTCTGGGTATTGCTTTTAGGCAAGTTAATTCAATTAAAACGCTGGGAGTCCTCCTAGACAACTAAGTATGTGTTGTATGCAACGTTCGCATAGCTACATATCTCTTGCTGCAAGGGAGAAAGGGTGGTTCGTCCCAAGTGCTATAGCCTATAACACTTTGTGGCAAATGTTCGAAATGACGCAATCTGTTTATTTTTTTAAAGAACAGAAAGATAATTGATAACAATAGAGGCGAATAAATCAAGATTAGTAACGATCGTAGAAGTTATTAATGGATAAACGAGACTTCAATACACTAAAATAAGAATATTTTAATAGAGCAATGACCTCATATAATATTGTTTCTTGATGTACATATTGCTACCTCTTTATTAAATTCATTTAGAGAGACGTTAAAGGATTACCACCAATTTCACGAAATATTAAGAGATTTCAATGAGCGGATTAACATGGTTACCAATATATGTGATTACGTTGTTAAAAATAATGTGAACCGACAGTGAGCTTCTTTTCACACTATAACTGAATAAAACAACTGATGTTTCCTGCTCTAACAAAGGAAAAACTTTTATTAAATATCATTATACAGCTATCAGACAAAACTTGCCGGTTAGCTTAGAGTTAGATGAGAACCAATGATACCACTGTAGAAAAGGTTCAAAATTGGATGAAATGGAAGCGTTTAAGTAAAAAAAGCGGACCCTGGCATTCGGTCGGAATAACGCCAACCAGAAAGAACAATCTTAAAATGTAAGCGAGTATGATTACAGCACAATTATTTTTTTCTTTGAAGCCCTTTAACTTTTAACCTGCCCTCAGTTGTAATAAAAACTCTTATTGCTAATTATAAAACAACCTAGATGAACATGTTAATACCAGTTGCAACTCGTTACTCGTTGGTAGTTGGGAGTTGTGACGAAGCCCATACAAAAGTGCCCATTTTCCTTTCTAATAGACGTTTGTGAATTTAATGTTTACTGATCAATCTTGAGATAAAATATTTTATGGTGGGAAGTTTGAAGTGTACTTATTTATGCACCAAGTTTCATATAATGGCTCCGTGGATTTTTCTACTTATGTATTATAAATACAGTACCTGGTCCCCGAGCCAGTCAGATCCTTTCACCGTGTCGTAGAAATGCCAACGCCAGTCATCTGCATGCATGCTACCTGTAATGTTAGTATAGTATATAATAAACTACTTATCAGCTTTGCTTAATTATTCTGAGTCTCTCAAATTGGTTGTGTGCTGAATGTGACGCATTATCTCGGCTAAATGTGGGACTATGTTGATGGTTCCTTCTGTACCTATTACTTACGATGGTCTCAAATAATTATTTTTTCATCATCTTATGAGAGCGTAAAATACTTCGCACGCTATTGCACTTGCATTTCGCAAGTCAGTTGTATTCATCTCTAGAGAGCGGTTGTATTAAGGTTCGTGAACTATTTTATTTTTTATTTATTTATTTCAGACGAATCCAATATCGAATCTTAAAACACAAGACCATAGCAAATACTGGAAACCAATTAATAAAATTGAAACCTACGCTCCAAAAAAAAATATTGCAATTGTGAGATTAAGTAATCAATTTTACCAGTGCAGTGTTGAGTTGGTGATTAATGATTATTATTATTAAGATACGGATTACTTCAGTTGTCAATAATCTATGTATATTAGTCACAAAACTTATAAAGTTTGTTTGTTCTAACGCGCCTACCTACTAAGTATCTGGAACTTTTTTTGTAAACCTGCCCTTATCCCCTAATATAAGGTCGGCCAAACACACTTTTTCAACCATGTTGCAGAATTTGAATTATTTTTTTCTACCGGCTGCCTGCCTGACCTCAGCCCCTATTAGAGGTGCCAGTCTTGAGAAAATCAAATTAGAAAAATCGCTTTGCCCGAATCAAATACAAGACCTCCCGGCCATACATATAGAAGAGTTAAAACTATTTTACATTTAGTCGAACTTAGAAATATTGGCGAGCAACCAGTAATGTTAATTGTAAATGGTCCAACAATTCGATAAGAATACTTCCTTAATTTTGTGGTTTTAGTAGGTATAGGGGACGATATCTTTAGACAACATAAAACTGATCACGACGATGATGATTGATGTTAGATTCAAAAATAGAACCCAATAGTTACACAAAAGTCCTAACTTGACATTGACACTAGAGTTTTGTTTTCAGGAACTAGCGAGAGACTTTCGGCTTCACAATACCCAAAATCGAAACAAATTGTGTGTCACTCATGTTTTCTTTTCTCCGTCTGGTATGATCCCGACGCAATACTAGATTGCGCTTTCTTTGTGCCTGTCTTGAGCATCTTCCTCATTTCCCTATTGGTTATAACTTCCTCTGAGAAGGCTAAGGGCGACTTGCACTACTATTACTAACCTACAGTTAGTCCTAACCTTAAGTTAAATTGAAAAATAAATATATGAATGATATTTAATTAATTACATGTAATGTACTACATGTAATATACTACATGTAATTACAGATAATAGAGGTATATGACGACATTTAATTAATTACATAACATAACATAAGCTCACGCCTGTATCCCCGAAGGGGTAGGCAGAGGCGCACTAGGCAACTAATTAATTAATTAGCCAATTAATAACATGTCAGTTATATATTTATTTTTCAATTCAACTTGAGGTTAGGACTAACTGTAGGTTAGTAATAGTGGGGCAAGTCGGCCTAATAGGCCTAGCCAACCCATTTTGGGCCATCCACGTAGACGCTTGTATGAGTAATTTTTGTATGTGCCATCCATCCATTCAAATTCATGCAATCCAGAAATGCAATTGACAGTAGTCTATATTTGTTTAAATTAATAACACTCGACCGAGGTTTGAGTACTTGCACAACTTTAACTTTTAATGAGAGTTATTCTGAACAGACGAGAATTCATGAATAATTGATGAAAGTACATGAAGCGTGAATAGTTTGTGAGAATCTTGCAATGTGGAAATCCAGTCTCTGACCATAACTTCCTTCTATAGGATATAATAACTGTGATATTATAAAGGTCGATCTGGAAATCTTTGGGGGAGGCCTATGTTCAGCAGTGGACGTCTTATGGCTGATGATGATGATGAAAATGATACACTATGTATTCGTATTATTTGACGTTGATGTATACGATAAATAATTATCCTTTTTACTGCAGAAATCCTCATCGCCTGAACGTGATCTAATCCTGGTTATATAAGGCAAGGTCAGCGACAGTTCACTGGCGGCTAGGGAGGGTGTCCATCCCAAAGGCCCACACCCGGCCCATCGGTCAATAACCCGCGCGCTGCGTGTCACCTGCGTTTCCGCCCATCTACAGGGGCATCTTACGTAACACTTTATTTATACATTTCAAGAAGTTCTATAATGTTTGTACCTATGTTTGTATTTCAGAAAAATGAACAATGTTTTGGAATTGCTGAAAAAAAGGAGAAAAAGAAAGAGAGAAGAAAGGATCTCAAAAGGGATAAAAAAATCAAAGCATCAAAGAGTAACTGTTATAATTAGGCGGCTTTGTACCGAAGCGTTTGTTATTATGAGGTTGGTATGAACCATGAAAATATGGATCATTAATCAGTTAATTACAAACTATCAATTAATTATCATCATCATCATCATCATCATCATCATCATCATCATCATCATCAGCCATAGGACGTCCACTGCTGCACATAGGCCTCCCCCAAAGATTTCCAGATCAATTAATTATACATTATTAAAAACATAACGGATCGACTTCAAATCTGATCGTGACCAAATACATATGACTGAAAATGAATCGGAGACAACGAGATTATACAGAAGACGACGTATCCAACCATTAGTAACTCGTCTGAGAAAAGATCGAGCTCCTCCGAGGTAGAACAAATAAACCACTAGACCTTGGAGTTTGAAACATAATTCCTAGTATCATGAAATATATTTTATTTTTCCTCTAAATCGATCCTTCCTTACTTTCATATAGCCTATTCAACTTTTTCCAATAGCATAATATAATTAGTATTTTTATAAAATAAATTAGTAGATAGCTATATCAGGAATACTTTATAATTAGTATTATCATAAACTAAATTAGTAGATGGAAATGACACTGACATGAAATGACATGTAATGGGACTGAATGAGGCGAAAGAGGTGTGTAAGGATCGTAGCACGTGGAAATCCGTTGTCTCTGCCTACCCCTATGGGAAAAAGGCGTGAGTCTATGTATTTATGTAAATGACACAAACATGAATAATTCCATATACAAAGCTATGAAAAGTTTCATTTGCAAAGTTCATAGCAAGCAACTTCATAGCCGCCATAGCTGCAATGTAACGTGAATAAAGTTCTTTTTTTTCTTTCTTACGTCACAACTACGGGGAAGACATTTACAGATGACGTCACGGTATCGCGAGCGCAATAGATACCGTCACAGCGTCACAGACTAGTCAATGAAATAGTTTATCTTGTAAATTCCCTGATATACTTAAAGACCATTTCGTATGATACTAAAGATATCGAACTCTTATAACCGAACGAGTAACACTATTATCCATCAATTGCATACAATGAAAACTCAAATACAAAGGTTAAAGAAAGCCTTCCTTGTATACTAATTATGGTAACATAAACCTTGCTTAAACGGAACATAGACTATTCTCACTAGATTCAAACTTTGTCGATCCCCTTAAAAATATAGCGAAGTAAAGATCCCTTTTTTAACCAACTACGCGAGCCGAATGAATCTCAAAATTTTTTTTTTTTATAGCAGTGATTGGCAAACGAGCAGATGGGTTACCTGATGGTAAGTGATCTCCACCGCCCATAGACACCCAAGGCACAAAAAGAATCATGGGTGAGTTGCCAACCTAAAAGGAGGGAATGGAAGGGGAGGGAAGGGGATTGGGAAAGGGAGTGGGGAAATGGGCCACCGGAAATCTCACTCACCGAACGAAACGCGACAACAAGCTGCCACTTTACGTCGGTTTTCTGTGAGACAGTGGTATCTAACCGGTCGAGCCGGCCCATTCGTGCTATAGACGTTACTGTCTACAGCGTGGCTCTACCACTTGAAACTAGTAATACTATGCTAGTAATTATCCCGATTGGAGTCATAAATAAACTAGACGTGTTTTATAATATTTTTTCTACTTATATCGTGTTGCGAATTTTTCTATCTTCAATATAATTTGTAAAAAAGCTCGGTACGATATTGCATCACAAAAACCCAAATCAAATAACCAAGGATAAAATTCCAAAAGGGAAATATTGAAGGTACTTAATTAAGACGACGCGACTGGGCAATTTTTTACTATTTTTGTTACGGACACAGCAAAAATCTCTTTTGAATACTCAACTCAATTTACATACGTAACTGGCAAAGTGAAACAAAAAGTAAAGTGCCTCGTGGCTTCTGATACCAAAGATTTAGATTTATGCCTTTTGTGGGATTATGATTACATGTTTTGAGAGTACTTGTTTTTATGGTTCCTTATCTCAAAAGGAAAAAAAACGGAACCCTTATAGGATCACTTTGTTGTCCGTCTGTCTGTCACAATGCTTTTTTCTCAGGAACGCGTGGAGATATCGAACTGAAATTCATATCAAATACTCAGTTCTACTGTCCCTTGAAGCTGTGAAAATATCAAACTTTTAAGCAACGCAATCAAAAGATACACGATCCCGCAAATTTTCGATAGTAGCAAGGGAACCAAAACCTAGAAGGTACTTCCCGGGAACTCAGAATCTTGAAATATGGCACGAAGCAACTTCTTATAGTATAGATAAAGAAGAAAAATTGCGAAATTCATTATATACCTACAGGTTTGTACGGAACCCTCGGTGGGCATGTCCGACTCGCACTTGGCCGGTTTTTTTTGTATGTTGCTTACGTAGAATGTTGAAATGTTTGTGTTGTATATTTTATGTGGTATATTTGTACGAACATCAGTGAGAAAAAATGAAAATAATGAACAAACAATAAAAAATGTAACAAAAAAACTAACAAATCAATAATAACCTAAACAACAACAAAATCTTATGACGTACAGAGACCAATTAACTAGTTGTTAGATTGTACTCTCGCTTCAATGTTTTTTAAATAACCACCAACCATCTGAAGTCTAAAAGAATCTTATTTGGCGGCCTTTTTTATATGTGTAAAATAAGTAAACAAGATATTAAATTAGTGTGGAAATCAACGTTTATAGTTTACCTATGGAGGCATTCATGCCTCCCTGAGCGGCGATGGTGTGCGATCTGGTGGGGAAGAGTTTGGAGACCAGAGCTACGGAAAACTGCTGCTGAGCCAGTCCAACTGATGCACGGAGGCCGGCACCACCAGCACCGATAACCAAGCAGTCATGGCAATGATGCTCAATTGTGTATGAACCATTACGTGTAGGAACTGAAACAAATTTGGGCTGGCGTGGATTTCGCATGACTTACATTTCTCGCAATTGAAAAATAATTAAGAAACCCAAAAGACAAATTATACCGCGCCAATGTGTGGTGTGCGAATACACTTCTTAAAGTCAAGTGGCCCTTAGTGTTTAAGATTAGCTGCTTGCCCAACGTTAACCGTTTCTTAATTCTGAGGGAATTATGAAAAAGATGTTTTACTTTAAATTCAAGGAGAATTGAGTAACACTTCCATTGAGACGGCGATTGAAAGACGCATTATTACTAACACTTTATACAGATACACAAGGTGTGTACTTTAAATACCATTTTTTTCCCTCGCGGAGTCTATTTACAGATCTTTCCATGACGGAGCATGGAGCATGGAGGCCGACTCACCGGCCCTAAAGCCGTCCTAGTCTGAGGACACTCGCACTCGCCACTCGCAGTCTGAGGACTACTCAGACGGAGCGCAGTAATAAGCGCGTTCCACGCTATCCCTACTAGGCATCCGCCACCTGCAGCCCAATTCACGGAGGACGGTAGTCATCCCTCCGGCGTGTACTTCAGATACCTAATATAAAACCTTATAATCCTAACATTCTTGTTACTTGATAATTAATACCTTTATTATGATTAATAATAACCATTCAGCCATATTTGTACGTACCATAAGTTTGTACGTCGTAATTACGCAGTGATACCTGACCGTGAGTAATTGACGTTTTGTAATTAAAACATCCCCTTCACAGGTATGTCCCATCAAAGGGTACATCAAACACAAAATATATGTAATTAATTCAGACCGCATGTACACTACTGTAATTAAATATCTATTTGACTAAATCATTTGCACGACCTAACAATCAATTTAGGCATTGGCAAGTCTTAATTGGAAATGCCCCCAGCTGTCCAAATCATAATGCTATTGACACAATGTAGCAGCCGTTTAGCATAACTAGTGATTTGACAAAATAATAAATAGGGAGAGGCCAAAGATTACGCGTAAGCTGATTTTTCCTTATTTATACGGATATTTTCAAATAAGCTAAAGTAATAACTGTGCTACATAAGTGAAAGGAAATAGTTTACTTGAGATTACTGATACTTTAGAAAAGACAGTTCAAAGGTTGGAGGCTAAAGAAACTGTAAAAGTAAAAGCTAAAATTCCGAATTCGCTGCTTTATCACGTTACTTTGACTTTTGTTTTGATGAAGGAACTAGGGGTTAGTATTTTTTGTACCTAAATTAGGATTTTCGAAAGAGGATAATTCACTTTTGATTCTTAAAAAGAACATATAGGCCTAAATTTAATTTTAGGATGGATAAAAGTTAGAGAGTACCAACCAGAGGGTCTCGTGCAAACTAATAAAACCGATTACTTCCACAAATCATGATCATGCCTGTGTGCCGGAGAAGTAAGCAGAGGTTTATCACAAGAGCAACCGCTTTGCGGTGAGATTAATCGCATTGTGAGATAGAAGCTATGTTTGAAACTTCAAATATAAATAAACATAAAACTAATTAAACGATAAAAATAGAAATGCAGAAGTTCTGTACATTAGGGCGACTTGCAGCGCTATTACTGATCTAAAGTTACACCTTACCTCGATTTATCCCACAGCTCACTCATAACTTTAAATCAAGATTCAAGATAAATAGAGATTTATCGCGAAGCTGCAAGTGTCTATCTTGTTAACTGGAACATGTTATTTGCTAGTATTTCCCAAAATCACTACCTAGTCTTTTTACAGAAAACCTAAAGTAACTATCCCAGCGACATACATACATACTGTTGCATCTATACTTGCATAGAGGGCGACCCCTGTTCAATATGGGGGTTATAAAGCGCACCGCGGACCCGAGTCCCGACACAACAAACCACCCACCCCGCCGGACCCACCCGTGCATGACCGGAGGTCATGTTAAAAATAACTTGTTTACATTACCTGTTAGTGTCATGATCTTCTTTCGGGAAAGCCGTTTCACGCACTCCACCAGTCTCTGTGAAATAGTTGATTAAACTAATAAATAATATAGCTTCTTAATTTAAAAAATATTTAAGCGCTGCTTATCTTTAACCATAGGTTGTCCCTTTCATTTTTAAACAATGTAACTCAAGGAAAAAAGTGACAGGCTATTCTTAGCGAAAATGTTTTTACAAGTAAGGCTCAGAGTATAGAAAATATAAATAACATGAAGTCGGCGTAAAAAGACGTATATAGTTACATACGAGTATAGTTTTAAACTACTGGAATATCACTTAATATTCTCGCATATACATTTCCCTTAAGACTTTAGGTCGCATTCATTAACCTAAGTGGCATGAGGACGCTAACACTACGCCAATAAAACGGTAATATATAACATAATCCTGAATATTTAGCTGGTAAGGATTATTGTCTTGATTAGACACTAGGGCTATTTTATGCGTGACCTACGTTTATCTGCTTAATGTTAGTATTACATTTGCGTAGAGTTGAGAATTGATTTTGACAATATTATTAATATAGACTTGTTATTATTAAGTTTGCACAATAATGTTGCAAAGTGTCACTTGAGGTAAAAGGTGGCAGACGAAACCTTTTAAGTGTCTTTGAAAATAACACAAGCTACGAACTGACACAATCAACTTGTAATTAGGTAAAGTAATGGACTAGTAAAGAAAACCGTAAGCTGAGTTAAACATGTTCCTTACTCATTAAAAACATTTACCCGGATCTTTAAAACTAGTTGGTTATTTTTTCCTTTCGTCGCAACTATTAAAAATGAAAGGAACAAACTAGTATTAAAGTTAATTAGCGCGTAAATGTTATTAACGATATTTTTAGGAACGTGTTAATTTTATCTATACTTTTTGTACATCGTTGTACATAGTTTCCGCATATGGCGTTTGTAGTAAATTGTATGGAGTATAGATCATCTTTATGAAATAATAGTATGTCCAACGAGGCGACGACACAACGTGTGGTAGATAGTACATATTAGATTTGGTAATCATGTGTCAGTCAATGGTCTTTGTGTCTGCCCTGCACCCGATCTGTAATACGACGGGATGTGATTGCACCTAGCCCCTGTTATTACCGATTAATTGCAGACAGATGATAATAGTCGATCCCTGGCGAAGTTAATTTGCTTATGGTGCTCTGCTAGTGGCATTGCTAAATGAAATGTTTGAGACAGCAATTGTAGGATGTTATAGTTATTGTTTTGCAGTTTGACTTATAACATTATAAGGCACACAAAAGTCATTTTATAACATAGATACTATTATAAATGTTTGTATTTAGATTTTATGGAATACAAACTTCAATAAATAATACTTCTAATTCGATATGCTTTTAAAGGGTCCAAAGCCAAAAATGAAACCCTTATAGTTTCGTCATGTCTTTCTGTCTGTCTGACTATGGATTACCTCAGAGACTTTAGAGCTGTAATTTGGTATGGTATATGTACATATCAATTTCCCGACAAAATGGTAATTTTTTTTAAACGTTGTGTACCTCTCCTACACGTAAAGTGGGGGATTAAATTGTCTTTTTCGATTATTCCATGGTGTGGGGTATCGTTGGATTTAAAAACATTGAGGGTGACTTTATTAATCTAAGATTGAGGGTCTAGTAGTACTAATAGAAGTCTTGAGATGAAGTGGTTAGTTACGTAAAACAGCTAGTAAATAGATGTTTATGGATCATGTGCTTATAATATATGTATGTCTAATAAAAGTATATTAAGTCAGTAACATTTAACCCTACTTCAGAATCCTGCCCTGTGCAACAATTCTATATTTCTACTATTCTAATAATTAGGTAGATATATTTAAATTGTGCCTAATTATAAGTAGATAAAATGATTATGAAAATAATACTGATTTTACTTACATTAGCAGCCAAAATCATTTTTATAAATAAATAATATTATTTATAGAAAAAAATATACACGTATTCTGAATTTCTGAATTAAACAATGTGTCAATTGTTTTCGTTTTAACAGATTTTACGAAAACCAGCGAAGAGGTTGTATATGTACATAATGTCATAGAAACTCCTTGTTATGTATTAGAGTAATTTTACCTTAGAGCATATATATAAGAATTTTACACATCATCCTTCGCTACCATAGAGCTTCGCTACAGTACATTCCAAGGACGATTTTAAGATCTAAGGTGGGTACATTCTTATCCATTGCCATTGTAATGCCTCGGTGGCGTGGTGGTATTGCGTGCGCGGTACGACTATCGTCCTGAGGTCTCGGGTTCGATACCCGGGTCGGGCAAAGTGATATTGGACTTTTTTGTATTAGCCCGGAGTCTGGAATTTGCGTCCTATATGGCGATAGGCTCGCCCCCATCACATCTAGGACGGAACTAAGCTCGGCGAAATCTAGATGATCTAGTTCGCTAGTGCCGCTCTACCTACCCCCTCGAGGATACAGGCGTGAGCATATGTGTGAGAGTGTACTTGATGTTTTTATTACACGTTCTCAACTAATGATATAAATAGTTATGTAAATAAACAGTAGAAGTTTAAGTATTTATTCCAAGGAAATTCTCTTCGACTAAACTTGTTCAAAGCATCAATTCTTTCTATTTTTGTCAAACAAGTTAAATCAGTATGACGTTAATCGAATAATACATTCATAAGCAGTACATAAAACAGTGTTGAGAATAAGTTAATCATATAGCTCCTTACTTATAAAAATATTTAAACGCTGCTTATCTTTAGCCATAGGTTGTCCCTTTTATTTTTAAACAATGTAACGCAAGGAAAAAAGTGACAGGCTATTCTTAGCGAAAAGATAAGCGAAAATGTTTTTATAAATAAGGCCACGGGTCTGACCCGTGACAACGAAGACTGCAAAGCCTTCGAAACGTCGGGAATAATAATTAAAACCTAATCGTGATAGAATCCGTAAGAATAGTTTTATTTCAATGTATAATATTCACGTAAACTTAAGAAATCAGTATGTTATATATAACTTTGTATATGCGGGCAAATAAAAACAAATATTGATAATGTTATCTATACAAGAAAATAATGTTACGTTAATCAAAAGCTGACTATGGATGAGTTTCTTGGTGTTTCCTTTCAGACTAGTGAGCACAACGAAACATGAGATCAACTTACTCGAGAGAATCTGTTATTAAGTATTTTATCTCTTATTCCATTGTTATAAAAGTAGTAACTGTTGGTTTTCCAAAAAAATAAAAAAATAAATAAAATTAAGTAGGTAGAGAAAAGGTTAAAACATAAGTTTTTTAACTTTTGCTAAAAATCGAAATATCGGAATTACATTTGATCACTAGTTTATTTTAATTTCATTCCATATCCATATCTTCCATATCAGCCCGGAGTCTAGAATTTGTGCCCGATATGGCGATAGGCTCGCCCCCTATCACATCTGGGACGGAACTAAGCTCGGCGAAACGTGGGTGTACTAGTTCGCTAGTGTGCCTCTGCCTACCCCTTCGGGGATTCAGGCGTGAGCTTATGTTAAGTGTTATGTTTATTTTAACAAATGTGTTTATTGGCATTACACGCTAGCGACTACGTAAATATTTATGACAAACCGAACGCCTCTAGCGGTTACGTGGGGAATTGATGTTTTTCATACAAATTATTTTACGTAGTCCCAAGCGTGAAATGTCAAAAAAGCTCATGGTCGAGCTACAATTTACATATTTGGCGATTCGTAATGCATCGTTGCGCTGTAGTCATGCGGCACTCAGCGTACACTATGAAGGCGCCCTTAAGCGATGAAGAATTTTTAACATGCCAGATTGGGTTCGTAATTCAATAGAATTTTATAATTAATCATCCCCACCTCCGCAAACGGAATCCAAGAATGGCAACATCTTGTGCTAAAGTAGGTTATCGCCCCGGCGGCACCACTGGAGGCCGATTCGAGACAGTACTACGAGCTCAGTGCCCACCGCGCTCACCCCGACGGTATACGTCCCGCGAATACCTGAGGGTCACTGACCTACGATACGTTACGTCACGTCACTTCTCCCGCCCTACGCCGCGTTACCGAACCGACAATCGATACACTGTAGAGCTCATTTCCATTAGATCGGACCGATAATTTGTAGGGACGATATTTATCGGCGATATATTTATGTCGGATAGTATTATGGACAAAATTATTTATATTTGAATAGCATTGTCTGCATTTTGTCATCCGACAAATTTATCGTACCGGTAAATCTGTCGGTCCGCTCTATGTAAACAAGCTCTAGCTTGGTATTCGGTCATTAACACGAAGATAAATATAACTAAAAATCCCCATTGTGATCGGCTTAATTAGCAGATATTTCCTTAATATTAAGGGTTTATCCCTTTTAAAATCATGTTGCTGGGGCGAGGTCGAAGTGATGGGCGCATGCGTGATGTCTGCACGCTATTCGGCAATCTAGTTAGGGCCGAATTATTAAAACACTGTATGTCCCGATGTCCGTCTACGACACAAAATCGTAAAGTTCGGTCTTAAAACTCTTGTTATAAAAGTGTTTAAAATGTTTTTATTTGGACCAATGAATTTATATGTGTAAAATAATGCACGAGATATTTAATTCATTGTGGTATATTAAAAATTATCAAGTTTGCTAAATGGATTCAAGATTCTGAGCTCACAAAATAATTAAAATAAATAAAATGTAACCGAAATCATTGAATATAAAATAAAAAAAAATAATGAAATATAAATAAATATTATATTCGTACCGTATTTTAAATAAATTTCAATAAAAATTGGAGTAAACAATAAAACTAAATTATTATTATACCAATTTAAACGTATGATAAATTGCCTAGAATTTTATAACTAAGTTATTTAAAAACAGAAGAAAGAACTGCACTGCGCTGTCGACCAGTTGTTTGCGCCGCGACTTCACTACCTCCAAAAGCGGTGCCGCGGTGACACGCTCTATCCAACCGCATGTACTTATCCGTTACTTATACCCAAAAATAACACATGAAAAGTGCCTTACATCAGTGATAGAACTGAAATAGTGTCAGGATTAAATAACCAAGAAACAGAAGACTTCGATGTTGACGTAAGTACATAGTTTCATATACCATTGCAACATTTAAGGTTATAAAAGCACAGACGATGCCGAGTGTCGACAGCGAAATATAATTAACAGTAAGAAATAATATGTGACTACATAGGAAAGCAGTTGGGGATGATTTTTTTGTTGCGATGAATTTATCTTGATAATTATTAAGTTATTAAACTCTTCAATAAATACACATAACCTAGAAATTGTAACCTCTACGCTTACCTCTACGTAAGTTCTACGCGCGATGCCGGTATTCGCTTCAATTGTCTTACGGCCGGTTTCAATAAACGATCTCAGTTTAGAGTGCAGATAGATCGCGATTATGAACCAATCAAATCACGTCATTTGATGTTCAAACTTTGTTCTTATTGGCTAATTTTTGTAATCTATCTGCACATTCGAACTGAGATTGTTTATTGAAACCGGTCGTTAGTTGGCAATGATTTTCTTGTCTCTAGTAGGATCTACTCGTCAACAATGTTAACATTTTTATGCTTTTTTATGATCTAAACATCGATATATTATTTACCTAGATGCACAGTTGACGCTCGGAAAATGGGACAGCAAAGAAGTGCTTAAGCACTCCTTTTGCATACAGTCGGACGCCGATAGTATTCTAAATTTCAAAATTCAATTTTAACGCTTGCTAATGTCAATTAAAAAGCTACTTTATAACACGTGCATAGGGTTATATTAGTGTTGATTGAATTAGAACTTGTGATATTTTTCTTTTGTTTGTTTCTCAGACCATTTTTAGAAGAAAAATTGCAAAGAACTGTGCATCTAGGGTATATTATATTGATGGATCTAAAGCATTCTTTAGTTTTTATATTTAAAATTATAACAAGGCATAATTTTGCGCATTGCCATATACCGACATTTAAGTGAGTAATAACTTGTAGATAACATAATACTGTTACGAGTCGCGACGTCGACGTCGACTACGAGTACTACGTGTCGGCTACGTAGATTACTATTTATTGCCATGCGCAAATTCTTTGCGCACATGAAATTCGCAACATTTCATTGTTGTTTTAAATAAAAAATAAAAAATAAATTTAATTTATTAAAAAAAATAAAAACAGTCGTTATTCGGAATTGAGGCAAAGCTGAGCAACGACACCTACGCGACCAACGCCTATACAACGGTATATAAAAGTACTTTTACGCCCAATTCGTCAAACGCTACTCAACTTTAAGGGCTTCTTAAATGTAAGAGAATCAATGGATTTTTGGTATACAATTTTGACATATAAGGCGGCCTTCGACATAACGTGACCTTAAGTGTATGAAGTCATTGTTTACTAGTTTCTACATTATAACGTATTATTTATTGTGGAACTGCGAAAATGAGCAGCTATTGTTTTGCAAAAATCCTTACGGCATTTTTTAACATAGACGTCCAGCTTTAAATCCACACTGGCTTTGTGTTCTGCTGCTGTGATGCAATATTGCAGACAACACGGCGTTGAGCACGTTTCAGAAATTATTGTTTGCGTGACCCACATATACTGCCTGGAAAATGGTTCGATCTCTCAACTGCGTAAATAATAAAGCTACGACGACAATGGGATTTATCTGTATTTAAGTTTAACAAAAGCCCAGATCTTCTTTTACGTCAGTAGCTCTTAGCCTCATTCGCACGAGAGATTTTTTAACGCGCGTTAGGATTAAAGTTCATAAAGTCGTATTGAACTTTATTTTGGGTGAAATAAAGTTTAAATTTTAAAGGGCCATAAGGTGCTGCGATTTTTTGGGCACGCGCACAAGATTTATCGGATTATTTTAAAATTTCAAATATTAGCTAAGATCCTGTGGTGCTCGTAAGGCCTCATTCGCACGAGAGCTTATTCAACGCGCGTTAAAAAAGTATTGTAATGGTACAAATGAGTTCTTAAATACTTATTCAGACGCCGTGCCGACGCCTTTGAAACAAGCGTTGGGCGGTTTGTAGAATATACCTTATTAGAAACAAGGCAAGAATGATTTTCAAGTAATCATATGAACAAGGCAAGGTACCCTCGTATCTCTCAAAGCCTATTACTATTTTTGTTCTAAACACTATCTTTATCCCACCTTAATGTGGGGTCGGCATGACCTCAACCCCCCATGACTGATGCAGTCCCGGTCAAATTAAATTAGAAAATTCGCTTTGCCCGACCTGGGAAAAAACCCAGGACCTCCCGGTCCACAGCCCACATATGCTGCCACTAGACCAAGGAGGTTTTTAGCACTATTTTTTATTATAATCAAACAAATCATGTTTGTTGATTTGGAAGCAAAGTTCACAAGGGTAAACGACAAGATAAAGATCCAAAATAAAACAGAGACGAGACGAGAGACGCTTTTTTAACGAAACTCAACATTTCTGTTCATATAAATGCTTGAAAATCTCTTCCGTTAATAAAGTATATTGTACAAACCGCCCAACGCCCGTTTTAAAAGCGCCAGTGTTTGAATAAGTATATAAGAACTCATTTGTACTATTACAATGCTTTTTTAACGCGCGTTGAAAAAGCTCTCGTGCGAATGAGGGCTAACCTTAGATTATTCTGGGCTAACATACATAGGTCATTTTACTCTATAGGTTCTCGTGGGACATGACTTGAAATGATTATTAAGTAACCTTAAATTTGCTTTTAATGTAAAATACTATCTGTGGTTGCTCATCATCATGCTGTACGGAAAACCTTAGCAAATTATATTTTACTTAAGCATTTTCTTGTTCGTGATTTTCCTTCATAAAAATCCGACCGTTCTATTTTCGTCAATACTTTCTTGCGCGGTGTCCTTGAGCCCGCTTTCATTATTTCGGGTATAGTGCCTTCGCTGCGCTACTTCAGTGACCCAATACTACTAAACGTATTGAAATGACATGATTTAACTTTATAAAATTAACGACCGAAAATTAAAACGTTACTAAACTTTAACGGGTTCTTATATTGATTTTCGTCATACAATTTTGATAGATAAAACGGCCTTAAATGACATAAGGCGTCCTTAGATGTGTGAATATTCGGGGGTAAGCTATGTACCTAATATTAAGCTTTTCCTGCACATGTTTTTCTCACACAAAAAACACATACGCGATATTTGTTTTTAGTTATCTCCTGCTCATGCAATAATGGAGTGTAGACGAAAATGTGTAGCGAAAACATGTTTTGTGTGGCGTTTTAGCGCAGGAGACTTGGCTTTACTGTAACACGGCTGGGCAAAGGCCTCCTCTACTATCTGTAATAACGCGTCCGCTTCTTTTTAATACTACTGTGCAAAAGAGAGAGCGCCATACTAGTTTGAATTGACGAACAGACTATAGTAAAATAGGTTAGGCCAATAGACATGATGATGCGACATCATCAATGACTAAAACAATAACAGGACAGGGCGTAACTACGAAAAAATGAAGCATTCCTAAAGTATAGAACGAAATAGCGACTGCGAAAGAAAGATTCCCTTCATATAAATTAGGCATCTTATTCATATTGAAACTAAAACACCGTATTTACAATAAAATCAATTAGTATTTATACGTAATTCAATTCTTATGACACGGTGACTTCTTACATGTACTTAGATAGATCGCGAAACTAAAATGGCGGAACTGGCTTCAAAGTAAACACGTATTTTTCGTAGTTATGCTAAATCCTCTTATATTTTTTTTTTCATTGGACATCACACACATTCATAATTTTGTTGGATAATTCTCAGTCGTATGGGTTTGTGAGCGATATAATAATAAATAATAATAAATACATCCAACAGTCACACACCTAGTCCTGACCCCACACTAGGTATAACCTGTATCGTGGGTATCAGAAACTATGAGAGACTTTTGGTCTCACAACACCCAGACTTGAAACAAATATCTGTGGACCACACAAACATTTGTCTCAATGCGGGAATCGAATCCGCGGCCTCTCGCTTCACAACCGGCTACTCGCCCACTGCGCCACGAAGGCTGTCTATATACTCCTTCCGTAAGGCTGCCGACACAAACATAGCGGGAGCGGAGTGGCGGCGGCGGCGCGGCGGCGCGGAGAGCGGCGCGTTCCGATGCACAGATTTAATTGGAACTAACTGCCCTCTAAGGCGGCGCGGAGAGTGGTGGGACGATCGGTCTAGAATACTTCGCCCGGCGAACGCTACTCCGCTCCTGCCTGGTTCGTGTCTGCAGCCTAAAAGCAATAAATTACAATACCTATATAATTTTGAAAAACATGTTGTTTAGGGTACCTACTTTAGAATCTGTGATCATTGTTTCGGCAGATCGTTTAGATGTTCTATAAACCTAAAAGACTTAGACTTAAAAGAAGACTTAAAAGACTTAAGAGACTTAAAAGACTTAAAAGAACCTAATAGTGCACTTAACGCGAGTTAGTTTTGAATGTTCTCACGTCTCGAAAACGAGGATAGTTTCCATTTTCTCAATATATTTATTTCAGTTCGTTATAGTAATAATAATTCTGCAGGTAGTGCTAGAAAAAAACGAAATCTATCATTCTTACAAACCTTCGATAAAATATGATATCGAAGTAGCAAAATGCCAAAATATCGCTGAACTAGCTCTGCTTACTCACATAATTAGTAGATTCTATTATTTATTTAGGCGTTAGTGTCCCTATATAGATTCTACAAAATGTTAAAAATCCCAATACCTCTTTGCCCGAACCGGGGATCGAACCCTAGACCTCAGGACCGTCGTCCTACCGCAATACAACTACGCCAAGGCAGTCTAGTCAAGGAGTCTCCCAATATGGCGATAGGCTCACCCCCTATCACATCTGGGACGGAACTAAGCTCGGCGAAATGTAGGTGTTCTAGTTCGCTAGTGCGCCTCTGCCTACCACTTTGGGGATACAGGTATGGGTTTATCTATTATAAACGCTAAACGGTTTTTGTTGATTTCGTGTAAAGCCGAGTCTCCTGAACTAAAACATTACACGAAACACTTACATAAAACATGGTATTTCTAAATTTTTTGTCTATGGTCTATTGTTATATGAGTAGGAGACAATGAATCTTGTTTTGTGTAGGTTTTTTGTGTTTTGTTTCGAAAAAACTTCAAAAACACGTGAAGAAGACGCGACTTAATACACTCAACACGACATAACACCGATGACATCACGGACGAAACTATGACGTCAGCCATACATACACAAGAGCACTTCATAGGATTAAATAGGGCTGCAACAGAAGATGGCAGCGTGCCATGCATCTCATATTCGATTGGTTTTTTTGGCACGAATACTGTTGTATCTAGGTTACATTTGTAAATGGATATTAATGTAACCATTTAAATAGTCACGGACGGCTCGGTGGCTCCTGTGGCCCATACGTTTATGGAACAGGGTTAATGACTGAAAATATTTAGGGCGTTTTGTAGAAGTTTTCAAAAATCTCGATTCATCACACATCTCTATTTAAATGTAGGAATGAGTCGAAATGTCACCCTTACACACTGTAAAACATTCTTTTTCGTACCGCTTTTATCCCCACCATAATGTGGGGTTATCGCAAAACATTTTTTCAAGCCTGTTGCAGAACGGATTCGACTTTATCCTCTAGGGTAGAGGTCAGCAACACGTGGCCGCATGCGGCCCGTGAAAGCCTATTTGCAGCCCGTGAAGTCCTATTTGCAGTCCGTGATTGTTTTGTAAATTAGTCATAAATATCTTAAATGTTATAGATTATACCTCTAGAAAATATGAGGTGAGGCCCGCCTTTACTGTATTTTGCCACCTTGCGACCCCTGCCTGCCAAAAGGTTGCCGACTACTACTCTAGGGGATCCAGTTCACCGGAAATCGTGTTAGAAAAACACCCCACTTGACCTGGGAATCGAACCCTGCCGATTCACAGTCTATATACGCTGCCACTAAACCAAGGAGGCGACTGTATAAAACACACACTTACATAATTTACGTACAGAATAGGAAAATTAAGAAAATGCAGTCAAGGCTAATTGACAATAGCCAGAAAGTTGTTATAACGCCTACAATTTTTTGGCAGTTCATTATTAAACGCCTGTCAACACAAAATTATCTCTCATAAAGAAGTGATATAATTCGCTAAAAGCTAATCCGCGGTCATATAACAAACAGACGGACATGGTAGAAGCTATAAGGGTTCTATTTTTGCCATTTGCCTTCAGAACCCTAAAAAAGGCGCTAACTTCGAAAAAGTTCCACCTATATTAAAAGTATGGAACAAGCTCACCAGTTACCTAGTGAAGTATTAGTTCCACAAATCTCGCCTCATCAATAGCATAGATGGCGTTATACCAATACGCTTGTCTGTTGAAATAGATGGCACTGGAAATACTAAAATAGTAATAAAGATGTACTAAGAGTAAATAATGTATCCGACTCTAGAACGTTCACTGTAAAAATCGAATCAACAAACAACATACGGCCGGTCTCAATAACTTACTAACATTTAACTGGGGGTTGCTATCCCAGCTCAACAGCAAAAGTTACGCTAACCGTTACTGCCGTCTCAATAACAAAAAATGACAAATTTCAGGTAACGACCGTAACTTTAGTAACGATATCCCTACGTGGCGTTTTATTTTTATTTTGAGTGGTAGTAATGTTAGGTTTAAAAAAATGTTAATGAGTAGTTTTATGTTATATTACTGCAATTATTTTCGATATTTTTACCATAAACTGTACGTAAAATAATTTAACATTATAATACTGCACATATTATTAGAAAAGTGAATATAAGTTCTACGTTCAACTTTTGCAAGAACGAAATGCACTAGTGACTGTTTTTTTTTATATTTTGTTTACGGATTTGGCTTTTGGCATTTCTGCCAATGGCATAGCGCCCATCATAGGTACTCGATGCCCATTGTGGAAATTGTTCATGCTTGGTTCTCAAACATTAATCCGGTGATATGACTATCTTCCGAGTTTCTATGAATAATATTTAGAAGCTTAAGCACACATGGTAAAACATGCAAAAAAACTGAAGAATTTACACCTAGAAATCTTAAAAAATTACTAAAGTGTGTTTTTAAGCCAATACCAAGATATTGTAGATAATATACTTAACTCGACATGTTTACGCAAAATATACATAACACGAAATGAACAAATGGCAAAATGCTTAACGCAAAATGAAAAAATCTAGTGAAAATATGTAGTGACGGGGGGCTCTCCCACCAGTGACCGAGACGTTAATGTAATGTGTATTGTGCTGGCTCCAACAGGTCGTTTAGTACATTTTATGAATGGTAATCATTTTGCGTTTTGTACACTTTGGGCTGAAGGGACTCCAAGGTGTTACTAAGTCCAACTGCCAGCTGGTGGGGATGTATTACAAAAATAATTGCATAAGTAGCCTTGTTTCAAGTCTAAGTCTTTCAAGTAAATAATTATGTGCAAGTCTTTGTCGTGCTATTTATTCTATTGTTTTATGACCGTTGTTAGTCACTGGTATGACTATATACCATAGATATAGGCGGTTCCAATGTTATTGCTAAACACATGTTATTAGGTAAATGATTGGGACGTAATTCTGCATATATAGATATTGCTTAAAAAAATAACATTTTCGTTCATAATTTTGAAGACAGAACGTTTTTTGCGACATTATTCATTATTATTTGATTATGTTAACAAGCTACAAGATAAATATAGAGCAGAAACAGCAAACAAGTATCCAGCTCACATAGACTACAAGAAATTAAATAAAAACATACAGTTACAACTTTTTACTACAAAAAAAATCAAAAACATACAATGGACAATCAAAAAGTTACAAGAAAGCAAATATGACAGCTGTGACGGCCGCGGCATACATACTTTTGTACGATGTTTGATATACTTCTTTCATGGCGAGCCAACGACCCATAGTCCACATGAAGTACCTTATACCATTGTAATAATGGAAACAAAATGGTGCTGCAAGAATGATTTTGACCAGAAACAGCGATATTCTGGAGAGATCGAGGCTTTGGATGACGGACACGTAGGTCTCTACACCGTTAGAGAGGAACAGTGTGCCTCCCGATAGCATTAAAGCGTAGAAAGTCAATATTGAACCTGAAAAGAAAAGTATCACAATATTTAGTGTCCATTAATGTTACCTCTATAGTAGTATTATCTATGGTACTTTATCATAGAGTTTTATAAAACCTTTTATGTACACTCAGAAGAAAAAAAAAAATTATTAAATATAGTTTCGCTGCTTTTATTAAGTAACATAATTATTTTAGATTTGTTTATTTATTTAAGTCGTAAATCAGTACAAATTTAGAATTCTATCTGCGTTCGACTGTATTCAAAAGGATTGCTTAAGCACTCTTTTTCTGTCCCATTTTCCGAGCGTCAACTATGCATGTAGGTAAACAATATATCGATGTAGCTGATAGTCATCAATTATTTCAACATTATGGGCGTTAATTATAAAAACAGTTTAGCTGAGCAATTGGCTAAGAATAACCTGACACTTTTTTCCTTGTGTCACATCATTTGAAAAAAAAGGAACAGGCTATTCTTTACCATCTCTCTCTTCATCAGCTCAGTTAAACTATTTTTATAAAGAAGCCCCAATATGCTCATGAAATCACTAAAAATATTACAACTGATTTATTATTTGAACTCGTAACATGGTTAACATTGAGAATACATGGGATGATTAATACCAAAATTGACATCAGCTAAAATGGTTCTCTCCACTACACGAATACAAATGACGCTTCTTTCTTCTCCTTGTGAAAAGCAAGGAAGTTAACACATTAATGAAAATATCGTTTAATACGTCACTTTCGCCATTAAGATCCACCCAAGTAGGCTAGGGCCTAGGATGCGTGCGCATTGAGTGCTGCCAGTTTTTAAATTGCATTTAATAAAATATGGTTAATTATTATACATTTCACTGAAATAGTCGTGGTAATTACGTTTCAACATCATTCACAATACCTAACGTTTGGTAAATTGTAGAAAAAGATGCGCGAACCTCTAATAAAAAACACTTCAGTAAATAAAACTATTTATAACCATAAAGTTTCGCTATGTCCGTGTGTCTGTCTGAACGTGGTTTATCTCATAGACTGTTAGTTCTGGAGAGCTGTAATTTGATATAGGTATACATATTAACCACGCTGATAAAGTGGTAAAATAAAATCTTAAAAATCATTCTTTAGGTGCCTCCCTCTACATGTAAAGTGGGGATCACCTTTTTTTATAGACTATGCCATAATGTAGATTATTATTAGGTAGATAATACAACATGGCGAGGTTGTGAAAACTATTTTTCGATTCCCGGCTCCAGGTTTGCTTAATATTAAACATTAAAGTGTTATTTTTTCAAAGACTGGAGCGTCCCCCTCTCCTACCAGCTAAACGGTTGGTGTTGTATACGTGAAAATGAAAATTCATAAAAAAGTAGCAAATACATATTATCTCTATAATGAATTTAAAAGGAAAACGATCACGGCTAAGCAGGCTTTACAAGTCAACGAGTAATAACCGAATAAAGGAAAATTTCGTGCAAATTCTATTGAATACCACTTAGATGGAGTTGTGAGTCACGTAAAACAGGTAGTAAATGTAAGTATATCATATATGGACCATACACTTAAAATTATATCTATTATATTTCAGTAACATTTACCTTCACTATAGATTTCACCACGTATTATCGTAAAAAGAAAAAAACAAATCGCGATAAAAACCGTAAAAACATAGTTTTATTTCAATGAGCGGCAATCGCATATTCTTAAGAAATATTTACTAGAGTAATAAAATATTCAATGTAATATCAATTAAAGTTACAGCTTTTTAATTCACACCACTAGAAACGAAAATAACACCTATAATATAAATAACACAAAGGCATTAGGCCGGGATAACACTGGATAGAAATAACATAACCTAGCATAACAAGCTCACGCCTGTATCCCCGTAGGGGTAGGCAGAGGCGCACTAGCGAACTAGAACACCCACATAGAAATAAATACGAAAAAGAAACACTGCGTGACTTATCCAATAAATTATAAAAATATTCTCAGCGGCGCTAAATGTCTATCCTCTGGCAACCCAGGGTAAACAACAATATTTATTGCTAGTGACATCTTTTAACATTCATTGAAATGATGTGGATACATAGCCTACTACTTTATAATTTTATACAATTGAAAACTTTAGTTACTGGTACAATGAAGACCGTGTTATTAAGCTACTATTAACAAATAGAAGATGGAAGATGTAGACATAAAAATAAATAATTACAACCTCTATACTAGACCTCGTCACGAACGCCATCTATGCTCACTACGACTCTAAAAAGTTACCCACTATAAATAATAGATGGTGCAACTATACCGTGAGTGTTCCAGTTCGCTAGTGCACCTCTGCCTACACCTTTGGAGATATAGGCGTGATATTATGTGTAAATGTGCAACTATTGTTATTCAAGAGGGTTAAAAACTCGAGCCCCCTCTTACTATCTTATGAAGCTTCGTAAAAAAATATTCATTTAAATTACTTTTAAATTAAATATTACGTGGTCTTAGTATGAGCTACGAAATGAAAACTTTAACAATAATTAATTTCCAGTTAGATTTTATTCATTAATCTTAGAATAATACATAATTATGTGAATGATGAATCATTGACATATCTGGGTATTGTATAAATTAAACAAAGACATATATTTAGGGTTCCGAAGCCAAATGCTAAAAAAGGGACCCTTATAGTAACACCATGTCCGTCCGTTCGTCTGTCTGTCTGACTACGGTTTATGTCGGGGATTATTTAACACTAGAGAGCAATAATTTGGTATGAGTACATATACATCATCATCAGCTATAGGACATCCACTGCTGAACATAGGCCTCCCTCAAAGATTCCAAGATCCACCTGTTAGATGGATGGTTGGATGTAGGATGGATGACCCTATGGCTGATGATGATGATCAGATGATAAATACATATCAACTACGCAAAAATGGAATACAAACACTCCCAAGAAAATGGTAAGGAAAATTTTTGAAAAAAAAAAACACTTTTTTTAGGGTCCACTACATATAAAGGGGATGAATTATTTTCTCGACCATACCATGGTATAGGGTATCGTTTAATAGGTCATTCAAAAACGTTGCGGGTTCGAGAAAATCATTTTAATTTTTCGATTTGGGGCTCCGTTCGTTTCCTCTTCCTGCTAAATGGCTGGTTTGAGATACGGAAAAAATCACAGTAGTAGCTTATGATATGATAAATTTAAAAGGAAATTAACACGGTTAAGTACGCTTTACTAATTAACGAGTAATAGACGACCAAAGTAAAAAGCTAAATTTCGTACAAATTCTATTGATTATCACTAAGATGAAGTTGTCAGTTATTAAAACAAGTAGTAAATATGAGTTTGTTATACGGCATATACTTAAAATAATATTTAATAAAGCTGTATTTAAGTATCAGTTAACCTTTCTTCGGGACCCTGTACTGTGTGTGGTCGATATGCAGTTGGCCGGGTTTTTTATTGTGTCTATGTTATTTTGCTTTCTTTCCCTCTTTCTACCTGCCCTTATCCCATCTTAATATGTGGTCGGCGCAACATACTTTTTCAAGCATATTGCAGAAAGGATTTTGCTAAGTTTTTACGACCGTGCCGTAGCCTGACGTGAACTCTCCCTCTGAGGGATCCGGTCGCAGGCAAATTAAATTAGAAAATTCTCTTTGCCCGACCTGGTAATCGAACTCACGACCTCCCGGTCCACAACCTCTATGCTGCCACTAGACCAAGGAGGCGGTCTATATTATTTTGCATTTTTTTAAATGCATTTATTAGTCTTGTTCTCGTTGTAGATTACCGCTACCGCCTATTAAAAGATTATTTATATAGTTTGTGTGAAACCAACTTTGACATACCTAATAAATATTTTTTATATTAATTCCCTGAAATTATAATATTTTTGTCTTATATTTATTGGGGAGGAGTGGAAAGTATTAATGTACCATCTCTGCCGTGGTAATCGAGTTAGCAGTAAGTCCGAAAACGAGATTTCGAGGAAGCGGAGATTAAAATTCAATTTGCGATTTCAATAATTCGTGTTTATAGAAAAACTATAGGACGGATCTTCATGTTGCATATTACCAATAGAAAGGTAAAAAAATGTTTAAGGAATTGAAATGAAAGTAATTTTAACAGTAATTTTGTGAGTTACTGCCCCCTCGATTACAACGGCAGAACTGGTTATACTCAATACCTAGACATAATAGGCTTCCGTGGCAGCGGTGTTGTATTGTGGCGTACGTTATTTGCCAATTGCCATCGGTCTAGATAGTCATGCTCACTTAAGGTGCTTGTGGCGGCGTCATGTGCCGGGTCGATCACTTCCCTGCAACATGGTTGACGAGGTCGATGGCTGGCACATGCGTCATACTCGTGAACGGGTGCTGCTTGTGTAGACTGGTCTGCCTGGACTGTTTTGCTTGTTTGTTTCAGCTCAACTTGTCGTGGCTATGGGGGTCACTCAGTGTATCTTGTATATTACTTATTACTTGTCCTATATCCAATAATATCTATTCTTATCATGGTTTAGCTGCTCTAATTTAAGGTCTTTCTGTATCTGGTGCTGTACTGTATTAGTAACTGACTGTAAATTGGTGTTAAAAAGAGCAATGTCAGAGTTTCTTGCCCGTTCTTCTGTTGCTGCGAAACAGCCTTCCGAACAGGCGGTAGAGTTAAAATTTGACGGAATCTAAATGATGTTTGAACATTTTATAGATTTTTTGCTAAGTTAAAAAAAATTCAGAAAAATTTCAGATGAATAATAATATTAGGCCCCATCAATAATTCTTGGTATTAATCATTACATACATATATAGGAAAAGAATAGGTAGGGAAGAGAAATGGTTCATATTTGGGGAAGTGGCTTTTTGTTGAATAAATTTTATGAACATTTGTTCGTAAGTGAATCCTATAGAATATATTATCAAAATGAGTATACATAGAACTATTACAGACGAGTCGAGAACTTCTTCCTTTTTACATAATTATGGAGAATTAATTAAATCATAGATGGTTAATGTATTGCGTTCATTTCCCCTAAAAGGTCAGGATAACTTCTATATAATTTCCTGATATTCGGACACGTCATCAATATTATATAGCCTATAGTCCGATTGCTAATGAAACGGAGTAAACTGACAGATCGAAATGTCACTTTCCAAAATAATGTTGCTTACTTTCAAAACGTAGTGATTGATCTATAGTCCGATTGCTAATTAAACGAAGTAAACTGACAGATCGAAATGTCACTTTCCAAAATAATGTTGCTTACTTTCAAAACATAGTGATTGATCTAGATCAATTTTTGGCATTCAAAGATGCAATAACTCGGCACTACTTTGCAAAATTAGAATTTTATTGCGTATTTTTAGAAATTTCAGCTTAACCCATCGACTAAAAGACCGTGTCAATAAGTTTACGTAAATAATCAAAACAGATACGCTAAATGATAACAATGAAAATTACAAATATTACTTTTAATTTTTGAGAAAAATTACGCTCAGGACATTCATAGCTTTTGTAAGTTTTATTAATAATGAACCATGACTATAATTCCAGTAGACATGCCATAACTTAGCATGAAGTAATTTACTATGACTATAATTCAATAGACATGCAGTACTAATAACACATTAGGCATGAATTACGACTTTAAGTTGGACTTTAGAAAATGAAAGAATGAAATGGTTCACTGATTTGAAATGTTTAAATAATTTTGATCTTTTTACCGCAGCACTATTTAAATTTCATAAAAGAGTGGCAACATTCGAAATGTCAGTTTACTCCGTTTAATTAGCATTCCTACTATAGATGCACAGTTTTTTGCAAATGTCATCCTAAAAAGTGGTCTCAGGAATAAGACAAAAACAAAATCACAAGTTCTAATTAAATCAACACAAATATATCCCTATGCACGTGGTATAAAGTAGCTTTTTTAACGAAATGATCAAGCGTTCTTAAATTTGAATTTTGAATTTTAGAACTCTATAGGCCTCCGACTGTATGCAAATGTGAGTGCTTTAGCACTCCTTTGCTGTCCCATTTTCTGACCGTCAACTGTGCATCTAGGTACACAATATATTGATGGGACACATACATAATATTATTAACGGCAGAATAACGAATGTTATTTTTAAAACATAGTTTGCATGACGTTACATCACATTGAAGTTCGTTGGTAATTAATAAAAAGTCAAAAACATTAGCAAAATGTTAAACTTACTGTTCAGTATCTATATGATGTTAGATTCCGTCGGGAAATTTAAAACGCCTTGTTCTATGATAAATAAATGAAACAATTTAACAATAATTATAATTTAGAATGAGCACTTATTGTAGATAATAATAGGCGTAAAACAATTTTTGGCCTAAAACAAAAAAACCAAGCCCGAGTAAGCTAAAGAAAAGTATAGAACATTTTATTTTAACCCAGTAACTGCGATGAAAATTGAATAATTCTAAATAATATCTAACCTCTGGGAATAAAACCGCAGTAATATGAAACAGAAAAATTGGATTTAATTATAATTGTATTTTAAATAATCACAATTTTAAAAACTTATCGGGCCGACTTCAAAACTTATCTCATCGTTACAAATTTATATGAAAAAATGTTGAAAATGCAAAAAATGCACTGCTTGCGAAATATTAAACTTTGAAATGCTAATTTTTCGTAGAGTAGAATATCTGCTAAATGGTTGGTTTTGGATACGTGAAAAAATCACACTAATAGTATAGTGAATTTAAAAGGAAAACTGTCTCGGCTAAGCAGGCTTTACAAGTTAACGAGTAATAGACGCTCAAAGTAAAAACCAAAATTTCGTACACATTCTATTGAGCACCACTTAGATGAAGTTGTTAGTTAAGTATAAAACAGGTAGTAAATGTGAGTTTATGGACCACATACTTAAAATTAAAGTATAATAAAGTAAGTTACCCTTACTTTGGTACCCAGTACTGTGCCTGGTCGGAGATGCAACATGCATTTAGCTCGTTTTTTTTTATTTAAGTCTGGTGCTTTCAATGTAATAAATACGAATAAAGTAGATGTTTTTCTACCGATAGCCATATAAGACATGTAATATTCATTTGAAATGTCTCGGACAGAGATATTAATAAATTGGTATTAGTTATGCGAAAAAAGTTAATATTTATGGCTTTACCGAATCAATTACGTTGAACAAACACTAAATAATTATGTAGACAAATCCCTGGATTTCAAAAAAATATTCAAATCTTATTCAAGATTGCTGCCAAATTAATTAGCCCATAAAGGTAGGTTGATTATTTGGTATGGTTTCATCCATCGTCTCGCTCAAATAAATAGAAAATCTCAGTTTTTTTCTCTCTATCCACCAATCTACGAGTCGTTAGTCGACAAATACATCTATGGTGTATACCTAATTAATAACAACAATTAAAAGAAAGTTCACCCACTATAATTATTGATCAACGTTTTCTACATTTCGTTTATAGTACGAATAAAATCTAAGTGCCACTTGCAGCTCCGGGATAAATTTATATTTACCCCAATTTAAAGATAAGAATGAGCTGTACGATAAATCGATTAGGTTTGACTCTACATTAGTAAGAGCGCTGCAAATCACCCTAAGAGTATTATAAATATGAAATGAATGATTTCAATAACGGCGCAAAGTAATTTAAATGTCTAAACTTTCTTTAAATAAAAACCAAGTGCATGCTGTATATCTGATCACGCACAGGACAGGGTTCCAAAATAGGGTTAAATATTACTGATATGTAATTTTGTTAGACATAATTTTAAGCACATCGTCTATAAATACATACATATACATATTTGCTACCTATTTTTACATAAGTAACAACTTCATGTAGGTTGTATTCAACAGAATTTGTACGAAATTTTGCTTTATACTTTGGTCGTTTATAACTCGTTAAATTGTAAAGCCTGTTTAGTCGTAATAGTTTTCCTTAAATATTCATTATATATATATAAACACTACCTTACAATTACCATAAATTGTTTAACATTTCCAGAACTAACCATTTAGCTGATAGGGGATGCGGACACTTGACTCTAACAAAAAATAGTACTTTAACCCGTCGGAGGCGGCACATATAGTTACATAAGCGTATGGGCCACCGGAGGCCGAATCGCCCTTGACTATCTATATTTCGGAAAAGAATTCTTGGATAAAAATATGGTTTTCGCAATCCGCAGTGTTTTTAAACAACCTATCCAACAATACCCCACGCTATGGGATAATTGAGAAAAAAATAACATCTCCGCTTTAAAGGTACCCACACAAATTATTTTACCATTTTGTCAGTGTGATTGATATGTAGACCCAAATTACAGTTTTCTAGTACTAGTAGTTTCTGAACTAATCAGACGGACAGACCGGCGGAACCTGACGAAACTATAAGTGTTTCATTATTGTCATTTAGCTTTGGAACCCTAAAAGTATCTCGGGTCGCAACGAGAAGACTTGCAAGCGGCAGATTAGATACCGATCCGCTATATTTTCTTGTAACAACCTTAACTAAACCTAGACTAACAGAATGATATTGATATTTGGATTAAAATAATGGAATATATAAGGTAAATTTTCAAAGCGTAAAATACATAATTCACATCGTTGTACACTGTTTATTGTTGAATGTCTTTGTTCGCATAGTTTTGGTTGGGACGAGTGTAAAACTATTAAGCCCTCTCTCACTCTTCTTAAGTAGATTCCACGTTGTAACTGAGGTCACTCACTAAGCCTTTAAAACTATTCACCATTCTGAGATTTAACATTACAGTACAGCAGCTGCCATTGTATTGACCATTATATTTCGTTGTTACTTGCTATTATTATTTGTGAAAGGGTACTTGCGATCAGAAGAGCGAAATTGTTCATTAGCCGATTAAAAAATATAAAACTACGTACGGGATTACAATTTCCTGAATTGGTGCGAAGTTTAATAGGATTAAAAATCGTTTGGACAATTAGCGATAAAGCTTCCTGATGGTGATTTTTTTTAAAACTGCAGGCAATTGATTTGTAGTATGTATTTATTCGCATTATTATTATTCAGGCCGCTTTCAACAGGTCGTTCTGGAAATCTGGCAGCAGTGGACGTCCTGTGGGTGATGATGATGATTCTAAAGAACACAACTTTTTGTTCTTGACGTTCCTCTCGTAAATAATAAATATCAATAATTTGAGAAAATAATAATTTAAAAAATTTTGGCTATATTATATTTGGACATTTTCTAAACTTAAAATATCATTGTCGATGTTAGAAAAATATAGTTTTAGGCATTTTAGTTATGATGTCGAGATTTATAAAAATACCTTTCTGTGTATTGCATTAAACCACTAAACGAACTACTAACTAACATATCCTAATAAAACAATTCTGGTAGCAACTTCTAACTATCCTCTGATAAAAGTGTGCATTTGGGCCAATTTCCTGTTCTACATTATAGCTTGGCACTCACGACCTCACGAGGCTTGATATATTCGGAAATTTAATTTGTGTTCCTGTACGCAATTTAGTAATAATGCATGAGAAGTTTTATGCTTAGACATTGTCAATATGTCATGATTCAAATATTTCCTCATCGATATATCTATTATTTACGTAGATGCACAGTTGACGCTCGGAAAATGGGACAGCAAAGGAGTGCTTAAGCACTTCTTTTGCCTACAGTTGGACGCCGATAGAATTCTAAATTTCAAAATTCAAATTTAAGAACGCTTGCTCATGTCAATTAAAAAGCTACTTTATAACACGTGCATAGGATTATATTTGTGTTGATAGAATTAGAACTTGTGATCTTTTTATTTGTTTTGTTCCTGAGACCACTTTTTAGGACGATATTTGCAAAGAACTGTGCATCTAGGGTATATTATATTGATGATGTTCCTATATATTGGGCAGATCATTATCCCCTGTACCCATTATATTGTCGGGTTTTTTAAACACAGGACATTCATAGAATCTTTCTACTACTTTTCGACCGACTTCGAAAAAAAGGAGGTCCTCAATTTATATGTATATTTTTTATGTATGTTATCGCGATATCCGCAAAATGTGGACCGATTTTCAAGATTATTTTTTTGGTTTTGGTTTGAGTGGTAGAGCCACGCTGTAGACAGTAACGTCTACAGCACGAATGGGCGGGCTCGACCGGTTGGATACCACTGTCTCACAGGAAACCGACGTAAAGTGGCAGCTTGCTGTCGCGTTTCGTTCGGTGAGTGTGATTTCCGGTGGCCCATAACCCCCCCCCTCTTTCTCAATCCCTTTTCCCTCCCCTCCCATGTCCTCTTTTTAGGTTGGCAAAGCACCCATGATTCTTATTGTGTCTTGGGTGTCTTATGGGCGGTGGAGATCACTTACCATCAGGTGACCCATCTGTTCATTTGCCAGTCTCTGCTATAAAAAAAAATGGTCACGATCGGAAAAGTTTTGAAGTCGGTCCCTTAAGTTTTTGAACTTATTATTTCGGATTTTATATCCTTTCTTATGATACCTATCGAATGTTTACACTGCTAAGATTCTCTGATTAATTAATTAAATAATTGTTATAATGAACGAACGAATACGAAAAATAACGAACAGATATTTCGTTTTTACGTTAATTACGAGTAATTATATTATTTAATTACAATGTTTTACCTGTAATTCTCTGAACGATAGATGTCATAGCAGGTAGTGTAGGCGCATAAATAGTGAGATGAGGCGACATTGGTCTATTCAGCGACATGTTTTTGTTGTCGTGGTCTTGGTAGCAGGGTGGTACGTAAGGCTTGTACGTTATTTGATGCTCATGGCGCTGCGTGTTGTGCTGCGGCGAGACACACTGAGCATTCAATGTACTCGGAACGCGATCCAGCAATCGTAGTCTGAAAAATATATTTGAAATGAGACCTCAGCACTAGACCGCTAAAATTAAAACTTTATATTATTACTTTGACTGTTATCCACTAGGTAAATACCGAGTGCATAGACACGTAAAATTAATTTCCTTTAATATAATAATCTTCAATTTACAAAGTAGCACAAAGGAATTTCGGGGGCTGAGGCTGAAGTGGATAAGGATTTGAAAATATAAATTATAATCCATAAACAAAACTTATAAACATTAATTAAAACTTATAATAAAAATTATAATCAGTATGTTGGTCAAAAATATTGACGCGCATAAAACAGAAGTCTAAGTACCTATATCTTACCAAAGCTTTAACAAGAACATTTAAAATGTCAAGGAAAAGGAAAACATTGATTATAATAAAAATTGTCTAAGACTGTAATATCCGAGAATGCAAGCAAAAATTACTCAGACGCTCCTGAGCGGGCACAATATTAAATTTTCCATTGTTTGTTTTATAATTGTGGGGAGACTAGAACAAATACCTCTCTAAAGTATTTCAAGTAGTGCCGATGAAATGAGAAAGTTATATAGCATTCGAAGACGGTGGAGAGTTGCAAATTCCACCATAAAAACTTGAATTTGAATAAGTTCCCCCATAAACATTAATTATTGCAAGTTATGAAGCCTGGTTAACTTGACTTTTGGTTTATTCCAGTACAACACACACTTCTACGATTTATTTTCATACACATTACATCGCAAGGAAGGTTTGAACTGCAATTAACAACACTAAGAACTCAATTTAGCTATGATGTGCTGTTAATTGGCAACATTGAAAGTATGTTTTGGTTAATACCAAATTCTAATGAAGAAATATTATAAGATAAATCGGACAAAGACAAAAATAAATAACAACAAAATAAAATTAAGTTGATAAACGTTGTACTTGTTTTTCTAACATCTGTGATTGTAGTATATTGTTCATAAAATATTAACCTTAAGGTTTTACACTCTATTACGATGTAAAAAACGAAAAATGTTGTAGGTACTTACTTTAAAAAACAACTTTGGCCTTTTCTATCCGTACTCTGTTATAGTGATTTATATTTATATATCTATTTTACATTTCCATAGATAATAATGAAAATGCACCGATTCCAATTTTAAAAGGGATATCAAGGGGATATCTACATATCGACCGTAAGCCGCCAATACCTTCTAAGTGCTTTGATATCAAGTTTATAGGAGACAATAAAAACTAGTAAAATCTGAATATATTAAAAAATATACATGATATTTATGCTCCCAAAATCCAAGTTTATTAATTGTACAATAGTTTAATATTACTAATAAGAAAATATTTACATCATGTTCCATTAGGACTAACAGATACCGCAAAAACAATATTTTAGTAAAAATTTTAGTTAGAAGGTATTGACAGCATACGATCGATATATATTAATACGTGGAGCGAAATCTTTGTACTACTTTTCAAGACAATTGCGCGAACGGATGGAAGTGAAATTTGACACAGTTAAAGTTATATAGACAAGAAGTGCCCCCACTGGGCGACCACTAGTAGGACTTAAATACAGAACGAAGGCTTATATAGGCTTTAATATTTCAATGGTCAACATGATGATCAGTGATCTCAACCGTCCATAGACCGACACAACGCGATAGTACTAAAATAATTGTGGATGCATTGCCAACTTTAAATGATGAGGATATCGACCTAGAAGGTATTGGAAAATTTGAAGCATTAGACATTTCATTAGCTGAACGCAACGAAACAGCGAGCTACTACTTTACGATAGCACAGTTATTTAAAAGTGTTTAGAACGAAATATAAAAAATAGTAAGGTACTTACAAAGTACATTGACCATCCAATAATATCAAAATTAATGAACTAAAACTAGAAAATCCAGACAAGGATGGGCTCCACGAGGATTGGGCTAAAGAAATAACTATACTATGGAAAAAAGATATGAAAACAAGAAATTACAACACCGGTGGTCTAACTAAAGCAGATATAACGGGAGTGCAACCATGACATAAAATGTAAGGGGAGGGGAATCAAAGGAAAGAAAAATATGTTAGAAAGGGAAGAGAAAATACTCGAGTAGAGACCTAGAGCCAACACCAGAGGGCGTGGAAGACCGCCACGACGCGGGGTAAATAACATCAAACGACTTAGAGGACAGGACTGGATGATCTAGGCACAAGATCGCCAGGAATGGAAGAGAAATGAAGAGTCCTATATCCAAGAATGGGCCGTCACACGAACAGGCCATAATTATGATGATGATGATCGAAAGAAAAAAATCGGGACGGGTAAGTTACTATTAATATTAAAATCGTAGTACTGAAGCTCAGACGGCTTTTAATAACCAGAGTTTTTAAAATAAATAGACAAGAAGCATAAATAAAGAGCAGGTTTATAACGTCCGTGTAGTTGGTACAGAGTTAGGCATCATTTTATTAATCCCACGCATGTCAAAGCTAAAGCGAATGCAACTCACGTCAACTTTCAAAGTTAACAACTTATATGAATCGTGGACATTACACAGGAATATTTTAATCTACGGTCCCAGCCTTCGTGTACTAAGCTGCCCGCCTTTGATTAGCTTCTAGAGGTATTTTGTGCTGGATGTAGTGCTTTAGAAATTGTATCCTATAAGCTGGATACTTTCATATTGAATTGAATATTTTCATTACATCTGAAGTTATGGGATTTGTTTGTGTCTTTACCCGATCATCGCTGTTTTTAACCGATTACGGCAAAGCCAATCGATTTATTTGGAGGGCTTAACATGATGTCAATACTAATCATCATTTTTGAAAACTCGATCTAAGGGCTCTGTAGCTCCATCAGCAGCTTTTTTGATATTTCTTGCTAGGGTCTACGCAAATTAAATTGAAAACGCACTCTAAAACTACAAAACAGGAAAATATTGTTTCCAGAAATTCTTATAACAAAGATTCAAATAAATTATTTGATAAGTGAATTAATATAATATTTTACACAGATATATGGTAATGTTCTGAGGACGTCGTGGGACATTTGCTCCGTCTCATAAAAAATATCACTGGCACTGAACGAAATAACATATATTTGGAACATCGTAATTTTGAATTTGTAAGGTACAACCTCTTTTCATCCCTTAAAAGATGAAATGTTACAGCAAAATACGAAATCTTATCTTTCTACGACCAGCTGTTTGGAATTAAGAATTTAACGTAGAAAAATGTAGTAACCGTGGCGACTCGACACCTGTTACATCGGGTTCGTAAACGGACGACTTTACGTTCACAACATTCCAATTTCTAAGCGATTTACTGAACATGAAAGCGAGTGGCGCCTCATTCAGACTACGTGCCCCCAACTTCGCAATTCGACGGCTTAACTTGTTGGAAATGAAATGTTGTTTATTGCAAAATAAAAATATGCTTTGGACTGAACTACTTACAGTAAATGCTAGGATTTAATCCACTTTGGAAATACCATTGATGGTAATTTAATTATAAGAGTCTAATACTCATCTTTTACAACGATCGTTACATTAAATGAAATTCTTATAACCAGATGTTAGGTGCATATTCGTAATCATTTGAATTAAATGTAGTTTTTTGACAGATAATGTATGTAAACGGGTCAACGCATCATAATTATATTATTTGGGCGGTCATAGATTTGTTATTAATTACATAACTTGGATAAAAGATACAAAAATGTTTTCTTTTAAAATAAATGGCTTCTACGCATTTGCGATGGTTCTACCAATGGCAAGTTTTAGATTGCAAAAATTAAAGAAAATTATTGACAAAAAAGACATCTATCTTCCTCTATATACTAATATGAGAAGCAAAATCTGTATTCCCTTTTAAGAGAATCGCGAACGGATGAACGTGAAATTTGATGCAGTTAAAGTTTATAAGTAGAAGAAGTACATAAAGCAATTTTTTATATATTTGCATTTTGCATTAGAACTAAATTAAATTAATTTAAATAATTATGGTCCAATTTCGACCACAGGACGACCACCATTAAATGGTCCATGAATTCGATAAGAATACCTGCTTAATTTTGTGATTTTTCGTAATGTATAGGGGATGACATCTTTAGATAACACAAAACATAGAAATGTTATAATATAAATACATAGTATAAATAGGTAAAGGTTGCTAAACAAAAAAGTCCTATGGTTTTAATTAAATCCTAATTACTATCTGGGTGGCCAATTATGATAAAGAAAATGGGAAATTAGGCGCAGTAATTGGTTTATTTTTTATACAGATGTATGAAAACTACAAAATATCCACATTCAAATCATGCTTCTTAGGCACAAAAAATGCGTTATTTTAATTCATATCGCGTTAGCGACCTTCATAAATTGTTACTGATTGACCACCCTCGTAACCATGAATATCTGCCCTTTTTTGCATAAAGCGCTTCACTTTATATAACCCTGAGGCCTGAATGGCAACACATTATTGGACAAATGATTTTGGGACACCTAACAACATATAATTATACAATTAAAATATCAGTTACCTTGAGCATTAATTATAGATTAAAATTCAAAAGAATCATAAATTGCAGCTCTCTAATTAATGCCCTAGTTTATAAGAAATAAATCGATTCAATACTTAAGATCCGCTGCGCAGTATCCAAGGTGAAGTCTTCATCAACAAATAGCTTGAATTGTTATTGCGGGAATGGTCCCTAAGGAAAAATACGTAGGACACGTCTCACATGGTTACAGGTCTCAGTCTCTTGGTTGGGAAATATTTTATTTCTCCTTTGATTGGAGAGAAACGTTCATGATTAATTATCTATAAGATTTATTTATCAGCTTGACAAAAATCCAAACGTATCTAAATGCTCTCTTTTAAAAATATTCTTCGAATATATCCATTATCATAATTAAGTCACAATTAAAATTGGTTCAGACTTCAGATGTGAAATAAATGATATTTAATTCTGACTTTTTGAAGTGGAATTAATTTAACAAAAATAAGGACCGCATTATCACGAAGATGAAACCCAGCCATATCCATTTTAATGTTGGAGGAATGTGTCGGAAATAAACCTTAATTCAAGTCATCTATGTATACGATTGGAACTTGTAATTCTTTTGTGTTAATTAAGATAAGAGGAAAATATTCTCTAAAAACGACATAAATTGATTTTGTAAAGGGAGTTCAGTTTTATTTGCCAAAAATAAAAAGAATATAATTATTAGCCGAGGTCCGATGAGGATACATTTTTGTAATCCAAAAAAGTCCCAATTACTCATTTCAAAGGACAACGTGGGTGCAGTCTACATAATTATTAATTAAGTTTAGAAAACATAACAGGATTTAGAATTGCAGCGAAAATCCTGAACAAAACCCGACGTCCACACGAATATCCACAGCCTAATATACATATTTTAAACATGTATGTATGTAGCAATATTATTACTAAATGATATTGAACTGTAACAATGGTCACACCTATAAAAAAGCTTTGGAAAAACAAATAACAGGAATCAGGAAAATCAGACAACACGTGGATCTTTTTATGGGAATATAATAATTTGTGAGCCTTCATTTTACAGAATGTATAATCACAAAACGGGTGCTAAATTGGTTGGTGGAAAAGTTTATACATACTTTATTTTATTTTATACCAGAGTATTATGATACTCTCATAACAAAAAAATATATACTTAGCTATGGTTAAGTATAATTTTTGTTGTTGTTCTGAAATTCTTAACGTCGAAAATTGTTACATGGCAGACATTGAATGAAAATGAAAAATATCGCGGAAGACCAAAAGTGCAAGAATGTTTTTAACATGTTTCTAATGATTTTATAGACAAATAATTGGATAAAGAACGATATATACGACACGAAATATACGACACAACGACCCGACAAAAGCGAACATGAATCAATAAAACCTAGGTATCAGGTAACTGAAAAGCGGTGTTGGTAACACTAACACTAAATTATATTAAATAAAAATACATTATCTGTGGATCGTGTCTGTGCTATGTATGTACATACATTGTCTATGTATTCATAAATATTAATGATTGCTACAGAACGTAGGTTGATATGATTATATTGGGATAATTATCAATAGGTACTAAACCAATGAATGCTGCAACATCTTTCGCTGCAACATTTTCGGTACCAAAACCCAAGGACTTGTTATCGTTTAAAATCAAGAGATAGAAGCAAAATAATTAGGTAATTTAGGTAAAACTTTACAAATCATTTAAATTTTTAGTGTCCTTTTTAACACACCTAGGCAACTAAAGTACCTAACGCTAATCCAATTTGTAGAGCTAGTGAGAATTTACATGGAAAGCCGCTGATAGGTACTGTCGACTTACATTGACAATTACTATCGGAGCATAAAGCGCAAACTGTCTGCCGTCCTAGGGAATCTGAATTCTGGATCACCGTACCGCGAATCCTTAGTTAGAGTGCAGCACAGCTTGATGCCTATTCAGTTCGGGACTCGGGTTGAATGGAAGGTGACCCTATATGAATGTCTTAACTATGCTAAATCTATATCATACACATATTTATTATTATTGATGTAATTATAAAAATGCAATGCAGAACTTTTGACGTGTTATCAAACGCAAGTGAAGACAACAATACCGACGTCACCAATGACGTCACCGTTTTTGAAAACAACACTGGCAGTGGTCATACTTCAAATATAAAAATACAATGGCTACAAGCAAAGAATTTAAACGCCGCTACAAGATTAATACTTCATATAACTAAGTGTCCAAAGTGTTTGGAAGATATAAAAAAATGATATCAAAGTGAAAGCAAAAACTACAGCCGTTGTCATCATTTTTGAGAAGGGAAGAAGATTTACCTACAGTTGAATCATATTTAGCAAGTATTTCGTAATCAACAGCAATTGGAGCTATTTCATACAATACCGATAATCTGAGCTGCTCTGTTGCGACGCCAGAGATTGATGCTGCATTAGCCAAAGGTGTTTTTCGCATCTGGAGTTATATCGGAGTCGGACTACTGGAGAAAAATATTCCGCTAGCTTAACTCAAGTTGTGACATGCCATCACGTTATGTTGTGTAATCAGTTGTTAAATGCAGAGTATGAGCGGATCAAAAAGATACCAACAATAAACTAAATAACAAGCTTATGTTGTCAACATTTGTCGGCGGGCTTGTTGGCGGCTTCAGTCCTTGCATCGATATATTATTTACCTAGATGCACAGTTGACGCTCGGAAAATGGGACAGCAAAGAAGACCACTTACCCTCTACAATCTAGCAGATAGCATTGTCTTGCTAAACATAAACTGCCAGTTAATCGGAACATAGTCGTGTTCACGATTCAATAGAAAAAATATTTTATCAATAAATAATACTGCAAAACGTGTACGTCAAGACTAAATGCCATAAAAAATCATTTGTCACAAGTGTCTAGTTTATGTTTTTTGTTTGATCCACATTGTAAAAAAGGTTGTAATATGACAATGAGGAAATAATGACTACCGCTACTGACTTTTTTGGGAATAGGTGTATAAAGGTGTATATTATGTTTATGAAATAGGGATAAAATAATTATTGTGTACTTGATTACAGTAACTTGATTAAATAATTATTATTGTGTTTCTGTGAAAAGGTAGATTTGTTTATCTAAATAACGTGTCCAATATAATTTTAGAGAAAATAAGCTGAGGTTTTTTTTCCGGGTACGGAAAAGTGACTACACTGTACCTGATGATAAGCATAGTGCAGTCCAAGAAAACTGACAAACAGTGGGTTTATCAGTGGTCACCAGACTTATGCCGGCCTATTTATGCATCTTCATACTTCAACTCTGAAAAGCGACGAACCAAATCAAGGGGCTTGCAACAAGACAGGCGGATGACTGATACAGACACAAGGATACCCCCTTAATCAACATATACACTGGCTGATCCTGGAACGTGAACCACTCAGGAGTGTGAGTCACTATGGCAGGTTTTGGCAGTTTGGCATGGCAGTTTACACGGTGGTCACTATCTGGTCGGATATTTTGATATCCGTAAGTCACGTAACTCCAATTACGACGCAGGACGTCACATTACTCATTAAGGATGTGCGTTGTCCACCTGTTAATACCTCCAAATACCTCCCTTTTACAAAATCCAGAGTTTGGCCATATAATTAAGTATTCATTAAACTTAATTAAAACCTGTGTAATCTAAAGATAGAGCACATGTAAAAGCGGAAAATCCTATGGATATGCACTTTACTTTTATTTTAAATTTATAGTACATGTTTACGAGTTGATTCACATATTGTGAAGTTCTCGGGAAGAGCTTACTATAGAAATGAACCTATGAAGTAAAAATCGTTAGAAAACATCTATTTTATTCATATTATTTCATTGAAAGCACCATACTTAAAAAATATATAAATACGTGAATTTTCACCTCAGTTTTCTATTTGTAGTGATTGCAGCTATCGGTAAATTTGCAAAGGAATAATTCCTATTAGGCCTTGTAATACCCTAAAAATACATTTTTTTTTACAAAAATAATTGTAACACATATAGGGCCTTACTAATAAAAACAGGTTACTGAGCAAATGGTAAAGAATAGCCTGTCCCTTTTATTTTCAAACAATGTGACACAAGGAAAAAGTGACAGGCTATTCGTAGCCATTTGCTCAGCTAAACTGTTTTATAAGTAAGGCCCATAATTACTTTTCATGCCCCTAATCAGTATTTATATCGGTTTCAGCTTTGACGTTTGACACCTCATCTATTTGTATATATCTATGGAATCACCTTATCCTTTAGTCTAAGCCTTATCCATACCGCCCATCCACACAGATACGAATGATGCGAAAGCATTGATGGATGGCGTTACCAAATTTAAAGAATAGTAATAGGGATTGAAGACTTTTACAGGAAGTCTTACAGGATGGGTGCAGCTTGTTAAAAGGATTTCATATTATTGTCTATGAGTTTGTTGTTTCAAAGTGATGGGGTTTTATGCACTAAACATCAGCGAAGATGGACAGTATAATGCGGAAACTTTTTAACCAGTGATCTCTGATAAGGTTTGCTTGGTGCTTTGGCTGGCTTTGTTAGGATTTGCTAATGGAAGGTCAATTGAGGAGCATCGCAATGGAAGGAATGCCGCCATAATCCCACCATGACCTTGAGATGACCTCCACTTCTAGGTCTCATAATCATTGAGAAAACTTGATTCTATCTGCCTTGACCTTTGGGAAAATCATCTCCAATGCGTGAAAGCTCTTTTTTATATAAGTAGAAGAAAGAACTAATCGGGATTGGGAAGGTCATTTAGGCCACTGAAATCTCACTCGCCGACCTGCATGGTAAATGATGTTCAATGAGAATATCTTATATCATCATCATCATCTAGCATATGTTTGGGATACCCGTATAATATCGAAAGGGTTGTTGTACCCTAAAACATGAAATAGTGAAAATTGTACATAATACTGTTTCCTTAAGCAATATCGGTAATAATATCTTAAATAATGTTGGGCTATGAGCCGTGTATAAGGAGGTCTTGGGTTCGACTCCCAGTTTGAAGCCAGTTTTCTAATACTATTTGCGCAAAACTGGTTCTTTAGAGTAGGATGAAACTACTCACGGGACTCTCAGTAACAACAGCAATGAGGCAGGCTAAGGACAGAAAAACCTGGAAGAAGATCATCCGAGAGATGCGACGGAAATTTCAAGACGGACACGACCTTCAGAAATGAAGAGTGCGACCAAGAAGAAGAGAGAGTAGGATGACGTTAGGCAGGCGGCCGCTCGTAAGGCTAAACTAAATACTTTCCTCAACTTACTTGAAAAAAAAATGTTGTGCTGACCTCATATTGAAGTGAGATGAGGGCTGCAGTTTCGTGATAGTGGTGATGTATATTTTAATTTTCTCTTTTATTTTGAGAATACTAACGCCCGAATGGTCAAACACTTGTCAACTTTAACGGCTTCTTACATTGATTTTCGCCATACAATTTTGACAGATAAGGTGGCCTTAAACCACGTAAGGCGACCTTAAGTGTATGAACATTCGGCGGTTAATGTTACAAAATAAGTTACCCTGATTTTGCGTTATTTTGACTTTTGATTAGAAAGCGATACGTCGCTTTTATATTTTTCGATATTTCCTAGATTCTAAATAAATTAATGACTATAGACCACACAAACATTTTTGTGTCGGTGCAGGAATAAAACCCGTAGCCTCTCGTTTCACAGCTGACTACTCGACTACTGCGCCACGAAGTCTGTCATTATTATTTACGGTTAAGGTTATAGTAGTCAAATATTAAATTTCTCGTAATTTGTATAGAAATAGTTAATAAGTAGTCTGCAGTACTCAGTTGCAACTTTGCAACAGGTGGCTGTAAAGAGATTTTTTTTTTCATAAATTTATACGCATTCTAATCCTAGCCAGCCGATAAGAGACGTCAAGAGAGGTCCTGAACAATTACGTTTATTCTTTTATTTTTTTATACTCTTATGTTTATCCGTGAAGTGATGAACTATAAAATTACTCATTATTGTTGTGAATTTTTATTATGGATATTTCTGTATACATACTATTTACTCTTTAATATTGTACCAACAAAAATAAACATTTCTTTCTTTCTTTTTAATTTATTCTGAAACGCCGCGCCGTCGGCTGACACTACCAAATTATTTTTATTTGTATTGAATTATACAAAGAAGTTGAAGGCGAGAAAAGGGCCTTATAGAAATTAAAAACATAAAAGTACAACTATCGCGCGGAAATGTACACATCCACTATCAATTCTCATATTCACAAATATACATGAGAAAGTCACTCAAACTACCTATGTCTGGAAGACGTAAGGATAACAAAGGGGCGTCATAAAAGAGCAATCCGACACCTGGCCCGGTCCCCGCTTACCCAACCCTCTTTGTCGTTAACTTTTGGGCGTAATGGATAATTAGTAGAGGGTGGTTTGTCCGCTGATCTTAGTCCTGCAGGCCCGACGGACATCGTCATGATGTTGGTTGTACGCACGCGCTGCAGAGCTGGCGGGGGGGGGGGGGGAGGCGGTAGTGGGGCATCTGTGTTGGGACCGCCCCAGCATGAAAAGTACAGGAGAGTCTCCAGAAATAAATTAATAACATATTATTATTAAAAAGAAAAGGTTTATTACTTTGTATTTTTGTTCGTAATGAATAAAAAATAATTAAAACATTTTTCTTAGTTTTTCACCTATGAAAGCCTATCAAGGAGTAACATAGGCTACTTTTTATGCCTATGGATTGAAATTCTGAAATCTAATCTTACGAAGCTGGTGATTACATTGATGGAACAAATTAATCATCATTATCAGCCACAGGATGTCCACAGGAAGACGCTGGATGCAGGCTGCTTCTAACAGGTCGGCCAATGTCCAGCAGTGGACATCCTGTGGCTGAAGAAATTAACATTAGGTAGGTACTTATTGGCAAAAGTAACCACCAAACATTTGTTATTTTAATAGGTTGTCTCTTCCAAAAAGTTAATGTTAGAAACTAGTGATGTGTTAAAACCAGTGCACTTTGTCGCTGACATCAGTCGCCATTCATTCCATATTAAAAATATCGATTCGTTCTTGTTACGGTCCATTGTTCGGCCCATATTAGTATTTTGTATTGGTAGGCTTTCCTTTTGAGATGAACGGAGATGAAATTTTACACAGGTAGCACACCCACAAGAACACAGATCTACCACGTGAATATTATACCTAAAATATTATAATAGTGTATACAAATCGCATATATGGGACGATAGATTAAAACTGAGTGTAAGTTTTAATCTATATTATATATTAATCTTGGAAGCATTGCTATTAAAATTAAAATTAGATTTATTCACTTAACGACATTTTAGCTTGAAGATGGCAGAGCTGCCTACATGCTTAGCGGTTATTTCTGAGAATAATCATTTTAAAAAACGTATTGCCTGATCTACTATTGGAACCCGAGACCTCCTAATCCATAGTTCATATACTCTGGTGCTAGAGCAACAAACAGTGGCTCGAGCAGGAATATTTTTGATCATCGAATTCGTATCGAGATGCACTTCGAGATAGATTCGAAATTGACTATCAAAATTATTTCTGCTGCAGCCGCCGAAATTCCAACGATATATTACCAATATACTCAGATAGGCTACGGAAAATCAATATATCAGGTTGATCTGGAAATCTTTGAAGAGGCCTATGTCTAGCAATAGATAAAGACGATGATAACTCATAATATTTCAACTTGTTAACCAAATTTAGATTACAGTGTTAGTGAAAAATTATTTTCTTCTTTTAAAGTTTAGTTCGGTTATTTAAAGTTACATTTAGACCTCAGTTTTGCCTTAGGAGAATGCCGTTATGTCTTTAGTCGATTGAAATTTGAACTATGTTTTTTCGAATCGATGGTTCTGCCCGGCGGTAAAATCTCATAATGAACAATACTCTTCCAATCCCACCATAGACACAGCATCACCTTATTACGAGTTAAAGTTTTGCCACAGTCTATGAAGTCAGACTGATCTTTGACCACGACCACGTTTTGCACGTTCTTTTCATACGTGATCCACTTTTCATAACCAGTTATCAATTTCTTCAAAAATGGTTCGGTTTCATTACGTCTCAATAAAGAATTGCAAATAAGTACACGGTTCATAAGTTTTCTTTCAGTGAGTTTTCTTTTTGTGTACCCAGCTTTTTTCAAATGGGTAACACTGTTTTGTGGTCAACTCCCAGTAATATATGCAAATAATGCTCCACTTTTTATATATGATACAAATATCATGCAGTTCGGTTTGATTAAACTTCAATTAAACATTCAACGAGTAAACAAAAGAGTAAAAAATATTTATCTTATGCCAGAGTCCGACTCTGCTATGTACGGAGAAATACAGAGAACCCTAGAAAACACAGCCCGCTCAGTATTTCTAGCAGAGTCACGGTAGCGCAACAACATGTTTAAAAAATTAATATGTTGTAGTTGCAAAAAATCTACTGAATCAGAGTCCTCATCGTCTACATTATCTCCATACTTTCGAGATATTTTGGAGAGGGATCCTCCACGCGTCCAGAGGAAGTCTCGAAAAAACTCAATTTGGAGTTTTTACGAAACTTCTTCTGAAAGGAACACTTTAGAAACAATGCAGCTTGCACGACCCGGAACACCAACGCCAATGCTGCAACCCCCATCTCCCCGTCATCAAGATAAGATAAAGCCATCTTCACCGAACCGGATGCGTGTTCTGGAGCCACAACTATCCAAAGTCCAGGAGAATGAAGAGGCTACGTCGACCGAACGGGCTGAAGAGATTGTTGCCACAACGCGCTCCTCATTCGTGCTTCCGTCGTCTGAAAAGGAAGACGACGATGCAAAGAATTAATTTTATTAATTCGGCATCATTTTAGATGGTACGTATACTACATACATATACTATATTTTGTGCGTATTAAATAGTTTTTAAACTATTTATAGGTATTTAAATACCTAAGATTATGCCTGTATCGTCGAAGAGGTAGATGTAGTTGAACTCATTCTAACATCACGCTTAGTTTATTTTGTTCCCTACATGTGATAGGTGAACCTAAATATCCTATTCTAATTAATATTAAATATTGCATAACGTATCTAACCATGCGAAATGTATATTTTAATAAGATATACTAATAGAAATTTTCATTTTTGTATGTACAAAAAAAGCGAAAGTTTTTTTATTATCATTATTTACCTGTAATAAATTGTAACCAAGGCGATCTGAAAAAATCTTTAAAAATATGAAATTTTGTTTGTTACAGGTAGCTTTCAACATTTAGCTTCTAACCTACATTCTTCGCGAAGTTTATGTTTCAAAAAAGTCAATGTTGTGGGAGATTAGTTTATTTTGGGAAATAAATGTGTCATTAAATCTTGTTTAATTTTCCTTCATTGTGTACTACAAAATACATCAGACTGAGCAAAATCAAAGTATAAATTTCAGCTGGCAAACATATTTTCAGTCATTGCAATAAAATAATAAGCTAAAATGTTACTCATACATTAATAACTACATTAAATGTACATGTCATGATTTTGCCATATTGATATAATTATATGACAATAATCCTGACGAGCGTTTCAGCGGTCGTATAGTTAGAATTCATATTGAAACGTAAGAAATTCAGAAGTTTACCAAAATATTTGTATTTGATTGCGCTTTTTAAAAAGTTTTTGTCCTCAGTTTAAAAGCTTAAACCTTTGATAGCCTGGAATATTGTAATTGGAAATAAGGTTGATTAATATATAAATATTACACAGGATATATTTAACTATTATCCATAATTTTAATGCCATCCGGCGACCATTATATTTTTTATTTTTATTACTTTAACATTAGTTGCTTTTATAAAGGTGCATCCTGCGCCTGTTTTTCTCGAAACAAAACACATACGCAAAACAATTTTTTCACTGTCTCCTGCTCATACAACAATGAACCATAGATAAAAATGTCTAGAGAAACCATGTTTTGTGTAACGTTTTAGTGCAGGAGATGTTGCTTCAGTTTTTCAGACACATATTTTGCGTAAATGAAGTTTTTGAAGGGCGTCTTTATTAGACTTCAACGCGCTCATAAGCAAGGGTAATACATTCAGAGGTGTTACCAACACGTCTTATAGCATTATTATTATAACCTTACTTGTTCCGATTCCGATGCAAAAAAACAAAGTAATATTATAATAATAGTGCTACATAACCTGGTAGTAACCCCCAGTAAAATTTTAGTGATCCCGTCAATAGTTATCATTAAGACGCATACAATATTTATATTGTATAAGAATTAAGTCGATCTGGAAATCTCTGGGGGAGGCCTATGTTCAGCAGTGGAGGTCCTATGGCTGATGATGATGATGATGAAGAATTATGCCACATTACGAACATATACCATTGATTTATTTAAATGGTAAGACTTGCGAAACACCTGGAGATTTTCATAAATTTTATTTTAATAACCATAATAATAATGAGGTATATCGAGTGCAGATGTAAAACAATCAGTAAATAAACGTTTCTTTGGTCGCTTGATAAAAGTACTTAACAGTCTTTTGTCGGGTGGCAACAAGATTCGTGTCTATGCTACAAATCTCAATCCACCTTTAAAAAAAATCGCTTTGCCCCACCAGAGAATTGAACCCAGTACTTCCCGGTCCACAGCCCATATATGCTGCCACTAGACCAAGGATGCGGCAAATAGAATACACTACAAAACCGATATCGATTCTGCAAAGCGTATTCCAACTTATTCGTTAATTGACAGTAAACATAATTATTTTATTTCGTAACAAAATATTTATATTTTTTTAACAAAACTGCCTGAATTTAAACCATTTTTTTTATTTTAAATCACTATATATTCTGCCTTTCTTTAAATCAGTATATAGTCGCCTCCTTGGTCTAGTGGCAGCATGTATGGGCTGTAGACAGGGATGTCCTGGGTTCGATTCCCAGGTCGGGCAAAGTAAATTTTCTCATTTAATTTGCCCGGGACTGGATCCCTCATAGGGGGTTGACGTCAGGCAGGCGGCCGGTCGTAAAACTAAGCCAAATCCTCTTTGCAACATGCTTGGAAAAGTGTGTTGCGCCGACACCACATTAAGATGGGATAAGGGCAGGTAGAAAGAAAGAAGACTATATATTCTGCGAATCAAATGTAACATATTACTGTAAAATTTGTTGCTATATCCAACATAACAGAGTTCAGAGAATTTCAAAGCTAGAAAAAGCAGTCCAGGAATGCTCCTACCGCGTGGTTAATGAATAGATTTTTCACATGGAAATATTTATTTTTATTTTGAAACGCCGATTCCGATACAGTTATTCAATAGTATATCAGACAATCAAAAAATATCCGTGTCGACTACTATACTAGTTAAGTTTCGTTACGGTAAATATTATAAAAGATCGAGCTCTGACGATTTTACTGTCATTTTTATTAATACTTCTTCTAGATCTAGATTTAGTTAGGAAACTATTTTCGACGGTTCTTCTGTCTTTCCTCTTACGCATGATAAATACATTGTAAGGAGCTTTTCATCCAGCCATCTATCCTCCATACAAAACCATCTCAGCATTTCTTTCGCAATTCTTGTTACCACATCATTATTCATCTCGTAGCGATTATCATGTTTTTCTTCATCTGATCAGGGAAGGTATTTCCATCGCATTTACTCGACCACTGAGAAGGCAGTTTAATTAATATAGGAACATGTTTTACAGCTTACATTCAGCCAGACGTATAAAGTTCTGTGAAATAAGCATACATTTATAATGTAAAACACCCCCGATTGTAAACCTCTAAAATGCTTACTTCCCACCAACAAGAGACTAAAATGAAAATAGGTTCAACTGTTAACTACGACGACTCACATAATACAAACGTTAACTTATAACGCCCCTATTTTTAATCGGGGGCTAAAAACTGAACGACTGTGGTAACAGATTCTAAAGTCGGGCGGCTTGCAGCACTTTAAATATGGGAATAAGCTATAGAATAAATCGAGTTTAGGTCTAACTCTAGATTAGTAATAGCGCACATTCACGTAGTCGCTAGTGTGAAATGTCAAGAAACTCACGGTTCGAGCTACGGCTACATACGCCGTGGGTACTTTGTCGCTGACCGGACCGTTTGAAATGAGCAGTATAGATTGAGGTATCACTTTTAGTTCTCAGTCACATGGTTAAGATGTTATTAAAAATATTATGATTAAAGTACCAGCATCGTAAGTATTACCTATAGGTATATAGTACTACTATAGTATATGCTATGTTAGTGGTTGGAAATTGAAACACAAGAAAAATACATTGAATTGGATACAGGCTTATACAATTTTTTTTTGGAAACTGAAATTAAATGTTAGTTTATAATAGGAACAACATACCGGGAAACATAACACTTCTAAACCCAGTGTTATAAGTGTCTTATGCATAAAGTCACTACTTGACTTAAATAATTTTGAATCAAAATTGAACTTGAAATAGAGATTGCTATACAGTCATGAGATTTATTAAAAAAATACAAAACATCAATACGATTCGAATTTAAAAAAATAAAATCGTGTTCAGCCTATAAAGGGCACAATTTTATTTTTCGCAATATATAATATGAAATAATAGCCCAGTTCAGAATTGAATCCATTACACTCAGAGCTCCCCGCAATGTCTGTTGGTAGTGACCGTTCCCAGAATCCAATAAGCAAAACATAACAAAAGCTCTTTGATGATCCGTATTCCACAGTGACAAAGCGTATATATAATACCACTCTTATTGCATACCTTTCCTAGGGTTTAAAAGAATGACAGTTTTAATTAATTAAAAAAAGGCATCAGCTTTCCTTTTTAATATTTTCATTCCTATTACATTACATGTTACAATAAAAAAATGCAATATGCCCACAATCTAGAGTTAGTCTATGTCTTGTAATCAGTTTGATGTAATGTTTTCCAAAATCGAAACGCGAGAATTAATGCGTTTGGTAAATACTTTTGTTGCATATTAGGAGGAACATTGTATCAATCAGAGCAACATCGTTTATAAGTAAAAAGTTAAGTTTAATAGATAACGATAAGCATTTCTACTTTATCATCCTATAAATATAAAATATCAATCAGAGCAATATAGCTGTATAAGTTAAAAATATTACTTATAATTATTTAGTGCTGTTTTGCACTGCGCGTCACATAGATAAAGACAAGCATTTCTATTTTTATGCTGATATGCTAAAGAAGCAATATTCGACATAAAATGTAACTTACATTTTCTGTTATTGAGGTAGCAGTGCAAAAGCTCCAAATAAATCCACACGATATTCTGCTAGTTTGACTGACTGGCAGCGCACTACAAACGACAGTAGCCGTCATTCTCTTGGAAACAACGTATCATGCGTCGAAATTTGCCCATAGGTAATTTTCCCGTATTTCAATTGAGATGACACACCAAATACTGCCGTGTTTACGGATATAAATGTGTTCACCAGTGAAAACGAAACCTCGGGCAATTTGAACAGTGAAATGGGTAAATAACAGGAAATAATATACTTTACTGCTATTAATTGTAGGTCTAGGTATGAGAAGTATTGGGTTTTAAGTTGCTTGATCAGCCAGGAATGTTCCCATTAAAGACCGCAGAACTTACTATAATATTATAAAGCTGATGATGTTACAGTCCCATGTTGGGCGCCAATATAACACTGATGAAGTCTTTACACGCCTCATTGTTGGGCAGCCAAAATAACGAAAAATACGTATTGACCAGCGATACGTGGAAGTGATATTGTGAAAATTTTAAGCACACGACGGAAAGTACATATAGAATGGGGATGAATAATGAGAATTAAATGAGATGTGTTAGGATGAAATTTGTAAGATAAAATAAATGATATTTTACAAAATATCTTAATAAGAAATTACGTATTATGAAACGTTATTGCAAAACCCAAGTGACGTAGTTGCTTAGACTATATTTTCGTCGTTGCGTTGTGCAGTGTTTTCAGGTTGGGGTATTCTTCCCAATTTTGCAATTAAATTAAAAATGTCTTCGCATTTTTCCGTTATATGCACTACAAAATAATGGATCTTATAACAACAATTTCATAGTTCTGGGTCAACGGGAAGTACCCTCTAGGTATTGATTCCCTTGTGAGTGTCGAAATAAGCGTTTTGTTTCGCGATATAGACGGCTGTAATTATTTTTTACGATATTTGAGAAGTTTGATTTTTTCACAGCTACAAGGTAGTCCTTGTAAAACTTGAAAAACTGTAGTCAGTTTATGGTTTTAATTTTAGCTCGATACCTCCAAAAGTTCCCGAGATAGAAGGTCTTGTTAGAAGGACAGGCGCTGTTGGTGTTGATGGACACAGACCCCTCTACTAATGAGAAGGGTTAGGCCATAGCATAGTCTACCGCAATGATATAATACGGATTGGTATTCTTTCAGAATTCTTGTGGAGAAATTCTCATGCCTTCTTTCATCGTTTTAGTGGGCGATAATTTATAGAAAAAAATAATTATAAAAATAAAAACTGTACTGAATTATGGACAAGTCATTTTGGAAAACATTAACGGTCTAAAGCCGCCGACCGCCCTAGTATATTCGTTATGGCAACGACTAGACAGGGGTTGCTAGCTACACCGTTGTATAGTAGGATTGCTAATTAAACGGAGTAATCTGACATTTCAGATGTTGCCACTTTTTTATGAAATTTAAATAGTGCTGCGGTAAGAAGATCACGATTATTTAAACATTTCAATTCAGTGAACCATTTCATTCTTTCATTTTCTAAAGTCCAACTTATAGTCGTAATTCCTGCCTAATGTGTTATTAGTACTGCATGTCTATTGAATTATAGTCATAGTAAATTACTTGATGCTAAGTTATAGCATGACTACTGGAATTATCATGGTTCATTATAAATAAAACTTACAAAAGGTATGAATGTCCTGAGCGATATATTTTTCAAAAATTAGAAGTAATATTTGTAATTTTCATTGTTATCATTTCGCGTATCTGTTGTGATTATTTACGTAAATTTATTGACACGGTCTTTTAATCGATGGGTTAAGCTGAAATTTCTAAAAATACGCAATAAAATTCTTATTTTGCAAAGTAGTGTCGAGTTATTGAAAAATTGAACTAGATCAATCACTATATTTTGAAAGTAAGCAACATTATTTTGGAAAGTGACATTTCGATCTGTCAGTTTACTCCGTTTAATTAGCAATCGGACTATAGCAACCTATGCCTTCTATAGGTGCATTCGTATGTACCTATAGAAGGCATCAATAACAAAGCGAATCTACATACCACAGACGCCCGTCACGGATGCCTAATTAGTGAGCACCCCTATTAGCGGCACTAATGGTAACCGAAATAATATGGAGAAAGGCAATTAAATTGTCACATTTAGGGCCACTTGCAGCTCGGCGATAAATCTCTATTTATCCCAAATTTTGATTTATGGATAGGAGTAAGCTATAAGATAAATCGAGTTTAGGTTTAACTCTACATTTGTAATAGGGCTGCAATTCACTTTTAGACTTTAGGGACCTACAGTTCGTAGAAGTCATTTATTTTAAAAGAAGAAGAAGAAGTACAGCTGATTTTTTTTCTTCTTTTCATATCCTTATTTTATCTATACGCGGGTCAGCAGAGGACACGTTTTCGAGCATCTTGCACAAAGGATTCGGCTTAGTTTTTTACAACCGTTTATGAAAAACAATCGTGATAGATGAAAATGATTTCGCGAAACTTTTTGTCTCTGGTTCATAAGCACGAGACACCGTGTTTCTAAACAAAAATATTGTTTTGTGTAGTCGTTTGTTAAAAATTTGTAATATGATATTTATCATACAATAGAATATACAATATAATTTAATATACTTATTATTGTGTCTAGATTATCCTATACAATTTTGCAACATCGTTATTTTCCGCAAATTAACAAATATAATACTGCAGTTCTGGTATCTTCGAAACAATAGACGAAGCCTATGGTCGAGGTGAAAGGCTCTTCTGACGTCGTTAATAGGGTTGGGTGGTGAATAGCCAATTTCAGATGGCGCCACTATAGATATTTTCTTGTCATTGTTATGGGCTTTGTTACCGTCTGCGTTCATTTTAGATGATTGAATATACCATATTTTCTGAAAACTTAATTTTAGTTAATTCATAGTAATATGTCATCATATATTCTAACTGGTGTGTAAAAGAATCTTATATGGATCAAAAAATTATGGCAGCAGTCCTAGTAAAAACATAACTTTATTTAAATTATTTAAAAATGTTTATTGCCATAAAAAATACAAAATATAACTCATACTTCAGTAATATGCGAAAGTATATAAAAATCGCTTCAACGCAAAATGTACAATTCGCAAAATGACAACCAAACGCAAAATGTACAACACGCATAATGCCCAATACGCAAAATGTAAATGAAAACATAATGTACAAAACGCAAAATGTACTAACGTAAAATATACAACACGCAAAATGTACAAAAATCAAAATGTAAACGGCGCCAATCAATGATAATTATATGGGAGGGAGGAGTAAAAGGAGGGGGCAACTTATATACTCTACTTATATGCTAACTTATATGCCATATATACTCATTTCAAGTTTACAGCGGCGGTTATATTTAAGTTTTATTTATTAGCGGCACATATTTATGTTACATAAGCGTATGGGCCACCGGAGGCCGAGCCGCCCGTGCCTATTTACATTAATTTATATTTTTATCCATATTTTTTTCCAAATGACTACGTTAGCGCCATTTTAACAGTTGATAACCTTGTTGCATAATTAGATTATATTGTGAAAATAACCCATACTAAAGTAATAAATGTATTGATACTGATTGTAATTTGGTTGAGTAAATTACTTTGATTTAATTCTACAGGTTGTTTCATAAAGTTGGTATCAATAATAACTACACTTAAAGAGGGGATTGCTGCAATCTATCGATAAAGTTTAAAATTTCGTATGGCTCGTTGTGTTTGAATAATGGAAACTTTAATTTGTGACGAAAAAAAATGTTCTGGCGCATTTTTTTTATAGCAGAGATTGGCAAACGCAGTAGATGGGTCACCTGATGATAAGTGATCTCCCATCGCCCATAGACACGCAAGACACCAAAATAATCATGCGTGGGTTGCCAACCTAAAAGGAGAAAATGGAAGGGGAGGGATAAAGGGATTGGGAATGGAAGGGGGGAAATGTGCCGCCGGAAATCTCACTCACCGAACGAAACGCGAAAGCTGCCACTTTACGTCACTTTTCTGTGAGACAGTGGTATCAAACCGGTCGAGCCGACCCATTCGTGCTGTAGACGTTACTATCTACAGCGTGGCTCTACCACTCAAAAAAGTACATTTGGTCAGCTACAATACATTTGCAAACGACCTACGGGGTAATTAATTATTTTAGCTTACACAAAGCCATTCCTATGTTAATTGCCACATTTTACAGGCCACCTTCGGATTTTAAAATCACCATGCTTAATCTATACTAATATTATAAAGCTGAAGAGTTTGTTTGTTTGTTTGTTTGATTGAACGCGCTAATCTCAGGAACCACTAGTTCGATTTTAAAAATTATTTTTGTGTTGGATAGCCCAATTATTGACGGTGGCTATAGGCTATATATCATCACGCTATGACCAATAGGAGCGGAGCAGAAATGTAAAATGTTTAAAACCGGGGAAGGCGATATCTCAGAAACTACTGGTTCGAATTGAAAAATTCTTTTTGTGTTGGATAGCCTATTTATCGAAGATGGCTATAGGCTATATAACATCACGCTTTGACCAATAGGAGCGGAGCAGAAATGAAAAAATGTTGCAAAATCGGGAAAATTTATATCTCGGACAGAAACTACTGGTTCGAATTGAAAAATTATTTTTGTGTTGGATAGCCCAATTATCGACGGTGGCTATAGGCTATATAACATCACGCTATGGCCAATAGAAGCGGAGCAGAAATGAAAAATGCTGCTAGCGGGGAATTTTATATCTCAGAAACTACTGGTTCGATTTGAAAAAATATTTTAGTGTTGACCAAGGGGATGAATGGTAGGGTGACTAAGGGGTGACTGACGGGGTGATTGATGGGGTGACTAATGGGATGACTGACGGGGTGACCGACGTGAGGAATGACGGGGTGACTGACAGGCTGACTGATGGGGTGGCGGACGGAGTGACTGACGAGGTGAATGACGACGTGACTGACAGGCTGACTGATGGGGTGGCGGACGGAGTGACTGACGAGGTGAATGACGGGGTGACAGACGGGGTGACAGACGGGGTGACCGACTGGGTGACAGACGGGTGACAGAAGGGTGACAGACGGGGTGACAGACGGGGTGACAGACGGGGTGACGGACGTGGTGACAGACGGGGTGACAGATGGGGTGACAGACGGGGTGACAGGCGAGGTGACAGACGGGGTGACCGGCGGGGTGACAGACGGGGTGACAGGCGGGGTGACAGACGGGGTGACAGAAGGGTGACAGACGGGGTGACAGACGGGGTGACAGACGGGGTGACAGACGGGGTGACAGACGGGGTGACAGACGGGGTGACAGACGGGGTGACCGACTGGGTGACAGACGGGTGACAGAAGGGTGACAGACGGGGGACAGACGGGGTGACAGACGGGGTGACGGACGTGGTGACAGACGGGGTGACAGATGGGGTGCAGACGGGGTGACAGGCGAGGTGACAGACGGGGTGACCGGCGGGGTGACAGACGGGGTGACAGGCGGGGTGACAGACGGGGTGACAGACGGGGTGACAGAAGGGGTGACAGACGGGGTGACGGACGTGGTGACAGACGGGGTGATAAACTGGGTGACAGACGGGGTGACCGACTGGGTGACAGACGGGGTGATAGACTGGGTGACAGACGGGGTGACCGACTGGGTGACAGACGGGGTGACAGACGGGTGACAGACGAGGTGACGGACGTGGTGACAGACGGGGTGATAGACTGGGTGACAGACGGGGTGACCGACTGGGTGACAGCCGGGGTGACAGATGGGGTGACCGACTGGATGACAGACGAGGTGACAGACGGGGTGACAGGCGGGGTGACGGACGTGGTGACAGACGGGTGACCGACTGGGTGACAGACAAGGTGTCAGACGGGGTGACAGACGGAGTGACAGACGGTGTGACAGAGGGTGTGACTGACGGGGTAAGAGACGGGGTGACAGACAGTTTGACAGACGGTGTGACTGACGGTGTGAGAGACAGGGTGACTGACGGCCGAAGTAGATCATCCCATTACCTCTTTTAGAATTATTGTGCTATAGGTGCCTACGACTTACTCTTTCAACCCTCTCTCTCATACGCAAACGAAGTTGCGCGGGTCAGCTAGTAATTAATAAAAAAATAAGTTCAGTTTTTATTTTTTAAATTTACCATTTCACTATAAATCGTTGTACGTGGAATTGTTATTCAAATAATTTATGTTGCAAATAGGATATTATATATCACTTTTACATGTCATTTATATGTTTAAAATAAAGACGGAATTTCGTGACTATCCCTGAGAAGTAATGCCGAAAACTCAAGGGTTATCGCCTCTTTTAAAGTCTAGACAATAGCTGCCGTTGAGATGTGCAATTGCATTTAGTGAGAACATTCATAGGAGTCAAGATTTCATTAGCCATACATAGCATATCGGTACCAACTTTACGAAAAACCCGGTATATAATGGTGATCTTTTATTGTTATTTAATTATTACAACATAACTGATATTGACAATGCTAAATAACTTACAGTGACTTGTAGCACTTAAATAAATCGAGCACTTTACGTAGGTTTTTTGTGAGACAGTGGTATCAAACCGGTCGAGTCATTCGTGCTGTAGACGTAACAGTCCAGAGCGTGACTTTACCACAAATACAAGTATGGGTATAAAATAATTGTTTGATATTCAAGAATATTGTAGTGCTTAAGGCCTTTATTCATAATAACTTAGTGGGACGCTAAGATACCGCTGTAGGACGTTTCCGAAAAATTGTTATTCATAATAGCTCAATAGCGTTAAAACGTTCCCAAAATCTTCCATAAAATGTCTGCAATTCATAGAAGCTGGCACCCTACTTTAACGCTTCAATAGCAAAAAATATGCCCGATTTCGATCAACTGATTCGTATTTGACGTTCCACCAGTTTTGGTTGGGATTAATTTGAGGGTGCCTGCGACTTCTATCATAAACATTAAAAAATAAGCTCACGCCTGTATCCCCGAAGGGGTAGGCAGATGCGTACTAGCGAACTAGAACACCCACATTTCGCCGAGCTTAGTTCCGTCCCAGATGTGATAGGGGGGAGCCTATCGCCATATCGGGCACAAATTCCAGACTCCGGGCTGATACGGAAAAATCCAATATCACTTTGCCCGACCCGGGGATCGAACCCGAGACCTCAGAACCGTAGTCGTACCGAAATACCACCACGCCATCAAGGCAGTCTTCTAGACTTCAGAGAGACTTCTATCAAATGCAATTAATGTTATAAACACGATAGTTTGTGAGGTTGTATGGATGTTTTGTTACTCTTTCACACCAGAATGGTTGAACGGATCTGAATTTAATTCGGTAAAGAAATGGATTATAGTCTAGAATAAAAATGTCTAGGACAACAAGACAAATAAATGTGATGCAAAAGTTATGACCTCATGGTCATAAGTCGCTCAGTTTATTTGAAATATACGCGCGCCAGGTCGGACAGCGTAATAATATTGAGAGAATAAACTTGTCTTAAGTGATTCTTCACCATTCACAGAACATTCGAGGATGTATTTATTTATAAAGGAATAACACATAGGCTACTTTTTTCCAGAAAATGTAGGGTCTCCGTAGGATAGATTTGTTTGAAGTCAGCTAGTACTTAATATTTTCCGTGTGGTATTTAATTACATACCTTGATTTCAACAAAACATATTTTTCTTCAATATCATCATTATCTAAACACGAATATAGCGTCACATGAATAAATCATGAGAAATAAAACACTCCAAAAATACAATGATGAATTTTATTAAATTTGATTTAACAAAAATACTTATGCACGCATGTTGCCTAATTATTCTTCAATACAATGTGTTTTAGACGGTTCTGTTGAAGCCGCTGTGAACTGGAAAGTCCGGTCCTGAATTCCATTCTCAGAGAAGGCAGGGTATTTTTCTTACACGATTTGAAAGCCCCCTTTCTTTTCATTCATACGCTCCAAGGAATATCCTCCAAATCTAAATTTCATTTCCAAATATCCATAATCTACCCATCTTCGTTGATGTTTAGGTATTGCATAAAACAAAATCACTTCACATGCAACAAACATAGTTTTACTTTGATTAAATTAATTAAATAAATATATAAACAAACTAAATTGGTCGCCATGGTTGCCATGGTCGCGCGCGAATGTTTGTTTTTTTTAGGCCATCGCTCCATGACTTTCCAGAGACAAAACTTGTTAAAATCACGTTTTATCTATGTACTAGCAACATTGTGACACGGTAAATATATTTTAGGTAATGAAGCTATAGTAATCTATTATGAATAAAGAATTTTATCGAACCTTCGATAGGCTTAAAATGCATTTTTACCAATATGAGTTTAAATCTTCATTAGGGGTTTTATTATGAATAAAGGCCTTAATATTTAAAACAATTTCACGTTTTCAGTACACTGAAGTAAATACTGTGGTTTTTCATTCTCGAGCTCTTGGAAATTACACGCGCGTTGTACCAACTTATATCATTATTCAAACTGGCATTTAACTTATTTAAAATATTTCCATATTAGCTGTATAAAATTTGTTGTTGTTAGCTGTATAGGTTTTAATTAGAGAATTTCACTTGGCATACTACCATATAATACTATATGGTACCATATAATTATAATATTATAGCATCCGCCCGGATTGTAGGTACAAACTTTTGTTTAAGAAAACCGGGTCACTTGATGTTACCCGTTAGATGTTAAATCTAATCTCATAGGTAAGATAACCACAACATATAATATTGTATACGATACACAGTTATATGTGCCACGGAATGATGCTATATGTATGTATATGGGACACACAGACGAACATCTATTGTACATAGACGTGTGTTACGCATGCCACGCCTCCTACACATGTACGTTGCACGCAGTTATTAGCCAGTACCTGCGCCTATTAATTTGTTACTATTACCATCTAAGTACTAACTCGTATATTACGAACTCCTATAAAGTCTGTAATAAAGGCTTTTTCATTTCATATCATCATCATCATAATGACGATATTGCTCATTTAGTGCTGGACATAAAACTCCGCCAAAGATTTCCAAAATGATCTGTCAACATTTCTCATGAATTCAACTCAAATGCTTAAAAGTTAGAGGTTCAGCTCCTCGACACATAAACTCAGAGGTCTACACTACATTACAATAAACTGCCTTAGTTGTATTATGTGCGCAGAGGCACTGCCGTTCTGATGGCTCGGGTTTAACCCCGGGTCGAGATATTGGTTTTTCGCTCAATGTCGACCCAGAGTCTGGTATCTATGTCCTGATAAAAATAATAAATAAAATAAAAATCTTTAATGGTCATGTAGGTATATAAAAAGCACTTATGATAGCTCAAATAATAGTCTAGATTAACATATTATTTGTACTGCTGTCTGCTATGCGTCGGAAGACAAACAGGCAAATACGGACACAATGACAAGGATTGTGCTAAGAAAAGGAGATAGGAATACAGTGTGAGGGTTTGTGGAATACGAGAAAACGGAATGGGATATGTGAGGAATGGTAACAGGGAAGTGCTAAAAATAATGGAAGCTGGAGAATTTAATGGAAAGGCATAATAAAGCTCTATCCTAGCTAACCTACCAGCCTTTCTTTAGCTAACTACGGATGACGACCCGAAGAAGAAAGGCAGATAGAAACTCCGTCCTTTTTTGATCATTAACGATCATATATAACGATAGGCTTCTTCATTAGTTGCACCTCTACTCACAGAACAAAAACAGGCCTCTGTCTACTCCTCTAGGGGTAACAGATCTAAGTGCAAATGTACAAAAAAATCGTGATACTAGATGTAATTCTAATGAATATTTGATAAAACATAATTTTATTGCTAAGTGGGTAAATAATTGTTTACATCTCTGGAATAACTATCGTAAATATACTTTAACAATATTGAGGTCTGTTATTACGGTAAATTCCAGATATTCGCACTCCGGCGTGTTATGCTTCAATGACATAGCGACAGTGCCGCCACGAGAATGTACGTTCTTGTCGTGCACTATGTTTAACAATGGAAGATGATTTAACGGTAGCATCAGTAAGCAATAGTGACACATTCGCTTTATGCAGGATATAAGGTCCCTAGAGATTTCATATACTTATGGCTATTTTTAATCTTAAAGTAAACAAGTTATTAAGTCTGTTAAATATAAAATCCACAGTATAATAAACTAGTAAGGATAATGTGCTCCACGTTTTTTAGAGACATTTCAAAATTAGATTTATTCACTTAACTGCATTTTAGCTTGAGGACGACAGAACGAGACCAGCGGGGTTACCACGACCTCTTATAATATTAATAATATTAGCCCTGTAATATTACTGTCCCACTGCTGGGCACGGGCCTCCTCTACTAATGAGAAGGGTTAGGCCTTAGTCTACCACGCTGGCCTAATGCGGGTTGGTAGACTTCACATACCTTCGAAATTCCTGTGAAGAAATTCTCGGGTATGCAGGTTTCCTCACGATGTTTTCCTTCACCCTTATAGCAAGCGATATTTCACAATGAAAATACACTTAACATAGAAAAGTCAGAGGTGTATGCTCCATTTTGGGGTTGGTTTCGAACCTCCGACACTTGTCTCGGCAGTCCATACCATTCCCAACTGAGCTATCGCTGCTTTTTCGCTGTTTGTTTTGTATGGGAATCGGTACAAGTAAAATTATAATAATACTGCTACAAGAGGTTTTGGTAACCACCCAGAAGGATAACAACGCCATTGATGTATCATCACTACACATTGTAGAACAAAGACCTCCGCCGCGTCTTCTGTCTGTTCATGATAAAATCTAAAACCATTAGATAGAGTGATTCATGAGGATGAGCTAGTCGCCTCCTTGGTCTAGTGGCAGCATACATGAGCTGTGGACCGGGAGGTCTTGGGTTTGATTCCCAGGTCGGGCAAAGCGAATTTTCGAATTTAATTTGCGCGAGACTGATACCCCAGGAGGCAGACATCAGACAGATAGCTGGTCGTAAAAACAAAGCCAAATCCTTTCTGCAACATGCTTGAAAAAGTATGTGGTACAATTAAACGTGATTATTCGCGTCCGCTATCCCAATAATCCCACAAATTATTTCCAATTATTATTTTAAAAAGTACTACGTAGACGGTTGATGAAATAATGAAGATATTTTATTAGCAATTGACATCTGTTTTGATCTTATAATGCAATTACTATGGTGAATTGTATATGATATTAGCTTTTGATCAAGCGTCAACTTTCATAAAATGCCGTATTTAACCAACCTTAAACAAAAAAACTAACTTAAGAACAGTAAATCCATAGCATAATATAAAAGATACGCTACATATACAATCTTTTTATGCTGGAGACATGAATAAGGCGAGCTTTGTGCCAACTGTTGCTCAAACGTTGCCTCGAGCAACAGGTTGTGCCGTTCTTGGCTCGACGCCGCGCCGCCCCATTGTCTTAACTTTATATTGCAGTACTTTGGCTGGATTAACTTCAATCCATAAATGAATTTTATTCCTGGTATTTGATTGGATCCCAGTTCTACTAAAAGCTTTAATTAGCACAAGAATAATGACGAGAGCACATATTCTCGGAATTACCATTCAATACAAAATCCCTATGTAAATTATATTTTATGCTGCACATATTACTCAACATGAATGACGTTTATTCATTATTTCACTATTTTATTTGTATTTATTTACGTATCGGACGAGAAATATAGATCAAATATTAAAAAATAAATGCAGTATTATTAAACGGATATAATTTCATTTTCCAATGATTTCAATGCGTGTATCAATATTAAACTGTATCGCATTAATGGCTACTAAAATTTTTGTCATGCTACTTTTTAATTTCAACAATAATTTCAATGTTTTAAAATATAATTGGAAAAATTACAATATCTCCATTAAATATAATAATAATTATATTAGCTCTGTAATATTACTGCCTCACTGCTGGACACGGGTCTCTTCTACTAATGAGAGGGGTTAGGCCTTAGTCTACCACGCTGGCCTAATGCGGGTTGGTAGACTTCACATACCCTTGAAAATTAAAGAATAGTCTGTCTCTTTCATTTTCAAACAATGTGACACAAGGAAAAAAGTGAGAAGACTTTTCTTAGCCATTTGCTCAGTTAAACTGTTTTTATAAATAAGGCCCATATTTACTACCTATTTTACAAAGTAACACCTTCATCAACGTTTTATTCAATATAATTTGTACGAAATTTATCCGTGTCTGATCATAAATATATAAAAGTATAGTGTTATTTGTAATACGTTTTTCTATTCAACCACCATTCCTATTCCTGTTATTGCGTACAATAATATCCGTCATGGAGGAAGTTGTGCGAAACGTGTAACTTCAGTTGAATACCTACTATGTTTATTCGCCTATTCAAACAGTGAAAAACAGCGTAGCCACGAACAGTTAGTAGGAAGTTTTATTTATAGTGTTTTACTTTATTCATCAATCATCAATATTTTCACATAAATCCGATTATAAATGTCTCAATGGAATAAAAGCAAAACTTAAAATACATTATGTTGTATTGATAGATTATGGTGTAACAATAATAGTATGAATTTACTTAAAAATAATTTATTAAACTAATAATATTTTTAAAATATTGAATGTTCACCATTATTTGTTGTATTTGTAGAGGAACGGGTGTCGTTGTTCCTCCACCAGAGGGAGATCATGTCGTCAGTCGGGTGTCGTGCCTGACCGCCGCGGCCCCTCCTGGTGACCGTGACCGATCTTCTATCTTTGTTATTTAATCTTACGTGTCCAAAGGCCACTAATACTATAGATATGTTGATAATAAACTTAAAATACGATCTGCAACTTAAGTATTTTTATAATATACAATAAATGTCTTTAAGATTCTTTAAAATATTATAATAATAAGATGAATATAATTTACAGTATCACGCTATACATTTGAATACAGGCAGGCAAGTATGGACATAATATGACTCTATCCTAGCTAACCTACCATCCTTTCTCTAGCTACCTATGGATAAAGACCCGAAGAAAAAAGGCAGAAAGAAACTCCGGGCTTATTTTTTTTATCATCAATTTTATTGTCACCATTTATTTTTTTGTCTTTTTTATATCACTCATTCTCTATTTGACAGTGTTCTCTGACACCAAAATATGTGTTCAATAACGTCCAGCGAACATATCAGTGGTCTCCAACAAAGGAAAAATAATATTAGTCATAGCTTCATGCACTGTTTCAATATACTATTGAAGTGTATGAATTCGACGCGGTGCTTTGACCATTTCGCATTTGTAACTAATATTCGTATTCAAAGTAAGTCATTCGCATCGGTTGCTTTCATTAATTTCTGGGAATCATGACAACGATTTCCAATTCTGCTTAGAGCTTGATATAGTGAAATTCGGGTAAATCGGGTTGAATTTGTATTCAATAATCTGAGATATACGAATACGAATATTTACATTTTCACACCGAAAAAAATTGTTCAGTTTTTGCGATATTAGATTAATAAATTGTAAAATATTCAACAAAGTCCCTTTTATGATTGTAACTGTAAGCTATTTAGATAAATATTGTGCATTATAATTTGCAACATCTTACAAATTAATTAGCTTGTTTCCCGCCCGTTCCTGGCGAGCGACCTGCGCGCACGTAGACAAATGAATCTAGTTATAGGCTGTGGACACATAAGGCAAATGGTTACCTATAGATAGAGTTTGCCTATAATTGTACATTTTAAGTGAGGCATTCATAAATCTTATGTATATGGCTGGACGGTGCTGTGTGTCGAGTCGATCATGCGTTATACTAGTGAACGGTTTATGCTTGTGTGGAATCGACCTAGACTGTTTTGTTTGTTTCAACTCGACTCACAGTGGCTGTGGGGACCACTTAGTGTGTCATCTTATACATTTCTATGTCCAGCATTAGTACATATTGTTATCATAATTTAGTTGCCGTAATTTAGGGTCTTATTTTTATACTGTACTAGCTGACCCGCGCAACTTCGTCTGCGTATGAGAGAGAGGGTTGAAAGAGTGAGTCTTAGGTACCTATAATCCAATAATTCTAAAGGAGGTAATAGGATGATCTACTTCGGCCGTCAGTCAAATCAATAAAGTTCTTTAACCCGAATTATCTCATATCTTATCTACTATGTATTGTTAACTATTAAACCTATAGATCTACCTACTTGTGTAAAATATGATTTGATTGAATTAAGGAATGCAAAATATTGAGCGATGAAGACCGATGTCTCGTTGGCATTTAAATTAACCAACTCCCTGACTCTTTACACGCGATTCGAATTTGACTTCGATTCGGTTTCATTTATTCCATTCCACCGAAATCGAGTTAAAAAGCGCGTTAATGTTGCATTCGATTCGAGAACTTGTCATATGGTTATTATTAACGTGACAGTGGTGCAGTTTTTAGCTTTATTTTGCTGGAATTTTATGTCGCTAAATGAAATCGAATCAAAGTCAAATTCGAATCGAGTTTTAGAGTCAGCCCCCAGCTCTAAAATCATGAAACTGTTTACATAAATTTTCGACCGACTTAAAAAAGGAAGGTCCTCAATTCGTTTGTATATTTTTATGTATGTTACTTGATATCTCCGCCGAGTGTTGACCGATTTTCAAGATTTTTTTTGTGTTCGATAGAACTTATTTTAAGGGTGGTTCCATATAAATTTGGTCACGATCGGAATTATTTTGAAGTCGGTCTGTTAAGTTTTTAAAGTCATCTTTTACACTACTTTTCGCGTAATTAATTATGTTATTATTAATTGATTTTGGCTTAAGATTTGATACAATTAATCTGGCTAAATCACCTATAAAACAAGATAGTTAATTTCGACAATTATCAGCTTCCGAGAAACCAGACGATCATGATTATATTTAACAATCGCGAGAATTTGTAAGTTGTAACGTCAACAATTTTTTTCGGCTATAACAAGAACATTTTAACATAGCTATATACAATATAAATGAAAGTTGCTATTAAAAAGCAATGAATTTGTACACTAACGCAACTAATATTATAACAATTTTTGTCATATAAAATGTGCTGGTGAATAGCATGTGTGCCAAACATGATTAAAGCGAAAGGTCTGAGGTAACTCATTTTGCCGGAGTAATATTATGCTCCTTCATAGTAAACTCTGTTATAGGTACCATCCTAGGTATTGATTTCTTGCTACTACAATTTTCTGGTACCATAAAACTTAATATAAGTAATTCACTTTTAACTGTTTCTTGTTTCCACTGGCCTGTTTTAGGGTTCCGAAGCCAAATGGCAAAAAAGGAACCCTTATAGTTTTGCCATGTCCGTCTGTCTGTCTGTCTGACCACTGTTTATGTCAGAGACCATAAGTACTATAGTACTGTAATTTGGCACGAGCATACATATATATCAAACTAAGAAATGCGTTAAATACAATTTTTTTTTGGGTACCTGCACTACAAGTAAAATGGGGGTGATTTTTTTTCTCGACTATCCTATGGTGTGGCGTATCGTTAGATAGGTATTTCAAAAACAATGTGGGTTTGCAAAAACCCATTTTTCGACTGGAGACTCTGTTTGCGAAATATTATGCTTTAAAGTAAAAATGTTTGGTCGAGTAGGGCGTCCCCCCCCCCTCTGTTTCCGTAACGGTTGGTTTTGGATACGTGAAAAAAATTACAGTAGTAACATATAGGTATCATGAATTTCAAAGGAAACTATAGCGGCTAACCAGGCTTTACAAGTTAATGAGTAATAGACGACCAAAGTAAAAAGAAAAAATCGTACAAGTTATTTTCAATGTCACATATAAAGTCGTTAGTTGTGTAAAATATGCACGCACTAGCAGATAGCTGATGTTACTGGGCCTTACTTATAAAAACAGTTTATCTGAGCAAATGGCTAGGAATAGTCTGTCACTTTTTTCCTTGTGTCACATTGTTTGAAAATAAAAGGGACAGACTATTTTTATAAGCAAAACCCATAGGGAATAACTACGTTACTTTTATTTTAGAAAAAAATATATATCCTGGAAAGTAAATTTCCACGCGAACGGAGTCGCGGGCAACATCTAGTCACCCTATAAATATGCGGATTAAATACTTATCGTTTCATTCTTAGTAGAGCTATCCACCCACTTGTGATTTATTAGTAATTTCACTCTTTAAAGACTTATTTCATACTGAAATAGTCTGTGTTATAAAAATGGTTTTTGTATATATCAAATAAACAACACCAGAAAAAATACTATTCATTCGGGAAGATTCCTTGAACTGAGAGAATCCCTCGACCTTATAATTAAGCTTATTTTAAGTACTTAATAAGTTTATAACAGGCTCAAAATCTAATCTCGTGTAATATGTGAATTAGCAAATTGAAATCTCAATCAAAAATTATAATTTTCCACTCATATTTGAAGTCAAGGGACACGAAATTCTCAACTTAAGTTGGTCACTATTCGTTAAGCCAAAGAGCGAGGCAATAATTTAATAAATATCATAATTATTACATACATACAGAAGCTCACGCCTGTATCCCACATTTCATTTCACTCACATTTCGCCGAGCTTAGTTCCATTCCAGATGTGATAGGGGGCGAGTCTATCCCCATATCGGGCACAAATTCCAGATTCCGGGCTGATATGGAAAAATCCAATATCACTTTGCCCGACCCGGGGAGCGAACCCGAAACATCAGGACAGTAGTCATACCGATATACATATTACCACGCCACAAAGGAAATATCATAATTTTTATTTGCTGTTTTTCATAGTCTATATCTATACCATAATATTAATATAGAGGTATATTATGTTTGTTAATATTTGAGTGCTCATTTTAAATTTTGAAGTGAAGAATAATTTTACAATAGAGTATAACATAGGATTGCGTCTGTCTCAAATACAGCAATAATGATATACGAGTAGGTTCAGGAGCAATTACGCAAATCTATTAATTTACGGATAATACAGATAATAATTCCAGGAAAACATACCGGCGAACGCCTGTGCCTGATGATCACTATCATAACATTAATTTTGGTGTGGTATAGTTTATAGGAACAGATGTTTTATAATTCGATATTGTGATGTGCAGATTACACTTCCATTGAAGGGTATATTATGTTGCATCTTGGGCCAGAGTGTCTTCTAAGGGTCGAGGCACACACACTATTAGATAATAAGAACCCCTTTTATGATATTACGCTAACCAGACGTTAATACAACCCAGTGCCAAAGAAGTAATACGAATCTTTGGCTTTTACACTAATGCTTAAAATTAAAAGATAATAAAAGTAAAACGTGCAAACGCAAAAGGTTTGATTTTATTTACAGTAAAACTTATTAGCCTTAAATTATTAAATGTAACCTGTCTGACTCTTGAACGCGAGTTTCCTGAGCGAACTACTGTTATATATTTTTTTATCACTCTCCGGTAATCGCTATCGATTCTGATAACTCCAGCGTTTAAATAATTTAATTACGGATTGGGTTGATGTGATAATAATCTGACGCCTGAGTATTAAGTGTGCGACAGGCTTAATGCAACGCCAGCTATCTTGTAGTAGCTACATGGTTGAAATTAATTTTAATTGTTCTCCGAATGTTGTTATTACCGCCCTTAGCCGTTTTAGAACGTTATAGTTTATGAAAATACGGTTTTAGTATTACCATTCATTCATTTTCGTGAGGGGTAGCTCGACCTGTTTTATACCTGTCTCACAGAAATTGTCATAAAGCGCCATCTCGCTGTCGTGTTTTACTCGGTGAGTGAGATTGCCGGTGGCCCAATTAAACCAACCCTCACTCCCCTTCCCAATCCTTATTTCCTTCCTTTTAGGTTAGTAACGCATCCATGATTCTTTTTATGTCTATCGGCGATGGAGATAACTTAAATTATATAGCCTCCGTGGTACAGCGGGCGAATAGCAGAAAGTAGTAGGTTCGATTCCGGCACCAAGACATATTATGTTTGTATGATCCACATATATTTGTTTTCAGTCTGGGTATAGTGCAGGACTGTAACTCCCTCTTAATTTCTAATATCCACTGTACTGATTAAAATATATGTATATTAGTTGGGTGTGTAAAAATGGCATTATTTATGCTAATAGTTCATTAGTTTTTGTAATTTCAGTTTCATGGTATAAATGCAGCATAAAAGCTGTCAGACACGAAGTCTTTGATTCGATTCCTACATTCAAATTACACTATGGGTTCCATATACATACTAACATTATATTATAATAATAATATCATAATATTAGCTCTGTAATATTACTGTCCAACCGCTCGGCACGGGTATGCTCTAGCAATGAGAGGGGTTCACGCATCTTCGAAATTCTTGTGAAAATTTTTCTCAGATATGGAAGTTTCCTTACGATATTTTCACTCACCGTTTACAACTAACATTATAAACAATTCTCACAACTATGAAAAGATACGAGTATATTATCAACGAGTAACATAAGCTACTGTTTATGCCTTAAAACTGCACGATTATTGTGGGATTTCCACTAAACGATAGTCGGGAGCAACAATGGTACAATTTGGCAAGTATTTAATCTCCCCAAAGGCACGAGGTCCTAGCAACGACTTATCTTTTCTGTTAAGTCGCGTCTGCTACACTTGTTTTTCTCGAGACAAAACCCAATAACAAATACGCAAAACAATGACTTTCGCTGTTTCCTGCTCATAGAACATTAGAAAAAAAATGGTGAGTGAATCCATGGTTTTGTGTAGGGGTTTTGTAGTGTTAGTTTTAGTTTTAGTGCAGAAGACGCGGCTTTATAGAACCGAAACTAACATAACATAAGCTCACGCCTGTGTCCCGGAACGGGTAGCCAGAGGCACATTAGCGAACACCCACATTTCGCCGAGCTTAGTTCCGTCCTAGATGTGAAAGGGGGCGAGCTTATCGCCCATCGGGCAGAAATTCCAGACTCCGGACAGATACGGAAAAATCCAATATTACTTTGCTCGCACCGGGGATGGAACCTGATACCTCAGGACAAAAGCCGTACCGCACACGTAATACCACTACGCCACCGAAACAGGCAACCGAAAGTAATAAACAAATATTTTACCTGAAACCTTTTTCACAAAGTCTTCTACACCACACATGTACGGGGTACACCCACGACACTAAAGTAATAATATACCGTAGGTGAACAATGAACGTTATAACATGATATTGTCGGAGGTACTTAAGGTTTTCATTCTATTAGTGTATAACTCATAGTATGAAAATATCAAAGATGAATCAGAAGGCCATTTCACTATACTGTAAAATACTTTATTAAAACTTAAAGTACCTCCGAGGTCGCCTCTCGATGCCATCAGAAGTGAATTCCTTTTAAAACTAATAAATACCTGTTACTTACTTCTTCAGATGACATTTTATTCGCAATATCTAGACTTTTCATTTTATATTTCAGGTTCTATTAATCTTTCTTGTTCTAATAAGGGTCACGCATTTTCCGATTACCAGGAAATGAATTAATCGGCACTGACGTTGCTAAGACTGATTGTTTTTCCTTTACACAATTGAAATCGTAATGCCTTTACTATAAAACTGCACTATATTATTAGGCCGCTTCCAAAAGGTCGATCTGGAAATCTTTGTGGGAGGCCTATGTTCAGCAGTGGACGTCCTATGGCTGATGATGATGATGATGATGATATTATTTGCACTATATAGACTTGTCGCAACAGATGTGTTCGCAAAACAGCTTAAAATATGAGGTAAACAAAATTACCTAACTCTATCCATTCATCTCGTTACCGGATCGTATGGGAAAAACAGACTCACAAACTTGACTACGACTGGACAGGCGTATTGAAGTAAAAGCACGTAGCAGTTCTGCTAAGGTTTTGGACATGTATCTACTCCGCCGATGTAATTATAGGAAATGTCCACAGATGTTCGGGACTTTATAAATAAAACACAGCCATTATAGGTCACCAGATTGAATCGTTCTGTTGCGACAACTTCAATATCCGGTCCAACAGCATCTACGAGTACATCGCCTTAAAGGGTAGATTTTTCAAGATTGCAATGTAAAGACTGGATGTGACATGAAAGCTACTCACCGTTCGAGGAATATACAATATCTTATGAACATTTATTTTACGAAGATAAATAAGTCAACTAAGTCACTTTCATGTTTTAGTGGCAGCATGGGTCCTGTTTTCGATTCCTAGGTTGGACAAAGCAATTTTTTTATTTTATTTGCCGGGGACTGGATCCCCCCAAGGGTTGTTGATACCGGACAGGCAGCCGGTCCTAAAAACTGAGAGAAATTACTTTCTGCAAACATCCTTGAAAATAGTGTGTTAAGCTGATTCCATTTTAAGATGGAATAGAGGTACGTAGAAAAAAAAGAAGGCCGATAAGTAAACGGCGAACGTCCATCTGATGGTAGATGGTCGTCGTCCATGGACATGGCAATGTCTCGGGAATATCGCGCAGCCAAGCCTGATTTTCGTGGATATTTTTTTTATATTTACCTACACAGTCTGTATCTTCAACAGGCAGAATCGAACTAACGAACTAGAATACCCACATTTCACCGATCTTATTTCCGATCTATATGTGGTAGGGGCGAGCTTGTTGCCATATACAAATTCTAGACTTTGTGCTGATATATTATGGAAGTACATCATTTTACCTGACTCGGGGATCGAAACTCAGAGACGATATCGTTCTGCAATACAGCTACGCCGCTGAGGCAGTATACAGATGCTAATTTAAAGTTACTGTAGACTTTGCGTTATTTTTATTATAATATCATTATTAAATTTCTAAACCAATCTCAGTTAAAATAATTCTTTTTGGCTATATGAAAATAGCATTTTAAAGGCTTATGCTTAGAACGCCATGTGTATAGTACCACGTGTCTACCAGTTAAGCTGCTGTGAAGGCGGCGATGCGACGGCGCGTTCTGTACTTACGTCACGTTATAGGTTGTAAGTCCTTTGCAAAAACGTGTTACAAACTCACAATTATACCAAACGATTATCCTATTTAATGATTAACTATACTAAACAGTAAGCGGCACCACAGAATATCTTAGAGCTGGCGGATATAAGTGTTTTGACTTTTTCGACCGACTTCCAAAAATAAGGAGGTCCTCAATTCGTCAGTTTTTTATGTATGTTATGCGATATCTCCGCCAAATGTGGACCAATTTTCAAAATTCTTTTTGTGCTCGATAGAGCTTATTTTAAGGGTGGTCCCATATAAATTTGGTCACGATCGGATTTGAAGTCGGTCCGTTAAATTTTTAAACTTGTGATTATTTATCGCTCTTGTCCAGTGTACCCGTTGTATGTATAAGTCTTCATTTACTATAAAGCTCAAACACTCCATTAACATTTTCAGTTAAAAGTTCAACATAAGTTCACAAATATTAGTGAAAACCAAGAAGGAAACCCACACGACAATAACCGTCGAATTTCGTACTTCCTCTCCAAATAAATTCATAAGCATCTTTCTGCACGCGCGTTTATTCTAATTGTACAACTCACGCATTTAACTTTAGTTCATTTTATTAAAGTGATAAAGGGGTATTTCACTTACAAAATTTTTCCTCTGTATTTAGGACAAAATATAAGCTAAGATTTATTACTGATTCTGAACAATTTATATTCAGTTTTACGTCTAACGTACGGTCTCAATAACTTTTTTTTTTTTTTTTTTTTTTTTATAGAAGAGGGGGCTTACTGACATTACTAACTGTTAAAATTTGTACATTTGTTGGCTACTGTCGCCTGGCACTACGTTTTAATTTCGTTTGTTGGGAGGCTTTATCAAAGGGTAACTGTTATTTACTTACTTTAAATTAATTTTAGGAAAAAAAATATTACCAATTTAAAAAAATACTGAAACCTATTCAGAAGCCTATTCTGCACAAACTACTAACAGGGTGTAAGTTACCTCTAATTATGTTACACGTTGTATATGTCATTTCATATCAACAGAGCGTTTCAAAAGTTACTTTGTAATCTTCTGTTAGTAGCTCAAATAACAGAGCGTTTCAGTTTGTAGTTATGTTTTTATTTTGGAAGATAATCCGTATGCTACTTTAGTTTAAAATTCCTAAATTAGAATGGATTAATTCAGTGAATAAAAATAACGAATTATATTGAGCCGTTTTTTTGTTTTAATTTATTGACGTAATAATTAATACTGGAAAGGAAGGAAGGCTGGGTAATGTCGAACGATAGATTCCGTCTGAACAAAAGTACAGTAAATGACGAATATTGACTGAATCACAGATGTATCATACTTGATGTTGGCAGAATTGCCATGAGCCATATCCCCAAATAATAATCAAAAACAATCACTAGTGCGTTTCGTTGCGTGCGTTGGACATAGAGCTATTATTTATTTTTATAATAATATATACATTATGTTATATAAATTAGTTTATGTGTAGTTTATGGTAAAAATATCTAAAAAAATACAATAAAAAGCATTAAGTACTTATTTTTAAAAAAAACCTGACATTACTATCACTCTCAATAAAAATAAAACTCTACGCGCAGAGATGCTGCTACTAAATTACGGATGTTAGCTATCCTTCAAATCATACGTTTTTGTTATTGAGACGGCAGTAACAGTCAGTGTAGGTAACTTTTGATTATGAGCTGGGATATCAACGGTCCAGTTAAATGTTAGTAAGTTATTGAGATCGACCGTTAGTAATCATGTCGTGTCCTGCGCGCACCTCCCAACATTTATTTGACCGGGCAAGAGTGACAAAAACTCAAGGTGACAAAATTCACAGATTAGTGTAGCTCTGGTGATAAAAAGCTTATGAAAAAACTAGGTACTTGTACACACAAACAACCATTATGTGTGCGTGGGATACGAGAGATGAATTAGGCTGCGGTTTCACCAGAGAAGTACGAGTAAAGATGTACCTCGTTCGAACGCAGCTCGAGAGAGTTCGCTATTTATACTTAGATTCTGTGATCGTTACCATTATCCTAAAGTGCGTTTTATACTGCATCTTGGTTAATAATTGTAGTACTATTGACAATTACAGATTCAATTATTATCGAAAAAAATGTATAAACGTTCAAATATAAGCATTGATCATAAAATCACTATTTAAAATACTTTTGCAAAGTAGTGATATAATTTTTGAACCCATTTTAGAGTATCGTTATAATTAACACTTATATTTAAAGATTTATCTGTTTTCGCATCTTAGAAGGATTTTTCGTTAAAGGATTGTTCCTGAACCTCATAAATGAATACAACACGCCATAAACTTAGCTGCCTGGTCACACGTTGCTATGTGATTTCATAAATAGTAATAGACCTTAAAGCAAAAAAATATGTCGCGAACTTTTTCAGTTTTAGTAACAAATTCATCCATCCTATGGAGAATCCTGTCTACCAAGGTTCAGATATCAAGGTTGCATCGCACTAAATTGATGACATGATTATCAAAGACACTGGCAAAGGGATGAATATATGACGCCGTGTGATATAGTGATTGGGGGAGAGAAATTAGAGCAAGTAAAAGAGTTTGTATATTTGGGGACTTTGTTTATGAGAGATGGAAAACATGAAAGGGATATTAAAAGAAGAGTGAATGCTGGAAACCAGGTGAACGGGGCACTACACGCTTGCATGAGTAGTCGGCAAGTCTGTAAAAAGGCTCGACTGGCCGTGCATTGTGGTGTGTTGGTGCCAACTCTAATGTATGGAAGTTGGGTGTGGCAGAAAAAGAATGAAAGTAGAATAAATGCAGTAGAAATGAAGAGTTTAAGGAGTATGTGTGGTGTGACTTTGAGAGATAGGGTAAGAAATGGTGTGGTGAGAGAGCGGTGTGGATTGAAAGAGGATATAATAACGAGGATTGAGAAAGGAATGTTGCGGTGGTTTGGGCATGCGGAAAGGATGGATGAAAGGAGGTAGACAAAGCGAATATATATGGCAAGTGTGAATGGTAGAGTTGGAAGGGGAAGACCTCATCGAACATTCTCTGACCAAGTCAGATATTTGCTCGAGAAAGGTCAAGTTAAAAGTAGCCTAAACCGACGTGCATGCATGAAGAATGTAATGAGACTGAATGAGGCGAAAGAGGTGTGTAAGGATCATAGCAAGTGGAAATCCGTTGTCTCTGCCTACCCCTATGGGAAAAAGGCGTGAGTCTAGGTATGTATGTATGTATGTATGTATGTATGTAAATACACTGCAATTGGTATATAAAAATGACATGCTTTACAATAGGGTACTTGAGTACAGTAACAAATATCGATTTTGAAGTCAATTGGTCTTAAAACAATGAAAAGAAAAGAGAAAGAAACAAAATAGCGGCCACATTTTGCAGTTTTAACATTGGAGCACAACAAACACTATGATACTGCATTTTTATAATAATTTACTAGCTGCCCGCTCACGCGTGTGATTTAACAAATAATAATAATCGTAAAAAAAAGTGAATGTGTGTTGTAGATCACACGCAATCAAAGTAAAACTTCAGAAAACTAAACTTTGAAAGAAAGGACTTATTTTGACATCAATCGGACGATGGGTCGGTCGGTCAGTCGGTCAGTCGGTCAGTCAGTCACTACACTACACCCCACTGTACCCAATAGACTGCGCTACATCCTACAGTACCCCACTTCATTCCACTGTAACCCACTGAACCCGGCTGCATCCAGTGGAATGTACAGTGGTACATTCCACTATAAGGTATCGTCGTACCTTTAATCAAAATCCGCTCTACTATTTCGAAATTACTATACAAACTTTTATCCCCCATTTTCATCCCTTTAGGGGCTCATTTAAAATAATTATGTACCCTATGTCCGTCCTGTGGGCTAAAGGTGTGTGGCATACCAAATTTCATCAAAATCCGTTGAACTATTTCGGATTTTTGATAAAAACTTCCATCCCTTATTTCAGCCCCTTAGGGGTTGATTAAAAAATTAGTATCCCATGTATATGTGTAGATATACTATTAGCTCCGTAATATTATTGTCCCACAGCTGGGCCCGGTCCTCATCTAAAGGGGTTAAGCCTGAGTTATGGACTTATTAATAAAAAAATCCACAAAAGTGTACTTGGTATTTGCGTATTGATAAACATGAGATAGAATTCTCAGATAGCACTCGAGTGAACACACGCGGCCCGTGAAGGAGAGAAGCGGAAAATCCACCAGCGGGCTTTCGCCTCCGCCCCGATACTTTTCGTACGCATAAAGTGTATGGCATTCCTGATCCCATCGTTTGTATATGCTATCCAGAGGTAAGCTCAGAATTCCAAGTTCAAGAATTACCGTGCGATGAAAATAGCATACTTGGAAAAAAATTACAAGTGTTTGAACTTGACTAGCATATCACGTATGTATTAAACAGTTATTTTATATACATACATGCAACATTATTAGTATATGCATCCAAATATAAAGAAACTACTAAAAATCAGGAGAAATATAAATAAAATAAAAATAATATAAAAATGTTTATTGGTCACGTAAGCATATCAAATGCACTTATGACAGGTCACAACAAGGTCTAAATACATTTATATAATAATCATGTCACACTATCAATTCAGAAAACAAGCAGGCAGGTATGGACACAATAACAAGGATGGGGCTTAGATAAAGGGTTGTGATTTGTAGGAAAAGGACGAACGGGATATGGCAGGAATGTTAGCAGGGAATTGACGGAAAAATAAAATAGGAAGCTTGTGGGATTTGACTGGAAATGTGCATAAGAAAAATCACGCCGTGGACTATACGGCCCTACCCTAGCTAATACATAGAAACATGAGAACATAAACGCACCTCAATGACATACTTTTTAAGAATAAGGACATATTATGTTAGTAAACCACACACTTTCTGCCTCGATGGCGTGGTTGTATTTCGGTACGAATGCCGTCCTGAGGTCCGGGTTCGGGCCCCGGGTCAGGCAAAGTGATTTGGGTTTTTCCATATATGCCCGGAGTCTGGATTTTGTGCCCGATATGGCGATAGGCTCGCCCACATCTGGGACCGAACAAAGCTCGGCGAAATTTGGGTGCACTAGTCCGCTAGTGCGCCTTTGCCTATCCCTTTGGGGAAACAGGTGTGAGCTGAGCTTATGTAAATTGTGGTAAATCGATATTGTAACGAATAAAACTAAATTAAATAATATTTATCTATTTCGTATATTTAAAAAGGATTGGCGTACTTTTTACGTTTTTACCTCTATAATAGGTAGAAACTGAGGTGTTTGTAGAAAAAATGCCAGCATTATGCATAGCAAAATAAACAAATAGCGCATACATGAAAAATATTTGATGGCCCTACAAGTGGAATGTTAACACATTAATTAATATGTTATCACTTAAAAAAAATAACAAAAACTGAAAACCGACCCCAAAAACGAACACTTAAAAGTAAAAATAACATTTCCTACTCTCTTTAGAGTCGGTGCTGAGGCCGAAGAAGATTAAATGAAAAGGCACTGACTCTAAAGAGAGAGAGAAATGTTGTTATTTTTTACTTATAAGTGTTCGTTTTTTAAGGTCAGTTTTCGGTTTTTGTTAAACTTTAATTATTACTTATCTATTTTTAGTGTAATATTGAAAGAATTATCCACCAACTCCTAATAGTTAAGGAGTTATATTTTCCATCATCAGCTCAGCAACATCAAATGATGAGTACCAGACGTAAATACCTGAATAGTTTTAGGAAACATATAAAACACACTATGGGTCCCTATCAAATTTGAGGGTTGTCCTCGATTTTTCTAGGATGCCATCATCAGATCCTGACTTAGTACCAATGGGGCCACCTGGGAAATATACCCTTATAAACAAAAAAAGAATTTCTAGAATCGGCCCAGGCGTCTTCGAGTAATCGGGGAACATACATAAAAAAAAGATCCCGACGAATTGTTAACCTCCTCCTTTTTTAAGTCGGATAAAAAAAGAATAAGTTGGCTTTAATTTTTTTAACCGTCTGGGCACGAGTCCTACGTATACACAAGGAATGTTGTAATTTAGACCACCCTTCTGACGCAGATAATATAAGTTGATGGACTTTACAATTCGAAATCTTATCTAGCATTTTTAGGTTTTCTTCACAATGTTTTTCTTCATCGTTCAAGCGAGCGATAATTAACAATAAACATGATACTTTAAAAACTCAGAAGTGGATGCTTTAGAAACCTAAGGTTTTACCTTACTTTACAACCCACAACTTTCCGCGTCGGAATTTATTGTATATTACAATAATCAATATGCTAAGAATTCCCATAATTAACTGAATCCTCAAAAATAATCCTCCTCTTAATTAATTAATGCTTACATTGTATAGAAATAATTGTACTTTTTGCTAGAGATCTCCTATCCACAGCGAGTTAAGGCCGCAAGTCGTGTAACCCGTGAATAGCGTCAGTACAGTTAGTGCAAGTTGAGGATGCAAGCGCGGAGCACGCTGTCCCCCGGTCCAGCTGTATTACGTTCGCAGACACCATCGAGTACGCTCCCGATGTTTTGACTGCCGAAAAGTAGCCGCCGCGACACAAAATACGATTTTTCTAACAAAGTTAGTCACAAAATCACTCCACACCACGCCACGCTCCGGATAGTTGCGCGAGTCCATTATGATTCGAAAACATAGGTTTAAAAAATGTAAGCCAAAACCGTTGTCTATTCCGCCCAAAATCGAGGAATCGGAACTTGAGGACACGGCTAATGAAACATTAAATGACGAAGGTACGTTTTTGAATTTTTAAAATTAATTTTAGTTAATTTAATTATTTTAGCCGAATGTTTTATGATACAGTGTTCTTGAGTTCTATTTTGTCTTTTGTTTCATTATATCGTCAATTATAATATTGTTTTTTATTTCAAATATTTGATGGCGCGTTAGGGAAAATGTTTAAATTATTGGCGTACTAAAATATAGTAACTAATAGATTTATTATGATTTTTTTTTTGTTTTTATTATTCTTCTATTTCCAGATACTGATTAAATAGACAATTATAACATTTATTATTAGCAATTAGCTTCTTGGTATCAATTACCTGCTGTTTATAACCAATTTTCGCTCGCGGCTTCCTTACCTTATAAATAATTTCCTGGGGTTTATTCAAGTGTGGGTAAAACATTATACTGCAATATCTCAAAAGTACATAATTATATCATTTTATAAACAGCCAAGTAGTCGATAGAAATATTATTTATGTAATAACTAAATAAATATAAACCACATTCTACCACGTCTTAACAAACCACTATAAAATACTTTCTAATATAAAATTTTCCTTAAGCACATTGATATTAGTTGACGGCCTTCTGACATGGCGTTGTCGTAATATTGCACCTATATCGTATTTGTTATATTAGCAACAAGCAATCGGAAAAAATATCTTTCATCGTTATTCATGGCTATTTAAATGTCTACACATTGGTCTTGCATTGAATCGAACATCATCTGTCGCGTCGTCCAAACCGAAACGCTGTGGGTGACGTCTCATTCGCTTTTATTGCCCTGAGTGAGGCGCGTACGGGTGACTTTTGTCACAGTTGACAAAGATATGGAAATGTGTCAAAAGCTCAGATTATTCTGCCAAAAGTCACCATGTTACAAGAGTAGCTCGACCATGAGTTTTATTTGACAATTCACGCTAGCGACTACTTAAAATAATTTATATGAAAGACGTCAATTCCCCACGTAACCGCTAGAGGCGTTGAAGTGTTATTCGTATAAATATTTTACGGAGTCGCTAGCGGGCTACTGGATGGCATTTAAAATATCACCATACACATACATATTTGACACACTCGTGTACGCAAAGATTTTTTTCTGATAAATCAATGAATAACACTAGATCTAAATGCAGGCCCGCACCAATGACGTTAGAACCGCTCCGCTTAGTAATATTTCTATGGCGCTCACTTTTGTCATAGTGTATTTTTGCCTCAGTTGATAAAATTTGTATGGAAATGTCACCCATTTGTGACCTGACTAACTAGCGAAATTTGACGCATTTCCATACGTGTGACAAGAGTGACGAGAGTCGATAATCACCAGTGCGCGTTTGCACTTAGACCTAATGCAATGATGTTGTAACCGCCTATCTAATGTCATTCATGACAAAATGTTTAGCGCGTACAGCCAGTTGTAACATGGTACCGTACCGCGCACCTCTAATATAATATGTATTTATAAAGACCAGACCAGTGTAACAAAAAGTCACAAAGACAAAAGTCATGCGTGTGCGCTAGCACTAACATAAAGCTCCTTTTGACTGTGGACATCCGATTTCACGTCGATAAGAGCTAGTAGGCACGGGTGACTTTTTATCGCCGTGACTGTTTCGTCACTCTTGTCCGATCTAGATTTTTTACACGTGCTCTTACACTGTAATGCGACGTGACAATTGATAGACTAGCCATAAATTCCTATATACCTACATATATGACATATTTTAAATCTACATTTATTTTATGATAGAACATTTTTCCCTACAGGCACGAATCACGACATAATATCGCAAAGGTATCCGTAAATTATGTAAGAGTCCTTTTAATATCTATGTTAGCTGTTGCTCACCTATGTTACTCAGTGATATGTAGCTTTCCATAGGTGAAAGAAATTTAAAACCGTTTCAGAAGTTTTTAGAACGTTTTACTTATGACGTGACACATATGCTACATATTTAGTTAATCGTCTTAACAACTAACTTAAACCCACTAGAAGATACGAGTCTTGTGTCGTGAGTATCAGAAACAAGGTAACATAATGGACCTACTAAAGACTCGGTCACACAAGTCACAACAATAAAATCGACACAAATATTTGAGGATCATACAGGTGTCACCGTACGGGTATTGAAACGCCCATCTCTGTTTACAACACACTCTGTCTCCATGGAAGCTGGCAATCTAATACCACATCTAGGACAATCGATTCATATTTTGTTCACATGATATGAAATAGTTTACCTGTTCAGGTGCAAAGACTTCTATGTATCCTACTAGACCAACTTGGTTCGGTATATGGAATGTGCGTACTAAGTTTCGATCGCTTGACTACAACTCACTGTAGAAATCTGCACTTTTGCGTAGTCATCAAACGTCAAACACTCGCCGTAATGTGACACAATTATATTATTCTTCTAAACAGCTTGTCTAGTAAAATCATGGATATAATAATATACCTAGATGCACAGTTGACGCTCAGAAAGTGGGACAGCAAACGAGTGCTTAAAATGTAAGTAAACACTTCTTTGCTGTCAGTCGGGCGTCGACCGTTCGCGCCTGTGAAGATGCCTAAATGCTCTGTAAAAAAGTGCAAAAATAACACTCTTACAAAGCGCAAAACACATGGGATTTCATGTTTTCGGTAAGTATAATTCCCTTACTTGATTCTTAAAACCTTAATCATGTTAAATTGCGTATTAAACGTGTATAAATAATTAATTTAACGAATTCAGTTAATAAAATATTTTGTCCCTTTTGAAATCATGATTTGGAACAATGAAATACATGGAGTCGTTTTTTTTGTAAATATATTATATTTATTTTAAATTTATGATTTTTTTAAGTAATTTTATTTATTAATTACAGATTTCCATGAAATGAAATAGTAAGAGATAAATGGCGTAAAATTATTTCCGAAGAAAGGAGAGAAGAAAATTTTAAACCCAATTACTCAAGTGTGGTTTGTTCAGACCATTTTGCCGATTCCGATGGATATTATACAGAAAAAGGGATTAGGAAAATTAACAAGAATGCTGTACCAAAAATAAAGGTGATAAATTGTCATCATCTACATTGTCCTTAACTAATGTTTACTATTTAATTTAACAATATGTATGCTGTTGGTGTACCTATAAATAAATAAATATTGCCATATTTATTGACTTTATTTTAGATTGTCGTAACTACAAGTTTAAATGACGCAGGGTGCAGTACAAGTGTAATAGCTGAAAAATATTTGATACAGAATTCATCAATAGCAAGCATATACCAGGTACATACTGCCATGTAAAATGACTATTTAATAATTTGCGGCTAATTCTAATAAATGTTTTTAATCAAAGTGTGCAGATCATAAAAATTTGCCAACGTGACAAAGTTGAACATTCCGCCGTCAAATAATAATTTTAATGGTTCATTTTTCATTTTTCAATTTTTCATTTTCATCTTGGATTCTCGGATTGAGATCATTTATTAGAACCGGTCGTTAGGCATAATTACTACAACAGTAATTGTGGCGTCATCAAATATTGGAAACATATTCATTTCCAGGAAACAGCAATTGAACCAATAAATAATGAAGGATCACCATCACCATCAGAATTTTCATCAATCTTTAACACGCCTAAGACGTTATTTTTGAAAGATAATTTAAAAAAATGCAACCAAAAATTTAAACTTAAATCTAATTTAGTGCGAAACTTAAAAAGGCAGAATAAAAGATTAAGAAAACGAAATGATAGTCTAAAAGAAATTATTAAGAATCTAAAGAGCAAAGGACGATCTTAGTGTGGGGCCAGGACTATGTATGTGACTGTTGGGTGTAATTTATTTATTTATGAATCACACGAAGGCAAAACAGTGCTTATTTTATATTCATAACTCATACGCTTTGTTATCTTCTAAACATTTATACTCTATCTATCTATTAATTTAAGTAAAATTATTATACAGATATCGCCATTCTCATCTACATTGTACGTCACGTGGTCAACATTTCTCACAAATAAATACAAGAACTATTCGACTCCATTCAGTCTATGTCCAAGTGACTAGAAAGTTTCTTTTAATAATGTCAAATTATTGTCAAATTCAAAAACTTAGAAATTCAAAAATTTGGCTATAAGGTCATATTTGTGTTATTTTAATTAAATTTGTGATGTTTATTTGTTTTGTCTGTCGAGGACACTGTTTACAATGATATTTGTATAGAACTGTGCATCTAGATATATTATTATATCGATGAGTAAAATACATAAAAGTCTTTGTTCAGGTGGTAATTTTTCTATTTTGTATTGATAGTATAAAAACATAACATACATAACATAAGCTCACGTCTATATCCCCGGATGGGTAGGCAAAGGTGCACTAGCGAACTAGAATACCCACATTTCTCCGAGCTTAGTTCCGTCCCAGATGTGATAGGGGCGAGCCTTTCGAAATATCGGGTACAAATTCCAGACCTCGGGCTAATATGGAAAAATCCAATATCACTTTGCCCGACCCAGGGATCGAACCCGAGACCTCACGACGGTAGTCATACCGAATACAACCACGCAACCGAGGCAATCGAATACCGAGAGTATAAAAACTAAACCTTATTTTTTCAGGTGAAAACGACTGGCGTGTTGCTGTAACATCAGCTATCCAACATTACACAGGTAAGCTGAAGCTATGAGACAGCCAGAAAAAAAGGAAAAACACGATTGATTTTCTTTTAATCCTGGTTCGTCTCTATTAAAACAGAATCCTTGCAGGTTGCAATACATTTGTCAAATTGCAAAAAAATAATATATTGATGTTTGAAAACAATAAATACGACCGCACGTAAATCCAGGACCTTTCGGTCTACAACAAATTTCCGCTACTAATCGATCAAAGAGGCATTATTTGTGTTGTTAGTGATGCAGTAAAATTCAAAAATTGAAAACAACAAATTATCTCTTATTTATAATATTTGTTGTTTGTGTTGAATGTTAAAATGAAGGGTGATTTTCAGCACTGATCATTGCGATACTTTAAATTAATAGTTGCGTTACAATATTATTCGATTTCAACACGGTATTTAGTGAAAATATTTGGCATCCAAATATCACAATGACATCGGTTTGTTGATTAAATGTGAAAGTGCACCTAACTTTCCAGGATTTCAGGGAAATTTAAGCATGAATAGGTTCACGATGCCATACACAAATTTCATACAGATAAACTTTAAAATCAATAAGAGAGCAGCGAGCTACATCAGCGGCGCGTTTAGGCGTGCTTTAATTAATAGATGATATGTTTTTAACAGTACATTTTATTTCCCTCATCTTTATAAATTTCTTCTTTTAATTATAATTGCTACATCATCATCAGCAAGTACCATTCCACTGTTGGACATATGCCTTTCCCAGATCGCGCCAAACTTGCCCGTCCTCCGCCTTCCTCATCCAGCCCCTTCCTGCTACGATATGTTAATTGCTATTCAGTGTAAATGTTAGAACATTGCGAGTTGTCCTACAGAACTCTTAAAATGCTGTCAAAAAATGCACGTCCAAGCACTAATAAAAAGCACGTGCGAAAAGGATAAGCGAAATGAAGGCCGTCGATGATCCAAAGGTCACACGCAACGTACGAGCCGCTGTATCTGTCTCCTGTCCATGTTTTTCCGAAATAAAGCACTAAAAACACCTACATAAATTTAGAGGGTTTTTCATTGTCTCTTGTTCATATAAGAATGGACCATAGACAAAAAATATAGAAATACCTTAGTTTTGTGTAGGTGTTTAGTGCAGGAAACGTGCCTTTATAAACGAAACAAATATCGACATTCACAATTTAAATACCCATATTATAGATGTCACATTTTCACATCCAACTGATTAGTAGTAGTTAGTCTTTACCTATGAAGTTGCCATTTTACGATACTGGCCATTTGAAACGTAATTTATGTAAGGCTGGCATTCATTCTAAATTAATTTAACATATTTTAAAAATATGGAATTCTATTTTCAAATGTAGTCATAATTTATTTATTGATTAGTGTTTTGTTTTCATTACACGTGTATCTTTTTAATCAATATGGATATGTTAAAAGTACGGTTAATTTATGGAATATGAGTTCCGTTCAGCACAAACAGCTCGCAACGTGTTCGGAGTGAATTTGATCTAAAAAATTAACCCCGTGGTCGCCCTAAAACTAAAGTCAACAACAACCAATTAAAGGCGATAGTGGAAACTATCGAAACTCAATCTACGGCTGAGTTAGCCGCAGCTTTCAACGTCAGCATCATAACAATATTGGTCCATTTGCGTCATATTGGCAAGGTAAAATGATCACAAGTTTAAAACTTTACTGACCAACTTGATCCGATCGTGGCCAGATTTATGTGGGACCACCCTTGAAATAATTTTGAAAATCGGTCCACATTTGGTGGAGATATCGCGTAATATATATTAAAAAATACAGACGAATTGAGGAGCTTCTCCTTTTTGGAAGTCGGTCGAAAACTTGATAAGTGGGTGCCCCACGAACTGACCGATTGAACAACGCCAACGCGACGAATGCGTTGAGGTATACCTGTACCATATAGGTATGCCTAGCGTTGCTTAACAGACACAGAGGCGAAGGGATTTTCATCTGCGTTGTCACTTACGATGAAAAATGGATTCTGTATGATAATCTTAAGCGGTCGTCAACTTAGTTAGACCCTGGTTCAACGAATAGGCAATGCTCCAAACGAGAACTTACCCCTAAAAGTCATGGCTACTGTTTTGTGGTCTAGTGTTAATTCATCACACCTTCTTACCGTACTGCACTAGCATTATTCCGGATTTATACTGTGAGGAACTGGACTCAATGATGGAGAAGCTCGCAAACCCCCGGCAGCCTTAATTAACCACTTGTCCCCGCTACTCCCATACGACAACGCTCGACCTCATACGGCACAACAGACTGTCTCTAAGCTACAAGAGTTGGGCTTGGAAGTTTTGCGTCATCCACCGTACTCACCAGATCTTGCGACGATAGAATCTTTTTCCATAATTTAGTCTACTTCTCGGCAGGGAAATATGGAATACTCGAGGGGATATAATTTAATAAAAAGCCTTTGACGACTTTGCTGTCTCCCGGACATCTTCTTCAAAAAGAGCATTAAAAATTACCACTGGACTGGCAAAGATGCATTAACAGCACCGGTGCATATATTGATTGATAGAAATAAAAAATCTTTAAATTTTTGTATACTAAACACTATAACTAAACCTAAAAGCTCATATAACAATGTGTCATAAAACATCTTATAAAGTATTTTTAATGTCACATTGCTAAAAGCGTCATTAATATTAGAGGTATATCGGCCAATGATGTATTTATATAGTGTAGTATAGTAGTCACATTTGTTGACTGACTGAAAATTTTGATTTTTACCTTGGTTGACTATTACTCGTTAACGTGTAAAGCCTGGTTAGCCGTGATAGTTTTCCGTTTATATTCGTTATAATGTGCGACTACCATGTTTTTTTTTTCATATTTCCAGAACCAACCGTTACGCTGGTAGGGAGTGCGGACACTTCACTCTAAGAAAAATTAGCACTTTAAAGCTTAATATTTCGCAAACGAATTCTTGTATCAGAAAAGGGTTTTAACAAAACCGCAATGTTTTGACCGAATTATTTAAAGTGTGGATTCCGTTATCGTGGGATCATCATCATCATCATTAGCCTTAGGACGTCGCTGTATGCAGGCCGCTTCCAACAGGTCGATCTGGAAATCTTTGGGGGAGGCCTATGTTCAGCTGTGGATGTCCTACCGTGGGATAGTCGTAAAAAAATGTCATTCCCCACTTTACGTGTAGGGGAGATGCCCTACAGATTTTTTTCAAAGTTTATCTTACCATTTTGTTCGTGTGATTGATATGTATACCCAAATCAAGATACAGCTTTACAGTACTGATAGTCACTGAGTTAAACCGCGGACAGACAGACGAACAGGGCGAAACTATAAGGGTCCGTTTTTGGCTTCGGAACCCTAAAAATAAATAATTACAAATACCTACTTCTACTTTATGCGTTGCAAATTAATATATATCTTCGTTGAAAGCCGGTTACTACGGCTAAAGCATACATATTTTTTATTTTCCTCATTGCTGAATAACTTTGATGAGAAATTTCTAATGAAATATGTTATGCTATTTTATTTGAGTTAGGACGTGTATTATTTATTAATTGTGAATTCGTTCATTTAATTGATCTATTAATTTAGAATAAATACAATCAATAAATATAATCTTTGGGAGAGGCCTATGTCCATCAGTGGACGTCCTGTGAATGATGATGATGACGCAATATTTTTTTCCTTGTTATAAATTATATTCTTAATAACTTATTACGATCTAGCCCATGAAACTAATAAGTAACATTTTTATAATTACTTAATTTTCTACGGAATATGTCAATTAAACTAAGAATAATGTCTTTAGCACTTTCTTAGAGTCTAGTAAATTAAAAACAGTTTGTTCGTGTGTTATGCACATAGCACTCTCACTATTATTTCTTAGTTTGTTATTAAACACTACACTACACTACACTGCACTACACTACACTAGTTCAAAAGATTTAGTTCTCTTTAGTCTTCACACAATGTTTCAATGGTATCAAGCAGCTGGTTTGCCTCGACATTCACGTTTTACCGATGTCCATATTTGTGAGCTTTAGCGAATTTTTTAATGACGTCAGCGACGAAGTCCATTTTCGACCGACTTCCCAAAAAGGAGGAGGTCCTCAATTCGTCAGTATTTTTTTTATGTATGTTACTCGATATCTCCGCCAAATTTGGACCGATTTTAAAAATTATTTTTGTGTTCGATAGAGCTTATTTCAAGGGTAGTCCCATATAAATTTGGTCACGATCGGAAAATTGGAAGTCGGTCAGTTAAGTTTTTAAACTTGTGATTATCAGATCCCTATGGATGAAATATAATGAAATAAATATTTAAAAATTAATTTAATCACTTGTAAATAAATACAGATATTTGCAACATTTCTTTATAACGTATAACTATCTTTGTGTGCTGATACTCCAATTGGTATTGTGCATGGATTCGCACTGACTATGTAAATATGTAAAATATGTTTTTTAAAAGAGTTTCTTTCTGTTTCTTTCTTTGAGTGGTCATCCTTAAGTAGAAATAAGACACTTTGAGAAAGACTGGTGAGCTCCACGGCTCATTAATTCACCTACACCTATCCCTGTCAAATCATTCATATTTTTGTTTTGACCCGTCATAAACTGCTTTTTATACACCTACGCTACAATTCTTTGTACGCTACCTATAAAGACTTTAATCTTTATTTTCTTTTAATAGCTATAAGCAATTCTATTTCTTGGGATACAAGTTTTAAGTACAAGCAAGTGAACGATTTATTTTCTATTTTATTGTGTTTCTCAGAAATTGTGTACAAGAGATATCTGAGTAGGAGTTTATTTTCTATTTATCGTACTCTGATACTGTTAAAATAACTTAAATCTAACAAAGCACTTAATACTTCATAACGTGGTGGTTGATTTCTTTACTGTAATGTAATTGATGTTTATAATTCATAAATCATTACGGTCATTGTGATATTGATATCAAAGTATATATAATATTTCTGTGTCTACATACAAAGTTTAATGAATCAATCAAAACACAAAACAATAACTCTATGCGTCTTTTAATCATAATTATTTAGTAACTATCAGTATGAATACGGAGGTTGAATAAGACTAGAATGAAAATTCAATGCCTTATTCGGTCTAATTGGTGATATGTGTTTTTCAACAGTTGATTGAAAAATTGTTGACGCGTTTGCCTACTGGTATGTATATAAATGCATTTTTACTAATAAACTAACAAAGGACAATTTTGCTCGTAGTTTCCGCTATTCCGCTCTTAAGCTTCGAAGAATATTGCGATGCTCCTGCAATGTCAATATTTACTTAATTAAAAAAATATATAACGGTTTTAATTCATTTTAGTTGTCATACCAGCACAATATGACAGTCTCACTATTCGGGCAACCTTCTACGTATGGAGAGGTAGTTCAGGACCTTTGTTGGAGTCTATATTGATCGAACGTTTGTTTGAACAATTTCACTCCGATAGCCCAACAAATCTTGTGATTATATGGGGCGAAATCTTCGTGAGACACACGCGCAACACTTTATTTCTACCTGGCGCTAACTCGACCTAACACCTTCCTACTTAAACTTCTACTTCACAGTACCTAATCTTCCGATTTTAGTGTTTCGCGTATCAGTCTACACGTGATTTCGGACAGAACGAAGTCATGTTGAAATTGAACAGAGGCCCGAGCAGTAGCTCAACCATGTTGTTTTTTTTTACATCTAGTGACTCGGTAAAATAATTTGTATGAAAAACGTCAATTCCCCACGTAACCGCCAGAAGCGTAAAAGTTGAAATTCTCAAATTATTTTTGACAATGTTTTGCACAATATTTATTCTAAAGTACTTGTGTAATGCATTGTAAGCATTCAGAATATTAAGGGTATTGATGACATGTAATGATTACATAGAGAGCCCAATAAGCGATATCTTTATTAAAGAAAGACACAAGGATTAGTAATGATGTTAAATCCTCAAGATCGGACAAAGAAGAAGCATTGTAGCAGGTAGCAGTACCCTAAACTAGTTCAGCATAACATTGAGTATACTAATTAGAAAATAAGTTGTAGAACTCAACAAATAAATTAATTACGTCGTTACCTTATCCAAACCGTCGAATGAATTATAGGTAAATAGCCATTATCCAGAACTTGCTTATTTTTATGACGGCAAATAACTTGGGTTATTTTTGTTCACGGCGATCAATAATTATTATACCGTTTACTTCTTTTGTTTTGTTTAAATTAAGCCAGACGTAGGTAATAATTTCTATTTACATGACAGCCTCCATGGTGAAACGGGCGGGTAGCCGGTTGTGAAGTGTGAGGTCGCCGGTTCGATTCCCGCACCGAGACAAATGTTTGTGTTCTAACGTAAGCGATTTTTCTAACATGATTTACCCGGTACTGGATCACCCAGGGGAATGACATCAGCAGCTGGTCTATACTTGAAAAATACTTTCAGTATACTCACATAGCTCAGTATACTTGAAAAACTGTGTAAAGATGACCCCATATTAAGGTGGAATAAGGGCAGATAAGAAAAATGAAAGTTAAATATAAACTGCCTCGACTGGTTCACTGACTTTACAATCTTAGTGTCATAGTTGTATTGCGCAGTACTATACCATCGAGCCCTAAGGTCTCGGGTTTGATTCCTGGGTCGAATAATAAGAATTTTTCTATTCAATATCAGCCCGAAGTCGAGAACTTGTACTAGATATGGCGATAAACTCGCATCCCCATTACATGTGGTACGGAAATAAACTCGGCGAAATGTGGGTGTTCTAGTTCTCAATCTCACATCTGTCTACCCCTTAGGAGATACAGGCGTGACCTTATCTATGTAAGTTGGTTAAATATAAAACGTCAGATGTTTTTCCAATAAATTACTTGAATAGCTTTTTGAACCCACATTATATAATTTTTCCATTATATATTTTAATTGGTTATTTTAATTAATTATTTCTCATATCTTAAGTTGAAAATAAGGCTTTAGTCTCTTTATAATGCTTACAATGCATCATTCAACTGTTTATGAATGTGATTTGGGGGTCGAACCTTTAAAAAAACGGGTGTTTTGAGAGTTTTTTTTATTATGCTACGAAACCATCGAAAGCAAAGTTCATTCATTGGGGAATCACAATCAAAAATATTTGAAAATTAATTCACAAAAAAACATCCACCACAGGACGTCCACTGCTGGACATAGGCCTCTCCCATAGAATTCCAGATCGACCTGTGGCTGATGATGAGTAAGCCCATGATGTTTCTGAATTGACAATCGTAAATCATACATTAAACCTGAAGGACACAACATTTAAAATAAATTGAATTTTACGTGCCGCGTGAATTTCGAATATGAAGCTATGTGAAGCTATATGCGTCGCAACTTAAATTCTATCACTAACGTCCGAATGGTCAAACGATACTCAACTTTAACGGCTTTTTACATTGATTTCGCCATACAGTTTTGACAGATAAGGCGGCCTTAGATGACATAAGGCGACCTTAAGTGTATGAACATTCAGCGGTAATGCTATTATCGTAGACCAGGTGAACACTTAACTTTGCTTCACAAAATAACCGGCTGATGTATGTATGTATATTTAGTGTTTTCCATAGTTACTTAGGAGCGATAGGAAGGAAATTATTAGACGTACACGTCCACATAATTTGATGTAATAAAGCATGCGGAACCTCGTAATATTGTATTAAATTATGGTGATATAGGTACAAGTAGTGCTATATAGGTTCGAGTTATAGCCCCTTACTTATAAAAACATTTAAGCGCTGCTTATATATATACCATAGGTTGTCCCTTTAATTTTTAAACAATGTAACGCAAGGAAAAATGTGACAGGTTATCCTTAACCATTTGCTCAGCTAAAAATGCTTTTATAAGTAAGGCCCATAATTGTTAGATTATAATTTTATTAAATTGCATATATTGGACTGACTCGGCGGCGTGGTTGTATTTCGGTATGACTACCGTCTTGAGGTCTCGGATTGGATCCCTGGTCGTGCAAAATGATATTCGATTTTTCCATATCAATCCGGAGTCTGAAATTTGTGCCCGATGTGGCAATAGGCTCGCCCACTATCACATCTGGGATGGAACTTAGCTCGGCGAAATGTGGGTGATCTACTTCGCGAGTGCTCCTCTTACATAAGGAATTAATAAACCACTACAATTGCGCCGAGATATCGCTTCGCTCAGTGTGTTGTCTACCGTCTGTATCACGGGGAATGCTCCGAAGAATTGTTCAACCTCATCCCTCCCTCTCCCTTCCTTAACAGAACCACGCGTGCCTGCTTGCGAAACCACAGCTTCGCGGTTTCTACCATCTCGGCCCGAACTAAGAAGTTCGGTAACTCTTACCTTTGCCGTACCGTGAAACTACGGAATAGTTTGTCGGCACACGTATTCCCTCCCTCCTATAACATTGGGTCCTTCAAACGGAGTGTGGAGAAGCATTTATGCAGGCCGGCATGATACTGGTCGCCACCGATGGACACAAGGTCTATGGGTGGTGGCTGGTATTTTTGGACCGCACATCGCTTACCATCAGGTGTTGTGTGGTCACTTTGCAGTGCCCGGATAAAAAAAAAAAAAGAATACAGGCGTGAGCTTATGTATGTATGTAAATTGCATACTTTATCATCATCATTATCAGCCACAGGAAGTTCACTGGTGGACGTAGGCTTTCCCCAAAGATTTACAGATCGACCTATTCGCTCGCTCGTAATGGCAAACTAAAAAATGATATTACAGAATTGCATACTTAGATTATGAAAAATATATAAATTCATAGCGGTGTAATAAATCAATAAGCAGCTATAGCTCAGTTGGTAATACTACGCACTGCCGAGACAAGTGTCGGGGGTTCGAGACCAACCCCAAAATGCACCACCATTACCAAAACGCATACACCTCTGACTTTTCTATGTTAAGTGTATTTTCATTTTGAAATATCGATTGCTATAACGGTGAAGGAAAACATCGTGAGGAAACCTGCATACCCGAGAATTTATTCACAGGAATTTCGAAGATATGTCAAGTTTACCAACCCGCATTAGGCCAGCGTGGTAGACTAAGGTCTAACCCCTCTCATTAATAGAGGAGGCCCGTGCCCAGCAGTGGGAAAGTAATATTACAGGGCTAATATTATTAATAAATCATTACTGAAAGTTATCATAATTATCCAAATTATATTTTAACAGTTTATAAATCTATACTAGAATATTATTAAGTTGAAGAGTTTGTTTGTTTGAACGCAGTAATCTCCTGAGATTAAAAGTAAGTTCCTGAACTACTTTGACATTGGCAGAATCATCGCAAATGCATGGAAGCCTTTTCCATTTATTTTAAAAGAAGAAGATGAACTACTGGCTCAAATTGAAAAATTCTTTTAGTGTTAGATAGCTCATCTATCGGGGAAGGCTATATAACATCACGCTATGACCAAAAGGATCGGAATATATGAGGTCTAGTACAGTAATTCACACGCCCGCGCTTTTAACCCGTCTGAGGCGGCACATATATAGAGGTACATATGTTACATAAGCGTATGGGCCACCGGAGGCCGAGCCGCCCGTGACTATCTACAACGCGGCGTTTTATTTTTGGGTGGTATGTAAATTATACCTTATTAGAAACAAGGCAAGAAAATTGATTGATTGAAATTCAAGCACTCATATGAACAATGATGTTTAGACGCTTTTTTAACGCGCGTTGAAAAAGCTCTCGTGCGAATGAGGGGTAATGCACAAACATGTATAAAAGCTAATAATACATGAGTCGTAAGAAACAAAGGCGGCAATCTGAAAAATGAATGAAAATATTTATTTCAATTGTATGTGTTTGTTGAACAAAGTGATCTAATTGAGATCAAATCTTGTGTTAGTATGTCAATTTTAGATCGCTTGAACACGTAAATTTAATATAACTGTAATTAAATTTTCTAGGCTACATTATAAGCACAAATATTGAACAGCCTCAATTCATTAATTTTTAAGACTGCCGCCTTTGTTTCTATACTACTCACATTACTCGTTTGTTTGAATACTAAAAGGAAAAATTAAAAATAATTCAACCTGCACTTATCTCACTTTATTGAATATAGTGTCGGCGCTTGGAGAATGCCCCCGTTATTCCTCAAAGAAAATTCATAATTTGCAATGTTCAAAGCACTTCGCCTTCTTGCGGGTAGCCAAGAGACACCCTTTTTTTATCCGAGCACGGCAAAGTGACTACACAACACCTGATGGTATAAATGTGCGGTCCAAAAACACTAGTGACCACTGACTGACCTTGTGTCCATTGGAGGCCATCGGTATTATGCCGGGCTGCATAAATGCTTCTTCACACTCCGTTTAAAGGACACAATGTTGTAGTAGGGAAACACGTATACCGATTGACTAATCCACAGGTTCACTATACGGCAAAGCTAAGAGTTACCGAACTTCTTAGTTCGGGCCGACATTGTAGAAACCGCGAGGCCGTGGTTTCACAAGCCGGCACGGGTGGTTCTGTTAAGGGAGGGAGAGGGAGGAATGAGGTTAAATTATTGTTCGGAGGATTCCCCGTGATACAGACGGCAGGACACACTGAGCGAAGTGATATCTCTCCGCAATTATGGTGGTACTAGTTAGTGTGTCCGTAACGTCCGCATCATATACAATGCAGATGGCCCGATGCTGCAATCTATAGAATAAATAGGATAGTAAAGGCATAGAGAAGGTATTTGGCAGAACCGACCCAGAGGTACGAGCAAGTTTATCTATATCCTGTATAATGTAGGGCGGCATATTTCATATTGCTGTGTTCCTGATACCCACGATACATATTAAGCGTAGTGCAGGGTTAGGAATGTTGTAAGTGAATGTTGGTTGTAATGTTAAATAATAATATTTATTAAATAATAACATATAATAAAATCTTTATTGATCACGTAGGCATGTAAAAAGCACTTATGACAAGTCAACACAAGTAAATTTTAAATAAAGATTAATATAATTTACATTATATGTATATTTGAATTTGAAGACAGGCAGGCAAGTATGGACATAATAACGATGGGATGGCTAAGATAGGGTGATAAGGAGAGATAGGAATAGAGTGTAAGGGAATGGGTTGTATGAGAATGGCATATGCCAGGAATAGTGGCAGGGGATTGACTGGAAATACTGGAAGCGGTTGGGATTGGTGCATGAGGCCCTATTCTAGCTAACCTACCAGCCTTTCTCTAGCTACCTACGGATGACGACCCGAAGAAGAAACGCAGAAAGAAACTCCGGGCTTATTTTTTCATCATCAATTGTCACCATTTCTTTTTTTGTCTTTTTTCCTTTTTTAATAATTTGATTTACAAATTGTCGATGTATTATTCAATGAAAGGCTTATATCGAGGTCCGTGGTGTTTTTAATAATATTTGTTTTACATTAAATCTTCTTAATATTATGTTATATGTAATTTTACAATATGCCGGTGTCCGTGATCAGAAATCATACAGGAAAGAGAGATATGTCGAAGTACGTCAATGCGTTTGGTTCTCTCTAATAAATATTGTAACAAGCATTACTTCAGTACGTTTTGTTATTACTTAAAACCAATGTTACTACAGTCGATACAATTGATAATCATATTTATATGGATTCACGCATACTCAATACCACTGGAAGTGTAATTACCAAAAGAATGATTAAAAGGTGAAATGGCATTGTACGATGCAAAAACCCACATTAACAAAAATCCTTATATCTATATCATAAACAATAAGTTTAGTCATTATATGATTATTTTTATACAATTTATGGCATACACTTTCCAAATTGGTGGAACGGTCGGTCTGTTTACAATAAAAATATATATTTACAATAAAATATATATATCGACCTATCCAAAGAATAAAGTTACATATGATAATTAATCGAAATTGCTTTTATATTTTTCTGAGCTTAAATTAACCTATATATTTAACAAATACTAGTATTTTTTTAAATTTATGACATAATAACAAGTTAAATTATGACATAGCTTAAAAAAATATTCACTAGTTAAATATACAGGTCAATAAATAAGCTCAGAAAAATAAGAAAGCAATTTCGATTAATTATCACATGTAACTTTATTCTTTGGATAGGTCGATATGTGTGTGTGTGTGTGTGTGTGTGTGTGTATATTAATTTATGTTTTCATTCAACCCTATGTTCTGAAATATAATGCTCTGAATCGTAATATCTTAAGAAAATCAGTAGATCAGACGCTAGAAAACTTAATTTATTATCACACAATCTTTGAGTAAGGGGCTGCTGTACTGGATAATTGGCTTGTCTATAAAGTTCCATCACAGTGTGTTTAAAGTGTTAATGCAGTGAAAGCGCCTTATTGGCTAATTAAAGTTTTATTTTCTAGCTCGTTGAACACTTTAGTGAAGTTCCTATTTTATTTCTTATCTGTCTAAAAAATCTATAAATTATTTATTTTATTATATCTCGTCTCCTTGGTCTAATGGTAGCTGTAAACTGGGAGGACCTGGATTCAATTGCCAGGTCGAGCGGGGTGTTCTTCTAACATTTTTTGCCCAGGGGGGTGTTGACGCCAGACAGACAGCCAAATCTTTATACAAGTTTGAAAAATTGTGCCGCGCCATTGCCATGTGGGGTCACTATGGTGGGATGAGGGCTCTTAGAAAGAAAGAAAGATTACCTTATACTCACTACAACTTATTAAGTTAAGTTAATTATCACTTGCATACGTAATTATACAATTACGTATGCAAGTGATAATACGATTCGATACTGAAATGTTGACAAGCATACTTATAAGGCATTCTATTGTTTAGTAGTGCATTATTTGCTGTTTTACGGAAAAGAACTCCGATTCCGCTTCTGAATCAAACCAATCAATTTAGAAATAATTAAAATAAAACTGTTTTTCTATAAGAATAATAAAATTAACAACTTTCTAGATCAGAAACGAATATTTCAGTTCGTATTTGAGATTGCTACGTCTTCAATATATTTGAATTCATTTTCAAACGCATGTAAAGATATTGAATTTAAAACCTAGAAAGTAATTTGTAAACAAATAAAACATATTGAACTGATCGATTTAATTTGTATATACATATTTCCTAAGTTCCAATAAATGTCTAACTATGTATTTCTTATTGTTGTAGCTCAAGTACAAAATGCTGAATTTTTCTTTGAAACGGCTAAAACAATTACCGTAAAAGCGGATGTTCACGTCGATGGATCCACAACCGAACCATATTCTGTGCTAGATGAAGATGAAGATGAAGATATAAACGTCACAGAATATGACAATGTATCGAATTATATTCATCCTTGCGATTTAAAAGCTGCATGCTATACAAGGCCTAGGTCTTTATTTGACCAATTTGGACATATATGCAGTAAAGTAGTGTGTCTAGCAAATGCTACACCTGTACAACAGGAAACCATTTTCTGCGAAGATTACGAATTATATTTCAATCCAATCAGGCACCGATGGCAAGCTATTGAATCGCCTCCACCTCCAGCCCCACAAGATAAAGATAGGAGGATACCAAGGAGGGTATATAAAATAATACACAATTGTGATATAAAGAAAGCAACCACTAAAAGGACGGACAAAAGTTTTTGGATTTGATTGGGTGATTCGTCCTACACCACAACTTCAAAAGACAATAGTGGCATGCAAAAAACTGCAAAAACTAACATGGCAGAACTTGTTGAAGAAGACCGCAAACTTATTATAGAATTTTGTCATTTACTCGATAAGGCCAAGCAGTTGTTCAACGGTCTCAGGTAATGGGTTTAATAAAAATTCAAATAGCAATACAAACTATCAAAAATACTTCAATAATAAATTTAATTGTAGGGAACTTCCCCAATATGGTCATAAGCAGTGGCACGCATATTTCGGCCGTACATTTGATGTATACACAAAGTTGTGGAAATTCCAGCAACAACATCGAGCTGTCTTGGATAGTAAATATGGTCTCAAAAGATGGCAAATAGGAGAGATTGCCTCCAAGATTGGACAGTTGTATTACCATTTCTAGTAAGCATTATTCTTCTTCTTCTTCTTATGATAGCAAGTAGCAATTTGAGAACATTGTTACATCTCACCGTTGTTAAAAATGAAAAATAAATTACTACAGCAAATATTTATCTTTGTTATTGCATTGTTTTATTGGAGTTAAGCAAAGTGACTCCACTACACGTGATGGTAAGCGTTGTGCAGTAAAAAAAAACAGCGACCACTGACAAATATTGGTATATACAGGTGGTCAAGAGAATCATGTCGGCCTATTTTATTATTTGTTATTGATATTTTTTTATATTGTTTGCAGTTTACGAACTAGTGAATGCGCCTATTTAAACGAAGCATTCGCTTTCTACTCTGCGATACGTGGGCGAAGTTATTATACCAAAGCCTGTAAAGAGGATAAATGCGAACTTATAGTAAAGAAGCTTCGTTACTATGCACGTTTCATAGTAGTATGCCTACTCCTTAAAAAAAATAATTTAGTAAGGGAATTGATTAAGGAACTAGAGCGACAGATTGCGGAATATGGTAACACATATGATCCTGATGATCAGATCGAGTGGACGCTGGTAGTAGATGAAGTGAAAGCATTCATTCAATCAGAACAAGTAGTAACGATCCTCCATCCAGACAATTATCCAGTTATCTTATCACATAGGTGAGATTGATGTTCCTATGAGTTTAGAGTCATTATTTGTGCATCATCATCAGTCACAGGACATCCACTACTGGAAATAGACCGCCCGCAATAATAATTATTGTTTGAGCATCATATAAGTCTAATACATTCAAACGCGAAAAAAAAGGAAAAATATTATGAAAGTAGGTACCTACAGTAAAAGTGTACATCACATTATACGAATTATTAGACGAATTTATTGGTTAATAACATTAGGCGTTACTCTAAAACATTAATCGTAATCACTGATATAATCATCATAATTATCATCATCAGCCATAGGACATCCACTGTTGAACATAGGCCTCCCCCAAAGATTTCCAGATCAACCAGTTGGAAGCGGCCTTTGAAATAAAAATATCATATATCACGCATTCACTGTTTCGATTGGTATTGAATTAGTAGATCTGATTCTACAGTTTCATAAACTGATATCGGGATGGTTCTTCCATAGAGTTTGTCACTTTACAAAATATTTATTTTACATCCTTTACAGGCTTACACCAGACACAGTTCCTCCAATCGAGAGGACCTCCCAGATGGCTTATAACCTCCAAGAGGCAATGATCATCGGAAATCGCAAGTATCAGATAAAATTTTCTGAACTGGCTATTGATATGTTCAGAATAATTCAGACTCTGGAGCGGGACCCTCTTGAAAATGCTCAGCACATCTACGACGAGTCACCACGACAACGCTTTGCATCGACACCTAATGCACCTACTACTAAAGGTAAACTATTCGAATTAGTTCGAATAGGTATTGCTGATATTAATAATATAATTTACGTACTTAGATATATTATTATCGTTGGATTATGTAATATGTCATTATTTCGTAGATAACATTCACAATCTATTACCATTGAGTAAGCTACAGAGTTAATTATAATATAATTAGCTTTTGCACTCGGCCGCATCAATGCGACAGTTCCAGTGACCCTTGTTCCGTCTCTGAATTGAATCCTAATTTTCAGCTCAGTGGATGCTTACACCACATTCATAACTTATCTACCTACTATAAATTTTGGGTGGCTTATAGCTTTTAGTTTGATGACAGATTACTACTACTGGAACTTAATGTAAAATTACCAACCAACTAGCGGTTGTAATGTATTGAATAAAAATTACCGAAGTATGTCAATAACATAATTATTGATTTCTTAAGTTTACGCGAATATTATACATTGAAATAAAACTATTCTTACGGATTCTATCACGATTATGTTTTAATTATTATTCCCGAAAGCAAAGCCTTCGAAACGTCGGGAATAATAATTAAAACATAATCGTGATAGAATCCGTAAGAATAGTTTTATTTCAACATAATTAATATTTTATCATAATTATTGTATAGATAATTCTTATGCTGCGCAATATTACTGGTTGTTATCATATATTTTGATCTTTGTCAAGTAGATGCAATTTGCGAAGTGCTTGCAATTTCTAACAGGAATTCAATACTCAAATGCATACGACAATAGTATTTTTTTTAAATCATTCTTTTATCCGTTTTAACTGTTGAAACTTGAATCTTGCTGCTCTAAAAGCAAGTTAACAGTTTTTTTATAAATATGTTATAGTTACTGAGTATAATATAATAACAGCACATAATATATTAAAACACTCAGTAAACTAAACTTACCTGGAGACATTTTCTGGACACGAGAATTTACAGACGGCGTCTGAGGTCGCAATGTGAAAATAAGAATTACAAAAGGAATTCTGCCATGTTATATTTCGACTTCGAAAGACTTTTACTTCACTATTTAAATGGGGTTTAATAATAAAATTGTTTGCTCTGCGACTTTATGCAATGTAATTTTATGCTATGCTGTTCAAGATCCAGCTGACTTGCCTTGACCATAAGGTTTAAATAATATGTTTATTACAGGATACTTGGAGGAAGCTGCGCGTCGTGAATCTGCGAATCCTCACAAGATCTTGCTATATAAACCAGCAGCGAACCAAGCGCTAGTATACACTGGCAGTGGAGTATTGGACCTTTTACCAAACGGGGCTCTTCTTCTATACATTTCCGGAGATGGATACACTTGCCCTACTGCGCGGTCACTTGAGCCAGGTACATATTTGGCATTTTGAAAATAACTACAGTACAGTGGGTACCACTACTATATTATTACTATTACTAGCAGTACAGTACTACTACCCACATTTCGGACACCTTGTGACTGTGCTTCACAAGATCAATTTAGTTATGAGAAACAGCATTGAACTTTTTTCAAGAGTTGTTGCAATACTTTGTGTCATGTATTATATCTTATTTCGCTTTAGATGTCTACTTTTTCTTAAAGATTTGTGAAGCACCGACAATTTCGGTGTTCTAGTGGTACTTTATGAATGGAACTGGTGAATAACAATTCAGTAAACTACTTGTTCGTGTATGCTTTTTCTATCTGACCTTATCCCACTCCAATGTAGGATGGGTGCAAAACATTTTTAATCTTTAAATTATTGGGCATAGTTGTTACGATCAGCTGGTCCCGAATACTGTTAGAAACCCCAGGCCATCTACCCAAGTCTACCATTAGACCGAAAAGGCAATTTTGATTACTTATTATGCTGCCCCATATTACTTTAGGTTACGAGATGGGTGGCGTCATAACTACTTGTAAAGCTGAAGTTTACCGAGATGGAAAGGACCAGAAAATCCAGACGAAGTTTAAGGAGGTCCAGTGCATTTATCCTGGGGACCTGTATCAGTTCGGCCGATCGCCAATGTTCATCATCATCGATTCAGATAATTCCTTTGCATTTGCAAACATGCCCAAAATTTTCGGGTATCCCCAGGTGACGCTAATGTCGCCCATTGAACTACCAGTACCTTTTCAAGGTATATCTTTTAATTTTCATTCTTATATCATTAATTTTATACTGAGGAGAAAAAGTAGAGCTGTTGGTGTGATCAAATAGAAAAAAGCCTAAGATTTAAGAATTTACGAGTCCAAATAGAATGTAGCTTTCTATTCAACTTCAGTAGCCCGAGCACGAAAAACTAATGTAAATGTAAACTCGCTGCGCACTGATGACATTTGATTAATATTTCATACAATTTTTATAGACGCGCATCGAGCACGAATACATTTACGGTTGTCAGAAATTTTCCTGGTCGGGCTGCTGAAATAATTTTAAAATTGATGCAATTGTTTTATCAAACCGCATTGTAATAGAAACTAGATTTAGCTCTGTAATGTGAGTATTTTTCTGACTCTTCTATTTAACCCAATACACGTTAAAGCATGTTATAGATATAGTTATAGGATACGGATCCTGCTTGACTTGAACTCATAGAGGAAAGTTTCTAAATAATTATTAATTAATTATATATATAATATAACGTTACACATTTTGTACACAGATCATAAACACCAGGGCAGTCTGTTCACTTTATTTCTGCACGCGCCGCTAATGGCTTTCTGCTACATTTGTGAGATCCGTAACACCACGCTGATACATTGGGAGCGCGCTCTCATTTTTGTGGACAACTTTCTTATTGACGCCCTAAACATTCTGTTGAGGAACAAGCCAGGTAAAATAAAATAAAATAAATACTAAAAGTTATTTTATTACAATTTACGAATGATGACCTCTACGCAGATGGATTCTCGCATATGGGAATACTTTCTTCGTGCCTGGAGTTATCCCGACCTTCTGCCAGGATCCGTCTTCCTACTTACACGCTTTCACTTCGCCCGTTCTTGAGCATCCTCCACGGTGAGGGAGGGGAATACTATCAAGAGAAAATTATGAAATCTAGCGTCAAGGGGATTTAAAAAGAATCACTTGAAGTTTTCGTGTAAATTAATTTAATGTTAATACAAGTAAAAAATACAAACAAATATTTTCCGGTAATCATATTTTTTGTTTGTGCTTCAGATGCGAATTACACAGCTTTTGTAGGAGACGAATTCATGCGACTTTTGATACTTCGCTACATATTTTGTGACACGACGCTGCGTTTGCACCGTGCGTTCCGTTCTCGGAACACCTTGCCGCGATGCTCGCCCTCTCTACCGGAAGAGTTGACAGAGCACCCCGCGCTCACTGCCATCATCAGAGATATCGCCAATCACTTTCAGGTTAGATAACTACTTCTTCCATACTCTAATCGGTAGATTTGTACCAGGAATGTAAAACAACTACTCGAACCTACTATACCTATGGTTGGTAACAAAGAATTTCGAAAGCGGATGTTCGATTATATTTCTGGTACTAAACTACCGGTTATGATGTGATTTTGTTAATACTATTTTTTCTGATGACACTTTTGGAGTTATGCTATGCTATGCGAATGTTACCTAAAGCCAGCAGAGTTTGCTAACTGCGAATATGATGTTATATTTCATATGACGATAAAAAGCTAGTTAAGTTTTTTTTTTAAAGCAGAGACTGACAAACGAGCAGGTGGGTCAGCTGATGGTAAGGGATCTCCACCCATAGACACCTAAGACACAAAAATAATTATGGATGCATTGCCAACATAAAAGGAGGGAAATAAGAATTGGGAAAGGGTGAATTGGGAAATCTCACTCACCAAGCGAAACGCGACACCGAGCTGCCACTTTACGTCGGTTTTCTGTGAAACAGTGGTATCAAAATGCTCGAGCCAGCTCATTCGTGCAGTAGTCGTAACTGTTTGCAGCACGGCACCACCACTTATTAGCCCAGTTTTACTATGAACTAAAGGTCAAGCCGGTCGTAAAAACTAAGCCGAATCCTTCTTCTTCCACCGCACACTGTAGTGGGGTAGAGTAGAATCAAACTAATTTATATTGTTTTAACAGTTTTGTTTATAAATCGAACTGGTCAAATCAATCGTTGTGGTACTACTGTCTCAGAATTGTCATGTTATACAAGTCTGGGAGGGTTACCATCACCTCTTATAGCAGTATTATTATAATTTTACTTGTCAATATTCCCATACAAAACAAACGAAGAACGATTATAATAATATTGCTATAAGAGGTCGTGGTAACTCTGCAGGTTGCCGAAGATACATCAATTACTAACTAACATCCTTAACTATTTTGTTTCTTAAAAACAAGCTGTTTATAGCTTTAGATATAAGCAAAAACTATTTAAACAAAAACTTACTAGAATTTTACTAGTTACAGTTATGGAATAACATTTCTTTATTGTCTACAAAGATAGAAAAACATGCAACATGCTATCGTCTCACGGTAACCAGACGGTAGCCTACCTACGGTTGTCGATCTCTATATGCCAGGAGTAATGCCAAGCCTCTCCATACCGTGCATTTTTATGTAATGCATGTACATACGTTTGATTTATATTTCAGGTCCGCAATCAATTTGATGATATCGGCGCTGCAGGACCTGCGCTCAAGGATTAAGAACGAAATGTTTATCGTATACATATAATTGCAAAATAAATAAATGAAACGTATATTTATGATCATTCGTTAATAGTGTATAATTGTAATTGAACAGTATTATTAGAGGACGAAAACCCAATTCATACGGTCCCAGCTACCGGTGGAGTAGGATGCCGCATTGTCATAATTCTGGTATTTTTCAAATTTGAAATTCCAAGTATAAATTTCAATGTATAGCTTATTTAAATCGTAATAATTGTAAATGTATGACCTATAGGCCTTATAGGAGACAAATTTTATGGCACTATTGCACCTTTTTACAGAGGCCATTGTATTAAATATATAAATAAATTATAATATGAATAAATAATTAGTACTCACACAGAGTACTTTTAAAATAAAATATTTACTTATTGAAGTTACACTCCTGCTATTACCAGGATAATTCGCTATTTATGATAAAAATGTTTATTACTGTATAAATACAATTCATATTTATTAAGATTTTGTAAGCTTAGAGTGGACGTCATGTGGCTGATGATGATGAAGTTTAAAGAAATATTTATTGCATTTAATATTATTCTGGTCAATGATGGGGAGTATTAAATAACGTGTATTATGTATGTAATTGGAAACCGACGACTTGAGTAAGGTGGCGGATAGCGGATGGATGCGGGCTGCGCAGGACCGGCATAGTTGACGCTCACTTGGGGAGGAGGTCCAGGAGTGGACGGCGATAAGCTAAGATAGATAGATCATCATCATCAGCCACAAGACGTCCACTGTTGGACATAGGCCTCAATGATTTCCAGATCGACCTGTTGGAAGCGACCTGCATCCAGGGACTTCCTGCGACCTTTATCAGGTCGTCTGTCCACCTCTCAGATAGATAGATGAAATTGCAAATCTCATTATGTGTAGTAGTTTTTAATAATTGTTGAAAATATATGTATATCATATTATAATATTCATGTTATATAATTGTACCTAAACTTATATCAACGCTTGCCCACGAAATTCGCAATTAATGATTATTTTGTTTTTGTTGGAAATTCTAGATCAATCATATTATATGTAAATTATTTTATGCAGATAGGAAATTGTAAATATAGCTTTTAGGATAAATAAACGACTGGCAATATTAATTTGAGAAAAATTACCCTACATTTTCATAGCTTTTGAAAGCTTTGTTGATAATTGCTATGAATTCGGTAGCCATACAGTAATTATATGCGTAAAGTGCTTTCCGTCAACACAGTGACGAACTACGATTTCCAAAAAAACAATTTGAATCTATATATTATATAAAAGGAAATAGTGATTGACTGCCTCACGTATCAGCGTACAGCCGAAACGAAAGGAATTAGGAAATGAAATACACACGGCTTTCTTTTATGACGTAGGCGAGCACTAAGTAAGGATTTTTGGAAATTTATCCTTTAAGACTCACACGAGCGGTAGCCACGGGAAAATGTAGTGTGAACATATTCGTATTGATAAAGACCCCAAAATAAATAAAGATAAAAAAAAATTAACTTCGCGGCTAACGCTCAGCTTTCGGCAAAATGAAAACCATAATAATATGTGTATATACCAATACCAACAAATAGCTTTGTAATTGTAAAGATTTTTTTTATATCAGAGACTGGCAAACGAGCACATGGGTCACCTGATAGTAAATAATCTCCACCGCCCATAGACACCCAAGACACAAAAAGAATCATGGCTGCGTTGCCAAACCAAAGGGAGGAAATGGAAGGGGAGGAAAACAGGGATCGGGAAAGGAAGGGGGGAAAAGGGCCACCGGAAATCTAACTCAGCGAGCGAGCAAGCTGCCACTTAACATCGGTTTTCTGTGAGACCGTGGTATCAAACCGGTCGAGACGGCCCATTCGTGCTGTAGACGTTACTGTCTACAGCGTGGCTCAAAAAAATCCACTCAAAAAATTTCTACCCCGTCATGATTATTGAATGTGGTGCAATATTAATACTCATTTTAAAACCGAAATATTTTAACCGATTTAATACATAAAAAATCTTGTTTAATTATGATTTAAAAATTACACTTATGATAGACAATTGTACATTCCAAAATACATTAAAAAATATATGTAGTTATTAATATTAACAATTAATGGATCTCATCTATCCTAGTCATAATGTTTCACGTACTTCTGTCAAATGTTTCAATTAATGTAACATTGTAATTTAGTTTAAGTGCATGTGTTGTAATAGCAAATCTATTGAATTATATACATCAATATATGGAATGATGGTTATTTTACCCGACTGCCCCAGATTGAAGGTAATATTTTACAAAACACCTCAAAGTAACGTAACTAGTGGCGTGCAGTCCATATAGACAAAGAGACATTATCTACCCTGACAATTTCTGAAAATGTTGACCAAAAAATCGTAGCCAAAAACAATTTTCAAAATAGCAGCATCGGGTTTATATTTTAAATCAAAATAGGGTTGTATTAGGAGAGTAATACTGATGTCAGAGTAAAAAAAATATTGCAAGTTTTTTGTCTACCCTGGTTGGAATGCCTGTGCACGTCACTATAACTAGTATTCGCACATAACCACCAATTAACGTAGAAGTTTGCCAATTTAATAATAATTTTATGCACTAAGTACATCTTTACGAAGATATGCATTAAACTCTATCAATTATTATATAAATTAGGCTCAAGTACTGCATATAAAACAAATCGATAAAAAAATATATGCAAAATTCAATATTACAATATATTTCTAAGCTAAGGCTTAGACGTGGGCTAAATTCTCTTAGCATTAATCTTTCTACCTGCCATTTTCTCACCTTAATGTGGCGTCGGCGCAACACACTTTTTCAAGCATGTTGCAGAAATGATTTGGCTAAGTTTCTACGACCAGCTGCCTGCCTGACGTCAACCCCCTGAGGGATTCAGTCTCTTACCCTTAATGTAACCAATAGTTTTAATTGAGCCGTCGATCCATTAACTCTTATAGTATATTAATACAACATGAGTTTTTGTTTACCAAAAAGCTTAAACACCCAAATGAAATTTAAAAAGATTAAGAAAAAATTAAGCTGACAATAATAATGAAAACTAACATGGAAGCCTACGAATATTTTCCTATCTTTTCAATCGAATCACGAGCACTTTTCTGCTCACGCGTTGTTTCGTTCTAAATGTATTTGACATCCTCCGTGGCGCAGTCGGCGAGTAGCCGGCTGTGAAACGAGAGGCCGAGGGTTCGATTCCCGCATTGAGACAAATGTTTGTGTGGCCTACAGATATTTGTTTCAAGCATGGGTGTTGTGAGATCGAAAGTCTCTCATAGTCTCAGACATCCACTACACAGGTTATACCTAGTGTGGAGTCAGGACTAGGTGTGAGACTGTTGGGTGTATTTATTTATTACTTTTCAATCGATTCACGAGCACTTTTCTGCTCACGCGTTGTTTCGTTGTAACTGTATTTAGCAGTAAGCTAGCGACTCTCACGCTTGAGTTCAGCTGATTTTATAGTTTTAGTAGGGTATCCAACTTGCAAGAGTTTTACTTTAGTTTTACATCTTGACAGGCTCGCACCTGTATCCACATGCACACACCCGCCATTGTAAGACCAGCAGGTCGATTATCTAAGGTTTTATTGCGGCATCGTTGCGGCAAAGATGTTTTCATTTTTGTATTCAGCAAGGTACAAAGCGCACGCAATAGCGCTATGTGTGATGACGGCGCTTATGCGAACTAGCTCTCTCGAGCGAGGCGTTTGACGTAAATGTATGGAAAATGGTATTCTATAAGACCCAACAACGTTGAATGCTCCGTCGATCTCAACGATGTGCGATGCGGGAGCTCGTCGTCGATCGCAACGTTGTAGCGTTTCTTAGAGAATCGCCCTGCTTTATCAACAATGGCACGCATTTTAAAATACCGAACAATGAAGCTCGGTGAATCTCTTAGAACGGAAATTTTTCTTTTTGCCACCATTAAATTATTCACACAAAAAGATAGGGAGAAGTTGGAAATATATAGTTTTCCCTCCCTCCTTAGGAAAAGTGATAGAGAATGTAACGAAAAAATTAAAGAGGCGTTAACCTAATAAATAGGAACATTTACAATTGTAGTGCCCATATGTAAGGCACAATGGATATAATTTTACTAGGTCCCATCATGCGAACTGTTAAACTTGATTCCTACAGTAGATATGATAAGCGCCAGAATGCGGATATTCGTCCTAGTTTCCACAAGATCTATATTCATCATTCTTCTTCGGCATTCGTTTTCACATCTGGCTACATTTTTAATGAAACGTAATAACAAATTATTTTTACATTAGATAATGGTATTTATGACAGCTTTAGAAAGTAAAGTCCTAAAGTCGTCTTTTAACCAGGACTATAGACGCCATCTATCGGAAAACTGCTATACTGCGCAGTAACTAATTAACTATACAAGCCGTTCTATCATTCTCTGGACAAAATAACTAGCAGCATAGTCATGAAGATGTAGCCTGCTACTGGTTTTTCGTGCGGTGAGTGAGATTTTGAAATTTTGGTAAGTGAATTCTGGATTCAAAACACATTTTCTCAAATCTCCATTAGCTTTCTTTAAGTTTGATAATGTCCATGACAAGGAAAATGGCTAACATTATTTCGAGTCGTAAAGCCATGCTGTAGACAGTAACGTCTATAACATGAATGGGTCAGCTCGACCGGTTTGATACCAATGACTCGGAAAAACCGACGTAAAGTGGCAACTCGATGTTGCGTTTCGCTCGGTCAATGAGATTTTCTGTGGCCCATTTCCCACCCTCTTCCCAATTCCTATTCCCCTTCCTTAAGGAAGATACCGCACTCATGATCCTTTTTGAAGCGTGGATGTTGATAGGCGGTGGAGATCAGTTAACATCAGGTGATCCACCCGCTCGTTTGCCAGTCTCTGTTATAAAAAAAACATATTAACCGATTTAAAAAAGGGGGTTTTAACTTTTACTATTTTCTATTTTAATAAATAATAATATTAGCCCTGTAATATTACTGTCGCACTGCTGGGCACGGGCCTCCTGTACTATTGAGAGGGGTTAGGCCTTAGTTTACCACGCTGGCCTAATGCGAGTTGGTAAACGTCACATACCTTCGAAATTCCTGTAAAAAAAATCTGGGGTATTCAGGTTTCCTCACGATGTTTTCCTTCACCGTTATAGCAAGCGATATTTCACAATGAAAATACACTTAACATAGAAAAGTCAGAGGTGTATGCTCCATTTTGGGGTTGGTCTCGAACCTCTGACACTTGTTTCGGCAGTCCGTACCATTCCCAACTGAGCTATCGCTGGTTGTATTTTCTATTACCTATCAACAATATAAGATTTATACAGCAGTATAAGTAAAATACATTCCTGAAAATTCAGAAGACCGAGTGAAGTGGTAGCTTCTACACATATATCTTCTAAATAAATAAAAAAATAAATGGGAAGATGGAGACTGGCAGTAAGCATTAGGCTAATTGGCAAATAATTTCGTCCTCTCCATACATTTGACTGGCGCCACTTGGAACTACAACAAACTAAAAATGTATGAAGAAAATGATTGACCGTTGATTTCGAGAAGATACCTTTACAAAAATCTTATACTAGTAGGTTCAGTACCCCATTTTAAATTCAGTTTGTAGCTCAAAGTTAGAGCTAGCCAACATATTAGATAGTAGCATAGATGTTATACTTAGGGATTATATCCATGCATCCATAAATAAATAATAAGTACTTATTTATTACGATGATTTTACAACTCCATTGCTACACATCGTAGATAACAAACGTTAAGTAGCTGTGCCTGCAGATACACGACAAACATGTTAATTATTGTATACACACATACAAAAATAGGTATAATATACAAGTATATAGGAATGCAAACGAAAGAGTCACGACATCAGTACGCAACTTTGCCGCTCACAATTTGGATCACGTTCAAGGAACAATAATGTAAGTACTTTCTTCATTTATCTCATAAGATGTAGGTACAGGCAGAGTCTGCCATACCGGAATTCTCGACACAAAACACTATTACCTCTGATAACAGACTAGACATTAAGAAAATAACAAGATACGTCTTGATACATTTGAATGATGACGCGAAATACCCACCAAAAATAAATTCACGCCCAATCTTATATTTAGCGCGCTTGCTCGGTCCACGTCGTGTCGGCCAGTTCAACCGGGATTTTGTACCGATCGCCGATAGTTTTCTTATGAAACAAAAAATAACAAAAACCAAAAAGCGTTGACGCTATCATACGTCAACAACTGATAAAAAACAAGGATGGAGTGAAGAAAAGTGCTACGACCGCCCCAAGGTAATCGCGGTGAATTAATAAGTTCTGAAATAATCTACCCAGTGTCCATAATACACAAACTTATTCACACCTATTTCTACACAGGCCCACGCAAACAAAACGTGTTTTCAGTCACCTATGTTCAGTTTGCAACGGGACGTTGTGTTCTGTGTTTAAACGGTGATACAGTGTCAAACATAATTTGCTGGGCTCGTGTCGTGATTTTTTAACGAACTATATGGACTTTGTTCGGCATCAATTTATTTATAAAGCTAAACTAAGCAAATTAAATAATTAACCAATAATCAAACATATGGAATCTGAATTGTTGCCAGATAAAGAGACAGATTTTCCACCAGTGCCAATAAAAACTTACCAATGGGAAGATTTACGACGAGCTCGTGAAGCTGGACAATACCCTTGGACACATCTATTGAAACCACCACTGCAAGGTGAGATCACAGCAGAAGACATTATCAGGGAGACGACACCAAGACGAAGCATGTCACGGGACTATTCAAGGTCAAGGACACACTCCCCAGTAGACGGTGATGTCCAAAGGATTCTCAATCTTGATTCATCTCCAGGGAGCAGCCGCAAGCATGGCGAAGAAGGTGAAGACGAGGGTGTCCAAATACCAAACTTTTCAAAAGAAATTTCATTGGATGAAGATGATGCACCATTAGATCCACAATCTGGACAAAAGCGATCAGAGAGTCAGACTAGCGCACACTTAGTAGCTCCAATAGAAATACCAAAAAATGTTTCACCAAAAAGCATTTTAAAACGTCGTGTACCAGAACAACAGTACATTGGCGTCACAGAAACGAGAGAGAAAACAAAATGTTGTCATCCATTGGTTAACAAAATAAAACATTTAGCTGACAAAACATTGCACAAATTAGATAGAAGTGAACTTGAAAAGTCACCTTTATCTAAACGTAAGAAAAATGAGGATACTCAAGAGATAAGACAATTAAAATCATCACCAGGAGCAGTTCGGAGGCAAAAATTCAGTGCCATCAAATTAGGTGACTCCGATGAAATGAGTAAAACAATGAGCATAGATACACCACCTCCTAGGAAGAAAAAAGAACACATATATGAAGACATAGAAGAGTCTAAACGAGACTCTGAAAAAATGCTTCATTTTTCATCTGAAGTTGATAAACACAACGTGGTCAAGGCCAATGACGAATACTCGAAAGATAATAACAAAGAAAACGAAAGCATCGGCGAAAAAAAGTCAATCGCGTCACAAGATCCGAGCTTAGTAACGGAAAACGTCTCACTGGGTTCCTCAGATCACGTCATGGAAAAATTACATAAAATGGATAATGTAAACAAAGAAGCCGTTTTGTTAGACGAAGACATGGATCAGGACGAGCCAAACGTGGACGAAATATTTCAAAATCAATTAGACGAGCGAGGCCCTAATAATGATTCCCCTAATATCACCATCACCGAGATCACGGACGATGACGCGGAGACCAACAATGACACCGCGCAATCGAACACCGTGCCCATAGAGACGTCCCCCAGCCCTAGCCCGCGAGACGTTGGAAAACGGAACATCGAATTCATTGAAAGACGATGGTCTAAACCCAGCAGGTAATTTTTTAAAGTAATTTTTTACTCATATTTTCCCGTTACAGTTGTACATCACACGTAATAGTGACATAACAACAATTATACAACACATGCAAAGCGATCGCGCTTGCCTTCTGCCTGTCCGATAAATATAGCACCGTTCGAGCGGTCTTCCTGCACATCGAGTAAGCTCTTTAGAATTGTCATCAGTGATCAGTGCTCGCCGTTACTCTCACGTGCGTGATTGGTTCGTTTACCGCCAGCTTTGACAAGCGCGCTTAATGATTCATATCCTGAACCAATGATGGTTCCGGCAGTTTACGGTAAACGCGTAAATATGCGGCGGATGCGGTAGTTCGTAGTGATGAGTAAGCTCCGGCGATGGACATCCGAGGGCGGCACGCCGATAGAGAAACCATTGAGACCGACCCGAGAGGGCAGCGTCCAGGTGTTCACGCCGGACGTTCGTTGCGCTTGTCAGTTCTACCAATGCGACTCGTTACTGCCGGAGCGTGTAAACCCAGTCGGCACTAGACCGACGTCGCGAGCGAGCAATTTTATTTCGTACGATAGGTAAGTCGCACACCTACATCAATTTTCACGGTTTTGAGGACATTTTATGACTAACATTACGAGCTGCAAAATATACTCGATCGCAGTTTCACCCGGCGACCGCTGCGGCTAAAACGAGCGCCAGCTGCTGGCCTAGTTGTGACACGACTCTGTAAAGTTTAAATATAACTCCAATCTTTTGCGATGATATTTGCGATTTGTATTATATATATTTTTATGATAATCTTTGTACTTTGATTCTGCTCAGCGAATGTGTGTCATAATTATACTGAAACAACTTGATTTATTTTAACGTAACGTAACGTATATGCGAACATACTTCACATTATGTAATGTATAAGAAAGGTTGTAGGGTTTTTCAAATGTTAAGGGATATTTAAACATAATAATTATATTACGCATAAAATAGAGTATTTTTTATTTATTTTTTCTTATTTTCAGTGATCACGAATATGAAATCATCGAAAAACCACCGCCGAACATAATTTACACAGCGCCGAGTGCAGATGAAAAACCGACCTTGACCAAAACAGATGACGAGCTGTCTAGTACAACATCTTTGGAACGGAAATGTTTACAGCATACATCAGATGAAGACGAGCATCCTGACGACAAAGAAAATATAAACGACGAAAGGAACGCCGATATGTCGGACGCTGAAGCATTACAAAAGGACATTGAGGATAGGTTCTTTGTGAATACTCCTTCCACGCCGTCAAGAACAGAATGCGAAGTGAGCACCAGTCAAGTCGACTCTTCAGCGCTAGAACAGTTACCTTTAAAACGTGATAGTCGTTCTAAAGCTACTGATGGTGGCGATAGTAGACTACAACAGCGTTTTAAAGAAAGCACGGGAAAATTAAAAACACAAGCTGGAAAACTAAAAACAAAAATAAAAAATATTAAAAATCATAAACTCACCATGCCAGACAAACCTAAATTTACTATGCCCGAAAGGCCTAAGTTCAAAATGCCTGAGCGGCCAAAATTTAGCCTACCCGATAGACCGAAATTTACTTTACCAGAAAGAAGGAAATTCAGTTTGCCGGAACGACCAAAGTTTAAAGCGTTAAATTTATCCGAAAAGCTACACTTTGGTGACCGAAAGAAATTCACATTACCTGAGAGGCCTAAATTTACTGTACCAGATCTACCTAAATTTAAAATGCCAGAAAGGCCAAAAATTAACTTTCCTAGTCTGGGTCGAAAAAAAGGATACAAAGTGGAAACTGACACCACAAGTTCGGCAACTGACTTAAGGAATGTGGCCACTGTAGATTTTGAAGCCAAAACTTATCCGAGATTATTTAATAGAAAGAAAAAATCTGAACTCCAAAAAACTTCATCCTCTCCTACTTTGAACAGAGAAGATACTCCACCCGCAACATTTACCTTCACTAGAGTCAAGAAAACCAAAACTGAAGATGAAACTTATATTCCCGATAGTCCAGAACAACCCAGAGAATACGGTACTGTGGATGCCGACGAGACCAATTTCGAAAAAGACGTTGAAAGGACAAGGCAGTTTGAAACCACTTATGATTTTGACAAATTGCCTACAGAATATATGGATGATGAACCTGAAATATCCAATAGTTATGACCGTAATGGTGCATCAACACCAGATGTATCACCGTCTAAACAAGAATACACACCCGTAATAACCGAAATAAATAATGACGAATTTTTTGTACGACCGAGAGGTATTTCTCGCGAAGATATTCAAGTGAGAGAATACTTGAGCGACGAAACACGACAAGCATTCAAGAATCCGAAAAACGTCCTAGCGTTAATGGGCAGTAGTTCGGTGGTCAACGATGATAACATGTATATGAATGATGCTGATATTGACCCCGAACTTGTTTTTGATGACAACGAGCAAATCAGATATTCAAGCGAAGATTTAAATGACAAAGACGATGGATATTACACATTCCCCCCAGTGAGGCCATCGCGTGCTAAACGGAAAAAGAAGGTTATAGATGATACTCCATATATTGATGAAAGCGTAAATGCCAGTATGCAGTTCAGTGAGGTGGATCTTGGATTGCCCGATGATCAAACAGGACAGAAAATTATCGAACACGTTGACACTTTCGAGCCAACAGAGACTGAAGACAGGTTCAAATTTTCTCCCACAACTGATTTGCATTCTATTCACGAATACGCCAATGATGAAGTTATACAATACCCTGAGAATGTTCCGATTCAATCACAGACTCTTCCAATGCCACCAAAGAGGAAAAAGAAATTTAGTAACAAGGAACTTATTCATTCGTCACTAAATGATTTCAAGAACATACCCTGCGAAAAGTTGTGGGAAGATCCGCAGGAGCAACACCCTGATGATGTGAGTATTATCTATTGTAATATTAATCTATATGACATAATAATATTAGCCCTGTAATATTACTGTCCCGCTGCTGGACACGGGCTTGCTCTACTAATGAGAGGGGTTAGGCCGTAGTCTACCACGCTGGCCTAATGCGGGTTGGTAGTCTTCACATACCTTCGAATATCTTGTGGAGAAATTCTCGGGTGTGCAGGTTTCCTCACGATGTTTTCCTTCACCGTTATAGCAAGCGATATGTCACAATGAAAACATACCTAACATAATAAATTCAGAGATGTATGCTCCATTTTGGCGTTGGTCTCGAACCTCCGACACTCGTCTCGGCAGTCCATACAACACCCAACTGAGATATCACTGCTACTCTATGACATGCTGGACTGAAACAGTAATTAATACAATGATGAGTCCGGCAGAGCGAAGGTTACATGCAACACGAATCCTACCGGCTTACATTTGCCACATTATCGGCTTGAAAATGCTGCGAACGCTACCCTTTTAAAAAAATACCCTTCGCCACTGAAATCCGCAATACCTTTACAATGCATATAGTTAAATAGTTTTTGCCAGTGGCTACGCACTCGTGAGGGTCTGTTCCGTTGTTTTTCTAATTTCACCTCTTTAAGGGACGATTTTCCAATAATCCTTTCTTAGTGTTTGCCTACGTTATAAAATAAAGTAAAATTTCACGTTCCTAGTTCTAATACTTTCTGCTATACGCTGATATGTTAGTCAATCAGTCATTAGTTTATCTTTTTTCCCAACTTCAAAAAGGAGTAGTTTAACAATTCATCGCAATGTTCTTTTATGTATGTTCCCCGATTACGTGAAGACGCCTAGAACTGATGATGGGATTCCAGAAAAATTGAGAGCAACCCTCAAATTTTATAGGGACGCATAATGTGTTTATATATTTTCTTAAACTATTTAAGTATGCGTCTGGTAAATGATAATTAAAGTTTAACAAAAACTGAAAACCAACTTCAAAACAGGACACTTAAAAGTAAAAATAAAAACTATCTCTTACTCTTTTTGGAGTCGGTGCCTTTTAATCTCTAAAAAATCTTAATCTGCTTCGGCCGCAGCACCTAAATATATATACAATATACATAGATAGACTGACTGCCTGGTCATGAGTTGTTGTGTGATTTAATAAATAATAATAGGCCTTACAACAACAAAAAATCAAAATGGCGGACATTTTTTTAGGTTTTAGTGACAGAGTCGCTACATAGGTATAAAGGATGGCCTTTGTACCTATGGTGCGACCCAGTTGTCGATTTTGAAGTCAATCAGCCTTAAAACAAATTCAGCTCCATTTTCAATCAAGAATACAAATTTCATCAAAATCGTTCAGGGGTGTCTAAATTCCTAAACGAACTTTCATCCCCTATTTCATAACTTTAGGGGTTGATTTAAAAAAATAGTACATTATATCGGTCATCAAGACCAAAGGTATCCTCATATCAAATTTCATCAAAGTCCGTTCAACGTTTTCGGAATTCTTATCATAATCTCTCATCATATCCGTTTTCAAGACCAAAGGTATCCTCATACCTTTAATTTCAAAGTAATAAAGTACCCTATCTGCTAAATTGGAACAAATAAAATACCTTTATAATAAAAAAAAAACATTATTAAGATTGGTCCAGTAGTTTTAGAGTTTATCGCGGACAAACATTGACACGGATTTTTTTATATTGATTGAGCACTTAAGGTTAACGCATTGCACTAACGCAATTTTATTTTCCTTTATTAAAATTTCAGTTCAATCCTTTGATATATTATAATGTACGTAAATATAATAAATAACAATAGTTAGATACATGAAATAATAATAACAAGTGTTACTTTAGCAAGTATGAGTTTCATAAATATGTAATGAAAAGAATATTAATTCGGTATTTACTAGAATAAAAATAATTTCACAAAGTATTGCAGATGTACAACCATTGATATATCATAAAATATATAAACTGAAAGATTAAATTTAAATATTTTATTATATGTATTTCGCTGAACATTAAAATGTAGGAAATCAGCACTAAACCCCGTTTTTCTTTGCCCCGATTTTGTTTAAAAATTACTAAAAGTAAATATTTTTTTAAAATTTTAAAGTATAGCCCGAAATCAACATCGTATTATGCCTCAGGTAACTGTACCTGAGGCATAATACGATGTTGATTTCGGGATATCTCAGTAGATATTATGCAACGTAAATAGTCAATCATGACGCGTAGGAAGTTCATGTTCATGAATCATTGTGCCTAATAGTATTTTTTTTCGGCAACGTTATAACAACAAACCAACACTCGTTTATAATTGGATACAAAACACTCGTACTCAGTTTCGTAAGCCAAAGTATTGCTACTTTTGTACTTTAGTTTCAATAATAAAATATTTAATATTACCCCAAAATTAAATTTGGTAAAAAAAATGCAATGTACAATTTTGCCGTAATAGACAAAGACTTCCATATATTTATTAAACAAGCTGTTTCGAAGTAAAATTGTGATACATGACGGCGAGTGTTTGATGTTTCACGGCTAAGAAAAAGAGCAGCGGCCTGAGCAGGAAAATTTCTGACAACCGTAAATGTATTCGAACTCGATGCGCGTCTATGAAAATTGTATGAAATATTAACCAAACGTCATCAGTGCGCAGCGAACTCGAATACATTCACATTTACATTAGTTTTTCGTGTTCGGGCTACTTATTTCTATAGTGAGTTGAGGTTAATTAACAGAGACTTAGTTCGCACATTCTATGTACCGAACAGCCAGTCTAGTAGTACCTATACAAAGAAGTCTTTGGTAATAGATCATAATTTCAGTCTATTTCTGTTCATTGTTGGACATGGTCTCTCAAAAGAACCCGGTCTCACAATAAAGAATTCAGTAAAATTGTGAGCTAATTACATTTATATGAAATGGAAGATAGTTGTTTACATTATAAGAAAATTTACTTGAAACAAAAATAAATATTACTGACAAAGATTACTGATATAAATTTAGCATTTTCTACTTAATAATTTACTATTGGAAAAATAATGAATTAGATTATAGACAATCTAATATGAAAGTGAAACAAAAGCTGAAATATACATTTTAGATAATTGAGGATCCTGTGCATATAATTACGTTGGCAGACGGCCAGTATAATGGTACTTTTGGATGAAACTGACGAATATATTTTTGGAAGTCTGGATTCATCTCGATTGTTGACCCAGTTAAGAACGGATAATTTTTGCGACGCTATTTATCTTCATTTATACGCTTTCATCTAATTTCCTATAGTTTTCAGAATTTTAATAATAATTATTATTATGAACATTGAACACAAAATGCATATTTACATTCATAATTTTTAATTTTAAATGTTTGTTTTAAAACAACTGCATATGAGAAAATCTTAAAAAATAATAATAATATTAGCCCCACTACTTATTTGGTACGGTACAGGCTTCTTTGCAAATGGTAGGGATTGTCTGGCTTCTAACAGTAATCGTTGAAAAGTTGGTGGCACTGTCATCAGTACACAAAAGCCATTTTTGGTTAAGTTCAACTATTACTACTATTTTACCCTTTTTAGGGTTCCGAAGCCAAATGGCAAAAATTGAATCCTTATATGTAGTTTCGCTGTGTCCGTTCATCTGTCTGCCTGTCTGGACGCAGTGTATCTCTCTGAGACTATGAGTACTAGAGAACTTTAATTTGTCATAAGTATACATAATATAAAAAAGTTGTTAAATAAAATCTTGATTTTTGTAGGGTTGTTATACATGTAGGGGATGAATTTTTTCTCGACTATACCATGGTGTGAGGTATCGTTGCATAGGTCGTTCAAAAATATTTTTGGAGGTGTGAAACAGCAGTAGCATATATAATATAATGAATTTAAAGGAAAACTATCACAGCTAAGTACTAGCAGGCTTTACGAGTAATAGGTGAATGACCAAAGTAAAAAGCAAAATTTCGTACAAATTGTATTGAGTATCACAAAGATGAAGTTATTAGTTATATAAAACAGATAATTATTATATATGAGTAAGACACACTTAAACTTACGTCTAATAAAATTAAATTTCAGTAACATTTACCACAATTTCGGAAACCTGTACTGTGCGTGGTCAGATATACAGCATACGCATAGTCGGTTTTTTATTTTACTTTTATTTAATTATGGTGTCAAAACTTCCCAAACATTCCAATTTTATACCTTGATTGTTTTGAAAATCACCCTCAGCAAAACTTACCTAACTCTAATTACTGCCATGTATTTGCTGCTATTGATTTTTTTTTATATAATGTATTATTTTGAATTTCAGATAGTCGTATTTCGAACAGAACACGAATATATAGTGCCTCAAGGCGAGAGCATTGTCACAGAGCAGAGTCCTCTGCCTCCACGTCGTAACCGCTCCAGAAGCTCCAGAGGTACATCGTTATGTGATGACGACAGAACTTCACATGGAGCTGAATCCCTTACTCCCGATACCCATGCTCCAGTGACTGATGAGGTGGAATCCATAAGGTACACACAACGTGAAAGCCCTGGTTATGCAACAGTTGATAAAGGCCCATATGCTCCAAGCAAAGGTGTCAGAAGATCAATCAGCAAGACACCACCGGTGCGACGTCGAAAGAGTAACAGCTCAGAAAGAAAGTACTATACAGTTGGATCGACTAAGGGGGGTCCTGACCGCCCTCCGCGAAAAAAGTCATCCACAAGTCTTATGACTCTGGATAGTTATAACAAACGATCAATAAGTGGAGATCTCACTCAGTACGTGGAAATAGATGAACCATTTGAAATACATAAAGATCTGAAATCTGGAGACATTATTAACAAAATGAAGGACCGACCGCTTCCGCCACCTCCAAGACCACCGAGGGGATCCAGGCGTAGGAGGAAATATAGAAGTACTGCTGAGGAACAAAAGTCACTTGATTCTGATGTAACTGCAGACTCGCCAATGCTTGCAACGGAACAAAAAGAAAAACCCGAAGACGTCATGGAAATTGAGGTGTCGACTCAAACTGATCCCTTACCTGATGACGTAGATTTTGAATTGGGAGCAGATGAAAATCTAGACGTGTCTATGTCCAGCTCTTTGAGGGATATAGTCAATGAAGGTTCGATAATCAGTAAAAGTTATACTCGGATAGGGGAAAGTCCACGTGTTTCACGTCCTACTTCCAGATCCGAAAAATCTTTAAAACTTTCTGATCCAAAAATATCAGAAATATGCAAGCCCAATATAGGACGCACGTCACCGGCTGTAATATTAGTGGAAAAACGTGTTTCAAGTCCAACAAGAATTAATGAACGTGAAGAAATGTTAACCGAAGCTTCTTTAACAGTTCAACACATTGATGTCAATGAATCTCAAATTCCAGATGTGCCTCCGCTGCCAAGGTCGAGACACGCTTCAAGCACTACTCAAAGTTCTAAAAATACGGCGCCATCCACCGAGGAGCGGGCGCTCGAGCGAGTTACTGACGCAAGTAAAGACGTCCAATTAGATAATTTAGTAACACAACGACTCCAGGTAAGAGATTTAGATGTCGGCCGTCTGAACGTTTCTGAATTGCAAGCGAACAAAATTCTTGTATCCGATATCGAGGGTATGACTTTGCAAGTTTCCGAATTAGATTCAAAATCCGGCCACATATCTGTTAGTGGTATTGAATTTTCACAGACAGTTATAGATGAAATCGTTAAGAAATTTGCAGAAATATCTACTAACCAAACTCCAGCACCACACGAGCAAACTATAGTGCCTCCACGACCCGTAAGTAGAGAAGAACAGACTCAAACCGAGGCGTCTGCTGAATCAAAAGTAGAAACTAAAACTTCTTTAGAGGAGGCAGACGGTCCATCTTCCTTCCCGCTACCAAGACCGGTTAGTGCAGATGAGGGTTCGGTACCTCCTCAGAGACCACCACCTCCTGACCTTACTCCTTTACTATACTCCTATCTTCAAGACTTAACGATACCTCCTGCGTCTATTTATCCTTCAAGGTCGTTCCGTGAGCGTCCCTTCACAGAATTCCATGAATCACAACAACAACATCAAACTCCTCCACCTCCGACCCGACGGACTAAAAGAAAACCAGCAGCTCCACACTCCGAGTCAAGTTCTGACGATGGACGACTGCGTCCATCTCCGCGACGAATGCCTCCTCCCGTGAGGACACACGAGCCATCGATCGCTGAGGCTGGAGCTCAATTTTTTAGAGTCTGTCAGAGTTCAATTAGTAGGACTTTGAGAAACATGTTTAACTCGTTTATGGCATATATTAGTGGCGCAGAAGACAAAAAAGATGTGCAGATGGCATTGGTTATATTTCTCGTGCTGATCGCTGGTCTGATAATGTTCGGTTTGAGCGACAGTCGAACCATTCACCATCATCACTGGGAGTTCTTTAATCCGCCAGACGGAAAACCATGAATATCTACCACGCGCTAAAATAACTGGGGAGTTTTTGCAAAACTAACCACGTGATTAGTATAAGTTTGAGTGTTCAAACGATTCTAAGATTACTACACATATTTTATTATCTCAGCTTACAGTTATTAGAATTTTTAATCGAAATTTTGATGTCAAAAACAAATGTAGCCATAGCTTCAATATCGTTTGAAATCGCTCAAATCTAATTTATTCTGTAATGGTTAAGATGCAGATGTATGGGAAAAAGTTATGCATTTCATGCAAACCAGACTTTCCATTTGGTTATTTATAATGTGCAATTTTATACCTACAGGCTACAGCTTAAAAGCTGATAATAGTAATAATTGCGCACAATATTTTGTCAACAGTAGGTAGGTCCTTAATTGTTGTTGTTGAGATTAGCCGTTTTTGCCACTTCGTTGTCATCAAATTAATACAATGGGTAATTTTTGATTTTACATAGCTTTTATTTTTGTTTAGGTGGGTAATAAAAATAAGACTACAAAATCTGGGCATTTTCAATATACGAGATCGAAATAAATGTAAGCTAATTATCGAAATGTATCAAATAATATAACACAAACCAATAACATTAATATTAAATTTAGCCTATCCTAAGTGCACCAAATACAAAAAAATTAAAGGCATTTTTATACATATCACACAATTATTGTGAAGAAAAAATTATCGATGATTTATCCTAGACTAAGCCTAGTCTAGACACAGCCACACGAGTTTGATATATGTATATAATACTAGCTTTGTTCGTAGCTCAGCCTGCGTGGACGTTAACTATGGGATTTGTGTATGGGATTTGTGTATACACATAATGGCTATAACACCCCTGTTCAGTCAAAAGAGCTTATTATATAAGTATAAGCTGTGGCCCGCGACTCCATTCGTGTGGATTTATTTTCGGGTTAAAATTTATTTTCCGGAAAAAAAGGAGCCTATATCATAATCCAGCGTGTCGTCTACCTCTGCACTAAATTTCATCGAAATTGGTCAAGCCGTTTGAGCGTGAAGAAGTAAGAAATATACAAACACACTCACAAACCTTTGCCTTAATACTAAAATTTTGCACGAAGAAAGCTTGAACCCTAGGGAAGTCACACGACTTCCCTAGGGTTCAAGCGTTCTTCGTGCAAAATTTTATCAAAGCCGAAGCATGAACTCAGATTTACCTCGATCAAACTCAGATTTACCAATAATTACGTCAAGCTATTTGGTCATAATTATTTTGTTTCTACTAATGATCGTGGAATACCGAAAGTTAATCACATTCCAGTTATAGAAATAGTACTTACGTAACGTCATAACATTGATTCGAGACAGATACATCTACTGAGGTACTAGGGGCTTAAGCTATAACTATATTACTATCGTGGACCACATACAGTTATAGCATGTGATGTATGAAGAAATTACTGATGTGACCAACATGAGCGATTCTGGCTAGTCTAGTTTAAATCATTCTTATTACAGTGTTCATAGTGTGTAAATAGCAAAAGTTAGTATTACCACTTCAGCCGCCACGCACACTGTCAAAATAATTATGCCAATTTCTGAAAATATTAAGTTAACTAGTTATAAATAATATATTTTACTATATTAACCACACTATTATTGTAAACGTAGTGCGTTGACCGGCGTTATGCATTTTTGTATATTATCATTTTTGTTGCATATTATTAATGAAAAATAAATATTTAAATGTTATTTGGGTCATTTTTATTTCACCTCATTTAATAATGTCTAAACGCTACTACATATTATAGGATTCAATGACAAATTTCAGCAACTTTACCTACGAATCTACTGCTAGATACATATATATGTATAACTAAATAAACTGATATTAAAATTCACAACAATTATACATTATAACACCTCCTGCCTGCTAACAAAATTCAAACTAAAATAACTTTAACAATAAATTCTTGGGGCATACCATGAATCTTTGGTGTTTTTCGCTAGCGATTTTAAAATAATTTAAACAACAAACAGTAATTCCCCACATAACCGCTAAAGTTGTTTGAGTATTTGGTTTGTCACAGAAATAAATATTCTACGTAGTCGCTAGCAAAAAACGTCAAAAAATCTCATGGCTGAACTACTGGTCAATCTTTGACCTTTATATAAACACAAGTTTAAACACTTAACTGACCGATTTCCAATTTACCGATTGTGACCAAATTTATATGGGACCACACTTGAAACGGCCCAGGCGTCTTCGAATAATCGGGGAACATACATAAAAAAAAATTCGACAAATTGTTAACCTCCTCCTTTTTTGAAGTCGGGTAAAAATATAAATATCGCAATAAAATCCGTAAAAACAACATTTATTCCAATAATTCGCGTAAACTTAAAAAGTCAATAAATAATTTGTTGTTTGCGGTTGCCAGAGATGCGTTGTAAAGACGTAAGCGGTATCTACAGCCTGCAGCAGGAACTACGTCAACTGTATACACACTAGTTGTGTACTAGTGGGTTCAAAGAATAACCATGATTCGTTACTAGGGTTATTAAACATTTAAACCAATTTTGCACAGATGGCGCTATTATCAGTGTACCCAGTATAGTACCTACATACAGTTTTGACAGTTTGCAAAAGTGATAGTTTTAGTTTTTTTGTCTTTGTTTAGTCCCGCCACTTTCGAAAAACTACAAGAATTTTAATTGTATTTTTTTTATAGCAGAGACTGGCAAACGAGCAGATCAGTCACCTGATGGTACGTGGTCTCTACCGCCCATAGACACCCAAGACATAAAAAGAATCATGATTGCGTTGCCAACCTAAAAGGAAGAATGGAAGGGAAGGGAAGATGGATTGGGAAATGGAGGCAGGGAAATGGGTCATCGGAAATCTCACTCACCGAACGAAACGCGACAGCTAGCTGTCACTTTACGTCGGTTTACTGTGAAATAGTGGTATCAAACCGGTCGAACCGGCCCATTCGTGCTGTAGACGTTACTGTCTACAGCGTGGCTCTACCACTTTTAAGTATGTTATAAAATATGTATGGAGTAAACGAAAACTATCATCATGTTCGAGAAGTATCAAAACCCAAAACTACCTCATAGACTTTACCGAAGATATATAGGATTTAAGGCCATTTACAAGGCTCCGTCATACACTTGAAATGATTAAATTAAACGGACGTTGTATGCCCAAACTTATTAAAATTATTGTCACATTAAAAATTCTTCCTCCAAATTGAAATTTTGCACCTTATAAGTCGAAAGGTAAATGTTCAAATAAAAAAAAACACTTCATTGTATTCCGTTATATTTGAAAAAATATACAAAGAATTAATAATTACAATTATGTAGATGATCTGTACAATTTAAACATATTTAATTATGAATACTAATAAATGCGCTATACTATATCATTAATTTACGTACGGAGGTGACGATTGACGAATCGATCATAATACAACCCGTATCTAACGTATGTATAGTTTAACAATCTAGCCACTAGTAACCTTAGTAAGCCCGTCGGCCTCATGACTAACACTATGGCTACCTAACACTACACTTTTTTATACATTCTGGACCGTTTATATTATTACTAACAGGTGTAAATGTTACCATAAAAATCAGATCGTGTCCCTATCGAGAGCTTGTATAGTAATTGTGTATAACCGTATTGTTTTTTAGCTGCATTTTATAAAATAGAACTCAAAAAGCATACACTATTCTCACATAATATATTGCGATGAAGTCCAGAAAGTATAAGCTTGTTTCAGATAATATATTCACGACGTATGTATCTATAAGTTCTTATAATTGGGTACTTGACTATGTTTTATTTTATACACATATTTGCATATATTTTATGCAATAGCAAATAAAACAAAAAAGAAACCCTTGTGTAAAAACTGCATCGAAATTGGTTGAAAAATGAGGCAGTAATTCATATTTTAAATTTTAGAGTGGGGGCATATCGGAAATATCTTGCTATCCCTTTCCAACGCGTGCATCGTTATGGCGTGACGTGATTAAACTAATACTTCTCTTTCCCGCAGTTTGACGGTTACACCAAACTTCAAAGGCTTGTAACTTTTTTATTTTTGAGAAAATTTCAATTTTTCTTTCTGTATTATATTTGAGACGATGTAAATTTAATATAAAACTCATTAACCCGTCGGAGGCGGCACATATATATGTTACATAAGCGTATGGGCCACCGGAGGCTGAGCCGCCCGTGACTATCTACAAAAAACTAGTCAAGTACCCAATTATGAAATCACATGGTTCTTGATGAAAAACAACAAATGATGAAATTTTTACCAAGGCGTATTGTAATATGAATTTGTCTTAATATTATTTCAGAGCTGAAAACTGGAAAACCATTTATGATTAGTAAGGTCAAGGAGTTATTAAAACTGATATCTCGGTATGTTCACATCAAAAGTATTCATTGAAAGCGACCGAATGAAATCATCACCGAAAAAATTAAGAGTCTCTAGTGGTCGTTTGTCAATTTGGTGTAAAGGAGAACAGATGCCAAATTAAGTACAGAAAACTGGCTCTCTTGCTTAGCTTTAGCATCTGATAATTCAATTAGTGAAAACGTACCTTAATAGTAGCATGGTTGTTATTCAATGCGTGTTACGCAATAACAAGCTAACTGGTAAATAAATTATTGTTAAATGTATAAAAACGCGACTCAATTTTGAGCCCTTTGGATACATAAAATAGCGATTATCAATTTGTTTCTCGAAGATATAGAGCCACATCTCCTACACATGATTTTTTCAAAACAAAACACCTACATAAAACAAGGTTTTACATTGTCTCCTGCTCATATAACAACGATCATTGATTGATGGTCCCTTACAAAAAAAATTTAATTACCATGTTTTGTGTAAAGTTTTAGTGCAGGAAACGAGGCTTAATATAAGCATATTTATTTGCACACGCAGAGGAAACTTTGCAAGTAAAAGGTAGTGTTTGAATATGTACTACAAACGTTACACAATGCCAAATTCAGACCTTCGATATCCACATTTTAATGTTACACATTTTGTATCCATACATTTTAAAGTCCCATTGAGACTCACGGCACAACAAAGCAACGAATAAATTATTATAATTACCGTATTGTAATAATTAATTTTAACTAATTAGTTTTATTGACTACAATATTTTAATATGTAATATAAATTTAATATTCCAGAATGCTTTGTTGCGTTCATTGATTTTAAATTGTTATTTCAGTATACCAACTTCAGGTATCTACATGGTATTCAATTTAGAAATAACTTAGCATTTGATTTTTAATTACGAATATATAAAGAATAAATCACTTTAAAACAAAACAATAGGTAATTTACGGACATAACATGGAATAATGTAGATATGACAGTTTTGTTTATTTTATAATTGCAATAACGTCATAATATCAGAGCTGCTTCAAAACACGTCATTGAAAAAGATAAATCTTTCATGTTATTGATCACTCTTTCGTATCATGATATGATGGATCAGTTCGCACACAAATACTATACGCCTAGCCCCCAGTTTCTTCATGAACAGCTACAGTAGAAACTAAACTAACTATATTTTACTTATCAGAGAAAGTGACAGCTAAAATGTAATGCACCTTTAATTGTAACCGTTGCTCATAGACCGTCGCTTTATATCTTGCTTTGACGTTTCCTTTCGATGAAGAAACAGCAGGTAAGAGTGTTATTATGTCAGTTTTATATTCCACCTCAAAAGATGTCCTGTAAACGATTCGTGCATTCTGGTTGTATTTGTCTTTTTTCCTTTTTTATGACCTTTTATCTCCCTATTGAGCTTCGTCAATGTAGCGATCCTAACTGCAGCCCGAGTAGGAAAATTCCTGACAATCGTAAATGTATTCGTGCTCGATGCGCGTCTATGAAATTTGTATGAAATATTAATCAAATGTCATCAGTGAGCAGCGAGTTTACATTTACATTAGTTTTTCGTATTCGGGCTACTGAACGGTAGGTTCAAAGTATAAAGATATATTTTGAAATAATACCGATGCAAGCCACTGCTTGATGGATCTGGAAATCGTTGGGAGAGCCCTATTTTCAGCATTGGACGTCCTATGGCTGATGATGATGATGATGAAGCCAGTGCTATAAAAACAATTCTTTCTACCTGCCCTTATCCCACCTTAATGCGGGGTCGGCGTAACACCCATTTAGAAGCATGAGACAGAAAGGATTTGGCGTAGTTTTCACGACCTGCCTGTTCATCCCCGTTGGGAACCCAGTCCCGGGAAAATCAAAATAGAAATTTCCATATGTCCCACTTGGACTCGAACCCAAGACCACCCGGTCTACAGTTCATACACGGTACCACTAGATTAAGGAAATGACTGATACAGAAACGATATATGTATAATGTATTTTATATCACTACCTAGCAGCTTGCTATCCAAATCTTAATCGTATGTGAGCTCAAATCGGTCTTTTACATTAAGTTTCAGCTATTCTGTTTATGTCTATAAGCAGCATCGGTTTGTATAAGCAATATTTAGTTCAACAAATGATAATTTCTATTTTAAACTGGACTGCTTTACTTACGAGTATCAATGAAGTCACTAAAATTAGCTCTAGCTAAGCTTGGCAGAAGCAATGGTGAGCATAAAATACGGTAGACACCTCGTAAGGGCTAAGCACATAGCGTATTTCTAACGCGCCAACAACGCACGTTTTACGAACGTGTGTAGATGTCCAAAAATTAGATTACTTATTTGTACCGATTCAAGCGCGCGCTAGAAGGTCGACTGTATCGCGTTTAATTATGATTTGTGGGAGAAATGTGTATAGGGACACACAGGCCACAGCTCGCTCACAGTCTGGTGAATTCGTACGCGACTTTAGCTCGTCTGTATCGTCGTATCAGCGCGTTTGACCATCGGACAAATGATCGTTTACGGCGTTGCCAAATTTTTTAACGTGTGCAATGGTTTAATATCTGCATCTGAATTTCATTCAAATCACTTTAGCGAGTGTCATGAAATCAAATCAAAATAATATACACTTCGAGATACGTCGTTGCATAGGCCCTATATATAACTTAAATTGAATGAACGACTTCATAATTTCGTTTCAAATCATTGCTACTATTAAAAGTAAGTGGAACTATAGTATGTGTTTAATCGACTTCCAGCTGCCTCCCTACCCTGGCACTCCCTTGACGATACCCCTATACTAATGTCTAAACGATAACGTCATCTCCAATTCGATATAAACAGTGGAACATTAAGATATAAGTAGAAAACACGGTCAGCATCGGACGTAAGTTTATTGTCAAAGTCGATTTGTTTATTTATTTATTACGATCAGTCTTTAGAACTTGATTTAATATTGGATGGATTTTAAATAGGTATTACACTAGCACTTTGCCACAATAAGTAACTAATGCGACCTTTTTAGATGAAACGTGTGTTTTCTACTTACGACACATAATATTTTTATTAAAACTACTGGGACTTATATTAATGTGTCATTCGATTGTGTTAATAAAATTATATTATCAATATTTTATCACTAAATTACGAAAGTGACAAGGAATGCAACACTTAAAAAGTTCATCTTTTATAAGTAATGCCTTTGTTATTAGAGGTGTGAGTATAGATAGAGTAAAACGTTTACCAGCAAAACAAAACGAGAACAGTAAATATGTAAATGATTATTGTTTATTATTATGAATATGCAAGTAACTATTCGTGAAGCTAAAGATATGACTAATACCATACAAAGCACACTACGATTTCAACTGATATCTAGAAATGATTTAAGCTTTAAACTATATTTTACAGTTATTTTTAAAATAGTCTATTAATTTTAAAAGTAATAAGGCCTCGTAATGCGTAGTACACACGATGCGTAGCTGGCAGTTTTACACTATCTTATCTCAAAACCCTACTTCCCTACTTACAATTAAAGAAAGTATTCATTAAAATAATCACGGATACATGTACGTAATATTACTGTTAAAATATTAAAACTAGTCAGGTATTTGAAGCTTAATGTTTGCTAATTAGCTACACTAGTATCAAGTACTATTATAGTCGAAGTCATGTTTGAATATAAAAAAATAAAATATAAAACACATGCACACGATTGAAATCAAATAATTTAGAAGTGACCTTACAACTTTAGGTAGAGTTATTATGGTGTTAATATGCTATAGTTCAAACTAATATTATTTAATTTATAAAAATCAAACTTCTGAAGTAACTTTATACGAGTGGTCAAAATATTACTAAACAATAATAAATATTAAAAAGAAGGTGAAATTATAAATCACGAAACTTTTGACTGGTTATAAAACTTGTGGAAGTCAGCTTGTTTCGTAAAATGTGTCAACATGAAGCGCTCACCATGATTAATAAATAGGCTTGGCCCGATTTATTCAGAATATCGCTAAGAAGTGACTGCTTACTTTTCTTCTTTTATAATGCAAAAATAATTTCCCCCAACAGGGATAATTATTACGAATGTTCATGAGTACTGCAGAGCAGTGAGACCGCGAGCGATGTGCTGGCTCCTATATAAAATTAAAATTAATTCATTGGTCCATATGGAGCCGTGTCAGGTGTCGCGTCATGGTGAATTATTTTTATGATACACAGCCATATTATAGATTAAAAAATATCAATGCCCCAAATCATAAAAACCAATTCAGAAAAAAAAGAATCACACCATCCGATTTTTAAAGTTTACAAATAATAAATTATATATCAGGTCCGTCTAAATTATTTGAGTCACCCACGTATCCTCAGCTCGGTCCTCGAAAATAAACCAGACGCGATAGTATCACAGCCCAAACATAAAAATAACACATATGCGGGTACACTGAGATCAAACACGTTGGAGTTCTGTGCATTTTTTTACTCTGCTCCATTTTCCGTTTAGGTTTGAAAATTAGTAATATGAAAAATAACTGATTAGATATTTATTTTTATTTATTTAATTCCTTGGATAATTTAGTAGAATAGTGTACGTACGTGTATACGGACAGAATAAAACAAAAATATACGTCCAATACTGTATTGAACCTTTACAGAAAATTAGTCCAGGTATCCATTTGTAAGACAGTGTAGAGCTGATGGATTAATATTTATCATCTGTCCTATTTCAAATTATGATCAAAATTGAACATAATATCAACAACAAAATAATGAATTGGGACTGAAATTAATAATTGTGTCATGATTTAGTTCTTTTAAAACAATGCAGCATTTTCATTACATATAAGTAACCCTTACAGAAAGAACAGCAGCCCGAGCAGGAAAATTTCTGACAACCGTAAATGTATATTATATATACATTTACGGTTATATATATTCGTGCTCGATGCGCGTCTATGAAATTTGTATGAAATATTAATCAAATGTCATCAGTGCGCAGCGAGTTTACATTTACATTAGTTTTTCGTGCTCGGGCTACAGATCATTAAAAAAAATATTTGTTGTATAAATCATATGATACAGCATACAACCTATGTGTTTGCAATATAAACAACAGTATGATCATCCAAACTTTTGCGCAGCATGATATGTATAAACGTCAACGAGTCATGAGTTGATTTGAAATGTCATACATAAACAGTGATATTAATTACAAAGTCGTTTGATCTACTAGGTAGGAACATAATATAAAATTGACAAAACTCCAACACATGCAGGCAATAAATAATTTTCGCTTTGTACACTTGTAACAATTTATTGACGTCTATAATTTTTTGCGCTGTGTTCGGTTTAGGTTAGGTTCACACAGTTTTGAAAAGGAGCTCAATTATTTTCCACCTAAAGGTGGCTGTACTACTAATAATGTTAACGTCCTATTCATACTGTTACAAGCGGACGTGCGAAAACTCAGTCTACGCACCTTAGTATACCTCTTTTAAAATAGCACCTCCGTAACAAACAGATTACCATACATTATATTGTACTAAATATCTCTATAACGATGTGTTCACACACAAATTCGTCACATTTTTAGCACTTTTCAAAGTGATCCACTCGGTAATCTTACTTTAAATCGGAATCTTTGTTAAAACTCCAGCGACCATGCAGATACAAGTATAATACCGGTAAAAGCTAAAGAATTACCAAATATGGATACGCTAATTATTTTCTACGGTTTATTCACATTTAGCAGACTATACACAATTTTGCACCTCATGGCATTTTGTGAACGGCCATGCCGTTAAACTTACAAGAGATTGAGATGTCATCCACTAACACAAAATATGTATGTTGTGTTCAAACCGTGGGTTGCATAGTGGATGCATGTGGGTGTGTGGACAGATGTGTGGACTCGCTGCGTCGCGGCGGAGCGGGCGGCGGCCTCTTCTTGATTGGCTTGGGCTCCTCGCGCCGAGGCGTCGGCTGTTCACCTCCATACACGTTCTCGTAAAACGGGTCTTCCACACCCCCGCCATAATGTTCCTGCACCCACATCGATACGCTTGTCTCCTTATAGTCGTCCGACAGAGGGTACTCCCTAAATCCCAGGACTTCGTGAGGGGTTGTCGCCGGTTCTAATTTACATTTCTGGGCAACTTGCCATTTTTTACGCATAACCCTTTGTAAGTCTTTCAAAAATTCTTTGGGTGGGTTACTGTTGGAATCGGCCAACTTTTTTGGTGACGATAGACGAGTACTTTCGTTGCGCTTTGGCGGCAATGGCTTACGAGGTGACGTCGGCGACGGCTCTTTTAAATTAAATGAGATCTTTTTATTTTTCTTTTCCGAGCAGGTGGGCAAATCATCTGCAAAATTCACTTTTTTCATGGAACCTGTACGTTCCTTGGTAGGTTCGGTAGTAATCTTTTTTTGAATAGAAGGGCTACCGTTACTTAATTTTTTAGTTTGCAGTTCAACTAGACAAGCACCATAAGCGGAATTTTGCTGTCCGTATATGCTTTTGTCGGATTGCAGAGATGATGTCCTTGACGCTTCAGAATTAACACTATCGAGTGAAGGTTGTCTAGGGAACGATCGACTGGACTCCATACTGCGCGACGACATTCTCGACTGACCGGCGCGAGAAGCTTGTTCTATTTGCTGAGCTGTTAGTTGACTAACTATGTCCTGAACTCGCCCAGCGTGGACATCCATTGTATGTTCTGGTGGGGGAGGAGGTAGGCTGAGTTGTGACCCGGAGAGATCTTCGATGGTGTCAAGCGGTGGTGGTGGCGGTGGCGGGAGCGAATCTAAACTCAAAGTAGAACTAAACATCGCGTCAGGTATGTCTTCAGCCGGTGGTGGAGGTAGTGAAAGGTCCTCTGGAGCATTCACGACTTGGGGTCTTTGTACTTTGTCGTAAATAGTCGAATATCCGTAAATTGAGGAGTTGTTATCAACACTGTTCCTGTATGAACTGTCTCGGCAGATTGTTTCGTAATGACCGTATGTCGGAGACGTAGACTCATGACAAACTGGACTGACGGTGCCGAGATGACTGCTACTATTACTGCTGTACACGACGCTCTCTGGTGTATCTGTGTGAGGAAAGCATTATATTTACTTACTCTGAATTTATTCGCGTAAGAACTTTCCAACTCTCAAAAAAGAAATATCCAATTCTTTTAAACGTACGAACCCAATATCAAGGATATTAGGACATTCTGGACATTATGATATAGCAGAAAAAAATTGAAGAACGAGATAAATCCAAAGAATCATAGATGCGTTTATGTTTACGAACCTTGGAAATAAAACTTCGAACTTAACTACGTACTCCTTAAAATGAGACAAAGGATTACTAACCAAGCGTGTGATGTCGCTTGAGCGTAGAGTCGTCAGTGCGAGTTGGCCTGGTCCTGCGCGTTAGAGTACCAGAGTCGCCTCCACCCTCGTCTTCGACGCCACACTCGTCACCTTTCTCTACCATCTCTTTCAGTTGGCGCGTCATCCAAGTCAACGGAATGTTTGGTTTCATTGAAGGTTTGCGTTTGATCGTACCTGTAAGTGTATTTATTAAAGTTTTTCAAGGTGTCTCAATCGATGAAAACATTAAGTGTTGAAAGAGAAACTTAGGCAAAATTTCTTAAATAATGAATACCCGTTTGTTTCTATTGAAGATGAAGTTTAAGTGGAAGGTGAAATCAGGGTTACATTGGACATAGAAAAAGAAACAGAGGCTTATTTCAACCCGCAAACAAACTTCATTTTCAAATAGATATGGACTTAAATTAAAATATTTACCCATAGGAAATTCGCAGTCAAATGCGCTTTCGGAGGCGGTGCCGCCATCTGACAGACATCCGCTAGAGCTGGATGACGACGCCCGGGAATGTCTGTTGTTGACACATAAATATCAAATTACAGACTATATACCAATTCACATAAATTAAAATACATTCATAACCAATCTATAGTGAATAGGTTCATATTTACGTTCGCATTTTATAAATCATAATAACAAAAACGCATCGCCTGATTAATCAGCTAAATAAATATAATTATTAATAGACGCATTGCATTGGATAAAAAGTATTATATGTAGGTCTTACCTGCCACTGCATAAGTCAGAGTTGGCCACACTGACGTTACTGGATGTAGACTGTGCAGGACTATTGATGCCGACTGCAACACCGCCGTTGGTTTTGGCCGGAATGGAAGTTATCTGTAGACACATTACAAAATTATAAATAGTTTTGCACAATTTGCATATTCGGTTGTACCTGTATTGTATCCTGGCTCGATAAGTGATTAAAATATCTACTATGAACAAATAAACACCGAGCCTCATCGACCGCAATCGCTATAATTATTATAATCGGTTACAATAATTAATCATGGTTAAGCACATAATATCACAAAATACTAAAATGTTTACTCATCAGTTAAAGTATTGCTAACTCCAAATACTAAACAAAATTAGGTACCAATAAATAATGTAGACCAAATTTAAAATGAATTTTATCATTTTGCTACTACACTACATTCATTCATTTAAATGAATGTTGAATTATACATATTTACAATTTTGAATTTATTGTTTTGCTACTACATTACATTCATTATCCAAAGATAATGAATGTAGTGTAGTAGCAAAACAATTTGAAACAGAGTTAAACATTAACACATTGTACTCACAGAGCAAGAGCGAGCATGAGCAAGATGATCTAAGTCTTCCTGAGTCAGCTCTTCTACGAGACTTCGATAGTTTTCTAATAGTTGCCGCCCATGCTGGAAACGATCATACTTTATGAACTAATCCAATAAATTACAATTTCAACTCCAATATCTTTGTGATACATAATATAATAAATAGGTAGCTGATGTTATGTTTTCACGAACGATATTGCTGTGATAAAATGAACGATTTACTATAAATTGGAAGAAACTGGTAGTAGAATATATAGCGCGATATGTAGCGATACGCATTATCTACTTTAACGTCTAAAGAGTTTCTCTCCGTTTTTAGGGTTCCGAAGCCAATTGGCGAAAAAGGAACCCTTATAGTTTCGCCATGTCCGTCTGCCTGTCTGACCACTGTTTATCTCAGAGACTATAAGCACTACAGTGCTATAATTTGGCACGAGTATACATATCTATCAAACTCAGAAACGCGTAAAATAAAATCCAGAAAAATATTTTTGTCGACTATCCTATGGTGTGGGGTATCGTTGGATAGGTCTTTCAAAAACAATGAGGGTTTGCAAAATTTATTTTTCGACTGGAGGCTCTGTTTTCGAAATATTAAACTTAAAAGTGAAAATTTTTGGTTGAGTAGGGCGTCCCCCCCCCCCCCTCTATTTCGAAACGGTTGGTTTTAGATAAGTGAAAAAATTCACAGTAGTAGCATATATCATGAACTTCAAAGGAAAACTATAGCGGCTAACCAGGCTTAACAAGTTAATGAGTAATAGACGACCAAAGTAAAAAGAATAAAAGTTATTTTTAATATCACTTAGGCTCAATTGCACCACTATTATTAACCTAGAGTTAGTCCTAACCGCAAGCTAAATTGACAGAAAATGTATGAATGACATGTAACTTAACTTGCGGTTAGGACTAACTCTAGGTTAATAATAGTGGTGCAATTGAGCCTTATACATATATGAAGTTGTTAGTTATGTAAAACAGGTAGATAATATGAGTTTATGGGCCATACACTTAAAATGATGTCTAATCAGTTAGTAACGGTCGCCTCCTTGGTCTAGTGGTAGCATTTATGGGCTGTGGATCGGGGGGTCCTGAGTTCGATTTCCAAGTCAAGCAAAGCAAATTTTCTAATTTAATTCGGACTGGATTTCTTATAGGGGGTTTATATCAGGCAGGGGGCCGGTCGTAAAAAGTAAGCCAAATCCTCTCTGCAACATTATTGAAAAAGCGTGCTGTGCCGACCCCACATTAAGATAGGATAAGGGCAGGTAGAAAACCGTTACCCTTACTTCGGAACCCTGTACTGTGCGTGATCAGATATGTAGAATGCACTTGCCCGGTTTTTTTTATTGCCAGAAAGCGGCATTCAGATGCAACCGTGGACTAGAGTTTTGTGAGGTGGATCAACGTAGCTCTATATACAGTTCTATCGGAAGGCACCTTAGGCTGAGGAATCTAACAACTATTAGTTGGTTATAGATAGTTCGACTTGTCATTATCCAGCAGCTTGATTCATTAGTGATATTGATATTGGCATGTATTTGCATCAAATAGTCGAAGGTCAATTAAGTAGAATATGATAAGTAGGTGATACTAGTGGGTATCAGGGCAGCAATCATCAGAACAGAATTCTCGTTGCCAACCTTGGTGTCATCAACGTAGTTCGGACGAGGTATATGATAGTAGATACCAAAAGAGATCCGCAACAATGAGATCTCTATTGCCGCTATACACGTAAAGATACCGATATTCTCCAACCCTTGGAAGCAATTGGAGAACCATCAAGCAGTCGGCTGACCAGCCCATCATAAATTGGCCATTAGAGATCATTGGTGGTTATCAAAGGTCTTTCATAGCCCCCTTAGCAATCGCTACGTACATGACATTGAGATATATTGCATTTTGCAGTTGAGGCAGATCTTACGAACCGTAATGCTGTTCTCCTTTATTTGTGCAATTTAAGAATTGCACATGCTTTACTCTATGTAAGCCATTGTTAGGAGACCATTGGGTCTTAACCCAAACGACACATTTTTCATTTTATTTCAATGGACGAAAAGATATTATACTAGTCATTAGGTAGCTAAGGTAAATCTCAACGTTTTTCCTTGAATTATATAACTAAATTTCATTTAAAACGTGTTATTATAGATGGTATCTAAGAAGGAAAATTACCTTTGCTATTCGCATGGCGGTGACCCATCTCTCAAGCGTGCGCTGATCGTCAGCGCAAAGGAACTTAATAAACTTTACACTCTTTGGTTGCTGCAGCCTCGGGTGCTTGATCGCAAAGCAATAATCTGTTGGAGATTTGTACTTTTTCTTCCAATTCAAACCTATGTACACTTCATTTGTGTCAAACGTCGCCAGGCAGACTAGTTCCTTCAGTGTTTTCACTTTGTCTTTGGGTGAGTAGTATAATCCTATTTAAGGTACAAATGGGTAATTATAAAATTGTATAACATTTCATAAAACAACAAATAAAGTTCGCTCATGCAATTTCGCTTAGCTAAATCACTAGAATTTAGAACAAAGTGTGGCCACACATCGCTTAGCGAAGTTAAGATATATTACTAACCTGATGGACGTAAAACACAATAAATTTTCTTCCATCCCTTTTTAGCGTCGTTCTTTAGATACAGTGGTCCTTCCATGGGTGGAACGGGATGTCCTGAAACGGACTGTGCTACGGTCGTAGATCCACTGCTTTGGCCGAAAAAGTCTTCTATGATGACTTGTCTTGAATGTTCGTCATGTTCGCTCGACCAACCTATTGGTATTTCAGTTATTTAAAATTTTATTATATATTCAGACTGATAGAAACTATGTTTCGAATGATGTCGAATAAATACATACATAAATACATTAGGTAATTTAACTCTGATTTACCTCTGTCATCCTCAGTCAATAAGAATTTTTCTGGGGTTTGAAACAATGAAATTTTATCTGCCCTCTCGGCAAATAAAATTTTATTTTTTGACTCTCTCGTCCATAACATTAAGTTATCAACAAGCATTTCGTGATCTTCGTAAACACGTTCTGAAATATTATAATTGGAATCGTTACAAAAACCTTGTTGCATTTCATATGTACTATGTGCAAACTAGTCATTTGTTTGATCTATTAGTATAGTTGAAGACTAACCCATATATAAATCAGGCAAGTGTTCAATGATTGCCCATTTAGGTTCCATAGTCACGTGGTTTTTGTCCGCCAAGAGTCTCGTTACATATCCACACGTCATCTTTTCATCCACTAATAGGCTCTTAGAAGACCCATCCATAGAAAAAGCTTTTATAAATAATTTCTTAACATTTGCCTCGCGCATGCGTTCTAACGCCAATTTTATTTTATCTGCCTTTAGTTGAAAACTTGCATCCTGTGAATTAACGTACTATAGTAACAACATGAAATGCATTTATGCAAAACTAATTAAATTGGAAGTAAGAAGATTACCTTCTGATTTTGATGTAAATTTAGTTTTAACGCTTTGCATTTTGAACTTGTACTACTTGATGCGGAAGATTCACTCGAAAGCATAGATACCTAAAAGAGAAGATGAATATATTATAATATTTGGACCGTGTTACGCAGAAATGATCCAACACACAAAAATACAAAAAAAAAATTTTGACGCCGATATGGTCTATTAATTTAGAACATTTTGGCATCAATGACATATATTTTTTTATTTTTTGTGGGTTGGATCATTTCTGCGTAACATATTCCAATTATGGGATTTCTTTTGTTGCAAACTAACAAAACTACTCTCCAATTTTAGTCCACACAATTTTAAAGTTTATGACAACAAAATTGACATTCATATATGCCGTTTATGAAAATTATACTCAACGTACTGTGTCACTAAATGCAGAATCATTGTCCGGGGAATCAGTTCGTGTGATAGTCGAAGCACCGTCATGGCATTCTTTTTCTTGTCTCGTCGAGCGACCTTCGGCTGGACCATCTCTTTCCTTGATGTTTGACGTAAAACCTATAAAAAAAACATAACTTCAGTGAATTCTACATACGCTGGGTATGTACAAATATATTTTTCTTATTGATAGAGAACTAATTAATACGAAAGTCAAAGTAAAATCAAATCCTCGGAGTATGGCGATCCCATAAAAAAAATGCAAAATCTGCCACGTAACCCCATTCTGAAACTTGTAATTTAAGCTTAAATAATGAGACTTAAATAATATAAACATGAATATACTCCAACAATCATGCTTACTTGTCGATACTCTAGATATCTCATCGTCATACTCGGAATCGAGAGCACACAGTTCCCCGAGTATAGCATCCAAGTCCGCATCCTGCGTCTCTTCCAGGTTAGCCATTGAGAACCGGTAAGTATCGATACGGGGCGCTACTATCTCTAAAGGTCTAAGTGCAGATGATGCATCATTCGAAGAATTCAGACCCTGTAAATAAAATAAAATATGTTACAGTCTCGTTCACAAATTCATTTAAGGCCAGGTACGTGCAACAACAAAGCTTTAACATTTCACGACTTGCTTTGTAAACGGCGCCAGGAAATTCCACGAAACTTTAATAAGCCCAGAAAGCTAATCCCACACCATAAATGTACCTAAATGTGGGGTGCTTTGAATACAAAACAGTCCCTATTTGTTTAAGAATTAATTAGCTCGACGCATATGTCGACATCCCTAAACATCGTTCTGAATGTATTGTCTTTGAGACAATGAGCTTATGTATTACTAGTGGACGCCTGTTAGCCGTTTTAGAAAAAGTCAAGCTTTAAAATAGTAACAATAAAACAGATTAGAACGTGTTGATTGTAGTAACTTCAATGGATGTCGGTAGTAGCTATTATTTGAGTACAATGTTTAATAGCTATGTAATTTTCTTATTATCATTACCTACATGAAATTCAAAATTTAACTGCAATTTTTTATTTTGCGCTTCAAATTGCGTTGTTTTCATTGCTTTTATAAGCTTATCCGTAGCAAAATCAATCACTTCATACTCGGTGTTCAAATATTTTATCGCTAAGTTTAATTGCTGAAGTATAATTTAGATAGGTATATAAATGTATACATATTATAGATAAGCATGCGTGTTTATAAATACAAGTTACAATCTTTGGTAAGTACCTACTTCGTTATCTATGTATGTGCTTATGAAATCGCTTCTCTACAAACTATTTGGGAGCTACTATGCTATTGTATCACGTATGTTCTGTGTACGTACCGAAAAATCCATTGCATGTATGTTTTTAATATCTGTGGGGGAATTTTGAATACTCCTAGACTTGCCACTTGTCAACCGAAAGCTCCTGTTTAACGTGGAGAGGAAACCTCCGCGTTGCCACTTGCTAGGCTCGTTCACATTCATCATTTCGCTCGCATCGCAACGTGCAGCGTGCAATGACTCATAAACGAGCACTTCACGCTATTAGCGAAATGTGCCAAAAGGCCGGCACTCCGCGCATTTTCAACTTCTTGTCATATTTCATTGGACAAGACAAAACAATGAAACGGAAGGCGTTTGCCAAATGACTGTTTACGCTTTCATAAAAGGAAATTGTCCAGAGCGGAGTTGCACTTTAATGGGTAAACGAGTTTGTTATTTCCACCGCGTTCGGAGTCTGCGCGGGACTACGCCACGACCGCACCGCACCACACTTAGATATATTGTGAACAGATCGGTGACCTCGCCCATTCACTTGATCTAAAACTTTGTTTTCGAGCACAACCTTTACATTGCACTTATTTATACAAAAGAAGAACAAAGAACACTAACTGTGCCGACTCACTAGACGCGCACAGCGCGTGCAGTCACGACGGCAACTAGTTTGAGTGGAGCAGAGTGAAGTGAGTAGTATTACAAAACGAACCATAACGCGGAGTCACCCGCTCAGCGTTCGCTCGCAGAGGCAGGCAACAGTGCAGGGGGGACGCGAGTAGCACCAAACGGGCGCGTTCGTTTTTCGTGGGTAGCGCCGTGCGCACGTGTGTGCGTCCGGCTACGCTACGTTGTATAGTGGGGACACGTCACAAGAGGCACCACCGGTGTGTGAGTGCGAGCCCCTTCGATCAGAACCCCCCTGCACGACGCTGTAGCTGGTGTCGGGTGCCGCGCCGCGCCGGGCCGCTCTGCGCCGCAGCCCGCACGCACTGCCGCGGTGCCACGGTGCTATGCCATGCCGCCCCCGCGTGTCGCGGCCACGGATACGGCGCGGCGCGTGTCGCTTGCTTCCTCACGGCGCACTTTAGCCCTTGCTCGCATAAATTTGACAACCATCAAAATGTTTACTAACTTTTAATTTCCCGACGTTCAAGATATCAAATTAGGATATTAAAGATTCTTCGGGACATGGTCGCCTTAATTATGTGACAATAAATAAGTAGAGTTTGCTCGAATTAGATAAGTGTATCAGTATAGTACACAAATCTAATGATTTTTCATAATGAAAATTAACCATAACATAGAAAATAAATTAGAAAGAAAGAAAGAAAGAAATTATATTCGTATTTTGTTCCTTGTATAATGTATCATTGCTTAATGTTAGACGCGCCGTGACCTACATTCTTCGTCCTATCTCAGTTAATACACTTCCCGGTCTCTTAGGCGTGTGTTTTTTAGATGTCTTAAGAAATATATTTACCGTTTTATGAAACCTCAACCTATCTCCTGCCAAATCTGTTTCGTGCACTTAATGTCACGAAATTATGTAACTTATGTTTTGAAACAACTTTTTCATAAAGCTGTTAGTTATCACGATTTTAACACGACGCTGTATAAAAATCTGTGTTAAGTAAGGCGAGCACTACACGATTGTGAAATTTATAAATAGGAGTTTTTTTACCAAATGCGGTATTGCCATAATGGTTTCCGAAAGCTTTTCTTGAACGCACGAGGCGAAGCCACGCCATCAGATTGTACCTCTATATTAAATAAGAAGTTATAAAAAATGGAGAACAGGTGATGGTTGTAGAACACCTGCCTGTACGCAAGCGAATCCACTCGACAGATGGGCGAGAGAAATACTGTTTATTGATCTCCGAAGTGGCCCGCCGCGCCGCGCAACACCTATCAACTAGCATCCAAATCCAAATGTTTGTATCATATTCATACTCAAAACATTATTCTCGAGGTGATTTAAAAAGTTTAGCAATACAGTTTATTTTATGTAAATATTTCTCAGAATCACTATGTACGGTACAGGCAAATTGTTGCATTAACTCTACTTATATCACTAACTAGGTCATAAAAATCCTTTTCCGTTTCCAAGATATTACTATAATCGTGTTTTTTTTTTCATTCCTATTTTGAACCACGTGGCATTTTTTATGTTTCCCGTTATTAGAAAGGGTCTGTCCCTTTATTTGTATTGAGGAAGTAGCTCGACACGTTTTAGTTTTAAATGTTTAGAATCGTGGAATACTAAACTCCTCATAATAAAATTTTTGTCTATGGTCCATTGTTCCATAAGCAAGAGATTGTTTTGTGTAGGTGTTTTTTTTTTGTTTTGTTTCGAGAAAAACTAGTGAGACGCGGCTTTAGGTACTATGGGTCATTGCTCTGTGTCATTTCTCGTTGACATGAACTGTCGTCCTATGGATAGACATATTTGACATTGCTTCATAAAAAAATGTCAGATATGTTTTTTTCCTTAGGACAGAATGTCAGACACGTGGTAGTTTAGTTTTGACAACTGTATAAGCGGTTTAGGCAGGTATGCACCTGACTGACTGTATGACAACTAAACTTACAACTAACACAATTATGATTAATATATTCAATTAATGTCTTAACGAGGCTTACCAAATTGTATGCACCTATTAAATATTAAGAAAATTTTGCATAAGATAAAAGGTGTGTTGAAAATCAGGTTGTCACATGGTCATTTTCGAAATAACACGAGGTGGAGATACTGCCTCGGTGGCGTAACTATATTTTGGTACGACTACTATCCTGAGGTCTCGGGTTCGATCCCCGGGTCGGGCAAAGTGATACTGGATTTTCCCATATCAGCCCGGAGTCCGGAATTTCTGCTCGATATGGCGATAGGCTCGCCCCCTAACACATCTGGGACGGAATAATTCTCGGCGAAATGTGGGTGTTCCAACTCGTTAGTGTGCCTCTGCCTATCTCTTCGGGGGTACAGGCGTGAGCTTATGTTATGTAATATGTACGGAGAGACCCAATAGTAGACCTGCGAGTAGGTTAGGTTACGTTTCTACACTTTTAGTTTCTTATCTTATTTTTGACCATGCAAATGACTATGTTACTTCAAATATGCAATATAGTGCAATAGTGGCAATCAACTTTGGTTGCTGCATCAATAAGCGGTCGTCGGAATTATGTCGGCTTGTCTAATTGTGTCTTAGTACTCAACTTATTAATGAAGAAACACGTGTGCCTACAAACCATCCTCAGATTAGTAGTAGGTATCTATGGTAAAAATAAGTTACCTAGGGCCTATATGTTGCAATGCTGAAGTTAAATGTGGATACTGTAAGTATAAACGGTGCAATAGATATTATTTTAAATTAAATGTTTAATGTTTTACACATGTACTATTGTTTTTTTTACCAATAACGAAAAAAGATTAAGATTGAACGCATGTGTTCGGCGGCACCTGCCGACCGCGCCCCGCCCCCGCCCGCCCGCGGCCGTACATTCGCCAGCTGCCGGCTGCAACTTACACGTGTCCCATTTTATCATCCAGCATCAATCATCTCGTTCGAATTATAGATTTTTTTGATCGAAATATTTGTTTTATGCCAACATTTTGCAGTATACGTTACACGTACTTTTGTAAATATATACTCGTATTGTGACCATAAAGTAAACAAATCGAGCCATGTGAGAACAAAGGACACGAAATCTCCGAATTCTATAATAGAGGTAATGTAACCTGAGTTAGGTTTTTTATAATATCTGATAGTTTACTTCAACAGCAACCCAACAGGGTTTTGGGAACTTAATATGAAGAGAAGTTAAGCGTCACTGCAGTGCAGTAATTAAATATGCACAGTCAACATTTAGTAGCTTCTGTAAGAATCTCTTGACTTGTTCCGTTTTGTGATGTACTTACCAATATTCCGACAGAAATCTGTTTATGTGGGGTGTCTCTATCACTCTACATAACTAGAGTCTAGTGATAAACTGTCATAATGACCCATTAAAAATTGTTCCGGATTAACCAAGTGTATATTCAATTACATTATACACTGGCTTAGCAATTGCGATCGATAAGAATCACCCTAAAGTTAACCGTCGTCATAGTGACGGAACATCGAGCCAGGACACAGTATGTACGATTTATTTCATACTTGAAATGCTGACATACATTTTATAAAATCATCAATATTTATATTAAACTGTTATCACATTAAATGACACATTAAGGCCCATGTTTTTTCTTATTAGCAAAATAATTAGGATTTAGCTAGGCTCAGAAGATAAGATTATTATTGTTAGAACTTTGAAAGTAAAATACACGAGCCTAGTGAGCGATTTTGATGTATATGCGCCGAAGGTTCAGCGGCCTGAACAGGAAAATTTCTGACAACCGTAAATGTATTTCAGCTCGATGCGCGTCTTTGAAATTTGTATGAAATATTAACCAAACGTCATCAGTGCGCAGCGAACTCGAATACATTTACATTTACATTAGTTTTTCTTGCTCGGGCTACTGTTTACAATTTTACTTTTTATAATAATATCGCTATATTTATATTATTTTTGCAATCATCGATTGCCAACTGACATTTAGAGCAATACATTTAACGTGATAACTGAGTGGCCGCATTTCCTGTATAAAATTAATTAATTTGTATTGTACAGGACGTGTTATGCAATGGTTAGGATAATATTGTAAATGAAATATAATTGGACTAACCGCAGTGAGGACTGTGAGCTCTCCGAGCCACTCGTTGAGCAAGGCTTCGGGGTCGTCCGTGGCGGCGCCCGCGCCTATATCTTCAACCAACGCCATCTGAAAAACGTTCACAATATTTGCTGAAAACTTCAAACATAAGAATAACTTCAAAAATAAATCTGTCAGATTTGTGTACATCTTGCATTTAAGATTGCACATATAGTTACTAATATATACTAGATAAAGATAACTATTGATAGTACCTAACTAAAGTAATAACAGAGAACACCCCCTGACTTGCATTTATTGACTTAAAATTCCTCCCCAATCGAGTTAAAAACTGTGCTAATGTTGTATTAGATTCGAGAACTCGTCATTTGATCATTTTTAACGTGTTAAAAATTACCAACTTTAATGCACTCGTGACATTTGTGCACTTTTAACTATATTTCGGTGGAATTTTAAGTCACTAAATGAATTCGAATCGAACTCATATTCGAATCGAGTGTTAAGGGTCCTCTCTCTGTTATCTGTTATAGACATAATTATAATAAAGTAAACTTTTACTTGAGTAAACGTCCTAACGTTAGCAGGCCAGACGACACACGTGTTCACCTTAACTACAAATCACATTTCAGTTTATTTTCGTTCTAAAAACTACATGTACGTATTAATGCGAATGATAATAAATTCACGAAGGAACCTTCGACGGGATAAACAGACGTGAATTCGGAAAGTAAAACCCGTCGTTTTTTCATCCAAAGCTCAAACCAATAGGAGACTTTTATTTAATTGATGATTTCATGCCTCTACTTGACTTGACTGCCTTCACTGTTCAAACTCGGAAAGTTTTTCATAAATGAATATACCTATATATATTACGTATTTTGTCTGCGGCTATCACAAATGAATTAATTAACGTTCCCTTTGCTTCGTAGCAAGAAATATTCCGGAAACGGGGAAGTCTGGCAGATGGCATCTGCTAAAAATATCATCATTAAGTATGGACGTGTTATACGGAGCTCTCAAGCAAAAAACCGAACACAGAATCAGCCTCCCAAACGAATAGTGCAGAGTTTTTTTTATTTAGAATAGTTGGAACTCATAATTGAAGATTATGTGGATCAAACGTATAAAAATAAACTCTGCTACCCGTAAGCCACTAGTTTATATAGAATAAGTTTATAGTATTGATGTGTGTAAAGAAGTACAACGTAGTACGGAATTACTATTTTCATAGGTGGATTTAGGCTTTTTCTGTCACAAAAGGATTCAGCTGATATGACGGCCCGCATGGCCACACTAGGGATATGTACTGCTAATTAAAGATGTAATAGTTAATATATGCCATGCGGGCCGTAAATAGTTTTACCAAGCCATAAAACAAAAAGTTAGACTTGATGCTAAATCATAATATTTTGTCCTAAAACGGACATAATATTGTGCTTTGTAATAAAAAAACACTTAGATTTGAGAGTTACACAGAGACCTCCAAAAGTGTAACAATAGCCGGACAGGACCAACTCTACTAAAAAAACTCGGATATGTCCGATTAAATTCTGACACCTGGTGACTCTAGTCGTAACGTAAACTTCAATCTTATAATATCTTATGCAGGTAGTAGTTGTTGATGCGTGTGTGGGTGTGCAGATGTTCCGCAGAACAAGCCGCCGCGCCCGAACAGACTGTGTCGAGCAGATGTGGACCGCGGAACTGAGGACCGATCGACAAACAATTAAAATGCACGTAAGCTGTTGCATTTTCTATGCCTCGGTATACTATATAATTAAGTATAATTAGGTATACACTGACGACATTTTCTACATGAATAGTATTCAATGGTACTGTCACATTATTCGTAAAATTAAATTAAAGAAAATAATAGGTTGTTTATTGTATAATACAACAGAAATGAATATTACAAAAGAAAAAGTAATTAACATTTTATGAACAATAGGTCTTATCGTTTAAACCTGTCTCTATCGGACAACCTTAAATAAATTTGGTGATGGTTCATATCTGAATTATGCGACATGTATGGCTTCAACCGTGAAATCGGAATGTAAGTAACTTAATAAGCAGGTGTCTTTAACATGATACTATTTCAAACTGTCTAGAAATGCAGATTTCATACAAAAGCAGTCCGCAAAAGCCCACAACGTCGCTAACTATATTGCTAAATGTTACTGGACACTGAAATTGCAAATCATCCCCGGCAGCGGCATGCAGATTGCAGTAATTCCCTGCAAAACGTTATGACAGCTGTCAACCTTAGACTGGATTGCCGCGCTGCGCCACGCCGAAATACACTGGTCCATTTGACTCATTTGCATCGCTTTGTTTTCCATCAATACCCCTCACACCATGACGTGGACTGAGTCAACAATAGGGGTGAAATTGTTGATCATTGTGCTGCCCGTGAATACATTTGCAAATAACTAATTTCGATTTGCAATGTTTGTTGTGTCTGTAGCGTTTTAACTTTAGCTCTAGTAGAAATTAAATTGTCCACTTAAAATTAAATTTAATTATATCACGTCAAAGCTTTATCGATAATACTGTATTAAGTATCAGCCCGGAGTCTGGAATTTGTGCCCGATATGGCGATAGGCTCGCCCCCTATCACATCTGGGATGGAACTAAGCTCGGCGAAATGTGGGTGTTCTAGTTCGCTAGTGCGCCTCTGCCTACCCCTTCGGGGATACAGGCGTGAGCTTATGTTATATATTAAGAACTTATGTACGTACTATAAATTCATGATGTTAGTCACACGGAACTTGCTAGAATTTTTCAGTGCGAAATATAATCTTAATGTGTCTGAACTCTGAAAACTAGCAATAGATAACTGAACTGCAAGTAGTAATTTAATAAATGTGCTTTCTAAGTTATTGAAATAACATATATCAATATAAACGATTTTTTTATCCTGTGTTACCTGTGGGTTTCCGGCAAGGAGACTGAACTTTGCTATTTGATACGGTAGTGCGTTCCTTGTCGGTTGTAATAAACAACTCGGTATATTTGTTGTGTGTGATTTGTGTAATGTGTATTGTGTGTGCGAATGTGTGTGTCACAAAAGTAACTGGTTAACTGTTTTATTATAGTTATAGTTGGATTGGTAGAGCCACGCTGTTGAGTGTAGTCAGTTACGTCTACAGCACGAGTGTGCCGGCTCATAGAAAACCGACGTTAAGTGGCGATTCGCAATCGCCTTTCGTTCGTTGAGTAAGATTTCCAGTGGTCCAATCCCCCCCTTCCCATTCTTTATTTCCTACTTTTTATGTTGGCAACGCACCCTTGATTATTTTCGTGTCTTAGGTGTCTATGGGTGGTGGAGATCACTTACCATCATCTGCTTGTTTGCAAGTCTCTGCTATAAAAAAATGTATTTATGATTTTATGGGTCTAATATCGGCAAATTAGTAAAAGGATCACTTAATAGTACACGTAAACATATTTTAGATATAGGTGTCATGATTTCGAAAAGTGTTTTCTATAAAGCAATTTGTTTTGGATTTTAAACGTTCGGCGCTTTTCACGGGTCAATGCCTCGGTGTCAATGGTCATACTTCGCAACACCGGCAAATCGCCAACAGCCCTTGCAGTTACAAAGTTTGATTGATGCAATTCTTCCTACTGTATTAAAAAAATGCTTCTTTTAAACGATATTTCACAGAAGAAGACCTAATAAACGAAACAGTTACCTTAACTTGTATTAAAATCAAACGTGTCACATTTTTTATTTTGCATGATATAGATATAGGAATATGTCACAAAATCAATTTAGATATAAGGGTTGCTATTTGAATTCATTATCATCATCATCATCAGCCATAGGACGTCCACTGCTGAACATAGGCCTCCCCCAAAGATTTCCAGATCGACCTGTTGGAAGCGGCCTGCATCCAGTGACTTCCTGCGACTTTTATCAGGTCGTCGGTCCACCTTGTAGGTTTGATTTTTATTTATTATGCTTTGGGGCTCTTAATTAACGATGAACATGATATATTTAAGTTCTTGATTAGTGTAACTGGTTATATGTAAATCGTACTAATCAAATAAATAAATAAATAAATTATTTTTCATGTGTCAAGCTTATTTTACCGCAGTAACGTAGACTGCAGAATCTCGTCACGCGAAGTTAGCGTGAGCTCATTTATTTATATTTATGTCTGTGGTATTATCAGAGTACACAATGAACTTTTACAGAGTACATAACACTTTTATAGATTTGCAGTGTCTTTTTCGATTTATATCTGCGAGATATTCTTTATTTTATTTTTATTTTATTTATGATATATTATAGGTAAAACGGGTTTTATTAAAAGTTTAACAAAACTGAAAACCGACTTCAAAAACTAACACTTAAAAGTAAAAAATAACAATTTCTTACTCTCTTTGGAGTCGATGCTGAGGCCGAAGCAGATTAAATGAAAAGGCACCGACTCCAAGGAGAGTAACAACTTCTTGTTATTTTTTACTTTTAAATGTTCGTTTTTGAAGTCGGTTTTTAGTTATTGTTTAAGTTTAATTATTATTTATCTATTTTTAGTCTTAGGTAGCCTGTAATATTACAAGAATTATCCACCAACTTCTAATAGTTATGGAGTTATATTTTCCATCATCAACTCAGTAACAAGAGATGATGAGTACCACACGCAAATACCTGAATAGTTTTAGAAAATATGTAAAACACACTATGGGTCCCTATAAAATTTGAGGGCTGCCCTCGATTTTTCTGGGATCCCATCATCAAATCCTGACTTGGTGCCAATGGGACCACCTGGGAAGTATACCCTAAAAAAGTAAAAGTAAAAGAATTTATCGAATCGGCCCTGGCGTCTTCGAGTAATCGGGGAACATACATAAAAAATCGAGTAATCGGGGAACATACATAAAAAATTCCGACAAATTGTTAACCTCCTCCTTTTTTTGAAGTCGGTTAAAAAGAAAGAAGTGGAATAGAATCTATAACCTATTACATGACTCTGTTCTTTGTTAAAATTAGTGTGTTGCCTAACAGAAGTCGAATATTGTTTTGATACATCAAGCTTCACTGGTTAAGATTGTTCATAACATCCTGGGTATTATTCAATTTAGTGAAGGATGAGAAAGTATAACGTTATTGATTCCCATTAACCTTTCTCGGGTTTGTTCGAATCATTTTGACCGCTCTAAAATGCATTGCAATTCAAAGCAAGGTACAAAATATTGTTAATTTATATAAATAAAATTTATATTTTGCACGATTTGTTTAGTATACAATTTACATATTTTTGCGCTATTAGAAAATAGGGCTAGAATGTCTTGTCGAACAATAATTTTCAAACACTTATATTTCATAAACATAAAAAACATCTACACAGATAATATTAGTTCTACCTATCCTTAGTCCACCTTAATGTACGGCGGAGTCGGCGCAATATACTTTTTCTAGCAAGTTGCAGAAATGATTTGGATTAATTTTTACAACCGGCTGCCTGCCTAACGTCAATCAACCTCCTGTGAGGGATCCAGTCCCGGGTAAAATAAATTAGAAAATTCGCTTTGCCCGACATTGGAATCGAACCAAGGACCTTCCGGTCCACAGCCTATATATGCTGCCACTAGACCAAGAAGGCGGAGGAGATAATATAAGAATTATGTGCAATATTTTTTATGACCTTAGATCGCTTGAAAATGTGCACTACTTACCTTATTAGAGACAAATAAGATAGCTAATTGGTTACTAGGTACGGACAGAGGATGTTCAGAACGGGGTCAAGTGGATGCGTTTAAATAGGAAGACGAGCTCTAGCGATAACGCCAGGCAGAAAGAAGCATTCGAGAGCCAGCCTGGGTATTTTGTCCATATTTTGCCTCTCTTTGCCATGTACAACCCTATTACTTATTTTATTAGGTTTTGAATGATATTAACAAATTGAAAACCGAACTTTAGACTAAAGATTACAAAAAAAACTTAATTAAATTATGTAAGTTGAGAGTTAATGCAATTTTATTCGCTAAGTGCGTAAAATCTAATCGACATCGTCTTAATTGTTTTACAAAGAACTCAAACGTATTGTTTTATAAAGATTTTACTAAATTATCTATCGCCCGAATGGTAAAACGCTACTCAACTTTAACAGCTTCCTACATTAATTTTCGCCATACAGTTTTGACAGATAAGGCGGTCTTAAAAAATGTAAGGCGACCTTAAGTGTATGAGCATTCGGCGGATAATAAATAAAAGGTATATTACCACTTTTTATTTGATTCGTATCTGACAGCATAGGAAGCTAAAAAGCCATTAGTTGAAGGTTGAATACGCCAATCGCAATGACAATAAAACCTTCAAACATCGTTCGTCTGGAACGGAACGCGTTGATCGAAATGTGATCCATATTGACTTTATCTGATTTTTTTCTGTGGTATTTTTAGAAACCTGGTTTCGATTTACTTTGGGGATTCATCATCATCAGCCACAAGCAACCCACTTCGGAACGGCCTTCTCCAAAGATTATTATTTACCAAAAAGTTTAATTATTATTTCATGTCGTTGCACTAAAGCACAATTAAATTAGCGAACTTTCACTGTAATAATATGGAAGAGCCTTTGGAGTATAAGGCGCGTTTTTATTTATGTACGAGTATGTAAATAACCAATTTGAATTCTATTTGTTAGGATACAAGATTACTTATTGCGTTTTCCTAGATACAATTCCTCGGTGGCTGCGCATCGTCCACGTCGCGTCGCTGCCGCCCTTCCCCACGTTACATTTTGGTACCATTTAAATCACACGTGTGACGTTTAAAACTATCAGTACTGGTACCTATTTACCTAAGCGATCCATTAATTCTAGTATCATGGGAATAGGCCCGCCGCCTATCACATCTGTGACGCAACTAAGATCGGCGAAATGTATTCTAGTTCCTTAGAGCGCCTCTGCCTACCCCTTCGGGTATGCCCCTTTTGTGATACAGGCATGAGCTTATGTATGTATGTAAATCAATAAGAATAATCAAGAATAAATTTAACTCTTCGTTGAATGCGCATTATAATAAAACACGCATTTCATACGGACACTATTAATATGCATCTCCACATAATATGCGATTGATGAATATACCATATCATCTGGTTGGGCACTTATGGCTCGTATTATGCATTAAGCCAACCGCACACATCCTGAAAATTGCTTTAATAAAGTCGCACCAGCTGAGAAATGGAACGGGTGTGATGAGAATGCTTTATTATGTCCATACATATGTAATACAGTCACATGTTATCTTTGGGCGGAGGACGCGTAGCACCAAGTACATTGCTATTAGGCGCTTTAATAGTACCAAAATCCAAATGATCGTATGGATATTGAATTAATTTGTTCAGCACAATTAATATTGATTTTTTTTTACAGCCTCAGTGGGGTTATGAGTTAGCCTAGCCGGCTGTGAAGCGAGAGATAGAGATACGCGAAATCTCAGCCAAATGTGGACCGATTTTCAAAATTATTTTTGTGTTCGATAGAGCTTATTTCAAGGGTAGTCCCATATAAGTTTAGTTACTATCGGATTTGAAGTCGGTTCGTTAAGTTTTTAAAGTTATGCTTATTTATATTCACAAACTGAACATTTAATCTTTCATATATTAATATTTCATATCATTATTGATAATTGAGTAGAGTTTAACATTGCGTGAGCATACATACGTATTTGTTGACTGTAATAGCAGTGTTATGCATCAGCCATTAAAGCTTTCACCAGAAATATATTGTTCCATTTAGTTAGGGGAAAGTGTAGTGTAGCCGTAAAGATAAATTAACAGCGTCAATTTAATGTGAACAGCTATCAATAAGCTGACATGCGGGTCTGAACTCCGAGCTCCTGTGGGCTACAAAAACATAACACCACTTATCGAATTTATTTACCAGCGTATTAGTTATACATAATGTATATGTAACGTATGTACATACATATGTATGTATAAGACTGTCTCGGTGGCGTGGTTGTATTTCGGTACGACTATCGTCCTGAGGTCTCGGGTTCGATCCCCGGGTCGGGCAAAGTGATATTGGATTTTTCATCAGCCCGGATTCTGGATTTTGTACCCGATATTGCGATGGGCTCGCCCCCTATCACGTCTGGGACGGACGTAAGCTCGGCGAAATGTGGGTGTTCTAGTTCACTAGTGCGCCTCTGCCTACCCCTTCGGGGATACAGGCCTGAGCTTATATTATGTTATGTGTGTGCTATGTGTATAATACGTTATACAGGACTTAATAATATTACCAGCACTGTAATATTACTGTCTGACCTAGAACGTTTGCACGAAGCAATTGCACGAATAGGTAAAATGAAAAACGGAATTCAACGTCCGGTGGAAATCTGGTCTACGTTAAAACATTTTATTGGAAAAGTTCAGCTTTCTTTTGGTAGTTGTGCCAATAAAATAGTTTTTAATCCTATAAACTAAAGTTGCGTAGGGGGGGTGACACACGTGTGTCAACATTAAATTATAATCCACCTATAAAACCAATCTAAGTATAAAACTTATTAACTTTATAACATAACATAACATAAGCTCACGCCTGTTTCCCCGAAGGGGTAGGCAGAGGCGTACTAGCGAACTAGAACACCCACATTTCGCCGAGCTTAGTTCCGTCCCAGATGTGATAGGGGGCGAGCCTATCGCCATATCGGGCACAGTTTCCAGACTCCGGGCTGACATGGAAAAATCCAATATCACTTTGCCCGACCCGGGGATCGAACCCGAGACCTCAGAACCGTAGTCGTACCCAAATACCACTACGCCACCGAGGTAGTTTAACTTTATAACTTTATACAGATTAAAAAATCAGTAATTAAAGAAGTGTTGTAATATTATTTATCTATAGACCAAAGATAGAAGAAAAACTTTCTAAAAAAAACTTTAAACTTTCTTTATTTATCTTTGAGGGAGGCCTATGTTCAGCAGTGGACGTCCTAAGGCTGATGATGGTAGACTAAAGTAAAACTAAACTAAACTTAATTTAGTTTTGATTTTAATTAATCCGATTATCCATTCCAGTAATTGTATGTAAGTAGAATTACTTACATACAATTACAGAGGAATGTCTGTCATTATTAGAAGTCATATAGTCATAGTCAGCATCCATTTTCGACCGACATCCAAAAAGGAGAAGGTCCTCAATTCGTCTGTATTTTTTATGTATATTACTCGATATATCTGCCGAATGTCCACCGATTTTCAAGATTCTTTTTGTTTTCGATAAAGCTTATTTCAAGGGCCCCCATATAAATAAATATGATAAATTTGGTCACGATCAGATAAAATATTGAAGTCATTCCGTTAAGTTTTTAAACTTGTGATTATAGAGAAGTCTATTTTTTTTTTTTTTTTTGATGGCCCTACAGCTGCTTGCCTGACCGAGTCGGCAAATTCAGCCACACCGGTCTGTTGGGATGAACGCAGGTGCGCCCAACCCATAAAGTTAGGTGACCACGCTGAGGGCAACCCAATAACGGGTTACGAACCTCGGCTCAGGGCGGTCACTGAGAGGGTGATGTTGAAGACATCAACGATTAGGGGAGTGTGGACGTGTTTTCCTAACTATCCATTTCTGTCATCGGCACGCGGGCCGGAATTGTTAACAGGGTCGGGGGGGCTGCTACTGGGAGCGCGGCGTGGTCCTCGTCGGCGGGGACGGAACATCGGTCGTGTGGAGTGTGGGAGCGATTTAAGATGCTCGATCTTACGTTGAATGGCCAGAGTGATGGCGTCATCAGGGTCTGACAAAACGGATCTAGGACGTCTCCATTTCGCACGGTCAAATGGAGTGTATATTGACGCTTGACGGACAAGCGTGTTTGGGTGGTGTGCCGCCCGATCGAAGTAGCGTCTGCTAGCCATCTGCATAAAATGCCTGATGGTCGGCAAGTTGGTGTCCACGTGGAGGTCGTGGTTACGTATGTACCACGGAGCGTTAAGCGCTCGTCTTAAAAAGACGTTTTGCAGGACTTGCATACGCTTAAGTCGAGCGGGCGGTATGTGAGCGAACACGGGCGACGCGTAAGTCATTATCGGCCTAATACACGTTGTGTAGATCCTAATCTTGTTGCGGGCTGACAACTTGCTCTTACGGTTTAAGAGAAAATGTAATCGTGCTAACGCGATTGCGGCTCGCGCGCGTACCGCATTTACATGAGTGATGAAGTTCAGTCTCCGATCAAGGTTGACTCCTAGATATTTGGCGTTGTTGGTCCAAGGGATAGCCTTATTGGCCATGGTGACTGAAGCGTTAGGCTTTTGGGTGAAAATTCTCTTGGTAAAGAGAATTGCCTGACTTTTGGCGGGGTTGACAGTGATTCGCCATTTGCGGAACCACTCACCGAGGTCATCGGCTGCGGTTTGCAAAATGCGAATCACTTTGTCCGGGTCTCTACGTGAAGCGTAGATTGCCGTGTCGTCAGCGAAGAGCGCCAGATGGGCGTCTTTCGGTTTAGGGATATCGCTTGTGTATAGCGAGAAAAGAAAAGGGGACAAAGCGGAGCCTTGCGGGACTCCGGCAGTGATGGTGTGTCGGGAGGAAAGAGTTCCCTCCACGCGATATTTGAAACCGCGATTCGACAAAAATTCTCGTATGATGTGCACGAGCTGTGTGGGCACATTGAAGGTATACAACTTGTAGAGCAAGCCGTTGTGCCACACTTTGTCGAATGCTTTTTCAATATCAAAGAAAAGAGCACCGGTAGGGATTCCGCGCCTAAAGTTGTCGTGGACATGCTCCGTGATGCGGAGGATCTGATTCACGCAACTGTGCCTACTACGAAAACCAAACTGCTCTGGAGGGAGCAGATGGTGAAGGTGGGCGACTATCTTGATGCGATCGAGGACGATTCGCTCGTAGAGTTTACCCAGAGCGCTGAGTAAACTGATGGGACGGTAAGAGGAGGGTTCAAAAGCGGGTTTCCCCGGCTTGTGAATACCTATCACAACCGCCTCTTTCCAGACGTCTGGAAAGAGGCTGTTTTGGAACGCTGCATTGAAGATGTCAGCGAGAATTTTAACTAGATGCTCCGGGAGCATTTTCATGACTCTATTGGATATACCGTCACCCCCGGGGGCTTTTCGTCTTTTGAGCGCCTTGATCAGAGAACTGACTTCTTCGATTGTCACCGGCGCGAGTGGGTCGGGCGGTTGGTCGACATCCGGGTCGACGTTTGTCGGGCGCGGACGCGGAACCGGTATCGGTGGCGGCGGGATTGCGTTCCTACTTTCGACAAAAGTGTCAACCGCAACGAGATGCTCTGGGTCAATGGGAACTGAGGTGAGTGAACATTGAGCCTCCATGCTGTCGGCAAGCAATTCCGCTTTCTCGTCGTCGTCAAACGCCGGGCGTTGATTCGGACGATTGAGCGGGGGCATGGTGACTGTATCATTTCTCCTGAAGGAACGGCACAACTGCCAGAAAGCCTGGTGAGTTGGATCTAGCTCTGATAGGTGAGTTTCCCACCTCGAATCGACGGCCTCTTGGATGCGACGTTTGGCCTCGCGTTGGAGGAAACGCGTTAGATGCCGTTGATCCGGGGAGGGATTCGTCTTACAGGCTCTCAGCGCGGCGTTTCGCCTCCTCACCACACATTTCACGTCTTCGGGAAGGTGCCAATGGCTAAGCATAGCCTCCGGCACCCTCTCGGAGCTGTCGCTCACGACGTTTTGGATATGTGCGGTGAAGGAGCGAATCGCGCCGGACGTCTCTTCAGGAGTAACTATGTTGGTCGGGATCGCGGAGAGATCAGGGGATGAGGTGTCCTCGAGCTTGGTGCCTAGGAGACGCCAGTTCGTTTTCACCTTCATCGGTACGTTAGGACCTGTGTCTGTGGGACCGTTTATAGGGACTAGATCTAGGATCACAGGTCTGTGGTCAGAGTCCAACTCTTGTAGCACCTGCATGGAACGCACGCGTAGGCATACGTTCCTTGCAAGCGCTATGTCGAGTATGTCAGGTCGGTGATTGTCGTTAATTGTACTATAATGGGTGGGTTCTGATGGAACTAGAATTTCCATATCAATAGTGTCTAAACACCGCTCTAGTGCTGCACCTCTGCTGTTGGTAGAGTTGCAGTTCCCGAGCGTGTTCTTGGCGTTGAGGTCGCCCGCCAGAAGGACAGACTCCCCCATGCTCAGTAGTGTCGAAATTTCATTGGAGTGAAGCTCCTTTTTGGGTGAAAGGTAAGCCGAGATGATGGTGATCGGCGGATGTCCTGTCATTGCTAGCCTGCAGACTGAAGCCTCAATGTTCGTCAGGTTTTCGGGGGGGTCTAGAGGTATGCAGTGCAGGGACCTTTTAAAGTATATTAGGGTGCCACCAAAAGGGCCAGTAGTGCGGTCGTTCCGCACCATTTTGAAATTGGGGATATTAGGGTTTCGGTGAGCAGGTTTGAGGAACGTTTCCTGGATGAGGAAAACGTCCAGATTGTTATCGCGGACAAAGTGTGCGATTTCGGCACATTGGCCGCGAATACCATTGGTATTGAAAAGGCCCACTCTGAGGGAGCGAGGCTTGGTCCGCGACGGGGGGGAAAAAATATTATTGTTGTTAGCCATCGGAAGGCGGTAAAATTAAGTCAGCGATGTAGGATCGCTGTTCCCTATACAGAAGTTCTAAGTCAGACACCAGTCTTGCGTCCGGGTGGCCCTTGGCTGCTATTTCCCTTATTTTATCAGAGATAAGGGTGTAGTAGTCGATCGGGGGGTTTATGATGGCGTCGTAGATGGCATCTACTTCAGCCTTAGAGAGTGTGCGACCCGCCGCGGTAGGGGGTGCAGGGTTTTTGGGGCGCGGCTGGGCTGCCCTGGGAGGGTTAGCCCGGGAGGCCGCAGGAGTGGGAGCTGGAGCAGGAGTGGTAGGAACCGCGGTGGGTTGACTGGGAGTGGCGGGAGGTGTGGCCGGGGTGGCGGGAGTGACTCCGCCGAGGGCCTGGGTGGTGGCTGCTACCTCTTCGGCTTGCTTGCTTGGCAACTGCCAATGGTTGCGCGCCGGGATGGGTGCAGGGATGAATTTAGCCTGAGGGGCCTTGGGGGGTAGAGCTTTAGGAGCTCGGGTCGGTTTTTTGGGGGCATGCGTGCACCCACGATAACTAGCCGGATGGCCTACTTGGCGGCAATTGGTGCATGAAGGCGGCTCCGTGCACTGGGTCCTATCTTTGGGACGTGGGCACTGTGCAGTTCCATGATTTCCGAGGCACTTGACGCACCTGGCGGGCATGCGACAACGCAGCGATGAATGGCCATACAGTTGGCAGTTGTGGCACTGCCCGATTAGCCGTTTGCGGTGGGGGGTCTCCACGGTGAAGCCGCGGAATCCAAGAATGTCGCTGATGGCAAACAGATGTTTGGCATCAGCGGGGGTCTCCAATTCTACGAGGACCATCTCGTAGGGCTGCTGAGTGGCGTCTGCGCGGGCGGGACGGTGCATACGGGTAACCCGGACGCAAGAGATGCCTTTCTCTTGAAGGCCTAATGTGACTTCATCGGTCGACATTTCTAGGGGGATTCCGCGTATAACAAAGCGGTAGGTGCGCTCCTCGGGGAGGGCGTAAGTGTAATAGTTGATGTCTCCGGAAGACATCCACTTGGTAAGGGCGCGGTGGTCGGCCACCGTATCCGGCATGACGGTGACTGTTTTGTGGAGGCTATTCCACCTATTGTTTCTCAGGGTGATGCCCTGAGACTGTATTTTCGCGAGAAGGGTGGGTAAGGAGCTACCATCCGGGACGCGGATGTTGATTGGGGGAGGTTTTTTGCCCTTTGGCTCAGAGGGAGCGGAGGGCCTAGAGGGTGCGGCTGGTGAGGACGGGGGTGAGGGGGAAGCCGGCGAGTCGGTGTCGAAGGCCAGCGCAGAGGGCGCCGGAGTTGCCACCGACACGGCGGTGGCCGATCGCGGCTTCTTCCGCCTCCCGCGCTTCACGGTCGTGAAACCGTCGTCATCCTGCTCGGATGACGATGATTCCGACCGAGAATCGCCGGAGGTTGAAGAAGCCGCGGGCCTCTTGGTGGATGCGGGTGAATCGGTTTCCATCGCCGTAGCGATGGGCCCCGAGGGAGCGGTGGGCGAGGCGGAGGGTCCGTCGTCCGTTGACGGGCTCTCCGTCTCGTCGGCAAAAAGGTCCGGCATAATCTCTCTAAAGAGAGTTTCAATACGAGCCCACGCGAGTGGGTTTTCCGCCGCCTTCGCGAGGGCCACGACAAGCTTCTGTTTTGGCGGGGCCATCGCGAGTGCTTGGGAAGTCGAGGTTTAAGGCGCGAGTGTGTTCCGACGCGGGGTGCGTTCCGCCCGGGAAAGAACACACTAGAAGAAACCGGGCGGCGCTCGCACTGACGTACGGTCGCGGATCGCGGGTCGCGGGTCGCGGTGGGACGCGTGAATTTACGTCCCCGGGTGGGTGTGCCCGGGGCTGAGTTGGTGAATGACCCTCCTCGCCGGGTATAGGCGAGGGGGGGTGTACTTAAAATTAGGTGTGCCCTAAGCTGGTATCCCTTTGCCAATCTTAATGTGCGAAAGGGTTCCTAACAGTCCGTGCACCGTAAGTGGTATTGGTCCGAGGACCGCACACTCAACCGGATACACGGGATGGAAATCGGGATGGGTAGGGTTGGGAAGGAGATATGCGGGGGAAAGAGTGGTGTGCCTCCACTAATTCCTTATCCGCACCCGTCCGGCTTGCTTCAGCCCTGAAGGGGCGTGGCGCGGGCCGGGTCACCGCTAGCTTCGGCTTGTTGACACCGTGAGGTTTACCACCGAGCTAATTCCCTGAAGGGGACAATAAACAATATACCGAAAATTCGGGCTAATCCCTGTCCTGAAAAGGACGCGGATGGGCCCTTTGTCTGGTAACCGACAAAACAAAGCGGAGCTTTGTTTTATGGTCGGATTACCGAGACGGCAGCGCGGGGCTGCAATCCGACCTGACAAACAGGCCGGTAATCGGTTGTAAAATCACTGCAGGTGCAGTGACAATACGTCCGAGAGCGACCGCTGCCAAGAGCGGAATCCGTGAAAAAAAAAGAGGAGTCTACTGTATTTTATTTATTTTGTAATAGCCAGATAAAGTAAGCTATACTATCCATATATATAAAAATGAAACCCGTTTTCCGTTGTCACGCCATCACGCGTGAACGGCTGGACCGATTTCGCTAATTCTTTTTTTCGAATATTCCTCGAAGTACGAGGATGGTTCTTACGGAGAGAAAAAAATGAAAAATTGTCTGAAAAAGTCTAAAAACAACACTTTTCTGTACTCCCATACAATCGATTCGTAATAATCCTTAAAAGTCAATTTGAACTTTAAAACCATACCATAAAGTTCAAGTACTAGTGGAGAGGTTCCGGGAAGGCAAAACAATTGAGTGTCGTTAGTATCTACTGGTTCGATTTGAAAAATTCTTTTTGTGTTGGATAGCCCAATTATCGACGGTGGCTATAGGCTATATAACATCACGCTATGACCAATAGGAGCGGAGCATAAATGAAAAATGTTTAAAGCCGGGGAAGTTGGTATTTCAGAAACTACTGGTTCGAATTGAAAAATTCTTTTTGTGTTGGATAGCCTATTTATCGAAGATGGCTATAGGCTATATAACATCACGCATTGACCAATAGGAGCGGAGCAGAAATGAAAAATGTTTAAAACCGGTGAAGGCGATATCTCAGAAACTACTGGTTCTAATTGAAAAATTATTTTTGTGTTGGTTAGCCCAATTATCGAGGGTGGCTATAGGCTATGTAACATCACGCTATGACCAATAGGAGCGGAGCAGAAATGAAAAATGTTGAAAAGACTATATTTCAGAAACTACTGGTTCGAATTGAAAATTTTTTTTTGTGTTGGATAGCCTATTTATCGAGGATGGCTATAGGCTATATAACATCACGCTTTGACCAATAGGAGCGGAGCAGAAATGAAAAATGTTGCCAAATCGGGAAAGTTTATATCTCAGACAGAAACTACTGGTTCGAACCGAAAAAATATTTTTGTGTTGGATAGCCCATTTATCGAGGATGGCTAGAAGCTATATAACATCACGCTATGACCAATAGGAGCGGAGCAGAAATGAAAAAAATGTTTTAAAGCGGGGAAGTTGATATCTCGGAAACTACTGGTTCGATGTGAAAAATTCTTTTAGTGTTGACCGACGGGTTGAATGATGGGGTGACTAAGGGATACCTGACGGGGTGACTGATGGGGTGACTGACGGGGTGACAGACGGGTTACAGACGGGGTGACAGACGGGTGACATGCGGGGTGACAGACGGGTGACAGCCGGGGTGACACATGGGTGACAGGCTGGGTGACAGATGGGGTGACAGGCGTGGTGACCGACGGGGTGACAGACGGGTGACAGGCGGGGTGACAGACGGGTAACAGATGGGTTGACAGACGGGGTGACAGACGGGGTGACAGATGGGCGACAGGCGGGGTGACAGACGGGGTGACAGACGGGGTGACAGACAGGGTGACAGACGGGGTGACAGGCAGGGTGACAGACAGGGTGACTGATGGGGTGACAGACGGGTGTCAGGCGGGGTGACAGGCAGGGTGACAGACAGGGTGACAGGCAGGGTGACAGACAGGGTGACTGGCAGGGTGACAGACAGGGTGAGTGATGGGGTGTCAGCCGATGTGACAGACGGATTACAGACGGGGTGACAGACGGGAAGACAGACGCGGTGACAGACGGGGTGACAGACGGGGTAACAGACGGGGTGATAGACGGGATGACAGACAGGGTGACTGATGGGGTGACTGACGGGGTGATAGACGGGTTACAGACGGGGTGACAAACGGGGTGACAGACAGGGTGACAGACGGGGTGACAGATGTGGTGACAGGCAGGGTGACTGATGGGGTGACTGACGGGGTGACAGGCGGGTTACAGACGGGGTGACAGAAGGGTGACAGGCTGGGTGACAGGCGGGGTGACAGATGGGTGACAGGCTGGGTGACAGACGGGGTGACAGACAGGGTGACAGACGGGGTTACAGCAGGGTGACAGACAGGGTGACTGATGGGGTGACAGACGGGTGTCAGGCGGGGTGACAGGCAGGGTGACAGACAGGGTGACAGGCAGGGTGACAGACAGGGTGACTGGCAGGGTGACAGACAGGGTGAGTGATGGGGTGTCAGCCGATGTGACAGACGGGGTGATTGACGGAACCGCACCGAAGTCACGTACTATCTCTCGAAGTTTAGCAAAACATATCATTACCTTTTTAGAATTATTGTGCTATAGGTGCCTACGACTCACTCTTTCAACCCTCTCTCTCATACGCAGACGAAGTTGCGCGGGTCAGCTAGTGTTGAAATAAAACTATTTTTACGGATTCTATCACGTATATATCTTTGTCTGACCCGTGACAACGAAGACTGCAAAGCCTTCGAAACGTCGGGAATAAAAATTCAAACCTAATCGTGATACAATCCGTATAAATAGTTTTATTTCAATGTATAATATTCGCGTAAACTTAAGAAATCAGTAAGCTATACTATGTATCCATACATGTCTAGTTATTAATTTAGCAACAAGATGCATTAATTTCGTACAAAGCGTACATTCATGCTACTAAGTACTACGTACTGCCTAAAAAGCAAATACAATAAAATGCTTAGCCCATGACGTCGGCTTATCTCATATGGTAGGAAGCGATGTCTCAATATAATCAGTCATTTGAATAAATAATTGCTAACGTAATGTTTGTATGAAATGTTTGTTTACGATAAGATGTGTTTAAATGCAAAATAAGCATCACAATGAGCTTTTCTAAATGATATTATCTACGCTTACTAAATATACATAGAGAGTATTTAATTATTAAAAATTGGGTGTTAAGCTAGCAGGAAAATCTTTATAAATAACTATATAATGTTTTACACAAAACAACATAGTACCCAACTCTATCATCATCAGCCATAGGACGTCCACTGCTGAACATAGGCCTCCCCCAAAGATTTCCAGATCGACCTGCTGGAAGCGGCCTGCATCCAGCAACCTTAATCAGGTCGTCGGTCCACTTTGTAGGTGGACGTCCTACGCTGTGCTTGCCAACTACCCAACTCTATAAATTAATATAATTCCTGAAGCACAAAAATATTATCTTAATTCCTAAATCACACCGTTTTTGTTAGCTTTATACTTTCATCATCATCATCATCATCATCATCAGCCATAGAACGACCACTGATGAACATAGGCCTTATACTTAAATATGCACATAGCTTTATACTTTACTTAAATATATTTTTATCAGTTATACATTGCATCGCCGTGACCTGAAGAGTTCAAGTGTCTAAAGTCAAGGCGTTTTTATACATGAGCTACCAAAAATAATACATATATTAACATGAATATGAAATGCATTCGTATACAGTTACAGCCGAAAAGCTATGTATAGAACCATAGTTCAATTACACTTCAAACTGTTTCCAAGCGCAAGCCCGCGCCACAAAACTTACCAATTCACACATACATGTTAACAATCCAAATAGAGTGGCGACAACTGAAATCATACCGCATTATGGACGCACGACATGAATGGAAACCAAAGACATTCAACAGTGCATAGAAGGAACAACAGCACGAACCTTGTGATCCAAAAGTTGTGACCTCGTGGTCATAAGTCATTCATTCGTATTTGAAACGGTCGTAAAATAGTCTTCCCAGCATAATAATGTTGTGACAATAAAAGTGTCTTACGTGATTCTTGAACACTTACAGAACATTCTAGAGTGTAAATTGTTATAAGACTGCCTCGGTGGCGTGGTGGTATTTCGGTACGACTACGGTTCTGAGGTCTCGGGTTCGATACCCGGGTCGGGCAAAGTGATATTGGATTTTTCCATATCAGCCCGGAGTCTGGAATTTGTGCCCGATATGGCGATAGGCTCGCCCCCTATCACATCTGGGACAGAACTAAGCTCGGCGAAATGTGGGTGTTCTAGTTCGCTAGTGCGCCTCTGCCTACCCCTTCGGGGATACAGGCGTGAGCTTATGTTATGTGTATGTTAAATTGTTATAAGCGCCCTCGCATTGTAATCAGCAGTAGATGGCGTTACTGATGTTTGAGATTATTTTTTTCTATGGAATCTTGCTTGATAGCCCCTCTATAGTTAGTAATATTAAATCTCTTTGATGGAAACATATGACCATCATGCGGAAAAAACGTATGATTAAACACTATTAATGCGGATTACGTCACTATCGTCGTTAAGTCAGGTACACAATGCGTAATGTCACGGCTGTTTACTATGATAGCGAATATACTAGATTTACAAGATACTATCACACTATCACTGTTTATCACAGCGGCCGGTGCTACGTCCTTTATCTACATAAAGCGAATAATTATAAATAAATTTAGATGAAGAGAGTTTATCACACGGTAGCGGCGAGAGGAAACGCTCATTTACAAAACTCGGACATGCAATTAGAAAACAAGAATCTGAAAGTACCTGTTTTGCTTTTCTTTATCACTCTTTCACTCTGTTTTCCACATTTTATATGTAAATATTTGCCTGTTTGAGGAATACTGGCCGATTTTTATTCCGATATTTTTGAAGGTGCGTAATGTGTTTTATAGAGACGCGAGTAACGTGTGCGTGGTACGCGACTAAATAGATGACTATGCTTCCTCCGAAACATGTATCATTATGTGAATCATGGTACTATCATCACTGTTTACAGAACAATATTCAGAGTAAAGATAACTTTGTCTAATGATAATTATTGAAATTGACCATATAATTAGATGTTAAATAGAAACAAGAAACAAATTAAATCTTACTTTGGGTACCACTGTTCAACTAGTTATAAATAATATTGTGGTAAATAAATAAATTAAAAGAAAAACGGAAATAGATTAAGGTCCTGTACATGTTTAACTCTATATTATTAAATAAATTATATTATAAATATGAGAGTCCCTAGTCAATCAATCACAATGAAAGTGTCTGAGGTTTTTTGGTTCAACTGAGTTGGAATTTTTGCGCGATAAAAGAAAGAATGAAAGAAATATTTGACTATCGCGTCGGTACAAGGCACAAAATAAAACAATGAGATAGGCCAACATCCATGTCTATAGATCGATTCCGATAAAAGATAGGACAGTAATAAACGCCATGTAGATGCACTAGTTGCACCTGTGTACCTTTACAAGATTTAGGCGTGAACTTATGAACAGTGATATATACTTACTTCCAATTGGAACTGGTGGTACGATTCTAAGTAGTGAGAACTGAGAGTCATTAAACCATAATGTCTATTTCTAAGCAACATTGTAAGCAATGACAGTCTCCGTGGCGCAGCGGGCGAGTAGCCGGCTGTGAAGCGAAAGGCCGCGGATTCGATTCCCGCATTGAGATAAATGTTTGTGTGGCCCACAGATATTTGTTTCAAGTCTGGGTGTCATCAAAAGGTGTGATCAAAAGTCTCTCATAGTCTCCGACACCCACGATACAGGTTATACCTCGTGTGGGGTCAGGACTGTGATTGAGGACAGGACTTAGGTGTGTGACTGTTGGGTGTATTTATTATTATAATTTCGGGTCTTAGGTTGAAGGGCATTGTAGCCCATTAATGGGCATTAAGATAATGAACATGTAGTATTTCACGGTGACGAGTGCAATGCAGTGCTTTGCGATGTTGCCACTGTTAATGCAATTATATCGCTTACCATCAGCGGGTTGCTGCGGTCCGAGCAGGACTATTTCTGACAATCATGAATGTATTGGAACTCGATACGCGTCTATAAAAGTATGAAATATTAACCAAATGTCCAGTGCGCAGCGTGCTTGAATACATTTACGATTGTCAGAATTTTTCCTGCTCGGACTGATCTCGTGAATCGATTGCAATAAAAATAATTAGTAGACATACAATTATTACAATGACTAAACACTCAATATGTGAATGTAGCATCATTCGAACAAAGGTCACACAGCGGAACAGAGTACAATATTGTAAACATAACGTTATAGTTACAATATTTTATTTTAAATATGCTGATACACATATAATGTTGCCAGTACTTCGATAGTTTAGACTACACACAATCATAATACTAGATTTAGTAAAGTAATACTGCAGTAGTACCTATTAATACCGTATTGAATAATTTAATTGATAAATAGTTTTTAAAAGAGTGTTTAAATACATTTTGTAGTTAGTTTTCGCATACCTATTTGGTGATTAAGGATAAACTAAAGTTAAATGTTACTTAAAATTTTGGTATTCTAGTTAGCAAAGAGATGAGATTTAGGATTTACCAAGGGATCGCAATATGTTTAATGACTCGATGCGGGAGTCGAACCTGAAGTATCTTTTTTCTCAGTCAGCTACACAGCCATTGGTACAAGGAGGCTACCTTATTTAACTTTCTTTTTATCTAGAGCATACCTGGGACGACCGATTTGACGCAGACCAGTAGGTCGTTCCAGATACCGCTAGAAAGATGAAGTGGAAAAGAACTTACGCGAGGTCTCAGCAACCTCGTGGGAAGATATTTCACAGGATAGGCAGAAGTGGCGTCTTTTAGTATTGGAGGCCAGGATTCATATTGGGTCGTTGCGCCAACAAGATAAATGGATAGATTCTTTTTATCTAGACAGTCCAAGGAGAAAGTCTTTTTCGCGGTCGGAAATCAATCAAAGCAATCCTTAATCCTTTCAAATGACCTGTTTCAAATGTTTTAAAATCATCCTTTTTAGATCGCTGCTACCCTATAGCGGCGTCTACACGATAAATATACTGTAGAAATATATTAGGCAATACATAATACATAGAATTTCCGTCGTCAATTAATTCAAAATACAGATACAATTTCATCATCATCAGATAAAGGATGTCTACTGCTGAACATAGGCCTCCTCCAAATGATTCCAAACCGTTTTCCATTTCGACTTGCAGCTCCTCGATAAATCTCTATCGCCTGAATACTGGACTGGAACGCTGCTCAAGCCGTTAAAACTTCTTACATTAATTTTCGCCATACAATTTTGACAGATAAGGCAACCTTAAGTGTATGAGCATTCGGCGGTATTTATCCCAAATCTTGATTTAAAGATAGGAATGAGTTGTAGGATAAATCGAGTTTAGGTTTAACTCTACATTGGTAATAGCGCTGCAAGTCGCCCTTAGTCATTGACATTGCACAGCGGATTTGAAGTGGCAGTGGGCAGGGCACATTACTCGTAGAACTGATAGCCGGTGGTATACACATAGTCTCAAGTGAAAACCACGTGCGGCCAAATTTAATGTTGAATGGATATTGCAGGTGGATACCTGACCGGACCTGCAATATAGAAAAACACCTAAAATACTTCTCATAAGCGCACTAGTGAACTAGAACACCGACATTTCATCGAGTTTAGTTCCACCCCGGATGTGAAAGGGTGCGAGCCCATCGCCATATCGGGCACAAATTCCCGACTCCGGGCTGATACTTAAAAAATTCAATATCAATTTGCCCGACCTGGGGATCGAACCCGGGACCTCAGGAGTCATATCAGAATCATACGGCACACACAATACCACAACTTTAACGAGGCAGTTATTTCTACACCTCTTTATTTCATCAACAAACGAGATCATCCATAATTTAATTTTCGCATAGTTATAACGAGCGCGATGTCCAAGAGATGAATAAACGGCAAACTATCCACAAGGCTATTAACGAGTCATCCCGCAGTCGTGTATTTGGTACTGAGCCCAAATTTAGATCAAATTCCAGCCTAGGCAGACAACTAACGTACTCTCTCGTCTGTTTTTAGCATCTAACTGGATTAATTTATCGCGCCGGCGCTTTACCTCGGAATTGGATGATACGAAGTTCGCAGCCAATTTATACAATAGTTTTATATGTAATGTTTTTTATTCTGTGTCCCTTGTTAGAATTTATTATGAAAACTAAATAAATTAAACTTAAATACAGTTGTCCATTAGATATTAAGGCGCGACTCCTGCATGTGTTTTCTCGAAGCAAAACATAAAACACATACGTATTAAGCATACGCAAAACAACTGTTTTATGTCTCCTGTTCGTAGAACAATGGACTATAGATAAAAATACATGTTTTGTGTAGGTGTTTAGCGTATTTCTTTAGTGCAGGAGACGCGGCTTTACATATGCAATTTTGAAACGAATTACCTTATATAACTCCCGGAAAGAATTAGACGACCTCATAAAAAATAAACCTTAACTTTTGTACAGCATGTATAAAAAGGTAATTCGCCGACCCCACGTAGTAGGAGAAAGGAAGGTAGATTGAGTTGTACATCTATGTGTAATTAACGTTTTTGTTATTTTATGGACATTACACCGAAACGCTGGAATATCTTGCACATATGTGTTACGTCGTGTAAGTATTGCATCGATGTCTTGTTACATCACTAAAGGTCAGAACAGTACCGGTCTCGTTAAAACGAACAACGTTGTAAATGGCAGTTTCACCTCATACGAGTTACATGTCAACCTCACGGCCTATAGTCGTGTAACGTGTTATACCGCTGGGGAATGACACCATGCGTGACATCGCATAAGCCACGCAGACACCTCCGCCCTTAATGCGACCGACGTGAAATAGGTACACCAAGTTTATAATAATATTCACCAAAACAGGGGTACCTACGTTATGGGGAACATTTCGTCTACTGCTGTTTATACAGTTTTGTTGTAATAATAAATAATTGAAAATATGTGTTGCGCTGATCCCATATTAAGGTAAATAGAAAGATATTGCATGAAGGTGCAAAAGTACGATTTAGTCACGTGATTCGTGTCTCGTGATTTACCCGTCGCCTCGTTGATGTCTAAGAAATAGTATAAAGCAAACAGTACAAAGGCTTTGATAAAAGCCATGATCCTGGGTTCTTATCCAAATGTGTGTGTTTGTCAATGTTCAGCTATGCAAGAAACAAAATAAATTTTATAACCACAATCCGACCATTAATTTCTAATGTATTGAATAGTATTATGAAAGTATTAAATTGCCATGCCACAAGCATTATACCTAATTGAAACGCATTCAAAGTTTTCAAATACGTTACAAAATCCGATAAATGGTTTTTGAAACAATTCGAATTTAGTCAATTGGTAACCGATTGGTTAACAAAGTAAGCCCGGCCGGCCGACAACCGAGTTTCCAAATCAGGGCCCCTATGCTATAAAACGAAACGAAACCTCAAACTTCGAAAATATACATACAATCAAAATTTAAATAATCATACTCTTTGAACGATATTTTTTTAAGTTGTGTTATTTGTTGTTTTTAAGGTTTACTTGTTGTTAATTTCTTAAGTATAATTATGCGTATAACTTTAATTGTGTGATTAAGTCACGCTAGTATGTACATGTATACATTTAATCTTACAATCAATATTTGTATGCCGGATTAACGGCGAGGCATTGAGAACTTGCGCATTGATAAACATTTGTTAAAAATAACATGTATGCTTACAAACAAACAATTTAATTAATTTGATTCGATTTGAGTTACTAAACTCAAATCAAATCATTCATGCCTATCATGCCAAATAAGGCATAAAATACAATGTTCTCAAACAATATCAAAAAACATATTATTACTATTATAATTATGTAACGCAATAACTAAAAATTTATGGAACGTTACAATAAAATCATATTTTCCATTTTGATGCATTTGTTTACCTTCATCTATCTTAGTTGCAGTAACGTATATTCAAGATAGTATCGAGATAGTTATAGTATACGTATAAGTTATTTTTTTAATAACTGTTCATTTTATGTAAGTTGTTGCCCGTCCTTTTTTGACAAATAAACTTTCTTTCTTTCTTATTCTTTACTACTCTAAATCTATATTTTCGAATTTCGTTACTTCGTATTGTTTTTTAGCATAAGGCCCCAAAGCCGCCACGCAGTGTTCGCAAAAATTGTCGCATGTGCTAACTTCTAATTGCTTTTGAAACAGCGGTTCTCTTCCCATCCCATCCCATCCCATTCCCACCCCTTCCCATCATCAGCACAGATAGCACCACTTTTAGACAATGACTATGAAGCATTGCTGAATGACGCCGGCAGATCGGCGCTGTTCATTTAAATAGATATCATTTATCGTATGACTGCAAAATAAAACTATCAATTTCGAGGTCGCGTCTTATTATTTGAAAACAAGAATAATTAATGACAGCCTCGTTAAGGACAGTTGTCAGTTATACATAAAATAAGATATATTCTTGCCTATAGCATGCGTGTAAGACTATCATAGCGGAATTATATTACGGATATCCTCTTCATAATTTAATTGAGCCAAAAACCTCATGAAGGCGTGAGTCTATGTATGTATGTAAAAACCTCATGAGAGAAAACTGTAAATATTATGAAAAATGCTGATTTTTTCAAAACACTATAAATCGCCTCAGTCGTATGCGTGTTATTACTTTAAGGCACGCCATCTTTGCAGTACGTATATGTAGCAACTGAACGCAGGCAAAATGAACTATGATACGTACACACATTACAACGTGTGCGTTTAGAAGTGAGGAATTTCATAACATTGGGGAGAATGAGGCCTTAAACTCTTAATTAAAATTAATTCCACGGAGCAACGAGCGCCGTCGGTACCGATCCAGTTATAGGCTATTAGCACCGAAGGCAAAACAATTCATACGCACGCAAGTCCACTGAAATAAAGGCTCAAGTTCGGAATGTTAGACGGGGTTTGCGCAAACAAATCATTTACTGATTTTTTAAATTAGAGACACAATTGTGCGAATTTATGGGAATAATAACTTGTTTGAAATTAAATACATACTTAATTCATGTACAGCTAAAGTAATAAATAAACTAACGTAAAATCAATATTTTGTAACATCATTGATACGCAACGATAGCAAATGACAGTTTAAAGGTTAGAGATAAAAGTATCGGTAAAAACTTTCTCAAGTGTCAAATTTAACCATTACTTTTACTTTATCTCTTTGCTTTGCCTTTTGTTTTCATATACGGGCGTCTAGGCTCTGAACCAAGAACGGGACTAAATAAGAGATAATAAATATAATTAATAAAGAATATAATCTGGGACTTTTTGGGGAAAGCCCATAGGCTTTCCCCAGCCATTATCTTATCATCATCCTCAGCCACAGGTCGTCACATAGTCGTCACATATTGCTTATCTAATTACACCCTTTAACTACCTCTAGGACGTCCACTGCTAAACATAGGCCTCCCCCTAAGATTTCCAGATCGACCTGTTGGAAGCGGCCTGCATACTGTTCAGCAGTGAACGTCCTATGGCTGAGGATAATGATGATGATGATGAACTACCTCTAGAAGTAATTTCATTAAAATATCATGTACAATGTGGTTGCCAATTTTTTGCCGCGGCTTCGCCCACGGTTAATCTCTCTATTAGTATTTCGGGGATGAAGACACTCATAGAGTCATGGCCCATATGATACAATACAAGTCATGTCAATCTTTTAGGTTGCTCAGTTGCTGAATATAATAACCTACCCATAAACATTATCACACTTATAATTTCAGATTTAACACTAATATAGCAAAATCTTTAAAATGTCAAGCTTTTAAAAACATATTACTCTAAAATCTCATAATTAAAACCAGCTGATGGCGCTCGATGTACTCATATGGCGTGCCGTATAAATAATAATGTGAGCAATAGCAACGTATCTGACTTTTGGATATCACCCTTATGCACCCTCCACTCTCCACGCTACTTTACAGCAGTCGATATTCGTTAGATGAGTCATAGCCACATAGAGTATGCACGCTACATAATATTCGTTTGTAGATTTATTAATATTATTTTGTCGCACAATACTATATGACATATATACCTAATACATGACGATAGATAGATACATAGGTAGATAGATAGATAGATAACACGTTATTGAACACCAAAATTTTGAAACAGTGAAAAATCTTAAACTATAATATGTTACAATAGGCGGCCTCTACCAGACAACCTTCTGAAGAAGTTAAGAGGATCAGCAAATAAGATAAATGACGTTGTAATTCTTGAAAATATCATAACAGTTACTTTAATTCAGATACTTTTAATAAAAAAGCTGCTTTACATCATGAAAATTTAAATGCCCCGTTTTAAATCTACATGATAATTTAATCGCCAGTATTTCAAAATAATCGTATTTGGTCTTTAATTTTATCACTAATAAGTTTTATTTTGTAATGCTGCACTCAGTTAAACGTAAAAAGCACCTGAAGAAATATATTCAAGATGCAAAAAGGAGCGTTAACAGACGTAAAGTAATAGAATTTGGACTGGCAAAAATCCTTAACGAGGATTAAAATATAAGCCATCAGCGATCTAATTCATTTAAATCTATCGACTACATACCAATCTACTAGCTAACTGAAAATCTACTACCAATTCCATCCCGAAAGGCTATTCACGTACAAGTTACAATGACAGGCTTATCTCAGTTAGGATAGGCAGCCGCTCCACTGCGCTGTCAGTAGAGCTCGCCAGAAGGTAGAAAGCTTTTGTTATATGTGGTGGTTACTATATGAGTACCTACATATGGCGAACGTACCGGCCGCATCGTGACATGAATGTGTTTATGATTTTAAACACGCGGCCCCATTACTTACCCCATGCTTGTATTTAAAATAATCGCAATTATAACATGTTTAAAAATGACCCTCTATGTATATTTTTGTAATATAATGAGTCATATTTGCAATTTTCCGGCGATGCTTAATAACATTAGCACTTTAATTTAAATACACTTTAGTTAATTAAGCTCGGCAAAATGTGGGTGTTCTAGTTCGCTAGTGCACCTCTGCCTACCCCGTCGGGGATATAGGCGTGAGCTTATGTTTTTTTTAGTTAATTGTTTTATGTAAGTGGGTACTACATGTTTCCTCTTATCTAAATGTGATAAAAATGTTGCGATTATTTTGCCCCCAAAACAACTCCTGTAAAAGGTTTAATTTTGTTTGCACTTCCCTGCGAGAATAACATTTATTAATTTGATGTAGATTCAACAAACTGAATGTTCTACCAAATGTCGTTTAAATGCCTTTTTAATATACATAATACAAGACGTTTTTCACAATCAGTTTTAGGACTAAGAACAACCCCCTGATTTTTGACACTCGATTCGATTTGGACTACGATTAGGTTTCATTTATTGACTTAAAATTCCACCGAAATCGAGTCAAAAAGTGCACCTTTTACCTCAATTTTGGTGGAATTTTAAGTCAATAAATGAAATCGAATCGTAGTCGCAATCGAATCGAGTGTCAAAAGTTACCTTACTGTTTTGATTTACTAGACTTTTTGTTATAGGAAAAATATTATTGATAAACTTGTTTGTGGAAATAAAACTTTTCACGGTATTCATAGCAATTGGTTTTTGTTTTTAATCCCGACGCTTCAAAAGCTTTTCCGTATTCAGTGTAGGCCGTCCGAAAAGTTACACCTCAGTCCGCAGCGTGACCAATGAAGATTGAAAAGCTATAAAAACGTCGCGAATAATAAAAACATATCACCATATCGTGATAATATCCGTAAAAACAATTTTTATTATATATGTGTAATATTCATGTAACCATAAGAAATCGTTTGTTATTAATACAGATTATTTTCTAAGATAGAAATAATAAAATTAGTTGAATTATATTGCTGTTATCGATGCTATTCAACTATATATTGTAATATGGCCAGACAGACAACGCGAGAGGTTACTGCCGTTATGTAAAAGTTTATTAAAACATAAAGGATATTTTTAGTAATATTAAATATTTATGCGATATTTTTTGCCAACATTTTAATATTGTCTGTTATTGTTCTATTAAGACTTTATATTTATACCGTATATATGAAATAATTACATCGTCACATATATGTAGCTATTGTAGTACGGTTTCGCGGTGTGCGGTTTAGCTCAACTATGATTTTTTTGACATTTCACGCTAGCGACTACGTAAAATAATTTGTAGGAACAACATCGATATATTATATACCTAGATGCACAGTTGACGCTCGGAAAATGGAACAGCAAAGAAGTGCTTAAGCACTATTTTTCATACAGTCGAACGCCGATAGATTTCTAAATTTCAAAATTCAAATTTAAAAAAGCTTGCTAATTTCGTTTAAAAAGCTACTTTATAACACTGGCCTAGGGTTATAATTGTGTTGATTTAATGAGACCACTTTTTACGACGATATTTGCAAAGAACTGTGCATCTAGGATATATTAAATCGATGAGGAACAACGTCAATTCCTCACGTAACCGGTAGAGGCGTTCGGGTGCTTTTAAATAAATATTTAACGTAGTTGCCGTGGAATATCCGAAAATTTCATAGTCGAGCTACTGAAGTAGTTAACAAATGTAGTGAGATGAGTTTTTGATCGTTTTTATGGGTTTTGTAAGGCGGTCGCTAGTTGGCAGTCGCAGTTGCGAGGGTATGGTACGCGGTGGAGGGTGGGACGGTGGGGGGCGCGAGGTTTATTGATCGGCGCGGCCTGCACCACCTGCCGTTGCAACTCTGGAAATTCGCTTTTCTTCCAATGGAACCGGTTTACGATAAATGCTATCGGTTTTCCGGTTTAGTAATCAGGTTTGACAGAAACCATTATGTATTTATGATTGACCGTAAAATTTTTTTTTCTTTTTTGCTTTAGTTTGAATAATTTTTTATAAATTTTATTGAAGGGTGTTATGGTTGTTTGATAGTTTATTCCATATATGTCTTTAATAGTCATACAAAATAATTTATTGTCTTTAAAATAATATACTCTATATAATAATATATAATATATATACTATATATTATTATATAGACTATATATAATAATAGACTGCCTCTATGGCGTGGTGGTATTTCGGTACGACTACGGTTCTGAGGTCTCGGGTTCGATCCCCGGGTCGGGCAAAGTGATATTGGATTTTTCCATATCAGCCCGGAGTCTGGAATTTGTGCCCGATATGGCGATAGGCTCGTCCCCCTATCACATCTGGGACGGAACTAAGCTCGGCGAAATGTGGGTGTTCTAGTTCGCTAGTGCGCCTCTGCCTACCCCATCGAGGATACAGGCGTGAGCTTATGTATGTATGTAAAATAATATATTTGTGTGTAAATCATAGTTCCTACCCTAATAAATCTTGCAAGGTTGTATCGTAGAGAACACTCACAGCTACTGCAATAATAATAGACAATCAGATTACGACAACATACGTCGCGCGTCGGTCTGTTCATAATTATGTGCATAACTGATTAGATACCATACCTATTGACATCAGCCTGTACTAAGACGTTTGTAGCATTATATTACATACATTAATTACACATATTAATGAAATAACTAATACAAATCTAGAAACGAATTACCGGCATTTTTTTTTTTTAGAATAGACTTTTCCAATTTCTATTATTTAATATCCTCTATTTATTATGGAAATATATTTTCTTCAAACATCAACATTTTGCACATCTTATAATAAATACAATATGAGAATAGTAATTAATCAGATACTTATTTAGTAAAACAAAACTGCCTCCGTGGCGTGGTGGTATTTCGGTACGACTACGGTTCTGAGGTCTCGAGTTCGATCCCCGGGTCGGGCAAAGTGACATTGGATTTTTCCATATCAGCCCGGAGTCTGGAATTTGTGCCCGATATGGCGATAGGCTCGCCCCCTATCACATCTGGGACGAAACTAAGCTCGGCAAAATGTGGGTGTTCTAGTTCGCTAGTGCTCCTCTGCCTACCCCTTCGGGGATACAGGCGTGAGCTTATGTTATGTATGTATGTATGTAAAAATAATGGAAAAAAAAAAATTTACCCCATATATAATTTTTCAAATGATTTTAGATTATCAACAGGCTACAGACAGTCTACATGGGCCTGCTCGACCGGTTAGATACCACTGTCCCACAGAAAATTGACGTAAAGTGGTACTCGAACAAACAAAACGCAAATGTTTCCATTTTTGGAGTAAGATTTCCGGTAGTTTACCTATAAATAAAAAAATATACTGAGGGAAACATGAGAAAAATCCAAGACTATTTCAAATATAAAGTTATGCAAAATCCGCCAACTGTTGTTTGAGATGGATTGGTACACGAGTAGGAGACTAAGGCTGAGATCTATAGAGCGAACTTCAACTAAGTATAAGTCAAAGAAACGAACTCAGCGAGGATTCGGATTTTTTAAATCGAACTTCGACTTAGGCTGAGTCATTTTTTTTTTGAGAAAAAACAGACTGACAGACAGACTAAGCAAACATTTTCTTATAAAAAATGACTCGGATTAAGTCAAAGTTCGATTAAAAAAATCCTCACTGAGTTCGTTTCTTTGAGTCAGACTTAGTCGAAGTTCGCTCCATAGATCTGAGCCTAATAGCCAGTGGGTTTATGCTCAGCAGTGGGATCACCATCATCCTTTCACTAATGGTTGTAATGTTCTTTGACACATCAAACGGAAAGCTCCTCAGTCATTAAGCCCCTTATAAAAATATTTAAGCGCTGCTTATCTTTATACCATAAGTTGTCCCTTTCATTTTTAAACAAAGTAACGCAAGGAAAAAAGTGACAGGTTATTCTTAACCATTTGCTCAGCTAAAAATGCTTTTATAAGTAAGGCCCTAAATGTCCAACTCGCCTCACAATCGTCAGACTAAGGCTGAGATCTATAGAGCAAACTTCGACTAAGTCTGTGTCAAAAGTGAGGATTTGGATTTTATTAATCGAACTTTGACTTAGTCCGAGTCATTTTTACAAGAAAACCTTTGCTTAGTCCGTCTGTCAGTCTGTTTTTCTTGTAAAAAGTGGCTCGGACTAAGTTAAAGTTCGATTTGAAAATTCAAAATCCTCACTGAGTTAGTTACTTAGTCGAAGTTCGCTCTGTAGATCTCAGCCTAAGTGGGAAAGTTGGTATAATAACCGATAATGAGGACTAGAGCTCATCGTGTCTATTGGCCAAGACCTTCAACTAACGGTGCTATTGACCTGCTAACAGTTTATGTAATGTCATATGAGCATAATCGAGTGGCGGCGTGCTGCGTCACATTTGGCACCGACGTGTTTCTTCATTACCTTGTGAATGTCATCGCGTTATGCAATGCTGTTGCATCCCTTAGATCATCGATGGTTTTTCTTACGGCAGCTTTTATACTTAGTTTGTTATTTGTGATTTACTAGCTGTTGACCGTGATTCCGTCTACATGGAAATTTATTTTTCGGGATAAAAAGTAGCCTATATGTTAATCCAGAGTGTCAGCTACTCCCATAACAAATTTCATCAAAATTGGCCCAGCCGTTTGCGTATGAAGAAGTGACAAACATACAAAAACGCTCACAAACGTTCGGCTATATAATATTAGCAATGTTTCCTGTACCTTGGGATCCCCAAAAGGGGGTTGACGTCAGGCAGGCAGCCAGTCATAAAAACAAAGTCAAATCCTTTCCACAACATGCTTGAAGAAGTGTGTTGCGACGACCCCACATTAAGGTGGGATAAGAGCAGATAAAAGGAATGAAAGAAAGAGTTTTGTGTATCTTTGCAACTACGTTAAAGCCTTAACATTAATTTATGATGCACCTGACCATTCGACATGATGCTGTGCTGTGGCGAACTTTTAATTCATCATCATCAGCCATCGGACGTCCACTGCTGGACATAGGCCTCCCCCAAAGATTTCCAGGTCCACTTGTTGGAACTTTTTTTTTTTTTTTTAATTACAATTAAATATATTTTTATCACGATAAATATTCACTAGAATACACATAGGTAGAAGCCGCGGATTCGATCCCAGTCAGGAAGTATTTTTATGATCTACAAATATGTACATGAAATCTGGTTGCTGTAGACCAAAAGACTCATACATACATAGTTCCTGATACCCGCTACAAAAACTCCAAATTGGCGGATCATAATATAATGTGTGTGACTGTCCAATGTACCTATTTATGTATATTTTTGTCCATCTTTTTTGGCTTTATGTGTTTGTAAATTTTTGTGTCTTCGGTAACAAGGAACACCATTTATGTATATTACCTCTATAACCAAACGTTGATGAAACAAAGCGACACAATTAGGGTCCATCTCTGCAATTTTTGCATTAACGTTCTGATTTAATAAATCTGGCATCAAAAGAACCCTTCGGTTTTTGAACAATTGATATTCAAAGTAAACCGACAGTCGTAATAATGAGTGACACTTCGCTAGTCGTTGACCAGCCACAGACCACAGTCGCTGCGACATCCGCGCATTGTTTCAATTGCTCTGTCCTGGGTATCTATTGAGATGAATCTTCACTTCCCACTCGCCTCAAAATTGAACACTGGTTTAGTAGTAAGCTAGAATAATCACAAGTTTAAAAACTTAACAGACCGACTTCAAATCCGATCGTGAACAAATTTATATGGGACCACCCTTGAAATAAGCTCTATCGAATACAAAGAATTTTGAAAATCGGTCCACATTTGGCGGAGATATCGCGTAAAATACATAAAAAAAATACAGACGAATTGAGGACCTCCTCCTTTTTGGAAGTCGGTCGAAAAATTGGTAAGTAATTTTCCCAGTACAGCTCAGCTTATCTCGTCAATTTATCTCAGTGAATGGTTGCAGAATTCAGCTGATTACAGCTGAGTAGTGCTTAATGGGTCCATGCGGGTAGTGCATCCCACAGTACAATAGTGCAAATTAGTAGGATCTTTCCTTCCGGCAATGTGCACAAGGTCTCGGTTCGCCGGGTCGACGGCCTGCGCGACGCCCGCAGCCCCGCCGCCCCCGCACCACCCCCGCCAGCTGTCTCCGCCCGGTTATATTTAGACCGGATGGCGAGCTCTCACTGAAACAGTTTCTCCCCTCTGTTTGCATAACGTACCAAATTGTTTGACTGAGTGAATCCTTCACTGGCGAGCGCTGATGGCGAAGTGGCCACGTTTGGATTGTCAAACCGATTTCGCAGCCGACTGCACAAAAAGGAACTAAGTCTTATTCTCCATCGGGCAGGTAGAATGAGCCGTCGCGTCACTGAGTTTGGAATTTCGCCTTTGTGTGCCGTGGCGTATGACCACGTATGGCGGCGAACATTTAACATTAGGAAATCAAATGATAGGCGATCGAGTCCCAAAAAGGGTGCTCTACCGTTATCGGGTAAATGTAGAGAGATGCAAACGACTCGGCGGTCGTGCCGTTGACGCTCGATGATGCACAGTTAAGTAATTGCCCAATAAGTACCGTACGTGGTATGACAAGTATGTACGTATATAATAATACGTAGTAAGTATGTATTCCCGAAAATCGGAATGCCTATTACTTCCAAATACCAAGAATCTTGTCATTCACTAAGATGTTTACCTACTTTCGTATTGGCATCTCATAATTTAATTGGGTGGCATTATAAATCAGAGCTATTTATATAAATCAAAACTCTAAGCAGCAGACATCAGACAGGTAGGTAGTTCATTTTGTGTGACCGGTTCTGTTTAACAAGTAATAAACTTCAATATGTCATTGTATAAGAAGAATGAATTCCTATTAACTTTGTAGCAATAAATAAAAATATGTTTAACCATAATATTACCAGGTACTCGTGCCGCTGTCAAGGATATCAAAGTCATTTCTATTTATATAAGGCCAGTTGACATCATAGTTTTGTAAAATATTATTTAATGCGATTGTATTGTGTATGGTAGAGCAAGGTGAGGTCGATTGAGACCGATCATCGCCCACTAATACATGGTTAGTGAGGTTTTTAAGAGTATTATCAATTCAATAATTTCAATATAAAGCTTACTAATAAGCGGTTGTTTCGTCTGTCATGGTTACACAGTTTGTTTCGTCATGTTAAGAGGATATGAGAACAAAATAAGGATTTTCACGAGCTTGGGTGTCCTAAAGTACTAAGATTACGAAGGTAATTTTTGTAAATGTATTAATAGACCATTTAACTTAAATTCTGTCGTGAGCAAAAACATAATTACTAAAAGTTTTCTCGATAGACAAAAAATTCCAAAGTTACCTCTCATCTGTTTTTGAAAAACTTGAATCTTCCGTACGGCGAACGATATAAATTTGTAACTTGATTTAAAACGTAGACATCAATATTAATTTCATTGTGTCGAAAAAAAAATTTCATCAAGTTAAATAGTTTTATCACAATAAGGAAAAAATTGGTTTTGCACATACGCTGTGGCATTACATCATTGTTTTCTGAGACGGCCCGTGTTGATCTCAGTCGTCCGGTAACCATTGAAGGGGAGGGACGTGCTCGACATTTTCAACTCTGATATTACGTTTATTCAGTTCTTTGTGTCAAATATTAGACATTGATAGTCTAGGAGTCAATCCATTTTGAAACTCCTTGATGGATTTCGATGAAATTTAGTATGAGGATACTTTTGACCAAAAGGACACAAATTTAACAACCCTAAAGGGGTAAGTGGAAGGAGGAGAAGGAGGCCTTTGCCCAGCAGTGGGACACAAATGGCTAAAATAAAAAAATAATAAAAAATAAAAAAAATAAAAAGGGGTAAAAGTTTATATGGGATTCCAGAAACGGCTGAACGGATTTTTAAGAAAGTTGGTATGAGGATACTTTTCTAGTCGCCTCCTTGATCTAGTGGCAACATATATGGGCTGTGAACCGGGAGGTTGTGAGTTCGATTCCCATGTAGGGCAAAGCGAATTTTGTAATTTAATTTGGGACTTGATCCCCAGAAGGGGTGGATGTCTGGCATGATCCCTATTTCAACCTACATATAAAGGGATGAAATAGGGATAGAAAATTTGTTTTTTGTCCTTAATTCGATTTACTTCAATATATCTGGGTCACCTCGTAGTTTTTAAGGACAGATCCAAGGTCAAAATCAAGAAAAGTGTCCGCCATTTTGTTTTTCTTTGTTTTTGGGCCGATTGACTTCAAAATCGATATCTGGGTCGCCCCGTAGTTGCTAACGACCGAACCAATGTCAAAACTGTCAAAAGTGGGCGCCATTTTGTTTTTCTTTGTTTCAGGGCCGATTGACTTCAAAAACGATATCTGGGTCGCCCCGTTGTTGCTAACGATGAAACCGATGTCAAAACTGTCAAAAATGGCCGCCATTTGGTTTTTCTTTGTTTCGGGCCGATTGACTTCAAAATCGATATCTGGGTCGCCCCGTAGTTGCTAACGACCGAACCGATGTCAAAACTGTCAAAAGTGGCCGCCATTTTGTTTTTCTTTGTTTTTGGGCCGATTGACTACAAAATCGATACCAGGCCGCCCCGTAGTTTCTAATGACGGAACTGATGTCAAAACTGTCAAAAGTGGCCGCCATTTTATTTGGGCATGTCGCAGCATATTTTATACTAGCTTTTGCCCGCTGCTTCGCACGCGTATTTTGTAGGGCCAACGGTAAAAACTATTAATTTTTCGATCCACCCTGTCGTTTTAGTCTAAATATTCTACAACGGGACGACTCAAATATCGATTTTAAAATAAATCTGCCCAAAAAACAAAGAAAAACAAAATGACGGCCACTTTTGACAGTTTTACATCGGTTCCGTCGTATAAAACCACGGGGCGACCCAGATATCAGTTTTGAAGTCAATCGCCCCAAAAACAAAGAAAAACAAAATGAAGGCCACTTTTGACTGTTTTGACATCGGTACGGTCGTTAGCAACTACGGGGCGACCCAGATATCGATTTTGCAGTCAATCGGCCCAAAAACAAAGAAAAACACAATGGCGGCCACTTTTGACAGTTTTGACATCGATTCTGTCGTAAGCAACCACTGGGCGGCCCAGGTACCTTTTGAAGTCAATCGGCCCAAAACAAAATGGCGGCCACTTTTGACAGTTTTGGCATCGATTCCGTCGTTAGCAACCACGGGGTGACCCAGATATCGGTTTTGAAGTAAATCGCCCCAAAACAAAGAAAAACAAAATGGCGGCCACTTTTGACTGTTTTGACATCGGTTCCGTCGTTTGGAACCACGGGGCGACCCAGATATCTATTTTGAAGTAAATTGGCCCAAAAACAAAGAAGTACAAAATGGCGGTCACTTTTGTCACTTTTAAGAGCGGTTTCGACGTTTGGAACTACGGGGGGACTCAGATATCGATTTTAAAGTCAATCGGATCAAAGATTAAAAAAAACTAATTTCAACCCCTATTTCATCCCTTTGCTGACTACAGTATTTTGGACATGTGGCTCGCCGGGACCCCCCCCCCCCCAATTTGGAGAAACTACTCTTGGTTGGAAATGTAGAAGGGAAACGACCGCGAGGGCGTGTGCCTAGCCGTTGGTCCGATCAAATAAAACTACTCACGGGTCTCTCAGTAACAACAGCAATGAGGCAGGCTAAGGACAGAAAAACCTGGAAGAAGATCATCCGAGAGATGCGACGGAAATTTCAAGACGGACACGACCTTCAGAAATGAAGAGTGCGACCAAGAAGAAAGATTCATCCCTTTTTGCAGATAAACACATGTTTGCAAAACATCACATCCTCATACCAACTTATATCAAAATCCGTATAATCTGCGGTTTCTAATTTCCGATATAAACTTTTATCATCTATTTTTTTTAAGAAAGAAAGAAAAGCAATTCATGCCTATAGGTGTTGATTTAAAAAAATAAACCCTTGTGTCCCTTGTGTCTGTCCTCAGACCAAAGATATCCTCATACCAAATTTAAAAAAATCCATTAAGTGGATTCTGAACTCCCATACAAACTTTCATCCCTTATTTCGTCCTTTTAGGGGTTCAAAAAATGAAGTACCCTATTTGAGTCCCTACGGTCAAATGTATCCTCATACCAAATTTCATCAAAATCTTTTAAGGTTTCCGAATGCCCAACCAAACTTTCAACATGTATTTCATCCCTTTAGGGGTTAATAAAAAAAATTAAGTACCTCATTTGAGTCCCTAAAGACAAGTGTATCCTCATATAAAATTTCATCGAAATCTATTAAATTAAATTAGCTTTGATCGATCTGGGAATCGAACCCAGAACCTCTCGGTTCACAGCCCATATATGCCACTAGACCAAGGAGGCAACTGAATTAAATTGTGATTAAACAATTATTTCATCCCTATTAGGCCTGAATTCATAAAAATATCCTGTCTGAAGATTGAGATGGCTAAGATTATCCTCATACCCAAATTCATCGAAATACGTTCATTTTGTCAAATAGACCACTTAAGAATTTTAAGATTATTCCAAAACAACATTTCTATAATAGTGGTATATGTTAAAAGTTTCAAAATTGTTGGTCAATATAATAATATTAACCCTGTAATATTACTGCTACATTGCTGTGCACGGGTAATTAATAATTAATTATTAATTTAAACGAGTTGCAGATCGTTCAGTTATCTATTTAGGCTAGTTTATAAATGTTAACATAATATATAAGACACAACCTTTCTTTTCTTTTGAGCATCTAATCTTCATAATCCAAGAGGTCATGACGCGCGTTAGCATCTTGGCTCTTAGGCTAAACTGTTTAATGTCTTTGTGCTGACAAGTTAATATGTCGCGGGCATTACCATGCTGATGCGCGCACCGGTGTGCGCGTAGAATACGTCAAAACCAGCCCTTCACGCTTTCATATTTTATTCTCATATCGTCTTAAGTGACATTAACTGTCGTCTTTATAACGAGTTATTGGAATGAAATTTATTTTCCCGGATAAAAAGTAGCCTTGAAAAAGCTCTCGTGCGAATGAGGCCTTAGTATAGATCAAGTTACCACTATTGTAGAATTGCTAATTAAACGGAGTAAACTGACATTTCATTTGACAGTTCATTATAAACAAAACTTACGAAATCTATGAATGTGCTGAACGTAATATTTCTCAAATAATAAAAGTAATATGTAATTGACGTAATTTTCATTTTTATCATTTCGCGTATCTGTTGTGATTGTTTACGTAAATTTATTGTTTTATTTTTGCTAGCTAGTGCTGAGTTATTGTTTCTTTGGATGATAAAAATTGAACTAGATTAATCAACACGTTTTAAAAGTAAGCAACATTATTTTGGAAAGTGACATTTCGATCTGTCAGTTTACTCCGTTTAATTAGCAATCGGACTAAGGCTCAATTGCACCACTGTTATTAACCTAGAGTTAGTCCTAACCGCAAGTTAAGTTACATGTCATTCATACATTTTCTGTCAATTTAGCTTGCGGTTAGGACTAACTCTAGGTTAATAATAGTGGTGCAACTGAGCCTTAAATACTTGAGTAAACGTCACTTTTGTCATTTTGTGTTACTTTTGCTTATAATTGATTGAAAATATGAGTGTTAATATCAATACATATATATACATACTAGCTGACCCGCGCAACTTCGTCTGCGTATGAGAGAGAGGGTTGAAAGAGTGAGTCTTAGGTACCTATAATCCAATAATTCTAAAGGAGGTAATGGGATGATCTTCTTCGGCCGTCAGTCACCTCGTCTCTCACCCCGTCAGTCACACCGTCTGTCACACCGTCTGTCACGTCGTCTATCACCCCGTCTCTTACCCCGTCTGTCCCACCGTCTGTCACCCTGTCTGTCACCTCGTCTATCACCCGCCTGTCACCAATCTGTCACCCAGTCGGTCACCCCGTCTGTCACCCAGTCTGTCACCCGCCTGTCACCCCGTCTGCCACCCGTCTGCCACCACGTCCGTCACCCCGTCTGTCACCCGTCTGTCACCCAGTCAGTCACCCCGTCTGTTATCCAGTCGGTCACCCCGCCTGTCACCTCGTCTGTCACCCATCTGTCACCCCGTCTGTAACCCCGTATGTCACCACGTCGGTCACTCGTCTGTCACCCCGTATGTCACCCGTCTGTCACCCCGTCTGTTACCCCGTCTGTCACTACGTCGGTCACCAGTCTGTCACCCCATCTGTCACCCGGCTGTCACCCCGTCTGTCGTACACCTGTCACCTCGTCTGTTACCCGTCTGTCACCCAGTCAGTCACCCAATCGGTCACCCCGTCTGTCACCCAGTCTGTCACCAGTCTGTCACCCGTCGGTTACCCCGTCTGTCACCCAGTCGGTCACCCCGCCTGTCACCCGTCTGTCACCCCGTCTGTCACCACGTCGGGCACCCGTCTGTCACCCTTCTGACACCCGTCTGTCACCCCGTCTGTCACCCAGTCGGTCACACCATATGTCACCCCGTCTGTCACCCCGTCAGTTACCTCGTCAGACACCCCGCCTGCCACCCCATCAGTCAGCCTGTCAGTCACCCCGTCATTCCTCACGTCGGTCACCCCGTCAGTCATCCCATCACTCACCCCATCAATCACCCCATCAGTCACCCCTTAGTCACCCTACCATTCATCCTGTCGGTCAACACTAAAATATTTTTTCAATTCGAACCAGTAGTTTCTGAGATATAAAATTCCCCGCTAGCAGCATTATTCATTTTTGCTCCGCTCCTATTGGTCATAGCGTGATGTTATATAGCTTCTAGCCATCCTCGATAAATGGGCTATCCAACACAAAAATAATTTTTCAATTCGAACCAGTATTTCTGTCTGAGATATAAATTTTTCCGATTTGGTAACATTTTTCATTTCTGCTCCGCTCCTATTGGTCATAGCGTGATGTTATATAGCCTATAGTCACCCTCGACAATTGGGCTATCCAACACAAAAATAATTTTTCACATCGAACCAGTAGTTTCTGAGATATACATTTTCACGATTTTGCAACATTTTTCATTTCTGCTCCGCTCCTATTGGTCATAGCGTGATGTTATATAGTCTATAGCTATCCTCGATAAATGGGCTATCCAAAACAAAAATATTTTTTCGATTCAAACCAGTAGTTTCTTAGATATTAACTTCCCCGCTTTTCAACATTTTTCACTTCTGCTCCGCTCCTATTGGTCATAGCGTGATGTTATATAGCCTATAGCCACCCTCGATAATTGGGCTATCCAACACAAAAATAATTTTTCAAATCGAACCAGTAGTTTCTGAGATATCAATTCCACGTTTTTTATTTCTCATTTCTGCTCCGCTCCCATTAGTCATAGCGTGATGTTATATAGCCTATAGCCACCCTCGATAATTGGGCTATCCAACACAAAAAGATTTTTTCAAATCGAAGCAGTAGTTCCTGAGATTAGCGCGTTCAATCAAACAAACAAACAAACAAACTCTTCAGCTTTATAATATTAGTATAGATGATACATAAGCTCACGCCTGTATCCCCGAAGGGGTAGGTAAAGTTGCACTAGCGAACTCGATCACCCCCATTTCGCCGAGCTTAGTTCCATCCCAGATGTGAAATAGGGCGAGCCTATCACCACATCGGGTACAAATTCCAGACTCCGGGCTGATATGGAAAAATCCAATATCACTGTCCGACCCAGGGGTCGAACCGGAGACCTCAGGACGATAGTCGTACCGAAATATAATATAATACAATCACGCCACAGAGGCAGTCATTAATAGTAGTGCCATAATCTAGTTATTTTATCAATCAAATACATAATCCTTTGTTTATGACCACGGAAACCGAGCATAAGTGTTTTTAATTTCTACGTATCTGTGCAAAATAATGAAACACATGTTTTACTTCGTTAACTTCATTGTTCCCAAACACAATGGAGGTGTTTTTTAATGTCGCTCTTTCAGAGTTAAATAGTGTGAATGGGCACACACCTTTGAGGGGAGCTTTTCAAAAACATAGCCCTTTTAACGTGGTTCCCCGATATGCGTCAATAGGTATATTTTCAGCTACACTCTACGTGCGGCAGTAGCAAAGGGTCCATGCAACTCGATTCCTCCCGGCTTCCCTTCGCCTGACTAAAGGCTAATAAATAAGCATTTTCTAGGTATTATCAAGAAGAGAAAGTAGGATTGACTTCCCTTTTGAAAATAGTCACCCAGTGGCGTAACTATATCATCTGAGGCCCGTGGCAAATTCATTTGATGGGGCCCCCGTAAAAATCACCTGAATTAGTTAAACATAAGATGTTGTGTTTATGTTATGTTATGGTATGTTTAACTAAGTATTAGTTAAAGAGTTTAGTTATTAGATAAAAAAAAAATAAGCTCGCGGCACTTCGGGATGGGGGCCCCCTCGAGCCAGGGGGCCGTGGCATTTTGCCAGCCCCGCCACCCCATAGTTCCGCCACTGACGTGCGGTAAGGAACTTCATACTATAAACAAAATGATCATAAACAGCTTTAATAAACCACTTTTATTCATTAGGCGCTTCGTAACAACAAATCCGAATCATCTCTGCAACAAGCTTAACACGAGTCTTGCGTCGACCCCACATTGCAATTGGATAAAGTCAGATGGAATTATATATTAATAAATAGTATGTAATAATATTTTGTAAGTGACTTCAAAAATTAAGAAAGTTCTCAATTCTTCCATATAAATATTTGTCTGTGTAAACTAACTTAACTAAAAACTCAGACATGCGTGGACCTATTTGAATGACTCTTTTTTATTTAGAATAGTATTTAATTTTAGAGAATTGCTCAGAATTAGTCCTATATACATTTGAAAAGGCTACAAAATAAAAAAATATAGCTCAACCAACTTCAAAAATACAAAAATATAAATCTTTAAAGTAGGTGCTTTTTTACTTTATATTGACCCCTGGTACTGACTGATAAGAAAAAATGCTTTTGAAGTTGGTTTTTAATATAATACTATTGATTACTGAACTCACCCGCTTCACCAGGTTATAACCGATGCCGCATTTTTAATTCCATCTGAAAACGAAATACGGAATATTATTATAGGAGAATTGAACGAAATGTAACATATATAGCGCCACAGTATTTGTGCCTTTGTACACCGGTGCGGTACAAAATTAAATCGGCCTGCATACTTTGGTTATGGTAAGACGAGTATGCGTTACCATTCATGGAAGTAGTAGAAACATCCAAAGCGTGTGACCAGTTCTTTGATCTCTTGCAGGAAACACCGAGGTGGATAGATAAAATAAAGTTATAACGCGGAGTAAACACTCTCGCAACACAGAATTACAAATATATTTGATTCTACTTATACACACGTACACACACGTTGTTGCTCCTTAAATAGATCGTATCTATTCTCGTCTTATTTTTCTCTCCAACTATTCATATGAACCTCTTTCGTTACGCATTTACGCATAAATGTACAATTAACATTGCCGAGTATAAACACAGCAAATATTTAACATTCATCATCATACCAAGCACAGGAATGCATTTTCACCCGTATATTGGTATTATATTATCCACTGTTAGACATAGGGTTTTTCTTTTCACACTTATAATGTAATCTTAATATACGATCAATTATCTTAATATCAACGAATCTGTCACACCCGTGACCATGAAAGCTGTAAAGCCTTAACGTTGGGCCTAAAAATAAAACCATATTGTGAAAAAATCCGTAAAAACAAGTTTCATGTCAATGTATAACATTCGGGTAACCCTAAGAAATCATTATCAACGAATCGGTCTAGAAATGTTTACAAGAGCTAGTCTATATTCAGCTATGAACTTTATTTCGTTTCAATTTCGGACCGACCTTTTGCAAGTCGACCGCGTCGAGTGGTTCATGCGACAATCTGTTGGTCATTCGGGACGTTCAACGAATCGTGCTAGAAATGTTTAGAAGAGGTCTATTTTCAGCTGTGGTGGTTACGTGTGTGGTATCAATATTATCCTTACACGCCAAAATTACAACAAACGAGATAATAACTTTCGTAGGTTGTCCGGATTATGTTAGTCTAAGTTACTTATATACTGACGGACCCTGACAGAATTATGATTTAGATTCAATGTCTCATTTTGATGGGATTTTTATCATTTGTATGGTTGTCCATACTTCGTCAGCTCCAAAAGAATATGAATAACGCAGCGCATAGAAACAAATTCATAATTTATTACAAGTGATAATATTGAGCTATCATATTGTATTATTAATCGAACCCTACACAAATACATTTCAACATATTTTGCAGTAACTACGGACGTTATTCACAAGGACGGCGCGACGTATAAAAATCGAAGGATTTCCGTTCGTGAGATATGAACATCCGTTTATCTCTGAAAATAGCTGTAGGTTCAGGAGTTTTAATCATTTCAACCAGCGCTGTGCTAACAGTGATAATGTCGCTTGTTTACCAGAACTTTTTAAAAAAAATTTACACTAGGTTTCCGTTTCGTCCATATATTTTGTTCTTTTAATGCAATCTCTGCCAAATATGGACCGATGTTGGTAATTATTTTTGTATTCAATAGATAATTCTGAATTGGTATCTTTATGATGATCGTACATTTTGAAAAATAACACAAACACACCACAACTCGGGAGCCCTAAACTTTTAAAAGTTACTTTAGATTACTTTATTCGTTCGTATTCATTTAATTTGGGACGATGTCTATAATAAAATTCCATGCTAGAGGCCCGCATGGATTAACAAATCGAAACGGAAATGCCATACCTACACAATCCGCGCCCGCGCTGCGCCGTATATTTATCTGCGTGTTCTAGGTAACACATCTGATTACATACAAGCGTTGCATCTACAGAGCCAAATATCAGACGACACACAGCGTAGGATGATTGGAGTCATGTGACATAAATTGCACAGCAGGTCGATTCTCTAAGGTTTCATTTGTGAAAACAACGTTGCGGCATCGTTGCGGCAACAATGTTTTCATTTTTGTATTCAGCAAGGTACAAAGTACACGGACTACCGCTATGCGTGATGATGGCGCTTATGCGAACTAGCTCTCTCGAGCGAGGCGTTTGACATAAATGTATGGAAAATGGTATTCTCTAAGACCCAACAACGCTGAACGCTCCGTCGATCTCAATGATGTGCGCTGCGGGAGCGAGGCGTCGATCGCAACGTTGTGGCGTTCCTTAGAGAATCGACCTGCAGTACACTAGGAAGTCATTGGTGTGCATTCAAACAATTGCTCAAATGTACATCGTGCATTGTTTCAATAGAGAGTATTTTGATACCTTTAATTTTATGTGTCATAGAATTCATGTTACGAGAGCACCTCCATAAATTACCAGTTAACCAGCATTGTCTCTGTTTCGCTGGTCCATATTAAACAGGATGTAAATATACTTTGACATAGCCATCAATATGTACGTGTGTATATAAAGGTAAATAAATATGTAACTAGTAAGTAATAATACAACTGACATTCGAGTACAATACAATAAGTGACACAAGGTTAGGTATGGAGTATTACAAATTACAATTCTTTTTTTTCGAAGGTCACTGCAAGTATACGACATGTACATGGTCTATTTATTTAATGTGATATTCAAACAGATCAATTCAAGATTAATAGCAATGGAATCATCTAGAAATCCTGCAACATACCTTATAAACTGTTTTATTAATTGCTCAACAATTTCTTGAAAAAGAAAATTAATCCTACTAAAAGATTGTCTCAATCAAGTATAATCTCAACACTCAATTCGCTCAAATGTGGTAGGTATTGTTGTAAATGTATAATAATGTTATTACGATAGTCATAATAGTATTGAATCACCCAAACGTACAGATTTCTTAGTAATATCACGTAGGAAGCAGTTTCCGTGACTTGCTTCATAGATATCAGATACTGTGATATACAGAGTAGGCTAACGTATATTTTATGAGAACGAAACTTGTAGCGAAGAAACGCGTAGGATACATTTACCGCCCACCGTCTTGTAATCATTTCCATCCATATTTTTACCACGCATTTTATAACATAGTCTCTAGCTTTTGTTTTCCTCATTTGTATTATAGAGGTACATACATTTTTATTTACGAAGTAGTTTCTTAAATTTCGATTTTTTATTTAATTTGATTATAGACTTTATTATTGAAGATCTTATTTTCTCGTGTATTCATGACTTTATTACTATGTAGTTAAAATAATTTATTATAAAAGCATAATATCTTCATTTACTACGTGTACAAAAATTGATAGGTGCATACACGGACGTAAAAAAAAGATGGACGGAGCGCTAGGAACATTGAAAGAGAAGCAGGATTTTCGGCCCATTCGATCTATCGACACGTAATGGCGTGTTGTACGTAGGGCACTTTTGTGTAGGCGCGTTTGTGTACGTGGCTTCTCTGTGGCGTGCGATTAACTACAGGTGAGATGGTGTCTTTCTTTTTCTTTACGTCATACGTGTTCCGTTTTCATGCCGTTACTTTAAAAAAAAATTGTGTCACATTTTTGTTTCACTGTTAACGGATTTTTAAATAAATATTGGATGGACGGGCTGTTTCCGCAACAGATGAATGAAAAACATTTATATTTACGTTACATATTGGTTTACGCTGAATATATTTGTGGATGGAAATTGGTCTATTTAATCATAGCTACTGCATTTACAAAACGTTTTACATTGTATTTAACCCTCACAAAATGAAGATTGTTATAAGTTTAGCGTATACACCCGTATGTCTGTGGTATATCGAAGTTTCTAAATTGGTGAAACGATTTGAATTTACTTTTTTAAGGAGACGGCTCATCACAGTATATACATACATACATATGCATGTGGATCATTTGGTATCAAGTGTAAGGAGTAATGATTAAGTCTGGGAGATTTATTTTATGCCAAATATCTCACTCATAACATCGGTTTTCTGTGGGGCCGTGTCAATTCTCCAGTAACATCAACTCTGTCCATAGATTTTTTCAATATTCATTGTTTTAGAGGCTCTACAATCCATACCAACACCATCGTACCCTTTTTCTTTACAAATGTAATGATAAATATTTTAGTTAAAATTACACATTGAAGTATAAATAAATACATACTTAGACTGACGCCTTTTGCCATAAAAATATCTCCCATAGATTTCTACTTCATAAACTAATCATTTCATTAAAATATTTGTAAAATATGGGACAGTGTAGTGTCACGCGTTTTGTATTTTGAAACGAACTTTGGTGCGAAATGCGAATGACACCTTTATTTACATTAGCCAATACAGATAGCCACCGATAACTTCATATTGCTATTTACTCGTACCGGAAAGTATAGGCACACAAGTATATGTGTGCTCCTCTTTCCTGGACGATTTCCGGTATTCTGTTTATGGCATTATCTATGTTTAATAATTATTTCATTTTTTTACTTTGACTACTCTATTGCCACTTTTTTTATGTATAAATTAGGTGACCTCACGGGTCCCCCGAAAGGCTGATAAGTACATACACTTATTTCCACGATCAATTATTTTTACTTTCCAAGTGGCCCCTGAATGCTTGTGTGCCCATGGGCCCCCGCATGCCTTAAGAGGGCCCTGCCTACATACATGTGTTTCGGGTCTGGGTGTTGTGAGACCTATAGTCTCTCGTAGTTTCCTACCTACTTCATATTGCTATTTACTCGTACCGGATAGTATAGGCACGCAAGTATGTGTGCCTCTACTTTCCGGGAAGATTTCCGGTATTCTGTTTATGACATTATCTATGTCTAATAATTATTTCTAATTTTACTTTGACTCCTCTATCGTCACATTTTTTATGTATAAATTAGGTGACCTCACGGGTCCCCCAAAAGGCTGATAAGTACATACACTTACTGATTTCTTAAGTTTACGTGAATATTATACATTGAAATAAAACTATTCTTACGGATTCTATCACGATTAGGTTTTAATTATTATTCCCGACGTTTCGAAGGCTTTGCAGTCTTCGTTGTCACGGGCCAGACTGAGGTGTCATTTGTCCAAAAAAGGTTAGAGTTACAATATCTACCATCATTAAAAAATTATACAAAATCAAAAAAAGGTTAATTATTTGTGTTCCGATTTATGCAGTACGAGCTCACGGTGTCTTGAGTTCTGGCAGCTAGTCTTTTGGGTTCCGATTTAATAAGATGTATAATTGGATCCCAGGTTTGTGCAAGCTTCCAACCATCTTCTCTATTGAAATTAGGATGTTTTTTAATTTCAATAGCCTCGCGTATCATCCTAGGGAGGAATCGGTGTTCTTTGGCGAGGATTTGTGGTTTATCAAATCTAAGATAATGTTTGGAACCTTCCTCTGAATAATGTTTTAGTTATCCGTAATCCTGATCAATCTTTGAGTCATACTGTGTATAGGAAAAAGACCCATACCGATAAATACCTGAATGGAGAATCTCACCACCATCCGAAACAGTTAGCTACCGTGGGTAAAACTTTGTTTCAGAGAGCACAAGGAATCTGTGATGAGGAACATCTAGCCGCTGAGCTGCGTCATGTCAAGCAAGTCCTGCGAGACAACAAGCTCCAAATCCCACGGCGCCGTCACAGAAAGCGAGTGAAACCAGCCACCGTCGAACGCGTCCCGGTTGTTTTACCTTATGTAAGAGGAGTCACTGACAAGATTGGCTATATCCTGAGGCGCGCTTCTATCAAAACTTACTTCAAGCCGCCCAAGAAGATTAGTCAATTTTTACCATCTGTCAAGTGTCACATACCTCTGCAAGACCCAGGCGTGTATAAAATTGATTGCGACTGTGGTCTCTCTTACATCGGACAAACAAAACGGAATATAGGGACCCGCGTAAAAGAACACATAGCTGACGTAAAACACCGACGCTCTACGAAGTCTGCAGTTGCTGAACATTCAGAGGAAGGTTCCAAACATTATCTTAGATTTGATAAACCACAAATCCTCGCCAAAGAACACCGATTCCTCCCTAGGATGATACGCGAGGCTATTGAAATTAAAAAACATCCTAATTTCAATAGAGAAGATGGTTGGAAGCTTGCACAAACCTGGGATCCAATTATACATCTTATTAAATCGGAAGCCAAAAGACTAGCTGCCAGAACTCAAGACACCGTGAGCTCGTACTGCATAAATCGGAACACAAATAATTAACCTTTTTTTGATTTTGTATAATTTTTTAATGATGGTAGATATTGTAACTCTAACCTTTTTTGGACAAATGACACCTCAGTCTGGCCCGTGACAACGAAGACTGCAAAGCCTTCGAAACGTCGGGAATAATAATTAAAACCTAATCGTGATAGAATCCGTAAGAATAGTTTTATTTCAATACATACACTTATTTCCACGGTCAATTATTTTTACTTTCCAAGTGGCCCCTGAATGCTTGTGTGCCCATGGGCCCCCGCATGCCTTAAGACGGTCCTGCCTACATACATGTGTTTTGGGTCTGGGTGTTGTGAGACCTATAGTCTCTCGTAGTTTCTTACCTACCTACCTACGATATAGGTTATATCTAGTGTGGGGTCAGTCAGTAGTCAGTACTATGTGTGTGACTGTTAGGTGTATTTTATTTATTTAGAGCGACTTATACTACTATTACTATTCTATAGTTAATCCTATCCTCAAGTTAAATAGTAAAAACTATATAAATTACATGTAATTCATCATAATATGTAATTAATTAAAAGTCGTTCATATTTCTTTTTTCAATTTAACTTTAGGTTAGGACTAAATGTAGGTTAGTAATAGTGGTGCAAGTTGCCCTTATTTACCTATTTTTGTTTTGTTAAATAAGTGTATTTATCGATGCGTACACTGCTTATTCTGATAACGCTATGTATATAATCAATATCGAACTATACAAATACCCAACTATTGCCAAGCTTGATGAACTAACAGAGACAACCCGTTGGAGGCGGCATATATGTATATATGTCTCATAAGCTGACTGCCTCGGTGGCGTGGTGGTATTTCGGTACGACTATGGTTCTGAGGTCTCGGGTTCGATCCCCGGATCGGGCAAAGTGATATTGGATTTTTCTATATCAGCCCGGAGTCTGGAATTTGTGCCTGATATGGCCATAGGCTTGCCCCCTATCACATCTGGGACGGAACTAAGCTCGGCGAAATGTGGGTGTTCTAGTTCGCTAGTGCGCCTCTGCCTACCCCTTCGGGGATACAGGCGTGAGCTTATGTATGTCTCATAAGCGTATGGGCCACCGGAGGCCGAGCACCCGTGACTATTTAAACAGTAATATATTATTTTAAACCTTTTTTGTGGATTAATATCATTAGGGCCTAAAGTCCATCTCATTCATCATCACCATCTCACCTAAAATATATTGTGGTTCGAGCAGGAATATTTTTTGACAATCGAGTTCGTATCGAATCGGGCGCACTGATGACATATGGTTAATAAAATAATAAATTATATAATATTAGCCCTGTAATATTACTGTCCCAATGCTGGGCACGGGCCTCCTCTACTGATGAGAGGAGTTAGGCCTTAGTCTACCACGCTGGCCTAATGCGGGTTGGTAGACTTCACATACCTTCGAAATTCTTATGGAGAAATTTTCGGGTGTGCAGGTTTCCTCGCGATGTTTTCCTTCACCTTCAAGCGATAAATCACAATGAACATACACTTAATACAGTAAAGTCTGAGGTGTATCCTCTGTGGCCTCGAACCGCCGACACTCGTCTCGACAGGCCGTACCACTCCAAACTGAGCTATGGCTGCATATTTGGTTAATAATAATAATAATAAAATATCTTTATTGAACACTTCTTACATTATTTTCGTATAGGGACACTCAGGCTTTCAAACTAGTAAAATAATGTGCTATGAAAGCCTGCGTTCTCCCGTACAAATTCATGTCGCAATTTAAGACAATGTTCCATAAAAAGAAAACAATTTCAGAATAAGATAAAAAAAAAAGAAATATACCATGCAAAACTTATGAATAATTTTGTGTTAGTTGGATGTGAATGATATGTCTATAATATGGTATGGTGTATTTATTTTTTATAATAAATATAAAAATAAAAATTTATAATATTTCATACAAATTTCATTTTCGAATTCGGTTGTTAAAAATATTCCTGCTCGGGCCTCAGATTAGGTATACATTAGCGGAACAATCTACACAAAGCTGGTATTGTTTACTTGCCTCATTATTTTAATATGAAGTTCATCATGAGCTAAAAATGTAATAGTATGATAAGGTATTTACTCATATACATAATCCAGACATTAATAATAATTGTACTTTGTTCATAGCTATTATATTAGGTTTAGCCGTTTTACCAAAGCATCGTTATATAAAATGAGCATAATTTATTGTTTGGTATTAATCATTGGTAGGTATAACTAACATAGTTTCTGGCATGGTGCCAGTCTTCGTCCGTTATAGGCTGTCGTTTGTCATTGTATTTTGAAGGTCACACCACAAATACTATGGAATGTAACCTTAGTAATGTAATAAAAGAATATTAGCCACACTTAATACTTACATACGTAATCTTTAGTGCAATAGCGAGAAAGCATAAAAAAATATGTAGGTAGGTACTTGAAAAACTCACATGTACTTTATTACTTTTTTATAGCAAAAACTAGCAAACTAACATGTATGTCACCTGGTAAGATCCCCACTCCCAAGTCACAAAAATAATTATTAGAAAGAAATGAAGCAATGCTTAACATTAATCTAGTTGACTTTTTTCTGCCTACTTATAAATAATTTGAGACCAAAGGGGATAAAACACTGTTCTAAATAAGCACCGCTTAATACTTTATAAGACCCCGTGACTGCAAACGTTTCTTGGCTGATTGGTTAGAAAGTATAAAACCAAGAACCGTCTTACTGAGACTTAAAAGCTCTAAGCATAATTAAATATGAACCAATTAGTTTAATTAAATCATAATTAAATGTGAATCTTATCGTCCCGGTGGAATTTATTTCCATTATTTTCTACATAATCCGTTCCGGAAAGTCTTAATTTTGACTTAGTTGATCGGATTTGCTAAAGCCTCTTCTAGGAAGCAATTAGTATCCACTTCAAAACTAAAACCCGATTACAGAAAAAAACACCAACTTTCTATACCAACTGTAGCCCAAGCACGAAAAACTAATGTAAATGTAAACTCGCTGCGCACTGATGACATTTGATTAATATTTCATACAAATTTCATAGACTCGCATCAAGCACGAATACATTTACGGTTGTCAGAAATTTTCCTGCTCGGGCTGCTGAAGTCCTACCAACTTCCCAAAAAATTAGATTTATTAAAATCGAGTTTGACTTAAACGATGGTAACATGGATTGGGAAGATGGGCGATTTAGGCCACTGGAAATCTGTCTCTCACGAAAACAACGAGTTGAAAGAAGGTAGAAGATGAAAACAGTGGTACCAAACCGCCCGTAGCCTAGTCGTACTGTAGACGTATCTGTCTACAGCGTGGTTCTACCACTCAAGGTAAGTTTAAACCTTAGTTTCGTCTTAAGTGTTTTGCACAAAAGAGCACAGCGAAAGCTACCTTATGCTTAATTAATGCAAGTATATGCGAAGACACGCACAGGGCTTGCACATCCGTCTTGCTATGTACATGTATTGTGCTATCTAAGCGGAATCAATTCTCTGGTGGGTATAATATGGAAGTCCACAACGTAATTACAACTCGCTTTGAGATTGCAAGTCAGTTGTAAACAAACATAATTAATTATTCTGCATGGATTTGTGTTATAGTAATGTGCTATATTTGTATCTACGATTAAAATAAACGACTTTACACTATCTATAGAGATATACAACTCCTTGGTCTAGTCGCAGCACAAGGCTGTGAACCAGGAGGTCCTAGATTCGCTTCCCATATTGGGCGGGGTATTTTTCGACCGACTTCAAAATAGGAGAAGGTCCTCAATTCGTCTGTGTTTTATTAATGTATGTTCCCAGATATCTCAATCAAATGTGGACCGATATTCAAGATGCTTTTTGTTCGATAGAGCTTATTCCAAGGGTGGTCCCATATAAATTTGGTCACGATCGGATCAATTTTGAGGTCGGTTCGTAAAGTTTTTAACTTGTGATTATTCTGACATGATGTGCACAGGATTGACTTATATCTTATTTGTGGACTTATACCTGTATACATATTATTTTTTATTTCAAGGGGGAATTATTTAGTCATCGCCAGTGACATGAACAGGATTCAGGGTATGCAAAAAACTTGTATTTTTTTGTAATTCTTCAATCCGACAGCCTCTGTGGCGCAGCGGGCTAGTAGCCGGTTGTGAAATGGCCGCAAGTTCGATTCCCGTATGAGGACACATGTGTGTGTGGCCCATAGATATTTGTTTCGATTCTGGGTGTTGTACCCACGATATAGGTCATATATACCCAGTGTGGGGTCAGGACTATGTGTGTGACTATTGGATATATTTATTTATGAATCACCAATCACCATCATCATCGCTGTGTTGATTTAAAATGAACCCCAGCGCAGCAATTATAAGAATGTGTTTCTGGTTGTAATTTTTTTTATTAATGTACTTATCTAATTGATATGATAGACAGTCTCTTTGTTTGTATGGGCTGCACGCCATTGCGGATAGCACGTCTATAACCTACCCAAGATTGCGATTAAGCGGAAACGAAGTATGGTGCGGTTATCCACGGCGCCGAACCTGGACCTTATTAATAGATGCACTGAGTGCGGTTGGAGTACAACGCTCTCGCCCAAGTAACTTCCCCTATTCGAGACGAGTATAGGGTTCAGTAACGTGATTATCGGGCGCCCGTCTCGATTTCTCGCCGAAACTCGGGGCGATAATGCAATATTGACGATGTGAGGTGCCATATACAAAGCAGACGCTAGGGTTGCACGTACATAGGAAAGGACGCACATTGAAAATTACTCTTTCTTTCTTTCTTTCTTTCTTTCTTTCTGTCTAGCTTTATCTCGGCATTCTGCCAGGATCCACCTTCCTACTTAAATGCTTCCACTTCGCCCGGTCTTGAGCATCCCTCCTAGTGAGGTCATAGGAAATCACATGACTAAAAAATACTAGGAAATAATATATGTCAATAGGAAATGATAAGCCGATGTAAAATACCAGCTGGCTGTTGCGTTTTGTTCGATGTACGAGATTCCTAGTAGCTCAAATCACCCCTTCCAATCCCTAGTCATTTGAAGGTTGACCCACATGATTCTAACAATATACAAAACTTCAGATGTTCTTAAAAATCGCATTTTCGATCTTTTTTGATAACTATAAACAAGTAAAACTGCCTCGGTGGCGTGGTGGTATTTCGGTATGACTACGGTTCTGAGGTCTCGGGTGCGATCCCCGGGTCGGGCAAAGTGATATTGGATTTTTCCATATCAGCCCGGAGTCTGGAATTTGTGCCCGATATGGCGATAGGCTCGCCCCCTATCACATCTGGGACGGAACTAAGCTCGGCGAAATGTGGGTGTACTAGTTCGCTAGGGCGCCTCTGCGGGGATACAGGCGTGAGCTTATGTTATAAACAAGTAAAATTCCGAATCGAAAATGCATGCGTAGTGCGTACTCATATCGTTATTACAAATCTTGATTGAAGGTTTGGAAATCTTAAAGTCTAATATAATTCGTCGCAAATAGCAGGAATTCATTCAATTAAATACTCATCACAATATGACAATCAAGGTAAAATAGATTCTAATTGGAAATAGAATATGTATCTAAATAACTAATTAACACAAACCACTTGCTCGCTATAGCGTATTAATCTGGATACAAATATGTTCGGTGCATACGAGTATATTAGTGCACAAATTGAGCGCTTCGACTCAAACTTAATTACAGTTTCATATTGTTAAATTAATATTGAAACTACGGCAGACTTCATAGTCTGCGAAGCTTATTTGAACTATAATAGTCAAAGTGTGGGTTTATGTGGAATAGTATACAGTTCAATTAATAAGGTTTCTTTGCCTATTACGTACCTACTCTTATAATGTGCTTAAGTAACATGCACAAAATTAAATTAAAACCAAAAGATAGAAAAAAATATATAGACGAAAAGAAATTCAATTCGAGCCGCTTTCTCAATAGTCCAAGATTTTTATTTATTTATCAAGAAGTTAGTACATAATTAAAATGAGCTAATTTTACATTTTGTAAACATTATAAAATACCGTCCTTATGCGGGTTAAATCAGTGATGCAAGAAATAATCAATAAGTACTTCGACATATATACAGACATATACCTTTAGATATTTCGACGTATATTTTTCACCAAAACAAAAAATAAAACATTCTATTTTATTTTTCTTTATACCTCATTTTGCAGTTTTTGTTAAAAGTGTTTACATTTTCTCCAACACTCAAACTCAACACTAAATTCCCACATTTTTATTTCCGATATGTAGAGGGCCATCCCTGTATGGCTCAGACACATTCATCTATGTTGCAAACCGCATAGTCTAACATTGTTATAAGCCTGTATGCACCGCATTTAGTCCTACCGACATAGATACTCAGTCTTATCATTCCTAGAAGTGATAACCGGGATTATACAGTTTAATAAACAGTTACTCATTCAATGTTACTTTATATTAACTTAATAATAGTTCAGAGAAATAAAATATTGCTAAGCGACAATTTATAAGCCCCATTTAGATAGATATAACATAGGTTGGTCTGAGTGGTAGAGCCAAGCTGTAAACAGTGAACGTACACGTACGGATGAACCGGCTCTACTGGTTGTACGCACAAAAAACTGATGAAAATGGGCATCTCGATTCTTGTGACATTTACGGTGGTCTAAATTAGACTCTTTTTCCCAATCCCTATCCCTTGTTTTAAGGTTAGCCACTCATTCATGATGATTTTGTTCTCGCCTAGGTCTTGCACGGAAACCTGTCCATGGTTGGTGAAGATCACCTAACATCGAGAGACCCACTTACATTCGCAGCCTCTGCTATAAAATCACCGCATAGACTAAAAGCGAAAATATCTCTGAATATAGTCATAATACGACGTCGGATTATACCATATAATCTACTGTTTAATAACAGCATCAATCGTGCGATAAAGTCTTTCAATCTAAATGGGACTTTATTTAAAAACGTAAATGTGCATATAATAAACAATAACACATGCTTAGATTATATTATCTATGATACAGCTACATGGAACAATGACTCACGCACTCGATATACTTATTTTTATCCATGCACGGCATAGTGACAATACACTAATACTGATGCTAAGCGAAATGCAGTCTAAAAAAACAGCTACCACTGACAAAATGGTTTATTATGTCACTAGGATCATGCTGGCCTGTTTATGCTTCTTCACACTTCTAAAAGGGAAGAAGAAAATCGAGGGACTAATGACGAGACAGGAGAATGACCAACACTAACACAGTTAGGTATTTTTGTTATAGCAAAGACTGGCAAACGAGCAGTTGGGTCACCTAACGGTGATCTCGACCGTCCATAGACACCCAAGACACAAAAAGAATCATGAGTGCGTTGCCAACCTAAAAGAGGGAAATGGAAGGGGTGGGAAAACGGGATTGGGAAAGGAAGGGGAGAACATTGGCCACCGGAAATCTCACTCACCGAACGAAACGCGACAGTAAGCTGCCACTTTAAGTCGGTTTTCTGTGAGACAGTGGTATCACACAGGTTGAGCCGGCCCATTCATGCTGTAGACGTTACTGTCTACAGCGTGGCTCTACCACTCAAGAATCTCTCAACCCCGCCTCAACCAACCATCAAGTCATGTCGTAAGCCCCTCGAGCCAACCGTATATAACTGGCTGATCCTAGAACGCGATCCACATAAGGAGTAGCTAAGCAGCAATAAATATGATGCCCAGTAGAGTCAATCTTGCAGTAGCATGTATGTTTATCATTGTTAGAAATTAGATATCAACAAGACTCAAATGCACAAACATACTGCCTCTATATGAATAGTGCGTTCCACATACAGAAACGAGGAATTTGTAAACAAAAGCATTATCTATGTTTATAATGCTTATAAATAATTAATATGTATACTATTGTATACATATAATTATCTACGTATACATAATTGTATAACGTTCAAATACAACTTAAGAAAACCTACCTGTTGCTGTATATACTTTAATTAATGTATTGTGCAGTTGGCAATGGACTGACAAGCGGGTACCTTTATTAATCTACACCGCTCATAGAAGCTCACGATACCAAAAGAATCCCATAATTCTTAAATTCATCATAATTATCAGCCATAGGACGCCCACTGCTGGATATAGGCCTCCCCCAAAGATTTAAATGGAGATTCAGAAGAAGAATGAACATATGAGCCATTAGAAACGAAACAGCGAGCTGGCACTTTACGTCGATTTTTAGTCAGTACTATGAAATATTCAAATCCCACCTGAATGGTCAGCACAATATACTTCCTCAAGCATGTTGCAGAAAGGATTCGGCTGTACTGTGACCCACACTGCCTGTCCGACTTCAATCCCCCATGGGGGATTAAAATAATTAGCTCAACAGCTACTTGCAACTCCGTTCGCGAGTTTTTTTCCGGGATACTTTATATCCTATGGGTTATTCTGATGTACAATTTATATCACTTTAAAATTTTATAAAATCTACCTAGCAGTTTTTGCATGAAAGAGTAATCAACATACACACACACATATTTTCACGTGTCACGTTTATAATATTTATCAGTAGGATTATTATCACCACCTCATGGGTATAGTGCAAGCAGCAAGAAGCATCGTGAATGCGTTGCTGATCTTTGAGTGGAACAAAAGAAGGTTTCCTGCACCTCCGGCATTTTACCAACTACGCGGAATTTAAAAGCAAGGTTGTTATTTCACATCTATTCGTGCGTGAAATATATACCAAACTATCCAAATATGTAGCCGTAAACCATGGTACAAGCCTATCGCGGCTTTGCTTCTTTTATTCCACGAACTATATCAAATGATCACACTTTTTGTTTGTTTGCCGGAAAAGTTCCACGTGAATTTCTTATTTTGAATTGATTTAATGGTATTTTTGGATGCAGGCCGCTTCCAACAGGTCGATCTGTAAATCTTTGGGGGAGGCCTATGTCCAGCAGAGGAGGTCCTGTGGGTTATGATGATGATGATGAATTGAATTTTTTCCCCATATAGGGATCGACACCAAGGGATAGACACGCGAAGGACGAAAATGTCTTAAAAGGGAAGACGATGTTAGTTTCACTATGAACGATTACCTATTTATTATCAAAACATTTGCTTAAGGTAAGCCGGAATAAATCGTGTTGTAGGGACTCTTCGCCACTGGCGCAATTGCAACCCCTATCACGTGAGGCTAAACTAGGTATGACGATTCACTGGTATTAGCTACTTATTATTTATTCATACCCCCATCTATACATATGTAAAATCTGTTTATTTGTTCATTGAACGAAGTCCTCGAGACTACGAGTATATCGGTAAACAACATTGAACTTTTATACTCACAGCTTTGCAAACTTCATTTTTAATGATATATAAAAACTGGTATATTGAATTTTTCTATATCAGCCCGGAGTCTGGAATTTGTGCCCGATATGGCGATACGCTCGCCCCCTATCACATCTGGGACGGAACTAAGCTCGGCGAAATGTGGGTGTTCTAGTTCGCTAGTACGCCTCTGCCTACCCCTTCGGGGATACAGGCGTGAGCTTATGTTATGTTATGTAAAAACTGGTACGATTTTCGTCCGACTTCAAAAAAGGAGAAGGTTCTCAATTCGTCTGTATGTTTAATGTATGTTACGCGATATCTCCGCCAAATGTGGACCGATGTTCAAAATTCTTTGTGTTCGAAAGAGCTTATTTCAAGGGTGGTCCCATATAAAATTGGTCACGATCGGGTCAAGTTGGAAGTCGGTCACTTAAGTTTTTAAACTTGTGATTATCATTTATAAGTTGTAGCATAATTTTTTAACAATGGGGTACTTGACTATGTTTGAATTTGTACACATTTTTATATGTACTAGCAAATAAAACAAAAAATAAACTCTTCTGTAAAATCTGCATCGAAATTAGTTGAAAAATGAGTCAGTACTTCATATTTTAAATTCTGCAATGAGCAAGAGTGGGGACGTAGTGGGGAAATCTTGCTATCCCTTTCTAACGCACGTATCATTATGGACCTGACGTGATTTTACTGATACTTCTCTTTTCGGCAGTTTGAAGGTTACACAAAATTTCAAATGCTTATAACTTTTTTATCTTTGAGAATATTTCAATAATTCTTTCAGTGTTATATTTTAGATAGTGTTAATTTCATATAAATTAATAAAAAAATATTAGTCAAGTACCCAATTGTTTAGAACTCGAAAACATTATCTCTGTGCAACAAAAAGCTAATTAAACCAAAAAACTTGTAGCTATTCAGAGTGAAGCACAAAAATTCCTCAAACAATTCCCGGTTAGTAAAACGGCGTATGTATGTCAAGAGGAGTTATGCCGAGTTGATAGCTTCAATTACATAAGTACTCTTATTCATTAGGTATGGAATTGTACATTTACATGCTCACTGCTAGCCTCGAATAAATTGCTTCTCAAAAGCGTACAAACGAGGTTTATATCAAGTTATAAATTTAATTTGACTTTAAAATTGACTTACATAACTATGAAGTATGAATTAATATACACAAAACAAAAGGACCACACACAGCGAACAATATAATTTCGGAACTGTTTAATCAACCCCGGAATATAAGCTAGTCGATTTAATTAAATCTACTCTTGTAAAAGGACCGTCAATAGCACGATTACTGTGACGTGTAGATGAACTATACAATGCGCGATTATAACAGACATAGGTACAATTATTTCGTATATGGCCTTGTAACATATAGCTCGGTGAATCAATTGAGTGCGGTCGCCAGCAATTATTAACATAAAACAAAAGCAGATGTCGTGATGCGGACGCGACGAGGAGCGGGCGTCGGTGCGGGGTACCACGGCCGCGGCTATTTCATGGGAACTATCATGCTTCAAACAATAACAACAATCGCTACTGTGTGATCAATCCGTACTCCGCCGTATTGCTTCGATTATTATTCGATTGCTACTACACTAAATTAATATTAATAAATAAATAATAATAAATGCACCCAACAGTCACACACCTAGTCCTGACCCCACACTAGGTATAACCTGTATCGTGGGTGTCAGAGACTATGAGAGATATTCGGTCTCACAACACCCAGACTTGAAACAAACATATGTGGGCCACACCAACATTTGTCTCAATGCGGGAATCCAACCCGCGGCCTCTCACTTCACAGCCGACTACTCACCCGCTGCGCCACGGAGGCTGTCGGATGTTAATTGTACGGATTGTAGTTGCATCTTACGTAAAAGTTAACTCAAGAACAATCACAACTTATCAAATAATTACTACTTAAGGGCCAATTTTTCGATAGCTAGATAAGTTTTAGTTGTAGATAATTTTAACGTTTTGACAGTTACGGCCGAATGTTCATACACTTAAGGTCGCCTTAAATCGTTTAATGCCGCCTTATCTGTCAAAATTGTATGGCGAAAATCAATATAAGAAGCCGTTAAAGTTGAGCAGCGTTTGACCATTCGGGCGTTAATGTTTGAAATAAATGTCAAAGCAGCAAAAATTTAAAGAATAACTTAACCAGATATGGCTTTTGAAAACACGCCTTTAGAGGTAATTTAAACATTTGATTTTTTTACATTTTAGATTTACCAATATTATTATCGACCTTACTAAGAATTCCATGATTATTAATAGTTGTTCTATCGTAGATGATGCTAACTATATTATTATCTAGTTCCCTGTTATTCCCGTCTCCAGGACAACGTAAGTAATTAACGGGTAAGTCGTGTCCGAGCCGAGCGCGAGCTCACCGCTCAGTGTTAGTTAGCGCTTGTAACACAGTCTAGGCACGTCTTGCGCGGTTGTTAGAAGCCGAAACCGCCGGAAGGATGTCCCACGAGTGCGGGGCGTGGGTTGCATGCATCACGTCAACTTTATAAATATTATTATAGCCGCCACATTATATTTGAACCTGCTAAACCTTGAGTTTATATTCTTCAAATGCAAACTAACAGGATTGTATGACATCAGGATTGTTTAAATGGACACACGTGCGTTTATTGCGTCATCGTCCTCTTCTTATGTAACAACACGCTACACAGACACGGACCGCGAACAATTTGTTGCAAGGTCCCCGTTGTGCACGAAACTTATTGCAATAGTTATCGCTGCTGTGAAATGTAATTCCATTGTGAGTAGAACAGCATTAAAATAAAGAGTAATATCGTGAATAAGTTTATCTAGATAGCTGTATTGAATATACTTAAGAAGAGTACATACCTAAAGAGTACATCAAGGAATTTATTAGAAATGAAGAAATCGAAAAAATAGTGGATTCGACAAGATAATCCGGATCACGGCTGTCACTAGACAAACTCCTGTGGGAATGTAAACACATGGCGTATAATGAAGCCCGTAGTCGTCGACCGCGCAACGCTCTTCTGTGATACGACCGAATATTGTAGAGACGTGTTCATCTGGATCGTAATAAAGATGAACCGTGTAAGGAAATCGAGGTCAGCCAAATTAGAAAAAATATATGACACACGTTTCTTATTTACTGCATGTACACTATGTGCTATCTGTCGAGAAAGTGTGGACCCGGAGCCAAGTATAGATAATTCTATTACAAAACCGTCGACCACACGCATTATGCTCGATAGATCTGAACCCACACGCTTAGCGGTCAATGAACATGAGTTTTGAACGAATTTCCTACAAACGTTCAACGCATCTCGTTTATTGATTGAATTTAATGAATGGCACATGCTTTTACACGATACTTTGATTATAATGATCGCTCTATAGTTTCTCAGTTCCACATAAGAAGAATAAAAGTGAGTGGCGCTCTCAGATCGTGATAAAGCATGGCGGCACACTCATAAGCGCCAGCCTTTATACTTGACATACGCCTAGATAAAGACCAGTTATGTTAGAACAAGCCGAGTGCTTTTAATAACGAAAGCGTTTACATGTAAAAAACACCAATGTGATAGTATTGAGGTTAACATTATACCTCTACTTGTAACGAAATAAATATTATTGCGTCCAATTAATTCTTAAATTCAAGGTTCATGTTAGCTGTTCTTTGACCATTAATGTATAGTAATTGAACGATTGATAGGTTTTATTTACACCAATTTTTAACATAAGACAAACTATGTTACATAATATCCGATGTTGTCACGTGTTATAAATGACCACCTTGAAGGGAATTGAAGCCGATCCATGTAAAGCCTTTAAATCCTATTATGTCAGTAATATGAAAGTTAGAATAATAGTGAATTTGTGAGTTAAATACAGGCGTAGACTATGTACAAGACCTACTGGTCTAGTACATAGTCTATACAATACTTTGTACTGTTTATTCTAGAATACCACCGCAGTGTGGGATAATATAAGAATGGCCAGTAAGTACACGGATCGGCGCGGCACGGCGCGGCGATGTTATTGTGACAATGTCATCACAACACATTTACTTATGTTGTTATGGTGTTGGAGAGTCGGCGAGGTGCACGCTGCGCCTCCCTGGTGCGAGGATCAGGTCCTCCCACGCGGGCTGGGCTCGCTGCACTGACGCCAGCCCGCACTCCCTTTCACTTGCTCTTTCAAACAACTTGTAAGTCACACGGGTTTTACGACAAACCTTGTACACTATGCCACTATGCGACGCTGACATTGTGTTTGGTTTCTTATTTATAAATATAATATGTAGACGCAGAAATTTTAGAGTAAAACAATTCAAATTAAGTAAATTGCTTGTCGATAAACTTTAATAAAATGTTAGAAGGTGAAACAATTACTCCACAGTGGTTCTTATGAATATCTAATATAAGTATAAGTTATTGATATTGATTTAAATATTTAATTAAATAAGACAAGTACCGATAACTTTGTGATAAAGTAATCATAATAATTTACAAGTAACGTAATACACCGATTTTACTTTTTAATTATTAAACGATAAGGCATCCATTAACTATGTAACAATATTTTATCTTTTGTTCGGATTGGAATTGCAATTAATAACATAAATAATAATTGTTCGTTTATCACACAATTAATTCTGAAGCACAAAAAGTATATAATTGTTCTCAATCAGTTTAGTTTGATATTAATTTCCTTGTTCGAGACTTTGTAATTATATAACTGCCAGTGCGTTGTGGTTAATGTTTATTTTTAATTTATATCGATAGCATAAACAATAGCTGGTCTCTTTGCTGGTCTTAACTTGTATTACGTCAGATGGTATTCTTGTTATATAGCTTTGCAAACGATTGTTTGCTTGTCACGGTGCAGTGGCGCCACAAGGAAGTTTACTGCTCTCAGATAAATTATTAAAAATATTGACCATAATGTCAATTTTTAAATGCCGTAACAATATGTGATTTACAAGGGTTTGTTACCTTTGCTCATTATACTTAGAAGCTATCTTTTTTTTGGGAATATTAGGCAAAAGAGCTGATGACGGGCTATTTCATTTGATGATGAGCAATCTACGTTGCTCTTGAACGTCCACCAAACCATATAACTCATCAAAACGTTACCAATGCTGAAACAATTGCTCTTTTCTTGAAGGGTTGTAGGGTTACAGAAATGTATATGTAAAAAAGACACAATAGTCACTCACATGAGAAGAAAATTTATAAACCTGAGGTGTGTGAGTGGTAGTAATATGGAAATACCGCAAAAGACGATGACTCCTTAAATACGTTCACAGAAAGAATCCTTTGTAAATTTCACCGTTAAGAACTTTCATCCAGATGGTAAGGATGAATTGCCAATTACTAGCGCATAGTACGGCGGTAGAATTCAGCAGATAGTTAATTCGAACATTTTCTCAGAACACTCTTTCTACAGAATAATAACGTTAATTCGTAATTTCATCACACGCACAAAAAACTTGCCAAGCTATAGTGTTCACATTTATATTCGCGGATGTACTTGTCTGTTAGATAACTAGGAATATGTTACTTTTAATACAACAGTGAAATCGACTGTGTTACGGAGCACCGATTACATCCTTGTATCGCGAGAAGTTCTCCAAAAAGTCACACAATAAAAATGATTGCAATTATAATTTTGATAAAGTATAGCTTTATCATGCTTTATCTTTGGGGCAGGCCTATGTTCAGCAGTGGATGTCCTATGGCTGATGATGATGATGATAGCTTTAGTTGTACAAACAAGACCTCATGCACTACTTTTTATTTAGCTTGAATGTTTGCCATCATCATCATGCCATTATCATGCTATCAAACCCTGCGAATTTGCCCCAAGTGTGTGTATTATTGCCTAACTTCTATAAAGAAATATGATGCATGTCATATAATAATGTGCCTCAATGTTCACTGTTCTTAGAATGTTTATTTTAAAATAATATCAATTTTTTGAGATGATGTGAATGATTCAAAATAGTCTTGTTTTGCAATAACTAAAAATAAACGAGACAAGAGGTTGGTTTTAAAAAAAAATCATGCATTTTGATCGTTGTCGCCATACTTATAAAGCTTACGTCAGGGTCGCACATTGTGACATAATAATTTTGTATTAAACATTAATATAACACATGCTATGTTTTAAATTGTTCCAGTTTTATTAAGATCCTCGTATACGATATAAAAAGCTTTATACAACAAGTACATGTTATCTTAGTACTGCAATGAAGCTTCATAGAAGTCGTTTCTTTTGTTTGGTGACAACGTGTGCTAAGAAAGGAACGGTTTTTGGGTCTGAATTCTAGGTAGGGGTTACCCCTACAGTAAGTTTATCCAACACGATTTATTCGGGACTAGAACTTGAAGAAGGGTTGGGGGAGGCCATGGAAACTAAACCGGATCCTTTTAGCAACATGCTTAAAAAAGTGTGTTGCGTAAAAGAGTTGAGTACTCGTAACAACAGGAGAAAGAATGATGAATTTTCATAAAAATCAATATAGCTATATGCAATATAATATTTTAATATAGTTATTAGGAATGCGTGTCACCTCCTTGCTGTATTGGCAGCAAATATGGGTTGTGGATAGGGAGGTCGTGGACTAAGCGAATTTTCTGATTTGGCCGGGACAGGATCCCCCAGAGGCGATTGACGTCAAGTAGGCAGGTCGTAAAACCTTTGCCAAATCCTTTCTGCAGCATGCTTGAAAAACTGTGTTGCGCCGATCCCACATTACGGTGGGATAAGGGTAGGTAGAAAGAAGGAAAGAGTTATTAGGAATTAGAACCAATTTGCAACATTGGCTTGACCATTAAGGTCCGGTCAACTACTTAAAAAAAAAAATATTGTAAAAGGTCTTGGTATGTTACAGCATCACATATTACGTATCTACAATGTACATATTATATCCAATATAGACGAATATTGCCGAAGCGCATATGAATCATGATACCAAATCTTTTCTACGCAAACATTAGTTAGCAATCAGTAAAACATGATTAGTTTACAAGCACAATACAAATTATATAAACAGGTAATTATAATTATTTATGTACATAACATAACAGACGTGTATTCATTACGAGATTGTTGATAATAGATAGTGATACTTCCGCTATCGGTCCGGAGGAAGTACCATTGTGTGTACTTCTACATCTCATTTTCGAAAGTAATCGATACTATTGTCTGCCGCTGCAATAAAATTAAAACACATTGGCCGAGTAGACAGGTACAATTTTTTTTTCGTCCTGGCAAGTTTCTTTTTATAGCAGACTGGCAAACGAGTAGTTGGGTCACCTGATGGTGAGTGACCTCCACATCCCATAGATACCCAAGACATTAAATCATGGATGCGTTGCCAACCTATAAGGAGGAAATGGAAGGGGAGCGAAAAAAGGGATTAGGAAATGAAGGGACGGAAATGGGCCACCGGAAATCTCAGTCACCGAACGAAACGCGATAGCAAGCTGCCACTTTACGTCGGTTTTCTGTAAGACAGTGGTATCAAACCGGTCGAGCTGGGACCGTTTCGTGCTGTACACGTTACGGTCTACACTGTAGACTCTATAGCGTGGCTCTACGACTCAAAATAAAGTTGTGTGTTATTTATTTATCTTTATTACTACTATCAGACGTTATTCTATGGGTACACCGTACAAGTTAATCAGTATTCACTGATTCATAATTTAGAAGCTGTATATTAAACAATGCGACTTAGTTGTGATATCCCCTGGAACCCTACAATTTTTAGAATAAAAAGTTACTTGTCGTTGTCCATTAGTTATCCATATATACTATAATATTATATATTACGTGTATTATCTAATGGTGTTTCGAATAAAATAAAAAAAAATAAAAAATAAGTTAAATAATTTATAAAATTAAAATGAAATTTATTGCGTTTTAGCTGTTACACAATTAGGCTCAATTGCACCACTATTATTAACCTAGAGTTAGTCCTAACCGCAAGCTAAATTGACAGAAAATGTATGAATGACATGTAACTTAACTTGCGGTTAGGACTAACTCTAGGTTAATAATAGTGGTGCAATTGAGCCTTAGGTACTTAGGTCTATAAAAATACACAGAGGAAAACATATTTTATCTGTATATGTGTATACCTCTACATGTGCATATATAAAGGTACACATACACACATGAAATACATACATTTCTATTATTTACTTTTCTTTAGATCCTCTTTGGATCCAGTCCAACAAAAAATCGGCAGTAAGGTAAGGTACGGTTTTCTCTTTATACTATTAGTGTAATTAGTATAGAAATTGTCGAATAGTGTTACGTATTTAAGTACTATACTAGAAATAGCACGAGATAGCCTGTTCAAATAGACAGTGCTTGCATAGCTTAGTCTGGTTGAGTAGTCCCTTATCGCGTTTAAAACTCAAACCGCGGTCGCCCGACTCGTGTTTAAACGCAAACTTTTGCGTAAAGCCGGGAGTGTAGTACAAAAATACAACACAAAGTCGCGTATAATCATAGTCGGCAATCTGCACTTTGAATGGATTGTGGCCATTCAATATCTTTGTTCTTTTTTTGTAGTCTAGAAAGTTTCGTTACAGTTATATTAAAATGACTTAAGCGTATAAATTTGACATACTAACACAAGATTTGATCTCTATTTGAGCATATTGCTATAAAAACACATACAACATACTATGTTTAAAAATTTAATAACCAACTTCAAAATTCATCATATTTTACATCTGAGACGGAAATGAGGTCGGGGAAATATGAGTGTTCTAGTTCGCTAGTGACTACCCCTTTGGCGATATAAGCATGAATCTATGGTGTATATGTTTTATATTATGTACCTACCCTTGAAGTAAGCTCTAAGAAACACAAAAATAATCTTCAAAATCTGTCTAAATTTGAACATACATTCATAAAAATACCAGCGAATTGAAAACCTCCTTCTTCAGAAGTCGGTTTAAAATATGGATATATCCAAGCTATGCATGCACAAGTAGAACAAAGTATGCAAAATAGTCAATACAATTCGTTAGAGCTGGCAATTTCAAAACGGTCGCTCCCAAAACCGTACCAACGCGAATGTAACGATTTGACCAATTTGAAGGGGTGTGTCAACTCGTGACCTATTTATTTTTGGGGTGCAGCATATTATGGATTATGCCGTTTTACTTTAGTACTGTCTTTACAAATGATATCCAACTAAATTAATAATACGAAAATGTGCATGTTGTGTTTGTAACGTTGAATGTTTGTTAAACACAGTTAACAGACAGCTGAACCAATTTGGTTGAAATTTAGCACACATACAGACATTATAGTCTCCTTTTAGTAAGCTGAAACAAACATTAGTACACATTTTACCTTTATTCAAAGACACTTGAAATAACATAATTCAATAAAAAAAATCTCAATCCACACCTTTTAACTAACCAGGTTTGATTTAATTGTAAAACTACAATATGATGGCAAAGCTTAAGGCATGAGCCTCCAAAATTTCACAAAATATGTAATGCTTAACAGTCTAGGTAAATATAGGGCAATAGACGGCGTTATCTCGAATGTATCTGGCGAGCCGACCCCGTTCATCGGTCGACGCCCTTGTGCGAGACTGCAGACGGTAACTACGAGCACTACCAGCTTATCGCCTTGCCTTAACTCATTATATAATTGCTATAGATTTGCTTATACTTTCATAGTTTATCGCTGGTCCGGCAAAATAGGTCGTACGTAAGCCCCTCCGGCTGCAACGGTTTTACACAAACCATAAAACTTGCTTCATAAAATATTTAATAAAGGCAATCGTGGATGAAACATTAAATAGGTCTCCGATAAATTCATCAGGAAATCGATATTTTCTGCCGTCCGTTCGACTTGCAGATATTAATTTTAAGATATTCAAAGCTAATCATAACGTAAAGGCTAAATTAATTCTTTGATACGCAATATTTAGTTCTTTTGATACGCGTAGTTCTTCTTAATAAATATTGCTTCACTTAAATTGATTTCGTGTTATTTTCTATGATGTAACATTATAGGGTTTAGATACCACTGTTTTGTATAGATATTTCTACGTCCAAGAAGCGTTATGTAAGCACTATGTTTTCGTTTTATAGAACTTTAGTGTATATTTAAAATTAACATGTACAACAATAACAACGCAGGCTATTATTACTTTGTTATTTAATGGTCTAATTGTGTTTCTGTATTATTAAAACAACCCAACAACATAATCATAATTGGTAATACTTTTTTTGATTCATTCAATAAAATACGGAAATGCTAATCTTGTTCTACAGTCTACACCACTACTCGTTAATAATTTTAAACCTAGTAATCATTATACAGAACTCTACATATCAATAGGAAGTAAGGGTGTTATTACACAGGCGCGTCGTGGTTCTAGTTAAACGAGCATTCTATATCAACGCACGACGCGTATTATAGGCGGTCTTAGCTATGCCACTCGACTTTAAATAGATCCAATTAAAAATAGAATCAATCTTCATGTAAAATCCGTATACAGTTGGAGAGTTTCAATGAGTACTTTGTACATGCAAACAGATCACGTGAAATATAAGGTATGTTTACATATGTAACAGTAGCCAGTCTTAAAATTACATAACTACGTTATCAATACTTCAATATCGTTAATTGTGTCGATAAATGTCGATTCATAAATTGTAGAAACAATAGAATTAACATTTTCTATTCTTATTGAAAAATAAAGATTCATAAAATTATAGAGGTAATTATTATTCAAAACGCATACTAATAGCAAAATATTGTGAACATGTTCCTTTTCAGAAATTATCTAATTATAAAAACATGAACAACTCTCCTGCAAAGTTGTGTTTTGTCATAGAAGTTTGCGCAAAGCTCGTCTTCTTAATGTCTATAATTAAAGTTTTAATTTTAAACTATAACAGTTGATGTACTGTTGCCCTTCCACTTATGTAAACCACAGGATAATTTCATGCAGATGACAATAAAACACGTGGGAATGTGACGATAACGGTGTAGGGAATATTGAAAAGAAAGAAGTACAAACTCTTTGTAGGCGTGCGTGGGTTGGTTTAAAATGTGTAACTCCCATAGACGGCGTTTGCTTTTGGTTGTTTCGAAATGAGAGTTGTTGAACCCCTTAAAACCCCTACTAAATATTACTATTCAACTTGTATAATACCTAGTTAGGAAGGCAATTTTGAGTTTCTTTACATCTCAGTTGTGAAATGCTAACTAAATGTTTGTTGACAGATAATCTCCGTAGATAATACATAATAATAAGTATTTATATACTCAAGCCTTTTTTCCAGAGGGCTAGTTTTTTAAGAACTACAAAACCGATTTAAATAGATATACTAAAAATAATTACCCCACCCAAGGCAAATACAAGCTATTTATTTTTACATGCATTATCTTATGTAATATGTCGCCTCTTTGGTCTAGTGGCAGCATATAATATGGGCTGTGGACCGGTCGGTGTGGTCTTAGGTTCGATTCCCCGTCAGGCAAAGCGTATTTTCTATTTTAATTTACCCGGGACTGGATCTCTCAGAGGGAGTTGACGCCAGACAAGCTGCCGGTTGTAAAACTAAGCCAAATCCTTTCTGCAACATGCTTGAAAAAGTGTATTGCGCGGGCCCTACATTAAGGTGGAATAAAGGCAGGTAGAAACAAACATTATCTTATGTAATTATTTTCTTCTTCCCAGGAAATACCTTAATTTTTTTATATTACCATGGCAAATTGACTGCACTACAAATTCGCCTGATGTAATATTATGTCATATGTTCACAGATGAGCAGTCAAAAATCTAGTGATAAGCAATCAAATATATAATCTTGCCGGCCTATACAAATACTTCTTCACAGTTCACGCTCCGAAGAGGGAAGAAGCAAATTGAGGATACCAGGCCGCATAAGCGAATAAACGTATGAAGCCGCGTCTCCTACACTAAAACTTTAAACAAAACACCTACACAAAATATGTACTTTTTATATTATTCTACAACCAGGAGACAGGTAGCATCATTCTTTTGCCTGTGTATTTTGTTTCGAGAAAAAACAGGTGCCTCGGTGGCGTGGTTGTATTTCGGTACGACTACTGTCCTGGGGTCTCGGATTCGATCCATGGGTCGGGCAAACTGATATTGGACTTTGCAATATCAGCCCGGAGTTTGGAATTTGTGCCCGATATGGCGATAGGCTCGCCCCCTATCACATCTGGGACGGAACTAAGCTCGGCGAAATGTGGGTGTTCTAGTTCGCTAGTGCGCCTCTGCCTACCCCTTCGGGGATACAGGCGTGAGCTTATGTTATGTTAAAAAACAGGTGCAGGAGACGCGACTTTAAGTAAACTTTTTTTATGTGGTTTCATACAACAGCCCGAACAGGAAAATTTCTGACAACCGTAAATATATTCGTGCTCGATGCGCGTCTATGAAATTTGTATGAAATATTAATCAAATGTCATCAGTGCGCAGCGAGTTTACATTTACATTAGTTTTTCGTGCTCGGGCTACTGGGTTACTCTATAAAAATTATAGACCACTATCATCTGCTATTTTCATGTACTACATAGTTATAACATATGGGTCGGCTAAGTTTGCACGTAGCGGAAGTGGCTTCCGGCAACGAACGTACTGCACGGCTCAGGGGGGCGATAACGTACGTGGCGTCGTTCTGAAGATCCATTCATAACTACAGACATCGCCTCGTTAGTAGGCAACCACGTACCAGAAGCGCAATCTATTGTTCTGACCTTTGGTTTTAACTGACTGAGTGACTGGTTGCCTGATTAACTAAGCTACTGGTTGCAGTCAACCAGTCAATCATCAGTATTGAGTGATGATAGACTGACTGATTCATCAAACATAGTTCTGAACATAAAATGCAGATTTTTTGTATTCTTACAATGACATAGGAACCAACAAAGGATTTTTTAATATTCCATCCATAAAGAAATGAATAGTGGTAATAAAGTTAGGGAATCGGGAAAAAATAAGTTTTGGTAAAACTATCTTGGAACTTGGTAAACGTTCTTTGACAGCGAAGGTTTAAAAATTGTTCCATTATCAGATTTTTTCTACGAAATACTAAAAGGTTTTCTATGCCAGTTCCGACCTGACCATGTCTTAAGATATAAATGGTCTTCTATACATTCATGTCAACACAAAACCGTAATAATAACGGTTTAAAATTGAATCCAACCCCTTTGGCATAAACTACGTTAAAGTACCACGCAAACCTTGTCAAGAGGCCGATCCCTAGCTGTCTTCATATTTTAGGGCTGTCACGTATTAGGCATTTTGCGTAATATTGTTATGTACAATAATGTAGGAATTATGTACAACACGCCCTTATTCACAATAGCATCCTTATCAATAGTATAAGCCTATATTAGTTCAAATGCATTTCAACCGTATAAAAAAGAATTTCAAACTTGAAACAGCTGATAGAAATCAGCCATGTTTTTACTATCGAATGTTTATAAGCTCCACTATGTTATTATGAATTAGACCGTAGGTATATAATTTCCGAACAAACCTTAATCTTATTGCATTTAAATACACTATGGATATTAATAAATTATTTTCTAATAAATTAATATCATCGATATCTAATTAGATACATTAATTTTGCACTTTTGCGTATTTTTGTGGGTGTCATTTTATTAACTATTAAAAATTATGAGTATAAATGCTATATTTCTGAAAATTTGTATTTTCAAATGTTAATACATATCTTAGTAGAAATGTATGTATTAACATCTGAAAATACAGTAGTATATATGAACGTATATGCGACTATTGTTCAAAATGTAAAGTTTCTAATAAACCTTCATTTTATTATGATATAAATATTAATTGTTATTTCGTATAAAAAGTGTTACTAGTCTACGACTACTATGTCACCGAAGCATCAGAGTAGCGCAACTCGTAGCCAACTTAACTTTACACGCATTTTTTTCATGCGTATATTGTTTATCTATATATTTGCAACAGCAACAACGGAAATTAACTGCTTCTGGCTGTATTATGGCAAAGTCAGTGATCGGAGTGATCCATCATGCGTAGTGACGTTTAAACTCTCGTTTAATGGAACATTTCCGGCGGAGTGTGCGCAGACGCATTGCGCCCTATTGTCGACACCCAGGTCAAGGGTTGACCTTTTATTGTTCGGTTATCGATAAGCGAGGCGCCGGCTGACACGCTACATCACTGACGTATTTATTATAAATGCGAATGTTGGCTACAGGCTATTTCGAATCGAAAGGAAACGTGACCATAATAAATAAAGCTTACCATCACGATGTTTAGGTGCGGTAGCACGAAAAATATCTTATGACTCATTAAAACTAACATTTTCCGTAAAAGTTTATTTACGCATATTTTTATTGATATAATTCAATTCAAGGTTTATGACAGAATTCAAAACTTGAGAAAGACAAGAATAATTTGCCTTTTATTAAATAATAAAAAAAAATACATTTTTATGTACCTATATCGTATAAATAGTATAGTCTGAAAAAATCAAGTAATATGGAAGCATTTTTTTTTTTTTTTTTTTGTTTATATTAAGGTTCACTAAACTGGTGTAACACATTAGCTATCACAATGTAATACAATATGTTACGTACAATCATTTCTCAGTGTGTGACACCTTCTAATAGTGAACACAGCATGCACAATATAAAAATAAATTAAATTAACATCGACACTTTAACCACTAAAACTATGATTAATTATAAAAATAGAAAAACAATACAATAATATATGAGCTAAAGAACTGAAACTTTATCGAATAAAATAAAAGGAATAACAACTTGTGCACATTCAATTTTTTAAGAAAAATGTTGGTATCTTTTAAGTGACGAGACTGGTGCATGGAATACGTCAATGTCATTACAAAATTTTTCATTGTACGAAGCACACATTCTATATATCGGTGAATTTTGACTACCATTTGTACGGCATAAAGGCAGGCTGAACGTTTTTCTATTATGAAGACGTGTGCAAGCACGCGGGACCAAGAAGTTAATTTTTTCTAATAAGTTTGGACTATGAACAGTCCCGTCAATGATTTTTTTCAAAAATACCAAATCTGCAATGGTTCTTCTGTTTTCAAGTGTGGCCAATTTAAAATTTAAAATTTGTTTCAGAAAATTAATATTACAGCGTGGGTTAGCCTGATGATACTCATGATGCCCTTGCAGTCCTTTTGTGGCGTATGGGTAAGTTGCGATTCTCTTTTTTTTTCTTTTAGCCCTCTCTTACATAAATCACACTTGTATCCTACAAATATGTAAATCTAATAAGTAATTACCGAAGCCGCAACTTTGTTACTTTCCTATTACCTCACAGACAAATCGCTTCAAAATTATAATTGTGTTATAAAGTATCGATCGAGTTGGGAATTGGGAGATGGGACGTATGAATATTGGTGGCAAATCTTATTAAGTGCGGTGTCTGCTTCATAAACCATAACCTTCACTGGCTTCAATATTAAAGGCGACTTGGAGCGCTATTATTAATCTACAGTTTTAACTCAGCAGCTTAGGTTTACTTAAGCTCGATTTATCTTATACCTTTGATTTTAAATAAATAGAGATTTATCGTGGAGCTGCAAGTGGCCCTGAGTATGTGTATATTGTTAATTTTAATTATAGGGAAAACATGTGTATAGAGGTAGTTATGTAATACCTTATATGTATGGTTGCCTGGAAGAGATCGCTTTTAGCGATAAGGCCGCCACTTGTGGCACAGTTTATTTTATTTGTTTAATGTTACCTGTTTTTTTCTCTCTGTGTGTGTTTACAATAAAGAGTTACTATCTATCTATCTACCTTATTATTGTACTTACAGTCACGTCAAAAAATATTTTTTGATTCAAAAATGGTTACTAAATAATCCACTGAATCGTTCGTTCTACCTACTTTTTTAACAGAGACTAGTAAATGAAGTAATTCTTCAGATGGTAAGTAATCGCCACCACCTATAGACAATCCATTCCTAGCATCCATATGACATAATATAAAACTTACTTATAATAGTTAATGCAACATTCAAAACTTGATATAGTTAAAACGCTTTTATGAACATCTCTGAGAAGAAGGCAGCCATTTATCTTTTGAGAAATAAAGTCCGTTTGAATGTCGCAGCGCAGCTAAAAGCTAAAAAAATTTTACATCCACTGAAGTGAATTTTCAGTTGACAGCGAATCAAATTAGATTTGAAATTGCTTGGATAGAGCAGGGAATTGCTTTAAAAATACTTTTAAACACTAAATGCCTGCAGCGGGCTGTCGCCTGAGAGTAACTAAATTTAAGAACCAAGCTTTTAAATACTAGGGGCGTCTGTATTCAATTTGCACCTGGCTTTGATAGATTAAAGACGATATTCAATAATACTAGAATGTATGCATTGTAATCTTATATGTCAGTTTGTAACGTTGTAAGGGTTTCTGAGGCGTATACGTTTAACGTAATCTAATCCAAGTGAGTCCAATCCAGTCATACCATAGAGTCATAGACTGTCCGCACCCATACGGAAACTCATCGCGTGGTTAGGAGCTATACCACTGTGTACGACGATATAGCGCGCTGCGCGACACGGCGCTACCTACCTCTCCCTAACACAACAAATAGGACACAGATAACTCATTCTTTGCGAATCAAATCATTATTAAGTAGCGTTCACCTTATACATAACTTCAAGTATTTTTTAACAATACGAATATTTTTTGCCAATGAACAAGCGGTATTTTTTAATTAATGTACGTACTGGCAAGTTCAGTATTGCCAAATCACAATTTTTTTCTCAAGCAGCCATAACAAATTACGGCGCGTTAATAAAAACGTTCATACCACTATCAGCATTGGTAGTAATAAACCAAAGCCAATTATATTCAATAAATTTGTTTATGCCCATAATTTAGTTATTTTCACGCACGATACAGCTTTAAATGGACATCATCAAACGGTGTTTATCGTGGCTAGTTTGTAATTAAATATTATCACGACGAACACCGTGGGTTATTAATTAATATAACTATCAGTTAAATAAATAATTAAGCTGGTATGTATAAGCTTCATATAAATAGATCTCATAATTAGCTCACTCTGTCGCTTATAACAGTAAAGGTAGCAAATGTGTTTGATACTCTTAGTTTTTTCATCGAAGCCACTCGTTAAGTATAAAGTAAAAGTAGCTGCTGAAGACACTTCACAATTTTCGCCATTGCTTTGCTGTTGTTTTTCATATGGCATATAGGGCCTTACCTTAAAAAAATATATTTGCTTATCTTTTCGCTAAGAATAACTAAACTATAACTTTGTTTATTAATGAAAGAGACAACCTATGGTTAAAGATAAGCAGAGCTTAAATATTATAAGTAAGGAGCATAATGTCAAGAAGATTGATTTTACTTTAGCTTAGTCTTAAGTTAGCTATATATGAAGAAAGTAGGCATTAGACTAATAGCTGATTACAGGGGATAGACTAAACAAACCATTGTGTTTTCGAGACGTTTCGATTTGTTTGTGACAACTCTGGTTAATCTGTATCTATTTGTTGTATTGTGTCCTTTTTCCGACTGCCGCCCCACCCAGCACATCTTCCTTGAGGTGAATGAACGTCTTAAACAGCGGATTTCTATTATGTTTATTGGGCACGCTCCTATTAAGTAAATGTAAAGGAAATATTATGGTCTCTATAGAACTGGTATGTCATTTTACAATTCTCATAATGTATTCTTTCTATGTGGGGTCGGCGCAACACACTTTTCAAGCATGTTGCACAAAGGATTTAGCTTAGTTTTACGACCGGCTGCCTGTTCGACGTTAACCCCGTCCGGGGGATCCCGTGCCGGGAAAATTAAATTAGAAATTTTTTCCCGACCTGGGAATCGAATCCCGATCGGTCTCCAGCCACTATGCTACCACTAGACCAAAGAGGCGGCAATTCTCATAATGTATTAATACACTTTTTATGGATATTTTCTTACTAAAACATTATTAAGTTGTTTACTCAATTATTAAAAGTTATGTCTCTCTTAATTTTTCATGTTTTAGTTCAAGTAAATTAGATTAAGTATTTTTAGGGTTCCATAGCCAAATGGCAGAGACGGAACTCATATAGTTTAGTGATGTCCGTCTGTCCGTCCGTATGTCACAGCCATTTTACCCAAAAAGATGAAATCAGAAGTGATGAAGTCAAGGAACATTTTTCGGATTTTTCTCCATTATACTATGTAACTGGGCGGTGTATTTTCTATCAAAGATGTAGTATGAATATTTATTAATAGTTGAATTATTATTTAATAAATTGGTGAGCTATTCGCCTCTAAAGTTTTAAACAACTGTGCGGAAAAATCTCTGAGTATACAGAATACCTATGTACTTTCAACTTAAAGTATTTTACGCGGTCAGACACTTACTTAAAGGGGTTTTTGTCTAAAATATATCTACGCCGCACCATAAATAAGGACATATCAATATAAGTTTGTCTGTAATTAATTAACGAGCGTTAAATGAAAAGCAATATTTCGAACATTTAATGTATTGCATTCACATTGTCCCCAAGCCTCGACAAATTTACAATCAAACAAAGCCTCCAATTAGTGACAAATTTATCACAATATGCGAATATTTCGTTTGTGTTACCATCCGTGAACTCTTGTCGCTCGGTTTATTTCATTCCGCGGTTCATTTGTTAATTTGAAATATGCTGCGCCGCAATTTAGGTTTTGCATTGCATCCGACTAGCCAGTTATATTATTTACCAGTAGCTCAACCGTCAAAAAATATATATTTTTTTTTTGCATTTCACGCTGGCGACTGCGTAAAATATTTGTGTGACAAACACCAGACTTCTATACTATTAGACCCGCTGTTTGGTACAAACTATTAGACCCGCTGTTCGGTACATAGAATTTGCGCACAAAGTTATGGTCAATTGACTACTTCTTCTTCTTTATTTAAAATATGGCCTCCATCAAAGTTTGATGATTTTGCCAACGACAGTGTTTAATAAATCCATTACTCAAAAAAATAGCTAGTCAGACATCTTGAAAAACCGCAAATCATTTTAGAGTTTTGCTCTTTTCCTTAGCTGTAAAACGTCAAACACTCGCCGTCATGTGTCACAATTTTACTTCGAAAAAGCTTGTCTAGTAAATACATAGAAGTATTTGACAAACACTAAACGCCTCTAGCTTTCACGTGAGTAATTGACGTTTTTCATACAAATATTTTATGTAGTCGCTAACGTAAAATTACTAAAAACTCATGGTCGAGCTACTGGACATAGTAAAGCCGCGTCTCCAGTACTAAAACATTACACAAAACACCTACTCGAAACATGATTCAGCTACACATTTTTCTCTATGTATTGAAGCCATTGATAGGGAAGAAGTACAATGCACTACATCAATTATCACTACATCAAGCTTTCGAAACGTCGGGCATAAAAATTAAAACCAAATCGTGATAGAATACGTAAAAATAGTTTAATTTCAATTAATAAAATTCACGTAAATCGCGTATTATCTACATGCACTTTCAACCGACTTTAATAGTGATGGGTTCTCATTTCGTTGGTTTTTTATGTTACCCGATATCTCCAGCAAATGATGACTGATTTTCAACATTAAACTTACTTCAAGAGTGATCCCATAGTTCGTCAAGATCTGTTGAACTTTCATTTTGTTTTTATTTAAACCTGAAGGCATCGATATAATAATATACCTAGATGCACAGTTCCATACAAATATCATTGTAAACAGTGTCCTCGACAGACAAAACAAATAAACATCACAAATTTAATTAAATTAACACAAATATGACCTTATAGACCCGGCATAAAGTAGCTTTTTAAATTGCATGTTCAAACGTTCTTATATTCGAAATTTTTGAATTTCCAATAGTTTTTGAATTTGACATTATTAAAAGAAACATTCTAGTCACTTGGACAAAGATTGAATGGAGTCGAATAGTTCTTGTATTTATTTGTGAGAAATGTTGACCACATGGCGTACAATGTAGATGAGAATGGCGATATCTGTATAATAATTTTACTTACATTAAGAGATAGATAGAGTATAAATGTTTAGATGATAACAAAGCTTATTAGTTACGAATATGAAATAAGCACTGTTTTGCCTTAACGTGATTAATAAATAAATAAATAACATCCAACAGTCACATACATAGTCCTGCGGGGCGATTCGCTATTTTTGACACTTCGAGTGAGCAACAAAGTTTAGTTGGCAACTGAACTTTGATGTCAACTGAGATTTAAGATAAATCGGTATTGCGTATCTCATTGTTTATATATGCACCACGAGTGCCTATCAAGTTCCTTTCAACGAGCACTTGACATCTCTATTTTTCTATCGACACTGTGTGACAGAGATAAATATACGCGTTGAATGAATAAATGAAAGGGATAGTAGATCGCCTTTATACTGGAACAAAATGTTTGACATTGAGGAAAAAATAATTTATGCGAGAATTATAAAAATCGTATTGGGATAATTCAGGATTTATGTTTATAAATTTATCGTGAAATAATTACTTCGACTGGCATGAGGAAAGTAGCTAAAACCATTTGATCTAGGTACATCTTAGTTGTGTGTTATAATCTATATTTTTGTATGATTTTAACCACTTTTGCCATGCTCTAAAATAATATTTAAGATTAGTTTTATAACGAATTTATTGTGTTTTATTTTACAATAAGTATCTATTACTAATTACATGTACTTTCGTGCTACAAATACTATCAACAAACTTCACAATGTGATCTAAGTATTCATTACATGCTTCAAGTATTCACTTATATACTTATTTATTACTGTTGAAGGTGGGGTTGTTAAAATAGTAAATGCTATAAGTTTGTGAAACCCCTCCGTCGTGTCACAATCTTGCCTGGCGGACGTTGAGCCAGTGCTCACGCTGGATTCCGGCAAGGTGTTCAAAGACAGTTCTTTGAACACCTTGCCGGAATCCAGCGTTATTTATGTGCAATAAAGTCTCAAGTGATCACTTGCATGATAGGTACATTGCGCAAACTAAACGGCGGCACTCATATATACGTACTAATAATATATTATATAGTCTTTCTATTCCAAAATCCTTCTTTTTCTATCTTCATAAAGCCTTAACAAAATCAATCCGAACACATGTCGGAACATAATTTGGAAACAATCTCTGCTTACAGCACACAATCACGCGATTATGATTGTTTATAATATGGAATCATAATATTATTATCATATTATGTGTTGATTATATATTTTTTTTAAATAACATAAATCTAATAAAGCACACCCTCGCGCAGTCTTACAAAAAAGAGTTTTGTAATAACTAAAATCCTAACAAATTCAAAATCTGAAATATTTCAATGTTACAATCCACAAAACCAACTAATTTATCTAGCCGGATTATAGTGGTAATCACTTTGCATCTCAAAAACACTGCTCCGAGGTTGTGTCTTTCAAAACTCTTTTGATAGGCACAGTTACTTTCGATTTGATGTCCACTTTGCTTAGCCAATACCGATTTATCTTTTTCAATATACACTCACACGCTACGAAAGTCACCGTGACGTCACGGGTGCCAATCAATGTTCAAAGGCACTCGTGACGTCATTCTAGTTGATAACCGACGTTAGCCGATACCAAATTAGCAATTTGACAGTTGTTTGTTGTACACTTTGAAGAGTGGATATCATTTTCAGTTGCCAACTAAGATACATAATCGCCCTGCTGGCCCCATACTAAGATCGTCCTTTGCTCGATTCGAGATTCTTAATAATTTCTTTTAGACTATCATTTCGTTTTCTTAATCTTTTGTTCTGCCTTTTTAAGTTTCGCACTAAATTAGATTTAAGTTTAAATTTTTGGTTGCGTTCTTTCAAATTAACTGTAAAAAATAACGTCTTAGGTGTGTTAAAGATTGATGAAAATTCTGATGGTATTGGTGATCCTTCATTATTTATTGGTTCAATTGCTGGTTCCTGGAAATGAATATGTTTCCAATAAATGATGACGCCACAATTACTGTTGTAGTAATTATGCCTAACGACCGGTTCCAATAAATGATCTCAATCCGAGAATCAAAGATAAAAATGAAAAATTAAAAAATGAAAAATCGCAAGAATGAACCATTAAAATTATTATTTGACAGCGGAATGTTGAACTTTGTTCATGTTGGCAAATTTTTATGATCTGCACACTTTGATTGAAAACATTTATTAGAATTAGCCGCAAATTATTAAATAGTCATTTTACATGGCAGTATGTACCTAGTATATGCTTGCTATTGATGAATTCTGTATCAAATATTTTTCAGCTATTACACTTGTACTGCACCCTGCCTCATTTAAACTTGTAGTTTCGACAATCTAAAATAAAGTCAATAAATGTGGCAATATTTATTTATTTATTTATTTATAGGTACACCAACAGCATACATATTGTTAAATTAAATAGTAAACATTAGTTAAGGACAATGTAGCTGATGACAATTTATCACCTTTATTTTTGGTACAGCATTCTTTTTAATTTTCCTAACCCATTTTTCTGTATAATATCCATCGGAATCGGCAAAATGGTCTGAACAAACCACACTTGAGTAATTGGGTTTAAAATTTTCTTCTCTCCTTTCTTCGGAAATAATTTTACGCAATTTCCCAATCTCTTACTATTTCATTTCATGGAAATCTGTAATTAATAAATAAAATTAATAAAAAAAAACATAAATTTAAAATAAATATAATATATTTACAAATAAAAAACGACTCCATGTATTTCATTGTTCCAAATCATGATTTCAAAAGGGATAAAATATTTTATTAACTGAATTCGTTAAATTAATTATTTATACACGTTTAATACTTAATTTAACATGATTAAGGTTTTAAGAATCAAGTAAGGGAATTATACTTACTTAAAATATGAAATCCCATGTGTTTTGCGCTTTGTAAGAGTGTTATTTTTGCACTCTTTCACAGAGCATTTACGCATCTTCACAGACGAACGGTCGGCGCCCGACTGACAGCACACAAGTGCTTACTTATATTTTAAGCACTCGTTGGCTGTCCCACTTTCTGAGCGTCAACTGTGCATCTAGGTATATTATTATATCGATGCCTGAAGGCTACAATGCTTTCGAAATGTCGGGACTAAAAATAAAAACACATCGAGATAGAATCCGTTAAAATTAGTTTCATTTCAATGTGTAACATTCGCGTAAATTTAATAAATCATAATAGTTTTTAATCTAGTGATTATCATTGTTTTCTTCTTAATTAAATCAAGGGTACAGCGGCCTTAGCAGGAAAATTTCTGACAACCGTAAATGTATTCGAACTCGATGCGCGTCTATGAAATTTGTATGAAATATTAACCTAACGTCATCAGTGCGCAGCGAACTCGAATACATTTACATTAGTTTTTCGTGCTCGGGCTACTGATATAATCCTTCATTTATAGGTACTTTTGTATAGAAAACCTATAAGACGCAGTCGCGGTCGCGGTCTACAAGATCACGTTGCAGATCTTATATCATGCATGTACGACGATAACCCGATGTCTTACATGCGTATTATATACAATGATATGCTAATATCAATTCTGTTATCACCTTATTACTTAACTAAAGTATAGGATACTCCACAATCTATAGTCTAAGGTCAAATAAGAATATTACTTTTAATACCTGTCAATTGGGTTGCATAACATACTAAAATGATGTGTACTAATTCCATATTTACATGCACAGAAGATTGTAGATTGTATTAAAGTCTTATTTGCATGGCGATTTCGATGCACGAGTCTAAAAAATAACGAACAATTGTACGTTAAAGCTACCCTGTAACTATATCAATATAATATACCCCTCGGATACAAAACTAATAAAATGGGCAATTTCGAAAAGGGCACATGTCTGAAAACTCAAAATGTTTAGGAAACAAAAAAATCGTGTTATTTTTTACAGTAGCATACAATATATAGAATTTATTTCTAAGTTACAATTTGGGGTCAATTAAATATCCAGAATTAAAACTTTTTTTTATGTGAAACGCTAATATAACATAACATAACATAAGCTCACGCCTGTATCCCCGAAGGGGTAGGCAGAGGCGCACTAGCGAACTAGAACAGCCACATTTCGCCGAGCTTAGTTCCGTCCCAGATGTGATAGGGGACGAGCCTATCGCCATATCGGGCACAAATTCCAGACTCCGGGCTGATATGGAAAAATCCAATATCACTTTGCCCGACCCGGGGATCGAACCCGAGACCTCAGATCCGTAGTCGTACCGAAATACCACCACGCCACCGAGGCAGTCAACGCTAATATATATATTTATTTGCAGATATATTATATATTTATAGATAGTTTGAGGTGCATATGCTTTTCGAAATTGCATATGCCATAATAATTTTATTTACTTCTTCCACCTTCCTTTATCCATCTTCATCTCTGCGCGCGAGACATTTTAAGCAAGTTGCATAAAGCATTTGGCTTTAATTTTCACGACCGTTTACCTCCGTGTTGGGGTTCATTCCTGGAACTCGAGCTCTCTCGCAGTTCATATACGCTACCACTAGACCAGAGGCAACCAGCCAACAATCTATTATCAACCAAAAAAATAACTACGTCCTTACACTAAATGCATAAAGACTTAACTACATTTGGTTATTATATGCATGGTCAACTCTTCATATTATAAAAGTGTTCGATGTCTGTGTTTATGCTCACAATTTGTTTGCGTCTCACAATCAGTTAACAGCAGTCAGCATTCAGCACTAGTGGCCTGAGCGGCCCGCGGCCCGCCAGCGCCCGATATATCCAGAAATCTTAATTACTCACTCAATTCTGATACATCGAGTGTGTTAAATTGAGATTGATTACGTATATACATATACATGTCATGTATATATATACATGTCGGTGGCTTCACTTAATGGACGTTGTAGCTGGCACCAATTAATGACAAACCGCAAAGCGTATGCCCATTGCCCACTGACGCGTGTCTGGATTCAATATCTACATTTAATATAATATAGCCAGACACCCTTTTCTCTATGTGTGGTGAGATGCGGATACGGTGATGGTTTTATTATCTTAGAGAAATAACTAAATTGGTAATTACTAATTTAAATACACAAGGGCTCAGAGTTCTAATAATATTATTTAAACATTTAAGCCGATAATCCAACATTTTTATTTTATAAATCATGTGATAGCACTAAACTTTCTAGTGGCGACGCGCGGCGGCTCCACTGTGCGCACAGCTAAATTTGCCAAGCTTTAAGTGGCTCGTACTAATGAGTTAGTAAACTTAAGTATTTGCGAACCATTTGCAACCAGAGAAATTGGCGCCGCGTTTCTATATGAATTGCTATTACACGTTAGGGCATATGCACGATTCATTTATCATTAAAGTAGAGCCGCGGTGAAGACAGTTTTGTATTCAGCGCGAATAAGCCAGCTCGACCGGAGTGACACTGTCTTGAACGAAACTGACGTGAAATGGTAGATATTGTTATGTTTGGGATGGTTAATAAATAACTGTCGCCCCAAAGCCCTAACATTGTCATCAGAAAGAAAGAAAGAAATTTATGTTGTGAAAGCACTTACTTTAAATCAGACTAATATAATACGCAAAGAAAAAAAACAGCGATTTTATGTTCTTATCACAAAACGGCCCGAAGTTTACTTATGCTGGTCTTCTGTTGAGCTTTTTACCGCGGAATACTACACGTAAGGTCGCCTTGTGCGCGTTTAAGGCCGCCTTATCTGTCCAAATTGTATGGCGAAAAACAATACAGGAAGCCGTTAAAGTTGAGCAGTGTTCCAGTATTCGGCGTTATGTCTCGAGCGCGAATCACATCCATGTTCCTTTGGTCATACGCGATAAAGTTCACTTAAAGTGAATGAGTGACCAACATACTCGTTTGCTAGCCTTAAGAAATGAAAAGGACTTAAATCTTTTTTACTAGGAACTGACACAATGCTCCGATAGTACCTATACAAGTTAAATAATGTTTTTAAAAGCAGCCAGACAGCGGTAGTTCGCTGAAGTGTTCCGCGTATTCATTGTGTGTTTTCTTATTAGAGTTCATAACGTCTACAAGGACAACTACTGGATACTAAATAAAAATATCTAAACTAGGTAGCAACAAATATACTATGGTTAAAGTTATGCGCTCCGTTATAGTTTAAAAAATTTGATAGTAGAATAAAAATTCAGGGGGGTTACCTCGTCTTATAGCAGTATTATTATAATCTTACTTGTACCGTTTCTCTGCCCAAAGAATCAAATATACATGAGATTACTTGCATGTGGGATATGGATTCAACAATCATTGTTCCGATAGACATCTCTGCCCATGGTTTGATACCAATGAGCCTCGACCAACACCTCAAGAGGCTCTCGGTTGGCTCTTGGGTCAAGAGCCAAATGCAGTATTCGATTCTCAAAAATATCTATTCCTGCTCAAGACAGAAGTTCAAGATATCCTTTTGGCATTCACAACTGTATTTGTTACGTTATCGGACAAAATAGGTAATTATTTAGTAAGTAGTGCGATAACACGCATATTTCTACTATCAGTATTCCTTTGTCATTTCACTACTTAGGAGATCATATTATCATTATAATAACATAGGTCCACGCATGTATTAGCGAAGAAGTATGTAGAGGCGACTAGCTAACTAGAACACCCACATTTCACCGAGCTTAGTTCCGTCCCAAATGTGGTAGGGGGCGAGCCTATCGCCATATCGTGCACAAATACCAGACTTCGACATACGGAATAGATAAACTCAATATACCTTAACCCAACGCGGGAATCGAACCCGAGACCTCAGGACGGTAGTCGTATCGTTTCAAACCTTAATAGAATTATTTCTATAATAAGCTCTTTCCAAGAATAAATAACTTTGTATTTATAAAGACATTCAAAGACAAAGTTATCCTATTTTTCTTTTCTCGTTACACAGATCAGAGTTATCATAATCCCCTCAGTTTTCTCTAATAATAACAGACATTTATATTCTATGTTATATTTTTAAAGACACAATATATTTGCGGCTATGCATCATCATAAAACTTGTACATATGAAAAGTATACCTACCGCTTTGCGGTTAATGCATTATAATAATATATTGTATGCGTATATATTCTGAACGAATATTGGAAACCCGATGGAATGGAGTGTGTTCAAGGTCATTCCAAAAGAATAAGGGTTGCTAAGAATCAATATTGTATTTATTATATGATCGTATGATACACAGTAATTTATTATTGCATTATTATTTCATTTTTCAATTTATTGTTTTTATTATTACGTACAAAAATCTCATGCTTTTTCCGATAGGGGTTGGGAGAGATAACGAATTTCTGAACGATACAAAAGATATCTGCATGAATAGTGGTAGCAAGTGAAATTTCGTTGTTTTCTTAGATTTTTAAATTATTTCTTGCTCGAAGAATCCGCGACTAAGTACTGACTACACAAAAAAATACATTTTGATTTTTGTCTAGTTTATGACCGAAAAATCTACTATAGGTATAACGGTGGCGAAGGGTAATAAGAAAAGCCGAAGCTGGTTTAACTTTAATTTATATTTTATAATTTGGAAAAGGTAAGCCAGTAGGAGTCGTGTTATATGTAACCTTCACTACTGACGTATAGTCCCATAAAGTCGCATCGATATATGTAATCTATACACAACCTTAATCGTGTCTGCAAAATATAGAGCATAACAAAACAATTCTAGCAAAAGAATCTACATATATTTTTTAAATAAGTTGTATTAAAAATGTTCTAAAGACGTAAATTAAGATCCTTTATATTTTCTAAGCTCTACATAGGTAGGTAGAGTCGACAAGTGATATTTCAAATGCGACTCTGTTCTATAATATCGACATACGACTTTATATATGATCGCTGTTTTAAAGGCCCATTTAGACAGAGAGTTTCTTGCCTCAAAGATACGATTTTCGAAAGAATATAAAAATTTTCTTCATCTAAACATTCACAATTCTCGATCTTATACTTTGGCGATAATTGCCTCGCAATGGAATATTGATTGTATTCGTATAAATAGAATTTCAAACTACCGAAACGTGCGAGAATCTCTCTCCGTCTAAATGGGCCTTAAGTTTCAAATATTCATTGAACCTGTCGAAATGAATGGCTGTCTATTTAAAACGGACTATACCGTATCGTTCGGCGTGGCTTGTCAATTGGTCATGCTGCCGAGTGCTGGCTAAGTAAGTATCCGTAGAGTACAGACCATTGCGCCATCGGGGTTATACAGCTGTTTTATTCATAAGCGGCAAATGTGTCTGCACTTAGACTCATGCATTTGAAATCTTATTGAAATATATTTACAAATATTATCATTGAAAACATGATTAAGACGTGTACTACATTGTGAAATGGGTTTATGATAAAATATATCTAGATAGAAAAATTAAATGAAGTAATTAGGCAACGTTTTATTGAGCGCGCAATAATTACATGTTTCGAGGTCAATATTTAATTTGTTTTTATGTTGCTATGATTAATCGACTCGGTACATTCGTCTGCTTACAAACTTATAATTAGGTCGATAAAAGTTCATTATACAAATTAAATTATCGCAATCATTTGAAATAAAAACATTCTTTTTGCAACACTAAATGGTCAAGCGGATGTTGATTGCGGTTAAAAATGAACTATAATTTTAATAATTTCATGAGACATTGAGTTTTGATCTAAAGTAAAATAATATTCCTTATCAATACCATACTTATAAAAGAAATTATAATAATTAATAAATTATAAATAAGTATCATAAATAAATACGTATTGATCAGAAACAAAAAGTTATTTAATAATACCAATGTATACATACATAAGTACATGCAGTGATAAAGCTAAAACACAATATCATGTAGCGTTGAATTTAAAAAACATAACCCATAATGAATAGTCATTGAAATGTTTCATAAATATTGAATACAAACATCGATTCAGTTGTTAACACAAACAGATATTTGATTTGTAATTATTATTCGTGTCTCTATTGACAGACTGAGACACTGGCAGCACGTAAAAATAAGTTTAGAAATACGTCGCATTCACACAAACAATTAAAACCACTTACCTAAAATATGCCGGCTATGGTGCCCGAATTCATAAAACAGCTCTACATTGAAAACCCAACAAAATAAGTCTTTCACTTTTGGAATGTTCACGAATGAGCGGAACTGTCTTTATGCTTCCGAGAGGCGATACACATTCTGTCGATAAATCTACACACCGAGGAGTTGGTCGGATGCGTACGTCCGTACTCTGACTCCGATGCCGGTATCACAAGCTCACAGCGATACCTAACTGGTATAGCGTATAGCGTGTAGGAGGAAGCCCAAGCGCTAATACATTTAACTTTACACATCATAGTATTCCAGTGTTGTTTATAGCGCCATCTATTGGCTCTACACACTACAGCTCTACACACTACAGCTCTACACGATACTTAAGTATTATTCTTCTCTACATGGTGTACAGCGCCATCTGTCTTCTTAGCTAGGAACAAGCACCAGTTTTGATTACCTACCTAAACTTTACAAACTACAGTCCACCTGTTGTTGAAATGTTTTATTTGAAATGTGCTAGAGGACGTTAGTGACTTTTTTAAGTCTACTTTTAAGTGCAGAAACTATAATCATGTCATCATCTCATATTGATGATATATCGATTTTTGAGATGCGCTGCCCCAAAGTAGCAATTATACAAGTGTTTTTTGTTTTACTATAGTTATATAGTATCAGAACAACTGCATGGTGACTACTAGTGTCCTCTTCCAGATACTTCTTACTAAGTTCTATCAAAAAAATCAAGAAAGAGAAGACTGAACTGGCAACTCAAACAGTTGCAAAACACAAACATTTTAGTTAGGCATTTAGCATTTCATTATCATCATCAGCCACAGAACATCCACTGGTATCTATAGATTCCATCGCAATTAGACTTTCCTAAAAGCTTTCCACAGAAATACTTCGTTCCATCAACACTCTGACTAGATTAAATCGCTAGGATCGACACGGTCACATGACCATACATTTATGGTTTATACCGAACAATGAAGTTCGGCGAGTCTCTGTTATAATCAATGCCAAACTAATTGTAGCACCGAAATAAATCAATAAAATATATTATAGCCACAAATCATACCTAAGTGGTAGAGTCTAGATTAACTCCTCCTTCCTCTTACACCTGTCCTTAACCCACACTAACGTGGGTTCAGGCACACTTTTTAATTGTTGTTCGGTTTTTTTCTGGACACAGTCCGCGATCTAGTCCTGGATAATTCCTGTTAGAAAATCTGCTTTAATCAACCTGGTATTTGAAGCCATAACTTCAATTCCACAGCATGGGTTATGCATTCACACAAAACCAAAAGGCGACATAGAGACTAGATTGACGCCGCGCTGTAAACAATTTCTTACAGCATGAGTGGTCTGGCTCGATCGATTTCATTAACAGTGACAATCACTTACCATCAAAATCCACTTAAAAGAACTTGAAGAAGTGTCTAAGCACATGTGACTTCACGTGAGATAGAATCGATGAACTTTTTATGGAACAGATAAGTAAACGAAAATAACTTTTCTTTAGACTCCAGGTAGAACGCTTTAGAGGTTAGCTGGTTACTCGATTTTACATCACTCATACAAACAACATGATATTCATTAAAATGTTGGAAAATGTAATGACAAAACCAAAAATTGTCAGAGATCCGCTATGCTGGAACTGTACTTACTAGCAAATCAGTGTTTTCTACCCACATACGATTGCGAATAATCGGCAATACACCGATTGTAATTTAATTTCCAGTCATCGGTCCTAAACCCGCCCATGGGATAACAATAGCCGGTGTGGAGTGTACTGTGTAGGTGTTATCATGCGGTGTCATCACTGAGGCCGTTGCACTGAGTTCAGGCGAAAAAATGTCTCTGCCGGGTCGTTATATTCAATACGTGGATTATATTGAAATCAGCTTCATTTGTATCCATCTGTTGTATTTACCTGTGATGACTCAGTATATAAAAATATTAACGTTAAAAACGGGTATGTATTAAAATAAAGATCGACGACAAATAAGTCTTCGACTCGAGTCTGTAGAAGTCAGTGCCAAGTCACATAGTACATATGTATATGCGACATGACTTTTTGCCACAATATAACCGTCTTATGCCTACTCAATATAAAATATTCAATCATTGGAATATTTTCAATTCGTGAGTAAACGTTATTTGCTAGTTTCCACTCCAAGGGGTTTATGAATACGATCTTACGATAAAACGTAAAGTAGTCTCCGAAAGATGGTAAACATCTGGGCCTCCTCCAGTGAAGGCCAAATTCAAAATCATACACCAGAATACCAGGCACACACGATGTTAGCACCGACTCTTCATCATGTCATGGTGGCTGCTGCAGCAGAAACTGGCCTTGACCGTCGCGTTGATATACAAACAGTGCTCAGACTATTATGAGATTATAGATGACATCGTTTGGGTTAGTTACATAGGGTAAATACTTTTATAAATTCACAATATACATAATACCATTTTAACAAAGGTACATTATAAAGGAAACAAATAAAAATAGACTTTATTTCCTCTGACCATTTTTTACATAATACCTCTAGTATCATAAATCTTAAAACCTAGTTATGATTTTTTGTAAAATACCTACTTATCTAACGTTTTTAAATTATTTCTCTATCAGCTTCTAGGTCAGGCTGTCCTGTGATATAGGCCTCTTCTAAATCCCTCCATTTGTTCCGGTCTAATGTAACTCTTCTTATTCTCTTTTGGCAAGTCGTCCTTACACCTGTTTAGCTGCCTACTTCTGCGTCTTTTCCCGTTCCAAGGAACGGTAGGTACGGAAGGTACTGGTACCTTCATCATCATCAGCTATAGGACATCCACTGCTGAACATAGGCCTCTAACACTGCTGGACATAACGTAACTGGTACCTTATTGGTCCATATTTCTGTCTTAGTTCTCATCACGTGACCTGTCCACTTCCATTTTAGTCTTCTTAATTTTACTCTTACATCTGCTACTCTAGTGATATTTCTGATTGTTTGGCTTTCCATTTATTTTATAACTTTAGGTTCATCATACTTCTTTCCATGCCTCTTTGAAAGATATATTGGAATGGTATCAACTGATATTCCCGTGATCTATAACATGTACAAACCACAGTGGTACGTATGACTTACGTACGATGTTAACCACTTCCTCTTTATTATTGTAGATTTTGTGTTTTTGTTAGCGTTAGCACGCATGTCACGTTGAGGTCACTGATTAAATTTTGACGTTTACGATATTATATTGTGTTTCAAAACGAACGAGGCTCTCAAATCGTGTTGGACTTTGCTTTTATCTTCTTCTCATCAGTTCATACATACCATATCAATGGAGTATACAGTACCATAATATACTATTATTAAATAAAATTAAATTTATTTAAAAAATGATCTAACCCCGCGTAATACCTTTTGGGACCTGTTTGTAAGACGCTTTTATAATAAAGTATTTTACTCCCACTTAGATGGAAAGACGCGAAAATAACAGAATTTTGCCATTTACGGAAAACATTTACATAATAATATAATACTGCTGCAACGGTACTATTAGGTACGGCCATTCTTTCTTAACAAAAGATGTACCTCTACAATGAAGGATAGTAGACTTCACATACCTTCGTAAATGTTATCGATTACTTTAATAAGTTCTAAAGAGAACTTCATAGATATAGAACAATATAGCCACTGCTAAGTACCGCCAGGAGCGCTCAATCTAGTTGATCAAGCTTTTTGTGCCACATGTCAGTTCTATAGACCATATATGAAATCTGCGTCTCCAGTATCAATTAGACACACATCAGCATGACGCTGTGGCTTTTTTCGCATGAATGATGAGAGCAGCAAATAGGGCTGTGTATCATATCAGAGGAGCATGGGGTCGATTCCCAGATCAGGCGGGACGTTATTCTAACACTGCCCGAAACTGGCTCCCTCAGGCAGGCCAGTCGTAAAAAAATATGCCAGTTACGCTATAATACCGGTGAGTGTTGCCACCTCAAACAGACTTCAAATTACAAAGGCTTGTATCATATATGGCACTGCCATTTGCGCTTAACACCGCAAGACATTGTCAACTAATTATGCAAACCACCACTAATAAGGTATCAGCTCCAAGTGAAATTATTTTGTCTACTTTTATTTACAAAAGCAATTGATAAGCCAGCTTCCGTGGAGCAACGGGCGAGTAGCCGACTGTGGAGCGAGAGGCCGCGGGTTCGATCCCCGCACCGAGACAAATGTTTGTATGGCCTACAGATATTTGTTTCGGGACTAGATGTTGTGAGACCGAAGTTCTCTCGTAGTTCCTGATACCCTCGACACAAAACTCGATCTGAGTGTGGGGTCAGGACTATGTATGTGAACGTTGGGTGTTATTTATTTATAAAGGAGTATGGATTTTTGTTTCAGTATAACAGGCTTGCAGTGTAGTTGGACGAAATGGCAAGGAAGCAAGACTATTTGATTAATGGTTTTCATAGAAATCCTAAGTAGGTGACATGCCCGTCCTGCAGGTCGTCGCTCCATCTAAGAAACGTCCCACACTACGTTCGCCGGGACGCGGTCTGCTAACTGGTTTCCAGCGGTCATCGTAGTTCAGTGCCACAAGTCACAACTCACAACAGCTTCCATCTATAACACAGTTATATCTCAATCAGCTTTGACATTCAAAAAGTGATTGTTTTAATGACAACTTACTAACATTGATAAATTGATGACAACCTTTGTGAAATAGAGCTGCTAGGATAAAATTAATAAGTACGACTACCTACCGCAGTGTGGGCTTAGACGAGTGGCTTATGCGCTAGTCGAATAGGATAATAAATGTATGGGAATGACATAAGGGTACGCTGTATGCGGCGTTCTCTTATGTCATCCCCATACATTTACTTTTCTATTCGACTAGCGCATAAGCCACTTGTGTAAACCCGCTGGACAGATATGAAACAGAAATAAATGTCAACATAAAGGCGAGACTTCTGCACACGATTTTTCGAAACAAAACACAAATAACACGTACACAAAACAAGGTTTTTCATTGTCTCCTGCTCATAGAAAAATGGACCATAGACAAAAAAAAATAGAAATACAATGTTTTAGTGCAGGAGACGCGGTTTTATAAAATAATTTGGAATAATCAATCAAATATTATCAACTTATAAAATAATATTAGTAATTTTCATCAATTGTGCAATTTAGGTAAAATAAACAATAACCCGGATGCTCATTACGAAATGAACGTACAAAGGAAAAGTATCCTGTCAATAGACAACACACATGCATGGCAGTTGGATGTGGTTTGCGGAAGTGGTAAGTGTGCGTTCATTAACATGCAACAACCATTGTGAACAATAACCTTTAGGCAAGTTTACTATGCCACTGACAACAAGGATGACTATGCCTTTATATTGTGAGTAGGCTCACCGTAAATCAGAAATTTTATGACTAAGCAGGGAAGTACTTATTTCAGAATTATAGGGCCTTATTATTTATAAAATATTATACTTAAAGTACTTACTTACTTATAAAAACAGTTTAGCTGATCAAATGGCTAAGAATAGGCTGTGTCTTTTTTCCTTGTGTTACATCGTTTGAAAACACAAGGGACAGGCTATTCTTTACTATTTGCTCAGTTAAACTGTTTTTATGAGTAAGCCCCATAATATATAATACTTATAAATTATTTTAGCTGAGCAATAGTTAAGAACATTCTGTCACTTTTTAGGGTTTCGCACCTCAAAAGTAAAAAACGGAATACTCGTAGGATCACTTTGTTGTCCGTCTGTCGGTCTGTCATGACCCTTTTCTCAAGAAAGCATAGAGATATCAAGCTGAAATTCATATAAAATACTTAGGCCGACTGTCCCTTGGAGCTGTGAAAAAATCAAACTTCTTAGCCAACTCAATCAACAGATACAGCAGTTTATGCCAACGTAAAGTGGCAGCTTGCTGTCGCGTTTTGTTCGGTGAGTGAGATTTCCGGTGGCCCATTTCCCCCCTCCCTTTCCCAATCCTCTTGCCCTCCCCTTCCATTCCCTCCTTTTAGGTTGGCAACGCACCCATGATTCTTTTTGTGTCTTGGGTGTCTATGGGCGGTGAAGATTACTTACTATCAGGTGACCCATCTGCTCGTTTGCCAATGTCTGCTATAAAAAAAAATCGAAACTCGCAAGGGAATCAAAACCTACAGGGTACTCAGAATCTTGAAATTTCGTATGAAGCAACGTCTTATAGCGAAAATCAAGAAAATAATGCTAAATATACTATATACCTACAGGTTTGTACGGAACCCTCGGTGTGCGAATCCGACTCGCACTTTTTTTTTCGGATTTTCGGTTTTCCTTGTGTCACATTCTTTGAAAATGAAAGTGACAGACTATTCTTAACCATATGCTCTGCTAAAATGTTTTATAAGTAAGGTATATACTACCTTAACCTTAATTGTGCACGTGTCTGTATCAATTTGTAATAAGTACCTTATTTAAAGCAAATTATTTAATATATAACGAAAATAATTAAAAAACGGTATGATTATTTTCGTCCTCTGAAACTTCCCGTAGGTACTATATTTATGTTTCCACGGATTTTTACAAGTAATTCGAGTGTTTACTACCAGACGTCCGCAAAAAATATAAGGATAAAAAGATTCTACGTAAAAATATTACATATTGTAGGTACACAACAGTAGTAACACACTTTTACAAGCATGTTGCAGGAAGGATTTGGCTAAGTGTTTACAACCGGCTGCCTGCCTGTCGTCAACTCCTTATGAGGGATCCAGTCCCGGGTAAATTAAATTGGAAAATTCGCTTATCCCGATCTGGGAATCGAAGCTACGACCTCCTGGTCCCCAGCCCATACATGTTGGCACTAGACCAAAAAGGCGACAATAAACATTTATTGTTATTAAAAAAAACATTGTTGGTTTTTTAGACTGCACTGTGCTTACCATCAGCCGTGTAGTCACTTTGCCGCACTCGAATAAAGAAATACTGATGAAGATTACATAACATAACATAAGCGTACGCCTGTATCCCCTAAGGGGTAGGCAGAGGCGCACTAGCGAACTTGAACACCCACATTTCGCCGAGCTTAGTTCCGTCCCAGATGTGATAGGGGGCGAGCCTATCGCCATATCGGGCACAAATTCCAGACTCCGAGCTGATATGGAAAAATCCAACATCACTTTGCCCGACCCGGGGATCGAACCCGAGACCTCAGAACCGTAGTGGTACCGAAATACCACCACGCCACCGAGGCAGTCTGATGAAGATTACATTACATATAATCTAAGTGACATAATGAACGGTTGCAAAAATTTTTATTGCAATATCCAACGATGTTGAATAGAGGAAGTTTGTTGAAAACTATATTACTTTCAATGGTGGACGGTTCCGCCAACATTTAGCAACATCCGCAACTACTTCTTGTTTGACAACTTGCTACATCGGTGGTCGCGTCATTGGTTTTGTGGTAGGGTTCAATACTTAGGTCGGGCGAAAAACACACATGTAATGATTTCTTAAGTTTACGCGAACATTATATATTGAAATAAAAATATTTTTACGGATTCTATCACGACTAGAAAACGTCGGGAATAATAATTAAAACCTAATCGTGACAGAATCCGTAAAAATAGTTTTATTTCAACACATGTAATGGATTTTTAAGTGGGAGCCACAATGTATTTCGGCCCATTCGTGCTGTAGACGTTAATGTCAGCACGAATTGGCCGGTCGGACCGGTTCGATTCTCTCACAGAAAACCGACGTGTCAGCTGGCTATTGCATTTCGTTTGGTGACTGAGATTTTCAGTGGCTCCTTTCATTCTCAATTCCTATTCGCCTCATATGATGTTGATAACGCACCTATGATTCTTTTTATTTCTTGTGTGACTAGTGGTAAGCAATGGAAATAACTTTCAATACTTTATATATATAAAATAAATAATTATTTTAATTCAGCCAGACTTTATTACAAACATAAATTAATATTTGAAATTTTTTGTCCAATCTATATTTATTTTGCCCCTTTATATTTTTATGTTACTTTGTTACCGTCAAAGGTCTGCATTACGCACGATAGTTTTACAAAAAAATAAACAACCTTAATTAAATCAAAGGTGCTTATATCTTGTTCAAAATAATAAGAAATCAACAAAACAACTAATAACTTGATCTTCAAGCAAAGGAGATTGACCGATTTTAGTACTTTGATACATTGTAAAGCTATACGTAAACAAGCATAGCTACTTACCTACTTAGAAGGTGCTTAAACTTTTATGCCAAGGTCTAAACATAGCTGTGAGTTTCACCATCATTGTTGGGAGTTCAGTAGACTGCTGTCATTATTTAACCCGGTTCTAGACAGAGAAATATACCAAAAATTGACCACTAAATATTTACCTCACCTTTCAAGCGTAAATAATTACTCAACCTTCAGTTCCTTTTTGACATAATACCAAAGATATCCGGTCGGAGGCGGCACATATATGTTACAATAAGCGTACGGGCCACCGGAGGCCAAGCCGCCCGTGATTATCTAAACGCAGATCCAACGTATACGCATAATACATATAACAGTGCAGGCGATTTTTAATTTTTAAAGAAAGAAACTGAGTGCCTTCATTTCGGAGCCGGTCAAAATAGACAGCGCTATGTGTTTGTGCGGAAGTTTTGTTGTGCAGTTACGATTGCGACAATGACTGCGGTTGCGGATATGGAAGTTGTCATGGTGTTGCATCTGAATTATAGTCTGACACACTTGAATCGCGGGGTATCTTAAGATTTGTAGTATAATCTTACCATGCCTCATAAAAACCTACGAGTTACGGTATCTGTTATGTTTTGTAAATATTTTAATGCGGCGATCGATTTATTTCACCACAAAATCAGGGTTTGTTACAAAAAAGATCTATGTGCAAGTCGAATGCTGCAGGAGGGAGGCAGTAGCCTAAGCCTATTATGTAGGCATAATGCGCCATTTATACAGAGAAAATGTCGCGTACGATACTTACCAGATAGAGGCTAGAGGATAAATAATTTTGATAATCGAATTCGAATAGGGCTTGAAGCCTATGAAATGTTCATCGTGTTATCAGTGAACTCGATTCGAGTGCGAATAATAAAATTTTATTATTCGTGCTTCAGCATCTGTTTAATACGTGGTCGTCGCGTCATAAAGTTCTTATATTCAAATTGATGACGAGGCATAGATCCCATTCTTAATTGTTTTCAACTCTTTTGGGTGATAAACCCTCTCGATATGTACCTTTATTTCTTTCTTCTTCCTGGTGTTATCGTCGCTAAAATGATTTTGCCTGATTGCCTGATTACCTCACCCTTAGGAGATCCAGCTCCGTAAAAATAGTACCAGAAAAACACCCTGCCCGACCTGGGAATCGAACCCACGGCCTCTCGCTCCAAGACCCATACATATTCGCTGTCAGCTTGCCTTTAGATTTCTAGACCAAGGAGACCACCATAATGCATATTAACATTTTACTCATTTTTAATTCAATTATTAGACGCCAAGGCTGCATATAGGCTTCGATAAAATATTTAATCGAAGGCTTTAGGCAATATAGGCTGTGGCACTTAACCCTGAGTTTGTAATACTTAACACTCCCCAAATAAAAGAACAAAAATCGAAGTCCCGTTTGAAGTTAATATTACTTTAATTAGAAACAAATAAAATAAGTATGGACATAAAAGATTGAGAGCAAACATTTGATTTTATTTTTGAGGTTATATAAAATGTCTCAACGAAATAATATGCAAATATAAATGATACTTCATTAACTAAAATCAAAAGATTTGAGTTTTATTATAAGTTAATCTACTTAAATCAAGTGTAAAAACTATTTTATTTACCACTAACTTTTTCTCGCGGCTACGGCGGCTATTTATATTTTCTCTAAACATACTTTCATCCCCTTGATGCCTAACGCCATAGTCACTATCAGCGACCTGAGTAGGAAAATTTCTGACAACCGTAAATGTATTTCAGCACGATGCGCGTCTATGAAATTTGTATGAAATATTAACCAAACGTCATCAGTGCGCAGCGAACTCCAATACATTTACATTTACATTAGTTTTTCGTGCTCGGGCTACTGTGTACTAAGAAGTACAATCGGTTCAGAGGTTTAAACTATATTTTGATAGATCAGTCAGTTAGTCGATTTCCTTTTAGATATACAGATATTATGTATTTCCAGGATAATGAACATAAACCTAGAATCATAGAGATTTAATGTTACTAACTATAGAGGGGCTATCAAGCATGTTTTCATACAAAAAATGATCTCAAACGTCAGTAACACTATCTACCAATTATGGTGTAAGAGACCGTGGTACATCAAATATCTATACTAACTACCTTGCCTATAGAAGTGTTCTATTTTTAGTAGGTATTTTTTAATTATTTTTTTTCATAACGATTTATGCAGGCAAGCTTCTACGATAGATTTTGTAATTCAATTTTTGTAATTCAATACCTTTCTTATAATACCGATTCTTATTAGTTATCAGATCGGTGTAGTTATAATGAAATACCTGATCATATCTGCTTGCCAAGTAACCATGCAAAATAAACAAGCATACGAAGGCATATTTCTCCATGTTAAAAACTACCATTTAAAATTATTTTTTCCGTTATCAAAAGAGTGAAGATTATGGAAAAAATTAAATTAATTAAAAATAGCTATGTACATATTTCGATAAGCAAGCTATTATAGACGTGTTTGTAAATAGATTATATTTGATAAAAAATAAGTCTCATCTGGTTATCAGATGATTACAGATCGATGTACCATGATCTCCATTACCATTTTTACAATGCGAGGGTGCTTATTGCAATGTACACCCTAGAATATTCTGTGAATATTCAAGAACTCCGCCTTGATATTCCGCGTATGTTTCAAATACGACTGAGTGACTTATGACCACGAGGTCACAACTTTTGATCACAAGTTTCGCTCTATTGTCCCCTCTGTGTATCGTTGAATGTCTTTGCCTAGAATCCATTGATATGCCGTTATAAATGAATTAGAAACCACTTATTCCACCACCATAAAATTTATTTCTAGATCAGATACAAACACGTGCCACTTTAACAGAATCGATACCGTTACGACTTACGACACAATATTTATTTTATTATTGTGTATAAATGCCATGTGTTGTAGAATAACGGACCCGCAGATATATAATGAAGTATCAATATAAACCGGAAAGTGACTTTTGTCGCCGATTGAAAAGTTTTTTGACCTTTATTATAAATATTCACAGTGTGGGATATGAATGAGATTCGCTTGTAACATAGTTATTTCTAACTGTTCACCAAATTCTAGATTTGAAGACGTTTTATACCTAAATCTGTAAGTTACGTCGACCTATAATTTAGTGTAGTTTGGTTTTGAATTTGGCATCTACAAAAGTAATTACTTTGGTCAATTGACCATCCTCGCTAGATTGAAGCCGCGTCTCCCGCACGTTTTTCCTCGAAACAAAACAGCAAAACACCTACACAATACGGTCCGTGTGTCTCCAGGACGAGTCCCTCGAACATTGGCATGGGACTATGGACCATACACAAAAATGTGAAAAATGTGTAGCGAGACGATGTTTTGTGTAATGTTTTAGTGCAGAAGACGCGGGTTAAGCGGATCAATTTACGTGACAAGCGCCTGCATGATATGGTATGGTTTGAAAATCAATGAAGTTCTCCAGTGATATTCTTTCTTTCTTTCTACTTGCCGTTATCTCACTTTAATGTGTGGTCGGCGCTACACACTTTTTCAAGCATGTTGCAGCGGCCTGAGCAGGAAAATTTCTGACAACCGTAAATGTATTCGAACTCGATGCGCGTCTATAAAATTTCAATAAACCAAACGTCATCAGTGCGCAGCGAACTCGAATACATTTACATTTACATTCGTTTTTCGTGCTCGGGCTACAGAAAATATTTGGCTATGTTTTTACGACCGGCTGCCTGCCCGACGTCAACCCTCTTTGGAGGATCCAGTCTCGGGCAAATTAAATTAGATTAATTAAATTCGCTTTGCCCGGCCTGGGAATCGAACCCACGACCTCCCGGTCCACCGCCCGTATATACTGCCACTAAACCAAGGAGGCGACTGATATTACTTGGATTATTATAAGACATTTTACATCTATATGGGTGTCGACGTAATGCTGTGTCATGCATTACTTTGTAATTCAAGGTTCGGAGTTGTGTTGCTATGGATCATGGGCCACGATTTCACGCTGACCATCAAACTACAGACCTAGCGACAAAGCGTCAGATTACAAAATATGACGTTTCATCGTCTTTCAACGCTACATGCAAGACTATTTTATCGAATAACTGCTCGTCTTCATTATACTAACAAATATTACAATATCACCGAAACAACGCTGCAACGGATAGGTCATGTATGCGAATTAACGGAAAGCTTTTGAAATACAACATTTGAAGTTTCAAACAAGTGTACAGCGATTCGAATCGAATTCTTATTCACGAGATGTTCGTACTAAGCACCTTGAAGTCACTGAATCGTCGTAGATGTAAAATCTTTATATAAATATTATTTAACACGTAACGTAGGTACCTACTTGAATTGTACGACTGAGAATGTTTAATATAATAACGTATCCACGCTTCTTTTACGTGGCCGTGTTTGAATAACATCACGCCATGTCCTTGACTAGGTAGACAGAAAGTAGAACAACAATTATTGTTGTTGATTTATTTCGTCTGCACTGTACTCTACAGCATGTCCATTGTGGTCATTTTGGCGGTCGTGCTACCATAAAACATAATAAATGTAATATAACTACACAGCTATGTATGAAATGTATATTGTAAATGGGATTTTAAATTAATTTCAATACCGTTGGGAAAGAAAAACATATCGAACACTAAGAAGAATGTTTATTAAATTATTTATATGAAAATTCGTGAAAATCGACAATGTACCGTCCAAGGCGACAATAGTCACGGGCGGCTCGGCCTCCCGTGGCTCATACTATGTAACATATATATGTATGTGCCGCCTCCGACGGGTTGCCGCATCTCCTGCACTAAAATATTACACAAAGCACTTACAAAAAACATGGTTTCGCTACACATTTTTATGTATGGTCCATGGTATATTAGCAGGTAACAGCGAAAATCGTTGTTTTATGTAGATGTTTTGTGTTTTATTTAGGGAAAAACACGTGCAGGAGACGCGCTATAATACGTACTTTATGCGCCGAGAGGATTAATGTTATCCAGCATTACTAATTCAATATCTAGTAGGTATATATTATATACCACTTTACACCATGCGGTAGTCGATAAGTGCGAGTCTTTTTTTTAAATAAACAAATGCCTACGGACGTATAAAAAAGGGCACGCCGTCTCGCCTATAGTTAAACAAACGGACGCCACTGATAAGCCACACACACAAACGCGCCTCTACAAAAGTGCCCAACACACACACACTATCAAGATCGGATTGGCAGAAAACCCTGCTTCACTTTCAATGTTTCCAGCGCTACGTCCTCTTTTTTCTACGTCCGTGCAAATGCCATTGATTTTGACTTTGTTTTTTACTTTGTCCGGTCAGTCTGTCATAATTTGTTAATAATTTATTCATAGCCATGGTTGTGACATGTTTAACCTTTCTATAAAGCTAACAATATTTTACATCAAATCCATCATTTTTCTTAAAAAATAGTCCCTAGAGCTAATGTGAGTATATAACATTATCAACAAACTATTGGTAAGAGTTAATAATACAGCAATAAAGTATGACCGATAGTGACACTAACAGTTGTTATTATTGCCATTAGGTTTTGGATTAATTTTTGAGAACCCTATAATGTGTATAAACACGTCACCCGACTCAGGATTCGAATCCAGTACCTTCTATTTCACAGTCCATTCACGTTACCCCTAGACCAAAGACGCGACAATAAAATAAATTCTAATATATTTTATAATGATTTCTTAGGTTTAGAGGTAGCTATGCGAACGTTATATAGAGGTACATTGAAATAATACTATAATTCTATAATATATAGTTGAAATAATACTATAATATATAGTTTTACGAATTCAATTTCGATTCGTTTTTATTATTTATTTTAGATCTAAAATAAAAACGAATCGCGATAGAATCCGTAAAACTGGTTTTATTTCATCTAATATATTTGATTAGCATTAATGAATAAATGGATGTGGCTGCTAGTTTTTGTAGAACAAAACAAAGAGGCGGTACTTGTATATTATGTAAAAAGGGTCTAATCTTTAAAGAATTAACATTTGTAAAAAAATATGCAACACAGAACACGTTCGAAGCCTGCGGGTTAGAAATAATGCACTTCAAACTAGTAATTATATGTATTTACAGAACACCCCAATCTGATCCTAATCAGTTTATATCAAAATTACACACTCTTTTGGACGATTTGCTAAAGAAATATAAGTATAAAATAAATATAGTTTTAACCGGTGATTTTAACATAAATACCCTTAATAGAAAAAGTAGCATAACAAATGACTTGTATGACTTGTCTTATAATTATAACTTAAAAATACATATCGACGTCCCTACACGCAAATCTTCTTGTATTGACCACATTTTAAGTAATATTGACAATGCAACCGCAGTTATATTACCCCTTTATCTTTCAGATCATGATACAGCGCAAATGTTGAGTTTCCCTATTAAAAATAAACCAAAAAAAAATATCAGTGTATTATATTTATAAAAGAGATTTTAACTTAGACAATATACAGAAATATAAAAAATGCTTGCAAAGTCTTTCTTGGTCAGATGTTTATTCAAAAACTGATACTAATTCTGCCTTTGATGATTTTCATGAAACGCTAAGTCTATTCTATAACCTTTGCTTCCCTAAAGTAAGAGTTAAGATTAATGTGTATAATAAGAGGAAGCAAAATTGGATGAGTGAGGGCTTAAAACGAAGTTGTAAAACTAAGCGTACACTTCGTTATCAATACTATAAAAATAAAAATGTTACCAATAAAAATAAATATAATAATTATTCCCATCTTCTAAGAAAATGCATTGAAAATTCAAAAAAGAACGCAAATTCTAAATATATTAATTCAAATCCTAATAAGTGTAAAGCAACATGGACGGTCATAAAAAACGAAATGAACAACATAAACACCAAAGAAAACATAGAGGCTATAAAGATGAATGACACTGAAATTACGGACCCTACAGAAATAGCATCCCTTTTTAACGAGCATTATATAAATTCAAGTCACGGATATAACCATATTTTAACATCACACTTTAAAATTAGTAAAAACACATCTATGAATTCAATGTTTCTTAAACCAATGCTTGAAAGTGAGGTCCAAAAAATAATTATGAACTTACGCAACACTAGATCTGAGGGCTATGATGAAATTAATACAAAAGTCATCAAGGCTTGTTGCAACGAACTAACCGCTATTTTGACTTTCTTGATCAATATTTCATTTCTACAAGGATTATTTCCAGAAATACTAAAACTATCCATAATAAAACCGTTATTCAAAAAGGGTGATCGACTTGACATGAATAATTACCGGCCAATAACATTAATACCTATTATATCCAAAATATACGAAAAATGTATGTATATCAGATTAATTGATTTTTGTAACAAGTTTAATATTATAAACAAAGAGCAATTTGGGTTCCAAAAACATAAATCCACGTCTTTAGCTATTTTCTCTCTAATGAAAAACATACTTTCAAATATTAACAATAATTACCTAACTACCAGTATTTTTATTGATTTATCAAAAGCCTTCGATCTTGTATCGCATGACATCTTGCTAAAGAAATTAGAAGGAGTCGGGATAAGGGGACCTGTGATTCAGTGGATATCGTCATATTTAAATAACCGACAACAATGTGTCATAATCAACAAACTAAATGAAAATAAAGATATAGTACCTTATTCATCAACCTTCGCACATAATACATGTGGCGTGCCCCAAGGAAGTGTATTAGGTCCATTGCTATTTCTGCTGTACATAAATGATATCATAAATATAACAAAACATAAATGCATATTATTTGCTGACGATATATCTATTATAGTGACATCTAATAAACAAAACAATACAATAGAAGATCATGAGTTGGATATTAATAACACAATAGACAAATTGCTCCATTGGCTTGATATAAATAAATTAAAAATTAATTTAGATAAATCCAATTACATACAATTTAATAAAACATTCAATAATAAAAATAACACCTTATTAAATGTAAACAAAATCAAACAGACAACACATACCAAATTTTTAGGGGTGATAATAGATGAAGATATAAACTGGAAATCACACGTGGATAGTGTTAGTAGTAGGATAAATAAATTTGTATATGCATTAAGACAAATCAGAAAGGTAACAAATGTAAAAACTGCGATAATGACATACCATGCGTATGTGGAGTCACTGTTACGGTACGGTCTCATCATTTGGGGTAATAGTACAAACATGAAAAGAGCATTCGTCGCTCAAAAAAAAAGCATACGCTCAATATACGGACTTAAATCCGACGACTCATGTCAACCTGTATTTAAGCAACTGGGGTTGTTACCATTACCTTCCCTTTATATTTATGAAGTGTGTATGTTCGTCTACAAAAACAAACATTTGTTCAAAACAGCGGATGATGTAATCCATCGAAACCGACGAGATCCCTACAGATTAGTACTCAGCGACTTGCCAAGACTAGCAAAGTACAATAAAAGCTGCCTAGCAATGTGTGTGCGCATATATAATAAGGTGCCAGGCCACTTAAAGGAACTAAGAATTAGTTTATTTAAGAAACAATTATACAGTTGGCTTGTTGATTGTAATTACTATAGTATACAAGAATTTGTAAATCAAAAATGTTAATTTTAGTAATTGCCTGCTCTACAATTTCAGATAAGCCTTTTAAATTTGCATGCTATACTATTTTAGCAAAACATGTACGTACCAAGACTAATTTTAACATCTTTTATACCATGTTTTACGCAAATAAATGATTATTATTATTATTATTATAAATGACATGTTAAAAAGTATTTAATATCTGTTCTCAATAACATTTACCGCTTGTAACATTTAGCGCAGGTGTTTTGCTATCATAAACGCAGATCATTATGCCGAGGCTGGAGCGAAGAAGAAGAGCCTTTGGAACCTGATTGTTGGAATTAATTACAATTTCCCTAAGTGCTGTACTTCGACGGAGTTGTTTACTATGTAAATTATGTCATTAGAGAAGCTTGCGGCGTAATGGTTACCTTTTTATAAACTTATGTCCCTCTTTAGAATAGAAATACAGTTTAAATGTTATTATGAAGGTTGTGTTTCCTTAAAAACTACAACAATTTTCCTTGAGGTCAGTAAACACCTAAAGTACTTCAATGTAACCATGCGCGTCTCCTTCAGATCCACAACACGAAATCCAACAATATGGTATAGAACAAGTGAAAAGTGACATTATTAAAGACATATTACATAAAAAGCCGTATCTTGCTGTTAATTTTTTTTAAGAACATAATAACATAATCATAAAGTCCCAGTCATTATTTCATACAATTTTAAACGGAAATCTCTTCAATATGCTGGCAAGAAAATCTTAAATTATTCCAACAATGTTATCATTGTTAGAACCTTAACCTATTTTTACCCGACTGCTTCGGAAGGAGGGTAATATTTTTAAGATCGACTTAAATACAAACCGGTCGATGACTACATGTAGAAATAGATGTATAAAATTGGAAGCCCCAAAAATATTTAATGCGTAAATCTTTATTAAAGTAAATCATTATCACGTTTTTAACGCTCCGAAGCCAAATAAAAAAAGAACCCTTACAGCTTCACCATGTCTGCCCGTCCGTCTGTCTGTTTGACCGCAGTTTTTTTTTTTTTTTTTTTTTTGGCCCTACAGCTGCTTGCCTGACCGAGTCGGCAAATACAGCCACACCGGTCTGTTGGGAGGAACGCAGGTGCGCTCAACCCGTAAAGTTAGGTGACCACGCTGAGGGCAACCCACTAACGGGTTACGAACCTCGGCTCAGGGCGGTCACTGAGGGGGTGATGTTGAAGACATCAACGATTAGGGGAGTGTGGACGTGTTTTCCTAACTATCCATTTCTGTCATCGGCACGCGGGCCGGAATTGTTAACAGGGTCGGGGGGGCTGCTACTGGGAGCGCGGCGTGGTCCTCGTCGGCGGGGACGGAACATCGGTCGTGTGGAGTGTGGGAGCGATTTAAGATGCTCGATCTTACGTTGAATGGCCAGAGTGATGGCGTCATCAGGGTCTGACAAAACGGATCTAGGACGTCTCCATTTCGCACGGTCAAATGGAGTGTATATTGACGCTTGACGGACAAGCGTGTTTGGGTGGTGTGCCGCCCGATCGAAGTAGCGTCTGCTAGCCATCTGCATAAAATGCCTGATGGTCGGCAAGTTGGTGTCCACGTGGAGGTCGTGGTTACGTATGTACCACGGAGCGTTAAGCGCTCGTCTTAAAAAGACGTTTTGCAGGACTTGCATACGCTTAGGTCGAGCGGGCGGTATGTGAGCGAACACGGGCGACGCGTAAGTCATTATCGGCCTAATACACGTTGTGTAGATCCTAATCTTGTTGCGGGCTGACAACTTGCTCTTACGGTTTAAGAGAAAATGTAATCGTGCTAACGCGATTGCGGCTCGCGCGCGTACCGCATTTACATGAGTGATGAAGTTCAGTCTCCGATCAAGGTTGACTCCTAGATATTTGGCGTTGTTGGTCCAAGGGATAGCCTTATTGGCCATGGTGACTGAAGCGTTAGGCTTTTGGGTGAAAATTCTCTTGGTAAAGAGAATTGCCTGACTTTTGGCGGGGTTGACAGTGATTCGCCATTTGCGGAACCACTCACCGAGTTCATCGGCTGCGGTTTGCAAAATGCGAATCACTTTGTCCGGGTCTCTACGTGAAGCGTAGATTGCCGTGTCGTCAGCGAAGAGCGCCAGATGGGCGTCTTTCGGTTTAGGGATATCGCTTGTGTATAGCGAGAAAAGAAAAGGGGACAAAGCGGAGCCTTGCGGGACTCCGGCAGTGATGGTGTGTCGGGAGGAAAGAGTTCCCTCCACGCGATATTTGAAACCGCGATTCGACAAAAATTCTCGTATGATGTGCACGAGCTGTGTGGGCACATTGAAGGTATACAACTTGTAGAGCAAGCCGTTATGCCACACTTTGTCGAATGCTTTTTCAATATCAAAGAAAAGAGCACCGGTAGGGTTTCCGCGCCTAAAGTTGTCGTGGACATGCTCCGTGATGCGGAGGATCTGATTCACGCAACTGTGCCTACTACGAAAACCAAACTGCTCTGGAGGGAGCAGATGGTGAAGGTGGGCGACTATCTTGATGCGATCGAGGACGATTCGCTCGTAGAGTTTACCCAGAGCGCTGAGTAAACTGATGGGACGGTAAGAGGAGGGTTCGAAAGCGGGTTTCCCCGGCTTGTGAATACCTATCACAACCGCCTCTTTCCAGACGTCTGGAAAGAGGCTGTTTTGGAACGCTGCATTGAAGATGTCAGCGAGAATTTTAACTAGATGCTCCGGGAGCATTTTCATGACTCTATTGGATATACCGTCACCCCCGGGGGCTTTTCGTCTTTTGAGCGCCTTGATCAGAGAACTGACTTCTTCGATTGTCACCGGCGCGAGTGGGTCGGGCGGTTGGTCGACATCCGGGTCGACGTTTGTCGGGCGCGGACGCGGAACCGGTATCGGTATCGGTGGCGGCGGGATTGCGTTCCTACTTTCGACAAAAGTGTCAACCGCAACGAGATGCTCTGGGTCAATGGGAACTGAGGTGAGTGAACATTGAGCCTCCAGGCTGTCGGCAAGCAATTCCGCTTTCTCGTCGTCGTCAAACGCCGGGCGTTGATTCGGACGATTGAGCGGGGGCATGGTGACTGTATCATTTCTCCTGAAGGAACGGCACAACTGCCAGAAAGCCTGGTGAGTTGGATCTAGCTCTGATAGGTGAGTTTCCCACCTCGAATCGACGGCCTCTTGGATGCGACGTTTGGCCTCGCGTTGGAGGAAACGCGTTAGATGCCGTTGATCCGGGGAGGGATTCGTCTTACAGGCTCTCAGCGCGGCGTTTCGCCTCCTCACCACACATTTCACGTCTTCGGGAAGGTGCCAATGGCTAAGCATAGCCTCCGGCACCCTCCCGGAGCTGTCGCTCACGACGTTTTGGATATGTGCGGTGAAGGAGCGAATCGCGCCGGACGTCTCTTCAGGAGTAACTATGTTGGTCGGGATCGCGGAGAGATCAGGGGATGAGGTGTCCTCGAGCTTGGTGCCTAGGAGACGCCAGTTCGTTTTCACCTTCATCGGTACGTTAGGACCTGTGTCTGTGGGACCGTTTATAGGGACTAGATCTAGGATCACAGGTCTGTGGTCAGAGTCCAACTCTTGTAGCACCTGCATGGAACGCACGCGTAGGCATACGTTCCTTGCAAGCGCTATGTCGAGTATGTCAGGTCGGTGATTGTCGTTAATTGTACTATAATGGGTGGGTTCTGATGGAACTAGAATTTCCATATCAATAGTGTCTAAACACCGCTCTAGTGCTGCACCTCTGCTGTTGGTAGAGTTGCAGTTCCAGAGCGTGTTCTTGGCGTTGAGGTCGCCCGCCAGAAGGACAGACTCCCCCATGCTCAGTAGGGTCGAAATTTCATTGGAGTGAAGCTCCTTTTTGGGTGAGAGGTAAGCCGAGATGATAGTGATCGGCGGATGTCCTGTCATTGCTAGCCTGCAGACTGAAGCCTCAATGTTCGTCAGGTTTTCGGGGGGGTCTAGAGGTATGCAGTGCAGGGACCTTTTAAAGTATATTAGGGTGCCACCAAAAGGGCCAGTAGTGCGGTCGTTCCGCACCATTTTGAAATTGGGGATATTAGGGTTTCGGTGAGCAGGTTTGAGGAACGTTTCCTGGATGAGGAAAACGTCCAGATTGTTATCGCGGACAAAGTGTGCGATTTCGGCACATTGGCCGCGAATACCATTGGTATTGAAAAAGCCCACTCTGAGGGAGCGAGGCTTGGTCCGCGACGGGGGGGAAAAAATATTATTGTTGTTAGCCATCGGAAGGCGGTAAAATTAAGTCAGCGATGTAGGATCGCTGTTCCCTATACAGAAGTTCTAAGTCAGACACCAGTCTTGCGTCCGGGTGGCCCTTGGCTGCTATTTCCCTTATTTTATCAGAGATAAGGGTGTAGTAGTCGATCGGGGGGTTTATGATGGCGTCGTAGATGGCATCTACTTCAGCCTTAGAGAGTGTGCGACCCGCCGCGGTAGGGGGTGCAGGGTTTTTGGGGCGCGGCTGGGCTGCCCTGGGAGGGTTAGCCCGGGAGGCCGCAGGAGTGGGAGCTGGAGCAGGAGTGGTAGGAACCGCGGTGGGTTGACTGGGAGTGGCGGGAGGTGTGGCCGGGGTGGCGGGAGTGACTCCGCCGGGGGCCTGGGTGGTGGCTGCTACCTCTTCGGCTTGCTTGCTTGGCAACTGCCAATGGTTGCGCGCCGGGATGGGTGCAGGGATGAATTTAGCCTGAGGGGCCTTGGGGGGTAGAGCTTTAGGAGCTCGGGTCGGTTTTTTGGGGGCATGCGTGCACCCACGATAACTAGCCGGATGGCCTACTTGGCGGCAATTGGTGCAAGAAGGCGGCTCCGTGCACTGGGTCCTATCTTTGGGACGTGGGCACTGTGCAGTTCCATGATTTCCGAGGCACTTGACGCACCTGGCGGGCATGCGACAACGCAGCGATGAATGGCCATACAGTTGGCAGTTGTGGCACTGCCCGATTAGCCGTTTGCGGTGGGGGGTCTCCACGGTGAAGCCGCGGAATCCAAGAATGTCGCTGATGGCAAACAGATGTTTGGCATCAGCGGGGGTCTCTAATTCTACGAGGACCATCTCGTAGGGCTGCTGAGTGGCGTCTGCGCGGGCGGGACGGTGCATACGGGTAACCCGGACGCAAGAGATGCCTTTCTCTTGAAGGCCTAATGTAACTTCCTCGGTCGACATTTCTAAGGGGATTCCGCGTATAACAAAGCGGTAGGTGCGCTCTTCGGGGAGGGCGTAAGTGTAGTAATTAATTTCTGTGGAAGCCATCCACTTGGTAAGAGAGCGGTGGTCGGCCACCGTATCCGGCATGACGGTGACTGTCTTGTGGAGGCTATTCCACCTATTGTTTCTCAGGGTGATGCCCTGAGACTGTATTTTCGCGAGAAGGGTGGGTAGGGAGCTACCATCCGGGACGCGGATGTTGATTGGGGGAGGTTTTTTGCCCTTTGGCTCAGAGGGAGCGGAGGGCTTCGAGGGTGCGGCTGGTGAGGACGGGGGTGAGGGGGAAGCCGGCGAGTCGGTGTCGAAGGCCGGTGCAGAGGGCGCCGGAGTTGACACCGACACGGCGGTGGCCGATCGCGGCTTCTTTCGCCTCCCGCGCTTCACGGTCGTGAAACCTTCGTCATCCTGCTCGGATGACGACGATTCCGACCGAGAATCGCCGGAGGTTGAAGAAGCCGCGGGCCTCTTGGTGGATGCGGGTGAGTCGGTTTCCATCGCCGTAGCGATGGGCCCCGAGGGAGCGGTGGGCGAGGCGGAGGGTCCGTCGTCCGTTGACGGGCTCTCCGTCTCGTCGGCAAACAGGTCCGGCATAATCTCTCTAAAGAGAGATTCGATACGAGCCCACGCGAGTGGGTTTTCCGCCGCCTTCGCGAGGGCCACGACAAGTTTCTGTTTTGGCGGGGCCATCGCGAGTGCTTGGGAAATTGATTTTAATTTTAAGGCGCGAGTGTGTTCCGACGCGGGTGCGTTCCGCCCGGGAAAGAACACACAAGAAACCGGGCGGCGCTCGCACTGACGTACGGTCGCGGATCGCGGGTCGCGGGTCGCGGTGGGACGCGTGAATTTACGTCCCCGGGTGGGTGTGCCCGGGGCTGAGTATGTGAATGACCCTCCTCGCCGGGTATAGGCGAGGGGGGGTGTACTTAAATTTAGGTGTGCCCTAAGCTGGTATCCCTTTGCCAATCTTAATGTGCGAAAGGGTTCCTAACAGTCCGTGCACCGTAAGTGGTATTGGTCCGAGGACCGCACACTCAACCGGATACACGGGATGGAAATCGGGATGGGTAGGGTTGGGAAGGAGATATGCGGGGGAAAGAGTGGTGTGCCTCCACTAATTCCTTGTCCGCACCCGTCCGGCTTGCTTCAGCCCTGAGGGGGCGTGGCGCGGGCCGGGTCACCGCTAGCTTCGGCTTGTTGACACCGTGAGGTTTACCACCGAGCTAATTCCCTGAAGGGGACAATAAATAATATACCGAGAATTCGGGCTAATCCCTGTCCTGAAAAGGACGCGGATGGGCCCTTTGTCTGGTAACCGACAAAACAAAGCGGAGCTTTGTTTTATGGTCGGATTACCGAGACGGCAGCGCGGGGCTGCAATCCGACCTGACAAACAGGCCGGTAATCGGTTGTAAAATCACTGCAGGTGCAGTGACAATACGTCCGAGAGCGACCGCTGCCAAGAGCGGAATGTCGTCTAGTGACCGCAGTTTTTCTCAGAGACTATAAGTACTAGAGAGCTGTAATTTGGCATGGGTATACCTCTATATATCAATCTCACCGACAATGTAGTAAAATAAAATATAAAAAAATATTTTTTTAGGGTATCTCCACTACACGTGACGTGGGGATGAATTTTTTATTCTTGCCTATCCCGCAGTGTAGGGTATCGTTGGATAGGCCGTTCAAAAATTATTTTGGTATTCAAGGGTCCGTTTCCGAAATTTCAAGATCCCTCAAATATCAATAAATATATCGCAATTGGTGGTTGGGTCAACAGCCAAACGCAGAAGGCTGTCTTAATATATTATTGTATTTAGAAATGTATTTATTTATTTATTTATGTATTGTTTGGACTTTAAAAGAGGCCATAACCCTTGAGTTTGTTTCGGTTTTTGCTTGAAATTCTCAGGGATAGCCACGAAATGCCGACGCCATTGTTATTTTTTCAACATATGCTCGTAATCGACACGTAAAAGTGATATAAAATATCTATTTGCAGAATAAATAATTTGAACTTGTGTTACTGGACACAACACGCTTTGTGAGGAGCAACAAACGCCGGTGGCTCGGGTCCCCCCCAGCCATCACTGAGGAATACTTTTATATTTTGAAATGTATTTTTTTACTTTAAAAGTGTACTTAATACCACTACACTTACTAGACTTTTTTAAATAAAGAGTACTTACTGTACAACAGCATTATAAAACTCTATGCCATTAGTAGACCCGGGCTTCTTGAGCTAATAAGAGTGCTTCGGCAGTCGGCTTTAAAACACCAGAGCTGCTTAAAGCGAAAGATTGGCACTAGCCCGCGAAATTCAATATTTCTTTAAATAAATAAGGTGTTCTTTTTCGTTTTATAAACCTATTTCATTTTATTTTTCATAATAAATGTATAGTACAAATTCGAACAGCCAGCTCCCTATCTCATGTATGGTAGTTTCCTCATAATGTTTAGTATATTGAGTTGAATATTAAAACAACTTTTTGAAGTTAGAAGTGAACACTGTTGGGGCTGTTCCATAAACTACGTCTTTCATGTCGGCGGTGCTACTTTTGATGAATTATAGTTGCATTTTTACTGGGTGTGGCAGAAAGTTGGTACGAATAACGATTCTACATTTGTTTAAAGCGTAGGGGAAAAGTTAAAATATAATATATTAACTTAATTTTTTTAAACAATTATTATTAAACGTATTTTAAGATCGGAACATGATTTGTAAATCATGTCAATGAGTATAAATACGGGTATATATATGTTGAAATATTAATTATCCCATAGGTGGTTTGCAAATGTTCAGCAGGTGACTCTATGAACCAAAAACATTATTTTCGTTACAAATTACTGCCTCAGTGGCGTGGTTGTATTTCGGAACGACTAATGTGCTGAGGTCTTGGGTTCGATCCCCGGGTCCGACAAAGTGATATTGGATTTTTCCATATCAGCCCGGAATCTGGAATTTGTGCCCGATATGGCGCTAGGCTCGCCCCCTATCACATCTGGGACGGTACTAAGCTCAGCGAAATGTGGGTGTACTAGTTGGCTAGTGCGCCTCTGCCTACCCCTTCGGGGATACAGGAGTGAGCTTATGTTAAATTCAATTTGCTATTATTCAAAAACTATGAGCGTTACAAAGTTATAAACTTTACCGTATATTGCGAGACATCCTCCATTTGAGTTTAATTATTAGTGATACCATCTTTTTGCACCGTCCTGTATATTTTTTTTATAGAAGAGGGGTAAACTAGGGGCACGTGGGTCACATGGTGTTAAGTGATCATCGCCGCCATCATCCATAAAACATATTACGTAGATATTAAAACATTATATCCGAACGTACTCTAACAATACGAAGGCATTCAAGGAAAACAGAACCTATAACTTGATAATTTTACAATTTATTATCCTTAACACAAGTTCAAAGCCTTACTTTGTGTTTTACTGTGTTGCAAAATGTTCAAAGAAGGTATGAATCATGGTCATTCAAACCTTAATTTAGCGTATTACCGTTCTGAATTTGCAAACTTTCAAGTATTTATCAAGATTTTATTTAGGTACAATTATATTTCATAGTATATTTTTAACGTACATATTGGAATATTGTAATCTAAAGGTCAACGCAGACTGAGCGGGAATATGTTTCCATTGATTAATTCATGACATAGAGTGGCTAAATTGCAGCAAGGTTTAATAGTTTCGACTGCAAGGGTGAATAATTCCATGCCTACCTTAAGAGAACTACCTCCGTATATGCTCTCGCATGCTATTTCCTGCTCTATTTTTAATGTCATTAAATTCATTATATTTCATTTTGTATAATTTACCTCCGAATATGTCAAATAATTAGCGCCATGTAGCTAATATGTTCTATCATTCCATTTCATGTTTCTGTAATATTATGTTTTTGACTTTTTGCGGGAGTGACCCGTTCTTCAGCCTTAACAGAAGGCATTGATCCAATACCCTGGGAGAAGAGCGAGATAATGATAATCCCACTTTTACCTTTAGGTATATAATTCTAAAGCAGTATTTGGACAAGGATTGTTCCTCGTCGACTGAAGAACAGAATTGCGTCCCCAATCGTTTTTACTATCCTTGCCCCCTAATTACCCATACAAAGAATCATCACGGAACACTAACTCATAGTTCGTGCGAACGCTGACACCGATGTTAACTGATACAAAATAATACAGGTATGGATTGACATCAAAATCTCATGTCTATCAAATCAAAATACTCAACGATTACAAATCAATATTATCACTGGCAAAATCCTGAACCTCATTCAAACAAAATGAATTAAAAATATTACAAAAGTCAATTGCCAGTAAATCATTTCAAATATTACAAAGTCCGTGGGGACTTACTTGGTTAAGTTATTAAATATTTCCGAGTATCCCGCAGTAACGCCGCAGCGCCTAAATCTGAGGTTAAAATTACATGTTTCAAGAGGCGCTGCATTCTAACTAATATTTAAAACCAGTTTTAGGCTGTCCTGCTAGTAAAAACATAATGAAATATACATTAACTATATTACGCACACTGATAAGTTTCATGAAAACATAATGCCCAGAGTCATGAGTATCTAGTCAACTATTAACAAAGTTTACAGAGGTCTAAGCTAACAAACCTGCGAGAGATTTATAGGGGCGTATGACCTAATCCATACGTACCAGTCGCAAGTCAACCGTTTACAGGACCCGTGGGTCTTCAACGGAGAAAAGAAAAATGTTGTTAAGCCCTCCCGAGAAGGGGAAATATATAAAAGTGAACGTCGGGTGGGCGCGCGACTCAGTCGCACCGCGGTCCACAACGTAGTAGCGGCCGACTCGAGTGACTCGAGAATAAACTTCACCGAGCCACTGAGGTTGAACCCGTGGTATCATATCCACGTGAGTTGTTGGTGAGCAATTCGCGGGTTGGTAATTGTCGGTGGTGGTCTGTGGAGGACTGGGCGTGCACTCACAACTCGGTCGCAACACGGAGGGTTAGTCGGCCGCCGACGGGCGCGACTCCGCCGACTCCTCGCCTGCCTGCCGCTCGCGACGCCCGCGCCCGACCTATCTTCGTGCTTGCCGCACCACCGCATCACAGCATCACTCCCGCCTAACTTAGAAACAACATTCAACAACTCAACAATACAACCAACCACCACCTTCAATGAGGTTAGTTCATTATTACGTTTTATTTTTAGTTCACTGTATTTGCTTTGCGATATTGTATATGTATTTTCATTGAAAACTTCTTAGTTACTAAATCTTTATTTGATATGATCGTCGTAAATATTTAACATTTTTTTAATCAATTACAAAAGAATAATATTCTGGTTTGTTTTGGAAAACATTTCATATCTTGTTATGCTTATTGATAAACTAAATCATTGGCTGCACGCTCGTCCCATCTGATAGTATCCAACACATCATAAATGTTTTGACAGTTAATAACAGCAATAAAAAAGCCATTTATTTGAATAATGAAGCAACCAGCGATGATTACAAATGTTTTATTTAATATTTTTACATATCTTCAAATGTTTACTCAACGAAAAGACGTACGCTCTTCTTTTTTTTATGGAATGGCGTAGCAAACGAGCAGAAGGGCCACCTGATGGTAAGCGTTCACCTTCGCCCATGAACATCCACGATACCAGATGAATCGTTGATGCGTTGCCGGCCTTAAATAAATAGGCCCAAGAAACTACCACTACCACTGTCTCACAGGAAACCGACGTAAAGTGGCAGCTTGCTGTCGCGTTTCGTTCGGTGAGTGAGATTTCCGGTGGCCCGTTCCCCCCCCCCCCCTCTTTCCCAATCCCTATTCCTTCCCCTTCCATGTCCTCTTTTTAGGTTGGCAACGCACCCATGATTCTTATTCTGTCTTGGGTGTCTATGGGCGGTGGAGATCACTTACCATCAGGTGACCCATCTGTTCGTTTGCCAGTCTCTGCTATAAAAAAAAAAAAAAAAAAAAAAAACTAATTTTCTGGTGTCGTTGAATTAGATATTCTATTGACGAATAATTAACAATATAACTTATTCGTTATAAAAACAATATCTGAACAAATGGACATTTTTGTATCTTATCACGGTAACATCATAACGTTTTTAAACATGGGTTCTTTATTATACGTGTGATGATGTGGCTTCAAAATCACTAAGCAGAATTCCGTAATTTGAACAATGTTTCGGAGTACTCGATTAATGTCATTCCTGTAATTATTTATTCAATTAACGCCTATATCTTAATTTACTAAGAAAATGGTTTAACAAATAATCGTTCCTAATTGCGCTCTCTCATTAGTTTAGGTAATCTGGATCGTTATTGGTACATAAATAGTCACAAAAAGTAAATTATTTCCTTAAAGCTGCCCGCTTTTTTAACACGGAAAAAGCCAACAGGTGTGCGTACTCTGAAGGAACTTCCGAATAAATTAAAAATTCTGGCGCTTGATTAACCGTTAATATTTACTTACATTATCCCATTGGGCGAGCGACTACGTCTCAAAAGACGTCTTGCTCATCCTACTAATACCATAAACGTGAAAGTTTTTGAGTATGTGTTTGTAGGTATGTTTGTTAATGTTTTATTCAAAAGTACTGGATTTTGATGAAACTTTACAGCTATACTGACTGTCTCGGTGGCGTGGTTGTATTTCGGTACGACTACCGTCCTTAGGTCGCGGGTTCGGTTCTCGGGTCGGACAAAGTGATATTGGATTTTTCCATATCAGCTTGGAGTCTGGAATTTGTGCCCGATATGGCGATAGGCTTACCCCCTATTACATCTGGGACGGAACTAAGCTCGGCGAAATGTGGGTGTTCTAATTCGCTAGTACACGTCTGCCTACCCCTTCAAGGATACAGGCGTGAGCTTATGTGTGTGTTTACAGCTATATTTGTACATTGTACATCAGAATAAAATATAGGCTACATTTATTCCGGAAAATAAATTTCCACATGATCGGAGTCGCGGGCAACATCTAGACTTATATACTAACAATCAATATTGTTTAATAAAGCACATAATATCTTAGCTTTTCTAAGCGTAAGAGCCAGGCCAGTAAGATAAAGCAACGATGATACTGTAAATTGACAAGTTAATTAGCGATAGGTAGATCGTGCAGTCTCATATTGATTATGAGATTAATCTCCGGTGTTAAAATTAGAAGCGCTCAGAGCCGCCGGAAAGGCAATAGGGATTCAGCTACAAATATGCATATTATGCAGGAAATATAATAACCATTTAAGTAATCTTTACTTCGATTGACACTGGTTTTCGGTAATCGGTGGTTTTGGACTGCACTGCGCTTATCAGGTGTACTGTGGGCTTAGCCAAATGAATTATGCGCTAGGCGAATAGAATAGTAAATGTATGGGAATGACATAAGAGTACGATTTAAATAGCGTACTCTTATGTCATTCCCATACATTTATTCTATTCGATTACTCTATTCGACTAGCGCATAAGCCACTTGGCTAAGCCCGCTGTAGTAGTCACTTTGCCATGCTCGGGTAAAAATACTTCTATACAGGGTGTTTTATAAAGTTGGTACCAATAATAACTACACTTAAAGAGGGGATGACTAGCAATCTAGCAGTAAAGTTTAATATTTTGTAAGGCTCATCGTTTTTGAATAATCGAAACTTGAATTTATGGCGAAAGATTTTTTTCTGGCTCATGGGTCAGCTGCAGTACATTTACAAACCACCTATGGGGTGATTAATTACTTTAGGAATACATAAAGTCAATCCTATGCTAATTGCAATGATTTACATGTTGTATTCTGATTTAAAAATCCCTATGCTAAAAATTTGATTAAAAAATTTAAGTTCAATTTTTAATCAATATGCTATACTCGTTCTCCCTGTATGTGTAATTGTTATTGGTAACAACTTTATGAAACACGCGGTATAATTCTAAATACTTAATGTTACTACACAAAGACAAAATGGCTAAATATTTAGACTTGGCACATGAGGTTACTCGCATTTGGGATGTGGATTCAACAATCATTGTATCGATAGTCATCTCTGCCCATAGTTTGATATCAATGAGCCTCGACCTACACATCAAGAGACTCTCAGTTAGTGCTTGCGTCAGGAGCCAAATGCAGAAGGCAGTGTTACTTGATACGGCACGAATTGTGAGAAGGTTCCTCACTCTGGGGTCCTGACCATCGAGCCTCACCATCAGAGGGGAATATTTTTAAATGTATTATATGTATTTTTGTTTTTATATCATAGAATAAAGAAGTCGCCTCCTTGGTCTAGTGGCAGCATGTATAGGCTGTGGACCCGGAGGTCCTGGTTTCGATTCCCAGGTTGGGCAAAGTAAATTTTCTAATTTTATTTGCCCGGGACTGGAACCTTCATAGGGGGTTGACGTCAGGCAGGCGGCCGGTCGTAAAAACTAAGCCAAAGCCTCTTTGCAACGTGCTTGAAAAAGTGTGTTGAGCCGACCCCACATTAAAGTGGGATAAGGGCAGGTAGAAAGAAAGAAAAGATCTATATAAAATAAAGAATAAATAACACTAAATAACATTCACCTTCACCTTCACCCGTAGTATGTTTATCCGATTCCCCCGAAAGAGTATAAAGTTTTTTCTCGTTTCACCGCGCACTATGCATGTAAAACTTAAGAAAAATATTAGCTATCGATAAAAGTTTTGAGCACCCAGTTGAAGGGTAAACTTTATATTCCATTTGTTTACGTATTTAACTAAAATTATATCATATAAAAGGTTAATTTATATGCTACTTTCTAAATACATCGTATTAATGCAACTAAAATAATTATCTTTACTATTACACCCATTTTTTCGCATTTTTGTCGTATGTAAAACTACTTTGACTATACGCGTGTTTCACTTCAAAATGTGAGACCTGAGGGGTTACCACCACCTTTTATAGCAGTATTGTTATAATCTTGCTTGTACCGATTCCCGTACAAAAAAAAACACGAAGTAAGATTACAATAATACTGCTATAAGAGGTGGTGGTAACCCTCTACAAAGATTGTACAAAACAATTTTCAACTGAAGAGGTTACCGTAGGTCGCATTCATTAATCTATGTTTTCAAAAAGTCTTTACCAGGCACATACATATTGTATGTCGCCGTCCAATTAATCATACATTTTTTTTTTTTTTTTTTTTTTTTATCCGGGCACGGCAAAGTGACTACACTGCACCTGATGGTAAGCGTAGTGCAGTCCAAAAAAACTAGCGACCACTGACAAACACTGTTTATCAGTGGTCGTCAGAATCATGCCGGCCTATTTATGCTTCTTCACACTCCGAATCCGAAGAACGAAGAAGCAAATCGAGAGGCTTGCGACAAGACAGACGGACGACCGACGCAGATACAGGGATACCCCCCATACCCGTCTCAACCAAACATCAAGTCATGCCGCAAGCCCCTCGAGAGAGCAACGCTAACCTAATTCCATTTACCTATGGAATTGCCTATATGTTTAGAGAGACGATTATATTACCTAGATTACCTACGATTCCATTAGCTAGGAATATAGGTTTCGTAAAGTGATAAAATAACAAATTGAGTGGTAGAGCCACCCTGTGGACAGTAACGTCTACAGCACGAATGGCCCCGATCGACCGGTTTGATACTACTGTCTCACAGAAAACTGACGTAAAGTGGCAGCTTGCTGTCACGATTCGTTGGGTGAGTGAGATTTCCGGTGGCCCATTTCCCTTCCTCCTTTTTTCAATCCCTTTTTCGGTTTCCCAATTTTAGGTTGGCAACGCACCCATAATTCTTTTTGTGCCTTGGGTATCCATCTATGGGCGGTGGAGATCACTTGCCAGAAGATGACTCATGTGTCTCTGTCTCTGCTATAATAATAATAATAAATAAATTCCCAACAGTCTTACACATATTTCAGACCTCACACTATGATAGGAATCTTGTATTGTGGGTATCGAGACGTCTACTCGCCCGCTGCGTCACGGAAGCTATAAAAAATTAATAAAAAACAAGTTTCAACGAAAAAAATACACGGAATTAAAAATCTCTTGATAAATATTCCCTGTCAAACCCACAACATACCAATGATCTACGATAGGGTAATCGTGGTGCCATTGCCACAAAATTGTGGGATTTTATATCTACTTACTTTGATAGTGTTGTTAAATTAGAACGGTATTCGCGAATAAAATATAATATTATATGCAGTTTTTGTTTATTCAAAATCAGTTTTAATAAAAAATCCGTAAGTATTACCATAGAACACATTTAACCATAGAAATGGACATTTAAAACATAAAACATAAGCTCACGCCTATATCCCCGAACGGGTAGGCAGAGGCGCACTAGCGAACTAGAACACCCAATATTTAAACGACTTCTATTTTACTGGGATTCTATATTTAAAAACTATACAAAATTAAATTAGACTGAATCAGAAAACAGCGGCCCGAGCAGGAAAATTCTGACAATCGTAACTATGTTCGAGCTCCCTGCGCACTGATGACATTTGGTTAATATTTCATACAAATTTCATAGATGCGCATCGAGCTCGAAAACATTTACGATTGTCAGAAATGTTCCTGCTCGGGCCGCTGTTTTCTGATTCAGTCTAATTTAATTTTGTATAGTTTTTAAATATAGAATCCCAGTAAAATAGAAGTCGCTTAAATATTGGGTGTTCTAGTTCGCTAGTGCGCCTCTGCCTATTACGCTTATTATTACGCTTTAAATGGATCTGGATCCTGTATCTGGAATTGTTATTAGTACCAACTTTATGAAACCCGGTATAAAGCGGAGGAGATTCTGATGGCGTCTGTATCTTTTATACGATATCTTACCAATTTCTAAATGTGGACCGATGTTTTTTTTATTTGAATATGTTTACTAAAGGTACAAAGGTGGCCATTTATTTTGATAAATGGCCTCATATTTATTTATATACTTTTGTCGCCTCCTTGGTCTAGTGGCAGCATTTATGGGCTGTGGACTGGATCCCTCATAGGGGGTTGACGTCAGGCAGGCGGCCGGTCGTAAAAACTAAGCCAAATCCTCTTTTCAATATGCTTGAAAAAGTGTGTTGCGCCGACCCCACATTAAGGTGGGATAAGGGCAGGTAGAAAGAAAGAAATTTATTTATATACTTTATTGCCCACTATACTTTGATATATCTTATGACGCGGTACAAAAGTAAAATGAAAACATTTTAATTGGACTCAACTCTTAAGTCTCAACAGGACAAAAGCCCGATTTCTGAGGTTTTTCACAAAGATTCATCTATTTGATATATAGCCTTGCTAATAAAACGTTTTATACGTCTGTCACAGTTCATGATGTTTTGTTTCACTGTGTTGAGTGATATTTAACGTCAGAAGAAGCAAGACGGAACATTGTTTAACTATGATAGATGTATACTGCGATAATTAGTACCATTATCGAGTTACCGAATACATAAACCACTGTTAGAACCTCAGAAAATGAGCATAACTTTTGAAGCAGGTTTCTAAACCTAACTGTACAATATCAGGTGTAATAATAACAATTTTAAAAACTTAACCGACCGACTTTAAAATTTGTCTGTAGCCCGAGCAGGAATATTTATGACAATCGAATTTGTATCGAACTCGCTGCACCTTGACTTGACGTTTGGTTAAAATTTCATACAAAATGTTATAGACGCGCATCAAGCTCGATACGAATTCGATTGTTAAAAATATTCCTGCTCGGGCTGCAGATCGTGACAAATACACAGCACCCTTAGGAAAAGCTAAATCGAACCAAAAAGAATATTGAAAATCGGTCCTCATCTGGCAAAGATATCGCGTAACATATATAAAAAACACACGAATTGATTAAATACTTCTTTTGAGTTCGGTTGATAAAAAGTAACTAAACCCACAACTTATATTCTCTGTTGCCTTGTTCAGTAATCATGCAAAAAACCCGCGCCGAATTCGATGACGATACACAAAATTAGTGTTGAATAGAGGTTTCCGCAATAAGGTTTTCTTCGAAATCGACGTCAATCAATTTAGTTGATAACAGTTTTACCAACGAGTTCATTTTTTGCGGAATAAAGAGCAAACCAGCTGGTGGGTCTCCGAGCGCCGTAGCTCGAACAATGTTCGAATAAGAAAGTCTTGCCGTAGATCTATCAGAGGATGGCTGGTCTTTGAAGAATACCATACACCCAGCATCATTATGCATTTATGCAATATTTTCAACCGACTTCCACAAAAGGAGGAGGTACTCAATTCCTCTGTATTTTTTTTATGTATGTTACTCGGTATCTCGGCCAAATGCGGACCGATTTTAAGAATTATTTTTGTGTTCGATAGAGCTTATTTCAAGTGTGGTATATGTAAATTTGGTCAGGATCGGTAAATAGGAAGTCGGTCAGTTAAATTTTTAAACTTGGGATTATGTGATATACTACCTGTTGCCCGCGATTTTGTTCCCGTGGAAATTTATTAACAAACGTACTCAATGAAAACCGTACATTTTTTCGGGATAAAACTACGAACGTTATATTAATATCTAAGCGTACGTCAACGCGCGATCGCCCGCGTCTAGAGACTTTCTCTGAGCGCTGTGTTGACGCTCGCTAAAGCGCGTTAACGCGCGCGCAGAATTTGGTTGTTAGGCATAGTTGTTAGGTAAATATTACACGCGCGATTTAAAACGCGCATCAACATTTTGCCATCTGCAGAGTTACCACCACCTCTTATAGCAGTATTATTATAATCGTTCTTCGTTTGCTTTGTATGGGAATCGGTACAAATAAGATTATAATAATACTGCTATAAGAGGTGATGGTAACCCCCCTGGACATAGATGGTAGACCTAGAACATACTCATTACAAATAAAAAAATACCTTTTCTCTTATAGTATTACTTAAGATGTATTGTATTTCATTATGGAGCGTAAAATGCATAGCGGTGCATTTTATTGTTAGATCTTTACTTACATTGGAATAGATTGGCACGATTACTAGGAAGAAAACAATATTTAATACTACTCATATAAATATTTCCAGGCTATGTTATGTATGTAATGGCTTCTCTACCTGACAGTTCTGTGAATACCGCGGAAGACAAGTATTTAGTTGCCAATTGTCTACTTTTTAAAAATGTTGACGCTTAGGTACTAGTGGCAGAGTTTACCGCACCCGCAACCGTAATTTTAAATAAACTTATAAGCAATCGTTTTTATCGGCCAACTTCCACAAAAGGAGGAGGTCCTCAATTCCTTGGGTTTTTTTTATTTTTTATTTATGTGGACCAATTTTCAAAATTCTTTTTGTGTTCGATAGAGCTTATTTGAAGGGTGGTCCCATATAAATTTGGTCACGATCGGTAAATTGGAAGTCGGTCAGTTAAGTTTTTAAACTTGTGATTGTTATGGATACGTTGGCACAAATGGAATGAAAATTTTAAATATTTCACTGTTCCGATTTGGGGTAGGTACCTATTTATCAGCCACTAGGTCAGAACTTCATTAACGAAAATAGGATTATAATTTATAAGTAACATATGGAGATAATGCTAGAAATTAGTTCAAATCTTCCATGAAACCCTAGGAATGGAACCAGCTGAGGTGCAACTTATACCTTCGAGGGACATGATGCTATCTGGACGTTTCTTAAATAATTTTATATCAAGTAATAATAGTAAAAGGCTAAATATATTTTTAAATTGTTTGGTGTTTATAATATTACAGTATTCATAAAATTATAAAGTACATATTTTTATGTCGAAGTGCTTAGAATATAAAGAACCCGATACATTTCATACAAGTTCAAATAAATTATCATGAGACCACTTAACGTTAACGGAATATTTAATTACATATTCCAAGAATTTGTAATGAAGAAATCAATTAAATACAACTCTTATTAACATACAAGATAATGAACAAGAGCTGTATCATTATATACATATTGCCACAAGGTATGCACTTTTTCACTAGTCTAAGAATAAAAATAATCTTTTGATGTATACATTACCGTATGAGAAGAGGGTTCGTCCTTGTGCGTACATCGCAAACAACTCCTGGATGGACTGCGTCACCACTAATACCTCTATAATAATAAAAATGTCTATATTTTCTGAGAGTAATCCATCCCATCATCGTAAAATTGACGCTCGGCAGTAAAAGCATCCGTATTCTATAAAGCATCATCTTCGCAATGCATTACACTATGCTACGTATAAACATATTTAACAATCACTTACAGCCCGAACAACTGATTTAGTATAATGCATACATTTAAATATATCATAATAACAAACATCATAACATAAACTAATTTGTACATCTATCAATATATTTTTCGTCAACATTTCATATAAATAGTTATAATAAATAAAATAAAAAATAAATACACCCAACAGTCACACACCTAGTCCTGACCCCACACTAGGTATAACTATAACCTGTATCGTGGGTGTCAGAAACTATGTGTGTGAGACCAAAAGTCTCTCAACACCCAGACTTGAAACAAATATCTGTGGGCCACACAAACATTTGTCTCAATGCGGGAATCGAACCCGCGGCCTCTCGCTTCACAGTCGGCTACTCGCCCGCTGCGCCACGGAGGCTGTATACGCTAGAGTTATAAACATGTTTACTGTCATTGTTAGAAATGTTGCAAATTAATTTTAATAACATTACTTATACATGCCACATGTCCACTATTACGATTATCTAAGTTCTAAAATGCGTAATTGTAACCGGTAGAAACATTTGCGCAGAAATGCAGTTGTACCTATTATCCGTCCCACAAGAGGATAAACTGATTACGCGATACTGCGATCATAGAGACGTTACTGAATACGTTTATGTGTAATGTAATAAGTGCACATTACCATCTGAATCTGATATAACTATACGCTTCAACTAAAACATCTTGACTCCATCATACAACTTGTGATGCTATTCCTATAATCAAACGTCATAAATAACGACGTAAAGCTAAATGTGTCTGTCTGTTTCAATTGAACAATATTAATTCATGTCTATTGATTTACTCATTGAAGATTCACTAGGTTCCTAGTCGAACTAATATATTTTGCTGACATTTTATATTTGGCTATCACAGAAACTGCGGTTCTTTTATCACTGCAATGATAAAATATACACACCCAAATATACAATAATTTTACTATAGAATACACACGTTGAATACACATTTTAATAAAATTATTGATAATATTTATTCAATGTTAAATGAAAATAATGAAAATAATTATTATAAATTAACGTGACTTAGGCTGAGATCTACCTCTATAGAACGAACTTCGACTAAGTCTGAGTCAAAGAAACTGACTCAGTGAGGATTTGAAATTTCTAAATCGAACTTTAATTTTATCCAAGTCATTTTTTACAAGAAAAACAGACTGATAGACGACTAAGCAAAGATTTTCTTTTAAAAATGACTCGGCCTAAGCCAGACTTCGATCTAAAAAAATTCGAAATCCTCACCGAGTTTGTTTCTTTGACTGAGAATTAGTCGAAGTTCGCTCTGTATATTACGACTACGGCCACGGCGACTGCGCGATGGACACTGAATAGACGCATTTTAACTAAAACTAAATGTACTTTTATAGCAAACCCATAGGACAAGCAATACGTTTGTATGATACATTTACTTTCTTTCTTTCTGCCTGGCGTTATCCCGGCCTTCTGCCAGGGTCCGCCTTCCTACTTAAACGCTTCCACTTCGCCCGGTCTTGAGCATCCACCCTAGTGAGGCCATTGGCTCTCATATCTTCCTCCAAAAGTCCAGCCAGCGCTTTTTGGGCCGTCCACGGGTACGCACCCCTGGTACGATCTGTGTTAGACACATGCGACCAACGTACTCCTGTGGTTTCCTCAAAACGTGGCCATACCATCTCAAGCAACATTCCTGCAGTTTATTGTTTGTTGTATGATACATTTACATTAAAGTAAATTACAATTCATCGATAATTTAATTTACAACAATATAGCACCAATGTTACACTGTCAATATAGAAGACATTTGGTTAATTCAGTAAACGGTGCCAACAATCAGTATTATTAAATTTATGTAAACACAGTGTACTCAAATGATGCATTTCAATCATTTAGCAATTCAATTTAGATTTTGCGTCGTTTCTTGTCGGAATATTACTTACGATCAAATTACAAATAGTACTTACAAAACTGCGTATATACATAATATATTTAATTATATTCAAGAAAACTATAATTTAGTTTAGTTTAATTAAGTTAATAATTTAATTAGTAGTAGGTACTTTGAAACAGAGAGCAGAGCGAAACCTTAGCGAAGCAAGTCATTGGAGTCGAGGAGGAACTATAATTAGTTTCGCTTCGCTTTTGACACAAAATTCAAGAAATAATATTATGTACCTATATGAAAGAAATACAAAAATATTTTCATTAATTTGCACGAGGCTTCATAAACATGCCTGAAATTGCTTACGTACATTAAAATAGCTAAAATGTATTAATATGAAACGTACACAGTTTTTCTTATCTTAAAATAATAAAATCAAATGTTTATCCAGACAGACAGTTTTAGTAGATTAGAAAGTAGATAATGCTCACAAATCACGTTAAGTGTAATTTAATGGTTGCATTTAAAATGACGGCCGTGACTGGGCCACGTTATCAAATTGATAACAAAATTAATGTTCGAAGTGCTCGCTTTTGATTGTACATAAAAATCAAATCGAATCAGATAGAGTTGTTTTATATTTGAGCATAAGACGAACTTTATTCTAAAATATACCACAAGGCGTTCATTCTTTCTTTCCACCTATCTTTATCCCATCTTAATGTAGGGTCGGCACAACACACTTTTTCAAGTATGTTGCAGAAAAGATTTGGCTTAGTTTTTACAACCTACTAGCTGTCTGAAGTCAACCCACCCTGAGGGATCCAATCCTAGGACCTGGGAATCACACCCAGGACCTCCCGGTACACAACCCATATATGCTGCCACTAGACCAAGGAGGGGACCACACGGCGTTAATAAAATATAATATTATTATAATACTTTTATCTTATAACAAGCCATAGTAATAATTAACTAAACCAAAACGATTGTGAGATGTTTTATCATTCAATGTAAAATGTATAAAACGCGTAAAAAAGGGACACCATTTCGCCTATAGTTACAGAGAAGCCACGTACACAAACGCGCCTGTACAAAAGTGCCCTACGCACACACACGCCATAACGTGTCGATAGATCAAATGGGCCGAAAACCCTGTTTCACTTTCAATATCCTAACGCTCCGTCCATTTTTCCGTGGTAGGAAGTTATCAAACGAAACTGCGAGAAAAAGTTAAACGAAATTAAAAGTTCGACACAACATTCAAATTATTCAGTGTCAAGTGAGTAATGTAATACCTACCCGGTACAAAGTGTACTAGACCAGCCATACTCAAAGTGTGCTCCGCGGAGCCCTAGGGCTCCACGAGAATATTAATAATCATCATCATCAGCCATAGGACGTTCACTGCTGAACATGGGCCTCCCCCAAAGATTTCCAGATCAACCTGTTAGAAGCGGCCTGTGCATCCAGCGACATCCTGCGACCTTTTTAATGCTAATAATAATGAGAAAAATCATATCGAAATACACTGGACGCCAAATCACCGGCCTGAGCAGGAAAATTTCTGACAACCGTAAATGTATTTCAGCTCGATGCGCGTCTATGAAATTTGTATGAAATATTAACCAAACGTCATCAGTGCGCAGCGAACTCGAATACATTTACATTTACATTAGTTTTTCGTGCTCGGGCTACTGATGTGACTTCAACTCTCTTCTATCAAACCTGATATCAACTAATTGATGGAAAATAAGAAACAGTTTCATACCTCCCATTAGATATTTAATTAATTTTTATCTTTTAATGTATATATATTATGCAACTGTTAAGTTATAATTTTTTTCCATATTTGGGCTCCGTCAAATATCGTTTTCCAAGAGGATTTCGTCACTAAAAACGTTTGAGAACCACTGTACTAAACAGTACAGTGAGACTAACCGACTAGCGATCACATATTCGTGTCTGACCCGGTAACCTAGTAGCTATAGGTATAATTATACGCATGCATGTACATGCATGTACATAATGAATGAACAAAGCTGTCCATGAGCGATTCACATACGAAATCGTAAATAAATGGACAAGAATTGGAAAACTACTAAATATTTGTTTATATTTGGTTAATATAACATATAAATTTCATAGAGGCGCATCGACCTCGAATGAATTTATGATTGTCATAAATTTTCCTGCTTAGGCCGCTGTCACCAATACTATTATTAACTTCCCTTTTACTAAATTAATAACAAAACATTGTAGTCACCCGGAAATACCCGACAGATATCGATGATGACTCAATTATAAATGACAGGTTGAAATGTCATCATATTAATATCTCATAATTTAATTACAGCGGATAATGATTTTTTTAAACAACATTAAATCAACCTCTGCTGTTCTATTTTCTTCAATTAATGAAAGAATATTCTTTGACAATTTCAATATAGGTAACAATTACAACTGTTACTACTTTCAATAGAGATGTAGCAAAGACATTCAACAGTATATAGACGGCACAACAGCACAAAACTTGTGATCCAAAAGTTATGACCTAGTGGTACCTAGTGGCTAGTGGTCATAAATCGCTCAATTGATTTGAAATATATGCGCGCTAGGTCGGCCAGCGATATAATATTGAGAGAATAAACTTATCTTACGTGATTCTTAACAATTCACAAAATATTCTAGGGTATAAATAGTAATAATCGCCCTATCGTACTATCTAATTAAACGTCTCATTCAGCAACAATGTGTACAATAAACCATCCGGTGCCGCTGCGTAAAATAACTTAGTGACGAAGTTTTGGTTTGATGAAACTTGCGGATTTAGTAACTTGGTACAAAATGTGTCATACTTCACTAACAACGTTGCCACCTAAATTGAGAACATCCTCGTGAGAAATTAATACGATGATGTCTCTGAGGGTAAACTAGACACGTACTGTACGCTTGATAGCACGTCAACAATGCCGACCGTGTACTGTGTAGTGAAGCTAGTGTGTACACTGTACAGAGTACTCTGACCGTCTCATAATTCCCAATTGGTATTCCCACCGCTTCTGGATAAAATGAACCAGTTTCGGTGCGTCACGAGATAATAAAGAAATTATCATTTCCCCAACTCTGAGAATCCTAGTTTATCAATGTTTAATAAATGATATAATGCTAAGAATATCGTGCCATAGAATTAAAAATATAGTATAATAATAAGCGGAATATATTGTGGATATAATTTTTTGCAACATGTTACAATCATTTAGCATCGATGTTGTTTTAAATCATTAACTCCTCACTAGCACTAACGACAATTTAATAATAAATAAATCTGTAATTGAATCATCATGCAGAAACGCAGTCAGATTCTCACTCATTAAAGTTCCTAAACTTGTGACATGTTTGGTTTATCTCAACAAAAATAAACTTGATAGCTGTTATGACAATAAATAAGAATTACTATTAATTAGTATTGGACCAGATGCTACGATCGCTGCGTACATTATTGGACAATTGGGTACTTGACTATGTTTCATTTCATACACATCATTATCATCATCATCATCATCATCATCAGCCATAGGACGTCCACTGCTGAACATAGGCCTCCCCCAAAGATTACACATCACACACACATCACATCATTATATGTTATAGCAAATAAAACAAAAAACAAATCCTAAAAACCGCATCGAAATTGGTGGAAAAATGAGACAGTAATTCATATTTTAAATTCTGCAATGAGCAAGAGTGGTGATATCTTACTATCCCCTTCCAACGCACGCACCGTTATGGACGTGAGGTGATTTTACTGATACTTCTCTTTCCTGCAGTTTGAAGGTTACACCAAACTACAAAGCTTATAACTGTTTTTATTTTTGAGAATATTTCAATATTTCTTTCTGTGCTACGTTTTAGATGACTTAAATTTCGTATAAAATCAATAAAATAATAGTCAAGTACCCAATTGAAATTTGACCTGTACGATGTAATTAACATGCTAACACTGCTAAACTATTGATCATGCTAGTCACGTACAGGTTCAATAGAATTCGAATTAATCATTAATAAAATTATACATAAAGTAAGAACAACAAGTACTTGTTTTAGTGGAACAATATTAATATATTTTAAAACTACAGCACATTAAAAAAGGTTTACAGTTTTTCTAAAAAAATATTGTTTAGTTTGTGGTACTTGTTTCGCTAAATCAAAGTTTTACCGGGAAAGAAGGTATTCATGTACGAATTCAGGTCACGGTCTATGTGTCCCCAATTTTATTAAAATCGGTCCTATTTTCTCTTCGTGATGCTCGAACAAATAAACACTTTTACACAGAATTATGTTAAAGACATTAAATAGTATATGGGCTAAAAGATTAAATTGCAAAGTGTTCACAAAATGATTTTCTCCGTACATTCTCTAATCAATACCATATATTATCACTAGTGATACTCGGCAACAGGTATAGAAAGTAGACCTTGTAAGAGAACTGTTGAGACCTGAGAACTTGTACCTGATATCACGCACATTAAGGTAGATATTAAAGCCAACTCACTCCGTGCATAATAAAGTCCTCGTACCTACATTGAATAAGCGAAATGGGCCGCGACAACTTTCTGATGCATTTAATACATAAAGCGACGGCGCAGTCTGAAATGAATTTGCATATTCCGCGCGAGTTGCTGATCGAAATGGAAATAAAATATTAATAATGTTTTATTATTTAAATGGGTTTCGGAACTGGCGGCAGAGTAAGATTTTACGGAATCTCACGTATTTGGATCAAACTTATGCGGAATCTAAATTATGTACGTATGTAGGATATAAATATTTTATGGACAAATATTATTTCGATTTTAATTCATGATAAGTCCAATTTGTTTTATATTATTCACAATTTCAATTAATATTTATGACTAAAATTGTTACATTAAAATTAATTTAAGATTCAATGTTATTAAAAATAACTCCGATCAATAACCTGAATTAACGGACGGATGGGAAAATCAGTTGTAAGCCTTTAGGCGCCTGAGTAACACCACGTAGAAATAGAAAGGGTGCACACTTTCCAACCTCTTTATAGCCACATATTAACAGTTAGGAAAATGCGATTCACAACTCCTGACGTCCTCCGGCTGCTTAATCAGCGATCTCATATAATAATTATCTCACGATTTTAACCTGCCGCTATTCCAAACATTGCCATCCCCGAAATATATAACTAGCATGTTATTCCCACGTTTTAAATAATTTTGTCACATATTTACGTGGTAAAAATGTCCCACCATCTGTTTCTAAACAACATTAATAGATTTGGTGTTCAAGCGACAGTAGACAGTCGGCCGGTGGTCGTCGCGCGTGTCTAATGCCTCAGCCGGCCATTGTTATTCCCTAATAATATAATTAGTGGATATTGCATTCCACTTACAATCCACGATGACCGAGATACACGATACTCTCAAGGATAAGCCGTTCGTACTTTCTACTTTAATGGTATTCTGTTTAGGCCACACGGTGTGCGGTAGTCACGTTCTATGTTTTATTTAACAAAGTCCTTTGTGAAATAGTATAAATCTTATATATGAGTATTCATGAATTATCACTGAAATTTTATATCGTTTAACTAGGACGCAAGGATAGTAAGAGTGCATGCAGTAATACAAGTGCATTAAGTTATTTGTTTCTTTCCAGTGGGGACGCCGAGTACATCTCAACTAACTACAACATGAGGAGCAACGTGAAGTAAGTATATTTTTATACCTTATTTCACTATCTTAAATTGATATAATAATAAGATTCTCTAACGGCCGGTTTCAATAAACAACCTCAGTTCGAATGTACAGATAGATTATAAAAATTAGCCAATAAAAACACAGTTTGAACATGACTCCGTTAAATGACTTGATTTGATTGGTTCATAATCGCGATCTATCTGCTCTCTAAACTGAGATTGTTTATTGAAACCGGCCGTAAGCCGACTGAAACTTTCGAAAACGAAAACGTATACCTTGTGTATGTATTGTGAATTATTTATGTTAAGTTTGAAAACTTGCGAATATTCCACAAGAATAAATACTGGTATAAAATAATTCTATTATTATTTATTAATTTATGATATCGCTAAAATTGTAGGGTTCATCTACGATATCCTTAATTTTAAATCGAAACAGTGGATAGAATAGATAGAGCTATTGTGAATATGATGACTAGGTTATTAGTTTACTTATCTTGTAGTAGTTGTGTTAATGTAACGACACTTTTCCACCGCAACGTCACAAACTTTGATGCTTTATTTTTTTGAAATGTCAAACTACAAAATATTTTGACTTTGAACTGAATATCTGCATAACTAAAATAAATACTAATCCTCGTGTTTTGTATGATCAGACTATGAATATTAATACAAATATTGTTTACCTTATTATTTAGTGGTTTACTCTAATACACATTCTAAATCATAAGTTTGCATCGCTCACTTTCAAACCTTTTATAATAATTGTATTCCTTTTTGCAGTTATTTATATAAAACTACATATTTTTACTTGAAGTTTTCGAAGTTTATAAATCAATAATTTATGTTCCATTGTTCTCTGTATTTGAACCCTTTTTTTACAAGCGCTTCGTAAGTGATTTTAAATACATTCAGTTACTTCTGCACCTTTTAAAGTATTTTTATATACTTATTAAAATATATCGTGTATTTAGATAATTTCGTCTTTATATTCCTTCAGTGATTAATCATTATAAGGGCAAAACCTGTAAGGGTTAATAATGATTTAAAAAACCATATCAATAAATTATTGCTGGATACTACAAACTATTCGCCTCCTTGGTCGTGACAGCATATTTGGGCTGTGGATCGGGAGGTCCTAGGTTCGATTCATAGGTCGAAGGCAAAGCGAATTTTTAAATTTTATTGGCCCGGGACTGGATCCTTCAGAGAAGGTTAACGTCAGGCAGGCAGTCGGTCGTAAAAACTAAGCCAAATCCTTTCTGCAACATGCCTGAAAAAGTGTGTTGCGCCGGGCCCACATGAAGGTGGGATAAGGGCAGGTAGAAGAAAAATATTACAAACTAGTAACTTATGCAGGTACTTCGATCACACCGATTATTCTCTGATGAAGCCTATAAAGCTGGATTGAATCCGTCGATATTTGAACTTTCCAAGATGTTTCGATAATCCGATGCTGGTGAATCTGACACTAAGCAGATTTGCGTCTGCAATAACCACTAAAATCGTATTTAAATTTTACCGTTTAGAATTACATAATGTTTTTAAGAAATCACAACTTATACTAGTATTGTAAAGAGGTAAAGTTTGTGTGTTTGTTGGTAGGAAGTAATTTCTTGAACTAGTGAACCGATTTTTAAATTCCTTATTCTCTATACCCATGGTTTTCATGTGATATCCATGCGAACAGAGTCGCGAGCATCAGATAGTGTTTTGCGACCGACTTCAAAAAAGGAGGAGTCCAACCCGTGACCACGAAGACTGCAAAGCCTTCGAAACGTCGGGAATAAAAATTAAAACCAAATCGTGATAAAATCCGTAAAAGTAATTTTATTTCAAGGAGGAGGTCCTTAATTCATCTGTATTTTTATGTATGTTTAACGTCGACGTATTTTCAAGATTGTTTTGTGTTCGAAAGAGCACATTCCAAGGGTGGCCCTTATAAATTTGGTCACGATCGTATATTTTGAAGTCGGTCCGTGAAGTTTTTATATACAACCCGATTAAATACGATAACACGTGTCAAGAACCAAACTGTGACAAGAAAGACAAGGCCACAGTTATAGCACTGATGGATTAAATGGAAATAATTCAATGAAATAAAAATCATTATTCTTTAATTATCTCTATTAATTAATTTTCGATTAACAAAAAGAGTATGTCAAACTAAAGAAGACTTCGAATTCTATACGGTCTACTGTAGAGGTATATTTTATTTTTCGGTCGCAGCTTCATCAGCGTCAAAGTCTACACTTCTCGCGATCTCATGATCAAAGTATATACTATATTATACCGGAACTTTATCATCTCCATTCACTGGTGAAAACTATTAAAATCACTTTGGTAGATTCTGAGTTTTTGTCGTCTACAGACATGGCGAGACCGCTGAACGGACTTCGTTTTCGACCGACTTCAAAAAAAGGAGGAAGTTCTCAATTCTTCTGATATTTTTTTTGTGTGTTACACGATATCCGCCAAACATGGATCGATTTTTAAGATTTCGGTTAAGATCAGATACATTTTGAAGTCTCTCTGTTATATAATATTGTATTAGGATAGTCTCCAAGTCGTAGTTAACTATCCCATTTAAGTAAAATTTAACGGAAGTAAAAGTTAAAACAATCGCCTTACAAGCCCGATGCAAAGCGTTTGAATTGAAACTCTTTATTTTTTTTCCGTCAGCTTTATCAGATCTTAATCGAATTTATTTCCGTATCTCTAAGATATTTAAAAGTGTTACAATGTAAGTATTAATATATTGTATTATGACATTGTGATACTTTAAAGAAATAAAATAAAATAAAATCTAAACTTAAATTATAAGAACGTAACGTCAAATAAGTAAATCAAATTTATCTATATTCAGTGGATTAACGACTTTAGTGTGCAGATAGATCGCGATTATGAACCGATCAAATCAAGTCATTTGCCGGAGTCATGTTCAAACTGTGTTCTTATCGGCAAATTTTTGTAATCTATCTGTACATTCGAACTGAGATCGTTTATTGGAACCGGGCGTAAGTGAGAAACGTTACCTTTTTTAAATAGTTTGAAAAATAGGTATTATATTATAACGAACTTTATGTTGCCTGCGGTCAGCTGTCTCACTTGAAGTTAAACTTGTTTATCTTGTTGTGGTACCCGTGGTCCCTTTGTAAACCAAATGGTCGTGTGATTTTGTTTTGACGTCATTGCACATTTCATTACCTACTGCGGTTTACCTTCTTTGGATAATCCCGGGGAGGTACAGATGGCGAGAAGCATTATGATCAGGCCACACCGCAAGATAAGCTAAGCGGAGCTATCTTAGCTCAGATAGCTCCATAGATATCAATATAGCGTTTTCCCATATTCCCACACATAAATGAGTCAGTTTGACACTTCTCCAAACAATAATCTTAATTCGTTGTAGTTTCCGCAAATGGCGCTGCTGGGCAAATGTATGGCGATGACGTTGGGACCGCCCATATATGTACATATACGGAGAAATGACAATTATTATCAAGACTATCGTCGTTTTTGTAAACTGTCAAAACCTATGCATAAGGAACATAGATAACCAAACAACACAGATAAACAACCTGACAATACTACTTTAGCTAACTGAACGGTAACTGAAGCTAAGTAGCTTCGTTTAACTTAGCTCGCGATATAGCCTTTCGTTCCGCCATTCGAGTGAGTTGCAATTTATATCGAAATTCAAAAGTTTCCGTTGATTGTATTCGTATAGTATTTTTATCGTGACGATGTGAACCTGATGATATGTGAAGTACCTAGTTTTGAAGTCTAAATATTATGCCGACCGTAGGGACACTTTGAGTCACTTGAAGGTTGGCAGAATTATGGCGCCCTAAAATTATCGAACATGAAACGATCTCAGAATGCGACTCGTTAATACTCTTTATTTATTTATTTATTTAGATTTTAGACACAAAACAGTATACTCTTGTGTCTACATAGGTTATTCCAAGGATTTAGTCCAGATCTGACGAAGGGTTGTGTTGAGACGGCATCGCATGTCGATGCCAATGCAGGTCAAATAAAATGTTGCACCTACCCCACATTAAGGTGGGATACGGCAAGGTAGAAAGAAAGACTGAGCATCAATTTATTTTTCATCCAATTTTCGAATCTAATCTGTATAAAGGAAAAACTAAATGGATGTCTGAGGTATCAGCGTAAAGTCGAAACTATTGGAACTAGAAACGTGAAACTTAAAACACGCCTTCCTTTTATGATGTAGGGGAGCTCTAAGATGGGAATCAAAGTTTGTAAAAAGAAAATGAAAATATGACAGGGAAGACTCCCGCGGGCATAGCCGCGGACAAAAGCTAGTTTTCAATAAGTGACGAGAAAACTATAAAGTTTCATAGACGAGTATATTGTTACTACCACTTTAATTTTTATTTTGACGGTATAACAAGTTTATGTAAAACTATTGTCTATTGTTTCAAATTGACCTTCTAGTGAACGAATGCTCGATTTACGGGAAGGTCAAGCGGTATATCTGATTTTATACAAACCATCGCAGTTACCAATTAGTTAAACGGTTTTAAACTGCGAAAGTATTTGTTGGAATTGATAATTTATTTTTGTGTGAATCCGTAACAGTCTTGAAATAGGTTTGTTTACTAAGAACCGATGTGTTTGAAAATATATTTAATCTGGGGTCGTTTTGTATTGTCTTTGTTATAGATTTATAGTATTGGTGTAGATAAACACGCCGTATTCGTACGTTGTTTATTAATGTGAGGTCAATATACGATCAATATGCTTTTATGATATATTCCGAGACGCAAGCGCAACTCGTATTGGGGCCATCGTCAAACCGACAGTATTTTGTATACATATCTATATGTATTTATATAATATCTAAACTTTAGTACGTAACTGCGTAATCGTGTAAATTTAACCACTTGCCCAAAAAAGGATGTATTCACGCCAACATTTACCCGATGCTTATATTTGTAAAACTAATCATCATCATCATCATAGGACGTCTATTGATGTCTCCCCTAAAGATTTTTAAAACTAATACTGTAACGTAAATAGATTAATAAACCTATTTTTTACATAATGCCTTGGTGGCGTGGTGGTATTACGGTACGGCTGCGGTTCTGAGGTCTCGGGTTCGATCCCCGGGTCGGGCAAAGTGATATTGGATTTTTCCATATCAGCCCGGAGTCTGGAATTTGTGCCCGATATGGCGATAGGCTCGCCCCCTATCACATCTGGGACGGAACTAAGCTCGGCGAAATGTGGGTGTTCTAGTTCGCTAGTGCGCCTCTGCCTACCCCTTCGGGAATACAGGCGTGAGCTTATGTTTTTATGTTTTTACATAATAATAATCTCGGACACGAGATTCGAAACTATTAACGAGATAAAAATGACTCTTCGAATTAAACCAATTGAATTAATGGGTAAAGTAATATTGGGGGTTTTTGCTCAGTATCAGTCCTAAGTCAGGAATTTGTACCCGACATACACTAAACAGTAGCATAGGCTTGCGACCAATATGACAATAAAATCGCCCCCTGACGATTTAGTAGATTAGCATGAATCTCGAACAAAAAGTTTATTAATTTCTACTATCATTGCGATCTGCGGCCCGAGCAGGAATCTTTTTGACAATCGAATTCCAATCGATGCGTGTCTATGAAATTTGTATGAAATATTAACCAACCTGGGCCGCTGAAGTCGGCAGATTAAGCGATATAATATTATTACTAATGTATATGTATAAAAAACACACAAAATACGCAAATGGATTTACCCATGCTTTATATAAATAATAGCTATTTGTAAGATTTTTTGAAGGTATATACGAATTGATTATACGTGGTTTTTGAATAGAGGCTCGAAGCCGAAAAAATAAAAAATTTTAAAAAACAATACACTAAAAACACCTACACAAAACCAGATTTTTCATTGTCTCCTCCTCATATAACAAGGAACCGTGCATAAAAAAAGGTAGAAATACCATGTTTTGTGTAGTTGTTTTGTGTAATGCTTTAGTGCAGAAGACGCGGCTTTTCTATGATAATCGAATTCGTATTGACCTCACCACACTAATGACATTTGGTTTCATACGCCCGAATGGTCAAACGCTACTCAACTTTGACGGCTTCTTACATTGATTTTCGCCATACAATTTTGACAGATAAGGCGGCCTTAAACGACATAAGGCGACCTTAAATGTATGAACATTCGGCGGTTAGCCCCTTATTTATAAAAATATTTAAGCGCATAGTATAGAGGTATATAGGTTTTAACGTCATTGGTTTCATACGTTACGTAATTTCCTACGTCATAATTATGATCAATGAAAATATTAATACTATATCGCCCGAATGGTCAAATGCTGCTCAACTTTAACGGCTTCTTACATTGATTTTCGTCATACATTTTTGACAGATAAGGCGGCCTTAAACGACATAAGGCGACCTTAAGTGTATGAACAATGGGAGGTATAAGCTGCGTTTCCTTCCTCACCGCCTGGTAGAATAGCGTTCTTTAGCAGGGCGTTTTACAAGGAAACTGTCTTCCGCGTGCAACGTGCTTGTGGAACCAGCGGCTTGAGCAGGAAAATTTCTGACAACCGTAAATGTATTCGAACTCGATTCGCGTCTATGAAATTTGTATGAAATATTAACCAAACGTCATCAGTGCGCAGCGAACTCGAATACATTTACATTTACATTAGTTTTTCGTGCTCGGGCTACAGTTTTCAGCGGCTGTGTTCCAGCCCGTTACGAGTTAGGGACTTTTAAGAATAGAGCGTACCTCTATACCTACTTTAGAGATAGATAGATATACTCGAACTTTGACTTAGTCCGAGTCATTTTCACAAGAAAATCTTTGACTTAGACTTAGTCGAAGTTCGCTCTATAGATCTCAGCCTAAGCATCGTCAACTAGCACATACCAGTACATTGTAGACGGCGTCTTCATTGAGCGTATTAATGAACTTTATTAGATAACCAAACACTAAGTTACGTCACTCTTACGCATCACATCATCTTACCTTCCCTTTGTTCAATTCAAATGTGCCAAATAGTGTTAATATTACTATACGAACTAGCGTAAGCGTAAAGGAAAAGAAATTAATTAGTTTATTAGCGCTGTATTAACAATATTAGCTCTGTAATATTACTATACCACTGCTGGGCACGGGCCTCCTCTCAACTAATGTGGCCTAATGCGGGTTGGCAGACTTCACATACTTTGAAATTCTTATGGAGAATTTCTCGGGTATGCAGGTTTCCTCACGATGTTTTCCTTCACCTTTATAGCAAGCTATAATTTACTAAACTAAAGAAATATAGAAAAGGCAGAGGTGTATGCTCCATTTTGGGGTTGGTCTAAACTTTCGATACTCGTCTTGGCGACCGTACTATTCCTGGGGGGTTTCCACCACCTTTTATAGCAGTTATTATGACCTTACTTGTACCGATTCCCGTACAAAAAAAAACGAAGTAAGATTATAATAATTAAATTGATCTATCGCTGCTTAGTGCTGTATTGTCCAACAATAATTTAGATTTTGTCGCTTTATCCCTTTTGCATCCTTGATGCGTTGTGTAACTTGTACGACTTGAACGACCGATCGATTTACAACTATATTACGAAGCACGAGAAATATGGAGTGGCTAAAATTAGAGGTGGTTTCATTTCATAAAATAAATCACCCGTGCACGAGTTTTTTTGACAATTCTCTATTTGATAATCGAGTATAATCGACAATCTAATGTTCTACATACATTTTACGCAAGTGGCGCTGGTACTGCAATGTACGGAGTAGAGAAATATCGACCTATCCAAAGAATAAAGTTACATATGATAATTAATCGAAATTGCTTTTATATTTTTCTGAGCTTAAATTAACCTATATATTTAACTAATACTAGTATTTTTTTAAATTTATGACATAATAACAAGTTAAATTATGACATAGCTTAAAAAAATATTCACTAGTTAAATATACAGGTCAATAAATAAGCTCAGAAAAATAAGAAAGTAATTTCGATTCATTATCATATGTAACTTTATTCTTTGGATAGGTCGATATGCTGTCCATTTAAGCGAAAACAGTCACCTAAACTCGTATTAGGCGGTTCGAAGTTCCAACATAATTGCGGGTACTCGGTACAAACCAGTTCAAAATCTCTGTTTCAAAGCGGGGGCAAGCAGCCAATTTGCCCGCTTTTACCGTTTCCAAATTAGAGCGCCCTCCAGATTCCCTCCAGATTCTCCGTGGCGCAGCGGGCGAGTAGCCGGCTGTGAAACGTGAGGCCGCGGGTTCGATGCCCGCACCGAAACAAATGTTTGTATGGCCTACAAATATTTTTTCGAGTCTGGGTGTTGTGAGACCGAAAGTCTCTCGTAGTTCCTGATACCCACGACACAAGACTCGATCTTAGTGTGAGGTCAGGACTATGTATGTGACTGTTGGGTGTTATTTATTTATTTATTTTGCCGCCTCCCAAATCCTGCCGCCCAGGGCACCCCCCCCCCCCAGATCCACCACTGGTACAAACTCAGACTCGGTATAGGTAATAAATTATACATTGTTATTGTTGATCGGTCGAACAAAGTTGTTAGGTTACCTTGCGAGAATTTAAAAATGTGAAGGCAATGACACCAAATTTGCGAGGACCCTTTTGAGGAAAATATTTATATAGGTGCGCGTCGTCGACAATCCTCGAAATAAAATTCCAAAAATACTTTATTAAATGTTATATTTACTCAGTTCGCGGTATTTCATGTACCTTATACGGTTATTAAAGTGAATGTCTAATAATATATTTGATCACACTCGAAGAAATATCTGGTTGTCGCCTCCTTGAGTAGTGGATGCTTATATATCCTTGGTTTCAAACCCATATCGGACAACGTGATAACACTATTTGTCAGGCATTAGTTTCCTTAGTCCTCCAGAAATTATTGACGTCAGACAGGAAATCTTTGGGGGAGACCTATGTCCAGCAGTAGACGTCCTATGGCTGATGATGATAATGATAAAGAGACAGGAAACGAGACGTATATAATAAGCCGAATCCTTTCTGAAACTTACATGAAAATCTGCTCTAATAGCTAACTAAATATTATACAACTTTTCATTACAAGTATATAAATTAAAACTATCAAAGCGAACTATTATTTTTGATAATCAAAAATAATTATTTCTAAACAAACCATCATACAAATATATAGACATTGAATATTATTCATCATCATCATAAACCACAGGACGTTCACTGCTGGACATAGGCCTCCCCTAAAGCCAATCAATATTATTAAAGAACTACAAATAACTATCTGAAACTTGTATTAGATAAATGACAAGGACCATAATACACTAAGATCAAAACACACGGACGCACCCCTCTGGGAATCCGGACTCGCTCATAGATTAGATAATATTAATGTTCATAAAGTAGGAGGTCACTGAGCCGTAAAATTAAGAAAATTACCCTCATCGTGCGAGACACTGTGTTTGTTTCTTGCCGTATTTTTATTTTTTCTACGCAATCTTTGCTCATGTAATATTTTATGTGGAATATGTCCTTTATGGCTAATGCATGGGGTGCACAAAATAAGTATCTGTAGTGTACAATAAAATGGTTATTTTTAATGGTTATTGTTATTATTTTTTGGTAATATGGCTCCTTTAGGACAATTCTGCCAACATCAAGTGTGACAAATTCGTGACAACAAATGAAGACACAACCATTGCGTCTAGGTTTAGATGTAAACATGTGATGTGGTATATTGCAGAATGGGTACTGTTTTATATTGAAGACTGTCGTAAGGCATGAGAGCTCCTAGGCATACAAGGATTCGGGGGCCCTTGGAAAATAAAAATAATAAAATTGATCTTGTAACAGAATATAAGTACTTATCAACCTTTCGGCAGACCTGTCAGATCGGGGGCCCTGGCTTTACAGAAGGCCAATGGAATTACCATGATGGGTTTTAGACAGTAAGTCTGACAGGGTGGGCATCGCTTGTGAAAATTGATACATTTTGTCTAGAGTTTTGTTAGTTGTTTTAAAGCGATGTGGTTTTATGCACCAAACTTCAGCCAAGATAGACAGTATAATTTGCAAAATTTTTAAACATCAAAGATCAGCAGATCTTTGATGTTTTTTACTCAGTTCTTTGGCTGGCTTTATTCGATCGATTCGCTGAGGGAAGTTCATCTGAAAGGTATAGTACTGGAAGGAATTACCTTCATAATCCCAGCAAGACCTTGATATCCTCCATGTCTAGCCCTGGCCTAAATTGGATAATTGCTCTATCTAACTTGACATTGCACCATCGAAAAAGCGTGTAAGCGATTTTAAAGAAGATATTAGGTGCTATGATCCATGAGTTCACTAGAAATAGTTTAAAATAGTTTTGCTGTTCATTAAGTGTTGCGGTAATTATCATAATCTTCATCTTGGTCACAATTCAGGTAAATATTAATAACATCCTTAGAGAAGAATGAAGTCGATAAAAAACCTCAGCAGCTAACGCAGTGTTTTTCTAACAATTTAAACTCTGAAGAGATAAAAATAAATAATAATTGTCTTAATAAATTACATCTATAATGTGGGATTCTCATACTCACTTACACCTATAAGGTGTGGGTGAATTGAAGTGAACTGGTACTGAGTTTATCATTAAAATAATCACGAGTTTATAAATTAAACGGACTGACTTCAAAATGTATCCGATCGTGGCTTTAGAACCCTTTGAATAAACTGTCAAACACAGAAAGAATATTGAATCGGTCCCCACATTTAGTGGAAATATTGCGTAGATATACAAAAAAATACAGATGAATTTATTACCTCCTTATTTCGGTAGAAAAAGTGATCGAAATACTACTAGATTATATTACATTAGTCTGTTACTTACTGCCTCTATGTAATTTATTTGCGGCATATAAATGAATGAAAAAAACAACGAATAAATAAGACTAAAAATATAAACAAAAAATATCTCTAAAGAAACCAGCGAACATTTCGCAGACCTCCGGCCGGTGCCATACCAGTTATTCTCGCTTTGGTCACACACAAAATCTGAATACATTAGCATAATCATGTCATCAACATTTTATTGTTCACGATGAAACTAATCTCTTAGTTCATTCAACTTTTGAACTTATAATGCAATCGAGTAACGGTGTTCGCACAGCCGTCCTAGCAACTCCTGGCCGTACCGTTACTCACACCTTACACTGGTTATTTGTTTTAGAGCTCTTATCCTATATGCTAAAACTGTAGGTCATTGTGTTTTTCATTTGGAACAATTCCAAGCATTGTGGCTGATTGAGAAAGCGCCGGCGTCTCTTTTGAATTTGTAATGTTTTGTTGAACTCGACGTGTGTCATCGTGTATGCAAATTTGTACATTACTGTGTTTCGAAGTATGGGTTTTGGCGGTATTCGTATATTTCGGAAATTATGTATTGCCTACTTTATAATGTAATATTAGCCCTGTAATATTACTATCCCATTGCTGGGCACGGGGGCCTCCCATGCTAATATGAGGGGTTAGGCCTTAGATTGCCACGCTGACCTAATGCAGGTTGGGAGACTTCAGAAATTATTGTGGAGAAGTTCTCGGGTATGCAGTTTTCCTCACGATGTTTTCCTTCGCCGTTATAACAAGCGATAATTCACAAAGAACCAGAGGTGTATGCTCCATTTTGGGGTTGCTCTCGAACCTCCGACACTCGTCTCGGTAGTCCGTACCATTCTCAACTGAGCTATCGCTGCTATCTTAATAATGATGATCTAATAAAAATCTTAGATAAGTATCTTTAATTTATTATGCTCCTTGGCGACTGGCGATCACTGAACGATCAATCATTCAGTGCATATTCTTATTGACTGGAGTAACATGAATGCTGCCGAAGTACGAGTATTTAAGGCGTTGTAGGTACTGTGCTCACCACTTAAACCAACTTTTGAAAATCCAAATCTAAGCAAAATTCGATATCGAAAGTAAGAGTTGATCTGTTGAAACCTTGAAGCCCAGTTTCATTGCCATTAAGACGGTCAAAAAGGTTTATTGACCTCGATGGATACAACGAACTTACATCGAACCGGTCTTCCGAGGACAGAAAAAAATGTAAATATCACCGGACAAACTGAGAGATCAGTTGCATAACTACTTCTGAGTGCAGGAACAGCAAAACAGGTTGAGCGAAGACGTGAGGCTCCGATTAACTCGCCTATCATGTAATATCGATACGGAAGGAAACATACAACCGTTCAACCTTCGAACAGCATCACTCAAAGATTAAGAAAAATATTACATAATATAACATAACATAAGCTCACGCCTGTATCCCCAAAGGGGTAGGCAGATGCGCACTAGCGAACTAGAAGAACCACATTTCGCGGAGCTTAGTTCCGTCCCAGATGTGATAGGGGGCGATCCTATCGCCATATCGGGCACAAATTCCAGACTCCGGGCTGATATGGAAAAATCCAAAATCACTTTGCCCGACCCGGGGATCGAACCCGAGACCTCAGAACCGTAGTCGTACCGAAATACCACCACGCCACTGAGGCAGTCAAGAAAAAATATTAAGATTAACTATATCGAGAAAGTGTCATTTATACAGTTTTCAAGCTGTTGCGGCGGCTTCGTCCGCGTGGAAATATCCCACAGGTCTCTTCATTTTTCTAAAAGTAGCCTATGTATTATTCTGATGCCGGGTACACACCGACCGCACAAACGTTCGCGAATCTACAAATGTTCATACAAACAAAATTTCGCTGTTTGAATGCAACAGGCGTCGATTCGTGAACATTCATTCGGTTGCTGTGTACCCGGTATAATGTATAATCTACTATATAACTGTAGCGTTTCATCAAAATGCATTTAGTAGTTTTTGCGGAATAATGTATTTTGCGTTTATAATATTAGTTAGATTAAGAATTATAGTATCTAACAAAAACTAAGCGATAATATCACTGCTAACTCTCCACAAGCTATTCAGTGGTTGTCGTTTATAAGATTTCTTTTTCTTTAACAATGGCCACGTTGCTGCTATTGAACTAAAAGACAATGTATCTGTTGCGACCTTCTCACGATTAATATTTTTTCTTATATGTATCACGAGCTTAGATAATGATCAAGCGGTTAAAACAACAGAGGCAAAAACTTATTTTTTTACGAAGGTGCAAATGGAAGGTAATCATAATTGGAATGCACTCCATTAATATTTCATAATGAACTGTTAGTGAAATGGCGATTGACGTACTACAATGAACCATAAATTTCCAAAGAAATACTACAACTGTAATTGCTTTGACATTCACACGAGGCAATGATAGTTTGATACTCACCTTTGATAACGACTTACGTAGACGTACATATATACACGCAAACATGTACTTGCGAAGTTTTCTTAATCATGTACCTAATACAATATGATTCGGTATTATTATCTTTTTCAGTTAATTTTATGATCTTGTTGTAAGTACAATTTTACAAATTACAAACCTAAAATAACTAGAACTGATATAATAATATAATATTTGGAATACATAAAACAAATATTTTTTCGCGACTCTACCTGTGCGAGAGTCTTTGTCGTATTTCTGATATTACTCCATACTAACATTCAACCTCAATTTTATCCCGTCAGGGTTTATCCCATTTGGAAATATCCTTTCTTATTTCTTTTTTACATCATAAAAGAAGTTCTGTACTGTACGTCAAGTGTCTAGGTCCAAAGGTTTTTGGGCTGGGCTTCGAGGAGTCAGTGGGTCAGTGAATTGCAGGGAATGAATCAGTAGATACATTCCTATGTAATATTATATTACATATAATTAACTAATGACTCTTGTACTCTGTTTTATATATAATATCCAAATATATCCATCTAGTAACAAATAAATTAGTTTAGTGTCTCTTGGATTCAAATATTATTAACAGACTCCAAACGGAGTCCCCAGTTAGTCGGTATATTTTTATGTATCCTACACGATACAAGGTAATAATATATCGCCAGCAAATGTGGAGTGATCTTCATGATTCTTTTTATTTCCAATAGCGCTTACTCAAGAGGTAGCTTCATATATTTGGTCAAGATGTGACGGTGTTTAAAGGTCGGTTTACTTTTGATATTGTTAATTGGGGGCGTTTAGAGAATTCCACCACAGTATCCTCTGCCCGTCGTGAGAGGCGACTTATAGGGGCCATCGGGGGTCACGGGCGCGCAGCGGGGGGCTGTCCTGCTGTTTGTACGTGCGACCCCGGGATGAACGACAGTAAGGATGGTCGGCCTCGTACTGTCGTTGACGCCAAGAGCGTCCTTCGGCGGCGGAGGTTTATTATGAACCTCCCCCACAAATGGAGATGGGCTGGGACGGTCCCGGCTGAAGCCTGGGCGCTTCTCGCCTAGGGAGCGCTCGCTTCTCGGAGCCGTCTCTAATACGCTGAAGAGGGACACCGCGGGGTTTTTAGTCGGTAATAACTGTGTAGGGTGTACATACTTGTTGTGTTAGGAACTCGGCCCAAGGGTCGCCTAGATGCTTTTCATTTCTCCCGGGCGGCTTAACGTTGGTCGTGAAACCGACGCACCCGGCATATCTATTATATCCGTCGCGTATCTCCCAGGCGCGTCGGTAGCAGTAAAACGCTTTTCCCCACGAAAACAAAAAAAGCACCGCTTGTATGCAACTTAGCTGTACCATACGCGCCGCACGCAAGAAGTAAATCATTTATTTATTCTATAGAGAATGGTGCTGAAGGGACATAATACGCTGAAACGTCCTCGTCTAACGTACAAATTCCATAGTTCGATTACCCTAATCTATCTAAAGGGTACTAATGCACGAGTGATGACCAGTAGCCCGAGCACGAAAAACTAATGTAAATGTAAATGTATTCGAGCTCGCTGCGCACTGATGACGTTTGGTTAATATTTCATACAAATTTCATAGACGCGCATCGAGTTCGAATACATTTACGGTTGTCAGAAATTTTCCTGCTCAGGCCACTGCAGCCCGAGCAGGAATATTTTTGACAATCGAATTCATTTTCAATTCAAACTTGATACGCACTGATGACATTTGGTTAATATTCCATACAAATTTTATAGACGCGCATCAAGCTCGATACGAATACGATTGTCAAAAAAAATTCTGCTCAGGCCGCTAAAAATAAACTAAACCAAATCGCAGCACTTAAAACTGTCACGCTTTTAAATAATTATAGTTCGCTGTTTAAGCTTCGCTGAACTTGAACAAGCGGAACATCTTATACCAAGAAAAAGCTTTCATGGAAGCAAAGACGGTAGCGAAAGCTTGTATTCTCTATAATTGTGTCTAAGTTTATAGTTAAAGCTGGCTTTCTTATTACTCAGAAAACCTGATATTACTCGACTCCAATCTGCGATCCCTGTTTAATATTGATATTACATTTCTACGTAATAATACATACACAAATCGAGTATATGGTACCGTTACTTGTATATATGTAAATTTTATGCAAATGGGTTAGCGGCTGTGTTTATAAACACAATCCTGCAAACCGTAATCTATAACGGTGAAGTTCACGAAGCTATTTAGTCTCACTTTCAATAACCATTAACATCAATTCCAAATCAAATAGCATGACAAAATAAAATTATAACCGCTTGTTATAATTTACAAATTTAATGTTATTACAATCTAAGGCTATTACATATTCTTATTGTAACACATAATATAAGCTCACGCCTGTATCTCCGAAGGGGTAGGCGCACTAGCCAACTGTACACCCACATTTCGCCGAGCTTAGTTCCGTCCCAGATGTGATAGGGGTCGAGCCTATCGCCATATCGGGCACTAATTCCAGACTCCGGGCTGATATGGAAAAATCCAGTGTCACTTTGCCCGACCCGAACGGATCGAATCCGAGACCTCAGGACGGCAGTCGTATTGTAACACATGTTATTTAAATATAATACGGATTAAAATCAACGTGATTTTTAACACAATTTGTCCGGGATCCGCCAGAGGAAGTTGACAAAAGGCAAGCGACATATCGTAATATTTAAGCCAAAGATTTTCTGCAACATGCTTGAGAAAGAGCGTGGCGCCTACTATGGTAAAATATAATACTGATTAAAAATACAAATAACCAGTTTCTCTCATCTTATCATCGTAATCAGCCACAAGACGTCCATTGCTAAACATAGGACTCACTCGAGGAGTTATATCATCATCATCATCAGCCACAGGGCGTCCAGTGCTGGACATAGGCCTCCCCTAAGGATTTAAATCATCATCACCCACAGAACATCCAGCGTTAAGCATAGACCTCTCTCAAGGACTTATATTATCATAATCATCATCAGCCACAGTACGTCCAGTGCTGAACATAGGTTTCCTCCAAAGATTTATATCATCATCATCAGCCGCAGGACGTCCAGTAGGATGAATCCCATCCCAATATGAATATTCAAGATCAAAAATAGTCATAGTAAATGTCTCTGTATGGACCAAACTAGGTGTCTCTATATAAACATCGTGTGCACTCGCTATTCTATTGACAATTACCCAACATGCAACAAACAAACATACATAAATTAGGAAATTCTACTTTCTTTATAGTTATTCTTGAATAAAAATAGCAAAAGAAATCTTTAATCGACTGTAATGTAATACTGGTTAACTAGCAAACTGGTCGTAATCATGCCATGATATCTTTCTTTATCTACATACATACGTGAAGATTATAAACCTACTTCGTGGTATCATTTAATGGATTTTCTATTTCTTCTTCTTATAACATAATTGTAAATCCTAGATAATCTTTATATAAAATCTATGCGTGGTCATTTCTTAAAATTACACTTTAGTTTTGGAGCCTCTTTTTGTCAGATAAAAAATATTCGAGCATTTTTCGACACACTAAAATCTCGTACGCATAATATTTTATTACTTCTACTACGTATTAATACTTATATTCTTAAAAATATTATTTTGCTATGTAACCGTAAATTTTCCGTTTTATTAGTCATTTTGTCTTTCGTTGGTTGGAACTCGTCCAAATAAAAGATTTTTTTAATCTCATCGGAAACAAATATCACACAAATTGATAATGATAAAACAACTAAAGGCTTGTTCATAATCTTGTACCAAGACCGATAATGTAAATAAATCGAAGATATACCAGATATTAAACTTCATAGAAACTTGCCATAATAATTTATATTTGTATCATAATTTGTTTACATTTGACTCGAAGTGCACTTTGCGTCTGCTTTGAAATCTTTACCACTGTAAGCGCTGGGCTGTAGCACTGGAAAGCGCCTTAAATGTCCAGACTCCAGAATAAAACCGTTAGTTACGTTTCATCTATCACTTACCTTTATTATTCTACGCAATGCCGGCCCATAACCTAAATAAATATTGGTTATGTATGCAAAGGAAGAAAAAGGTATGGACTATATTACGTAGGTTTTTTAAGTAATAAGTTATTGGAAATTACACACCTGTCTGTCTTATGATATCATCATAAGACAGCCGCCGTGGTTCAGCCCTCAGCCGAGTAGCCGATTGTGAAGCGAGAGACCACGGGTTCGATTCGTGCCCCGAGGCAAATTTTTGTGTGACCCACAGATATTTGTTTCGGGTCTGGGTGTTCTAAGACCGAAAGTCAAAACTGAAGTCTCTCGTAGTTCCTCATACCCACGACGCAAGACTCGTATCGTACTGTAGGGTCAAGACTTTGTTCATTATTATTTACTTTGTTCCCCAATTCGTTCGCATAGAAATAACATAGTAGTAACATATCTATCCCACGGGAACCATACACTTTACCGGGAAAAAACTATATGTTATTCAAGACAATAATTTATCTCAGTGTCAAAATTATACAGATCTGTTTAGCCGTTCTAACGTGACTGAGTAAGAAACATCCTTCCATACAAACATTCGCATTTATAATACTAGCTGTTACCCGCGACTCCTTTTGCGTGGAAATTTACTATTCTTCGAGAAGAAAAGTATGTGTTATGCTGATGTGCCTCTATATTCTATAATAATATAGAACTGTAGAGTATCATCAAAATCCATCCTCTAGTTTTTGCGTGAATTAGTAACAAACATACACACGCATACTTACTACACATACTTACAAACTTTTACGTTTATAATATTAGTAGGATAGGATTAGTAAAATTATTATTATTATTCAAAACTTAGTAGACCACTTCGGACACAATCAGATGAAATGCGAAATGAAAATTGTTTTTCTTTCATAATAATATAATCTTAAACTTTTATTTATTCAGATTTGACCAGATCAATTTCTGAACCTGAAGGTTCTGTTAATTAAAACTTAATAGCGTTATTTATAAATATCTGATATTATACAACAAGTTGTTCTTTGCGTAACTCTCAGGACTTTAAAAATTCATCTCAGTACTTGTCGCTCCCAGTTTATATGCAAGACGTGAAAGTAGATTGATAGACGCAATGGATACAAATTATACTACATTTGCATCTGAAATCACATCGATTTTTATCGCCGCCGCAAGACAACGCAATTACTTTGCATACGCTCCGTTCCTCGTTTGTCATTATTACATTGAAAATGCAACACTTCGATGAAAAATATGGTAAAAAGGTATATGCTAGCTATTATTATCGATGATATTATATATTATTATTTTTCTACGTGAATAACAGACTAGCCTTATTTAGATGTAGGAAACGCTATCGCATGTTAACCGAAGAGTAATTTAAAAAGGGACATGCATCAAAGTTACTGTGTTTTGAGGACTGGTATATTCCAAAATTAATTAAGCCGTTGGAGGCGACACATATACATATAATATTGAAATAAAACTATTCTTACGGATTCTATCACGAATTAGGTTTTAATTATTATTCCCGACGTTTCGAAGGCTTTGCAGTCTTCGTTGTCACGGGTCAGACTGAGGTGTCATTTGTCCAAAAAAGGTTAGAGTTACAATATCTACCATCATTAAAAAATTATACAAAATCAAAAAAGGTTAATTATTTGTGTTCCGATTTATGCAGTACGAGCTCACGGTGTCTTGAGTTCTGGCAGCTGGTCTTTTGGGTTCCGATTTAATAAGATGTATAATTGGATCCCAGGTTTGTGCAAGCTTCCAACCATCTTCTCTATTGAAATTAGGATGTTTTTTAATTTCAATAGCCTCGCGTATCATCCTAGGGAGGAATCGGTGTTCTTTGGCGAGGATTTGTGGTTTATCAAATCTAAGATAATGTTTGGAACCTTCCTCTGAATGTTCAGCAACTGCAGACTTCGTAGAGCGTCGGTGTTTTACGTCAGCTATGTGTTCTTTTACGCGGGTCCCTATATTCCGTTTTGTTTGTCCGATGTAAGAGAGACCACAGTCGCAATCAATTTTATACACGCCTGGGTCTTGCAGAGGTATGTGACACTTGACAGATGGTAAAAATTGACTAATCTTCTTGGGCGGCTTGAAGTAAGTTTTGATAGAAGCGCGCCTCAGGATATAGCCAATCTTGTCAGTGACTCCTCTTACATAAGGTAAAACAACCGGGACGCGTTCGACGGTGGCTGGTTTCACTCGCTTTCTGTGACGGCGCCGTGGGATTTGGAGCTTGTTGTCTCGCAGGACTTGCTTGACATGACGTAGCTCAGCGGCTAGATGTTCCTCATCACAGATTCCTTGTGCTCTCTGAAACAAAGTTTTACCCACGGTAGCTAACTGTTTCGGATGGTGGTGAGATTCTCCATTCAGGTATTTATCGGTATGGGTCTTTTTCCTATACACAGTATGACTCAAAGATTGATCAGGATTACGGATAACTAAAACATCTAAGAAGGCAAGAGATTTATTATGTTCTAACTCCATTGTGAATTGAATTTTGTTATTAATGGAGTTAAGGTGATTTAAAAATGCAGTTACTTTATCAGATGGTAGAATTGTGAAAGTATCATCTATGTACCGTTTGTAAAACCTTGGTGAGACCGGGGCCGTGCTGAGTGCTGTCTGCTCAAAGTACTCCATGAAAATGTCGGCGACAACTGGAGATACAGGTGAGCCCATAGCTACGCCCTCAATTTGTACGTAGAATTGATTATTCCACAACATATAGCCAGATGTAAGGCAGTGTTTGAGTAAGTCTGCATATGCCAAGGGTATGTTATTCTCTGTTAACCTCTTAGAGACTATTTCAATACAGTCTTGTATTGGTAAGCTTGTAAACAGCGACTGAACATCAAAACTGACCATAGTTTCATTATCAGCTAATTTTAGGTGTTTAATGTCACTGACAAATTGGTATGAATCCTTGACAGTTGCTCTAGTGTTTCCTCTGAGAGGTGAAAGAACTTTTGCTACGTGCTGAGCAAGTCTGTAGGTTGGTGTGTCGATCTGACTTACAATGGGACGTAGCGGAGCATTTGTTTTGTGTATTTTTGGTAAACCATACAATTTAGGTGATTTCGCTGAGAAATTAAGAATTTAAGACACCGTGAGCTCGTACTGCATAAATCGGAACACAAATAATTAACCTTTTATGATTTTGTATAATTTTTTAATGATGGTAGATATTGTAACTCTAACCTTTTTTGGACAAATGACACCTCAGTCTGACCCGTGACAACGAAGACTGCAAAGCCTTCGAAACGTCGGGAATAATAATTAAAACCTAATTCGTGATAGAATCCGTAAGAATAGTTTTATTTCAATGTATAATATTCACGTAAACTTAAGAAATCAGTATACATATAATATGTTACATATGCTCGACTACATTTACGAATACATTTCATCATCATCGTCAGCCATAGGACGTCCACTGCTGAACATAGGCCTCCCCTAAAGATTTCCAGATCGACCTGTTGGATGCGGCCTGCATAACAACGAAATACATTTACTAAATAATAATAACACAAACTGCTTTTCAAAGAAAGATTTCCTGCATCTCTAAAGTTTGTTAAATAATGGAAACAGCTTTAATTTTTGATTTTTCGTAGACATCGTTAATTGAATTATCTTAAAGATTAATTTTAGCTATAGGCATATTCAATAGTAAAGTTATTTTACTGTCAAAGCTTTTTCGTGATTCACATCATGAATTGCCAAAAATATTTGACATGGCGGTTAAATGAACACAATTAAGATAAATGTTTTCATCTTGTCCTTAATTACACTTATGATGTCTTCGTCATTGGTTTTGTCCTTTTTGCGACTTTTCTCAGTTTGTTCAAATTGTACATGTCAGACAATTATTTTTAATCCAGATATTTAACTTTGGTCGTCTATTACTCATTTACTTTTAAAGTTTGCTTAGTCGCTATAGTTTTACTTTGAAATTCATTATGTATGCTCTACTGTAAACTTTTTCACGTATCCAAAACCAACCGTTTCGGAAATATAGGGGGGACGCCATTACATACATTGTTTTCAAAAGACCTATCCAACGATACCGCCACACTATGGGATAGTCGAGAAAAAAATACATTCCCACTTTACATGTAGGCGACACCCTAAAAAAAATATTTTTCAAGATTTTATTCCACGACTTTTCTAGTGTGGTATTTATACTCATGCCAAATTACAGCCCTCTAGCACTTATAGTCTCTGAGATAAAACAGACAGACAGACGGACGGACATGGCGAAACTAGAGGTATAAGGGTTCCTTTTTTGCCATTTGGCTTCGGAACCCTAAAAACAGGTAACACACAAGTCTCCTAATCGTAACCCTAAACTTGTGATTGAAGAAAAGTTAAATATAGAGACGAATTTACAATGTTACGAAGTATATAAATAGTAATGTTACGTTATTATTATTATATTATTTATTATTCGTATATTGAAATAATTAACATTTTGACAATGCCAGCAGGCATACGCATAATCCTGACACCACACAAAAAAACCTGCGTTGTGACAATACATATGTAGAAGCAACTGACTCAATCTATTACATATAAATCTATGTTTGTGATAAACTACTAGAGACTTTTGGTCTTTGCACAAACATTTATCCTGGTACGGGATTCAAACCCGCGAGCGATTATGAAACAAACGGTTGCGCCATGGAGATTGTTCAACTTATGAAATCGATTACGGATCTCATTCCCAAAATATTGTAATTTTCACATACAGCCACTTTAATCCATTATTCAGTTTTCTGGCGTTATTCCACCTCAATGTCGATTCGGCGCGAGACACTTTTTGATGCAAGCTGCAGAAATCATTCGGCTTAGTTTTTATGACCTCAACCTACCTGCCTGACGTCAACGCTCCAGATCCAGTCTTAGGTACATACTGATAGTGTTAGACAAACATTCCGCCCAATCAGGAAATCAAACCCAGGACCCTCTGCGGCCTGCACACACATGCCAGTAGAAGGAGGGAACAAATTGGAGCTTTTATTTATTTAGGTAAAAATGTTGCTCCGTTTATTATACTCAAGTATTGTATACATAAGAAGACTATAGTTTGAGTGGTAGAGCCACGCTATAGATAGTAACGTCTACATCACTAATGGGCCGGCTCAACCGGTTTGATACCACTGTCTCACCGAAAATCGATGTAAAGTGGCAACTCGCTGTTGCGTTTCGTTCGGTGAGTGAGATTTTCGGTAACCCCCCTTTTCCCATATCCCATTCCCCACATTTTCGGTTAGAAACACACCCATGATACATTTTCTTGGGTGTCTATGGGCGGTGGAGATCACTTACCATCATTTGCCAATCACTATTAAAAAAAACAATAGTTTTCTCAACAATGCCCTTTAAAAGGAAATGCACTTAAGTGAATCCATTAGTGTCCGACACTTTCCGTGTTTTCATTTTGTTTACGGTCTCTGCGTTTGTTAACTGAAGTGATAAAAGGTTTATTTATAAATCTGCTGTCCAACATCAGATAATATGTATCATAAATGTATTCGAAGTTATTAAGAAACCGTGCTAGCTGAAACTTGTTTAATATGGTGGTTTCGGTTAGAACTATCATCTACTTATTAATTTGTTATTAACGCAATGAATATTGAAGAATTTTAATTTCAATTCTCTATAACCCTAGTATTTAAGGTTTGTACTATTATGTTTTTCTGGAGTCAATAAAGGTTATATATATTAATTCTAGAGCTTACTCCTCATTACTAAACGAGATTTCGTCCTATATCTATCTAATATCAAAGGGCTATTATTATCTCGGTGGAGTAGTTCGCGTAGTTGACGTAGTTATGTGGTACGACTACCATCCTGAGGTCTTGGGTTCAAACCCTTAATTAAAGTGATATTGGGTTGTTCCGCTCAGTATCCGCCCAAAGTCTGGACTTTGTGCCCAATATGGAAATAGGCTCGCCCCCTATCACATCCTAGACGGAATGGAGCTTGACGAAACTTAGCGAAATAGAGCTAGTTCCCCCCCGGCTACCTCTTCGCCCTTAGGGGATACATGCGTAAACCTACATAAGTATGTAGACTGTATGTAGTATGTTTGTAATATTATTATCATTATAAGAACATAAGAGTGGATCACGCAAGTGCCCCTCGCTACTTTTTTTCGTTTAGCACCAAGGAAAAATTGCGGGTACACGAAAATTGGGTTACCAAAACAAATTGAAAATTTCGAGGCAATTTTCTCCCTCAAAGAGTATAGCCACTTTGAATTTTTATACTTTCACGATTTAATGTAACACCAGCTAGGTATAAATAATAGGCTCATAATAGCCAAAATAGAATTTTAAACTCCTTATAACAAGTTGTAAGCAGTAGTAGAGTACAAGACGAGAGAGAGAGAGAGACTATTCTTATTTATGTACTAAATATTATTTATTCTTTCTTTCCTTCTATGTATATAACACACTCGTATTTTAAACACACAACTAAACATAACTAAAAGTGATAAATAGAATGTTTAGAAATGCGGGTCTTCGTGATGTACACAAACTATAATGTCCATTTCACGAATACATAGATACTACATATATCCGGCCCCGACCTCACTTTAAGGTGGGATAAAAGCAAAGAAAGAAAAAGAAGGAAACAAGAAAGGGAAAAAGGTAGAAAGAAAACAAAGACTTATAGAAGTCTTTGAAAGAAAATGAAGTTATATAAAAAATACGACTTTTATATGATACAGCTCAGAGGCAGTCTGAATCCATATTAAACTATTTTTCGTGTATAAACTCCATAAGCCAAAAATAGTAAGGTACCATGGCTGTCACTAAGTTTTGTTTTTATTTCAGACCATCGTTCTGGGGCCAGCGCACAAAGCTGGAGAAGCGTCTGATGCTGGTCGCCGGAGTGGCGATTGCGCTCGCCATCGCTTTCCTAGTGGCATTCATCGCCAGCCTTCTAATGAGATCTGCATCAGACATTAGCGGTAAGCCCACTATAAGATTTTTATAAGTAGTTCATTATAAGTTTTATGCGCTTCGATAATCTTCGTCCATTTCAAAAGAACCTCACGTATTGCAATACAGACTTTTTACTTTGTCAGGTCTTTCTGCCAATCCTTATCCCACAGCAATGTGGAGTCAACAAAGCACACTTTATGAAACATGTTGCAGAAAGCATTCTGCTTACATTTTATCACCGACTGCCTAACTACGTCAACCCTCGGGTATATACATCAAGTCATGTATATACTTCTGTTTGATGATAAATTAATCGCATATTTGTACTAATTCTGTAACAAAAACGAAGATTTCCGAAACACATATCATACTAACCTTTGTGTCGTTAAATAAAATAGTTACATAATGTAATTGCTCACGCAAGTCTAATACAGTGTTTACACGGTATCAAGTTTATATAATATAGTGATATAAGGGAAGATTTATAGTCATCATGGTATTAACCATCAGATGTTGAGCTAGACAGAAATAGATACATTCTGGCACGTCTTCGACTGTACCCTAACGGTATAAATCTCGATAATCCTAAATTGCTACATCAAACACAAATTCGTATATATGCGATAGACAATTTTATATAAATAAAAGTTACAATACTTTAAACGCTGCTGGAATTGTTAATGAGAGAAAATTTTGATGTATGATTCAATCGGCATTGTTTTATGTGGAACTAAGTAGGTCTCCTTGCATTCAATTCATTTTAAGGGCCATCCTTATCCTTAACTACGGCAGACGGTTTCGACGAGTATATTGCGAACAATATTCAATGTTATGAAAGCAATGTTTGTATTAAGTTTGGTTATTATATTAAATAAAAAATAAAATAAAAATCTTTATTGATCACGTAGGCATGTAAAAAAGCACTTATGACAAGTCAACACAAGTAAATTTTTAAATTAGGATTAATATAATTTACATTATATATTTGTATTAGACAACAGGCAGGCAAGTATGGACATAATAACGATGGGATGGCTGAGATAGGGTGATAAGGGGAAATAGGAATAGAGTGTAAGGGAATGGATTGTATGGGAATGGCATATGGCAGGAATAGTGGCAGGGGATTGACTGGAAATACTGGAAGCAGTTGGGATTGGTGCGTGAGGCCCTATCCTAGCTAACCTACCAGCCTTTCTCTAGCTACCTACGGATGACGACCCGAAGAAGAAAGGCAGAAAGAAACTCCGGGCTTATTTTTTTCATCATCAATTGTCACCATTTCTTTTTTATTTTCTTTTGTCTATTTTCCTTTTTTAAAAAATTTGATTTACAAATTGTCAATACAATTGATAATCATATTTATATGGATTCACGCATCCTCAATACCACTGGAGGTGTAATTACCAAAAGAATGATTAAAAGGTGAAATGGCATTGTAGGATGCAAAAACCCATACTAACAAAAATCCTTATATCTATGTATATCACAAACAATAAGCTTAGTCATTATATGATTATTTTTATACAATTTATGGCATACACTTTCCAAATTGGTCGATCGGTCGGTCTGTTTACAATAAAAATATAATAAATATACCTAATGTCCTATATTATTATCAGATAACTATATTAATGTTAATGTCAAGCCAGTCAATGTACTTTAATCAAAAATGTCATTATAATTAAAATAATTACTATTGTAGTAAAGTTAAAAAAGTTACTATTAAAGTAAAGAAAAAAGAAGAAGGCGACTCGGTTCAGTTAAGGTCACCATCTTGGTGCAGTGTGCAGAACTAACGCCAGACTTCCCTATCAGCTAAGTAGTCTGCAACGCTATAATAAGCCCTAGCCATTAAGGCACGTTTAACATAGGATTTAAATTTATCACCTGGTAAGTTAGTTACTTCGGAAGGAAGTTTATTATAAAATCTAACACTATTTCCTATAAATGATTTATTTGATTTGCAGAGTCTTAATTTAGGAATTGCAAGTTTGTCTTTATTCCTCGTATTTATGCTATGTATTTCACTGTTTTTAGAAAAACTAATTAAATTTTTGCGAACATACATTATGTTTTGAAAGATGTATTCGGCCGGCAGAGTAAGTATATTAATATCTTTGAACAGTTCTCGAAGAGAGTCACGGGATCGGAGGTTGTATATAGCGCGAACCGCTCTCTTCTGTAGTACAAAGACAGTCTGCAGATCTGCGGCAGAACCCCACAACAAAATGCAATAAGACATAATGCTGTGAAAGTATGCAAAATATACCAACCTAGCCGTAGCCACATCAGTCAATTGTCTTATTTTCCTAATTGCAAATATGGCTGAGCTCAGTTTTCCAGAATTTTTTTGTATGTGAGGGCCCCATTGCAATTTGACATCTACTGTTACTCCAAGGAAGACAGTAGACGAGACTAAATCTAATGTTTTATTGTCTAATGTGATATTTGATTTTTCATGATTCATATTTCGCAATGAAAATTTTATACATTTTGTTTTTGAAGCATTTAGAAGTAAATTATTTGCAGATAATATTCAAGGTAACTTGTTACTAAAATGCAAGTAATAACGAAAACGTGAGGTCTAGTTGAAGAATCGTTTAACTTTTTATTATTATAGTGCAAATAAAAGTAATGCACGACTTGCATACTTATTATACGTATAGGATTACTATTTAGGTAATTATTACCCCAAGATTGCAGATAATTTATGACGTTATGAGTATTTCACGTATCTAATAATGCCAATGCTAGCCGAGGTTAACGAGACGACATGATATTCGTAGCATTATCCCGCTGCCCGTATGTTTACCCTTAGGTACATTTCTTTTACTTTCTAGGAAATAATATATTTTATTTACATTAATTAGTAAGGGCGACTTGCACCATTATTACTAACCTACAGTTAGTCCTAACCTCTAATATTAAGCGATGCTCATAACGAATCACTACCCAGCTGTTCTAAATTTTGAGCATTATAACCAGCATCAATGTATACGTCGTAATAGCAATACAATAAAATTAGAGTGTGTGGCTTACTTTAGTAAGCAATCGAGCCAATTTTTACTCCTATGTTCTGGCTAAGCTATAGCTAATCTTGGGTAGATACTTATACAGCACACAGAGCGAACGAGCTGATTGAAATTTTCCATCACTGCGCAACATTCGCTTTACGAAAAGTTTCTGAAATCATTCTATTAACGTGAAAATTGATTAGAAAAAGTGTAACATCACGGCAAGAAACGTTGGAATTTGCAATGCACAACGTTACGGGCGATCCGGCAATGGTTACAAAATGTTAAATCACGTCGTGTGTTGAAACTTAAGCGCACCGCTTGCGCCCGCGTCGCGTCGCGCCGGTATAGTCGACAGTCGACATGCTCCGCTGGACATACGTTTCTACAAGTTGACGTTCGTCAGATCACCGTCATACCTCTAGAGGTCAGTTTTCACACAATATTGGGCAATGTATATTGAGAAAGAGTGCCAATAAATATTTATTATCATTACTCCATTTATATAAAAAAAACAATTTGGTAAGTGGAGCGTAGCAAATGTTTTCATTGTAACCACAACGAGGTTGGTGATAACCACAAATCAATAGCGCTCATAATCTTACAATAATTTCAATGTTAAAAAAATATCACATTTACCTATATAGATTGAACTCTCCGGGCTTTTAATAATTAGGACTACTAGGATTACTTTACCTATAGAGGTAAAGATATAGATATAGATCTCAATTAAAAATAAGCCAGTATGGATTCGCACATTGGCTTTCTAAACTCAGCTTAATGAAATAAAATTCGATAGTCACGAATCACGATTCATCTGAAGTTGAACTTCTAACTGGTTCACTAGTTCTAACAGGTAACATAATGTTGTAATATATTTATTATAAATTAGATATAATGATGAAATTTTACCATGCTACTTTCAAAGCTCTGGGATTATGAAAACTCTCTGCGTGAAATTTTATAAATAAAATTTAAGTTCAAAAACGTTGAGGTTGAAACTTTATGTGCAAATCCCAAGGTTGTAATTATTGTACAGGAAAGACAAGTGTCAAGTGAGATGGAGATGAGGCCAAGTTCAATATTTGAAACGCGGTCAATATCAACAACACACGCCAGTTATAGAAATTGCGTCACGACCCAAAGCTGCGAGATTGGACGCTGTAAAATGGCATATTACAAAAAACAGTAATATACATTTTTGTCCGTGAAAAATACAAGTAATATGTTGGAAACTTAATGTGAAATCTTTTCGGAACCATTCACACCGACAACGGCAGGAATTGAGTTAGCATTGACACCTTAATGTGAAAAATAAATTCAAACACCGACGTGCAAAACATTGACTTCATTCGAAACAGCACAAGCCTGTTGCAGTACATATATAATGTTCTCGACGCTACTAATTTAGCCAAGGTTCGGGAGATTTTGAATTAAGTTACTTTCTCTCTACTTTACTCTTTCCTTGCCCTTTTACATTCCAATGGGGGGTCGTAACATACTTTTTCAGACGTGTTGCAGAAAGAACATAACATAAGCTCACGCCTGTATCCCCGAAGGGGTAGGCAGAGGCGCACTAGCGAACTAGAACACCCACATTTCGCCGAGCTTAGTTCCGTCCCAGATGTGATAGGGGGCGAGCCTATCGCCATATCGGGCACAAATTCCAGACTCCGGGTTGATATGGAAAAATCCAGAAAGCTGATGCAGAAAGAATTTAGCTTATATTTTCCGACTGGCCGCCTGTCTAACGTAAACCACGACGTCGTACTGTGACTTACGTAAAGGTAAGATATCAAGATTTTTATGACGTAACTCCTAAGCCTAGGCTTAGAATAGTGTACTTAAACGTGGCTCGCAATATCTCATCTCAGCGTACACACGTTCTTATCTAAGATTAAATCATAGTTAGCAGTAAACAAGTGATAAGGGAATGACATTTGTAAATTGCGTTGATTAACAATTTATTTTCCTTGTTGTTATAGTGGTGCCCTAAATTTTAAGAGGCATATATTATATACAAGCTTTCCCTTTGGCCTTTTAAAGAAGTTGCATTTTGAAAACGCTGAAACGACTAAATTGAACTAAAAATATTTATTTCTGTAAATTCATGCATTATTTTAAGGGTGATAAAAGATCATATTTTAATGGATGTCTACGTAATGCGAAAATATATATTGCAACTGTTGGTTCCATCTTAATGTATTCTAAAGCATGCAATTTAATACATTACAGCGGTGAAGAGTATATATTACACGATTCCTTACGGCTTACCTTTACCAAATTATATAATTAATAGAGTTTTCGCTTCGAAACCACTCTAATAACATTTATTGCCTACAACATAAAAATGCTAATCTTCTCTACATATCCTTCAAATATGTTCAACCTTTGGGTCAGTAGTAATACGGTTTCATAACTCGATAAAAAATGAAACACTATGCGGCGAGGGCTGCCAAGCCTTAAACAAATTTGGTGTTGACGCTGTTTTTGGATGAATATTTTGGCCTAAAAGCAGGACACATCTTTTTGAAACCCAAACATACATATCTAATGTTGCATATAACGTTTATAATAACGCGGCTCCGTATGATCAGTTAACAAGGGCGGCGGACGCGGGGATGTACCGCCGATAATTGTATTAATATATAAAAGCCTCACAAAACACGTACAGGCCGGATAAATGTATAAATAATTAGCAGAACACGGCCTCAAAAAGTCAAACAAAAGGTAAACGTAATACCTGATAACCTTACCATGACTCTGGACTGGAACTTATTGGCTAGGACGAGAAATGAAATATTCCTTAGCTAGTAAGCAAATTGCATAGTACTTATGATAAATATTTCATCCAATCGATATCACACAAACACAGAGGGAGTCTGCTTGGTGAATATTGTGATATAGTTACAATCTTCCCATAGCGGAAATAATTTAGATAGAGTACATACTAAGCCACAGGACGGCCACTGCTGCATATAGGCTTCCCCGAAAAATTTTCAGATCGACCTGTTGAAAGCGAAAATAATATATTTTTATTTATTACTAGCTTTTGCCCGCGGCTCCGCACGCGTATTTTGTAGGGCCAATGGAAAAATCTTTTGATTTGTCGATCCGCCCTGTCGTTTTAGTCTAAATATGGGCGACACAGACATCGATTTTGAAGTCAATTGGCCCAAAAACAAAGAAAAACAAAATGGCGGCCACTTTTGACAGTTCTGACTGCGATTCTGTCGTTTGGAACCACGGGGCGACTCAGATATCGATTTTGAAGTCAATCGGCCCAAAAACAAAGAAAAACAAAATGGCGGCCACTTTTGACAGTTCTGACAGCGGTTCTGTCGTTTGGAACCACGGGGCGACTCAGATATCGATTTTGAAGTCAATCGGCCCAAAAACAAAGAAACAAATTTGCAACCCCTATTTCATCCCTTTGTAGGATAAAAATATATCACACCCCATTTCTGTCCTTAGCGCTACTATCTATCTAACTATCCTCATACCAACTTTCTTAAAAATCCGTTCAGCGGTTTCTGGATTCCCATAAAAACTTTCATCCCCTATTTCATCCCATTAGGGGTTGATTTTAAAAAAGTAGCTCATTTGTGTCTTTGAACTCAAAGATGTCCACTATCCCATGCCAAATTTCATAAAAATCCATTAATTAGACCTAAAATCCCCATATAAAACGTTCAACCCTTATTTCATCCCTTTAGGGGTTGATAAAAAAAAATGAAGTACCCCATTTGTGTCCTTAGGGTCAAAAGTATCCTCATACCAAATTTCATCAAAATCCATTAAGCGGTTCCAAAATTCCCATACAAACTTCCATCCCCTATTTCATCCCTTTAGGGGTTGAATTAAAAAAAATAAAGTACCCTATGTCCGTCCTTGGGGTTCAAGGTACCCACATACCAAATTTCATCAAAATCGGTTCAGCGGTTTAGACGTGAAAACGCCACAGACAGACAGACAGACAGACAGAGTTACTTTCGCTTTTATTATTTAGTAAGGATTTTCGCTTTCAACAGGTAGATATATTTTTATACCAAACCATTTTTATATTACACCAAAGCTAGGCAGACAGAACGATACCTATATAGAGGTAGATCACCATCATCTAAAAGTGCAAATAAACAGTCGTTTAAATGGCACTCAAATATACTTACAAAGTTAAATATATACATAGAATTGAATCACAATTTCATTACATAAACTACAAGGTTTTTCAATAATCTTCAAGAAAACAGTGAGTGTAGTTCGTGTCCACTGTCCAGACAGGCATCTATATCTGATGACAATAGATTGCGTGTTCAATATTATGATAATTATAATAATTAGATGCTGTAAAATAGCTTAAATTTTTTCAAGGCTTACAGCGTTTAATACACGGTACGAGTAGTTGTATTTCTTACAATCCTCAAAATTAATGGAAAAATTGTAACTATTTTATTTGGAAAATATTGTAATATCATAAATATAATATAACTAATAAGTAAACCACGATTAATTAAACATTTTGTGTTGTCGCTACACAGATTTGTATGGCTTATGTTTGTCCTTCTTTTTGGACGATCACAACATTGCACTTAGCATACTCATCAGTCATTTTTCCAAATTAAAGTAACCATTTGATGTGCTTACTCGCTTTAATTAAATTTTACAAGACAAAGAGTAAGAGGATTTTTGTCTTCTGTAAACTCACTGAAGACGGAAGATATTAATGTATACACTTGTGCAACATAATCATTTTCTATAAAACCGTAAATATTTATGTAAAATAATTTTATATTTATTATAATATCGCAATGTTGCTAACCGAAAGATTTCCCCTCTCGTAGTTACTTGTATTTAACACACTTCACACAGTCGTCCTCAATGTAACCATTTGTATTGTTTCTCATGTTCATCATCATTCATTTGTCATGTGTCTGCATCTTTTAGACATGCCACAGACTAGTGAACTGAGACTTTCTTCATCCATGCCACCAGCAGTCATCGCTAAAGGAAACAACGACGTCGTGCTGTGTAAGACCCCAGGATGCATCCACACAGGTAATATACCATGATGAGATGTTATTTTAGCATTTACTGACTTGAACGAGCATATGGGTCACCTGATGGTGTGTGATACCAACCTTAAAGGAAGGTAAGTAAAGAAATTGGGAAAAGCAGTTATTTAGACAAAACTAAATCTTTCTAAGTAAAACGTAACTGTTTACTGACACTTTACTTTGGTTTTTTGTTAGACAGTGGCATCAAGCCGGTTGAGCCGTGAGGGTGATATTTTAGAATTAAGTAGGTTTATACATTTTATTACACCAAATTTCTCTATACGCACTAAAATTAGAAAGTAAGGAAATAAATTTTTAGTAATATTAGAAAGTACTGGTGGATCAAGATTTATTAACGTTACGTAACCGTCGGAAAACCGATGTTGTGTGTAAAACAATATGTTAGAAACTAAATACAGCAACAAATACGTGTGTAGTAGATTAACATTGCATTATATTCCTTTTATAACAAACACTCTCCCATCTGCCCTTATCTCACTCCAGTATGCGACCGGTGAAACACCATGTTTTTAAATTTTACAACCGACCGCCTGTTCCGTTTTCTAGTTATTTATCTAATTTCGACTTACTATTGTAACCTGTATAGTTTTTTCACTTAATCTAACCACACGATTTATGATGTATGTTTGGTGATTATTTATTATACCTAATGAAAAAAAATAACAGAAACATAAAAAAGAGTAAACTATAAACAGTTAATTGATATTTCTAGCTTCTAAACTGCTAGTAAACATGGATGATAAAGTGGATCCGTGTGATGATTTCTACGATTTTGCTTGCGGCTCATTCGTGAGGAACACAAGGATCCCGGACGATAAGACTTCGGTGAATACCTTCTCCATAATCACTGATCAACTACAAGAACAAATACGAGCTCTCTTGGACGAGCCCGTCGTGCCCAACGAGCCGACACCATTCGTGCTCGCCAAGACGCTGTACCAGGCTTGTATGAATAGAAGTAAGTATCTTATGCCTCCAGTTATTCAACGCTTCTAGAACAATCCTGGTTAAATAGGTTTCAATTATTGACCATATTATTCTTTTTTTTTACAAACACCACCAATAACCCATTTTATCAATATAACATGTACACTACATTTATAATCATAACCTTCCACGGTCTTAGTCATGGGTTAAATAGATAATACACGAATACACATTATATAAAGTTACTTTCGGCAGCTCCTGATTAAACTATAGTTACTTAATACGAGTATATACCTATTAATATATAATATACCTACGAATTATTTTTTTTGCACACATCTATTATATTTAAAAGCAACAAACTAAAATCTGTTTATTATTCAAATATAATTTCTTTAATTATCTTTTATATTACGTTAAAGTATTGTTTTATTATTACGATAGTTCTTACGCTCCAAAGATTTGCTTAATTGCAACACTTACGATGTATATACTATACTACTAGACCGGTTGTTTGTTGATATAAGTGTAAGTGAAAGTGAACTAAATGATCTTCCGCTGGTTGCACAGCTAAACTCACGACACAGACAAACGCTTAAATCGTGTATGTAGCCTGTTTTAGAATTTTTATAACTGTTAAGTACAACTTAGACTCCGAATTACCTTATTGTCGTGAACAATGTTATTGTTGTTCAAGTTTGTTGCTACATATACTTTCTTTTTGAGAAAAATGTAAAAATCGTTAGTCAATATTCTGTTTTGTTTTTATCAGCTGCGATAGAAGCTCGTGGAGTTCAGCCACTCCTGGATATGTTGCGGAGACTGGGAGGCTGGCCAGTACTGGACGGACCTTCCTGGGACGAAAGGTCATTCTCCTGGGAGCAATCTGTATACAAGTTCAGAGCTACTGGTTACTCCGTTGACTATTTTCTAGATTTCTCCATAAGTGTTGATGTGAAGAACTCAACGAAAAGAGTTATCGATGTAAGAATAACCTTGATTTTTTCGTAGCTTTGCGCCTATTCCGATTATCAAATTAGTAACTAAACAAAAAGGCATTTTAATGTACTTGCTCATATTACTATCCCTGCGTCTGAGGTAATAGTTACATAAATTGAAAAGGTACATGATATAACTTAATTATATCACTTGCGTCGGCCGACGTAATAGGGAAATGTATTTTCCAGGTATAAAACATCGCATTCAAACAAATAAGTATGTTCTAGGCTTCATTATAAGGCTGTAAAATGCGAAATTATTAAATTCAGCGAATGTTATTTTGCATTGCGAATTGTTTTTTGTTGAATGAACTTTGTTAAAACATTTTACCTATGGGTTAATTTTCTAACAGCTGGATCAAGCTTCACTAGGTCTAAGTCGTGAATATCTCAACCGTGGGTTCAGTGACAAACTTGTCCAAGCGTACTATGAATACATGGTGGATATCGCAACACTCCTAGGAGCTGATCGTGCAAGCGCGGAGGTTGAACTTAAAGATGCAATTCAATTTGAAATGAAACTCGCCAATGTAAGTCATTATACATATTATTTATTTACAAATGAAATCACAACATCAATTTGAGTTAAAATGTTTCTCCAAATTCAAAGATTTATTTAGTAAATAGCCCACTATGGGCATTTTTACCCGTGATTGAATCTATCGGTGCTTCGGAAAAGCCCACTGGTCTGAGAAAAAGCAAACTCAGCCGTATAATTAAAAAAAAAATATCTTGAGTGTACTCGAGAGACGGTCGAGTCTCGATCGAATGTGTTTCGTCCAGTTTCGTCCCCACTGAACAATCAGTGACATAAATACGTTACTCACGTCAAAGTTTTAAATCGTTACAGTTACAACACCCTATCCAAACAGGTCTCTGCTTACGACAACAACTTTATGAGCTAACAAAAATGATATTTTTTACGATCCTTGGTGACTTGGATGAAAAATAATTCATTGTAAAGGCTACAAAGTGCTTATATGATCAGCGGCCGTGTGATTGACTATAAATGGTTATTGGCCAAGGTTTTGGGATGTATTTTGTCACATGTACATGACCCAATTGTTTTGGCGCCTTCATTTAAGTCAATCGAAAGGCCGTCTGTATTGAGTGATTTCCAGCCCACTCTTTTATTTATACAAACTCTTTAACGATCGCAAAAAGTTTCGGATTTCGTGTAAAATTATTCTTATATTTCAGATTTCACTGCCGCTGGAGAAACGTCGTAACGCGACTAGCCTTTACAATCCAATGACAATAGCCGAATTGCAGCAGAAATTCCCAAGGTGAGTGTTTTTTTAGTCTACAATAATAAATACATCATACATTTACCAACATTCAATGAAATATTATCAACGTGTTTGCAGAATCCCATGGCTGGAATACATCAACCGTCTCTTGGCGCCCCACGTTACTGTTGATCTGAACGAAATGACCATCGTCAGCGTTCCGAAATATATTACAGACCTTGAGGTAATAAAATTTTTTATTAACTGTGTTGGTTTTACAATAGGTGATGTAGTGATAACAATAACTTCGTAAAATCTACCAAATAAGTGTACACTTATGTATTTTTACTCTAACTTATCCATAATACTACTTTGTATGTCAATAACATTAAAAATGAATTATGGTCTTTTATTTTTATCTTTCTTATAGGATCTTCTAGCGTTAACCCCAAAGCGAGTGCAAGCAAATTATGTAATGTGGAGAGTCGCGGCTGCGTCAGTCTCTTACCTGACTGACAACTTGAGAAGAAGGCAATTATCGTATGTGACAGCACTCTCTGGAAAGACTGAACGCGAGAGCAGGTGGAAAGAATGCACGGACACTACTAGTGTTAGGTAATTTTAAAAATATATTCTCTCTCTCTATCTCTCTCTCAGCATGTCTCCCTTTAGAGCTTTTCTCTCTCCCTCTCTCTTTCTTTCGAACTCCTCCCCTCCCCTATTACACCAAAAAGTGAGATCTTTCCCTCTCTCTTGATAATTGTAGTATCTTCTTTAGTTTAATATGCAACGGCATTGAGTAGGTATTTGTGGTGCATAAGGTTTGGGACTGGAGGAGGTTTGGTTTTCCGGAAATCTCATTCTCCGCACAAATTACAAGTTTCCCTTACATCGGTTTTCTCTAAGAGCCGGTCAAGCCAGTCCACTTAAAATTCTATAATGTAGACAAATGGCTTACAGTTTGGCCACTTTGTCTATAAACACATACAATTCAATATTAATGATTACATTCTATAAATAAATCCGTAGTTGCAAGCTTTTACCGCCTGTAGCATAAACGTGCCTAATCTACAAAATTAACAATTTCCATCACAACTTGGTAATTAGATTCAAATCCTAAGCAAAGAGCAAACTATCCCGGTCGCTACGATAACTTGAGTTTGATTGTGTTTCAGCATGTCTATCGCGGTGGGAGCGCTTTACATCAGAAAATATTTCAACGAAAATTCTAAAGCCAATGCCTTGGAAATGGTCAACGACATAAGGTGATTAAAAATGAATTTATTATGTCCCGCATTAACAAATTTAACATAAATAAATGATTGTTTATTGAAGACTTATAATACCAACAAAATTATGTTTTTCATAGTATTATATACTAGCTTTTGCCCGCGGCTACGCCCATGTGAGAATCTGTCCCGTATACTTTCATTTTGTCTGTACAAACTTTTAACCCCGTTACATCCATTATGGGATGAATTTCCAAAAATCCTTTCTTAGTGCTCGCCTACGTCATTAGAAAGTCGTGTGTACAATGTCACGTTCCTAGTTTCAATAGTTTCGTCACGTTTTTCCTTTTATACATAACATAACATAACATAAGCTCATGACTGTATCCCCGAAAGGGTAGGCTGAGGCGCACTAGCGAACTAGTACACCCACATTTCGCCGAGCTTATTTCCTATCGCCATATCGGGTACAAATTCCAGACTCCGCGCTGATATGGACAAATCCAATATCACTTTGCCCGACCTGGGGATCGAACCCGAGACCTCAGGACGGTAGTCTTACCGAAATACAACCACGCCACCGAGGCAGTCTTCCTTTTATATATACAGATAATAACAATGAATAATAAGTAACAATGTCAAATAGATAATTGATGTATTGTAAATAATTATAATCCGTGATACAATTTAAAATATTTGTTATTTCAGACAACAATTCCGTAAAACGCTGACGGAGGTAGAGTGGATGGACGAGTTGACTCGACAAGCAGCGTTGGAAAAAGCTGACGCCATGGCCTCCCATATTGCTTACCCCAGCGAAATGCTAGATGATGATAAACTAACAACATTCTATTCCGGAGTGAGTTGATTTTGCCATTAAATGATTCTAGATTAATATCGATTTAGGTTTATACATAATCGATTTTGACATTAAATTACTCTAAATTAATATCGCTTTAAGTTTATACATAATCGATTGTTCCATAAAATGACTTAGAATTAATATCGCTTTAAGTTTATACATAATCGATTTTGCCATTAGATGACTCTAAATTAATATCGATTTAAGTTTATACATAATCGATTTTGCCATTAAATGATTCTAAATTAATGTCGCTTGAAGTTTATACATAATCGATTTTGCCATTAAATGACTCTAAATTAATATCGATTTAAGTTAATACATAATCGATTTTGCAGTTGGAAATGTCATCCGACAAACTCATGGAGTCTGTTCTCAATTTGACCCTCTTCGGCACCGAGTACTTATTCGGTAAACTGAGAGAGCCCGTGAACAAAACCGACTGGGTAACACACGGCCGTCCCGCAATCGTTAACGCATTCTACTCGTCTATAGAAAACAGCATACGTAAGTGAAACAAATAACAAGCACAAGTACTCGTCATAGATATCGATCACATGTGATGGTATAATATCGTAAACACGAAAAGTTCATCGGCACAGTTAAGTAACTTTGCCGCAAATCAATGCAACGTTGAATAATTGGATGTGGTACGTTGGTGTAACATTGATCAATTATAATTTATAATTACCCATTACACGATGTAAGTTGATTATAACTGGTAACTAAATCATTAAGAAGAAGAACAAAAACAGTATTTCAGAAAAATCTTACACCCATTAGTGAGATACACCTATGTCTTGACCCCATACTTTTACAAGATACGAGACCTATGTCGGTGGTCTAGGTATCTGGAACTACAATATACAGTCTCATCGATCTCGATATCCCATTTTTGGCGGCACCTTGGTAGGGGAGACCGTGGTACATCGACCTTCACACATCTGATAACCAGTTGAGACATATCTTTTATCAAATATAATTTATTTACAAACACGCCTTGAACACTTTTCGATAGGCAAGCTTAGTAGGCAAGCTATTATAGACGTGTTTTTAAAATAATTGATATTTGATAAATAAATATGTCTGATCTGGTTATCAGATAAGTGTAGGTCAATGCACCACGGTCTCTTAGATCACTACGGGGATCGAATCCGCTGTCTTTAATTTCATAATGAACTACTCGCCCCCACGCCACGACGGTTATCATTAGACTCGTTGCTACACTATAAAACGATGTTCGCATAGTTGACTAGCTGCATTGGTCTATCAAGGAATAGAATAATGTCCATCCTTTTTTTATCCAGGCACGGCAAACTGACTACACTGCATCTGATGGTAAGCGTAGTGTAGTTAAAAAAAACCGACAGAATCATGCCGGCCTGTGTATGCTTCTTCACACTCCGAATCCGAAGAGAGAAGAAACAAATCGAGGGGCTTGCGACAAGATAGGCATATTTCGATGTCACTGAAAAACGACTTTTAAATTATCTAATGTACTAAAATGCAGGTAATATTTTGTTCAGAATTCCCAGCGGGTATCCTGCAAGGTGCTTTCTTCTCAGCCAAACGCCCTGCATACATGAACTACGGAGCTATAGGATTCGTCATAGGACATGAAATTACTCATGGATTTGATGACCAAGTAAGTTACTAGTGAGTGATTGATCGATTAGTGTTAAATTTTATTACTATAGGCCTTAGTAAATTTCTATATATAGTTATAGTTATTTTACCTCACTCGCACCTTCTTATTCATATTAGGTAAATAAGTACTTAGCTAAACCAAGAATTGGGTACTTGACTATGTTTGAATTTAGACACATTTTATATGTAATATAAAAAAAGAAACCCCTCTGTAAAAACTGTATCGAAATTGGTTGAAAAATAAGGCAGTAATTTGAAATAATAATGAACCTAAATGTTTAAATGTATTCATGTTTTCAACAGGGTCGTCAATTCGACAAGAATGGAAACTTAGTAGACTGGTGGCAAGAATCTACAAAGCAAAAGTACTTAGAAAAAGCTAAATGTATAATAGATCAGTATTCCAACTACACGGTCAAGGAAGTCGGACTAAAGGTACAGTTCCAACATGCTACTTAAACTTTGTCTAGATTTATCTAGTCCCACAAGATCATTGGACAAAACCAGTTACCCCCAGCAGTTATAGTTACCTATTATTTTCCACCAAACCTCGTGCTATGTGGTATCAACTCAACAACTATATTTTCAAGTATCTACGTTGTAGAAAGGAGTCACCTTTAGTATTTACGACAATAGGGAACTTGCATGTATTTTTTTTTAGGTTAATGTAAAGAACTAGGTCTCAAATAAACACATCAGAAACAAAAACATTAAAATATGCACAAATAATTTATTTATCGCAAGTCAAAATATGACTTAAGAAATCCCGCGCTAAAAGGACGTGACGTCACCGCGTGCTATTTCTTTAAATAACGAAGTTAAGAAATTAGAAAGAAGGAAGAGAGGGACCTCCGAAAACGAATTAACGTATCACTATACTAAACACAACAATTTTCGGCAAAATTGGAAAAATATATCAATCTGGAAACACACTGGAATCACTTATGAATAGGATATTTTGTAAAATATCAATTATTTTATACTACAAATTTCATAATAGCACATTTCACAGTTTTGTTTATTGATTTATCAACACAATTTCCAGTTATAATTTTTGTGCAAGTTTCCCATTGCCTGCTTGACATCCACTACCTATGAGATACTTAAAGGGTAAAAATAATATTTTCAAATATAAAATATGGTGCTATTTTGCCTCTCCTGTAAAATATAAAGCGATAATCAATATTAGAAAATATAATAGTCTCAAATGAACGTACTAATTGTTAAAGCTCAACGGAGTGAATACACAAGGTGAGAACATTGCGGACAACGGTGGTATCAAAGAAGCGTACTACGCTTACCAAGCATGGACACACAGGCACGGCGAGGAGGCGCGACTACCAGGCCTCGAGCAATACAGTCCCAAACAAGTAAGATTATAATATCAGCCCTGTAATATGTAATACGATTATATTACTGTCCCACTGCTAGGCACGGGCATCCTCTAGTAATGAGAGAGGTTAGTCCAGTCTACCACGCTGGTCTAAGGCGGGTTGTAGACTTCACATACCTTTGAAATTCATGCGCTGGAATTTTCTAATATGCAGGTTTCACGGTGTTTTTCTTCACTATTATAAATATTTGTTGAAAAAACATTTATTAAACTATAGACGTAAAGTTCACTATTTTTATAGATTTTTTTTTACTATTTCATATGTGTTTTTAAAAAGGCCTTTAGGCCACCATGAGTTTTTTTGACATTACGCTAGCGAGTCGCTAACTACTCCGTAAAATATTTGTATGTCAAATACCCGAATGCCTCTAGCGGTTACGCGGGGAACTGGCGTTTTCCATACAAATTTTTTACGTTCTCGTTCGCGTAAATACGTGCAACAAACTAAGGGTTGAGCTACACATCACCTGGTATTACATTTTATTTTAGTTTATTAGGAAGCTTTATCAAAGGGTGGTTGTTATTTACTTCGTTCAAATTTATCTTAGGAAAAAAAATTACCTACCTATCTAAAAAAATACTGAAATCGATTCCGAAGCCTATTCTGCACAAACTACTATCAGGGCGTGCGTTAATTATGTTACACGTTGTATATTAGATTTGTGTTTGAGCTTACTTCGAGGTTCGTAATTATGAAATCTGAAGTAGTACTTACCTTCTATACCAACCACAGCATAGACATGGCGATTGAGGTATTGAAGTTGATTTTCAAGAGTTTAAACTTGGATTATTAACCTCTCTGATTATCTATTACCAAGATAAGCTTACCTTACAAGAGCCACGTGTATAACGATTAATGTAATTCCAGTTATTCTGGCTGAGCGCCGCCAATACATGGTGCGCGGTGTACCGCAACGAAGCGATCAAGCTTCGCATCACGACTGGCTTCCACGCACCAGGCAGGTTCCGCGTCATCGGGCCCATGTCTAACATGGAGGAGTTCGCGTCCGACTTCAAATGCCCCGTGGGTGCGCCCATGAACGCAGTCAACAAGTGCAAAGTGTGGTAGTGCAACTATCTCGTCGATCCACATTATTCTTTCGGGGTCAACGGACGACACCCAACAGCTGACCAAAACGACGTCAGGCGAGCAAAGCACCCTCGTCATTTTAGAGAATTACATGATAACGCCGATTATTAATAGCCAAAGGGCTTTGTTACGGCATACTATGGTACTTGTGGTGTATTAACGTTAAGGTCTTATTTCAATAATAAATATAGAACGCACTCAAACCTGACAGCATAACAATATTATGCCTTTGGTTGATGTAATTTGTGGGTTTAAAGTTAAATGTCTAGTTGTCATCCGATATTTCGATGTTGTTATTATTAACTTGTAAATAGTATAGCCGAAATAATAATATGTTTAATAATTTTGTACGATAGGATCGCAAGCATAAAGAATATATTATTCTCTTTTATAAGATGTTAGACTGAGCACAAATTATCGACGGGTATGTTCATTATTCTGCATACTTGTACATCAGAAGTACAAATGCTTTTTGTTAACTCCGAATTTACGTTTAATTTTCACATCAACATATTTGAAGGCTTTTTGTGAGGAGTGAAGCGATAGTTTTATAATGTTAAGTATTTATTGTGGATCGTGGCGACATTGCAGCGCGGATAAATAATATACTATATTTCTGTGTTACTAATTGAGTCTTCGCTGCATCGTCTCTAACTTTCCTTTTAATGATACGTGCATTGTATTGAATCTCACTTTTCGTAATTTGGAAGCGAAAAGACATAAGTTATACTGAAGTATTAACATTTTTGGAAATGATTGTATCGTAAATCATTGAAACACCAATATAAAATAGTTTTTATGAATAAAACATATCTTTTATTTTAGCACTAATGCACAGACTGGCAAATGGGACACCTGATGGTAAATGATCTCCAACACAACAAAAATCATGGGTACGTTTGCCAACCCAAAAGGCGAGAATGGAAGGTGAGGGAAAAAAATGGGAAAGGGAGAGGGGAATGGGCCTCCGGAAATCTCACTCTCCGAACGAAACGCGATAGCAAGCTGCCATTTTACGTCGTTTTCTGTGAGACAGTGGTATCAAACCGGTCGAGCCGGCCCATTCGTGCTGTAGACGTTATTGTCTACAGCGTGGCTCTACCACCCACTTAACCAAATCCAAATGTAAATCAATTTTACCGATTGCATTACTTACCGTTATATTTGTTGTTATCGGCTGTAATTTCATAAATTGCAACTCCCCTTGCTGAGGATAATATACAAAAAGAAACTTCAAATTATTTTTATTAGTGAGTGTATTTTATCTGGTTCGTAAAATCATACACAAGAAACTTGCTACTCTTTGTATCAACTACACAATGCATACGTTTTAAATAATAAACTAAATACAAATGATTCGAGATAAAAAAAATACTGACGTAAATGTAATCAAGCATACATTTCCACAAGACTCTATTTAAAAGCTTTAGACAAAACCTACATTGCCCTCTGATTGACGATTTAATTCACATTATGGATGTTACGTATATGAAAGAAATTACGTAAATGAGAGCATAGATTATAAAATACTCTTTGTTTATTGCACGCAATAATCGCATCATTATACGGTTTACAGCATCAAATTAGCACACACGGTCATACCCAAGCGTCAATTAAATATGTATAATACTTCAACTGATACTAATGAACAAAAATATATATTATATAATAATTTTATATAATATCTGGAACATTTTATAGTTATTTCAATGTGATCGTCATGTTCCCTTGAGGATGCACAAACAGTAAACCTGTATGTGAAACTCTCCACACAATTACAAATAATCTTCAGTATTATAAAATTATCCTAAGTCTAAATAACGTAAATTATAAATAATATAATGTAAGCGTACACAATTCGAGACTAGAATACCAAGCTAACGATGTTTTGTCGAAAACATGTCATTTTAAAGATCTCAATGTAAAAATAATAAGGGCTCATTCACACCACGGAAGTTCGTCTCATAATGATTTTAAATATGCGCCAAGTATAATGATATCTTAATATTACATCGACTGTATGTCTATAAATAAGAACATAGTGAAATTCTAACATACCTGGTTTATTAGAAAACTCGTGATTATTAATTAATATGTCTATGAATCAGTTCTCTAAGTGCATTTTCAACGTCTAAACTATTTAAATATGTACTTAGATAAATATTACGTTTGAAATTCATATTTCCATGTCAAATTCGTGTTTTTACATGTCGTTGTCTGATACCATATAAAAACACAACAAGCAGTTAAATAGCAGCGAGTGCACCGCACAGTGTGAATGTTACCTTATCCACACAACCATTACGGCATTACTAAACCAACTAATAGGAGCCTAAAATAAACAATATGCACCTACACAAGGTGTAAACATTCTCCAATTTCATATCTGTAAACAAAATGTATTGAGAACTAGTCTATTTTAAAATTGTATATCAGTACATTACAGTTGCCATGAATTCGTTACATACGAGAAATTACACACTCTGTAAATAGTAATATCACATAAAAATAAAGTCTGACATGATTAGGAGACAATGCACTGCAACAAGTCAATGGATGTGTTCAAATGGTTCGTCTAGAAAGTTTATATTCATAAAAGTACTTGTGTATGAAGATAAAACGTTTGATATACTATGTGAATTATAAAATTGAAATCTAAAACCTTACTTATATGTACTATTTGGAAGCTCGTTCCTATTGGTAGGAGAGACCGTGGTACACCGACCCTCACTCATCTGATAACCAGATAAGACATATTTTTTTATCAAATATCATTATTTACAAACACGCCTATGATAGCTTGCCTATAGAAATGTGTTGATAGCTATTTTTAATTAAATTAATTTCATTTTCTTTTTCATAACAACTCATGAACACGAAAAAAAAATTTAGTTTTTTAATATAGAGAATATGCCTTGGTAGGTTTGCCTACTTATTTTCAATGGCTACTTGGCGAGCAGGTATGAACAGATATGTCAATATAACTACACAGATTTGATAACCAATAAAAATTGGTATCATAAGAAAAATAATTGAATTACAAAATCAATCGCATATACTTGCCAACAAAAAATCGGTATGAAAACAAAATGCCACTAAAAAATAGAACAGGCGTGATTGTAAATAATTTATATTTGATAAAAAATATGTCTCATCTGGTTAACAAATAAATGAAGGTCGATGTCGATGTACCACGGTCTCTTAGACCATATCTTAAGTATTGAAATTAGACATTGCGTATTCTATGTCCCTACACTACAAGCGTAATTATTATACTGTATAATATATGTCGTCTGATATCTTAGTGTCATATCGGCAGTACAATGTCCCCAGGTACAGATAATCGAATTATTGAAAACTTTAATACGAACTTAAACACAAGCATTCAAAATAACCGCACCATAATAACGGTTACCGTGTCGATCCGTCCCCACTCGACAGTCGACAATCCTAACTCTTTCAATATCTTTAATACTTATATGACAACCTTTTTGTGCCCCCTTACATTAAATATTAATAAACTTTAGCAACTTTATTCATAGTCTGCCGTGTAACGAACGGACGCTTAATCTTCTAAACTCGGTGGATTTTCTTCGAGATAGGAATGTGGTTTCAAATATATAAGAAATGCCAATAGACGATCATTTTCTGCAGCAGAACCCCTGGAATTATAATTGTAATTTGTTACTAAGGCAACAGATAATTAATTTTATTATATCAGCCTATCGCCGTTCACTGCTGAACGTAGGCCTTCCCAAGTGAGCGCCAACCATCACGGTGTTGCGCGGCCCGCATCCATCCGCTGCCGCCACCTTTCTCAAGTCGTCGGTCTATCATGCAGCAGAACATCTCACACTACGTTTGCCTAAATGCGGTTTCTACTCCAGCACGTGTCTGCTCCACCGACCGTCTTTCCGTCTGCAGACATGACTGACCAACTTCTACTTCAGCGTATTAATTCATCGAGCAATATGGTAAGACTTCGGTTCTCTGGCGAATTGACTACATTTCGAATTCTGTCCACCAGAGAAATGCCAATCATTGCTTGCTCCATAGTATGCTGAGCAGTTCGAATTTGCAGACCAGTTCGCTGGTGAGTGTCCGCGTTTGAGCCCCGTAGGCCATTACGGGTAGGACGCACTGGTTGAAAACCTTAGTTTTCAAACATTGAGGGATCGAAGACTCGAAAATATTATGTAACTTTCCGATAGATAATTAATTGATAAAACCGTTTTGTAATAATTCAAATCTGTTTTGTTTGATAATAATTAATATAAAATACTTATTACTTACTCTACATCGATTTCAATAGCCAATACAGTGTGATGCGGCTTACTTTCCTCATCAAACCATCTGCAAACAAATTGTGATTTGTAGATTTAGAAGTTATACCTCAACAATTATTTGCTTTGAGTTTAGTTTTGCCATTTGGCACGGAACCGAATTAAAGGTAGTATACTGACATGTCTGAGAAGGAGGGCGAGGTGCATGGCGCATGCGCGAGCGAGCGCGGGCGGCGGTGCGCGGCGGGCTCGTCCGCGTGCGCCGCCTGCGCTGCCTGCGCGAACCCGAGCGTGCAGCGCGACACGTGCCAAAACGCACGCTGCGCCGCGCCCACGCCGTCTATGCGCTCGATACGCACCCAACCTAAACAACATATGTAAATACTATCGCCGGCCTAAATACGAACTTCGCAAATGGAAAATTTATAATATGAGTAAAAACTAGAATTACTATAAGTATTCTCCAGGTAAAAAGGTAAGTTTTTGGGTCACTGGAAATCACTATACAGGAGATAAATAACTATACAGAACATAAACTATATACATTGTTAATATTCAATTTCTTACCTGCTAATGGTGACAGACAATCGGGCTGGCAATTGTTGCAATAGCACCTAACTTGACCCCAAGACACAGCCTTCCTTAGCTCAGGATAAGGACAAACTAAAAAGTTCCAATACTTTAAAACCAAATGCAAATGTTCGCATCCTTCGCCAGAAGCTTCCCATTCCGACTCTAAACTCTGTCCATCAACACCCTCTTGATCAAAACATAATATGCGATTTAGATAATTGAGATTTTCTGTTGATAACGGCTCGGACCATATTTCATCGCGACGCGTAGACTCATCAATGGACGAAGATTGTTCCTCTGTAAGATCAGGCAAGTTGCCCGTCTCTAGAGTTAGCGCATCCATAATTTCATTGTCCAAGTTGTCCACATCATTAGCTTCAGGGTAACGATCATTATGACGGATATTTGTATCGCAAAACTGATCCGCATCCAAAGAATCTGAATCATCAGCAATTCGGGAATTTGCACTGTATGTATGACGCAACGTGCCTTTATTGTCACAATCATCCATAACGTGGCTAAAACTGTGCGAAGAGTGACTTTTCTGTATGTAACGATTGCAATTATCGGTACTACTGGTGGCACGGTTACTATCAGTCACTATCAAACTTTGATGCAGGGATATTTGGTTGGAGCGCAATTGTGCATGTTTAATTTCGTTGTTAACTTCGTTGCATTCTGGAAGACCGTTTTGTGGAAGGGGCAGAGGGAGGGGATCGCGATACGTGCTGGGGCCAGGTTGGACAATCGGATCCAGCTCATCATCAATTAGGTTATCGTGGCTAAAGGTTTTCAGTCTTCGCTTGGGCCGCACATCGGTACCGATGGCTGCGTCATCTGATATCGCTCTAACTGAATCGTTTTCGAATACATCGAGCTCTGCGAGCGACTCCTCGCGTTGGTTCTCATCAATGATGGGCAAATCTATTGAAGTTCCGCTGACTACTACGTGTGGATGGAGGAGGACCGATACCTGTAGAAATATGTGGAAATAAGCTTTGTCACTTTTACCATGAAATCATTTAAGATCTTTTAAGCGAATGCTTTTTGTAAACTAATTGAAGCTAATGGAGATGAACATCAAAGTAGCAGTATACCGTTAAACCTGTCCATTCAAGACTCACCTGAGGATTTTTACCTTATATGCATAAAGTCGACAATTTAAAACATACCTGACAAATTTTCCCGTACAGATCTATTAAAGGGAAGATGTGACATGCATTGCGGGAGGCGTTGCCGATCACTCCGATCGATTCGTTATCGATATCAATCGCAATATCACTATTCAGTCTAAAATGTATCGTCAGCACCGACTGCTCGCAAAGATTTTCAAGTGCAGCGCCCTTCTTCGTTTTTGTCTGAAATAATATTTATGGGTTTTACAAAAATACTGTGCAACTGCAACTAGCTACACTACTGCGATATATAAGTCTAATCTTTATATAATATTGAAAATTCCACCTAACCAAATTTTCTATGTTCGGGGATATCGTTGAGGATGGTCCTTTTTACTGTAGTTTCAAGGTGCAACTCACATATTCTCCATTTTCATAGATGATATCGCTGGTGATGACCCACGCGGGTGGCTCTAGGTTCATGGCGGTGGATGGCAGTGCCTCGTTGACGAGGTGCCCCACAGCCCCGATGCCCACGCTGCCCAGCCAATCACTCACGATCTTGTCCACGCGAAACTGTAACAATAGATACGATACTTCACCTCGTTTTCAAGTCATAAAGATATGTCACTTATTATTAACCTATTTGAGACCAGCCCTTTTTTCTTCTAACCTCCCCTTATGCAAGGAGCAACATACATTTTTAAGCATTAATCATAATTATTCGGCATAGTTTTTACGACCGTCTGCCTGCCTGACGTCAACCCCCTCTGGAGGTGCCAGTCACGGGATATAAAATGAAATTAGACAAGACCCTTTGAAAATATTTTTGACTAATTTCAGCATTCGCTACATAGCTGAAAACAGTTATCGTAGTACATGACTATTAATTACCTGCAATCAGTTTGGTACAGTATATATATTAAAAAGTCGTATAAGACTGGCCAACTTCTTTCTACATAGGACCGTAAATAAATATTGGTCCGTTAATATAAATGGATGGTGTGAAATATGAAAACAGTATTCGCGTAACGCATATTCAAATTGCCTTTCATATTATCGCCGATCAAAGTGAAGTTTGAAGCAGATTTTCAGGCTGTAATTAAATGACCAACTTCAGTCCGTAGCATGTTATTTCGCAATTATTCAACTTATCAACATATACACTAGCAACCCGCCCCGGCTTCGCACGGATAGTAAAGCATATTATGCCTACTTATTGTTTTGTCTGTTCTAGGGTTTCATAGAGTCGCCGAGGAACAACGCGCGTGATATATCATACCTAATAAATCATTCTATCTATTGGTGAAAACCGCATGAAATTCCGTTCAGTAGTTTTTGAGTTTATCGCAGAAAGACAGACAGAAACAGCGGAGGACTTTGTTTTTATTATATGTAGTGATAGTGATGATTTATTTATTCCTAGACTTCGCCATTTCGCATAATACAAATTCGCAAGTGCTCATATAAAGCAATATATTATTACGGTTTTACGTCGCACTTCAACAATATGGGCCTTACTTATAAAAACAGTTTAGCTGAGCAAATGGCTATTTCCTTATGTCACATAAGCTCATATATGTCACATTGTTTGAAAATAAAAGGGACAAGCTATTTTTAGCCATTTGCTCAGCTAAACTGTTTTATAAGATAAGCCCCTATATGATATTCGCTTGGCATAAGTAGGATAATAGTCTATACTTATAATAATAAATATTTATTAAATATCGATGGTATTATAGTCAAAATGCGGTGCACTTACCCTAAAACTGTGTCCTCTTCTCAGTGGCTGACTAATTATAGCAACACCATCTTTATACCCTGTTGTACGAACTGCTACAGTTTCTGCAATAAATGAAAATAATTAGATACGTCTAAAAAAACGTCCAGTTATTCTTTAACAGATTCTACTTGTAGATGTTCTACAGTTTTACTAAAAATGCACACATCAAAATGGCTAATCCCGATGTCAGAATAAAGCTTGGCCTACGTCGTTTTCTTTTAACATTCTATTCAATTTAATATCTAAAAGTTTGATATGTTGCATAGAACTTTTGTATAAAATAACAAAGTAAAAAACACTTTTACGATTCTATAATATTGGTATTATATCAGTTACTTCACCAATTTATGACGATTTAAGACATATAACTTTTTAATTTTTAAGAACATTGAACTATTTCTTTATGTTCTATATTTTAGATGACGGAATTTTCATATATAATTAATAAAAAATAATTAGTCAACTACCCAATTGTGAACATCTCACCTGAACTGCACAGTTTGATATTCTTCCCGTGTATGTAATGGAACGTGTAAGGCAGCGGTGGTCTCCGGCGTCGCGGCTCCGCTGTCACCACGGTCGTCGTGGACCCACTGATACTCTCCGTAGTATTCACCGTCTCACTGCTAGTGGCTAGCACCTTCCCATCTTTCGACTTCCCACAATCCGCAGTCGACGTGGAAGCTTCGGGTGTGGTCGGCAACGGGGCCGAAGGTTCCTCGTAATGTTTCAGTTGTGACGCACTCGTGTCGGAGGCCACGCTCGTGGTAGCTTCACTTTGTACCGTAGAGATGGGACCGCCATTGTTTGCAATATGAGTGGGACGCTTCGCTTGTGCCTCCCCGTTGTTAGATGCTGGTGCATCAGGGTTCCCCGGGTTGATAGCGTTGGGGTTGTTCGTATTGTATACATTATTGGTGCTGTAGTAGTAATCCACGATGTTGTTGGGTATTGTACCTATTACAAAACATTGTTATGCGATAAAAATCTAACTCTCATTGAACGATTGTGCAAGAAGGAACCATGTTTCAATTGAGATAAGGATCCTTTTCGTGTAACAACTTAATTAGAGTTAAATGTTTACGCATGTTTACAAATTGTTTTAATGCAGATGAACTTAGTCTACTCAATAAGTTCGCACGCCAATATTATTCTAGTTACAATGGCGTAATACCTGAAACTACATAATTTCAATCGCCATGCATAGTAAATAATGGCGATTATGGTGCGCTTATTAAAGGATTAGATATATACTTTCCTAAAAAAATGAAACATACCTCCATGGTTGGTGTTTATGGGACCCGTGCCCAGGGGCATGGCGAAGATCTTCGTAGTACTGCCAAACATTTCCATAACAGCAAATACTTTCTGCAAATTTCACATAACATGTCATCTCATCCATAAAAAAAATTCTATATGATTTTATCGAATCTAAAACTCAAATAGAAACGCCCGGCGTGGAAGTTGAACCCAGAGGCCAGCAGGTCGATTCTCTAAGAAACGCCACAACGTTACGATCGACGCTTCGCTCCCGCAGCGCACATCGTTGAGATCGACGGAGCATTCAACGTTGTTGGGTCTTACAAATTACCATTTTCCATATATTTATGTCAAACGCTTCGCTCGAGAGCTAGTTCGCATAAGCGCCGTCATCACGTATCGGGCTAGTGCGTGCGTTTGCATCTTGTCGAATACACAAATGAAAACATCGTTGCCGCAACGATGCCGCAACGTTGTTTTCACAAATGAAACCGTAGAGAATCGACCTGCTGGTCTTCATATCTATTCCTCTAAGTATGTTGTCTCTTTACCAACAGCTGTCACAACTATCGAGATACTTACGTCAGGCACTCGTTCAAACGCGATGTCGAGCTGTTCATTATTATAGTATACTAGTACTCTTGCGTCGTTTGTTTTCTTGAGGCCTATTCGATCGCCCGGCCGGAGCCACTCGAACGAAGGCACAAACGATTGCACCTCTTGTTCTTTGGGCAAACCCGGCTTCGAGTATTTCATATATCGGCCTATAAAATAAGAGAAAGCACTGAAGGACCACAGTTCAGCAGATGAAGGGGAAATTGCTGCGAGAAGTTGGACACCAACGTCAGAGTATATAACACTTTTTGGAATAAGATATTTATTCATTGTACATAATACATACATATACATTCACGCCTCTTTGAACGAGTAGATAGAGGCAAACTAGCAAACTAAAACACCCACATTTCGCTGAGGTCATTTCCGTCCCACAAAAGGCCATCAGTTGGTATTTCGTGACGTAAATATAGAACAAAAAAGTCAAATAGAGAAGCTGTTTGAAGTCGATAAAATATGTTACCATCGATATAAGCAGTAAAATGTGGCAGGTGGTATATTGCTGGTGGGAGACATCGGTTGACGTGCGCGTTCAGTATATTGACGTCAGTGATGCCCATACGGAAGCTGCCCGCGAAACCGTGCTTGCATTCTATTATCTTGATCTGTAAAGAAATATTTAGACAACACACATACAAACATAAGCACACGACAGTATACCCGAAGGGTTTCAGCAGAGGCGCACTAGTGAACTAGAACACCCACATTTCGCCGTGCTTAGTTCCGTCCCAGATGTGATAGGGGGCGAGCCCATCGATAAATCATATATTTAAAATGTTTCTTACTAATCGTCCATATTTACCGTACTATATACATAAATACAAAAATGTCTTGCCATGTTATATAATCGACATCTTTAACACTCTTTATAAATTAAAATGAACTTTCCATGACGAGCTATATGGACCCTATAGTTTAGCACAAAGAGACCCAATGTATGTTCAATTATCCAAGACTGCAATGAGATTAGGGATGAGTACAATTTGAAGACTGATAATACATTACTACTTGAACTGTGTAAGTGTTCAAATAGAAGGGGATGTTACCTCAAACATCTCGCCAATGGCTAGATGTGCAGAGCTGAAAACGAGAGCCGCCGTAGGGTCGGATGTAATGCGGCGCGCTATCACGTAGTCGTGCATCAGAACTATGTTGTCGCCACAATACTCTGAGAAACTCCTACAAAATAATTAATATAATTAATTTATTTTTCAATCCTGGTTCGACAATGCAACTGACGATAATATAATGCAATCCATATATAATGAAGTTACAAGCCCAGACCACCGTTAAGTTAGTCAATATGGTTGTTTTTTACAATGGTCTCTATTTAACCAGTAAGAAAAAAATGTAGATTTTTTTCTTACTGGTTAAATAGACAAAACTGTTGTTGTTTTGTTTGTTTTGTGTTTATAATAATGTGTATTTTATAATATAAAACATACTATTATTTTATTTTCGTGTCGTCTGTTTCCATATTGCAATCATCATCAATAATTTATAGTCTTTTAAATCTCTAATATTAAGAAATATCAGGTATGTCATTTAACCTATCGATTTGTAGCAGATCAATATTGTATCAACCAATAATTACCAGTAAGGCATGGGAGGTGACGACCCTCTAGAATTAGACAACAATGCGCTATCGGCGTTCGGACACCCATTGTAATTAAATGCTCTTTCTTCATTTTGAAGTATTGTAACCTGTAAAGATACAAACAATATTTCTAGGGTCCTAGTAGAATAAAATTAATCAAAGAAGGTCTCGAATCTAATGCAACTTAATTGTAAATATTACTATCCTTTACGTGAAAATAATTGAATGGGCAATTTCGAAAAGAACACATCTTGAAATGTATATTGGGGCTTACTTATAGAAACAATTTAAATGAGCAAATGGTAAAGGATAGCCTATCCTTTTATTTTCAAACGATGTTACACAAAGGAAAAAAAGCAAACGTGTGGCACTCGGGGACTGCCGCGGTAAAGCTATTGCATGGCATCCAAAATCAATACACCTATATACTTTCTCACAAACAGCTGATTACGTATTCTTCCGATTTCGGAGCAGCTCGTCTCGATTCGTGCGAGCTTCGTAGAGTCGTACCATGAAGTAAATACAAAGAGGAGGTGCCCTAACGCCAAAACTCTAAGCAGGCATGAGTCACCAGATTGCGGGGCGAAGAGGGGGATTTCGCATGCGCAGTAACGCCGATAAAACCAATGCCACCTAGAGGCGAGTTGCTGAACTAAAGAGACAAGCGTGATATTTCAAAAAGTCATTAAAAGTTCTGCTATTCATCGATAGATGGCAAAACTACAAAGTATCACCGCTGTGCCGGTCGGGTGTTAGGTTATTTTCGTTACGGAATTTCTGGATTCGGTCTCCACGCTCAAGCCCGCGATAGAAGCTATGCAATAGCTTAAAAAGTTACAGTCTATTCTTAGCTACTTGCTCAGTTAACTGTTTTTATAAGTAAGGCTTTTATAAGTAAGGTTTATATACGTATACAACACATCCATGAATAAATTATACATATTACCGTTAAATATCATTTTTTAAAATTCTGAATTGCTAATTGACCTTAAACTGTGACAGAAAAATCAAGTTTATGTATTGTACGCAACTATATAAAAATTATAAATTATTTTGGTTACATGAAAATTTTGAATTTTCGGAGATGTGCCCTTTTCGACATTGTCCACGCAATTATAATCATAAGAAACATGGGAACTTTCGTGTTTGCGGTTTAGTCACAACTCAGTGTAGATGAATTATCAATAATTCATGCCGCGTACCACAAACACTATTAGAAATCATTTAGTTCCATTTCCTTATACAGACACAACTGTGAGCAATAAACATTATCAACAATATATTGTTTAGTTGTTTGCGATAAGAATATTGTATTGTAAATGAGGAAATCCATGGCGGAAACCGATGTCCTGCCGCGAACGTGCCCTTCATAAGACATGTGGGATGGAATCAGTCATGGCGCAAAACATTTCAATGCACCATCACTGGAGAAAACATACCACTTTTATAAAAGTATACACTAAAATTTAGGAGTCTCGAATTAAGAGTCCGTCGGAATAGGAACAGTAAGTTTAGAACAACTTTGCCGTCAAGACGTACGACGGAACTGGATGCACAGTAGTCAAAATTACGACTGAACGAAGTGCGCATGCCCAAATACAATTTTTGAACAAACCATATATTATTACTTGTTTGTGTTGCTTTATTGTGTACTATTCGCTCAGTGAGTACATAGAAATGGTGTGAATCGGTGGTATTTATCAGAATTTATAGTTTATATAGCGTATGGCCCAGAACCGTGATGAGTGGCATGATATGAGAGAGGCATGTGCCCAGCAGTGGGATCTTACAGGCTGTGGATGATAGTGATGATGATAGTCTACTAGCTGTTGCCTGCGACTCCGTTCGCGTGGAAATTTATATTCCGGGATAAAAGTAGATATGTCATTAGCTTACGTAATCAAAGTATGATCTCATAACATTAAAAAGGGCTTGAAAAATAATTATGTGGCATAATTTACGGCCGGTTTCAATAAACAACCTCAGTTTAGAACGCAGATAGATAGAGATTATGAACCAATCAAATCAAGTGATTTGACGAAGTCATGTTCAAACTGTGTTCCTATTTTTTTTTTAATCTATCTACATATTCGAACCGAGATTGTTTCCACCGGGCGTTAAAGGTCGAATCGGTAATCGGTAATTCCATAACGGTTAAATGATTAAGCATTTTTTAAAATAAAAATCAACTGCGCTTCGGAAAAATTATAATTAGGTGTAAATAGATAATTATCGTCTAGAAATAAAAGATCTCGGTATCAGGTTGGAATCACCATAACTTTTTTTACTTTACATACCAAATCTCTATATCAATTTCGCTCCTATTACGTTACGTATTACGCCTTGATGCCGTAAAATGCAACGCTGCTACAAGGTTCGGGAGAGTGTATACAGTTTAGAAACTGTAGAATAACAATTAGCGTAACAGTTTTTTTTTTATTTTACTCACGGTATTTTATGTTGTAATTAACAGTTAAAATATTGTAATTGTAATGCTAATTCTATATAACATAAAGTCTATGTTTTCGAACTTAGTTATTCCGTTTCGTTTTATTGCATAGAACACGAGAATCAGCGTCGATAGTATGATTATATGTTAAGGCACACGCACCTGAGTGCACTGTCCGTACAGATCCACGACGGCGTATATGTTGAGATGCGGCACGTACCACGCCTTGCCCATGTCCATACCGTCCAGGTAGTAGTGGAGGCTGCGGTCCGCATGCCACATCATGCCTATAAAAAATGTTTAAAAAATGTTCTCCTTAATGATTTAAATACGCCATAATTGTGTACTTGAGTAATGTTTGAAAAAAAATATTGCAATATTATCAACAATTAAAAAGCTAGAAGCCCTTGAAGTTTGTGTAATCTTCAAACTGCAGAGAAGAGAAGCATCAATATATACACGTCACATCCATAACGGTACGTGCGTTAGAAAGGGATGGCAAGATATCTCCACTACGACCCCACTCTTGCTAATTGCAGAATTTAAAATATGAATTACTGTCGCATTTTTCAACCAATTTCCATGCAGTTTTTACAGAAAGATTACATTTTTGTTTAATTTGCTATTACGTATAAAAAGTGGATAAAATCAAATATAGTCAAGTACCCAATTATAATTCAACTTCTTTTAAAGTATTCTATGTGCGCGATACAGGAACGCTTGTATTGTGGGCTTTAAACAGCTAGCTAGCACATATGTAGTTCAAGTCGTGAACATACGAAGTAACATATATTGTAGGAAACTGTCAATACCGACTCGCGAATAATTATTATTTTCTAAGAATATATGTTATATTATGTAATATGTCCTGGGCTCCCAAGTCGTAATTACTTTGTTATCTTCTCGTCACGATCGTGAGGTATACTTTCTTCGTGTAAATAGGGCTTTAGTAACTGACCGACTCTGCTGCCGACGGTGAGCGTGTCGAGGTCAAGGGGGTACCCGCTGCGGACACACTCGCCGTCCTTCATCATGGCGGCGCCGCTCAGTATGTACGTGTCCCAGTTGAGATCGGTCGCCGTGCCCGCCACGGCCGCTACCCCACCGCTGGCCTCCAGGTCGTCCGGCCTTATCGCTGTCACACCTGATGAGAACTACTGAATAATATCGGCCATATAACGTGATAAATCACTCGTATAAAGTTGCAAAAATATTGACAAATCGATAATATCGAAGTAAAAATATCGATATTCATATAGACGTCGTTACGGGAACTCCGCTATCGCTCCACAAATTTCCACGTGATTAGTATGGTGTATGTTGTATCTGTTCAATGAATTATTTTATTTGACTCGGACGTTTCACTCAAGGCTAACCTGTGTCTATTTTACACGATCGCTTATTGATAAATAAAACCATCATATATAAATTTCGAGTTCGATACAGATATCGATATTTTTTCGATATTGGAATATAAAGTAGTTTTGCATCTCTACAGTCATATGTGATGCCGTTTTAGTCACCACCATGTAAGACGATACAATATTTTCTGTATGTGTTTCTATGTGTTTTAGCACAATGGGGAACTTGCACGAAAATTATAACGAGCAATTGTGTTGATAAATCAATAAACAAAACCTTGAAATGTGCTATGATGAAATTTGTAGGATAAAATACTTGATATTTTACAAAATATCTTAATTATAAATTACGTATAATGGAACGTTATTGCAAAACCCAAGTGACGTCGTTGCATTAGGCAGTGTTTCCAGGTTAGGGTATTTTTCCCAATTTTGCGGAAAACACTTATTATGTTTAGTATGGTGATTGATGAATGAGATTTCGAAGGTCCTCCTCTTTCCAAATTCTTTTCTTCGTTTAACTTTCCCATCACTCCGCTCAAGATTCAAGAGTGCAATTAATTTTTACTTCGTTATTTAATGAAAAAGGTTTTGGGGAAATTTTTATTCGGTTTGGGGAAATTTTAAATAGTCACGGGCGGCTCGGCCTCCGGTGGCCCATACGCTTATGGAACATATATATGTGCCGCCTCTGACGGGTTAAACGATAGGCCATCATAGCGGTTCAAACGTCATTCTAGGCAATGTTCAAACGTCATTGTAGCCGTCAATGTCAACTGAGATGTCAATAAAAAGCAAATTTTATGCGGTGACGTCACGTCCTTTTTTGGCGCGGGGTTTTGAAAGTCATATTTTGACTTGCGATAATTAAATGATTTGTGCATATTTTAATGTTTTTCTTTTTGGTGTGTTTATTCGAGACCTAGTTCTTAACAATGAACTAAAAAGAAAATTACATGCAGGTTCCCTATTGAGTTTAGATTTTTCTTTTGACTTATGATTTATTAACATGTTTAAGCAACTTTATTTTACATATAGATATATTACTTAGCAATAGTGTTTTAGCGCCATTAAGTTTCGATTTTTGTTTTGGCTAATGGCTTAAGTAACTTCATTTTACATATACAATAAGTCATAATAAGATCGTTACCAATTTCCAAGCTGCCGATCCAGCAGTCGACCATCTTGTCGATCCTGAGTTCGAACATGTCGCACTCGCGCAGCGGCCGCGAGCTGAACAGCACCGCGTCGTTGAACTCCGAGTAGACGGTGGCGCGCGAGGCGGTCAGCCGCGTGCGACTGAGTCGCGCGTTACGACCGTGCACGCGGTGGAAACACATCTCACTGCATCGCACATAAATACCAATGTGTACTTATGATCTTATCCAAGAAATATAAAGAAACCCTCTTTAAAACAATTATTTTTAGACTAAAATTATAAAAATATCATGGAATTACATAAAGCATAATAGACATAATCATTGATAAACACTTATTTCCATTTTTAATTATAAAAGCATAATATGGACTAGGCATGACTACGAAAGATATAAATATGCCTAATGTATGGAGAAAAACCAAAATGGCGACTTGACGCATTGATTCATTCAGTCATTTTGTTTTCACCCCGTAGTTCCGAAGGACGGATCCGGGATCAAAGCTAAATAAGTGGCCGCCAATTACATTGAGTTTTATGACACAGTGACAACTTAGAAGTAAATAGATCGCAAAACTAAAATGGCGGATCCGACTTCAAAGAAAACACTTTTTTTATAGTTATTCCAAATTCTTAATTTTCTTTTATCATATAACACAAGTGAGTCTTCACGATGTATGAATCCCAGAGCATAAGAAATATCACTAAGATGTTATGTTGAATAAAAATAAAATAGATCAGGTTATAATAAAAACATTTTATCTTACGGATACACAGTGGTATTTGATTCTATAGACACCGGCGAATCTGGTGAGTACATTGGCGGCGGCATGTAAGTATCCACTATTGTAGCTTGGGCCACTCGACCATATAAATCTGGAAAATTAACAACCAGCACTATATATTCATCTGAACAATCAACAGATTTTAACATAGGTACAATACGATGTTTTCACATTTATTATATGTGTATCTTAGAAAAGTATCTACAGAATTAACTGCAATGGTAAGTACAAACAGTTAATACATTATTATTTTTCTACTCTATCTGAACTACTAATGAAAGGTAGATAGAAAACCCACACGTGGCTGTATTTATTGCAGTATTTGGCCTATTTACCGACAAGTATGTAAGATTCTCACCTATTATACCAAACACATGTTCAGGAATGTTGAATGCCGCCGGGCCCTGATCCACTCCATTCACATAAAAATGCAATATCCCCATATCTCTGCGGATGACACCCACAGTGTCTCCTTCCTGTAAATAAAGGGTACCGATCAATACCCAGATCTTATCCATTTCTTGCAATGTGTGTGTGTAAAGCCGCTTCTCCTGCACTAAAACTTTACACAAAAAAAATCATTGTATTTCAAAATTTTTTTGTGTATGGTCCAATATATGAGCAGAAGACAATGAAGAACCTTGTTTTATGTAGGTGTTTTAGTGTTTTGTTTCGAAAAAACATTGTGCAGGAGACACGGCTTTAGATTGATCATCGAGCAGTACTTACAACTAATCGGTTAAGGTTCCGCACATATTGTGGTATGATGATGGTTCCGTCGCGAATAACGTCTTCTCCAGTGACCGCCCAAGTTCCGGATCTATTACAAAATGTATAGATAAGTATAAGTTACATACAACGTACATACAACATGTATGTAAAAATATTCTATAAAGACAAACACAAGATGAAGTAGGTGTAAAAAACCTTGGGCAAATTGAAATTAATTAAGAGAGATGTCACTGCTCTAATTTTCAGAGACAAAAGGTGAAGAGATGTAGAGTGCCGATGAAGAAAACATTCTCTTGAAACTTGAACTATGGAGTAACAAACACTCCATGACTCAATTAGATAAGCCTTACTGTATAAAGAAAGAAAATAAACAACGTGTCTGACAGAGTACTGACAGAATAAGAATGGGAATGGTAGATTTAAAAAAGGCAGTCTTTACAGTTCTAATATTAAACTGCCGTAAAAAATACATACAAGAGTGTATAATAGCAAACGTGTTATGTTTACCGAGTGTGAGTTTTTAACCAATTCAACTGCATCAATGTTGATACACAACGTTGCCAAAAAAGTCGTAAACATCCCTATATTTACGACTTTTTTTTGGCACCACTGATGCTTGTCAATGTTGTGTCAATGCTGATGCAAGGCCTTCCTTTATACGTTTTTCTGTAAGCGAAGGTTAAAATTTACGATTTTTATTAATAACCCTAGGCATTCAACAAATACTGTGTGGAATTAATATAGTTACTGATTATTAACCACAGATGGCGCTATATTTATTGTGTAGAAATCTCAGTCTAGGTTAGCGCGATCAAATTGGTAGAAAAATTCGCATTATACACTCTTGCATAATTATAAGTAAAAATCAAACTAACTTAGCGTTGCTCATTCTGTATGGTAATTGTATTTCGTTTGTTGATTGCTGCGTGACCCCAATTTCAATGCTTCCGGCCCACTTGGGTATAACGAGGTCTAACCTCACTTGGAACAGTTCATTAGTTCTTAGTGTGCGGTTAGTCATCACTATGCCGTTGTTGAAGTATTCGAAAGCACTAAAAAAAAGTGAAACCCTTATAGTTTTACTATTATCAATTTGTAAACCAGTTAATAAACTAAAACCAAACTAAAATAAATTATCCAACAGGTCGATCTGGAAATCTTTGGGGGAGGCCTATATTCAGCAGTGTACGTCCTATGGCTGATGATGATGATGATGATGATGATGAAACTAAAATAAATTACTTTTTAATAAAGCCAATATTACTTCAGCCAATATAACAGGAAATCAGGAAGGTTCTGCCTCTCTGTACCTGAAGTGTATATTTTAATTCCTATATGCAGAATCAAATTGTCATCATCATCATATAATCAGCCACAGGACGTCCACTGCTGGACATAGGCCTCCCCAAAAGATTTCCAGACCGACCTGTCGGAAGCGGCCTGCATGCAGCGACTTCCTGCGACCTTTATCAGGTCGTCTGTCCACCTTGTCGTCATTAGGTTTAAATTCACGTCTCACTTACAATTTGACAGCTATGTTGTTTAATCGGTACAACATCCTTGAAAAAGTGTGTTGCGCCGACCCCACATTAAGGTAAGATTTAATCGATATGGCTAAAATTTGCACTTTCCCTAGTATTTTACCATTCTTTAAAAATAGAAGAAGCAAATCATGCCAACTGTTATTTAGATTAATATAAGTGATTATTGTTAGAAAATAAGTTTATGAAGTATTCTGAATCTTATAGCCGTTAACTGTACTAATGTGGCCGTTAATACTACAAAAATAATAAAATAATACTCACTTAGGCCTATGAGCAGTCTTACCATCATTAATAATAATAACATTCGAATCACGCAGCGTATGAAATAAAAGGCTATCTTCATCTATTCTTGGTCTAAATCTGCCTGCAAACACAAAAAATATTTCTCAAACTGAAGCTCGCATTCCCGCTAACATGAAAAAATAAATATTACGCTGGAATTCGTAGTTATATACCGAATGGCGCCGACATATCGATATTAAATTATACCAGTTATACCTTACAATGAAATTAAATTGCAAGGTCTTATACCAAAAATCAGTCGAATAGGTGAAATAGTTTAGTCACAGGATTGATTTTTAGTTTACTCAATTTTTGCGCACGTTGCACACGAATAAATGTATGGGAGAGAATAGAATAAGTGTATGACATAAGAGTACATATATATCTACTCGACTAGCGCATAAGCCACTTGGCTAAGCCCACAGACTTGTCTGGCGCGAGGCGACTCATAAGCGAGGACCGTACCGCGTACCTACAGATGTTTACCTATACGTAAATTTCTCCGCGCATAATACCACTTTTATACAGTATAAATAGTGTAACATTTAGTAATGGAACTTTTGCTATTTATTTTGACTGAAAAGTTTTTTTTTCATTATTGAACAGTTTTTTTATTGGTTTGTCGAAATCTAAAACCTATGTTACTCATTATCAAAAATGTCGTTAGGTTGGCGCCACTCTGTATAGTCAAAAAAGATGAATAGGAATCGATAAGACCTAAAACTATAATCTTGAGTTAATTTTTCACAGACATATTGATTTTCCATATTTATAAAAATTTCATTAGTATTTCATCAGGCAGCAAATATTGATTAACTATCAACTAATTCATCTAGCAATTTAAAGAGCCGGATGTAGAAAACTTTCATATAAGTGATTATGTCCTATACCTATTAAAAAAATGTCGCAATAAAACTAGCAGAACACTACTTCTAGAATTACAAAAATGGCAACATAAACGACGAGCATTTATAATTACTGTTACAAAACAATTATGACATTGGGCGATGAAAGTAAACGTAAACTTACTTGGAGCAGGTAGGCACTCTGGTGTTGCTATGGGAGGTGGTACATTTTGAATGTTACTGTCTATATCCTCGCAAGTGTCTACAATGGACACCTAAAACAATTATCACGTTAACAAATTATTTTATGTTTATTTAATAAATCATTAGGGTACCAAACCTACCTGGTTATTTTATTATAATTTTCTTTAAATCACAAGACGACTCCATTACATGTATTATTAATTATATTTAAGGCAAGCATCCCAAGAACATAATGTGGTATATGAAAAATATTTCCCCAGAATAAAAATAAGACTTTCCTAAGTTCGCAGTCGCGAGAGGAACTTGATATTAAACAGATGTTACAACTCACCTTGACAGTCATACCATAAAGATCTACCACCCCCCACACCTGTTGTTCTACTTTGTCAGTAGCAACTCCTTGGTCCACTCCATTGATGAAGTAATGCAATTTGCCGTTACTTTTTCTCATCAATCCTACAGTATCTCCCTCCTATAAATCATGATAGAACAGATGATGATTTTTAATATACTAACTTAATCAGTCTCATTAGTAGAGACCGACTGTGTTTTGCAGTAAGCTGTAAGATATTATTGATACAGAGCTGTTATTAACATATTATTTGGTAAACATATCTTGTTAAAAAAATCGTTTCCGTAATCATTTTTTAAATTGCCATTTTTTTATGATAAACAACAAACTTTATTATCTTAACACTTTGTGATAATATTTTACTTAAATAGGTTTTGGGTATATTAATTCATAATAAAATTGATGTGATTTATTAGTATGAGGCTTTGGCCTCATAAGTACACAGGACATTACATAAAATAAAATATATTGTAATTTGGTTGTCAGTATATGCAAGAAATTACTTACTCTGAGCTCATCCAAATTAAAGTTCCCATATTCCATACATGTCCCATGACCATTTAGGAGCACCTTGCATCCTGACATCATTATGGTGCCTGAGTCCATGTTAGTCATCGTCGAGGGATAACGGATAGTAGCTGGATTGTGACTTGTCACACCCATCTGTATATCATATTTTTTATTTTAGTTTAACTATTCATGTCTCAGTATGCAATTTGTCACTATTATGTAGTTTTGGAATATACACGAAGCTACCCAAATCAAAGTACTCCAGTATCGTTCTGGAATATGGGTATGATTGTCTCCATACCTTAACTATTATTATAAAAAGAAAACTTACTAGAGATTTTAGAAAATTCTTTCACCTACAATATGCTAATAGCTAGCTGTATCGGTGTACGAGTTCATGCAAAGAGCAAACATTCACAGTATATACAACAACCAGTGCTCGAAAAGGACAGGAACGTGTTGGAACGGCATTCCCTTTCGTAAGAAAATAATCCCACTCCATGCCTATTCGTGAAATAACAGTTCAGATTCATAAAAGCAGCATTATCATAAATTCAGGAAAGCAGTTCAGAAACACCATTCCCTCTCGTAAAAAAGTCCATTTCGAGCATTGAAAAAACCAAAGAAGTAATGAATTATAGTACTAGAAGATATTGCGTGTTGCAATCTACATTTAAACAATTGCAATTAAAACTAAAATATACCTCAATACTCCCACTCCATTTATCGACAAGTCTATCGATGCGTATTTCGAACAACTCGTTGTCATAGAGGGGACGATGGGTCATCACAACACCATTGTTGTAGTCATCTAAAGGTCGCGCCCTTTCCGCAGTCCTGTTACAAAGGTTACAACAATTCAGTCCAGTTTTGCATGAATACATAGTTTCATTTATTTAATAGTTCATCTACATCATGTATACATATATAACATTTATAAATATAATTATTCTCAGGAGTCAGAGTTCTTTATATACACCCAAACAAACAACAAACTTTCTGAACAATATCAATTCAGCAAATCAAAGCCACCTCAACAATTATTTTTTAATAGCCATATGAACATGCTTTTAAATACATCAAAAATGAATTATTTCATAATATTATATACTTACTTATTATTTGCAGACAACTTCACGAGAATTCCGCATCTTGGATGGAATCTCAATCGGTCCTGGGCAACTACAAAAAACAGTTACACACCATTATCAATAATAAAGTAATGTAAATGAATAGCTCACCTAAAGCCCACGCACCTTCAGATGTCATAGGCAAATAAACATTGTGAGGATTGTCTTTAGGATATGCTTCTGTGGACAGACCAGCACCGTCCATCTCACTTGAAGTCAATGTGTCGTCGTTATTAGGATCCTCTTCAATCTAAATTTAATAAATTTCAATATAATTATTGAATTCATTATACAACCTATATTAGTGTGTGTGCTACTTAGAATTCTGCCTACCCTTTCAACGATACAGATGTGAGATGTTATGTTCATGTATATTTACAAAATAAAGTATATAAGACAATGTAAACTTATAAAGTACTATTAATAATAAACTGGCTCCTGCTCACTTCTTTCATGTGAAAACTTATTAGAAAATCTATTCCTTGGGAACTATTTTCCTAGGATAAAAGTTACCTATGTGTCATTCCAGACTTAATTCTAGATCTGTTCTGGTGTGATTGAGTAACAAAACTATCACAATTATAATTTATAATATTCAGATAGATTTTGAACAACATACTTGATCCAAGCTGCCATCCATTGCAGAACGATTTCCATTTACATTGACAACTGAAACTTGGACACATTGTCCATATAAATCTATAACTGCAAATACTTTTGAAGGCAAATCTGATGCTGCTATTCCAAGACATCTTCCATTGATGTAAAACATCAACTCTCCCTGTGAGTGGAATTGGGTGTAGTTAATACTAATTTTAAATTTTAATCTATCTATAGACATATATAGACACATACACATACACACATAGACATAGCTATCAGACAATAATAAGGCATTACATCCTTTTTTAGTAAAGTGCATACAAATCTCCGTTGTAGCACAATTTGCCGCTTCATCATCAGCCTGTACCTGTCCACTGCTGGACATAGGCCTTTGCCATATTGCACCAGTTAATGTTGCAACTTACTCTCGTTGATTTAATTAAGCTTGGGTTAATTATTATATTTCATTAGAACCATTCATCCATCAGTATATTATTTACCTAGATGCACAGTTGACGCTCAGAAAATGGGACAGCAAAGAAGTGCTTAAGCACTCGTTTTGCCTACAGTCGGACCTCTAGAGAATTCTAAATTTCAAAATTCAAATTAAAAAACGCTTGCTCATTTCATTTAAAAATCTACTTTATAACACATGCTTAGGGTTATATTTGTGTTGATTTAATTACAACTTGTGATCGTTTTCTTTGTTTTATTTCTGAGACCACTTTTTAGGAGGATATTTGCAAAGAACTGTGCATCTAGGGTATAATATATTGATGCATTCATCAGATAAATATTAAGTTTATTTTTAAGGGTCTCTCACACCAATAGGATTCCATAAGGAATTATTTCTTTAATTCAATTAAAATCTACAGGTAAAAAATAGTGAGATGTAACAATCCAGTTTGTTGCCAGTTTCTGCAATAAAAATAAAAAATCAATATTTACCTTGCTTGTTTTCATCACACCAACATAATCCCGTTCACGAAGTGTTTCCAACTCTGGTCCATAAGAATTAAGTAGTGTAATGCCATCTTTGACAATGGAACTACCTGACATTATCTGGTAAAAGTTAAGGCATATTTACATACGTAATAAATATTTGAATAGAAATAAAACTAGTTTTTACAGACTCTAGAATTATCTGTATAAACTAGTTCTATTATAATGTATAACATTTGCGTAAACTGAAAAAAAACTAACATGTTGGAGGGGGCATAATACACATTCGATTAACGTCTTGGCCACTGGTGGCCGAGCCACCAATCCCTATTAAAATTTTTATGAATGATCATTTACTTATTGTAACATGAACACATACCCATGCTGTATTACGTAGTTTTGTGGCAGTTGCAGGAAGTTCCATATACTCTGGATCCAAAGTAGTGACACCAATCTCTAAGCTACCATTCCAAACATTTACCTATAGACAAAGAAATCTAATAAATAGGTAAGTTGATAGTGAAAAAAAAATTGTGTAGTCTCTTCTCACCAATGGCACAAAATCTATGCTACAATACTTATGCCTGAAATTGAGACGTGGTAATTAAGGCATGTTCAATGTGAAATTAGATTAGTGAGGGCACAAAGGGTAATTCGTATGCAAGGACAGTGTGAAAATATAGAAAAGATAAAATATAATCCTAATAATTGGCTACTTTTTATAATGTTATTGGAACTTATTTTAAAGCACTTAGCTTACCTTTCTATCAATACAAATTTCAAACAAAACATCATCCTTCAAGGGCTCGGCACTTAAAATCAAGCCATGGTTGAACTCAACAAAATTCCTCACAGCTGTTAAGTTATCATTCAGTAATGTGACTCTATCACCACATCTTCTGTGGAACCTCATTGTAACATCTCAAAAACAACGCGCTCAACATACAAAACTATTTAACATTTGTGATTTGACCAATCATATCGTAATTGAAACCCGTCCACCGTACTTTCCGCATTATGTAAATATATAAATAGGTTTTATGCCATTTTAATTTTTTACATTGAAAATGTGTTCTGGTGTGCTCATTGTTTTTCTGTAACATACACATCTATGTCACCGACATATTTGGACTTATTAAGACCGCGTAGCCAACAATAAATAATTTGAACAAACTGCATTGCTATAATAGCCAGAATTCAACACGAATCATTACTTAAACCAATTAATAGTAGAAACTAAAAAAAATTCGCCCGCAATTCATCGCTTCAGAAAAATCTTTGTCACACTACCACAGAATATCAATAGATAATCGCTTGAAATATCGATAAAGTAGATTATCGATATTTATTATTATATCGATAATATAAAAAATATCATACAAGACTTAGAATAAACGTCCTTGTACTTAGGCTGAGATCTATAGAGCGAACTTCGACTAAGGCCGAGTTATTTTTTACTCTTAAATCAAAGTTTTTTACAACGAAAGCCGACGGACAGACTGACTAAGCAAAGATTTTCTTATAAAAAATGACTCGGACCAAGTCAAAATCCCCACTGAGTTCGTTTCTTTGACTTAGACTTAGTCGAAGTTTACTGTATAGATCTCAGCCTTAGAGCATTTACATATAACTGGAGACACCACTCACAGCATTTGTCCTCTGCCGAAATACAAGGTTAAAAAAAATTGTTTGTGGGTTCGATTTAGTCAGTCCTCATACCGGGTAAACACCAACCGAACGAAGGCGAAAGAATGTTCGGCTTCGTGTTGTGTCCACACTGACCCCTTCGCGAACATTCTTTCGCCTTCATTCGGTTGGTGTGTACGCGTCACTATAGCTTGTGGAATCAATTCAATCATTCACACAATCGTTTCACTGTGGGTCGATTAGTATAGTAATTTAAATGTGTGTGTATCGTCCAATGTCGTTGTAATCGCTCCACTTATTCTATGGGGTCGTCCTGTGTCGTTCTCATGATTCAGGTGTTCGTTAAGGTCAGAAAATACTCAAAAGCAGTGAAGTATCTTTATGTGTAGTAATATCTGTAAGTTACTAGAGTGAAGAGGCACTTTATTTAAGAGGCATATCATTACAACGTAGATCATATCATCACTTTCCATCTGGTGAGATTATGGTCAAACAACTCTAAGATATTTAGTTAAAAAAGCAATTATTATTTTATATAATTTTATTTACCGCCAAAACACTATCTGTTAACTGTCGATTATGGATGATCGATATTCATGGATGATGCATAAACATCGATTATTTAGCTGGAAAATATCGATGTTTTGATTTCTATAATATCGACACCGTAAATATAATGCTGAATGCTGTTGTTCCTCAAGGCTCGGTGCTCTCTCCGACGCTATTCATCCTGCATATCAATGACATGCTCTCAATCGAGAACATGCATTGCTATGCGGATGATAGCACAGGTGATGCGCGATATACCGGCCACAAAAGTACCTCTCGGAGCTTTTTACAGGAGAGACGATTAAAACTTGTGTCCGAAGTGGAGACCTCATTGGGGCAGGTCTCCGAGTGGGGTCGACTGAACTTAGTTCAATTCAACCACACAAAGACACAAGTTTGCGCGTTCACCGCGAAGAAGGACCCTTTTGTCATGGCGCCTAAGTTCCAAGGAGTACCCCTAAAGACGTCCGAGAGTCTCAACATCCTTGGAGTTGAAGTTTCGAGCGAGGTCCAATTTGGGAGTCATTTGGAAGGCAAAGCTAAATTAGCTTCAAAAAAATTGGCTGTCCTTAACCGGGCCAAGCGCTACTTCACGTCAGGTTAACTACTTGTGCTTTACAAAGCACAGGTCCGGCCTCACGTGGAGTACTGCTCACATCTTTGGGCTGGGGCACCCAAATATCAGCTCCTTCCATTTGACTCCCTACAGAGGCGCGCCGCTCGAATCATTGACAGTCCTAGTCTCTCGGATGGTCTTGAACCGTTAGGCATGCGAAGGGATACAGGGTCTCTCTGTGTGTTCTACCGATTGTTCCATGGGGAGTGCTCTGAGAAACTTTTTAAGATGATCCCATCATCTCCTTTTTACCACCGCACCACCCGTCATCGAAGGAAAGTTCATCCATTCTACCTGGAACCACCTACTTCCACCACAGTGCGTTTCCAGAGATCATTTCTCCCACGAACCTGCAAACTCTGGAATGAACTCCCCTCCTCGGTGTTCCCGCAGCGCTATGACATGTCCTTCTTCAAACGAGGCTTAAAAAAGCATCTACACGGTAGGCAGCGGCTTGGCTGTGCCCCTGGCATTGCCGATGTCTATGGGCGACGGTAACCACTTACCATCAGGTGGGCCGTCTGCTCGTCTGCCTTCGTTGGCAAATAAAAAAAATAAAAAAAATATATCCTTATCAGGATATATATCCTTTAGGGCCAAACAACAACAAACAAACAAGCTATCAAGTTTAACTATTTAACACTAGATGACACATGTCGTTAATACATCGAAGTCAACCATACGAATAGTTATTTCTGTGCATTTCTTAAATCAAGTTAAATTCACAGACTAAAGGGGAAAACCTATCAAAGTTATTTTTTTACAGTGTGTGCCCAAAATATACTGGGAATGTTAAATTTTCTCTTGTATTGTGCTTTCATTAACAATTAACACACAAAAAAAACTGACAGTTTTATTTGCTACAGAAACAACGATGTTTTTGACATATCGATATTTTGCTATCGCTGTTTCTCGTACATCGATACATTTGAATCGATGTTAACATTGATGTTTATAGGTAATATACGAAAAAAATCAAATAACCTGGCAGTGTGACTTTGGATCCTATATTTGTTGCACAAGGTCATAAGACAATATAAAAGAAATATAAACGAAAAATTAGTAATGTGACATCATGCAAAGTGATTGGTTCAAATCACGTGACTCACAGATAAAAACTTAAGTATTTAAATTAATAAAATAAAATTACCCTAGGAGTATATTTAATAATTTCATATTGCACACGTTATTTCGATGATAAATCTATGTTCCCACATAAATTAATTGGTATTGATAACTATACTCAAGTACCTACCCAATTGGGTATGGAGAAATAACAAAAAACCTTATGCTGGAGCTACATGCAAATATTTTTTTTCTATGTATATTTTTAATTCCTTTGTAGAGAGCTTCCGCAAGAGGTGCTACTAGTCAAATCTACGCAGATTTAACGATAACAGCTATCATCGTTATATTCGTTACCGAGAAGCATTAACTGTGGACTTGAAGGTCCTGGGTTCGATTCCCAGGTTCGCAAAGCGATTTTTTAATTTGATTTGCCTGAGGGGACGTTGACGTCAGGCAGGCCGCCGGCCGTAAAAACTTAAGCAAATCATATCTGCAACGTGCTTAAAAGATGCTATGATTTTCGATCCAAGCAGTAAGTTGAACGTAGGTATATGAGAGTTTGTTGGGCCGTGAGCACGAGGCCGACCGTCCGTGCTGCCGTGCGTTCCGGGGCCGTATGTACAATAGTACTAAAAGGGGCGCACAGCCCCCCGCTGCGCACCCGCGATCCCGGAAGGCCCCTGTTAGTCGCCTCTTACGAAAGGCAGAGGTTACCATGGTGGAATTCTCCAAACGCCCCCATTCCACAGGGCGGGAGACGCCGGTCAGTCGTCCACCCAGCGTCTCCTACGTCTCCTTTGGCGAAGGACGGGACCGTTCCGACCGTGTAGATGGTAACTTATTAGTTTTACTTTGCTAGTCCAGACTCCAGCTGCATGAAGTTAAATCCCACGGGAATATACTGGCGGGTTAAAAATACTTTTATTTGCATTGGTACATTGTACTCCAAGTTCGTGATCTACCTGCGTGCGACACATTTTCACATTAATGAATGTAGATTGAGATCGTATGGCCACGTTTTAGGGAAACTAGAGGTCCAGGAGTGCGTCAGTCCTATGTATCTGTCCCAGATCGGATTACTTACTAGCCCTGCAGCGGTGCGTTTCCGTGGACGGCGCAAAAACCTTCTGCTGAACGCTTTGGAGAAAGACATGAGAGTCAATATTCTCACTGTGGAGGATGCTCAAGATCGGGACAAGTGGAACCGTTTAAAGCGGACCGTGGCATAAGGCCGGGATAACGCCAGGCAGAAAGAATTAACAATAATCTAAATTCAGAAACTTGTAAATATTACCTAGTACTATACGCTTTAGTTACCTCTGTTTCAAAAGGTAACTTAGGCTCAATTGCACCACTATTATTAACCTAGAGTTAGTCCTAACCGCAAATTAAGTTACATGTCATTCATACATATTCTGTCAATTTAGCTTGCGGTTAGGACTAACTCTAGGTTAATAATAGTGGTGCAATTGAGCCTTAGGTAAGTATTTTCATTCAATACCTTCAAAACATTTTCTTTCTTTACTCCCCTTTAATCTATCCTTTCAATATTATTATTAATATCAGATTATTAACGTAGTTCTTTTGTTTACGTAGGTAGAATGGATTGTACTTCCAGAGTAGGTGTAACTGTAAACTAAAGGACTGCGCTAGGTTTAATCATCATCATCATCATCATCATCATCATCATCATCATTGGGACTTACTTGATGACTGGAATGTTTTCTTAAATATGAAGGAGTGTTAAAACCAAGCGGTATACAGAAGGCAGAAAAGGTACTCGGTAGTCACTTTACTGGTATAACGAGCATTTATAAAGATAAGTCGTATATGCGGGAACAACATAGGCACATACTGATTACTGACATCAACATCATCAGCCATAGGACGTCCACTGCTGAACATAGGCCTCCCCCAAAGATTTCCAAATCGACCTGTTGGAAGCGGCCTGCATCCAGCGACTTCCTGCGACCTTTATCAGGTCGTCGGTCCTCCTTGTAGGTGGACGTCCTACGTTTAACAAGTTGAAGTGGCAGTGGGCAGGGCACATAGCTCGTAGAACTGATAGCCGATGGGACAGAAAAGTTCTCGAGTGAAGACCACGTACCGGCAAGCTAGGTTTAATAAATATTATAAAATAAAGGATTTTTATGCCCATTAATAAATCGTGTTTTTTATACAGCTTTCGTCACTGAATTGTAAATAAAAGCCTAGCAGTAATATTACTAAAACTAGAGTTAGCCCTAATCTCGATTTAACTTACATTAAACTCGTATGTCAAAATCGAGATTAAATATAAATCGCGATTTATCTAAGTGCTGCAAAACGCCCTTACACTTTGTTTTTTAAATAATGAAAGATTAGGTAACTACCTACAGCTACATAATATTTTTTTTAAATACTAGCTGTTGCCCGCGATGCTGATCGCGTGGAAATTTATTTTCCGATTCTGATGCACAATCTCTACAACCGTAAAGTTTCATTAAAATTCATCCAGTAGTTTTGTGTGAAAGAGTAACAAACACACAAATACTCACAAACTTTCACGTTTATAATATATACCTCTACTAGTATGATGGAGCCACGCTGTTGATGATTACGTCTACAGCAAAATGGGCTGGTTCGAACAGCTTGGTACCATTGTCTCCAGAGAGATTCAATATTACTGATTGTCTCACAGAAAAGTGACGTAAAGTGGCAACTTGCTGTTGTATTTCGTTCAGTGAGATTTCTGATGGCCCATTTCCCTCTTTCCTTCTCTCTCCCTAAGTATTTCCTGCCTTATAATTTGACAACGCACCCATGATTCTTTTTATATAATCGATGTTCCTGGGCGGTAGTGATCATTAAACATCAGCAGCCCGAGCAGGAAAATTTTTGACAACCGTAAATGTATTCGTGCTCGATGCGCGTCTATGTTTGTATGAAATATTAATCAAATGTCATCAGTGCGCAGCGAGTTTACATTTACATTAGTTTTTCGTGCTCGGGCTACAGATGACCTACTTGCTCGCCTCCCAGTGCAGAGTGCAGCGGCCTTAGCAGGAATATTTTTTACAATCAAATTCGTATCAAGCTCGCTGCGCATTAATGACATTTGGTTAATATTTCATACTAATTTCATAGACGCGCATCGAGCTCGAATACATTTACGATTGTCTGATATTTTCCTCCTCGAACCGCTGATTGCTATACAAAAATCCTACACAAAATAAAAACTAGGTGGTGAAGGCACCAAAGCTATGATTCTAACTGACAGGTGCTAGACACCCTCTACACATATTAGACTTTATTCGCAAAGGCACACGAATGTAAATGGAAATTATATTAGCCGACGGGTGCACGCTTCGAACACATCCATTCAAAAGGGCTTATGTTCCGATTTGTAGTCGTCAGTCTAAAGTATTGAGTTCAGTATAGGTTTTGAATACAGTTACGCTGTTTTATCGCAGGGCAGCGACCATTTTGAGTGGGCGGTTATCGATCGGCGCGCGAGTATGCGCGTCCATTACAGGCTCCGGTAAACATACGACGCTCACTGTGCAGGAGCCTCCGCGGGATGCACGTCATGGTGATAGCGCTGCTGGTGGCTGCGGCAGCGGCCTACTCAGTCGGTAGACCACCAGGTCAGTTCATATTAATATGTCACATACTCTCAATAACAGTGTGTTTCACCATAAAAGATAACACACTTCCTGCAATGTTAATGACTAAGCGAATTTAAATATTGTAGTTTTTTTACACTATGCCTAGCGTGTATTATCTGCGATAATTGTTATTTTTGAAGTAAAATATATTATTAATTATATTATCAATCAGACAACGCACGCTTCTGAGTATAATTGTAAACAACTGCCACCTGTTACACCATGCAAATACAAGGGGTATTACACAATGTTGTCGGCCCGTAGCCTGTAATGAGTGGATGCCACTTATACATATTATAATTATAGAGCTTATTCCCATATGAATTTGAAAATTAAGGTCGCACGCACGCTAAATGGTCGATTGATCCGTAATTTTATTACAACTGTAATTTTCAAAGTTCAAACGGTGTTTTATCTTCATAAAACTCAATGTACGTCACAAAGGTACGTCAGTTCCTAATAGTTTGTTTTCTTTTTTAAATTACGAAACATATATTTTATTATCTTGTCACATAGCAGTTCTATGTTACTGTCCCACTGGCTTGCCAGGCAAGGATCTCCTCTTCTAAGCAGAAGACGATAATGATTAAATTATTGTATAAAGGTGTACGAGTTTAGTGTTAATGTTTAGTGGTGTCGTAGTTTTGCTCTCAGACCGAACTGTGTAAGATTCCAACTTTGATGAAAAATAATTTATGTAGAGCTTACAGGCGTGCTACAACCGTACGTACTTAGTAAAGTACATAATTTGTCTCACGCGAACACTTTCGTTTTCAACCTTTACCTTATGTATTTAATTCGCGCCAAACATCAACAAACTTCTTAAAAGTTACCTACGTGAAAAGCAGTTCAGCCGTTTAATGATTGAAATACCAGTTTATGTTAAGTTCTTTTATACATCTTTAATAACAATGGCAAAGTTGTAATTTTTTAAAATCACAACATAACTTTAAAACCTACTTCAAAATGTATCCCATATTGATCAAAATATATGGACCACCTTTGGTATCCCAAAGATCTCTTTCGAAGACAAAAATGGTTGCTCCACATTAGCTGAATATATTAAGTACCTGGATATATATAATATGTACCTGCTTAAAAACACCGACGAATTTAGAACCCTCTTAAAATCAGTTGAAAAAGAAAAATAACTATGTAGTTGTAATTTGTACTAATTAGAGCAGCCAGCAGTTGCCCCGCGCTTTCACTACATGCATCGTGCTGCTCCGCTCCGGTAGGTCGTAGCATGATCATTAACATCAGCCACAGGACCTCAACTGCTGGACATAGGCCTCCCGCAAAAAAATCCAGATCGATTTATTAAATGATAATACATAATAACCCATATACATAAAAATATACACACAGCAGCTATTATGTCAACGTGTGTTCATTATAATATAGTTTATATCATCTAACTAAGGATTTCATCATCCGGCTTATTATAATATTCTGTAGACCGTAATTAAAGAGCACTCAATATGTAGTTCAATGTTTATTATAACTATCCAAGTGACTAATTTCAGCTAAATCCGTTCACAAACTTGCAAATAATCCAAATCTTAATATTTTTATTAGTAGGTACTATGTAACATGAACATCTGTCTCAGTCTGTCTGTTACAGTACAGTCATATACAGTAATAACCAAATATAATGAAATAACATAACATAAAGTCACGCCTGTATCCCCGAAGGGGTAAGCAGAGGCGCGCTAGCGGACTAGAACACCCACATTCCCAGATGTGATGCCTATCACCATTTCGGGCACAAATTCCAGATTCCGGGCTGAAACTGAAAAAATCCAATATCACTGCCCGACCTGAGGATCGAACCCGATACCTCAGGACGATAGTCGTACCGCATACGCAATACCAATACGCCACCGAGTCAGTCAAGTCAAGTTAGTTAAATAATAGACAATAAATAAAAAATCAAATGTCCATGCATCCCGTGACCTTTAGAAAATCGATGTCGTATCGGCGCGGCGTCAAACCTTATGGACTTGTGACATTTATGAAGCTACAATAAAAAATATCTTCTAAAAATAAATTCATGTCGAACATGTTGCATTATAGAAAATGGAAAGAACAACACGCGACATGAATTGATAAAACACAAAGAATAGTAGCTCACTCAACCTTGAGATTTATGACATTTCTCGCTATCGACTACGTAAAGTAATTTGGCTCTTACTTTCTAAGGGCCGGTTTCAATAAACGATCTCTGTTTAGAGTGCAGATAGATCGCGATTATGAACCAATCAAATCAAGTCATTTGACGGAGTAATGTTCAAACTGTGTTCTTATTGGCTAATTTTTGTAATCTATCTTTCATTCGAACTGAGATTGTTTATTGAAACCGGCCGTAAGTAGATCCTTAATATTGCTTATAGGGTCATCGGTGGGATCTGAACTGTTGCAAATGATGAGTCATCGTAGAGATCGCTCGTCCGCAGTGCCTGCAAACGAATATCTCGTGAAATATCTTCTGCCCAGGATTTATCTGCCTCGTTACTTGGGTTACGAAGAAAGTCCGCGCATACCCGCTATGTCACCCCACATTCCTGAACATGACTGGTTAAATAAGGTACTGTTATATCTTAAATTCCATCTAACGCGGTCTAATATATCTATATTTTTTATAGCAGTGAATGGCAAGCGAGCTGGTGGGTCGCCTGATGGTAAGTGATCTCCACCGCCCATATGACACAAATGTATCATGGGTACGTTGCCAACCGAAAAGGAGGTAAATAGGAAGTGGAAAAAGGAGAGGGCAATTGGGCCATCGGAAATCTCACTCACCGAACGAAACGCAACAACCAGCTGCCATTTTACGTCGGTTTTCTGTGAGACAGTGGTATCAAACCGGTCGAGCCGGCCCATTCGTGTTGTAGTGTAGACATTACTGTCTACAGCGTGGCTCCACCACGCAAGTGCTAGCTCTATCTTAATCAATACTAGGTAAGTAAATTCACAAAAATTATAATTCAGGAAATCGAACGCATCAAGATGGAGCAGATTGATGATGCCAGCTATTACGAACGAGGATACCCTCGTTACGGTGAACAAACACCTTATATGCAACGCATATACCAAGATCAAGTTAGAGGACGCACCATGCAGGAGTTTGTGCCAGATAACTTAATAACTAAATCAGAACTTGTGCCGCAGCAAAGTTTGGCCAGTCTAGAATCTGATTTGGCGGAATTTCCTACTTCAGAACAAGTAATGAAAAAGCGCCCTGATATGATCACGAACGATGCCGACGATCAGAAAAAGGTGTTTGCACTTACACCCTTAGACGAAGGCTACTTTGAACCAGAGGATCCACCTAGTAACATCAGTACGTATTTGACTCACTGTGCATAAAGTAGTATAGTAATAAAAATCTGTGGGCTTTTGCAATATCATCACTGGATGATATGAGTACATTGATGAAAGTGCAGGTTAAAGTTACGTAATTTAAATTAAATTGCATATTTTCCTGGTGTTTATAAATGAAATAGGCGTGTGTAATCAAAGAAGGTCCGTTTAATACTAATAATCATGACTTACGCTAGTTACATACCTCAATACCTTATACTGTCGTACAAGTAAATTTTGTGGACTCTACTGATTATTTATTTCAAAAAGAAATAACGTCGGACATCAGAACGAATGGAGGTATCTCACAAATCACACGATAGCGACGTAAGTTAAGTAAAAGTGTGAAATTTTCAAGCCATACGGTCCACCACAGTGAACTTTGTCATCGTTTGTTAAACAAAATCTCAGTATTTTCAATCGTTTATCGTACTACTTGTAGGTATGCCGATGGCGATAAATGGAGCTCATGAAGGCGGAGGAGGAAACCCTATGGAACTGATAGAACCACCTCGACAGATCCGTCAGAACCCAAACCTGAGTAAAACCAAGACTTTAGTTGCTGAAAATTTAGAAAAATTTAAAACTACAATGTAAGTGCTCTAGTCTTTAGATACATTATTATACCTTTTATTGTAATACCTATGTATTATTCCCCTAAAATGTTACACTTTGGGTGCAATATGTCATTTAATTTTATTAGGCAAGTTGGTCGATTAATACCACAAAATGTTGACATCCACTGCATCGTGGTGCAGCAGGGCGAGTAGCCGATTATGAAACAAAAGATCGTAGATTCAGTTCCCACATTATGCTAAATACTTCTTTAATTCACAAATATTTGTTATGGATCTGGGAATCGTGAGACCATAATTTATTTATTTATTTATTTATTTAACTCTTTATTGTACACCATACATGTAGAAAGCAATATACATTGAAGAATAATTTAAATATAAACTCAAAGCCTTTTTTATGAACAATTATTAGATAATTTAAACTTACTATACAGTCATTTACCAACAACTACTTAATTTATTATTTTTATTGTGTGTCAGCTATCCAGTTCTAATTAATGTAAACCAACATAATAATTATCGTTTGTTAATAGCTTGATGTAGACTACGAAGATAGCACTAGTATAAATCTTAGTGATTTCATAGATGCTATTTAAAACTCAAATATGTAATGATATTTTTAATAATAATAAAAAAAGAAAAAAAAAAAAAAAAATAAACGTAAATTTGTGTAACAATGGGCGGCCTTATCGCTAATAGCGATAATCACAAGTTTAAACACCTAACGGACCGACTTCAAATCCGATCATAACCAAATTTATATGGGACCACCTTTAAAATAAGCTCTATTGAACACAAAAATAATTTTTAAAATCGGTCCACATTTGGCGGAGATATCGCGTAATATATATAAAAAAATGTTTGGAAGTCGATCGAAAAGAGTCTCTTATTTTCTAATACCCATGCACAACATAATATGAAGCATTATCAGATTATTGTGGGTTCAAAACTATGTGAGTGACTGTTTGGGTGTAAAGTAAATACAAGTAATTATTGTAATTTAGAAATTTAATTCATACGTCACTACAGTCCACAGACCTACATTAGAAGTTATGAGCTTCAACAATTTTTGTTTATTTCAAAAATGATTTATAATGATCACTCAAGAAGTCTACGAAAATTATTTTTTATATCAAATATTAATTTGCCACATATACACGTGAAATGTCAAAAAACTATAACTGTGTACCTCTACATAGCTCGGCCCAAAGCTCGGCCCTTTGGCTCGGCCATGACGCCGTTTTTTGACGTTTCACACTTTCACCTATAAGGGTTATGTGGTGAATTGACTTTTTTATTGTAGGTAAATTATTTAACATAATCGCTAGCGTAAAATGTTAAACTTATGCTCGAGCTACGTATCTGTCAATTCAGAATCTAATTTAAAACATTAGAAATTCGCCTTCGATTGCCGAAGCTCATAACTTTAATCGTTCTATGTACTGTTATAACATTAACACAACATTGTAAATGTTTTTTTTTATTTTAACAACACACTTGAGCTGTACAAAATATGCATGAAGAATTAAAAAAAATGGGTTAAACAAGTAAGAAATATTTGTAAATCCTAAAAACTATTCCCTCTAGCAGTCTACTGTAATTTGCAACGGATTAATATATTATTATACTTAATTAAATGTTAATTCTATTACATCGGTGATGTTTGTAGTTGTCATATTAGGGGAGTTCAAGTGAGGTAGGAATTTGAATTTAATTAATTGCTATTGTATTATGTCTCAAAAACGTCACAACTTACAATTCACTATATAGGAACAACATAATGATGATGATAGTATTAAATATGCAACTCATAAAATGAAACTACATGTCGCATCGCATCACACGAACCGTGTCAAGTCATCGTTTTCATTCCTGATTTTATTAATTAATTAAAATAAATATCATGTATGAGAGTATAATTACTAATACATCTCAGTCTTAATTGCATTAAACTCGATGATTTTGTGCGACTCGTACGGTGCAGGAAAAAAGGAGCAAACAAATAAATGTACATATATAGGTACTTACATCTCTTAAGTGAAACGGACTTATGTCTTTTAGCAACGCACTAAACACACAAATTGTATCACTTAATAATTATTTAGTTTAACGTTTTAAAATGTCTATATAATATGATAACTCATAATGAGGCAAATACTTAAATTAAATGTTTTATACTGAACTGAGAAAGCTTTAACTGCATGCAATCTATGCAATATATAATCAAATATCCATATTGCACTCTGTAAAGACCTCATGAGGAAACTCTGTTTGGTTTTACTACATACGATTTATAAATTACTATAATATGATAAAGGTCGCTGGAAGGCGCTGGATGCAGGCCGCTTCCAACAGGTCGATCTGGAAATCTTTGGGGAAGACCTACATATGTTCAGCAGTGGACGTCCTATGGCTGATGATGATGATGATGATGATGATGATGATGATGATGACGATGATGATGATGATGATGATGATAATGATGATAATGATGATAATGAGCTATAATAATATCTTTTGTCTCGAGTCTCGTTAATCGATATACCTACTATTCTCAATCTTACCATGACGTAAGTACATACCTAGATACTCTGTTAATTAGCTCTCGATTAGTGGGTATTCTCTAGTTCTAACTGTTTATGGTATTATTTCGTTCATTTATTACAAAAAGTTATTGTTCAGAAACTCGCGATACCTATTACGAAGAATTTGCTGCATAACTGCGGGCAAGCCGAAAATCGGGGTAAATACGGTAATAAAATTATGAAACAAACAAACTTTTTGAACATTCTTAAGCATTTCTGAGTTCTTGCAATCTAATCGTTGTGGCATAATATACAATCTCGTAACAAGAAACGTCCCTATTTTATCAGCGGAGTAAAACTTTTTATGAATAGAGTGCATTCGTAACTTAATATCGGACCTAATCGGGGTTCGTTTTTATTTTCCATTAGCTTCAGCTTTAGTTATTTATGCTCGTATTACAGACCGATGTCAAATCATTGATTAATTTTTAAAGGATTTTTTATGTGTAAAATCTAGCTTAATCTAAATTCATACACAGAGTGTAATACGGACGTTAGTGCTTGCTGAGTATTTGTATGTAGCTGAGTATTATAGGTATTATAATAATATAATCAGTAACTACTTTGAAAAAATCACATGTATTATTAATGCCAGTAAACACGGAATTAGATACAGGCCGAATGGCCTTATTATCCCTCCCCTATTAGATAATATTAATTAATTACAAGTAACTCAGTCCAAAACCGTTATGAATTATGTAGGTGCTGTTTTAATTATAATATTTTGTTTTACCATTTTAGTTATGGATGTAACGTACCTACTTAAATACCAATTCGATAACCTTAAGAAGTCGAGGGTAAAACATTAATTGCAGGGCAAATAAGGACTACCGTTTACCCGTCTCCTTACTGCCTACCAACCTGCGGTGGTTAAGACTTAGCGAACCCACTGATGATAAGGAGAGGTGAAATCATAATGCAATAATAACTTGAACACTTAGAAGTAACCCTTCCCAATCAAATCCTTTAGCTGCGCATGGGATAACATTAACCATTACTACCAGACTTTAAAGCGTCATATTTTATGTGGTATTTGTTAAATCAACTCTATGTGTCACTTAAACTATAGTAGATGTCAACAAATTGCACTAAACAAATAGGTAAAAAATATTAATCAATATAAAAACATAAATATTATACGATATACTCTACATTATTGTATTCATGTAACATAATAATTCATTGAATCGATTTGCACGCAAGCATGGTTCACGTCACCACGTGATTATAAAAATATTTCATTCAATTTTCAATTTTCAATCACTACGATAATATTTTGTCTTTTTTACAATATTCTGTATTGTGTATATTAATTTAATTGCCAGATTAAAGGAACATACGTGTGTACAAGCTATAATGTATACTTATTTACATGTTCTATTAATCCGATTGGCTAAACTCGCCGATCTTCGAAGAACGCAATATACCTCTATAGAGACGGCCCCATTGATATTGTATTATTATTTGGCCTGCCCTGTAGCGCTTTTACTGTAACCATAATGTCTACTATACTTTGTACTTTCCACGCACTTTGCTGTGCCAAGATATAAAACATGTACTGTGAAAGTAAGTTTATAGACTCAGTAGTTATATCTGTTTCTTACGTAGTTTAATATTGATATTATTTATAATTATAATTAAATGTAATTACTATGTAGATCGTCTTCATTTATAAGATCAGAACCCGTTTACCTAATATGAGCAGTACCTAGGTGTTAGCTGACAGAAAACGTTTATATTATTATTGTTAGAAGTATTTACGTACTCTTTACTACTGTTATATAAACTGTCATTAAAGTGGTTTGTTATGTAACCATAATTATTAATGTGCCATTTTTGTAAGCCTTCTTTTAAAAATGTAAGTGTTTACCACACCTCAAGCATAGTATTAGGAATTATTCGAAGTAGTAAAAGTAGATTCCTAATAACGTAGTCATGTAGAAATAGTCACAGAAGATCACGTAGATTGTACTTAGTGCAGACTGCAGACGCTTGGTCAACATACCGTTTGTTCTAGACCATTGTTTCCTGTTATGCTAATAGTCAGATGTCGCTCTACCATGAACCTTGCCTATTGCTAGAACGTAAACCGAGCGGTAAGTTCGTTAATTTTTTGTCTGAATGTACCTAATTTGGCTGTGTTGTGTACAGTGCCCATGAGAACGCAGAAACCACGGACAATCACATCAACATGCGGGAGACGACGCCGACCGACCCGGCCGACTCCATCTATGGAGTTGCACTTGTTGCAGCGATCGGCGCAGCTTTTACTATGGCCATCCTCGTATTCGCGTTTGGGTGGTACACGTAAGTTATCCGGAATATTCAAATCATTTACAATTTTTCAATAATGTGCTTATTTCTTTCCAGGATTTCAACATGGTAATGAGGACATATTTGTACCTGTAACCCATGTCATAAATAATATATGTATATAAGTATGTATCAAAATGTTATTTATCATTCACCATTTATTATATATCATCTATTATATGTTACGTCCATTCGCCATAATATACGCATTACGGAGCATCATCATCTATGTAAGTGTGTTGTGCGTACTTATAAACTGGTTCAGCTATTAAGCCACTATTATTCACACGAAGGTTGTCGAAAAAGGCAAAGGCGGCGGCTGACGTGGACTACCCTGCGTATGGCGTGACGGGACCCACCATCGACACATCTGGAGACAGGAAACTAGCTCACTCGGCTCACATGTACCATTATCAACACCAGAAGCAACAGATTATTGCAATGGAAAGGTAGGTAACCTTTTCAGTATCAATATACTGATATTTTTTAATGTATCTTCTAAAATAACTCTAAGGTAATTTGTTTTTATGTGTATAGTCATGAGCAAATTATGTACGTATCCGATCGTTTACATGGTACCACCCCTGGAATAAGATCTATCGAACACAAAAAATCTTAAAAATTCGTCCACATTTGGCGGTGATGTCGAATTGCGGACCTTCTCCTTTTTTGAAGACTGTCGAAAACTGTAGCCGAACATCAAAAACGATCATAAATAAGGGACATAATGGATAACCAGTTGTAAACTCAAACCAATTCGATCTGAGGTTGTGAGTTGGTAAGTTCTCGAAATTCGAGGACTGTGGTAAAGTAAAGCTACTCTTCACTACTTTCTATTGTACCCAAAAATATTTGATAGTTGCATTTATCCAAAGATACTCTTGTTATTTTTACTTCTTCTTCTTTTAAAAATAATGGCTTCCACGCACTTGCAATGATTTAGCCAATGTCAAGTATAGCAATTATCAAGTTTTCACAATGCATGGTCAAAGCATTGATGTGGATGATCTCAAGGCCCTGCTAGGATTATGGCGGCGATTCCTTCCAGCGCGGTGCCCCTCAGAGGACCTTCACTCAGCGAATCGATCGGACAAAACCAGCCAACGTACCAAGCAAAACTCATCAAATATCACCGATTAAAAAGTTTTCACATTACACTGTCCATCTTCGCTGAATTTTGGTGCATGAAACCAAATCACATTAAACAACAAACACAACTCCAGACAATAATATGAAATATTTTAACAAGCGACGCCCACACTGTCAGACTTCCCGTCAAAATTTTCTTTTTACTTAGTTACTTGACTATGTGACTATAAATAACTTCAAAATGGGTAATAAACTACAGTATTGAAGTACCCATAAACAACTTAGTATTATTGTGCCCCAGATTCGCGGAAATACATCGCCTCCTCGGTCTAGTGGCAGCATATATGGGCTGTGGAATGGGATCCTGGGTTCGATGCCCGGGTCGGGCAAAGCAATTGGAGGTTGACGTCAAATGCGCAGCCGGTCGTAAAACTAATCCGAATCCTTTCTGCAACTTCCTTGTAACGGTGTGTTGCGCTGACCACACATTGTGGAATAAGGACAGGCTGGAAGAAAGATTGAAAATTTCTTATTTAAATATTTTAATTAATCGAAAATCTCTCTCAGGAATGGGCTCGAGCAAAGAAATGGTTCTATGTCTGATCCTGACTCCGAGGAAGAAAACGAAGAAGGCGATTATACAGTTTATGAGTGCCCCGGCTTTGCCACGGTAATTAAAATTCATTCGTATTTTAAAATTAATAGGGTTGATTTACACCAAACGCAAACGAACAAGGACGTGGACCCGTATACCAGAACAATATTTTTAATTTTTGTATTTGAAAACGAGCTTCAAGCTAGATTTATGCCAGAGCATTGTTCTTTAATACGAGCCTAGGACTAAAATAGGTGCATACCTTAGACTAAATCTAAGGTGCATACTCTCAATCACTTTATGAATATGATACTTTGTTTTAAAAAAGGAAAAGAACTGACAGAACAATGAAAAATGCGGAATTAGAAAAAAGGTGCCTTATTTCTGAGACAACTTTCCAATATTTCTTATCTTGAAAATTGTTATCTGGTCTATCACAGAGTTTCACGTCTTGGTTGGTAATTACCTCTGCCCATAAACATTACCAGGAGGCAGCTACACAGCCAACATAATATATCATAAGCTCACGCCTGAAGGGCTCGCTGCACTAGCGAGCTAGAACACCCACATTTTGCCGAGCTTATTTCCGTCACAGATGTGATAGGAGACGAGCCTATCGCCATCATCATCACCATCATCAGCCATAGGACGTCCACTGCTGAACATAGGCCTCCCCCAAAGATTTCCAGATCGACCTGTTGGAAGCGGCCTGCATCCAGCGACTTCCTGTGACCTTTATCTATCGTCATATCGGGCACAAATTCCAGATTCAGCGCCGATATGGAAAAATCCAATATCACTTTGCCCACACGGGGATCGAAACCGAGACCTCAGGACGGTAGTCGTACCGACATACAACCATGCCACCGAGACAGTCGAGTCGAGTCTATACAGCAAGCCACTGCATATTGTGGAAAAGAAAATAATTGATATTGAAATGAGTACAATTAATTATGGGAAATATTTGCCTTCTGAAAATCCCAATTACCGTTCAATTTCACTATGTCAATATTCGATCAAGCCAGCGCATTCGTGTTGTAGTATGGGCTATGCATGTATTATAATAATGTAAAATTGTGTTTTTAATATTTACAGACGGGGGATATGGAAGTTAAAAACCCCTTGTTCGATGAGGACCCCACACCGGCTACTCCTGGCAAGCGTGATGTGACCAAACCTCAACCCAAGGAATAATTGCTCCAATCCAACAAAACTGACTGGCTGAACTTACGTGTAAGGCATACTACTACTGTGTCTTTGAATGTATCCCAGCGCCTCTTAGTCATTTGTCAATCAACTCCATGCAAAGCATTGAACAAACCACTATATATTGAATTTAATTCTGGTTGAAAGGCCTTATAAGCAATGTCGACGTCTCAGAAAAACCTACCAATTTAAACTTATTAATAATCTTGTAAAGAAATGTGACTAATTACTTACAACTCTATTTATTATCTCAATATTTAAATTATATTTAAAAATGAACATACCAAATATAGAAACTAAAACCAACTGGGTATTTTATTATAGATTTGCATAAATTGCAAATGATTGTAGATTCTATTTTAAGGGAGATAATGTATTTTAGATGGATCTAAGATTATTTTAAAATATTTATTCTATTATAAAAATTCTTACATATTTTATTGGTGTACTTGTTAGATACATAACTTATTAAGCTATATAATTACGAGATACAGAATTATTTATTACAAACCTTGTGATTGTCTGTTTTCTGTCGGCCTATAATAATATATAAATTATATAACTGTGTTTGTTATAATTCTTAAATGTTCCAAAGAAAGCACAAAGATAAATCCCACACCAAAGTAAAGTTTTAATATATTGTGTTAAACATGATAGCTACTGTAATTATAAATATTATTATACTTCAAATGAATCTTTGATTTAAGATTAATGATTGTTAATATATAATAGAAAATCCCTTACATCTCAAATATTAATAAACGATAATATGGCATTTTATATTAACGGAACCCTTATTTATACATGACCACTATGAATGCTTTACCTTAATTTTTTTTATAGCAGAGATTGGCAAACGAGCAGATGGGTCACCTGATGGTAAGTGATCTCCACCGCCCATAGACACCCAAGACACAAAAAGAATCATGGATGCGTTGTCAACCTAAAAGGAGGAAATGGAACGGAAGGGAAAAGGGATTGGTAAAGGGAGTGGAGAAATGGGCCACCGGAAATCTCACTCACCGAACGAAACGCGACAGCAAGCTGCCACTTTACGTCGGTTTTCTGTGAGATAGTGGTATCAAACCGGTCGAGCCGGCCCATTCATGCTGTAGACAGTAACGCTGGTATTCAATTTATTTCAACAACCTATATTCTATCAAACAGGGTATAATATCCACTACGCTTTTCAACCTACTGATGCTCCTGATAATGCCCGGATATACGGACCTAACAAAAAACAGTAAAGTGGGTATAAAGTGGTAATACTGTGTTGTCGTTACGAAGCGTCGTAGGTAATTTACAACAATTATTAATAATTAATTTACCGAAATGGTAACATGCCGATCATGAGTCATGATTCATGTCATGTCAGAACGAATAAAGATGAATTGCAACGCACATCAATAGTAAAAAAGGCGTGTCTCCTGCACTCATTTTTCTCGAACACTACACAAAAACATATTCGCAAAACATGGTTTCGCCACACATATTTATCTATGTTCCATTGTTCTATGAGCAGGAGACAGCGAAAACACTTGTTTTTTGTAGGCGGTTTTGTGTTTTGTATCGAGAAAAATAGGTGCAGGAGACACGGCTTACTGGATACTATGCCCCTTACTTATAAAAATATTTGAGCGCTGCTTATCTTTATGCCATAGGTTGCCCCTTTCATTTTTAAACAATGTAACGCAAGGAAAAAAGTGAAAGGTTATTTGTAACCATTTGCTCAGCTAAAAATGCTGTTTTAAGTAAGGCCCGATATATTTCTCTCCTTATCCCTAGATAAATTGCAGATAATGCAGATAACACACACAATCACACACATATCCTTGACTTCTGACCCTACATAAGATCGAGTCGTGTGTCGTAATCGTGGGTAACAGGAACCCCTAAGCTGAGATCTATAGAGCGAACTTCGACTAAGTCTAAATCAAAGTAACGAACTCAGTGAGGATTTGACTTAGTTCGAGTCATTTTTTACAAGAAAATCTTTACTTAGTCTGTCTGTCAGTCAGTTTTTCTTGTAAAAAAATACTCGGACTAAGTCAAAGTTCGATTTAACAATCCCAAATCCTCACTAAGTTCGTTACTTTGACTTAGACTTAGTCAAAGTTCGCTCTATAGATCTCAGCCCTAGAGACTTTCTATGTCACAACGCCCAGACTAATAATTGTAGGCCACACAAACATTTACCGCCTACTCGCCCATTGCGCCAACGTTCTTACCTCTCGTGGTTGTATAACTAGAATAATAAGTTCAGCTCCTGTCTAATGCTTATTAGCTTGATATGTAATTAGGCGTAACAAACTCATAACTCTCTTGGTGCCCGATATGGCGCTAAGCTCGCCCCTACCACATCTGAGACGGAAATAATCTCGACGTGATGTGGTTGTTCTAGTTCTCTTCTGCCTACCCCTTCGGGGATACAGACGTGAGCTTATATCCACTCATAACTGCATGAGCACGTAGAATTCTAAGAACTAGAAGTTTTATATAAATGAAAACAAATTGAAATGATGAACTTTAATTTAATAGAAACGTACATGTACATACAATAAATTGAAGACAACCTTAAGTCGCGTCTCCTGCACTAATATATTACACAAAACACCTACACAAGTCACAAAACATGGTATTTCTATAATTTTTTGTCTGTGCATTCTTCTGTCCATTGTTATATGAGCAGGAGACAATGAAAACCCTTGTTTTGTGTAGGTGTTTTTAGTGTTTTGTTTCGAAAAAACAGATGCAGGAGACGGCGCTTTAAAAAAACAATAAACGTCGACGATGCCCGTACAAATATTTGAAAAAAGAAACGACGCAACGTCAGCGTTTATGTAGTAGTGTGGCACTGGCACCAGACCTCACCAGATGACCAGACTAATGGGTCATTTTTTCATTGGTCATAAACTCCATTGTTAAACCGCATACGCAAAGTTTCCGTACACAGGATAACAAGCAAAAAACATCGGTCGGTTAAAAAAACTACGCGTGGTGGTACTCACACACAGTTTACCGAGTATCGACATGACAGATGCCGCTAAACATGACCATGGATTTTTTTAACATTTGTCGCTAGCGACTACGTAAAGTAATTTGTATGAAAAACATAAATTCCCCACGTAACCGCAATAGGCTTCGAGCTACTGCGGCCTGAGCAGGAAAATTTCTGACAACCGTAAATGTATTCGAACTCGATGCGCGTCTATGAAATTTGTATGAAATATTAACCAAACGTCATCAGAGCGCAGCGAACTCGAATACATTTACATTTACATTAGTTTTTCGTGCTCGGGCTACTGATAACTGTTCTCCACCGCCACGGCGACTCATAATACCAGTAAAATGATAAGTGACCTGTCTACTCAAAAGGAAATTAGAAAATGCGAGGGGGTATATTGAGTTTCGCTAATCTAACTCAATATACGAAAGGAAACAGCAAGCTGCAACTTTACTTTGATATTTATGAGACTTTAGTGAAACCCTGAATCTGAACCCGGCTGCACTCGAATTTTTTTATGATGAGTGTAGACTAAACGTGTGGAGTTGGCGGAGCATGATTTTCAGCACCCGCGCGGCGCGGCGTGCTGGAGACCAATGAAAATGCGCCCTAATAGCCATGAAGTGTCTGTAGATATTTCAAATTCGGTCACACAGAACGTTTTATTAGATTCACTAGTACTAAACTACCTACAATAAAAATTAGATAATCTATAGTTATTTATGTATTTATAGGTACAAGGTGTAATTTGAATTTTGAACCGTCTTTTGTAATAACGGCGCCGATGGTCAATGGTTAAAATTAATGGATAACTTCGGTATTAAATTATTTTATTCTAAACTCTACCATTGGACTCTCTCACGATAATGTTCTATTCTACACAGTTCACCGCACCGTTAGTGTCACGTGGCCTGGCCTGCCCGCCTAGCATGCGCGCCACGAGAACATTTTGACAACACATTTTGTCCTGACATAACCGGTTTTCTCTATTTGTCTACGAACACTAACATGAGTCCTTATTTGTTTTCATACAATAATAAATAAGTAAATATAAATACACCCAACGATCACACACATAGTACTGACCCCTCACTAAGATCGAGTCTTGTGTCGTGGGTATCAGGAACTACGAGAGACTTTCGGTCTCACAACACCCAGACCCGAAATAAATATCTGTGGGCCACACAGACATTTGTCTCGGTGCAGGAATCGAACCCACGACCTCACGTTTCACAGCCGGCTACTCACCCGCTGCGCCACGGAGGCTGTCGAACAATATTGTAGCCAACACGTAGACAACATCTCGACTGTCGATTATCGGGATATCTCGTGGCGCGCATGCTAGGCGGGCTGCCCACATCCTGTGTTAAAGGGGGCACATCTGGGCGCGCTCAACATTTACATAAAAAATAAAATTCATAGTCAGACCAAATCTTGTCGCAATTTAGATATCTTCCTATTGAGAAAAACATCTACTTAAAACAGTTTGTAAGGTATAAAAAGTTTCCATTGTAGACAACTAATCTTAGCACTTCTTCAATAAGAAATAATTAATAAATATTTATTAAGTGCCATTTCACTTTTTAGGCCATATCATATGATTTATTGAGCGTGCTGCGTGCAATATTGTTGAGGAAATACATATTAAACGGTTGGAGTATGTCTGAAATGCGCCTATCTGAAAGGTACATGGATGCATTTCAAAACGTTACAACCTAAAGGTGCCGCCACACGTTATTTGCTTCTTTCGATTATCGGACTGCATTCTGTTTACTACCTACATGGGAAAATGCACCACTATTTCTCATAAAAACTTGCAGAGTATGAGAGTTTGTTTACAATAAATATTTTTCTTAATGAAATTAAGTAAATAAGCTGTAGAGGTACCTATATGCATTACCTCATGTTAAATCGAATGAACATATTATTATGTAACTAAAATATGAATATAACAGTAGTGTCAACCCTAGTCGAATAAATACAAAACTATAAACAGCTTGAAAAAACCTATTTAATGGTCTATTAATGTGTCAGAATTAAAGTACTTATTTTTATATTTAGGTATGTACTCAGTTTTTAGGAACAAAGACAATGTGCGTCAGAGTTTTATTTGCAGCTGTGAGCTGTTACATATAAAATAATGATTTATTACTAAGGACTATGAAATTCCGGGAAATCGCAAGTGTGTCGCCGCGGAAATTTGCTGCCCTGAAATCCCGGGAAGTTTGTATTGGAGCTGTAAATTAATTATAGCGGAAATAGCTTCCGACGACGCATCTCAATGAGTTATTTAAATATTTAAATTATAATGGGGTTATTGGCGCGGATAACGAATAAGGACTAACGAGGGAGCGGAGAAGCGGCGAGTCAACTACGTGAGCCACTACGCATAGTGCGGACCTATTTTTGCTACAGGGGAGCTACAAGTCGTAGCCGGAGCAAAACGAGTAGTAGTACGAGTACTCGGGAGTTTTGGGTGGAAGTATCATCGCATCGTAGCTGAAATGTTCGCGTAGCCAATTACGTCCACACTCGTACACATCGTAGCAGACACTCATCTTTGCTACAGCTACAGAGCTTTTTTCGATGTTCTACAAGTCTGGACTCTGGACGTATCATAAGCCACGTGAATTGTCAAATTATAATGTTAGAGTATTTCGTTCGCCCCAATATGTATATACTATCATTCTGAATCTAGAAAGAGTAATCGGATTATCGGTAATCTGACTTGTTACCGCGTGGCCTACTTACACCTAGCTACACCTTTCGAAAACCTTGTTTACTAATATATATACGGTAAAATTGGTGCTGCTAACTGACCGCTGTAGTATTATATGTATATATATATAGCGAATATCCTCGATGTTACCAACCTATATCCAATTTCAATTTCATGAAAAACCTTCTTCAAATCCAAATTTACTATTTAGGTCCTTATAACAGAAATACATTCAGGAATTAATCTAGTTTTAAAACAAGTTCTTATATGTACAAGGTTTAAATCTGGATTCATTCATAACTGCCGTCCTATAATACTAGCTTTAGTTTTCCCAACTATAGTTAAACAGCGCCATCCACACAACCGGACGATAACAATATTTTAAAGTTAACCAGCGAACCCGGCTTGACACGGGTAGTAGAAAGGGTATAAGTAAGCTATCGTTAAAAGATAGATTATATACGCCACGGCACACGTTTTTCTACATCTATAAAAGATGACTATCGTGAAATATTCCTTGTCTTGGATATGCATTGTTGCTATCTCGAAGGAATTAAGCAGCGTTTTCGATGACAGTGTGACATTTTCCAATACTTCCAATAATTATCGTCATATTTCAAATAATGAACACAAAACCTTGAGAAGTTATATACCTAAACGAATCACACTATCCATTGGTAAAAACTGCATAAAAATCGATTCAGTCGTTTTTGCATTTATCGCGAACAGACACACAGACGCGACGGATCACTTTGTTTTATATGTAGTGATATACAGTTCATAATAATGAATGAGTCGCCTCTTTTATCTACCTATAGTGACGGCATATTTGGGCTGCGGGCCGGGAGGTACTGGAAAATACACAAGATATAATATATCTAAATTAAGCAAACAAAGAACCCAAAAGAAAGCAAAAAATATTGTAGCTGCTTACTCACTGTTAATTAAAAAAAATGTACGTACACTGTACCCTCTACTGATCCCTAAACAATCTCTATAAGCCAATTATACTAATCATTAATTCAATGTTTGTAACTAGCTAATTGTACAGTACATAAAGTATAATTTATCAACTTTTGTAAATAAAACTATGAATTATTTTATTTTAAGTATTATACTTCTTAGAATAAAACGGTGTCGGAATTATTTAGGATGATAATAAATAAATAACATAAAAATGTGCGTTTAAATACACATTTCGCTAGTCGATGTAAGAGTATGTTAAATCATAACGTTAATACAAGAGTTTTCGGAGCTGTAATGACTGAATGGTTACAGCATATTATTACAATTACGTAGATTGGATACTTGACTATTGTTTAAAATTTTACATGAAATTAACGGCATCTAGAATATAGCACAGAAAGAAATATTGCAATATTTTCAAAAATATAAATGTTTGCTAAGAGTCTTTGAAGTTGGGTAGAACCGTAAAACTGCAGGAGAGAGAGAGCATGCAGAGCATCACGTCTTAACGTCAACATTTACGTCACGGCCATAACGGTACATGTGTTAAAAAGTATAGCAACCAGCAACATATCCACACTATGCCCCCACACTTCCTCATTTCAGAAATTAAAATATGAATTACTGGCACATTTTTCGACCAATTTCGATGCAGTTTTTACAGAAGGGTTCTGTTTTTGTTTTATTTTCTATTACATATAAAAATATGTATAAAATCAAACATAATCAAGTATCCAATTAACGTCGCTTAACGCTTACAAATCTTACTTAAGTATTACTTAACTCACGACAACAATTAAAGAACAACAGCTGTACGTAACTAATTATAGTTAAAAATAAATAATTGAATACCTATTACATACCTATACAATATGTTTAGGTTTAATGAACAGAATCAGTCATATTACGCACCCCGAATATAAGATACAGACTACTGACCAAAAATATTATCTGGCTGTAAAAATCAACAATACTTATAATTTTGATAATGTTTGTGCATTTCAGAACAATTCAGAACGTGCGTGATGCAATTCATAATAATTTATTGCTATACGAGAGAGGTCAGCAGGTTGAATGCGGCTAGGCTAATAGGCCACTCTATCGAGCGAGGCTACAATACTTGAAATGTTAATTGCAACCACATATTATTCAGTTCATGATAAAATTCAGTTTATGGAAGAGCCGCTAGACTAAGTATATGCTCAACAACTTCTCAACAATATCTTAATAATTTGTCTGTTTTCTAGATTGAAAATTATAAACAAAGCGACGGATCCGCCTTCTTACTTAAATGCTTCCACTTCGCCCGATCTTGAACATCTTCCTCATGAAGACTTTTAGCGCTCAATTCCCATATCTTCTTCCAAAAAATCTAATCTCCTAGATATCCTGCTAAAAAACATCTAAAATCGAATTACATCCGCGGTCACCACTAAGTCTTGGTATTAGTACCTACTGAAATACATTATATTTTATTTTTGTCAAGTTGGACCTTCCAGCTATAATAATAATACAAGAATACATTCCCAGCTATAATAATTATATTAAGTGCAGTATTAATTTTCACACGGTTTCGTAAAAAAGGGAAATTAACATGCAAGTCGAATTATTATAATATTATACATTAGAGTACATGCCGTATAAAGTACGGACTGGGGGGTTACCACCACCTCTTATAGCAATATTATTACACTCTTGGTTGTTCCGATTCCCGTAAAAAAAACGTAGTAAGATTATAATAATACTACTATAAGAGGTGGTGGTAACCCCCCTGTAAGATTCGTCACAGCGCGGTTCGGACTTCGGAGTGGCATTGTAGAATGCACAAACTTTACTCTAAATTGTAACAGATGAAACATCATATAGATAATATTTGAAAGTTTATAACACGTACAATGCACCTACAGAGATTATTTTATTATTATATTTAATAAGTACATCAGGAACGCCGGGTCGATCTAAATCGAATCGTATTTTATTTTAGGTAGGTAATTCTTATTTTTGAGGCGACAATAATATTTTAAGATCGTGCCACGTTCCTCCACCTTTACTTAAAATAAATAAATTGTATCAATAATAAATTTGCCCCAGATGTTTTAATATTTGAAGCGCGTCGAGCGGAGAGGCCACTGGCCGGCGCGGTGCGGCGCGGCGCGGTGCGGCACGGCGCGGCACGGCGGACGCCTAAACGCTTGAACTATGTACATTCTGGGAGATCCACTTTAATCACGCATTGCTTTTATTCAGATAGTACGTAATAATTAAAAACGTTATATTGAATAACACATATGTATCACATATTTCATCTTTTAAAAAACATTATACTCGTATTTTGCATCCGTTGATTTCTTTACATATTTTTATCCCTACTCAAATTTTCTGAAAAAGCGATCTTAGAAATAAAACAACGGTAAGTATAATTAATGTTCGACGTTATTAAAGATGTATATACATTATTACATTCTTGTTTCTTAGTATGGAGTAACTGGTTTAAAGTATCCCCAAAGTATACCTAAATAAACTCTGCAAAAATTAACAATAATGCTATATTTAACTACTTTGTATTTAATATATTATTCTTTTTGTTAAAGCTTGTTTTGAACTTTTATTTTAATTAAATTATGAAATCTAAATATAAGTTGCATACGATTAAGTACTTAACTACTTAAATTACACTACACAACAAACACACTTCTAAAATCACAATAAGATAATTATTTCTACAGAATTAAAATAAACATTCAACACGTTCCAGTTCCCAGATAAAATGACAGATCAAATATTACAATATTGAACAATCCGATAAACTGAAATATGTAGGTACCTTAGATTATCCTAGTAGGTACCATAGTACCTATTCGTTGTGGTCTGGCTGAAATGAAAAACATTTATGATCGAGTTAACTTGGCTATTGACCTTATGTCAGAATATTTTTAAATTGAATTTAACAAAGCCCTAGAAACAAATGAGGCTCATAGCACCTAGGTAACACTATTCAATTAAGAAACATCTTGATGAAAACGTACCTTATGTGACCTGTTCGTCCCTATTTGCACTTATACATATTTTTATGATTGAATAATATTATTATGAAGTAAGTCCAATCAGATATTTTTGTAATTCAAGTAGTGTTACCATAAAAACGGGTATAAGAATTAAGGCAAAAATACTTACAGACTCTTAGGGAAACTTGCAACGCATATTACTAGAGTTAAACCTAAACTCGATGTATCCCACAGCTCACGCCTATCTTTAAATCGAGATTTGGGATAAGTAGTTATAGCGAGCTGCAAATGGCCCTTAGGGAGTGACAACATTTATCGACGTGACGTGTTGTTCGTAGAAGCCTTAACTCTGAAGGCGTGGTGTCAAAGTTCAAACGTCGCGACTCGCGATTCGCGACGACGATGGCTCAAGCAGATTTCGTGTTGATATGTGTCATCACTCCAATTCTCATACAGAGAGTTAGTTATCAATTATCATAAACATAGAAGATAGAGAAACACGCGAAAATACCACACATTAATTACAATGTGAACTACAAGTATAATTATCGTTTAGATGGTGGATTTACATATTTTTTCAACATTTTACACGACCTATGTTGTGTATTTTTCCTTTAGTGCGTACGAGTTTATAATATTGATGATATTTTTCGTTTTCTCTACATATTTAGCTGGCACACTACAACGAAAAATGTATAAGTAATGTAACTGCACGTATAAATGTATAGAGAAAACCCGTAGAGAAAACGAAACTATTCCGATATAACTAAGAACTGTCAAAACTGACGCGTTACCCTTATTGTAGATATTGAAGAAAAATTAGACATCTACTACTTGATAATTCGTCGTCAACTTTTAGAATTGTTAAATCTATATTGATCTGACTTCGTAATTAATTTATAATATATATTGGTATATAGCTCTTCTCTGCCAGTTAAACTGATAAATAGTGTATTAACAAATCTCATTTACAATCTAAGATCGCTAGTTCAAAAATACTACTACCTACATTACCTACAACATTTAACCACAACTTAAAATAACTTAGAAAAGACAGTTTCAAACTAAGCCGTAAAATATAGATATGTCATGATTATTGCAGTATTAAGCGTGTTTGATAATTATTTAATACATAGGTATATTAAATATATACACATATGTAGCACGTTATTGTCCAAAATCCTATTTCTTGCACTAACTCATTCCTAAGGATTTTCATGTATTTTTTTCTTACCTGTCATATAAACAACATAAATAATGTAACATAATGTGGACACAGTGATGTTACATAGATAATCAATTATCAGACAGTACTAAAAACTACTATATACCTGGATTCATCTTGCATAAGCAGTAGCTTAGTACAGTAATGCAAGCTTATAAAAAAAAATTATAGTGATTAATGATGTGTCTGACATCTTTCTAAGCATTTTTAATCTATAATGAAAATACACACCAACACAATAGAACGTGCAAAAATGAGTTTAATAATATACGTAGTTATATAGGATCCCATATACGTAGTTTAAAAAAATTAAATTCTCTAAGTTTACAGCATACCTAGAAAAATGTATGACAGGACAGAAAAAACGACATGATACACCCCATTACAATGTCTTAGCAACCTTACCGAAAAAAAGTAAAATCGTAAATATATCACACAGTACACTTAACAACAATAATAATATAATGATCACTAAAATGCCTCTATTTGTAACAATATGATAAAGTGTCACATTTGTAAAATAAAATACTTACCTCAGTATATCATAATGTCAACGTGATATTTACTGTATAAATAGTTAACAACCGAGAGTATACATACGATAAAAATAATATTGGTGTTCTGATTTGATACATTGTTTCTATAAGAAATATCTATCTACTGCTTTATGCTACTAATGCTTTAAGTAACAATATCTTTGATTCGTATCACTCTCCATGTTTGACTGCGTAGTTATTGCAGCGCATGGAAGTACTAAAGCGTATTTAATCGTCATTGTCCATTCCAATGAGTTCAGCTTGCAGGCGGCCTTTTGTGCGACAACATGCTGTCAAGCACAATATTCTTAAAGCAAGCCGAAACTGAGGACTGAACGTAATTAGTATTACAATTTTCCAAAAAGAGTTCAATATGCCGAGCCAGACGACACCGAAGTGCAGCATTGGCACTTTCAACTCTTGATCTGTAAAGTACTCGTAAAGCTTGATGCCAATATATGGAGCCCAGCTGAGCCAAAACGCCGTGACGAGAACGAAGCTCATCCAATGACTCGGGTTAGCAAGGTTCTCGGCCAAAGCAGTTGCATATTCTTTGTCATGAATAGGCACACCGCTGTTAAGTTTTCTTTTCATAGAGAATATATAAAAATAGTTATAAACTATGGAAATTACGCTAGGCCCAAGAACTAGTATGCCCAAAGTAGCTGTATAAGCGTAAGTGGTACCCCAGTCGAGCATGCATATGTATGTCTCCTTGTCAAAATTAGCTTCCTTCTTGTAACCGAGCAGAGGCGGGCAGCATAACATAGCGGCTGATATCCAAGTAAACACCATCCAGCATTGACTCCTTGTACGAGTTTGAACCTGATTGTCGCAATTAGCATTAGACATTATTGTAAATATGTAAATAATCTCAAATATTTTACTTCATTTCATGTTTAAGAAAAATTATTCATAGATGTCGAAAATAAATTCAAGTCGTTGTCTTTCAAACACTAAGGGAGTGACCGTACTTACGGACGCGACGAGGAATCGGCTTGGGAAAGAGCAGAGCATGTCAGAAAGAGCTTTATGGTGACTAGTGAATCGTCCGAAACTATGCAAATTACGTTTTTAATTGGTCATTTTCTGCATAGTCCTTCCTTCCATTTAAAGCTCCTTTTGAACGACTCAGATTTTAGGTGGTTAAGTACGGCCACTCCCTAATATAGAGGAAAGAAACATAAATTAGTGATAGAAGGAACAACAAACATTAAAATGTAGACAAACTTAATCAAAACAATTGAAGACTAGCTGAGAAGTCTCTACTCTAAATTTTAAAATGACAAATTTTCTTACGACAAAATGTAGTAAAATAAAAAATATGAGAAAAAGGATAACTACCGTCGCACTAACCGTCTCATAACGCAGAGGTTTTCTGACGGCAAGATAACGGTCGACGGATATCCACATGAACGTGTAGACTGAAACGGACCATAGGGTTACTTCCACGTAACCGGCCAGTCGACACATCAAGTCGCCGAACATCCAGCGACCTGTGATAGCTGGATACACAGACAGCGGCACTACAAACAATCCACACAGCAGGTCCGCCACAGCCAACGATAGGAGGTAGTAATTTATCACTTCGTTTGATAGACCTATCAACATAAATGCATTTCAAACATATACAAATGTAATCTAGAATATGAAGAAATTTGAATACGAAATTCTGAATTCATTCAACTTTACTATAATCTATAGGTACAGAACTATCATTTATATCCTGGGTCCTACGATATGCTAGTCATCATCATTATCAGCCATAGGACGTCCACTGCTGAACATAGGCTTCCCCCAAAGATTTCCAGATCCACTTGTTGGAAGCGGCCTGCATCCAGCAACTTCCTACAATATGCAAATAGCAGATCCAAATGTTTTAAAAGCAATAGTTGGAGCTTCCCGCAGACTCGTATATCTCAGAACCAGTATGTACGTACGTGTAATAAAAAACGATTTTTAAATGTAATTATATGGCGTTAAAATATGTATATTGTGATTAAAGAATCCACAACAAAAGCACATACCTTTGAAGTTGAGGAAGGCCGCTATAATGAGTAGATTAGAAACAACAATAGCCACTCCCATGACGGCGATGATGGCTGCCTGTGTTAGTGACTCGAACGTTCCGAGGGGGCTGTCTGCCACGCTCACCTCCCCGGCTCCGCCCGGCCCAACGCGACCACTCATCGTCCTCGCTGGCATAACTATATCAAAACAAATAGACTACAATCACCGAAAATCATCTACGTTTTCATAAAGTTATCATTAACAAAACCATCGCGATTCTGTTACATGCAGAATTTGGTTAGAAACAACATTTTACAGCTAATACAGCTTTACTAGCCAAATTCTGTATATTTTTCTGTAAGTAACATCAATATCGGACATATGATCTTGAATAGGCAGTAAATATCAAAGCAGCCTTAAAGAAATCTATGCTGACATGGTCTTTAATACCCTAACTTGCCTAACTTCGATAAATCTTGATTAACCAAACCTCAATTTAAATATAGGAATGAGCTGTAGGATAAATCAAGTTAACGTCTAACTCTCGATTAGTAATAGTGCTGCAAGTCATAAAAATAAAATGACTATTAATGGTTTGAAATCATTTTACACTTGAAATCACAATTTATAACATAACATAACATAAACATAAGATCAAGCCTGTATCCCCGAAGGGTTAGGCAGAGGCGCACTAGCAAACTAGAACACCCACATTTCGCCGAGCTTAGTTCCGTCCCTGATGTGATAGGGGGCGAGCCTATCGCCATATCGGGCACAAATTCCAGACTCTGGGCTGATATGGAAAAAACCAATATCACTTTGCCCGACCCGGGGATCGAACCCAAGACCTCAGAACCGTAGTCATACCGAAATACCACCACGCCTCAGCGGCAGTCTAACTTTATTTAAATCTAACCACATCATTAGCCTCAAGACGTCCACTGCTGGACATAGGCCTCCCCCAACGTTAATATTCAATTAGACAAATACGTACTTACAATATAATGAACATTCAATGCCTGAAGAAAAATTTAACTAATGCCTTTTTACCGAAGTCAACGTTCAAGTTTCTTCATTATTACAAAATACTTTATGATATACGAATTATTGTGGAGGCAGCTTGCTTGCTGCGAACTGTCGTGTGGTGTTTTAGTTGGGTATACTATAAATCAATTCATTCAACAATACCAGAACCTCTATTTAACCATAATTTGAAATGGTTATTTAAAAATAAAGTTCGTCATTTATTTGTTTTTAGATCTGCTGAATTTAATTTCAAAATACGGCTACCTTTATATACCTCTATACAGAGGAAACAGGAGTGAACTTATAAAAAATATAATCTAATACAAAAATCGTGCCAAATAAAGTTAACAAAATTGGACCGAGTTTGTTCCGTTACTGGGCGGAAACTGTCCTATATTTTGAGGTCATCGACATAGCTCTTAACTCTTAGTCGGTGGTACTATTTTAGAACCGCCCGGCCCCTCGATATAATACAACACTTTCACTTCTGACCCATATAAACTGCGATGTTTGTGCCAGATATTCTCTTAATGAATTAAAAGCGTCGTCAACTTTTCTTTACTTTTTTTAATTGGCCTCTACCAACAACACAATATATACTTGTACGTATGTAACGACCCCTTTGTCGTCGTCTAGTATATTCAGTAATAAAAGTAAATGTATTTTTATTGAGGTAAAAAATCGTAAGACACTCGATGATCTCCAGTCCGATGATGATCTAACCGATGCCACCACAAGATGCTAATCCCGTATTTATATTATACTACTTATTTACATTTCAAATACGGCATCGATGTTGTTACTTTAGCGGACAAAATGTTGTTCAATACTTAAAGATTCAGAACTCAGAACCTCACGATTCTCAGGCTCAGCTTAAATATGCCGCGTGCCCTCGTACAATCAGACACTTGACACCGCTGCTTGATACAGACCAATGAGATGGTAATGAAGATAGAAAAGGTAGATAGAAAGTCAACAAACGTTTTATACCTACATAAGCCTCGTCTCCTGCATTCGCTTTTTCGAAACAAAACACTAAAACACCCACACAAAACAAGGTTCGTAATTTTTGTACATGCAAATCAATCCAATAATACCTACCTACTTTCTTTCTACCTGCCCTTATCCCACCTTAATGTGGGATCGTCGCAACACACTTTTTCAAGCATATTGCAGAATAGATTTGGCTTAGTTTTTGCGATCGGTTGCCTATCTGACGTCAACCCCCTCTGAGGGATCCAAACCCGGGCAAATTAAGTGAGAAAATTTGCTTTGACCGACCTGGGAATCGAACCCAGGAACTCCCGGTCCACAGACATGCTGCCAATAAACTAAGGAGTAATACCTACCCACTAATTAATGTTATTTTATCAGACGCATTTTATATTTAAAAACACCATAACTTGAATAAAAATGTTTGTTTTATCCCTCGCATAAAGTTTTCACAAACAGCGTCGACGGCCGGTTACGTTATGAATGAGAAATTTCAATTCATCGGAAATTCTAGGACACTGAAAAGCGTGTCGCAGAAATGCACTACGAGTTTATTACGTCAAACCGTTGATGAAGCTACTACGGCAGTGTGTAATCGCTGTGCTGGATATAGTTAGGTATATTTCAAGCGCAATGCGCAGCTGCAGAGTAAAGGTGAAATGCGAAGGACGCCAAACCAAGGTCAACCATTGTCACATCCTAGTACAGCCCCTACCAGATGCCGACATGCTTGGAAACTTAACACTTTAACACATAGGCATAGTTAAGAAGACGGAGGGTAGTACGAAGGCTTTACCCAAATAAAAAATGCAATACCCCTAAATCTTGTACAATACATTGAATGCTCTTGTAGTCTTGACTATTCATTTAAAATATTTATAAATACCAAAAAGTTAATAACTCATAGAAAATGCTATATACAATAATTTGATATCAGGATATCATGAACTCATGAATTAACGATTACAATGTTAATAAGGTTTGTTTTCCGGCTGCAACCTCTATAGAAAATCTATAAGTAATTTTATGCATAACATAGATAACATATGCTTGCTCACGCCTGTATCCCCGCAGGGGTAGGCAGAGGCGCACCAGAGAACTAGAACACCGACATTTCGCCGAGCTTAGTTTCGTGCCAGATATGATAGGAGGCGTCTATATTGTCATATCGGTCACAAATTTTAGACTCCGGGCTGATATTGAAAAATCCAATAACACTTTGCCCAACCCGGGGATCGAACCCGAGAACTCAGGATGCAAGTCGTACACAAATATAACCCAACGAGGCAGGTCAGTTAATTTCAAAGTTATGCTAATTTAAAAAACAAACATTATCAATCCTATATGTAGGTATATAAATAGGTATTTAACATAGTTATACGAAGAAAATATAAAACACTTCATTTCCCTTAAAATGCGTCAATAAAAACATGATCATGATTCATGAGACAAAAATGCTAAAAACTCTAAATATAAATATTTTACATAATTATAAAGATATTTAGGTTCTGCCTCGGTGGCTTATTTATATTGTGAACGCGTTACGAGTAGATACCATCCCGAGGACTCGGGTTCGATCCCCGGATCGCGGAAAGGGCTCATCCTTTTTCACATTTTTGACGGAAATATGCTCGGCGCGGGTGTTCTAGTTCTCTCGTCCGCCTCTGCCTACTCCATCAGGGATACAGTAAAACGTTTGGACGAAATACGACGTCAAACTGAAGCATGGGTGCGAGGAAACAGGCAGAGGGAGGTGTGTTATTGTTCGGAGGGTGGATCACCCCCCGCTTGCAAGAGTCAAGGGCGGCCCGCTGGAGCTTCGCTAGCGGCCGGGTACTCCAAGGTCACGTAGCCACTGTACCCCGCACTCCACGAACAATCAATACTAAAATTTAAAACACAAAATCTACTTTTATAGATCCAAAATCCTAATTGACCAGCAAGCAATTGTATAGCGGTTTTAGGGCGTAAACTGATTACCAACAATATTAATCAGTGCTCATACCACACACTACGGTTAAAACGCGTTTGCACGGCGCAGTAATTGTGCAATATTAACCGTTTATCGACACTTTTCATAAATAAATTGCATGCAATGTAGCCTTAGCTGCGCCGCACATGCTGTGTTTCAAGCGTGAATCTGCGTAACTATGAAGAATTAACATCTTGTCGAATTTATGTATGTATGTAGAGAAAAATCAATGACTATACCACGGCAGTATACTACTTAGGGAGGCCGGTAAGCTTATTATACGATGGCATGTTTAGGAGGCAAGGCTCTACACGCATCAATATAATATAATATTATGAATAATATATTTATATAATATATCTATTTATATACAAATACTTCTGCAGCTGAAACATGGCATGTAAACATCTGAATTAGTTGTATGAAATTAAAAACGAGGCAGCGCAAGAATCTTGTGCAAGTCCACACGCAGAAGAAAGATAGAGTCTACAATTTGGTCTACAAGTTCTACAACAACATCTACCAAATAATCCAAAGGATCTACCAAATAATTTTTGTTTATGATTTATCGATGAAAGATAACATTGATGTTGAAAGGACAGACATGGACATCAAAAACAACATAGCTATCATCACACAAGGAGTAAGGATATCAACAAATTGGATGAATTCAATATCGACATCATCGCCTCACATTAGGCAGTGTCAATGTTATTAACATTAGGGGCCACATACAGCTCCGCTATAAATCTCTATTTATCCCAAATCTTTATTTAAATATAGGAGTGAGCTGTAGGATAAATCGAGTTTAGGTTTAATAGAGCTGCAAGTCGCCTTAGATCTATAATGTTGGAGCCACAAGTAGGTGACGGATATAGCAAAGGAGATAGATAGACATCATCGGAAACATCTTTCAACACAATTGGGTACTTGACTAATATATTTTTTATTAATTTTATATGGAATTAACGCCATCAAAAAATAACATTATTGAAATAAAGATTTAAAAAAAGAAAAGATAAAAAAGTTATAAGCATTTGAAATTTGGTGTAACCTTCAAACTGCGGAAAAGAGAAGTATCAGTAAAATCACGTCAGGGCCATAACGGTATGTGCGTTAGAAAGGGATAGCAAGATATCCCCACTACGTCCCAACTCTTGCTCATTGCAGAATTGAAAATATGAATTACTGACTGATTTTTTAACCAATTTCGATGCAGATTTTACAGAAGAGTTTCTTTTTTATTTTATTTGCTAGTACATTTAAAAATGTGTACAAAATCAAACATAGTCAAGTACCCAATTGACAACAGGATCGACATCAGGAACAAGTATAAATCTGTGGGAACAAGCAACATTCCGACAAAGAAACAACATCAAATCTGCATCGAATTCATGGATTATGTCGTGGACATTGGAATTATTAATATCCACAAAGTCAATGGCATCGATAGGGTTGGTGACATCATCAATGTCAACATCGTTATAATTATTAATAAAATCTCTCCTACATTATCCATAATAGATGTGCGCCCACGGCTAGCCCAGTTCATTGTACATAAGGAGGTTGACGCAGGCATCTAGTCATAAAAACTAAGCAGATTCCATTCTGTAACACTTAAAAAGAGTGTTGCGCCGATATGATTCCACATTGTAGTTGGTTAAGGACAAGTGGAAGGATACATTAGGGGACAATCCTACCAGTCCATCACTAAAATCATCTTACCACGTGTACTTAGGTACTCCTTCGTAGATAAGGGTATAGTTTTAAAAAGGATACGATTAAAGTTGTACTAAATGGTAGTAGCCTACCTACTGTAGTCATTTTTCAAATACACATTTTTCCCTCTTTTCCTAATGGGCTAGTCGTAACTAGGTGTATATTTTTACTTCGTACACAAAGTATCGTTACCATTCAATATTATTTAGGTAGCTGCGATAATCAGCTCCTCAAACTGGTAAGATCGGCTACCGGAAAAAAGAGGTTGTTGGTTGTAAAGCACTATATATCTAGAGGTATATCTATCAGTGAACATTACACAAAACTCCAATGCAAAACATGGTTTCGCTACACATTTTTATCTATTGTCCATTGTTCCATGAGCAGGAGACAGCGAAAAAACTTGTTTTGTATAGGTGTTTTGTGTTTTGTTTCGAGAAAAATAGGTGCAGGAGACGTAGCTTAATGGGTGCACAGATAATGCAGATCATGATAGGAGCGAGGTTAATTTTAAAGCGGTTTATTTAATACGTCGATGATAATCACCATGCCCAGTTATGATAGTAAGGCGGGGCCTTAGGAACTTACGAGTAAAAAGTATTAAGGTGTTTATTTGCAACAATTTTTATATTATCCCAACGATTAATTTATATCTGGCAAGTTAACGAACCTAAAAATATTGTAAATAAGAATTCGAGAACAAATATTCTTTTATATACATTTCAAATAATTTTATAATTCTACACAGAAATAATATAGCTAGGAATATAAAATCGTCTTTGATGCCTTATGAGCGGTCGTGCCTAAAATAATAGAAATATAAATAATACTAATACACGAACAGTAGGTAGCACAACAGAACACGTAACTTACCGGTGAACTGACGTTAGTTGATATCAACAACTTTATTACAAAAACTAACTTCTTTCAACTAACTTTCATTATTTATTATGAACGTCAAAAACACGTAACTTACTTTATTTACGAAGCATATTAGGCCCTTTTACTTGGTTTGTGCGAAGAGGTTGTTTCGGAAATGGCGCATAAGTCAGCTTTCCGCGGCACGCGGTCGCGTTGGAGCGAGCTTCACTAGGGTCTCGTGCCAATCGCCACCCCCGACTACTGTACAGTGTACCTACTGTAGTAGTGTGTTAAATGCAGACAGCGGCGCGCGCACCACCCCGTGTGCCGAGTGCCCCCCGAACCACCTCTTCACCATCGATTCATCGTCTGGCTGCGTTTTATCACTCAAAGAAAAGCATGGTCCACAATTGGGTCACAAACAAGTCAACCACGATGGGGAGTGTCTTCGGCATGCAGGATAATGTAAAGTAGACAGTTAGCTTATACTTTCCCATGTATCTATGACATTTCCTGTTACTATCTGTGTAGATATATTCTTTCTCGATATCTTGGTATTAACCTTGATTACAATTCTTTAATTAAAATTTAGTTTCATAGCTTTGTTAAACTTAAAAAATACTTAGTAGTACCTCGTGATGTTTGTATAGGAGTGTTTCTTATTTAAATTTTCTGTGAAATGATTATTTTAGTAAGAATATTTCCATGTACATATGTCAGTAATCAGTATGTGCCTATGTTGTTCCCGCATATAATACGCATCCCATCCCGCATATTATCTTTATAAATGCTCGCTATACCAGTACAGTGACTACCGAGTACCTTTTCTGCCCTCTGTATACCGCTTAGTTTTAACACTCCTTCATATTTAAGGAGACATTCCAGTCATCAAGTAGGTACCCAAGTGAATTATCAACTCGATATTCAGTCATTATGCGCTTGTTGCCACGACCAGCGATCTTTGCTCCCTCAGGCCGCGCCTGTTTTTTTACAGGTGACTCTAGCTCAATATAGAATCACTGGCGGTTTTCCCTTAAAATCAACTAGACCTAGGCCTAACTTTTATCAGTATTTATTCATTATACAATTTACTTTAGACAGCCTTTGTGAGCAGGACGCAAGATATGAAAGAGATGCAATACTCCGACATTCTGTAACGAGCTTCTGAAGCTCCTGTAGCTACTAGCTTGTGTTGCACTGCTGTGTACAAAATGAACAATCAACTACGTACTCTGTACGCGCGGCTGATATAAGTATATACAAACGCACCTACACAATACGCATTGTTCCAAAATCGCCACGTCCTATACAAGGGCCTAGATAAATCGGGATTAGTAATAGAAATTCGAGAGTGAACAGCGAAAAAGTTGAGAATGAAATTATAAGACATTAATGGAGTGATTTGATCATATTATGATGAATTGTATGGCATTATATCTCCAAAATTGATAGTACCTATGTATATTGATATTAAGTTTTTGTTGTTGATAACTGTTAAGTTAGTTTATATGATAAAAATAAATATTATTTCTAGTCTCCCTCGAGATTGTATCCATCCCGTTTTACGTAACTGTAGGCTGGTCAAGATAGACTAAAAAATAAGGGTACCCAAGCATAAATTCCCAAGAAACTGATTTACATTATGGACACCCACATATCGCACAGCTTACTTTAGTCCTATATGTGACAGGGGGCGAGCGTATGACCATATCGGGCACAAATTCCAGACTCCGGGTTGATATTGAAAAAAAAACTTTCCCCAACATAAAATACGAAATATTTTACGTCAATAATTATATATATATTATAATGGTTGTTATGGGTATATTTTTGTAGAACCCGAAAACCGAAATTAAAACCAGTACATAACTTGTGTCCGTATACATGATATGTGATACTAGTATATAATTATGTATGTATTTATAATGAACTATTTGAAATGATAGCGACGGTATATGGAAACAACGCCCCTTACTTATAAAAATATTTAAGCGCTGCTTATCTTTAACCATAGGTTGTCCCTTTCATTTTTAAACAATGTAACGCAAGCAAAAAGTGACAGGCCATTCTTAGCGAAAAGATAAGCGAAAATGTTTTTAAGGGTAAGGCCCAATATGGTGATATTTCAATAAGACACAAAAGTATGATTTACAAGGTTTTTATTGAACACAAGAGCTTAGTGCCTTAAATAAACTTATGAATAGACATGGTATAAGCTTTACAATGTTACTTGTTCTCAAATATTAACAGGTACGACCAGAATGTGATGATACACGCTGACCCTAATAAAAAGCAAACTGCCATCCTATAATATAGAAGCAAAAACGTGAACAAATGTCCACCTTTGACGGCCAGTAAACTATCTCAATCCGAGTGTACAGATAGATCGCGGAAATGGACCAATCGAATTAAGTTATTTGACGACGTCATGTGCAAACTTTGTTTTTATTGGAAAATTTTTGTGATCTGTCTTTACACTTGGAAGGAGACTATTTATAAGAACCGACCATAAATGTAAATACAATGCATAACCCTTAATCATAGATTGACGAGACTACAAAACATAGTAAGATGCATGAATGTTTTAAAATACAAATTGATGATATATAGTAACAATGACTTTGCTTCATAGTTAAATAACTATTAATATCAGTCAAATATTATAGCCTCACTAAATCTACTTAAACCGAATAACTAAACTACTTACATTATAAAAATAATTTTACGTACATGTAGCTTTGGTAATTTTTCAAATGCGTGTATTTCGAGTTCCTGTATCAAACTAGTAAAACAATATTACCTATAGTATTCTTCTAAATAAGGTGAGTCTATTATTACATAATTATCTGTTCTAAATATCTATATTTTGCAATAATAAGCTACATAATCTTGCACGACTAACACCTCTCATACATTTTTTATTATTATAGCAAAAATATTAGACATATTTATAAATACAATCGTGTTTCATATAATTATTAATAAAATATAATTTTATGGAGTGTTGCGTTTTATTTTGAGTTTCGCGTTACATTAGTCCTCTAAGTTTTATAATAATAACCATTTGATGTAAATACTATTTTTGGCAATTTATACTATTTATATAGGTAATATATTATAATGAAGATTTGTTTTTAATGATATCTGTTAGTGATGTAAGATTTGTTTATTTAGACAACCTTTATATAGAATAATATAGAGCAGGAAGTGCAATAATGCTTACTTATTATCGTTGAATATAAATTGTGTATACAAAATGATCTAAAAGCTAAAACAAATAATAGATCGGCAATAACATAATAAGGATTTGTAGTGGATCTTAAATCCACATTAATTATATAAATATTTTTAATGTTATTGTTACATTTTGTAACATTGCTAGTCTTTTTTTCATTCTACCTGCCCTTATTCCACCTTAATGTGAGGTCGGCGCAACACACTTTTTCAAGCATGTTGCAGAAAGGATTTGCCCAAGTGTTTACGACCGGCTGCCTGCCTGACGTCAACCCCCTCTGGGGGATTCAGTCCCGGGCAAATTAAATTAGAAAATTTGCTTTGCCCAACCTCGGAATCGAACCCACGACCTCCCGGTCCCCAGCCCATATATACTGCCACTAGGCCAAAGGGGCGACAGTCTGTAACATTGTTAGTAATATAATATTTTTAAGAAGAAATATTTTTTTCCTGCGGCCATACTAATTCAACAAGAATCGAGCACTGTTCCGAAACCTATAGTCGTGCGTGACGCAGCGTGCGTGTGATGTGCTCGATACTATAATTAAGATTGCTTTTATATCGCATTATAAATATAAATTTACAAACTAATTAAAAGTAATATATAAATAAATACACCCAACAGTCACACACCTAGTCCTGACCCCACACTAGGTATAACTTGTATCGTGGGTGTCAGAGACTATGAGAGATGCACGGTATCACAACACCCAGACTTGAAACAAATATCTGTGGGCCACACAAACATTTGTCTCAATGCGGGAATCGAACCCGCGGCCTCTCGCTTCACTGCCGGCTACTCGCCCGCTGCGCCACGGAGGCTGTCGATTGGCTGGCTGAGTAATAAATTACCTTAACACAGATATCAAGTAAGATTGTGTGGGAGATGCAACTCGACACTGTGAACATAAACTAGTTACGCGAGTGAAACCGTAGCACTAACTCAATACCAACTTATCATTAGTGGAACTTTCAGACGAACCTAGTTTACCCGGGCTCTTATATAGAGCGAACTTCGACTAAGTCAGTCATAAAAACGAACGTTTTAATTTCGCTTGTTGAAAGATTTATCAAAGGGTGACCGTTATTTACTTAGTTTTAATTAATTTTTGGAAAAAAGAAACACTGAAATCGATTCAGACGCGTATTCTGCACAAACTACTATTACGATGTGCGTCAATTATGTTAGGTACACGTTGTGTACAATGAACTCATCTTATAAAAAGTGGGTTCCATAAACATTTTCAATAAACAGCACAGTGAACCGTATTCATTCAAACCTTTCAGGTAAGTCCTGAAAATGTTGAACACGCTTCGTTTTCACATTTCTGTGTGTCATAACTTATAATCCCAACATATCCATTTCTGTGTGACATCGTCCCATCGTATCTAACGTATTGTGATCTGTAGCTCGACTATAACTTTTTTGACATTTCTCGCTAACAATTACGTAAAATCATTTGTATGAAAAACATCCATTCCCCACATAGGCGCTAGAGGCGTTTGGGTATTTGTCGTACAAACATGTTACATATAACTAGCGAGAAATGTTAAAAAAACCATACTCGACTCGACTGGTTGACCTGAGCATTGCTACAGCTATATTATTTTAAATCGTAGAGAAGATACACTAAGATATTAATCTTATAATTATTAATGAGCCCATTTGATTGTAATACCTTATTAAATAAAGGTCACTTGTGCAAACAAAGCTCAACATTATCTTAATGACTGAAAATGTGAAAATAATAATTCTTATGCTATTAATTGATATGCGTTCAAAAAGCACTTTAATTTATCATTACAGTAACATATTGCTTTATAATTTGTGCAAAACACATTACATTTTTACAAATATAATTTTATTATGAGATATACATTTGGATCTTTATCAGAGTAGGTTCTGACTGCTAAAATTTAAATTTTAAGAAAAGTAGAATATTGTTTCGCGGTATAAATCCTATCCAACCAACAAAATTACATAATACCGACATTTTAAATATACAGGACCCCGACAGGTATGGCCCTAATATTATCTTAAAAGCTATGAATTGCATTATATTAACTGAACTGTTATTTTATTTAAAGCGTAGATAATAATTCAGTGTTATTTTTATTATCATTGCATTTCCTTGTTTATTTGACAACAAATATATGAACCTCGTCATGAGGACGGTAAAAGAATTATTTAACTGGCAACGATACCGCTGTTACCAATCGTGTCAAATAAACTTATGTCAACAAATAATTTGGAAATAATTGGCAAAATACACTGATCTCACACCCTGATCCTTGTTTATTCTTCAAGATAAATAAAGTATTTTTATTTAATCACTTTTCATTCCATACTAAACTCTGCAAAACAGATATCAATAATATATAGGTAGATACCATAGACCAAGATCCCGCTATAAGATTTAGACGCAAACAAACCAAAGAATACAAGATATAAATAATTACGCTCTATAACGTTTTTAGGCTTACATCTTTTAAGGCTTTGCTGCGTGCCTGTCAAAGACAGCCCGAGTCAAGTTTATAGTAGCCAACCATTCTACTGTGTTGTGGTAAACTTGTGCAGAAAAAACTGCATTTATACTGCGTCACGAGTTTGGAGTTCTCGGGCTCTTAGTGTATGATATTGTCAACTTTTAGCATGAAAAGAAAAAGCTACATTACAATTCCGCAATATGGCGGAGATCCAGATATTAGTTGTCAACGTCTACATACGAAATTAAAAATTGTTCATTAAATAATAAAGAACACAATAATAACTAATTTATTCCCAGTGACTCCAGAATCGAAGCAATTGCTAACTATATTTCAGCAATAATTAAGTTCATTACAAATTCATTAATGAACACTATTCACGCATTTTTGTCTTACTGAGGACCCCAAAATTATTTTGGATGCTACAAAGATTCTTGATTAGACTTATTTTTACACATGACTATTTGGTTAATTTGATTCAACAGAAAAATATTAATATTTATTTTACAAATTTCATGTTTTTCAACTTGGCATATTGAATTAAAGTATTTCGAACAATTCCACGATTTCGTACAATGTGTTTTGTCAAAATATTGTAACAAATTGTAATAAACATGTTGAAAGCATCAAGTTATCGTATCTTAAATACATAATAATAATCCTCAAAGTTACACCGTATCGAACACAGTGATTATTATAATTTTATTATAAGACGGTATAAGCAAACCCCTATAGACTCTTTAAATTTCATGGTTTTAATAATGATTAAATATCTTAACCATTATTAATGCAAATGTTGAAATAAAAGATAATTATAAAAGTTTTACGACTGCAAATTTTGTTCACCATTTCGGAAACCAAAAATACACAGATAAAAAAATGGCAATACAAATGTACGTACGCCTTTTTATCCGCTTGACCAACACCGTAATCAGCCATTTGCCGTGCGTTTTTTCATTCGAATGTATATAGATCTTAGACAAAAGAAGATAGAGGACGAGACATAACTACGAAAAAAATAAGCATTCCTAGTGTATGGAACGAAACCAAACTTGGCGACTTTGCGAAGGACAGATCCCATTAATATAGCAGTTAGGCATATTCTTCATCTTCTGTAATTATAATTATTGGAAATAAAGTGCCGTATTTATAATAAAATTAATAAGTATTTATACGTCATTTAATTCTTATGACACGGTGACAACTTGTAAATAGATCGCGGAATTAAAATGACGGAACCGGCTTCATAGTAAACACGTATTTTCCGTAGTTATGCCAAGTCCTCTTATTTTTTCTTTAGTCATTGATAAATATTTAGAGTATTTTAATATGAAAAAATAAATGTTCGCCTTATAGTAAATAAAGCATTTAAAGTAATTAACCTCTTCTTGGTTTCTCATCACACTGTGATCGTTTGAACATATCTATAGTACAAATGCAGGACATTTCTCAGAGAAAAAGTAAAGAAACGCTAACCGTTTGTACTCCTTTCATTATAAGCCACGTGTACATAAACTGGGCGACCAAAACAGATAATGAACGGCGTTTCTATAATATAATAATTGTACTTACGTTTCTCTTTTCTTACTATTTAATATCACGTCCCATTAACGTTACAAACTAACCACTATTGTACATAATATGTCATAGCACCAGGCTAAACACACTTTTCAAACCAGAACTCATCAGTCGTTCTCCAAACATTCCATACACTCATAAACGAATACTATAATTTAGAGAGCTAGGAGTGTGTGTTGCGATCTTTAATAAATAATGCGCGTTTGTCTCGCGCCTCTAAAGCACCACGTCTGTAAAGGTACACAATTTCTACATTGCGAGAATAGTGTCAGATTTATAATAGTAATATCTACTATTCAAAATAAACCTTAACTGGCTATTGTAGATTCATGGCAACTGTACTAAAGTACGACTACTAATAGTAATATATAATTAATAATAATGATCAGATCAGCGTAAGATTCGGCAAGATTACGCACGCACGTTATTTCCACACACTTCGATAAACATCGATGTATCGATAAATCAGTTTGTTTTTATCGATTTGAAATTAAGACACAAAAGTCATGATTCATGTTGTGGCTATTCCAATATTTACAGAATTATATTTTATTTAAAATTAAACACGTCATTAGACACGTCGATAAACTTTTTGTCGATAATTCATTTCTCGAAATTCTACTTTTTTCAATCAGTTATAAATTTATGCTTGTTACTGAGTACTCCGCAACCGCAGTACTCTATACCAACTCAGTAACAGAGTGTAAAACAATTAACTGGCTCTGAGTGTAGAAATTATCGAATTTTGAGTAGTGACTAATTGACAATTAAAGGTGAACCGAAAAAACGATATGTAGAATGATTTCCAAATCTTGAGCCACCATAGTAGCAACATAGTATTATTATGAAATATGTACTTTGGTGATCCCGGGACCAATTCATCCTTCCTCCTTAAATAGATGTCTCTGAATACATAACTTAATCTGTGCAAAATAGTCAACATCGAACCTTGAATAATACCTTATTGACAAACATCAAAATCGACCTACAAGAAAATAATATAGAATCCTAAACAATACAACTGCTAAGCCATATCTTAGAAAATATAGGACTTTATAAAATAGCATTCGTTGTGTACGTAGCTTAATTTTAGTTATCTAAAATGAACACAAGCAATATTGTTGATCGTCAATATATTATGTATTCTTTTATCGATGTGGCATGTATTCTTAATCACTTATATAAACTAGAAATACGTATTTTAAAGCTAATTAAATACAAAATGTCATGATAGAGTGCATAATGCACAAGCTTGAGTATAGCATTACGAGTATCTATTGATGCTATCAATAATAGTATAGTACCAAAGTACTAAGTTTGATAATTTATAAATCAGATCATAATGTCTACAAACGATGTCGTAAATCAGATACTTTAGCAAGATGACACAATACGTTTGTTCCCGACTATATCATACAACTATAACTATTATTCCAAAAGCTGTTTACTTACATGACACCACCCGGGCATACCCGAATAATGGACAATCGCGTTAAGGTCTAAACTATATTTTTTTTTAATTATCGCACAATGACAGCAATGTTATCGTGTCATTAACAAAAATTCAACACTATACATACCTTCACGGGGGAATGATATATAATATAATGTACACTTTCATAAGTTATATGATGAAGACGGGAAGTAAATCAGCGTATTGTGCCATCGACTGAACAACTCGGTTCAGTCACAATACATACGGTGATGCGTGGATGGCAACTATTCAAATGACATCAGATTGGCTGGCAGTGGCTTCACTATTTTGTTCGTGACCTCTTCGATTTTTGTAACCCATAGCTTCGCTGCTGTCTCCGATCCAGTTCTGTAATAACATTTACTTAATAACCTAGCTGCATGTCACTTTAACTCAATGAACATCAATTCGCATAGCAATATGTAGTTTGAAGAAATAATATTAATAATAATATACTTATTGAATAGAAAGTTATAAATCAATAAACAGACATTTAACAGAAAAACATTCGCGAAAATGTAGACGAGAGAAAAAATGACAATCGCTCTGCATATTCAGAGATAGTTTAGGCCAAAATCAAGTCAGAACAAAATGAAAGACAAGCGACAAAGTGATAAGATTTTTTTATACTACTTTTTTATAGCAGCGACTGACAAACGAGCAGATGGGTCACCTGATGGTAAGTGATCTCCACCATCCATAAACACCCAAGACACAAAAATAATCATGGGTGCGTTGCCAACCTAAAAGGAGAGGGAGGGAAAAGTGATTTGGAAAGGGATGGCGGAAAATAAGCACTGAAAATCAAACTGCTACTTATTTATTTAGTGTAATTTAACTATAAGGACTTTGTACATTCTTTTTTGAATGGAGCAAGGAATCAGAGTTGTATGTATAGTATATATGTATATCACATATAGCTAGTTAGTAGTATTTGCTAGTTGTATGTTGCCCCTAGACCAAGGAGGCTCTGTAATACACCCAACACATCTATATGTGAAGAAAAGTTATACCAAGTGTGGGGGTCAGGACTATTCCCGACCCCACACTTGGTATAACCTGTTTCTTGGGTATCAGAAATCAGACTTTCGGACTCGTAACATTCACAAATAAAAAAAACACGGAAAATGGTATTTCCATATTTGATCTTTGGATAGAGGTTATGTTCTCATTGATGGGCATGAGGTTACATTATTTTGATCTCTAGACTCATCCTTGGGAATTAGTATCATTATATTTTATTAGCAACCATTATCATTTACGTCAATTTAAAAACAGCAAAAAGTAGTGCGGGCTTAGCCAAGTGGCTTATGCGCTAGTCGTATAGAATAAATGTATGGGAATGACATAATAATACGCTATATGCGGTACTCTTATGTCATTCTCATACATACATTTATTCTATTCGACTATCGCATAAGTCACTCGTGTAAACCTGCTGAACACATCAAACTCCAAACAGGGCAGTCAAATTAGATCATAGTTTAACAATATATTATTCCATCATGGCAAGTTCTGTACACATGCGAAGTTTGTCGATAAATTGAGTATTTTATTTATTACAAACCTTTAAATTAAAGGTTTGTTAAATTTATTATAAATATTGACTAAGAAATTTCTTATTTATTGTTATCAAAATTTATTATTATCTGTGTAAATCTTTGAGACAATAACAATTAATAACATTTCGTCAATGTCGAATATATTCACATTTATAAACGAAACTTATGAATATTTTTTCATCGAAGTCGATTATAAGTGTATTTGTGATATTTACAATATAAAGTTTTATGCGTGTACGGATTTCTGCATATATTCCTTAGTACATAAGTTAGCGCTTGGACACTGTCGCGTCCGTAAACTCGTTACAATAAAGCAGTAACAGTAACAAGCATTTTTTATCTGTACACATCGATCTGTGGTACGGAAAGTAATTAACAGGGATTAGTGTATGTTGTATTTTATTTTATCTAACTTTCTACACATTATGATGTAATGGCGAACTTAATGCCAAAGGCCAATGCTTTTTCTCTCATTCTCATTTTTCTCAATTCTCTATCATTCAACCCAGCGTGATGCAGAGATAAATTATAGGTAAGCGTGTAACAGATTGAAATAAGTAGAGAAGAGAAAATAAACCAAATAGTATACATAAATAAATATTAATTGTTACATAATATTACATAACCCCCCGCCCCGCTCTCATTAGTAGAAGAGGCCTGTGCCCGGGGCTGATATTATTATTATTTATATGACGTAACGTACGTTGTAGGTGTGATGTGTCCCTTACTTGAATTTATATATGGTGGTGGTGTGATGGTTGATGAGCTGGAAGGCGTCTCCGGAGTCTCCGTCCGTCCACTGCGCAACCCACCCGTCCAGCATCAACACCTTGCACTGCTCCGCGCGGAAGTCGCTGCGGCTGCTCCTGACACACCATACACAGTCAGACTGAGATCTATGGAGCGAACTTCGACTAAGTCTAAGTCAAAGTAACGAACTCGGTGAGGATTTTGGCTTAGTCCAAGTCATTTTTTACAATAAAATATTTGCTTAGTCCGTCTGTCAGTCTGTTTTTATTGTAAAAAATGGCTCGGACTAGGTTGAAGTTCGATTTAAACATTCCAAATCCTCACTAAGCCCGTTTCTTTGACTCAGACTTAGTCGTAGTTCGCTCTATAGATCTCAGCCTTACACTCATATAACAATTTTCGCACAATTACTCAATTCACTTCATTCTTGTTATGTATATAAGAACTACTTTTTCATACGTATTTTATTTATTTTATTTTGTTTTAAGACCACTAACATGACATATATCGTTTTTTTATTCTACCTACCCGTATCCCACCTTAATGTGGGGTCGGCGTAATACACTTTTCAAGCATGTCGCAGAGAGGATTTGGCTTAGTTTTTAAAACCGGCCGCCTGCCTGACGTCAACCCCCTATGAGGGATCTAGTCCCAAACAAGTAAAATTAGAAAATTTGCTTTGCCCGAGCTGGGAATCGAACCCAGGATCCCCCGATCCATATGCTGCCACTAGACCAAAGAGGTGACATATATTGTTATAAGTTTTATATATGTATGTAATTGTATGTTTACATTAACTGTCCAGATGTTAAAATTATTCACAATTTTAAAGCTATTAAAAAGTCGTCCGTAAATAGATAATAAATACATCATAAAGTCCTGACTCCACACTAGGTTAAAACTGTATCGTATCAGGAAATATGATGGACTTACGATCCCACAATACCTAGATCCGGAACAAACATGTGAATCACTCAAACATTTGTTTTGGTGCCGGAATCGAACCCGCGGCCACTCATTTCACAGCCGACCACTCGTGATGATGAATTTGTTTTGATCGACTTTCAGTTAGGAGTGGGACAGGCTGTTACGATAATAATTTAACTCCGGCATTAAGGCGTGCTATTGGTTAAAAAAAAATACGAACTCATATAAAAAGATGAAATGTATTTACCCTTTAAAAGATTTGGCTGCGTAGAACAATAACATATTGCCAGATATTAGTAGCCAGTATCGTTGCCATGAAGACAAGGATACTTTTCTTCCTTCTTTGAGTATTGTTTTTCTTCTGACAAAACCTTGGAAATCGCACTGTATCTCCAGTGCCTTTGCTGTCTCACTAGAAAAAAATTAATATTAGAAATGTAATACAATTTCTGCCAAAGCCTGTAAGTACTTTACATTCTTTAAATATACAGTAATATTTGGATTGATAGCCTAGTTAATGTACAGTCCATGGAAGTGGTATAGACAGCAATGACGTATGCTGCATCTTTAAAACCAGCGCTTTAACTGTTAAATGTGGAAATATACTGAGGATCGTAGCATAGAAGAGCTCTCTAAAATAAATTTCGAAGCTGCATAAAGTTTACCAACCCGCATTAGCCCCCCGTAAAATTGTCAAATGAAATAACCCTTTTTATTATTTATTCATTATCCATTAGTGGATGGAGCTTGTAATTAGCAATTTAAATGACCTAGGAATTGTTATTATAATATTTTTATTAGTCTCTAAGACTTCTGACAAGTAAATAAATAAATAAATTAGTAAAGAAGGCCCGAGGCCAGCAGTGAAACACTTTTATAATATACTAAGTTATTTATATATTATATTCGCCCCCTATCACATCTGGGACGGAACTAAGCTCGGCGAAATGTGGATGTACTAGTTCGCTAGTGCATCTCTGCCTACCCGTTCAGGGATACAGGTGTGATCTTATGTTATGAAGTTATTTATTATTAAATTAAGATGATGCTTTTGACGTTTGATCTCGGTTTTTAGTTTAAGGCCGATGTGTTGTTTGAATTTGTCACACAAGTCAACTGATAGCTATAATAGATAGCGTGTTAGCGGCAAGATTTATGAACATTATTTTTTGTTTGAAAATGTGAAAAAAATTAAGATCCATTTTTATATACTATATAGGATAGAAATATCAAATAATCTTGAATAGGTATTTAAAAAAAAAATACTTAAGTACCCAATAGCAAGGACGCATACCTGTGTGGTAAGGACTTGGACATTTTGGCTATAGCAACAGAACCCGGCGACTCGAGTAAAGTGTCGTCGAGCAAGTTCACCGAACCAGCCGGTGTCTTCTCGTCCATTTTTTCGTCCGTGTGACTTTTGCCAAATATACTGGGAAGCAATACAAAATATCACATCACGCAATTTTCGAATGGATACACAAATGTAATACAGTAGGTACTCTAATTAAGTTATGCATTAAGGCAATCCTCGTATATTACGATAACATGATGATACATAGGTTGGTACATAAGATGGTACAGATAATATATATGTACCACGTTCTTTTGTTTAATAGTATAGGTAGGTGTATTTAGTCAGTTGATTATAACCATACACAATGATAAACTCCATACTTATACAATAAATGCGATAGTCACTCTGTTTTTATGGTCAAACCATTGAACAGATTTTGACATTTGGTAGGTATCCTAGGTGTTATCATAGGGAATAAAGAACATAAGCTACCTTTAGTTTAAAAAAAATTAAGGAATGTTATTAAGAGCGCCTATCAAAATTCTATCAGTAACCATGCAAATCATCCTTTGCCAATTGGGTACTTGACTATGTTTGATTTTGTACACATTTTTATATGTACTAGCAAATAAAACAAAGAAGAAACTCTTCAGTAAAATCTGCATCGAGATTGGTTGAAAAATGAGTCAGTAATTCATATTTTAAATTCTGCAATGAGTAAGAGTGAGGACGTCGTGGGGATATCTTGCTATCCCTTTCTAACTCAAGTGCCGTTATGGCCCTGACGTGATTTTACTGATACTTCTGTTTTCCGCAGTTTGAAGGTTACACCAAATTTCAAATGCCTATAACTTTTTTATTTTTGAGAATATTTCAATAACTCTTTCAGTATTATATTTTAGATGGCGTAAATTTCACATGAAAATAATAAAAAAAAATAGTTACGTACCCAATTGCCGAGCGCATAGTTTAAATCGTAATAAAGTTACGTTTCATCATCATCATCATCAGCCATAAAACGTCCACTGCTGAACATAGGCCAAGTTAAGTTTATATTGTACATAATAATATTATTTCAATAACATTAAACATAGTCATGTTTATAGCACTTCTGATTCGTCATAATAAACAATTTATGTGTAACTATAATATCAAAAGAAAAGCATAGTTTCAAAACATTCTGACAATTTCGTACTCATTTTAGCTTCGTACGGTACGTAAATCACCAAAATCTTTTACTAATTTCAAATCTTATTTTATACTATATATAATTTTTTACAATACCTATGTATTATTATATTCAGAAAATTTAGACTTTCTAATACTCAGTAATTAAAACTATATAAAAAATACCTTATGATGAATATGTAATTTTAAATACCTAACTACTAGAAAAACACTTAATTATAACAAAATAACTACGAACAATGAATACATACATATCTGAATTACGTGATCATGTGTAAGAAGCTATGTGAATGTTGTCAAACGATGCATTATTGCCACTCGCATGTGCATTAAATACATATATGAAATAGGAATGTTGGCACTTCAATTAACTACAAACACATTTGATACTTTCACTTCTTCTCTTATACACGTACGCACACACACACACTCACATACATCGGACAATAATAGACCCATTATTGCACGTCTTGTTGAGCCTGTAAATAATTTGGTACTTGACTAATTTTTTAAATTAATTTTATATGAAACTTAAGTCGTCTCAAATATAGACAGAAAGAAATATTTAAAAAAAATAAAAAAATAAAAAAGTTATAAGCCTTTAATGTTTGGTGTAACCTGCGAACGGCGGGAAAGAGAAGTATCAGTAAAATCACGTCACGCCATAATGCGTGATACGTGCGTTGGAAAGGGATAGCAAAATATCCCCACTATGCCCCCACTCTAGAATTTAAATTATGAATAACTACCTCGTTTTCGATTTCCCAATTGCGATGCAGTTTTTACAGAAAGTTTTCTTATTTGCTACATATAAATATGCGTATAAAATCAAACATAGTCAAGTACCCAATAATGCACTGTAAATTTATATAACAGAGAGGTGTCAGTCGTTACATTTTTTTAATAAATAGTGATGGACATTGGGCGCGTGTAGTCTTTGTAGTGTAATATGAAATTAGAACATGTAGACATAACAAAACGTGCAATAAGGAAGTAAATTATATTAATATACATACAAATACCAATATATTTACCGGCATAAGAAAAAAGGACGCAACTGACAAATAAAACCGAGAAAAAATATTAATGATGAAAAATGTTTATTAAATGAACGACCACGAGTGTTTCTAGCATATTCCAAGATGTAATCGCTGTTTATAAGAAACGATTAATGTAGTTGTCAAAAATAATATTATGCAATATTTATTATTTCTTTTTTATTTCATTATGCAATTAGTGAATATTGCAAATTACAATTGAACCATTTTACGTGCATATAAATTCGCAGGAAATACGTCTTAACTCCTACCTAACCGAGATCTAACCTAAATGAAAAAATATATAATCTGTTGTATATTTTTGTGATGATACAATAATATTGTTACGACTACATACTAGAATAATCGCTAACCGAACGCGCCGCGCTGCCGATTCCATAAATGTACAGAACGTTCTCGTGCGTTCGAGCCGCGCTGAGACCGGCCGCGTGACGTCACGCGCCGATAAGAGATCGACGAATATAAAAGGCGTGTGTGTGTGTTGGCGGGACACAGTGTTTCTTCGGAAGCGATCGAGTGCGAACAACGAGCGACAAGCGAATATTCGGAGCGATTATTTCGACGCGTATTGTGTGCAGTACAGTGTTTAATTTTAAATAAAGTGCTGAGTCAGTTTCGAGAACAGTCGGCGTTTAATTGTTTGTCCTGAACCCCGTTAGCCCGTAACATTTGGTGTCAGAAGTAAGGACAAATGCCGGTGTTCCCGAAAGACGACGAAGGTATCCGTACCCGAAGCCAGCGCCAGCAAGAGATGGACCGAGGGCGTTTCGAAGATAGTCCGGCACAAGAGCCGGTTTTGCAGCCAATGACGCAGACGACTGCAGGCCCATCTGTAGTGTCGCCGACGTGGGCACCTAGTGAATTATCGGCCATTATGTCGATGCTGCAAGAGCAAGCTCGACGTCAAGAGGAGCAGGCTCGTGAGTTGAAGGAGCAGCTCCAACGTGACAAAGAGGAGCAAGCTCGACGTCAAGAGGAGCAGGCTCGTGAGTTGAAGGAGCAGCTCCAACGTGACAAAGAGGAGCAAGCTCGACGTCAAGAGGAGCAAGCTCGACGTCAAGAGGAGCAAGCTCGACGTCAAGAGGAGCAGGCTCGTGAGTTGAAGGAGCAGCTCCAACGTGACAAAGAGGAGCAAGCTCGACGTCAAGAGGAGCAGGCGCGTAAATTGGAGGAGCATCTGCAGCGTGGGCAAGAAGAGCAGGTCGTACTTATGAAGAATTTGCAAGCTACGGTCGGAAAGGAATTAAAAATCATGAAAGACCAAGTGGACCAGCATGAGCAGCGTATTGCAAAGGCCGAAGCCCAAATCGCCGACGTCAAACAACTTGTGGAAACACGTGTGTGTAGTGCCGCAAGTTCTGTGGTGGCTGCACCGTCAGGACGTGGTTTTAAAGTACCACCATTTGATGGCACATCATCTTGGTCGGCCTACAAAATCCAATTTGAGGCCGTGATGCAGGCAAACGGGTGGACCAAGGATCAAGCCAAGACTGCTCTAACCTTAGGTTTACGTGAGCAGGCCTTAACCGTCCTGGAGGCTCTTGGCGGAGATGTTACATATGACCAGCTGGTCGAGGCCTTGGAGTCGAGGTATGGTGATGCCCACCTGGAACACGTCTTTCGTGCTCAGCTTAAGGATCGAGCTCAACGTAATACCGAAAACCTACAGCAGTGGGCCCTGGAAGTTGAGAAGCTGGTTCGTAAAGCTTACCAGTCCACACCTGCACTGATTGATGGAATTCTAGTGCAGGCTTTCGTCGACGGAATCCGCGACTTAGAGGTGCGGGCTGCTGTGAGGCTTGGGCATCACGAGACCCTGAAAGATGCGTTGGCTCACGCGCTGGAAGTGGAGGCTGTACGACAAGACCATCGAGCTCACCGCATTAGAGAGGTTGTGGCATCACCTCCACCACGCAATCGTATTCAGGGGTACAGTCCGCGCTGCTTTAACTGCGGTGAAAGAGGCCACCTCCGCTTGAATTGTAGAAAACGACGGGATGAAGGAGAAAATAGACCTGAGGAGAGGGTGGTTAACACCGCCGAACAGCAGCAGGGAAACGAGTAAAGGCCAGGACTATGGGGCGGGTGCTGGCCGGGGTCCAAGAAGCCCCAAGGGTGTTGATCTCACAAGCACATGATGGGAATAGCTTAACCATTAGAGGCGAAGTCAACGGAACACCTTGTAAGCTGACGTTAGACACTGGAGCTTCCCGCACGGTTGTTAGTATCAGGCTGGCGAATCGGTTCCTTGGGGACTATAAAGGTAACCGTGGACATATAGAACTTCTAACAGCCACCGGTCAGCACATATCCGTCCAGGGTGAGAAGAGTGTACGGCTAAAACTAGGTGAAGTAATCTATCTGCATGATGTCATCGTGGCTGATATTGTTGACGATTGCATTCTGGGCCTGGACTTCATGCGAAAACATGGATGTGAAATCGACGTCAAACAGGGCGTGCTGAAATGCGGCTCAGAAGAGCTTTTTATGGAAGGAGCACCAACAGGAAAAGCATACTGCTTGAAGAAGACTGTGGTTCCACCTAGATCAGAAGTCATTGTACCAGTTAGTTTGCCACGGAATTCTGGTCCAAAAGAAAGGTGTGTCCTCATTGAGAAGATTGACAATGATCATCCATGGAAAATTGCGAGAACCCTGGTAAGGTCTGCAAATAAGTCGGCTGTACGCGTACTCAACCCCAGTACCGAGCCACAAATAATAAAAAAGGGGGTGGTAATGGGTTCTTGCGAGGAAGTGGATTGGATGCGCAAATGCCAAGATTTACCCACGGTGACGAGCATGGCACCTGCGAAATTCGACGTGTCATCACTTTTGAAAGACTGTGGTGAGTTGTCTTTAGAAGAGATTAACAAGGCCAAGAAAATGTTAACACAGTACGCCGACATCTTTTCTTCTAGTGATGCTGACATAGGAAGAACTAATTTGGTCCAGCACAAGATTAACACAAGCAATGAGTTACCAATTCGTCAGCGACCACGAAGACTGCCAGTTGCCAGAGAGAAAGAAGTGGATACCATGATTGACGGGATGCTGAAGGATGGTGTCATAGAGCCTTCATCTAGTCCATGGTGCTCCCCAGTGGTCTTAGTAAAAAAGAAGGACGGCAATATGCGGTTTTGTGTAGACTACCGTCGGTTGAACGATATAACAAAGAAGGACAGCTATCCTTTACCAAGGATTGATGACACTCTAGACACGCTTACCGGAATGAAGTGGTTTAGCACGCTAGACTTGAAGAGCGGTTACTGGCAAGTGGAAATTGACTCAAGAGACAAGGAGAAAACTGCTTTTTCTACTGGTAAAGGTCTATGGCAATTTAAGGTTATGCCATTTGGATTGTGCAACGCTCCTGCGACTTTTGAGAGACTGATGGAACTTGTACTTACCGGACTGATTGGGGACGCTTGTCTTGTCTACTTGGATGACATCATCATAGTGGGCCGCACATTCGAAGACCATCTTCGCAATCTTGAACGTGTCTTATCGAAGATCCGGGGGGCTAATCTTAAACTGAGTTCCAAGAAATGTTCACTTTTCAAGAAGCAGGTTAACTTCTTAGGACACATTATTTCAGCAGCTGGCGTACAAACAGACCCCGACAAAGTTGTGGCAGTCAAGGAATGGCCAGTTCCGAGAGACAAGACACAAGTACGTGCGTTTTTAGGCTTGTGCTCCTATTACCGCCGATTTGTGAAGAATTTTGCAGACATAGCCAAGCCTCTACATAAGCTTACAGAAGAGAAGAGACAGTTTTGCTGGGATGAGAATTGCGACACCGCATTCCAAACGTTAAAAGACCGTCTGTGTAATACACCTATATTGGGTTATCCTGACACTGCAAACGAGTTTATAGTGGACACAGACGCAAGTAATACTGGTATTGGCGGTGTGTTGTCACAACGAAAAGGAGAAAAAGAGGTTGTGATAGCTTACTTCAGCAAATCCTTATCTAAACCTGAACGGAATTACTGCGTCACAAGAAGAGAACTGCTAGCCGTAGTCAAATCACTGCAACATTTTAGTAAATATTTGCTCGGGCGGAAATTCCACCTACGAACAGACCATGCTGCCTTGAAGTGGCTACTGCAGTTCAGAAATCCAGAGGGTCAAGTAGCAAGATGGATTGAGTTGCTACAAGAGTTTGACTATGTGATAGAACATCGCAGTGGGAAATCTCACGGTAATGCAGACGCTCTATCGAGAAGACCTTGCGCAGAGAACTGCAAGCACTGCGTCAAACAAGAGGTTAAGGAAGAAGTGCCTGTGCGAATAATAAGGACAGACCTCAGCAACGAGTGGCGAGACACGCTACTGGAAGCGCAGGATAGTGACGCAGATCTAAAACCGATCTTTGAGCGGTTAAAAGCTGGTACCGCGAAACCTAAATGGCATGAAGTTGCAGCGTTAAGTTCCACTACGAAGAGCTACTGGGCCCAGTGGGACAGCTTGGTTATACATGATGGAGTACTGTGCCGTAAATGGGAAAACGCAAAAGGCGATCGATGTCATTTGCAAATGGTAGTCCCTAGAGCTAAGATCCCAGAAGTTCTGCAGCTCTACCATAATGGATTATCAGGAGCTCACATGGGGGTCAAAAGAACTCTGCTGAAGATCCGCGAAAGATTTTATTGGATCCACTGCCGAGACGATGTTGAGGAATGGTGTCGTAAATGCACAATTTGCGCGGCTGTGAAGGGTCCTCATACACGAAGTAGAGGAGCATTAAAAATTTACAATGTGGGAGCTCCATGGGAGCGGATTGCTCTGGACGTAGCAGGACCTTTCCCTGTAAGTGACAGCGGGAACAAGTACTTCATGGTGGTCATGGATTACTTCACGAAGTGGCCGGAAGTATTTGCCATTCCCAACCAGGAAGCTTCAACAGTCGCAGATAAATTGGTCCATGAAGTATTCTGCCGGTTTGGAGTACCTTTAGAAATTCACAGCGATCAAGGACGTAATTTTGAATCCCAAGTATTTCAGGAAACATGTCGAGTATTGGGCATTCACAAAACCAGAACGACCTCCTACCACCCGCAATCTGATGGCATGGTGGAACGATTTATTCAAACGTTAGAGAGATACCTGGCAAAAGTTGTAGAAAGCAGGCAAAAAGACTGGGACAAGCACATTCAGCCGTTTCTAATGTCATATCGTAGTGCGGTTCACGAGAATACGACGGTAACACCAGCTTTCGCTAACTTTGGAAGAGAATTACGACTGCCTGCTGATCTGATAACTGGTATCCCTCCTGACACCCCGCGTAGTGTAACAGACTACGCGGACGATCTGCGCAAGAGATTGAATGACGTATATGAACACGTCCGAGTGTCAGGTCAGCAAATGTCCGAGAGGATGAAGACCCGCTATGACCGAAAAATGAACAACAGCGGTTTCGACGAAGGTTCACTAGTATGGTTGCACAACCCAGTTCGATGCAAAGGCAAGTCTCCCAAATTACAAGCGAAATGGGACGGACCCTATAGAGTTGTCACCAAAATTAATGATGTCACCTACCGAATCCAGAAAGGCCAGCGATCTGCACCTAAGATAGTTCACGTCGACCGTTTAGCGCGTTATTATGGCTGTAACAATGCTCGGGACGAGCATGTCTTAGGAGGGGGCAGTGTTACGACTACATACTAGAATAATCGCTAACCGAACGCGCCGCGCTGCCGATTCCATAAATGTACAGAACGTTCTCGTGCGTTCGAGCCGCGCTGAGACCGGCCGCGTGACGTCACGCGCCGATAAGAGATCGACGAATATAAAAGGCGTGTGTGTGTGTTGGCGGGACACAGTGTTTCTTCGGAAGCGATCGAGTGCGAACAACGAGCGACAAGCGAATATTCGGAGCGATTATTTCGACGCGTATTGTGTGCAGTACAGTGTTTAATTTTAAATAAAGTGCTGAGTCAGTTTCGAGAACAGTCGGCGTTTAATTGTTTGTCCTGAACCCCGTTAGCCCGTAACAATATCTTGCATAATATACATGTTATTGTCTTTAAAACATTTAGGTTTAAATGGCAGCCGCGATCTTTTTTCTTATTAGAGCCAATATATATACACGCGAAAGCTATATCATGCACGCTCCTCTTATAAGCCTATAAGGTTATATAGGTAGAAATATATTCAACCTAGCAATCAAGATAATTACCATATAAACTATGTGTATTTAGACCGGAATCACCGCGCCAGTTACATTATTATGCATTTGAAGCCAATAAATTATTAAAATATACAAAGTTTACGTGAAATTATAAACACGTGTTGGCTTTATGTGTACTCGTAACTAGCATTAACATAAATCTAGAAAGGTTTAATCCTGTGCCCACGAAACTGTTGCTCCATAATAATTATCCCATATTCTACTGTACGCGCGCGAGAATATTAGAATATCAGAGCCTCAGGCAAACGGGCAGCTCGCACCATATTCTTCCTTCACCACATTATTTTTCCCCATGCGGGGACGCGGCCCCATACAAGGAGCTCTAAAGCGATATATTTTCAACAAAATGTTTTCCACTATACGAAAAGGGGTTCTTCCCAAATGGTCCAGAAGGTTTCCTCACGATGTTTACCTTCACCATTATAGCAAGCGATAATACTGAATACGCTGTTTGTTTGTTTGTTTTGTGGACTCTATTTTACGCAATCAGTCTCATAGTAGTAGACCATTGTGCGTGACGTGATGCCAGCCAAAAGTTTAACCAGCGTAGCTCCGACCAGAAGCACAGGATCTTCCTGGCGTCTCCACAGGCTTCTCGGAGCGACCTCGGTGTGTTATACTGAATACACACCCTTAACATAAAAAAGTCCGATTTGAGTGTTGATGCATTAAAGAACACATCCGTAAGCACCGTTTTGTATGTACCACACGTCTGTCTCTCACTCGATTGTATAACGTCTTTTGATCATAAAAATATACTTTAATAAAGCAAAGACATGCAGTACTAATATTGCATCTTCTTTACAAAATTCAATACGAAATAATTTTAGAAGGAAAATAGAGCATGGTACATTTAACAACAACATGATATTATTACCTAACCGAACGAACCGAACGAAACGCGACAGCGAGCTGCGACTTTACGTCGGTTTTCTGTAAGACAGTGGTATCAAACCGGTCGAGCCGGCCCATTCATGCTGTAGACGTGTATACCACTCTTCTTCTTCTTCACTTGACTTTATTTAAAAATAGCAGTAGCTATGTTGTTCGAGCACGAGGAAAATTATTCATGCTGGATAAACTCAGTTTACCATCAAGGGGAACCCACCATAAGGTTCAACCTTCCGCCCTACTTCAGGTTTTTATTAATTACATATTTTTAATTTTCGTAACCCTTTTTTTATAAATGAAACTATGGACATTATTATTTACTTAATCAATTTGCAGCACTATCTGCACATCATAGGATATTTACTAATGAACACGCGCGCGTACAATATCAACTACGTTCTTAAAAAAGGCATGTTGAAGTATCTTAAACCAAGATAGAAGAAATTTGACAGTATGATCATAAACTCAATTAAAAAATTAATTTCAAACTATCTAATTAATGAAGCGGTGTACATACAAAATGCCTTGTTCTAAACATCTACGTACCAGATAAAGACTAACAAATAGCATGCTTTGTTTGTCTGACTTATTATATTATTATTTTAATCAATATTATTATTTTCATGAATACATCAAAATGCAAGCTATTATGTCCATTAACCGAAAGATAACTCACCCCACACCAAAATTGACCTTGTGAAAATTTCTTGGTAAACTCGCGCTACGAAACCTTTGTACCGATCGAAAGAGGAAAAATATATTTAAAGTAAAAGTAAAATTTAAAAATTCCGATTCTATACATACTCAGCACAGGATCTAATAAATATTTTGAAATTTTAGCGCATATAGCTATTTTAACAAACATTTTTTAAATCAACAAAAATTTTTATTTAGTAAAAAATATGTAAACTAATAATGGCATGTAACATGTAACGCTGTGAATTGTTATGTATGATAACTACCTATTAATGGCGTGTTAAAACAAACGAAATTTGGAAACATTAATAACATCATGTACATATTGCCATTCTCGTGAGTATGGATATGTCGGATGCCTGATTCATAACACAAAATTAATAATTTTTCACATAAGACAAAAACCCGGCTTGAAAGAAAGCAATTAGTGTCAAAAATATGAGAACCCATGTGAAATGAAAGGCGACGTTACTAAACATACTTGGATCCTAGTGAGCGGCACTTCCGATGTGTGGGTATGAACTTGGCCTGATGAGCGGACTGCAGCCGCAGCGAGCCCGAGCCTATCTTGTGCGAGGGGGAGACGGTGAACGGAGTCGAAGCCCCCGCCGGCGGCGCCTCCTTCACCGACTCTTTGGACCCGCTGCAACTGCCCACGGGCGATGGCGGTTCCAGTTTTAGCGAGAGACTGGAACAAATGCAATATCTCACATTGTTCAAACATAATTGGGTACTTGACAGTGTTCGATTTTATACACATTTTTATATGTAATAGGTAATAAAACAAAATATAAACCTTCCTGTAAAACTGCATCGAAATTGGTTGAAAAATGAGGCAGTAATTCATATTTTAAAATCTGCAATGAGCAAGAGTGGGGTCGTAGTGGGGATATATTGCTAACCCTTTTCAACGCACGTTCCATTATGGCCCTGACGTGATTTTACTGATACTTCTCTTTCCCGCTGTTTGAAGATTACACCAAACTTCAAAGGCTTATAACTTCTTTATTTTTAAGAATATTTCTTTCTGTTCTATATTTAAGACGACGTAAATTTCATATATAATGAATAAAAAAAATAGTCAAGTACCGAATTCTGGCGACCTACGATAATGGGGATCATGTGTCAATCTTTCTTTCCACTTGCTTTTATCCCGTCATAATGAGGGGTCGACGCAAACAATTCTTCACGAATTTGTTTATTGCAGTTAGAATTTAGCTAAGTTTTATACAACCACCTACCAGCCTAACGTCAATCCTCTTTGAAATCCAGTCCCAGGCAAACAGTGTTATAAAACATCCCTCCCGACCTGAGAATCAAATCTAAGACCTCCTGGTTCACGGTTCACAGCCCATATACGCTGCCACTAGACTAAGACGGCGACATCTCATACCATCATCCATCAGTGATTACCATTATTCTTGAACTGTACTGTGGCTTTCATCAGGCATTGAAGTAACTTTTTCACTTTTTCCAAAATAACGAGAAATAACATAAACTACTTGTTTCCGTTTGCACTGACATTTTCTGTTCAGTTGATGGGAGTCAAAAATTTTATATTCAACTGGGTATTGACACTACATAATTAATGATGCAAAATCTGCTGTAGCGGCACATTCAAGTAAGTCAATTCAGACCGGCATAGTTTTCTAATGATCATATAACCTAATAGACTCTACTAAATAGACTCTACTCTCTCTCTATTACTAGGTAATAGACTCTACTTACCATCAAATTCAATGTATCTTTGCTGAGTTAGAGTAAAAAGAAGGAAATAATTATAAACTCGTAATCCACTTACTTGTACTGGTCATCTTCTAGAAACTTCTGCAATTCTTCTATATATCGGACGCTATTTAAATAATTCGCTACGTGGGGTAACGGTTTGATATCGTAATCCGAGGACTGATATTTTTCCAGAGCTTTTAGTACGACGTTCATTTTTGCAATACGATGTGGTGATCCGGCCGGATGAGCAATGTCAATGTACACAAGGTCAGTTAAAAATATACCTGAAAAAAGAAATGTCGATATTATACTTTAAAATTGAGTGTTCTTATGACAGGAGTAAACAGCCTGCCTACAGTTTGGTAAAAAAAGGTATGACAAGGTGAAAATTGGAATAAAACATTTTTTTTTATCTGACCTATTATTTTATTCTACACATAATTTTCACCTGGAAATAAAAATCTACCCCAAAAAGCCCATTAAATAACAATTAATAAGAATAATACATTTTACATCATAGTATATTGGGTTGTCATATTAAATTAAGCGCCCCCATTAAATCCATACTCTGTTTTGTCAAGTTGTACCTGAGACTTCGCCATAAACATTCAGAAGATATGTAAATTCTACAGACCAACATAAATCTACGTTTATAGTCTGCCAGAGACCTAATCCCCCTCATTAATGGAATTATGTATGAATTATGATACAACGCTAATATTATTGTAAAATAACCTTTTTTCCTATCTTTAAGCGATATTGTTGTAGTCTTTAAAATCATCTATAACCCCTATAAGTTGCCTAATCCCTAACATGCCAAATATAAATTACATGATAATTATTATATCTGTCATCTACCATCCTTCGACATCGGTTACAATAGTACTCATTATATTACACATAACACATACTAACATAAGCTCAGGCCTGTACCGAAGGGGTAGGCAGAGGCGTACTAGCGATCTAGAACACACACATTTCGCCGTGCTTAGTTCCGTCCCAGATGTAATAGGGGGCGAGCCTATCGCCATATCGGGCACAAATTCCTGACGCCGGGCTAATATGGAAATATCCAATATCACTTTGCCCGACTCGGGGATCGAACCTGAGACCTCTGAACCGTAGTCGTACCGAAACACCACCACGCCACGAAAGCAGTCGTGTATATTACCTCGCATACATAGTTTAAATATTAGAATTCTTGACAACCGTCATATAGTATTGTAGGTATACGAAGCGCATACATTGCTGATAACAAGGGTACTTAGTATTTACTGCGAGACGTCGCGTGTATAAAGTATAAACAGTACATACGAACGATAACAATGAAAGGAACTTATTCATAAAGTCAAGTTAATTACGCCAAGTTTCCTATCGAATTATTTGTATATTATGATGTAATTTACCCAGATAAGGTATACAAGGCAATGATATGGATCTCAAATACTCTCTGAGGGCCGTCCAATTATCTTTCTCTCCAAACAATTCCGCCAGTTTATCAAACTGTTGTTTATCCTTTTTTGGTAAGCAGGCCCAAGTTTTCGTCAACCTGTAACATAGATGAAATCGGTTTCACATTCAAAATGATTCTAGTTTTTAAAACAATACATAAATAAATAAGTCAATAATAAGTTTTATATGGTCACCTGTAAATACTCGCACTGTGCAAAGCCGAAATTACAGCAAACAGAGAATGTAAATTGTTCAGTTCATGTAGTTTTTTCGCTACTTTAATAAAATGGGCCAATATATCAGCTCTCGCTTTCGGCGATTGTCCATTTAAAATCTCTTGTACGGTCCAGAAGCTTACCTGATATAGAATAAAAATACGAATATACTTGCTGTGGCCTGCGACTCCGCTCGCGTGATTTATTTTCCGTGATAACATTTATTTTCCGGGATAAACAATAGCCTATGTATTATTCTGATATATAATACATCAAACTATTATCTAGTAGTTTTTGAATGAAAGAGTAAGAAACATACACACATACTCACAAACTTTCACGTTTATTATTTTAGTAGAACTCGTAGGATAGTAGGATTAGGAGGATTGTTTGTGAAAATCCGAATAAAAGCTGTCGTGGTGTACAAATGCGATAGTCTATCCCCATTAATAAAATCTGATATGCCGATAGGCGCAGTTTACATTATTTTGCTAGTAATTTCATACAAATCCCAATAAGATCATCTTTGGTAAACAATCCCTCTGAGATGAGTTACAATTGTTACATATTGGTAGGCTTCATATAATACTTTCAAAACTCTTGTGAAGAAACTAAAGGATCCATCTTGATAATTTGTTATATTCTTCACTAGAGTGGCCATACAATATCTTTACAGAATTTCAAGGTTGATATATTATCATTTTAGGTAACAAAATATTAGTTAAATTCAAATACCAAATTCAAAAAATTACAAAAAAGAATTCTGAAGTTATATGTATCTGACGACCATCACGACATCACACGTCGGATTACACTTACCCTGTTGAATCTTTTGGTGAAGGCGACAACATTGGGTGCCACAGTCAACTTGTTCACCTTGGTCCATCCACAGGTTGTGAGCTCTTCAGGTTTTATAGACTTGAAGCTTGGCAAGTCAAGTAGAGTCAACTGATTGCCAATATCTTCCGGAGTCAACCTCAAAGCAGAGCAGACTATATCATCCCAAGTCCGATTTATCGACGATGCAGCTGGTAGGCTACTAGTTTTGTATTGGTATATTGGATCTAGTTGGCGATTGCTTCCAGTTTCTCCATGCCTACAAGCATGCATGACACCATTGTTTGAATTTGTCCATTTAACATAATATGATACATTATAAATTAAATATAGCAGAGACTGGCAAATGACTGCTCATGGTAAGTGATCTACACCGCCTATAGACACCCAAGATACAAATAGAATCATGTGTGCGTTGCCAACCTAAAAGGGGGGAATGGAAGGGGAGGAAAATCGGATTGGGAAAGGGAGGGGGGGAAATGGGCCACCGGAAATCTCACTTACCGAACGAAACGCATCAGCAAGCTGTCACTTTACGTCAGTTTTCTGTGAGACAGTGGTATCAAACCTGTCAAGCTAGCCCATTTGTGCTGTAGACGTTACTGTCTACAGCGTGGCTCTACCACACAGAAATATTAATGTGAAAAAGAAATACTGCATCAAAATTGTTTGAGCATAAATCAGTAATCCAAATTTTAAATTCTGCAATGAACAGGAATAGCGCAAAGTGAGGATTTCTTGCTATACATTCTAATGATGATGTCACAATCCTTGGACCAAATATCTGTGTATATCATTTATGAGATAATAACAATGAAAACTGCAAATATTTTATGAATAAAGGGCCAAAAATCATTAATTTGAGAAAAAAAAGATTCTGCACATTCAAAGTTTTTGCACTATAATTCTAGTAGACATACAATAATAGTTATTGCTTCCAGTAATTTACTATAACTATAATTCACTAGACACTAGAAATGCAGTAGTAATCACTCATTACGCTGGAATTACAGTTTTGAGTTGCACTTTATAATATGAAAGAATGAAATGGTTCAGTGAATTGAATAAATTTAAAAGTTAAAAATTACTTAAAAAAATAATAAAAATTAGTACATAATTAGAATATCTGCAGTATAATTACATAGTATAATCAGATACAGCAAAACAAACATTAGATAATAAATTATCAAAACCACTAATTAGCAGCTTATCATTAATAGTTATTTTAATATCAGTAACATTATTTGTTTTTACAGAGTAACATGTAGGCCAAGTACTAAATAAGAGTGCTTGGGTAGACTTTCAAATCCTTTAAAATGCTAAAATATGTTGACCTTAAGCTCTATCTCCTGCACTAAAACATTACACAAAACATGGTATTTTTATTTTGTCTATGGTCCATTGTTTTATAGGCATGAAACAAATAAAACCCTTCTTTTGTTTAACCCTTCTTTTGTAGATGTTTTTAATGTTTTGCATGCAAATACCACATGCAGGAGACATGGCTTTAAGCCAATTTTGGAAATACAATGTGTTTTGTAATGTTTTAGTGCAGGAGATGCGGTTTTATTCGCCAATATTTGTACACATAACAGGCATTAAAGTAGAAAGGCAAACTCGGACAGAACGCTGAACACCAGGCACAAAGAATGAACAAAAAAAAAGAGGCATCATGGTCAATCCATCACCATGATGCATCAGCTTTTATTTATTCAGATTACTGACAACATAATATGAGACTAACTACCATGTGCCTCAATGTTGTAAAGGAAAGTCATCTGTGTGAGCATACAAAAAAGGTCAGCACAGTCAAATCTATGACTTTATGAATATTTACTTTTTTAACATCAAATCTGTACTTGTATTACTATTCAATATTTTAAGTAAACATCTAAGCTATTGCATGAATGTGGCTATATATTAAATATTATTTATTGTTACAAATGACACCATATCAAATATTTTTATTATCTTACCCGTAATTATAGTAACACGCACAGTCATCTCTTGGGTATGTCTGTTGACTGTTTAAAGGTATGTTGGATATCTTTTTATTGTTTCGCTTAAATGATACATCCTCCAGGGGCCAGTTTTCTTCATCATCATGCTAAATAATAAAAAAATACTTTTACTGATGATACAACATTACAATGTCCTTAATTTCATAAGGTCATTCATTAATGGCAAATTGTTTTTGTCATTGAATGTTGAGAATGCATAATTATATCAAGAAAGAAAGTTGTTACTACAAAATTATATACATTAACATTGCCATTCATACCAACAGTTTAAATAAGAATGTTGAATTCAATAAATACTATTACCTCCACAATTTTCAGAACAGCCAAACTATCAGTAAGGATATCCCGGGGCATTTTGGGTTTCACAGCTCTGCTCACAGTTCTATGTACACCTACACATGTATTTAAATATAATAGTTAATGCAATATCTACTTTCAAAAGGTTCTTAATTGTCATAAAAACACTGGAGAGTGGAGACGCAACTCAGACGCATAATCGATTCACAATTTCATACTACAAAGTACAAATTAATAATACTTCATCACAAAATAAACCTGCAGATGGTACCGTTTTAGACAGAATAATAAAGATGTAATCGATAAAAAATATTTGTGTACTCAATTGAGTTAAAGTAAAAATTAAAACAGAGAGGTTAAATGTTAAATAAACATTACTGAAATTGATTTATTAATTAGTGTCCGGATTCGCTGAATAATGTCTGGTATTAGTAAGACTAATTAAATGTTATCGTGCAAATACTTACTAACCATTACATGTACAAATATAAAATATTTATTATTTTTCAATTCGCGTTAATAATAATTACAAAGATCTCATTAAAGATCTATAAAAAAAAAACAACCGATTTTTTCCGTAAATAAAGAGAGAAAGGAGATCGGTTCCAACTCCATGACCTTGGCAGCAGTCTGGTAGCTAAAGATGGCGGAAAGTTTAGTGCACCTAAGTAATATAGTCGATGATTTTGTCGATAAACATTTTTGTATTGTTTTTACAAAGTAGTACATAATATTCAAAAGTGAATATTTTTGTTAGTTTATTGTTTATTACTTGCTTTTATTTGATTTATTTAAGATTATCAACGTGACGTACATTATATAATTATAATATTAGATTATTAATTATAAAATTAGTTTCAATGATATAATCATCAGCCGCAGAATATCCATTCTAAACATTAACTCAATGTCAAGAGCCAAATGCAGAAGGCAGTATTACTAGACACGGCACAAATTGTGAGGAGGTCCCTCACTCTGGGGTCCTAACCACCAGTGGCTTGGTTCCCGAGCCTCGCCCTCGGAGGGGAATATTTTTATATTTGTAAATGTATTTTTATTTTTATAGCATATATTTAAAAATGTAAAAATAAAGAGTACAGAACAACTCAAAAATGGTTTGCTAATCTCTGCTATAAAAATTGTTATCTACGCGCACTAGAGCTTTTCTATTCATACTAATTAGAAAACTATAGTGTTTGCCTACTCTAATGGTATACAAGGGGGTTACCACTACCTCTTATAGCAATATTATTACAATCTTGCTTGTTCCGATTCCTGTACAAAAAAAACTGAGTAAGATTATAATAATACTGCTATAAGAGGTGGTGGTAACCCCCCGGCATGATAATATGTGTGTAATGTAAAGAAATATACCGTGAAATAATGGAATAAAACATTTATCGATATCGATAATATACGCAACGAACTACGCCCCATCACTAGATCGCCATTCTTGGTGCCGTATTATTATTACTTTAGACCGGGGTGTGACTTATTGACGGATGCGGGTCTATAGGAACAAACATTTGTATATTGGTCCTTCCTTATCTTTGGTGGCAACCATTAGTAAACAAGAGATAGCATTATCTTTTGCTGATTCTATCAAATTTTATACTCGATACGTTGTAATAAGCAATAGGGGCCCCACTCCGCTTAGAGGTTACTACGAATACTTTTTTATCGATAAAATATATTATTCATTATCATCAGCACCAGCCATAGAACGTCCACTGCTTAATATATAAGTCTCACCCGTATAGCATTTATGTCTGGAGACGCCACTGGAGGTACAAGTTTCAAAAATCCACCACGTTTATAAAAACTGTTTGTAGAATCGATTCCGTTTTCGCGGGCGTGTAGTCCTCCGTTAAAAATGTCCGTTCGTGCCGTTAGCTAAGTTAATGTTCTTTAGCCCTTATTTCCTTGGAAATAAACACTTTGTTAAAGGCCAAGAAGGAGGAAATATTACACGAATTTTTCGTAGTTATTCGGTCCTCTTATTTTTTCTTAGCCATTGGTCCCCGACCACAGAGTACTTTCTATATACTGACACCTTAGCCTATTCCATAAAGAAAGAACAATTTAAAAAATAAGAAAAAAATAAACTTCCGTTGAAAATACGAACGTTTTCAGTCTAATTATTTTGTAAATGGAAATTAAAAGCTTAACATTTTAACTTTATGTTTTGGAAATGGAAGGTAAATAAATTCATTCGTATTTTATTAACGCTTAATCGTTTACTTAGTCTTTTAATTGTGAATCATTAACATTTTTAACACTACTTTTAGGTAAACTGTTATGGCGTTTGTGTCGCGATACACACAACGCATATTCGTATTTCTATATTACAGCAAAAAAATAGTTACATAGTACATTACAAAAATAATTTTAAAACATGTAATCATTACTGAAATTAGTTTTACTTAAAGATTATAAGTGGATCTGTGCAATCTCTTTTTTAGGTTATGTTTCCATCTTTTATTGATATTTTAGGTGGGTTGCAGTGATTAAAGACATCAGTTGAGTGATTTTCTCGAAGGCAATATCTCTAAAAGTGATGTCTGAATGAATTTCTCACGCTTTCTAGATATTCAATCATGGTGGGAAGTGCCCAGCATCGCTTACTTTTGCTCCTTATTCAGGACTGCATTCGATCTCTTGGATTTTGACATCGAAGTAAGTGCATTAATTTTTTGTCGTAGAAGTTAATTTCAATCAAAGTTATTGAGTTATCCCCAGTAATATGAATTGTCTTTTCTAATATTTATTGTAGGAATTGGAAGAAGCTCTGTTGACAGATGGCACTGAGGAATCTGCCAGTTCTCTTCTAACAGAGTTAATTGTACAGCTGTTGAATGGTTGTTTGGGCAACAATGACATCTCCGCTTTTAATTATCAGGTAATCAGTCTGTTTTTAGTGTTGTTATTCAATAGTCATTGTGTAATATTTTAATATATTACATAAAAATACCAAAGCAACTAATTATATATAAAAAATGGTACCATTTCTATTAAAAAAATGTTTAATACACCCAAATCCATGATAATGTACATTTAATGTTGGCAGTTAAAAAAAATAGATAATATTTTTCTAAATTCCAGATGTATTTGAGGAGGTTATTCAGAAGAAAATGTCAAGAAACAGGGAGATACAATCCATTTAATACAGATATTGATTTTCAGTTCTTACCACTACGAACTAAAGTTGAGATCTTGTATGCTTTATGTGATTTCCGATTAGATGCTGAAGATATTTTTGAATTGTTCAAAAACCTTGAGGCTGAAAGTTTAAGAGTTGAGCCACTTGGGTAAGTCTCTAGTTATATAAAATGAAACACATAATAATATGTGTTTTTATTTGATTTTAGTTAGTTTTGTGTTTTAACACTTATTTTGGTCACCTGATGATAAGTGATCTTTACCAACCATACACACTCATCGTTTTATAAAAATCATGGGTGCATTTCTAAACCGGAGTGGAGTGGGGTAATGCAGATAGCTGCCAAATTATGTTGTTTTACTGTGTGAAACTGGTAATAAAAATGTCTACAACGTATTATCTTCCAGGAACCAGAATACAACAGAATGTTTAATACAATTTATTATCTTGCCTCTTAAAATTATTTCTTTGCTAATTTTTTTTAATAGCCTATTTTGATGTCCCACCGGTGGGCAAAGGCTTTCCGATTTTTTTTTTACATTTTTTCTTTATAACAATTTTGTATTGGTTTGGGTAGTTTAGACCTAAAGCAAATGTAAGAGACTCCCGAGCTACTGTCGATTATTATAGTTATTTATTATTATTAAACATATACCACAACAGTGTGGAATAGAGGTTTACCTCTTTATATCATAAAATTATGCAAATCCTACCACCAGTGAAAATAATTAGTGTTAACAAAAAGGACATGTTATTACACATATTGAAAAATCTGTAAAATACAATTATTATTTTTATTTATAATTATAACAGCCCTGTAATACTGTCCCACTGCTAGGCACGGGCCTCCTCTAAGGAGGGGTTAAGCCTTAGTCTGCCATGCTCACCTAATGTGGGTTGGTAGAATTCACATACCTTAGAAATCCTTGTGAAGAAATTCTCAGGTATGCAGGTTTCCTCACAATGTTTTCCTTCACTGGTATAACAAATAACTGATAATTCACAATGAAAACTCACTTAACATAAAAATCAAAAACTGGCTTGCAAAACTGAATATCATTGTATTTTTTAGGAATTGCAGCTCAATCCTATGATTAAATATCAATATAATTAATTTTGCGTATACATATAATTACAATGGATACACAAAAAAATAACAATAAAAATTTTAAATATTGTTTGTAGAGTTAGTAAAGAATCTGAAATGTATTATGTTAGAAAAAAAAAATCTGCACATTGAGAGCTTTAGTAATCTTTGTTGATAAATATTATGATTATAATTCAGTAGTCATAATAACTAGATGTGTAAAATGTTTTTCATCAGTATTATTGACAGCTAAATTATAATAAAATAATAATATTAGCCCTGTAATATTACTGGCCCACTGCTGGGCACGGGCCTCCTCTACTAATGAGAGGAATGAAAGAAAATGTCAAACTGCAATTTCCTAATAATCGCGGTTAGTACTGATTTGCGCTTTCGCCTTAATGGTATTCGTTTATTTTCCAGTTGGGATGACAATGGTTCAGCCTATTGGTATTTTTATGGGACAAGGCTTTATCGTGAAGATAGTATAAAGAAGCCAAAAAGAAAACGGAAAAAAGGGAAAAAGAGAGGTTGGTTTTACGATGATGACTGTTGTGATGATGATGAAACAGAGAAAGTTTGGCAAGTGGTGTGCTTCACTGAAGAAGACTGGACCCACCTGACAGAGAAATTCAGCAAAGCTACAAGTAAAATTGAAAAGGAACTTTACCGATCACTTTCTCAAAACTTTTTGCCAGAAATACCCAGACTGTTTCGAGAAAAAGAAAAGCTCCAACGAAAAAGGTTATTTATTTTTATTATGTTATTTTTATCATCTATAATATTTTTAACAAGCAATTATATTGCAAACAAATAGATTTTAAATGATATAATTTCAATTACTAATAAGATATGTTTGCAGTAATGCTGAGCGATTTATCTATCACCTTAATATTTATTTCATAACGCTAAGTAAATATTCTTATTTAACTAAATGTTTGGCTACATAGGAATATAGTGTTCAAAACAACAAAAAATATATAATATGCTAACAAAATATGTATTATCAAATTTTATGTTTTGAAAAATATGTATAAGTTGTCCAAGATTGGATTGGATCACATGAGCATGTTTTTGTTTTTGTTGTATTGTGGAATAAATAAGCTGGGCGAAATCCTTCCGAAAATCGGGTGTGAGTATTTATGCATTTAGAAAACAGGATATAAATACATTATGGATATTAATAAATACATCTAAATAATATGTACACTCCAGCATATCATACTTCTAGTGCCTACTTCAACTTCAGAAGACCGATTTGGTGGGAGAAGTATTTTATAAATATAACAGTACATATTTATATAAGTTTACATGTGATTGCCTCGGTTTTGTACTTCAGTACGACTACCGTCCCGAGATCTCGGGTTCGATCCCCGGGTCGGGCAAAGCTATATTGGATTTTTCCATATCAGTCCAGAGTTTGGAATTTGTGCCCGATAGGCTCGCCCCCTATCACATCTGGGACGGAATTAAGCTCGGCGAATTGTGGGTGTTCTAGTTCGCTAGTGCGCCTCTGCCTACACCTTCGGGGATATAGGCGTGAGCTTATGTTATGTGTGTGTTGTAAATTTAGTTATCAATATCATACTTACGCTATAAATGATATCGTAAATGCATTGCGATGGAACATTTTAAAAATCTTAAAAAGCATGATTAATTTAACCTAAATTGTGAACAATTAAGATGACATGGTAAAAAAAAATATATTTTTTAAACTATTGCTGACCATGATGAGAATAATAACAAATGGTTTATGTGATGTTTTATTATTTCGAGACTATTCAAAGTTTTTTTTACATATTTTTGAACTAACATACCAATAAAACAACTTATATACCTCATAATGTACGCAATATCTCTCCTGCTGAAGTTCTTTGCGTCAACAAAGTTATAAATGATTTTCAGAGCTTAAATCTTATGGGTGGCACATAGAGTATGTGAAGTGTCTTATGTCAGCCTGGCCAACGCATTAAGTTCATATTATCATCTTGCTTAGCGAATATTTTGTGGAATTTGTATATACAAAATGCTTCAAGCTAATTTATACACCTAGTGGATAATTTTCTGTAATTTTAGTATTTGTGCTATCCAAACTTGACATTAGCCGAAACAGCGCAAATGCGTGGGAGCTATTTATTTCAAACGAAGAAGAAAAATATAACAACATCTTTCATTTTTAGAGTTCTGAAGTCAAATCAAAAAAGCATTTTATAGTTCCACTATGTCTGTAAATTGGTCTACCTATCTGTCTAACCGAGGTTAATAACAGAGTTTCTAGTCCGTTCTTCTCTGGTGAAACAGCCTTCTGAACAGGCGGTAGAATTAAAATTTGACAGCTTCTAAATTATGTTTTGACATTTTATGGATTCAATAAATATTCTGATTTGATTTGATTATTAGTACTAGAGAGTTGTAATTTGGCTTGAGTATACATAATGTATTCATTATTAATATTTTCTCAGTGTCAACTATACTGAGAAAATAGATAAATAAAATTTTGTCTATATGTAAAGTGGGAATAAAATTTTTTTTTACTATTCCATGATGTGAGGTATTGTTGGATAGGGCATTCAAAAACATTGTGAGTTTGTGAATCTATTTTTCTTTTCGAGGCTTTGATTGCGAAATATTAAGCTTTAAAGTGCTATTTTTTGTTAGAATGGGGCGTCCCCCCCTCCCATGTATCTTTTAAATACTTGGTTTTTGGATATGTGAAAAAATTCATAGTAGTAGCAAATATAACGAATTTAAAAGGAAAACTATCACAGCTAAGCAGGCTTAACAAGTTAACTAGTAATGTACAACCAAATTAAAAAGCAAAATTTCGTTAAAATTTTATAGAATATCACTTATATGAAGTTGTTAGTTAGGTAAAACAGGTAGTAAATATGAGTTTATCGACTATTTTTATACTCAAAATTACATGTAATAAAATTATATTTAAGTAACAGTTAACCTTACTTCGAAACCCTTTACTATGTGCGTTGAGACATGCAGCATGCACTTGGCAGGGTTCATCTACTATTTATAGGTATATGCAGCATTATGACTACTATTCTATCCTGTTTAACAGGAGAACGCAATGTAAACTTTGTTTTTAAGAAAAGTATGTAGATTTTAAACCAGCAAGCTTAGAAAATATTTGATGTATTAAAATCTGTTTCTTTAAGTTCTTTTTTGTAAGTCAAAATTAGGAAATGTTGAATTTGTTAGTAGACATATGAGAGTCAGCTTTGTTGATTGTTTGATGCTGGGTACACACCAACCGAACGAATGTTTGTGAATCTATGCCTGTTGCATTCACACAACAGCGAAAGTTTGTTTGTATGAACGCAACAGACGTAGATTCGCGAGCCTTCGTTCGGTTGGTGTGTTCCCGACATGAGAACAAAAGTAATCAGGATTTGTTAAGATGGTGTGGTAATTCTTCTTCATCTTAGTGCTATGCTTGTTGCTTGGGGCAGACATCTAAGACTGTGTTGTATCCGATCTGTTGCTATATCTGGCATTAAACCTTGTGACAGTAGTTTGTTATAGACATTCAGTTTATTAAAAGGTGGCCTCTATTTCTTTCTACAACAATGGTTATTCCTTTTTTTGTCAAATGATCATCGCTTTGGCGTGGGAAATGTCCAGCATAAAAAACTTTGTTACAGACATCCGAGATGTTAAAATATCTCTAATGAGTTTATTAAAAATTAGTTCATTCTTGTCCCCAAAGAGTGCAACATCTCATTGATTGTTTTGCTTTCTTATGGCCCGCAGTCGGCACTAAGACCGATATACAATATGAAAGAAAGAAAAGTAAATTTTATTTGTCCATCAATACAAGACTAGCCTTCGTTTTGACAGGAACGAATGGTGCGCTAACTAAGTTTGAAAAATATGAACTTACATTTGATGTGAGAGAATAGATTAAAGGTGATTTTTAAAAATATTTATTGGGTGAATAAGATTTTTCAAAAAATGGCAACCTAACATAACTTGTACTGATTAAAAATTGATTTTTTAATCAGTACAAGTTAAAATTAGTAAGCAAAGCAGGAGTTATCAGCATCATAGCACTGAATAGTGTACAGGACCTACATACATGCACATCATCACTTATGATTATGTTATTTCGTATAATGCGTATAAGGCAGGTCATTTTTGCTAGTTTATGCTCAGCAATGCGAATATTTATTATGTATGCATTTTATTTGTGACACAGTCATTCTTTAACATTGTATGAATACAGTATCTGTTAAATTATATCAATTGATGACTGAAATAAAATTAATTTCCTTTGAAGGTTACTCGAATTACCACGACGTACATCAAGTCGGGTGCTGCAAAAAATTAAACAAAAACAAGAAGAAAACAAACAAAGTGCACATGACAGCAAAGACGAAGACGAAAGGAAGGAAACATCCGATGTCGCTCGAGAAAACCGAGCTAAACGCAGAAATTTATTGAGGTGTGCTATATTTCTGAAGTGAATCTTTTGTATTACTAATTAATATAATTTTCAAAACAACAATTTCTGAAATAACACACAATGCTATTCATCATCATCAGCCACAGGAGGTCCACTGCTGGACATCAGCCTCAATAATGACAAGGGTTACTAGAGTTTTAAAATCAAAAAATAACTTCTCTTAATTTAGGCATGACTCTTATTTGATATTATTATGATAATTATTCACTAATACATAAAAGTATATTTTTTTTGTAAACATTAATATTTTCAAGAAGAAACATTAATATACAATTATAAGATTTTTTAAATTATTATTTTAGGTCTAAATCAGTTTCCTCAGATTCTTCTGAAAGCTCTGAAACTGCACAAGAGGAAATGCCTCAAAAAGCCTTAAAACCACCGAAGGGCCACGAGAAAAAAACAAAAGTCTCTTCAACTACCCATAAAGGTGAACCGCCATCAGAACCACCAGTCAAAACTGGAAGAAAAACAAATAATTCATTAGCATCTGCAACTGGTCAAATTGTAATACCAGATAACGATGAGCCTGTTAACAGCACGAGGAAAAAGCTCAAGACATCTCAAATGTATGTACAACAATCTAGATGTAATGATTTCACATAATTTCAACACATATTAAATTAATGTACTTCCAGATTTGGGCAAACTGATGAAGATATTCAAACTGATATGTATAAAGTCCTGGAACAGTTAACAGCTCATGAAGATGCATGGCCTTTTATGGATCCAGTAGAAGAAGAATATGCCCCTAACTACTATGCTGTTATAAGACGACCCATGGATTTGAAAAAAATGGAAGAACGACTTGACAGTGGCTATTATACTGATTTCTCGATGTTTAAGGCTGACTTTAAGCTTATTGTCAATAATTGTCGCTTATATAATGGACAAGACAATGGTAACCATTTAAACAAATTTCTCTGCAATTGTAAATAATGCCTTATGACTAAAAAAAAGTATTTTTTTATAGAATATACTATAATGGTGGACAATTTACAAGCTGCGTTTGATCGCTTAACAGAAAAATACATGCACAGGCTTTCGTCGTCAGATGAAGAAATAGCTGTAGAATATCAATTACCTACACCATCCAGAAAGCATAAACTGAAATCTAGCGAGTCAGCCAGTCATCACAAAAGAAAAAAAAGAAAATCTCATTCTGATGCAGGTATATTACTGAATTTATTTATACTGAAACTGCACTACAGCCATTTGTACCAATTGTATATATGCTTTCCCTGTTTGTAGTCTATTTGGTACTATAATCTTTATGTGCAATAAATACTACCACTGCTGGGAAAAAGTACTCTCTTTCCATTTCTACTTCACACGATCTAATGCCATTACTTTGTTGCTACATGATCATGGTCTGTTGTAGTCTAGATACTAAAATATACTTATCACGATCATTAATTTCTATTGGAACTCGAACAAATTGACAAATCAACAAAAAAATGACTTAACACGGCAATCTGCGTCACTGCACAAATTTTGATCAAAATCAGAGGATTCAGGTCTTATGAGCTCTATGATTATCACTAAAATTCATAATTAAACTTTTCATCATCATTGGCAAAATGTATTGTTCAAAAAAAGTTCACACTAGGATTTGACACAATTGGGTACCTGACTATAGTAACCAATATTAATGAATTTCTGTAGGAACATAGATTTATCATCGAAATAACGTATGCAATAGGAATTTATTAAAAATACTCCAACGATAATTTTATTTTAGTAATTTAAATATTTAATTTTTTATCTGTGCGTCACGTAACTGTAAACACCAATCACGATGCATGATGTAAGATTACTCATTTTTTTTGTTTATTTGTTCCACAAGGGCCTAATTATTTTTGGAAACGTTTTTTCGTATTTTAATTTAAATCTCAACTTAATTTCAACGCGGATATGATCGACGATCGATATCTGATCGACGAAATATCTGACCAGTTTTTTTTAGTTTGAAATCATAACGACCTATCCAAAGAATAAAGTTACATATGAAAATGAATCGAAATTGCTTTCTTATTTTTCTAAGCTTATATTTACCTATATATTTAACTAGTAAATATTTAAGCTATGTCTATATATGTATAATTTAACTTGTTATTATGTCATAACTTAATAAAAAATACTCATTAAATATATAGGTAAATATAAGCTTAGAAAAATAAGAAAGCAATTTCGATTCATTTTCATATGTAACTTTATTCTTTGGATAGGTCGATAAATGTTATTTCCTCAATATCTTTTTTAAAAGCGATTTGTATCTATGGTAAGGAACAATGACGTCACCTGTAGCTACTGTTAACAGGTAGCGTTTTGGCGGCAAACTAAATTATACATATTAATTTTTGCTTTTTTTTAAACTAAATATATGAAAATAAATTACGAAATATTTTTTTACATGTTTGAGATAAACTGATAAATAGCCCTGTATACTTTTAAAAAAATAGTCAAGTACCCAATTGTCATCTTGATGTTAAAATACATACGTAATGGCTTTTAGTTTTATAATAGCTGTGATCATAACATCCAATGGTGTAGAATAGTTATAACTGAACGAAGTTGCAATTTAAATTAAATATATTTTGAGAATAATAATAATGCAGCTTTCTTTAATAAAAGGAATTAATTGTTGAATAATTATTATTCAATTAATAATATTGATATTTCAATTATATAAATATTTTTCACACCAGGTGAGCCAAAGTCAAGTACATCAGATATTATCCAAGATGAAGAAATGCAACAGGAAGAAACGTCTAAGTTAGAAGTCAAAAAGCCTAAAGAATCTCATAAGAATAAAGATGGTAAAATAAAGAAAAAACGCAAAGGTCATCACCGTCACGGAAAACATTCCAAGAATCATAAGAAAAATTCATTTAAGTCAGAGCATGGAGAATCATACAAATCTAAGCATGGTAAGAAGCAGAAACATGCTAAAAACAAAGATAGTAAAAAATCTAAACAAAAGAAAAAGAAAAGTAAACACCACGAATTGGAAGCAAATGATACCATGAAAAGACCTATGTCTCGTGAATCATTAGAAAGCTCCAATAGAAGTCGAAGTGCAAGTCCTTTACCATCTATTCATTCTCCTACACCATCTCCCACAGAACTTGACCAGTCGGATCCGCAAGAGCAACTCGGGGACCCTGATTTTTTTAAAGATAAATATGATAAAATTAAAGAAAGAAGACGGCATGCTGCAAAAGACGCTTGGGATTCCTTGTTTGAGTACAAACAAAAAGTAGACAAACAAAAACAAAATCTAAATATCCCTGAGAAAGAGAAGAATCAAAAATTACGAGAAACAATTGAAAAACTCAAAGCTAAAAATGAAAAGTATAAGGACAGCGCACTTTTCAATAACTTATTCTCTACAAATCACGGTATTATAGATAAAATATCTGAATTAAGTAACACTAATGAGTCTATAAATAAAGATTCTGAAGATATTGAAGATGAAATCCAAAAGAGCAAACCTAAAAAAGGTCAAAAAAAGAATACAGCAAAGAATGAGTCTGCATCAGAAGCATTAGAAGAAGCTGTAAAAGATATAAGTAAATGGTTAGATGATGCTCCTAAGAGTTCTACTTTAAGTTCGCCATCTAACAGTCCTGCCCAGACTATATCTACAGAAGAACAAGACAATAGTCGTTTGGATGACGAGTTATCCCAAGGAGAAAAATCTTTACAGACTCGTAAAGAATTATCACGTAAAAGGCTATCATCACGTGAACCCAAGTTTTTGAAACGACGTGAAATTCAACGTACTATAGAGAGACTGCAACCTGGCAAAAGCAAGGGTAATTTACTCACTAATATAAGTACTAAAACAGAAAAAATGGAGGAGGTGGTAAACCTTGGACCTCTTAATAAAGTTCGCGATTTAGTTAAAGCAGACGAATCTAGTCCAAAACTGAGTTTAGGATCTGTGTTACCTACAGTTGAATTTACTCTTGGAACCGAACATGCTTTTGGAAACAAAGATGAAAATAATTCTGACGAACAAAAGAAACCTCCGTCTCCCATTAGTGAGAACAAAGAGAAAGAAGAAGAAAAACCTGCTGAAAAGAAAACAGAGAATGTGCAGGTCCAATCTAATAAAAAAGATGCCGAAGTGGAGACTGAGCCGTCATCTACCACAAAGCCTTCTCAAGAAAAAGCAACTCCAAATCTTAGTGCATGGTTTAAGGCATTTGGTGCACCAAAAAATACTCCTACGGTATCATCGAGTGTCAAAAAGAAGGTTGATGATACTGATACTGAAGAAAAACTTGCTGAAGCATCAACCAGTGATAATAAACCTGCAGCAAGTCCTAAAAATATGACAAAATATGATTCACCTACTGATCCCGAAACACCAAATATCGATGGTGGAGACAGTCCTCTTCCGAATGTTTCTGCAACGCCCAGGCAAAGACGAACTAGCACGGGAAGTTCAGTATCAGAAAGATCCTCATTTAGTCAAGATTTGGATTCACCAAGACATCAAATGTCACATACATCTCCACTATTACACTCTCCTGCATCTCCTAGGACTGAAGATTTCCAAAAAATTACTTACCCTATTATCAATGGTACAGTGCGAGCTGGCTTTTATCATGATACAACATCTATCAAAAGCAGCCCTGAAAAAAGTTGCAGCCCGAGGGAAGCTCCCCAGTCTCCCTATTCTCCATACTCTCTACATGTTTATGCATCTAATAATGTTACAGGCTCATCAACACCTAACTATTTCATTGACCACAGCAAAAGCCCATTGTCAACGTATGGACAAAATCCTGCTTCCTTTTACGATAATCCCAAGCCTCCTGTCGTGAATAAAACGGCTCGTTCTCAGGATGAATACGTAACATTGAGTCCTGAGCCTTATCAGCAAAATCAATATACAAAACAATATACACATGCTTATTCACCGTACAAACAAACACCGCCATCAACATTTTCGCAAATTCAAAATGTTACTCAACAGTCAACAACAACTTCTGTAGCTTCTACAGCAGTAGCTTCAGCACAAATAATTACAGACTCCAAAGGTACTCTGTTTCCTGTTAAAAAACGTACGTACAATGAGCCAGAACAAGCTTTAACAAATTCTAAGACAACAGAAGCTAAAGATATGTCAGGGACAGCTCAAAACAAAATTGAATATCAGAAGATGACACAGTCATTACATTCGATGTCTTCCCTATCCACTACATCTGTTGATGACATTGCGTTAGCTCTTAGTGAAAAATCTGAAATGGCAAAACTGAATAGTATGCGTGAAAAATTGAGCCCTGATTATGCTGATAGGCGTATTGTTGACAATAGAGAAAATGTTAAATATGAAGATGAAAATAGTGAAACCGCCCATGACAAGAAGGAAACAAACATGGTGGACTCAAATAAGCCTATGGGTGTTATAAAAAAAGACAATATCGATATGGTTAATATGGGATATTTGAATACTGATAATGATAGAAGGCATAATGGAGAGTCACATGATGATTATAATGCAAGAGATATTTCAAAATCAAATTCAATCTCACCCCAAAAAGTATACGACGTTGACGCAATAGCTTTAAATCTCGGCATAAATACACAGATGTCCAAATCTATTACAAAGTCAAATACAAATTCTAATAATATTCCACCTGCTCATTCACAGCACAATGATATTAACCTGTCTCAAATGATGGCTCATGCTCATCACAATCAGTATGATCCTATTACCAGTGGTCAACCTGTAAACAATTTTACAATGAACGACATAGAATTAGCAAATAAAAAACTATTTGCATGTAATGTTCCTTCTACATCAGCTGCTTTAGACTATGGAAATTGGAAAATGACAAATCCAATACGCAAACAGGACGTTTTACCATCAGATTACTCCACATCTTACAGTGTAAATAGTGCCGAAAAATTAAAAACCGATATGAGTGCAGCTAATTCCAGTACTCTCAATTTTAATAAAAATGCGCAACACCAACAGTACAATGCTTATAATGTCCCTAGAACAAATACGCAAAGATCACAAGATATACAACAGAATCTTCCAGCTGAGTTGCGTATACCCAATCCAAGAGGTCTACTTAAAAATGATCATCTTAATGTCTCATCTTCTATTGGTGACGCCGATTTAATAACGAAGAATATCGATAGCCACTCAAAATCTCAAAAAACCGAAAAACTGGTTCAAAGTCACCCTTTGGTTACTTCTAACCCGTATAAAACGCCCTACAGTAACCATTCATCGATACCTTTGGAGAGCTTACGGAATTTGCCCAGTATACCACAAATGTTAGAAAGATACACCAATGACGAAAGATATTTGTCGACTTTTGCAAGTAGCAGCACCAGTTTATATCATGAAAAACAAATGCAAATGCAAATGGCACAAATGTTCAATAAAACCATGTCACCAGAGGTGCATCCAACAAGTAGCTCTGTCTCTATGCAGCCTTCAATATCAATAACTAAAGAAAGCACTTACAAATCTTCAACACTTCCAGCTCAACCAGACATCAAATCTAATAAAAACAAAAGAAAGAAAACGTCAGAAACTAAAACACAAATTGTAGCCAGCCAATCCTATCATACACCAGCTGCTTGTGGAACTGATGTGTTATCTTCAGTCAAAACTAGTATGCTACCTGGGAGCGCCTTCAATTTTGGGACCACTCCCAACATGCCCCTAGGCTCTAGTATATATGGTGACAATGGTGGTTTTTCAATAGAAGATTTTCGAAATACAACAGCTAGCCAACTTATGGCAGCCAATTATATGGTAGCAGCTGTTGCACGACAGCAGCAAAACAGTGTCGAAGGTAATACTGAAAAGCTTGTGAAACCGGCTCATCAGAACTCTGGGCATACTACAGGCTCTTTTCCTTACATTGGACATTCACAAGTACGTGCTGGATATCCTTTCGTAAGTAGCGACCCACCACCACCATTATACCATCGGTATTTGCAACAGCGACAAGAAGAAATACTCAGACAAACTGGAGCTCAAATAATGGGGTTGTACCCCACAGGATACCCAGCGAGCTTAGGTGTTAGACAACCTTATGATTCTATTAACCGACCTTCATGGCTCTAAATTGATGGTAGAATAGCTTAACCGCATGAAATTATAATATTCATAAATGTGACAGTTATTGTAGGAAATCGTAATTTATATATTGTTTCTAGATTCAAAGTAGCATTTTTGTAAAAATATATAATATACATGGTTCTTGTTTACATCATGATAAGTTTATCTTTCATAGAAAAATTATTAACATATTCCTTTGATGTCGTGGATATAAACATATATTATACAATATACATTATACATGTATTTATATTAATATCAGAACCTGTGATTACTGCAATGAGACTGCTTCTCAAAAATCCAAAAGTGATAATTATATTCATGTTCGATGAGTTGCCCTATCTCTAAACTCAATCATAACTCAATCTGTAGATATTTGACTATTTTATGTTCATGCAGCGTACGTCACAAACCTTTATAAATAATTATTATCAACTATATTAATATCATTTCACTGTTATTGAATATTTTTTGGTGTTCATTGTCCTGCCAAGTACCCTTCAACTTATACTACTTATTTACGGATTTTAGAGGCAGTCAATATCCCTAAAAGTTCACATTTACCTGAGAATATAAATATTTTTAAGTTTAACGCTTTTATGCTTCTTATTAGCTTTAATTTACGAATATAATGTGTTAATGTAATAATGGTTTCTAAGGTCACATAATAATGAAATTGTTATTTAATAATTTTTATATTTTACGTTATACTTAATTTAGATTGTTGTGTAAATATTTCTCTATTTACAAAAATGTTTTTAGCATTTTACAGTAAGTATATTTTTGTTAGATAAGATTTAAATATAATTCATGAATAAATAGTATTAAAAAAATCATATAAGAACATTAAAACTCTTCTTGTGTAAAAAATGAAAATAAAGATTTTCGAAAATTATGTTGTATTTTATATTAGGATAATATAGTAGGGGAGCCCACGATGCTAAATGGGGATTTACTCGAGCGTCGTAGAGACTTATTGGGATGCAAAGCTTAGATGATATGAAGAAAAAAATGTTATATGATATATACCTTTACATCGGTGGAGGAAGCGGCTATAGATTTTTAAATATGTAAAAAAAAACTGTTGCATGGACATCCTCGAGCGCGTCAGATATTGATAGCATCAATGCCCTACGTATTTTTAATAATGTACGTATGTTAATCTGATCGTTTGCATGATGCGAGTGGTTGTATTTAAGGGTTGAAAATGAAAAAAAAAAAAATTTAATCGAGCGCGTCAGATTTTCTAACGGAGTGTTAAGTGCACCAAAAAAAAGCTCTCATTCACTAATCTGACGATTTCGATGGGACGCAAACTCGCGGCCATTTTCATAATGTGCAAAAAAAATTCGCCATTTTGAAATACTCAAGCGCGTCAGATTAAGATATATATGGTTCATCTTTATGTTCTAAACGTACTGTCTCATAATCTGACGATTATCTAGAGGGATTGGCCTGATCTGACAAAAAAAAATTAGAAAAACGGTTCACCTTAAAGGCCATCCCTGCAACTTCCCGCTAATTCCATTCTTGGGCTCTTAAAATTGTACTTATGACATTTTTGAGCTCAAAATATAATTTATGTGATATTTTGAGCTCGCTGAGTTCAAAGAAATAGAAATTTCATAGAACACTATTTTTAGAATTTTCAAACCGCAATAACTTTTGAATGGATTAACCGATTTTCACGCGGTTGGCGGCATTCGACGCAGTTTTATCATCCTCATAAGTAATTTTGCAATTTTAATTGATGGAACCACAAATTTCGGAGTAATCCCGAAAAAACCCTTTTTCGGGTTTCTTTCGTTCACGATATCTCTCGAACGAATCAACCGCTTTTGACCAGCTAGGTGGCGATCGACGTGGTTTTTCAAGCTCAAAGGCGGATTAGTTTTTGAAGTTGATCGATAAAGCCGGTTAAAAGTTATTCCAAAAAAACCACTTTCAAAATATTTTTTTTTTAAATCATTGAACTTAATTAATTGAAAAGCTCAGGAAGCAGAAACCAGAGTGGGGACGGAGTGAGAGAGTAATAGATAGAGAAAGAGTGAGAGAGGAATAGAAGCGCGGAGAAAGAAATGTAGGCATCACGCAACTGCACGCATTTAACTTTATCGACGAATTTTTATTATTTCGGCTTGCGGAAATCGTCAGATTATATATTTTTCATTATTCTTGAATTATTTCCTTCAAAATAAAAAAAAATTTAGCTACGCTCGAGAATGTCGAGATGACGTTTTTTTTTTACAACTTTGTTGCCCTCCCCTTTTTTTACGTCACTCTCAAATTGTCAGATTAGTGGAATATACACTTTTTAGGATGTAATTAACTCACCCTACCTTAATCTGACGCGCTCGAGAATTTCTGATGGTCAATTTTTTTTTACTAATCTGATCCTGTATCCTTCACGGGCGGCCTTATATATGGGCCTCATGTTTTGTGGAGGTACTTAACCGGGTACAAGGTATCCCCCTGTATATTAATCTGTCGCGCTTTAGTAAATCCCGAAATCCCCGCTTGGGCTCCCCTACTAATAGGAAATCTTATCACCACCCCAGGTAGCAAAAGCAAATGATGTAGAAACCGCTCCGCTTAATAGAAGATTAAAATTTGTCTCAAACACTCGATTGACTAAAGGCCAATCTCCTGCACTAGCTTTTTCGAAACAAAACACTAAAAACACATACGCAAAACAACGATTTTAGCTGTCACCTGCTCGTAGAATAATGGACCACAGATAAAAAATGCATGTTTTGTGTAATGTTTTAGTGCAGGAGATCCCGCTTTATACCGGATGTTTCGTAAGTTGGTGCCAATAAAACCGCTTCTCCTGCACTAAAACATTTCACAAAACATGGTTTCGTAGCGAAACTTTCACTACACATTTTTATCTATGGTCCCTTGTTCTATGAGCAAGGGACAGCTAAAATCAGTATTATGCGTAGGTGTTTTAGTGTTTTGTCGAGAAAAACACGTGCAGGAGTCATGGCTCGTGGCTTAAGCAGCACAAGAACTAATAAAATATGTTATGCGCACGGCAGTGACTACACTGCACCTGATGGTAAGGATAGTGCAGTGGTAAAAAAGAACTAGCGACCACTGATAAACTATGGGTTTACTCATGCCAACCTATTTATGCTTCTTGCCACTCCGAATCCGAAAAGGGTTGTGTTTTTATAAGAGACAATGTGTTTACATATATGGTGTTTCAATGAGTTCGATCGTCGGTGCTAGTACTGCTATCGGCCACTTGTCTCATTGTCGAAATCGAAGAGGGCCACCGCGAGGTTTTAGTCGGTATTGCTGGTGTAGGATGTACAGTGTTAGGTACTCGGTCCAATGCAATGGTCGCCTGAGTCAAAAATAAGTTCCATTTAGGGCGACTTGCATCGCTATTACTTATGTAGAGTTACACCTCACCTCGATTTATCTTACAGCTCATTCCGACCATTAAATCAAGATTTGCTATAAATAGAGATTTATCGCGGAGCTACAAGTGACCCTGGGACGCCTTAAAAATGGCAGAGTACTAATACTATGAAACACATACATACTAACGCCTGTCATCCTGGAAGGAGTAGGCAGAGACACATCTAATGCGCTCACTTTTTGCGCTGACTTAATTTCCGTGCCATGATTTTATAGGGCAGACTATAGGCATTTTTGCCACATATTCCAGACTCTGGATACTAAGTAGAAAAACCCAATATCACTGCGCAAACCGGGAATCGAACCCGAAACGATAGTCATACCACATACTGACACACACAACACAACTACACCACCGAGGCAGTCAGTAATTATAGTTATAATGAAATAAAACAATGAATTAAAATATAACATGTATTTTTTAAGTACCTGTATCGAATATAAATAAATAAAAAATATTTTATTGGCTTATTATCTACCAACACACACACATAGTTCCAAATATTTTAAAGAAAAACAAAGTAACTACAACAAATCAATTTTAGGTAACTATGAGATATATGATATGGGTAAAAGTCCAAGAGGCCCAGCTTATGCTGACTGGGACCACTCCCACCAGCGTTGATTTCCATCAACTCCTGATACATTGATCACCAGTGTTATTATACAATAATATGGCAAAGATGTGTGTTATATGCACTAAAGGAATTTGTAAATGATTGATATTTACTTCGATAAAAAATATTTATTTTTTATTTTAATGACGATTTCAGTCATACTCTAGTTTCACGAATTACGATAAAACAGGTATGTAGGTGCAATCTTCATTCCAGTTTTGAAGAGGAACTTACTTATTACTAATCAACATTAAAATCTTACAGAAAAAAAATTATTCATGCGCTCGCTAGGCTCGCGCGCTTGTTGCCACATTTGCCTATATCTATGAGTATTTTGTAATTATACGTTTATTTAACTAACACCAGAATAATAAATATGAACCCCTTAAGTACAGATTACTGTTACAGCAGGTGCTAGTCGTGTGAGGGCGCTGTAGTCAAACGAGACATTTTTTTGTCTTCCTCTAATTTGGAACTAATGCTAACATTTACCCAAATTATAAACTGCTAAAACTGAGATTCACGAAGACGCTCTTTCCAATACAAGATTCCCATGATTTAAATGACGGAAAAGAGCAATTTCCGCTGTCGCAACGACGACTGCGGCGGCGACAAATTAGCTCACATGGCTATAACGATCAGCGCAAACGAGGTGGCATAAACCTTAACTTAAAATGATAATTTATATGGTGTTTTATTTGCCTCTGCTCTATTTACTATAACCGTAATTTGTTTACATAGGAAAATAAATCACACAAATGAACGCGGTTTTGGGCGCACAGGCCGCAGCGAGGCGCGAATCTTTCAGGCACTTATTTACAATCGTTCTACCGCATACTTCTTGACCTCGCTGGTGGCATTTCAAACTTCACAGTGTGACTTTATTTAACTCCCTACCAATCACAAATGTTTCATGGAATGATATAGGTTAATTTAAATTTCTACCATGTATTACACAAATGGACCTTTTTATGAGGATGTTAAATATAGAAATACTACCGTTACTTGATATTGGTCTAAGTTCGTTACCATTTAATAATATTTTTATTACAATTCCGCAATGTAGATAAGATCCATTATAGTATGTCGGCCTTTAGTTACATTGGCGCCACTCGATTCGTCTGCGCGGATTCTTAATGTTAACATTCAGCAACGCAAGCCTAAACCATTTTACACTAAGTAACAGACTACCGTTAATACAATAACGGCTGATACAATAAAAACTGATATCAGTATCGATATACACTATACATGCACCAATTTAAAACATTCACTTTAGCAAAATATAATCGACAGCACGTCGAAGAGAGCTTGTTTCGCAATTTGGGGAAAATGCGTGATTTTTTTTGTATCACAAAACTTACAACAATATTTCACTTATCATTAAACTTGACAATAAAAAATTAAAACACCTATGCTATAACGCTAGGATCCCATGCATATTTAACATTGTGATCTCCAAGTTGGTTGAGCGCTTTAATATCTTCATCAGGTATTCTAAAATTAAGCGAAATATTTTCCTTTATCCTTTCCGGAGTGGTAGACTTTGGAATGACAGCTACGTCTTGTTGCAATGCCCAGACTAGTAATACTTGAGCAGGAGTCACGTCGAGTTTCTTGGCAATTCTCAGCACAACTGGATCATTAAGCAACGAGCCGTTGGCAGCTGACGTGCCGCCCAATGAGCAGTACGCTTGTAGTTGGATGTCGTTTTCTTTACAATAATTGTAAAGGCTGTTCTGGTGGTAATATGGATGCCACTCCACCTTGAAAAAAATATGATCTTATTAGGTATAATGAATTCACAAAAGTGAAAATGTTATTCTTATTAAATTCGGTCCAATATGGTTGAATAGGTGGTAGTTTTTTGGCCCCAGACATTTATATCATTTTAGAGCCATTCGTCAAAAGGCTGCAATGAAACCTATATTAATAGCTACAATCACAAGTTTAGACAGACTTTAAGACCTATCCGATCGTGCCAAATTTTATATGTGACCACCATTGAAATAAGGTATATCGAAAACAAAAAGAATCTTGAAAAGCGATCCACATTTGACGGGGATATCGCGTAATATAGGTACATAAAAATATACAGACGAATTATTGAGAACCTTGTCCTTTTAGTAGTCGGTCGAAAAATTCTCTTTGGAGTCGGTGCTGGGACCGAGGCGGATCAAATCAAAAGAGAGTAAGAAATTGTAATTTTTTTTACATTTAAGTGTTTAGATTTGAAGTCGGTTTTCAATTGTTGTAAAACGTTAGTTATCATTTATAAGTTTTTAGTGTTCATTAGAGTTCAGTAACATAAAATTGTCTATATGGAGAGAGTCTATATAAGAATTATCCGTAACTCCTAACAAAGAGTTACTTTGAAATAAAACTATACTTACGGATTCTATCACGATTAAGTTTTAATTCTTATTCCCGACGTTTATTATTATTTTTTTTTTTATCAGTCTGACCCGTGACAACGAAGACTGCAAAGCCTTCGAAACGTCGGGAATAATAATTAAAACTTAATCGTGATAGAATCCGTAAGAATAGTTTTATTTCAATGTATAATATTCGCGTAAACTTAAGAAATCAGTATATAAAGAGTTACTTTCCATCATCAGTTGACCTGAATAGCACAAAGGAACACACGTAGCGGTCTATACGAGCCTATAATATTTAAAGAATTTTCCACCAAATCCTAACAGTTAAGGAATTATATTTGCCATCATCACTCATCAGTTCAGCAACATGAGAATCATCTCATCAGAGTAACAGATGCAAATGCTTGAATAGATTTAGAAAATATGTAACACATTATGGGTCGCTATTTTGAGGGCTCCCCTCGGTTTTTCTAGGATCCCATCATCAGATCCTGACTTGGTACCAATGGTAACCCTGGAAATATACCCTTCCAAACAAAAAAAGAATTTCTCAAAACTGCCCAAGCGTCTTCGAGTAATCAAGGTACATACCTAAAAGAAAATTTCTACGAATTGTAAACCTCATATCCTCATTTTTTTGAAGTACAGTAATAGTCACGGGCGGCTCGGCCTCCGGTGGTCCATACGCTTATGTAACATATTTATGTGACGCCTCCAACGGGTTAAAAATTGAAACTAATAGCAATCTAACTCTAGAAATCTTTGTATAAAATTGAAACAAACCTGATTTACAGCCGGTACAACTCCATGATTGCATTTCATTAGCTGTTTGAGGTGGCGTACGGTATAGTTGGACACGCCGAGTGCGTTCATTCTGCCGTCATCGTACAACTCCGTCAACTTGGACCACGTGGCTTCACGCATTTCGATATTACGCTTATCTTCAGCTGGTATTTTCGCGCTTCCAGGGAAATGAATCAAATAGAGGTCTATATAGTCAAGCCCCAGTTTATCGAGTGATTTCTGGTACGCTTGCTCAGTGAGTTCACCGCCGCCGTGATCTGAAGGTGCTAAATTTTATGTATTGAAACGTTAATACATAAATGTATACAATGATTATACTGGCTCTGGCGTGGTGGTATTTCGGTACGACTACGGTTCTGAGGTCTCGGGTTCGAACCCCGGGTCGGGCAAAGTGGTATTGGATTTTTCCATATCAGCCCGGAGTCTGGAATTTGTGCCCGATATGGCGATAGGCTCGCCCCCTATCACATCTGGGACGGAACTAAGCTCGGCGAAATGTGGGTGTTCTAGTTCGCTAGTGCGTCTCTGCCTACCCCTTCGGGGATACAGGCGTGAGCTTATGCTATGTTATGTTATGATTATATCATTTTTGTTAGCCACAAATAAGTTAACTCATTCGTGCACGTCCCACTGTGTGTGTAACGTGTCTATACTTGGACATGGTTGTTGTAGCTTTATGCTATTGACTAAGGGCCGATTTTCCAATAGCCAGATAGTTTTTATCAAACGAATACATATTGTTTCTTTGACATAATGCCCCTTGCTTATAAAAATATTTAAGCGCTGCTTATCTTTAATCATAGGTTGTCTCTTTTATTTTTAAACAATGTAACGTAAGGAAAAAGGAGATAGGCTATTCTTAGCGAAAATGTTTTTATAAGGCCCTATGTTGCATATTTGCTTTGCCCCACATAAATATTAATTGGATTGGATTGAATGATACACACAGCAAGAAGTGCAAGAAAGAACTAATATATTAACACATACATAACAAAAGCTTACGCCTGTCCCCGAAGAGATTGGCAAAGGCGCACTAATAAACTAGAACATTCCTGGCTGATACTGAAAAATCAATTTATCACTGCCCAACCCGGAGATCGAACCCGAGACCTCAGGACGATAGTCGTACCGCGCACGTAATACCACTACACCACCGAGGCAGTCACCAATACTTATATAAAGATTATATGTATTATGTATGTACAGTAGGGTGGTCCAAAAAATTTTTTTTATTATTTTTCCTTTGGCCACCCCGTAAATTTGTTACATGTATTCATAGTAATAACATAGTAAAATTTCAGCGAGATAGCTCAAGTAGAAAGGAGTGCTCAATCGAATGTTGTTTTTGATTTTCTTGTGTAAAATGCTTAATTTTTACTTTTTATTACAAGATATTTTTGTGTGTTAAATTAGTAAATATACATTAAAATTAACTATTAGAGAGTTTTATAGACAAATTTAAACAGTTTTGATACTTATTTACTAGACTGTGAAGTAACTCAGTGTAATAAAATGTGTCATCTATGAGTTATGACATTACTGCTTCTAACATCGGTGCTAAAAAGGGAGCTTGCTCTCTTTAAGAAGAAAAGACAAGACGTGATCTTTAGTGGCTTGCTTGTCGTCATCACGTATTTGAAATAATGCTTTCAAAAGTATTTACTCTGTGTTTTAGACTTGTGATATTGAATTTTTCCATATCAGCCCGGAGTCTGGAATTTGTGCCCGATATGGCGATAGGCTCGCCCCCTATCACATCTGGGACGGAACTAAGCTCGGCGAAATGTGGGTGTACTAGTTGGCTAGTGCGCCTCTGCCTACCCCTTCGGGGATACAGGCGTGAGCTTATGTGTATGTGTTGTAGACTATCAAGCTCTCCTCAAATCCCACTATTCAAAAGATTCAGTGATATTTGAGAAACATAACCAAAGGAGCACTACGATTGTCTTGACCTCGATAAGAACGCAGAACAGTTCGCTGAAAATACTCTCGAGAGCCTCACAACCGCTCTATCCGGAGAGAATCAAATTCGTGATGATTACGAAGAGCTAATAAAGCTTACCATGATTGTTTTAAACAAACCACCTGCGAAGATACATTGGCGCGCTCCAGGTCCGATTTATTATGCTTGTTGGATGGCGAAATTGCTGTATGCTTAGAAGTTTTTTACTTCGAAATAATTTACAAGCATTTAAACTTACCAAGAGATAAGAAGAACAAGTTGTTCGATTTGTTAGATTTTGTGTTCATCTACACCAAAATTTGGATCGAAGCGCCTTTGGCAGCAGATGCATCAGTAAATGACTTACTACTTTGGAAGAGCTTAAAATTGTACGAAGCCATTGATTCCGAAATCGGTATAGCAGCTAGGAGTGTGTTAGAGCGTCACTTATGGTATTAGTCAGATGAACTAGTTGCATTTGCCTTGTTTTCTGACAAGCTGACCGGTGGTGAGAAACAGGCTAATGTTAAAAAAAAAATCTGACTGCGGTAATTGTTCAGTACGAGGTGATTCTGCTAAACTTGCCCCAGAAGTCACATTAGAAGCTTTCGCAACACAAAGAACGTTGAAACCTCTCTCAGTTCTTGATATCAAGGACTCTTTCTTGCAATTACCTCCTGAGACTTGGAATGATAATGCTGATTACCTTTAAGGCAAAAGCTGCATAAAAAATTTGCGTGTTGTTAATGATACAGCTGAGAGAGGTGTTAAATTATTTGAAGATTACAACACGATACTCACTAAGAATGAGGAAGAAAAGCAGTTTTTACTTCACATTGTCGAACAAAACAGAAAAATCGTCTCTACTGAAACTTCCAAAAAGGACATAACAAACATAGTTTTGAAAGAATGAACTAATATTATTTTAATTTATAGCTTTGTTACCAAAATTTGATCACATTTAAATACTTTGTATACTTATTTGATTAAAATACTTGTAATATTAATAAACCTCAAATTACGTGTTTTACCTAAAATCCTGGAAACTTCCAATTCCATGAGCACCCCCTTGTATATACTATAGGGGGCTGAAATTTTTCACATATAATAGGAATGGTAGGTGTAACAAATCAAGGGGGTGGCGACACTTAAATTTGAATATATTTTTTTCACCATATGGGCCTGGACCACCCTAATGTACAGTGTACACCTATTACTGCACATTCCTTGCGATTTATGGCTAGTGGTTATTATGACAGCGCCTGTGGACTGACCATGGTGATTTGTCAGGGAAACCTAACCCAAGCTACTTTAATATCAAAATCTCAAAAAACTTGACACAGATATACATAGATATATAATTAGTTAAGAGTAATTCCACAAAAACCATTCACGCGAACCTCTCTGAATCCTAAATCAAATGATGAGCTTTGCGCTGATTCGCTTAAGTAACCTAAAAGATAAGACATAGGTGCTACAATAGAAGTTGGGATAAAAAGTAATCACCGTAAGGGGAACGCAATAGTATAGCGACTAGCGAATAGCGACTGGCGTGGGTAACAGATAACAGAGGCGAAGGCTACAAAATTAAATTGTCCATATCCTACACTATATGCACAAATTATAATAACTTTTTTAATATATTCTTTCTATGTCCAGCAGTGGACGTCCTGTGGCTGATGATGAATTTTTTAATAAAGCCGCGTCTCCTACTCTGAAACACTACACAAAACATGGTTTCGCTACACATTTTTATCAATGGTCCATTGTTCTATCAGCAGGAGACAGCGAAAATAATTATTATGCGTATGTATTTTTGTGTTTTGTTTAGAGGAAGACAGGTGCAGGAGACGCGCCTTAACATAGGCGCTTTATGTAGAAAAAAAACAGAATATATCTAATAATTTTATTCTTAACAAACAATCCGAAAACAAAGACATTCATTTCATGATTATTCAGAGTCGTTAATATGTACTCAGCTTTATAGATAAATAACTTACCAAGCGGTATATTTTTTTTTTGTAATTAAGGAAGTGCATGCGATTTTTACGGCGTAGTAATAAATGTTAATTGACTTTTGGCCTTGACTGAGTTATTTTTAAATAGTTATTTTTTTACTTGAAGTTCTAATGTTAGGGCCTGGATGGCTAATATGAAATCTCAGTTAACGCCAATAATATTAGGGAACAGAAAGTCGTAAGTAACAATCTCCTTTTAATTATGTTTAAACATGATATAAAGTTATTTTCGGCCAACATACATGGGATTTATTTTCAATAGATAGTAATTGCAAAAACTAAGCCAAATCCTTTCTGCAACATGCTTGAAAGTGTATTGCGCCGACCGGACGTTGAGGTAGGATAAGGGCGATAAGGGCAGGTAGAAAGAAACAAAGAGTTATTGAAATCCGTTGCCAGGTTGGTTCGTTGTTCGTAATTCCTATTTCGTATCACACCCTATACAGGTTATGCCAGGTACACACCAATCGAACGAATGTTCTCGAATTTACGCCTGTTGCATTCATACAAACAAACTTTCGCTGTTGTATGAATGCAACAGGTGTAGATTCGCGAACATTTCGGTTGGTGTGTACTGAGTACCCGGCATTACAAATAAACAGTCAGTACAGCTGTCTGTTATTAAGGCTTACCTATATTAACTATCTACCTATATTAATTAAGGTGTAGCGAGTGGTAAAGCTACGCTGTAAACAGTTACATCTACAGTACGAATGGAACGGCTCAACAGGTGATACCACTGTCTCACAGAAAACCGACGTAAAGTGACAGCTTGCTCTCACGTTTCGTTCGAAGAGTGAGATTCCCGGTGGCCCAATCCCCTTTCCGAATTCCTTTCCCAATCCCTGGTCCCCTCCTAGCTAGGCAACACACCCATGACTATTTTGTGTATTGGGTGTCTATGGACGGTGGAGATCACTTACCATCAGAAACATAAATGTATGGGAATGACATAAGAGTACGCTACTCTTATCTCATACATACATTTACTATTATATTCGACTAGCGCATAAGCCACTTGGCTAAGCCCGCAGGTGACCCATCTGCTCGTTTGGTAGTTTTTTTTTCTTTCTGCTTGGCGTTATCCCGGCTTAATTCCAGGGTCCGCCTTCATACTTAAACGCTACCATTTCGTCCGGTTTGAGCACCCACTACAGTAAGACCATTGGCTCTCATATCATCCTCCAACACATCCAGCCAGCGCTTTTTAGGCCGTCCACGAGGACGCACACCTGGCGACCGACGTACTCCTGTGGTTTTTTCAAGACGTGACCGTACCATTGCAAGCGACATTCTTGTAATTTATCCGTCACGTCGCGGCCACCAAGACTACTGCTCGTTTGCTAGTAAATTGTAAATTGAACGATATAAATATGAATTTATTAGTCAAGATTAGTATCTAAAAAAATGACACTATCCATGATGAGCCAAGACCGCGGCTCCACCCCGTTACGGTGTTACGCCATTGGGAACCAGTACTTACATCGCCAATCGCCATAAGAGCCACATTGCCATACTGCACTACATATCGAACTTCTATTTACAATGCTATTGTGTAAAAGCCAAACTCGTCATCGAGCTTCATGAGTGAGATAACATCACTCACATGACCATATAGCTTGATATCTCACCGCGGATTCAGCTGTCGAATTACCCAAAAGATCTTATAGATTACCGGTATTGGTTAGTGTTGATGGTTGATACTATCTTGTATTGCCAGTGTCAAGTGTACCTATCTATTAAACTTCTAGTCTTGTCATAAAATCATACAATTGACAATAAAAAACAAATACTCACAGAGTTTTGTTGTTATGAATATGTCCTCCCGCTCAAGGTTATATTTAGGCAGTAAAACATTAAAAGCGTTTTTTAAGTGTACTTCATTCCCATAAACAGATGCGGTATCTAAAAATATCGATTAATTAATCTTCATATAATATATTAAGAAGCTACTTTTAACCACTGAGAACTTTCACACCTGTATCTTAGAATTTGGTAGGGTAGGTAAATGTGGAGTTAGTAACTATATTATTATAGAGGTATATCTCCAAGCTCTTTTCTCTTACATTATGTGATAAGCTATCACAATACCTACCACATTTTTAAGATTTTTCAAACTAAAAAGCTTAAACTCTAATGGTCATTACCAAATTTGGGATACAATCCTAGTATGGAGCTCTTGAGTTAGACTACCACTAGCCTTTTTGGGCCTTAATTATAAAAACATTTTAGTTGAGCAAATGGTTTAAAATAATCAGTCCCTGTTATTTTCAAACAATGTGACACAAGGAAAATAGTGACAGACTATTCTTAACCATTTGCTCAGCTAAAATGTTTTTATAAGTAAAGCCCTTTCAGTGGTAGAGCCACACTGTAGACAATTACGTCTACAGCACGAATGGGCTGGCTCGACTGCTTTGATAACACTGTCTCACAGAAAACCGACGTAAAATGGCCGCTCGCTGTCGCGTTTCGTTCGGTGAGTGAAATTTTCGGTGGCCCAAGAGGGGCTTGGGAAAAAAATCAAATCTTTGAGGGAGACCCTATGTCCATCAGTGGACGTCCTGTGGTTGATGATGATAAAGAATTCCCCCCTTGCCTTTCCCAATTCCTATTTCCCTTTGGAAGGCAACGGCATTTTAGGATAGCAATGCACCATGATTCTTTTTGTGTCTTGGGTGTCTATGGGCAGTGGAGAGCACTTATCATCACGTGACCCATCTGCGTGTTTGCCAATCTCTGCTATAAAAAAGATTCTAAACTTATAGATTTTTCAGTTGAGAGTTCACATTTCAATACTCTGTGGTGGTCACATTTTACTACATTATGTAATTTCAGTGTATATGGGCCATTGTAAAATTTCTAAACTTCTAGAATCTAGAGCTAACGGATCACAATATTTAATACTATGATTATCTAATTTATCCCTAAGATTCATCAACACTATTGCAAAATACTACAAAATTACGCAGTTTCATATATTCTAACTTAGAATATAATCTTTCTTTCTATCTGCCATCACCTTAATGTAGGGTTGGCGCAAAACACTTTTTCAAGAATGTTACAGAAAGGATTTGGCTTCGTTTTTACGACCGGCTTCCTGCCTGACGTCAACCCCCTCTGAGGGATCCAATCCCGGGCAAATTAAATTAGAAAAATCGATAATTTTAAGAATACAAGACAGAATATTGAAATGTGTGAGTGTGCAAAAGTTACCACATGTTACATCATGGTAAGAATTTACATTTTAATCTACTTATGGTTAGTTGGTAGACATAGCTAAACTTGCACATGAATTCATAAGTTATCGTCTTACCAAACATTCGGTATCCAGCCTCCAGGGCATACTCAACCACTTTCAAGACAGGCTCGCTATTTCTTATGCGGTATGTACCAACTGCAAAATAAATTCATCAAATGTATCATACATTATGTATGTATGTATGGCACTAAAGCCCACATACATTATGTATGTGGGCTTTAGTGCCAAAACTTTTTCCCTGCAGTGAGACAATCAATACATATAGTATATTCCACTAATTTACTTCAAATATTAAAATGTATATATCTGCAATATATGTAGGTGAAGGAAAACATTGTGAGGAAACCAGCATACCCAAGAATTTATTCACAAGAATTTCGAAGGTATGTGAAGTCTATCAATTCACATTAGGCCAGCATGGTAAACTAAGGCCTAACCCCCCTCATTAGTAGAAAAGGCCCGCGCCCATCAGTGGGACAGTAATTATACCAGGGCGGATGTTATAATTAAATTGTATCTAGAGGCAGAGAGAGTTGATGTTTCAATAGCCAGACAGTAAGGTGCAAAACAATCAGAAATGGTTTACAAGATATAACATTTTTGAGATTTTGATAGTCCTGGAAACAAACTAAACGAAACCTTTAGGCACAATTGCACAATCTATAGGTTAAAGCTAAAGTTATTGGTGACAAATTTGACATTGTTTAAAGAATGGAAGTGAATATCTTACTTTGTCACAGAAAGAAGACAAAGCACATATACTTACGCCCAATAGAAGGCATCTGAACACCATTGTTGAGTGTAAAATAAGACGGCAATGTTGGACTAGCTGCTGCCATCATCCAAGACTGGGATTAAAGTAATCTGTTTACAAAAGTTCTGATTTAAGTTATATTTTTGTGTAGCCTGTGAGAATTGGTTTTTATATTGTATGTAAAAAATATAGTAAGAGGTTAGCCTCTATGGCAAATGAAAAAAAAATTTACTGTTTTTTGTTGGTTAAGCAGCTCAGGCAAAATGTATTGTACAAGCCTCGACTTACAAGGCAAGTGGTGACATCTCAGACATAGAGGTCATATTGTATTTGGAGCCATTATAATGCATAATTCAATATATTATAAATTTTGGTATTGGAATTTGCATTTGATTTGTGGCAATGATATGATGGGTAGGGCATTTTGTGCTCTAGGATTATAAAAACAATTAACCCGTTGGAGGTGGCACATGTTACACAAGAGGATGGGCCACCGGAAGCCAAGCCGCCCATGACTATTTAAAACAGATCTTTATTGATCTAGTTTAGATACTTATAATTACTCTTAGTTCTGTTTTATTGTATTGTATCCACCATACAACTACCGTTTGAGGTCTCAGGTTTGATCCCATGATATTGGCTTTTCTACTTAGTAACATCCTTGAGTCTGTAAGTTAAAATATTTTGATTTGGAATATTGATAGCCTAGTATTACTTATTAGTGATTCTCCTGGTTATAAACTCTTAAAGGTATACATTGTTATGAACTTGATGTTCATTAAATTAATATTGATTAGGGGTGTGAAATTATATTGATTCACTAGCTATTTCTTTTCATCCCACGATTTTCACCATATTATTGCCGCACGTAACTTCTAGCTATAATAATCATTTAACTTTATAACTGCCACCCTCAGATATAACAATCCATATTTAAAAAAATGTAGTGCACCTGTGTGCTATGTGACAGAAATTCTATTACCTGACTACTAATACCGAAACTTATTGCAAAGTCAAAAGCTACAGACGCATAAAAATGCATCTGTAGCTTATCTTATCAAGGACATATGTAATTTTTTTACCAAAAAAATGCGTAACTGCCTTCGTTAAAAAAACTATCAAGGCGAATTATGCATTGAATTTAAAAATTCACAGCTATTAAAACATATATTTTTGTGAATGTAGACGTACCTCTGGTAATCAGTTTTGTATATCACAAAGAGCATGTAAGTAGTATATCACCACCAGCATCTACCGGACCTCCAGAATCTTACAGATATTCGTCCCACGTAGGAAGTTTGGTAAACAAAACGTTTGACGTTGTTCGGGCTTCTGTGTTGTCAGCACGAATTCCAATAGGAAACTTGCACAAAAATTATAACGAGAAGTTGTGTTGATAAATAAATCAACAAAACCTAGAAATGTGCTACGATAAAAATAGTATAAAATAATTGAAATTTTACAAAATATCTTAATTTTGTATTACGTTTAATGGAACGTAATTGCAAAACCCGAATGACGTCATTGCTACGAGCAACATGGAGGTAGGAGGTAGAATGAATCCACAGACTACTTCGTAATGAATGAATGGAGTTACGGAGTAGCCATGCGCCCACAGAGTACGTTATATATACTGAAACCTTAGATTATCAGGGTTGCCAACTGTTAATCTTGCTCCCCACCAGATCCAAGTTGTAAAACCACCAGAAAACCACTAACAAAATCGACCCTGTTTGCAAAACCACCAGATTTTCCACTAAACTCGGATTTATTCGTCTAATATAGAGTGAAGTAAACTCGTAACAGACCGAAATGTCGCTTTACAAAGTAATACTAGTATTGCCTATTTCTAAAACGTAGTGCTGAATGCAAAATACGTGAAAAACATGAAAATAACATAATACTTATGACTTTTTCAACCCTTCTGAAGACTTTTCTAATCTAAAGCTAACATATATTTTTATTTTATTTTTAGTTTCAGCAAAAAAATAATACAGAACATTATTTTTATGCTAAAAGGTAATAAGGCTGTATCATTAGTAGCCTTCATCTGTGATGGTGAAAAAGTTTAGTCTAATGCCGCGTTTCCTACATACGCAAAACAACAATTTTAGCTGTCACCTGCTCGTAGAACAATGAATCATAGATAAAAAATGGATGTTTTGTGTAGGTGTTCTGTGTAATGTTTTAGTGCAGGAGACCCGGCTTAAAAAAAACATTGACGTACGGAATCATTTAAGGACGTACGGAAAAATCAACGAATAGTAATGTCATAACTGGAATTAAAGTAATGGTACTTTGTAAAAAAACTTACAATATGAATGTGCAGAACATAATTTTTCTCAAAGTTTAAGGACCTTTAAACCTAAAAGTTATGTTTCTAATTTTTTCATTTTTATTATTTCGCGTATATTTTGTGATAATATGGCATCATCAGCATTAGTCACAATGATAATATTAATGCAAAATTATTTACAATACATACATACATACTCACTCCTGCATCCCACGGGGGTAGGCAGAGAATATTGAGCTACACAGGCTGCGATCCTGGCACGCCTCTTTTGCTTCTTCCACATTCATAATTCATTTCATACTTTTCCGCTGATTGAGGGTACTCCGAACTTGCCCTTTACGCAGGAGATCACTTATTTGATCTATATAGGATCGCGTTGGGCGCCTTCTTCTAATTCACTTGCCCTACCATTCACTTTTGCTCGATAGACCCCATTTGTAAGTCACTTTTCATCTACTCTCTCAACATCGCCAAACCACCTAAGCATCACTTTTTTTTTTTTGTCTCGGGGAAAAGTGTTTTACCACTGCCGCCGCGACCGGGGGGATGGACGCGGCGGGTATGTCGGGTTCGCCGGCCTTACGACCCAGCGTCGTGATGCCCGGGAGAAATGTTCGACATCCGGGCGGCGCTGGGCCGAGTCCCTATCAAATGCCGTACACCGGCAATACCGACTAAAAACCCCGCGGTGGCCTACTTCGGCGCTTGAGTGGGGCGGCCCCGGGATATCCTGAGATAGCCTCGGATTGCTACCGGAACCGCCCCTGCGCGGCACCGCCTTGCGGCCCGTCTCCGATTTGGGGGGCTCAGAAGCCCCCGCCGCCGAAGGACGCCCTCGGCGTCTACGAGCACGTCTCTAGAACGAGGCCGACCGTCCGTGCTGCCGTCCGTCCCGGGGTCGCAAGTACAACAGTACTATAAGGGGCGCACAGCCCCCCCGCTGCACGCCCGCGACCCCGGAATTAGTCGCCTATTAGTCGCCTTTTACGACAGGCAGGGGTTACCGTGGTGGAATTCTCCAAACGCCCCCATTCCACAGGGCGGGAGACGCCGGTCAGTCGTCCCCCCGGCGCCTCCTTCGTCTCCTTTGGCGGCGGACGGGATCGCTCTGCTCACGATCCCGCTCGGCGCTCTCCTTCTGCGAGATGACGCGCTCGCAGAAGGTGACCATCGCACGCCATGACCCCCGGCTGCCGACCATGGCGGACACCACGGCCGGCAGCGAGAGGTCTCCTGCGACGACTGCTATGAGAGCGCTGCGCTCCTCCACCCAGGCTGGGCACTCCTCCAGAGTGTGTTGGGCCGTGTCCTCGCGGCAGTTGCCACAATAGTGGCACACGGCGGACGCCTCTTTTCCGGCTATACGACACAGGTACGAGCCGAAACACCCGTGGCCCGTCAACACCTGTGTCAGCCGTAATGTAGGCGCACCGTGGCGCTTGTCTAGCCACTCTCTAAGGACAGGTCGCACTGCCGCGACGGTCCTCAAGCCCGAACTCGGGCTCTCCAGCCTGGCATGCCACTCCTCCACGGCGGCTCTGCGGAATCTAACCGCAATCTCCCTCGGGGCAAGCCTCTCCCGATTCCGGGACGCCCCCTCCCGCCAGCGGAACGCTGACGAGAGGGACCGGGCGTCCAAGTCCCAAGGGAGAGCGCCGGCCAACACGCAAGCCGCCTCGTGAGAGACCGTGTGGTAGCCCCTGATTATCCGCTGCGCTACCAGACGCAGACGCAGACGCGGTTTGCGCAGCAAGGCGACGCAGCGGGCGCTCAGGGACCCGGCCCATACGGGTGAACCGTACAGGGCCATGGACCGCACGACTCCGGCGTACAGACTCCGGCAAGGGTTACCGGCCTTCGCCTTCGCCGAGGCCCGTGGAAGAACAGGGCCTCGGTTTTGTTCAAGGCCACCGTGAGGCCCAGTCGCCGAATCCTGCCCACCACCTCTTCGGTACCGGGGGAGGCGAGCAGGATGGCATCCTCGAAAGACCTAAGCATCCCTGTCTTAATCCTAGTCAACACATCATCCTTTTACTCATAACAATCCCTTATCTTGGTATTCCTCATACGACCAGCAAGGGTGACTCTGCAAATACTACACAGGAAACGCATTTCCACCGCATTCACTCGACTTTCATGCTACTTATTCAAAATTATTTACAAAGACATTTTAATCGAACGAATGTCTTGAATTTTCTAAAATTCGCAATAAAATTTGGATTTTGCAATTTAGTGTTAAGTTTTTCTTTCTTTGAATGATAAACACTGAACTAGATCCATCACTATGTTTTGGAAGTAAGCAACATTATTTTGTAAAATATAATTAAAATATTAGTATACCTAAGTAAAATCTCATATATAATGTAAATTCTTTATAAAAATGTAAAATACACTGAATATTATAAGCGAAAGTCTGATGACATTCGTATACCCAGAAACAGACCCTTCAATGAGATATCTTCGAAATTTAACCAGGAATTCGAAAATTCGAAATTTTTCCTGAAAAATAAAATATTTGCTGATATTTTTATTGATAGCACTAAACTTTGTAATTACATTATCTATGCTTAATACTAAACAGAAAATTGATTAACAAAAAGTCGAGAAATTTACGGAATAGTTTTGTAATATAACTTACGTAAGCTCCTTGAAACCATGTGCTTAGTTTATTGTTGTAATGTATTAAAATTAACTATTATTGTTATATTCACATATGTTCAGCAGGGATACCACCACCTCTTATAGCAGTATTATTATAATCGTTCTTCTTTTGTTTTGTATGGGAATCGGTACAAGTAAAATTATAATAATACTGCTATAAGAGGAAGTGGTAACCCCCCTGTACTATTTATTTCAGGTATTATTATTTTAATAGAGCCATATTATATTAAACACAGCTTCTTCGAGACGTGCAATAAATTTGGAAATGTATCACTCACTTAGTGGTTGAGCGATCAACATTTCACTAAATTTTTCTACGAAACCACTAAAAAAATCCACTAACCACCAGACGGCATTTTTTCCCACTAAACGGGATTCAAAACCACCAGATTTAGTGGAAAATCCACTAAGATGGCAACACTGTAGATTATCCTACTGAAACATGCGCCCTTTGCCAGTGGTCGGCAACATTTTGGTAGGCAAGGGCCACACAGTGGCACAATAAAGCAATGGCGGGCCGCACTTATTAACTTATTGAACCCAATATACGTGTAATTGGTCATATGCCATAAAAAAATTGAATGGCAGTAGGTCTCTCATAATATGTATGAATCCATCTGGATAGATACCAATAACTATTTCTGCCGCCAAGTACATGCACAGTCATGATCCGGTTTACAGTTTGGATATTGTAGCCGGTGTAACTGTACTGGACATAATGAGACTTAACATCTTATGTCTCAGGATGACAAGTGCAGTGGAATGCCACCAAAGAGCATGAATGCCACACATTGTAATTCATGGTGCTGAATGCTGTTGCTATTATTTATGGGCAGTCGTATCACTCACTATCGGGCGAACGATATGCTCGTCTCGTCATTCAATGCAATGAAAAAAAGGAAAATAAAAACGCTAATAAAAAGGGTATTTAATTTGTAGATTCCTACTTGTTATAGTTACCTACGTATGAAAGCGATATGCACAGTCTTCTTCTTCGACCTGTATACATCGCCCAACGATCTAACGGCCAACACCGGGTCCATGGTACTGCATCTAGGTTTGAAGCTATATCGACACTCGGAGACAGCACACTCTTGGCGGAGCCTGTATTCGAGGATGCGTTCGAATAGCTTCGTGGTGTGGCAGTTGGCACATAAGCTTGATACCGCAATAGTTCCCACAATCCTGAACACTACCTTTACACTTGTGCACGGACGGGGGAAATAAAACTCAACCGCCAAGGGTCAGGCATTTTTTTGGTGTTCAGAATGTGGTGGAACAGAGCGGCAAGAAACTCCACACCATAGGAGCCCATCGCCTTCCACGCGTCTATAGGGTTGTTATTAGGCCCCACCGCATTCCGGTTCTTCATGCGACGAACACAACAGAGGACCTCGTCAGGTGAAATCGGGGCAATCAGTCCCTGATTCGGAGGTAACTTAGGGAAGGATACGTCCAAATGCTGCCAAATGCCGATGCCGATGTCTGCCCAAATGCCGATGCAAAATACTGGGAAAAATTACGATGTCCAGTGACATATTTTCTGAGTATTTTGAAGCGACGTTTATCGGTAACGATGCAGTGGACGCGTCACGTTTAAGAAGTGCGCTTATCTTTAATCGATGCATTTATTTAATTCGACATTTATTACTAATTCACAAAACATTTACGGGCCGCAAGTAGGACGCTCGCGGGCCGCGGGTTGCGATCCGCTGCCTTAGACAAAAGAATCTATAAATAGAATATAACTTTGGAATATATTATATAATATGTATACCGCGGACACGACCTCACCGGGAGCGCAGCAACGCGTTTCAATGCATAGATTTAAATGAAACTGGCCTCGAAGACAGCTCTTCCTCTGACTTCGTATCCGCAGCCTTACAGATTAAAATTATTATGTTCATAACTTCCTAATAAAAGACGATGTTCAAATAAAGGTATATGCATACTACAGAGTCCCAGTTACAGTAAACTGTTTGTAAATTGTAACACCTCATGATGTATCTTGTAGTCTGTGACTTCATGGTCACGGGGCGAACTGTCCCCACGATGCCCCACGGGCCTACTAGACTCCCCAGACTTTTGACACTCGATTCAATGGCGACTAAGATTCAGTTTCATTTATTGACTTAAGTTCCACCGAAATCGATATAACAAGTGCGTTATTGTCGCATTAGATTCGAGAACTCTCATTTGGTAATTTTTAATGTGACATTAGTGCAGTTTTTACTTCGATTTCGGTCACAGAGTACTTTGTAATTTCGGTGGAATTTTAAGTCAAAAAACGAACACATAAAAGTAAAAAACAACAACAATTTCTTACTCTCTTTGGAGTCGGTGCTGAGGCCGAAGCAAATTAAATGAAAAGGTACCAACTCCAAAGAGAGTAAGAAATGGTTGTTATTTTTTACTTTTAAGTGTTCGTCTTTGAAGTCTGTTTTCATTTTTTGTTAAACTTTAATAATTATTTCTTTATTTTTAGTGTTCAGTAGCCTCTAATATTGAAAGAATTTTCCACCAACTCTTAATAGTTAACGAGTTTTATTTTCCACCATCAGCTCAGCAACATGAGATGATGGGTACCAGACGCGAATACCTGAATAGTTTTAGAAAATATATAAAACACAATATGGATCCCTATAAAATTTGAAGATTCCCCTTGATTTTTCTGGGATCCCATCATCAGATCCTGACAATCCTGGTGCCAATGAGACCACCTCGGTAGTATACCCTCTTAAACAAAAAAAGAATTTCTTGAATCGGCCCTGGTGTCTTCGAGTAATCAGGGAACGTACATAGAAAAAAGGTTCAGATGAATTGTTAACCTCCTCCTTTGTTTGAATTCGGTTAATAAATGAAACCGAATCCTAGTCGCCATCGAATCAAGTGTTAAAAGTTACCCTACTATTGTCCCAACAGTAGGTATGGATAAGTTGATACAAAATTAATTACCCCACATACCTCACCCAACTTATTAGGCGTTTTGTACAGAAATTAGCCATGCATGAATAGTTTCTTTTGATATCAGATTTTGGTGTACTTCAGTTTTTATTGTATTCCAGTATTTTTGCTTCCAGATTTTACCAACCCCAAATTAGGTAAAGTAAAATTTTTGATGAGAGTCTAGACAATGTGTGACTGTTTATGGATTCAATAAGTGATTTGATTTGATGAAAAATAACAATAATTATGTGTATCATTACAAACAAACAAGGGTGTATAGAAGGCAACATAATAAATTTGTATAAATGTGTTAATAGTTTATTTTATAATAAGCAGTTTTATTTGCATTACAAAAAATGTCACTCATGTTACTTGAAGCAAGGTTAAATTATAATATGATCCATTCACAATCACAATCCATCTAGGTTCCTCAATTAGTTAGATTTCGCTTTTTGTGCTTCAGCTTCACTTTGTTCTTTTCTGTGTTGGACCATCTCCCTGAGGTTGTTTGTACTTTCTTTCAAATTCTTCTCTAAATATGTTTTAGTGTTTTTTAAATCCGTTGTTCGCGCTACCAACTGGGATTCACGTGTTTTGAGATTTTTTATAATGTCTTCTAAATCTGTGAGCAGAAACATTCTTGCTACGCTTTCATACGTTTTGGTTCCAGGTGGAAGAATACTAATCTCACGTTGGGATAATTCTGCAACTTCCAGGTGGCGTTTATATACGGATATCTGTGAGTCTATACTTTGAATCTTCTTACTAGTTTCCACCATTTTTTCTTGCAGTTCCCCAAAAGCTCTTTTCAACTCCAAATCTACTGTGACGCCTTTCGCCATGATTTATTAAATATTAGTAACTAAAAAATCAAGTGCTTTATTGAGGTTCCAACTTTCAGGTTATTTTGACAAGAGGTGTGACCACAACAATTTTTTTGAGAATACCGTGGCCATCTCGAAAAATTACTGAAATATACTGGAGTTTTGGCGGGAATTCTGACGGTGCTTGTGGTGGTCGCTTGTTTTAATGATTTCATATTTTAGTCTAAAGTTGTGCTTGTGGTTTAAATGTGATGTGAATCTAAGCGATAAACATCAACGAAGATGGACAGTATGTGGAAGATTTGAAATAAGTGATTTTGGACGCTTTTTGTCGGGTGGATGGGTCGACCTAGGGATGATCGATATTCATCGATGTTTAATAAACATCGATATTTAGCTGGAAAATATCGATGTTTTGACATCGATGTTTTGATTTCGATAACATCGACACATCGATGTTATGAGAATAAAATATCGAAACATCAATATATTCTTTAGGGCCATCTAGCGTTGGATGGACTAGCTAGGGACTAGATAACTATGAGTTCAACTATTTAGGACTAGATAACACTGATGAACATCATCGAAGTAAGTTTTTTTGCAATTCCTAAGGGATTAAAAGAAATCTGTCAACTACAATGCACAGACTAAAGGGAAAACACCTGAAAAACTATTTTTTTTACAGAGTGTGCCCAAAAAATACTGGGAATGTTAAAAAAATTCCTGTATTGTGTTTTCAATAACAATAAACACATACATTAAAAAATAAGCAATGAATAAAAAATAAATGGAATACACAGTTTTATTTGCTACAGAAAACATCGATGTTTTGACATATCGATGTTTTGATATCGATGTTTTGATATCGATGTTTATCGTACATCGATACTTTTGAATCAATGTTAACATCGATGTCAACATCGATGTTTTTCTAATATCGATCATCCCTAGGTCGACCATATTCGAATCCTCCGCTGTGAGAAAATCGTCTAAAAAGCATCAAACTGGAAAGAATTGACGCCAAAACTCTAGTAGGGCCTTGAAATCGAACACATCCGACTTCAACGCACTTGCGAAAACTTAGATATAGGAAACAAAGTGTAATAAATAATAAAAAGTATATGGCTGAAGGACATTGTATCCATGGCTACGAACAATATAAAAAAAACTGAAATATACTGATTCACCCAGTAGAAATTACCGAGAAAAATACTGATGTAGAATTGGGCCACCGGAAATCTCACTCACCGATCGAAACAACTTTAGATCGAAACGCGACAGCGAGCTGCCACTTTAGGTCTTCACAGATTCAGATATAGTCAACACGTCACTGCTATAATCGCTCCTCAAGCGTCAAGAACTACCTTCTACAAATATTATGAATTACTTGGAGGGTAGTTAATTTAAATATAATTAACATACTACCCTTCAATATCGTGTACTAAATCACAACAATTATCCGATTTCGTAACAATACCCCATGTATGTTTTTAGGGCTAAAAGTATCCACATACCAATTTCTTTATTTCCTTCTACCTGCCTTTATCCCACCTTAATATGGGGTCGGCGCATCACACTTTTAGGTAAATAGTGTCAAAAAAAACCACACCCAACCTGGTAATCGAACCCAGAATCTCCCGGTTGATAGCCCATATTCACTGTCGCTAGACCGAGGAGGTGATCTCCACATAGCAACAAACTTTAAAAAAAAATCCGTGCAGGGGTTTCTGAATTCTCATATAAACTTTCATCCCCTATTTCATCCCTTTAGAGGGTTGATGTTAAAAAAGTGCCCCATTTGTGTCCTTGAGCTCAAAGATATTCTCATACCAAATTTCTAAAATTTCCATAAAAGCTTTCATCCCCTACTTCATCCCTTATCGAACATGGTCGACACATCCATCGGACAAAAAGCATCCAAAATCACTTATTTCAAAGCTTCCACGTATGTCTCGTATGTCTGTCCATCTTCGTTGATGTTTATTACTTAGATACACATCACATTTAAACCACAAACACAACTTTAGACTAAAATATGTAATCATTAAAACAAGCGACCACCCGCACCGTCAGAATTCCCGCCAAAAGTCCTCAGTGACAGCCTCATGTCAATGGTATTGCTGTTATGAAATAAATCATTATGTTTGATTGTTAGGAGAAATAATTATACCATTGATTTTAATATGGAAAAATATTCCAAAAAAATTAAACAGAGTTCACAATCTTGATAACTACTAAATTTTTTAACGATGTATGTAGTGTATATTTTATTTAAAGTCTATTTGAATTTAAAAAAGAATATTGTCATGAATACCAATTTCTACTAAGTTCGAAGAAATGTGTTTTGGTATACTTAAACAGAGAAAGAGGGTCCTGCACTATGATCAGTCAGTTAGGTTTCAAAATTATCATGTAATAACTGTAGGCGAATATAGTTCTTAGTGCGTTGGTAATACGTTTATATTTTAACTTTCACAATTATGAAGTTCGTTACACAAACATTAAGTTCGTTAACTTGTTTCAATAATATTTCTATGATCAAAGACTATAGATATTTTTTAAATTACACACAGGGGGACCCCTATTGTCTTTTACAAGCTAACGAGTATAAAATTTGATTGAATCAACAAAAAATAAATTTATCTCTTTTTTACTAATGGATGTCAACTCAGGTAAAGAAGGATCAATATACAAGTGTTTGTTCCTATAGGTCCGCATCCGTCAATAAGCCGCGCCCCCGGAACAAAATAATAATATGGCAGCTGAATTGGTGGTCTAGTGACGAGGGGCGTGATTCATTGCGTATGGTATCGATATCGATAAAATGTTTTATTTAGTTATTTCACGGTATATTCTTTTGCATTACATACATATTGTCAGACCTGTATACCATAAGAGGAGGCTGATACTATAATTTTCTAATTCGTATGATTAGAAACGCTCTAGTGCGTTTAGATAACGATTTTTATAACAAACAATTTTTTGAGTTGTTCTTATGATTGATGTTGTCATTGAGTTAACGTTTAAAGTGCACATTCTGTTGCTGATGATTATATCATTGAAACGAATTGTGCCAATAATAGTCTAATATTTTAACTAAATAATAAACGTAATCTTTGATCATCCTCCTGCCCTTATCCCAATTTTATTTGGGGTCGGCGGCGCAACATGTTTTCGACTTCCGTACATGCCTATCAGCCGTCATCTCGTCATTTACCCCTTTTTCTTCATGTCTTTCCTTACACACTCCATCCACCTCTTCTTTGGCCTTCCTCTACCGCTCCATCCATGAACATTCATATTCATCATTTTCTTACCCATGTATGTCTCTTTCCTTCTCATAACATGCCCATACCAAGACAAACGGTTTCCTTTCAATCTATCTACCACAGGTGCCACTTTCAAGCTCCCTCTAACGTGCTCATTCCTTACTCTATCCATCCTCGTCACTCTACACATCAATCTCAACATTCTCATTTCTGCTGCATGCAATGGTTTCTCATCCATCTTCTTAGTGGCCCAACACTCCGATCCATACAATACAACAGGCCTTATGATTGTCTTGTAAATTTTGCCTTTCAGTCTAAAAGGCATCCTAGGGTCACATGTTGTGCCAGAGCTCTGTCGCCACTTCATCCAACCTACGTTGATTATCTGCCTTATATCTCGGTCTATTTCGCCATCACCCTGCAGGAGTGACCCAAAATAGCGAAAATCGGAACAAACCGGCACCGGCATCCCGCCGAGTGTTACGGGCATAGGACCTGAGAGACTGCCAAAGTCGCAAAACATGTATTGTGTTTTGGTTCTGCTGACTTTTAAGCCCACACTTTCAAGTCTATGCCGCCACTCTTACAGTCTGTTCTGCACCTCTTGACCATTCTCCACCACCAGCACGATGTCGTCGGTAAACAGCATGCACCAGGATGCCTCTTTCTGTATATTCGACGTAAGAGCGTCCATTATTAACAGAAAGAGGTATGGAATAAGAGCTGACCCTTGATGCACACCAACAGCCACATCAAAACTGTCTGTGATGCCAGCTGAGGAACGGACTTGGGTGCATTTGTTGTACATGGCTTGAATCAACTGTAAGTATTTTTCAGGCACACATTTCTTCTTAAGGGCCCACCACAAGACTTCGCGGGGTACCCGATCATACGTCTTTTCGAGGTCAATGAATACCATATGCAAATTTTTGTGCGCTTCTCTGTACTGCTCGGTTGCTGGCGAATGGCAAAAAATGGCATCCATTGTGCTACAGCTGGGCAAAAAACCGAACTTGTTCCGTGAATTCTCACTCTCCTCTCTCAGGCGCTCAATTATTCTCTCCCATACTTTCAAACTGTGTGACATTAACTTTATTCCCCGATAATTGTTGCATTCTTGCACATCTCCCTTATTTTTAAAAATGGGCACCAGATAGCTATTGCACCATTCCTCAGGTATAGTTTTGCTCTGCAACAACTTATTGAAGAGTAAGGTCAGCCAATTCCATCCGACTATTTGTAATATCTTCCATACTGGTATTCCATCAAGTCCTACCGCTTTTCCAATCTTCATTCCGCTAACAGCCATCTTCACTTCAATTGATAATTTTAAATAAATCAAATAAAAACAAGTAATAAATAATAAACGTACAAAAATATTCATATTTGAACATTTATGTTCTGCTTTGTAAAAACAATACAAAAATGCTGATTTCTTAAGTTTACGCGAATGCTATTCATTGAAATAAAATTACTTTTATGTAATGTAGATTTTGAAATACTAACATTCTTGGACAAATGACAGCTCAGTCATAAAAAAAAAAAAAAAATTAAAACCAAATCGTGATAAAATCCGTAAAAGTAATGATATATAATGAATGAATGAATATAAAAATGTTTATCGACAAATCATCGACTATATTACTTACGCACTAAACTTTCCGCCATCTTTAGCTGCCAGTCTGGTACCAAGGCCATGGAGATGGAACCGATCCCCCTCTCTCTCTCTCTCTCTCTCTCTCTCTTAATTAGATTTATAATTCAGAACCGGCTAAGGTTTAAAAGTATACTACCACGTCATGAGACCATAGATATTGAATCCCATTCAGAAAACTTCATTTATGGCGATTTTTTCTCTCTTTCCCGTCTCTATTGACTCTTTCTTGAGTGGTTCAGTGTCTTGAAGTTGAATGTGACATGGCGTCCATCAAGATATATCACGGCCTTCTGTAAAGACCGTTTTAATGACAGTGGTCTCATATTGAATTTTATTACTGAGGCCGTAATAAATCGTATATTTGCATTGATGGTAATGCATGCAAGGAAACCTCAGCGAATAAGTGATGGGTATGATTGTCCTTCGCTTGTGCTTTGCAATCTGTAGATGGCGGTCGCCGATTGAGTTTTGCTGTAGTTTACGTGAATGTAATAATAGTTTTCATTTGCTTGCAGGTACTTTGACAAGCATCAGGCCCATCCATATCAGGTAAGCATAAATTACAGATGTAAAGTGAACCATGACTGGAAATGTTATGATTTTATCATGGCAAACTTCTACCTCGAATTATGTACTCCTCTACGTAATAATTATTCCCGATCACTCTTTTCCTGTTGTTATCAACGTTTTGCTATATATTCATGGATTTCTATGTAGGTAAAGCAGGCAAAGTTTTTGTTGGGCTCTTCAGTGGCTTGTAATTAAATTACGCGCAAAGTATGCTAGACAGAAGCCTGAAAAAGTTTGCTTATTGTTTTTGTGTATAGCCTTTATATTGTTTCAAGTGCAGCTTTATATTTTTTTGATTTGTTTATATGTTTATAAGCAAAAATTGAAGATGCCTAACCCCAAGTTTCCAGTTCACTTGTTTACTGGATTTAGTCATATTAGTTTGAATTATTAAATTTATTGTGTGATCATTGATCAATAGGTCTTTGACAATACGATATTTCTGCTTTTGTTTAGATTTCGTGTTTGTATTCAGTATGTTGTTTTATGTGGACAGAAATACAATACCAAAAGTGATAGAAGAGGTCCAAATGAATATGTCTCTTCTGACAACCGGTACACTCTGGTCCGTTCTCCCAATGGCAATGTCTCGGCTCACAGCCATAGCACACACACAAGCCAGTCAAGCCATGCTCACCACCACTACAGTCATGTGGTTGATGACAGAGGATATGCAACATCGAGAAATTCCTACATGCCCAAAGGTCCCGAAAAGGAGAGAGATAGAGACTTCAAATCCTCTAGAAATAAGTACACAGGTATGTATCAAATGTTATTTTAACAATATAGTTAAACTGAGTTAGGGTCATTATGTATTTTTACTGAACTAAAAAAATATGTATTATAAAATTAATACACACAATAAAATAAAAAAGCAATACCATTGGCATAATGTTGTCACTGGCTGATATACTGTCGTTGCAAAAAGGTTACTTTACTAATAAATTATTTTTTCACTTAAACTTATCACATCTGGGACGGAACTAAGCTCAGCAAAATGTGGGTGTACTAGTTGGGTAGTGCGCCTCTGCCCACCTCTTTGGGGATACGGGCGTGAGCTTATGTTATGTTAAAATTAATACATTATTTCATTCATATAAAAATGCAGATTAAGCTTAAAAATTGTTGAAATTAATTCTCAATAGACATGTTTATATAATGTGTAATAAAAATTAAATACTCATCAACTCACTAATAACTAGATGTTTGGTTATAAATTAAGGTATTATAAACCTTGTTTAACTAAGTGTTCCTAAAGCCTGATATGCATGCTTTCTATCAGTGGAATCTGTTCTCAGGATCTTTTCAAAGTGCCAATCAATTGCTGTGGTTATAAACTTCATGTGGAGTCTTTTGGACTCATAATTTTAATTGTGGCCCTGGGGGCTCAGTCTCCCAAGTGCAATAACTAATGAATGAATCTGAGGGTGTGCCAGCATATAAGACACTACAGTTGTTTGAGTGTGCATGGGCATTTTATTCCATCTTGTTAAGTCCTAAACACATTTTATGTTCAAACTGGATCATCAGGATGCCTGATGACTTCCTTAATGTATTATTTCTTATGATGTTATTTAAAATAATGCAAAATTTATCATTTCGATTTGATTTAAAAAAAAAACACTTTTTCAAATTAATAAGTAACATGACTGGCCTTTAAGGACTAAGACAGTTTACAATGCGAATGTAAATGTTGAATTTGGAATTGTCAAAATGAATAAACCATTGTTTTCACAAAACAGTGCCAAGAAAATGTATATTCGCCTCCTTAGTCTAGTGACCGCATATATAGGCTATAGACAGGGAGGTTCTGGGTTCTATTCCCAGGCCAGGCAAAGCGAATTTTCTAATTTAGTTTGTCAGGGACTGGATCCCTCACAGGGGCTGACATCAGGCAGGCAGCTGGTTGTAAAAACTAAGCCAAATCCTAACTCCAACATGCTTGAAAAAGTATGTTGCACTGACCCTACATTAAGGTGGCATAAGGAAGTGGTAGAAAGAAAGTGCCAAAATAATGTATATACTAAATTTATGAAGAAATTATGCTTGAAGATAATTTTTTATGAGTTTGTTCATATGAATTGATCTTTTTAGCGAAACTATAACATTTACGTAGATCTAGTATATTTTCTCAGGTGCATGTGTCACTAAATATAATTAACCAATTCCCTCTGTGAAATAATGCCTACAAAGTAATATCAAGTAGACACAGCGAATGTACAAATAAATTCCTACCTGTTCTTAAAATCTTCTAAATAAGCATATTTGATACTTTTTATGAGAGCAAACATAAGTCATAAAAGTCAATTCGAAGTTATTGTCATGTTTTTCAACCATCACAAAACTGAATAAGTCCTGCAATGTTACTGCATCTTACGTAAAGAGCATAGTTTTTATCATTAAATTATATTCTTGCACTGTAAAGCTTCCTAAAAAGAGAATACTCATTTCAGGTACCTGAAATTTTTTAAATACAATGTTGAAATTTAATGGTGCTACATTAAATATACTAGTTACATACAAGTAGTTTCATCTATTATAAATGGCAGAATATTTTGTGCCTTAAATTTTTTTGCTGCATTGTAAATAATTATGTTTATTAATTTATGTGCTCTATTTGAGTATTCGATTTTTAATATTCTATTATCGATGTTTTTAATGTGAATAATTCGAGTTTAATTTAAATTAAACAATCCTAATATAGCATAAGTGTTGCTACCCAGCCCCATATGCATGCTTTATTGCAAATATCGTCAGTTTTTATTAGCATTAGCGAATGTACATATACAGTATGATGTATTTTAAAGCATACAGCGAATTATAGAACTATTTTTGTTGTTATTTTTTATTTAATTAACAAATTAAGTTTTTTAAAATAAATAATACTTTTACTCATATAAGTATTAATGACAATTTCAGACAGTGTCAGATCACCCAAGGAGCGTAGCAAAGATAGTGAAAGAGAAAGAAGTAATCATGAACGAAATGAATCAGAGAAAAAGAGTAGGACTAGTGGCATGAACATTAGTGTTAGTAGGAGTAATAAATATGACAAAAGAAGTGTACCATCAGCGAGCACACTTCCTGGAAGTGAATGGTCAGAACATATTAGTTCGTCTGGAAAGAAGTATTATTATAACTGTATCAGTGAAGTGTCACAGTGGGAAAAGCCCCGGGAATGGGATACAAGAAGAACTTCATCCAAAGATTCTACATATTCATCCAGAAGTAGTAAGTAAATATTTATAATTTATCTTGAAAAATATATAAATATAAAAATTTCTGTCTTGTTTCTACTGGGAATTGCAAAAATAGATCAATAGATAATCCACATGCACCAAGAATTATTTAAAACTGGTGAATTGAAAAGAAACAATATTGGATAGTTATGTTTTCTCAATAATTATGTACCTTATTTATTTTATATGAAATCCACTTCATGTAAAATATAGCAGAAGAAAGAAATAATATTTCATATTCTCAAAAATATAAAGTTATAAATCTTTGAGTTTGGTGTTACCTTCAGGAAAGAGAAGTAGGAAAGAAGAAGGTAGGTGCATTGTAAAGGGATAGTAAGATTTCCCTACTATGCTCGACTCTTGCTCATTGCTGAATTTTAAATGTGAATTACGTAAATTACTACCTTTTTTTTCAACCAATTTCGATGCAGTTTTTACAGAAGTGTTCCTTTTTTATTTGCTATTAATGTAAAAATTTGTATAAAAGCAAACATACTCAAGTACCCAATTGAGCATAGGTTTTTAAATAGTATTGCAACCTTAAAAATCGTAATATATAACGGATATTATCTGTTCATATAACTATGTTTGATTTCATACACATTTTTTTATATAAAGCTGTGTCTCCTGCACATGTTTTATCGAAACAAAACACAAAAACATCTACATAAAATAAGGTTTTCATTGCCTCTTGCTCATGTAACAATGGACCATAGGACAAAAACTGTAGAAATATCATGTTTTGTGTAGGTGTTTTGTGGAATGTTTTAGTGGAGGAGATGCAGCTAAATATCAAATAAAACAAAAAAGAAACCCTTCTGTAAAAACTGCATCGAAATTAGTTCAAAATTTCATATTTCAAATTCTGCAATGAGCAAGAATGGTGACACCACCATTCTTCATCATCACCATCAAGGGATAGCAAGATGACTCCACTACACAGTGGAGTCATCTTGCTATCCCTTTCCAACGCAAGAACCATTATAGCCATGACTTGAATATACTGATGCTTCTTTTTTCTGTTGTTTGAGAGTTCCTCCAGATTTCAAAGGCTTATAACTTTTTTATTTCTGACAATATTTCAATATGTTTTCTCTATTATATTTTTATAAAGTAAAAATTATATAAAATTAATAAACATATTTTCTTCAACTACCCAATTTGATAGTTGACTCTGACCAAATTTGTACAGTACAAGATCTTACTTTGAATCCCTGTACTGTGCTTGATCAGATGTGCAGTATGTATTTGCCCGGTTTTTAAATATTCAAGTGTGTACACACTTATAATTTATTATTTTTAAATAAGCTATTAACATTGTAGTAATTGTTAAAAAAACATTACCTTAAAATTTCTCATTAATAAATAAACCATTTTTCCAGTACAGTCTCTAATAGACTATAAATTTATAGACCTTGGTGTCTTGCGATATATGTATGCTATTCAAAACAAAATAGGATCCATTTTGTTTTTCACAATAAAAACTAATTTATTGATAATCAGGTATGAGAATGTACTAAGATATTATCTAGGATCAAGTGTATTATAATAGAATAACGATCACTTCCATACAAAGTATCATCTATCATTCATATATTTTTTAAGTGGTGTATAAAAACATGTCTTCTTCCTTTGGCGCTACAATTCAGTGTGCGCTTCGGCCTCCTTTGTATTCTGTCTCCATCGATCTCTATTCAAGGCAGTTTGTTTCCATTTGGTCCTCTTTAGAGTAGCCAGGTCTTCTTTCATACAATCGTTTTAACGCTTCTTGGGTCTACCATAAGGTCTTTGTTCATGGTCCCATGGACTCAGGTCTTTCAGTTTGTAATAACTTTAATGGCTTTAAAGTTAGGAATACTCTTGAAATGTCCTGCCCAGACATATACACATTTTCCATAGGGTAGGCAAATGGAAAATAATATCAAATTCCTCACATGAGTAACACAGATACTAATAAAAATGTATTTATGAAGGATGCTCGCCGATGGCTCCTGTTACTTTATATACTGATTAGTAGTTTCTTTTCGTTTAAAGAAAGGTTTGAACAAGCACTATTTTTGTACACCCCTCTCATTAGTAGAGGAGGCCCGTGCCCAGCAGTGGAACAGTAATATTACAGGGCTAATATTATTTTATATGTTTACATTATAAAAAAATAACCTACTTCATTTAAAGAACAATGTTCAGATTTGACCTGTCAAACGTGTTAACGGGAAATGATGAGTATGTAGTTGTTTTATATCACAATGGGTAGGTATTTTTCTACAAAGTACATAATACTGACTTATAAGAAAATTGGTTATGTCCAAAAAAGAAAATGAATTTTAAGCGCAAGCTCTGCACTAACGTGCGAAATTCGAATTTTATGTTTGTGGAAAATATAACTCAATCTTTCACCTCATATCTATAAAAATAAAATATTTAAGCCAGATCCCTGCTCTATTTAATAAAATCTAAAAATACATTATTATTTGCTTATTTGCATAAAACTACAATTTTGACAGATATTGCTAAAAGTCCCGGCGGTCGCTAGGTATATTTCTCTATAATTTAGCCTAAGGTTGTGTCTTTTTCATAAAAGTGATGTGAGTTTATGGAATAAACTTCAACGAAGATGTGCATGAAAGAAAGCATTGTTTAATACATAACTGAATTTGGGGCCTTTTCATAGGAGTGTATAGGTCGAAATGCGACGGTATTCGATTGTTCGGATTAGAAAAAAATCGCCTCAAAAGCATGATACTGAAATGTTAAAATTGGCCACAATCACATTAAGTTATCAAGCTAGATTTCAGCTAAAAATCAGCAATAGCCCGGGAAGCTCGAATTTTATGTTTTTTTTTAATTGTAGACCGATTTACAGGATAAGCTGTGCGCCGAGGGCGGCAATTTTAAAAGGCAATTATTATGATTTATTTTATTGCCTTAACTAAGTAGCAATTTGTCAAAGTAGTGTTTATTTGTCTATATGGACTGCACGCTGCTGGTCCTGCCCAGCGTAGTCTTTGCACCTCAATCGAACAATGATTTCGTTGTTTACCAGGTCGTTCAGTTCATGGTTCATACGAATGCGGTACAGTTACACCCCATCACTCTCTCTTATCGACCCGAAAATTTTTCGTTCAAAAATTGAGAGTTGGTTTTTCCTTTTGAGTTGGTGCCCAAGTTTCACATCCGTATGTTACGACAGGACTTATTATCATCTTATTGATTATTAACTTTGTTGCCCTGGAAATCAGCTTCGAGACCAGTAGTTTCTTGCCGGAGAAAAAGCACCAGTTGCTAGGATTCTGAGACGAACTTCTTCGATTCTGTTCTGAGCTGTGACAGTAGATCCAAGGTACTTGACAGCCAGTCCAATATCTTTAAATTCAAACACGTCTGAATTTTGAGATATTCGTTGTTGCCGCGCGGTGTTGCATAGCGCGTGCCATAAAATTTTGATACTAGAAGATTTATTTGCCATTATGAAGTTTTTTTTAATTATTAGGTAATATATTTTAAATTTATCATTTTTATACATTTCTAAATATAAATCATATAAAAAAACAAATATCCCCCGAAGACGAGGCTTGAGACCCAACTCAACGGCAGTTAGGGGCTCAGAGTGAGGAACCACCTCACAATGCGTGCCGTGTCCAATAACACTGCCTTCTGTATCTGGCTCTTGACCCAACGCCCGAGTTTTATTATTATCGTGTTTATTTGCTGTAATAGCCTATTGCCATGTGATTTATTATAATATTATTTTGTGGGTTATCTATGCTTGCATTAATAATATTTTTAATATGTTTAATTTTAATCATAATTAAAATAATATCATGATTAGTGTGTAACTGTAAAAGGATGCTCATGAATTCAATTTCATCCGGTAGATGCAATAACTAGATGCGAAATATTTTTTCATTGGTATATAATAATATGGATCTGCAAAAAAATAAAAAATATAAAATTCGAACTTCCCGGGATAGTGCTGATCATTAGTTGAAATCTAACTTGACCTATACACATAATGTGAATGTGGCCAATTTCAGTTTTCTGGAGTTTTGGAGTTAATTCTGTATAGTATTATGCTTTATAGGCGATTTTTTCGATTAGGCAAGACAATCGAACACTGTTGGCGGTTCAATCGATACACTCGGGTCAAAAGCCCCCAAATTCAGTTTTTACAATGCTTCTTTTTGTGTCCATATTCATTGCAGTTTATTGCATAAACCCACATCACTTTTAAATATAATAACAAACACAACTTTAAACTATATTATGGAAAAAATAACATAGACACTGTAAGAATGTCTACCAAAAGTCAGATAGTAACTAAGGAAATAATAATTTCATTTTAGTTTTTAATAAACAGGCCAGAGATCTCCCTGTAAAGATTTTTTCTCCTTATTTCGTGATAGTGTATCCAATAACAACATAAATATGTACATCTACATGTACACTTCTATATAAAGAGGAAAGATTTGTTATTTTGTATTTTTGTTTGTAACGATTAGGCATCGATATAATAATATACCTAGATGCACAGTTCTATACAAATATCATTGTAAACAGTGTCCTCGACAGACAAAACAAATAAACATCACAAATTTAATTAAATTAACACAAATATGACCTTATAGACGCGGCATAAAGTAGCTTTTTAAATTGAATGTTCAAACGTTCTTGAATTCGAAATTTTTGAATTTCTAATCGTTTTTGTATTTGACAATAATTTGACATTATTAAAAGAAAAATTCTAGTCACTTGGACAAAGATTGAATGGAGCCGAATAGTTCTTGTATTTATTTGTGAGAAATGTTGACCATGTGGCGTACAATCTAGATGAGAATGGCGATATCTGTATAATAATTTTACTTACATTAAGAGATAGATAGAGTATAAATGTTTAAAAGATAACAAAGCTTATGAGTTATAAATATGAAATAAGCACTGTTTTGCCTTAGCGTGATTCATAAATAAATAAATAAGACCCAACAATCACATACATAGTCCTGGCCCCACACTAAGATCGTCCTTTGCTCTTTAGATTCTTAATAATTTCTTTTAGACTATCATTTCGTTTTCTTAATCTTTGTTCTGCCTTTTTAAGTTTCGCACTAAATTAGATTTAAGTTCAAATTTTTGGTTGCGTTCTTTCAAATTATCTTTCAAAAATAATGTCTTAGGTGTGTTAAAGATTGATGAAAATTCTGATGGTATTGGTGATCCTTCATTATTTATTGGTTCAATTGCTGGTTCCTGGAAATGAATATGTTTCCAATAAATGATGACGCCACAATTACTGTTGTAGTAATTATGCCTAACGACCGGTTTCAATAAATGATCTCAATCCGAGAATCCAAGATGAAAATGAAAAATTAAAAAATGAAAAATCGCGAGGATGAACCATTAAAATTATTATTTGACGGCGAAATATTCAACTTTGTTCATGTTGGCAAATTTTTATGATCTGCACACTTTGATTGAAAACATTTATTACAATTAGCCGCAAATTATTAAATAGTCATTTTACATGGCAGTATGTACCTAGTATATGCTTGCTATTGATGAATTCTGTATCAAATATTTTTCAGCTATTACACTTGTACTGCACCCTGCTTCATTTAAACTTGTAGTTACGAGAATCTAAAATAAAGTCAATAAATGTGGCAATATGTATTTATTTATAGGTACACCAACAGCATACATATTGTTAAATTAAATAGTAAACATTAGTTAAGGACAATGTAGCTGATGACAATTTATCACCTTTATTTTTGGTACAGCATTCTTGTTAATTTTCCTAATCCCTTTTTCTGTATAATATCCATCGGAATCGGTAAAATGGTCTGAACAAACTACACTTGAGTAATCTACTATATAAAAATAAGTCGGGTTTTCCTTCCTGACGCTATAACTCCAGAACGCACAAACCGATTTCCACGGTTTTGCATTCGTTGGAAAGGTCTCGGGCTCCGTGAGGTTTATAGCAAAGAAAATTCAGGAAAAATTTCAACAGAAAGGCGGGAAAATCTTTTTTCACATACAGCGCCATCTCTGATACATAGCATGTACTACAAACCAATATTTTAAGTAGATGGCGCCGGTGCGTGAAAAAAGATTTTCCAGATATTAGAGCTTTCACAGACGGGGTGACAATCGAGCAGACAGATGGGGTGACCGACTGGGTGACAGACGGGTGACAGACAGGTGACAGACTGGGTGACAGATGGGTGACAGATGGGTGACCTAATAACGTTTGCAAGGAACGGTTTTGAAGCTTGCTACTTTTTTCAGATAAGGGCATGATAAAATTCTTTAGATACGATCATCACATTAAAATGTGGAGATGAGAAAGTGAGTGAAATTTAGGTGTGACAGATTTGGGTATAGAAAGGCCTTAGCAGAACCCGCAAAATTGAACTTGCAATTCCAAGTGAGGACACTATAAAAGCTTTGTAGCAATTGATATTGTAAGACAATAAGACCCCTTTTGGTGCTATTCGCACATCGAGTGGATGTGGGTTTCAAATTGAACATTCAGGTATAGCTATTAGAGAAGCTTTCATAGAAACCATTATTCAGGTCTTGTCATGGGGAGTACTCCAGACATGTGCCCAATGAAAGTGAGTTAATTGAACCCCAGAAACGGTCTGTTATATTATTAAGACCATGCCCTCCTAGCTCCTAGCTTCTGTTCAAGAAAGAGGAGGATCCACCCAATATTAGATAAATCACAGGAAATCATGTTAAGATTATTTCTTCAAGCATTATTTTTGCATATGTGTAACGTTTTTTGTGGCTAAATTTAATTTTAGGGCCATCTGCGTATCTTGAAGTGTGTTAGTTATTGGTACGTTCCACATTCTCCCCACATTTCCAAAACTGACCAGACGAGAACGACATTATTCAAGTGCGTGAGTGTTGATTGTGGTATAAAATCAGGCACAGGCGGACACGTCATCTAGTCCTCAAACTTTAGATTGGAGACGAGTTGCACGGTGGCAATTAACAGTGGCGATTCTATGGATACCCGACGCCTTCCTAATACGCCGAAGAGGGCCACCGCTAGATTTTTAAGCGACGTTATAGTATGGTGTAAGATGTCGGAATCTTTGCAGTGAGAAGCTCAATTTGAATATTATAATTATATTGTCTATGAAATTTTGACTAAATATGACCATCATTAATATGAATATGGCGAAGATATAATCATCTTTACCTGAAGTTTTTGGCTGCGATCGCAACTGGCTCCGCTATTTTGAATTTTGTTTTTCATCTATTCCGTGCTGCTCAACGATGCATTGTAGGTAGCTTGGATCATAATTTAGACATATATTTACCTAAATGATAAATATTGTTGCTGTCGCATGTTTAACCCCTCATTAGTACAGAAGGCCCGAGCCTTAATCCACAACGCTGGTCTATGAGTGTTGGTAGACTTTACATTTTTTTAAAATTGGTTACGACGATATTTTCCTTTGCCGTATAGTATTATTCATAATGATTCCACACTTTAAAAAGACAGAGGAGTCAAAGCATGGTCCTTTTGGGGTTGGTCTCAAATATTATAATACTATATGAGATATATCTCAAGTCTGAATACTGGATACTGGTAAATCACCGAACATTTAGATGGAGCCACATTTAAAAAGAAATACAAAAAATATATTTTATTGATTGTCTGGAAGATATTGTTTGATCGTATTTAGATTAAATTATTATTATCGTGAAAATAAAATGTATAAATTATTGCTAGTCTGTTAACCACATATTTTACGCGTTTGTAGCGTGGCCAAAATCTAGGGTTAACCTCTAGGTTAAAATAACGCGCCCTAGCGCGTTATTTCAATGTCTAATGTGGCTAACAATAAAATTAATCATATTTATTATATCTAGATCGTGATAAAAGATCGAGTTCTCGGTCCGAAAGGAGAGAATCCGAAAAATCTAGAAGAACCAATAATGCTTCAGAAAGATACTGGAGCAACAGTGGCCGCGATGACGAAGTGCACGATAGACCCCGACCGAAACATCCGGGGCCTACGCATGACGGAAAAGGTAACAAGAAGTTATTTTTTTTAGTTCGTTTTATTTAATACCTCACAAACAAATCTTAGTGGAGACCAGCAAGCGCAGCGTAGGACCACCTACAAAGTGGACCGACGACCTGATAAAGGTCGCAGGAAGTCGCTGGATGCAGGCCGCTTCCAACAGGTCGATCTGGAAATCTTTGGGGGAGGCCTATGTTTAGCAGTGGACGTCCTATGGCTGATGATGGTGATGATGATGATGAACAAATCTTAAGAAGTTAAATTCTAGTATATTGGCGCAAATATAATTTTTAATTAGGGGTATGGCAGTGATCCCTTTTTGATACGATGATTGACGGCAGTTTTTATTAGTTTGGGTAGAATATAGGTGCATCTATTTGGCGTAGGTACGCCTGGTTAGGTAACCATTGAACCCAGGCAGGGTACAATTTTTATGTTGTAATTTTGAAACATTTAGAATTTTATCTTTCACGGTCTGAGTCGGCAGTTGTTATGACTGTGTTAGTGGTTTTCCTCAGGCTCTCGTAACCGAGAATTCTCAGGAAATTGTAAATGTTTCGTAAGTGGTGTATGGAATCTTAAATTCATTAAATAATGATCGTAAAATAATTGATTAAGTAATTAAATTACTTGAATTAGAGTATTTTATAAAAGATTTTGAATATTCCCGGAGACGTAATTTTTAGCGCCCTGCTGTATTGGAGAGACACGCAGCCCAGTTGAATCCTTTTAGTTTGATTATAAACCATATTTATGGCCCTTTTTACATCGTTCTAACTTAAGAAATTTATTTCGTTGATGAAGAAAGACATTTTCCCCTAAACCCAGGAATCTGAAAAAAAATGGGAATATATAACCCTACTGTAGACATAACATAAGTGCTTTAGAAAATACTTAACAAATTACGCGGTTTTCGGTAGTAGTGGTTTCGCCAAAAAATATGCCTGGCAAAGCAGTTTCATGCAGAAATAAGATAAGTATACCGATACGATTAATAATTAAATTTTTTAGATGGCCAGTCATTACAAGATATGGACATTTCCCCAGACAGGAGTACACCTCTCTCGGAAAACTCGTATGGTGGCAGGGAAACGAACTCTACGGTCCGGAATAACACAGAAAGCAATGCGGTTCCGCCCGTTGTTGTGTTGGATAACTCAAATCAGCCGGTGAGTTTTATTATATGCTTGCTGTTAGATTTATTTCACAGTTCCATAATTAAGCACTATGAAATTCTTAATATGGTATATAGTAAGTATGAGGATTATTATGATATTGATTGATGACTGATTTTTGTATATTTTTTTCATAAATAAATAAAGAATGAAAATAAACTGTGGATAAATGAAATTCTGCGTATTTTAGGGAGGTTTAAATATCTTGTGTGGATGTTGAAATATGTTTTTTTCATAAAACCCATTGATTTTTATGATTTAATAAATAAGATGTCACCGTGAATAATTAAATATTAATATTGCAGAGTGGTTCGCTATTGGCGGCGGCGCTACCGCGTATCGTGGCCGCGCCTCCTCCTATGACGGTGGTGACTGTGAACAACGTGGGCGTTTGCGCGGCGGGCGCGGGTGTCGGCACGGTAGTGGGCGCCGGTGCGGGCGTGTGCGCAGGCGCGGGTGTGGGCGTAGCTGCGGGTACGGGCGCGGGCTCTGGTACGGCAGCGGGAGCGACGCCGCCCGCCGGCGACTCGTGCGGCCCGGGCAGCGGCGCCGACACGCCACACCGGGATGCCGGCCCGCCCACGCCCACACACTCCGAGAATACGGACCCCCACGCGCCGCCTCTGCACTTAGACCAAGCGCTACCACGAAAAAGTATGTACTCATCACGACAAACCTGTATTATCTCAATATTTTCCTAAGTGAAAATCATGTTATACCGAGTGGCGCCAACATAACGACATTAAATGTGATAACGAAAAACATAATATTTTTTAAATTTCGATGCAACAATAAAAAAAGGTCTAAGGTCAAAACTGAAAAAATAATTTTTCGAACAAAATAAAAGGCAATAATTCAGTCATTAAATATCGCACCCATTATTTTAATACTGTATAAATGGTAATAGATGGTATAATGTATGGAAATCTACAAGTAGGTAAACTTTAGTAGGTTGCCTTTGTATTCATTCATGTCGCGCCGAACAAGTCCGTTCACATTAATTGTTGTCGACAAAAGTCTTTGACCGATAAGATCAACTGTTTTAGGTCGCCCTGAATGTGCAAAAATTGAGAAAACTAAAAATCAGTCCTGTGCCTAAACCATTTCAGCTATTCAACTGATTTCTGATACAAACCCTTCCAATGTTGTAAGGTAATCTGGGACGATTTAATGTTATGTCGGCGCCACTCTGTATTTTTTCCTCTATGAGTCGGCTTGCATTATTATTGTTAAAAGTAAGAGTATGTTGAACTGTGTGTATTGTTTGATTTCAGTGGAGTGTCTCGGTAGTTACTCCCAAGTGGTGGGTGGCACGTTGCACCACGCGCCGCCAATGATGACGCCCTCGCTCGTAAACTACGTGCGCGTCGACCTGACGTCGCACGTCACTGGCTGGCCCGCCGACATATTAGAGAAACAGGTGAGACAATTCCCAGCTCAAAATTCAATATGTACTATCCAAAAATCTTAGCTAGCCTGCCAACTCATACTCCTTTTGCCTTTTATGATTAAGCCTTTACAGTTTACATTTTAAAACAGGAACTAGAATGCCATTACTGACTAATTTGTTTACTATATTAATATTCGAATCGTTAATTCATTAATAAGATCAACACGATTTTATATTAACTTTTATAATTCATTAAAAACTATGAGGACTCTGAAATTATAATATTGTTAATATAGTAATAGAGATGTCAGTGTTCAGCTATAAGGATTTTGTATATTTTATCTAAAATATTTGAATTACACATTACACTTATGACGAAATAAAGCAATAATATATTTGTATGCAATGTATGAATATTAATTTTTAACAGGCCAATAAATTCACCGAAGAGGCGTATCAACTGGGATGTTTGCAGTGCACGCGGGTATCTGCGGAATTGAAGTGTACCCGTTCGGTAGTTCGCCACACTGAGATCCAAGCCACATTACAAGAACAAAAGTGCGTATGCTTGTAAACTATTAATAATTGATTTATAGTGTACACTGTAAGTTATGTAAATTGTAATATGTGCGTATATGTTCATCCACAGGATTATGTACCTGCGGCAGCAAATCTCAAGACTGGAGGAGCTAAAGTCGCAGAACTCTTTCATGTCGGACGACTAGGATTTGTGGTGGGGGTGACGACTGCCCCCAGTAACAACTCCGTGTCGTCTCCAGTCGCCACAACCTAGCGCTGCATTTCCCACCCTCACGAGGGTACTTTCACACGTCAATGCTAAACATTGTTCATTCCGTTCTTTCTATGTAATTTAGATCAAATGATTACTGTTGTGTTGTGTGATTTGATGTTAATGAGCGGTCATTGTCCCGAAGACAGGATTGGTCAATTTGGATTACGTGTAATTTGACATTTAAAAACTATTTATTAGTTTTGTTTTTGGCTTAAATTATTACAAAACATTATGAACCTATTCTGAAGTTTCTAACGATTTTATTAACTTACCAATGGGTAGCACAAGTACGACGATCGCTTAATGCCACAATAAATTCACTGCGTATGGATAATTATTTGTGATAAATCAACACGATTGTCAGCCCGGCGAAATGTGTGCTAGAATAAATAAAACAAATCACTCGCCACATCATTTTCTAATATTCTTATATTATTCTAATATTCGATCACGAAAAGTAAAACCTCTAAAATGTAATAAGGTACAACATTAAACACCATTTTTAACCGACTTAAAAAAAGGACGTTATCATATCCCGTTCTAATCGAAAAATCATTGGAATTTTTAAAATCAATTGTACGTATTGCGATTGTATAAAACAAAATGTGACGTAGTTTTTGTTACTCAAAAACTTTATGCAGGTCTGGGCCTGTGGCATTCGTCATCTTGTCCGTTGCATTAAACGTCAATACTGTGCAGTTGTTGTAGTTAAAGAGGTCAAATTATTTAAATGTATCTTCATCATCATCAGCCACAGGATGTTCACTACAGGACATAGTACATTAAAATGTATACATTATCACTAATGTTCCGAAAGATAATCGCTGTGTCGACATGTGCGGTATCCATTGGTTTGTTATTCAACTCTGATGTAGAATTTGACATTAATGGAAATAGCACATTAGATATGGAATAACTGTGGAAGTGACGCGATAACGCGACACTCTCCACCTCCAACATTGAAATAGCTTTTATTTTAATTGTATTAAATTTTAAGTTAGTAGCTACGGAATTGGCTAAAATGTGAAAGCATGATTTAAATGAAATTATCGTTTAGATAGGTTAAGTAGATACGAGTGTGACAAACAGCGCAGCGCGCGTCTCACACGTTGGGACCCGATAGTTTCAATGTTCTGTTTCGCCTTGACATAGTGTGTATTTAGTGACCATAGTGATTGGGCCACAATTTGCTTTCTATTCGTACTTCAGACATAACAGATATCTAATTAAATTAATTCTTTTTTAATTGTACGCTCTGTTGAGTCAATTTTAATATTATTATAATTTTATTTGTCAGTATAAGGGTACAGTGTTTGTAATGCGTTTATTGTAAAGATTTAAATTATTGAAATAATACGTTGGTAGCGAATAATTTCTATAGTTTCATACAAGGCATAACACAAAGGTCGTGGTAGTAGTGACTAGTGACCACTAGCGACCATTAGCGACCATTACCAGTAATTCGCAAATTGGTCTCTGCTCACATGTCGGTCGGTGTCCGTATTCTGTACGTATAACGCATGACGCACGTGTGCGACAATTGTGGACCAGTAGTATTGTTACCTATCCTGCAATAGAAAAGCGATACTGAAAATTGTGTATAAATGAGACTTTTTCCATATAGCTTTGCTAATTGGTGATACGTACCGACTCTACTGGGTGTTCTGGGCCCCAATCACATTACTACAAGTTCTTGTTTTATTTAGTACAATGTCAATTGAAACTAACACGTAACTATATAAATTGATTATGAATTTGAGTAGTTGATACATCAATGATGAAATTTCTGATTAAAGACTCATCCACGGATGTAAAAACAAAAATGGATGGAGCGCTGTGAACATTGCAAGTGAAGCAGGATTTCCGGCCCATTCGATCAATTGCCGCCATTACGTGTCAATAGATCGAATTAGCCGAAAACCTACTTCACTCTCAATGTTCCTAGCGCTCCGTCCATTTTTGTTTTTACGTCCGTGGTCTCATCATATTATTCCAAATAGAAGTTTTTAAAATTTTTTCACTTAGTGTTTTTGGAGCACCACTTAATTATTTTGAAATTATGTAAGTGATGTATTTTTGAACCTTGTTAGTTAGGAAACATCTGCGACAGTATGTATTTGTTAAGTCTGTGTACTGCGCGATATCTATTCGCGACTGCTGCACTAATCGCACGCTGAAGCGAACAAAACGGTGCAATTGAATTCAGAGGAGTCAAATGCAATTTAATACTGCCGTCTGCTGCTATCTACTGTGTCTCTCTCGCCTGGCAACATGGACAGTGCTTTCCGACAACGTTTATGCATAAATTATATTATATCTGTTTCAGATCTCTATTATGATTATAATGTTTTTATCCAAATCTTAAAATATTGTGCACTTTTCTTGTAACGTACGTTTGTGCCCGTAGGCGTGAAGCGTTACGTTCCCTACGAGTGTGGCATTCAGTAGGGCAACCATGAGTTTTTGACAGTACTCGCTAGCGATTCTGTAAAATATTTGTATGACAAACACCCGAACGCCTCTAGCGTTTACGCGGGGAACTGTCGTTTTCCATACAAATATCGCGTAAATACGTGCAACAAACTCTTGGTTGAGCTACTTGAAACAAAACGTATGTACCTCTATAGTATAACCGGATAAATATTAGGCATTGGCTACTTCATAATTTCCAACCGGGTTTTAGAGCCAAATTATTTATGTCCGATGTTTGCCGATGTGTATGAAACGATGCGATGCAAGCATGCCGGCTGGCACGCGTAAGCACAGTTCTGTATAACAGGAAAGAGATCATTTGAGTTCCCGATGTACCAGGACGCGAGGGAACTGCCGTCTCTATAGGAGAACCCTCAAGGTTAAGTTTAAATGTGTTTAAATTGGACATTCTATAACATTTGAATGGTGTCGATATAGTATTGTAGTTTTGTGTGATGGGGCACATATCGCCGCATACATTCTTTTTGACCAATAAATATTTAATATAAAACATTTTAAAGAGCCAGATATTTTGTATTAATAGTAACTGAAATTCATTATAGTGTAATAGTTGATTTATTTTAATAGAATCGTATGGGCTTTAATAATATTTCATCAAAATATAAGTTGTGGTCATGTAATGGTTTATATTTTTAGTTGGAATTAATCTAATAATTGATGATTTACGTATCACAAGGGGGCTAATATAGTATTAACAAATGACGAGTGATGCATGTTTCGGCAATATAATGCATGTTTCGGCAATATAATGCACACGATTTCTGTCAGTCAGTAAATGAAGTTAGACAGTATTAATTAATTCATTAACATTAACTCTATCATACTTTCACACATTTTAAGGCAATTAATTTCATTGGTTTGTTTTGAAATATAACATACATAAGCTCACGCATGTATTCCCGAAGGGGTACGCAGAGGTGTACTAGCGAACTAAAATTCTCACATTTCACCGAGATTAGTTCCGTCCTAGATATGATAGGGGGCAAGCCTATTGCCATATCGGGCACAAATTCTAGACTCTGGGTTGATAAGGAAAAATCCAATATCGATTTGCTTGACCCGGGATCGAACCCGAGACCTAAGGACGGTAGTCCTACCTAAATACAACCATGCCAGGGAGTTTTCCAATATAATCATTAAAAAAAGTTTTTTTTTGGATGACTTACTCAAATCATAGATATAAATACAACAAGAGACACAGATTTTTAGACCACTCCGTTAACAACAACCGTTTATTCAGCTAGAAACAGATGTCTATTAGCCACTGTGACTCGTAAAACATTATTATTGGTTCATACTAACATAAATGCCAAGTGTATCTCATTACATGACTGTCACTGTACATATACACTTACATGCCTTGTGAGTTTTTGAGTACGACATTCGTTCAACAGAATAATGTTTTGTTCACATACAGAGTAACACTAGACAATCGTTAGTTAGGTAAAAAATCCGGTCTAGGTCTTTTTATTTTTCTAATATAGGGCTAATGAATTTAATTGAAATGCTATGTGTTACGAAAAACTGTATAATATACATGGAATAACAGAAGTACTGTGATATTCATTCACTTTCACATGTAATAGTAAATAATGTTCTTGCAGACCTGTGTGGAATCATACCTGTAATTAATTATTTAAGTTCGCGCTGTTTATAAATCGCTAATTTATATTATTTAGGGCCCGTATTCCGTAAGCGAGACGTTCGTCGTTTATCCACGCGGCATGCGGTACCCGGCTCCCGGCATCCGCCACCCGATTACACTGGATATTGGGCACCGGGCAATCGACACTTCAAAACTTCGACACTTCGACACTTCGACACTTCGACACTTCAACACTACGACAGTACGATAGTACGACAGTAGCGAAGTATCGAGTATTGAGACGCCGATACCGCGCCACCCGCCGCTGCCTACGATATCCCAACTTAGAATATTGTGCGACTCTTGTCGCTTCCACACAGGTCTTATCTATTTTCTTTCCATTATATCCATAACTTCGTGAATTTTGTTTTTGTCATTGTTCAAAATACGATGTTTTAAACAGTTTAAATAAATCAGTTTCAGATAAATACCATTTGTATCAATTTATATTATACGCTTTGTGGTTTATACAAATTGTAGCAGGAGTGACAGCCCAACGAAATTAAGAACAAGACTTCAGTCTCATTTGACTGATTTCTTCGAAAATGGACTGTTCAAAAGTTTTCATGTTTGAGTACATCGACTCCTGGACTAAAATATTTCGCAAATGCAGCTAACTATTAAATGACGATGGAGATTTTAGGGCTAAAGCTGGATTAATAGGGAGCTTTCAGAGCTGTAATATCATTATAGCCCGATTTTTCTATTTGGTACGGAATCCAAACAGCAGGTACTAGTTCTCACTTCTTGAAAACTATGATAGTTTCCATTTTAGCTCGTTGTTATAAAATGTATGAAGAATACGAAAATTATCATCGTTCTTGCAAACTATCAAACAAAATGAGACTACACTGTTTTTTTCCAGTTTTGTTTTTCTTTTATGATTTGAACACAAAATGATAGGGCAAAATGTTTTGGAACTATTTATTAAAACGGGACAAAAGATAAAACTACACAATATTTCATCTAAATAAATAATATGTAAAAAAATAATAAGAAACAAAATATGTTATATTACAAAGTTATTCAATAATAAATGATAATATTATAACATGTCCTAGGTGGTAACGAATGGTTATAAAAAATAATAGTATATGAAGCTTTATTTTGATGTTTTTTTATAGCAAAGACTGATAAAAGAGCAAGTATGTCAACTGGTGGAGCCATATTTTAAAGAAAAATGTTAATAAAATACAATAGCAGTCTCCCACTTCGTCAGTTTTCTGTGAGACAATGGTTTCGAACCGGATGAGTGGGTTCATTCGTGCTGCAGACATAACTGTCTACAGCGTGGCTTTACCACTCAAATTAATCTTACAAGGAGAAAGTAACAAGTTATACCTATTATCGTGTATCGACATCTGTTCATATAAGATACCTACTAACCTATTATTTCATAGTCATACAAAAACTAATAGACCAGGGTAGAAGCCTTTAAAAATAATGAAAAGTGAAAAGAAATTATAGTAGGATGAAACCCATTAGAAAAAGAGGGAAATATTATAAAAATGAAAGGAAAAATAATTTACGGGCGATCTGAGGTCGGGAAGGGGATGGGGGTGAGTTTTTAAGGGTAAAAAACGGTTTTTCTCGATTTCCGTCAAAACTAAAAGTCCTATCGAAAAAAGTCAAATGGCAAAGTTGTAGATAATAAAAAGATCTAAAACTTTTGTATTTACACTTTTTTCACATAACCTCAAAATTTATGTGAAAAATTCAAAAAACCAAGTTTTTGGTTTTTTATTTTTATCTTTTACAATTTTTTTTATTTTTTAACGAAATTTTGTGAAAACTTACCTTTTTATGTCCCAAATACGCTGTAATTTATTTGATTAAAAATATTTATTTTTTCACCTTATTTTGAATTAATATCGAAAAAACAGCCTAATTTTCAATCGAAAATTCACCCGTCAAAATATCAGCTTTTTTCAAAAAGTTGGTATGGTTTCTGTTCGTTGAAATCTCTACTTTCCGATGGTGAAAAAAAAAAAATATGTTGCTATGGTAAATCTTCTCAGAAAATGCAAAAATTCAAAAAAAACTTGAATTCGAAAAAATTTTTTATTTATTATAAATAATTTTGAGCTATTTATTAAAATTTACACTTTAATTACTCGAAAAACGTTAGATTTCATGTGACGTTGATAACAAAAAAATTGCGAATAAAAATATACTACTATAATTAAGAAACAAATAAGTTAGTTCAATTAATATTTAATAAGACATCTACAATATTTGGAGAAAGTTGTCTAATTTTCTTTAAATTATATGCGTAGATGCCTATTTATAACTATTTTGAGATAAATTATATATATACCTGAGTAGATATACCTGAGTGACCTACGAAAAATTGTAGCCCATCAAAAGGTATTTCGTGGAGAAGTGGGGAAGGGGCTAGGCGGGTCTGGGTCTTACTACATACATACCTACTATTATATACTATATATTTCGTAGCAGCTGTTACAACTGCTAGCCTAACCAGTATTCGAAATACAGTACAGTATACAACATCGTTTATAAAAATACACGTGCACGCTGAGTTTCTTGAAGATAATTGTGACAAGTTTACTTAAAAAAACAAAAAAACTTTTCGAATCTGCATAGGAAGGTAAATACTATCTCTATTTCTATCTGTATCAATCAACTCAACCATAAAAATCGTAATATTTTCTTTAAAAAATAGTATGCTTAACGTAACATAACCTAAAGATTGAAATTAAATGATATTTTTGTACAAGATAAAAAAATAATAATCTCCTTAATTTTGCACAAACAATTTAGTTAATCCCATGAAAAAAAATATATTTCAAAATACATAAAAAATATATTTAAATTCTATAAAAAATATATAAAATATATATCGTAGATATATTTTTAATAAAACAAACTTTTTGCCGATTTTCATATATATTTTATAGATTTATAATATATTATTCATACATTTTGACATTTATTTCTTTAAAAAAAATTTTTCATGGGAGTTTATTCACGATTAAATACTGAAGACATTATTAATTCGATTTTGTCTTTTCAGATTATCAGTATGGATAAATCTGTTTGTATCATTTGCAATAATGCAGATGATAAGCAAGTGTATGCAATAAAAAAAGCAGCTTTGAATCGTTTAGTGGTATCCAGCAAGAAAAGAATCGACAATAAATACAAAAAATTTGAGACTTTGACATCAGCTTTTATTCATCGAAGTTGTCAAAGTCAATTGCATTTTCTGAGAAGATTTACCATAGTAACATATATTTTTTTTTTCACCATCGGAAAGTAGAGATTACAACGATCAGAAACCATACCAACTTTTTGAAAAAAGCTGATATTTTGACGGGTGAATTTTCGATTGAAAATTAGGGTTTTTTTTTTCGATATTAATTCAAAATAAGGTGAAAAAATAAATATTTTTAATCAAATAAATTACAGCGTATTTGGGACATAAAAAGGTAAGTTTTCACAAAATTTCGTTAAAAAATAAAAAAAAATTGTAAAAGATAAAAATAAAAAACCAAAAACTTGGTTTTTTGAATTTTTCACATAAATTTTGAGATTATGTGAAAAAAGTGTAAATACAAAAGTTTTAGATCTTTTTATTATCTACAACTTTGCCATTTGACTTTTTTCGATAGGACTTTTAGTTTTGACGGAAATCGAGAAAAACCGTTTTTCACCCTTAAAAACTCACCCCCATCCCCTTCCCGACCTCAGATCGCCCGTAAATTATTTTTCCTTTCATTTTTATAATATTTCCCTCCTTTTCTAATGGGTTTCATCCTACTATGATTTTTTTTGGTTTTAAAAATTATCGACCCTGGACTATAAATAAATATCAAATATTAAGATGAGAAAACGAACCAAGCTTTGAAAACTGGTGGTATAGATAAAGGGCCTTATTTATAAAAACAATTTAACTGAGCAAATGGTTAAGAATAGTCTCACTTTTTCCTTGTGTCACATTGTTTGAAACGAAAGGGACAGACTGTTCTTAACCATTTGCTCAGCTAAAATGTTTATATAAGTAAGGCCCATTATGTCATTAAAATTAAAAAACCGTTGCATTCAGTGTATTACTGGCTTTATGCAGAAAATTTTATAGATACCTAATAATTCGTCATAGTCTCCTTGGTCTAGTGGCAGTGCGTATGGTTTGTGGACCGGGAGACCCTGGGCTCGATTTCCAGGTTTGTGTAACACGATTTACCTTTCATTGGATCTCTCAGGGGGATTGTCAGCCATGCAAGTCGTGAAAAACTAAGGTGAATTCTTTCTGCAACATGCCTGAAAAGTATATTGCGCGGTGCATCGATCTGAGGGATGGGATAAATATCTACTAAATTAGTGTGTGTAGTGTAGTGTGTATGTGTGTGTGTAGATGAGTGAGTAGATATAGAGCACAAATAAATAGCCAATCAGAATTATATTTAATTGGTCCATTTCGTGATCTCTGCACACTCTGGTTGATATTGGTTACTTTCTGCTATAAATTACTCTCTTTCGGCAGATCTTGAAACTGATTTTATGTTCGTATAATATTATTCTATAGGTATGTGGATTGAGTAATGCCAATTTATTATATAGCAATTTTTAACAATAGTCAATAATGGAACATTAAAAAAATACATGTAAATATTGGCAATATTAAGACCATATTGCATTTATACATATTATTTATAATGATAGTTTTTGACTAATTTTACCATATAAATAGGTACGAAGCAAAGCTAAAACACTAGGTAGAGCATTCACACTCCCATCTACACTGGCTCTGAGAACAACTTGCGATAGTGATAATAAAACTGTGCGTATGGGGCGTATAATAGTTTAATCTGTAATCTGTGTTAGTAAAGCTGTACCGCGTATGATCCAATAGTCTGATGGCATGTTGGATGGTAAAAGAACTGGCAAGACGAAGTTAGTGCTGTGTCCAGTGGTGGACAGCGTTCCTGCTCTCTCTGACGTCTTGTACAATGGCGCTTGGTAGCGGGGGTCGGGCTTCGGCAACTCCAGCACGGGGTAGAACCACACCACCGGCAGCGGAGGGTTCATTTGCCCTAACAAATAAATAAAACCCAACAGTCACAAACATTGTCCTAATCCATATAGTCAAAATAGAGTGCATTTATAGTGTTCTAATTTATCTCATTACCGTATAAATATTTCTACACTCGTATTTTTTAAATTTTAAATTAGTTATAGATAGTTTTTAACAAAAAAATGAAATGTTATGGATGGAGTGAAATATTCACAGGTTAAGTTTGGGATAAGTCAGAGCAAAGACTAGACAAAGATCTATAGAGCGAACTACGACTAAGTCTAAGTCAAAGAAACGAACTCAGTGAGGATTTGAATTAATAAATCGAACTTCGACATAGTCCGAGACATTTTTTACAAGAAAAACAGACTGACAGACAGACTAAGCAAAGATTTTCTTGTAAAAAATGGCTCGGACTAAGCCGAAGTTCGATATTTGTGCACCACACAAACATTTGTCCAGCACCGGGATCACGCCAGCGGTCTCCCTTCACAATCGACTAATCGCCTGCTGCTCCACAGAGGTAGAAACATTTAAATAACTTTATGAACCCATTTGAAATTATAAGCAGAATTCGTCACTGACATTAAAAATAGTCATTGATAAATATTCAGAAGCAGTGGTCGAAATGGACGGAAACGCGTGAGAACGGCGTTCCCTTTCGTGAAAACGCTCCGTTCCGTATCCACAGACAAAAAAAAGAAAGACATCATCAGCCATAGGACGTCCACTGCTGAACAGAGGCCTCCCCCAAAGATTTCCAGATCGGCCTGTTGGAAGCGGCCTGCATCCAACGTCTTTCTGCGACCTTTATCAGGTCGTCGGTCCACTTTGTAGGTGGACGTCCTACATTGCACCTACACCATCTCGCCTATAGTTAAACGGACGCCACAGAGAAGCCATGCACACAAACGCGCCTGTACAAAAGTGCCCTACGCACACACACAACATTAAGTGTCGATAGATCGAATGGGCCGAAAACCTGCTTCACTTTCAATGTTCCTAGCACTCCGTCCATTTTTTTCTTACGTCAGTGTCCGTATCATAAAAGTTTAAATCCAGGAACGCAGAGGAAAAAGCGTCCTTTCTCGTTAAAAAGTCCATTTCGAGTATTGTTCAGGGGACAAACAAATGATTTTTGTTCAAACTTTTAGGATACCTGGGAGCGCGTCGACGAGGCAGTTCTGCGTCACGTCCCAGCGGCCCGCATCTATGAACAAGCCGTGGATATTGACGCCATCTTCTGGGGCCACAAGGTCGCGGTACACGTTAGGTGCATCTTCCTACAAACATCATAAATATGTAAGTAAAAGTTATATTTTGTCGTACTACGTTGTAACAACCTCTACTTTTTGTGTTTTAGAAAATATGTTTTAAGGAAATATACCTACCAGTGGCGGACGGTGCATACAACTCAATTATTTCCGGCTTCCCCTTTTAGAAATTGTCACCCTTCGCCTGTGATAGGTATCACAGGCGAAGGGTGACAATTTCTAAAAGGTAAAGTAAAACGTAAGCAGTAGGTAGGTACCTACTGCTTATGTTTCACTTTTTTAACGTATTTTTTTACATAACGTAAACATCGCAACTAGGATTATATGTTGTACTAATTTGATACGAATCAAAAGTACGTTGGCCTTTTACTACCAACGTACCTACTTACAGCGTCTGCTGCTGCTCTCATTTTGTAAAGCAAAGCATTCACAAAATCTTAGTAAATATAATAGTTCTTATTCATGTTTTAAATATAGGACACGTTATGTACGAGTACCTATCAGCATCATCATCATCATCATCATGATCATCAGCCATAAGACGTCCACTGCTGAAGATAGGCCTCTTCCAAAGATTTCCAGATCGACCTGTTGGAAGCGGCCTACATCCAGCGACTTCCTGCGTCCTTTATCAGGTTGAAATATTACCTGTTGTACCTACATATATTGACGCACAATTTTTTTTATTCAGGCACGGCAAATTGACTACACTGCACCTGATGGTAAGCGTAGTGCAGCCCAAAAAACTTATGACCACTGACAAATAATGGGTTTATCAGTGGTTGCCAGAATTATGCCGGCCGACTTATGCTTCTTCACACTCCGAATCCGGATGGCACAGGCACAGGGATACCCCCATACCCATCCCAACGAACCATCATGTCATTTTGCAGGCCCCTCGAGAGAACTGAAAATACACTGGCTGATCTTGGAACGCGAACCACAAACAGGGTGTGGGTCACAGGCTTTAGCACCATGTGTACGGTGGTCGCCATCTGGTCGGATATGAATATCCTACCACCAACGAAAATGAAATGAATTTATGATCGCTTTTCCCATTTGTAAACGATTATTTTCTGAGTGTTTCATGTCAGTAGTGACCTTGGTCTTTTTCTTATTCTGTTTATAGACATCTTCTTGCGATAGGAACATCTGTATAGGCAGGAAGTCGAACATGAGCGCGTCGATGGGCACCCTGTAGCGTCTCGCGTACGCCTGCAGCGAGCCTGTCAGGAGACCTTGCGGGAAGAACAGGCCCGACACCCAACTGCTTGGCTGGATACCGTCCATCAACCATTTCTAAATCACATTCATCATCATCATCATCATCAGCCACAGAACGTGCTCTGCTGAACGTAGGCCTCTCCCAAAGATTTTCAGAGATTAACATACACAAGGAAAAATATAATATTATTATTTTCGATGAGCTGGCGGTGTTTTTCGACCGACTTTAAAAAAAGAGATAATCAAATTGTTTGTATGTTTTTTTTGTAGGTATGTTTTTTTTATAGCAAAGACTGGCAAACGAGCAGATGGGTCACCTTATGGTAAGTGCACTCCATCGCCCATAGACACCCAAGACAAGAAAATCATGGGTGCGTTGCCAACTTAAAAGAAGGGAAATAGGGATAACGGAGAAGGGAATTGGGCCACCGAAAATCTCACTCACCGAACGAAACGCGACAGCGAGCTGCCACTTTACGTCTGTTTTCTGTGAGACAGTGGTATCAAACCGGTCGAGCCGGCCCATTCGTGCTGCCCATAACTGTCTACAGCGTGGCTCTACTACTCATGTTACCACATATCTTTGCCAAATATGGTTTTACAATTCCGTATCAGTCCGGAGTCTGGAATTTGTGTCTGATATGCCAATAGGCTCGTCCCTTTCACATCTGGGATAGAAATAAGCTCTGCGAAATATGGATGTTCTAGTTCGTTAGTGCGCCTCTGCCTATCCCTTCGGAGATACAGGCGTGAGCTAGCGTTATAAATAGTTATTTTAATGAACAAACTATCACCTCCATAAAGTCGATTCTAAGCGTGAGATCGTGAATCCAACTTCCGAGTGACTTCAAAGAGTTATAGCCCTTTTTGTGCCACATCGCTGGTACCTTGTTATTCAAAAATGCATTGAAGACTTCTTCAAATGCTTCTGACATTACTACTATTCCCTGTAATAATATAGAGGTAGTAAAATTTTAATATTTCAAGGTAAAATCTTACTTTTTGTCAGGCGCTATCTCGATCAAATTCCAGGATCCGCTTTCCTACTTAAACGCTCCCATTTCGTCTGGTCTTGTGGATTCTTCTTTGATTCTCATGATGTCTTTGTTCACAAAGTTTAGCCAGCGGCTTTTTGGGATTTTGGGGCGGTTTTAAGAACTTAAAAAAAGGAGGAAGTCTTCAATTCGTTTGTTTTTTATGCATGTTTGTTACGCGGTATCTCTGCCAAATCTGAACCGATTTTCAAGATTATTTTTGTGTTCTATAGAACTTATTTCAAGGGTGGTCCAATATAAATAGTAGGGGAGCCCAAGCGGGGATTTCGGGATTTACTAAAGCGCGTCAGATTAATATACAGGGGGATACCTTGTACCCGGTTAAGTACCTCCACAAAACATGAGGCCCATATATAAGGCCGCCCGTGAAGGATACAGGATCAGATTAGTAAAAAAAAATTGACCATCAGAAATTCTCGAGCGCGTCAGATTAAGGTAAGGTGAGTTAATTACATCCTAAAAAGTGTATATTCCACTAATCTGACAATTTGAGAGTGACGTAAAAAAAGGGGAGGGCAACAAAGTTGTAAAAAAAAAACGTCATCTCGACATTCTCGAGCGTAGCTAAATTTTTTTTTATTTTGAAGGAAATAATTCAAGTATAATGAAAAATATATAATCTGACGATTTCCGCAAGCAGAAATAACAAAAATTCGTCGATAAAGTTAAATGCGTGCAGTTGCGTGATGCCTACGTTTCTTTCTCCGCGCTTCTATTCCTCTCTCACTCTTTCTCTATCTATTACTCTCTCACTCCGTCCCCACTCTGGTTTCTGCTTCCTGAGCTTTTCAATTAATTAAGTTCAATGATTTAAAAAAAATATATTTTGAAAGTGGTTTTTTTGGAATAACTTTTAACCGGCTTTATCCATCAACTTCAAAAACTAATCCGCCTTTGAGCTTGAAAAACCACGTCGATCGCCACCTAGCTGGTCAAAAGCGGTTGATTCGTTCGAGAGATATCGTGAACGAAAGAAACCCGAAAAAGGTTTTTTCGGGATTACTCCGAAATTTGTGGTTCGATCAATTAAAATTGCAAAATTACTTATGAGGATGATAAAACTGCGTCGAATGCCGCCAACCGCGTGAAAATCGGTTGATCCATTCAAAAATTATTGCGGTTTGAAAATTCCAAAAATAGTGTTCTACGAAACTTCTATTTCTTTGAACTCAGCGAGCTCAAAATATCACATAAATTATATTTTGAGCTCAAAAATGTCATAAGTACAATTTTAAGAGCCCAAGAATGGAATTAGCGGGAAGTTGCAGGGATGGCCTTTAAGGTGAACCGTTTTTCAAATTTTTTTTTGTCAGATCAGGCCAATCCCTCTAGATAATCGTCAGATTATGAGACAGTACGTTTAGAACATAAAGTTGAACCATATATATCTTAATCTGACGCGCTTGAGTATTTCAAAATGGCGAATTTTTTTTGCACATTATGAAAATGGCCGCGAGTTTGCGTCCCATCGAAATCGTCAGATTAGTGAATGAGATATTTTTTTTGGTGCACTTAACACTCCGTTAGAAAATCTGACGCGCTCGATAAAAATTTTTTTTTTTTCATTTTCAACCCTTAAATACAACCACTCGCATCATGCAAACGATCAGATTAACATACGTACATTATTAAAAATACGTAGGGCATTGATGCTATCAATATCTGACGCGCTCGAGGATGTCCATGCAACAGTTTTTTTTTACATATTTAAAAATCTATAGCCGCTTCCCCCACCGATGTAAAGGTATATATCATATAACATTTTTTTCTTCATATCATCTAAGCTTTGCATCCCAATAGGTCTCTACGACGCTCGAGTAAATCCCCATTTAGCATCGTGGGCTCCCCTACTAAAAGGTATATAAAGGTCACGTTCGGATAAGTTTTGAATTCTGTCTGTTAAGTTTTTATCCAATAATATACACGTACCTTTATAGCCTTTTGCAGTTCGTTTAACGACGAATGTATAAGCGCGAGTAAGGTGTTGAATCTGTCAGTTTCGTGCAGCAGCACGGTGGAGAGCGAGTGCAGCTGCCCCATGTCGTCGGGCACCATGAGGTCAGGGTTCACCAGCGACTTGTCAATCTTGGTCGCAATAGTGGCGCGAGTCTGGTCGCATATCCTCCACACGATCTGATCGGGCGTGTCCCCGCCCCCACCGCCGCTGGCGCGCGGTTGCACGTCCACAATGGTTTTTATGAGGGTAGTCGATTCTTTATTCTGTATAAAAGTTCCAAAGTCTGCCTCGGTGGCACAGTGGTATTGCATTCGCGGTACGACTATCGCCATGTACCCTTAATACGAGTTTTTCTCGATTCTCGAAATCGACGATAGTTTACAGTTTCTCCATAGATTTTTAGTTCATTATAGTTTCCGCAAAGTGGCGCTGCTAAACAAAGGGCAAACTGTTGTCGATTTCGAGAACTGTCAAAATAAACTCATACTAAGGGTAGTGAGACATCGGGTTCGATCACCGGGTCGGGAAAAGTTATGATTTTTCAATATCAGCCTGGAGTCTGGAATTTGCCCGATATTACGATAGGCTCGCCCCCTATCACATCTGGTTTCGCCGAGCTTAGTTCCGTCCCAGATGTGATAGGGGGCGAGCCTATCGCCATATCGGGCACAAATTCCAGACTCCGGGCTGATATGGAAAAATCCAATATCACTATGCCCGACCCGGGGATCGAACCCGAGACCTCAGAACCGTAGTCGTACCGAAATACCACCACGCCACCGAGGCAGTCCGACGTTATCTATTTATATTTAAGTGATTTACTAACTATATTATTATTTAATGCATCATGCAATGCAGCATCGTTACCTCGAACGCGATATTGGCATTATCATGCATTCCAAAAACTTCTGGATCTTCAATTACTGGTAATGTATCTATATATTCACGGCATGCTTCTAGTTTTTCCACTCTAGGACAATAATATTTGCCTGATCGAGAGTACGTATAATCGTCTTCCAACGTCGGTGGGGAAAAGAATAATTTCAGGATTGTTGTTAAACAACGTTGATCCCACATGTCAGTAACTCGACCCCCGTATGTTATTTGACCTAAAAATTGATTTTGATAATAAGATATCGAGAGGTAGAAATACAGGTTAAGCTAATATAAAGCGAGTATGATATTGTAAAAAGATTAATGTAAGGATACAAAGATATCAAACACGTATCTAGTGGTGTAAATTTAAGAAGTTGAGTTCAAGCTTTTTGTAATTTCGGGGTTCTTATCGAGTAAAATAACAACTATCGGTACGATTTTGAAAATTACATCAATATATTAAACCGCTTTCTTAAATCCTAATACATTTGACCGTCAGCCTACTTTGAGTGGTAGAGCCACGCTGACAGTTACGTCTTCAGCTCGATCGGTTTGATACCACTGTCTCACGGAAAACTGACGTAAAGTGGCAACTCGCTGTCGCGTTTCGTTCGGTGAGTGAGATTTCCGGTGGCTCCCTTTCCCAATCCTTATTTCCCTCCTTTTAGGTTGGCAACGCACCCATGATTTTCTTATCTTGGGTCTCTATGAGCGATGGAGATCACTTACCATAAGGTGATCCATCTGATTGTTTGGCAGTCTATGCTATAAAAAAAGCAGTCTTAAAGTTGGAGGGGCACAGGATTTATTTCGTGTTACATTCCAAATTTTTTTTATAGCAGAGATTGGCAAACGAGCAGATGGGTCACCTGATGGTAAGTGATCTCCACCACCCATAAACACCCAAGACACAAAAAGAATCATGGGTGCGTTGCCAACCTAAAAGGAGGGAATGGAAGGGGAGGGAAGGGGATTGGGAAAGGGAGTGGGGAAATGGGCCACTGGAAATTTCACTCACCGAACGAAACGCGACAGCAAGCTGGCACTTTACGTCGGTTTTCTGCGAGACAGTGGTATCTAACCGGTCGAGCCGGCCCATTCGTGCTATAGACGTTACTGTCTACAGCGTGGCTCTATCACTTTTTCTACCATTATCTAATAAATACGTTAAAGAGAATGCAGTATCGGCTTCCCTTTAGATAATTTTCACCCATTGCCACCTGTTAAATGATCCCCCAGTCGGAAACGGTATTGAACTCACTGGTGATGTACTCGAGCGCATCCCACGGTATGTGTCCATCCTCGCAGAACATCTGCAGGTTGAGCATGGCGCACTCGCGGTCACTGTTGTTGAACTCGTACGTAATGTTCCAGCCGAGAGGGCCGAACTTTTTGCGCTCTTGGATGATTGCATGGAACATGCATATACCGAAAAGCATAGTCCGCCAGTCCTGACCGAGGACTGTAACAATATTTTTATTATCTTCTTCTTAGACACTGGACAGTAGACACTGGATGTTCAAACTGATGTTATGGCAAGGTCTCTGGGCCGATTTTTCAATAGTCAGGTAACTTTTATCACCAAAGATAATTTTGAAGCTCTGACAAAGTTTCATACTTTAACTGTAAAAACGTCTAAATTAAAAATTATCTAGCTATTTCAATTGCCCTTAAGTAACTCTCCCTAAAGTAGAATCATGTTCTCTGTAAAGTTTTCCCAACGGATTCAAAATTCATTTAATTAAATTAGAATAGTTGAGCTGCAAACATCTTGCAGTACAAATACTTCACGTATATTCTATTGCAAGACAGCAATATTATGAACAAGTCAAACCCATATTGTTTTATACCAGGTATTATGAATATTATGTAATTTTAGTATAATAATATCTCTGTTAGTTGATTACCATGATTTTCAAAGAAATCTTCTTCCATTTCAACCAAAGCTCTCTTAACATTAGCTTTCAATCCTTTCGGCGGTTCGTTGGTGACTTTTACAGAGTTTTGTAGCACCGACACCGGGAACTTCGCTGTGGGCATCGAACTTAAATACAAACGGAAGTCTGGGTGCGGAGTGCCGGTGTCGCTTCCCAGGTTGGCTACTATTAGTTCCAGACTCAACATCCATGAAGCAGCTAAGTGACAATTCTGAAATATCAAATCGGATATTACGATTAACCAGAGCAGCTAACGTTAGGCAGACCATAGGTCGTAAAAATTTAAGTCAAATCTCTTCTGCAACATGTTTTAAAAAGTAGGTTACGTGGACCCCATTATGGAGGTGGGATCAGGACAGAAAAAAAGACAAATAATTATCTCAATCTTAGCATCTCGATTTACAGCTGCTTCTCCTATAACGCTATGGACACATAATAAAATTACTTCAAGAACTTGATCATTAATCGAATTATATCTAGGCGATTATCTCCAAAGATACCTGTAAAAATATCCAATCTCCTAAAGGTTTTGCATTGTTTATCATCTTCTCTGCGACTGGTCCTTGGCCCTGCCCCAACGATATAGAATGTACGCGGTCGCGCATACCCATCTCCGTGGCGAACTTCTGGAATGCGCCGAATGGATCGGATCCAGTACTAAGCACGAACACCAGTGGTATTATCGCCGTGGTATCAGCGTATCTAGATTAGGCGAAATTTACATTGTTAAACAACAAGTAGGAATTAATACAATTTATTTCAGTTAAGACCAGGATGGTTGGCGCTTACTTGTGGAGGCCTACGTCCAGCAGTGGACGGCGATAAGCTGAGTTGAAGTAAAAGAATTTAAGTAAAAGTTTTCTATAGGAATGAGATGACGGGATACGACAGAAAGTTGAAAATCCTCAAAGCAAACACGATCATCATGGTGAAGCGAAATAAAATAATATGTTAATAGGATCTAATATGAAGGTACGCACAATGTATTCAGCTGAACCGTTGGACTCTCTATGAACAGTGAACCCAGACTGATGCTCACGTACTGAGCGATCGCAAACACCAGCTTCTCCTCCTTTAGCGCCTTTATTATCATTAGTTTCTCAAACGCCGTCAACTTTTCGTCCCAGTTTATTTTCGGTGGAGTGTTGTCTTTCAAGTTTACATGAATGTCCTGTTGATTTGGTTTTGGAGTAAATTCAAATTTTATCTTTAATTTTTTTTGTTATATAACTAACAACTAAACTGCAATCGTCATGAAATTAATCCGCATTTCGCTAAGAAGCGCTTATTTATTTTCATAAAATTCAATAACGCTATAAAAACAAATCGCGCTGGTAGGTACTGTAAACGTGCAGGCGCTGCAGCCTCGACGTTTACAGTACTACACACTACTACTACCAATAGAACATTTAATTACAATCCAAAAAGGACATTGTACTTACTACACTAAAAGACCCTATTGTAATAGTAATCTTTTTGAGACAGTCATCTAATATTCCCTCGAAGCTCGGGTCTGTCTCCTCAAGATGGTTAACGCAGAGCCACATTTGATCTGTCAATGATTCTATTACTGGCTTCTTGGCTGGAACCTGTTAAAGAAATGAGCTGCAATACATATCCAGCTAGAGATAAATTACTAAAAATCTAATATTTTTTTCTAGTTTCTTCAAGTAGAGATAAGTGCTTTAATAATGCAATATCTTTTACTTCCAGTACGAATACGTTAGCTAAGATTAGAGGCAAAAGTAACGATAAAAGCAACAGCTAGAAATGTAAAGTGCTTGCTTTTATTTTAGACTTTATTTTGTATTTTGCTATCGTTCAAGAAAGTGGGCAAATTTTCGTATATTTGCTAGTGTCGATAGATATTTTGTATGATTACAATACTTACAACTTTGGTACCGGCTGCCGCTCGAAGTACGAAGTTCCATTGATCGGGTGTAATCAACTCTGCGTTTAAGTAAATGGCCGTGTTTAATAGGAAGCTGAACACAAGCTTGTGTCTCTCGAATAGTCCCCGAGACACGTTCCTGTATACCGACAATGTTATCTCTCGATGAAGAATATCCAGCCGTGTCTCCAGAATGTCGCATTTCTCGCTCTTCTCAATAACTGCGTTGAAAACCTGCATAGTGATAAACGGCTTTATATGGACGCACGTGCGGTGCCATCGGAGATATATAGTTTTTGGTTCAAGAACCTTAGAGGTTTTTGTTCTTAGAGGTTTAGTCGACTGAACCGTAGTATGCTTGATTAGTTTTCATTCACAAATTGTTGTTGAACTTAATCACAATAAAAATAGAGTTGAAAGTTGCGTGCGACATCACCTATGTAACTAAGATATTATCCGACCCACACAGCTGCCATTGTGATAGCAAAAATGAAAGCACTGAAATTCCTCCTAGTACTCTAATAGTAGGGGAGCCCACGATGCTAAATGGGGATTTACTCGAGCGTCGTAGAGACCTATTGGGATGCAAAGCTTAGATGATATGAAGAAAAAAATGTTATATGATATATACCTTTACATCAGTGGGGGAAGCGGCTATAGATTTTTAAATATGTAAAAAAAAACTGTTGCATGGACATCCTCGAGCGCGTCAGATATTGATAGCATCAATGCCCTACGTATTTTTAATAATGTACGTATGTTAATCTGAACGTTTGCATGATGCGAGTGGTTGTATTTAAGGGTTGAAAATGAAAAAAAAAAAAAATTTTATCGGGCGCGTCAGATTTTCTAACGGAGTGTTAAGTGCACCAAAAAAAAGCTCTCATTCACTAATCTGACGATTTCGATGGGACGCAAACTCGCGGCCATTTTCATAATGTGCAAAAAAAATTCGCCATTTTGAAATACTCAAGCGCGTCAGATTAAGATATATATGGTTCATCTTTATGTTCTAAACGTACTGTCTCATAGTCTGACGATTATCTAGAGGGATTGGCCTGATCTGACAAAAAAAAATTAGAAAAACGGTTCACCTTAAAGGCCATCCCTGCAACTTCCCGCTAATTCCATTCTTGGGCTCTTAAAATTGTACTTATGACATTTTTGAGCTCAAAATATAATTTATGTGATATTTTGAGCTCGCTGAGTTCAAAGAAATAGAAATTTCATAGAACACTATTTTTGGTATTTTCAAACCGCAATAACTTTTGAATGGATCAACCGATTTTCACGCGGTTAGCGGCATTCGATGCAGTTTTATCATCCTCATAAGTAATTTTAATTGATCGAACCACAAATTTCGGAGTAATCCCGAAAAAACCCTTTTTCGGGTTTCTTTCGTTCACGATATCTCTCGAACGAATCAACCGCTTTTGACCAGCTAGGTGGCGATCGACGTGGTTTTTCAAGCTCAAAGGCGGATTAGTTTTTGAAGTTAATCGATAAAGCCGGTTAAAAGTTATTCCAAAAAAACCACTTTCAAAATATATTTTTTTTTTAAATCATTGAACTTAATTAATTGAAAAGCTCAGGAAGCAGAAACCAGAGTGGGGACGGAGTGAGAGAGTAATAGATAGAGAAAGAGTGAGAGAGGAATAGAAGCGCGGAGAAAGAAATGTAGGCATCACGCAACTGCACGCATTTAACTTTATCGACGAATTTTTATTATTTCGGCTTGCGGAAATCGTCAGATTATATATTTTTCATTATTCTTGAATTATTTCTTTCAAAATAAAAAAAAATTTAGCTACGCTCGAGAATGTCGAGATGACGTTTTTTTTTACAACTTTGTTGCCCTCCCCTTTTTTTACGTCACTCTCAAATTGTCAGATTAGTGGAATATACACTTTTTAGGATGTAATTAACTCACCCTACCTTAATCTGACGCGCTCGAGAATTTCTGATGGTCAATTTTTTTTTACTAATCTGATCCTGTATCCTTCACGGGCGGCCTTATATATGGGCCTCATGTTTTGTGGAGGTACTTAACCGGGTACAAGGTATCCCTCTGTATATTAATCTGTCGCGCTTTAGTAAATCCCGAAATCCCCGCTTGGGCTCCCCTACTATAAGATATTTGTAATATACAACTATTCAGATACTACTTACAAGTTATATCAGCGGCACTCAGCGACAGAAAATTACTAAAATAGTGACTTAACTTTTAGTTGAAAGATCGTTGAGCCTTCAGTCAGGGCAAGGCGATAGTGCGAAGAAATTTAACGTTAACCTTACATGTAATGATAAATGTCCAATATCCTATGAACCTCAACCAATGTTACACACCTGGTTGAAATATTTCAAAGAGAACTGGTACATAGGATCGATATCAGCTAGTTGTGCTACTGCGAAGTACAACACAGCGCCTCGAGTAGCAACCGTTCTGTATTTCTCACGAGCCGCCGATATGTTGATCTCCGTTGCTTCTGTCTCTTCTAGACGAGCATTAATAATTTCAGACGTTTCCTGTGTCAAACGACAAATAAATTACAGAGATTTGTTGCATATATGAAGTTTTAAATATATTTAAAAGATCATATATGCAACAAATCTCCGAAACAAAGAAAATTAATATGTTTTCGTCACATCCTTTCAATCAATATGTACAAATAAAATATTTTCCAACGCTAACTTAATGCACACTGTCTTCAAGATTGCCATTTCCAGATGATTTCGATGTTTAATCTAAAGGTCTTCGAATATACATAACAGTTGAACACAACGGCAGATATTAAGTAAGAACTATTTCATATCACTCTTTAGGCAAAATTTGGATATGTTTTATTTTCAATTATTGTTTTTTTTATCTGATCTATCAATATAAAGAGGTGCAGACCTTGCTCTCGTTTAGGGTTTCTATAAGCTCTTCATCGTCGAGAATATTTCCAGAGGACGCGTAAAGTAGACGTAAGATCTTGTCTTCTATCTCTAGTAGCGTCGCTTTGTCAGCGTTGATGCGCACGATCAGCTGAGTACGAAGAACCTCCAAATCCGGCCGCTCTAACCTTACCACATCTCTAACGGAAAAATTATATTCAATTATTACCTTATTGACGTTGTGATAGTCTACGTTGAGAAGACAACGGATAAAATTACCTTGTATTTTTTTTCTATCCAAGAAATATGACAATTCCTTAGAATTGGATTTTCTGGTCTCTTTATTTCTTTCTACCTGCCCATATCCCACCTTAATGTGGGGTTGGCGCATCACAATTTTTCAAGCATGTTGCAGAAAGGATACCTATAGCTTCGTTTTTACGACAGGCTGCCTGCGTGACGTCAATCCAGTCCCGAGCAAATAAAATAAAAAAATCACTGTGCCTGACCTGGGCGTCGAACCCAGGATCTCCCGGTCCACAGCTCATGTTTGCTGCCACTAAATCTACTAATGTCTTCGAGGGTACTATATATAATCGTGGCTTCGTGAGCTTATGTTATATCAAGTCCCAAGAAAATATATATCTCGTTACTATTATCATGTAGCATTTACCTACAAAGTAACTCTAAACTAGATTCAAAATATTCACAAATGTATTGAACTCTGAAAGTTAGTTTTTGCGGATACGGATCGCGATTTGTTTCGTATTTATTTTTAGTCCCGACGATTCGAAAACTTTACAGCCTTCGTGGTCACGGGTTGGACTGAGGTGTAAATTTTCCAAAATATTACACATAACATAAACTCACGCCTGTATCCCCGAAGGGCAGGCAGAAGGTGCACTAGCGAACTAGAACACCTACATTTCGCCGAGCTTAGTTCCGTCCCAGATGTGCACCATATCGGGTACGAATTCCAGACTCTGGGCTAATATGGAAAAATCCAATAACACGTTGCCCGACCCGGGGATTGAACCCGAGACCTCAGCACGGTAGTCGTACCGAAATACAACCACGCTACCGAGGCAGTCAAAATGTTAATATTACAATATCTACCTTCATTTTAAAATTATACAATTGTTAAAATAGTTATTTGCGCTTCGATCTACGTAGAACGATCTCACGGTATCTTGAGGTGGGGCAGTCAAAAGACCAGCTGCATTAGCGTAAACCTAAGAAACAATTATGTATTGAACTTACGCTAACAGCTGGTCCTCAAGGCCCGACAGCGTAACAGTGAAGTTAACCAACGTGACTTGTATACAGATTTCGGGTAGGTAGTGAGGATTCGCAAGTTTGGTGGTGAGGTACAGTCGAAAGTTCGTGTCGTACTCGATGTCGCTGTCTCCCAAATGCATCAGTAGTCGTCCGGCCTACAGACAAACAGCGTGGTCAAGGACCTTTTTGTTTCAGCCATAATTTTCTTGTTATAATATGTAACACGTAACTGTGAGCCACCCAGCATAACTAAGACAGTTTTGTCAACCATGCGCGCGCGACTATGAAAACCCAACGGTGCAGTGACAGTTTCGTTACAGGCTTATTCGCAGGTCGGGGTACGAAAATGTCACCCAATTGTCTCGTCGCATCGTAACATGCACGGATCTACATACATCTCCTCGGACTTAATGAGAATAACGAAACAGTGACATAGATTAGAGAAACCCGTGCACACTAGCCCTTAGCGCGCACGAGTGACGGTTACCATCACTGTTTTGTCCCTCGTCCTGACTATCACGACGTAAAATGGGCGCATCTCGATTTGTTATAAGTATTATATTGCCGAGGGTTCGTGATTAAACCTCTAGTACATTCTATACGATTTTTTTTAAATATTATTAACCCTACCTGAATGAAGGTTTGTTTGAGTAGCACCGGTGAGAGAGTTGCTTCTAGAGTTTCACCTAGATCCTCGATGAGCATTGGCCAACCCAGACGTATACAATTTTCTAACATACGTATGTACGAGGGATCGTTTAGCTTCGTGATCTGTAAGCCATTGTCTCGTTCCATGTTCTTTATCCATCTATTGGCCTGGAGTTAAAAGCACGAGTTTAAGAGACTTCATTATTCATCAGATCTTAAACAAAATGCGGGACTGGCCTTAGAATAAGCTCAATCGAACACAAATTGTTGCAAATTGGTCCACAGATGACAAACATATCCAGTAGACACAAAAATAGGTACGGCCGAATTGAGAAACCTTTAGAAGTCGATTGAAAAATAATCTAAACTTCAATTCAAATCTCTATATTAATTTAACTGTATTACAAAACATTTTGTTAGAATTTAGAGTAAGTCTGTGAAATAATGGAGAATCCAGCAACGGAATACAATTAATATTGCAGATTAAATTAAAATGGTCACCTCCTCTATGTTGATGCCATAATTTCTGCTACAAGCTTGTGTGTCGGTCTTAAAAACTAAAGCTAAATAATTTCTGCTACAAGCTTGTGTGTCGGTCTTAAAAACTAAAGCCAAATAATTTCTGCTACAAGCTTGTGTGTCGGTCTTAAAAACTAAAGCTAAATAATTTCTGCTACAAGCTTGTGTGTAACTAAAGCCAAATAATTTCTGCTACAAGCTTGAGTGTCGGTCTTAAAAACTAAAGCCAAATAATTTCTGCAATAGGCTTGTGTGTCGCTTTTAAAACCTAAAGCCAAATAATTTCTGCTACAAGCTTGTGTGTAACTAAAGCCAAATAATTTCTGCTACAAGCTTGTGTGTAATTAAGCCAAATAATTTCTGCAACATGCTAAAATAGTATGTTTTGTATGTCCACTGGAGTGGGATAATGGCAAGCGGTCACCTGTTCCTGTGGGTCGATGGTAAGCGGCCATCGCCCCGCCCTCGTCACTAGTATACCATTCTCAGTGGAGATGGAGTCGCGGGGCAGCCCTTGCGAGTTCCACGTGCGCACCGTATATGAATCCGCCATTATTGATATAAGGCTAGTTGGAAATAATCATATACAGTCAGTCTCTGTAGGTGGTCCTCTCCTATTATTATCTCATGCAACATATATTCAGGTTAGTCTTAATTAAGTTCCATAGACAAAGAGAAAACTAGACTGGTAATGCAGGGTGAACGCTTTTACATATTGGGCCTTACTTATAAAACATTTTCGCTAACTTTTCGCTAAGAATGCCCTATCGCTTTTTTCCTTGCGGTACATTGTTCAAAACTGAAAGGGACAACCTATGGTTAAAGATAAGCAGCGCTTAAATATTTTTATAAGTAAGGGGCATGACTCTCTGACGCGTTGCCATTGGCGAAGAAGTTAGTGAATGAAAGTATTTGTCATTGCCTATTGTGTACTAAATATGAATTTCCTTCACTAAATCCCGCCCCTCCCTTGCTTGACAACACGTCATACGCTATGTCTACGATGTCTATCGTGAATATCTGTGAATATAATAGAGGTAATATTGAATTGTCGGTATTATTAAATAAAACTATTTTTACGGATTCTATCACGATTTGGTTTTAATTTTTATTCCCGACGTAAAAATTAAAACCAAATCCGTAAAAATATTTTTATTTCAATGAATAGCGTTCGCGTAAACTTAACAAATCAGTATTGTCGGTATTAGTTAATTAAGTTCATCATCAAATTATATAAACCAAAATTAACGCTCAGTCCGCCTTTTTATATCTTAGGATTGACAGTTCACGTCTAAAAATGAAGTTAAAAACTCCAATATTATAAGTTCCTAGGAACGTATTGCGGAGCTTTTTCAAGGGTTATTTACCGACGCAACAATAATCATTTATTAATCTGTCGTTACATCATAGTATACAGACAGAAACACAAAGTACGCAACTTAGGTATGAACTTTATGGTGTCATTAAAACGTTCCCTTTGTTTCAATATCTCTTAATTGCCGACATTGTATTTACTTTTTCCGGGCCTACTTACAAGACCTGAAGCAGTTTGTCATGCCAATAAAATAGATACACTGTAAAGCGTTCTGTATGACGTTGTTTTTAAATAAATAAAAAGTATGAAATTAAGTGAAGAAATACTTGCATGCATTACATTGCATAGTTGTATTTCGGTACGACTACGGTTCTGAGGTCTCGGGTTCGATCCCCGGGTCGGGCAAAGTGATATTGGATTTTCCCATATCAGCCCGGAGTCTGGAATTTGTGCCAGATATGGCGATAGGCTCGCCCCCTATCACATCTGGGACGAAACTAAGCTCGGCGAAATGTGGGTGTTCTAGTTCGCTAGTGCACCTCTGCCTACCTCTTCGGGGATAAAGGCGTGAGCTTATGTTTTTATGAAGAAATACTAATAGTCTGTGGGTACTAGGTACGTACTCAAACGTGTCCGAGGAAGGTATTTCCAAGGCGGCACATTGTTCAATCCATCGCAGCTCGAGCTCCCGCCGGTAGTGCGAGGGGAACGCTCCGAAGTAAGCGATACAACCTGACGCCACTATTATATCCCCCGTCGTGCAATATAACTGCTGAGTGGCAGACTGTGTAAAAATATTTGATTTTTTTAATCGAATGTCGGCTTCTTAGTCTAGACTCGTAGACTCGTAGAAGCATCGTGTATGGGGTGTGAACCGGGAGGGTTTGGATTCGATTCCAAGGTCGGACGTATTGTCTGTCCTATTTTAATATATTGATAGTAACAATGTCCACCCGTAAAGTACTACAGTAAATTGTTGTGTACAACTAGGTTCTTATTTTCTATGATCGGACACTACACGGACACATAAAGCCGCGTCTCCTGCATTAAAACATTACACAGAATACCTACCTACATAAAAAAATGATGTATTTTTAATCTATGGTCCATTGTGCTGTGACGGCTAAAGTCGTTGTTTTGCGTATGTGTTGTGTATGTTTCGAGAAAAACGAGTGCAGGAGACACGGCTTAATGTCATGTTGACAAATACATTTTTATGGCAAAGTATTCTCTATACCATTTTCTTTGAGGTTTTAACTCATGCTAAACTTGATTTTACGTCAACTTTGGGAGGCGACGGTCGTTCATCTGGACCTTGTTTGCAAACATATATACACGAAATAGGAAGTTTATTCTTTGGTCTGGCAGTTATCATAGACTTTTATTTGTTTAATATGATAATATAATAATGTCTATTTTCATAAATGCGATGAGGTGCGTTGCACACTCGTTTCGGTCTGTGGGCCTAGAGAAACAGGCTCAGTTTGACAAGGTACTTACTTTGACACTGTCCTCCCATCGCGTTTTCTCGTCAGCCAAAGCCTGAGTCAGTTTCCCAGCTCGTGAGAGTCGCGCTGCAGCTAAATCCACATCATCCTGTAACTTTTGACGTTCCTCTTCTACAACCTGAATAAAATCGTTTTTATTATCTATGTATCTTCAAATAACCAATTGTATTAATAATGTTTTCATCATGTATTCATAACTTAGAAAAATAATATAAAGTGTGTAAAACATGTGCCTTTATAAATTGGTTTTGTCATTTACTTACTTAAAACTTTAGACTGATGTATGTAGTTAATGATTGAAGTTCACTCATTAAATTACATATATCAGTTTGGCCAAAGCAGTACCGGCCATATATGATAGCTAACTAATTAGAATAATTACTCTTAGTTCGTCCATCATCTTCTCCAATTGAGCCTCGATGGCTTCAACCTCCTTTTGTTTCGCTCGGAGCACTGCCATTACACTTTTCAATATAGCAGCCGCTTCTTTGTGCCTATTTTTTATAAACGTAATTAATTCCTTAGGAATATTTAACATAGTGACGTAGTAGTAGAGAATTGTGTTTCTCTTAGGGTTACGTAATGAAACTAGCAAATGAAGCACATTGCCGAAGTAGACTATTTCCAAGTAATCTGGCTCACGAAACCTATGCTAGTGACGAGGCTTTTATAATCACAAGTTTAAAAACTTAACTGACCGACTTCCAATTTACCGATCGTGACCAAATTTATATGGGATCACTCTTGAAATAAGCTCTATCGAACACAAAATGAATTTTGAAAATCGATCCACATTTAGCGGAGATATCGAGTAACATACATAAAAAAAATAAAAAAATACCGACGAATTGAGGACTTCCTCCTTTTTGGGAAGTCGGCCGAAAAATAAGGTAATAGCGTCACCTGTACTAAAACATTACACAAAACACCTACACAAAACATGGTATTTCTACAATTGTTTTTCATATTTGTTATATAATTGTTTTACATTGTTACATGAGCAAGAGACAATGAAAAACCTTATTTTGTGTACGTGTTTTTAGTATTTTGTTTCGAAAAACATGTGCAGGAGTCGCGGCTTTAGTTGTGCAAATGATAGACTTGTATCGATTACGCATAGCGGTTACGGGAGCATGATTAAAGCCAAAACGTTATTCAGTTACCAATTTGTGTTTATTTAGAGCGCGGCACGTGTTCCATTTCAACTCAGCTCTTGCGTAGTAGCCATGAATGTTCGTGCACGAGTTATCCGCAGTTGAGACACGTAACTGCCGCGTGGCTAATGTTCAAGGTCTGCAGCGCGTAATGGATACAAGAATTTTAATTGTGTAAAGTAGATTTATATTTACTTCAATATTTTGGGTTCGACGACTCTGAATACTTTGGCGTACATGTCGATAGCTTGCACCCACAGCACCATCGAACGACACACCTAAAGACATCGCTAGTGTTTATTTTTTTTATTCTTACTATAAAATATTATTCTACAGATATATTTTTTATTAAACATACTAGCTAGGTCGTATAAGAATTTTTCTAACACAATTTACAAGAAAAAGATGCAGAAGGGTTTAACGTCAGACGGTCGGTTACAAAATTAAGCCGAATCCTTTCTGGAACACGCTGAAGAGTGTTACGTCGACTTCACATTAATGTGGGTGTAGGGCAACATTTTATAGATAACGCTTAATCTATACAAAATGACATAAAAAGGACACATTAAAGAAGAGAAGACGAAGAGAATAGTATAGAAGAGAAGAAGAGAAAGTAAGAAGAGAAGAAGAAGAGTAATGTTTAGAACTATTGAAAGTATTTCTCCTTTTTAATGTACACTACTCCTGAGCGAGTTTAATTATATTTTTACCTTTGATACTTTGACGACAGTGTCTGGATTGAAGTCCTTATGAGTTAGATAAACTTTGATCTTCTTAAGAGTCGCCTCAGGTATGTGGTCTTTGTCATAATCCTCCAATTTACCGATAAAGTTAACGTCGGCGAGAATTTTCTTTGTCGAGTCCCAATCAGGCCTGCCAAATAAAATCTTAATTATAATCCATGTGTGAGTTCCACTATGCAGTGAAGTGTTCCATAGTATAGGTCATTTAAGATTAAAATTCAATATCCCTCTTCTTTAAGTTCTACTATCATGAATATTTTTAGATTTATACATCCCGTACTTAAAAGTTAGCAATTGGGGTAATTTATCAGCTATTAACAACGAATTTAGATTGTTCATATTTTACATTCATGAAGTCACCCTAATTTTTATTTATCATCACCATAGAACATAGTAATCCACCATACTAGTTTAATTTATGTCCTCCTAGATTATACCTATAGTCCTAATATAGCCACGCTAGTAAACTGACCAAATAACTAAAAATAGCTGCCGGTCGCGTAACGTGTCGCAATATTCCTATGAGAATCAAATCAAATCAAAGCATTTATTAAATCCATAAAATGTTATGCATTGTTAAGACTCCCTCAACATTTTCCTCTACCACCAATTCGGAATGCTGGTTCATCAGAGAAGAATGGCCAAGAAACCCTGACGTTGCTCTTTTTGAATAAAAGTAAGCAATTACAATCATTTATAAACAACTAATTAACAGCATTTCATTAAATTATATTAGAGCAGCATGGTCTGTGAATAAACTCTGCATTAAATGATTTTCATTAATGTACATACATATTATGTAAGTAGGCCTTCAATATTCGGTAATAAGTTACACTTCGGAACCAAAATTGCATTATGCTTAACAATTTTACAACTCACTTAACACCCATTAAAATGCAGACAGGTTCCATTACGAAGCGCACAAGGGCGGGCGGCTTCTGAAAAGCTTTCAGTTCGTTGATGTCGGCTTTGTTGAGTGCTTTTAGTGCATTCTGAGCTGCTTCCATCGCGGGCATAGCCAGTGCTAGGTCGGCTTTAGCTTCGTCCGCTATAGCCTTCACCTCCTCTGCTTTTATCTAACGTAAGATATTGTTAACTTTATAGTAAAAATAATATCAGCTTTACAGTCAAATTGCTGGCACGGGACAAAACATATCACTTAGAAATAAAAGTGATATGTTTTTGTTCACCACTGCGGGTTGTAACAATTATTTAGTATGGTCTCGGTAATTACTGTTTATGGCGAAGTTTGTTATAAGTTAGAAATTAGAATTCACACGGTGCCACGTGTGCTTAGCCTATAGTTAAGATTCCTGTCCAAGTAATTGATTTTTATTACTAAAATGTAAAATTATAAGTGTTAAATTTACTTTGGCTTCAGCTTCATCTTTCATAACAGCTTGCTTCACTTCATCTGCTGCCTTCTGTTCGACCTTTAGTCTATTCACCAACGCGATACCTTCTTCAGCTTTACGAGCCAATATCGGTTCCATTTCACGTACTTGTTGTTCCATCACCCCGACAACCTCGTAGGTTTCGTACAATTTCTATGGTTGGAAATATTTAATTATAATATTCACAATTCTCTTCCTATTTTTGGGGTATCCGAAAGATAGTTACGAGCCATTGTTATTGAACTAATATTATATTACTTGTATTAGTGAAATGATTAACTCCAGATTAGTCGTAACTTTAGAACTACAAGACTAGTCATTCACCAGTGTATAGGAAACATTTTTGTTTATATAAATTAGCTTAACCTATATCTTAAATCCGATCATTTATCAACATAAACGTTTACTGATTTAGATATCGATTTGATAGCTTTCGTATTTATTTATAATCCGAAACTCATTTGCTATAAGACACACAATACCAATTTTAAAGAAGGAAAAAATAGATATGGAAGGACATCATATATGATTTTATAAGTTCAACCTGTAATCCACATGATATTCTATCTCTGCCACGTATTATTTGTTGTTGTTTTTTGTCAAGCAGCGCGAGGTACAGCTTCAACAGGTCCAAATAACTGCTCGGCGTTGTGTAAAAGTATCGTCTCATTTCCTGATACAGCCGATCTGTCATTAAATCTACATCCTGTGAAGGCAGTAAACGCGTTGTATTCTTAACTGTCCAACATTAAAATTCATACTCAATTAACTATAGGTTTATTCCTACAGGTAGATCTAAGTTTTAAAAGTGCAACGTGCTTCAATTTTTGTAAACAATTTCTTCATTTATAGAGTTCCCATCAACAAAGTTCAAAAACTTTAAACCTCGGTAATCCGTACTACCCCATTAGATCTTGACCAAAATGAAACCACCCTTGAAGTAAACGCTATGGAACCCAAAACAAATCTGCCTTTTGAAGTCAGGTAAAACAATTTCGATATGGACGGCACTAGAATATTCCACTTCTCGCTGCAGTTCTAAAATCAAGTACAACATACTTTTATACTTTTGTACTCTACTCACCTGATGCATTATAACGCACAGCGGAGAAATTTTCTCTATAATTTCTTGGTTGCCGAGGGGCTGCAAACTTTGCTGAGCGACCGATAACAACGCTTCCGGCGGCCATTTAGTGAACCAATCGATCGTGCAGCAGTTCACTAACGAGGGGAACATGCGACAGCGGCGCCTACATTCATTAATATCTATCAGGCGGGCTGGTTTTCTGCTTGACTAAAGCCTTCTTCAGTTTGGAGAAGTTGGAAAGTATCCCATGATTGACAGCAATGCCACCCTTCACTGCCTTCAGTTAGTAAGAACTTGGGAGGGATGTGATACATTTATTAATAGATTTCTTTGCACACACGCTTATAAAACATCTTAAGAGTGTTTATGTAATTGCAACATCATCATCATCATCATCAGCCACAGGACGTCGACTGCTGGACATACGCCTCCAACAAAGATTACCAGACCGACCTGTTGGAAGCGGCCTGCAAACTAGTCTTATTTCAACACACGTATGGTTATGTACGGTATAGTTTAAATATAATTACTCAATATGTGTTGGTAGTACCTGAAAGCCTCTCCCACAGGACTCATACAAATGCACAGATGCAGTTTGCCTCTCACGTGGTTGATAAAGAAGTAGTAGACCCCGTCGCGGTCTGAAGGATTGATGCCAAATTTAGCGGCCTCATTCCGACACCCTGTCTGTACCTGCTCGTATGTGTCGCCTTCAAAAAGATTCGGCACCTCACCTACAAGAGTACAACAATACGTCTTCAATGTAATTTTGAATTAGACGATACAAACATGAACATACTAGTATCCATAAGTACATCATCAATAGAATTATTGAAATCGCTTGAAATACGTAATATTTTGCCTACGGTTTTCCTGTTATGACCGGTTTTCTCTGTTTATCTACGGACACTAACATGCGTCCTCGTTTATTTTCATACAATATTGTAGACGACATGTAGACAACATCTCGACAGTCGGTTATCGAAATATATCGTGACACGCTTGCTAGCCGGGCAGAGCGCGTGGTAAAGGATTATTATCGCCAAAATTCCCTATGTTATTCAGATCATGAGAACGAAGCGCTTGACATCTCATTTATCAAAATTGGAACAGTAATTTAGAGAAAACAAACAAAATATCAAACGTAATACAAATATCAAACACTGATGACTGACGTAAATGATAGCAGTTTCTGTTGCTTTAAAATATTCGGGTAAAAACTGCAACTATTAGGGATCTTTTCGAAGAAGAAAGAGGCAAGATCCAACAATGAACCATTCGTGTAGAAAGAACCGACTACGGAATATATTCAGATTGCAGCCGGTCACTAAATAAAAAAAATAGTTATTTTGACTATTTCACCGGAATTAAGCATGTTGTTTATGTCTTCTAGAAACTCCTCTTTGGTGATTTGCGTGTCGGTGAACAAGAACACCGTGTCCTCGTTGTTAACGCCGGCTCGCATGTACATTTTGCGGAGGTCGTCGTGGAACTCTGGAGTGTCGTAGTTTCTTTTCAATTCCATTCCCATACACCTAAATGATGTTTATTATTTAATTATATTGTCCAATATCTTTATTAGAAAAAATTATTATAAAATCCTAAGTAATTAAATGCTCGTAATTAATAATTTAATTTAAATATCTACGACCTGATAAAGGTCGCAGGAAATGCTGGATGCAGGCCGCTTCCAACAGGTAGATCTGGAAATCTCTGGGTGAGGCCTATGTTCAGCAGTAGACGTCCTATGGCTGATGATGATGAATTAAAAATTTATTAGAAATTCAAATCTGGTAGGCAGGCAGGTAGGGTAACTGTCAAATAATGAACGGTCAAGGATGTCACCTCTAATAATGTCCATAACAGTGCAGGTGTGTGAGGTAGATAGAAAGAATGTTCCCACTTTGCGCCCACTTTAACTCATAAAAAAAAATACAATTTGAGGGTTAATTTTTCGACTAATTTCGATTCTGTTAGAAGGTTCGGTTTAGTTTTACAAATTCGATAATTTAATTACGACGTGGCAGATCCAAGAAAAGATGGCTGGACGAACTTGATAAATTTAATAGAAATGATCTATAGGAAGGCGATACTTGGTAGAATCCTGATATGACACGATTCTTTAACGTTTTGATACTTGCTTGCACTCGTTGACATGTCCAGCGAGTGTTGCGACACTGCGGCGGCCCGACCCCCCGGGGCCCACCATGAGGCAGTGGCCACGCTCGGCGCGGAACACCCTTGCCACTCGCACCACGTGCTCCACCGCGTCTTGGAACAGCACCAGCCGCATCTCCGCGCGGGCCGTAGAATTGTACTCCTCTAAGTATTCCTGGTGGTCACATCATTCTTCAAGCTTTATTTGGTGAATAATATAATAATATTGGCCATCTAATATTACTGTTCCACTCTACTAATGAGAGGGGTTACGTCTTAGTTTATCACGCTAGTGCAGGTTGGTTGGATTTGGTGAATACGTAGTGTTATTTTTGTAGCCATTATACAAAAACAACACTACGTATTCGTATACGTATTATTATTGTAGCCATATTAGGTCGATCTGGAAATCTTTGGAGAACGCATATGTCCAGTAGTGGATGTCCTGTGACAATGATTAACCATTACATTGCCTCAGACCGTGGATCGAAAGGTCCTGGGTTCAATTTCCAGATCGGGCAAAGCGACTTTTCTAATCTAGTTTTCTTGGAACATAAACATAAGCTCATGCCTGTAACCCCGTAGGGGTAGGCAGAGGCGCACTAGCCAACTAGTACACCCACATTCCGCCTGGAATCTGGATACCATAAAATGGGGTTGATGTTAGGCAGGCAGCCGGTTGTAAAAACTGAGTCGAATCCTTTCTGTGACATGCTTGAGAAAGTATATTGCGCGGGCCCCGCTAACGTCAGGTAGAATGAAAGAACTATTATACTGCGTATGAGGTTAGGTGTTGTGTTCGATTTCCGAGACGAGTAAAGTGATATAGAGTATTTCTAGTTACTATCAGATTACGTAAATGTATTGGTAGGTAGTAATTGAACCTCTATAATATTTGTTATATTATAATTCGTGTATTACGTGTTTTAGTATATTAGATATCTATGCAATTTGTCTCACTTAGCTGGTAATATTTCGAGTACTTTTAATTCGGTATCAAGCTGACCTTTAACACCACCATAAGCCTCGCCATATCAGATATTTCTTGATAATTTCTGTTCTCTTTAGGAACGGCCGAGTTAAGGAAGTCTCCGAAGAGTAAGAGAGGAGGCCGTTCTATTATAGGGTCGTCCGGCACATCCAGTATCGGAGTGTGGAAGTTCTTCTCACACACTGACGCCATGAGGTGGTAGAAGTAACTCTTGTCTTCAATGTTTATTAACCGATCGTGGAACACGCGAAGACATTCGTGGTAAAACAATCTACAACAAGTTTGCATATTAATTCTGATGTAGTACATTTTACTGACTACCTCCGTGGCGTGGTGGTATTTCGGTACGACTACGGTTCTGAGGTCTCGGGTTCGATCCCCGGATCGGGCAAAGTGATATTGGATTTTTCCATATCAGCCCGGAGTCTGGAATTGGTGCCCGATATGGCGATAGGCTCGCCCCCTATCACATCTGGGACGAAACTAAGCTCGGCGAAATGTGGGTGTTCTAGTTCGCTAGTGCACCTCTGCCTACCCCTTCGGGGATACAGGCGTGAGCTTATGTTATGTATGAGCTTATGTTAAATGAGGGAAGGTAATAGTTATTGTATCACACATTATGTTATCCGGGCGTGGTATTTGTGGTCAATAGCGATGCGTTTTCACTTGTCAGTTGCTAGCAATGAACTATGAATGAAGCCAGTCATCACGTGGGCCCAGCTTATGCCGGTATACCTTCGTTACTGAGAAAATTGATCTTAGAAGAGCTATAAAATAACATAACATACATAACATGTATGTATTACATACTATGTATTTATTATTTCAGATGCTTTTGTAATATTAGTATAAGTTTGTACGAAAGTGTTCATTTTAGAGTAATTGGTTTACAAACCGTTCCAAAATTGTTTAAATAAATAAATAATCACATCATTGGGTGCATTAGATACACCTCAGAAGTTATTATTGTTAGTTACCGCAGCATTCCCTGTGGTGCACGCATGTAAGCAGCGTCTGCTTGCAGCACGCCTTGCATCGACTTCGACAAATCTCGCAAGTTGAACACGTAATGTGATTTCGCAGGAGTTGGTAACAACTCGGCGCAGATCTTTAGATAAACTTCCACAGCCGCATTTACTATTGGCTCACCTACAGCCGCTACTTCCGGTACGAAATCTTCCATATGACCTTTGAGAATGGCCTAAGGAATAAACATATTAACAACGATGTAGTGGTATAGTAAAACTTAACTAAGAGCGTATCAGTTATGCCTAATGTAAGGGTTCTGTAAACTATAAACAAGTATTCCGTAGAATTGAGAATGTCCTCCTTTTTTAAGTCGGTTAAAGAAAATAACCTGATCAATTATTTTCGTTAAATAATTTGCGTGCAGCTAATTTGTGTTTATCAAAATTATGTTAATGGCAAAAGTATATTAAAACTTCGTGAGGGGGCAAAAACAAATTCAGAAAAATTAGTAAAATGCATTTTACATTATAAAAATGTAAGGAACCAAAATAAATTTCAATTTTAATTCCAAAATACAATATATCGTTTTGTTATGCAACCCAAAGATGCAACCATTAATAATCACAAGTTTAAAAACTTAACTGACCGACTTCCAATTTACCGATCGTGACCAAATTTATATGGAACCACCCTTGAAATAAGCTCTATCGAACACAAAAATAATTTTGAAAATCGGTCCACATTTGGCAGATATATCAAGTAACATACATAAAAAAACGACGAATTGAGGACCTCCTCCTTTTGTGGAAGTCGCTCGAAAAGTGTATTGAACTTTCATTAGCTTTATATTCATTTTCATAATAACCGAAAACGAAATTCAAGACACTGAAAACGATTAACCTTGAATATGGTTTTCATAGCCTCAGCATTCGGAGCCGAGATGTAGAACATGGCGAAGTGTCTGATAAAGCGCGCGGTGAGGGGGTTCCTGCCGCCGCCGGGCGGTGCGCATGCGCAGGACAACACCACGTCCAGGATCTCCTTCCAATACAACTTGTCGCGGTCGTATAATCCGCCGAAGTCTAGGAATTGTCTGAAGTAATTGTTGCTTTATAACAGTGGCTGGCAAAGTAGTTAATGGGTCACCTAATAGTAAGTGGTCTCCACCGTGGGTGTCCCATGATAGACATTATGACTACGTTGCCAACATTGACAAACAAAAGAAGAATAATCGTTAGCAACGAGGATCAAGGCCACCAGAAAGTTCCCACGATTTCAGTAGCCTGAGCACGAAAAACGAATGTAAATGTAAGCTCGCTGCGCACTGATGACATTTGATTAATATTTCATACAAATTTCATAGACGCGCATCGAGCACGAATACATTTGCGGTTGTCAGAAATTTTCCTGCTCGGGCTGCAGAACACTCAAATTTATAGTTTTAAGGACGACTCCGATAATCGTTAATTACTTACTGTACGATACTGGTATTTAATTATTTTAGTTAGTAGTTTCGTTTTGTATTGTGTTTCATATACCTTAGTAATTCTATAGTAGGTTGAGCTCCATATACATCAAGCCGAGGCATGTTGACGTCATCTATGAATATGATCACCTTCTTGCCGAGGGGAGCTCCTATTGCTCTCCGTGGACGTTTATCTAATCTCAGTTCTATTACTTCCTAAAAAACAGTTAATATTAAAACGACCCTTAAATTACTCCACTGCCTCAGTGGCGTGGTTGTATTTCGGTACTACTACTGTCCTGAGGTCTCGAGTTCGATCCCCGGGTCGGGCATAATGATATTGGATGTTACCATATCAGCCCGGTGTCTGGAAATTGTGCCCGTTATGGCGATAAGCTCGCCCCCTATCACATCTGGGACGGAACTGAGCTCGGTGAAATTTGGGTGTTCTAGTTCACTAGTGCGCCTCTGCCTACCCCTTCGGGTATGCAGGCGTGAGCTTATGTTATGTTATGTGACTCTTAAGTTAGCAGTCGGTACTTAGTGGCCACTTGCGATCGCAGTATGAATTAATATGTAGCACACCCAAAAAGCACTGACGGATGCAGGCGACGGGGTCACGCGATGAGCGCCTGAATACTTGGATCGCGGGTTGCAATCGCGATCACAGTTTACTGTCGCTAAGTACCGAATGTAAGGTACTAACAATTCTTCATTCAGTTTTACCTGTGTGCGCGTGCTACTAGTTTGTGCCGAAAAATTCAAAATAATTGGTATATAGTATCCAGTATGGGACATTTTATTTAGAATCTCCACTGCTATACAAGTTTTTCCAACACCTAAAATAAAGTTAGTCGTTGTAAAATTTTTACATAGTGTACCAGTTTTTTTGAGAAAGCTGTTATGAGTCGAGAATGGTCAATGTAGAACGCGTTGTGCTTGAGTCGTACGATTTTCACGAAAAGATTTTCACTATTGGTGTGTTCAGTAATCCATGCATCATGGGCGTTTTATCAGATGTCGACACCTCAAGGCGTGGTGACATTTTCGCTCAATGAGCAATTTTTTTACCAATTTTCAAACGTAATACAATACTTCTATTAATATATTATGCTATTATGATTCTTCCTAGTCGGTATCGACCGTGACGACTGCGCGAATAGACAGGCGCATTTAATTAAAAATACTAAAGTAGATACATAATTATTTATTCGTTATTGGGAATTAGAATTCGTCGTTGTTGGCAACAGACTGTTTCTCGATACTGGAACTTATTTTATTACAAGTACTCGTACATGGTGTAAAAAATCTTCACCTGTATTCCCAGTAAACATGACTGGTTTGCCACATCCAAGAAGTTTCTCGAATAAGTATCCATAGCGCACCGTATCGATAGTAGGTACCAAAGTCTCAAAGAATGGTTTGGTGCTATCATATAAAAACAAGGGGATTATTTCAGCCCACACTTTCAGTTTACGTTGACGTGTGTCCATAAACATGTCGAAGAAATTGAATCCTTGAGGAAAACTGTGAAAGATGATAGTAGGATAGACTTTTAAGCAATATTACTATTAACTAGTTCTTGGTTGAGGGATCTCGCGTGTGAGGTTTACCCGTTTTTGCTGGGCATTTTATCCCAGTTTAGTGTCATGTCACTATTCAGCTCATCCTCATATGTATATCTATAGATAAATATATAATTTTTGACCTCTATTGGCTATATACATATGTAAAAAGAATGAAAATAACAAATGAAGTTTATCGTGCAGTTAGCATCATTGTTCTCGTCAGTTTCTATAGCAACTCTTAACTTTTTATCACCACAATAAAAACCGCGGTTTCGTCGACTATTACGTTAGTATTGTGTAAACATTTTTAGGACTTACTACTCCGACTCTTCAAATTCTTCGAATTGCCTTTTAATCACCTCTTCAAAGGGCTTTCTGTTTGCTTCCAGTATATTCCCACCGATGCACCATACATAACAGAATATGAAACAGTGAGCAATATACACCTTTATGGCCGCCTTATCCGAAAATCTATCTCCGGGCTCAGATAGTAGTGCCCCCAATAAATAACATAAAGCGGATACTTTGCTGATGTCGACCTAGAATACGCCTTTCGTATTATTTAATTGCTTTAGACGAATATAGTAATAATAAAATTCAAAATTATTCACGGCCCACCAAATTATTATGCTAATTAAAAATATTACTATGTGACTCCGAAAACGTTGCTACGGATTAGCTACGGCGTAGTTAGCTACTAGTGCGTAGCTAGAACTACTTGGCGTAGCAACGCGGTTTGCTTGTAGGTAGAGATACAATCCGGCGCGCAGCTACGTAGATACAAAAAATATGTTTATGTGAAGAGTATGGCTAGGATAGGGTGAAAAGTGGACTACTTGAATTTGAACATTCTTAATTACTCATTTTTTAAACGACCTGAAGTTTTCCCAAAACATTGCACTCCAAAAATATTAATTATACAAAAATATTATATATAACCTGTCTGATTCCAACACTACACTTGGTGTTGACATGCGTCACTCCCACTTCAAGCATTTCGAACAGAACATAGAGGAACTCAGAGTTCTCAGCATTGAACAGGTTCCTTTCGACGCCTTCGTCTAGCCACGAGCGCACGTAAGGCAAGTAGCCCATCTCGTTGGGGTCTATGTACACCATACCACAACGTGACACAGTCGCGGGAGAAGCTTGAGCTAAATCTGCCACCTTACATTGAAAAACCATTGTCATTTAATATAAACTAACTGACTTGCACTACTCGCTAGCCTTTTACTAGAAATGTAAACATTGAAATATATTTCATCATCATCAGCCACAGGATGTCTACTGCTGGACAAATATATTTATTTGCTTTTTAAATATATACATTATTTTATTAGTTATTTGTTTACATTATTACATTCGCTCAAATATGGCGATTAGAGTCCACAATGTACAATAGGTATCGACTTTATTGTTTTTAATGTACATAATTTAAAATACTTCTCTCTTATTATTCAATATGAATTGTCACTTACTTCAAAAACCATGTGCACGTAGGGAGTGAGTTTGATTCGTTCAGAGTTGGAGAGACAAAGCATCTTGTTGTCGTCGAGCACAGTGTTCATATTTTCAATCCACACGGCGTCGACCGGACCGTCGCATATCAACCATTGGTGGTCTGGATTTTCGCACTATAGACATGAACATCGAAGTAAGGTAACAGTGACGAAGGATCAATACAGCGCTTTGAATAGTGTATAGGTACTACACAATTATAGTAAAATAAGAGAGTTTTCGAAATTCGGCATTGTAAGGTGACAAGAAACTTAACTGATCTAAAAGTTAGCGCCATCGCGCCGCATTACTATGCATACAGACTGAGCTCTCCTGAGAATGACACGTAGTTTCGTCTACACGATATGAATTGTTGCCTTACCTCTATACTGAACATTTTGTTGGATGTGCGAATTTTCGTGTGTTAGTCTATGCAAATAACTAAAGTCGCTTCCTTGATCTAGTGGCAGCATGTATGGTCTGTGGACCGGCAGGTCTTGGGTTCGATTCCCAGGTCGGGTAAAGCAAATTTTCTCATTTAATATGCCCGGGACTGGATTCCTCACAGGGGGTTGACGTCAGGCAGGCAGCCGGTCGTAAAAGCTATGCCAAATCCTCTCTGCAACATGCTAGAAAAAGTATGTTGCGCCGACCCCACATTAAGGTGGGATAAGGGCAGGTAAAAAATAATCATAATTATTAAAGTAGGTACTTAGCTAAGTAAATAAAGTGTCATAGTGTATAATAGAAAATCTTTTTAGAAATCAGTGTTTAAACGGAGTATAATCGAACGAACCTGAACAGCAGTTCGAAGACTAAGTGGCAGTATGCCATCATGCCATTCTAGCGTCTGCAAGTCGACTTCACCATACAGTTCGCCGATAGTGAGACTCTTCGGATTCATTATATATTTACGGACGTATTGGTACTGCGTGCCAGGGACGCCATTTTCGCAGAGTCTAGTGTACGTGTCTCCCAGCACCTAAATTATTAGAAATGTTTCGTATTCGTATAGCAGCGATAGCTCAGTTGGGAATGGTACGGACTGCCAAGAAGAGTGTCTGAGGTCCGAGACCAACCCAAAAATGGAGCATACACCTCTGGGCTCTGACTTTTCTATGTTAAGTGTGTTACCTTTGTGAATTATGATATGATATGTAGGAAAACATTATGAGGAAACCTGCATAGCCGAGAATTTCTCCATAAGAATTTCAAAGGTATGTGTGTGTATAAAGTCTACCAACTCACATCAGACCAGCGTGGTAGACTAAAGCCTCTTTCATTAGCAGAGAAGGCCCGTGCCAGCAGTGGGACAGTAAAATTATATTACACATATTTCGCATTATTTCACCTACCCTTATTCCGTTCCACTGTGTGATCGGCGTAACATACTTGTTTTTTAATGCAACATTAGTGCACTTTTTAACTCTATTTCGGTAGAATTTGAAGTCACCAAAATAAATCGAATCGCAGTCCAAATCGAATCGAGCTTTAATCATCCTACCACCTCTACAGCAATCTATTCCAAAGTGGGCGATAACGCCCCCTTGTGAGCGCTGCATGCCTAAAGGGGGCGGTAGAAGAAGACACCCAGAAAAAAAGGGGATCTCCGCTGATATAGCTCATAATAATTTATTTAATTTGAAGTTATATTATTTTTTTAAGTAGGTAAAAAATGGGGCGCTGTAAAATAATTTATTTTCAAAGTGGGCACTAGAAAAACTAAGTTTGAGAACCTCTGCCCTACAGGGAAATCATGAAATCTCTGCAACCTATGTTCAGTAGTGAACACCCTGGGGCGGACGATGATGATTTTATAAGCTTCAAGCATCGATATATTAATTACCTAGATGCACAGTTGACGCTCGGAAAATGGGACAGCAAAGGAGTGCTTAAGCACTCGTTTTGCCTACAGTCCGACGCCGTTGGAATTCTAAATTTCAAAATTCAAATTTAAGAACGCTTGCTCATTTCGTTTAAAAAGCTACTTTATTACACGTGCAAAGGGTTATATTTGTGTTGATTTAATTAGAAATTGTGCCCTTTTTCTTTGTTTTATTCCTGAGACCACTTTTTAGGAGGATATTTGCAAAGAACTGTGCGTCTAGGGTATATTATATTGATGGCTTCAAGGCTCAAGCTATACACATTATATTTGGAAGTGTAATGCATTGCATGCAGTATGCACTTACATGAAGCACGACAGTCTTGCCGCCACCAGTGGGTCCTACCAACATCACACCCCAACGTACAATCATTGTCTCGTGCAGTTGTATCACTTTTCGTATTTGGCAAGTTTCTACTTGCAGTTTTCTTTCCAGCAAAATTATTTCTAACAAAAAAGAAATATATATGTAATATTATGAGAACATATTTAATACGCTGGAGTTAATCAAATATATTCAATTTTCAAACAATGCCTTTAGAGCCTATCGTGTACATCAAAGTAATACAATAGAGATTAGAGATATAAAAAGGGGATATATTATTTGTGTAAATTACTTAGCACAAGACTGGCGTTTATATCTTACAGTATCATTATAACTTAAAGTTCCTAAGTACTTACTAATAACATCCTCCATGACACCATAGTCTCTATATGGAAGACTAACACCTGGAAACAAGTCGGACAAAATCCCTGCAAAGAGAACCGCATCGGCAGCCAGAAACTTGGGTAAATTGCTATCGTTGAGAGCGCACAATAGAGTCATTTCTTCGTGCTGATCTGGACTAGCACGCTTTAAAGCACCAGCCATAACCTAAAATAATTACAATTAAATAAATATTTTTTTAACAAATAGCTCATCTACATATAACTGACTGCCTCCGTGGCGTGATGGTATCTCGGTACGACTACGGTTCTGAGGTTTCGGGTTCGATCCCCGGGTCGGGCAAGTGATATTGGATTTTTCCATTTCAGCCCGGAGTCTGGAATTTGTGCCCGATATGGCGATAGGCTCGCCCCCTATCACATCTGGGACGGAACTAAGCTCGGCGAAATGTGGGTGTTCTAGTTCGTTAGTACGCCTCTGCCTACCCCTTCGGGGATACAGGCGTGAGCTTATGTATGTATGTATGTACATATAACTATTCAAAATTTTATAGTACGGCGGGCTCGCAACATGGGCTGTCCTATATTAAATCACAAGTGTTTAAATCTGAATACAGGTGAGCGTAGAAACATAAATCGGCGAAGGCTCTGACAATACCTAACCTGTTACAAAATCCTACAACACTTACCCTAATAGTAAACGTTACATAAATTAATAATTCTAAAACTCACCAAAACGCTTTTTACCGCTCTCATTCCAAAATCGTAATGATCTTGTTTGGACAACTGCTCGCTGGAAAGTTTGTACATTTGAACCATTTTCTTTGACAAACTTTTCGACGATTCAAATCCTTCAGAATATAGAATAACTTCCGCTATTAGAGCTAGGAAATATAAAATTATGATATTATTTAATAAATTATGCGAAATAAAATAACGAATAACGAGGAATCTAACTTAAAAAACTTTTTTGTTTGATCATGCACATACACATAGAAGGGTTTCTGAAATTACAGAGTTTTAAATTGGGTCAGTATGGCGAAATCGGAAACTAGGAAATATAGAAAAACCGTCTTATAAATCATTTGCTCTTTATTTTTGGGAAAATAGTGTTTAACAATTTTTTTCACCCAGTACTTTAAACTTAGAGATGCGGTGGGCACATATTTAATGGCTCTTACCATAGTCCGGTACCATCATAGATATGGGGCGGAATAAAGCTTTCAAGTTATCAGGTAACTCAGTTCTGCCTGCGTAACCAGGATTCATTGTGATGAACGCAGCGCAGGTGCGCACCAATTTAATTTCACGACCTTCAAACATGAATCTGAAAGTGACAGCAGTAACGTAGACGTAGATGTAATAGATACCGTATGTACTGGTCTGGAATCTGGACAACAAATCGAAATTTTGGGTGCGTGTGATGCTACATAGTGTACTTTTATTTCACTGAATGTTTGCTGAATATACGAATAATGTCAAAAATATAAATAACAATAATACCCAACAGTCAAACAAATAGTCCTGACCCCTGACTTTCGGTCTCACAACACCCAGACCCGAAACAAATAACTGTGGGCCACACAAACATTTGTCTATATGCGAGAATCGAACACGCGGTCTCTCGGTTCACAGCAGAGCTACTCGCCCACAGCTCGACGCAGTCTAATAAATATTAATAGTTTCATATTTACAATAAAATATATAAAAAATAATCTATAATGCAGGCCGCTTCAAACAGATTGGCTTGGAAATCGATGGAGAAGGCCAACAATTTCCGAAGTCCGACAGTGGACGTCTTATGCCTGGTGATGATGATGTTGGTGATTTGGTGATTGTAATATACTTTAACAGTGGTTTAAGGTTATCTATACATAGAGGTCAATTCGGTTGCAAAAAGTGTGGCATAATTAATACGTGATAGGTATAGATATAATCACTAGTAGAATTTATCTAGTTCAGTTGCTTTATACTTTAAGGAATAATGTATGAAACCAACTATTGACTTACCTCGATTGTTTGGCAACCTTTGCATTTCTAATTGTGATGAGTTGTTGGGCGATTACTGACAACACTTCTATGTCAATTCGGTTAAACTCATCGAAACAACACCACGCTCCAGATGTCGCCAACCCGGAGAAGAATCTCCCCATCATTTTGTAATCAAGTCCTAAACGTAAAGGAATAATAGGTGACAAAGTTAGCACATAATGTAATAGTTAATAACCATTTTGAATATCAAATTTAAGAAATTAAAACTTGGGAACTTGACGCAAACAATTACGTCACGAAAATAATTTTACTCATTATAGAAGACATATAAAAGGATATTTTTGATTGTTTATGAGAACAGTGATTTTACCTTCAGAACAGTTGAATACGACGCACTGGATAGCAAGCGACTTGGCCAAATCCTTAGTAGTTTCCGTTTTACCAGTCCCCGCAGGGCCAGCCGGTGCACCTCCCAGGTCTAACTGCAAAGCTCCCATCAGGCATAAATAGCATCGATCCGTCAGAGGGGTAATTACTAACACGCCTGTGAAATATCGAAATGTCACCTAACAATATGATGAATATGACATTACTAGAGAAAGACTATTACTACCTACCTTACCTTTACCAAATTGTCGTTTGGTAAAATAGGTATTAATTTTAAAAAAAGTACATCGCCTTTACCTTTAAAAAATCATCATTCGCCAATGCTCATCCCAATACTGATTTAAGTCTATAATCAGACCATGTCGAGTTGTTTACGAATTCGAAGTGTTTTTCTCTAAACCCTCTTGCTATGCGGGTGCTATGAAGCTGATATCTACTACGGTTGCTACGAGGTAACTACGCGGCTGCTACGCTGCGTGATGTTCGGAAGCTACGAGCGGTCGTAGAGCTTCGTAAGCGAGCCGCCGCGCCGCGACGAGACGGGGCAACATGATAATCAAGAAGAATAGAAAATGTGTACCTCCAGCACCTAAATATTCGTGACCGTAAATATACAATGCACTCGACATACGAGCAACGCAATTATCAATGTCTTCTTCCCAATAGTAACGGATCATTTTAAGCCATTCGAAGTCATTACTGAAAGAAACAAAATGAAAAAAATATAAAAATGCAAAACTACACAATATCATAATAGTAAATAATTAATTATCATTTATGCAGCACTGTTGTTTTTGTTTTAATGTTCATAAATTAATATCAATAAAGATCACAAAGATACTAACGCTCGTTGGACATGCTTCTCGACCATTTGCGATATGGTGTCTCTTGCATGGACATCTATGGTGATCAGGGCACATAAAACCTTTCGAAACAATGAAGTGAGGTCTTTCCTCGTCAATGCAGCCAAGTCGTTTAAATCGGCGATACACTTTTTCTCGTATTCGAGAAGACTGGTGTCAATGCGCAGCGGTATTTCTAAATCGAACAGTTCGTGCACGCCTTTGGCCCACATTATTTGCGATACGGTCAGAACCACCTGGGAGTATAATACATACAGATATAACAATCAAACCTAAGTAGATAGATAACTGTCAATGAAGATCATTTAAAACACAACTACTTAAAAATAACCATAAAGTAAACCTGAACCTCTTATATTTAATGCGTGACATCATTCACAGTTATTTCAACAGTATTAATTAATCACCATTTTACAGCATGTTTTGTCATAATATTTAATCGAATCAAAACAAACCTGATTAGGATGAAGCTCCACCCATTCGACACGAGGACGCGCTAGGAAGTCTTTTAAAGCGTACTTCATACATCGCTTCACAGATGCAAACATTGCCTCTTCCACCTTCCCGAGCCAGTCCTCAACGTTTCCTCGAGCTTTTAAACCCTTTATATTGAAGTAGGTTAAATACAACCTTCATCTATATTCATTTTGTTATTATTTTAAATGACGCTCAGATTTTTTTAAAATTTGCCATTGAAATAAGATTACAAGAGAAGTGGCTAGTGAAACAAATAGCACCGTCAATCATATTATTATTATGCTTTGTCAAACAATAATTTTGTGTCGGACATCGTAATTATTTCAAATATCTAACTTCTTAAATTTAAGGAGAGAAGGTTTATTTTTCAAAGTTAGTATACTTGTGACACTCGATTGTGTATACTTGTGACAAGTTCTCAAATCCAATGCTTATTAGCGTACTTTTAAACTCGACTTTTATAGAATTTAAAGTAAATAAATGACATTGAATCGTAGTAGAATTTATTTTATCCGAGCACGGCAAAGTGACTACACTACACCTGATGGTAAGCGTAGTGCAGTCCAAAATACCATTATAAGGACGTTCTTGTTTTTGTCATCTTACTTCGATGATAGAGATAATCTTATAATAAAATTTACTATATTTTGCAGTATTTAAAACTAACCTTTCCTAAATTGACTCTTTCACTTTCTGGTGATATCATGGCCACTATATCTGTGGTTAGATCTTCTGGCTTAGCTGTTTTAGCGAGTTTGGCTTGTAGTATGTCTCTAGTTTGGAACGACATTTCTTTTTCAACCAATGTACCGTCTTCCGTTATTTCCATTTCACTTTCAGGTAGCTTTACACCAAATTCTAACTTAGCGATTGCATCGAAACATTTGCGAAGATGCGGTTGTACAGCATGCGGGTTTCGTGTCTAATAAGTAATTATATAGATCGATATAATGCAAACGTAATCAAATTTAGACATTTAAGTAATAGACGAAGAGCTTGTATCACAAATATATGCCATTTTACACCAGCTAATACACCAAATATATTGAATACCTGGGCCAATATTTCGAGTAATTCGTCATTGGACAAAAAGAAGAATCTCGGAAAAGCAACTCGTTTTGTCTCCAGATACGCTTCAAGACACTTCATGATCTGATCCAACATCTCGTTGTTCTTAACAAATTCTTCGTACAATTTGGGCTGTGTTGCAGCTGGCATAGCCAGTGGTACCTGAATATCACCAATATATCTTTTGGATGTGTTTTGATTTGAATTATAGTCTTAAATTGGAAATAAGGGGTCTTGTAACTTGGAATAAATGGGGGGAGGGGAAGGGGAACTTAACTACAGCGGTTGTCCCGTGTCCGTGGCTAAATCAATCACGCGTACATGACGTAGAAGTAAAGGTTTCTCATTTAAATTTTTCTACCTTAATTATTATAAGGAAGAAAAGTGTATACAATACCGTCCTTGGTTTGTTTGGACGAATATAACCTATTTTTTTAAATATAATTGTAAATAGTAACCCCTTTATTCATAATGAAATCTTGGTCTTATCGAAAGCATAACCCTACTTTAGCCTACTTTAGCAAGAAGAGAACTAAAATATATTTATCGAATACAATGTTACTGGTTATAGAAAAAAACATTATTTTTATCTCTGGCAAGCTTCGAAACAAATAGAAAGTCTTGGCGGGAAACAATTAATAAAAAAAAATATATATATATATATATATATATATATTTTCACTATCTAATGTTGGAATGTTTTAACGCTATTGAACGATTATGAATAAATTTTTTATGAAACGTACTATTGCGGTATTATAACACTCTACTAAGTTATTATGAATAAAGGGGTAAGGATCTATGCAATACTTACATACATAGATAATTTATTACGTAATGAACATGCAAATTACCAAATCATAAACGTAACAAATATATTGTTATCACATATTTTACCTTAGCTAGCTTACGCATAATATCTTTCCATGACTTATCGACCATGGTAAAGAGTCGAGTCTCGTTAGGCAACTGCCTTTGAATATCCGGAGCAGAAAATATTACTTCCAGGTACACCCATGTTTGCTGACATGCATGCCATTCTTCCTATGACAACCAGAACAATTTTAATATGAGATAACCCTAAATACCCCGTGTTTATAATAGTCAGGCCGTTACACACTACAAGCCGGAGCCCCTACAGTACTTACTAGTGTCTTGGAGAATAACTCCAAGTTCCTGGCCCAGTCTTCAACCCTGCTTTTGATAGGCCCGCAGCTCCTGGAGCTCAAGATGGTGCTCACGTGTATATTGCTTTCGTCTACGGCCGCTTGTATCTCGTCTAGACCTCCCAGAACGTACACATCTCGGGCATCCTTATGCAATAGCACTGGGAATTCTAGAGCGGCCCATATTTCCTCCACCTTTTAAGTTAAAGGGAAGGGTTATGGTACCAGGTATAGATAGATGCGCAGCAGTGTCGTCACGAGTTGAAAGATATAAGGAAATATTACAACAGGAATTTGATGATAAATATTACTGTACTTTCTCCCTTATTTGCCAAAACTTTTATGGTGCATGAGTTAATTTATTAATTTAGTCGTAACATGTGTTACAGGTATTGTTGTTATTATAGAGATTCCAAGACAGAAAAGAATTTGCAGAACACATTTTGTACGAACACATTTTGTTTGCATATATTTCTTACTTTTTTGAGTAACGCTTCAAGACCGGCTTCGGAACTGGCTTGTCCAGCGACTTCCATGAGCTCCTCTGCATATTGGAAAGCATGCAAATCTTCAAACATTTGCAGTGTCATTACAGTATCCGGTGTGAAGCGAGTATGTAAAATTTCTTCGATTTTCACCCAGTGCCGCGGTTTTAATGCAGGATTACGCAAATAAGTCATTACAGGTAACTAAAATAATAAATTATGTTACTTATGTCACAGAAGAATCTCCGTGAATGAAAGCCCAATCATCTACACTGGTGTGGTTACAAGAATAAGCTTCCATAATATTCATTTATTTAGGTAATATACACAGTCTGCGATGCTTTAATACCGCCCTGTTACAAGAGATTATCTACGTGTTATAAGCAACATTTTTCGTACGTTTGTTCGTAATAATCACAAGTTTAAAAACTTAACGGACCGACTTCAACTCCGATCGTGACCAAATTTATATGGGACCACCCTTAAATAAACTCCTTGGAACACAAAAATAATTTTGAAAATCGGCCCATATTTAATGATATCGCGTAACATACGACGAATTGGGGACCTCCTCCTTTTTGGAAAGTCGGTCGAAAAGATTGAGATTAAGGATTAATGTTGTAATTTGTTCATCATACGGAATTTCCTTTTACCTTTTCTTTGATTATGTCAATCGTTTCTTTACATTTTGGTACAATTTTGTTTGGCGGCAGTCCTTTGTCAAGCTGATTGAATACTTTTCCAAAATTTATCGTTGTCGTCTGAATTTCGTCAATATCTAAAGTGTTGAATGGATTTTCGTACCTAGCAGGAAATACGGACAACAATTACGGTGAGTGTTCACTGAGCAACAATGTACCTACCTTAAGTGTTCTTTGATATCAATTACATAAAACAAATTTATTTAATTTGTTTTATTATTATTATAATTATTTATTATGTGATAATTATAATAATTTTTGTATATTTCAATTTAGGAATGGAAATGGTTAATAGCATGTTCAGCATGTGTTGTCTCCTAGCCAGTCGGAGGTGATTGGCTATATACTACTAAACAAATCTTTTATGTAATTTATCGACACTAATATATTATATTTTAGTCATGATATTCATTATACCATGATTTAAACATATCTTCCCATTCTTTGGATGACGTCCACAATAATTGTCTAAGCTTTACATCGTTTATGGCTTCGTCTAGCTGTTCCAGTCTTGCTGGAGGTATCTGAAAAGTTATTAACATATTTAACAGTATCACTTTAATTGCGAGGCTCATTATAGGTGATTCTTGTCACTTTGTGCAGATAAGCTACATGCTTGCAGACAAGCAAGTGACATGCAGTAAAACCCACCTTCGAATACCCATGATATTGCGGTGCTTTGATGACTAATGGGCAAGGAAAATAAAGGTTTTCATAGAATTATTATAATCTTACTAACTACATACAGTACACACCGTTTGGGAAAAAAATCGTAAAAACTTTATTCTGAACATTGACAACCTACACACAAGTTTAAGATTAGGACAAACGTATTTCTAAGATAATCTTTAAATTTGTCAAATATTATTTACATGAGACATTGTGTCTAGTGTATCAATAAGAGCAGTTAGATAGTCGGCTAATTTGATAGCATTTAACAAATTGGATGTTTGATATTGATTTGACAGCCTCCGTGGCGCAACGGCGAGTAGCCGGTTATGAAGCGAGGGGCCGCGGGGTCGATCACCGCACCGAGACAAATATTTGTGTGGCCTACAGATATTTGATTCCGGTCTAGCTGTTGTGAGAACGAAAGTCTCTCGTAGTTCCTGATTCCCACGACACAAGACTCGATCTTAGTGTGGGATCAGGACTATGTATGTGACAATTGGGTGTTATTTATCTATTTATTTATTTATATACCACCATAGTTAAGCCGATTAGACAAATAATAATAACCAAGCTGTCTAGGGTGCACTTTGGTCAATACTTGACAATAACTGACAGGTATATGAAATTAAACGCATCAGGAGAAATAATAAAAGTGTTATATATATACTAATAATATAACTACATATTAATATTGACATAGGCAATATCACAAACCTTGAATATTTTCTGCCACTCTCTTATCTGTTTGTCTCTGTTTGAACACTCCAAAAGCTTATTCATAAGATCACTTAAAGTTTCCATGACTTTATCCATTTCGGATTTGTCGTCATACAACCATGGTTGCTAAAATTATCACAAATTTATTGCCAATACTATAATTGGCAGAGGCATATGCGTTTTAATATTACGTTTGTAAGTATTAATAAGTGGCAATTGTCGATATTTTTTATCACAATCATTAAATTATAGAACATACAACATGCTATGGTTTTAAATTGATTTTAAGCTGAGAAAGGCCCGAAAGTGGTTTTCGAATGGTTCGTGGAATATAACACATAACAGTATCTCTCTTTGACTTGACTGACATACTGTTGTAAGACTGGGTAATTAATATGTGGCAGTTAATAGTTTTATATATCGTATTAATATAAATACAAGATAAAAATAAGTTAATTTTGAGAGTTAGGTCAATAATTAATTACCGCGACTTCTTCCCGTAACTTATTGACGTCCAACATGAGCTCCATGATGTCATTACCGATCTGACTCGCAAAAAGTCCAGCCAGTTTACTCCTTGTTTCCAATCGTGCATCAACATCGGTACGTAATGTGCCCAAAGCCACACTTAAACCTGGCAACGCATTTAGCATGTTAATAATATACCTACCTCAAAAATAACATCTATCTAGACTACTGATAACTCTGTATCAACGTTGCTAGCGTAACTAAAATTTGTGCTGCTGCGGCTGCTACACTATACTGGACCATTTTAAGTTTATCAACAATTACGTGAAAGAACAGAAACACATGGATTTTGAGCTATATTGTTTATTATAAATAATGCATGTTTAGGCATTATTATGAATTAATTATGGGAATTTAGTATGCTAAGATAACAAACCTAAATATTCTGTCATGTCATCAGGAGGTATCGGAATGTTATATTCCCCCATGAGATCGTAAAGTTCTCTAAGATACTCCAATCGCTCTTCAAGGAACGCGACCCTCGGCTCGAGACCATCCATCAAGAAATTGAATGTAACTAATTCTCCAGCAGACTCTGGCTCCTTGGTGATGTCTTCAGTAATATTTTTAATGCCCTCTAATATTTCATCAATGGCCGCCCGGCCGATACTGCAATTTTTATTGCTTATCACTTTTGTGGCTTTATTACTACTTACTCTAAGTTGTTCCATTACCAAAGACGACCAATCAAACGCTAAAAGAGCTATGGATATAAAAATGCCAATTGCCAGAGATACTGACAACCGACTGCCTACAAAGAGAATAGGCATTTAAGTTTCATTTGGAGAAATAAATTGAGAGTTACAGTTTAGACAGGAATTCATTATACCTCTATAATCTTTAAATAGTTACTTCGGGTAACGCGCTATATAAGTCGACGGTCCCAGGCAAAAACGATAAATTTTCCTCCAGAGACGATGAAACGGACATTATTTTATATTGGTACTCCGCTCTATCACCCAACCAACCCTTTAAATGTAGAGACTTAGTTCGAGAATATTTCGAAAGATCGTGATAGACGATAATGTAGTGGTGGCATTATAGTCTAAAATATGTATGTACTTAAGTAATCTTAGTTCGTTATTAGGGTTCAAGAGTCAAATGGCAAAAGTCAAATGCACTGGATTTTTAAAAACGAAATTTACAAACGAAAACAAATTACTAAACAAATGAACCAGACATAAATGTATTACTTACTCAGGAGTAACATTAAGAACAACATCAAATAGCCTCCGTGGTTGCGGTCTAAACAATTCCTGGAATGGACTTAGACACAAAAACAGTATACCCAACGGCTGATAACAAACTACATCCTCTATGGCTTCCATCTGCTTTCCTAGCTTTTCGCAAAGTTTTCTAAATCCATTTATGTCCCTTTCGTTTTTAATAATGTTCAGGTCCATTTCATGAGCCTCTTTGAAATTTTCCATAAAGCCTTTAAAACGTCTAAGGAATATCCAAACATTATAAAAACCGTTTTTGATACAATTCGGTATAAATGCAATGTCTTCAAGCATTTTTTTATCTTGGTTCATGAGAAAGTATAAGTTAGGTGAGGCCCCAGCGGACCATTCAACTTGTTTGCCCATTATAGTAGGTTGTACAAATATTTCCAAAGTCGGTTCATTCAAGAAATTGTGAAATGTTCTCACATACTCATCCCAATAGGACATTATCTTCTCCAGATATGCTGATATTACTTTTTCGCTTGGATTCAGAACCATCTCGCCACTAGTTTCTACGTAAGCGTCTACTTGAAATAGAGCCCACTGTGTTGATAATTCATTTATTAGTTTCAATAATATGAAGATGCTTTTTTATAGAAGATATTATATTGAATAACTAGGTAAAGTTAGATTAGTTAGTACAGCATGGTATTACCTTGCAAGTATCTGTAACTCTCGGAAGGACTTCCAGGACTTCATCAACAGCAGTTCCTTCCAAGATTTCGCGATCTGGTGTGAAGCTAACGTGGATCCGAAACATGTCGGCTAACATGATGTTGGAACGTTTTGTTAATCGATACAACATATAGTTAGTCATGTAATCATTTAATTTTATAAAACTGTAACAATATTTTTTTTATTTGTATTATTTCGTATAAATCTATATAGTACGTGTATAAATATGGAAACACTCTGACCAAGCCAATCTTTCACAATATTTTCTCTTATTTGCCTTTTCAGTGTAAGACATCCCTCCAGTAGGTTTACCCCTAATCATTTGGAACGGCGGGATGTTTCTGTCATCATACACAAATCCTTGTTGATAAAGCGCCGTGTGACACGTTTGTGTTATAACATCTAAAGCTACAACTCGGAACTCTTGTAGCTTATCTCTTATATATTCGACTCGTTTCATCTACAATGCACGAATTATGTAATATTATGTATATGTATTTTCGGATTTGCATAATGAAACAATATTTACCTGCAATCAATTGTAGTCTGTAAATAAATACCATTAGTTAGTCACAAATTGTTAGAGCCCGCTTAGCATGCGTGCCACGAAAAAATTCTGTCTACGCTTTTTGTCGTGTTATAACCAGTTTTCCCTGTTAGTTTAGGGATATTAACATGCGTCCTCGTTTATTTTTATACAATATTGTAGACAACACATATCAGTCAGTTATTGATATATCGTGTCACGCGTGCTAGCCGGGCTGAAGCCAACTTCAGTACGTGTTCGAATGAAATATGTGAAATAATTATCAAAAAGGAAAATTGTCGGCTTTGTTCCAATATTATGTAGGTAATTGTAACGAACTAACGGTACCTATGAGCTTTTCTGAGTGACGTCGTCGTGACTTACCAACACTTCTATGAAGTAAAAGAATGCAGTGTCCATATCTCTGGATAAATCCGCAAAACTTTTCATGTACATCTCACAGCACATAGCTTGCATATTAAGCAATGCTTTCCCTAACACCGGTGTAAGTATAAACAAATTTTTCGCCAATTTATTACGCAATTTACTATACTTTCTAAAAACAATAGATTTCCTCCAGACGTAAAACGCTTTCCAATATCTGTATACTTTGAAAAATTTAATCTGAAAATGGTTTGTAATAATAACAATACTGCGTTATATTTTGTGTAGTGCTGCGTAATAAGTTACTAAAAAAATAAAATTAATCTCACATCGGTCAGTTTGACAAAAATTATGTATTCTTGTTCCCAATCTGGTAATTTGGTGAAAACCATTTCATTTGTAAAATGTGTTACTCCACAAGCGCTGATTGTAAGGTAATTCTTCCTATCAATTTCTTCGTAGGGTACAACTCTAAATTAAGAATAGGTAAGTATTATCATTACTATTTTTTTATTTGGTACGTTAAACCAATACCTAAAAACTTACTTCAGGTAATATGGTGTAAAATACACATTTTGTGGATGCACGGCGTACATCATATATAAAAAGCCACAGGAAGGATTATTCCTCACGTAGTTTATTACTTCTGTCTGCGATGCCACTACAGGTTTTACTTTAAGAGGATCGCCTATAATTTCTTCTTTATTTACTTCTGAACTACTTCGAGACTCACGTATTTTTAGTGTTCTCTTTTTCTTTTCCTTAACAGTGCCTATAATAAATTCACATAGGAAAATATCGAATCCAATAGAATATCTTAAAAAAATAGGTGTAAATATCATAGAATAAAGTAGATACTATTTAAAGACATCGGATAATACCACGGTATGGAACATTACGCTATTTTAGGAAACACACTTATCGACTTACTAAGGCTTTCTTCTAATTTAATAGGTTCAAGCTGTAACTTGACAGGTTTCCTTTCCTTTATGTGTCGATCTTCTTGAGCTGCTGCAAAACCGGTCTAAAAAGATATGATATCCCTTTCATTTTGTTGCGAGGGGTAGCTATTTTTATGGGTTAAAATATGTAATTTTAATATTATACCAATGGCTCCGGTTCCTTCTTGACAAACTCAATTTTTTCCAATAGTTTTTTATGAGGTACATGAAAAGGAATTTCACGAGGTTTCCTACAACAAGTTGCTAATTTTAATTTTAATATCTATAAGTACAGATAACCTTATTATCTAACTAAACGCAAAACAATTTAGATGTATTTTGTATATTTTTCTATGTTGAAATAAATAAATTTCCATTTTGAAAAATATTATTAAGTAGCGGAATATTTAAACGTTTTCCCCATTTATCGTAGAATCAACAAACAACAGTTTTTGCCATGATAAGCCAAATAATAAATAAGTTAGAAATAAATCAATATCAAATCAAATCGAAACGAGTGGCACACCTAAAATGGAAATGGGCTGGACATGTTGCCCGAAAAGAAACAGCATGGTGCAAACGTCTCTTTGAATGGAAACCATGGGGAAAAAAGCGTCCTCAACGAAGACCGCAAATGTGCTGGAAAGACGATGTGAAGAAGGTCGCCGTTTCAAACTGGATACACAAAGCACGAAGCCGCAAAAATTGGAAGTTGATGAGAGGCCTTTTTTTTTAACACGGGGAATCTGTTTACAGACATCTCCAAGTCAAAACTCGGAGGTATGTCGGACTCACCGGCATATACCGTCCTACCGACTAAATCCCGCGGTGTTCCTCTCTCTCCCTATTGCGAAGGCCACGGAGTACGCAATTGCATTCAGCCGCAGCCCCCGTGGGATAATTTAAGATTCGTTTAAGATGCGAGGATCGAACCCTCAGGATATTGCTCCACACCCATGGTAACCGATTCACATCCAACTCACCCCGTATGAGAGAGGCCTAAACCATAATGGTCGAGACAGGCTGAAGAAGAATAAGAATCAATATCATGATATACATCATTAAGATTCTGCCAAAGACTGTTAGCTGCCTTAAGTATACCTATCTACAAATTCGTTGTGAATATACCCACTTACGGTTTGCCGTGCCGATTTTCCATTCCCTGATGAAATTATAAGAACTAAGATTCGAGCATCGTTACACATTGGCACAAATTCCAATCTTAAATAAGTTCCAAACGTATATAATATTGGCTGTTGCTCGCGACTCTAGTTCACATCGATATCCACGAAAACCGGATATTTTTCCAGGATTAAAATTAACATATGTTACTCGCTGATAATCTAGCTTTCCATAGGCGAAGGAATGTTTAAAATCAATTTAGTTTTTAAGTCTGTTCATTACAAACAAGACTTAAATTTTTTCTTCTTTATATTAATGTAGACTATGATTTTTGGGGTTTTCAGGAAAACATAAATATTGTGATTACCGGGGCTGTGCGGACGGCCTCTTCTCTACGTCCACAATTCAAAACAAGTATGCAACCTCAACCTCTTTGATGATACAGGGAAAACAGCAAAAAAACACTTTTACGAATTTTACTTACGAATTTTATTGACTATGTTAACGTGTTATGTGCTCATAAGGACCATGGATTTTGAACCACGGACTATATATATCACTATATATGCATATCTCAGCCTAAGTCGACGGAGTTTTATTATAAGTAGAAATAAGACAACTTAACAAAATAAATCAGTGGGTATTCTGAGTATTTAAAGGCATAGATCAGTTAATCATTTCTTGTTTTCACCTGCTCCCGTTCTCCGTATCTCTCACGTTAATGTGAAGTTGCGTCGGTGCTACACTATTTTTCAGGCATGTTGCAGGAAAGGAATCGACTTAGCTTTTACGATCAGTGACCCGAGCACATGGTGCTAAAACCTGCCATAGCGACCGACACTTCGAGTGTGGTTCGCGTTCCAGGATCAGTCAGTGTTCTTCTGGTTCTCTCGAGGGGCTTGCGACCTGACTCTGATGGTTGGTTGGGATGGGGTATCCCTGTCTGGTCATCCTGGTCTGCATCGGTCATCAGCCTGTCTTGTCGCAAGCCACTCGATTTCACACACACACAATCATGCCGGCCTATTTATGCTTCTATTGTTTATCAGTGGTCACAAGTTTTTTGGACTGCACTACGCTTACCATCAGGTGTAGTGTAGTCACTTTGCCGTGCCCGGATAAAAACAAGTATTTCATACAAATATCCTAGATGCGCATCAAACTCGATACGAATTCGACTGTCAAAAATATTCCTGTCGGCAAATGGTGTTAGTATTTTGTCGAGGTGTTCCCCGCTCGACCTGGGAATCGAATCCAGGACCTTGCGGTTCACAGCCCATATACGTTGCCACAAGACCAGAGGCGACAAAGAAAATGATCATCAAAATTATAACGTGACATTGGCTAACAGTTCTCTGCATTCATAGTACGGAATATTAAGAAGACCGTTTGTTTAAACAAAACAAAGCATTTACGTTATATACCGAGACAGTTACCTGGAATAATATGTGGGCACTTTTCGTACATTTCTTTGTAGGGTTTCAATGGCAGGTAACGTGGTAGATACATTTCGTCTTTTCAATTGTTCATTCATATTTTAATTAAAATAAACACATAATATTAACAATCACGTGATTTTCAATAATTTGATTCTTCTGATTCTCAACAAGAGAAAAACTGACACAATATACAAATTGCAATTGTTTGGTTGCGTGGCAACGTCTCTTAGCAACAGACCAAAGCAAAGACAAGGCAAAAATCTTAGGCAAAAACTTTATATATTATAGTTATGAAGCAAGGAATCTATAGCAATAACGGAAGAAAAATATGAAGTACCCACCTATCAATAAGGACGTTCAAGTAGAGTAAGTATTGATGGAGTATAATTTTATTTGAATTAGGTATTAAAGTGTAGAAACCTATAGCACAACGCATATACTAAACTATAATGTTCAAAATTAAATGTGCGCCCGTTCAGCTCTGCTGTATAAATACTCAGCCCAGCCACAGCCGGGTGCGGAATACCTGTACTATTCGTACATCTAGAACCTTCTAGGTCCGTCAAGTGCCAAAGAGCTAACTCAAAAAAATGTCTGTCGATTTTTGATGGGGACGGGGGAACGAATACATTGAAAAGCTAAGTATACACTACTATAAACGACGAGTATATAGTAGTGGATGTCCTATGACTATGATGATAATGATGATACACTACTCAAAACATTTTGTGTATTTACGAACGCACACATAGATAAACATTGTACACATCTTAGTTTTACGTACACTAATATGTCAAATACAACACATGCAAAAGTTTTTTTTTTATTATAGCAATTGAAATACATTATGCCAATGTCAAGTTAGGGAAATTGTTTTCCTACATCTAAGTTTTCCCAAGTGCAATGAAGTCGGATGTGTTCGATTTCAAGGCCCTGCTGGCGTTATGGCGTCAATTCCTTCCAGTTTGATGTTTTTTAGACGATTTTCTCGCAGCGGAGGAATCGAACATGGTTGACCCATCCACCCGACATAAAGCATCCAAAACCACTTATTTCAAAGCTTCCACATACTGTCCATCTTCGTTGATGTTTATTGCTTAGATACACATCACATTTAAACCACAAACACAACTTTAGACTAAAATATGAAATCATTAAAACAAGCGACCACCCACACCGTCGGAATTCCCGCCAAAACTCCCCATGCGAACGTTGAATAGTCATCTTAAATTAAAGATAGAGAGGAGATCGGTTCCATCTCCATGACCTTGGCACCAGACTGGCAGCTAAAGATGACGGAAAGTTTAGTGGGTAATAATATAATCGATGATTTGTCGATAAACATTTTTGTATTGTTTTTACAAAACAGTACATACATGTTCAAATGTGAATATTTTTCGACTGCCTCGGTGGCGTAGTTGTATTTCGGTACGACTACGGTCCTGAGGTCTCAGGTTCGATCCCCGGGTCGGGCAAAGTGATATTGGGTTTTCCATATCAGCCCGGAGTCTGGAATTTGTGCCCGATATGGCGATAGGCTCGCCCCCTATCACATCTGGGACGTAACTAAGCTCGGCGAAATGTGGGTGTTCTAGTTAGCTAGTGCACCTCTACCTACCCCTTCTGGGATACAGGCGTGAGCTTATGCTATGTTATGCTATGAATATTTTTGTACGTTTGTTATTTATTACTTGTTTTTGTTTTTTTATTTGATTAGATTTATTTAAGATTATCATATATTATTACGTATATTATTTAGTTAAAATATTAGACTATTATTGGCTCAATTAGTTTCAATTATATAATCGACAGCAACAGAATGTGCACTTTAAATATTAACTCAATGACGACATCGATCATAAGAACATCTCAAAAAATAGTTTGTTATAAAAATCGTTATCTAAACGCACTAGAGCTTTTCTGATCATACGAATAAGAAAATTGTAGTATCTGCGTCCTCTTATGGTATACAGGTGTGACAATGTGTATGTAATGTAAAAGAATATACCGTGAAATAACTAAATAAAACAATTATCGATATCGATACCATACGCAATGAATCAAACCCCCGTCACTAGACCACCATTACAGTTGCCGTATTATTATTACTTTGTTCCGGGGGCGTGGCATAATGACGGATGCGGGCTTATGGGAATAAACACTTCTATATTGATTTAAAAAATAAGTTTTTTACGTTTTTTTTTTCAATGTATATCATTCGCGTAAATCTAAAAAATCAGAATATAACCACTCAGAATATAGTTGTGTGGTGGAGTTATTTATTATTCTATACATAATCAATTTTCATCTCATTCTGCACCTAAATCTTATTTAAGTGCACATCGATAAGTGTCTGAAATAAGTTATGGACAGCACTATGCCAACCAGCCATATTACTTCCGTTCATACAGTCTTATTTGTCATGGTTATGCCGGATCCCTTAGACTAAATATAGACTGGACAATCCTCACTGACATATTGAAGAAACGGGATGGTGCTATACGCATTTAAGTGTGTTGAACAAAGATGCTAATCTAGTGCTTTGTCTCGCGTCGAATACCCAGAAATTCTTGCTTTGTGCATTTGCTTTGAGCTCAGAATTTGACAGCATATTTTATTCTGCAGTTTACGTGGCTATAAATCACTTATAATTATTCAATTCTTATTATTATATTGAAACAGTGAGTTTGCAGAGTCTCATAATGGTGGGATGTTGCATTCGCGGGTGTAAAAGCAATAACAGACGAAATGAAATTTGTGTTACATTTCACACGTAAGTAACGATGAAATCTTATTTCTGAACATTTTATTAGTATCGGTGTGATATATTGAAGAGTATTTAATAAGATATGTGGAATAATATGCATATAAATCGCAATATAACGTGAAAATATAATTTCCTGACGTAATCATGGTGTTACCGGCTACTAAAATCGTAAAATCCGTAAATTGGTAAATTAATAATTTCATTGAATATCAATTCTTTAATAATGTATAAAGCAATAAAACATTACTTATTGGCTCTATACCCTCGGAGGGGTCGGCAGAGAAACTATTACGCTCATTGTTCGCTCACGTTATTTCTGTCCCATTATGAACCTAGTAGGTCTACTATTAATTAAATATTTATTATTTTTTTAAGGTTCCGTCCCTCAAAAGGAAAAAGCCCTTATAGGAACACTTTGTTGTCCGTCTGTCAAGACATATATCGGTATCGCAGGGAGGTATCGAGTTGAAATTAAAACCATATACGCAGATCTGTAGATGTTTGAAGCTTACTGACGGGGGCGTCGAAGTGTATTTGGGGGCGCACTGGAATTGGTGAGCGATGTTGAAAAGGATTCCCCGAACGTGAGAACCCAGTATTTTATTTTGGAAATCCCCATACGCGCCCGCGGCCGCGCCTCGTAACGTTAGCGTTTATTTCAAAACTGACCAATAGAGGTTATTATGATAATAAAAATGGATATGCAAGTTATGATAGTTTTTCCTTTTCGTTTTGATATTTGTTTTTACCGCCCCCTTGAACATGCCGCCCGTGTGCGGTGCACACCTTGCACGCCCGCACGTAACTCTTGCGGCGATTACGATCAGGTAAGTTTAGAGTCGGTCCGTTAAGTTTTTAAACTTGTAACTATTTTACGTTTTCCTCTTACTTTGTCATTAAATTATAACCAAATGAACATGGTACCTTTGAAATAATCTCTATCGAATACAATAGCATTTATCAGGATTGGTCCACATTTGGCGAAGATATCACATACACTAAAATAGTACAAACGAAGTACGTACAGTCTTTCTGCCTCAGTGGCGTAGTGGTATTGCGTGCGCGGTACGACTATCGTTCTGAGGTCTTGAATTCGATCCCCGGGTCGGGCAAAGTGATATTGAATTTTTCAGTATCAGCTCGCAGTCTGGAATTTATGCTCGATGTGGCGATAAGCTTGCCCCCTATAATATTTGGGACGGAACTAAGCTCGGCGAAATGATCTACGATTTGCAAGAGGGATGACTGGACCGTGGGTAGCTTCACCTGGTGTCTGGGCCTAGAGCGTCGATTAAGAATGGAAGTAAAGCTGATTCGCATTCGTGATCCTTTTGGCCAGTGAGTATAACACACAGGAATGGAACCGGTACCCCGACCTAGGTGACCGTTGGGATTTCCAATATCGTGCTGTATTTTAACAGCGAACGGTCCGGTCGGTGAGTATCAGTACATAATCATTACTCTCCTGCGGTTAGGATCATAAGATCCGTATATAGATTTCTCACGCAAAGATTAATGAGCAGTATTAAATTGCATATATTTGTGTTTTTTTTTAATGTTTATAAATATTATAGGTCCTAATTACATCGACAGCGTATTTTACTTACTTTGTGTTTACATATTTTTTACCTGAACTTATTCAAATCTTGATTCCAATTACAGAACATTTACATAAGTAGTTTTCAATCACCTTAAAAAGTGGGAGGTTCTCATTTCGTCGTTATTTTTAACGAGAGGCCGCAGGTTCGATCCCCGAGCCAAGACAAATGTTTATGTGATCACCAGATATTTGTTTCGGGTCTGGGTTTTATAGGACCGTAAGTCCTGATACCTACGACACAGGTTAAGCCTAGTTTGGGGCCACGATTATATGTGACTGTTGGGTGAAAAAACCATTTCATTCAAGGGCAGTTGTCTTGGTATGTTTGAATAACGTACCACAAAAAAAAACCTCATCAATATCCAAAAGTATATATATTATAAGTTTTGTATATAGTAACAGTAGGATAATATATTACCAATAATATATAACTGAATATAATAGACAGGAATGAGCTCGGCGAAATATTGAGTATTCTAGTTCGCTCCTGCCTACCCCTGAATACAGGCGTAATTATATGTATGTATGTACACTACTAATATTTCGATTAATATTCCCAAAAAAAAACCTGAATTCAGGAATTCAGGATTTTTTTTAGAACCTGACCACACAAGCGATGGCTCTCGATGTCTCATGTGTCGGTACGACGTGGTGATATCTATAGGATAATCTAAGCCGGATCCTCATATATTTTTTTTTCTTATAGACGTATCTAAGATTATTCTTTAGTTATTGGCTTTAGATATTGTCTATGACCCGTCTAGTCTATGGATACTCTAATCTACTCTATGCTCTCCTCTACCACGTCTCTCTCGTCTCTCGTCCAAAGAGCATTCTCGTCTATGACATCTATGGTATGTTCCGTGCGTGATTGGCGCTGTTTTGCATTACATTTTTAGATTTTTTAATCAGAAAACAGTACAAATTGTGCGATATGTATGTTTAAATTTAGTTAATGATTATATTGTTGTTTTCACTCAACGGGGACGATTTTAATAAGGTATTGTTACGATCCAACAGAAGGCAACTTTCACCTTTCGCGTCAGTCGATATATGTATTCTATTTTCTAAATAATATTTGATTGTTATTTACTATTATAAAATGTGAAATTAACTATTTTATTTGACATTATTTTAATGCTATTATTATTATTATGCTAAGATTTGTAATCGAGTAAGTATGATGTTATCTTGCCAATATTATATTATAACGTACATAGTAAAGCATACATTAATTTTGTATTAAATCTTTTAGATGTTTAAAAGACAATCTTGAATGAATTTATTAATTACTAGAATAGTATGTGTTGTGTTATTGTTTTGATAGATGAAAAATTTAACATAGACAAATATAATGTTATAGATTAATACGCATTTGCTCACGGATTTCTATTTATATTTCGTAATGGCTATAATATAAATTCGTCGTGTCTGTTGTCTAGCAGTAGCGGGGTCCTGGGTTTAAATTCCAAGTACACATTTTGTAAACATTATGCATTAGGTAGGTAGGTCCAAGATATAGGTAAATAATCAGGGATGGTGTGAGGCAGGTCAGTCATGAAAACTAAGCCAAATTCTTTCTGCAACTCACATTAAAGTGTCTAAATAGACTACAATATATTTTTTAAAATCCAGGATATATTTAATTATGTACAAAGTGCCTTCGTCAATACTCTATGTACTACTAAATTTTAAAATTAGTTTATCCCTTTTATTTTGAAACAAAAGGAAAAAAGAAATAAAGGGAAGAACTGGTCTCAAAAGATGATAATTGCATAGGTTTTTTTTAAATAAGGGCCATAAAGTATGATTTAAACAGCCTCATTATACTTTAAATCTCTAATCAACTGAACCACAAGAACTATGCTAGATCATATGTTGATAATTGCCAATTGATGACCATTATGTACATTATTAATTTTATTTTGTTTGTGGGGTATTGCATAAACTTAACAAGTATTGCATGTTGTGAGCCACACACAACATGTAGCCTGTATATTATAAAATATAATTTATTGTCAGGTAAAAGTCTGTACTGCCTTTGAATCTCATACAAATAAGTAAAGGATAAAAATGAAAATACATTGAATATAACTTATTTATTATTTCTGTTTATATTACTTATTATCAATAAATATGCAATTGCTACTTGTACCATTAACAAGCTGAAATGAAATGCTGTACAAGTTGTATTAAGTAGCACAAAATCCAAATATCTGCTTGTTATATACAGAGAAGCTATCCTGATCTCTTATCATCATAATCTTTAACTAATATTTTTTTATCTTTGAGAATATTTCAATAATTCTTTCAGTGCTATATTTTAGATGGTGTTAATTTCATATAAAATAAAAAAAGATTTGTCAAGTACCCAATTGTCATGTATTGTGATAACCTTAGCAGGATAACAGATGTCCCCTCTTGCTTGGCATTGTTCCTTATTATCACAATCTAGGGGACATATTGTGTAAGGCTAAAATGAATGTGAGATGGGTAAGGCCTGTAATATATACCAAATACACTGTTTTTGTACAAAATGTGTGGCTAAAAATCTATAAATATGACAAATAGGCCTGCAAGCTGTAGGTGTGGTGGCAAAGTATCGGCTATGTGTAATATTACAATGTATGCTACATCATTGCAGATTCGATGGGTTCCTTAACATAAAGCCTGCCATTGAGCTTCATTTGAAGCCAATAGTGTAAGTTGCCAGTGAGGAATTGAATGGCTATGTACTATTACGCCAGTAAATTGAGTGAGGCCTCATGTAGTGGGTGTAACATAAAAGTGCCCCCAGCACCATTAGAGCCCGCACCAGCACCACCTGCACCTGATGAACATGCCCCATTGCCTCCTGATTCTTCACTCCTACACGGAACTGGACTCTCTTATTATGATGTAAGTATATAAATACCTAATAGTCACACATATAGTATTGATCCAACACTAATAGACTAATGCCATTGTGTGAGGAACTAAATTAAATTTGACTTGCTGTCAAAATTATATTCGTATATTATTTATTCTTATAGATTCACTTTGGCTTATACAAATTTATAACACCTAACATGACTGCCTCGGTGGCATAGTTGTATTTTGGTACGACTACCGTCCTGAGGTCTCAGGTTCGACCCCTGAGTCGTATTGGATTATTCCGTATCAGCCTGGAGTCTGGAATTTGTGCCCGGTGTGGCGATAGGCTCGCCCCCTATCACATTTAATACGGAACTAAGCTTGGCGAAATATGGGTGTACTAGTTCTCTAGTGTGCCTCTGCCTAGCCCTTCGGAGATACAGGCGTGAGCTTATGTTATACTAACATGTTCAACTCTATTGGCAGCTAATTTACAACCCAGAGTAGATTGTGTTAGTTTTATGTGAATGTCTTTATAAAATTTAAACTTTTACTAAGGAACTTATACAAGGATTTTTTTGTAGAATGACGACTATTACACAATGGTGAGAGGGAACAAGTTTATGTCAGACAGTTCATGTAAACATATTGTGATGAATGGTGGGATTAATTTTGTTTCAACACAGAAAGTGGAAGCACCACAGGTATCTCAATATTGATTAATTTGTTTTTTGTCAACTTTAATATGATGGCCTTATCTAAACATTTTGGGTTGAAATACATAATATGATATACCAAAATGGACTGTGACATCGTGGCAAATTGGAAAACTGTTAACCCGTTGGAGGCGGGACATATAAATGTTACATAAGTGGCTCGTCCTCTGGAGGCAGAGATGCCCGTGACTATTTAAAGGAAATTGTGTTATATTTTAGTTATCAACTGTGCTTACATCAGGTGGAAAAACAATAGCAACTCTGCCCTACTGTTCTGCTGAAAAGTCAGATATAGAGTACAGGGATGGCCAGGTGGTCAGTGCTACACTTGATACATTGGTGGATATGCTGCGACCAGGGACCAGCAAGTCATTTACATTTACATTTTTGTTATGTTCGCGACTTTTTGTCAAACCTCACGAACTGCTCAGCAAACTATGCAAAAGATACTTTAAAACCTATGACAAAATAGTAAGTTGACATCATTATGATAAAATTCAATAGCCAGTATTGTTTTAACTGAGATTTAATATATTTTTTAATACTTGTAGGGTAAAGCTGATGTTAAGGACTTGATTGAAAAAGAATTGAGTGATATGATAGCCCTTGTTAGGGTGTTAAGTCAGTGGACCAGTATGTTTCCCTACGACTTCCGTGATGACAGAGTAATGGCGTTAGTCCGAAGTATAACACAAAGGTAAATAAATTAAAATTTGTTAGCTTCGCGTACAATTAGTTCATGTTAAGACTCCTGTTGCTGGTGGCGGATCACCGCGCCGAGAGCCCGCCATCCAAGGTGTGAAAACCTAAATCAACACTGCTACTGTATCATTTATATGCAGGTTTAGTTGATGCTGCGATACATTTTTTAATAGAGTTTTATTGAACAATACACATCGCGTAAATCTTAAAAACCTTTAATAATCATATTATTGTGTATGTTTGTGTGTTCATGTATGTGTGTAGGAAGAGTCGTAAGCGTATGTATCTTTCTGTTACCTTACTCGGTAGGTAGTGCAAATATTATGACTGAAGTAATTTCCACCATACATATTTTAGGTGCTAGAATTGGAGAAGTGAACTCTTGTCACTCAAAGGTATTTTATATGTCCCGCGCGCAAATCATCTTATCATCATATCATCAATAATAGATCGCGATAGCGATGATATTCTTTATTGTTAGATTTGGCCTAAGTCCTTTCTTCACCTAGTGTTGTGAATTTTTACGTATGAATAATATTGTACTATAAGCGAAATCTGCGCATGCGAATGTTACAAGAATTTTATACGAAGCGCTACTCACATTTCGCACAATAATGTTTGTGATTTAATACAATAATGTAATTAATGTAATAATATGACATAACAGATGTGCAGCGGAACATATGGCTTCAGTGCGAGTTGAAATGTCTACCACATTAGAAAAGCTGCTGGACAAACTGACAGCTTTAGAGCAGTATGAAGAAACATTGGTGGACATACCACAAGTGTCGTCCGTTGAACAATTAGTGCAGGTTACTTATTTTTTATGGAGCTTATTGATTAATTCAGTAGATATGGATATAGAGATGTTGAATTATTGCCGATTCGTTTGCTTCCATATACATAATATCATTATATATAATATTCAGGGACACAGATCGACCTATCCAAAGAATAAAGTTACATATGAAAATGAATCGAAATTGCTTTCTTATTTTTCTAAGCTTATATTTACCTATATATTTAACTAGTAAATATTTAAGCTATGTCTATATATGTATAATTTAACTTGTTATTATGTCATAACTTAATAAAAAATACTAATTAAATATATAGGTAAATATAAGCTTAGAAAAATAAGAAAGCAATTTCGATTCATTTTCATATGTAACTTTATTCTTTGGATAGGTCGAGATATGTGTACAACTCTTCTAGTTATTTATATTATGAAGAAAAACATATTGCATTTTTTTTCAGGGGGATATCCTAACGCTAGGACTAACACCTGTAGAATTGGCGAATCAACTAACTATAGTTGAACTACATAGATTGTCCTTTGTTGGACCTGAGGAGTTTGTTCAAACGTTTGCTCCAATACAGGCCACTCAATCAACATCCGCATGTGGTAAAGGATCAATTAACCTGCATCATATAGAAACAAAATGTACAAGGAATTTGGAGGCATATGCTGATTGGTTCAATAGATTGAGTTATCTTGTGGCAACAGATATACTGAAGGTATAACATCTTTATCAGTTGAATACTTGACTATGTTTGATGTTGTACACACATTTATATGTAAAAGCAATAAAAAAGAAACCCTTCTGTAAAAACTGCATTGAAATTGATAGAAAAATAGGGCAGTAATTCATATTTTAAATTCTGAAGTGAGGGCATATTGAAGATCTTGCTATCCTTTATGGTGGTGACGTGATTATACTGAAACTTCTCTTTCCCGCAATTTGAAGATTACACCAAACTTCAAAAGCTTATAACTTTTTTATTTTTGACAATATTTCCATATTTCTTTCTGTTCTTTATTTTAGACGACGTCAATTTCATATAAAATTAATAATAAGAAAATAGTCAAGTACCCAGTTGTAGTTCTGATATTAGATGTGTTAGAACTTAGAAGTTGAGATTATGGTATGACACTGGATGAAACCTCCATTTTTAATACCTACAAGAATGTATAAATATAATTGTGGTAAAATTGCAATTTTCTGTCAACAAAACAAAATTGTAAAAGTTTCATCTCTTACCTTTACACCCTGTCTGATCTTACACTGAAATTGGACTTGGCGGAGATAGCGCGTAATGATTAGAGATGAAACGGATAGTGGTTTGACCGGATACCGGATACCGAATATTCGGCAAGTTACAAGGCCGGAGCGCCGGATATCCGGCTACCGGATATTCGGCCTGAACTGAACCTGTATATAAAAAAAATCAAAAACAATAATTTATTGAATCCATAAAATGTCACATATTATTTAGATTCCGTCAAAAATTTTACACTACCGCCAGTTTGGAAGGCTGGTTCGTCAGAGAAGAACGAGTAAGAAACTCTGACGTTGTACTTTTCGAGAAAAAAGTAATAGTAAGCAGTTTACAATTAGATATTTCATTAGATTAGAGCAGCTAATTTACAACATACTTGCCTCAATGTAAAATAAAACCAATAAAACGTACTATTTCGATTGCTGAGCGACTCCCACAAGCACGGCGAATAAACAGTAAACTAGACCGATGGATACAAATAGTAAAATAATAAAAAAAGTCGAGCAGACCATTCCCCACAAGCAGCACCCGTTCACGATTATGACGCATGTGCCAGCCATCGGCCTCTCAACCATGTTGCAGGGAACTGACCAGCACGGCACACGTCGTCGACACAAGCATGGACTTTTAAGCGAGCATGACTACCTAGACCGATCACAGATTACAATAAAAAGAGACCACCATCATACCATTGCTACTAAAGTCATACAGCATCGCCACAGTGTTAATTAATTGTACATTGTGATAAACAAAACAAAACAAAAATAAAGTCGTGACCAAGAAAAACAAAATCCAATTGCTAACGAGATTGACTTTTCTTAAAGACATCTTGAATCGATCGCAGTCAAGATTCATCATTCATTTGGTGGTCATTTCATTTGAATCAGTACCCGCAGTTGTCGAGGTTTGCTAGAATTTGTATTTCAGCATATGACAGTAGCGTTTACAGCGAAAGGCTATTTTGAGAAACTGGTCTAGTGTACGAAGCCAAGCGGAGTCGCTTCTTACCAACAAATGCTTTGAGTGGTAGAGCCACGCTGTACACAGTAACGTCACTTGAATGGGCCGGCTCGACCGGTTTGATACAAATGTCTCACAGAAAACTGACATAAAGTGGCAGCTTGCTATCGCGTTTCGTTTGATGAGTGAGATTTCCGGTGGCCCATTTCCCTCCTCCTTTTCCCAATCCCTTTTCCCTCCTTTTCCATTCCCTCCTTTTAGGTTGGCAACGCACCCATGATTCATTTTGTGTCTTGGGTGTCTATGGGCAGTAGAGATTGCTTACCATCAGGTGACCCATCGGCTCGTTTGCCAGTCACTACTATAAAAAAAAATGCGGAAAATTTTGTATTCATTCACCACAATCTGCCACTTGTTCATTTTGAGTACTAAACTAATTAATAAAACAAAAAATTTTGACGTGCCATTATAAAAATAAAAGTTGTCCATAACCTTGTATGATTTTCCTTGTTTAAAATAATGTTTTTTTTTTAATTTCACTATCCGGTATCCGGCCGAATACCGACTAACTATCCGGTATCCGGCCGGATAGTGAAAACAATGCCGGATAGGCCGGATACCGGATAGTTACCGGATATCCGTTTCATCTCTAGTAATGATCATGAAAATAACAAAAAAATACACAAGGAATAAAAAGCCTTCCCTGTGTGGACGTTGGTTGTGAATTGCAATATAACATCTTTGCAGTCATTGTCACCATTCAACTAAATTATTGTGTCATCAGTGTATGTCATACATGAGCTTCTCGGTTCTTTGTCCATCTTATTTGCCAAAAGAATTTCGTCAACTAGAGTTCAGCTCAAATTTTGCAGCTCAGCAGGTGCTAGCCGTACCATGGTCAAATGCTCAATCCCCCTTTCTATTAGTATTGATACACTAATAATACAGGTGTAATATTATTAAACTAAAAGTTTTATTTTTGTATACTGGTTTTTAAACATGGTTTTATTCTTATCGTGTCATTATCGCAAAGCAGTGTAATTCATTAACCCCCGAATGTTTTTTCAACAGGCAGTGAAAAGTAAATACCGTGCGCGAGTGATTGAGCAGTGGGTGATGACGGCAAGAGAATGCTTTAATCTTGGAAATTTTAATTCCCTAATGGCCATTATTAGCGCTTTGAACATGGCGCCTGTGTCGAGACTTAAAAAAACGGTATTTATCGTGTTATGTTACACATAGTTGTACAGTACTTAGCACTGTTTTAGTACTCATGTCATGTAACAATAATATCAATTCTAATTTCATATTTCGTGTCGCCTCCTCGGTCTAGTGGCAGCGTGTATGGGCTGTGGACCGGAAGGTCCTGGGTTCGATTCCCAGGCCGAGCAAAGCAAATTTCGACGTCAGGCAGGCGGTCGGTCGTAAAAACGTAAAAAAAAGTGTGATGGGCCGACCGCATATTAAGGTGGGATAAGGGCATTAAATCTATTCTATTTATTTAATCAATTCTAATTTAAGAATAAAATTAATTTTGAATCACGCCATAGAGTCTAGTGTTAATTTACATTACCAATATTGTTATGAATCACAATCGTACGTAGAAAAATCTTGTAATTTAAAGTTCTTTTCGCATGTTAAGGGAGTGATCGCGTTTATTGACGCGGACATGACTCGTTTCGTAGTGTGTCACTCGCCTATTTCTATTTCAGAATTATTTTTATTTTGTTTTGTATTCGACCCTCGAACGGTGCAGTGTAGTGTGTCACATAATACACGGTATTCAATTTCACAGTGGAGCCGCACATCAGCCGTTTGCGGTCAACAGTTACGTCAGTTGGAACTCTGTGTGGAACCCACTGGCAATCACGCAAGGTCTGTTGTAATATTATCTCGTGTCTTGTATTTTATGCAATGTGTTAGCTTAGCAGTTATCTATTATAATAAAAAAGTAGCTACATATTTTATATTTCTAATATGCATGTTTTTTTTTGTTATGGTAGGTGGTATTTGCAGAGTTTACAATGTTTATTAAAATGATTCTTATTATTTATCAGGTACAGAGCGGCATTAGCTGCTGCACCTACTGAGACGGCTGTGCCCCTGCTTTCTGTAACTTGCAGGGATTTGCATTTCGCCAATCAAGGGTCACCATCAAAGTGAGTATAATACGTGTAATCGACGTATACTTCAAATGGATTTGACGTTAGGCAGGCGGCCGGTCGTGAAAATTAAGAAGTACCCTTTTTGTAATGTTTTTAAAAAGTGGGTTGCTCAACATCACATTGTAGGGGAATAAGGTGCACTCTTACGAGTTTGATTGTAATACAAACAATAGAGACGAACAGAGTGTAATCTTTTTAGGGCGAAAGCTCTGTATTAGTCTAAGTAATTTTTATTGCGTTTTCTGGAAACATTGTTACAATGCTGGTGAAAAACATTTTGCGCATCTAGTTACTGTATGTCTATTGAATTATAGTTTTAGTCAACAAAGTTTACAAAAGCTTTGAATGTGTACAAAGTTTTTTTTTCATATTCATTCATTTCTAAACCTAATGACAATATTTACAATTTCCATTTTAAGTATATAGTGTATTTGTTGTATTTATTTGCACAAAACCCTATGATTTTGCGGGCGAGTGGTCGAATTTACGCTTGCGATTTCCGTATTGTGACCAGAGCGCGTTTCAGGTTGTCAGGCAACCGCGTGAACTTCGAGAAGTGTTGGCTGTTGGGGCGGCACGTGAGCACGCAGCTGGCGGGCCGGCGGCTGACGAGCGACGAGCCCGGCCCCCCCGCGCCGCATGCACACGCCGCCACACCCGCGCCACACCTGCCGGTCTGGCGGTACCTCAACGACAGGCCCACACTCACTGAGATCGGTAAATACTAAATCAGATAGGTGTACACGCATTCAGACTGGGGTAGACAAACAACTTCCAAAATTCTTGCATCACGCTGACGATCACTATTATAATCATCATTCGACCTATCTATTTAAATTGGGTACTTGACTATAGTAACCAATATGAATGAATTTCTGTAGGAACATAGGTAAAATATCGAAATAACGTGTGCAATTGAAATTTATTAAAAATACTCCAAGAATAATTTTATTTTAGTAATTTAAATACTTAACTTTTTATCTGTGACTCAGGTGACTGTAAACACCAATCACAATGCATAATGTCACACTACTCATTTTCATGCATATTTGCTCCACAAGGGCTTAAGATCTAAGATCCAAAAGACATACTGCCAAGTTATTTGGTATACTTTTATCGTATTTTTGTTTAAAGCTCAACCTAATTTCAACGCGAATGTGATGGACGATCGATATCTGATCAACGTAATATCTGACTCGTTTTTTAGTTCATAAATTTTATTTCCCCAATGTTTTCTATGAGCGATTTTTTATCTATGGTAAAGAACAATGACTGACGTCCCGTATCTACAGTTAACAGATAGCATTTTGGCGGCAAATTAAATTATACATAATAATTTTTGATTTGTTTAATTAAATATATGGAAATAAATCACGAAATATTTTACATGTTTAGGATAAACTAATAAAAAGCTCTGTATACTTATAATAGTCAAATACCCGATTAAAATAAAGCGCAGAAATTTTGAAAATATAATATATGTTTTTGTTTACAATTTTTACTTTAATGAATTGTTAAGATAAAGAGTATATTTTTGTATAGGCTACACTACTTTGACTATAATATAATGTATTATATATTTACTTTACCACAGATAAATAATAAAATTTTTCCTTGTATGTGATAATAATAATGGCGAATCCTTACCGCAATATGCTTAGAAAGTCTGTTGCACCGGCCCAGCTTGTAGCATACTCCAGGCCTTTACATGTAAGCTTACATCCCAATAAAGGCCTGTATAGGCAGGTGGAAGAAAGTAACATAAAACGGCATCATGAAAATGACAACGTGGCCTTAATTAATGTTGATTGTTAAAACAATGTTCGAAATAATCTTATTATGTTATATTTGTTATATTTTAACATAATCGAACTTTGTTTGTATTTTGAGAAGTATCGATACATCTTGAGCACTAAGTAACTATGACTATACAGTCTAGTGACATTTTCAAAAACTTTAAGTTATAATAGTAACTATTATTTTAATAAACAAAAATCACAAAACCTCACTGACTGGCTCGAGTCCCAGATTGCTACCATTTTAAATACTCCTTTGCTTTCAGCTCTTGAACTGATATCATTTGAACGCGAGCCACCAGTCGACCACCTAGAGAAAGAGCGTTTAAAGCGCCTGCGCGGAGTAAGCTAAAAGGTGATTTAAACATTTCATTTTAAACCCATTGCTGTTGCGTATCTTGAAACAATTGCAATAATATCAACCATCAAGTGTTCCAGTTTATCACGGTGTTTATTGTTGTCAATACTCAATAATTGTATATTTTATTGTACTCAAAGTTTCTTAGCATAATCGGTAATTATATCAATTTGTCAATGGTATAAATGTGTCGTACACGTTAAATTAAAATGCATGTCAATGTCAATAGCGAAACCGGCGCTCTGCGGTGACTTGGCTCTAATTACAGACCCATGTACATTCGTTTATTATAACTATACCCATTCTGTATAATTCATAAATGTAATGCACCTGATTTTAATATTACTAACGATAAATTCACTCATACCTCCAATTAATAATGTGCTTTTAATAAGTGTATGGTGGATTTTGTATACAAAGTACATGCTATAATCATCAGAAGAAAATAATAGCCACTTGGTATTTTTGATGTACTATGAAAATAATGGTTATTTACAAACAAATAAAACAATATCTTTGCTTATTTCCACTGGTTCAAATGTAGGTAAGGAACTATTTATATAAACTCTCAACATATTGTGTAACTTTGATATAAGTTAATGAACAATATTTATGAGAATAACACAAACTATGGTATGTGAAGAGGATGCGGACCATATACGAAATTGATGAGAGCTGATTTGGGATGGCCTGTCACGACAACATTGAAACAAAGGTTTAGACAGAGCGAGCATCGGAGTTACAAACAATAGCATTAAAAATGACGCATTTAACAATAATTGTTTGGAAAATGAATCCATATCGAAATCCACATAGCTATAGGAAGAAAGCTCTAACAATATGAAAAGGTTGTGGACCACTTGTTCATTTTAATACTTTGCTGTTCTTTTTAAGGTTACATTTTTATAAAAAGAGAAATAAAAAATAATTTAATAAGTTACTAGCGTCTGCAAAAACATATTTTTACGTAAATAATAATACTTATTATTCATGATACATCAAAAACTGGTGGGCCTTATTTATTTTTGTTACTATATAATGCTGATTATTGAACTTAACGCGAATGTTATATATTGAAATAAAACTATTTTTACGGATTCTATCCCGATTTGTTTTAATTTTTATGACCGACGTTTCAAAGGCTTTGCAGTCTTCGTGGTCACGGGTTGGACTGGTGTCCAAAATAGTTTTATTTCAATCCTATAAAATATAATGTTTGCATGTGTAAAATAATTTAGTTCAAAAGTAGACAGACCAATATAATTATTTCGTACAAGAATATATTTAAAAGTGTGTTGCAGAGGAACAATGTTGTATGGTCAAATTTCTATGACCACATAAAATATTGTGTTCATAAGATGAAAAATATTATTGCAAAATATTACAGAAATTTTAATCATCGTCTTACTTATATTGTAAAGTTAGTATTTAAATAATTTACAACATTCATATAGACTTGTGGACAAGGCCATAAAAAATCCAAGTTCCTTAAACGTCAGTATTTGTGTACCTACGATTGTAAAAAAATTCGCCAGTCTCATGAATCTCATAAAGTTTACGTAGATATTTAATATTTACTTATAAAATGTTAGTACTCTGAAAATTGATCTCATTTGTGGTTGAATTTATAATTTAACATTTATGGAGGCAGCGGTGTGTTCACTGTTCAGTGTTCATGTCGCTGCTTGTATTGAACGATGTTGAAAATGGAATGTAATGTGTCAAGTGTTTAGTACTCTAGTGAAGTCTAGTGTATGATTTTTATTTTGGTGTGATTTACTGTTGGTATTTGTATGTTACGTATTTATTGTGAATGGTTTTTTAGTATTGGCATGCATGTTTACGTGATGATGGTATTTTAAAACCAGGCTTTTATGATTATTTAGTGCGTTTTGATTAAGTCGTATGAATAATATTTATTTATTATAAAACTTTTCTCATTATTAGCTAGGAATTATGCAGAGTACCTACACAATTATATCAAGAACACGAATCTCTGTCGACACTATTGTAATTAGTGTGTGATGTCTGAATGGAGTTGCATGTATTACATAATGTATAGCTAGATTATTATCTATTCGAGTTACGCGAAACGAAAAAGTATTTTAATTTCTAATGATATTTGAATAACGTTTGTAGATCTGCTCTTAAAGTTTATGGTGTTACTGTGTGGAACAAAATACAATATCGCGTTATATATTATTATGATATAAATCTATACAGGGTGTCTACCTTTGACTTGTTAATCAGAAGTGAAATATCTGGGACACCCGGTATAATACTAATATATTACATTATATAATAAAATGTACTATTACGTGATGTGTAAAGACACATGCTGCTGTAAGGACTTAAAGGCTGTAGTGTAGTTTTCTGTCTGAGACAGATGATGGGCATAAGTGTATTGATTATTTTATTCTTATCCACTGTAAGTGGTAGAGCTACGTCGTAAACAGTTTTGTCTACAGCATTAGTGGTCCGGCTCAACCGAGGTAATACCACTGTCTTGTAAAAAATCGTTGTAAAGTGGTAGATTTCTGGTTCATATATGATTGAGAACTAAACAAACCTCGCCCCTATCGAAGTATTTCTTAAGACGATATGAGAATAAAATATGAAAGCGTGAAGGGCTGGTTTTGACGTATTCTACGCGCACACCGGTGCGCGCATCAGCACGGTAATGCCCGCGACAGATTAACTTGTCAGCACAAAGACATTAAACAGTTTAGCCTAAGAGCCAAGATGCTAACGCGCGTCATGACCTCTTGGATTATGAAGATTAGATGCTCAAAAGAAAAAAAAGGTTGTGTCTCATATAATTTGTTAACATTTATAAACTAGCCTAAATAGATAACTGAACGATCTGCAACTCGTTTAAATTAATAATTAATTATTAATTACCCGTGCACAGCAGTGGGGCAGTAATATTACAGGGTTAATATTATTATATTGACCAAAAATTTTGAAACTTTTCACATATACCACTATTATAGAAATGTTGTTTTGAAATAATCTTAAAATTCTTAAGTGGTCTATTTGACAAAATGAACCTATTTCGATGAATTTGGGTATGAGGATAATCTTAGCCATCTCAATCTGCAGACAGGATATTTTTATGAATTCAGGCCTAATAGGGATGAAATAATTGTTTAATTACAATTTAATTCAGTTGCCTCCTTGGTCTAGTGGCATATATGGGCTGTGCACCGAGAGGTTCTGGGTTCGATTCCCAGATCGATCAAAGCTAATTTAATTTAATAGATTTCGATGAAATTTTATATAAGGATACACTTGTCTTTAGGGACTCAAATGAGGTACTTAATTTTTTTTATTAACCCCTAAACGGATGAAATACATGTTGAAAGTTTGGTTGGGCATTCGGAAACCTTAAAAGATTTTGATGAAATTTGGTATGAGGATACATTTGACCGTAGGGACTCAAATGGGGTACTTCATTTTTTTAACCCCTAAAAGGACGAAATAAGGGATGAAAGTTTGTATGGGAGTTCAGAATCCACTTAATGGATTTTTTTAAATTTGGTATGAGGATATCTTTGGTCTGAGGACAGACACAAGGGACACAAGGGTTTATTTTTTTAAGTCAACACCTATAGGCATGAATTGCTTTTCTTTCTTTCTTAAAAAAAATAGATGATAAAAGTTTATATCGGAAATTAGAAACCGCTGATTATACGGATTTTGATATAAGTTGGTATGAGGATGTGATGTTTTGCAAACATGTGTTTATCTGCAAAAAGGGATGAATCTTTCTTCTTGGTCGCACTCTTCATTTCTGAAGGTCGTGTCCGTCTTGAAATTTCCGTCGCATCTCTCGGATGATCTTCTTCCAGGTTTTTCTGTCCTTAGCCTGCCTCATTGCTGTTGTTACTGAGAGTTCCGTGAGTAGTTTTATTTGATCGGACCAACGGCTAGGCACACGCCCTCGCGGTCGTTTCCCTTCTACCTTTCCAACCAAGAGTAGTTTCTCCAAATTGGGGGGGGGGTCCCGGCGAGCCACATGTCCAAAATACTGTAGTCAGCAAAGGGATGAAATAGGGGTTGAAATTAGTTTTTTTTAATCTTTGATCCGATTGACTTTAAAATCGATATCTGAGTCCCCCCGTAGTTCCAAACGTCGAAACCGCTCTTAAAAGTGACAAAAGTGACCGCCATTTTGTACTTCTTTGTTTTTGGGCCAATTGACTTCAATATCGATATCTGAGTCACCCCGTGGTTCCGAACGACAGAACCACTGTCAAACCTGTCAAAAGGGGCCGCCCTTTTTATTTTTCTTTGTTTTTGGGCCGATTGACTTCAAAATCGATATCTGGGTCACCCCGTGCTTCCAAATGACGGAACCGATGTCAAAGTTGTCAAAAGAGGCCGCCATTTTGTATTTATTTGTTTCTGGGCCGATTTGCTTCAAAATAGATATCTGGGTCGCCCCGTGGTTCCAAACGACGGAACCGATGTCAAAACAGTCAAAAGTGGCCGCCATTTTGTTTTTCTTTGTTTTGGGGCGATTTACTTCAAAACCGATATCTGGGTCACCCCTTGGTTGCTAACGACGGAACCGATGTAAAAACTGTCAAAAGTGGCCGCCATTTTGTTTTGGGCCGATTGACTTCAAAAGGTACCTGGGCCGCCCAGTGGTTGCTTACGACGGAATCGATGTCAAAACTGTCAAAAATGGCAGCCATTGTGTTTTTCTTTGTTTTTGGGCCGAGTGACTGCAAAATCGATGTCTGGGTCGCCCCGTAGTTGCTAACGACCGTACCGATGTCAAAACAGTCAAATGTGGCCTTTATTTTGTTTTTCTTTGTTTTTGGGGCGATTGACTTCAAAACTGATATCTGGGTCGCCCCTTGGTTTTTTACGACGGAACCGATGTCAAACTGTCAAAAGTGGCCGCCATTTTGTTTTTCTTTGTTTTTTGGGCAGATTTATTTTAAAATCGATATCTGAGTCGTCCCGTTATAGAATATTTAGACTAAAACGACAGGGTGGATCGAAAAATTAATAGTTTTTACCGTTGGCCCTACAAAATACGCATGCGAAGCAGCGGGCAAAAGCTAGTATAAAATATGCTGCGACATGCCCAAATAAAATAGCGGCCACTTTTGACAGTTTTGACATCAGTTCCGTCATTAGAAACCACGGGGCGGCCTGGTATCGATTTTGTAGTCAATCGGCCCGAAAACAAAGAAAAACAAAATGGCGGCCACTTTTGACAGTTTTGACATCGGTTCGGTCGTTAGCAACTACGGGGCGACCCAGATATCGATTTTGAAGTCAATCGGCCCGAAACAAAGGAAAATCAAATGGCGGCCATTTTTGACAGTTTTGACATCGGTTTCATCGTTAGCAACAACGGGGCGACCCAGATATCGTTTTTGAAGTCAATCGGCCCTGAAACAAAGAAAAACAAAATGGCGGCCACTTATGACAGTTTTGACATTGGTTCGGTCGTTAGCAACTACGGGGCGACCCAGATATCGATTTTGAAGTCAATCGGCCCAAAAACAAAGAAAAACAAAATGGCGGACACTTTTCTTGATTTTGACCTTGGATCTGTCCTTAAAAACTACGAGGTGACCCAGATATATTGAAGTAAATCGAATTAAGGACAAAAAACAAATTTTCCATCCCTATTTCATCCCTTTATATGTAGGTTGAAATAGGGATCATGCCAGACATCCACCCCTTCTGGGGGATCAAGTCCCAAATTAAATTACAAAATTCGCTTTGCCGTACATGGGAATCGAACTCACAACCTCCCGGATCACATCCCATATATGTTGCCTATGTTACTAGATCAAGGAGGCGACTAGAAAAGTATCCTCATACCAACTTTCTTAAAAATCCGTTCAGCCGTTTCTGGAATCCCATATAAACTTTTACCCCTTTAGGGTTGTTAAATTTGTGTCCATTTGGTCAAAAGTATCCTCATACTAAATTTCATCGAAATCCATCAAGGAGTTTCAAAATGGATTGACTCCTAGACTATCAATCTCTTATATTTGACACAAAGAACTGAATAAACGTAATATCAGAGTTGAAAATGTCGAGCACGTCCCTCCCCTTCAATGGTTACCGGACGACTGAGATCAACACGGGCCGTCTCAGAAAACAATGATATAATGCCACAGCGTATGTGCAAAACCAATTTTTTCCTTATTGTGATAAAACTATTGAACTTGGTGAAATTTTTTTTTCGACACAGTTAAATTAATATTGATGTCTACGTTTTAAATCAAGTTACAAATTTATATCGTTCGCCGTACGGAAGATTCAAGGTTTTCAAAAACAGATGAGAGGTAACTTTGGATTTTTTTTCTATCGAGAAAACTTTTAGTAATTATGTTTTTGCTCACGACAGAATTTAAGTTAAATGGTCTATTAATACATTTCTAAAAATTACCTTCGTAATCTTAGTACTTTAGGACACCCAAGGTCGTGAAAATCCTTATTTTGTTCTCATATCCTCTTAAGGAATGGCAGCGTGCCCACATTTTTCTGGTGTTGTGAATGTTCAAGGACGGTGGGCATCAGTTACCAACAGGTAATCAGACTGATGCTTATTATTTATGGTGGGGACGTGTTCAGTCGCACAGACGGTCGAGTTTACTTATTACAACTTTTTTTATCCTGAAAACGAAACTGATGCTTTACTGATGTTCTGAAAATTCATAATTTATTCATTTATTTTGCATTACAATGACGTAGTGCATTTAATAATATAATCGAAACATTTATGAATTCGTTTATCGTACCACCGACCAGTTCATATAATTAATTAGATGTAAGATCTTTTTACTATTTATTTAATATTTCTGTTTTTATTATTCCTAATGAAAGTGTTCATAATGTGCTTAATTGTCATTACCTGTGTACTTAAATACTTTAAAATATTTGGTTAATTTATATATTTATGCTGTAATTTTAAACGTTTGATATATTTTTATAACAAGTACCTTTTCGTTGCCATTGTAGTATTAGTGTTTTATTGTGATTCCCTTTAATTGTGCAGCTTTTTCAGTAATAATTTTATTGTACATGATGTGAGTTCAACCTAGGGATGTCGGGAGTGCGAAAAGGTATCGATTTTTATGGATATTTTTTCAAAAACCTTCGGTAATTCAATATATCGAAAGAAATAGAGAACATATCGAGTGTTACGCTTCATGATTCTTTTTTTATTTTTACTTTTTGTTGAAAAGGAAATTATATTTTTTTTCAACATAATTTCGATACTTGATATTTAAATATCGAGATTATTATCGAGTGCCACAAGCTTCTGTTTTTACATACCTCTTTCACCTCTTCCATAAACGTATAGAAATAACCTAGGTATTTATTGCAAAAAATATCGATATATTGATTATGGAACGTGATATATTTATTATCTGCATCCCTAGTTCAGGCCTTTTGTTTATGGAAATACAAAATATAATATTTGGTTCAACTATACGAGTATAGTTAACTATTATTGTTGTTGATACGAAATTTATGTATAAGGCTAAATTATTTATCGAAACAATAATGCAAAATATTATTGCATTGAAAATAGCAATGTCGTGTGTTTATATATTCCCATACATGAAACATAATGTGCTTTAATGTATATTATTATGAACATTCCATATATACGGGGTACGAAATATATTTACGCACAGGCGTTCGAACGGAATCAGTATTGAGGTGTGTTGTAACTTATAATGATTACTTAACTATATCTACCTTGTAACTAATATTATGAACAGTACTGGCAGCAACAAATGTAAACGTTCATTTCGCCCATCATAATACAGTGCTGACATTCATGTGATGCGCTTCAGTATTTTAACATTTCACTCTATCACCGTCTACTGTTGAACTGAGTGAACGTACTCATATTACGTGACCCGTTCAGGGGGGGAGAGGGTCTTCAAAATACGGTGCGGGGGGTCTTAGGTTTTCGACACGTAGTCAATATCCTTTAGGAAAATCTTGTGCTTTTTCGAGCTATATTCATGTATGGCGCGCAGCGATTAGGCACTTTTTAAAGTCACAGGTGACAACACATTATAATATTTTGTTTTTAACTTTCCTTAGACAAAAAATGATTTAAAACCATATTTATAAATTACTACGTGAAACCAAAAAGGGGAGGGTGGGTTTTGGCATAGAGTACGGGTGGTCACTGAGGGGGGGGGGGCTATAAAGATTGTAAAAAACGGGTCACGTAATATGGGTACGTTCCTTTACCCATATGAATACTTTTACTGTGATACCTTAATTTATATGGCATAACATTGTGTATTTGTGTGAATGCGCATTCACACAAATACATAATAATATAGAGCTTGACGCTCCCAATCAACATCTTTCTCGTATTTCATCCCTTTTAGACAAAAGGTAACCAACGTCCTACTTTACTGTTCAAACTTTTTTATACTGCAAAATCGATTCAGTAAAAAGGTGACACACAAATGACCAAATAGACTAGTATAACATAACTTGTTCTGCTCTATGTGTTGTGTGTTGAGCTAAGGCCGGGTACTAGCTTTTTTGAAACAAAATACTAAAATCACATACGCAAACCAGCGATTTTAGCTGTCAGCTGCTCGTAGAACAATGGACAACAGATAATAAATGCATATTTTGTGTAGGTGTTTTGTATAATGTTTTAGTGCAGGAGACCCGGCTCGTGTTGCAGCATTGTTTAGTTAATGTGTTATAGGCAGATGTTACGTACATAAAACAAATAGGCGAGGCTTTTGTTGCTGCCGGTAGTACATTTTAGAAAATAAAAAAAACATAAATCCAATATTTTCTATGAATGTTGTCATATTTCAATAATTTTCCTGTGATACGTGATTTATCATACCTGGATTTAACATTCCTCTGATCTGTTTGTATTTGTTGATCAGTTTTAAATGTAATCGAATGTCAACTTAAACGATCTAGATTTGCCTTTTGAAAGATATTATTATAATAGCATGTAAATGAATGTAGTCTCCTAGTTATCTGTCAAAAAATGTTACTACAATAAATTAAATTATCTACATGTCACAAATTCTAAAGTTTTAAATTGATCCTTAAGATAAAATATCTAAGAAAATAAAATATGATTGTCAAAAGTGTAAGGATGTTTTTATTTGATACGCTGGTTTCTCGAGTGACTTGTGTTAACACAAGTAACATACACGCGCTTTTATAGAGTGACCACACTTTTGAAGTGAAACAGACCGAGCTGATAAAGTGAGCAGAGAGAGAGAGAGAGAGAGTAATTATACGTCAATCGCGTCATTACGGTTCTATGACAAACAAAGAACTTGATATGATAATAACAAAACGTGTATTATCTAAACTATAGAAATTGACACAGTTATCAAGTTTTGGTTATTCTTTCGGCTTGATACATACATACAAGACGTCTATGTTATTTACGTGAATGGGTTATGGTATATAATGATTGCGTTGTAACTTGTGCTTTATATTAAGTATATTTTTTCATAGCGAAAAATGTTTACCCTCATATTCTGTAAATACGGTAAAAGGGTAAAGTAAAATAGGGTAAAAGAACAATCGTTTATTTATTTCTTTAGTAAATCACAAACAAAATCACTTTACAAATATTTTATACATTCTAAGTATAACGTTATAAAAAATACAATGTAGTTTATGTAGTTAAAATAATTTAAAGAACTTTATAAAAGTAAATCCATTATACTTAAACACAAAAAATAATTCGTTTAACACATAGAACTTACTTAAAACTTAGCTTTGTAAGTGTACGCTAAAATAAAACTTTAATTATAATCTATACATTGACCTCAAGTACCTACCTACATATTTTTTAAACTAAGCCATTCATAGTCTAGAAAAGAGTGGGTATATCGAAAAAGCACGTATTATATTCCAATTTGCATCATTATAGGGTATTCTGCTGTCATAATGAAGAAGACTTTTGTCATCAAGGAAAGATATTTGACATTTTTTTTAAACAGATATTACAGCTTTTTTTATTCCGGAATGTGAGCCACGAAGATTTTCCTTATGATAGCAGTATAACTAGTTACAGAGTGACTGGTTGAACACATAACAACTATTTATTATAGTCTATGTATTTTTAGGACTAGAAATAAAAATATTTAGTTAGAGGCGAAAATGTGTGCAGAACAATATCATGGATTCAAGTTTAATTTCTCATGTTAGCCCAAGAATTGTAAAATTTGGAACGTAAGTCTATCATAAATCTGTCATAATTATGCATCGAGTAAGAAAATTAATATTTTTTTTACATATACATAGGTGGACTGCTAGGTGCTATTCATTTATACATTATGAATGAAAATCGAATACTGAATATTATCTTTATTTATGTTCGTTGTTGAAATAGGTAGTCACTCTGAATAATTATGTATATTTACAATGAAAGGATTTCATATTTAACCACAGTAAAATTAATATAACCTACTTCATTTAAAGTAGAGGTAATATTATATCCCATTACAAAATTGATATAAGCATTTTTTTTAAAATGTATATTTCTCGATGGCTGTTTTAACACCTCATGGGCGTTCCATCAGGGTTAGTGGGTATTTTAGGCTTACAAACCTTTTTTCTGCCTTCGGCACCACTCACCATAGTGCAAGTGAAAGTAAAGTATCCACACGATGATGATTTAGTATAATACGTGTGCGAATATTGTTTGCGGATATTGTCTTCAGCGTCCAGATCGCGCGTTACTGACTTCGACACTGATACGTATCGATTATTATCATCTTGTTTGGGCTGATACAAAGAACGTAAATTTTTAGGGTTTACATTTCTTGCATAGCTGGCGGGATATGTATATTTCACTTTTCCATGACCAGGAGAAAGAGATACAGTTTGTGCTTGTGATGGAGAATCTTTAGATCCGACTACGTAAGTTTTATCTTTAGAAGCAACGGATTTTACACTACCCGTAAAACCAACAGGTATGGTATATCCACCGGTTCCGGGGACACGTTCACCGGGCTGATATACTTTACTCTCATCCGGACGTTCAGAGTTTCTTTGCGTTATTTCAGCGTCGTGATTTTTCAATGATCCTAAAACGATGTGTTGGGTGTTGCCCCCTGTGGTTTGTCGCACTTCTAACCCTTTTCTTCTAGGGCTGTGTAGGGACTGGTGTGTTTGTTCTGAATCTCTAGAAAACTCATTATAAGTTGAATATTCACCTTGTTCAACATCAGTGGTCTCAGGTCCTTCAGGCCCGAAACCATCATCTACATCATAGTCTTCGGGTGGGTTATCTTCCTTGTCTGTCGTATACTCGTAATCACCGTTGTTAGTGCTGTATGTCGGTTGGAATGAACGTCTGCTTTCTACTGGAGGAGCCAGAGTAGGGACTGGCACGGTCGGTAAAATATTGGCTTTGTGATGATCAGAATGAGTATGTACACCATACTGTGTTTCGGAATCTCTTGATACCTCGTCTGTTTTTTCTGTGGTTATTCTATCATTAAACGGAGGTTCTGTTGATGTTATTACATAGGCTGGATTTAAAGATATTGTGTTTTCGGTTACGGATGGGCTTTCTGTTTGTGGATAGTTTTCTGTTATTGATTCGGGAGATTTTTCAGTGCTCTCATTATTTACATTTACGTTTTTATTACTCTCATCATAAACATCAATCTTTTCAAATGGCAGTCTATTCGGAAATACTGTATCTTTGTTCAAACTAGCACCAGCCTGGGCGCCTCCGTTATAAGTGATACCATATTTAAAAGTACCCCGTAGCTGCGATTGCGAAGATCCCGTACGACCACTAGACTGAGCAGAAGCTGTTCCTCCGCCTACAAAGGGAACTTTTTGTAAGTCGTGCGATTTATCACCTTCTTTGTATGGTGTGAATCCTATCTGTGCTTGCGAAGAGGTGCTACCAGGTCCACGTGCTTGAGCGTCCGCCATTCCTCCTTTGACGCTACCTTGTACTTGCGTATTAGATGAATGCATAGTACCTTGACTTTGAGAGCCTGTCAACACTGAACCAGTTTCGGATCCTAATTGAACGTTAGCTTGAGATTTGTTATTTTTGCCACTACCTTGAGCATTACTGGATGCACCCTTTTTGTCGCCAGTTACTTCACTGTTGGCTGCTTTATTCTCGCCACTTATTTCTGCTTGTGCTGAAAACGAACCGCCACCGGTGTACGCACCATGGACGTGAGTTTGAGCGCGGCCCTTATCGTTTCCACCTTTTGAAGAGGCAGTAGCTATAGTGCCGTTGGCAGCTTGAGAAACACTTGCTTCTGCTTCTGAATCATCACCGTCTACGGCACCGCCTATTGCATTAGGATCCATTACGTTTTGCGGTATCCCTGGAATGTATGAGAGATACAGATTAGTCTTTAAGACAAAATGATGTAAATATTTTAGTTTTCAATTTTAGCTTACCTGCATGGTTTATGTTCTGATCCGAATTCTGCAAACAAAAAAGGCAACGATAAGTTCATAATAATAATAGCCAATGTATTTTTTACTTATATTTATAAAATCTTAAAAAAAGATAATTTTAGTATATTGAGGAATTTTAGAATTAAGTACTGAATTATTGGACATTAAAGTATTATACTGTTGTATAGTTTAGATATTCATTATCTTCCATGTAACTGTAAAACAAGTGATGAATTTTGTTTCTGAAAATTCATTGATGTACAATATACATTTTAATTTTCACACTTATTTTTCAGAGCATGACATTTGGTAGTTTGTGTAGGTACTAATTCTATTTTAAAGTATACTACTCAAAACATAATAGAGCCACTTGGTGTTTCTATATTTGGGACTAATTCATTGACCAACTTTAAAAAAAGGAGGTACTCAATCCGTTTGTATTTTTTTAGTTTGTATGTTACGCGATATCTCCGCCAAATATGGGTCGATTTTCAAGATTGTTTTTGTATTCCATAGAGCTTACTCCAAGAGTAGTCCCACATCAAATTATACATTCGGTCAATCCGACGGATACATTTTGAAATCGTTCTGAAGTTTTTTATTGATAATTTAATATAAGAATGTAAAAAATACTTGCAATTTCCCTATTAAATCACAATCTGAAAAAATATAGCTTGCCCCTTATTTTCTTTTGAGTGTAGTTTATTATAAATTACTCATAAGCAGTTTTTGGAAGCCCTAGTTAACTAAGTTTTACTAATACATATATTTCTTACCCCATTAATAACGTATCCATAGGGTCCGTTGCCATATTGCCCCGTACCGGTCACACCATTTCCATATTGTGAACCATAAGCGCCCTGTCCAGTTCCATATTGATTAGGAATTCCAGTCTGGCTTCCAGTAAACTCACCCTGTGGTCCGTGACCATAAGGACTCGTACCTCCAGGGCCAGTACTCGGGCCTCCAGTTGCGCCGCCACCATATGGATGCTGTTCATTTTGTCCGCCTGCGGCTCCCGGCCCATATGTACCATATGTCCCAGTTGGAGTTCCGTAACCATTTTGTCCTATTGTTCCCGGAATATACTGTGTAGGCAATCCCGTCTGACCTCCAGATGACCCTGAAGGATACAGTGTATTCGTTCCTTGTGGGCCTATTTGACTAGTAAGTGGGCCTGGAGCATAACTTCCAGGGTGTCCTTGTAAGCCGGTTTGTGCAACATTCGCTCCTCCAGCGGGGCTTTGTAAATCGGGAGACCCGGTCATGATTCCGGGCGCATACTGTCCATTAGAACCCTGTAAAGTAGTTTGTCCTCCAGGTCCTTGTATGCCATTTTGTCCTCCTGGTGATAACGAACCATAATGGCCGCCTGGTCCCTGTATCTCACCTGTGCCCTGTAAGCTTCCTGGTCCATGTATCCCACCTGTACTCTGTAGACCTGGTCCCTGCATTCCAGCAGTACCTTGCAAACCCCCTGGACCCTGTATCCCACCAGCACCCTGCAGGTTCCCTGGACCATGTAACCCGCCTGGCCCCTGCAATACTCCTGGCATTTGTATATTACCTGGACCTAACTGGCTGCCTGGGCTCATTAGGGCTCCTGGTGCTTGTAGACCACCTTGGCCCTGGATAGTTCCTGAACCCGGTATTTCCCCTGGACCTTGGTAACCACCTTGCACATGCATTCCTCCTGGTCGTTGTAGGCCGCTCGGAACTTGTCCAATTCCTTGCCCTTGTACACTTCCTGGGCCCTGAATACCTCCTTGCCCTTGTAATGGTCCTGGTAATCCACCCTGCCCATATACACCAGCTTGTCCTTGAGGGCCGCCCGTACCAGGTACATTTCCATGTCCTTGTAGGCCTCCTGGTCCCTGTGATCCATCTTGCCCTTGAAAACTACTTGGTCCTTGTGCGACCCCATGTCCACCAGGTATGGTCATGCCATTTTGCCCTCCTGTCGGTCCTAAGCCATATAGGTTTGTTCCCCCTGTAGGTCCTGTACTAGGTTGAGTCCCACCTGTGCCTGAACCATATTGTCCAGTTTGTGGTAAGCCATTGTGTCCTCCAGTTATTCCAGTATTGTATGGTCCCGTGTATATGTTACCCTGGTTCGGACCTGTACCATATGTTCCATATGGCCCATTTGAGCCACTATTTCCAGACACGAACGGTCCAGTACCATGCCCAGAAGGCATTCCTGATCCATATATACCCGAAGGTGTTTTTGAACTATAAGTTCCAGTACTTTGTCCAGTATTCGGTACCGTAGATCCATATGGAACGCCAGATGAAGTTGCAGTTGTTGGTAACGCATTGCTATCCAACTTAAAATATTGTGGATTGTTATTTGGACCAACTACACAACAGTAATATGTTGTACCGTCGGGACTAGTAAACATCCTCGTTGAAGGCCAATTCGCACCATTATAAGGTCCACTTGTCGCAGTTTGTCCAGGTTGATTGGGCTTATACTGTAAGGTGCCTTGTGAACCAGGGATAAAAGCAGCTCCAGGTGTTAAGCCATTTTGAGAAGGACTGTATAATCTACCATCACCCGCCCCACTCATTTGATTCGGACCAAAAGGGCCTCCGCCCGAACCTCCTTGTAATCCGTTTTGGTTTGGTCCATAAGCGCCGTTTCCGTCAGCGCCACTCTGTAAGCCATTTTGATTTGGTACAAAAACTTGGCTTCCACCAGGTAGTCTTTGTTGCCCAGGTTCATAACTACCCGATCCCACACCGACACCAGGCATTAAAAGTTGGTTGGGAGGACTGTATCCGCCCCCCTGCCCTTGTCCATAATTATTTCCTCCAGGTGTACCACCTTGGAGATTTCCATTACCGGTGCCATGGGGTAAATTGCTTTGAGTAGATGGATATCCTCCTGTTCCAAATTGATGAGGTGAATAACCCACATTTCCACTGGGTAATCCACCGGCTACGGCAGTACCTGGGGGCAACCCTTGCTGATGTCCCCCGAATGTGTCTACACCTGGCTGACTAGTCCCGTAACCTCCATTCTGGTTCGAAACAAAGCTACCAGGACCCCCACCATTCATTACACCATGAGTGGGCCCGTATCCTCCGCTCTTGCTCGGTAGGTTTTGTGTAATGCCGTAAACTCCGGGTGTTATAGAACCTCCGCCTCCGCCTATCGAAGGCTCGATCCCAGCACCACCACCACCACCATGTTGATTAGGACTATAGCCGGCATGGCCGCTTCCGTTAGGTCCATATAACGTTTTACCACCCTGTGTTCCGTCTTGCGGTGGCCCATAATTTCCATTGGCACCTGGCCTTTCACCACCGATTCCATAAGGTCCATTGCTCGATCCTCCAAGAGGTCTGAAATATATTTTGTACAAAAATATTAAAATAAAATGTAATGGATTTTTAGAATAACCAGGATAAATAAGCAACCAAAATCCAAAAAGTAAACCGATGCGTTGAATTTCACTAGCGAACATTGCATCAAAACCAGTGACTATAGCGTAGCACTATGTACCAGTGGCGAAGAGTGAAAAATTTCAAAAGGGAAGCCAGTGCTAGATTCTCCTCTATAAAACTTATTTATTAGCCTACATCTGGAAAAGTAAAGCCGGTAGGAATCTTGTTGTATAAACCCTTCGCTACTGCTATGTACCATATTATGTGTGGGGCTCGGACAGGTGCGCTGATCGCTTGTTATGTAAGCGATACGACTGTCGAAAAACAGCCACCCGTACTGAATAACAAAGCCCTGAATAGCATTGCACTGTGCTCGTTACTCTGAGACATGACTTGATGCATAATGCCGAATGATTATACTTGTTGCTACATTGTCCTTGAAACTGTAACACAATATTGGCTATTTATATACCTGTATTGCATTAGAGTTTTATTGATCTGCTCGTTTGCGATTAAAAACGATATACATACGCGCCCCCAGAAGAACCGCTGCCGTGCGAGTCGAACGGTCTACGCTTTAAACTTTCGGCGTCTGACTCTGATCGTCCGACACAGTCGTCACAACTCGGATCATACATCGTTTGGCTCTGAGCTTGACCCATACCACTGCTTCCGCCTGGAACAAGTTTGAAACAGTGACGTAATTAGTAAGTATTATGTATTATTTTATAAGTAGAGATAATACGCATTGCATCGTTAACTCAAACATTCAAAAGTCAATTCATAAGTGTTTTGTTAGGCAAAATGTTGGTCGAATTTATCTTAATTAAGCTCAAATTAGTTGACGTGAAGCGGCTAAATATAAAATACAGAAGTTGGTACTCACTAACGCTTGCTCTAGAGGAATCGGCAGCAGAATGAGCTTCTGCTTTTCCTTCGTCTTTTCCATTACCGTGGTCTATAGTTAGATATTGAGATTGCGTTTGACCTCGGTATCGCCCTCTGAGTGAGTAAGGAGTTTGACGTCGCGTCCTATATAGATTATTCATAGTTCTTGGGGATGTCCAATCACCAAAGTCTTTTATTATCAATTTTGCTATTTTGCAAAAGATAATATTTGCGGGATCTTTGTCCAACGGCTCTACCTGATTGAACGCAATATGCACATTAATAATATTAAAAACTGTAAAGTACAAAAGAACTTGTAACTTGTTTTGTACGTACGTACATATTTGTTACAAAAATCTGTTCGCCTTGACACAATAAATAAATATTAATTGTTCCATTTACGATAGTAAACTTTATTGTGAAACGCCAGGAGCGACGATCAACCTTGACAAAATTATGTTATCTTATAAGAAAAAAGATAGCTGATTCTTTCTTTCTGTCTGGCATTATCCCTCCCTCCGATATCGATCTGAGAACCTTGTGAGAGAGAGACCATGAGGATCCTGGTCTTTTGGTCAGATAGGCTAACTAAATTTCTAGCTGGCATTTAAGGGACGTACAATGGTTCTATATTCAACGAACTAAGTACGGAGAAAGGATTCCATAGGGGAGTCATCCGGTCTATCGCATCCTCCAAAGCAATAGGTGAATAATAGGTAAATATTGTATGTTCGATTGCTAGTTTTTTTATTATTTAATTCCTGTCGTTTATTGCTCCTACGTTATTTTTATATTAATACATCGCTTGCGTTCTTAAATGAACTACATTCGTAATATGTTAATATTTCCGACTTGATACAATTATTATAAACTGATAACGCAAGTCCATCTAAATCTGAAATATTGGGGTCACAAGCAAATCTCCAGTGACACTTGTTGGTTACTCGGAAATTATCACTACATAGAGACGTATAATTCATTAGTATCTATATTATTAAATATTATGCAAGTGTGGGTTCGCAACACATCGCACAGCTTTTTTATGAAAGTAACAGTTACTGTTACAGCAAGCAATTTCGCCTAGCATATTTTAAAAAATATATAATTTAGTAATTAATATAAATCTATGCATATTACCGTAATAAATTTTTGATGCGGCGAAATGATACGTATATCACTGAAACCACAATGGTGAGTGTAGTCAATGTTAGGGTATACTTTTCTGACTATTTGCAAAGCATCTGCATAATCCACTAGCCATGTTAAACATACATCTGTATTGATGTCCTTACAGACTATGTACTGCTGCAAAATTATTTAAGCATGAATATTCACGATTATTTATCACAAAAAAATATATATGAAAACGTTCTGATGAACGTGACTTCACCAATGATCTAGTTAATTTAGAAATTAGTACTGCGTTAGATAGCAAAATTTTGATTTTTTTTCTATATATAAAACTGTGATTAAATATAAATAGCTTTACCTGCGTTTGCTTCGCTGCTGTAGATGTTAGGGCGGTTAAGATAAAGAGCGTGATCGGCGCAGAGCGCAGCAGGGCGAGCGGCGCGATCCGACGCATGACGATGCGGTGGTGCGCGGCGACACTCTGCCGATGCCACGACTTGGTAAGCGCACTGTCCGCCATATGACCCTCGCAACCCAAGATGAACCCGTAACAGATATAAGTTCACCCACCCAATTTCGGCGATAGCGGATGAATTTGCCACACTTCTATTTCGAATACGAGGAAGTTGGACTCCACTGCCTCATTTATGATTACTTACCCAATATTTTTACGCATTACGCATTATTGATACCGACTCTTGAGAACCACACATTATACTACATTGATTAGTTATATTAGATAATTAGGTTTACTATACTTATAAATGTCAACAAAGTATGGAAACAATAAAATTCCAAAAAGAAATCGTCGGTTATTGTGGCTTCTTTCTTTCAACGGCAGCTTCGACGACATTACACATTTAGACACAAAAAGAGGTCGTAGCGACAGTCCTCAAGATTGTAGTCGAGCTTTTAAAACTGATTAGATACTGTATCTATTAGATAGTCACTTCTCCAGAGGGCGGACTGTCAAGTCCACACCTTCTTAAGGATCAGCCTCAATCCAAAAAAAGTTAGCGCCCAAGTCCTATGCTCTACTCAAAGCGCTCTAGATGCCAACACGCAGATCGTCTCACGGGCGTCACGGGCGATCGTGCACTTTAACGATGTTCAATTATACCTCTAGAATTGTGAAGCTACATAACAGCTTTTGTGATCAAGTCTATAAAATCTACACTTATATAGTACAGATGATGCATAACCTTATTTATTGGACAAAAGTTAACATTAACAAAGGCGTCGCGTAAGTGGGGGTTCAATAGAATAAAACATTGTAGAGAATTCTTCCAGTTTATTATGAAAAACTATAAAATCAACAATATAATAATTTAATACTTGTATATTATGTAGCAGTGATTGACTTTCATATTAGCACTCATCTATGCGTCGTAGAAAAGAAGAGCAAAGAGATAGTATTGTTAAATCTTAGGTTGTGGTAGAATTTCAAAACTCAACATAACTAAACGCAACCATGTTTTTACAATCTTGTTATTTCTGAACTAACGTTCGGTTCTTTCTTCTTATAGGTGTGGGTCGGGTATATAATGTGTTGAGTGTAATAGCCAGAAGAATGTGATTCTCCCGGACTTTTGCTTGTATTGATTCGGCGGTAATATTCAATAGACTCGGCACAATCACATGCCAATCTGCTTTCAGAACCACTACTTTCTAATTGATATTTAGGAACCACTATAAGACTTTCAGTGGATTTAGTCGGTGCACAATGGCTGTGATTTCTAGCGTAGATGGAATAGTGATGTGATGGCACCGGTTGGCGGTGAGAATGCTTCTCTTGTGGGTGATGTTGATACTCGTGGTGGCTTTGTGTGCTACGCCCGCTATGGCTACGACCGTGACTTTTGGATCGGTTAGATTGCTTCGTAGTCGTATCCAGGTATCCGTATCCAAAACCATAACCACCGATAGCTTTAGTGGTCAAATTGTCCCAAGACTTAGGTTTGACGTGTTGATGTGAACTTTGATATTGTATTTTCGGTGAGGCTTGTATTTCGGGTCGATCATTATCCCAAAATAATGTATCACTGCTTAAGGAGGTGCTATAACTTGAAGCTGAATTATCGCATGGAACAGTGGCGTTGCTGGTTGCGTATGATTGCAAACTGCACTGGCTGGTTTGTGTAGATTCAGTCGTCAAATAACGATATCGATTTGAGCAATGTCCAGAAGAGCAAATTTTCTTCGTCCTGGTGTGAGTCTGAGCTGTGTCTGGTTTTTGAGTTGCTTTGTCCACCTGAAAACATTTTTCCTTCCGTTTGTGTTCTTTTGAACATTCTTTTTTCTTTCGTATTTTTTTCCTCGTATTTGGTACACAATGTGGATCGCAACAAGGGCTGGCTAGATCATACGCCTCGAGGCTGTTAGCGTCTTGATTATTATAAGCTGGCATGCAGGGAGCGCAACTATGGTTATGATTATTTCTCTGAATTTTAGTGTGTTTGCCATGTGATTTATATGTTTCATTAGAACGGTGGCATTCGCCTGGAGTTTTAACGACGTAATGGTGACATTCGCGCCGGTTTCTTGGCGAGCCCACTGTGATTACAAAACTACCAGTGTGTACGTTCGGTTGAATGAGACAGGCACCATATCTAGGGTCTAAGTATTGATACATAAAAACATTAGGCTGTGGCGGTTTTGCGGCAGTAACATTTTCGCTAGAAAGTGTAGGCCTACAATAAGTATTGTTTATAGATTCGTTGACATTGTTTTCTTCAGAGTCGGAAATGACATCTGCAGGTGAGGATTTCTTTTTCTGTGACGGTAGACTATGCGTTTTCCAGTTAGAATCAAAAAGTTGTCTTTCGCGTACAGACAGTTGCTCTAGTTCTCTCATTTTGGATTGCAACGCTCGTTGTAGGTTTATATACTTAAGATGCAACTCAACTTTACGCACACAGTCTTCAAAAATAACAACCATTCGCATTCTGGCGTCACAACCGTTGATAGCGTCGACAATAGTAGCGTGATCGGCTCGCTCGACGTCGGCCCCGTTTATGGACAAGATGACGTCTCCTTCCCGCATGCCAGCTCCGGCCGCGGGACCCTCGGATTCTACATGATCTACATACGTGATTACTTCTATCTCTTGTTCCTGGAAAACATTATTTCATTATTATTTCAAATCTTCTTTCGAGTACCGTAAAAAGCGTACCGTTATTATATTAATTTTACTGTCTGTATAGATACTTTATACTTAACATAAGAAATGTAGGTATAAGAACTGTCCATTTCCTATTTCCGAAGCGATAAAAATAATTATCGCTAAATAATAAACATACAAAAACTATTTAAATGTAAACAAATTCTCAGAAACAAAATGTAATCGGCTGAAGTCACTGACTTATCTAACTGCCTTTATACTTATACATAGATACCAAAAATTTGAAAACATAGTCACAGACATGCATATAATGACACAGTAATAGGTACTTTACAATTCCTCATATATTTAGGTATGACAATATGCAACAAATCGCTTAGCCAAAACATCCACATTATCATTGTAGTTGGAGACTCACCTTTTTGTAATGTATGCCATAACTCTGAAGCGTAAAGCCATAACTGCCATTTTTCTTTTCTACAATAATAGTACGCCGTCTCCAATCCTCTTCATTCTTGCCGCTAGGCCTCTCCGATTTGATTGATTCTCTTATCTAAAAATTATATTGACCTCAATTTATTTTAAGTAAACATTAAACTTGCGACTTCTATCCAAATAGTTTTTCGATGTTAATGGACTTACGGAATTATCCAGTGAATCTTCTTTGGAGTCGTTACTCAAATGTTTTTTGCCATTGCTCATATTGCTCGGACATCTCTCATTTAATTTCGGAGAGCTCATTTCTGTTAAACATAAACCATAGAAATCCCCACCTATTTCCGTACTCTCACAAGTCACAACCAATTAAGTGAAGCTAATATCATAAACAGGGCCTCATTTTTAGTCTAATACTCATTTTTATCACATGATGTGTGGTTACCTCGAGTGTAAGTCTTTGAAAGCTGTAGCAAGGTAGGAGAAATCATTAAGGTGTAGTGACGCATGCGCGAATACAGCACATGCGTTGCTGGTACAACCCCCGCCGAAATCCCTCGTATTTTGTTTAAAAACTGACCTGTCTGGGAACTTTATGCCCTTCTCAGCTAGTTTCGTCTCGGACGTAGTCTCTCTATTTAATACAATGAAAACAAGATAGCTAGATTAACAAAAGGGTTTATTTTATTTCTAGAATTATTATTGTCTTGAAATACATATATCCCAAGTCAAAATTGTAACACACTAAGTATAAGTAGAATCTATAGATTACCTACTAGGAAAATACTAACTTCTTTGCTTAATTTTGATTGGAGTTTATTTTATCACATAATTACACTGCAGGGATGTGAAAAAGGGTATTAATTTTGTCATAATGGACAATGGAAGTGTTAGGTATCGGTACTGGAATGCTAGATAAATTATTATTAAGAGCCAGTAATGGTGGTAAGGCTATAGAATGTACGCTAGCTTCCTTGGGTATAACTGCAGATCCATTTACAACACTAATCGTTCCGTTTCCTCTAAAAGCAGTACTTCTTTTGTGCAATAACTTCTTATTATAATTCGCGTCTTCGTGTATTTCTTGCGGACCATGTTGATACGGCGATTTTTCTGAAATTAGTATTCGGTTATTTACCTCTATTGTACAATGATTTAGCATTTTTAAGAAACAACTGTAGTGAATGAAGAAGTAATCGAAATATACTTTTTGCTTTTAGGTTAATAAATCATTGTTTGAAACATTTGGCAACAAAAGCTTACTTAATACTGCAGCAGGACTAGGTATTATGCCCACAAGACTTTCAGCAGTTACGTTGGTTAAAATTGGCTGAGGTATTTTACTAAAATCTATTTTAGAACCATTGGAATGGAAAAATGTTACCGCTTCTTGTTTCCCTCTGAAAAAGAAACTTCTTTTGAGAATTATGTGTCGTCTATAGGTAAATAAATAAGTTTTAAAATTGTATTACATATAGTACCTAGAGGTATAATGCGATCACTTACAAGTTAGTATCGGTTTCATTGTTTGTCTTGTTCGTGATAATTCCCACTTGATAAACCATCGCGTGTATAACGTACCTAAAATTTTAGTAGACAATTAGTACTTAGAACCGTATCTTGTCTACTAGCTTTGCCTTCTAGCATCTTGAATTATGTTGTAAGTTGCCGCCCAGAGTGAATCATATAATGCAGCAAGATAATAATGTAATTTAATGGTATAATCACGCTGTAGACGGTTATGTCTAAGCACAGACTCTAAGCAGAGACTCCTATTTTATAGAAAATCTACGTAAGCTCACTATTATGTCCCGTCTTGGTTTTGATATGTAAGTACCTATCTTAATTATAAATAATGAATTGATTTTAACATTAACAAAGTAGGTTGTAAAGCTACAAGACCTCTACCATAAGCATGCATGGTTTATTTACCTACATTATACGCATAAGGTTTAGGCTGGACTTTATAGAGATAATTTAGAATGGCTCTGGAAGATTTTAAGGGAATTACTATTTACCATGCTTGTGTTTGTACCAGAAAATATAATATTATTATGGCATTCTCTTTGAGTAATAGCGTTAGATTTGTATCGTAACATTTTTCTAAAGACTAAGGAATAATGTGACATAAAAAAATCATTATTAAAGCTCAGTCGCATTTAATTTTATTAAATTATTAGTCGTAGGCTATATTATAATAACGTATATAGAAATTCTACGAAAAGGTACCTACAATTGACATACAGGAATAAATAAAATTATTACTTTACATATATAATAAAGTTGACATTATTACTTACATGTCTTTCTTAACATCGGGCTTTGAAAATGGTTTGGTAACGTTTGTCTCATTGTATTCGTGCAAACCAGTTATAAACGTTATCCGTACAAGTAATAATAGCAACTGAAAAACGGTAGGAAATACACATTTAGGTATAAGTAGCAACGGTTAAATGTTTTAATGGGTCAGTCCCAGACATGGAGGGTCAGCTGATTTTAAGTGAACTTCCCATCTTACATGAACTGTGAATACCCCTTAACTTAAACTTGTACTGAGTAACACGATCGGTAGGGGTAATAATCCAACATCATGCTGCCACTTTGTATGTTGTCTGTGAGACAGTAGTACTATCTCAGTGAAGTAGAATTCTTCGTACAGTACACTAATTTTAATAATACTCTAGCACTTTTATTATATTTATATCTTAAACGAATGTAGCACATAAGTTCACGCCTGTATCCTGAAAGGGTAGGCACGGACGCACTAGCGCACTAGAACTCGCACATTTGCCGTGCTTAGTTCAGTCCCAGATGTGATAGGGGGCGAACCTATCGCCATATCGGGCACAAATTCTAGACTCCGGGCTGATACGGCAAAATCCAATATCACTTTACCCGACCCGGGGATAGAACCCGAGACCTCAGGATGAAAACCGAAGCAGTCACATAATGTAGCACATCATCATCATCATTATCAGCCACAGAACGTCCACTACTGGATATATGCCTCCCCCAAAGATATTATAGCACATTGGTCTTTAATTATGGTACTGCTACAATCTAGACTGAGTATTTATAAGGAGAACTTCTATATGTGCTTACACAACTAACTTATATGTTTCACTTGGTGTTTACATGGGGAAACATTTCGAAGATGATGAGCTATACAAACATACGTATAATTGTGGTAAGTCATATTGCTGTTAATATTGCTTGATGATTATTTACTTATGTGGTAGTGCAGGTAAACCGGCCAACTTATTTAAAATTTTATCAGTTCGCATTCCGTTTAATACTAATAATAATATAGATTGGGGCAATGAGAGTTTTAACGTGCATTCCGTATTCATTCAGTAGTTACCTATATAAATAGCAATGGTGGAGCAAAGCTAAAAGATATTTATATGACTTTCAAAAACACTATTGATAAATGGGATTTAAGACCCGCGTAGGCCGTTAATGTACGAGTATACAAAATAATATTTTGTTATAAACATTATTTACTTACGAGTAAATCCATATTTGCGGATTTTAACTTACTGTGAGAATAATACACAATAAAATTCCTTTATATACCCTTACATTTATTCATTTACAGTTTCGTGCTATTTCGTTAATCATGTTAACAAACGTAGTTACAGGTCCTTAAGTTAATTAGACGTAGTGTGCAACATTGAACCATAGTTACAATGATTTATCTTTAGAATAAATAAATAAACAAGCAAAAATCGTGTGTTCCATACCCATTTTAGGTTTGCTAGATCTTATCGTTACGTGTGACATAGACACTTGTCTTGTATACGTATACAGTTTATCGAGACTACATCACGGTGAGTATCTCAGCGAACGTCTCCGATTATCTTGTTATCTCAAATAGCACACAATACAGGCGTGTGGCGTTTGGGGCGTCTGAGGCGTGTGGTACGTCAGTGGTATGTTGAACCGGCTGCAGTGTTCACGGAGACGAGTAGAAGCGCTGAGGCAGTACGCCACTCCCGAACCTGGTTCTCTGAATAGTTCCACAGCATCTACCGCCGCGACAGACCCTCACAATGACCGTCAATAAGATAATGGTCACTGCCGGTATATGCACGCTGGTAAGTCACTAATGACTACATAACAGACACGTCTATATAATGCTCTATCCTTTTTCTATGTATCAATAAGACATTCATTAAGAAATTCACGTTTTGTTCGTTATATTGTTTTGCTATGGTAATATTTATGAGCTGTAAGAGATCTTGGCTTGCGAATTCTTGTATTGAAATAAGCAAAACCCATATTCATTCTAGCCCATAGTAATACTTAGAAAATAAAAATATATTATTTTATTCATAGCGAATATCACTATGAGATGTAATACTTCATAATAGTACCGTACAAGGATGCTATGCATATAGCACAATTAATAGATGCTTTTATTATGCAGACAGGAATATCCTCAAATAGAAATGTAGAGTCAGCTAGCGCGCCACGCCGCCCGCCTAAGTCATTTCTAATTAATTAAATGCTCATAATCATTTTAATAAATAACATCTAATTACCGCTACTACACTTCGCCTACACTCATTAATATTCATAATTTTACCTGTCTCGGTGGCGTCGTTTCTTTTCAGTACGACTACCGCCCTGAAGTGTCGGGTGGGATCCCCGGGTCGAGCAAAATAATATTAGGTTTTTTCAATATCAGCCCGGAGTCTGGAATTTGTGTCCGATATGACCCCTGTCACATTGGTGCGGATCTAAGATCGACGAAATGTATAAGTTCTAGTTCGCTAGTGTATACCTCTGCCTACCTCTACCTCGAGGATACAGACGTGAGCTTATGTTTAGGTATTTAATAATAATGTAGACAAAATTAATTATTTCTTCTTTTTCATACTTAATCAAAGTGGCGGTCTAGTTTTAAATGGAAATCTTACCTATTTTAAGTTTATTATTGCATTTTAATAGATATAGGTATAACAGTTAAACATGAAAAGTTAAAGTAGAGTTCACTAGATAGCGGATATAGGACACATTAGTGTATGGAGTAAGTAATCTTTTATCAAGAACATTTTCTTGTCACCGATAAAGATATAGATGCCGATGATGTGAAATGTGACCGTTGAGTATAAACGATGTGAGAGATACTTTAGGTGCTGAAACGATGGGAAAAATGCATGGCGAATTCTTATTGTTTAGTTTATTTTACTTATAGGGTATAGATAGATACACAAATTACACAATACATCGAACTACTTCGTATTACTATGCTAATTGCTAATCGCAATCTTAGAACTCCGGAAAAATATCACCTTTCCCAAGATTGAGACTGTGAGTTCGGGAAATACCTATTATGGATAATATTATCTACCGTTTGTTTATTTAGCGAAATAGCTTTATTTGTGAAAACCGCAAATCAGTTGCAATCAGCACACCCGTTATATAATTTATACACAGGAAAAAATTATACTCTTAGTTTTACTATGTATAGAGGAATTTCCGTCGTCTACTTCTTTTATGTGTTATCTACCTATATGTACAATATCTATCAGTATTATCTAATTACGAAATTCTTTCATATCTTCGAAAGATGATACCACCGAGTGAGATAATACCTGAATATTTTATAGGAAGCGTAAAAAACTACACAAGAATATTATGGTAGGTACGATCATATGCCAAGCCTATATGGAGAAGGCCTCGTACTTCTACAACTTGTACACTGTACACTTAAACATTACATTACACAAAACACCTACAGAAAACTATAAACACATTTTTGTCTATAGTCCATTCAGCAGTAGTCAGCGAAAAGTATTGTGTAGATGTTTTTGTGTTTTGTTTCGAGAAAAACACATGCAGGAGACGCGCCTTAAGTTCCATAAATGTTATACACTCAGCTCCTCCAAGAATGTCATTGCAACAAAACTACTTAACACGCCAGAATTATAAAAGTCATAGAACTTTCACATGTGTAAATATTTGCAAACTCAGAGATTATTGTTGAAGTGACTGTTTACGAGATTTTTGTTGTATTGACCACATGCTTGAAATATGTGACTACTCGATTACTGCACCAAATGTGAACGGATTTAGATAATTTTTTTTTATTTTTTTTTAATTTGCAATACGATTTATTTTTATTCTATTCATTAGTATAGACAGTGGTAACAAATAAACTGACAACGTTGGTTTATGTGTTCTGGAGTAACCCAATCGGACTGAACGCGTTTGTGGAACATTCCTATGATCTTAGATATCAATTCACGAATATGCAAGGGAATAGTTTTAAACTTATCTATTGCATATTTGAATAATATGAATTGTTTTAACTTTTAGCTACAAGGCGTGGGACAAATGATATTTACGTCGCTGGCATTGGCGCAATACTTCTGTGTCGTGGACTTTCTTAGAGAACTACCGCTCTTGCTGTATGTAAGGATTTTATATTTTCACCGTAAGTAATGGAAATTCAATACCTAAATCACATACCAAGACAATACTTATTATAAACTGGCCCCAACACATTTTATAAGAATGTCGCAGAAAATAGAGTAAGAGTTGTAGAGCCAAGATGTAGATAGTTACGTCTACAGCACAAATGAGCCTGCTCGATTGGTTTGATACTTCTGTCTCACAGAAAATCGACTTAAGGTGGCTCGCTGGCGCGTTTCGTTCTGTGAGTGAGATTTCCGGTGGTTCAATTAACACCGCCCCCCCCTTCCCCAATCCCTATTTCTCTTCTTTTAGGTTGGCAACGCACCCATGATTCTCGTGGTGTCAGGTGTCTATGTATGTGGAGATCACTTACCATCATGTGACACATTTGCTCGTTTGCGAGTCTCTGCTATAAAAAATAATAATTCGGCTTAATTTTTACGATCGGCTGTCCATCTGACTTCTGCTCCTTCTGGGATCCAGTCATATGCTTGCTTTTTCAGTTTTATTAGTATTATAGGTATAAACCATGTCCAGACGACGAGGTCTTAAACTATTCTCAAGAGTATCATCATCATCAGTCACAGGAAGCCCTCTGCTCCTAACATAGGCCTTCATCAAATATTTACACACCTGGAGGGTTACCACAATGTCTTATAGCAGTATTACTATAATCTTACTTTTTTGTTGTATACAGTACAAGTAAGATTATAATAATACTGCTGTAAGACGTGGTGGTAACCTCCTGGTCACACTGATGATTAGCATCACCGCGAAAAGCTTCGTCCTGTGTTCGTTAACCCCAAGAGCATATACTTCAGTGGCGGATTTCCGGCAAGGCCAACTAGGCCTAGGGCGGCTTTACCATTACGGGCGGCCAAACACGAAACAAAATCTTTGGCAACTTTCACCTTACTGACGAAGTTAACTCCATTATGTACAATATAATTGAGAATTTACTCCCTTTTTGAGGTCAGTTAAAAATAAGCCGGCCCGCACTGCAAAACCGCCACTGATATGCTTACTTAATTTCATCTTGAATTTTATTTTAATTTTATCTTTGGCTAGATCATGGCCTCTCAACTCAACCGAACATTTTAAACATTTGTTGGGTTTTAGTAACAATTTGCTGTCGAATTCTACCCAGACTGGCGACCGTGGAGGTGTATTATTATGAACTTGTTCCTATACAACCTGACTGAAGATAATATTTTTGTTATAGATCCTGACAGCTGTGGAGCTCGTATCAATATAGGTCAGGCAATTGATGGTATAGCGAATGCAGCGTTTGTTTTGCTAACTCAAGAACCGTTAACTGCATTTCGTACGTTCGTAATAAACTGCGCAGGTGTCAGTTTAAGTATTCTATGGATTATTGCAAGTGCATTGATTATGAGTAAGTCACATATGAACTAGCTTTTATTTAAAGTTTCGCCAGGGAAGCAGCAGGTCGATTCTCTATGAAACGCTACAACGTTACGATCGACGACGAGCTCCCCGTCGCACATCGTTGAGATCGACGGAGCGTTCAACGTTGTTGGATCATAGATCTTTCCATACATTTATGTCAAACACCTCGCTCGCTCGCTGAACACAAAAATGAAAACATCGTTGCCGCAACAATGCCGCAACGTTGTTTTCACAAATGAAACCTTAGAAAATCGACCTGCAGTTTGCTAGTCATATTTCCAAAGTATTCGTTAGTGCGTGGAGGAAAGAATACCAACCAACACTTATGCATGCATTTTATAAATAAAATTGAAGTGTTTATATTGTAATGTTAAAATAACAGCTTTTTCCAATTTAACACGGTAGGTACTTATAAGTAAATTTCTATTTCCCGGTTTGTTCCGACTAATGTTCGAAACGGCTAAACCGATTTAGACCAGACTTTTACTGGTAGATAGCTGATATTATAAGGAGTAACTTAAGTTATTTTCATTTTGCTATGTATTTGTTGCAGTGGGTGGAGCTAAGAATAAACAAACTCGTCACATACGGTGGCCGTGGATCACCATTACAGTCGCTATGTGCATGCTGGATCTCATAGCCACAGTTACTTACTGCAACGACACATTCTTCACTAGAGTATGAGGCATTTTAATTTATTATTTCAACGCACTACAAAAGGAGAAGATCCTTAATTCGTCCGTATTTTTATGTATGTTATCCGATATATCCGGCAAATGTGGAGTGATTTTCAAGTTTTGTGCTCAATAGAGCGGTTCTTTATGATATACATATACTCAAGCCTGAATTCTCAAAGGAGTAGGTAGAAGCGGATTAGAACACAAACTTCGCCGTGCTCGTTTTCGTTGCGGATATGATAGTAAAGGGCGAGCCTATCGTCAATAGCGCACAAAACAACTATATGGCATAATCTCTGCAATATTTTTAAATAAATAAATAAATACAGTGTATTTGTCCTGACTACGAGAGATTTTTGGTCTTACAACACTCAGACCCTAAAAAAATATCTGTGGGCCACACAAACATTTGTTCGTATGTATCGAATGTATGTATCGAACATTTGTTTATTGTTATGAACTGTTATAGATATTTATTATGTTTGTAGACTTTAGCAGACATAATGGAGTACATTGGCGGCACAGCCAGTGGTACTGCGGGCGTTAACCTCAATACTTCGTGGGCCTCTTGGTTGATGGTTATCCTCTACTCTAGGTTCATCGTTTTCTTTCTGCTCAATTTGTTTTTCATCGTAGTGGTAATCATTGACAGCAATATTAAAAAGGATATGGACATTATAAATGTAAGTATTTTACAAGTGTTCTTTCGATAAGCATTTATATATGTATGGTATATTGTAATCTTATAGCCATCAGATACTAATTAAGCAGTTCGACTTTTCATTGTTTTGTGAATAACGTAAAATGACGTAAAGTCCAAAATCGATTTTTCTTCATCTTTATTGATAATTTTTGTCACTTATATTTAAATCATAGACCCCTGTAGATAAGTAAAAGAAGATTTGAAAAGTTTTTATATATTGTTAATTCTTACTAATAATTAAGCGTCCATATTTTAATCGTAACCATTTTAATTGTTTGTAGCAACTTGAAGCGTCAGTTAACATAAAGACAGAAGCACCGGTAGAGAGTTTAACGACTCCAGTCAAAATTCTCACTACAGTCCCAACACAAACAAGCAACGAGTCAAGTAGTAATAAAGATATAGAAGAGAGTCTTCCAAGTGAAACAATACAAAGTAGCGCTAAAATACCACGTCCCGGCATCAGTCAGTCGTTTCGACGTATGAAGGCATTACTGTTCAAAAGATCAGCGTCGCCTGTGGTCCGCAGTCGCTCTCATCCCGAATCACTACAGGCTTCTCCTGAAAGGCGAGACATGAATTTTTTATTAGCTACATTTGACGCCCAAGCTTTCATTCCTATGACGTGGGTGTGGACATTTTTGCTTGAGTCAATATCATCAGCATTTTTGTCGACACCCTTACCTACTTAATGCAATACAAAGTGAATTTTTGTATCTCGTCAATAAGTGCATCTTTTATGCAATATATTTATCACTCCTAATATTATACCGAACACCCAATGTATAATACTTTGTTTTTAACCCAATTGACTTCAAAATCGATATTTGGGTCGCCCCGTAGTTCCAAAGGATGGATCTGGTCCTAAAACTGAAAGTAACCGCCGTTTATATTTAAACATTAAATATGTTGTGTAGAATATTTGGACAACGACAGATCGGAATCTAATCGATCAATAACTTTTACCTTCGGTGCTACAAAATAAGCATTCAAAGCCGCGGGTAAAAGCTAGTATAATAATAATAATAATACTACTTAGTACGATTTTAGTTACGCGCTTCGATAATCTACGTAAGTAACTATGTTATGTTGGTACTTGCAACGCGTGAGGATGACGATCAAATTGACTTAATTTTAGTTCCATGTGCATTACACTGGCTGGCCAAAGCTGAAGTATATATCGTAAATTACAAGCCAATGATTTCCTATAGGTCTCCGCCTGTCCAGCATGTGGATATTGATAAGAAACGGGGAGTTAACTTTCCTGAGAATCTGTTGTCCCTGCCGCAACGACTGGAAAACATGATAGCCGAACAACAAAGACGATTGGACAAGGCAGTTATAGATACCGCCGGGAGACAAAGTCCGCCTCGAGCTTCTCAATCTATGCCGCAGCTCGCCACCTCGTCCAGCCAACCAGATCTTACCAAAGGGTAAAGTTATATTAAATGGTGCTTTATAATCTCAACCTTGTACCGTTATGTCTACTCTAGTGAAAATATACGAAGCTGAGACATTGTCATATCTAGTCCCAGCCTAGCATGCGCGCCACAAAATATCCCAATGATCGACTGTCGAGATGTTGTCTACGTGTTGTCAACAATATTGTATGAAAATAAACGAGGAGGCATGTTAGTGTCCGTAGACAAATAGAGAAAACCGGTTGTAACAGGATAAAAAGCGTAGACAAAATGTTCTTGTGGCGACATGCTAGGCGGGCTGGTCAGGTAATTACAATGAATTTTCTATTTGGTGAATCACCTATAATTAGCCCATAGTAGTTGTGTTCGGTGTGCCGACAGGTTTGTTTGTCACTTTGAGATGAAAAGTAAATGAACGAGTTGCTTACAGTTTTAAACTCATAGCATGTGTTTATTTGTTTTATTATTTTTTGTCTGGAAATCTTTGGGGAGGCCTATGTTCAGCAGTGGACGTCCTATGGCTGATGATGATGATGATGATGACGATGATGATGTGTTTGTAATGATCCTTATTATCTTGAAATACAAAAATAAAATACTCTTTCTTTTCACCTATCCTGCCCTTATCTCTTTCAATGTGGGGGCGAAGCAACATAGTCCCTTACTTATAAAAATATATACGCGCTTCTTATCTTTAAGATTAGTTTTCCCTTTCATTTTCAAACAATGTGACGCAAGGAAAAGAGTGAGAAACTATTCTTAAATACTTATAAGATAAGCAGAAATGTTTTTATAAGAAAAGGCTATATATATACTGTGTAACATGTACTATGTAACATGTTAGTTACATATTTTAATGTGGGCTCAATGCTATTTGGCTAAGTATCTTGCATAAAGGATGTGACAAAAATTTTATGAATATTCAGGGTAGGTATGCAGTCCCTGAAAATTGTATCAGAAAAACCGCGTTGTTCGACTTGGAATTAGGAGTCAAGACCCCTCGGTCCACAGCTTTTATACAGTGGCACAAGACCGAGAAGGCGAAAATAAATGATTACATTAGCAACATTCGTTTGCAACGCGGCTTATGTTATAGGCGTCGCGGTACAACCGCAGAGCTGCAGGGGCAGCTGCCTTGGGCGTACATCCCTGCGTCTGCGCACCGCATGCGCGACCAGCTGCCGCCTGACGAGGACCTGCCGCCGGTGCCGCTGCCCGACTACAGCGCCATACCTTCCTTCAGGAAAGCCTGTAGGTTTTTACCAACATTTTTTCTATCTGCAATGTCCTTATCCCACTCCGAATGTGGGGGCAGCCAACACACTTTTTTAAGCATGTTGCAGAAATGATTCGTCTTTATTTTTAGCAAAAACAATAGCGAAAATGTTTTTACAAGTAAGGTCCATAGATATCGTCGTAATCATAGTCTAAGGTCGCGATAATTTAACTGAAAGTGAAAGAAGATTCAGAAAAACCGCTTGTTGTGCGAAAACCAGAATTTTAACCCCATGCACATAATTTGGTGTCATTTGATAAAATTGTCATAGTATATTTATTGTAAGTTTGTTTATTATTTCAGCCGTTCATCGAGCAGCGTCAAGTCTCAGTTCGTTGACCCAGAAAAAAGATTACGCATCACCAAATTCGCGTCGTAAGTATAAACTATTCTATTTCCGTTAATCTGTCTTTACAAAACAATACTTATAATATTTGTAGATCATATCACATCAATGCAGTGACGTCAGGTAGGCAGCCTGTCGTACAAAGTAAGCCAATTCCTTTCTGCGACATGCTTGAGATTTGACTTAGTTTTTACGACAGGCTGCCTGTCTGTCGTCAACGCCCTGGGGGATCCAGTCCCAAACAAATTAAATTAGAAAATTCGCTTTGCCTGACCTGGGAATCGAACCCACAACCTCTCAGTCCACAGCCCATATATGCTGCCACTAGACGAAGGAGGCGACTATTTATTTCACAATTATTTCAAAACTATGATGGTTTTAATTATGGTTCCCACGAAAACATAATGCCGTATACATATGTAGCTAAGTACCTCAATTATAAATATTAATAATATTTAACAGTGGCGAACGCTCCATGCAACACAATTCCTTCTGGCTAACCTTCGTCAAATTGTCTACTAATAAATAATTATTAATTCAAGGAGAACCTAGTATCGACTTTCGTTTTGGAAATATTCGCACCACACCACTGTTATCTAATCTGGAATTACTGTTTCCATAAACACCGTTCCAGACCGACAGTTTAGTAATTGACTAGATATCTATCCTTTTGAATAAACAGGGTGTTTCAAAAAGTTGGTATCAATAATAACTACAATTAATGAGAGGGTAGCTAGCAATCTAGCTGTACAGTTTAAAATTTCGTAAAGCTCATAGTTTTTGAATAATAGAAATTTGAATTAGTGACGAGAAATATTTTTCTGACTCATTGGGTCAGCTGCAGTACATTTGCAAAACACCTATGGGGTAATTAATTAGCGTACACAAAGTCATTTCAATGCTAATTGCGACGATTTACAAGTCGCATTCCGATTTTAAATTCCTCATGCTAAATAATTGATTTAAAAAAAATTAAGTTAAATTTCTATTTTTTTTTATTATCATTGCGCTTTAAGGGTCGGTTTCAATAAACAATCTCAGTTTAGAGTGCAGATAGATCGCGATTATGAACCAATCTAATCAAGTCATTTGTTCAAACACACATGTTCAAACTATGTTCTTATTGGCTAATTTTTGTAATATAATTATCTGCACATTCGAACTGAGATTGTTTGTTGGAACCGAGCGTTAATCGTTCTCCTTGTAGTAAGTGAAATTGTTATTGGTACCAACATTATGAAACACCCAGAAAATAATGTTGAAATGTATCGTAGCGTATGTATGTGTACTTGTTTGCAGCGACACTAACTCAGTCTGATGTATTGTACTAGAGCTCGCGGCAGCGCCGGTGAAGCCAGCCAAGTTCAAGGTGGGGTCCAATCTCCAGTTATTGCCTATATTTATTGAATCTAATTAACACGCTCTTAAGCAGCGTCTCCTTCACATGTTTTTCTCGAAACAATACACAAAACATATACACAGATAATGTTTCTGTTTCGGTACACATTGTCTCCACCTTTCTGCATGTTTCTTATGAGAAGGCGTTGTTTGCCGATCTGCCAGTATTGAAGTACATAGTAATTTATAAATCTAATAATACGTAATAATTTTTAAATTAAAATTAATTGGATGTCCATAAATTATTAAGATTATTTTTTACAAGGTCAATGTAACACAAACGTGGAAGCTTTCGAGGTTTTTCTGGATAATTAGACTTATGAAATGTAGTATGGTTTCTTTATTCCACTTCATAAATAAAATCTCTGACCAAAAATCCACAGAACAGATTGTGTAAATCAAAAGATTCAAACTTTGAATATGATCATTAATATTCTATTAAAACTTGAACGCTCCCCTAAACCAGCGCGGGGGCGCAATGTTCTGATGTTTTCCATCGAGCTCGGTAAGCAATAACAATGTTTCGGTGAAGACAACACCATGGATAAAAATGTGTAGCAAAACATTCGTCTGTGTAAAGTTTCGAGTAAAAATACAAAAACATCTACACAAAAAAAGGTTCTGACTGTTTCCTACTCATGGAACAATGGATCATAGAAAAATGTGTAGCGAAACGTGTAGATGTTTTGTGTAGGGTTTAAGTGCAGGAGACTACTTTACTTCGCATAAACACACACTAGTATAATACAATGATCAGCAAACAGTTCCAAAGTATTAAAATTAGTTAATAAAATAATTTTTATTTTGTACGTTTTTAATTTTAATTTGTAAATATTATTTTAAGTTATTGTGTATATATATAATATATTTTTATTATTTTCTCATTTATGTACTCTAGATTTTTATTTAAAACAATGAGGGGTTTCAATGTAGAAAAAATAAGTTACATAATACGAAATCAGTTCAGGTTCAGATTTATCATTAATATTTCTTTAATTATCCTATGATCCTATTGATAATTTTAGGAATGTCAAAAAATATTTACGAAGCGTTTGCATTGGAGCCTCCCACTTAATTTATATTTTAATATAGCATAGGATAAAATGATGGATGAGAATTGGGACAAATGACAATGTGAGTTGATGCTGTGATACAACACAAGAGGCGTATAGAACAATTTCTGCGTGCATCATGCATGTTAGTCTATGTATAAGCTAATATTTAGAAATAATGCGTACATCTACATATTTTCTTTGTCTGTGGGAGGTGGTTCAAAAAGCACTAAAGCTTATAAATACCTGAAATTCAAATTTAAGATCGCTTATAAAGCTCTTTGTTATATTCCATTATAGTTTAAACTTTGAGCTATGTGCATATGCTTCCTATGATATTTGAACGTTTAGTATTTCGTTATAAATTTACTTAGGTAAATGCATAGCATTATAAAGTGTTTAAACACAATTCGTTGTACTTGAAATCCGTTAGGCCTAACCCCTCTCATTAGTCGAGGAGGCCCGTGCCCAATAGTGAGACGGTAATATTAGAGGGATAATATTATTATTGTAATCTGTGCGTAATTAGAAGACTCGAGTTTGAAGTTAAGAAGATGGGCGAAGCTGTCGCTGAACCATGAGTTTTTTTCACGTATATACGCTAGCGACTTTTGTTATCTATCGAAACTTTACAGTACAAACTTATGATTGATCTACTGAGCTGTTAAGTTATGCACAATTCGACTTCCAACTACAGCCCCGGCGCTGGCACGTGCTGTGCGCTCTTATTGAGAGTTTGTTTAGACTTTTATTTTTTGTCTTCTCTATTTAACTACTTATTTTAAGTTACTGTTTTTTTAAGTTTACGCGAATGTTATACATTGAAATAACACTATTTTTACGGATTTTATCACGATTTGGTTTTTATTTTTATTCCCGACGGTAATAAAAATTAAAAGCAAATCGTGGTAGAATCCGTAAGGGTAGATTTATTTCAATACTTATTTTAGTTTATTCTAGTTTCCAAAAGTGGCGCTGCTAGTTATATGTATGAAGAAAACTAAACTATCTTTGTATTTGCAACTAACTTCCCCAAGGAAACGGGAATTACGCAAATACGTCTCCGATATATTAGCACAATACAAGTACGCAAATTGCACGTATGAAAATATTGCTATATTTTTCTCCTACTATACTTGCGAAGCTCATACATAATGAGTTATCGTTAAGTCTCGATATGTAGATGGTGTATGTTTAGTATTAAGCGTTATATTACTTGCGTTTGTCCCTATCGAATATGTGTAAATTAATTGTATGACCTAAGTAAATATTGTAAGTACATATGTCATTGTTTTATTTGGTTCGTAATACACCCTTAACAATTTTATTCGTTTACGAAAATTTGCTATAACAAGTAATAAGTATCTATCATATTTATTTAACAGAAAATAGTACTTACCTGTACAACATTGAATTCTGGTTAGAATTTAATTTATTATACTGACGGTCTCGATGGTGTTGTTGTATTTCGGTATGACTACCGTCCTAAAAAAAACCACGAGGGACTTATGGTCAACACCGTGGTCTGAGATTCGAAATGGATATCTGTGAATACCTACTACAAATAAACAACATTTTGTGTCGCTACGAGAACCGAACCCGCACACTTTACTTGGCGGTACCATGGAGTATGTCAGTCAGTAATACTCAGTAGATACCTTATAGTAGCGTAAAATGTATCCAAAACTAAAGTACCCTCTGGTTGATTAATGAATAACGTAACATTTTAGCAAGCATGACATTTTATTCGATTCGATCCCAGTCATATTTGATAAAGTAAGCAGTCTCAGCTACAAAAATAATAGTCAAGATATAAATACAAATGGTAAAACGACGGCTATCCAATGCTGTGCCAATATATCTATGTAAAAAGTATAAAGTATGCACTTGCGGAGGGATACTAATAACAGTATGCGCTAGACTTAGCCGTGGAAACTCTGTTAAAGGGACGATATGAAGGAGCATGGATGTAATCATTAAACACACCATCACCATGAATTTTGCTTTGGTCCCAGCACAATTGGGCGTCAAAGTGTCGGATACGGAGTAGCTGGAATATAAAAAGCTTGCCACCCGCCATCCCCAAAATATATAAAAGAGGTTTAAGATAAAGTCTTCTACATTACTCATAGTAACATCCTTGTTCCCATAGGTACATCTTTTCTTATGAGCACATCAATCTACGGTCGTTATAGGTTTTGGACGTAAAATTTAATGTTTCACATGGTTTCAAATCGCTATATAAATATGTAAGTATATCTTCTTCTTTATTTAAAAAATATGGCCTCTATCAACGATGATTTTGCCAACGACAGTGTTTAATAAATCCATTACTCAAAAAAATCAATGACTAAATAAGTATATAGTAATTACAATTTATAAAACTTTTTGTCTTTTTGTGTTTACAATATTATATTCTTCTTCTTTTAAAATATGGCTCCACCGCGCCACAATATTATATTGATTAAGACGTATAAGATTTTGACATATAGAGGTACAATCAAAGAGTAAGGAACTAGGCAAAGAGAATATCATGTCCTAAAAAACTCTAAAGAATCACTATAGAGGTAGTTCAGTATTTATTGAATACGTGCGCAATATTATTAATGTTTCTTTGTTTAGGTTCCATTGTGACCAGAATTAAATAAATTAGTATAGAGACTATATAGTAGTAAGTAATCAATAAACATACAGTTTGTATTTTTTTACTTCTTTACTGTATTTATGGGGAAATTGGAAACTACAGGAAATACAGATACCTAAAACGTCAAGAACCTTTGCTTTCTATATGCATTGTTCCCATCTCAGTTGGGGTTCGGCGTAACACTTTTTCAAGCATGTCCAGGAAAGCATTAGGTTTCATTTTTACGACCGGCTCCCTGCCTAGCGTCAACCCCTCTGGAGGATCCAGCCCGGGAAAATAGCGTTCGAAAAACACCTTGTCCCACTTGGGAATCGAACCCAGGACCACTTCGTCCACCACCCCTATATGCCACCATTAGACCAAGTAGGCGACTAAACTATCTTTATAACCATTTGCTCTTTTTTGTAAAAAAAATTACATTGAGGGTGAGTTGCCCACAAAAATCAATAAAGACTAAAAAAGTCTATTTTTCTGATCAACGCAGTTTCATATCAAGATTATTTTCATTGTATATGAAAAACATATCGAGAAAGCAGAAGTCGGTCTTTCAGAAAATGTTTTTCATATAACTAATGCTGGGCACGTCCCACTGCTGGGCACCTGCCTCCTCTACTAGTGAGAGGCTTAGTCCTTAGGACTAGAGGGTTCTAGAGGACTCCTAGAGGGTTAGGCCTTAGTCTACCACGCTGGCCTAATGCGGGTTGGTAGACTTCACATACCTTCGAATTTCGTGTGAAGAAATTCTCGGATATGCAGGTTTCCTCACGATGTTTTCCTTCAACGTTATAGCAAGTGATATTTCACAATGAAAACATACTTAACATAGAAAAGTCAGAGGTGTATGCTCCATTTTGGGGTTGGTCTCAAACTTCCGACACTCCTCTCGACAGTCCGTACCACACCCAACTGAGCTATCGCTGCTTATGTTTTCTAGTATGTTGCAGCAATTATTTGGCCTAGTTTTTGCAACCGGCTGCCTGCCTGACTTCAACTTCACCTCTACGCGAACTAATCCCGGCAAATTAAATTATAAAAATCGCTTTGCCTGACCTGGGTATCGAACCCAGGACCTTCCTGCCCCTTTATGCTGCCACTAGACCAAGGAGGCGACAATTCACCGTTTTGACGAGTATCCATCACAAATCGCAGAGGATTTACGTGACGAACCTTGATATTGATTTTACTCACCTATCATTTAATCAATAGGTACTATTATGGTTTCTATGAGTTTAATCATATCGTGAATAACAGACGTTAGGATTTCAGCAACTATAGCATTTTAAGTCTTGTATAAATAATATTATGATGTGTAATAGAGTTTAAGTGATTAATTATAAAATTACGTCTGCATTTGTGGTTAAATTGAGGAGCGACTAATGCAAGTCACGAATCATCAAAATGTTCTTTCGTGGTGTGATTAAATTAGAAGAAATGGATATTAATAACGATGAGGTGTATTGATTCAAAATAAAGAATACTGTACTCAAATCGAAGACTTATTTTCTTAAGTACATAATTATTTTTTCATAGTTTATCTGCAATTGTAAAGGTGATCGTAATCTACAGAGCTGCTGCGAATATTTTTGTTGATACGCTTTTCGTAGAACCTATTGCCCAGTATACGCAAATATCAAGTATACCATTCAAGTACCACACATAGATAATATGAGCATTAATACCGATAACAATTATTATCATGACGTGATTAATAGTCCGATATCTCGTTTAGTTCCTTCATTTATAAACGAACAATAGCGTCATGAGGTGTGTTCATTGTAATAATTAATTATTATAATGAACACCACGGAGCACAGGAAACCGCCATCGAAATTGGTGTTAACTGCTCAGCTGTCAGGCGGACTTACCATTGTAAGTGATTTGTCCTTTATTTTTTTATGCACTTTTTCATTAATTCATATTGAATTAATGCTTACTGCGACTTTCATTTGTAAATAAAATCAAAATATACATTTACGCGTTTTTAAGCGATCGTAACATTTTGAAATTGTTCCCTAATTATTATGTGTTCTGTTTATACCTAATTATTTGTGTTTTTCTTTTAGATAATATGTATATCATACATCATATTATGCACAATTGCATTAATATACAGAAACAATTGTGATATCACGAGTCCCGAAGAAATAGGAACAAACCATTTATGGAAGATCATTTATTTAAGTTACATTCAAGGTATTTATTATCTACTTCAAATTATTTTAGTGTGTACAAACTGATATATGATTGTATGTACCTATCACGTAAAAGATTATTTACATTGTTTTCTCGGTAAATTACATTTGCGGAATATATTTTTTATGAGTCATAATGCGACATTATCTATCGATTACGTTTCGTACGAGGCCGCCTTAGTATGCATCCACACTCATCCACAGGCTACTAGAGCAGTACCTATGCATGTTTCCAGTTTCCAGGTATATGCAATTCCAAAGCGAAAACTGCATGTGAACAATTACCGATCATAAGACCAGCCTCAAAAGCTTTAGTTTCACACTTTAGATAGGTTTCATAGGATAGGTATGTTTAACAGTCCACAGCATCCTAGCAGCAGTACTGTCTTTACCATAAGGGCACACGGGGCCTATACCCAAAGGCTAATAAGTAGGTACTTCTCTTACACCAAGGGTGAATATATGAAGTTATCTAAAAAACATCTAGGGGAAAGTGGCTTGTACATTTAGCCCCCCAATTCTTATGTGCGCATGGGCCCATGGATGCCCTAAGACGGCCCTGCCTAGCAGCTGACAGGCTAATATGAATTAATAACAAAAAGTTCAAAAATCAAAATTTCCATTATGATGAGTAACTTGTACGAGCTTAATTAAACCGATCTTTGTAAAACAAAACAGTTTGACAAATGAAAGGTACCTACAGGAGTTAAGGTTTCAGTCTCAAGTCTCAACTTCATCTAAAATCCCTACATTAGGACATGTAGCCTATATTTTCAGTTTACATATTTGATCAATATTTTGGTATAATCAATACCTTACCAAGGACGGTTAGGGCGGCGTTGATATCACGTGCGTCATCGAATATTTTCAACCTGTTAGTTTTGTACACTGGTGTACACGTGTGTACCGTGTACTACAGTCACGGACGTAAAAAAAATATGTACGAAGTGCTAGGAACATTGAAAGTGAAGCAGGGTTTTCGGCCAATTCGATCTATCGACAGGTAAAGGCGTGGGTGTGCGTAGTGCACTTGTACAAGCACGTTTGTGCGCGTGGCTTCTTTGTGGCGTCCGTTTAACTATAAGCGAGATGGTGTCCTTCTTTTTCTTTACGTCCATAAGTACAGTATACTATTCAGGCATGTATGTATTACAGATAGACAGAATGCCTTGTTGTTAGTGTTTAATGAGTATTGAGTAGGTACCTATTTAACGTTTTAATCGTATGTTTAAGATTACGACTTTATTCAGTAGGCCAACCATGATTTTTTTTTACATTACTCACATTATTTAAAATATTTGTATGACAAACACCCGAACACCTCTAGCGGTTACGCGGGGAACTGACATTTTTCATAGAAATTATTTTACGTAGTAGCTAGTGTGAATTGTCAAAAACTCATGGTCGAGCTACTGTTCATTGTTAATCTTTATTTTTTACGCTAATGGCCGGTTTCAATAAGCAATATCGGTTCAAATATGCAGATAGATTACAAAAATTAGCCAATAACAACACAGTTTGAACATGACTCCGCCAAATGACGTGATTTGATTGGGTCATAATCGCGATCTATCTACACTCTAAACTAAGATCGTTTATTGAAACCGGCCGTAAGTATGTATGTATACCTAGGGAAAGTTTGCAATAAATGACCGGCCTAGACAATATTTTTCTCCGGTTAGTTATTCAAGTAAAAAATAGTGGTACCTAATCGAATACAAGGATTTTAAAATACATAGTTTTATTACTGTACTTGTATTATTACTGATAAGTAATTTCGAATAAGTCTATGACAAGAATAATATTAAGCAATCGTCATCATCTCTCACTCGTGTTTTCAAAATAGAGTAACCTTGTCTAAAATTAAAATATTATCATAAGCGCAATAGGTACACACCATTGAGATAAAATCTAAGGTACACACCAAAGCCGCCGACCCGCCGACACAGCCCGCCGACGCAACCCGGCGGCCTATAAGTTTCCAGACTTACGAGTAAACGTCAAAAGTTGCCTACATAGGTCAGCGGGTCGGCGGCTTTGGTGTGTTATGCCCATTAGATCTATATGCATAATTGAAATCGTGGTATAATGCTACCCATAGCTATTAAGACACTGAACGGTTTTCAGATGGATGTGGTAATAAGCCATGGCTCACCAATCTAGATGTGACTACGCCATACACAGTATTCGTGTTATTGCTCATCACTTTATCGGCGTCGATTGTTTGTCTTATTATGGCTAGCGTTCTTACAGCAGGTAAGTGATGCTACAGTGTCTTATTAGTTAAAGACTAATACGACTTCCCCAGTATTTATAGGCTATGGACCGGGAGATTCTGGGTTCAATTCCAAAGTTGGGCAAAACCCATTCTGTAGACAAAGCGGATTTTTAATACACTTTGCCGTTGCCTACTAAAGTCTAATCTTTTCTGAAACATGCTTGAAAGTGTTTTGCGTCAACCTCACAGTGAAAGGAACACAGAAAAAATCCGAATAATGCACTCAGTTTCAAAGCGGATTACAAAAGATTTATAGGTAGGTACGAACGCTATTATTTATGGCTGTGTTTCCTTTTAAATGTGATTATCTGTTTGAATTTTAACAAAAGTTTTTATCGAGGCTCGATAACATTGAATTAACCAATAAGATTTTTTAAGTTTACGCGAATGCTATTCATTGAAATAAAACTATTTTTACGGATTCTATCACGATTTGGTTTTAATTTTTATTCCCGACGTTTCGAAGGCTTTGCAGTCTTCATGGTTACGGGTTGGACTGAAAATTAAAACCAAATCGTGATAGAATCCCAAAAAATAGTTTTATTTCAATAACTAATAAGACTAGAGGTACATCATATCGAACTTACACTTGACCTTTGCATTCGCCGAACGAAACTAAAGTCCTTTTTCTTAGATTGCTCTACTTTTTGTTACAGTTGTATGTAATAACTCGACCACTCAATATACTCTTAATGTAACAGTATACGCCTATGTTGGATTTAGCCTGGCTTCTTTGGTTGTGGACTTAACTTTGGCAACACATTTTGGAATGGATTATACTTTCCTTGGTAGCACTGGAATGGTGAGTTGAAAGTGGCAATATTCTGCTTGATGCTATAGTGTACATAGAAACGGCTACAGCAAGAATGAGTCGTCTTGACCGGCGCGGTAAGTACCACTGACAAAAAAAACATATTAGGTACTTGTCACTCTTTCCCCTTCCAAACCCGATAATATTTTTCCCATTTGACAACATAGGATTTTATAGACGGTAAAGCTTACATACTGCTAGGCGACTCTACCTGTTCATTTGTCCGTTGCTACTGTCTATGAAAACAGCAGGTTGCTAAACCTTCTAGATGTTGAGATACTCACCATCTTAATCATCTTAATACCATTGATACATACAGAAAGAAGAAGAAAAAATAAGTAGAGCTTCAGTGGAAATGGCTATGTTGAATTGGAGCCCGAAAGTCTAAACTCTGAGTCAAATGGACATGTTTAAACTGTATATCTTAAAAGGACTCTATAAATATTTTACGGAATGTACCCTTATGTAATGCAAGTATTATAAGTATAAACTTGCATTTTTTGTTGCTGTAAGTTTACAGTGCTGTACGTTTGGTTACAGCATACTATGGCCTGATGGTAAGCGCTAAGATCTATGCCGGAACAATAGCAACACTACCGCAAACAAAGCACTTAGTGGTACCTACTACTGCACAGTGCTAGTGACTTTGAGACATTAGATTTTCAGTATCATAATGCTCTGTATAACGAAATAAAAAGGGCGACTTGCAGCGCTATTACTAATATGGAGATAAACCTTAACTCGATTTAACCTACAACTCAGTCCTATCTTTAAATTGAGATTTGGGATAAATAGAGATTTATCGCGGAGCGGCAAATGGCTTTAGAGCCATTACCAAGGTACCTTATAAGTGTCCTTTCATTTACATGTTTCAGACAGAATCAGACCACAAATACGATTTATTTGCCATTTACTACGGCGCATTCGTGATGATGACAATTTCTCTAAAGGGTTTCGTAGCTCATGCCTGCAACCTTGTATTGCTCGTGCTATTAGTTATTTACGCCGTTGAAAATTGGAATCGGCAGAAAGATGAGGTAAATACAAGTAATTAGATTGTCTGTGATTTAACTCTTTTTCGGGGACTAAGTACTCAGTGCGGAATATAGGGTGCTTACTGCTTATAAGGTACCCTCAAGGCAATCACATGTTTGAAGCATTTTTTGTTTTTTGAATTAGGAAAAATCATAGATCATGGTATCTACATATTTCATTAGTCTTTTTACCTATTTTACAAGCGAGGCACAAGTTATTCTGACTTAGTTGCCGCATATTCAAAAATATACAAGTGAAACCCAACATTAAGAAAAATACAAGATCACTTCTATTAAAAGAGTAGGTAATAGATAATAATATGACACTGTAATGAGTATGTACTCATGTCCTATTTTCCGTACCTGTTGTAATACCCACAATTAAGTACTACTCCTAGTACTTTGTACTAAGTAATATATATTTTGTACTTATAATATACCCATATTTGCGCAGTACACATTCTTAGCTATATTGATATTTTTTCAGCATTCTATTCACAAAATGGGCGTCTTGGATGCGTTTGAGTAAGTTTAAACTTTTTCGTTGGTCTAATTATTTTAGCAATAATTAATTACGTATAGTCATATTTCGTGCATAGACCGGTCTCGTTATCGATATCGATATCGATAACGAGACCGGTCTTTTTAATTCAGTCTTTACGTTTAATCAGTTCTATACTCAACGATCTGTACAAATTCCCTTCCGCCACCTATCACTTAGCAATAGACTGGCCAAGTGCGAATTGGACGCCATGAGCCGTCGCCGGTCTCGTCCGCAGACGGCAGAACTGTGCTGTCGCCTGTCCTACTATTAATTACTTTTTAACCAGATTACCAGATAATCCAAAGTATGATTTGATAACTATTATAATTTATCTACATTTGAAGGTAGTTCCATCTAATTATTACATTAACGAGAATTGTTTTTGCGAGGCTAAAATAAATCACTTAAATTTTTTATCTTCTAAGTATTGTATAAGCAGTAATATTTTGAATTGAATTTAACAGGTCACAAAGAAAGCACGAGGATAGCAGCTGGTCACATCATCCAAATTACCCACCCTTTGCAAGAAGGTAGGGATAATTCACATTCCAGATGAGCATTGTTTAATGCAAATTCCTCCAATGTTTCTTTTAAGCCGCGTCTCCTGCACTAAAACATTTTCACAAAACACTTACACAAAACTTGTATTTTTATCTATGGTCCATTGTTCTACGAGCATGACACAGCGAAATAGTTTGTTTTGTGTAGGTGTTTTTAAGTGTTTTGTTCCGAAAAAACATGTTCAGAAGACGTAACTTTTATAAAATTAATTTCGAGTCTCTTAACTTAAAACGATAGTGAACTCGAGGAGACACGGTATTGCAGGGTATTTGAGGTAGTACCCGCCTAACCTAACCTAACTCCTTCGACTGCCACAACGCAACGTGTAAATATTATATAACTATACATGTAATATACATGTAAATTGCTACAACGGTGAAGGAAAACATCGTGAGGAAGCCTGCATACGAGAATTTCTTCACAAGAAATTCGAAGGTATGTGAAGTCTACTAACCCGCATTATGCCAGCGTGGTAGACTAAGGCCTAACCCCTCTCATTAGTAGGGGAGGCCCGTGCCCAGCAATGGGACAGTAATATTATAGGGCTAATATTAGTTATATATATTATAATATATATTATATAATATTATATAGTGTGTGTTGTGTGTAATATTATTTTATTTTTATTCATGTAAATGCATAATATGATGGTTCCAGTTCACAAATGAACAATGGGTTCATTATTGACGAAGATCGTCCGCGTAGCCCCGTGCGTGAAGTCCCGCGGTCTGATATTTTGTCAAAGTAAGTGTATTATATACAAAAGCTTTATTAAAAGCTACTTTATTGTTATTATGACATTTTATGTTATAGTCGAAATGAGGAAGTCCAAGGAAACTCAGTATGTAATAACATAACATAACATAACATAACACATAAACGTGTTATACGTTTATTAACGTAATACGTGTTAGATTTGCACTAAATAATATCATTAGATACTACAATAAATACGGTCGTTCCTCATAATAAAAAAAATACGTATTTTATATGCGGGACTTCCCTACCCTAATTTATCTTTAAGTGCGGAATTGTATAATAATAACATAAAATTGGTTCACGATTCTTTTGTCAAGATCTTGTTTATCAGATAGATATCATAATATGTATGTAGATACCCTAACACGCAGTTGGTTTTCGGTATCGCATGCAACAAAATAAGTGTTCATAATAATTATCAAAAATCGTAAACAAACCTACAATCATTGTGTACCTATTAATGAATGTTAAAATGTTATGTTACTCCAACAGTCGTTCGTTCGACCGGTCCGACTCATGGCACCACAGTCGAGCGATGCCGGATCCCGGACAAGGCAGTCGGCCGTTCTCTTACCTGGAGGAGATGAAGAGGCCGGTGGCGGTACGGCCGCCGGCGTCCCCGGTCGCTGAGCCCTGGCGGCGGGACCAGTGGCCGCAAGTCGCGGGGCCCCCGGTTCCCGCACCTGACTACAGCCCACAAGCACCTCGCCGCCTTAAATCCGCTCTTAAATCTGGTTATATGTAACCAGTCCATATTTTCCATTATAGTACGTTTCAAATGAATTAACTAAGGCTGCGGACATGAACTCAGCGGGAGCGGAGCGGCGCGGGAACGTACCGCTAGACCGGTCGTACGCCGCTCTCCGCGCCGCTGCTTTCCAGGACAGTTCCATTTAAATCTATTATTGAAACTGCGCCGCCGCCGCTCCGCTACCGCTGAGTTCGTGTCCGTGGTCTAAGAATTGCAGTCCGAAAGCGAGCCACTCCACCACTGCAACGCTTGGTGTCATTTTATACAACATATAAATATGTTATGGAAGCTCAATCGAAAACCATAATTGATAGTAAAATCTGTTGAAACGTGGTATTATTATAGTGGGGAAAAACAACGAACTTAACCCATATAATCAAAGATACATTGAACTGGTAAATAATGTCTAAAGACCTACAGCTACAGAGGGGACGAGACAGTATTGCAGGTGGCTTACAACTGTATTGAATAATGTCCGCATATAATACATACAAAGGCGTTAATCGAAGACGTTATTAGACTGAACCATTCAAAGTACGTGGAAGTCCTCAAAAAAGAATGGAACTAACGAGCCAAGCTGTCCCAACGCACGCAGCTATGTATTATATTCTATCCCCGTTGTATGTTCGCACACCGACTGCGTTGAATTCGTGAAAGTTCTCGGCGTTTTTTTTATTTCGCGGTTTTTTTTCTCCATCGATAAAAGCCCCCCATCTGTATGGGGTCTTAAGTCGTTAAGTCCTGTTACCTGTACATAAATATCTACGTGTATGAAGTGTATATAATAAATAAATATTTTGTATAATCTTTTCTATTATCCCATGGGATCACTAAATAAAAATAAAACTTAACACGTTACTGATTATAGTGTACATTTATTGAAAAAAAATAACGTTTGTGAAACTTAGTAAATTAAATTCTATCTGTATATGGCTACACAACTGTTTTGATTTCAGTCTATACAACTAAAGTGAGAAGTTAACCGCAAATTGTAAAAAAAAACATCTAGCAACTTCAGTTAAGAGCTTCAATTGAACCATGTTATTCAAAAATGATCCAATCCACAAAATATATTGTCTATTAATGGTTTAGATTATGCTGGCATCAAGAAAAAAAAATGTTTTTTGTGGGTTGGACCATTTCTGCACAACACGGTCCAATTGCCATAGCCTGCAACCGCAACGTGTTCAACGACTTAAATAATTAGTTTGAAAAGTTTACTTAAAATTGCAGCAACCGTAGGGACAATTTGTTACTGCAACTGGTAACCATTAAAGTGAGTGTATGTATAAAAAATTGACGGTTGCTGCAACTAAAGATGCTTGCGTGACAACCACTTTCCACCAATATTATCGTAGACTTTTAAATTGTTAATGTTGATTGCGGGTGGAGATTAAATGGTATTTTAGTAAAAACAATGCACTATTGGGAGTCAGTAGGTTTCTACAATTTGGGGTGCTATACCTACACTTAGCGAGTCGGCAGATTCATTTCAGCAGCATTTGTTGAACAAGAAAGTTCATCTAAAGTAACATCAATATAATATACCCTAGATGCACAATTTTTTGCAAATATCCTCCTAAAAAGTGGTCTCAGTAATAAAACAAAGAAAAAGATCACAAGTTCTAATCAAATCAACACAATTTTAACCCTATGCAGGCTTTATAAAGTAGCTTTTTAAACAAACTGTCCGTAAACTGTGCATCTAGGTAAATAATATATCGATGTAAAGTAATTACTAGATAACATTGGAATTTTATTGGCGGAGATCGACAAAGTCAGCCGGTTATTCAGCTATAGCTCCTTACGAAACATACCAGGTGGCGTCTGGGCGCCACATTAGCACTATTAAAGCAATATTGATCGATCGGCAGAACCCGACCGGCATAAGTTAACAGATGAATATTACCACGCAGCTCGGCTTAGCTCCACGTTGTGCACGTGCGATTAAGCCGGACTGTTTTTCCCCCGAACATCTACATTTCATGCCGGGTACACACCAACCGAACGAACGATCGCGAATCTACGCTTTTTGTTAACTACGCTTGTTCACACAACAGCGAAAGTTTGTATGAACGCAACAGGCGTAGATTCGCGAGCGTTCGTTCGATTGGTGTATACACACCATTACATTATATTTTCGAAACAACTTTCGTGGTAGAAAGACGAGAAAAAGTAGAAAGACTTAGTTAAGAAATGTCGGCCCGCTCAAGTGTATCTATAGTATACCCGACAACTTTAAATTATTTATAAAGATACCTTCAATGTACCTCTAATGTTATAATCACAACACACAATAGTCATCACGGGAAATGTCGTTTCATACTCAATAGTATTTAAATGTATTATTTGAACACGTTTATATATTACAAAACGATATTACTTACATAGATATATCTTTACAACGTGGTCTTCACTTACATAGTTTTTTATAATTTGGTACCACAATAATAATCACACTTTCTGATAAATTAATGATATATGTACTTATTTCTTCTATTGACGACAATTATGGTAAACATAGTTAATTTGTCTATACAATAATATCATTATGCATATTGGGGTTTGCTACATATAGGATGTCCCATAATTTACGCAAAATTTTGCATTTCAGAAATTTCGAGCCAAATAACATGATTAAATGCCATAGAACTTTACCTTTGAGATGTTTTAAAATTCAATGCAAAGAGAAAATAGAGCACTGTTTCAATGAAATTCAACCACACTTGTGCAAAAAAGTTGTGGATGTTTTCAGTGTTTGATATTAATTACCACTTACCTGATATGTTGTAGCATTAACCTTAATTATATTAGGCTTTATGAATAAAATGTCGAACTGATTTTTAATAACTCGTGTTTTCTACCACAAAATAATTGTGTGAATTTTGGGACATCCTACCTATATTATAAAATATTTTTTATTGGGCTGATGAACCCAAAGCTCTCTTATTGATTTGATTGCTTTTTAAACTATAATAAAATTTTACATAATTTTGTCTTGATACTTGTCCTAATACGCATCTATCAATGGGGAATACTATTTTTAGAGTTCCGTGACCAAATAAAAAAAGTATTTTAGTATAATCAATCTCATGCGATGATTTTAGAAAGGTAGCATAAATGGAGTTAATATGGAATGAGAATGTATATTAATAAAATTGTTAATAATAACTACTACTTTTTGATGGTGCTCACAATTAGTGAGAGGAAACCACTTCTTGAGAACGTTCTATAAGGAACGAAGAATTCCGTAGGTTTTATAAATTCATATTTGATGAATAGTGTACTGAACGCAATGACTAAAGAAAAATATATTACTCATTGACTGAATGTCAATACCTCAAAACAAATGAGATCGATAATCAGCAATAAACAAGGTTGTTATTATTATGTTGGTACTTCGATAATTATTCGATAATGTATAAATATATTAATATTTAGATAAAACTCGATAGTTGAAAATGTATTAATGTTAGTTATATGAAAACATAGATTGCAGAACAGAAGTATGAATTATATTCCAGTCTTTACTTCAAATCTCAAGTAGGTGGGTGGCACGTAACTCCAAAGTACTCTGGATGTTATTCATCCTGCAGCATATTTATTATTGCATATCTCACGATAACGATACGTATTTTGTATTATATAACTACTAAAATATACCTCTAGTATATCAAATAGTCTGATTTAACAATATCTAAATTTCTTTATCTGCAGATCGGATGTGTGTATAAAATTAGCTCGAAATTCAACACGCCACCAATGGAGGCCAACATATATAAATTATTTTACAATAAAATGAACTCCAGATATCAAAAGGCACCAAAATTCCTTGTGTTACTTACTTTCTTACAATTAATATGTACACTTTATTACATTTTTGAATAGAAACATATTGTCTTATTTACAACCTCCCCTGAAAGATAATTGTCAAAGATCTTCGGGTGGGTTTCTCTCGGTTTCTTGTTTTTGTGTGTTTTCTGTGGCAGACACTATCGCGGGACCCATAGGTTTATTAGTTTGGGGACAAACATCAGACTCTTCTTTTTTTAGTTTATCATCTTGGTTGGTCGATACAGTTATAATCTTTTGAACATGTTGATCTTCAGTACATATTTTATTTGACGCCGATTCATCGTGGGAAAGAGATAGTTCAAATTGAGCCACTAGTTGTCCCAGCACTTTTTTTAAGTGTTCAAAAGATTCTTTGTCCGTGGCATCGCCTTCCGTATCAAGAACCGCCTCACAGTTGTCGTTGTCACAAGTATTTTCATATTGCCGCTTGAGTGACCTAAGTTCCCCTACGACTATTTCTAAGTCCGGGTGTTTATTTACTTCTTTGATAAGATAATCTCCTTCGCGTGTAAATAAGAATATTGCTGGTATTTCAATGTCACCCTTGCCGTCTCCCGACATGGCAAACAGCGCGGTATCCTCGTGCGTGGAGTCCGCTACATTGTCGATAATGATGGCCATCACACCACCGGCGTTTTGTATGTTGCGAACCTTCTGGGCAAAAGTACACTCGCCACGCCTGGCGATGACGAATTTATCTTTAACTTGTTCTTCATTGATGAGCGACTTGCAGCCATCTAAAGGCCACGCGACTGCGAGCGTGTTTGTGTAATGATTGTTACCGGATATCTCCTTGCCGAAGTGTCCAGGTCCCGCCGGGAATACCTTATCGTTGATCTTCACTCCTACTGGTACTACACCATTCTCTAGGTCACTTAGTGAGTTCCATTTAGACATCTCCCGCATGAAAGTTAATCCCTCTGCCGCATCTTTGGCTGATTTTGCCTATAATGGTAATAAAGTAAACTTTGGTTTTATCCATAATCTATTACATAGAAGTGCAGAAGTAATAAAATAAACATGTTTTATTACATATTATAAACCATGTTTTACAAGCATAAGCCTCAAAAAAGTCCTTTCTTCTTCGTCTTCCTATCTTTGGAGTCGGTGTTAGGACATTAATGCAAATCGAATGGAAAGGCATCGAGTCGTAGAGTAAGAAATTTTATTTTTGACTTTGAGATGAGTAACAATAGGTCGATTTGGGAATCTTTAGAGGAGGCCTATGTTTAGCAATCGGCGTCCTATGGCTGGTCCTGATGATGTTGATGAGTAAAAAGAAGTATATTACATTATACTAGTAAAGTATTTTTTTTTTACAATCTATAATTCCAACTCCTTCTGATCTTTCTATTTGATTAATTTCCTTGTGGGATAAAGATAATTTTTCATTATCTAAGACTCGCCCAGATTAATTGCTCGGTGTCGTAAAATGCGAGCCATTGTAAATCTTGGCTTACAGGAGTTACAGTGGCAGGTGTGTGGCCGGGATAGTCTCGTAGTAAAGCGGATAGTTTAGTATAGTTCGTTTTGATCGTAAAATAATGTTGATTTTGAAAAAATACGAAATTTACTTTTTATTATATTTGAATATTACACTGTCTAAATATTACTATTATATTAAAAAACTATGTATTTTAGATATATGCCAATTTTCATAACTATAGATTTATAATTTAAAAAGTTATGTTAAAAAAATTATAATTATATTAAATGGTTGCCATGTAAAGTTTAATATTTATCAGATCCGTCACTGTTCTACTACGACTACGACGAGTTATAGTAAGTCCGGGTCTCCCGCACTAAAACATTACACAAAACATGATTTTTTCATCTATAGTCCATTGTTATATACGTGACAGCTAAAATCGTTGTTTTGCGTATGTGTTTTGTTTCGAAAAAACCAGTGCAGGAGATCCGGCTTAAGATGATTACAATGTTACCGTGTTGGTGGTGTAGAGAAGTTGCACCCGTCCGTCCGGCAGCGTGAGCACGGAGATGCCCATGTCGGCGAGCGCGAGCAGCTGCCGCGGGTCGGAGAGCGGCCGCAGCCGCGCCGCCGGCCGCGCCGCCCGCGAGCCCAGCAGCTGGCGCATCGGCTGACGGACCTTCTCCGCCACCAGCGACGCGGTGTTCGGACACGTCCTACAAAACATAATAATTGGGTACATGACTATTTTTTTTTTATAGAAAAGGGGGCAAACTAGCAAGTGGGTCACCTGATGTTAAGTGATCACGCCACCCATAAACAACCTAAATACCAGGGGAATCATGGATGCGTTGCCGGCCTTTGAGGTAGGTATAAGCTCTTTAAAAAGTATACAGAACTATTTATTGGTTTATCCTAAACATGTAAAAAAATATTTTGTTATTTATTTTCATATATTTAGTTAAAAGAAAACAAAAATTAATATGTATAATTTAGTTTGCCGCCAAAACGCTACCTGTTAACTGTAGTTACAGGTGACGTTATTGTTTCTTACCATAGGTACAACATCGATTTTAAAAAAGATATTGAAGAAATAACAATTATGATTTCAAACTAAAAAAACAGGTCGGATATTTCGTAGATCAAATATCGAATGTCGCACACATCCGCGTTAAATTAAGTTCAGATTTATATAAAAATACGAAAAAAAATTACTAAATAACCTGGCAGTATGACTGTTGATCTTAGGTCTTAAATAAATCAATAAACAAGAAAAAAAAGCAAATAAACAAGAAAAATGAGTAATCTGACATTATGCATCGTGATTGGTGTTTACCGTCAAGTGAAGCACATATAAAAAATTAAGTATTTAAATTACTAAAATAAAATTATCCTTAGAGTATTTTTAATAAATTCCTATTGCATACGTTATTTAAATGATAAATCTATGTTCCTACAAAAATTCATTGATATTGGTTACTATTGTCAAGTACCCAATTACGTCTACAGCATGAATAGGCCGGCTCGACCGGTTTGATACCAATGTCACACCGAAGAAAATCGACGTTAAGTGGAAGCTCGCTGTCGCGTTTCGATCAGTGAGTGAAATTTCCGATGGCCCAATTCTCCCCTTTCCCAATCCCTATTTCCTGCCCTTTAGGTTGGTAACGCACCCATGATTCTTTTTGTGTCTTGGGTGCCTATGAGCGATGGAGATCACTTACCATCAGACCCTTCTGCTCGTTTGCCAATCTCTGCTATATAAAAAAAAAAAAGTTAAACGAGGACAGGAGTCTAGAGAGACACATCAATTTACATCGTGTAACCTCACCTCCCCTCAAGCAACTTCAGACAGTTGTCGGATTTTGCGCCCGAATTGAAGGACCTGAAGTGTCTAAATGAAAGAGGTCATATTATACAATTGTATGAGTGTGTGGTCATGTATTTCGGACTTCGGTCAACTTCCACGAGTATTTTGTCGAGACAACTTCGTAAGTAGTGTAGTGAAGATTTTAGAGTGGTATTCTTCACTAAGGCTGGTGTTTATAATGCAGCGACGTCATGTTTCAACGAACTTTTCGAACATCCTACACCTAAGTCCCTACCGTGTTCATATAAGTAAAAAAAAATGTATAACGTCGAAATTAAAAATAAAAAGAAATCGCGATAAAATCCATAAAAAATGTTTTGTACGCGTAAACATAAACCATTGGCATTTCATATACCTAATACATAACAGCGGATCAATAAATAATCGTGTCGACTTACTTTCTATACTTATCGTCATCTTCGGCCTCAACTTTCACCGAGAAGTATGACACGTTGCGTCCGGCCGTCGCCAGCGAGAGCGGCAAGAAATGAGCCTCTGTAGTTAACACGTAGTCCTCTAGGTTCACTGGCAAGTCTTTATCTTCGCCAAACAGCATGTATAGGTATTTAAAAGTTTCTGCCAACACGAATGAATCCATTCTATCCTCGTGGATGCGGGTCCTGACGTCGTTTACGGCCGCATAACCGCAAGTGACCTTCGTGTATTGCTGAAGCGCTTTAAGTACCGCCTTGCCGACTTGCAAGTAATGATCATCTTCAGTAGCACGGTGAAGGAAATAAGTGGACTCTAAAAATTCGGGCCGTAAGGGATGTTGGCCCCAGTGAACCTAAAAATATTGCTTGGCATTGATATATAAATTCTACTTATACATACTCTGTTTATACATACATAGTTTATCTTATGGTGGAGGTCATAATTTAAAATACAAAAGGTCATGTGCCTGAAATCTCGAAAATACAAAAGATGTACCCAAGAGTCACTGAGCTTCTTTCCATTCTTATATTTAAAGGCGTAGAAGCCTATTACCATACTATACGTACCATAAAAGAAAATATTTACTTGTTTGGCAGCGGCTTGGTCTTATACATAACCCTGTCAATGTCCATGAGCGAAGGTAACCACTTAGCATCAGATGGACCGTTAGCTGGTCTGCCTTCGTCGTAGCGGTGAAGGGTCTACACAACACGATGCCTTACCGGATTACTTTGCCAAATAGTCTACTATAATAATAATAATAGCCCTGTAATATTACTGTCCCACTGCTGGGCACGGGCCTCCTCTACTAATGAGAGGGGTTAGGCCTTAGTCTACCACGCTGGCCTAATGTGGGTTGGTAGACTTCACATACCTTCGAAATTCTTGTGAGGAAATTCTCGGGTATGCAGGTTTCCTCACTATGTTTTCCTTCACCGTTATAGCAAGCGATATTTCACAAAGAAAACACACTTAACATAGAAAAGTCAGAGGTGTATATGCTCGATTTTGGGGTTGGTCTCGAACCTCCGACACTCGTCTCGGCAGTCCGTACCATTCCCAACTGAGCTATCGCTGCTTTAAATAGTCTAGTAATACGTATCAATTCAAATACAAACTATCATAGGCTTTTTGGAAAAATGTTTACCCTTCGCCACAGTTTCGTAGGACAACAAAAAAAAAACAACGACTCGTATGATTCGAAACGATAAGCCAAACGCTTGTGTATAAAATTTGACATTAACCTGAAAGTCTGATGTGAAAGCCTCTGGTATGAAGGTGTGCCGCTGCATCACTTGGTAGAGCATTTCATGCGTCTCGACAGCAGGCCGCACGTCGCCCAGCAACACTTGCAGCCCGGGCCAAAACGCGAGCAGAGCGTCCATGAAATTGCGGGATTGGAGGTGCGGTCTACCAACATTACATTTACATCATAAAAAACACTACACAAAAACACCTACATAAAACTATGAATTTGTTTATACTCCTTTTACCACAACCTCTTATAGCAGTATTATTATTGTACCGATTCCCATACAAAACAAATGAACGATTATAATAATACTGCTATAAGAGGTGGTGGTAACCTTGCTGCTCGTGGAACAATGGACCATAATAAAGTGTGTTCTCGATCCTTATGCCAGAAAAGTAAACAAATTTCTATTCCCTTTTAAATAATTATTTTTCATCATCATCATCATCATCATCATCATCAGCCATAGGAACATAGCTGCTCCACTGCTGAACATAGACCTCCTCTTAGAACGATTTAATTCGGATCTCATAAGTAAGGCACGCTCAACTAATAGTATACTATTATACAAAGTTAGTTTCGCCACAGGATTATACCAAAATACAAAAAACATGTTACGGGCCTATAACTAGTGTCGCTGTAACAGTAAAATATTGGGCATCCCTTATCTTCGTATTTCTTATATAATCCATGATGATAATTACCTATGCATATGCACTGCCAGCATGATAGGTCCCCGACTAATGTACTTCATGATAGCATTGTAGTGTCTGTTGAACCTGGCCAGATACTTCTCATCGCCGAGAAGGATGTACGCCTTGAGACAGTACTCGTAGTAGGAGTCGATGCCGGCACCGACGCCCGAATCTTTCCGCACCCAATCACCGGAATGTATGTTTATTACTGTACCCATCAGATCCGAAGTTCTGGAACAATGGAATATATATAATTTTTTTATATCGTTACGTTATTAGTCTGGAGACCACATCCAACATCCACATAATTTATACAACTTAGGTGACAATCAAATATATTATACCATGTCAACTCACATATTGTGATTAGGTCTTGTGTCGTGACACGTGTCGTGTGTAGAAGGAAATACACGAGGATTTTGATATTAACACAGTACGCAAAACATAAATACTTGTGGATCATGTAACCACCTCTCAGTGCCCAGACAGAAACAGTGGCATCTTCATAGCCACATACTCGGTATTACTGAATACCCTACATTATTACACATCAAACTATTTACCTTACTCAACCGAGAATTTGGGATAGGCGTCTTTGATCGTGCGTGGAATTTGATAGTAAAAACTAACAAATATATTCCTTTAGTTGATGGCAGTAATAATAAATGTATAGGAAACTTAAATAATAGATATCGAATATAATATTAGTATAATTGGAAATTCACTTAATATGCGTTGTAGCTGTAACGTAAGATGATATGTATAATACATTTATCAGATATTAACAACATTATCTCTTTGCTAGCACTTGACGGCTCCGTTTATTATGTTCTGCCATACCTATGTCTTATTTTCCATAGGCGGTCCATAGCCTTGTGGGCCTTTTGTTCATAGATCATGTTGCCAGTGAGTCTGGACAGCGCTGCTAGTTCCAGGATCATCGTCCCGGCACATGCAGTGCAAGTCTCCCGCGACTCTGACAACCCGCGCATGCCGTGACGTAGGTTTATCTGCAAAATATTACAATTAAACTGTTATTATTCACAGTACAAAATGTGCTTTTAGATTACACAGGTGTTATTTAAATATGGGACATGTGAAAGTAAACATTCAATGATCTACAATCTAAATGGACATTTTTTTTAATATAAGTTAATACCAATGTAAAATGTAATTTTAATATCTAGTTGCAGCGTATATGAGCAGAGTATATGACCGAGAGTCCTGTAGTCGAATTCCTGGTTACAAAACACACACATATGAAACATGTATTTCTAACACAATTTTCCTGGAAATAGATCTCTCAGAAGGGATTGACGTTAGGTAGGTGGCCGGTTGTGATAGCAAAGCTAAATATTTTCTGCAATGATGTGGTTGAAACATTGTGCTATGCCTAAACTTGTGACCTCACAATGAGGTACAATAAATGCAGAGAGAAAGTATAGAAACTTAATTAAAAATCATGCGTTCCTGCAATATTTTTCTATCGAAAATAATTTATGATAACATTATCTCGCGAATATTTTGTCTCGAGTGACTGGCAGGTCACGCATAGTGAGGCAATCAGTGCGAATTTATAATAATTCGTAAAATACCAAGGTTGCCAAAATATTGTACAATTATTATTAATAAGTATATATTTCACTATTATTATAAATGTTGTGTTTGCAAATATGTATTTCTATAGTATAGAGGTAGTTTAAACGTTTATATTATGACAAGTAAGTACCTCTTATATTTAAAACAGATGGTATATCTATAGAATTATTGGTAAATCTTATGAATAAAATTTCGAAAAAGAACACAAACCACTATTCTCTTACCTTGCCGTGTGGTATGCCTGTGGAAGTGTTAAATGCTGGTAGCAATCTGTTCCCCAGATCCTCAGCCATTCTGAGCAATTCACCATTGTACCATTGCAACACTGGAACTTCGGGTTTTAGTGTATCTGCTAGGATATGAGCTGACAGAAGACCTCTGTGGAATTATTAAATAAGATTAATGAGAAATCTTTATACCACTGAATGTTTGGTCAGAGTGACAAATTATCCCAGTCATAATAACCAATCTTTTTTCTTTCTACCTGCCCTTGTCCCACCTTAATGTGGGGTAGGTGCAACACACTTTTTCAAGCATGTGGCAGAAGGGATTTGGCTAAGTTTCTATGAACGGATGCCTGCCTGACGTGAACCCCCTCTGGGAGATCCAGTACTGAGCAAATTAAATTAGAAAATTTGCTTTGCTCGACCTTGAAATCGAACCCACGACCTCCCGGTCCACAGCCCATATATGCTGCCACTAGTCCAAGGAGGCGACATTTTTTAAATTATTATTAACAGTAAATGGTAATCACAGCTTTATTAATAGTACTACCCAGTTTAATTACTTTGAAATAGGGAAAGTATTATTTATGCAAAAGATATGATTAGATATGAGTTTGAAAAGCAATTCATAATAAACTCTTACCCCAAAACACGTATGTTTGTCTCAAATACAGAGACTACAATGTCTTGATCGAAACCGACATCTTTTATTACCAATTTTATGGCATTGCTAAATTCTGAGAAGTCGCCCATCACAACCAACGTATCTAAACTGTCCACTAATGTTAGAGAAAAACTGAAAAGAAATGAGAGTAAATAAAATTTAGCTCATTCTTCAAACACAATGAGTCATGGAAAGGAAATTTTATTCTTTATAGACTAGCTACCCAGAGGCAGAGATAACGCGTATTATACTAATAAAAAAAATTCAGATGCATTGAGGACCTCCTACTTTTTTGAAGTTGGTCCAAAAATAAAGTACCTCATACCCATCCTTTAGGCTAAAAATAATCCATACCTTTCAGTAAAATCCGTTTCTAAATTCTAAATTCCTATAAAATCTTTCATCCCCTATTTCATCCCTTTAGAGGTGGATTTCAAAAAATAAAGTATCACATGTTCCAAATCATGACAAAATATATCCTCATACAAGTTTCATCAAAATCCGTTCAACTTTTTTGAATTTGCTTACATACCTGTACAATGTACATATGTAAATACCTAGGGTGAAATAGTTCTAATAAGTGAGCTGATCACCAGTGTGTGCGACTGCATATGTCCCTACAATAAATAATAAAATGTTTATTCCTATTAAAAGTTCTAACCCAATAAAGATCACAGGGTCCTAAATGTTATAAGTACATAATATTATGAAACAGTGCAGGACAGGGAGCAGTGGCAACTTCATGTATTGGGGCCGAAAGCCCACTTTAAGTTACTGCACTACCCTAAAATATATACGTTAATATTATTCAACAATTTTTGCAATATTACTACATCATTTAGGGTGACTTGCAGCTAGGCGATAAACGACGTTTAATCGTAAAATAAACTCCATTTTGGCATCATTTCAGTTCAACGTCTTGCACGTCGTGGTTTTACCCTTCATCTCGATTTAAATAAACGTTTAACTTAAATGGGCATGGCCGCCGGTTTAAAGTCGCTAATCTTGATTTTATTGACAAACAACCAAAGAATTTAAACACAAAAAACATAACCTTTTCACATTATTTCTTGTTGTTTAATGAAAATCTATGATAAAAATGGCTTTGTTTTTTACACTGAACATGATTTGGTATCAAACAAGGATGATGAATTCGTAAAATATATAAAAACTCAAGTTTTTTTACGAAGAGTATATAATTATCAATAACCCATACATACACCTTACAAACTAACATTGTATGTACATAATCTCTTGAAAAACCACATAATTACAACACTTCACTATTATGCACGATATTTGTGTGCGCACGTGTGGCACTAGTCCTTGGAAGCGGTGGTATACCAACCACGCCCGACCCGGCACTGCCTCAATGCCTCAAAGTTTTCCTCAATGTCTCGTCGCACCTCGGTGCAGGATAGGTTTCGGCACACGCATCACAAACGCCTTGTAACTGGTGCAACTCCACACTTAGTTCATCACCATCAACGAGTACCTTGTTTTCTTGTGCACGCTCGCATTCCGCAATGTTCTTCTATTACAAAGTACTTTAGTTATTCTATTTTCTAGGAGAGCGTTGTTTTCGAGATGACAAATTTCACTTAAGTTAACGAATTTCAAAGTTACTTCTTGATAAAATTTTATTATACCTCTATTATAGAAATTACCATTGTTGACAATAGATTTATATAGTTCGCGAACGAACCAGTGCGGAGGAGAGCTCCCACAGAAGAAATTAACGAACTAGTTCCCAGATCTCTCGTTCTTTAGTTCGTTTGATAAGTTAGATAGAATCTAAGTCTTGAGTATCGTCCAAAGTAAGACCATTGGTTCTCATATCATTCTCTAAAAAGTCCAGCCAGCGCTTTTGAGGTCATCTGGATTTCCTTAAAATAACGCTGACAGACCACGTATCGTACATATACACAGAAGTACTGGCCAAATGATGGTCTTGTTTTCGTAACGTAGTCAATAACCACTATAGTAGGGGAGCCCACGATGCTAAATGGGGATTTACTCGAGCGTCGTAGAGACCTATTGGGATGCAAAGCTTAGATGATATGAAGAAAAAAATGTTATATGATATATACCTTTACATCGGTGGGGGAAGCGGCTATAGATTTTTAAATATGTAAAAAAAAACTGTTGCATGGACATCCTCGAGCGCGTCAGATATTGATAGCATCAATGCCCTACGTATTTTTAATAATGTACGTATGTTAATCTGATCGTTTGCATGATGTGAGAGGTTGTATTTAAGGGTTGAAAATGAAAAAAAAAATAAAATTTATCGAGCGCGTCAGATTTTCTAACGGAGTGTTAAGTGCACCAAAAAAAAGCTCTCATTCACTAATCTGACGATTTCGATGGGACGCAAACTCGCGGCCATTTTCATAATGTGCAAAAAAATTCGCCATTTTGAAATACTCAAGCGCGTCAGATTAAGATATATATGGTTCATCTTTATGTTCTAAACGTACTGTCTCATAATCTGACGATTATCTAGAGGGATTGGCCTGATCTGACAAAAAAAATTAGAAAAACGGTTCACCTTAAAGGCCATCCCTGCAACTTCCCGCTAATTCCATTCTTGGGCTCTTAAAATTGTATTTATGACATTTTTGAGCTCAAAATATAATTTATGTGATATTTTGAGCTCGCTAAGTTCAAAGAAATAGAAATTTCATAGAACACTATTTTTGGAATTTTCAAACCGCAATAACTTTTGAATGGATCAACCGATTTTCACGCGGTTGGCGGCATTCGACGCAGTTTTATCATCCTCATAAGTAATTTTGCAATTTTAATTGATCGAACCACAAATTTCGGAGTAATCCCGAAAAAACCCTTTTTCGGGTTTCTTTCGTTCACGATATCTCTCGAACGAATCAACCGCTTTTGACCAGCTAGGTGGCGATCGACGTGGTTTTTCAAGCTCAAAGGCGGATTAGTTTTTGAAGTTGATCGATAAAGCCGGTTAAAAGTTATTCCAAAAAAACCACTTTCAAAATATATTTTTTTTTTTAAATCATTGAACTTAATTAATTGAAAAGCTCAGGAAGCAGAAACCAGAGTGGGGACGGAGTGAGAGAGTAATAGATAGAGAAAGAGTGAGAGAGGAATAGAAGCGCGGAGAAAGAAATGTAGGCATCACGCAACTGCACGCATTTAACTTTATCGACGAATTTTTATTATTTCGGCTTGCGGAAATCGTCAGATTATATATTTTTCATTATTCTTGAATTATTTCCTTCAAAATAAAAAAGAATTTAGCTACGCTCGAGAATGTCGAGATGACGTTTTTTTTTTACAACTTTGTTGCCCTCCCCTTTTTTTACGTCACTCTCAAATTGTCAGATTAGTGGAATATACACTTTTTAGGATGTAATTAACTCACCCTACCTTAATCTGACGCGCTCGAGAATTTCTGATGGTCAATTTTTTTTTACTAATCTGATCCTGTATCCTTCACGGGCGGCCTTATATATGGGCCTCATGTTTTGTGGAGGTACTTAACCGGGTACAAGGTATCCCCCTGTATATTAATCTGTCGCGCTTTAGTAAATCCCGAAATCCCCGCTTGGGCTCCCCTACTACTAGGGAAATATCGTGCTTTTTTAAGCTATATTCAAATACGGTGCGCAGCACTTTTTAGTCTCACAGATGGGAACACATCATAATATTTTCTTTTACTTTCTTCGATAAAAAATATTTGAAAACATTTATAAAATACTACGTTTACGCAACTCATGTACTTGATCTTTAGCACATTTCCTTTCAGTCGACCATTTTCAAGCGGCCCCTAGACGCTGTTTGTCTTAGACATCAGCGTACATGAACACCCACGGTGGTTGCTGAACCTCCATAGTGAACGGGAAGGGTGTGGTGACGCCAAAAGCAGTCCGAATCAAAGACTTTGATCGGAAGAACATGTCTTCGATAACGTCAACATAAGCTTCTGGCACCCCTTTGAACCTTAGGGCCCACCAGACTACCCGTCGGGACACAAAGTAAAAAGCCTTCTGCAGATCCAGGAAAGCGATATGCAGAAGCTTTTTCTTTCAACATGCATGCCTCGCAAAACGATCTAATAGCAAACATTTGGTCCCTGGTCTGTCCCCCATACCCTGCAAGGCAAGAACCCAGGTTTCGCCAGCACCTAGTCCGTTACTCAGAAAAGTGTACCACATGCAGATAAGGTTGGCTTAAACCTAAAGGTGTTGGTGGCCTACTGTGTAAGTAGGCCACCGTCATCGTTGGGTTCGTTTGGTAAGGGTTGTCCCTTAGACGCCGTCACTATTCCCCAAGTATGTACAAGTAAAAAAAAACAGCAGCATATTATGAAAGAATAAAAAATAATTAATCCGGGAACATACATAAAAAAAGATTCCAACGAATTGTTAACCTCCTTTTTTTTAAGTCGGTTAATTCACCTCCTCCTTTTTTGAAGTCGATTAATTAATAACCTCCTCCTTTTTTAAAGTCGGTTAAAATTCGTGCAAATAATATTTTTTTAGCCTTTCTTTGGTTCGAGACGTGAACTGAAAGAACGAACTAGTTCGTTGAGGAGCCGCGAACTAAAGTGACCATTCCTTATCGCGAAATATTATACGTATGTCTAGTTGACAAGTCGTAATCCAGACAACTGACACTAATTATTTTTTTTCAATTATGCCTTTCATCAATTAGGCCAAGGAAGCAACCACATACAGCCTCGTCGTATGTGTGTTTATATTACATGTATTCAAACTGAATTAAAACTAAATATTTGCCAACTATTGACACAAGAGAATCTATTGAAATATCATGTAAAATAAAATACAATTCTTTATACGCGAAATTGTGATGATAGATGTTGCGAGACGGCACTATAGATAATAATATGAAATTTACGGAACGTAAATAATGAGTGATTGTTGGGATTTATTTTATTTTAAAATGCAAAAAATATTTTTTTATGCGGAATTGTGATTGTGGTTATATATTTTTTGTGAAACGGAACTTATGAATTTGGAGTAGTGAAGAGTGTAGGCATCTTGCCCGCGTTGCAAAATTTCCCGATTTATCGGGATATTTACTGATTTTGGTCATTGCTCACAATGTCCCGATGTAGCAGTCCTATCTGCCGAATTTTTGGATTTTCAACTAATGTAAAATAATATTCTTATAAAAAATGGAACATAATATTATTAATACGGCAAAACTAAAAGAAACCTGTAATACAATACAATACGGCCTATACGACAATACTACATACAATAAAATACGGCCATTCAACTTCGCGGTATATTAAAGCAAATTGTACTAAAATACCTTATAATAGAGTTTATTATTGTCTGGTGAGTATACAAGGGAAAATAAATAAATAACACCCAACTGTCACATACATAGTCCTAACCCCACACTAAGATCGAGTCTGGTGTCGTGGGTATCAGGAACTACGAGATACTTTCGGTCTCACAACACCCAGACCCGGAACAAATATCTGTGAGTCATACAAATAATTGTCTCGGTGCGGGGATCGAACCCGCGGCCTCTCGCTTCATAGCCGGCTGCTCGCCCTCTGCGCTACGGAGGCTGTCAAATGTCTCTGAAGATAACTTCGTTCGGGTTGTTTCCCAAATTGGATAACTTATACTTGCTTTAGTCGTTCATTATAGTCCATTCATAGAATTGCATGCACATGTCATATAAATATAACACATAGAACGACAGTACACGGCCGCGGCGTGAAGGCTTTCCAAGTGAGACATTATTGTCTCACTACGTTGCACGGCGTCAGTATCCAAGGTTAAAACTTAGTTACGAAGAGCTCGCACTAAAATAACGGATTAAACTTTCCACTAAGTCAATGGTAGATCTTCTGCACACAAAATGATGTATAGAAAACAACAATCAATGTTGTTACAATTTTAATAAATATGAGAAAATGTTCACGAAAATAAGTAGTAAGAGGTGGTAAGAAGACGAAAATGATTAATCAATGTACAATATATCAAACTATAAATGATTATATGTAACTTACTGATTATAATTAAATAAATTAACGCATTATTAACATAAACTACTTGTGTTTCATTCCGTATAAAAATCTCCCGATTTTCAGATGCCAAATCTAACGAGTTTTAATTTTACACTTTTGCAACACTGCATCTTACTCTATTCGCCGTTTTATTAATACACGATTCAGTCCTAAATGTCATTTAAATCAAATGTCCCATTAGTTGTCTTGCACATACACATTTCTGGTTCGATTTAAGAAATCCGAGTGTAGATTATTAATTCGCGATTTCATTACTTCTACTCATTCTTTACGTTCCATTAGATTCATATCTAAAGTTCCGTATCAAAACATCTATCATAAAAATTTTGCATAAAACGAATTCTAGTTTGTTTTATATGATTTTTCAATAGATTCTCTTAAGTTAATAGTCACCAAATGTTCACATGTAATACGAACACACATACTATGAGGCTAGTTATTTATATTTATTAAGGAGTAACTAGGAGTAACTTTGCACTTTGTTAGCTCAAGCGGAATTTATCATCTCGTAAACAACTGCAGGGTTAACACCACCTCTTATAGCAGTATTATTATAATCGTTCTTCGTTTGTTTTGTATGGGAATCGGTACAAGTAAGATTATAATAAGACTGCTATAAGAGGTGGTGGTAACCCCCTATCTCCTAAAAATAGGAGAACATCGCGGAGTAGGCACATGACATGGTAGGCATAGGACATGGTAGAAAACATAATATAAGCTCACGCCTGTATCCCCGAAGGGGTAAGCAGAGGCGCACTAGTGAACTAGAACACCCACATTTCGCCGAGCTTAGTTCCGTTCCAGATGTGATAGACGACCACACAGCCGATAAGGCTATCCGATAAGCGAGAGGCCGCGGGTTCGATCCCCGCACCGAGACAAATGTTTGTATGACCTACAGATATTTGTTTCGAGTCTGGGTGTTGTGAGACCGAAAGTATCTCGTAGTTCCTGATACCCACGACACAAGTGTGGGGTCAGGACTATGTTTGTGACTGTTGAGTGTTATTATTATTATTATTTTCATAAAACAACAAGAAATAATATGAAAATGTTATGTTGTTTGACATTCAATAATCACGATTAGCCATTTAAACCGGCGGCCCCGATGATTTAACTTTGTCGTTTATTTTAATCCAGATAAGGGGTAAATCGACGACGTGCAAGACGTTAAACTGAAATGATTCCAAAATGGGGTTTATTACAAGATTCATCGTGGTTTAGTGCGGAGCTGCGAGTGAATTCGGGACAACTAATATGACATTTGATTTTAATCAAGTTTAGGACAAAGTCGGGGACTAATAAAATGGCGATTATAGTGAAATCCCTGCAAGTCGCCCTTAGCCATATAATAACATATATTAATATTTGTATAATCTCCAGTCGCATTTGCAAGAAAAACATACAAAACCATTTTACAGCAATAAAAATAATATGAAAGTGGGTCACAGAGCATAAACAACAATTAGTAAAGTATAGCTTGTCTAGAGCTGGCATCCACCTTTGTTACCTTGAATTTGACCTAGATTACAAAATATATAAGGCCATTACAAAATATGCAATCACTGATTAACACAAAAAATAATAAGAACTTTTTTTTCTATCTGGCAGCATTTATATATTACACACACATTCTTTCAGATAAGACTTTATAAGTTGATTTAATATAAATATGAAATAATATATAATACAATATATATATATATATAAATACGAAATTAGTACCTAATGTTTTTTTTTACCATTGTACATATCAATCAGGATATTCTATGTAATATGTTAATATACTTAACATATTACAATCTAGTTTCATATCTACAATATAGCACCCAATAACTTCAAGATGTTCCATAATATTATGTATACCAGCAGCATAAGACCAGAGCTCTGGGTTGAATGTGACTTGAGATATAATGAGGTGAAATAAAATAGGGGTATATTATTACAAGGCCTTTGTTCAAAATTCCTTTAAGTATTAGAATACTCTAACATGCCAATGATTAATTTATGCAATAAAATTATCATTTTATTGCATATATAATAGAAAAATAGATAGAAAAACAATAGGGACTGGAGTTATTCTTGTGAATTTAAAGAATTCATGTCAAACTTTCTGAACGAATTTAATACATCTTTGTAAAATGAAGATGTCTGACTAGCTATTTATTGAGTAATGGGTTTATTAAACACTGTCCTTGGCAAAATCATCAACTTTTGATGGAGGCCATATTTTTTAAATAAAGAAGAAGTAAAACTTTCTATAGATATGGTTTAATGTGGAACAAAACAGTTTAACTTCTAGGCTTAACCCGTCGGAGGTGACACATGTATATGTTACATAAGGGTATGGGCCACCGGAGGTGGTCACGGGCGGCTTGGCCTCTGGTGGCCCATATGCTTATGTAACATAAATGTGCCACCTCCGACTGGTTAAAATGCACAGCAACATACAAGTCACTCATGAGTACAACTAATGAATTACAATATCAATGAATGAAAAAACACAATGTTTCAATATGATCATTATCAGCCACAGAAGGTCCACGGTGGAACATAAGCCTCCCCCCAAAATCAAACTGTTAGAAGTGGCCTACATCCAGTGACTTCCTGAGACCTGCTAAATGTTAGTGTTAAATTACTTACTTTCCAAGAGCATCATCCATATCCCCTCGGCTTGGCGTGATGCCTTTCCAGCGGCCCTTGCAGCTGAGTGGCATGAGTTCGTCTGCTGGATAAGCATTATCCATATATGCATTATATGCATGGTAAAACATGCTTCTTGCCTCCTCTCTGGAAATAACACATAAACAATCTCATTTTAGTAGTATTACATGGTGCTTAATATTACAATTTACAACAACGCTTAAAGTTCGCTATAAAAATAATGTGAATATACCCACACAACATTTTTATTATTGTACATTAAGTTTATCCTTAAAATATATTGACTCTTAGAAAGCTCTCAGTTCAGACCTACCTCAGACTAATCCTTTCAGACTTCGACATGCGAGAGGAATACCCCTCTTCTTCAGTCCTGACCGATATTATTGCTAACAAAAACACTAAGAAACCTCGATATGCCATTATCACTAAAATCACAATACTTTGAAATTACTATTATGTTTATATACAATACAAATAATCTAGTTCGGAACATAAAGAAGACAGTTTATTAAAATATGTACAAGATAAAAGACTGTTTATTAATATTGTAAATTAATTTATATGAGAATAATATTATCTTTCGATCCTTGAATCCACCATGATACAAGTAGGTATTCAGGGCTTTCGGTCAGAAACTTAGCCAGTATCTGTCAATGTCAAAAACTCAAAATGCAAAAGTTCAGATCAAGACACCTGAATGCGTAGAAAATTAGCATAATTTAAGTTTCAAAGTTACAGAGTTCTTACAGACGTGGACCTTGCGTTGCATGGATATGTACAAAAATTCGACGATTTCTGCAAAATTATGTGTACAAAAAATATTATACATTTTAAAACACAAACGTTTCAATGAAATTAAAGCTGCAAACAGAAATCATAATAATTTATATTTCCTTCATAAAAATGCTTTATACAGAAATGCTTTAAATACCAACTATTTGATTTATGGAACAAATTGTGTAGAGTTGTTAATGGTTCAACCAGGTTTCACTACCAGTGTCGACCACGTAATCCTATTAATTTACGTTTTGGACAAAGAAATGAGCTGTTTGATAATATTCATGTTTTTTATCATTATTATCAACCACTGATATGTGTAAAAATTAAATGGTATCGCGTCATTCTTTATTTATAAAATAGATTTTCGTTTGAACCTCTTCTTTTTTAAAGTCCGTGAAAGTATGAAATGTGTAACAATTGTTTGTAAACCCATTAAAATAAAATAAAATATACATAGGTTACAGCTAAAATTAAGGATAAAATCGATGTTTTGCTTATGTGTTTTTAGTGTTATGTTTCGAAAAAGCTCATACAGGAGACGCGGCTTAATAACAACAAAGCTATATACTATAACTAGATATTGCTAATTATTCAATTTATATTGTACTAACTGTCCCGCACAACTCCGTTTGCATGATAGCACGTACACACCGGGCCGAACGAAGGCGAACGAATTATGCCTGTTTCATTCACACAACAGAGAAAGTTTGTTTGTGTGAACGCAACAGGTATAGATTCTTTCGCCTTCGTTCGGCCAGTATGTACGTGCCATGATGCGTCACATAGGAAGTACGGCGAAGGGCGTTGTAATGAAAGCAGTTAAAAAGCAGCGCTATTTAAAATAAGCAAATAAACACGTTAAATATGATAAGCAATTTACGTTGTATGCTTATTCAAAATTAAAACTAATATAAGACAAACATTGATAACATTTTGGTTCAAATCCATTATTAAACATCTGTTAGGACATATGTCTATAAATAAACGAATTTAATAGGAAAAAACATTCGTACAATACAACGAAATATTTATATATTTATGTATTTAGCCGAAAAGATAACAGCCACCAACATTCGCTAGGGATTGCTAAAAAAAGGCACCAGGGAAACTGGTAGGTTTAAGCTTTAAATACATCGGGGGGGGGGGGGGGCTTATATAAATAAGCCACCTCTACATAAGAGCATAGAAATGACTAACTACTACTATAACAAGATGTAGTACTTCATAATAGTAAAAGTTCAAATATATACATTATGTTTACGTACTAAGAACTATATTCGAATATTTTTATGACAAGAATTTTAAAACCTAAGTTGGTCTAAATGCAGGGTCATCTATCTCTGTCTAAGTATACCAACACACATTTTCTTCTAACTTAGTAGAAATTGTATTCATGACAATTTTCTTTTTTATACTGAAATATATTAAAAGTTAACAAGCTAAAAATGGACCTTCGCCATATTGCGGAGTTGTAATGAAGTTTTTTTTACTTTAATGGTAACAATTTAAAGTGTCATTTATCATCACTTTATGCTAAGCTGTAGGCAAACTATCGAGGCAATTGACAGTATTGTCACATCAATAGTGCGTTCCACTTAGCGTTCACAACGATCACGCTCACGACCGCAGTTTTTACCGTTCCACTCGCTTGTGAGCGTTACTGTCGTAAACTCAAGTGGAATGGATTATAGAGCGTTTTGAGCGTGGAGGTAAATAATACAAACGGCGAGTTAATAAAAATAATGCAAAATATTTAACAGGTTTGGTTATAATCTCTAAGCCTTGAAAATAAACTTGATTAATTATTGTTTAAATCGATTTATATTGAAAAAAAAAAATATAATTTAATTTTTTATATCCGCTGCAGAAACATTCACTTCTACTAAAATATATCTTTCACATGAAAGAAAGAACATAACGTAAGCTTATCGGGCGCCATTTTTGATGCATTGAGTTTTGAAAACGCCGCAAATTTTCTCTACGATCACAACGACCCACCTTTTTAGATGGGTCGTCGTGAGCTTCGCGTGAGCGTAAGTCATGACGTCATAAGTGACGTTTACGCCGCGACCACAACGACCGCGGTCGCTATGTGGAACGACTAAAGGAGCATTTTGATCGTTGTGGTCGCTTAGTGGAACGCACTGCAAGTGAATTGACAATATTGTACACCAAAAGCCCGAGAATTCCATATATATGAGATATTGTCTCATACTTCGAAGGGTCAAATTTTTATGTGCATAAGTACACTAGAACGGATATTTGTTATACTTTTGCGAAATCCTAAGAGGAATCACGTCATCCAAAGTTAATAACTTGGTTTGCTTGTATCAAAACAAATCCGAAGCTTTTGACATTTTGCCACACAGTAACCTATTTAACCATTTTGACCTGGTATAGTGCACATCGCTACAAGGAACGCCAATAACATATCAATGAGGGGTACTTGACTAATTATTTTGTAATTTAATCTAGAGCAGCGGTCTGCAACCTTTTGGCAGGCAGGGGCCACAAGGTGGCAAAATATAATAAAGGTGGGCCTCACTTGTGATATCAATCCAAGAAGCTTAATGTATGTGTAATTGGTCAGAACCCATACAATACACGAAAAAAACAAAGATACTATTAAAAACACCGTAAACTTATTTCTTTTTAAATATTGAGAATCAAATGAACTATACGACAAAGAATGAAAATAATAAGAAAACATACATGAAAACTAAAAATGAATTAGGTAGACAGTCACGGGCGGTTCGGCCTCCAGCGGCCCATACGCTTATGGAACATACATATATATGTGCTCCCTCCGACGGGTTAAAATTGAGATCAAAGCATTTATTTAGAATCTATAATATTTTCTATGTAGAATCTAGTCTAGTCTATTCGCCATGGCTGTCCACATGTCGGATGCTGTCGGACATTCCCAGGTCCGGCAAAGCAAATTTTTTAATTCAATTTGCCCAGGATTGGATCCCTCACAGGAGGTTAAAGTTAGGCAGGCGGCCATTTATTAAAACTAAGCCAAATCCTCTCTGCAACATGCTTGAAAAAGGTGTGTTGCGCCGACCCTACATTTAGGTGGGATAGCAGGTAAAAAAAACACATCGAACATTTTCGCTTATCTTTTCGCTAAGAATAGCCTGTGACTTTTTTCCTTGCGTTAGTGATTACATTGTTTAAAAATGAAAGGAACAAACTATAGTTAAAGAAAAGCAGCGCTTAAATAAGTAAGGCCAATAGATAGTCTCAGACAAAATGTCATTCTGACTTCTGAGATCAGGCAACTTTGCATATCGTAGTGTGCGTGACAGTGATACCAGGTTTCACGCTAGTTTCCTAAATATGGGTAATTTTTTTCTTTTGTAAAAATAATATTTTCTCAATATACAAGATTTCATTATAACAACTCTCAAATTATATTATAATTAGTTAAAATACACAATTATCACAGAATCGATGTCAACATAAATAACAGGAAGATTACTTTTAACCATTTCGGAAAATAAGAAGTCGGTTCTTTACTCATTCGTATTTTTAACATAACATAAGCTTACGCCTGTATCCCCGAAGGCGTAGGCAGAGGCGCACTAGCGAACTAGAACACCCACATTTCGCCGAGCTTAGTTCCGTCCCAGATGTGATAGGGGGCGAGCCTATCGCCATATCGGGCACAAATTCCAGACTCCGGGCTGATATGGAAAAATCCAATATAACTTTGCCCGACCCGGGGATCAAACCAAATACAACCACGCCACCGAGGCAGTCGTATTTTTAAGTACTTATATTACACGATATTTCTGCTTTTCAAAGGAAAAGGTTTTTGGGTTATTCTTCAGAGATCATTTTACATAAAATTTTGTAAATTTAAAGTTTACAAAAAACCGACCACATCAAATTAAAAATTAAATTCTGTCTTTGAATTTAGTTCGATTCAGTGCCAGGTTCAATGCATATCAAATGAAAAGGCACAGAATAAACAGAGATTATTTCCATCCATCTGCCCATATCCCATCTTAATGTGGGGTCGGTACAACACAATTTTTCAAGCATGTTACAGAAAGGATTAGGCTTAGTTTAAACGACCGTCTGCCTGTTTGACGTCACTCCTACGGGGTACCTATCTAATTCCGACCAAATGGTATTAGAAAACAATCCGCCCATTCCCAGGAATTGAACCCACGACCTCTCGATTCACAACCCATAATTATACGCTGTCACTGAACCGAGGAGGCGACAAAAGAAAGTATATATACGAACATACCAGGCAGCATTCCTTTTACGTGTGATTTAGCTAAATAAAACATACTTATAGTCATATTCCAATTGCGTTACCCACATAACAAGCACATGACGCGGTGTATAATAAACAGCAAGATCATGTTACCTTGCTGAAATCTATAATGCGCTATTCAGGATTATGAACTAAAAAATCACTAATCATTGCGGAAATAATATGTGGCCTGTGGGAATCTGGAACGTGTTATTTTTTTATTATAATAACATGTAACGTATATACAACCGAATATGATATCAGCAGGTGCTAAAACTGTAATGACTACAAAATCTTTAAATTCGTATTTTTTTAAAGCCTGGCAATACAGGCTGACATGGCTGATATGTATTTAGCTTAGATTATCCGTATTTAGTCTAGCTGATATGGCTCTCGCTGTCTCATGTGACGCTACGACGTTATGATATATATGGAATAATCTAAGCGCGCATGGCTACTTCATTCATTCTACCTCCATGTTTTGAACTAGTATTTACCGTAATATTACTTTAACCACCTGGCAACACTGCCCTGAGGTCACGTGACTGACTCATTGCCGCCATATTGCATTTGGACTGTGTCGACTGGCGAGAGTTTGTCTACTTTCGCACAAATTTTGTTATTCTAAATTAATTATTGTATTGTGTGTTTACGGTTACCAGTGTCTTCAAATAAACTGTTTTTTACCTTGTGCTGTGTTACAAAATGATAAGACTGTATTGAAATATCAAAGTTCATAACAAAACCGTTTTGGGTCTCACTGTTATAATAACCAAGCAGTGAACGAGTGGTGGTGAAAAGGTTCAGTGAGCGCGTACCGCAAATTTTTTGATATCGTACCTGTAATTAGCAGTTTGCCGCTGATAAATTATTGTTTACTGCAGAAATCACACTAACATAATATATTAGGTACCGGCATCAGTTTATCAGCAAAACGATTTGAATTTTTCAAATAATGAAATTCGGAAAAAATTGTAATTGGAGGTTAGCAAATATTATTTCAAATAGGTGAATTATACGTTCCATTTACCAAGTAAAATATAAGAAATCGGAGGTTAAGTCTTAATATTTGATATCTACGCGGTCGTTTATTGTTGTTTTGAGACTGATTTGTATTCATATTTATTACATCGAATTTCGTACTTATGTAGTCTGAGAACTATAATAATATGGTTAAACATTGGAATGGCTGTATATTTTAAAGGGTTATTTTTATTTTTTTAAATGACCTTTGGAAGCATAAAGTATTATGTACACGTAGCTCTAGAGGTATTCCATGGCACCGCCATTTTGATTGCTAGCGCCTTGCCAGGGGGGAGAAGGGCGGCGGGAGGGGGCGATGTTCACTATAAAAAATATGACGCTCAGACACTTGGTGTTTCATTCTCATGATCATGAAGACATTATAGACATACCTAACCTAATTTGTGATTATTTTGACAGGTGAGTGTCACATGGAATGTAGGTTGTTATCAATATGAATGGAGAAATAAATGGCACTATGGAGGATCCTCTTAATACTCCCAGCCTGGTTAATGAGCAGCTTCCAGACACTAAAGTAGCCATAGAGGATGTTAATATTGATGCTGGGTCTAATGTAAGCTCTCTAGATGCCCAGAGTGATAAAAACACAACACAATTACCTAGTATTGGATGGGAAAATAACTTGGATTTGGCTGAGAAGGATAATGCTGCCAATGTAGACACTGCAGAACTAACAAACAATGGCCATATTGAAAATGAACCTGAACAGGAAAATGGTGAAGTTGTGGCAAACCATTGTGACAGTATTGATGAGTCTCATTCTAATGCAATGGATATTTCACACAGTAACACTGAAACTACTGAACATAACGTTGACAAAGCTTATGATGAAAATAACAGTAAAAACATAAATGTGAGTTTAAACCTTTGCTACCTCAAAATAAAACAATTCAATTTATGGTAACAGTTTATTATCCCCTATATGCACCTTTGGGGATACAGGTATGACTCTTATGTATGTAGGTATTGTTATAATATTCCTCAATTTATAGTTATGATCTTAACTAATTATATTCTATGTGCTCTAATGTTATTGCATATCTTATACATATTTTTTTTCAATATTACTCATTCAGTCCAGAGTATCTATATACAATGTTTTGTGTACAAATTTAACTAGATTATTCTATGTGTATTTAAGAGGAGTGAATCAATGCTTAGTGAAAATACTGATTTTAAACATTCATATGTATTCATAGCAAGTTTATACTCCCATACAGTGTTAAAAATCCCTGCATTCCAATTAGAATATATAATATTTCCAATTAAAAATTATTATACTCATTGTTATATTAATGGATAGCAATAATAATATGAATATTTCCACCTGACAATACAGAGATTTATGAAACTTCTTTACTACTGAATAAAATTATTCATGCATAAAGTGCATCAAGGTCAGTTTATCTATATGATCCCTCACCATGTTTATTATTTCACTTTGAATATAATTCAATTTTGATTGACATCTTTAATGAAAATGTTTTAAATTGTCATGTCATTCATGTTATTGTTATAGCACATTGAAGATGAAGTTGATTCTGAAGAAGATTCATCAGATGCTGATGGTTCAGAAGGAGAGCACAAACTCCACAATTCAGTCACTCTCAATTCAGATATTGACCCAGAAGAATGTGATGAATTTTCTCATGAAAGTGAAAATGTTAAAAATGATGTGATAATGTTGGAAAGTGATGGAATGGATAATCACAATGGAAACTCTCATCATTCACCAAGCCCAGAAGTTCATGAAATTGAAAGTGATAATGAAGTTTCCACAATAGAACTTTCTGAGAAACCTGAGACAAAAAGCCCTGAAAGTAGCATTCAGTTGCGCAGAAGTAGCAGGACAATAAAACGAAAAAGATATGATGATGAGGAAAATGGTACTGAGTCAGACATAGAAGAAATAGTTTTTGTGGATGCTCTGAGGTCTAAGACCAGACCTATAGTCATCAATAATACTAGAACACTTGTAGAAATGGCTAAAAACTCAAAAACTAACCATAGCAACTATCAGAAGAAAGAGCCTACTGTAGTTATTATAGATACAAATTCTGAGAAAAAAACAGTACATAAAGTTGCTGGTGTGACAATGAGCGCTAGTGCACAAAATTTATATCAGAGTATTATTGCTCGAGGTACAACTGTGACTCCAGTAAGCAGCAAAAGTAATACTGTTACTAACAACACTCCTCAGACACCTTCTATTTTACCTTCCTTAACAGATGACATGTTTGTTGTTGAGGCACCTTCATTCATTGTACCTTATGTGTATGAGAAACCTTCATTAAAACCCTTCAGGGAATTTGTGGATACATTAGGCAAAGAATTAGATGAAATAAAAGCCAAAGAAGAAAAAGATATGTCAATAGAAGAAAAATCAGAAAGGGAAAGTAAACAAGTAGATGATAAAGCAGACAAAAAAGAAGAAGAAGCATTAGAAGATAAAGAAGATTCGGAGAAAATAAAGAAAAAGGAGAAAAAAGGTAATTCATATACACCCTTATAATAAGCTCACAGATGTAACCCAGTCAAAGTAAGTGCAGTGCATCTAGTCTATGATCTTACCCTGGTATCATGATAATCTGAAAATAAGATGAAAAGAATAAATATAGTATTACAACTTTATTAGATCTGAGATGTCAGGATTACAGTCATATTGCATACATAATACAATTATTTTGCTGTGGTAATGAGAGGTCAGGATTACTCATGAGATAGGAGGTGAAATCGTAGACAAAATGTACCTCTGCCTACCCCTTTTGCAGTGCTTTTGTTGCAGTCTTTTGGTAAATACTATATTGCATGGAACCAATAATATTATAATAAATCTTTTTAGAACGGAGACAGCGAAAAAATGATGATGATGATGCTTCATGGGATGGTGAATCATCTGTCGACTCTGAGGATGACATTATAAGTGATGAAGATGATAAAATAACTGTCATTAAAGATCAAGCTGATCCAATTGAAAACATAAAAGATGTAACTGATTTGTCTACTGAAAGGGTCTGCACATCAAAATCTGACAATTATTTTGATTGCTCACTTGGTAAATTTTTCATTGGAATTGGTTATAATCTTGTCCAAGAATATGTTCAGCAAGATTTGCTCAAACAGCAAACTAGAAAGTTGCACAGAGAGAAAAAGTCCGGTCATAGCACTAAAGCTACTGAAACTTCTATTGCATCATTAATGAAGAATATAGAATTAAGTAAAGAAAATAACATGCCATATTCATTTACCCTGAAGAAATGTGAACATTGTAGTTTTAAGTCTGAATCTGCGTTAGTCATGTCTCACCATTTAGAGACCCCACATATGAAAAATAATATGTATAAATGTAATTTTTGTTCTTTTGAAATTCGAAGTCCACATGATATCTTATACCACATGGAAGCAGAACATAATATTAGAGGAAAATTAGAAAGAGCACCTGCATATCATCAGTGTGCTAACTGTCCATTTGAAGATAATGGAAAGGGTAAACTAGCGCGTCACTTAATACCATGTGCAAAGAGGTTCAAACCAGATTCGAATTTAGCTCCACCAATGGAATGGGAACCTCCTGCAAAAATACCAAAGGTAAATTGTTCAAATTCAAATAATTTATTCTGAAAATAGGATATTATATCCCACTTTCACGTGTCAATTACGAGTATATATCGACGGTTCCAAGGCAAAGTGCTTTAAGCGACATTTTTTGCGATATTGAGTTATATATATATTTGGAATCAGCGAATTTTTCTGCGTTTTTTGACGCTAGTTTCATTTCTTTTTGACGACTTTTTTGGCGCTTAACACAACACGAAAAATAGCTTCCATTTTGATGTTCATTGATTGAAACGACACAAGATTTTACCATTTTCGGCCCTCGGTCACTTCAGATTTTTAGGCTTTTACTTGATTTAATTTCATTTGTCGGTTAAATCATTTTTGCAGTTACTATTTTGAACACCCAATGTATTTAACACATTTTCGCTTTTACTTTAACCATAGTAAATAACATAGTATGTTTAATAAATATTTGTCTTTTTGCTCCTTATCTGGATACTATCCATGTCTGTACCTCCAATAGGTTATGTCCTCGATCTTCGCTACATTTAGTTTCAGATTTCTACAGTCTTCGACCTGTATGTCTAACACCAGGCCTATGGTATCATATCTGGGTTTAAAGCTATTCATTCATTCAGCGACAGTGTTTTCTTCTTGGTGCAGCATGTCAAATAAGCTGAATGTCACAGTACTTATCACAATCTCGAATACTGACCATACCCTCGTATATTAAGTATTTTATTGTGTATAATGGTTGAACTGGGAGCCAAACAGCTCTACACCATAAGAGCCCAGTGTCCACGCCTCCATAAGAAAGTAATTAAAGCCTTCTTCAAGTGATGGAGATAACTAAGAATCTTGTTAGGTGAAATCGGAGCAAGTAATATTTGCTTCGGGTCGCTTCAAGCTGGTCGTTCAGCAAGTTGTGCAAGAAGAAGATTGTACTTCATCATGAGCAAATTATTTTAATGATAATGAAGGGAGGTATAGAATCACTGTAAATCTAGATCTTTTATTTTTTTATATTAGTAATATAAAACTACCCACATAATACAATATTTACTAACCATAAAAAAATTGGTGAAAAATCAAATCTGTTGTAAATGTTATTATTTTGGTCATATCAATAACATAAAATCGTAAAATAATTTTGGGTTAAATATCCCCCATGCGCGGTGTTTTTATCATTTTACCCTACGCCGCGCCCATGTAACATACCACTTGTGCTAATTTCTGGCAAGTACTTTTTTATGAACATTATGATACATGGAGGATAAAGCAGTTTTGCTTTTCCTGAAACGTAATCGTATTAAGGTATGAATCAATTTCGTCTCCGCTATAATATCTGTGATGGGCACTTAAGTCACTTTGCCTCACTCTAAAAATTCTTTCAGTTGATGCATATTGGGTGAAGCGACACTTATTTTTGAAAATACAGCACATTTGAACACAATTTATATTTAAAAAAGTTGCAATATGTGCAAACGCAAGAAATATATTAATTTTGCTAAAATCCGCCAAGTACTTTTTTTATAATGAATTTTTTTCCAAAAAATAAACTTTGAACCTCTCTCCTGTAAAGTTTCAAAAATGTCGCTTAACGCACTTTGCCTTGGAACCATCGATATATATATATATATATATATATATATATATATATATATATATATATATATATATATATATATATGTTTCCATAGCTATTATAATTATTTAATAAAAATAAAGCTTTACTAATGATTATTTCTCTTTTAGATAACAAAGTCGCGCAGTAGTGTCGTAAGTCCATATCAAAATTCTTTTAATCGCAGTCAAGTAGGCGTCAATTTGAGCAGACCAATGGCGAACATGTTGCCTGGCGTTAGTTCAAATTACAGACCGCGCGGTCGCTCGCCTATGGCAATGCCGCCGAGAGCCGCGCCCGTACACGGAGTGCCCATTGCGCGCGCAGGAGTCATGGCTAGGCACAACTCACCGGTACTTCCCACATCCAACTACCCTGTGGTAAGATTTCGTACATTTTTTTCATCGGTGTAGTTAATTTATAATGTTTTGGTGTAAATTGTGTTTGGTGATCAATATAAATAATAAATAAAATAAATTCTCACTTTTTTCAATATTTTCAACTAGGTATATAACTTATTAGTTTTAATATCTCAATCAATACTTGCACAAATGTGGTTCAGAATTATCAATATGCAAAAGTAATAATAATTACTGCTCAAATAAATATCTTTATTTAATTTTGAAACCAAAATAGTAAATTTTAAAATTTCAGAAACAAAAGGTAGTGCATCAGCCGTCAATATCAATTACACCATTGCCAAGGCAACCACAGCCTGCACCACCCCAGCCTGTGCAGCAGTCCAAGAGCACATTTGTAATTTGCGAAATATGCGATGGTTACATAAAGGACCTTGAGCAGCTAAGGAATCATATGCAGTGGATACACAAAGTCAAGATACATCCTAAGATGATTTACAACAGGCCACCGCTCAATTGCCAAAAATGTCAATTTAGGTAAGGAGTTGCTTCATGTTTTTGGAATTTATAGTCCATTTGTGTTAGAAAATAGTGACTTCATTGATTACCATAAAATATTTAATCACTCAAGTCAAGTTCACTAAGTTCACTATGGCCTGTTGAAAGGCATTGTTAGAACTAGTGTTTTTACTAATATTTACTACTTCCATCCAACAATTTACATTTACTTTCGAAAATGAGTTATTTTCATTGACTTTTACAAGTTTCTACTAATAGGGAACTTGCGTGTAATTTTTTTATTGGTTCATTGCAAAGAACTACGTCTCAAATAAACACACCAGAAACAAAAACATAAAAATATGCACAAATCATTTAATTATCGGAGGTCTAAATATGACTTACAAAACCCCGCGCTGAAAAAGGACGTGACGTCACAGCTTAAAAATGCCGTTTTGTTGACATCTTAGTTGACACTGACATTGTCTGGAATGACGTTTGAACCGCTATAATTGCCTATCGTTTAAAATTTCCCCATGCCGAACAAAAATTTCCCCAAAAATGTTGAAGCTATTTCATTAAATAACGAAGTACAAATAAGTTGCACTCTTGAATCATGAGCGGAGAGGTGGGAAAGTTACATGAAGAAAATAAATTCGACCTATCCAAAGAATAAAGTTACATATGATAATGAATCGAAATTGCTTTTATATTTTTTGTAGCTTAAATTGACCTGTATATATTTAATTAGTGATTTTTTTTAAAGTTATGACATAATAACAAGTTAAATTATGACATAGCTTACAAAAAATATATACTAGTTAAATATACAGATCAATTTAAGCGCAGAAAAATAAGAAAGCAATTTCGATTCATTATCATATGTAACTTTATTCTTTGGATAGGTCTTGGAAAGAGGAGGACCTCAGAAATCTCATTCATCAAGTACCAAACTAAACATAACAACAGTTTTCCGCAAAATTGGGAAAAATACCCCAACATGGAAACACTGCCTAATGCAACGACGTCACTTGGGTTTTGTAATAACGTTCCATTACACGTAATTTCTAATTAAGATATTTTGTAAAATATAAATTATTTTATACTACAAATTTCATCATAGCACATTTCAAGGTTTTGTTTATTGATTTTTCAACACAATTTCTCGTTATAATTTTCGTGCAAGTTCCCCATTCTACATGTGCTAAAATTAATACTAATAATAAGTAAATACATCTATTTATTAAGTATAACTCATGCCATAAAAAAAACAATTCTTGCAACTCAGTTCTTCTACTGTAAAAAGTTGTGAGATCCATGTAATAATACCAAGTTTTTCACTTTATTAAGTCCCTACTGAAGGGACCTTCTGTCTTTAGTTATTGCATAATTAATTGACCTAACAATATCTTATAGTGACCATATCAATGTATAAAAAAAATGGTTTAAATAACATCCTTCTCCTCTTGTTTCGTTAACTCAATCAGATGGATTTTAGATTCACTCTTAAACAAATTCATTAGAAGCCATTTAAACGGCAGATTTACAAAGTATCGCAATTATTAATTAATTATCGAAAAAATTAATATCAACAAGGAAAACTTGTGAGGACACATATTTGTTGGTGTATATTAAGGTGTTGCCTATTGTGTATAAAATTGATGATCAATAGTTAATCCTAAATTACGCCGTAATAGTTGAGTTAAATGTGATATGTGACCCTAGTTTGTTATATTTCTGTACAGGTTCTTTACAGACCAAGGACTTGAGAGACATTTGTTAGGGTCACATGGCCTTGTCACCAGTTCTATGCAAGAAGCTGCCAATAAAGGAAAAGATGCAGGCCGGTGTCCTGTTTGTGGCAGAGTGAGTTAATTTAAGACCCTCAATATTTAATAATTCAATATTTCAAGACCCCAAATTTCAATTCAATTAAATTCGTTACATGTATAATTGTTTATTATGGTGTTAACAATAATTACAGTACACAATTGTGGACCCTGTTGGTTGCCTTTTTGGTTTAGTGGCAGCATGTATGGGCTGTGGATGGGAATGTTTTTCGGATGGGAGGGTTTTAGGCTCATTTGATCAGTAGCCGCCATTACGATAGATCGTATTGTCGATTGATCGATTGGCCGAAAACTCGGCTTCACTTTGAATGTTCCTAGCGCTCCGTCCATCCTTTTTTTACGTCCGTGGGCCCCTGTCGGGCATGGCATAAATAATAAGAGTGGGAGAAACATTTTAGAATATAATAAAATATAAGATATTATATCTTAGGATATAAGAGCATCATTGATATAACCCTTGTAACATGTTTCAGGTGTATCAATGGAAACTGTTGAACCATGTCGCCAGAGACCACAGCCTGACATTAAAGCCGGCGCATTTGTCATACAAGTGTACCGTCTGTACAGCCACATTTGGCATGTACAAGCAGTTTGAGAATCATGTGTACTCCACTCACAGTGTTGTCGCCAAACGAGTGATGGACAAAAGCAAATCTTGTGCACCAGCAAAAGCGTCTGTGAACAGTGACTCGCTTCTCAAGCCTCTAAAGATTAACGATGAGATTACTATTATACCGCAGCCCATCAAGGCGACCGCGACTGCCTCGAAAGATAAATAAGGTAATGTATATATTTCAGTGTATGTTATAATTTGTTTATTTTGTGTATGCTTCACATTTTTTTTATTTTATAATGCAATGCGATTGAAATTTTAATTCGCGAATGTTGTACAATGTTTCAGAGTTGTGTGTCTTAAGGCGCGTCTCCTGCAAATGTTTTTCTCGTAACAAAACACAAAGACCCATACGCAAAACAATGATTTTCGCTGTCTCCTGCTCATAGAACAATGGACCATAGATAAAAATATGTAGCAAAACCATGTTTTGCATAGGTGTTTTGTGTAATGTTTGAATACAGGAGATGCAGCTTTAAGCATTTACGTGTTTTTGTGTTTTGTTACGAGAAAAGAGGTGTAAGAGATGTGCCTTTATATTTTGTTTTAGAAACTTATAATGAAGGCTTTAAGTTTCTATTTATTTTAAATAAGTGACTTGATAAATGATGATGGCGGCTTCCGGAGGCTGGACACTTATGTAACATATATATGTGCTGCCTCCAACGGGTTAATAGGAGTATAATGAAATAATGAATTTGTATGTTTGAATGCAATTTGTAATATTTATATTATTTATTATATGTCTTTGTTAAGCAGTGGACTTCCTGTGGCTGATGATTATGATAAGGTGTCTATGGATAAGACTTTATGTATCACTTATTTAAAAGTAAATGTTTTGATCAAATATGCAATAAGTTATTTGAGTCATGTTCTATATTTATTTGAATACCTAAAATACTGGAACATTTTTCTTAGACCTGGCTGCATGCAGCTATATCAAATGTAGAGTGCTTAACAAAGTGAAATATAGCAAATTGTTCAAGCCTCAATATAGTTCTATTTTATTCTTGTTATAATTTCAGCACACAAATAAGTGGTTCATATTTATTAGCCTATTTTATTTTAGCTTATTGTTGTAATGTGATGGTGTGACTTATTGCTTGCGACTTGCGAAATGTATTAAGCTTGTTATTTTTTTTATGTATTTTAAGTAGGCTTGGTTATTCGTTATAGCTGTAGATTGCCAACTATAATTGTAAAGCTCAGCGGGCTCAGCAGTCATGTGACTTATGCATTAATCAAATAGAATAGTAAATGTATGGGAATGAGATAAGAGTATACTAAATATAGCATACTCTTATGTCACTCCCATACATTTCTGAGTTTATTTCGTAATCGTGTTATTGTGTATCGATTCGATCGCGTGATTCCGCTGTGCTTTGCCACAAATGCGACGTTAATTGGCTTGCTAAATACTTGGTGGTCTTTGCCCAACATTAGAGTTCTGGGGACATTCACTGTAAAAATAAGTTAATAATTAATATTTTAGGTTTTAGTAAATTTTGTAACTGGGTTCGAATCTCAGGTCCGACAGACATTCATTTTTCTAAAATGACGACCTGACCGTCCCAGAGGGATTGACGTCACGTCTGCAACATGTTGCTGTCATGCAAACAGTGTGCTGTGCCGATATTAGAGAACCAAAAAGCCACCTGGAAAACGTAAATTGTATTACTGAAATGCACTTTGCTGTTGCATAAAAGCGAACGTACCTATTAATAGCGAACATAAGCGAAAAATTTGTGTAGGAACAATAGATTAACGCTCGAAAACTGGAACGCTACTGAAATCTAACGGCTTCTTACATTGTTTTTCGCCATACAATATTGACAGATAAGGCGGCCTTAAATCACATAACACGACCCCAAGTGTTTGAGTATTTGGGAGTTAGATTCCTAAATTCTTTTTCAAGACAAACACTTACCTCGTACGATACATACACATACACACTCATGCATCCCAAGGGGGTTTGGCCGACACTATTGAGCGCCATAAACTACGATTTTGACATACCTCTTAACTCATGTGCCTCTTTCACTCGTATGCAGCGTTTCATACATTTCCGCCGGTTGAGGGTGCTCTTAACTGGATCTTAGGAGCGTTTAAGTACCTTATACTAGTTAAATACATAAGTTCATGCCTGTATCCCCGAAGGGGTAGGCAGAGGTGAACTAGCGAACTAGAATACCCACATTTCGCCAAGCTTAGTTCCGTCCCAGATGCGACAGGGGCGAGCCTATCGCCATATCGGGCAGAAATTAAATCAGGCTGATATGGAAAAATCCAATATTACTTTGCCCGACCCGGAGATCGAAAACAATACCTCAGGACGGTAGTCGTACCGAAATACAACCACGCCGCCGAGGCAGTAAATGAAATATGTGATTTAAAGTATTGCGCTGTGCTTTGCGTGCTGCTTACTTAGCTTACAAGCAAGTACTGACACTACCAACAAACATTGGGATATAAATAATTACAACATATACCTCTATACATGTTATCCACATTTACACAAGTATTACATGTCATTATGTACGTTTTCACATATGTAAGTTTGTTGTTTGTTTTGTTTATAAAATTAATTCTTTATCAATCTCTATCCTTATTATAATATATGTACATACATTGTTACTGTAATTTTCTGTGTTACTACACAATATTATTTTAATTATGGGCTTTGGCAGTCTTTGTTTTATGAATTAGTTTAAATGTACACTGAACGGTCACTTAGGAGGAAAATGATTACATAACAATATTATAATATATGCAGTGGGGCTGTTATCATCATTCGAGACTAACATCACACTTACGTCATAATCATTCCATAATGTAAAATTGCCGAAGCGCACAATTTAAGTCGTAGTAATACAAATTGTTTATCTACGTGTCATGTCGTATTAAACATTATTTTTATATTATTTTCAGAATTTCAGTTTGTGTATCGGAATGCAAGCTTGCCGTTTTATGACGTCACTCCCAGAGGAAGGTTTCGTCATCTGCCTATTAGGGAAATTTCATCAAGTCAATTTTAGTATACATTCCATACAACTATTGCTATAAATAATTACATTTAGAATAAGGATTTCTAATTATATTTACGTACACCATACGAATTAGCTTCAAAGTATAAATGTTAATTGCACAAACATACCACTATCTCTGTGTTGTGTTGATAATACAGTTCCCATGGGACACCAATCACTGCCCAGGCTTGCGAAGCCCGTGATATTTTGAGCAAAACCTTAATATACATAGATAATACACATGTCAATGTCTTGGATTAAATATGATATACATAATATGAGTTTTATTAAATAGATGATGTTTTATCAAGAGTTATATCTATGCTGATCATTTAATATACTAATATTCACTAAGAACTGTTATATTATAATGGAATGTATACTAATATTGAAGCTGTTTGAAATCATGTAAATGCTATATACCTCAATGACTACTAGTTTTGAGATAATATATTGTAATTGTTTTTGCTAAGATGATTAATATTGTCATGTTCTGAGGTGATTTAAATAGTTTAAATTTTAGATTTATCTATTTAATTTACCTGTAATTTATATTATATATGGGAATATAGATTAGCACCTTGCAGTGCAGTGGTAATAACTAATATAAGGGTCAATCTTATATAATTGACAAAGTCCTAGTGACATGGCTATTGGCAAAGCCGACAGCCTCTTTCAGACTGTTACTTATGTGTAATAAACATTCACAATCACGCAATGAATTTAATATTTATTTGCAGCTTACTTTTCGTGTAGATGTATGTCACCCACGTCTTCATATTGGCGAATGCTTACCACTATAAGGGTCCACGTACACTTAAAAACGTGTTCGGATAGCGAATTTTATAACGCATCTGACACTTCGTACACTTACTCGCCCCGTTCGACTCTGCTTATACTCCTCTCTTGTGGGTTTAGGGCCTATGTTCACCCTAATGAAGACGTTTTAAATTTTAAAGACGGTATAATTACATATGCTGCATAATATACAACATGTTATAAGAAGTGACGTGTCTTCTAATATGAGAACACTATATTATTATGTTCGCTTCAGTTTCACCAGTTCCAGCACGTAAAGTTTCTAATACACAATATTGTCACAGTTATAAAAGCTCATTACCAAACTGGAACATAGAATATATTAAAAATATATATATTGGATACGTGAATATTAAATTGTATTGTTTTAGATATATTAAAGGATAATTATATCCAATATGTACCTATATGACAATTGTTACATTAAAGAATTCTCAACGGATTTTAAATTTTAATAATACAGTGAAGAGTGAGAAAATGATTATCATAATAGTTGAATGTGATTACATAATATGAGCGGTGTGATTTGTACCTAAGTCTGCGGTAAAATCATTGTAGTCGAGTTTTATTCGAGATAATTATAGAAGAATACCCACAGTTAATAAGTTTGTGTAACAGTTTCGCATTATTTTGTCTTTTTATGTCGAGTGACATAAGACATTCATTAGAGCAAGCAAGACACAATATTGGTTAACTGTTCACAAGCTATACAATATTATAATTTAATAAGACCCTGAATTGTTTATATTTGTCCCGGTACAATTATACGTACCTGTCTTTACAAGGAATTTATCCCCATTTGTGTTAATTGTATGATTTTATTACAAGTGATGATCTCTTCACATTTTTATTCAAATCGCTACGCATAATATATTCATTAAGTCATCTAATTTTATTACTTAGAATTACGTAATACAAAACTGTTTAAAACATTGCGAATGATTTGCTTTAATGTAAGAATACTTTATTCTTGTCCGTAGTATAATTATTATAGCATGAGACAAAATATCATAATTTTTGAATTTATAGCTTGATATCCCGTAGTAAAATTTTAAATAAATAAGCACTCGTTGTAAATGCGCCTGGGAGCGTTAGTTCCGAATATCGTAAGGTTTACTGCTGTCACTGCAGACTGGGAACTCATCAACGGGATATAGACCGGGATACATAGGAGTAATGTTTATAATAGTCTTGCGTCGTAATATTATTACCTCACACGATGATTTAATATAATTCATGATACACGCGTCGTATACAATTTTACGCAATACAAACGTTTCATACCGTCACAGCACTATCAGCAGCCTGAGCAGGAAAATTTCTGCCAACCGTAAATGTATTTCAGCTCGATGCGCGTCTATGAAATTTGTATGAAATATTAACCAAACGTCATCAGTGCGCAGCGAACTCGAATACATTTACATTTACATTAGTTTTTCGTGCTCGGGCTACAGGCTACAGCCCGCTGAAGTGTGAGGCAAGGGAAAGGCAAGATTTATTGAATAAATTTTCAATTTAGAACAAATAAGCAACATTTACGTTAATAAATACTTTCTTTGACTTGATCACCAATTGGGTACTTGACTATAGTAACCAATATCGATGAATTTCTGTAGGAACGTAAATAACATAACATAAGCTCACGTCTGTATCCCCGAAGGGGTAGACGGAGGCGCACTAATGAACTAGCACACCCAGATTTCGCCGAGCTTATTTCCGTACCAAATGTGATAAGGGGTGAGCTTATCGCTATATCGGGCACAAATTTCAGAATCCGGGCTGATATGGAAAATACCGAAATACGACCACGCCACAAAGGCAACATAGATTTGTATCCAATTGCAAGGAGTTTGTCGATGGTAAAGTTTATTTATTTTATTTATTACACTTTATATAGAGGTACATTGTGTATAAAGTTCCATTACGACTCCAAACATAAAATTATAATTTTATATTTAGTAGTAATTATTAGATAGTATGTTTTCTTTATTGTGATAGTCGAATGACAATTGGGTACTTGACTAATATTTTTTTATTAATCTTACATTAAATTTATGTCGTCTAAAATATAGAACAGAAAGAAACATTGAAATATTCTCAAAAATAAAAAAAATTATAAGCCTTTAAAGTTTGGTGTAACCTTCAAACTGCGGGAAGTATCGGTATAATAACGTCACGCCATAACGGTACGCGCGTTGGAAAGGAATAGGAAGATTGAATTGACTGCCTCATTTTTCAACCAATTTCGATGCAATTTTTACTGAAGAGTTTCTTTTTTGTTTTATTTGCTACTAGCTGACCCGCGCAACTTCGTCTGCGTCGGAGAGAGAGGGTTGAAAGAATGAGTTGTAGGCACCTATAATCCAATAATTCTAAAGGAGGTAATGAGATGATCTACTTTGGTCCGTTTTCATCAGTCACCCCGTCAGTCACCCAGTCAGTACCCTCGTCAGTTACCCCGTCCATCACCCCGTCAGTTACCTCGTCAGTCACCCCGTCAATCACCCCGTCGGTCACCCCGACAGTCACCCTGTCGGTCAACCCGTCGGTCACCCCATCTATCTGCTCGATTGTCACCCCGCCTGTCACCCGTCTGTCACCCAGTCTATCACCCCGTCTGTCACCCGTGTGTCACCCGTCTGTCACCCTGTAGTCACCCGTCTGTCACCCATCTGTCACCTGTCTGTCACCCGTCTGTCACCCAGTCGGTCACCCCATCTGTCTGCTCGATTGTCACCCCGTCTGTGAAATCTCAAATATCTGGAAAATCTTTTTTCACGCACCGGCGCCATCTACTTAAAATATTGGTTTGTAGTACATGCTATGTTTCAGAGATGGCGCTGTATGTGAAAAAAGATTTTCCCGCTTTTCTGTTGAAATTTTTCCTGAATTTTCTTTGCTATAAACCTCACGGAGCCCGAGACCTTTCCAACGAATGCAAAACCGTGGAAACCGTGAAACCGTGGAAACAAATACAACAGTACCTGAACTTTCGAGATATTTTACGAAAAATAAATTTCTGAACGCATACATGAATAGTTGTTACATTTGACAGGATTGGACAACAAATGTTTGACATATGATAAACACATGAGCATTTATTGACATGATTAAGTATTCATTACACATATCGAGTTTAGTTTTTTTTTTTTTTTTTTTTTAGTTTTTTTTTTTTAGTTTTTAGTTTTTCACTATTTTTAATATGTATTCTGCTATTCGGAGAGGAGACAAATCCAACGAATCAAAAACCATGAAAATTGGTTCAGCACATCTCGAGTTATAAGTGTTGTAACAAACCCGTCTTTGTTTTATATATATAGATTACATACAAATATGTGTATAAAATCAAACATAGTCAAGTACCCAATTGTAGCGAATAAAAGGGTATTACCTACTCAGATGTCTATTCGCATATGCACGACCCACCATTTATACAAAAAAAAATTGCAATCTTAGGTAGATTACAGATAAGAGTCCCAGGTCAGGTAAATCGCGTTATAAAAATCATGTTCGTGTGTTGCTTTGTCGGATTGTGACTCCCAGAGAGTTGACGTCAGGCATGTGGCCGGCCGTAAAAAACTGTCGAATCGTGCAAAATTGCTAAAAAAGTATGTTGCTCCGTTCCTACATTTGAGCGGGACTGTACAGATTGGAAATAGAATTTGTACTATCTGCCGGCGGTTGACAAAGGGACGCCGCCTTTGTCAACGGGCGAGACATCATCCGCCATGTCATTTTCGACCGATTTGAAAATAGAAGGTCCCTTTTTTTGTCTTAATTTTTTTATGTATGTTCCCCGATATCTCCGCCAAATATGGACTGATTTTCAAGATTATTTTTTGTATTGTGTTCGATAGAGCTTATTCCATATAAATATGGCCACGATTGGATAAATTTTGAAGGCGGTCCCTTAAATTTTTTTTTATAGATTGTTCTTACTGTACTTATTGAATCCAGTGCCAATCCAATCAAAATCCAATGTCATGGTAGTTAAAAATACCAGTTTGGTTACCTTTTGTCTCATGTTATATAACGAATGTAGATAATATCTGTATTGGTCATATTCTAGTTCCACTGGCAAAATGTGCTCGCGTAGTTTATTTGTGTATTGTGTTCTGAGAAAATCCATGTGTTATAATATGTATAGAGGGCACAGTCCGTTATATTTTTATGGTCAAGTCCAAAACAAATACTACGTGATTGTGTTTAGGATGACACATTCCTAATATATTAATTTTACATTCACTGTAGTAATATTGGAGGTGCGTGGTAAATATTTATTGTTTAGTTAAGGTTGTTTTACCTTAGTTTAGTAAAATTAATATTAATTTAATGAATTTATTTTAGTGCTGTGTTTTTGTCTATGTTTGTGCTAGTGAGAGTGATTGAGTACAGCAGGACCTGATTTTTATGTACCTAGGTCGAAAGGAATAGTAAATATCTAAATTGACACGATTCAAAAGTTTTGTATAATTTTTGTTATCTTGTATATACCTAGGTATCATTTAAATATTTGTAATAAAGATACCTTACTATTACATCATTGATGTTTAATTTTTACAAGTAATTCTGCACTATATAACGCCCTATAGCGGTTTTATAAAGCTCCATTAAGTTATTATGAATAAGACGACAATCAGCCCGGAGTCATTAGTAGGTATACCATATACTACGGTTTCCTGAGTTTTTTTTTCTTTATTGCAGAGACTGGCAAACTAACAGATGGGTCACCTGATGGTAAGTGATCTCCACCGCCCATAGACACCCAAGACAATAAGAATCATGGGTGCGTTGCCCACCTAAAAAGAGGAAATGAAGGGGAGTGAAAAGGAGGAGGGGAATTGGGACACCGGAAATCTCACTCACCGAACGAAACGCGACAGCAAGCTGCCACTTTACGTCGATTTTTGTGAGACAGTGGTATCAAACCGGCCGAGCCGACCCATTCGTACTGTAGACGTAACTGTCTACAGCGTGGCTCTACCACTCTAGTTATTTCCGTCCTGAATATTGTAGAAGGCGTGTTTATCGCCATACCGGACACAAATTCCATTCCGGGCAGCTCATGTTCTCTTCGGTGTGTGAAGAAGCATAAATAGGCTGGCATGATTGTGTTGACTACCGATAAAACCAGTGTTTGTCGATTAACGTTCTTTTTTTTGGAGTGCGTCATGCTTACCATCTGGTGTAGTCACTTTGCCTTGCTTGGATAGAAAAAATTGTGATTTTCAAGTCAAAAGACAAATTGATTGGCGTCTTTTGGGGTTGAATCCATTGTCCCCCTTTATTTCTCAGTCAAAATTCTGTGGTTCAGACTAGATCAATGAGGTGATAAAGATTCAACTAGGAAAAGCGTTATCGCATCCGCCTCGATAGTACTCGGCACCATTCCATCTGTATTCTGGTTAAGTGGAGAATTGATTTATATGAACATAGCATAAGCTTACGCCTGTATCCTCGAAGGGGTAGACAGAGGCGCACAATCGAACTAGAACACTCACATTTCTCCGAGCTTATTTACGTGTCAAATATGATAGGGGGCGAGCCTATCGCCATATCGGGCACAAAGACTACGGGTTAATATGGAAAAATCCAATATCACTTTCCCGACCCGGGGATCGAACCCGAGACCTCAGGACGGTAGCCGTACCGAAATACAACTACTCTACCGAGGTATTTATTATACGAATTCTAACAATAAAACGGCGGTGGTTGGTGGTGGTATAGTACAAGCGCGTACGTTCACGTTGTCTGTTTGTTGTAAGATGTGGCAGTGGGTGGTGCTGTGGCACGTGTGGCCAGCGCTCGTTGGCGCTACTCTGGACTTTGGTTTCTTCACGAAGAAACTCCAATATGCACCTACTACTGAGGTAAGATATGCTACGAATTTTATGATGTTTCAATATTCCTATTGTGTGGACTTTCTGTTTGATTCATTAAGCCGCGTCTTCTGCACTAAACATTACACAAAACATGGTATTTCAATTTTGTATTTGTTATATGAGCAGAAGACAATAAAAAAACCTTGTTTTGTGTAGGCGTTTTTAGTGTTTTGTTTTGAATAAAAATGTGCAGGAGACGCAGCTTAAGTTGTTTTTTAATAGCAGTGACTGACAAACGAGCAGATGGGTCACTTGATGGTAAGTGATATACATCGCCCATAAACACCCAAGATAAGAAAATGATGAGTGCGTTGCCAACCTAAAAGGAGGGAAATAGGGATTGGGGAAGGGAAGGGGGAATTGGGCCACCGGCAATCTTATCGTTCGGTGAACGAAACGCGACAGCGCGCTACCACTTTACGTCGGATTTCTGTGAAACAGTGGTATCAATCCGGTCGAGCCGGCCCATTCGTGCTGTCCACAGCGTGGCTCTACCACTCAAATATGTCTGAAATGCATAATGCATAATGTTTTTAATCGATTTCAACAGGAGAAGGTTATCAATACGTCTGTATTTTATGTGACTCGATATTTCTGGTAAAAGTAGATTGATTTTCAGGATTATTTTTGTGTTTGCTAAACCTTCTTTTTAGGATGGTTCGTATAAATTTGGTGTAGTTCGGTGAAATTTAGAAGTTGGTTAGTTTTAACTTGTAATTATTCGTATACTAATATACTATAATGTCATTCATTTGTACACGATGCAAATTAAATTTATCTCAATAATCTAATTTTCAAACATTGATGGAATATGTACGATATAAGCTGTGCGTGTCTGTTAATGGATTTACTATTACTACGGATTGTTACTGATTATGTGATAATTTATGACTAATTACCATTGACAAGTAAAATGAAATACTGCCGCATTATATAGGTGTGTGTTAGGAATGTATTACAAGCATAGATATATAGGGCCTCACTTAAAAAAATATTCTAACTGAGAAAATAGTCTGTCCCTTTTATTTTCAAACAATGCGACACAAGAAAAAAAGTGACCGACTATTTTTAACCATTTGCTCAGCTAAAACGTTTTTATAAGTAAGGCTCATAATTCTTCTTATAGTATACTATAGTATACAAGTATACTTGTCATCAGATCGACTGCAGTCACAGTAGATTGAAGTAAATCACTCGAGCGTTGTATCACATTCGTTTTCATTATCATTGTCTATAAAATCTATTCGATCTATCCCGAATGTTTATGCTCTTCTATTACAATTCTTGTTGCATTTTTGTTGGCGTTATAATGCCCCTTACTTATAAAAATATTTAAGTGCTGCTTATCTTTATACCATAGGTTGTCCCTTTCATTTTAAAACAATGTAACGCAAGGAAAAAAGTGACAGGTTATTCTTAACCATTTGCTCAGCTAAAAATGCTTTTATAAGTAAGGCCCAATATGTCTATATGAGCAACCTTCTTTTTATCTGGCGATATCTCAACATATTAACAAAGTCATTCTTCCTATTTAAATGACTCCACTTTCGCCCGCCCTTAGCATCCTCCACAAGGAGACCTTGGTTCTCATATATATATATCTCCATTACTTCTAGCCTGCGCTTTTTGGGCTGTCTCCGCGGAAGCAACTCATTGTACGATCTGGTCCAGAATCATATTTAACATAAACTATTACTATTTATGAAATTGTTTTTAATCCGTACATTGCTTTCTTTATATCTGCCTTTATGTCACCTTAATATGGGTCGACGCAACACACTCTTTCAAGCGTGTTGCAGAAAGAATTTGTCTTAGTTTTTACGACAGGCTGTCGGTCTGACGTCAATCCCCTCTGGGGGATCCAGTCCCGGGAAAATTAGAAAACTCGTTTTGTCCGACTTGTCGACCTGTCAAACCCAAGACCTTCTGCTCCACGGCTGCCATTAGACCAAGGAGGCGACTAGAATTACATTAATTGTAAAATTACATTAAGGCGACTTTATCCGTACATTACATGAAAATATATTCTTGATATTATAGTATATTCAATAACCAACAAACTTTTATTTCGAGGATATTTTTGACGTTTGTAGATAGTCACGGGCTGTTCGGCCTCCGGTGGCCCATACGCTTATGTAACATATATACGTGTCGCAATAAACGCACGCAATACGCAATAAAATTATCACCCAGAATAAAATTGTGTGGCTATTGAAATATCGGCCTTTATATTAACAGGTCTTGTAATATCAGGAACGAGAATAGGTATTATTTATTATTTTTGGGGCAAGACGCATTTTCGACCGACTTCGAAAAAGGAGGTCCTCAATTCGTCTGTATTTTTTTTATGTATGTTACGGGATATCTCCGCCGAATGTGGACCGATCTTCAAAATTCTTTTTGTGTTCGATAGAACTTCTTTCAAGGGTGGTCCCATATAAATTTGGTCACGATCGGATTTGAAGTCGGTCCGTTAAGTTTTTAAACTTGTGATTATCACTTTTTTGATATTCGAGCACGGCAAACTACACCTGTCGGTAAGCGTAAAAAGAAACAATGACCAAACAATGGGTTCATCAGTGGTCACCAGAATCATGCGCACAATCAGCCGAAGATGCATAAATATATGCTTTTTCACACTCCGAATACCAAAAGGGAAGAAGCAAATCAAGGGGTTTGCGATAAGATAGACCTGTCCTAACCAACCATTAATCATGCCGCAAGCGCCTCGAGAGCACACTACACTGGCTGATCTTAGAACGCGAACTACGCAAGGAGTGTTGATGGCAGGTTTTAGCATCATGTGTACGGTGGTCGCATCCGGGCGGATACCAATATTCTACTACAAGCATATAATTATAAGAATTTAGTCAGTTCAAAGACTCATTTTCAAGTTTTAGCACTTTTTCTTACGAACTACCTCTATATACATAGCTTCTTTTAGCCACATATTTACCTACTTGTGCAGCACTTTAGATATCATTAACCGCTGGGCGAATGTAGACGCGTGGAGGCCATATGGAGCAGATCATGTCGAATGTCATTTTGCATTACAGTATGTTTCGCTTTCTTGCTTTGCTACATTGCTCTGTACATTATCATATTGCATATAAAGCGCAGTTTATTGCCCCTTGCGTGATGGTAAGATATGAGCAGGACTAACCCTTGGGGAACCTAGACATTACGATTATGATCTATTTTCAACGCACTCCATCCTATAATTACGAAGATCAGTAGCCCGAGCACGAAAAACTAATGTAAATGTAAATGTATTCGAGTTCGCTGCGCACTGGTTAATATTTCATACAAATTTCATAGACGCGCATCGAGTTTGAATACATTTACGGTTGTCAGAAATTTTCCTGCTCAGGCCGCTGAACACCCGCTTTGGGCATGAAATTAGAGTTAACATGGTTTTTGAAAAATTATAATATGTAATGTTTTTAATGGTACACTCACAGACATGAAAGTGCACACTACTGAGTCATACATCGTAATTTGAAGTCAAATAACGCTTTGGTTGGTCGCGTCTCAAAGTTGACGTAAAATCGAATTTTGCACCAGTTTAGGCCCTTAACCCGTCAGAGGCGGCAAATATATGTATATGTCACATAAGAGTATAGGCCACCGGAGGCCGAGTCGCCTGTGATTATCTATTCCGTGACGCAATAGGCGAGTAGTCGGTTCATGGCTGTAAAGCGAGAGGCTTCGGGTGCGATCCTTGCATCGAGACAAATGTTTCTGTGACCCACATAATATATTTGTTTCGGGTCTGGATGAGACCAATAGTCTCTCGTAGTTTCTGATATACAGGTTACCTAGCGTGAGCTCAGGACAATGTGTGCGACTTGGTGTATTTATGTTTTTGGTACTTTTGAATGGCGGCATTAAACATAACCAATCTTTTATACGACAGTCTGTTTATTCGTTGCCTGCTTATTTCCTGATTTAAACGTTCTTTTGATTTCATGTTTAATAGTCATCCATTATCGTCAAACACACAATCCAGTACTAATATTATTGTCATATAATTAGCAGTATACATTTAAATGAATCAGCCTGTTTGTTCGTGTTATTCGTAGACCACACGTATTTCCGTAGTAAAAGTTGAGTAGTACATAGTATACCTACATATGTACTGTTATTTTTCATTAAATATAGCTAAATGTTGTTACTGTTACACGTCGGTGTCTGTGCTTCCGGAATGGATTACAACATTCAAACATGCGTTATCCGCTAATTGGAGTCTATAAGTACATAGTCGTATTCCTTGCATTATTCTAGTTTAACGTACGTGCAACTGTAACAAATTTGGTTCCATGTGCATCTAAATTTTATAGATTATGTTTTTGGTCGTCCTACGATAAGTCTATACTTCATACAAATATTTTTGTTTCAGATGAATTGCTATGAATACCTCAGACTGAATAGTCCTAGAATAGGTAGAGCGTATGAACAAGGTAATAATTGACTTTGAACATAATTATGTATCTGTTACCTGCACTGTTTTTATTTGAATGGAGAGGAAAAAATGTTTATTATAGAAGAAAATAACTACTCATATAATCTATATTTACCGCTTTTGTAGACAGGATAGTGCTCATAAATGCCTAGTATTAATGAGGGTTTCCGAATTTTCTTTTTGTCAATATACCATAGACCATAACGTGTACCTAGACATAAACTATTTACCATCTTTATTATCAATATTTGCCTAATTCTTCAATTATTATTTCTAGGATGGCCGTCCAGTATTAGTTTCACGGACAATATTATAACGTCCTCAACATTCCCGACTATCCTCAGCAAGAGAGACGTGCTGGCGCGCAGGATAGACCTGCCGCCGAGAACAAATGATATAGTTAAGGAACACGCCAAGTTGGTGCAGGACATCAACGGCCTCAAGCAAATAGTATTTATCCCTCCGTTCGGAGAAGATACTAGAGATTACGATGATTCTATTTTTCACGAAATAATAGAAACTTCGACAACTATAAAACCGACGTTGATGAAGCCTCCAAAAACAGGTTCGATTCCTATAATATTGCTCGGTGGCGCTAGTCAGCGTCATGTTGTCAGAACTCAACCGATGGATTTTCCGAAACCTATTATAAATTTAGTGGGGACAACGATATCTCCAGTGAAGCATCCATATCCGTTCGTGATGCAATCTAACTCACGACAGCCGTTCAAAGTGTGCATGTCATCGATGCCCATGATGTACTCTACAACTACGAAGCGACCTTCTCTATGGGAGAGACTATTAAATTCTATAATACCAAGATAGTTCAAAAATGTATTTTTCTATATTTTAACTAATAAGTTATAAATATAACACTATTTGTCTGTATCTATCCATAAGATTTATTTTAATATAATGTAATAATAATTATCATATATGTATTTATAGTCAGATGTGCAATAGGCAATCAGATTGGGATAGACAAAAATAATTGCATTTGATTATTCACTCCTGCATCACCATTATTATCACCATGAATCGACCTATCAATTAAAATATATAAACTAAGCGTGGAATTCTTGAAAATCTGTTTGTGATTTGTTTTTTGTTTTTTGAATTAGCAAATTGTCAAGGTATAAGTGTCTATTTGCCTCTATACACGCCACTGATTATAGTGTTACTTTCCGTGTTTCAGACTTGATTAATGTGACATGGATCTTGAATGGTATAATGCCTTAGATATTATATTACACGCGTTTTAACAACATGAGTTCGTGTGACGACTGACGCGTTTGATTTTGTCGTACACCGCGGCGCCAGCGCAATGTAAACTCGTGCATCGTTGTCTTTACTTGCGTGTGGTGTCTAATTACACACGACTGTTATGTATTGTGTTCTTTTTTACAACTTTTACGCGTCGGAATGGAAAAGTTGAACGTCTTATGTGTTATGACGATGTTAATTAATTTTCGATGTGTCTTATGTTCATTGTGAATAAATTCTCACAATTAGATTACTGCTACAGACTTTTTACGTCACTAATCTTAAGATTAAGTTAACGTGTGCTTATGTTGTATAATATTATGTTATTTACATTACATGAGAATAATATGTTGCTTGGTTTACGCTATTCGTACTAATTTTAATATAAATTAAAATTGTTATACTAAAAATGTTCATACAATATTCAGATCTTTGTGTGTAGGTAAGTACGTATTCAGTGTATTTATTTTATTCATCTCGCTTTTACATTCTTTATAGGGGCATTCTTATATCTCATAATCGCTTAAAAACCGATGTAACCCATGTTCAAAGTGTTGTTTATTTCTTTGGCTGGTAGTATTTTTTATACACGACTGAGAAATCGTCATCAGTCAATGAATAGAAATAATTGTATGTAGTTGCGGTCAATCATTCTTGACTATGCATGGCATCTAGAGTTCTGGATAAGGAACTATCATTTACTACATGTGTTACTGGGTAATGGGTATGCAAAATATGGCTGAGCAAATAGCTAATAATAGTCTGTTACTTTTTCTTTGTGTCACATTGTTTCAAAATAAAAGGGACAGACTATTCTATACCATTTGCTCAGTTAAACTGTTTTTATAAGTAATGCCCATTAAAAGTTTAGTTATTTTGGGTCTCAGAAAAGTCGGAACTGGTAGGAGTATAATTACCTGTAATGCTTTATTAAAAAAGTTGAATATTTTTTCTTGTGTTTATTATAAAAAAACAGTTCAGAAGAACTTAAATCAGTTACATAACAAACATAGATTAATAAAAACTAATCAACACTCTCTCTGGTAGCGACAAGTTAACTTTAACAATGAAGTATTGCGCCGCATTATGACACATGCTTACGGCGTTGAATGCTCTTCTGTATTAGTGAAAGTTGACGTTTTTCTGTTAGTTTTATGATAAGTACATCTTGAAAGGTTATTACGATTATCGATAGTTTTCTACTGTTTTAGTACAGTAAAATCTACCAATAAGTAATAATGTTTACATTTGAAATCATGTTACTGACAGTAACTTACTGTTGTATAAAGCAATACTTTTAATAATTAATCAATATGTATAAAAATGCAGTCGTCAATGTCTATTATTGAATCAACCATGTACATTTTGAAAAAAGAAATTAACTAGTTTTTCCAATGTTTCAATTTAAGATTAGTGTCCTAGCTAGCGTTTTTATTTAAATTTTGTCCGCCTTTTCTAAAACTATCATCTTGTTAATTTAATGGCAGTCTATATCTATATTAAGGGCCACTTGCAGCTCCGCGATAAATCTATTTATCCCAAATCTTGATTTAAAGACAGGAATGAGCGGTAAAATAAATCAAGATAACGTGTAACTCTAGATTAGTAATAGCGCTGCAAGTCGCCCTTATACGTGAAACGAAAACTTTGTACACCTTTGTAAGAGAGTTGCGCAAACGGATCAACGTTGAATTTGACAGGGTTAAATATGTGGAGGAGAAGTGCATAAAGGTTTCTTTTATATAAAATAAATTAGAAATACATTAAATTAATTAAAATAATTATGGTCGAATTTGACAGTTGACAGCCTCCGTGGCGCAGCAGGCGGGTAGCCGGCTGTGAAACGTAAGGTCGCGGGTTCGATTCCCGCACCGAAACAAATGTCTGTGTGGCCCATAGATATTTGTTTCGGGTCTGGGTGTTGTGAGACTGAAAGTTTCTCGTACTTTCTGATACCCACGATACAGGTTACATCTAGTGTGGGGTCAGAACTTTGTATGTGATTGATGGGTGTTTTTATTTATTTATTTCGACCACTGGTAAAAAATTAAATTTGCAAATGACCGGGTAACATCTTGGGTAAATATCTCCATATATTCTTGGCGAACATTTTCCTTTTAAATTATCTATTCCATGATGAATTGCGAACTAACTTTAAGATATAACTCAAACTTAGGTAATTAATAAACATTTCAGATCCATTTGTTTACATATTGTTTTCAAACTGATTTCTTAAGTTTACGTTTACTTAAGTTTTCTTAAGTTTTCAATATTGTTTTCAAGTTTTATTTAAAAATGTGAGTACCTTCTGCCAATCGGAGCTAAAAAAGACAATAGACTATTTAAATGTGTATACAAATATATGTCATATAGAGCTTGTAATAAGCACCTAGGTCTATTTATAATTGCTATGTAACGAGTTTAAACGTATCTACGTTTAAATATCCAATAAAATATAGTAATTTTACTATTTAACATACAATAATTATGATAAAAAAATTATATACCTTATAAATAAAGAATAACATGTGTATAGTATTTGTATCTGCATTGTAATCACATTACAAATATGTGTACATACTAAATTATATATAATTAATTATAATTATAAAAAAATAATTTGAATGTTGATAATGTTTTGATAGTATTTAATGTGACCTAGTTTTTATTCAATTGAAAAAAAAATGAATACCTTCTTATCAAATAAGAACACGCATCAAAGATATAGTTAAACATCAAAACTCGCATAATGCTTTTCCTCTTATTTGGTTATTATCTTTACCTATATCTCACTTTCCTCGAACATGACCGATGACGTCCGACGTACCTTCATAGACAAAAAAGGAGTTAGCCAAATAAGGAGTTCTCGTAACCGACTAGCGTACATGAAAAGACTGTGGAAGAAGCGAAAGAGGTGTGCTTGAACCGAAACGATTGGCACTCCTTAGTCTCTGTCTGTCCCAGCGGGAAACACGCGTTTATGTATGTACGTATGTATGTACGTATATGTATGTATGTACGTATGTTTTCTGGAACATAACTACTCTAATGTATGAACAAAATTATTTGTATTGTAATTTAAATAGATCTTCTTAAATCTGAATATATTATATTTGTTTGCGAAGTGTAGATTACGTATAAAAGAATAATATTTTTTAGTATTATAATATTGAGTACATGGTAAAACAAATGTATTTAGCTCTCGCTTTGCGCATTGCTCTTTTTAAAAATATAAATAAAATGTATAATGAATACTAATATCAGTAATGGCACAAAGTATTAAAAGTAAAATTTACTGAGCACATATTCGATTAATTTTCATTAAACGTTCAATAGACCTCATGAGGATTTCAGATGTCTAGATCCTACTGTAGTGGCGAGGGTGTTTAATAATCACAAGTTTAAAAACTTAACAGACTGACTTCAAAATTTATCTGATCGTGACAAAAATGGGACCACCTTTGGAATAAGCTCTATCGAACACAAAAATAATTTTCAAAATCGATCCATACTTGGCGGAGATATCGCATACCTACATAAAAAAATACAGACGAATTGAGGACCTCCTTTTTTGAAGGCGGTCGAAACGGAGGCCGATGCAGCATTTTAAATAATTATTGCTTACTAGCTTTTGCCCGCGGCTCCGCACGCGTATTTTGTAGGGCCAACGGAAAAACTTTTGATTTTTCGATCCGCCCTGTCGTTTTAGTCTAAATATGGGCGACCCAGATACCGATTTTGAAGTCAGTGAGCCCAAAAATAAAGAAAAACAAATTGGCGGCCACTTTTGACAGGTTTTACAGCGGTTCGTAGTTCGGAACCACGGGGCGACTCAGATATCAATTTTGAAGTCAATCTACCCAAAAACAAAGAAAAACAAAATGGTGGCCACTTTTGACAGCTTTGACAGCGGTTCTATCGTTCGAAACCACGGGGCGACTCAGATATCGATTTTGAAGTCAATCGACCCAAAAACAAAGAAAAACAAAATGGCGGCCACTTTTGACAGGCTTGACAGCGGTTCTGTCGTTCTGAACCACGGCGTGACTCAGATATCGATTTTGAAGTCAATCGGCCCAAAAACAAAGAAAATCAAAATGGCGTCCACTTTTGACAGGTCTGACAGTGGTTCTGTCATTGGGAACGACGGGGCGACTTAAATATCGATTTTGAAATCAATCGGCCCAAAAACAAAGAAAAACAAAATGGCGGCCACTTTTGACAGGTTGACAGCGGTTCTGTAGTTTGGAACCACGGGGCGACCCAGATATCGATTTTGAAGTCAATCGGCCCAAAAACAAAGAAAAACAAAATGGCGGCCACTTTTGACAGGTTGACAGCGGTTCTGTAGTTTGGAACCACGGGGCGACCCAGATATCGATTTTGAAGTCAATCGGCCCAAAAACAAAGAAAAATAAAATGGCGGCCACTTTTGACAGGTTGACAGCGGTTCTGTAGTTCGGAACCACGGGGCGACTCAGATATCGATTTTGAAGTCAATCGGCCCAAAAACAAAGAAAAACAAAATGGCGGCCACTTTTGACAGGTGTGACAGCGGTTCTGTCATTGGGAACCACGGGGCGACTCAGATATCGATTTTGAAGTCAATCGGTCCAGAAACAAAGAAACAAATTTTCAACCCCTATTTCATCCCTTTGTAGGATAAAAATATATCGCACCCAATTTCTGCCCTTAGGGCTAAAACTATCTTCATACCAACTTTCTTAAAAATCCGTTCAGCGGTTTCTGGATTCCCATAAAAACTTTCATCCCCTATTTCATCCCTTTAGGGGTTGATTTAAAAAAAATAAAGTACCCTATGTCCGTCCTTGGGGTTAAAAGTACCCATGTACCAAATTTCATCAAAATCGGTTCAGCGGTTTAGACGTGAAAACGCCACAGACAGACAGACAGACAGAGTTACTTTCGCTTTTATTATTAAAGTAAGGATTTGTGAAATCGATAATTGTCCAAATATAAATCGGTAGAAATCGTTGTATGGATCCTTTTGTTAAAGTGGCATACGAGACAATAAATTTATCATTCAAACACACAGCGTGAAGTCTTAACGCTATATGTAGAAGTCCGAGATGCTAATGTGCACAAGTAGGTAAGTTAACCACAAAAAATACATTAAGTTCAATAAGCGCCGCAAGTACAAGATACCCTATGTATATGACAGTGCAAGTGACTCCAATCTTCCAGTCTAATCGGAACTTGTTCAAGGTTAAACAACCATATAAAGCAAAAAGCGTGGAGAGAAGAGAGATGGCGCTGTATGGCAGTCCGCTTGAGTTTATTGTCACCTGAAAGAAAATTTATTGTGAGAATTTAGAGGCGAAGAATCTATATAACACGTTTCCCGCCGGCTCCCTTTACAAACTTTTCTACTAACAAATTATACTATGTAGGGTTTAGAAACTGTAGAGTCGTATCCCCATTTATATTACCGTTCGTCACTGTTGAGTTGGTATCTTCCAATGATGAAATATTCATATTTCTATTTAGATAAAAAGATCTCGGTGAGAATATGAGGGAACATTGGAATGAGGTACATGTAGTGTACTTTTTTAAATTGTATGCTGCCGAAGATTATTCTTAAACAAACCTTTTTTATTTAACTCTTTTTATCTAAGAAAAGCTTAACTTTGAAGTTATAAAGACGTACCCAATGGTTTCCGGGGGTGCTTGGATATACTAGGGACTTGATCAGCCACGGTAGTCCCAAACATAGTAGTATGTCGAATGTATTGGATCCGATAGAATTACTTATGCCCATAGTGCCACATCCTGGAGAAAAAAAAAAATGGAATTGAAGGTGAAACAACCTCTATGACTCAGGATTTGAAACTGCATTTACCTTGTCTGGTGACAAGCACACTAGAAACTGCTTCAGGAAGACTTGTACCAGCTGCAAGGATTGTAAGACCAGTAATACTGTCAGGCACGTCAAGTGTGTCCCCTAAAATATTAATATATATTTCAAAATGAATATTATTAAAATTTGACAAGATATATTAAAGATTCTTGGATCTTGATTGCGACATATATATACACATACACACACACACACATATATATATATATATATATATATATATGTAAAAATAAATAGAAACATCGTACCTAAAATAGTTATAATCCACGCGACAACATACGATACACCACCTATCCAAGTGATGCACATTATAAACGTGAAGGGGTAAAGAGTTTGTCTTTTCCGACAGTCGGGTATAGTACTCCAGAGGATAAGAGATATAGGCCAGGTGAGAATCCAATAAAATTTCTTCCACCCTGATGTTTTTTCTCCAGGAAAAGACCAAACGGATTCAGTGCTTGAATCTATAAATAGAAATGGCATTAACTTAACGAGAATGTGACGTCATCAAGACAACTTCGATACTACAAAGTACGTACACTAAATATATTTAGGGGAAAAAAACATAGAGTACCTGAGCCAACAGAATCGTGTCTTCTTGTCATTTCCATTCCTTGTTCTAAGTCTTTATTGTGTAAGGGATGAGTCATTAGTTGCGAAGCATCAAGAGGACCAAGTTTTTCTAAAACATTACCCAATAAACCCAAATTAGCCGAAAAGTATTGGAATATTTTATTCATGCTTAAAGCTTAACAAAGCACTTTACTAGCACTTTCGAAATGACCACTTAGAGATAGCAATAATAAGGAATAGGACATAGCGATGGTTAGTAGATGTCTCTTGGAAATATTAAGTCCGTGCCGATATTGATCAAGTGACAGTGTAGGTAGCAAATTATCTTTCTTTTCGAAGTTCTCTTCTCTTCTTTCAAGTGTTAATTTTTGACGTTAGTTTTACAGTGTTTATATTTTAATTATTTTGTAGTTAGGTTAGTTAGTGTTAGGTACCTATATACTACCTACACCTTTTACAATTTAAAATATGATAATTCCATCTACTTTTGCACTGTTTTCCGTTAAGGAGCTTCGAGTTGTTCTCCTTCATCAGATCTTGACCCAATATATATGGGAACCTTCTTTTTTTGAAATCGGTAGAAGATATTATTAAATACGTACGCTTATCTTTTATTAATAGTGGTGTGATTTCCGTATAAGTTTTAGATTTCTTGAACATACAGCATCCACGTTTGACAAAAGAACCAAGATGACCATTGAAAACCATAGCTGAAATAAAAGTGCTTATAGGAATAATTATAATTATATATAGTTTAAAAATATTAAATCCCGATTGACATGAAGTAATTCAACATGAAATAATTTGACAATAGCCAGGATATCTAACATCTACGTATAGCCCATTAACTCTTTTATGATGAACTCAGAGGCTATACAAGTAATAAATAAGGTTACTTCAAAATTTAACACTGTAATGGGGTTTTACTAACCCAAATCATACAATCTTCAATCATTTAATCCGCCTGTCTGCCTGGTGTCAACCCTATCCAGTTACGCGGAAAAAACGTAACGCTCGACGTGAGATTCGAAGCCACAACCTCTGAGCCTACGGCCTGTGCCTATAATGTATACTACGGCTAGATCAACAAGGCGACGGTCTACGAACTCCTATTATCAACGTCATCATCATCAGCGTCAGAACGTCCACAAAGAATAGTTAGTATCTCTATCATATCATAAAACATTGCCCTTATTAGGGAGTAGTCGGGTAAAAAGTTATACAAACACTCACCTAAAATGTACAGTGTATACATAAGAACGAGAAGTAGAGCTTCATGCCAGTATATTCTGCCATCAAGTAGAGTCAGGATGAGTGCCACCACCGCCACTGCGTACATAAGGCAGTCTCGGGAGACAGACCACCAGTCCAACTCTACCTAAACGATCAAACCAATACAGCATTAAGGATGTATGATGCACCATGTATCAACACAATTCAATGTAAACAAATATTAGTCGGTAGATATGATACACGTATTCCCATACACATTTATTTTGATCATTCTGAGAGTATTCGTTTTGCAGTCGTCGAGTAGTTGTGAAGCGAAAGGTCGTGTGTTTGTGTTACTCATAAATATTTATTATTACCAATCAATAATTTATTGTAATAATGTTTGTTATAAGGGTTAAGATTGTTAATTAATAATTACCCCTGTAGCGAATAATGCACAGCAAGCAGGAACGGCGAGTACGTTAAACACAGCGGAGCCAACAACAGCACCGACCCCCAGGTCGCCTTCAGTTACAAACGTACCGACGCAGTTTATGAACAGCTCTGGACTAGAACTGGCCGCCGCCATGAACGTCGCTCCTGCTATATCTGATGCGATATTCAAACCTAGAAAAGATGCCTCTTGAAGTCGTGTTCAAGCTGTTTCAGCCGTGTTATGGCGGGTACACACCGGCCGTACGAATGTTCGCGAATCTATGCCTGTTTCATTCACACAATAGCGAAAATTTGTTTGTTTGAATGCAACAGGTGACGATTCACGAACATTCGTTCGGTTGGTGTGTACCCGCCATTATAAAAATAACAGTCCTTATAACTTTAAAGGAAAATATCGTAAAAAAGGGGAGATTAAATTTCGCTACAAGAGATGATCTATAAACATTATAGGGAGTTTTGAAACCTCAAACCCCCATTACACCAGCCGACTAACTGCTAACATCTCTCAATAGAAAAGAAGGACCACGACTGTCGGGCTCATAAGATTTATAAAGAAAGTTGTTGAAATCTGAACAATATGTATCAAATCTAATAAAATATATTAGCTGTTCTCTGCCACTTCGTTCGCAAAATTAACAAATTTATTCTACTGTATATTTTTCTGGGACAAAAAATTAGTATATGTGCTATTCCAGCCAATAATCTCTCTCTGTGTCAAATTTCAACAAACATTCATCTATCTACACTCATATTTATATTACTTTAGGTTTGTTTACGTAAAAGCAGAACCTAAACAGTCCCTATTATAGGAAGAGACGTAGGACGGTGGTGAGATATTAAGAGACGGAGTCATAATAATGTTTTGAATTGTTACGTAACGTCGTACACAATAATTTTCTAGTATGTTCCCTCCTCTGTCACGAAATAAATGATCTTTATCTTAATTGGTAAAATGAGGCTTAAGGAAATCTGGCCTCTGAATTAATACTGCTTTCTGCTCTACATTATAGAGTTGACGAGAACAGTGGCCCGAGCAGGCAAAATTCTGACAATCGTAAATATATTCGAGCTCGATGTGTACTATCTATGAAATTTGTATGAAATATTAACCAAATGTCATCAGTGCGCAGTGAGCTGGAATACATTTACGATGTTCAGAAATTTTCCTGATCGGGCCGCTAAATAAAATAATTTAATACATACGTCTGCAAATAATGTCTATCGCTGGCACGAAGTAATGCTCACAAATGCTACCCAACAGTAAGAAGCAATAAATTGCTAAGATGCAATGAATCAAAATAAAGCCCTGGAAGAAAATACACATACAGTTTTATTATACATGCAGCTTGCTTAATACATTTTGATTATTATTATATTTTATATTTAAAAAATTATTCATTTTTAAAATAAGCAAAAGATAATTATTAACTGATAAGTTTATTTTCAATTACTTCCATGTTCATCACTTACATGCTGTCGCTGATAACGAGTCAAGCCATCTGTAGGAAATTCTAATATCGCAGGATGTGTGCAGTTTTTGCCATTATCCACAATACCAAGGAGGTGACGTGATGAGAAACCATTGGTTTCATCTGAGTCATAAATACATCAAGATTAAGACACATTATTCAACAATATATATGTAGGTACAGTAAAAATACTTTCATAGTAGTACAATAAGTATTACCTAAATTAACATCAACATTGAATTGTATCGAATCTTGATAATTGTTTTCACTATAATTTATTAGGAAGTATACAAGAGGGATTCCAAAAAACAAAACCACGCGAATAATTACTGCAAATCTGTGTTTACACTCAACATTTCTAGTCCTCAATAACATATTTGCCATTTAAAAATAACAACAACAACAACTTAAATTTATCGACTAGGTATTTTCAAATCACTTATTTACACAATTTTTTATTTGTATCTAGCTAATATCAAATGAAAAAGTCGTATATTTTGCTGTATACGCAGCTCAATGGCATTAGAAAATAAATTCTTAAACTATACACATTAATCAACATAGACGTGTTCGAGAGCCTGCAGTTGGAAACTTACTGCACGAAGGGAATTCTTTCGGCCCTCGATGAAAATAAATGATTATCGATAAATATTATTATTAGTGGATAGGTACACACGACGATATCACTGTTATCGAACGTAATGTAAATAAAACAGGCGCTTTTGATCATCACAGGTAGCTGAAGAGAACGGCTTATCTGAACCTGATGCGATTTTACTTCGTATTATAATATACTAGTATTACTTAGAGAAAAAAAATTATGTAAATGTAAAAATACTACCTATATATTGGTTTAGGAAGGCAAACGAACAGAGAGGCCATCTGATGGTAAGTAGGTCATCATTATCCGCTGCTTATCTTCGAAAGACAAGGAATAGTCATTGAGAAGATCAGGCGGTATTGAGACCTCTGGAAATTTCTCTCACCAACAACTATTCGAAACGCAAGCTGTCACTGCACAGCGGTTTTTGGTGCCAATTCATGCTGAAGGCATAATTCTCTATAGAGTTACTCTTTGACAAAAATAATATCGTTCGGAGTGATATTTTTATGGCTTATGAGTTCGTAGTTCGTTCGTTTGTTCGTAGGTCCTAAAAAACACTTTGTAATTATTTCTACCCAAAAATACATAAATGTAGGTGCATTTATAGAATCTCTAGCTTCTACCCAAATACCTGCTAGATTATCATTGTAATGTACACACAATCTTTGCCATTTGCCAGGACATGGTCAAACTTTGGTTGTTTATATTTTTGTGTTATTCTCACAAAGTTTTTGTTACATTATTGTAGTTTTTCTGTATTCGAAGCTAAGCGTATTGGTCACGTAACTGTGTCTTTCAGTTTGTCGTGTCCTAACTCCTAATGTTAATGATGCATCTGTCGGTCTAGCTCAATAACTAGCCATCAGGAAGTGTCGTGTCGTCTTAATCAAGCGATACACGAACGTTCCATATTAGCTTATTACGAATAATCCAATTGTGTGCGATTCTGTATGATTAACTTCAAACTGTAGATAATAGTATAACAGCTTATAAAACCTTAATTAAGAATATTATCTTGTTATGACTAGACGGTACACATGGAGATTTTAGTAGGTTTACATAGTGGCAGTCCGCAAAACATAATTCGAAGTAACATCATTTTCCGACGTCACGTTGCATTGGCATGCCGGCACACAAAAGTTCGTCGCCATTATCTGACTGGTGTTACTTTACGTCCGATCTTTTTATTCTCTTTGGCCATGGCAGCCCTATCACACCCTTTGTCCAGTTTTTAACAGTAGTTTAACTTATCATACTCATTTAACTTATCCTAATCTTCGCCGGACCCGTTAACAGAATAGGCCTAATCAACTACGTCAGGGTTCTGACACATTTAACATTATGAAGTAAGTAAAAGTAATAATGTTATTAACTGGTGTTCTTGCAATCTATTGATAACAAATAATAACACTATATTTATTGACTAATTCTTTATTCAAGGCCGATATTTGAAAAGGAAAAAATGTAAACAATTGATGGCTAATTCTTTTTCACGGCTGTTGGATAAAAATATTCCACTAATCTATAGATTACAGAAGTTGAAGTGGTCAAGAAACTTTCCGCTGTTTGCTGAGGTGAACACATACAGTAGGTAAGTATCTACATCATGTAATACATCATTATCAACACAAATAATCCGATATGGTAGGTATTAGATACATGAGATACGTGCCCCATGTGGGGGAATTAATTCATTAAAGAATAATCTATTTAATTAGGTTGTATAATTGATGTATTCAATCAAAATGTTTAACATGGAGTATAGAATTAGTCAGAATATGATGTATGTAACTACTGTAGAAGCGTCTTATTACTTTTCTGCGTAATTTGTGTATAAATTTATTTCATAAAGGTTATATGCGTACCCAAAATATAAAAAGAAACGATCACCATGCTTCATCATATCATTCATAAAAAATATAGGTACCTAAGTTCAGAATTTATTTTTTGTAAATGTACCTTTTTTACGTATTGTGCAATTGTTGTACGTATAGATACGTGCCACCTATTCACAATCCTCGTCTCTGTTACACCTACATCGGTGTAATATTATGATATGAGTCACAGTGGTCATAATAGTTTACTATGAATGACCGAGCTCAGATCTTTTAATTAAGTCTAATTGTTAGAGACGCGTGCCACAAACTCGCCGCGCCGCATCGACATGTCGGTGCCGGTGCCGGTGGCGATGCCGCAGCAGGCTAAAGGATAATATCAATTAACATTTGACCCGGCGCGGCGCGTCGGATTATTAAAATCAAAGCACACTGCACGCAGCATGACGAGTTCTGTCATAGGTACTGCGTAAGTGGAATTTTGTAAAAAAAAAACTCTCTTAACAATAAGTATTTTATGATACAAGATAGCAGTTGAATTGTAATCAAACTTCGACATAAGTCGTTTTTATCCTAGTAATTTATATTAGGCATGTATACGCATATATCCAACAGGACAATGACCTGAGTAGTGGTCATTGCATTAAAATAAACAATTTCCGTGTGTAATGTAGAAGCATGTGCATTGAGAAGGCCTGGAGTCTGGACCGATGTGCGGATGAAGCAAGATACTCGCGCTGGGAGTCACTCCCGCACTACGCCCGAGCGCCGCCCGACGTACGTGTATTGTATGGAAATAAATAATTGGCCCCCGTATTCTTCTTTTGACGAGCTCTCCGGCGGATCCATTATGTTCGTTTGAGCGTGAGCGGTGGCATTCGGACGCCAGTGGCGACGTCCTCGGTCGCCTGCGTCGCGCTCCACACAACATCACCTCAATATGAATACCTCCGATCGAGGTACGACACCACGTCTTTCCTTTTATTAAAACATCCACACGAGGATTTGTATATCGTTCTAGCATTTAATAAATCCTGCCACCGACCTGCCCGGTCCCGTGAAGTGCGCGTGTATCGCAGCAAGGTTAAAGAAAAGGAGGACGGAAGAGTGTCCAATTCCCGGTGTCGATTGATCACTACTGTTGCGGAGTGAACCAATGGAGCTATGAGAAGATAATATTCTAAATTTTTGTGCCAGTTGTTTATAGTGAATGTAGTGTCCAGTGATGCGGCCTCATATCTTTCTCCGCCAAGTATCGTAAGTAAGGAAACCTCGTGCGTTGAGTCCTGCATAGTGACACATCAGGTACGATCAGGACATTTGTGAAAACCAATATAAATATGCCTAATAGCCAAATTTATCTTTATCTTTTCAAGTAAAATGTATCTTATAGGTTTTAGTTCCTAGGACGTAGAGGAAGGAAATATACAGGTTCTTATATTGTTTTAAATGTACGTTTGAAAACTGCTCGTGTATCTACTTCTCATGTATATTTTTGTTTATACATAAATGGCCAGTAATAAAAAGGTTTATAGCTGCATGTCTTTATATTAGTATCATATCTTCATTTTGTTTCATTTAAATGTAAAGCAGTAATAATCGAGGTTGGAACACTGCACCTACTTTAGTTTTGTTCAAGATAAATTAAAGTTTGGCATAAACTTTCGCCTATATAGTAGAAAGAAAAGTTAGGAGAGCATCTAGTGCTCTCATTTTTCGCTTTTCTTAATCCGTCTTATAGTCAGCGAGTCTATTGGCATATCGGAGTGACACCCAAATAAACGATTCAAACACATCACACTCATAGTAAACAATAAACGAAAGATATCCTTCGGAATTCAAATAATGTCAATGTTATCCTTTAATTGAGAAAAATATATAACAAAATACAAAATGGATCCATGTTATAATAGTAACTAGTATATTTACATCATATTCATGCTTCATTCGTTTCGTCTCACAATATCGCTTACTTCACTGGATTGCGTTTTCAGTGATTCATCACACAAGGTTGGTACCCATACAAAATTACAGTTAGTTTCCGGGGAACAGGTGTGTAAGTAGTGATTTGTTTACGTTGTAATAACGCCATCAGAACTATCCATTCGCCATTTAGACTACCGTTCCTAAACTTAGAAGGGGAGGCATGAGCACCGACTCGGCGCCTCATCCGGTCCTCGCGCAAATTATCAATTGCCCGTCGTCGACTCAGGGCTGTCAGCGTGCAAGGTTGAGCTCCGAGTCTTCACGTGACCTGCCCCTGTCGCGGCACCAAATCATTCCCACTTTTCCTTGGCCATTAATAATCATACGCTCGCAGTAACATTGAAACCGGTCAGCGTATTTTTGTTCGCATGTAAAATTATAAACAAAATTGTTAATATATTGATAATCATTGGGTCATTGACAACTTTTGGATCTATAATAGTTTTGATATTAAAAGTACGCTACGTTATGTAGTCTCAAAAGGGCAACAAATCGAAAGACGACTTATGGCGCGTTAATGCGGACTTCCTGTCTTCTGTGATCTGTCAATTTTGTTCATAATGCACTTTGTGATATTTAAGTGTCTTAACAAGGTATGACACGCACATTTTGACCCGAGTATACCACCATCACATAAGTGAGGAGTACCGCATGAGCGCTACCACCGACACGTCGTGTTTACTAAAATCAGCTAATTCGGTTAAACAAGTTAGTGCGGTGGCCATTTGAGACAATTTGTTCGCGATTGGCTTGTTGACTTTGCTATTTGCTGGAGCGGGTTTAGAACTACAGGAAGCTTGTTTATTAATGAAGAACGCCATGCCTTTTCTGGCTCATAGTATGTACATACTAGAATTGAATTTTCAGCTTGTAGTGAATTGTTTGTCGATGGCTAAATATGCGTACAGCCTAATACGCAGCCACTAGATTAAGAAGGAGATTTATATTCAAAGTATTTATTGGTAAAAATAATTTCCTATACAAGTTATCTGACTATTGAATATTATTATGCTTAATTGTCGCTCCATGTTTAAAATATTGGCAGATGTCAAATCATGTCTGTATATATTTTATGAGTATTGACTGCTAGAATTTCGTAGCTTTTGTTGTTTAACCCCCAAATACTAGTTCAGCTACATGAGCTCCTTAATTTATTGTCCGGAAAACTTTTCCATATTATTTCAGGGATTAAAATTAGTATATGCAATATGTCACTCTCTCCTGCCACAGCTCTTATATCCTCCGGCCCGAGCAGAAAAATTTCTGACAATTGTAAATGTATTCCTGCTCGATTGGCTGTCTTCCTCTAAGCGAAAAATCATGTCATGACAATGCAAAACAAATGAACTATAACACAGTAGTTAGTGTGAAAATGTTATAATGTTATAATGGGTTCTTGACTATATTTTTTTTATTAATGTTATTTTTAAATTTACGCCACCTAGAACATAACACAGAAAGAAATATTGAAATATTCTCAAATATAAAAGTTATAAGCCTTTGAAGTTTGATGTAACCTTCGAACTGCGGGAAAGAGAAGTGTCAGAAGTTGATTAGAACAATAATAGTACATCATCAGCAGTCGTCATAGGACGTCCACTGCTGAACATAGACCTCCTGGGTGCAGGCCGCTTCCAACAGGTCGATCTGGTAATCTTTGGAGGAGGCCTATGTTCAGCAATAGTACATAGTGCTTTATAATTTTTAAATAAAAAAAATATATACGTAAATTGATATATTGGATAAGGTTGGGTTACGTTTTTAAGTAGGTACGCCTATGTTCACCTTAAGATTGCTAATTAATAATCGTAATGCATGGTATATTGCGTTTTAATTACTATGTATCATGGAAGGCAGTTTCATAAGTGGAAAGGTTGAACAATAGTTTCGATTACTCCCCTCTTGTCTTGAAGGCAAGAGGAAGTACTTTAGTGAAGTAGTCTCCTCAGTCATCAATGTATTATTAAATTATATGCAATTCTTACTCGGAAGGGAATTCTTCTCTACTTTTCCTGTTCTTGAATTTCAAGGTGTTGATCCATAGATACTAGCTATACCTTATTTACATACACAGGCTCACGCTCCCATATGGGTAGGCAGAGACAACTGATCTATTTCGTACGATTCTTGCACACCTCTTTTGCATTATTCTTTTTCACGTCACGGCCATAACGGCGCGTGCGTTGGAAAGTGATAGCGAGATATCGCCACTATGCCCACACTCCAGAATTTAAAATTACTAACTCATTTTTCAACCAATTTCGATGCAGTTTTTACAGAAGGGTTTCTTTTTTGTTTTATTTGCTATTACATATAAAAATGTCTATAAAATCAAACATGATCAAGTACCCAATTCATAATGTATTGCACTGTATTTATTATACAATATTATCTACATATATTTATGTATACTAGAAACCCAATTCGTGTTTAGTTTCCGTAATTTCACATTTACGGCGTTTTAAGCCCAGGTAAAATTAGATAGTCGTAAAATTTAGTCCTTCTATGGAAAGATATTATGTATATTCCACAAAGAGGCAATATTTTTGGAAAGTTTGTTATTTGTTTATAAAGTGAACATTGTTTTACACACGAAGTCACTTTGTGACGAAAAATGTTATACCTCTATAGTCGTTTCAAAACCGTAATAGATACAACAATATAAATTTAAAGTAAATTTAAGTTAGAGAAGAGAAGCAGTGATATATTTAATTTGATTAGAACAATAATTATACTGGTGAATTGAAAAAATCCAGCAACAGCTGAATCTCTGAGCCGTGTTTACCTAAAGCAATTGTTCTTGTGCAGAAATTAGAAAGCAGAGGCTGCATGTAGATTATAGAGTGTGCTCTACATAGTAGAATAAGCTGCTGAGAAACGTAAAAATCATCTATAACTTATTTCAATTTGGAATAACAAACAAATTATAGCATAAATAATAATTATGTTCTAGTTCGCCACTGCCTACCCCTTCAGGGGTAGATAAAGGCGTGAGTTTATGTGTGTATGTAACTGTGTCCTTGTAATTGTAGATACCTTTTAGGTATTCCTATATACTTTGGGGAGGCCTTTGTCGAGCAGCGGCCGTCCTATGGCTGATGATGAAGATAATGATGAATACGTGGAATATAGAGAACAACAAGACAGATCCCTTATTATGATATTCTGAAGTATAATAAAGAGGTGCATATAATATTAAGATGATAAACGGGTAATATGTAGTAGCCCGAGCACGAAAAACTAATATAAATGTAAATGTACTTATTCGAGTTCGCTGCGCACTGATGACGTTTGGTTAATATTTCATACAAATTTCATAGACGCGCATCGAGCTGAAATACATTTACGGTTGTCAGGAATTTTCCTGCTCAGGCCGCTGTTCAATAACAAAAATTAATGCTCTGGAGTTTTGACTATTTTAAATACTCGTAAAACTTCTATGTTGATGCTGTTTGAAATTTTATTTATCCAAAAAAGGTCATTAAAAAAAAGTATAATATACTTGCTTACTTTCGTATCTTTCATATATGTATGGATTCAATTTGCGTCTTTTCAATAATACATAATATTACGTCTTGTATGGATAACACGTGGTTTTATCTATATTTATAATTATGTACATTATTCTAAAACTAGATGTTTAAAACCCGACACTATTATAATATCTATTTAATTACTACTTATCGTGTTCCTGATTGTAAATAATACAGCATTACAGCATTAAGCATAAATTGACTTTTGTCAATTTTTAAAGCTTTTGTGTAGTTTTTATCTCTATCTCCTTGAATTATTTGTTTATATGATACAAACTAGGAATTTAAAATGTTATATTAAATGTTCTTAGTCTAATATTTAATATCAAAATATGGCGTACCTAAGTACGCGTACCAGTCTAAACTTTGCTCTGCCTATTTCACGTGTTTTTCAATTTTCAATTCTATGCCCCTTAGCTATAATAATATTTACGCGGTTTTTAAAACCATTATCCTTTTGATTTTCAAATAATGTAATAAAGGAGAAAGTGGGTAACTTATTTTAAAGATAAGAAGTGGGTAAAATAAAGGTATTCTGCGTAAAAACTACGTACTTCGTAAAAATAATAGTACATCATCAGCAGTCGTCATAGGACGTCCACTGCTGAACATAGACCTCCTGGGTGCAGGCCGCTTCCAACAGGTCGATCTGGTAATCTTTGGAGGAGACCTATGTTCAGCAATAGTACATAGTGCTTTATAATTTTTAAATAAAAAAAATATATACGTAAATTGATATATTGGATAAGGTTGGGTTACGTTTTTAAGTAGATACGCCTATGTTCACCTTAAGATTGCTAATTAATAATCGTAATGCATGGTATATTGCGTTTTAATTACTATGTATCATGGAAGGCAGTTTCATAAGTGGAAAGGTTGAACAATAGTTTCGATTACTCCCCTCTTGTCTTGAAGGCAAGAGGAAGTACTTTAGTGAAGTAGTCTCCTCAGTCATCAATGTATTATTAAATTATATGCAATTCTTACTCGGAAGGGAATTCTTCTCTACTTTTCCTGTTCTTGAATTTCAAGGTGTTGATCCATAGATACTAGCTATACCTTATTTACATACACAGGCTCACGCTCCCATATGGGTAGGCAGAGACAACTGATCTATTTCGTACGATTCTTGCACACCTCTTTTGCATTATTCTCAAAATAACTTATGGTTTATTAAATATTATTATTTCAACATGGCATTTCAATGAGTCTTGGCCTCCGAAACAAGATTTTGACAAAGCTTCTTGAGAATCATTGACTTGAATGTCACGCATATGTATACGCTTCCATTGCGTCCTTCCACCGATACGGGTGACGACTAATTGTTTGGCCGAGGTAAGCTTTCTTTACCCCCGATCTTCTTCCATTCGTTTGACATGGCCAAGCCATCGCAGTCTATGAGTTATCCCTCTTATAATGTTGGGGAAAGGAAAGTTCTTCGAATGATTTTAAGCCTTCCAAATGATGGAAGCTTGAAAATCCGGGAAAATGCCGAAATAGGGAATAGAGTATAGTTTTTTTGTAATAACTTATTTATTTCTAATTATTGCTTTGAATTATTTTTGTCAACGAGTACATACTACAAGTAATTTATTACAATATTATTATCGTATAGATAATTTTAATTCAGGGTATTGTTAGTTTGTGAAATAGATACGTTGACACACTTTTCATCACATTGTCCGCCATAATAAACTTATAAATCTATCATAGTCAAAGACTTTGGACTACAATATATATTCTTAATCTATGCTATACATACGAGTACATACCTACTACACGGTTTTTATACCTCTATACATAGAACCTTACCGCCCCTACCGTACCATACCTAGTATACCATTTCTAAGATCTACCATACCAATCATACCATAGTGAGCAGAGCAGCGGAACGCAGTAACTTAGGGAAAGTCGTCTCAGCACCTCGATCCTCAAGGTAGTCTTTATAGTCTTATCTATATTTAAATAAAGAGCGTTACGATCGAAGTTTAATTCACTACAAAAATTACGGGAAATAAAGTTCTAAAATTTATTTTCTCAACCAATGACATAAAAACGGCCAAGAAATATTAACCAAACGTCACCTGTGCGCAGCTATGGCATGCTATGGTACTGGATTATCTTACGACTTTGGACTATAGACTAAGTTGGAATATGTTTATCATTTTAAAATGGCATATTTGCTGATCACCTTTCCGTTATAATAAGTGGTTGATTGTATTATATTTTAGCATTTATTTATTCTTTATATTTAGTCTATAAACTTACATAAATACATATGTTACATTTATATTTTAGTTTTCAATTTAATTAATTCGTTTTATTATTATTTATTAAAAAAAAGAAAGCGAGTGGCCCTTCACATTCAATTTGTATATTAAACTCCTTTCTGTGCTTTCTCGCAAAATACTGATTACGATCCAGCTTTAACTCTGATGTGACAATAAGACATTATATTAATAAGGCTTAATATGTGTCTTTTCTAGGTATTCCCACCACAGTAACCTCTATACTAACAAAAATACCTACCCCAATTATAAGATTAGCACGCAATATGCCCGCACTGTCTTCCCCTTGGAGACATCGCACAATAGGTCTCATAAACGATGTAATTGTAAAATGAGTTCATCATTGTTGCGTGATTTTGAGCCTCACTGCGCCATGACCACATAATAAGTACAGCTTACTGTATTCCATAGCCCCGGTAGATTGCTTCATCGGTTACTATTTACATATTCTTAAGAATATCTACATTTAAATAAGATCTAAGATTTTTCATGTATAATTTATCTTTGTTTGGGTAAAAGATTGCGTAATATCTCAAAGTAAATAATATAATGTTTACAAAAATAACAAAAGAGTATTAGTTTCTTACTCCTGAAGGAGATAGCCTCTCCTAAATCATGTTATTGAACTAGCAGCACACTTCTATTTTATTAATTTGTTAGCAGCTGTATTGCTTATTTACTTTATGTATCCTAAATTATGTCCGCTTTTATACTTCGTTTGCGTGGAAAGTTACTAACAAATCTATTCCACGGGAGTCGGTCACTTTTACAGGATATGTAAAATTCTTTTACAGTGTGTGCTATTGCAAACAATAATCTATCTCTGTGACAAACATCTAGATCCGATCAGCTTTTCTGTCGTGATTCAGTTAGAAACATCCATCCAAACTTTCGCATTTCTAATATTAGTAAGTTTAATTAATATTGTATCTTTTGTGTAAATTCCAGACGGATACCTCCGCAATTGCACGCCGCCTGCCATCGATGACTTCCCGGCGGGCCTGTTCACCGAGGCTCAGCGACAACACGGGGCTATTGTGTTGCACGCCTTGATTTCCCTCTACCTCTTCGTGGCCCTAGCCGTCGTGTGTGATAAATTTTTCGTCCCAGCCGTCGAGAAAATATGTCACGGTAATTTGTTTATCCAACTTTGTAACTACACGCTGGATGATACAATATTCAAGGTTATTCATTAATAATACGAACATTTTGTAAGTTTGGAAAATATTACAAACCTTTTTGCCACGTTCATTAAAATATAGATTTTGCTGTGAGCTAAGTTAGTTTGGCTCTTAGTCTAATTTTGACAGCTTTAATTAGTTAACGTATGTTATGTTATACGGTTACACCTCTAGGGCTCAATTGCACCACTATTATTAACCTAGGGTTATTCCTAACCGCAAGCTAAATTGACAGAAAATGTATGAATGTCATGTAACTTAACTTGCGGTTAGGACTAACTCTAGGTCAATAATAGTGGTGCAATTGAGCCTAGATAGAATTTAGTATATATTTGTAGATCCTATAAGTTAACCTTTTGTCAATGTCACCACTCATTAGATTCACACACATACACATACACACATACATTGATATATTATGACATTGTGAGCACACGGCATTCTTCAATACCGTGACTTTTGTACCTTTGTACTACCTTCCTTGTGGTAATGAAATAATTTGCCCTGTTTCAGCGCTCAATATGACGAACGATGTAGCAGGTGCAACGTTTATGGCAGCAGCGACATCCGCACCGGAGCTATTTGTGAACGTGATAGGCACTTTTATCACTGAGGGTGACATAGGAGTGGGAACGATCGTCGGTTCTGCAGTTTTCAATATTTTAGCAGTTGCTGCATGTTGCGGCATTGGTGCCGGAATGGTAAGACATTTCTTATATAATTTTCTATTTAGTTGTATAATGAAATATCATTTAACTAGTGGAACGTTGATGTTATGATATGACCCAACCTGGATAGTTACTTAATAGCTATCTATTAACATGATGTCTAGTGGACCTCATGCGTAAATTATTATTTCAATGTACAATTCGCAAATTAACTACTAAAATGACTTCCATTTTTAACGAAACCCATTTACCCTTCATATATGTTTAATCAGCACCATTTCATTGTAGGTTGTCCCCTTAGATTGGTGGCCACTAACAAGGGATTGTCTCGCTTATGGCATAACAGTTTCCATTCTTATATGCATCATGCACGATGAATACGTGCAGTGGTATGAGGCTTTTCTGCTTGTCTTGCTCTACGGAGTGTATATCTGTATAATGTATTACGACAAATCAATACAAAATTTTGCAAAAGGTAAGCGTTCAAGTACTTTTAAGATGTGATATAACGTTAACAATAAGTAATTAAACAATTGAATATTATCCATTATTCGCAGGAAGTTGGAAATGTGTTTCTAATATGTTAAAAAAGACAGAAGAGAAACAAGATAGTGCACATGGCACAGACAATGGTATGTACATTAAATTAGTGATCGTTTTTGAATGAATATAAATAACATGTATTCCATAAAATTAAATCGAATTTCAGAAAGAGATATGAAATCCCCTAACCCTCGAAATAAAAATGATCTAGCCATGGAACATCACCAGCATAATGGTAATATAAAAAGTGTCTTATCTCTTCGTTCAGATACAAATGATAAAAATAACGAAGTACACACACCAAAAGCACCAGTTAATGATGAAGTGAATAAAAAAAGTATAAACGTTGAAATTGAAATAAAATCTGCAGACATAGAAATAGTATGTCCAGAAGACAATCTCGATACATCTATTTTGGATGAAAATAATAAAGATTCTAACGACAAATATGAACATTCTCTTTGGAAATGGCCAAGCGGCAGAAGCTGGCTTACGAAGGTATAAATACTATATTTATTAAGATATTTATTTTTAATTTGGAATTTCATAATAATAGATAATATCAGGCCAGAATCATTACTGCCCCGCTACAGGGCGCGAGCCTTTTCTACTAATGAGAGGGATTACGATTCTGTCTAGTCTACCATACTGCTCTAATGGCGCATTGATTGGAACTTTATATACAAATAACAAATTCTACTTTCTTTGATTCCAGACTACTTGGATAGTGACTTGGCCTATACATTTGGTCTTTTTATTTACAATACCGGATTGTGAGAGGCCACGATTCAAAAATTGGTTTCCATTGACCTTCATAATGTGTATTGTATGGATAGGTTCGTTGTCGTATATAGTCGCGTGGATGATCACTATCATTGGTGAGTTCGACCAGTACCTATTATATTACATTACAATGTTTTCTAATATCAAATCTTTATTCTAGCTCAGCGGTAGTCAATTCGTAATTGTTAAAAAAAATGTCGCGTATGAAATAGAAGCACTACTACTTTCGTGAAATTACATTAATTTTTGCAGGTGACACATTAATGATACCAGATTCAGTTATGGGAATCACGTTTCTCGCAGCAGGAACTTCAGTCCCCGAGGCAGTATCAAGTGTTATAGTGGCAAAACAAGGTAGATGCTGTATATTATGAAATATGTTGGTCTCCACTATCAAATTGCTTTGATTGGTAATAGATAATTATGTTTTTCAGGGCATGGTTCAATGGGAATCAGTAATTCTATCGGATCTAACACGTTTGATATATTGCTGTGTCTCGGTCTTCCGTGGCTTATTAAAGCATCCCTCACTCCGGCAGAACCTGGACACTACTGGGTCAGATTACATTAATATATTAAATAAGCTTTGGTCGCGAATGATTAATCTTGCGTTTGAGCCTGGCGAATTAATTAAATTCCGTATTAAATCCCTCATTTTGGCATTGCGATTTTTTTACTATTATTTTGAGCTCTGTGTAAATTAATAACGTTTCTACAGGTGAAAATAAATTCCATGGGATTGGAGTATTCGGCCATATCATTGCTGTCGACGTTGTTGCTGCTGTATTTGACATTTTGGTTTAACAAGTTCAAGTTGGACGCGGCAGTGGGGCGGGCTTGCCTCGCCATGTACGCAATGTTTCTTGTTCTCGCCACCCTCATAGAACTTAACGTTTTCTTCCCTGTCAACGTGCGTACGTGCAAGAGAACAGAACTCAAGTCCTAGGCCAGTGTTTGAATTTCCGGACCTTAAGTTATTTAAGTGCAAATATAAGAGCTAGTGGTAACTCACATAAAATGCTTTACAGTCAAAGTGCGCTGAAAGACTGTGCTGAGCATTCAGTTAAGGTCTACGTAGAGTATCACTTTGTACTTTATTTCCTTGTTACGTAAATGTAAGGTAGTTTAATTTGTAAAAGTTTACAGTGCTGCTTGCTGGCTCTACGCATTCTTCTTTGATACCTTTGTAATTGCGATATTGGATTTGTTCAAATATATTTTATGTAAGCCCTTATTGATGGTAAAGATTATGAAGACATAAAAAAATTAACCTCAAAAATCACGAATCTCATTTTTTACAATCTCAATGTGGGATTACGTACCTACATCGTTACGAAATATTTTGTATTGTTGTTACTTAGGAATATTTTATTGCAAGTACAATAGATAACACTTTCGTAATAATCTTATTTATCACTACTGAAAAATAATTAAAAGAATTAGTTCTGCTTAACTATATTTCAGTAGCCTTCTTTGTAGAAACTTCTTTTACCGTTTGTTGGCTCAAGTACGATAAAAACATTTTGTATAATCTGTTCAATTTGCAATTTAATAAATATTTTTCAGGTGTGAGTATAATAGTAAATTCACTAAACCGTTATATCAATAGTGATGTGAAATATTTATTTTTTATATAATAATATGTCTATGTGACCATTACGAATCTCTGTGTAAATATATTATTTACTTTACGAGGTATTCCATCTGCAATAAGGAATCATAAAATATAATATTATAATTTTTTATGAATTTGCTTGTTTTATTGAATAACACTATTGACTAACCGTTATTGATTGTGATGGTAACAATTTGGCGTTATTTGTGATATTCTTTTGTTTATGCCAAAACTAATTTAAAAATAGAATACTAAAGAAGAACAATATTAACAAATGATAATTTTTTTATCTTGTTCATAGCCATGAATACAATGTCCTTCAGCCGTATACTTTTTATAATTTTTTATACTTGGTTTCCTACATCTAAGTTTTCGCAAGTGCAATGAAGTCGGATGTATTCGATTTCAAGGCCTTGCTGGAGTTTTGGCGTCAATTCCTTCCAGTTTGATGCTTTTTAAACGATTTTTTCGCAGCAGAGGAATAGAACATGGTCGACCCATCCACCCGACAAAAAGCATCCAAAATCATTTATGTATTTTAAAGCTTCCACTTACTGTCCATCTTCGTTGATGTTTATTGCTTAGATACACATCACATTTAAACCACAAACTCAACTTTAGACTAGAATATGAAATCATTAAAACAAGCGACCACCCGCACCGTCAGAATTCCCGCTGAAATTGTTAACAAATGAGAAAAATAAATGCTGCCTACCATAATAAAGTGTTGCTTGGTTTTGTATCATATTTTTAGGCTGCATTACTGGGAGTATATCAGTAGCTGTTAGTAGCTATAAAATGATCGAATAAAAGCATTTTAACGATAATGTTTATTGGTAAGTAGTAGGTAAAGACGCATTGCATATTTTGTCGCCTATCGGATACGTAGTTTTCGTGCCCCAGAGGCCTCGCGTTGAACCATCTGGATTACGAAACATTTTGTTTTCTAAATTTTATTAATAAGTGAAATAGTTTTATCAACTACGAGCATGTATCGTAATTTTTTTATATCTACCTTGTATGGCCTTGTAGTTAGTCGGAAATGCGTACATAAATAAGGTGGAGTCACCATTATCATCACTTGCAGGACGTCTATTGTTGAACATAAGCCTCCCCTAAAGATTTCCAGTGCCAGCTGTTGGACGTTCATCTGCAAGGTGAACGACGACCTGATAAAGTTCACAGGAAGTCGCTGAATGTAGATGGTTAGAACAGGCAACTAAAATTCTTGTTATCTGATTGAACATATGTACATTTATACATAAGAGCATGCATGTATCCCCGGAGGGTTAAGCAGAGGCTGATATTGCAAAATCCAATATCACTTTGCTCGACCCGGGGATCGAACCCGAGACCTCAGGACGGTAGTCGTACCGTGTACACTAAATTACTACGCCACGTAACACACAATATGCCACCGAGACCGTGAAATTTCTGATTGAATTTGGAGTAATTGTAGCTGAAGTTGCTGACGCCAAGGTTGTCCAAGTCTTAAACCCTCTAATATACTACTGGCGATGTTGCACGATGTTATATGTACCACGGAATGTACTTATTCTAAGAAGAACTATATAGTTAAAAACTCAACATAATATCATTTTTATTAATACACAATACTTTACAGTTTTCTTACAAATATTAGTATATTACAATTATTTTACAATTGAGTATTTTTAATGTTATTATTATAGCTAATAGTAAATTATCCGACATTGTTGTTGTTACTGTTGGTGAAATCTAGGCGGTTGCTGTCGTATTTCTGAAAAATAATAAATAAATCAGTACCTAAGCGTGGCACACTTTGGGTAAAACACCTATAAGGCGTAAGATGATTTAAATTAATTATTGATATTTTTATTTTTTGCGGATAACCCGCGATAATAATCTTCGGTTTTTTTTTGCGTTCTGGAATCTCAATTTCTGGAATATTAAAAATGTATAATTCAGAGTAATCAAATGATTACTATATAAATAGAGTATCGACGCGTTTGAAGCTAGTTATATTGTATAGGATATTTTGTGATGATATTTTTAATAAATTGAAAATTAAGAAGCAGAAGAATTAAGAAGCCAAATCGTCGAATCAAAAATAGTCGAATCCGCAAATCAATATTTATCGTTTCGTAATCTACCTAAGAAGTGTTGAAATTAAATACTTAATTTTGGCGATTAAAGTATGGATGTTAATATTTTTCTAATCTCCTTGTTGTAGGAGCAGTATATACGGACTGTAGACCGGGATGTCCTGGGTTTGATTCTCAGGTCGGACGATGCGAATTTTCTAATTTAATGTTCCCGGGACTGGATCTCTAAGAGAGGGTTGATGTCAGGCAGGCAGCCGGTCTTAAAAACTAAGCCAAATCCTTTCTTCGACATGCTTAAAAAAGTGTGTTGCGCCGACACCACATTAAGTTGGGATTAGGGCTGGTAGAAAGAAAGAGTTGGTATAATTTTAATGTGATAAATATTTTTTCATAATAAATAGCTAAAATGGCTAAACCGGCCTAAAGTTAGTTTGTGCCGCCCCCAACGGTTTATGTGTAAATCTGCATCATTAAATTTTTATAACGCACAAACCGATGTAGGTAAGTATATGAGAGAGTTGTGCTATATTCGGGAATATAAATGCCGTACAAGAAACACTGTTAAGTTTTGCGGATGGTTAGAAAGCGGATGAACTGAGTACCTAACTACGGCACGCCACTTCAGCAGCTCGATTTTCTAGGGTTTTATTTGTGAAAACAACATTGTCGCAATGTTGCGGCACTAGCGCTATGCGTGATGACGGCGTTTATGCGAACTAGCTCTCTCGAGCGAGGCGTTTGACATAAATGTATGTAAAATGGACTCTAAGACCCCCAACAACATTGAACACTCCGTCGATCGCACCGTTGTGGTGTTTCTTAGAGAATCGACCTGCAGGGCCCTTAGTACGAGTTTCGTTAGTTAGAAAAACGATAACAGTTATCGTTTTGTATCACACATATAATTAAAATGTTGTATATTAATATTTCGTTTTCACAAGAGGTGCTGCTGGCAAAATGGTTCAAGTTTCAAACTCGAAGCGAAGTGGTACTAGGAGCTTAACGCCCGAATGGTCAAACGCTACTCAACTTTAACGGCTTCTTACATTGATGATCGCCATACAATTTTGACAGATAAGGCGGCCTTAAACGATATAAGGCTACCGTAAGTGTATGAACATTCGGCGGTAAGTGAAGTGAATAACTTGAGGCTAGCCGAGTTATGCATCGCGTATACTCGTATGTAGTTTGTACATCGTAGGAGGACATAGCCCGCAGCGCTTGCAGCTCGCGCGCGTGCAGCTCGATGTCGTGCTGCGTGAGCCGCGGACGACGGCAGTGCGGACTCTGCGCCGGCAGCCAGCGGTGGATCACCGGCGTCAGCAGGTCGCGGTGGACCTTCATAACAGTATGGGTTATCATATAACGCGGGATTGAATATAACTAAAATTATCAGAATTGCATGATGCACATAGGTTAACTAATCTAGTGGCATTGTATATAGATTTTGAACCAGGAGGTCCTAAAGTCCTAAACTAAAAGCTGATATTTTTCTCCAGTAACCTTAAAAAATATAAAACAAACTCAGTAGCGTCGATGCCAATGCAGATCAAATGAAAAGACCTGGCTTCAGGAAATCAGTTTTTTGTTTTTAAACATTCATCATCATCAGCCACATCCTTTGTTAAATTTAAACCTCCCCCAAAGATCATTAAACTTTTTTTAATTATAGTAAGTATTAAATCAAAGTCCCGTGGAAGATTACACGATATCACCAGAAAGCTATGATATGGATAAACTATCAAAATTTAATAGACATATTTTTTAAATCGTTCCAATGATTAGTAATTATTGAAATCACTCACCATGGTTGGATTATTGGGGTGTGTGAAGAAAGACACCACGACTCCAACAATCATGCAAACAGTCATCCCGACGAGTGTGTAATACAAGTAGCTCAGTCTGTACAGGAAGAATGTACCTGACCTGTTGGTGTGGAATAACAAATTGTTACTAAAAATAAACGTGAATCTTAATGCTTCTTGCTCATGATTTAACGACCACGTGGAATGTTATGCAGTCTTAGGTAAACGGCAGATTTATGTATTTAATAGGGAAATCACATTCGTCACAAAATCACTGTCATCGTTGTTCAGCACATTTGAAGTTTCATATCGTTTTTTAATAAAATGTATTATACGTTTATTTATTAGAAATTGATATTGAAAATAAGGTACATTCTAATTATCAATTAATATGATGGTGTATAATAAACCACAGGAGTGCCGCTCCGCCAAACACATTCGATAAAAAATATGTCTTTAAAATGAAATGCACTAAAATATTACACAAAACACATACACAAAACGTGTATTTTCTATCAATGGTCGGTTGTTCTACAATCAGGTGACAGCTAAACTCGTTGTTTTGTGTATGTGTTTTTGTGTAATGTTTTGAGAAAAATTAGAGCCAGAGACGCGGTTTTTTAAAACAATAAATTACAGTTTTAAAACGCCTTTACATACCTATCGCTTTCCATTCGATAAAATGTTGTACTAGCTGGTAAACTGAAGTTTCCCGGACAACCCGCGACAGACACAGGCTTTGGGGGAATAAATATTTCTCCACGCAGCATAGCAGCCTGTGTACCTAGAGATATCCAGCCCACAAATATTGTTGAGATAATGCCTCCCGCCAGCGCGCCCTGTATGCAGACAATACGGTAAGTAGGTATTATGAATTGGTTCAGTTTAGCAATGTATTGTATCATACTCATACACAGTTATTTTGGAGAGTTGTGAAATAAGACCGTATCTATAATGTAAACATTTTGTTAAATAACTTCTGTTAGCTAGAAGTTACACTTTCCGACGTCGAGCAGTTCACTGTTCAAGGTTCACCTTGTAAATGTCAGAATGCATAGTCTTCGATACACAGTAATTTTTAGCCTGACACGATATTATTCAAGTAGAACCTTTGACAAAGAACAAGGAGTTATAGCGAGAAATATTTCAGAAAGTTTTATGAAACTAATTATAACCACACTATAAAAATTACGTTGTAAATGCGGTCTGTCCGATCTAAAGGCATTTTATATTAGTCATTTCTGACTACGATATTTGGAGTGGTGAAGTTTTCCTACAACTCACGGAAATGTTTATTATTATATTATTTTAATAGTTTTGCGGCGACGCAGTCGGATGGTTACGGTACGGTCTAATTTGAAAGCGAAGTAAAACTAAACATTGTTTTGTATTTTTTATTATGTTTTCTCACTATAGAGTATGCTCAAGATCGGCGAAGTGGAAGCGTCTATGTAGGAAGGCAGACCCTGGCAGAAGGCCGGCATAACGGCAGGCAGAAGAAAGTTTTTTTATAAATGTCCTTTCTAGTTTAATTAGTATTCAGTGTTTAATCAATAATAATAAATATATTTACTGTAGCGTTCACCCATGGCAAGAAGAGTCCCATAGAGAAGAGTCCCAAAAGACTTCCAGCTGTGATGCCGGCTAGGCTCTTCCCGGCCTGGATAAGTGCACCCATATGTTCCACTAAGAATACTAGTGCTACGCACGTAGCGCCTGCATGGAAACCAGAAAACTATTTTTTACAAATCTATTATATTTTTGTTTTTTTTTTAATTTATCAAATAACATTTATTAAAACATAACATAACATTAGCTCACGCCGAAATCCCCGGAGGGGTAGGCGGAGGCGCACTAGCGAACTAGAACACCCACATTTGTTTATTAATTATTTGTTATTAACCTCTACGACCTTAAAGCTCCAATCATTTGCGAGCAGTGCTACATTAACAAACTTTGCTAAGATGGACCTACAGTAAGATTAAGTTATAAAATACGTACCTATTATAACCACAATAACTTTCATGATAAAACTCGCTGTCTTTTCCGATATAGGTTTATTATAAGCTGGTCTAATGAGATCTTCAAAAATTACTCCGCATAAAGAATTAAGCCCGGTTGACATAGAACTGTAACAACAGAAGTTAAATTAATATTGACACTAGAAAAATATACGATCAATTATATATAAGCCGTAGGTCGCGCGCTTTAAACTAGCTACATATTATAAAGTTGTATACTTGTCAATCTCGCCGATAACTAACCTTAGAGCTGCACTGAACACGCCGCTCATAAATATTCCAGGTAGAGCTGGAATACTTCCTGTTATCGTCATTACAAAGTAGGGTAGCAGTTGATCACTCTTCCTTATGGCTCCCGTCGTTAAAGGATCACAAGTCGCAAATGTGGCGTAGATTACTAATCCAGTGTAACAGCACAGCGAAACAATAATAAATATGCCAGCTGCCATTATGAAAATTGTTCTACAAAAAAAAATCATGTGGCATCATTGCACTTACTTGTATGTCCGAAGTCGATTGTTTATGTAATTTGGTCGTAAGACCTGGGGGGTTACCACCACCTCTTATAGCAGTATTATTATCATCTTACTTGTACCGATTCTTATACAAAATAAACGAAGAACGATTATAATAATACTGCTATAGAAGGTGGTGGTAACCCTGCTGGTGTAAATGAACGGGGTCGAGTTGGTACGATAGTGGGTACGATTCCAGTTTTTTATTCACTTCTATCAGTGCTTTCAGTCGTCACAATCAGCAGGTGAGTATGATTGAGAAGTCGTTAGTCGGCCTTCCCTTGCGATAACCGGTAGAGGGGTAGAGCTACGCTATAAATGTTGGGATTTACTTATAAAAACTGTTTAGTTGAGCAAATGGCTAAGAATAATATGTCACTTTTTTACTTGTATCACATTGTTTTCAAATAAAAGGGACAGACTATTCTTTTCCATTTGCTCAGTTAAACTATTTTTATAAGTAAGGCCCATTATGTTTAGAGCATGAATGGGCCAACTCAACGTTTCGTTTGGTGTGGGATTTCAGGAGGCCCACTTCTTCCTCTTCGTCCTTCAATCCCCAATATCTTCTTATTAGGTTGGCAAAGTATCTTGTTTCTTTTAGTATCGTGGGTATCGATGGGTGGTGTATATCACTTACCATCAGGTGGCCCATCTGTTCGTTTGCAAGTCTTTGCTATAAAAAGTGTAACAAATGGATATTATTATACCACATTCTATCTTTGTGTGAAGGTACTTACATTCGTGCTCTTCTTAACGAAGACAATGCCAGGCACCGTTGTACCATAGCCTGGTTAACAGAGCATGAAGCCAACCAACTAAAATAATTTCCAAATACTGTTGACCAAAATGTATGGCGAATTGTAGGGTCGAGATCCATACTACAATTAAAAAATAACACAGCCATAAAACAATTAATGATTGATGAATTATTATTTGTGATAGTAGAATACTTCCTTACTTGAAGAAGTCTAGACGTTCTCCTTCTGAGTTAATGGATAAAACATTAGATACACCTCCGAGTCGCCACGTACCGTAAACCAAAACGAAAACTACACCAAAATACATAAGCACAGTTTGTAGTGTGTCTGTCCATACTACAGCTTTAAGTCCGCCCTGCATTACAAATAAAACAAATATAAAAAGAAACAGTTCACATCAATTTAACAATGATTTCGCGCCTCGACCTCAATGCGAGATTACTTTAACCTATAACAATTTACTTATTGCAGCAGGGGACAAAATAGGGTCAGTTTAGAGGACAACATTAAAAATATTACTTACGAGAGTCGTGTAAAAGATACACACAATACAAACAATCGGCGTTATTAAGTGTAGATTAATGCCTGTTACTGAAAAGGAAAAAATAATTAACAACATAAAAATCTTCGCATTTTAGCAACGTTTCATTGTATCAGTGGCATACCTTGATTAAAAGCTAATGCCGGCACATACACCACAATAGGAATGTACAGCAACATTTTTATTATAAATATAACCGATCCCAGTAGTCTTACTTTTTGACTAAATCTCAATCGCAAGTACTAAAAAAAATATATGTTGTAATAATATTACAGTGTTTAAAATACATATTTAACAAAGTTAGAAACACTAAAATTACCTCATATGTTGATGTAATTTGTAAATTGTAGAAAACCGGCAAATAAACGATGGCAATCGTCACAGAAACCGCCCATTCTGATAAAACAATGGTCCATAGTTGTGTTCCATACGTGTACATTTCGGCAGGTAGCCCTAGCAGCGATATCCCCGAAATGTAGCTGTGACAGAAAACATCACCAGCTCCAGTATAACAATGCACTCGCCGTAGCTGATTACGGTAACCTAGTTTAACAAGTACCTGGCTATTAATGACATCGAGATGGGAAACATGCCCATAGTTTTTCCTCCCATTAAGTATTCAGCTGTCGTGTTTTGCTTCTTAATGGCAAAAAATGCGAAGTAGATTCCGATGAGGGCTGATAATAGCAACATGCCTCCGAAGACGAAGTAATCAAGCCAGTCGAAGTATACTACCGTCATTTTGCAAATTACGCGTAGAGCACTATGTGAGATCGCGCGTCCGTTCACTGCGACACTTAAACTCTATCTCGGTATACAATAGCCATTTACTGAGCGGAACTTGCAGCTGGAACGATGCTATATTTATCCTTGGAAGGATCTCGGGCAGGCCCAATGGAGGGATGAGACTAGTTAATTGACTAGTTACCGGTGTCATTGCATGTCGTTCTTCTTGACGCACGTATTTACTACACACATCCACGAGCATACACGCGTGTGAGGGATGCGCGTGTGAGCATACATCTCTGTATCGTTTGTTTGCAGGCTTCATCAAGTGTAAATAAGACACTTTTGAGTTACTTACACGTATAATGATTATACGTCAATATTTATTGAGGAGGTGGTAAGGAAATAACAGTTAACATTACAATGTAGTTTAAAATGTTGCGATTTTATTTTGTTAAAAACTAATTTTAATATGCAACTGTTCGTATATTCATTTTTTTTGTCTGTATTCGATACTTATATAACAATAGTAATTATCGTACTATAATTTTTTCATAGCTGTGAACGAACGAACAGATGGGTCACCCGATCTGCACAGCCGTTGGACACCCGTGATATCAAAAGAATCATGAGTGCGCAATGATAATACTTTTTAAATATAATTCTGAATGCGTTGCCCATCTCAAACAGGGGAATAGGGATTGGGAGGGGAAGAGGGAATTAAATCATAAATAATCCGATTCACTGAATGAAACATAACGCATAACGCAAAAGATTGTGTGACTATGACAGACTTACAGAACGATTTTAGCCAAGGTTGTAAATGCCGCATAAAAGTAAACAAAGATATTTAATATTACTAACTATAGAGGGGCTTCCAAGCAAGTTTCCATACAAAAAAAATGTTCTTAAACGTCAGTAAGGTCATCTGCTACTTATTACAATGCGAGGGTGCTTATTATAATTTATACCCTAAAATGTTCTGTGAATGTTCAAGAATAGCCTAAGACAATTTTATTGTTTAAAAATTATTACGCTGGCACGAATTTGCGCGCGTACGTTCAAATACGACTGAGTGACTTATGACCACTACTTCCGGATCACAAGTTTCGCACTGTTGTCCCGTCTATGTACTGTCAACAACACCTGAAACCGGGCATTAATTGTGTTTTTTGTTTTTCCTCATAAAAGGAAGGCATATTTTACAGCAGAATTTGAATAACGACATCGATTACTTTTCATGATTTCACATTGTTAACATAATATGAGCGTCAAATATTGGTATCGGCTAATTAATATTAGCCGGGGCATGGGGTAATCAGCTACCCATTTAGCTAGAGTTACTTTGAATTTAATTTACAGGCATAAAATAGATAGTACCGGTGTAATCCTAGCAATGTTCCTAACAAGATTACTATAGGCACTAAATATTAAGACGTAATCTACATATGCGATGCTTTGCCAGCCAACTCTACAACAAAAAGTTATTTAGGTACCTCTTAGTTATATAGTTACTAAAATCGAATTATTTATATCTAGAATAAAACAAAGGAGTGTACTGTATTAAATATACATTTAAAATACTGTCGACTGCCTTGGTGGCGTGGTGGTATTTCGGTACGACTACGGTTCTGAGGTCTCGGGTTCGATCCCCGGGTCGGGCAAAGTGATATTGGATTTTTCGATATCAGCCCGGAGTCTGGAATTTATGCCCGATATGGCGATAGGCTCGCCCCCTATCACATCTGGGACGGAACTAAGCTCGGCGGAATGTGGGTGTTCTAGTTCGCTAGTGCGCCTCTGCCTACCCCTTCGGGGATACAGGCGTGAGCTTATGTTATGTTAAAATACTGTATATTGGTATTGAATATACGTATGGACGAAAAAATTCATTAGACATGTTGCAAAAATTATGATAGTTTTCGTTTTATGCACACATTTTCTCTCAACATCTTTAGGGGAATTTACAATATACCTCTAAGGGTGACTTGCAGCTAGGCGATAAACGACGTTTAATCGTAAAATAAACTCCATTTTGGCATCATTTCAGTTCAACGTCTTGCACGTCGTGGTTTTACCCTTCATCTCGATTTAAATAAACGTTTAACTTAAATGGGCATGGCCGCCGGTTTAAAGTCGCTAATCTTGATTTTATTGACAAACAACCAAAGAATTTAAACACAAAAAACATAGCCTTTTCACATTATTTCTTGTTGTTTAATGAAAATCTATGATAAAAATGGCTTTGTTTTTTACACTGAACATGATTTGGTATCGAACAAGGGTGATGAATTCGTAAAATATATAAAAACTCAAGTTTTTTTACGAAGAGTATATAATTATCAATAACCCATACATACACCTTACAAACTAACATTGTATGTACATAATCTCTTGAAAAACCACATAATTACAACACTTCACTATTATGCACGATATTTGTGTGCGCACGTGTGGAACTAGTCCTTGGAAGCGGTGGTATACCACCCACGCCCGACCCGGCACGGCAGTCGGCAAGTTTTCCTCGATGTCTCGTCGCACCTCGGTGCAGGATAGGTTTCGGCACACGCATCACAAACGCCTTGTAACTGGCGCAACTCCACACTTAGTTCATCACCATCAACGAGTACCTTGTTTTCTTGTGCACACTCGCACTCCGCAATGTTCTTCTTTTACAAAGTACATTAGTTATTCTATTTTCTAGGAGAGCGTTGTTTTCGAGATGACAAATTTCACTTAAGTTAACGAATTTCAAAGTTATTTCTTGATAAAATTTTATTATACCTCTATTATAGAAATTACCATTGTTGACAATAGACTTATATAGTTCGCGAACGAACCAGTGCGGAGGACAGCTCCCACAGAAGAAATGAACGAACTAGTTCCCAGATCTCTCGTTCTTTAGTTCGTTTGATAAGTTAGATAGAATCTAAGTCTTGAGTATCGTCCAAAGTAAGACCATTGGTTCTCATATCATTCTCTAAAAAGTCCAGCCAGCGCTTTTGAGGTCGTCTGGATTTCCTTAAAATAACGCTGACAGACCACGTATCGTACATATACACAGAAGTACTGGCCAAATGATGGTCTTGTTTTCGTAACGTAGTCAATAACCACTAGGGAAATATCGTACTTTTTTAAGCTATATTCAAATACGGTGCGCAGCACTTTTTAGTCTCACAGATGGGAACCCATCATAATATTTTCTTTTACTTTCTTCGATAAAAAATATTTGAAAACATTTATAAAATACTACGTTTACGCAACTCATGTACTTGATCTTTAGCATATTTCCTTTCAGTCGGCCATTTTCAAGCGGCCCCTAGACGCTGTTTGTCTTAGACATCAGCGTACATGAACACCCACGGTGGTTGCTGAACCTCCATAGTGAACGGGAAGGGTTTGGTGACGCCAAAAGCAGTCCGAATCAAAGACTTTGATCGGAAGAACATGTCTTCGATAACGTCAACATAAGCTTCTGGCACCCCTTTGAACCTTAGGGCCCACCAGATTACCCGTCGGGACACAAAGTTAAAAGCCTTCTGCAGATCCAGGAAAGCGATATGCAGAAGCTTTTTTTTTCAACATGCATGCCTCGCAAAACGATCTAATAGCAAACATTTGGTCCCTGGTCTGTCCCCCATACCCTGCAAGGCAAGAACCCAGGTTTCGCCAGCACCTAGTCCGTTACTCAGAAAAGTGTACCACATGCAGATAAGATTGGCTTAAACCTAAAGGTGTTGGTGGCCTACTGTGTAAGTAGGCCACCGTCATCGTTGGGTTCGTTTGGTAAGGGTTGTCCCTTAGACGCCGTCACTATTCCCCAAGTATGTACAAGTAAAAAAAAAACAGCAGCATATTATGAAAGAATAAAAAATAATTAATCCGGGAACATACATAAAAAAAGATTCCAACGAATTGTTAACCTCCTCTTTTTTAAGTCGGTTAATTCACCTCCTCCTTTTTTGAAGTCGATTAATTAATAACCTCCTCCTTTTTTAAAGTCGGTTAAAATTCGTGCAAATAATATTTTTTTAGCCTTTCTTTGGTTCGAGACGTGAACTAAAAGAACGAACTAGTTCGTTGAGGAGCCGCGAACTAAAGTGACCATTCCTTATCGCGAAATATTATACGTATGTCTAGTTGACAAGTCGTAATCCAGACAACTGACACTAATTATTTTTTTTCAATTATGCCTTTCATCAATTAGGCCAAGGAAGCAACCATATACAGCCTCGTCGTATGTGTGTTTATATTACATGTATTCAAACTGAATTAAAACTAAATATTTGCCAACTATTGACACAAGAGAATCTATTGAAATATCATATAAAGTAAAATACAATTCTTTATACGCGAAATTGTGATGATAGATGTTGCGAGACGGCACTATAGATAATAATATGAAATTTACGGAACGTAAATAATGAGTGATTGTTGGGATTTATTTTATTTTAATTTGCAAAAAATATTTTTTTATGCGAAATTGTGATTGTGGTTATATATTTTTTGTGAAACGGAACTTATGAATTTGGAGTAGTGAAGAGTGTAGGCATCTTGCCCGCGTTGCAAAATTTCCCGATTTATCGGGATATTTACTGATTTTGGTCATTGCTCACGATGTCCCGATGTAGCAGTCCTATCTGCCGAATTTTTGGATTTTCAACTAATGTAAAATAATATTCTTATAAAAAATGGAACATAATATTATTAATACGGCAAAACTAAAAGAAACCTGTAATACAATACAATACGGCCTATACGACAATACTACATACAATAAAATACGGCCATTCAACTTCGCGGTATATTAAAGCAAATTGTACTAAAATACCTTATAATAGAGTTTATTATTGTCTGGTGAGTATACAAGGGAAAATAAATAAATAACACCCAACTGTCACATACATAGTCCTAACCCCACACTAAGATCGAGTTTGGTGTCGTGGGTATCAGGAACTACGAGATACTTTCGGTCTCACAACACCCAGACCCGGAACAAATATCTGTGAGTCATACAAATAATTGTCTCGGTGCGGGGATCGAACCCGCGGCCTCTCGCTTCATAGCCGGCTGCTCGCCCTCTGCGCTACGGAGGCTGTCAAATGTCTCTGAAGATAACTTCCTTCGGGTTGTTTCCCAAATTGGATAACTTATACTTGCTTTAGTCGTTCATTATAGTCCATTCATAGAATTGCATGCACATGTCATAGAAATATAACACATAGAACGACAGTACACGGCCGCGGCGTGAAGGCTTTCCAAGTGAGACATTATTGTCTCACTACGTTGCACGGCGGCAGTATCCAAGGTTAAAACTTAGTTACGAAGAGCTCGCACAAAAATAACGGATTAAACTTTCCACTAAGTCAATGGTAGGTCTTCTGCACACAAAATGATGTATAGAAAACAACAATCAATGTTGTTACAATTTTAATAAATATGAGAAAATGTTCACGAAAATAGGTAGTAAGAGGTGGTAAGAAGACGAAAATGATTAATCAATGTACAATATATCAAACTATAAATGATTATATGTAACTTACTGATTATAATTAAATAAATTAACGCATTATTAACATAAACTACTTGTGTTTCATTCCGTATAAAAATCTCCCGATTTTCAGATGCCAAATCTAACGAGTTTTAATTTTACACTTTTGCAACACTGCATCTTACTCTATTCGCCGTTTTATTAATACACGATTCAGTCCTAAACGTCATTTAAATCAAATGTCCCATTAGTTGTCTTGCACATACACATTTCTGGTTCGATTTAAGAAATCCGAGTGTAGATTATTAATCCGCGATTTCATTACTTCTACTCATTCTTTACGTTCCATTAGATTCATATCTAAAGTTCCGTATCAAAACATCTATCATAAAAATTTTGCATAAAACGAATTCTAGTTTGTTTTATATGATTTTTCAATAGATTCTCTTAAGTGAATAGTCGTCAAATGTTCACATGTAATACGAACACACATACTATGAGGCTAGTTATTTATTTTTATTAAGGAGTAACTAGGAGTAACTTTGCACTTTGTTAGCTCAAGCGGAATTTATCATCTCGTAAACAACTGCAGGGTTAACACCACCTCTTATAGCAGTATTATTATAATCGTTCTTCGTTTGTTTTGTATGGGAATCGGTACAAGTAAGATTATAATAAGACTGCTATAAGAGGTGGTGGTAACCCCCTATCTCCTAAAAATAGGAGAACATCGCGGAGTAGGCACATGACATGGTAGGCATAGGACATGGTAGAAAACATAATATAAGCTCACGCCTGTATCCCCGAAGGGGTAAGCAGAGGCGCACTAGCGAACTAGAACACCCACATTTCGCCGAGCTTAGTTCCGTTCCAGATGTGATAGACGACCACACAGCCGATAAGGCTATCCGATAAGCGAGAGGCCGCGGATTCGATCCCCGCACCGAGACAAATGTTTGTATGACCTACAGATATTTGTTTCGAGTCTGGGTGTTGTGAGACCGAAAGTATCTCGTAGTTCCTGATACCCACGACACAAGTGTGGGGTCAGGACTATGTTTGTGACTGTTGAGTGTTATTATTATTATTATTTACATAAAACAACAAGAAATAATATGAAAATGTTATGTTGTTTGACATTCAATAATCGTGATTAGCCATTTAAACCGGCGGCCCCGATGATTTAACTTTGTCGTTTATTTTAATCCAGATAAGGGGTAAATCGACGACGTGCAAGACGTTTAATTGAAATGATTCCAAAATGGGGTTTATTACAAGATTCATCGTGGTTTACTGCGGAGCTGCGAGTGAATTCGGGACAACTAATATGACATTTGATTTTAATCAAGTTTAGGACAAAGTCGGGGACTAATAAAATGGCGATTATAGTGAAATCCCTGCAAGTCGCCCTAAGTCCTTAAATAATGTTTGTAAATAACAAAAACTGTCACAGTTTTCGAAAAACGTCACGGCTCAAAACTATGTCATATTAGTAGACCAACCAAGAGTTTTTTGACATTACTCGCTAACGACTCCGTAAAATATTTGTATGACAAACACCCGAATGCCTCTAGCGGTTACGCGAGGAATTGACGTTTTTCATAGAAATAATTTTACGTAGTCGCTAGCGTGAAATGTCAAAAAACTCGTGGTCGAGCTATAGGTAGGAGCTTAACACCCGAATGGTCAAACTCTGCTTAACTTTAACGGCTTCTTATATTGATTTTCGCCATACATTTTTGACAGATAAGGCCGCCTTAAACGACATAAGGCCACCTTAAGTGTATGAACATTCCGCGGTTAGTGAAGTGAATAACTTGAGGCTAGATGAGTTATGTATCGCGTATACTCGTAGTGTGTACATCGTAGGAGGACATAGCCCGCAGCGCTTGCAGCTCGCGCGCGTGCAGCTCGATGTCGTGCTGCGTGAGCCGCGGACGACGGCAGTGCGGACTCTGCGCCGGCAGCCGGCGATGGATCACCGGCGTCAGCAGGTCGCGGTGGACCTTCACAATCACATACTATACTGAATATAATATAATATACGTTCAGTATATATGTATGTAGTACGTCGGTCGCATGTGTCTAGCCCAAATCATACCAGGGGTGCGTTCCCGTGGACGGCCCAAAAAGCGCTGGTTAGACGTTCTGGAGGAAGATATGAAAGCCAATGACCTAACTATGGAGGATGCTCAAGATCGAGCGAAGTGGAAACGTTTAAGTAGGAATGCGGACCCTGGCAGATGGCGAGGATAACGCCAGGCAGAAAGAAAGAAAGATACATTCAATTAAGTTCAAACTAGGAATAAATATAAAATACTTTTTTATTGCAAATCAACAGTAGCAGCACCATGCACACTGCGCTCGTTAATTTGACACATTAGGTTATCCCCCAAAGAGTTGATGTCAAAGTGTCAAACAGTCAGTCCTAAAAAGTAAGCCAAATTCATTGAGAAACTAGTTAAATGACTACGTGTTCGAACTTATTCGAATTATTTACCATGGTCGGATCGTTGGGGTGTGTGAAGAAGGACACCACGGCTCCAACAATCATGCAAACAGTCATCCCGATGAATGTGTAATACAAGTAGCTCAGCCTGTACAGGAAGAATGTACCTGACCTGTTGGAGTGGAATGATAAATAAAAAAATGGAAAAATCAGAGTTGACATAAACAAACCCTTTTCATAATATAATTTAAAGTAAAAAATTATTTAAACAATATGTATATTACACTTTCAAAATACATACCTATCGCTTACCATCCTGTTAAATGAAAATGTGGTATTCGCTGGAAAACTGAAGTTTCCTGGACAGCCCGCAACAGACTCAGGCTTTGTGGGAGAATATATTTCTCCACGCAGCATAGCAGCCTGTGTACCTAGAGATATCCAGCCCACCAATATTGTTGAGATAATGCCTCCTGTGAGTGCGCCCTGGATGAAGACAATTAAGTTCTAAGAACTCTTTTTTTCGCGTACAAATGAATATTTCAGGAGCTATCAAATAAGACCGAATTCATAACGTGTTCGCTGCGCACTGATGACATTCGGTTAATATTTCATATAATTTTATATACGTGCACTCCGTACGAATTCGATTTTCAAAGCTATTCCTGCTCGGGCCACAAAATGTTTTCAATAAGCTCTGCGGCCTGAGCAGGAAAATTTCTGACAACCGTAAATGTATTTCAGCTCGATGCGCGTCTGTGAAATTTGTATGAAATATTAACCAAACGTCATCAGTGCGCAGCGAACTCGAATACATTTACATTTACATTAGTTTTTCGTGCTCGGGCTACTGATTTGAAAGTGCGGCATTCAGTAATAGTGATGTAATTTCAATAATATTTACTGTCACGTTCACCCAAGGCAAGAAGAGTCCCATCGAGAAAAGCCCCAAAAGACTTCTATCTGTGATGCCGCCTAGGCTCCTACCAGCTTGCATAAGAGCGCCCATATGTTCTACTAAGAATACCAGTGTTACGCACGTAGCACCTGCATTACGGAAAATTAATTTATAAATATGCCTTTTTTATATTGAAATAAAACTATTTTTACGGATTCTGTCACGATTTGGTAAAATAGTTTTATTTCAATGTATAACATTCGCGTAAACTTAAGAAATCAATATGGATTTTTTATATTCTCCAATAAATAATTTTATACATTGTGGAAATAATAATTACATATTTTTAATAAGACTTCCTCTACAATCCTGATATCCATCAGATGACCATTTGTCTCAGTGACACAAACCACTTTATTAAGCTATCTTTGGATGACAGTTCATAGAGCTAGTATTAATACAAGTGGTAGTTTAACATTTTCAATATTCACATATCCCGCAAACTGATTTTGTCTCATTAATTTGTAATCTTGATTTTGACGGTAAGTCTGACGGGGTGGGCGTGGGCTTGTTAAAAATATTTCATATTATTGTCTAGAGTTGTGTGTGTTGCTTAATGTGATTAAGTTTTATGCACCAAAAATCAGCAAAAATGGACAGTATAATGTGAAAACTTTTTAAGCGGTGATCTTTGATGAGTTTTGCTTGGTGTGTTGACTGGCTTTGTTCGGTAGATTCGCTGAGTGAAGGTCATCTGAGGGACACCGCACTGGAAGGAATTGCCGCCATAATCCCAGCAAGGTCTTGGGGTCATCCACATCTGGGTCTCATGGTCATTGTGAAAATTGATAATTGCTATACTTACCTTGTCATTGACTAAATCATCGCAAATGCGTGGAAGCCGTTATTTTTAAAAGAAGAAGAAGAATTTGTAATCTTTCAATGTGATCTAGTTATGAGTAGTCTGTAAGCCAGAATCAACAATATCGCGCATCAACACTGGGATTGCCCAGTGTATGCTGTATTGACATCTCAGCGAGTCTTTGGGAAAGCAACACGAAATCAATCGAAAAAAAAACTAGTGGGGAGTTAGAAAATAACTTTCCACTTCCATCCATAGCAAGACGGAGAGAAATGTGATCAAGTCATAAGATTATAAAGCAATCATGTAAATTGCAAAATATGTACGTACCTATAGCAACCACAATAACCTTCATAATGAAACTCGCTGTTTTATCCGATCTAAGTTTATTGTAAGCCGGTCTAATGAGATCTTCGAAAATGACTCCACATAAAGAATTAAGCCCGGTGGACATAGAACTAAAATAATAAAGGTGAATAACATTGAAGATAAATACACAATTCAATATTTAGGAATACTAAGCACGAATAGCTACTAGCAAGTTAAAATTTATCTGGTGCTGTTAAGTCTCTTTATTAGTTTTTAAAGTTTAGGAACTTATTATTAAAATAAGACATTATGCTGACTCCTTATATAAGGACTCACACACTATTAATCATATAGTTCATAGTAGATACATTCACATAAATATGTGAGGTCATGTCGATCTACCAAAAATGTGGTACAAATTCTAAATTGGCAACACTCAAGCCAGACAGTGTACAGCCTTACCCTATCTCGAAGGTAGAGATAATAACATTGAACAACACTAACACTCCATCCGCAACTCAGTGTCGTGACTGTGGACACACATAGACACTAACGGCCGGTTTCAATAAATTATTTCAGTTTAGAGCGCAGGTTTTTTGAGTGGTAGAGTCACGCTGTAGACAGTTACATCTACAGCACGAATGGGCCGGCTCGACCGGTTTGATACCACTGTCTCACAGAAAACCGACGTAAAGTGGCAGCTTGCTGTCGCGTTTCGTTCGGTTAGTGAGATATCCGGTGCCCCACTTCCCCCTTCCTTTCCCAATCTCTTTTTCCCTCCCCTTCCATTTCCTCCTTTTATGTTGGCAACGCACCCATGATTTCTTTTGTCTTGGGTGTCTATGGGCGGTGGAGATCACTTACCATCAGGTGACCCATCTGCTCGTGTGCCAGTCTCAGCTAATAAAAAAAAAAGATAGATTAAGATTATGAACCAATCAAATCAAGTCATTTGACGGAGTCATATTCAAATTGTGTTCTTATTGGCTAATTTTTGTAATCTACCTGCACATTCAAACTGAGATTGTTTATTGGAACCGGGACTAAGTGCCATACAAATGTAGTGTATAAGAGTATTCTTCCCTATTAAACCTCTGTACTAATTATATACTTACTCATGGTGATAACTAACCTTAGAACTGCGCTGAACACGCCGCTTATAAATATTCCAGGCAAAGCTGGAATACTTTCCGTTATGGTCATTACAAAGTAGGGTAACAGTTGATCAATCTTTCTTATGGCTCCCGTTGTTAAAGGATCACAAGTCGCAAATGTAGCGTAGATTACTAATCCAGTATAACAGCACAGCGAAACAATAATGAACATGCCAACTGCCATTATGAAAATCGTTCTATAAAAAAATGAAGTTGAGTAGGTATGTGTAGGGTACGTGACTCCAATTTTCTATACACTACCACCAGTGCTTTACCAGTTGTTACAATGAGTGAGCAGTCGTTAGCTCGCATTCTTTTGATGACCAATCGAGAATACGAAATGTAGTAATAAATTCCACTATGTCACATTTTATATTTGTATGTATACATAGAAGTACTTACATTCTTGCCCTTCTTAAAGAAGACAATGACAGGCATCTTTGTATCACCACTTGGTTAACAGAACATGAAGCCAACCAACTAAAATAGTTTCCAAAAACTGTCGACCAAAACGTATGACGAATTGTAGGGTTGACATCCAAACTACAATGTGTAACATAACATAGAATAAGTGACTGACAAATTAATGTAAACATTTGTTGTAGAATAACACATGCTTACTTGAAGAAATCTAGACGTTCACCATGTGCGTTAATGGATAAAACATTAGATACACCTCCGAGTCGCCACGTACCGTAACCCAAAACGAAAACTACACCAAAATACATAAGCACGGTTTGTAGTGTGTCTGTCCATACTACGGCTTTAAGTCCGCCCTGCATTACAAATAAAATGAAATCGGTAAAAAAATATAGAAAGAAATAGTTCACAAATGAATTCGCACTTCAACGTTATTGAGATAATGCTCTACTAACCTTAAACAATTTACTTATTGCAATCATCATCATCATCATCATCATCAGCCATAGGACATCCACTGCTAAACATTTATTGCAATAGAGGAATATGATACATATGTAGATCAAAATAGGATCAGTTTAGAGGACAATCTTAAAAATATTAGGTACTCACAAGAGTAGTGTAAAAAAATACACACAATGCATACAATCGGCGTTATTAAGTGTAGATTAATCCCTGTTCCTGAAAGGGAAAAAATCATTAACAACAGAAAAATCATCGCAAATTAAAATTTTCTTATTAACGTATTGGTGACCTACCTTGGTTAAAAGCTAATGCCGGCACGTACACCACAATAGGGATATAGAGCAACATTTCAATCTATACTATCTATACTAATATTATAAAGCTGAAGAGTTTGTTTGTTTGTTTGTTTGTTTGTTTGTTTGTTTGTTTGATTGAACGCGCTAATCTCAGGAACTACTGGTTCGATTTGAAAAATTCTTTTGTGTTGGATAGCCCAATTATAGACGGTGGCTATAGGCTATATAACATCACGCTATGACCAATAGGAGCGGAGCAGAAATGAAAAATGTTTAAAACCGGGGAAGTTAATATCTCAGAAACTACTGGTTCGAATTGAAAAATTCTTTTTGTGTTGGATAGCCTATTTATGGAAGATGGCTATAGGATATATAGCATCACGCTTTGACCAATAGGAGCGGAGCAGAAATGAAAAATGTTGCAAAATCGGGAAAATTTATATCTCGGACAGAAACTACTGGTTCGAATTGAAAAATTATTTTTGTGTTGGATAGCCCTATTATCGAGGGTGGCTATAGGCTATATAACATCACGCTATGACCAATAGGAGCGGAGCAGAAATGAAAAATGTTGAAAAGACTATATTTCAGAAACTACTGGTTCGAATTGAAATTTTTTTTTGTGTTGGATAGCCTATTTATCGAGGATGGCTATAGGCTACATAACAATCACGCTTTGACCAATAGGAGCGGAGCAGAAATGAAAAATGTTACCAAATCGGGAAAATTTATATCTCAGACAGAAACTACTGGTTCGAATTGAAAATTTTTTTTTGTGGTGGATAGCCCAATTATCGACGGTGGCTATAGGCTATATAACATCACGCTATGACCAATAGGAGCGGAGCAGAAATGAAAAATGCTGCTAGCGAAGAATTTTATATCTCAGAAACTACTGGTTCGATTTGAAAAAATATTTTAGTGTTGACCGAGGGGATGAATGGTAGGGTGACTAAGGGATGACTGACGGGGTGATTGATGGGGTGACTAATGGGATGACTGACGGGGTGACCGACGTGAGGAATGACGGGGTGACTGACAGGCTGACTGATGGGGTGGCGGACGGGGTGACAGACGGGGTGACAGATGGGGTGACCGACTGGGTGGCAGCCGAGGTGACAGATGGGGTGACCGACTGGGTGACAGACGGGGTGACAGACGAGGTGACAGACGGGTGACAGAAGGGTGACAGACGGGTGACAGATGGGGTGACAGACGGGGTGACAGACTGGTGACCGACTGAGTGACAGCCGAGGTGACAGATGGGGTGACCGACTGGGTAACAGACGGGGTGACAGACGGGTGACAGACGGGTTGACAGACGGGTGACCGAAGTGGTGACAGACGGGTGACAGACGGATGACAGACGAGGTGACAGAAGGGTGACAGATGGTTGACAGAAGGGGTGACGGACGTGGTGACAGACGGGGTGACAAACGGGGTGACAGACTGGTGATAGACTGGGTGACAGACGGGGTGACCGACTGGGTGACCAACTGGGTGACAGGCGGGGTGACAGACGGGATGACAGGCGGGGTGACAGACGGCGTGACGGACGTGATGACAGACGGGTGACCGACTGGGTGACCGACAAGGTGTCAGAGGGGGTGACAGGCGAGGTGACAGACGGAGTGACAGACGGCGTGACAGAGGGTGTGACTGACGGGGTAAGAGACGGGGTGACAGACGGTTTGACAGACGGTGTGACTGACGGTGTGAGAGGCGGGGTGACTGACGGCCGAAGTAGATCATCCTATTACCTCTTAGAATTATTGTGCTATAGGTGCCTACGGCTCACTCTTTCAACCCTCTCTCTCATACGCAGACGAAGTTGTGCGGGTCAGCTAGTTATAAATATAATTGATCCCAGCAGTCTTACTTTTTGATTAAATCTCAGTTGTAAGTACTAAAAAATACATATATGTATGTTATAATAAATTCTATATAAAAATACTATAAATATACAATAAAATAAAACATATACCTCATACGTTGATGTAATTTGTAAATTGTAGAAAACCGGCAAATAAACCAAGGCAATCGTCACAGAAACTACCCATTCTGATAAAACAATGGTCCATAGTTGTGTTCCATACGTGTACATTTCAGCAGGTAGCCCTAGCAGTGATATTCCCGAAATGTAGCTGTGACAGAAAACATCACCAGCTCCAGTATAACAATCCACTCGCCGTAGCTGATTACGGTAACCTAGTTTAACAAGTACTTGGCTATTAATGACATCGAAATGGGAAACATGCCCATAGTTTTTCCGCCCATTAAGTACTCAGCTGTCGTGTTTTGCTTCTTAATGGCAAAAAATGCGAAGTAGATTCCGATGAGGGCTGATAATAGCAACATGCCTCCGAAGACGACGTAATCAAGCCAGTCGAAGTATACTACCGTCATTTTGAAAATTAAGCGTAGAGCACTATGTGAGATCGCGCGTCCGTTCACTGCGACACTTAAACTCTATCTCGGTATACAATAGCCATTTACTGAGCGGAACTTGCAACTGGACCGATATTAATATAATTATATTTATCCTTTGAAGGACTTTGGTCAGATCCAATAGAGGGATACCAGTGTCATTGCATGTTATTCTCTTTGACGCAAGTACATATTTACGACATATATCCATGTATACGGAGGGTGCTCTTGGAAGCATATATCCCTGCATGGATTGTGTCAAGAATTGACACAGTGGAAATAAAACGCGACACACTGACGAGCAAAAATTTATTGAGTCACTTACTTTTGTAATGATTATGTGTCAACAATATTTCTGGCTTAAACATTAAACATAAATCTAAGCACATCCATAATAATAGCTTTTTTAAAAAGCTTTTACATCAGATCAATGCATCAGAGTATAGCAAACACAGTCGTAGTTGAAGGTAGAGCAAGAGTTTCGTAACTCTGTAGTTTGTACTTTATTTTTTTATGTTAGCACTTATCCCCATTCAATGTGGCGCAGCACATTTTTTCAAGTATGTTGCAGAAAGAATTCGGCTTAATATTTATGACATCAACCTCATTAGGATAAAAGTGGTGCGTACTTTATTCAATATCAAAAATTGCAGATAGCAATAGTAAACGACGAATTATTCTACAAAGACATTTTATTCCAACTTAATTATATCTCAACAGATAGAAACTACTCGTACTTCGTAGCAGGTACTGGACTCTGATCACTTAATCATAGATCTTAAATTACATGGAATACTACTGTTTAGCCCGTTGTCCCGAATAAATCTCATTAAACACGTTGTTATCTTATTTAGGTTAACCGAATGAGGAAATAAGCAAAAATAAATAACATTTTTCATTTTCGATATTAAAAATTGTTTGGACGAATTATTTTTTCAACTGATTTAAAATATATTATGCGAGCTCTTTTACGACAAATTAACCACGATTTACGAATTTAGAAACTCAACCTCTAATTTTCAATTGGTAAAAGAAAAACATTCATGGCAATAATAATAGATCGTTCGAAAATGACTGACTATGAATGTCTAGTTTAAATAAACTCACAAAAATGTGAATTTAAAAATATTTTATTTTTACTTCGTTAATTTTATTTTACACCAAACTACGATAAAATAGTCTGAATTATTATATATTGGCAATATTAGTTTTATCACTTAGTATATTGTAATATTAGTTCTAGAGAATAATACACGTTTTACATGGCCTTAGCTTAGCTTGTCAGATAAAATAATAATAGATAAAAATAACGTATGTATTAATGTAGTTCTCCAAAAATATAAAACCATTTTTATGTAATATGCTGCGTCTAGATACTGTAATTTATAAATATACTCATAAGACAATAATAACGTTTTTGACTTCTTTTTTTAACTGGAAATAATTTTTCGAAGCTTTGATAAAACAATTTTTTTTATCTCTTATAAACACTTTCAGTTCTGGCTTTGGAAAAGTCAACCTTAAGGGTAACAATCACTAGTACTAATAGTACATTCATCTTATAACAGAGTTTACACTTTACAGCAAGTATAATATTAAGATCATCATCAGCAACATGACATTCGTCTGACATGTGTGTTAAATTTTATTGACATCGGCTACTAAGATGCTATTGAATGTGCTGATATGATAATGCGCTTGACAAATCCTCGGAAGGTCCCTAACAAGATTACAATAGGCATCAAATATTATGACGAAATCTATGCGATGCCTTGCCAGCCATGGCCTCTACAATCAAAAAGTTACCTACTTACTTTAATTGAAATCTAGAAAACAAATTAGGTAGTAAACGATATATTAAATAGTCACGGGCGGCTCGGCCTCCGGTGGCCCATACGCTTATGGAACATATATATGTGCCGCCTCTGACGGGTTAATAAGGTGTAGGATGGTAGTTACGTTAGTATAAAGATAGGTAATTTTTAAAACAGTGCGTTTTTATTGATACGAAAATTGCGTGTCAATATAAAACAAAACAAATTGCTATGTTTAAGCCAGATAGTACCTACTTAATTTGGTAAAATACGTTAATTGTGTATTGTTACAAGCATATAATTTAGAATCTTATAAATATATTCTTATAAAACCCTTAGCTTCTGCTATCCGTATGCTCAAAGGAATCATTTAAAATTGGATTCTACGTATGTACAAATATTATTCATTTTACTAAGAATATTCGACTGCCAATACTTTCTACAGATAGAATAACGACGCACAACAAAGTCACTACAAAGACCAGTACATCAAGATCTACTTTGAAAGGCTACAATGTGACGTTGAAATATCAAGAACGTGTTGCTACGTTGATATTGAAAAATTTACAATAGAACTTCCCTCTTTCAGAGGCCTACTTGATCGACATCACTACTAACATTTTCCTATCGTCACTAATATTCAATTATTATCTAAATATATTTCCTTCCTATTTGTGGTTTATTATGAATACAACGTAAAGTATTATATTATACATTCTATAAGGATCTAATTCAGTATTCATCTAATATTCTTACACATCACAGATCTTTGTAAATCACTTTGATTCTCGCATAGCATAGCCCTTTCATAATCGTGTTTAAAGTTCATTTCAACCGATTATGAGAGTCTGCGATTTTGATCCACGCACATTCACTACTTTCAATTTTACCTACACATAACTTTCAAGGTATCTTTTATCGTGATGTTGAGACACTTGGACAGAGAGACTGATTTTAGACCCGTTTTATTCCTCCATTACATATTGTGACTTATAACGAGTCCACGCAATAATACTTTACGACTAAAGCGATGGAATGGTGAGTCCTTACGACTCGTAAGAAGCAACGAATTAGGTCACTGAGGGGACTTGATAATTCTTTTTAGTTTCCATCCTTCCTGTTATGTAACCTATTATTAGTAATTTCCACTTTAGGAATTCTTTTTTACAATGTACAATACGTTTGATTTATTTCGTTGTATTAACTTTGTTGAATATTTATCAAATGGTTTGTAATTTTCGTTTGAAAATGTTATTGTTTCAATCGAATCTTTTACAAATCTGCCGGAGAGGCGAGGTCAAGTCTCGATCGCCTCCGGTCTCGTGTTACGGACAGTTGCCCTGACGACGAGCGCTGTAAAGAGGCGGATCTCGGTCGAGCCGTGTCAGACTTGGACTTCTTCACCTTACTGCCGCCACTTGCTGGCTGCTTGCCCTTTAATGATGACACTGATACCACCACATCCGTGGAAACTCCGTCTTGTTCTATACAAAATGTTTATAGTACTTAAATAATATAATAATAAAAATAAATTTAAAATTTAAAACACCTCCGAATGATAACTTCTCAAACTTCACTCCCCGGTCTCCTCGATACTGTATTCTACTCCATCAATAACCCTGATTATTTATTTATAACCTATTTTATTGTGATAACTCTAATGAGCCCAATTCGACAAAAAATTAACTCGACAAAAAATTTGTTGTGTATTCTCTTGATTCCAGACTAAGTTGCAGCATCAGTTCAATATCATGTTCAATGTCATTGCAAGGTCTTTAAAGTTACAGATTACTACAAATCTGTGATATGAATGAATGAATATCTAATCCGAAAAGAGCTATCAAGTATCAATTATTGTTATCTTCGAACGGCGGAACCGATTTTCTTGAATCGTGGTTGAGAACAATCCTAATCAAGTGATTATTAATTTAAGCAAGTCACATTATAAACAAGAAAAAATATCTAAATGAAAATCGATTTATACTCACGTTGAAGTTTTATAAAACCCCTAAAAATAGACGAAACTTTCTCCTTCGGAGGCAGTCGGGTAATTGTGAAACAAAAGACTAAACTTACCGGTACGCTTAATAACTTCTCCGGCATTATTCAAAAAGAATTTTGGTTTCGCTTCTTTAATTGATTCCTGGAATGAGACGTGCTGGTTATTAATGCGATGTATCCTGTACTTGTATCTAACGAGTGAGTTAACGTGGATGTCTTGGATATTATTTCGACTCTATTCTAAGCGACTCTATTTATATCACGTTATATTCTTGACATAACAAATGTGCTTACATGGAATAATGTATATAATTCAGTTGTACACAATTATGAGGGCATTTGGCTACAACTATTCAAGTATTCAAGTGGGAAAGAACGAAAGAAAGAAAGAAAAAACGTCAAGTAAGTTTAAGTGGTAGAGCCACGCTGTAACAGTTACGTCTACAGCACAAATAGGCCGGCTCGATCGGTCTGATACCAATGTCTCATAGAAAGTGTGAGTGAGATTTTTGGTGGCCCAATTACCTCCCTCCTTTTCTCAATCCCTATTTCCCTACCTTTAAGTTGGCAACGCACCCATGATTTTCTTGTCTTGGGTGTCTATGGGCGATGGAGATCACTTACCATCAGGTGACCTATCTGTTCGTTTGCCAGTTTCTGCTATAAAAAATAAGAATAATGACAAGTAATACCTACCTTTGATTTACTAGATTTGGAAGCAGAGTCAGTGCTTCCGCGCCACCACGGTCACTGAATCTCACAGAAGGCTCGGCCGGACTCCTTCGCGGGTGTGGACGCCTCGCCCTCGGCGGCGGTCTCCTCGGGCTTCGGAGATCCCGCGCCCGACGTCGTTGCACCCCTTTTAAATACAACAAGTTGCATTTGTAACTTTTGAAGAGAAACTTCTTTATGCACGAGGCTCATATCTATATCATACATAAGCTCACACCTGTATCCCCGAAGGGGTAGGCAGAGGGGCAAGAGATTATCATGAGCCACGGGACAACCACTGCTAAACATAGGCCTCCTCCAAGGTGGATAGACAACCTGCAAGAATAAATGGAAAAATCCCACCGCCAGCCAACCAATGGCCCAACCAATCTTACGATTATAGGGGGCCTAATTCGGGGGGGGGGGACACTCGCGCAGAATTGCGTCTGCCAGGCAGTGTGGACTCCCCATGCGAGTTTTAAAGTCCCCCTACAAGTTATTTACTTTTCGTCCTTTGTCCCTTAGCAACTCTCCCTCTTCTGGGGCATGCTGTCGTATCCACTAGCTGTCGCCGACGTGCCTTTCATGGCTTTTGCTGTTATAGGTGTGCCGGCGAGCCGTTTCACCTCTTATGCCAGCCGTGTGAGAATTCCCATAGCTGCCTGAAGTTCACATCCGTAACCACGAGATCGAGGTACCAAGCCGGGCTGTGGCTCTCTAAAACGATTCCGTCAAGCAATCTTCAGCGGAGATCATCATACAAAGGACTCGGGAATAAATGGACTATGCATGTTATTACTAACGTCATATCAACCCGCACGGTGTTGTTATTCTGCTGCGTGCGCATGGCCAGCGTGGATACCATGGGCGGTCGCTGCGGTTTGTTCGCCAGCAGCCGCTCTATCTCCACCATCACCGACGGGGTCAACTGCGGGACAATCTACCACCACATACACATCTCTAACAATTGTCATATATTATACTTCGGTGGCGAAGGGTTTGTGTGACATAGTATATACACAAGGCATTATATTTTATTCAATATCCTTTTTGGCAAATTAATACGAGATACTGATTGTGGTTCTGAACCCTTAGTATGACTTTTGACAGTATCTTTAAAACAGTGATATTTTAGGTTCAATTTTGACTAGAAACATCTCTTTGAAATTACAATGAACATAATTAACGTGTGGAAAATATGAAACTATCGTTTTTGAGTAGTGTCAAAACTCAAAACGAATTCGTTGTTGTAATAAAAAAAGCGGTAAATTATATTATATATATTGTCTTAGTAAGGTTAAAGGTACGAGTATACAGGTATGTATGTACGTCAACGGCCCGAACAGGAAAAATTTTGACAATCGTAAATGTATTCGAGATCGCTGCGCATTGATGATTTGCGCATCAACCTCGAATACATTTACGATTGCCAGAAATGTTCCTGCTCGGGCCTTTGGTTGCTGTAAAAGGAATTGCCGTGCCGTGGTAATGGCACTTTACATAAGTAAACTTGAAAATAAATGGGTGCTACGAATTACTATCATTATACAGTAGACCGTACCTAGATTAATTAGCTAACTAGTGTTGACTTTTTATTCAAATATCGACTGCCGCAACGACCAGTATCGAATCCTCCATACAATATGTATGGGAGATTTATATCTCCCATCGCAGACCAGTTTACCCTTCGTCACTTCCTACAAATCCCTGTAATACTTACCTGCAAGGCGTGCATGTTTTCTTTGAACTGTTCCACACTACTAGCTCCTAACAGGAGACAATTTACCGATTCATTTTTGAGACACCAAGCCACCGCCAGCTGGCTCATTGAGCAATCTGTTTAGTAATATTTTAAAATTTAAGAAATGAATTAAGACCCATTTAGATAGAGAGGTTTTAAGCATGACCAAGGTAATAATAGAAACTGTACTTTATGAAGTCGTGTGAACTATGGAACTTGCTTTGTAAATGAGAATTTCATTTTATTCTCGCCTTAGTTGTGCGAAGAACTTGCCCCATCTGAATGGGGATATCCATATATTATTAAGGTATGTCTTTTGAGAATGTGTGGGAACTTACTGAGTGACGTGGCTAAATTAGCCAAATCGCGTAACTTATCTCCGTATGTCCGAGGCTCCTCGCCTGCTACTTGTTCTTTACTACCAGAACTTCTAACCTGCAATTCATATTTATTACTAAGTTTAAATTACCTATTAAATTTAGTAATAATATAAACACAATTATAATTCTTGACAATTCAAGAAAATCAATGATAAAGCACACTGCATAGGTTCCCATCGTGGACATCAGTGAGAGTCAGTAAAATATGTCTATTTTACTACAATGGAAATATGACGTAGGCTTGTCGCAATTAGTTTTTCAATACACTAATTTAATGCAAAGATGAATGAACACCGCTGTCTATTGAAGATAATAAAATGATCTAAATGATTTTTATAGCATAGTAAAATACATTTTATATAGATGATTGAAGTTGAATTTTTTAATGTAGGAAAGCGCGAATTGTTTATTAGTATTGCACTATATGATTTGACGTTCATGTGTGTGTGTTTAGCGACATTAGTTCCTCGGACGTAAAAAATAAGATGGACGGAGCGCTAGAAACATTGAAAGTGAAGCAGGCTTTTCGGCCCATTCGATTTATCGACACGTAATGGCGTGTGTGTGCGTAGGGCACTTTTGTATAGGGGCATTTGTGTGCGTGGCTTCTCTATGGAGTATGTTTAACTATAGGCGAGATGGTGTCCTTCTTTTTCTTTACGTTCGTGACTGGTTCCTACAGGTTTCTCTGTTCTGTGGTGGAACAAAAAAGCATCAATGACGTATGCCGTAACCGTCGACAATTTTTCTGATATTTTTAATACTCGCCTCTGGAACAGCCAGGTCCTCCTCGCACCAACTAAACGTGCTATATTTCCTGTTGAAACGTGACTTTGCGAAGAGTCCTGTGATTTCCTCGCGGCCTAATCCTTTACCTGTTGTTATGGCTGACCACACCATCATACCTGCCGACCATGACTTTCTGTTACCACGGCCATATTAGGAATGCAATTTCTAATTTAATGATTCTTTAATGCTTCAATGCAAATGCAAAATCAGTTTTCCTGATGTTAAACCCTTCTGGAGGTGCCAGTCTGGGGGAAAATAAAATAAAAAAATGTTTTCCCGACCTGAGGATCGAACACGGTCCTGTAGCCCGAGCACGAAAACATAATGTAAATGTAAACTCGCTGCGCAATGATGACATTTGATTAATATTTCATACAAATTTCATAGACGCGCATCGAGCACGAATACATTTACGGTTGTCAGAAATTTTCCTGCTCATCAGTGCGCAGCGAGCTTGACCCTTAAATACATTCATGATTGTCAGAAACGTCCCTGCTATTCTTATTAGCTTCGCACTCACCAACACCAATTTTGTGGTACAGCTCCGGCATGTAGAGTTCAGGTTTCTCTCTGCAGAACATGTGGTATTCAGTTTGTTCCACAATTGGTGTTATACAATTGAATTGTCTGCAGTTTGTATACGCATCCATTATCTACGAAATAAGATTTACTATAATGTAGTCCTTAACCATTGTTGCATTTGTATGTAAAGTACTCCAACCAACATTTTAGCTGTTTAAAATCTACGCCATAATGTTGAGCAATTATTAGATATTAGATAAGATTGCTATATTACTTAGTAAGTTTATATTATTCGAGTATTAAATACACATACACACAATAAAATAGAGGTTTAACAAAAAATAATATGAAATAAGGCGAATATACAATTACAACATGAAGCGATTTACCTCCGAGGGTGACCACCGTGCCGTGCCCCAGTACATAACCCATCCTTGATTAATGACAAAATTCATCGCACGAACCAGCTCTGTTCAATTGCAAATAAAATATATTATAAATGTGCGCATATAAAATAACATCTACCTACTAGTAGGTATCTACTTTATTGAGACAGTGCGTACTCAGGCATTACAACGCTGGACGAAGTATTAATAAAACAATTGTACTGACCTTCCATCGGACACACAGGGTCGACCTTGTGTAGGAGCACCACGTCTATGTACTCCACTTGAAGTCGAGCAAGCGATGACTTTACACTTTCAACAATATGTTTACGAGACAGACCTCTTTCATCCGACCTGTTATTAGTAGGAGCAAACCTATCAGGAGAGTTCAAAACGCATTAGGGACTAACCAGCGGTCAAGCACTCATCAAGCAGAAGTATTATATTGTGTTATATCGAGCAAACACAACGGCAGAAGCACTTTCAATCATTTTATTAGAATGTTAACACCTAATAACTAGAAGATTTAATCCATTCATAATACTCAAAAAAATGAGAGGAGTATAATTTATAGATAAGTTTAACTTCATGCGATATTCTAAGATTATTATATGAAAGTGTCTAATAATTCATTATAAATTTAAACGGTTTATATAACGATATGTACTATGTATAATATAATAAACGTTATTAAGATTACTTTCTATCCTAAGTCTACAAAATTAATATTACTTATAACATTTCTTTATTTAAGATTCTTAAACATGCATTTAAAATCTTGTAATAATAAACAACATTATTGGGAGTGGCAACTTACTTGGTGCTCCAATATATTTTTGTAGTTATTATAATACTTGTCCTCCTTACATTTCTTTTCTTTAATATTCTGCCTAGTTCAGCTTCTCCTTTGGCTGCGGAATTAGTCATTAATTACATTCCATTTGTACTTTAAATTCATTGAAAGTAGCAATTATCCAAGTTATTTTTTTTCTGCTTATGTGATCAACTAGTAGGTACATTTTTAATGAACTGGCAAAAAGAAACAAATGTCCTGCATTACTACATATCAGTAGTATAGGACACAGATGGCAGAGTGCAAAAATAAACAGTGCCCCTTTGAACTGTGGGCATAAGGGATCAAGCTCCAGAATAGTTTTACATAGTTACCACAATGTGCTTCTGATAAGTCAAACAGATTAATTCCATTTTCAAGAGCCGTCATAACAACATCTTCAGCGCAGTCTTCATTGAGCATCGTCCACATTCCGAGTCCAATGTTGGGTACTCGCAGACCAGACTTGCCGAGGTTCTTGTATCGCAAACCAGGAGTCACAACCGAAGGCATCGTGGTGTGATTTCCCATATAAGTTGACATATGACGAGAAACCGTTACTTCGCCAGCTGCAAGTATAAACACATAGGTAAGTACTAAGTATTACATTACGCAAATAACCAAATAAATTGAAAGAATTATTTATTTGTGCCACTTATTTTTATATCTTTTACATCAAGAGCAATAAATCCAGGCATTCAGACTGTTTACCTTACCTTGATCTAACATGTGCTGGGAATTGGCGCTAAAATCGTCCATGCAATCCAGCGATGCTATTGGAGCGCGACATCTAAACAAAAAAAAACAAGAATCTATAAAATTTTACTGTCTTCAAAATGATTGTTATAATAATAAATTATTTTAACTATTTTTTAATGACAACATTTTGAAAAAGTATGCTTTTAAATATTTTATGTTTTCTAATTTTTATATGGATAACGTGTTTTACAAAATATCCAACAGAAAAAATTAAAATATTCTATTTTCTAATATTTTTGAATATAGTGTTAAATAATACCTATGTTTAGTTGACAATTTAAAGTCGGTTTATGAAGTTATTGGGTCATTGTATGGTCTGGTAATCGTATGGTTTCAATATATTGTCGTGACGCCTTATGCCCGAACAAATTTTAATATTTTTTATGAATCAGCTTTTTATAAAAAATCTATCCGGAATATATTATTTTTTGTTAAATATAGAATTTTTGTTATTTTGTTTTGTGATTTACGTTACTAATTTACTTCTGTAATTGAATACTTGTGACTCTATGTAATAGGTAGCTATTTTAAACTAGTTTTGTGTTATAGAGATAATGACTGTGAAGTCCTGATCTAATCTATGCCTTACGGAAATGATGTTCAGAATAAACTTGATAATATTATGATATGATCACAAACAACTAATGACTATGTATACATGACGCCTACTTCTAATATGACAGCTATGCGCTAAAATGATTGTTGCTAATAATTCTATCTACCTATAAAATGATAGAGTATAAGACTATAATGCTTCAAAAATTATGTTCGCATGCAATGGATGTGATCTTGTTATTTATGTTTTGATTGTTTTTGCAGTATCGAGTAGGTAATTAATATAATTAACTAGATTTTAATTATAATTGCCGAGGTTAATAAATAATTGTTTATTTCAGCAATATTCGCCGTACAGTTCAAACATTCATCCCAAACATTCGTTTAAACAAATAACATAGGATAAGGAAAGGCATATGTGAAGTAATGTGGAAAGCGACCGTATGACACAACATAGGGCAATACCATACCTGTGCGCTGCAACCACCGACACCTCTCCGATGAACCAGCATGAGCAAGCCAAGCAGTCGGTATTACTATTGTGGCCGGTATCTTATGTGATGTTAATTTAAACGCTATGTCAACGGTAATAATGCAAATACTGACAATATTGCTTGCAAGTTCTTCATCAATCCAAAGATATGGGCCTTTCGTGTTACCTACTCACATGCGACGATCGCAGTGCGCGATGCGGCGTGGTGCGCTCTCAGCTTTACTTGCCGTTGGGAGAAGACATAGCAATACATTATGAGGCATATATTTATTTATCTAGTGTTGTTGGTGCATATTATATTCGACCAGGTCATACACTGCGTATGTAACAGTGTTGTTAAGATTAAGTATTTTTGGCATTCCTCCTGCGCAGATGATTCGTTTGGTGTTGCGCAGGTGACAGGTGACCGAAGAAAGTACGTCTTCTCCCTACAGGGCTTTCTCGTGGCGTCCAGTTACCGATATATGGTGGGCATTGGGTTGGAGTCGACGCTGACGCTGTCGGGCAGCCCGAGCGGCGTATGCGGTGTACATCGGCTGATGGTAGACTCGCTGCGAGACATCTGCGAGCCTTCCTTGCCGACGCCGCCCTCTGCCCCCTTGCATTGCATCTCGTGCCGTTTCATTGTGCTTCTACGTTTTGTTACGGCATCTTATCTCCCTAAAGTCATGTTATCTGTAACGAAATGTTCACAAATCTCGGGACGCCCCGGAGACGACACCGCCGGGATGGGACGAGGATTTAATTCAACACACTCAAAGACAGTAAGGTAAACATAGAGAAGCATGCATGCCCTGACGCTAACATCTAGTCCACTAAAGGATCACAAATCAAGTGGAATGCGGTAGTAACATCTAAGCAGTGGACTATAGTCACAATTAAAACCAAGAAAGTAGATACGTCAAACAGTAGAGTGTATCGTTCACGTAAGGGAGCTGCGGTCGTCGGCGTGTTGCACTCACCGGGGCTGGCGGAGCGGTCTACGTACTGAATGACAAATGTTGCGGAGCCGGCTCGAAATCAAACTGCGTCGTCGGTAGAGCGGAGTGCTGACGTGGCCGACGCTAGCGACGGCAGCGGGCCGGGCGTCAGCGGGCGGCGGCGGGAGACGGCGGGCGGTGGCAAGCACCAGCGGGCGGCAGCGGGCGGCAGGCGGCACCAGGTGACTATAGGGGCGAGCGGCGGCGGCGCGAGGGTGGTGCGCGCACTGCGCTGCGATCCTAGCGCCACCCGCACATGCGCCCTCAACGCTCTAACGACCTGACCTATTTCTAGATTCAGCCCCAGATGCTACAAAAGATATTTATAAATTTGATTCATCTGTTTTTATGTAACCCGCGCTAGATATCATTATCCACTTCATAATAAATTGATAACAAAACATAAATGTCTTGTAAATCTTACGAACGTCTGTTACGTAATGTTCGTAAAGAGCGCACTAATCGATACAGATATTTAGTTAGGCGACCTGGGTCAGAGCTGTGCGCCGAGCGGAGTTTCAGCTCGGAGGATTGAAATCGATACAGATGGCGTTCTGTGTGCAAATACAGCGCATGTTCCTGTACATGCAATTCAAGCGATAACATGATTTAGTAGATGCAATTTCATGCCGCAAGCCCAGATTTAATTTAGTTTTCATAATTAATTTTCATAATGTAGGCATTTATATTCAGCCATGCAAATTGCCAAACCTCACACAAGATAAATCGCTGTCCACACTTACAGAATAGATTATTAGCAACGTTCCTTCTGCACATTTTTTAAGAATAGACACATTATCAAAATTATTGATAAAATAATTACATTTCATAATCTTTGGTGTCAAATAAGGATTTCACGTAGGAGGTAGATCTAATGTAACTTGTTGAGCAATTAACCTAACTTGATCTAACGATTGCTGCTGCACTTGATACAAATGAGATATTGAGAGTCAATTACTTAGGTAATGCGAACCAACTGCAGCGGTACTGAATTGCAGAAGTTCCGAGCTCATATCAACGAATGATGTGTATGGAGTGGGTAGAATAACATAATTTTAAATTATTTAAAAACGTTTATTTTTTAGATAATATGACATGTACAAATAAATATTTCAACTCAATCTTGCCACGCTTTGCTATGTGAGACAGTCTGTTGACTTTTTCTGAGAACGGCGATGACACTGTCGCCCAAAACATACTACCTCTATATATTTACAAGCTCGCACAGATATGAAGATGTGCAAGAATGTTCCGTTCAATACGTTACCCAGGACAAGATGGTGCACGTACGAGGGTCATCAGCCGCTGGGGACTGACGTCGCTAGCCGACGCCCTCCAGTTCCTCGCCTCGTTGTTAGCGCACGAGGGGTTTTCACAACAAACATCACTGTCTACAGATTCATCTACAAACCCCAATCCAGATTCTTAATACTTTTAAAATAATAATTTTAACTTATACACATTCTGGGGCTTACCACCACCTCTTAAAGCAGTACCTATTATTATAATTCCACTAATACCGATTTCCGTACACAAAAACGAAGTAAGATTATAATAATACTGCTATAAGAGGTGGTAACCCCCCTGTAGGCTTAGTTTTATAATAAGAACTGGCAGTGCAGCTATTCGGGGCATATGGCCATAATATTTGATTTATTGTTATGTGAGCATCAGCTCTTAATTCGAATAGAAAATATACAATATGATTGTCTTTCTGCACTATCTTGCCACTCTCTTTCTCGCACCCCGTTATTCAGGAACTTATAATATACATAGATTTATCTTCATGTGCATCGCTCGAGTCGCGCTACTGACCTAGATTTAAAGTTCTTGTTATATAATTCCTACAAGCTGGCAGTGTATAGGGGCTGTAGACAGGCTGTCAGTGTATGGTATTGGAGGCCCTGGGTTTTATTCCCATTAGACTGGACCCCTCGAAGGGGGTAGCCGTCCGACACGTAACCGGTCCTAAAAACTAAGCCAAATCCTTTGTGCAACACGGCTAAAAAGTGTGTTGCGCTGACCTCATGCCGGTGATGGTAATGGGCGTTGGATAAAGAGTAATTTCCACTAACAAACCTGTACCTCGTTTGGGCCACCTAACCTTATGTTATAGTAATACAAAGAAAGATTACTTACCCCTACAAGAATCAAGTCGAGACAAATTAATGAATATGCCGTCGTTTTCTCCGATACTTTGACTTGATTGAGGCTTAGAGAGCTGAGCACTAAAAGCCTTTTTCAGCACACTCTGGGAAACGTAAAAAAAGTGTTTAAATGGTCGGTCACCTCATACGGACAAAGAACACAGTGACCCATAAATATATTTTTACTAGAACTAAAATTGGGTTAATTATTAAATAGTCATCTATAAAGCCATCAGTTTGCCTATAAATACATTCCCGGGTTCTAGATAGGTGTATTGATTTACAACGACCACTCCCAGTTTCGTGGAACTGTTCGGCCTGACCCGGCCCGGCGGAAGCTGTAATATTAGCTATAATATTCACTCAACCCCCAGCTCGACTAAGTTGGAGGGAGCTCGCAACAGGTCTACCAACACATTGATAGACAGCACATAAATCAATACTGCGTTTCTATTTATAATTGCAGGCTTTGCCTCCCTAGTGCGAGCATAAAACACGGAGTACGAAGATTTTGCATTCGGACTAGCTATTTATCTTTATAGGGTAATATCGAAGTGCGGTTATTATTATTATTTATTTATTTTATTAGTACGATTTACATATAACTAGCTACACTAATCAAGATTTAAAATATATTATGCTCATCGTAAGTCGTCTCGTCAAAACACTTCAATGGCTTTCACGGGTGAAGATACCGAACTGACGTCAAACTAATTGGAACTATAGCAAATAATTTTTATACTATATAACACTAATCATTTTCATACTATATAAAACTAATTTCATACTAGAGGTATATATAGATTTACGTCTGTACCCTGAAAATAAAAATAACTAATAATCACAAGTTTAAAAACTTAACAGACCGACTTTAAAACCGATCGTGACCAAATTCATATGGGACCACCCTTGAAATAAGCTCTATCGATCACAAAAAGAATTTTGAAAATCAGTCCACATTTGGCAGAGATATCGCGTAACATACATAAAAAGACTTTCCTTTTTGGAAGTCAGTCGAAAACTAATCGAGCAGCTGTGCCAAAGAACCTACTAATATATGTAAATAATAATTGATTTTTTTTATAACACGTTCCTTGTAAATTCGTAATATAGATAATATTATATTTAATTTGGTATATACTAGAGGTATATGTTCCTAAAGGAATATTTTGTGGCTGATAATGGGTTTTGGATTTTGTATTGCTTCTTTTCAAAATAGAAAATAATTTGGTGGTTTCACGGTGTAGTCAGTTTTGTCTACCTTTTGTTTTTCAGAAAGTAGTTTTTATATATTTGGTCGCCTCCCTGGTCTAGTGGCAGTTGGTCACCACCTTGGTCTAGTAGCAGTGTATATGGACTGTAAACCGGGAGGTGCGTGTTCGATTCCCAGGTCCAGCGTGGTATTTTTCTTCCAACACTATTTTCCTGGGACTGGATCTCCCAGGTGGGGGTTGACATCAGGTAGGCAGCCGGTCGCAAAAACTTAACCAAATCCTTAATGGTGCAAAAGTGTGTTGCACGACTACATAAGGTTGAAGGGATAAGGAGAGATAGAAAGAAAAAAATGTTTTTATAGCATGGATAAGCGAAGATCAAGGGCCTATCCAACTCCATCCATGAACACTAGTCGGAAAATTTCTGACAATCGTAAATTTATTAGAGCTCGCTGCGCACTGATGAGATTTGGTTACATTTCATCCAAATTGTAAAGACGCGCATCGTGCTCGAATACATTTAAAATTGTCAGAATTTTTCCTGCTCGGGTCGCAGTTACAACCCCTGCATAAATCAACTTGACATGGTAAAGGTAAAGCTTTTCAAAATATATGTTACTCTTTCCGAATTGACTGTTAATCATTTTTGCTCATACTTTTCAGGGAACCTATTCAGTATTATCATCAGAAGATTCAAGTTTGCTCGTTTGGAGCTCTTTGCTTACAAAGGATAAGTAAAGTTGGTCAAACTCATCAAATAAATAATGGTCATTTTTACTTACTCTGTAATGCTTTGTAGTATCGGGTATGGATGGGCGGCTGTGTCTAAGTCTGGCGGCTTGTCGTTGCAGATCGCACAGTCTGTGATGAGACCATGACGTGTTCATGCCCCTTAATTCCTCCACAGCTTCTGCTATCTATATCCCATTAAGTATTACATCTACTTCTATTACGACATAGGTCTGTGGTTAGTTATGATGCAATTGAATAAAATCAAGTAATATAAATAATTGTATTGTGAGACCGTGTAAGCTTTTGTTATTTCTTATGTTATTTCCGATTCTAGGCAATAACACTGCACCGGTGTAAATCTACGGAACAGCATTCGAAACCAACGTTGCATCACTTACGCGTTATCGGTGCGATGATATCGATTTTTAAAAAATTATTTAATGACCTCTCGTTTTTGTTCTTCCTCTGCTTCTATGGCTCGCTGATGGAGAAGTTCTCTATCAAGTTTTCTGACTTCTTCTGCTTCTCTTGCTTGGCATTTTTTTTCCTATAATAATATTCATATAAGCATGCCCATCGCTGTTAATGTATTGCACATCATCATACATCATTTTGTGTGGTAGAGCCACGCTGTAGACCGTTACGTCTACGATTGTGCCAGCTCGACCGGTTTGATACTACTGTCTTATAGAAAATCGACATCGCCATGTTGGTTAAGACAGCTCGCTGTTGCGTTTTGTTCGGTGAGTGAGATTTCCGTGGTCTAATGATTTTAAGCTAATTAATTTTCATTTCACACTAATTAGTATGATAGAGTTTATCTTATTTTCGCGGGTAGAGATTTATCGGCGTATTCCACTCCTCGTGTTAGTTTTCAGAATGTTTAAAATATTACACAGTAAGTTCAGTACTGTAACTAATCAACAGAATACAAACAAGTTTAACATTACAAAAAAACCTCTAACTACAGCACTGTCAAATGTTTTAAGTCCTACCTTTTGAATTTGTTTCTCATGTTCGATCTTTTGTTGTTCCAACTCTTCTTCAGGTATCGGCGGCGTCTCATCCCCACTGGACGTGTGTTTCGCTCCTGAAGACAAATACTTGATACTCTTAGCCACTGTACACGGACCACTCGAGGCACCACAAAACTCCAAGAGTTGAAATTGAGAATGGTTGCAAGTACCCTATTCAAGAACATGCAGGTTGCGAGTGTCGGTGTTTAGTGTCAACGTTTTGTCGTAGCTAGTAGTTTTGCAAACTGCATCACGTGTACTGAATCTCTGTAATAAATATATGTAAACACTACTACTACTGTAGTCCTCAAGTCAAAGGTGGTGTTATGTAGTGGTCTCGAGTGGTTATGTTCGTTTACATCGATGCTTACTTTTTGCAAGTACGTTACAGCCTAACAAGCGTATATGTATATATAGATAAAAAGTGTACCTACCAGTAGGTGGGTGGTAAGATATCCAGAACTGATGCGCCAGCTTTAATAGCTTTATGAACTGAGTAAATAATGTATAACCTTACTTGTGAAGGAAAAAATTAAGGAATAAAACAGAATGTGTAACGTTTACCCCAGAGCGTATAAACCGTGTGAATTTATTCATAGATGTTTATTTTCATGCTACGTTTATAGTGAAGTTATGTATGGAACTGATTGGCAGCAATCCAACTGACTGACGCCGCCTTGACCGTACATCTTGAAGCAATACCTACTTACAATAAGTATCAGATTAGTGATATCGGGATGATACATGACAAAAGAAGGTAAAATTCATCTGTGTTTATTGTTATTATATAATATTATTATATTTAATATTAAAGTATGATTTTTTTATTGTTGGTCTTAGGGCCATTTGCAGCCCTATTACTAATCTAGAGTTATACCTTATCTCGATTTAACCTACAGATCGCTCCTATCTTTAAATTACGATTTGGTATAAACAGAGATTTATCGCGGAGTTGCAAGTGGCCGTTACTAGTTAGGTAAGGTAAACCGCCACTTATAGCAAAATTCATCACAAAAATATTTTCATTTACTGCAATTTAGCCAGGTAAGTTAGATCAAATACCAAGTCTCAAAGTTAACAGGTCGATATAAAAGAACATGTATATATTTTTTTCCCGAATCATATATATTTGAGACTTATCTGTTGAAAACAATCTGAATCCAGCGACTTCCTGCGACTTACATCAAGTCGTCTAGTCTGTCCAAGTTACAGGTGGCCAACGTTGCGCTTGCTGGTCGGTCTAAAATTCATTGATATTTTTTTGTCTCAAGTTGTTATTATTTATTGCTATTCCAAATAACTTGGTATTCTTATTGTTAACTGGTCTATAACATTTTTACAATGTATTCAAAAATAATGTACCTATGGAGTGCATTTACCTGCCTCTTTTCCTGTTATGCTCGATTGAAAATGGGCATAAATGACATAAATATTTTTTGTTTATTTAAATTCAAGAAAATGATCAATATTTGAAAATAATGTAGATATGAAACGTCACTCCATGCATTATTTTCAAATATTGGTCATTTTATAGCTGAATATTGATTTTATCCAATGCTATCCCTATCGAATGCTATTAAAAAATATATATTTTGATAAAAAACCACGAATGTGAGATTTTTCTGGCGTTTCAACCTCAAACGTTGTACGTCGGCGACATCAACTTTGCAAGACCCGCTTGACGAAAAATATTGTCAGTTGTATCCGATGAGGTCCTCTTCCAATCGATGGCGAGTGCCAGGCCCCCTCAGGCGCGAGGCCGTCGCGTTGGTCGTCGACGCCTAATACCGCCACTGTACAAGTCCCTAGGTAAATAGTATAAAATTTTTAGTCTACGTAAGTGCCCCGTAAGGAGGCGGAGATGAGAGTCAGATGTTACTTTTTTATAGCAGAGACTGGCCACATTGAGATGGGATAAGGGTAGGTAGAAAGAAAAATAGCAGAGACTGGCTAACGAACAGATGAGTCACCTGATGGTAAGTGAACTCCACCGCCGATGGACACTCACGAGTCGCGACATAAAAAGAACCATCAAATCATGATGATCATGAAAAGGGATTGGCAAAAAAAGAGGGGGGAGGGGAATTGGGCCACCGGAAATCTCACTTACCAAACGAAATGCGACAGCGAGTTACCACTTTACGTCGGTTTTCTGTGAGACAGTGGTATCAAACCGGTTGAACCGAACCATTCTTGCTGTAGACGTAATTGTCTACAGCGTGTATTATTATCTTTAAAATTTAGTTATTTATTTAAAAAGGAATGGTGGTGCGTTATACAGTTATTGCATAACAGTTTATTCATGCATCATGGTTTGTGTTGGTTCCAATGTATGTAGGTACATAACAAGCTACCTAGGTATCCACCCCGCTCCAGGGTGCATACCTCCCTAGGTTCTCGTTTCTCCCTAGAGGGTAGGGGTTTGGGATGGAGATCTACACCTACACAGGTACACACGCCTCACACAGACCCGTCAGATACGAATAAGGGAACCTACGCAATATAATGCACCTACTGATATTAGATATTATTTCTTGTAAAAAAAATATTTAAAACTAATTACCATACATAAAACCTAAAAATATTATAATGTTTGTCTTTTTTTATTACTGAATTTCTGAAAATCTCTTGAAATGAGTTTAAATTTCGCGCCAATCCCAATAGCGTCGTTTCCGGCAGAGTGTTGTTATAATCGATTGAAGCGTTTCCGACGAGATTATAAAAAGTAATAGTAATGATACAAATGTTTGAAATATAAATAAATTATAATGTTCAATTTAATAAATAACAAATTGCGGATAATTTGATAAATGTACTTGCGTCTTGAATAAAAATAAAAATGCATTTATTAATTTGACGCAGCCGCAAGAGAGAAAAAATATTGTCTGTGTGAATATCGAGTATGTCAACCTTCACATAAATTCTCCCACGCCCCTCTCAGAAGTGTAATTCAAAATTATTGAAAAAAAAAATGTCTACGATTGACGCCTTGACGCTAGTTCATGATTATTTCAATTTATTATTGAATTTCCCTTAGTTAAGTCGACAATGAGTGTTTTAATGTCCTTTAAATATCCTAAATTTGTTTCTAAGTACAAATGATTCGTTTCGGAACTAGTGCGCATGTCAATATACGTGGACGGAGTAATTGCATAGCTAGTATGCGTCTTCTATCATTCTGCATGTGCGTGTAAGAGGTGTCAGTAGTATATTGAAATACGTACAAGTATATTTGTCGATGTTTCGACAATGTGAGCCCCCCCCCTAGGAAAACGCGAACATTGATTTTTCGCAAAGTGCTAGTGCAGTGTGCTCCAGGCTAGCAGTTGTAATGAAACGAACAAAAGGGTAGTTTCGGACACTTAACGTTTGACAGCCGGCAGGCTCGTCATCAGTGACTTACGATTGCCTCCCTATAAAAATGAACAGTCGCAGTAGTGTAAATGAAAGTAATTTGGTGAGTTTCTCGACCGATTTGCCTACTCTTAATCAATTGGACACAAAAGACTCGTTGCTAAGCTTCCCGTTCGACCATATATACGCTTGCCATTCTGATAGCTCGGATCGGAGGCAAACGCTTCAGCTCGACAAGGAAGTCGAGATATCTACTCATTGTGTTGTGGAAGACGAAAAGGAATTGGTCAGCACTAGTCCTGAAGTCACTCAGCTCACAAATAAACTCACTGCTGCTGAGAGTCAAAACAAGAAGTTAAAAGACCTTCTCATCTACCACCTGGACTTGATACAACAGCAGAATGATTTAATGACAAAACGAGAGAAAGTATACCAGGCTCTGAAGCAGGAAAATGAGACAGTAAGTTACTCTTTTCACATTATTAACATTGTTTCAGTGTTAGCATAGTTTTACAAACATTGTTGCTGTGAGTTGTTTTGCACAGGATCTTATTTTACCGTCCCCGAGCATGAATTACACATACATAACCTAATTTTCAAAATCCTAGAAAGATATTTCCATTTCACAATTTATATTGCCATAGAATGTTCTATGCCACTTTAGATGTGAATCAGTAGACTCAAGTAAAATTAGATCCAACATAACATAATATGAATGTATGTTATACTTATTAGAACATATCGACAGGTGGAAATTGAAATATTTTATCTGTAATCAAACGTAATTTGGTGATATGAACCAGGACTATACAGTGATATAGTTAGACGGGTTTATTTTTGCATTTTCTGATATGTGGGCATGTTTTATTTGGAAATGGACTGTTGTTTAGGTGCTGGTATTGGCGTAATGTATGACGATGGATTATTTGCTTAAAGTTCTTAACTTTTGGACTAATGTCTATGTGAATCATTGGTCAACGTGAAATTTGTAGCTTATTTGCTAGAAGCACATGAATTAAGAATATATGTTTTGTGTGTTTGTTTGTGTTTTGACAAACATGTCAAAAGCAATACGTTTTTATCATCACACTTTCAGAAGCTTACCGCTGAATGTTCATACACTTAAGATCGCCTTAGGTTGTTTAAGGCCACCTTATCTGTTAAAATTGTATGTCAAAAATCAATGTATGAAGCTGTTAAAGTTGAGTAGCGTTTGATCATTTGGGCATTAGACTTCTCTCATTATAATAAATAAAATGTGACTGTTGACAACTTTTTAATGTGATATAACTTTAGATAATTTAAAAGATTTTTCTCTCAGTGATGTCTTATTGTAAATGATATATAGAAACATGATTATAATAGGTATATACACATAATTCTATTTTATCCGAGCTGCATAGTAATGCTATTGCTATTTGAATGAACCTTGCACAACTGCAAATAAATTATGCTGGCGACTATGCAAAGCGATTATCCTATATATTTTTAATGATATGCTGGCGTAAATTGTATGTATGTTTGCTTACTTGGAAGTGGGCAATTTTAAATTTAAAACATCTTAAAACTTTAAAAGTATAGTTAATAATATTTACAATAATGTAAGAAGTTTAGGCATATGGATTAAATAATACAAAAATATATTTAATGGTGTAACATATTTTTGTATTATTTAAATTTAATTTATCTTATTTGTAAGTTTCACTCTTCCTGGGCCCTAATAATTTTCATTAACGTTTCTAGGTTAGACTTGTCTTTTGAGAATGTAAAAATGGAAACATCCCTGATTTTTTATTAAAATCCTCCACCATTTCCTCTAAATTGTCTTATAATGATACGTTGAGAGCAATGGCTGTATATGATTTTCCTATTTATTATATTAATACTTCCACCATTCCTTATACTTAACTCCCTGGTGAAGACATTTTCAATTTCCTGGGAACGGAATTAGGATAATGTGGCAAAACAAAAGACAATATGAAAAAAAGGGAGTGAGCACATAGATGATGGATGGTAGGAAGGTGGGGATGGGAAAGACTTGTTGCCAATAATATCCTGATACTCAATATACCTCTATATGGGACATGTTTGCGTAAATGATGACTTGGCAACAGGAACTCATGAAAAACCTTATAGCTAATATATTTTTTTTAAATTTATTTTTATTTACGAAACCTAAAAACAGCTACACATTAAATATTATACACTGATATTTGCATTGATAAATAATACAAATGAGTAACTCACAACATAGTTCACAGATTTTAAGTAAAAATCACAATTTGCGATTAAAGTTAAACCTGTACATATTATAATTATGCATCTTACTAAGATATAAAAAATTAAGAATAAAAATTAATAAAATCAAACAACTTGTCCTAATTTCATGGTACTTTGAGTCTGTGACGGTATATATTTATTTGTACATGTTCATTTTGGGCCTTATAAAAACAGTTTAACTGAGCAAATAGTAAAGAATAGCCTGTCCCTTTTATTTTTAAACAACATTACACAAGGAAAAGAGTGACAGATTATTTTTAGCAATTTGCTCAGCTAAACTGTTTTTATAAGTAAGGGCCATTGTATTTAAAATTTCAACAAGATTATTAGTACTAATCTTAAATTAACAAATAATTTATAATTAATGTTTTTACATATTTTTATGTAATAATGAAAATTAAATCACTGAATCTTAAAACAGACTTTTTTATTGTATAATTTTATAACTTGTGGAGCATGCTGTGTAAATGAAAAGTATATAGCCTATACATGCTGGGTGGCGTTGCTAGGTAAGAAGAGGGCGGCAGTGGGCGGCAGGTTGTTGCGCCTCACCCCACAACAGCGCCCCGCCCCCTTACAGCTTTATCGAGATAAAATATTTTATAGTTCCATCTTTTATCACTTACTGCACACGGAATATTTGTTGCGCCTAAAATATTAATGGTTGCATTACAACATTTATTTCTCAAATTGAAGCTATGTTGGTGTGTTTAATTATTCACTAAAGTTCGTAAATAATTTTAGTTGCTGTGCATTCTCTATGCAAGTGCAAAAATTTATCAAACATGAAGAATAACTTATGGTTTTATGTTGGATATTAAGTGATAGATACCAAGTGCTTAGTTGTTTTGTGACAATTGTGTTATAACATTCTACAATTTTTTATATGAATATGATTATATTTTTTCAGCTTAAAACGAAACTGAGTCGTATGGACAAAAAAAATCCTGTGAATCAAAGACAGGCGCTTAATCCTCCAGCACTGGTTAATGTTGTCCCGTCCACAGTTACATCAACAGTGATAAAACAAGAACCATCCCCAACTTCACAGGTATGTTACAGGTAGTTAATGTTCATATCTGAAGTATACCTGTTACCCAGCTATCATCATCAGTCACAGGACGTCCACTGCTGGACATAGGCCATCCCAAAGATTACTAGATTCAACAGCTGTATTAAAACTTGATTTCTTTTTATAACAATTTTGGTTTAAAGTCAATCAAGTCATGTGTGAGAACTGTCAAAACTAACTGATATCCGTTTACCTACTATATTTCTAGGCCCTTTCTATAATCTAAATACAATATGTTAAAATTGGTTAAAATTATAATTTTTTAACAATTATGACTAATTTTTTCAGATTATGTTTAATAGTTTCACCGAACTGTTGTTGCCCGACAGTCGAACAAATTCATACATCTTCAACAGTGATATCAATAAACCAAAAACTTTTTCTCCAAATTCTTTTGAGATAACAAGGAACACTGAATCGGGTAAGCTTTAATTCATGCTATGTTTGTAAGAACTTTGTACTAAGTTAAACTTTGATTTTTACAATGTAGCAACAATAGCGGAGTTGGGAGTGGTGCAGGTTGTGGACAGAGGTTTAAAAACAACTCCAAAAATTGCATGCACCTCTATCTTTTGTTTGTTAATTGCGTATTCATTATGAATATTTTTGCGAATATTATCACTTGCTATAATGGTGAAGGAAAACGAAAAGAATGGCGAAACAGAATTTCTTCACAAGAATTTTGAAGTTAGGTGTTCGATAAGAGTACTTCAGTTAGCCCAGCGCTTGGTGAACTTAGCCTAACGCCTCTTAATAGTAAAGGAGGCCCATGCCCAGCAGTGAGACATTATTATTTACATTGTACACTTATCAAGCAGACACCAGAGAGCTAAAAATAAAAAAAAACGAAATTATGATGTATTATGCATACAAGCATTTTTTTTCCTAACCTGTATCATCCCACTGCTAGGCAAAGGTCTCCTCCATTTCCTACGATCCAATGACGTCACTAGTCATTATATATTTGAATTTAATGTCTTATGCATATTCCGTGTACTCCATGAATTTTATGTTCTGACAGAGGTAATGCCCATCTTGGGCCGGAGCTCTATAGTAAATATTACATAATAATAAATAATTATTAATATAAATCTAGGTTACGTTCAAATTTACATTTGTAACATTTTTTTTATTCAATCACGGCAACGTGACTACACTACACCTGATGGTAAGCATAGTGCAGTAAAAAAAACAAAATCATGTCGGCCTATTTAACATTTCCTTATTGGTCATTAGCAGTAGCTTTCTTTGGGTGGAAATGTGTGAAAAAGTATATTATGTGCAGTCATATACTTTAGTAGTTGAATACAAAAATTTCAAATCACACATGACTTGCTCAATTTGTGTCTGTAACATATCAAGATTTTGGTTTCTATTAGTAGTTGATAAGTAACTTTTTTATTGTACAGATGTAACAAGCTTCTTACCAACTGATTTGACTGTTCCGTCTATGTCAATATTGGATAACACATTGAATTGTGATAACTTCACCATGATTGAAAATAAACGATCCTTTATCAAGAAAGAAATAAAAACCGAAACTCGCCCAGAGCCACTTTACACAGTCACGTCAAACAGGTAAGCAATTACGGTTTTACTAATTTAATTAATCAACATTTTACGGTTTATTCAAACTAACATTTTTGTGGTAAACAGTGGCAACCCTGTCATCCAGAAAATTCAAAGAAACCGAAGGAGGACCTCGGGGATTGGAAGTTTGAGCCGCATGTCGCGCAATACCACGCCCAAAGTGGAGATGCCAGATACCAGTAAGATTTAATCAAGATAAATCATATTGTTTCTGTGATGGACTTTGAATGGACCCTGTGTTAATATATTTGATATGTTTTAAGGTAAAATTTATGAAGATGACAAGAGTTTTGATCGTACTTTTAGTGTTAATAAAAAAAGCAAAGTTAACACATATGGTAAATCAAGGACTATTCCAAAGAAAACCACCCAATTTACGGGGTCGCTGTCAGACAGACTTCAATTGATCGATACCACACCCACAGGGGAGGATCCATATCAACTCGGCGAAGCTGATATGAGAGAACAATCTCCCATTCCAAAACTTATGTTACAAAAATCACACCATGGTAGAATGAAACTGTCCAGTGATAATCCATCAACTGCCACAAGCACACGGCGGATATATGATCCGGCTATTCCGGAAACTACTACTAAACCAACAGTTAGGCCAAAAACAGAACGATATCATTTATCTAGCACATTTGTGCCCGAGCCGAAAAAAGAGTTGCCAAAAACTCTTATGGAAGGTGAACCAGATATGGATTTAGTGAAAACAGAGCCTGATATAGATTGGCAAATGTTTGGTACTGGCAAGTCGGGCAATGAAACGAGCCTATGTGATTTCTCTTATGGCGAAAACGCCAGTAATTTGGCTACAAGTATTCTACCGGGCTTGGATTCAGTGGAATTTCAAGACTTTTTTAATGACGATTCTCCTTTGAACTTGGATAGCTTGAATCCGGTGGACTTCGCTTCAATACCAGAAAATAATAACCCTGATAAGTCAAAACGGCGCGGGGCGCGAACCACAAGCCTGCTAACCCCCGATATTCCTGGCGTGTCGGGCCTCGGCGGCATTGCAGATTTTGCGCCGGTAAATTATATGTTAAAAACGATAGCTTTACGTTTATTTTTTAATAAAATATTATGTTTTGTATTGTATTATTATTATAGCCTGAAGCAGTGGATAGTAAACGTGGCACTGACAGCAAACGTGGCAGGAAACGTGCCATGTCCGCTACTGGAGTTACAAAGGCGAAACGTGAAACCGCTTCGAAACAAACAGGACCTAAACCAAAGCTAGTTAAGGGAAAAGGTAAGTTTCCATATAATAAAGAATACATTACTTGAAATCTGTTCTGAATTTCGAATTTAAGTCACAGCAATTATACTTACCATATTTATCATGATCAGCTTCATGCCGTGGCAAAAAGGCAGCTGTACCCGGTATGATGACCACGAAGCCTTACCACACGTTAATGGGGGATCCCGATCTATCCTGGTATTTAGGGTTAGACCCTGACATCAAGTTTGAAGACATCGATCCAACTGAAGAAAGCAAAGCCTCTTCTGTCGAAGTACGTACATGTGTTTATACAATACAAAATGTGTAGTTATTGCATTGAAACGAGAGCAGAGCGAGGGACACGCGCTTGCCGATGGTTGTCATCTGCATGAAATAAATGTTACAAACTTCATAAATATCTATCGTAACACTTCGTTTAGAATGTAAGTTACAGAAGAAATAAATATCAAAATTTATTTTTGCGATCTGAAAATTGGGATTCCTTTTTATTTCTACTGTAAGATGAAGTAGAAAAGCTTCTGTCATTTTGAATTATGTTCGCTTTTTTCGCTTTTCCTCATTTATTTGCGGTATTTTGTTTACCACCCAAAACGTTGCGGCCTATAAAATAAACTGAATTTCGAATTATCAACACAAAAATCGTAAACAAAACGTATAATCGGGTTTTCACATTAGGTTTCTATTATGTTCGAAACGATTTTTGAATAACGTAAATGTTTTCCTAAGTCGAAGTCAAGCTTAAAAAAATCGGTTGATTTGAATTTTCGGACTGATTGCAATAGGTTATTTGTCGTTACATAGATAATAATAGATATGTATAGAGCAGCTCAAACTACCATTGAGCAAATAACTTTACGTGATTAATGACGTGACCTATTTTATCGACGTGGAATTTGCTTCACCCGGACAAAAAGAGCTTTATCTCCATATATTAATACTGAAAAAGAAGTCATTCGCTTCATTGCGATTCGGACCGCGCGACTGGTTTTTCTCGACAATGATGACGGCGATACTAATATGCAAACAAAGGGTTCTGAAACTGTGAAACTATTTCAGCGTAGTCGACGGCCCAGTGATGTCGACGGTCGAAGGGAGGCGTCGAGAACTCGTTTACTTTTACGCGGTTTTTGAGGTGTTTGACTATGGTTTATATATTCGATATCTACAGCCTTCTTAATATTTTTTCCTGTGGTCTTAGTAATTTTCGCCTCCTTAGTTCAGTACCAGGGTATCTGGGCTGTGATCCAGCAGGATCTGTGTTTGATTCTGAGGGTCAGGATGTGTGTTTTTTAACCCTATTTCACCAGGCTGAGTCCTCCAGAAGGTTGAGGTCATGCCTGCAAAAATTAAACCAATTCTGGTCTGCAACGTGCTTCAAAAGTATGTAGCGCTGACCCCATTGAAATTACATAATGTTTTGTTTAACAGTGTTGAGTGATTACCGATAGAAGAAGCAAATCAAAACATGGGTATGAAAGATGTATACTGTGATATTTAGTGTAATTATTTAATTAATTATCGAATTCGTAAACCGCTATTAGGATCTTAGAAATAATGATTTTGTTTCGATGTACTAATACTTCTTTCAGCTTAACGTAATAACAATGGTTAAAATATACTCTCAAAAAACAAACCCTGGAGATTAATTATGGTATTGGAGCGTAAAAATCGTTGGTATAAATATAACTGATTCGTTTTTGTTTTATTATGAAATGAACTGCGTAAAGTTCGGATAAAGGCCATTTATCAACATCCCACGTTTTATTTATTTGCCCCCTTGTTTTCGCATTATATGATTTACATTACCTTAGGTGCCCAGATGGAGGGAGAAGCCGTACACGAGTTGCTACACTCTTGAAGGCACCGAGAATCTAGACGACAAAGTTTTCGAGAAGAGGCATCAAAAGCTCGAAGCGGAGGAAAGGAGACAGCTCAGGTAAAATGATTGCTGTTTGTATCTACACACTATTCGTTTAAGGTTATTATTTTTGTGAATGTATGTTGGCATTAGAATTTCTCGATGTTCCATATCAATGTCGATCTCGTAAAATTAAGAGAATTCTATTCAAGCTCCTACATGCCGGCGTGGTCACACTGGATTTTAAGCCGCCGGTCTCAGCTCGTTTAAGCAAAACGACCGCAGCGCCGCCAGGTTACACCGCCGGCATATTTGGACATACCTATTATAATAATATACAAAGAGGAATCGTTAAGTGTCATCACGCAGTAGCTAACTAATAAAAAATATATCATTAATGGTAAAGTAACATGTGTTGGTAAATTTGGATGTTACGACAATCGAACGTATCAAAATTAAAATATGGTAGAAAGTACTTTTTTCTTGACAACCAGTTGCAATGGAAGCGTTGTTTCTTTATATTTGGTTGTGAACAAAGAATTCTTCAGGTGCAGTTACTAACTTATTCCAGAAGAGATAATTTCTTTGTAAGCAACAAGTTAAAATTATTGAATTGTTCGTTTTATAAACTGGATTCGTTTCTTTATATCGGCAAATAAAACTTTTAGTCGTATTGGCGTCATTTAATTCCGTGGCTCGCCAGGCGCTGCTGCGGCACGCTTGCTTCGCTCGCTCGACTAACGCATTATTTTTCTCAATTCCAATATAACTTTAATTAAAAATATTTTTTCGCCACTGCGGTAAGTACTAGCTTTTCGCAAAATTTAAAAACTACAAAAAAATTACTAATATTAAATGAATTAATTTTATGAAATGTTGAAAATATTACTTAAAAAATGATAAATATAGCAGTATAGAAAAAAAATTATGCTTGATTAAATAAGTAGTGGAAGCGTTTAAGTAGGAAGGCGGACATAAAGAAAGATTATTTATATAAGAAGTAAAAGTTGTGAGAAGTTTTCTTACTTTTACGTAAATGTCGGCGACGTTATTTACAAACCTGAAATATTTGTCTGTGCGTACGTTCATACTGTTCGCTTGTCATGGTCGACAGACCAATTATTGATATTTTACATTCGTCGGTAAACAATAGTGAGCGTGTGTTTACACTCTTATGATTTGTGTTCAAAAAAATGACGACAGAAGTCATGACGCGATTAAACGTTTCGTATTTTTTTATTTTGGCATCCTAACGGTCCTCAGTCGTCGCGTCGCATCATCTTTGCCTCTACAATTCTTTAAATTATATTACTTTGAACTTTTTTTCAGTTATTGTTTTTAAGTAAGAAATACATTTTTATTGTGTTTCTATTATTAGTTTAATAAAAATATAGTCAAAATAGTTAATAGCAAATGACGTATTGCAATTCGCAGCTTTATGCTTTGTATAATCAAAATAATGTATTCAAGTTGTTTTATGCGTACAAATTGTTTATTTTTCTAGTAGCGTAATATCTTCTTTTCCAACTGGTTGTGTAACTCAGTTACTAAAGCGGCCCAAAGTTGACATTTAACGTTCCCATTCATACTATGTACATTAAAATAATATATTCTATTAATTTTACGTAGACCAGCAGTAGAAGTAGATAGATTTTCTAAATGTTGTAGACATATGTATTAGATTGTAATAGACCATTGCAAAGTGTATTTTGCCAATAATGAAATAGAAGCAACGCTGTCCGATTCGGACATTGTAATCAAATGTATGACATTTTACATACATTGACTCACCTGCTAGATTTCAATTTAGTGTACGTTTGAGTGCAGGTGGCACATGCGCCGCGTACGAGAGCAGCGACACGTGGAGCGACTGCGGCTCAGGCAGCGAGACTCGTGGTGCGGCGCGAGTGGTTCGCCTGCATACCAACACCCGACGATTTATACGATATGGCCGCAGCCACAGAGGGATGCACGTTTCATCGAGATCACGGATTCACTCCCTGTGATGGCTTTTGGTGAAATAGTCCCTGCACTGCCAGAGTCGTGAGTGTCTTATACAACAGTAAATTAGTTGACCCACAAAATATTAGGGCGACTGGCACCACTATTCATCATCATCATCATCATCAGCCATAGGACTTCCACTGCTGAACATAGGCCTCCCCCAAAGACACCACTATTACTAACCCACAAATAGTCCTAACCTCAAGTTTAATTGAAAAGAAATTTATATGAATGACATGTAATACATTACATGTTATGTACCTACTACATGTAATTACAGAAAATATTTGAATAACATTGAATTTATTACATGTATTTCTTTCAATTTAACTTGAGGTTAGGACTAACTGTAAGTTAGTGATAGTAGTGCAAGTCGCCCTTACTACCTTATAATTATTTTTTATTTATTTTTGTTAATGCCTTGTTTCTAGTGCAACTTTGCACAGAATTGTAAATAAAAAAAATATTTCATCATTTTTACTCGACGTGAAACTCATTTTTGTTTCCCCAGAACACTACATCAATTAGTTACTTGCTTCTGCTGGCGATACCAACACCTTTAAAGTCTCAGTACTCAGTTAAATGCGAAGTTTAGTCTTGTAGGTATTGTAAAAAATATGTGTTTGTAAATCCCAAATGTAACATACTGCTCCTTTTTTCAGGGACTTCTTTTTGCCATGGGTGAGGACTTCTAAAGCCTTGAAGAGATCTAAAAGATCTAAAACTCTTCATTGAAGTTCTTAACTCACAGAGAGGGCATTTACATCACATTAAGAAAGTGTGTACTTTCTGATTCGACTCTTGACAGTAGAGGATGTCGCAAGAATTATAAGGAGCTCAAAACAAATGGACTATTGTGAGATTCCGATGGCGTTTGTGTCTAAATAAATGTAGGAACGTCAGGATTTCAAAATCAAATACGTAATGTAGATAGCATAATTCAAAAATATGCTGTCCCAAAATGTTGTAGCAATGAGCTCTCTATATTATCTTCCTAATGAGGATTATTCGTGTATTGTAAATATACTATGCTTTAAATATGTGACTTGAATGGACTGAACTTTGTATATATTTAATGTATGTGATATGAAATTATGTATGTTTCTGTAGAACGACGTGGAATGTCTGTTTTTTACTTTAATTTTTGTAGATGATTTGCGAAGTACGACTCTTACCAAATATATATATTAGTTTTCAGTATCGTTTTTTAACCAATAGTTTTATTATTGGATAATGAACAATGTTTTGGTTTTATATCAAACACTTGATTTACGATTTTAAACTGGCTTTCAAAGGTTCGTTTAAACTATGTAAATATATTGAGCCTTTACTGCATTTGTTTTATGTCTGGATGAATATAAAAATCCCCTAAAGTGATCCGTTTTATAATTTTTCAACAATGTTTTGTATCTTCACTCTTAAAACATTTAATGTTAGAAAGTGTTAAAGATGAATCCTGGTTATTCATCTACTAGTTTTGTATTTCTTTCTGTATTATTATAGGAACTGTGATTCAAAATTATTATTATTAAATAGGTCTAGAGTAGGTATCGAATAAGAGTGTAATATAGTAATTTGCGTATCAGAAGATGATGTTTTAAACTTTGTTGTACAATGGATCATATTATGATTTGCCACATATGGGTGAAATTTTGCTCTAGTTAATCGTAATTTATCAAAACCATATTCAATTAAGATGTCGTTGTCTACGTAATAGAAAAATTTAATCATAATCAGTTGATATGTGACACAATAGGATAGAAAAGAAAGAAGTTCATATCTTATTTCCAACACATTTTTCCAAACCAAAAAATATTCTCTATAATATAAATGTTAGAATTGCATCTGTGGGATATTTAAACATACGACAGCTTTAGATGTTAACATAATTCATATATCTATAATAAACATTATATGTCTGCTATAAGCTCAGTAATAATTACCTCTAGATATAAAACAATATCTTTACCATTCTGTAAGGACTGTACGAAAGTTGTACTCGAAGATGGATAAACATATATAAATGAATGTACACTGGTTAGAGAAAAATCAGCTTGTGACATAGTTCACCATCCGTGAATTAATAACGATATTTGATGTCTAATAATATATTATTACACTTTTTAGTATAGTTGCTGATACAAGCGGTAAAAAATTTATCTTAAAAACATACATGTTGGTAGCTGATTACCTTCCTACTTAGCTCGATGTTATTGGATGTTTTAACAATTATTATAGAAAATAAGATCAGGAGTAGGGAAGAAGGTAATTTTAACAGTAAGTTCTTGTAGTAGATTATAAAATATAAACCAAGTATTTTCATTGTATTGTCCGATTTAATGTCCAAGAATCTCTTTTTTCCAACTGGTGTAATAAGAACATAATATATAGTCATTTTAAAATGGTTGAACATAATAAATGGTCTTTATAGATAAATGAAGTTAATAAAAAGTTAATGTCTGTAGATAACTTGGTTCTATTTAAATTACGATTTTATTCTTCGCCTAGGGGTAAATATATTTAATAATGTTCTTATACAACTTTCTTACCCTTTTATACAAATCGTTTTATGGACTATTTCCAGGAGAATCTAATTCGTCTTTGAATATATCGTTTTCGAATTTTACACTTTATTGTGTTATGATCTTTGATATTTTTATTTAAAAACATTTCATTTTATGCATTGTGCCACCGTAAGATTTGTTCACTGGGCTTTGTGTGGCAACCTTTGCGATTTAACATCATCATTTCATTCCTGGAAGTGATACAGTCGGTATTTTATTTTATGTCTTATTTTGGTTGACAGGTAAGGCTCAATTGCACCACTATTATTAACCTAGAGTTAGTCCTAACCGCAAGTTAAGTTACATGTCATTCATATATTTTCTGTCAATTTAGCTTGCGGTTAGGACTAACTCTAGGTTAATAATAGTGGTGCAATTGAGCCTAAGTGATTACACGTTTACAAATTACTTACTACACTTATGTTTGGTGTGTACGCTGTACACCGAAGGTTTTAGGTTTATTAAGTGGTAATTATTAGGTGCACAATTCAAAATACTAAAATTATTGTATTTTTTACTTAAATACTACGATTTATTGTAATATTTACAATAATATTGTATTATCATTTTATTCGTAAAGCCACAAGTAAACTTAACGTTTTTAAATTTTATTGTTGTACATCACAACTTACTGCACGTAATATTACAGGTACATAAGTATTATAATGTCACATTGTCAGTAATTCAATAGTATAAGCTTTTCAATGTCCTTAAAACTCGACTTCCATTCAATGCTATTTGTCTATGAATCACTAACTCGGACACAGTTTTAGATGATTAAAGTTAAACCAGTTGTAAGCTATGCTATTCTTGAATAACTACATATTAGTGAATAAGGTATCCAAACAATTGGGATAATCCATGTATTTGAATATTATACTTGTGGCTGAATGTATTAGGTGTTGTAATTTTATTTATGTGTTGATGGTCACTGTTACATATTACTACAATTGGGTACTTGACTATAGTAACCCATATCAATTAATTTCTGTAGGAACATATATTTATCATCGAAACGACGTGTGCAATAGGAATTTATTAAAAATACTCTGATTTTTTTTTCTGCATGCATGATCACATTACTCATTTTTCTTACATATTTGTTCCACAAGGGCCTAAGACCTTAGATCCAATATCATACTGCCATGTTATTTGGTATATTTTTTTCGTATTTTTGTTTAAAGCTCAACCCAATTTCAACGCGGATGTGATCGACGAAATATCTGATCCGCTTTTTTAAAGTTTGAAATCATAAATAATTATTATTTCATCAAGTGTTTTTAATGAGCGATTTTGTATCTATGGTAAGGGACAATGACGTCACCTGTATCTACAGTAACAGATAGCGTTTTGCCAGCAATTAAAATTATACATAATATTTTTTACTTTTTTTAACTAAATACAAAAAATAAATTACGAATATTTTTTTACATGTTTAGGATAAACTAATAAATAGCCCTGTATACTTTTAAAAAAATAGTCAAGCACCCAATAGCGTCATTATATTGTCTATTCGGTCTATGTCTTTGTGTCAGGTTACAAATTGTTGTCATTACCTACTAAATGTTTTTATCATAACATTCACAATTCGTATGATAAGAGTAATGTATGTAAAGTATAAATTATGTTAGGTGTTTATCTGGTAACTTAGTTAGCCACACTGGATGTTGTCATATTAAGATCTCATTAAATAAGATTAATTGGACTATCATAATCTGTTCTAAATGTACTGGATCCTGTAACAAATGTAATAGTAGCTTCTCCCAGTAAGTGTTTATGTGTACTACTAACTATGAACTTGTAAAAATATTGCATATCACGTAGAAAAAATACGATTTGGCTCCGTTATTACTTTGTTCTTCAAAAAATATCTTCATCGCATAAGAAGACTTAACTGTGCATTCTCTTATATTGTCCTGTTGTTTATTGTATATTTCAAAGAAATTGTTATAATTTAACTTTAGATACTATGATGTGGCATTTATTAAATAATCTCAACAAAATCTGTACATTTTGTTGTACATGGTAGGTAGTTGTGTTTTAACACTATGAGTTAAAAGATTAAAGTAATTTATCTTCCCTTAAGTCTTAAGACTCCTATTTTCATTTTAATTATGGATTCATGTGATACTTTAAGTTGTAGAAGTGGAAATAAAGAACTTTCAACTCCGACTTAGTTGATTTCAAAACTTTGTTTACTTACCAATTATGAGCCAACCCAAACAAGTAGGAAAATAGTAGAATTATCTTTCTCCATATGGATGTGATTGTTTCATGGGACTACTAAAATACAAAAAAAAAAATAGTTTTCTGGAGATATATGTAATACCGCCAATACGTCATTTTAACTTCGCCCTTAAAATGACTGACTTAAATAGCCACGGGCGGCTCGGCCTTTGGTGGCCCATACGCTTATGTAACATATATGTATATATGTGCCTCCGCCGACGGGTTAAATTACTACTAAATAAATTACTGCCAATGAGAGATTTTTTAGGGTTCCGTACCTTAAAAGGAAAAAATGGAACCCTCAAAGGATCACTTTGTTGTACGTCTGTCTGTCAAGACCCTTTTTCTCAGGCACGCGCGGAAGCATCAAGCTGACATTCATATCAAATACTCAGGTCTACTGTCCCTTAGAGTTGATGCCAACATGTTCTAAATCATAAATAGACCATATTATTGGTGTCAATAATTTATTTTGTTATTTCAGCGTAACACGGTCCAATTATGCTGTATATTTTACAGACGAGTATACATATTATAAATACAAATCATTAAAATATCCTAACATAAAATAACAAGCAAACCGAGCCGACCAGTCCACAAGCAGTACCCGTTCACGAGTATGATTCGTGCTAGCCACGTCAGTAATGCCATCTATCCAAAGAGAATGTAATCACTACGTTTATCTACATCTAGCAAATACACTACTGAGAAATAATGTAAATGTAGTTCACCTATCGGCAGGTAGATTTCACTATTAATAATACACTTTTACTCAGGGGCTTACCATCTAGCTACTAGCTAGATATCAAACTATCTAAAATACTAAATTATCGATATCTTTGATTTAAGTTAGAGTAAATTCAATAAATCAAATCTTAATATTTTGGTTTTAATTTATTACTATTTATTTATTCATAAAAGTGTAAATTACATGATATTATATGTAATATCTTGTTCTTAATATAACATTTCCGATGGCCGAATTAGCCTCCTCCCTTTCCCAATCCACATTTCCCTCCTTTTAGGTTGGCAACCCACCCATGATTCTTATTGTGTGGGAAGTTTTGGCGGGAATTCTGACGGTGTGGGTGGTAGCTTGTTTTAATGATTTCATATTCTAGTCTAAAGTTGTGTTTGTGGTTTAAATGTGATGTGTATCTAAGCAATAAACATCAACGAAGATGGACAGTATGTGGAAGCTTTGAAATAAGTGATTTTGGATGCTTTTCGTCGGGTGGATGGGTCGACCATGTTCGATTCCTCCGCTGCGAGAAAATCGTCTAAAAACCATCGAACTGGAAGGAATTGACGCCAAAACTCCAGCAGGGCCTTGAAATCGAACACATCCGACTTCATTGCACTTGCGAAAACTTAGATGTAGGAAATAAAGTAACAAAAATAATAAAAAGTATACGGCTGAAGGACATTGTATCCATGGCTATTAACAACTAAAAAAAAAATCTTATTGTGTGGAAGTTTTGGCGGGAATTCTGACAGTGCGGGTGGTCGCTTGTTTTAATGATTTCATATTATAGTTTAAAGTTGTGCTTGTGGTTTAAATGTGATGAGAATTTATGCGAAGATGGGCAGTATGTGGAAGCTATGAAATAAGTGATTTTGGACGCTTTTTGCCTGGTGGATGGGTCGACCATGTTCAATTCCTCTGCTGCGAGAAAATCGTCTAAAAAGCACCAAACTGGAAGGAATTGACGCCAAAAATCCAGCAGGGCCTTGAAATCGAACACATCCGACTTAATTGCACTTGCGAAAACTTAGATGTAGAAAACAAAGTATCAAAAATAATAAAAAGTATACGGCTGAAGGACATTGTATCCATGGCTATGAACAAGTAAAAAAAAATCTTATTGTGTCTTGACTCTTGCGAGTTTATGGGATCACTGGAGATCATTACGTAGTATCTCTATGTAGTTTGTGGAGATCATTTTCCATCAGGTGGCCTATATGCTCGTTTACCAGTCTCTGGAATAAAAAACCATTAAAATCAAGACAAATATTTATGTATTATAGGTACATAATTTAACATAACATCAATAATCGCCTTGGCCTAGTCATCTAGCTCATGTTCAATACTTAATAGTAAGTAATGGTCACTATCTCTACATTTGTTTTATTTGATACCTCAAATAGGTAAGTATCCATGCATTCTTATTTGACCTTCATACCTCTATAATATAAGCAGTGACGGATTTCCCGTAAGGCCAACTAAGCTCGGGTCTAGGGCGGCTGTACCATTAGGGGCAACCAAACACGAAACAAAAACTTTGGCAACTTTCACCTTACTGACGAAGTTAACTCCATTATCACGACCCTGTCGTTTGTCTCGACACGGCCAAAATAGGACGAAAAATAACTCTATTAACTACAATAAAATTGAAGATATTTTCCCCATTTTGAAGTCGGTTAAAACAAGTGGCGGCGGTTGGACCGGTTCTAGGGCGGCCAGCACTACAAATCCGCCACTGTACATAAAGCCGTGTGTTTCTTCATATCATAGACATATTATTTTCACCATTTTCCTAGATTATTCATCATCATAGGCTAGCGTTGATATACAGTTATTCTTAAAATAACGCAATAATCGTCAGCTTTATGTGTACTCATCCGAACGTATTACATAGATCGCCATAAAACATAATTATAGTTAAGTTATAGTTAGACAAATAAAATTGATAATCTACTTGAAAGTCGGTTGAAAATAACAAGCAGTGAGAAGTTCTTATTTATTGACTCATCAGTTAAGTTTTTATCGCACCCCATTCACAAAGAAAACTGGGTGCTCGTAAATCATTTATGTAAATACTCAACAACAATGAGCCAAAATATAGAGTGCTCTATGGAACCTCGCATCGGAAGTACTAGTGACTTCCCGCCGGTTTCTGACAGTTTTAGCTCCCGTTTCCGTTTCGCCGTACAGGATACCTCGTTGCTGACTGCCGCGCCGCGCCGCGCCGCCCGGCCCTGGGTCGCGTCGCCTTATTACCGTGACCTTCACGCCTCACCCCCGTGTTGCTGCTGGTAAATAAATAATTTGTTTGTTTACGTCACCAGAATTTTTTCTTGTTTACAGCATTTTTACCGTAATAAATTTCCTAATTATTTTATCAATCAATTGTTTAACACACTACGTTGATCTTTAATATCTATTTGAAGCTAATTTATTCTTTTATACTTTTACATTCATATAGCATACCTATTAATTACATTAATGTTTAAGAGCTCACATAGCTCAAATTCTCTGTGTGCTCTTAGCTTACAGAGAGCTGACGGCGGAGCATGAAATGGCTGTATTTTTATTTTAAAAGCTCAGAAGTGCAAAGTAATTATCACAAAGCAATGGTAGAAATCTTATGATTTCATGATCTTACCTACATCTAATTAAAAAAAAATGCATTTTTAAATAAATATTTGAGTAAATAATTTCACTACCAACATTTTCAAGAATTCATAATTTATCTGACAGCACTAAACTTGCTAGTGGCATGGCCGTCACGCGCACAGAGAAAACTTTGTCAAGGTAGCAAGGTAGTCATGAATAATTACTTGTTAGTAATTACTTTTTAGAGTCCATTCATAAATTAGTTTTTGTTAAACAAAACCCCAGAATTTTCGTGGTCCTTACAGTATAGGACCTACACCGTAGCAAGTCATTTGAGGACCATGAAAATACCTTGACTCAAGGTAGAATAGTTAAATCATCTTGGCAATCACAAAATGCCAACACCGTGCTGCGGCTGCAGTTTGCGTGCATCATATTTTATTATTTTGATTCACCAGTCACCACTCACCACCGTCTTGTTACGTGGGATGGCCGGTACACACCGGCGAACGAAGGCGAAAGAAACACAAACAAACTTTCGCTGTTGTGTGAATGAAACAGGCACGATTCGTACGCCTTCATTCGGCCCGGTGTGTACCCGCCATGATGTGACGCTTGAGACGGTTGTCGCACTCTGGCGCAGCTTTACGAGGCAAGAATATTATCACGCACTGTACAGGGTTCTAAAGGCGAGTTAAATGTTATTGAAATATGGGTTTATTGGTCATACTTATGCATGCCATAAACTTATATTTATTACCTGTTTTACATAACTAACAACATCATCAGTGTAGTATTCAATAGAATTTGTACGAAATTCTGTTTTTTACTTTGGTCCACTATTACTCGTACACTTGTAAAGCCTGGGTAGCCGTGGTGATAGTTTTCCTTTTATATTTATTATATTTGCGACTACCATGATTGTTTTTTTAAGTTTCTAGAACCAACCTATTAGGTGATAGGGGTGCGGACACTGGACTCGAACAAAATGTGCACTTTAAAGCTTAATATTTCGCAAACGAATTTTTGGATCGAAAAATGGTTTTAGCAAACCCTCAGTGTTTTTGAACGACCTATCCAACGATACCCCGCATCATAAGAAATTCGTGATCGTGAAAAAAATTCACCTCTAGGTGTAGGGGAGGTACCCCACAGATTTCTTTTTCAAGATTTTGATTTTGAAAAATCTATTGAATTTATTATTTTACCATTTTGTTCGCCTGATTAATATGTATATACTCACACTAAGTTTCAGTTGTTTAAGTATGGATAGTGTCTGAGCTAAACCGCGAACAGACAGACAGACAGACGGACATGACGAACCTATAAGGATTCCATTCTTGCCATTTAGCTTTGGAACCCTAAAAAATAGTCATTTTCAAGTATGTGGCTGTCGCGTGTTGCTCGTGTGTAGCATTGCTAAAATAATAATGGTAAGAAAATAGCAGGTGTGTTATATGGGAAGAATCGCTTAACTATGTACATACAGACATAGCTCCTTTAACCATTTAGGCTCAATTGCACCACTATTATTAACCTAGAGTTAGTCCTAACCGCAAGTTAAGTTACATGTCATTCATACATTTTCTGTCAATTTAGCTTGCGGTTAGGACTAATTCTAGGTTAATAAGGCTCAATTGCACCACTATTATTAACCTAGTGTTAGTCCTAACCGCAAGCTAAATTGACAGAAAATGTATGAATGACATGTAACTTAACTTGCGGTTAGGACTAACTCTAGGTTAATAATAGTAATGCAATTGAGCCTAATAGTGGTGCAATTGAGCCTTATTGGAAAAAATAGATAAAACTTATAAAATCAAATTAAATGTTATACAAAGATTCCACAATCTTTTCATACCCGTAAACTTTTGTGTCAATAATGGAGTTTTTAGTGGGTCTGATTTATTTATGCATCATTTATCATCTCCAAGTTCAGATTGAAGATTTAACATTTTTGACAGGCTTCATTTAATCTTCCCAAGTGTCTGACACACGCTCCACTCGACTCGAAGTCGATTCAGCTAGGAACTGCTTTCTGAAAGTATACTGTCAACTACACTATAAAATCTGTTATTTTATAACTTTCCTTTCCGTATAAGTTTGTTTTGAAAAGAATAACTTCACAAATAAGCTACTTGCCGAAGAGTTTCACCTATTTTGATGAAAAATGCGCATCGACATAAAATTTTATTAACGGAATTTTAATTGTAGTTTTTGATCTTATTTGGCGAGCGGTTTTGTAATTGTTTTTCGCACCAATTTGAATATATTTTAATGAGCGCACGTGAACTGAGTCGTTCGTCCGGTTTGTGTAATTGTTGGCAGTTAAGAAAATCCGGAAGATTCGTCTTCCGGTTTTTCGCATTTATACGATGTTTGTGATTTAATTTTTTTTACGAATTTTCATTATGTAACGAAATGCGTTTGACGGCGAAACTTTCCCCGCATATTAAAAATAAAAATATTTTCTTTTTCATTTCCCATTCAAGTTAAAGAGTTTCCATTAAACATAAAATAGATATCGTTTACAATGTAACATAGGATAATTAGAGTTATAAACTTGATGCCTACAAAAACCTACAATTACGTGGCCGTTTATTGTGTCCATGATCTATTCCTATTATTGTAATAAAAAAATAAAAATTGTATACTTAGAAAAGTACTACTTATATTGCCGTCGCTATTACGTACCGTTGTATAAGAGAGTCATATTACATAGGTAGTGTAAATATTTTATATGCTCCATTTTGTTATAATTATACCGAAGTGCTAATAAAAAGAATATCTGGATTTTCGTTCAGCTCTCATGTGTAAATTGTGATTTTAATGGACTATGACAGGCTAACATTTTTGACAAAAGACCATTCAGGAGAACTTTGGAATAATTTATGGTTTTGTTTTGATATAAATCCAATGGCATTTTATGCCCTAATAACAAGAAAATTCTGAATTATTTGTTGCCTATACCAGCTATTTGTAAGAATATAAGCGTGTAAACGTCAAACAACGTGTTTGATGTTTTAGGACTAACTCCATTATGTTCGGTAAACGTAGAGTGAAGTAGACTTAAGGTCCCATTTGATATTTCACTACTTTTGTAACATTAATCTTTGAGTAAAATAGAAGCATAGGTTGAAAGAACTTTTAACTTTTATACTTAGCATAATATTGCAATGTGAAAGATGTCTGAAATAAATGTATTATTACAGTGTACAGAAAGCTAATAATAAACTGGTATCTACAAGTTTCATCTGAATTATAAGCATTGTGATATCTTCAAATAAGTATATTTTTCGCATATTTTATATAGAATCTCGACAATTCGATTGTCATCCGTTGTTTGTCGTGACTCGTGACGAAACATCGTTTGTGCCCTGCAATATATTTTAACTAAGCGCGTTATATATTGTATCAGGTCCAAGGAAAATCATAGTACAAATCTGTGAAATTGGATATATTTGTTTTTACGGCGCTAAATATCAAGGACTAAGGGTGGTTGCGTAGAGTGCTTGGGAGGAGGGTGTCGGATATTACAGGGGAAGTCCCGAAGTCATCGATCATCGTTACTGTCAGATGAGCGATGCGCCTTTAAACGAGTGAGATGGTCACGACTTGGCGGCCATCGCGACTGTTATCGTTACTTAACAACCACAACATAGTAAGTTACTACTTCCGCGCAGGTCTACCTTACAAACGTGTACGAATATCCGAATTGAGGATATTTTTATAATAAACTTATTTTCCGCTAATTTTTAACCCTGTTTTTCAACCTAGTAATACAAATTCGAAAAAACGCTAAAGTACTTCCATGTTTTGTACATTGTCATTGGACATTAATGCCAAAAAATAGACTAAAATAATTTATTTTCAATACAAACTTTACCATCTGATTTTTATTTAACCCTTTAGAGTAAAATACCAAAAAATCCTCTCTTTTGGTGGTATTCGTCAATGTTGGAATACGCTGTTAAAATTTCAGTTTTATATATCTAGAAACAGGATTTTGGTTTAACCGTTCAACGTTGATGGATCCGTCCGGGTATTGCATTTTATGAAAAGCGAATACATACATACTTATGCTCAGTAGCGTGCAGTCCATATAGACAAAGACACACTTTCTATCCTGCCAATTTGCCAATTACATAATTAGAGATAATAAAAATCATCACCAAAAACAGATTCTGAAAATAACAGCACTTAGCTTATATTTTAAATCAACACAGGTATGAATATGGAAATTATAGTGAAGTAAGAATTCGAGAAAATAATTATGCACGTTTTTTGTCTACCCTGATCTGAATGCCTGTACACGTCACTGCTTATGCTTGTTATCCCTGATGCAGTAGGCCGAGGCGCAACAGCGCACAGCAATGCACGTACTGCTCGCTAAACCGTCCCATGATGTGACTGGGGCGAGCCCATTGTCGTATTGGGCACAAATACATGAATACATAGTAGGTGTAATATTTTGTTAGGTGTTATATATACAACACATCACCATATTCACCATATACATTTGTGAAATATAAGAGGATTTCGATTAGGCTCTATCAGTCTTCAAACCAAACATACCATGATTCGACTACTATTCATAATTATGAACTACGAACGCTAAGCGCCCTCAACAATAATCAAGCGTTGCAGACAGCTTCAATTACTAGCTTGCCCTTTGGCTGTTATTACGCAGGAATTTGTGTTGCTAACCCTCGTCTATTCCTAGGCACTCGGGATATAAGCGACGCAATAACGCTGTTGGCTGTACTGGCTGAGGGGACAATTGTATTGTTATCGGCACAAGAGCCTCCTCGCCGGTCGCCTCGTCTCGTAAACACCAGAGAAACCAATGTCTACATAACCTATTTTAGATTTGTTATTCTTATGGACAGTGCCTCCGTTTCTGAAAGTAATCAATTTACCTCTAGATATGTGTAACTATAGTTGTTGTAATTTAAATAATCACAAGTTTAAAAACTTAACGGACTCACTTCAGATCCGGTCGTGTATGTGAGGCCACCCTTGCAAGAAGCTCTATCGAACCCAAATTTTGAAAATCGGTCCACATTCTGCGGATATATCGCGTAACATACATAAAAAAATACAGACGAATTGAGGACTTTCTCCTTTTTGGAAGTCGGTCGACAATGATAATTTTATGTGATTTTAGTTAATTATTTCAAACAGAATATAATTTATGTTATGACTAGCCAAGAAAATACAACCAATTACCTATGTGAGGTTTATTTTAGCATCGTAGACGGCAAATCCCGGACAGATGGACAAATCTATATTACGATTTCGTTTTTATCATTTGGCTACGGAACTCTAAAATGTTATATTTTCTGGGATGGCCTACGCCATGTCGATATCTTGAAATATATGCATTAATTTGTTTTTTCATTCATTCATATTACACCATATTAATTAATATACTATAGTAACTTTTACATAATTAAACGAATCCAAAAGCTGCATTATTATTTTATAAAATTATATGCAATAACTATATGGAATAAAAATTCATAAACAATACAAAAAATGGTACGGGAAAATCTAACGATGTCTCGTCAGTTGTTACATACATAGAATGTTATTTATAATTGAGTACGTATCACTATAGAATACCTACTTACGTACAAATCTACAGCCATGCTTCGTTCCTGACCTGAAATTGGCGAGTTCTTTTCAAAACTTGTCCTATATAGCGTACTTACCTATTTCGCTTCATGTGTGCTGATATTTTAATGATGATTATGACGTAACTTATAGCCTATCTTCTGGAAAGCCATCTACACGCTGTTATTGACAAAATTGACGTGTCCAATCTCCACGTTGTTACTATCTTGATATAAATGGGAACTATGTTACAAAGTTTAGATGAGTACGGTTACCTGGGATAGACTGTCCAACTTAACTAAGCTGAAGTTCGGAACAGTGCGCCGTCCTGTGGTGTGGTGGTTAGCTGTCGGTTTAACTCAGCAAAGGTACCTACAGTTTGAATTCATAACATTTTGCAAATACTGTGATGTTGCATTGTTAGGAATGGCGTCATCAAAATAAGTTTGTTTCAACAAAGCAAATAGATCTCAGCTAACTGGATTAAACTTGGAACCTTCTGATTCCAACTATTCTTGAGGAAATTAAACTATGGAGGCAGAACTGACCGCCCGAAACTTCTCAGTTTCTCAATTTAATGAAACTGCCAGAATGCTGACCACATTCATATTTAGAATTTAAACCTATAAACACTTTTGGCATCACAGATTAATAATTTATAATGGTAAGTAAAAGGAGAATATAATACCAAATTATACCAAATTATTACTTAGTGCTGGTGGTAATTGGGATTAACTCCAGCCAGGGCTACTGCTCTGTGGGATAATAATGCAAATAATTATAACATCAATTTTTGCAAATTTTGCAAATTTCAGAGGAAGCAAATTATTACTTACCACTAAGGCATATGCATCACATAAAGATGCGCAAATTTATCTCCTAGAATACACATTTGAAAAGTCAGAGGTGCATGCTTTTTAGGGTTGGTATCGAAACTCCGACACTTGTCTCTGCAGTCCTTAATCCTTCCAAGTGAGCTATCGCTACTATACAATGTGTATTAATAATCAAGCTTTATAAAGATAATCCATCTTTATACCGCATGGAAAGAGGTTTCAGCGCGGTTTTTAATATCCTAACAAAATATAACCCAATAACCGTATTAAAAAATCGATTGCCAGTTATACATTAAACATGGGCCGTATATACTGAAGAATTGATTTGGCTTTTGATGGCTTTTAAGAAGATTGTAGTGACGGGTCATACTTTACGATAACAAGAACTAAGTAGCAGTAAGTACCTACTGGTGAATCTGTGGAGCATGTAACATTCATAGTGACTGGAGTGAACCTTCTTCGTAAACTACTGAAGTGAGGGTAATCTGTTTAGACATTACTATTATTAATACCACTAACTGCCCTTCGCCGTTTCACTCACGTTGATAAGCACATCAATGTAGAGTCCGCTGTCTTGGCCGTAGCGGCGTAGCATGTTAGCTACTCGTATAAACCATGATTTCAATAAAATATTTTTTTATGATGTAAAGTATACATAAAGTGGCGTCAATCCGTCAAGTCGTATATAAATAAATCAATAAAGTGACGTTAGTCCGCACATCCATATATACAATCATGAACCAACGCAATGGCAGTTAAACTATTAAATACTGTCATGACGTATTCTCAAATGGGATGAATAAAAATAACATTAGGAATACTGGAATTGGAAATAATAAGCGAGCATATTTTTCTCCCAATTTTTAAATAGAGTTTTTTCTGTTTTTGTACAACATATTATAAAAGCTGTGTGAAACAATTTGTCCGCCTGCTTAGGGGCCGATCACCGTGTAAATTGTATTTACTTGGATTGTAATACCGTGTATTTACTTGGATCAACATTGAGGCATATTGCTTATTTTTCTTCATGACAAAAATGTTTTAAATGATTCTGGTAATACGATAATATGGATGATGATTTAGGAAATTTTTAGTTGTTACGTAAAATATTAGATCTTAAAAAATAGGTAAATGTTCGGATTCAAAGTCAATAACTTAATATAATTATGACAAAGATGCTGTCGGCAACGTTTTACCAGGTACGGGCCGCATAGTGACAAAATTAAGTATCAGTGAACGGCTTTCATGGTTTTTTAGGAATTTGTAGTAAATATTAGCTTATATGGCATAGCTTATGCGTAGGTTGCATTTAATGTACAATAATCTTAAAAAACACTTCTGGTATTGCATGCATCACGACGACCTGATAGGTCGCAGGAAGTTGATGGATGCAGGCCGCTTCCAAGAAGTCGGTTTGGAAATCTTTGGGGGAGGCCTGTAGTGCACGTTCTGTGGTTGATGATGATGATGATTGCATGCATGACACATTGAGTTCATGATTGTGATAGTGATACTACCATATTGTCTATCGGCTAGTTGACTTTTCCACACAAAAAACAAGCATTTAATTAGGTATTTTAGATAAAATTGGCGCCGGTGCGGCGCGGCGTGGTGTTGCGTCGTAGTGATCCTGGCGGGAAGCTGTCAACCGGCCGGCGTGAATAAGGATTTAATTACGTTAAAATTAATCTGTTGTCTCGTGGGAGTGTGATCGTAAAATATTCTAATTGAATTAATTAAACTATAAACAAATTTTTGCTGAGCTGGTTGCTGTAAACAGCTCTTAGAAGTGCAAATTAATTACGGCGTCCTAATTCGGAGGTAAGGAAGATAAAGCACACTTTCAAAGGAAGCGACGCGACGCGACGCAACTTTTGTTGAAACTTATCGGACAGATCCTTACAAATGAATAAAATTTATTTATGTTGTCGCATATACCGACGGAGTGGGGGAGGGGAGATATAAATTTAAATGAAGTAAACGAAACATATAGGTACATAAGTCACATCACGACTGTAACCTACTGTTTTCCTTAAAATATTCAGCGTCGACTCTACGTTTATGTTTAATTAAATATTCAAATTGTTTAAAATGTCACAATTATTTCACTTCGACTCAGTCACGTATTTGTCATATTTAGGCACGTTTTAATCCTGCCTCTAAACGGGCGCGCTGCAACTTTTCTTTTTTAAGCAGAGAGAAAGCGTTATAATGACTGTCGTTAATTTTGAGCTCAGCAAAACCAACGATTTTGTTAGATCTCAGCTTTTGTTATATTTGTAGGAGCGCGGCGTAGGGGTTACCCTGAAAAAATATTATACTTCTATCATCATTGTTATTTTCCTCACTTATTCTAATGAGAACCATTTAAAAAATGGAAGAGACGCATAATGTAGCTGGCGAATGGAAATATTGTTTTGTCTTATATTAATTTATTTTGGTAAGTATAGTATTTGGTGAGAAAAGATAAAGTTTTCCAAATTCATATTCTCTTTCTTAGGCTCTGTTCTCGTCCAATTTTTCTTCTTAAGATCAATATCGCACTCATTTTTTTTCTATTGGTATTGTAGGTGTCTATGGGTGGTGGAGAACACTTACTATCTAGTGATCCAGCTGTTCGTTTGCCAGTCATTGCCATAAAAATAGTATCCCTAATATCATTCCTAACATTCGAAAAAGTTATACTGAATGCACAATAAATAACAAGCTTTATAGTTAGAGCAATTCTAATGGCATAACTTGTTTAAAGGTTTATTACGGAAGTAATACTTCTTCATTGTTTTTTTTACATTCTTTATAAATCAAATTTATATTTTTACTTCTTAAAGAAAAAATACAGAAATAAATCATGAATGTTTTGGGTTTGAATTTTTGATTGCATTAAATAGCAAATTTCTTTGTAAATAGAGTATTTTCTTCGAATAGAAATACAAAATGTTTGTTGTCGTATAATATCAAATTATGAAGAGTTATTCGTGTTAAAGACGTGCAAAAATTATTTTGCAACTTATCCACTACCGTCCTGAGGTCTTGGGTTCAATCCCCGGGTTGGGCAAAGTGATATTGGATTTGTCCATATCAGGCCGGAGTCTGGAATTTGTACCCGATATTGTGATAGGATCGTCTCTATCACATCTGGGACGAAACTAAGCTCGGCGAAATGTGGGTGTTCTAGTTCGCTAGTGCGCCTCTGCCTGCCCTACGGGGATACAGGCGTGAGCTTATATTACGTTATCCAATTATTATTAAAACTACCTAAGTAATTATAATAATAAGTTAATTGGATAAGTATCCAATGACGTATATTACCTCTATAGTAGTCATACAATTTCAATAGTTAAATTGCACATAGCACACAAAAACTATACGAGAACAAAAATCAAATATAAAACGTGATTCCGCTACGGAGCATCGCTGCATCGTTAATAATTCTGCATATCCGAGAAAATGGAACAAATTGAATGAACGCTTGAAAACATCTCGATTGTAATTAATATTGTTTTCTGTTTCGTGTCTCTCTCCGGTATTGTCTCTATGACTCTCCGCAGTTTCAAAGAGAAAGTCTCAACAACAGGAATTAACAATTGCATTTGACAGAGAGCTTTGGAGGCGAACTCTCCTTTTATCTGAGATGGGAAAATACAACTTTGCACAGATCTCGTCTAGTAAAGTCTTAGTCGAGACTCGAGACTGGAGATGAGCTTTGTTATCTTAAAATAAAAGTTGGACTAACAATAACGGCACACTTCAATACTAGAAACAATATTGATACTTTAGGAATATATATGAGAAACAACATTTACAATTATATACAACAAAACAAATAAACGCGCGTATGTTTGTATATCTTTAATAATGAATACAGCTGTAGGTAGAGCATAGTGCACGCGAGAGATTTTATTGGCAATGTCGGAGTGGAGCGGAATAGCGCAAATCCAATTATGGTTTTGCCGACCCTTTGGATACGCTAACAAAAAATATTATTTTTTGAGATGCGTGCTACTTGCGTGACAAGGACACTTTGAACGGTTTGATGTTAGTACAATGAACACACATTATACAAGACCTAACCTTCATGAATATTAGCTTTAGGGTTAACGTCCATTAGAACGCTCCGGCATCTAACCAGCATCGCTTCGCCTCGCAATCGGAATGAATGGACTTTCGATTATTTATCACAATAAATATTACTAACTGCCTAAATTAACAGGCCCATTACCTAGCATGGGGATGAAAAAGGGCTGTAAATAGTGATGATGAATCGATTGGTATTAGAATAGGTCAAGGACCACGCAATGCGCCGTTTGTCTGATATTCTTCTCCGATTCTCTATTGACACTATGTGGCAAACGCGTTGATTGCCCTCAGGCCGCTCATTATCTAAACATTATTATGCTGGCACGACCTTGCGCGCTATGTTTGCGCTATATTTCAAATACGACTGAGTGACTTATGACCACTAGGTCACAACTTTTGGATCACAAGTTTTGCGCTATTATCTCGTCTTCATATTGTTGATTGCCTTTGTTCTTCACACATTGTAAGCACAGAGTACTTTGTATAGACTGAAATGTAAGGATGGCTCGCGGGTACCGTGTGGACAGCGCTTGGGCGCCGGGTGGACGGCGCGGCGCGGCCGAGTGGACTGGGGAGTTGTATTGCATTTTGCTGTTAGACGCGCTCCTCTGCCACACTTTCTTATAATGTATGTATTATTATATACTACTTATTAATACTCAAGTAGACTAATTTAACAATAAATATGTTTAAATTACGAAACGATTATTATTTGTGTTTACCTGCTCCATTTCAAGTAATTCGATATTGTAGTTTTCGTTGTAATGTTAGATATGTTTCACCACGGCTATGAAAATGTTACTCGTTAGAGAAAGAAGTTCAAAGAGAGAAGAGTCAAGTTCTAATTACCGGTTCTACTAACTAAAACAATCATAATTAAAGTGATAACTTCTTATGGAAGGGTAAACCGCTTCGTAACCTAACGCGTTATGGCGCCACTCTTTCTGGCTTCTTATCATATTAATATACATACAGTTTAAGTAATAACCTAAGCTTTTCTCAAGTTAAACATTTCTATATTAAAAAGTTCAACTTAGATTAGTTTATGTTATCGCTTCTGTCGAGCGTCCCGAGACGCACACGTTTTTTTTTCAAAATCAAATGTGATTGGTGGCATTTATCATGTAATGTAATAACTAGTTCTAGCTAAAGTATAGTTAACTCAGTTAACTGTTGTTCGCATAGCCACATAGGCTTGGTAGTATAAACGCAGCGTCACATACGCGACGTATCTAGTGACGTCAATAAATACCCTTCAACTTCGGCATCGTCATTCTTGTCGCATCACGTCACATCGCCGTCATGCCATGTCATGCACGAGTCGCGACTTCTACACGCGTTGTTGACTTACCAAAATTGCCTTGTTGTGATGACAATGACACATTTTTGATGTAAGGCTATTTTCTACATCTTGAGAATCTGTTTCATTTCTTATAATTGGGCTCTAAGATAAGCGTTAATATATATTCATATCAAGGACGATTTTAATATGGATCGTCCATCGATATGGATCGTCGTTGATTCATATTGACATTAATTAAAGTCACTAGTGCCTGCGTATGCGGACCATGGAGTCCTGAGAAGGTTGACATTAGGCAGGCACCCGACTTACTGTTGGGTCAAACTAAATATTTCTATGACATGCGTAAAAATGAGATTAACATAAGAATAATCACACGTTTAAAAGCTTAACTGCCTCGGTGACGTGGTGGTATTTCGGTACGACTACGGTTCTGAGGTCTCGGGTTCGATCCCGGGTCGTGCAAAGTGTTATTGGATTTTTCCATATCAGCCCGGAGTCTGGAATTTGTGCCCGATATGGCGATAGGCTCGCCCCCTATCACATCTGGGACGGAACTAAGCTCGGCGAAATGTGGGTGTTCTAGTTCGCTAGTGCGCTCTGCCTACCCCTTCTGGGATACAGGCGTGAGCTTATGTTAAAAACTTAACAGACCGACTTCAAAACTTATCCGATTGTGATAATTTTTTTATGGGACCACCCTTGAAATAAGCTCTATCGAACACAAAAATAATTTTGAAAATCGGCCCACATTTGGCGGAGATATCGCGTAACATACATAAAAAAATACACACGAATTGCGAACCTTCTCCTTTTTGGAAATCTGTCAAAAAATTTGGTAACCATTTTTACTGGGCCATCGAGATAGAACAACGTTTGTAAAAATACCATCGACACGCGTTTACTGCAGCTGAATGAAAAAAAAAGATCAATCTACTGCATACAGCGAATCGCCTCTTGCTATAGGTTTAGCAAATATTTATATATTCCTCGAGGAACCACGTAGCAATAAACTAGTTACGATACGCTATAGAGTATAGAGTAGAAGTTTTTTAAAGTTTGTTATTGCAACCGCATCTCCAAGCTACTTTAGCTAGTCTACGTTTTTTATTCCAATTTCAGCATTACTTTAATGTAGTTTTCATATTATGAATATATTTTTATATTGATCGATTGTTTTAGTCGTCTCCTTGGTCTAGTGGCAGTATGTATGGGCTGTGGATCGGGAGGTCCTGGGTTCGATTCTCAGGTCCGGTAAAACAAATTTTCTAATTTAATTTTTGTCCGGGGCTGGGCTTATAGGGGGTTGACATTATGCGGGCGGCCGGTCGTAAAAACTAAGCCAAATCCTCTCTGCAACATGCTTGAAAAAGTGTTTTGCGCCACATTAATGTGGGATAAGGACAGGTAAAAAGGAAATTGGTCGGTTGTTTTAATTTCTACGGAATTATCGAAATATCACTTAAAAATCGCTCCCTATCACATCTAAGAAATAAGCGAAATGTGGTTGTTCTAGTTCGCTAATACGCCTCTGCATACTCCTTCGATGATACAGGCGTGAGCTTATATATGTATGTACTAGTTTGTCCAGTTAATTTTCAAACAATGTGACGAAAAGAAAAAAGCGACAAACTAGTTTTAAATATAGGACTCGGGTAAATGTTTTTATAAGTAAAGGGCCTAAAGTCCAAACGTATCGATCTTAATTATACGTTCATTGAAATTATAGTAACGGCTCAAAATAATAAATATTTACACCTAAATGCCGTTGATTTCGTTGACATCGCTTTTTTCGTGGCTCCACCATACAAATACCAGGGCCGCTTCCAGAGGTTTCTACGAAAATAGAAAGGTGCAAACAAAACTTCTTTGTATAGAGGTGAGCATAATAGGTTTTGGCTTAACATAACGCCTCACTTGATGTAAACCTCAAAGTAGCAGAGGGAGCAATAGCATATTTCTTGCCGCCTATTGAAGGACTACTGTGTATATACACATATAATGTATGTAGGTGTTTTCTTAGCCGTATTCTATATGTTATGAATCAAAACCCTTTGATATATGGTTTCAATAGTTATGTAATACTTTATACTATATTTATTTTTGTGTCTAGGGGCTTCTTACCTACTTGTAATTTGAAAGATGTGTTTCTTATGACATAACTAGATTGCCGCGACTTCGTTCACGTAGATTTTACTAACAAACCTATCCCACTGGAACATTGCATTTTGCGGAGATAAAGAATAGCCTATGTGCTATTTTAGACAATAATCTATCCATCCAGCTGTTGTGTGATTGAGTAATAAACATCGATGCAAACTTTCGAATTTATAATATTAGTATACATTCAAAATTGATTGATTGATTGATATATAAAGTATAAGTTTTAGCCTATCCCTAGAGGGCCCAGAGGTAGATATTGATGAAAGAAGAGTAAAAATTAGGTAACAATGTTTAGGCAGCTCATGAGCCTAGAAGCTATTTAAAATCTAGACAAATTTTGTCGTTGTCGTGTTTTGTGCAAAGTAAATAAAAAAATATTGGCTCAAGTACCTACCTGAATCAACCTCTTGACTCTTGACACTCGATTCGAATTTGACTTCGATTCGGTTTCATTAATTGGCTTAAAATTCTACCGAAATCGAGTTAAAAAGTGCAGTAATGTCACGTTAAAAATTACCGAACGACAAGTTCTCGAATGCAACATTAGCACTTTTTAACTCAATTTCGGTGAAATTTTAAGTCCATAAATGAAACCGAATCGAAGTCAAATCAGAATCGAGTGTCGAGAGTCAGCCCCCAGTATTTACTATTTAACCAATTATTACCTACTCCTTATTATACTTGTATATTTACGCAATTAATATCTCATCGTAGATATCAATTTAAAAACAAATTTGTTTTTATTTTCCGAAAAGGAGGCTGTATTCGGACAAAGAAAAAAAATCTTTGACCCGTAAAATTAATGATGTGAGTGATAAGCGCTTGAATAATAAACATGTGTCACCTAGTTAAAAATTGTTAATTAGAGGTACACATGGTTTAGCGTTAATATAGCTGCGCAGGCATTTCATGTCTGTCGCAATTTAAATATAAAGTAATAAAATTATTTTACTGTGAGAAAGGTTGTCTGGAACCCTCAGAGGGGGTAGACGTCAGGTAGGCAGCCGGTCGTAAAAACTATGCCAAATCCTTTCTGCAACATGTTTGAAAAATTGTATAGCGCCGACCACACAACCTCATTAAGGTGGGACAGGGGGAGGTAGAAAGAAAAAAAGAACTGTGAGAATGGTTGTCGCTGCTTGGTCTAGTCACTAGACTAGACTCTAATGGCAGAAAACTAATAACTAAAAGGTCTTGGGATCGAACCCCCAGGTCGAGCAGAGTATTTTTATACCAACAAGATCATCCAGACGAGGGTTGTCGTTAGGCAGGTATCCGATCGTTAAAAAGAAGCCAAATCCTTTCTACAACGTGCTTGGAAAAACTACGAGAAAGATTTGAAATACAAACGTCATCATCAGCCATAGGACTTCCACTTCTGAACATTCAGGCCTCCCCTAAATTCAAACATTTCCGATTTTAGAATAATAATTACCAACAAAAAACAAAAACAAAACCTAAATAGAGTTATCATGATAAAGTATAAAAAATTTGATTAAAAAACACATGCATTCGTAATGTAATAAAGAAAATATTACGAAACAGCTGAGGTTGTAACATTTACACAATTTTTTAAGTCTTGCTTACTTCATTGTGTTGTTTTATTTTACCTCCGGGAATAGCTGGTAAAGATTTCCTCATAACTAATTACGATGATTGCATACAAGCTAGGCGTTTAAATTCTTTCATGTCTGACTAGCTATTTTTTTGAGTAATGGATTTATTAAACACTGTCGTTGGCAAAATCATCAACTTTTGATGGAGGCCATATTATTAAAATAAAGAAAAGAAAGAAATAAAGAACTAATTACGATAGGTGCATTTAATTTAATCAAGTAGCCTCCTTGGTCTAATGGCAGTATATGGGCTGTGGACTGGAAGATTCTGGGCTCGAGTCCCAGGTCGACCAAAATGATTTGCCTAATTTGATTTGCCCGGGACTGGAACTAGAGGGGGTTGACGTCGGGCACGCAGTCGGTCGTAATAACTAAGCCGAATCCTTTCTGCAACACTCATGAAAAGGGTGTTTCATCAGAGGTTGCGCCGACACCACATTGTGAGATAAGGGCGGGTGGACAGACATATAAACTTAACAAACCGAAAAGTGGTTGTGTGTCGTCTATTTGTGATATAGAACATGCAATTACATGACTGAACCAATTGAGATGTGGACAATTAGTAATATAATATTACATATATTTAATATTTACTGGATTCTTTATTTACTTTTAATTCGAAGTTACAATAGGGAAGTGGGAAAGAAAGGTATTTTAAGTACCAAAACACTGATATGGTTTTTCAATTACATTTATTATAGATTAACTAGAATTAACATTTTTAGTAGATATTTGTTTTATTTAAATCTGTTGATTGAATGTAAAACCAATGACTTAACAGGATTGCGCAGGTTCCTTTCCCCATTTAAGCTATTTGTAAAAACAAGCTTTTGTTCTGATGATTACTGTAATAATTTCGTATGCTCGACTCAAAGCAAAGTTAAACATTGCTAACAAGCAAGTGTAAACGCGCCAAAAGGCCCGCATAATTAATCAATATTATGGGAAGCGATGCATCAAAATATGATCACCCTTACCAACCGACAGTTTAACGCGGCGCCGAGGGTAAAAGTTAGTTATGTAATAAATTAAACCGCGACGGGCACCTATTATTGCGGTTTTGTAGTCGTGTTGTAGAACACGAAGTAATTTACATATTGACATTATTTCACATGTTATGGTTATGGAATCCCATCACATAAAATTAAACATGTATAAAGTAAGGCATTCTTTTGGTGTCTTGGGTGTTTATGGGCGATGGAGATCACTTACCGTGACCCATCGGCTCGTTTGCCAGTGTGTGCTATAAAAAAAATTCAAATAAAAATTGGTGGGTCTTGGTAACAAATATTGTGTATCATTTTATTGTTGTTTTTTATAATTAATATAATGTATCTAAATGAATACTGTCATCTATTTGCCTCGGTGGCGTGGTGGTATTTCGGTACAACTACGGTTCTGAGGTCTCGGGTTCGATCCCCGGGTCGGGCAAAGTGATATTGGATTTTTCCATATCAGCCCGGAGTCTGGAATTTGTGCCCGATATGGCGATAGGCTCGCCCCCTATCACATCTGGGACGGAACTAAGCTCGGCGAAATGTGGGTGTTCTAGTTGGCTAGTGCGCCTCTGCCTACCCCTTCGGGGATACAGGCGTGAGCTTATGTTATGTTATCTATTTACAATTTCTACTACTTACATATAACATTGTAGGTTATTAATAAATAATAATGACATCTTCTGCATGTTTTCTACTACCTATAACATGTATTTTATGTTATTATTGAATTAATTGAGTAAATAAAGAATTTGCGTCGTAACTACATACAATTTGAATTTTAGATAAACTTCGCACACAGTAATAAAAACACTCATTTATATTCGCATGACGATTGCATATCTGCGGCGACAATCAGCATTTTGTATTGCTAATCTAAAAATGCTCAGTAAAATTTCCAAACGTAGTTGTTTGTTCTATTGAAGCTACGTTGGATGAACAGGAAAATCGAGAGTCCGGCAGATGTATTTTTAAATCGTATTTTTCTCGTTGTTATGAAAACGAATAACTCGAACAACGACAACTAAGCAAATAACTTTTGTTGCATAAGTGAATTTGGCTCCGATGGATAAAAGTAACGAAGTGTTTATTATTTTTGTACAACAAACGATTTTAGTTGGATTAGTCCATCTTGTTACATCCGTATATGTATTATTGTTTCGGATATTGGCGCCGCCTTAAATTATCGATTGGTAAGAGATGATTGATCGTATAATTAAAAAAAATATATATGAATATGGATGTACCTCTATATAGACCATACAGTGAGTTTTATGGTACCTATCATTTCCAATGTATAGCTATCTAATGTTTATTTAGTTTATAATTATATTACAGTAGTTAGGTAAATTCAGACATGTCCGATAATGATGTCGAGACAACGCTTACATGGTTTATCACGGTGTTTAACATCACTATAAGAGTGATATAGGTAGTGGCAAAACGCAGTGAAATACAAGCACGACATTCATAGGTAAGTGTATAAACTTATAATCAGTATAAGTAAGAATGGATGTTCATGACCAAAGACTTCTATGTATACTACTAGACGGACTGTTCGGTACAAAGAATGTTAGACGGACTGTTCGGTACATAGAATGTTAGACGGACTGTTCGGTACATAGAATGTGCGCACTAAGTCTCTGTTAATCGACCTCAACTCACTATATAAATCTGCTCTTTTCCTTAGCCGTGAAACGTCATACACTCGCCGTCATATGCTACAATTTTACATCGAGGCAGCTTTGACCCCCTGATAGTTATAGATGAGGACAAAAATAATAAAAATCATTCATAAATTCGCGTTAGACAAAAATATATTTTTGATATGACTATTATATTCTAGTTCATAGTTTTGCAATGTGTCATTGTCGGACGCAGTGGCGTAACTATATTATTGGGGGCCCGTGGCAAATTCATCGTATGGAGGTCTTTTCAGTCCGAGACTCCCTATATGGTCATTGCTTTTTCGATCCAAGGCCTCCTTCCGATCTCCGTGGGGCCCCCCTATGGTCGGGAGCCCGTGATATTTTGCTGAAATGCCACATGTAGTTACGCCACTGGTCGGACGTCAAAAATATAAAAGTTAGAAAAACTTGGTTACAAACGCTCAAAAATACGGTGAATTCCGTAAAGAATTCCTAGTGTCGAACTCACGAATTAACTAAGTAAAATACGAAAATGTAAAACCCAAGATAAAGTGATAGACGCAGAAAAGCTTTTGATTTCATAAATTTCATTGTACATAATCACTAGTCTCTTATTAGGCGTAGAAGTAACATTGTTTCCAAAAGTTAATCAATAAATTAGTATGTTAACGAAGCTGGGTCGAAATACGTCTCATTAAAAGTTATCTCACTGAAATATACGCCTTCAGTAATCAAGCAGATTTGAGATTAGGTACGTATGATATTGTATTTGCTCACGCCGGTTGTTAATATATTTTGTTTGTCAAAGTACGTTCACAGTATATACTATACCTACATAAGTAAGTATTTAAACATTTACATAGCGCCGTGGCCGCGCTTAAACGTTCACAGTTGCAATTTCTGTTTGTTTTTGTCGCGAAAGGTTTCATAATGGCTGTCATTAATTTCAAGGTTCTCAATTCTTTGGGTAGAAGTCGAAATTTCTTATTATCTTTTCTCAATAGCGGCGATTTTTGGAAAAAAGTACTTGCACAATAAAAGGTGATTAATGTCACTGATATTATCTTGGAAAAACTGTCTAGAAAATAAGTGATTACTAAATATTTTTGTAGTTGTAGCACTTATGTACACAGTCAATTTTACCTACATCGTGTATGCCGGTCCAATGCGTGATCCGGGTTATTACCACTGTTCGTGAGGCAAACAATTTTTTATAATTTTTAATTTATGAAAAAGCGCACGGGGGTTACCAGCACCTCTTGTAGCAATATTATTATAATCTTACATGTACCGATACCCGTTCAAAAAAAAAAGCGCAGTAAGACTATAATAATACTGCTATAAGAATTGGTGGTAACAGGCAGCGAGACGCAGACAAGACACCTCATTCACTGTGAAATATGTGAAGGTGCGGTGCCGCGCTCGATATAACGTATTATTTAACAACACTATAGTTATTTTTTGTTATGAAAAGTATTTGATACTTCCGTTTAACCGAGATCATTATTTTTTCTGTTTAATAAAGTAGATCGAAAGACATATTACCTTCTAAAAGCACTTACGAAGTGCATTGTTTATATCTTATGCAATATTATTATTTCATTATCATAAATAAAGAAACAATGCGGTGCGACGAATCTGTATTTAAATAAAAATAAATCCAACTTTTCCAAGACCATAATAGGTCCCAAGTTATTTCATAATATTTGTATTCAAATTATGTAAACGGACCGTAATACCTTTGTAAGTCTTTTCTTAAAAAGACAGTGAAATATACGGTCTACGGAGGGAACAAAACGGAGTTGTAAAGATGAGTTATCATAACAGCAGGACGATTGAAATTCAAATTGTAGCTCAACATGAAACCTGGTGGTAACGCTGCCATATTAAAATGTGCATGTATCTGAATAAATATGGCAGTATGGACAGAGGCGGGTGGCAATCAATCAAGCGTTTCAGAAATGTCGAGTAACGAACTTACGTGGCCTTATTGAAGTCGCATCGTCCGGACTCCGGACTCCGGCGACGCGATGCCACGTCGGACATCGAACAACCGGGCGGTTTTAGAGTGCAATGACATTACGAAACTAGCTACACTAAGTGCCAATTATGTGGTACATTTATCGCACCATAATTAGGTTATAAAATAATAAATTTCGTATTTGCTTAATGAAAAATTGCTTTAATAAACCTGATAAAATGTAAAAAAAAATTGTATGACATAAAATTTTCACCGCGGAATGAAAATTGGTAATCGATGTATTATCGGTTCATTTTTATTTTTCATAGTTCTCGGAAATAATATTCAAATGAAAGGAAAAAAGTGTCCGCCTGTCTCGACATTCCTGTCAACTTAAAAATGTCAATAAAGTATTGGATAAAAATGTTAAACTGATCTGAATTCATTCTAAAAATGAATAATCGATCCTTTATGTCCTCCCAAGTACTGAAGCAATACACGTGTTATGTGAATTTAGGTTTTGTGTTACCGCTAGTGGAGTATATCATCGTCATACAATGTGATCTGCTCAGCTCGAACCATGATAAATAGCAACTGTCTCCCATGATTGATTGACTAATCTGTATGAGCTAGAGTTGCGATATGGACAAAGTCTATAGCATAAATCTGTTCATTAAAGAACATTTTTGGATGCCTGAAGTCGTTTCAAATACTTTTCTGTAAATTTAAGGTCTATAACTATTCCTATACAAACGGTGAATAAAACATTGTAACTTCGTGAAATCTGTATATATGAGAGTTTTCCACAAGAATATCGAAAAAATGTGAAGTCTAACCTGTATCGTGGTAGATTGAGGCCTCCGTCTCATTAGTAAAGTAGGTCCAACAGTGGGAGAGTAATATCACAGGCATAATATTGTTATTCTATCTTGTATAACTAATCTGGGTTTTTATTGCTTACAGATAATTTACCCTCATAGTCATTTGCTAGCTTCCTGGTATTAAAAAGAGAACAATCCTTTTAGATGTTACAGAAGCTATAATCATTAGCTTTTAATTGTCCCAATATTTTTTCTTAGTCAATTAGTCCTTTTAAAGTACTTGATGAATCTTGTGGATATTATTTTGATAATTTCTTAAGAATTATAGATGGAGTAGGCCCTTGTTTACAAGGCCATGTTATAAATAAAGAATAGTATAATGTACCATCACTTTCTTACTTAGAAAGGCGCAACGACCCAAAGTTGGTCCTGGCCTCTGACACCAAGAGACATCATTTTTGCTTATCCTGCCATGGGGTGGCTTGGAGTTCGCAAAGTCCTTCTCTACTAGATCTTTCCAGCGGTATTCAGGCTGACCCACGAGCCGTCGGCCGCTGGGGACTCGTAGATAGGCGCGTTTGGCAGCTTGATCCCCACCCATTCTCACTACGTGGCCTAACCAGCGAAGTCTGTGTGATTTAATTTAGCTGATGATAATGTGCCCTCAGAAATAACCATTTTATTTTATATTGTGCTATATTATGCATTCATACGAGAACGTAGAAACTCTCTTGATCTAAATGGGATTTAATATTATAAAGTGAGAACTGGCGGTAAGTTGTAACTTAACGTTGTGTTGTTTTCTACTTAGCTAATTATTGTTTAGTTAGGAAGTGCACAGCGGATCGGGACAAGATGTTTTGTTATTTTAAACTCCGGCCGTCGCGTTGTCAGTCAGCTCTGGAAGCCCTCGTAAAAGCTAAGTAGGGTTTAATCTACCATACCATGACTTTGTTGATTGTTAACAAGTTTCATTTAGATTTACAAGATGCTTTAATTTCCGTATTGTGCATTAATCGGCACGAATCTAGTGCCTACTATACTTTTTAGGGTTATTTTAGTTGTTTGGTGATTTTTTATTTTCATTAATTTATCTTGTATGAATAGAGATTAAAACTAAGATATTATTATGCGCTAAAAGTATTATATTTTTATTGTGAATTTGTGGTTATGAAAATATTTAAGTATATATGCATTTCTTTGTATGTTGAGGGATTACCCTCATATTGATTAAAGTCTCAATGAAAATACTTAAAAGATTTTAAAAACACTACATAATATATAACTATTCCTGAGATAGATAATCACGGGCGGCTCGGCCTCCGGTGTCTCATACGCTTATGTAACGACGACGGGTTAATACTTTAAATGTATAGAAAAGTTTCCCATGAACTCGTGAACAAAAGCTGTTGGAGCACAAATGGCTTCGAATATATTATTCGCAATTGTCGATAAACTGCCAATAATTCGGACAAAAGTGATAATCATCGCAACGTTATCTGGCTATTCATCTTGGCAGCTGCCATTCAACCCGCATCTCTTCCCTAGTAGGATGACAATATCTCAAGGAAATTCTAATGAACCCTATATTATTCCATCTAAGTGTATTGGAATAATATATTCATGACACTAGTTAGTGGTTTGCCGCATTAGCTGTAATGACTGTTATGAAATCAGTCATATCATAAATACGTAGGCCAAGTTATTGATATGCCATTATATAATGGGCGCTGTATATCGTATAGGTATACAAGGTGGTCTGTTTAACGCAGGTTCCGAATGGACCGATAAAATAAATTTTTGCTGGCGTCCATCAAATGTGAAATGGAATGGGCACCATAAGAAGGCTGTCCATTTATCACGTTTATCTAGATTTCGCACTGGACCGCATCGTTTACTGAGCAGAAAAATATATAACGGACACATTTGAAACACCATTAATAGGTGTCGAATAAGCGTTGTGCATGCAAATCCGCGTATTCATTCGTGTCGACCTCATCGTCCTTTTTGTTAATTAAAAATTGACAATATTAAATCCCTTTGTTGGCAATTGATCTTAGGTATATAACACGAGGTTGGTATTCTTCATTTATAAGCTACATAATAAAATAAAACTAGTTACTTATTTCCCCACGAACTCGTTGTATAAGAATAATAATAAATAATTAATAAATACACCCAACAGTCACACACCTAGTCCTGACCCCACACTAGGCGTAACCTGTATCGTGGGTGTCAAGACTATGAGAGGCTTTCGGTCTCACAACACCCAGACTTGAAACAAATATCTATGGGCCACACAAACATTTGTCTCAATGGCTGGAGGCTGTCTTATCTGGAGGCCAAGAAACTTCTACCTCTACAATTATTAATAGAATGTAGGTTTTGAGTAAATTAGACATACGTTTTCGATAGCTAATGCGTATACTCATTGTACTAGGAGTAGGACTCCGAATAGCCTAAAAGGGTAGGTAGGTATAACGCTCCAGTAGCTCAACCATGAATTTTTTTGACATCTCACACTAGCGACTACGTAAAATAATTTCTATGAAAAACGTCAGTTCTCCACGTAACCGCTAAAGGTGTTCGGGTGTTTTTATACAAATATTTTACGGAATCGCTAGCAAGTAATGTCAAAAAAACTCATGGTTGGTCTACAGAAGGAGATAAAAGCTAATGTTTTTTTAAATAAAGTGCGCAACAACTAAGTGGGAAAGCGGATACTGTCCGGAAAAGCACCAAGCAAAATGAATCTATACTATCATAATATTATAAATGTGAACGTTTGCATGGTGAGATATTTGTTATTCAATCACGCCAAAACAGTTAAACGGATTTTGATAAAATTTGGCACAGAGATAGATTGCAGTCTGGAAAATGTACGATTCCCGTGCGATAGATTTGATAATCAATTTCCATGAGGACGTAGCTAATATTTATGTAGAAAGTGAACAAAAAAATCAACATGAAACATTAACGCCAAGTCTAATTATACCAGAATTTTCTACGTGTACACTTTTTGTTTGGGGATACGACGGGGTTGTTCCGGATAGCTTTCGCAGCCCGCCCGTAAAGCAATGAGTTATGACATCATTTGGTATTGTGCCCTTCGTTTGTATTAAGGACACAACTTGAGGTGCGAGTCTAACATATGTACATTATGTCAGAGAACATCACAAGTGATGAATGTGCATTTTTGTTGGTTTTGTGTATAAATGGACAATCGTAATAATATATACGAGGAAGTTTGTGCGCTTGTTATTCTTATGGGTGTTGGTAAAAGTAAATGATAGGTATAGTTTATTTATTTGATTACTTTTATGTTTTATTTACTGAATTTCAGATACGAATAGAGCACGATTTCGATAGATACCATTTATTCCGGATTATTCTAGAATTTTTTAAGTGAAAACATGATAGAAATTAACAATGATGTGATGAAACTGGAGTGGTAATATTAAAAAAAAATATATATAATATTAGCCCTGTAATATTACTGTCCCACTGCTGGGACACGGGCCTCCTCCACTAATGAGAGGGGTTAGGCCTTAGTCTACCACGCTGGCCTAATGCGGGTTGATAGACTTCACATACCTTCGAAATTCCTGTAAAGAAATTCTCGGGTATACAGGTTTCCTCACGATGTTTTCCTTCACCGTTATAGCAAGCGATATTTCACAATGAAAATACACTTAACATAGAAAAGTCAGAGGTGTATGCTCCATTTTTGGAGTTGGTCTCGAACCTCCGACACTCGTCTGGGCAGTCCGTACCATTACCAACTGAGCTATCGCTGCTTATATAGAGTGGAGTGGTAATATTATAAAATATTAATTAATACTCGATTATATTAATAGGAAACGTGTTACCGCGATAAAATATCCTATGTTCTTCCTTTTCTTTATTTCTTTCCTTTTAATTAACAAGGTCAATTAATTCCGATGTGTCAATTTTCATATTTGAAAACTGTTTACTTATTGTCCAAACGGGAAACATTAAAATTAAATTAAAATAGGCTAGTAGCAGCTCCGCGATAAATCTCTATTTATCCTAAATCTTGATTTAAAAATAGGAGTGAGCTGTAGGATAAATCAAGATAAAGTGTACCTCTAGATTAGTAATAGCGCTAGTCGCCCGTAGTAACCAAAGATTTGTTTTTGTCAGTAATCGTAATCTGAATATAAGACAGATTTGATACAGACCCTACATAATATTATTATCTTTATTTCCACGTTTGCTAGATAATATTATTAAAGGCAAAGAATGTGTTATTAATCTAAGATTAAATATTGTTTGTATATTTAACATAATATACTGGACAGACAGACTAATTTCTCCTTAGATTATTCTGTGAATTAGATAGCCTCCGCAGCGGGCGAGTATCCGGCTGTGAAGCGAGAGGCCGCGGGTTCGATCTCCGCACCGAGACAAATGTTTGTATGGTCTACAAATATTTGTTTCGGGTCTGGGTGTTGTGAGACCGAAAGTCTCTCGTAGTTCCTGATACCCACGACACAAGATTCGATCTTAGTGTGGGGTCAGGACTATGTATGTGACTGTTGGGTAAAGAAAAAAAAAAAGAAAAAAAAAAAAAAAAAAAAAAAACTCGGTTCTATTTATGACAAATTAATATCTTTTTCTCTATATAATTTAATATTAATATTTCCAAATAGTCTACATCATCCTCTTTACATTATTAAAATATGCAACAATAAGCTCAACGATAGTATTAACAAGAATACTGAAATTGAAATATAAATCAGATATGTATAAGTTCCACCAACGTCATCTCTAACAAATGCAGCCGTTTTCTGGTTGAATTTGTGTCTATTTTTAATTTCAGTAGTAAACTATGCATATCAGAATATGGAAAACGTATATATTCATAATGAACCACTTAACTAATAGACAGTAACAAAGCTTCTAACCAATACGTTCCGAATTCGATTTCCAGCCGGCCATTTATTGGTTTCCATAAAGTCCATGTTAAAGAGAAAGCAAAGCGAACGTATCACGAGGCGTTGCTAAATTGAAATGAATTCATTTCTGTCGATCGGCTTCGCTGTGTGTGGGACACGGGCTTACAGATTACGGTAGCAAATATGAAAGTCTCTTAGGTTGAGTATTGAGTACATTCTACAGTACGTAGACGGGACATCAGCACGAAACTAGCGATCAAAAGTTGTGACCTCATGATTATAAAGTTATAAGTTACTAAGTTGTATTTGAAAATTACGCGCGCAAGGTCGTGCCAGCGTAATAATGTTGAGACAATAAAATTTTCTTACGTGATTCTAGAACATTCACAGAACATTCTAGGGTGTAAAATTGCAATAAGCGCCCTCGCATTGTTAGGTCGAGAAGGTATTACTGACATTTAAAATCATTTTTTTTGTATAAAAATTTGCTTGATAGCCCAACTATATTTAGTAATATTAAATCTCTTTGGTTGAGTATCATTGTGTCTATCAGAATCAATACATTGTATGAAAAGTAATCTACTGCGGATCCCTATCCGTTTGAATCCGAATGTATAGAAACCTAGCAAATTGATTTAGAGTTAAGAGGTTTTAGTGAATCAAGTCTGAAAAATATAAGTCTGCCGTCAGCGTGCTCACATAGTATACAGAGTGCAAAGTCAGGTTAAGTCTTTAGTAATATACTTACACATGTGTATAGGGACTTTACCCGAACAAATATATTAATCATGAAGTTATAAAAGTTTCTTGGACGAATTTGCTTCATTCCATTAAAACAAGTACAAAAGAAAAATATGAACACTATCTAAGTTGTATTGGATTTCTGCCTGTGTTCGTATTTCCGAAATAAATGAGGATTGCCGCGGCGGATTCGTAAATGTGTTCTTATTTATAGTGTACATTGTTTAAATAAGTACCTCAAGTTAACGCACAAATAGACGTAAAGAGAAGGCGACGAAGGCGAAAATAGTCTTTTAAAAGTAAATTGAATGTTGTTTGTCCATACAACTTTTCGTTTGTTCTGTGAGCTGCGGCGTCGCGCGTCGTACCAATCACGAGACGGTACCTATTTGCCACTTGTTCTAATTAAAATATATACAAATAGAAGAAAACACCGTTTATTGCTCGTTACCGTAACAGTATATTTTTTAAATGTGTTGTTAAGCGCCAATGTGTATTTTAATATTATTTTGCTTGTTTTCTTTAATACGAACATGACTAATAAAATCCACAAGTACGTTTATGCCACAAATTGTAAATTGTACTAAAGTAATCCCATTATGTAATCCACCAGGTAAGAGAGAGTAGTGTGTGATTAATAAATAATTATAAAATACATATATTTTTGTCTTTTTTTACCTCCGATACAGAAAGAAGGATGCTAAAAGCTTAACGTGTGTATCTATTGATCTCAGAAACGTAAAGGAATCCTAAACAGATGAACCGATTTTAATTTCGTTTATTTATTCATAATATTTTAAGACGTCTGTTCAATCGCGTCTTTGATTTTTTTAAACGCATATTCTTAGTAAAATCGATAAGTTCTTGCAGAATTTCTTACTTCTTGTGTATGTTTGTGCGATTTAAAGCTTTTTATGTATTAGGCCGCGTCTCCTGCACCTGTTTTTCTCGAAACAAAACACAGAAATATATACGCAAAGCAATGATTTTCGCTGTATCCTGCTCATAAAACTATGGACCATAGATAAAGTTGTGAAGGGAAAACATGTTTTGTGTAGGTATTTTGTGTAATGTTTTAGTGCAGGAGACGCGTCTTTAGAAAAAAAAAACAAATATGTTGAAGAATAAAGAATAATGTAGCCTGATAAGCGAAACCCCATCCTTTGTAACGAAAAATCTCTGTTAATTCTATAATTATGCATAAATCCATATATGTTGAGTAAACTTAAGTATAGGTTAAGTTTAATTTTTTCTAGTAAGTACTTAAGCTTACTAGATATGTCATGGAAAGTTATTATTAATACTATTTTCAAAGTTCTACTTTACAGCGCAATATTACCGAAAACTTAATGACCGAGAGTGGCGAGTTTAAATGCAGTAAAGTAGGAAAAAGTTTGGGAACATTTTGGCAAACATGTAACCACAGAGGAAGTAGGACGCGGCGGACTGGGGAGTGGCGAAGTAACATCGTCGGAACAACCCCCGATACATTAAACAAAACAACACTCTTGCTGTTGGCGTGTTTATTCTACTTATTATAAAATCATCTATATCTTTTATTTGTATTTGTTGCTTCACGAATATTTTTTTCGTTTACCCAGTTTATTTTTATAAACCAACGTTATGTATGAATGTGCAATATTATTGCAAATATTCGTAATGATACCAAAGAAGGATGATTTTCATTTTTAATTTTAAAGTATATTTCCTACTGACAACGAAACTGGATGAAGTTAAATAACACTGTATATTTTTGACGCAACTGATTACCAGCAGAATACTGAGCTGCACGTAATATTTACACATGAAAACGACTTTCAGAAACGAATTAACACGATTCTGCATATTTCATAAGAGCCAGCATTACTGCGCCTGTGAAGCGCAATTTTGTCCATAAAACAAAAAAAATATATAAAAATTGTACTTACATACATACATAAGCTCACGCTTGTATCCCCGAAGGGGTAGGCAGAGGTGCACGAGCGAACTAGAACACCCACATTTCGCCGAGCTTAGTTCAGTCCCAGATGTGATAGGGGGCGAGCCTATCGCCATATCGGGCACAAATTCCAGACTCCGGGCTGATATGGAAAAATCCAATATCACTTTGCCCAATCCGGGGATCGAACCCGAGACCTCAGAACCGTAGTCGTACCGAAATACCACCACGCCAGCGAGGCAGCATAATAAAAATTGTACCTATAATAAATATGTGAGTAATAAGACATAAAGGGAATTTTGTCATTCGTCCGTAATTCTAAGGTGCTCCTTTTAAGATTTGCCGAGTGACTGGTTACGGTAATAGCTATGCGAACGCGGAGCAATCAATCATCGATGCCTATCGAGTATCGAGTAAAACGAGAGTCGGGATTGAAATCGTTTTGGCATTACCCAAAAGTGAGGAATATACACCCACGCCCCGTATAGAGGCATCGTTTAAAAAGTTAAATGTTATCATTTGAGTATTCAATGTTAACATACCACCTGATTATATTTTTATAGGTTGTTAAAGAGAATAATAGTTTTTAAACGACGTTAGAGGAAATAACGATTCTATAAAGAGCGTTGTGTGTGCCGGAAATGCAGGGGCCAGGATCCACGAGAGATAAAAGGCTTCCCGCTTCACAGGTGCCGTTTATCAGTAGGCTACTTAAAACAGTGCTTTCCGTTGAAACTGTTTTCACTTTACATTTTAAACTTTTTCTTTTAAAGATATTCTGAAAGCGAGAAAATGTCATTCTTCATGAAATACGCAACTAATAACTCTTTAAGTTGGCATGTATAATAATTTTCTTTTTTTTAATATGCAGTAAAAGTGTCTTTAAAGCCGGGTCTCCTGCACTAGCATTTTTCGAAACAAGACACTATAAACACATACGCAAAACAACGATTTTAGGCGTCACCTGCTTGCAGAATAATGGACCATAGATAAAAAATGCATGTTTTATGTAGGTGTAATGTTATAGTGTAGGAGATCCGGCTTTACATTAACCACTTATTTATAATATTTTGTTTATTCTGTACTGCGATCTCTATCGACATTTATAAAGCTGCGGTAAAATAAATAGATCCTTAATTTATCGTTATTAAGTATATACTGCAATACACATGAGCAGCGATAGCTCAGTTGGGAATGGTACGGACTACCGCGACGAGTGTAGGAGGTTCGAGACAAACAAAAAAAGATCATAAACCTCTGACTTTTCTGTTTTAAGTGAGTTTTCATTGTGACCTATCGCTTGCTATAACTTTGAAGGAAAACATCATGAGGAAACCTGCATATCCCAGAATATCTCAGAATTTAGAAGGTATGTTAAGTCTACCAATCCGCATTAGGCCAGCGTGGTAGATTAAGGCTAAGTATAAACTAGTCTTAAGATTAGGTTATTAAGAGCGACTTGCAGCGCTATTAGTAATTTAGAGTTATACCTTATCGCCATTTATCCTACAGCTCACTCCTGTCTTAAATTAAGATTTGGGACAAGTGGAGATTTACCGCGGAGCTCAAGTGCAAGCGCGCCACAGACATTTTTTCTGTCATGCACTCGCATGTAAAATATAATAAAATACATACCGTGCGAAATAAACCTAAAATACTCTAATAACTAAAATCATTGTTTTGCAAAACAATAAAGCCTCTATTTATAAATATAACGTACCGTGCGGCGCACCTGTACAAATAAAGGAAACGAAATGCTAAGTAGTGTTATGTACTTAGCACACGCCAAACCAATTTCCAAACATTGCATGTTCAACCAACGAAAACTTTGTATACGCTTTCATAATTCTAACATTTTAATTGTATAGAAATGTTAAAATCCCTGCAGAATCGCCAATAGAGTGCATGTCTATCTAATTCCTTATAAAAGCTCGTTACCTTCAGACCTAGGTATTACAGTCTTTTTGTAAATACATATGTTGATTGTTGTTGCGATATCAAATATGTCTATACTTGTAAGCAACATTTAATATACATACGTTATAATATTTTAACTGATAAGCGTTACGCTTTTATTTTTACTGCAATTCCTAATAGCTCCAAAATGTTTTTGACTGGTAGAGCCACGCTGTAGACAGTTACGTCTAGAGGTACAGCACGAATGGGCTGATACGGCCGGTTTGATACCACTCACAGAAAACCGACGTAAAGAGGCAGCTTGCTGTTGGCATCCTCCCTTCCTTCCATTTCCTCATTTTTCAAGAATCAATGTCATAAATAATCATCTTGACCCATCTTGGGTGTCTATGGGCGATGGAGATCACTTATCATCAGGTGACCCATCTGCTCGTTTGCCAGTCTCTGCTATAATAAAAAATGTACTTGTATTGTTTCTTATGCATCATTTTTTTAAATACTAATAATGGCTAGTCGTATATCGAAATTCGTTATGTCGTAAGAAGTGACGACTGAAAATTCTTCGTATGACGGAGGAATACCGTAGCAGTAAGTACTTTTAACTACGCGTAGTGTGCCAACTAAAATCCTTGCCAAACTATAAAGTAGCTTTCAACAGTAAACTCAATAGGTACTAAAGAGTTCGATGGAGTCGAAAATGAAATTAAGAGCAAGTTTTGATGACTTTTTGTTAGAATTTGTGAGCTGACTAATTTCACACTGTTTCATAACATAGGATTTTATCTGTAATGTAAGTGTTAGAAAATTGACGTACCCTTAAATTAAATGAGACATATAACCCCACACGATAAAAGCGTATTAAACGAGTAGCAAAAATAACGAAAAATAATCGACTTCAAATAGTCAACCGTACAAAAACTCGCTGAAACCAGCAATTTCATTTTTGAATATTTCAATTTGGCTTCATAATGGGAGCCAGACCGGTAAATCAGACAGGGAGGTAGAAAGCAATTAAGATGGCGCCGTATAAAATCCATAAAATTTCGACAACTAAAATATCCTGCAGTTTCATAAAGTTTTATTTTTTAAACACCGTCATTTATCGAGACTCAACTAACAACTTTAACTTTATCTTATTCCTGTTTCGTTGTTAAGGGCCTCTGTTTCGTCTCTAAACAATAGAGTTTAATCATCTACTTTATTAGCCACATTTCTAAATAGCCTGGTAACTTATATCTGAAATAATTTTGAAGTTATATCAAATGCTTAATACATAAACTTTCAAAACGTCAGAAATATTTTAAAAAAATCATTTAGCTATTCCTTAGCTCATGTAAACATAATAATTATGAATTCCCAATAATGTTTTATTTGAAAGTAAGAGAAGGGAGTTTATTGTACGACAGAGATCGAAATATAAAAGATAATTGTTATTTAGGTCTAATCTAAATCGTTGGACACTGACGTATGTATGCTTCTGACGCATCAAAAGCTTCCCTTAATTGAACTTACTATTAGTAAATTGTAGGGAGCAGCCAGTGACGCGCAAGGTGTTAGCTTATAATTGGTACTCTTGCGATTTCGTTGACCATATGAAACGCAATAATAAAGTAAGATGAAACTGTCATTATCGTAAGGTGTTACATACCATAAATATTATATCGACTAGACCTACACTCATAAAATTAAATACTAAAGTTATCATGTCATTTACTAATAGTGTTCAGTCCGCATTCAATATTATAAATAATAATGGTTTTATGATAATACAGCTCATATTAGGCGACGTAGTAATTTACAAACCACTCATAGAGCTTCTAACGTGAGTTAACGACTGCTCTGCCTCTTGGCAACAACTAGGCGAATAGCTTAATGTGGCTCCTGAAATAAGGATAGGCTTGGAATTTCAGATCATAAATGTCATTAACTATAGTATCCCAGTGCGGTGTGCATTTTGATGAACTCCTTAACAAATTAGTCCCATTTAATTACGAATTTATGATATGGAATTAATGTGCTAGAATATACTAATAATATGTCAGGTAGGAATTTGCAATACTCAATTATTATTCTTGTTAAAAATTCATGATAGGTACAAACTGGTTTCTCTCTGTAGTACGGGTAACTTTCGAATACGAATTCTAAAGTTATTTGCGCTACGGCCTCTGGTATTTTCACTTCTGTGCAATAAATACACTCTCTATCTGAATGAGCCTTATAGCTAAGGCAGCATGTATCTGGGATAGCATAGCCCTGGATGTATAATAAATAACATAGCTAATATTCTTTTTTAGAAATAATGGCTTCCATGCATATGCGATGATTTAACCAATGTCAAGGTAAATAGAGCAATTATATTTTCGCAATCACCATGAGATCCAGATGTAGATGATCTCAAGGTCTTACTGGGATTATGGCAGTAATTCCTTCCAGTGCGATGCCCTTCAGACGACCTTCACTCGGCGAATCGACCGAACAAAGCCAGCCAACGCACGAAGCAAAACTCATCAAAGATCACCGGTTAAAAAGTTACCACATTATACTGTCCATCTTCACTGCAGTTTGATGCATTAAACCACATCACTTAAAAACCAACTAACATAGATCTAGAGAATAATCTTATCTTCTTATCTCATTTGCCCATATCATCCCACTGCTGAGCAAAGGCCTCCCCTTTATCCCTCCACTCATAATAAAGAATTTCAATCATTCATAGAGAATAATATGAAATAATTTTAACAAGCGACGCCCACCCTATCTGACTTCCCGTCAAAATCCCCATAGTTAATATTAGGGCAGTAACATAGTAGTATGTTCGTGTGCATAAAAATAATTTTTCATTTTTCGTCAATCCTCATGTACCGTACACGTATTTTGCGAGTTTCCAAATCAAGAGTAAAAAGTAAAGCGGGCAGACAGTAAACCTTATAATGATGAATTTTACTATGTGTTTATTGGTTACTTTTGACTAGACGTATATGGAAATGGTACTTGAATGTGTGTGTGCAAATACTCCGTTTAAGTAGGTACCAAGCTCAGATTATTATTCTCCTATGGTACCAAGGCTTCACCAATTTTGGAACTGTCAAACAACTGTGTTCACATTTACCGCAATGATCTCTCGAGTTTGATCCCCGCGTCGGGCAAAGTGATTTTGGGTTTTGTATTTCACCCTGGAGTCTGAAATATATGGTCGATATGGCGATAGGTTCGCACCCTATCACATCTGCGTGTGCGTACAATGTATGGGAAAGACATAAGAGTACGCCGCATATAGCGTACTCTTATGTCTTTCCCATACATTTATTCTATTTGACTATTATATTCGACTAGCGCATAAGCCACTTGTCTAAACCCGCTGGGACGAAACTAAGCTGCGCGAAATGTGGGTGTTTTAGAGGTAGTTCGCTAGTGCATCTCTGTCTATCCCTTCGGGGATATAGGCGTGAGCTCATGTAATGTAATATTTATTGATCGCGGTTGTTGTATTGGTGTCCGCGTTTTCTCGATCTTATGTCGTACCGTATCAAAAGTTTAAGGCTCTTAAGAATAACATTAGGAGTGATTTCCAAATCGCCATTAATGTCGCTTTAAAAAATTATACTTTTATTTAAACCAATGTTGTTGTTGGCAACTATTGAATACTCACATAAACATGAAAACATTGATAAAAGATCTTGATGTATGATAGTTAATATTGTAGATAGTCACGGGCGGCTCGGTCTCCGGTGGTCCATAGGCTTATGTAACACTTACATATGTGCAGCCTCCGATGGGTTAAAAAATGCAGTTGTAGAATAACCTGTAGCCCGAGCACGAAAAACTAATGTAAATGTAAATGTATTCGAGTTCGCTGCGCACTGATGACGTTTGGTTAATATTTCATACAAATTCCATAGACGCGCATAAAGTTCGAATACATTTACGGTTGTCAGACATTTTCCTGCTCAGGCCGCTGAAGATGCTAATGCGAAAAGAAATGTATACGTAGTAATTTATCTATTTTGTCCAATGTAGTACTTGTAGTGTAACTCTGAAAGACCTGGCACACTCCCAGTTACACAACACTTGTTGTTACGGAGACAAGCAGCAAAATTACTAGTTATTAAACTTTCTGTTTGAGATGAAGTTCGCTACCGCTCCGTCTAATATTTAACTAATACTTTTAGAAAATATAGTGTTAACAAACTTAAAAGTGAAATACGACTGCCTCGGTGGCCGCAGGGAGGTGGTTGTATTTCGGTACGACTACCGTCCTGAGGTCTCGGGTTCGATCTCCGGGTCGGGCAAAGTGATATTGGATTTTTCCATATTAGCCCGGAGTCTGGGATTTGTGCTCGATATGGCGTTAGGCTCGCCGCATATCATATCTGGGACGGAATTAAGCTCGGCGAAATGTTCTAGTTCGCTAATGCACCGCTGCCTACCCCTTCAGGGATACTGGCGTGAGCTTTATGTGAAATACGTCAACGTTAACAGTTATTAACATGATTAATTTATATTTAATTTATCCAAGCGATGATTGTCAGGATTCGTATGCATTCCTACAGAGTCGAGGGTTTTCATTTTATTCGAAGCTTAAAGCATGAATAACGTAGAGTTATGAATAACCATTCCGGTCGTAACACATCGCTATATATAATACATCATATTGCATAGGTATTAAATTGCGAATGCATTAAAGCTTTTTCAACTATACTTTTTCTGTATTCAAATAAAAACAGAGATAAAAGATGTTGTGGAGACACGGGCTGATTCGCAACTTTTTTATAAGAACAATCCAATACCGTCGGAACGATGCTGCCGAGATACAATGAAACGACAGTTTATTCTATTTCAATATCGGACAAAGTTTTGAATGCTACACTGGTATGCGACGTAAAGCAGTGTAGACAGGATGGGATATGCGAACATCCCGAGTACCCGGATCACAGACGTAAAAAAAAGATGTACGGAGCGCTAGGAATATTAAAAAGTGAAGTGAAAGTGAAGCAGGGTTTTCGGCCCATTCGATCTATCGACACGTAATGGCGACGACTGAGCGCGTTAATGTGTGCGTAGGGCACTTTTGTACAGGCGGGTTTGTGCGCGTGGCTCTTCTATGGCGTCCGTTTAACTATAGGCGAGATGGTGTCCTTCTTTTTTATACGTTCGTGACTGGGACTTAGTAAATTGTGCATTGTTAATACATGCCCTACTTTTCATGTTTCCCCACGATGTTTTCCTGTAAAGCAAACTATAATTAATGAATGCACACGGAACTTTGAAATGTCGAAGGTGTGTTATGGAAAAGACAACCTATCTCCTTTCTTTGCTTTAAACGATCACAACTTTCTGTGTACTTATTGTATTGACTTTTCCACTATATTGAATGACACTTCCTTAGCAAACCGAAATACACAACCTACAAATTACTATTTTGAGCCTGGATGTTGCGTGACAAAAAGGTTCATGTAGTTCCTCATAATGACGACACAAAACACGAATCTTACTTTGTGTTCAGGGCTATGTGACTGTTGGGTGTTTTTACGATTTTCCACTGATGTCTTTGCTGTGACTCCAATTAAATTAATAAAACTGAAATTAATTCTACATATAAATAAAATATAAAACGTTTGGAGCCAATATTCAATTGTTAATGTGGACATATTTCGTTTGTTAATAAATGATATTTGATAAAAAATATTTATCATTTGGTTATCAGATGAGTGACGGTCATTGTACTACAGCCTCACCTACCATCATTATTTTGTACTATTCTAAATCCATCCGTCAGGTTCGCTGCCGCTCGCTGGACCATGCTTCAATTAACTAAGGCTCAATTGCACCACTATTATTAACCTAGAGTTAGTCCTAACCGCAAGTTAAGTTACATGTCATTCATACATTTTCTGTCAATTTAGCTTGCGGTTAGGACTAACTCTAGGTTAATAATAGTGGTGCAATTGAGCCTAACAGTATTATTATTTTAACTCTTAGTACCTCATTTTGGCATAAGCGGTTTTATTTTAGAATAATGAAAAAGTACAAATAGTTAATAAGGATGCGTTCTAGGTCTGCCTAAAACGGTAGCTTCAGGAAAGGAAAGGAAATCCGTCCTGTGATTAAGGGTGCGAGTCTATCGCCATATCAAACACAATTCGACCTATCCAAAGAATAAAGTTACATATGATAATTAATCGAAATTGCTTTTATATTTTTCTGAGCTTAAATTAACCTATATATTTAACTAATACTAGTATTTTTTTTAATTTATGACATAATAACAAGTTAAATTATGACATAGCTTAAAAAAATATTCACTAGTTAAATATACAGGTCAATAAATAAGCACAGAAAAATAAGAAAGCAATTTCGATTAATTATGATATGTAACTTTATTCTTTGGATAGGTCGAATTGCAGACTCCGAGATAATAACCACTTGAACGTTTGTGCTGCAGAAAACCTTTTACAAAATATTTTGAACCCCGTATACTTGTACATATATAATAATTAGAAAATAATGTCACTTTCACCTGACTGGTTATAAGGATTCCGTTTCTATATTTGGGTAAGGATTATTTCTTTTCCTGGAGAGATCTTTTTTTAAAGCAATTTAGGCTAGGCTTCTTTCGTTTGCGTACACCGCGCTCACATTTCATCATATTTGTGACAGGACATTATTTTTTTTCATAAATTCCTGTTAATTAAACTATTTAATTAAACTGTAGTTTATCAGTAAACCTGAGACCTCAAGATGATAGTCGTACGCAATATAATTACGCCACCGACGCAGTCATAATAAATATAACAATGTATAAATATCAAAGATATCTACAATAAAATATACAAAAGAACTATCACAATAAGAAACTGATAAATATATTTATGGAAATATAGTCCGTCTGTGCACCGAAAAAACCTTACCATGAATTTCAATACTACGAATGAGCACCCTCATAGTTTACGCCGCATGTTATCATGAAAGATACATTTTCCTGAAATGGTCAGAGGGTTTTATTTGATTCGCTAGCATTGACACTGTAAAATATAAACGTTGGATACGTGTTGTTTACCTTTCAAGTGAAATAAACCTTCATTTGGATTTATTTTGTAACACAAATATTATTATTTTACAAGGGCATAAAAAAATTTACTGCCTCTGTGGCGACTGCCATTGCCTCGGTGGTGGTGGTTGTATTTCGGTACGAATCTGACATCTCGGGTTCGATCCCCCGGGTCGGGCAAAGTGATATTGGATTTTTCCATTTCAGTTAGAAATCTGGAATTTGTGTCCGATTTGGCGACGGGCTCGCCCACTATCACATCTGGGACGGAACTACGCTCGGCGAAACGTGGGTGCTCTAGTTCGCTAGTGCGCCTCTGCCTACCCTTTCGGAGATACGTGTGTGGGCTTATGTATGTATGTTATGGAAAAAAATTTAAAGATTTCGACTGTTGTTCGGATATTACGGTTGAAACAATTATCGATGTAGGATTTAATCACACCTACGGCTGACAGCCACTAATAGATTTACCAATGAACGTTTGAATCAAATGAATACAGGCGAGTCTATATCTATTATCTACCTATACTAATCTAAATTACAAACACACACATATACACACATGGACATGGCTAAGTCTACGATACGCACACGTTCATGCTAAGCTAGTCTGGGAGGGTTTAGCAAAATTATCAGATTTCTCAATAAGCTATGTATGTATTCATTTTCTCAATAAGCTATTTTTGATACGATATTCAGAGTTATCGCGATATTTCTCTATTTTCGACCGACTTCCACAAAAGGAGGAGGTCCTCAATCTGTATTTTTTTATGTATGTTACTCGATATCTCCGCCGAATGTGGACCGATCTTCAAAATTATTTTTGTGTTCGATAGAGCTTCTTTCAAGGGTGGTCCCATATAAATTTGGTCATGATCGGATTTGAAGTCGGTCTGTTAAGTTTTTAAACTTGTAATTATTAGCAATAATATATTTACAATCAAACGGACTACGAAGTAGTATTTACTTAATACCTCTAACATGTTACATAAACAATTCGTGATATACCTACGTATAAATTTTAATATACATTTTAGGAGTGTTATGTAAATATAATACAAAGTTAGCTCTCTGGTTTAGTGGCAGCAAAGAGGGTCTTACTAAATCACAAAGAGGGTTAACGAAATGCAGGTCGTAGAAAATAAGCCGAACCCTTTCCACAGCATGCTTGAAAACATGTGCGGCACCGACTTCACACTGGAGCGGCATAAAAGCAAGTGGAAAGAAGGTAAACAATACAATATAAACGTTTATATACAATTCAATTCCTTCAATAAATATTGTTAAAACGTTTCATACAACAACATGCTTGCACCCACGGGATTCTTGGCTGTTATATTTAATGGCAATTTGTGTTCCAGCTATCTACTGATTCTGCGGCTTGGTTATTAGATAACCAGATTGGTTGGTTGGTTTGGGCGACTTGCACCACTGTTACTAACCTTTTTTTTTTTTTTTTTTTTTTTTTTTTTTTTTTTTTTTTTTTTTTTTTTTTTTGTCGCGGGGAAAAGTGTTTTACCACTGCCGCCGCGCCCGAGGGGGGTGGACGCAGCGGGTATGTCGGGTTCGCCGGCCTTACGACCCAGCGCCGTGATGCCCGGGAGAGATGGTCGACATCCGGGCGACGCTGAGCCGCGTCCCTAACAAATGCCCTACACCGGCAATACCGACTAAAAACCCCGCGGTGGCCTACTTCGGCGCATGAGTGGGGCGGTCCCGGGGTATCCTGAGATAGCCTCGGATTGCTACCGGAACCGCCCCTGCGCGGTGCCGCCTTGCGGCCCGTCTCCGATTTGGGGGGGGCTCAGAAGCCCCCGCCGCCGAAGGACGCCCTCGGCGTCTACGGCAGCACGAGGCCGACCGTCCGTGCTGCCGTCCGTCCCGGGGTCGCAAGTACAATAGTACTATAAGGGGCGCCCAGCCCCCCGCTGCACGCCCGCGACCCCGGAAGGCCCCTATTAGTCGCCTCTTACGACAGGCAGGGGTTACCGTGGTGGAATTCTCCAAACGCCCCCATTCCACAGGGCGGGAGACGCCGGTCAGTCGTCCACCCGGCGCCTCCTACGTCTCCTTTGGCGGCGGGCGGGATCGCTCTGCTCACGATCCCGCTCGGCGCTCTCCTTCTGCGAGATGGCGCGCTCGCAGAAGGAGACCATCGCACGCCATGACCTCCGGCTGCCGACCATGGCGGACACCACGGCCGGCAGCGAGAGGTCTCCTCCGACGACTGCTATGAGAGCGCTGCGCTCCTCCACCCAGGCTGGGCACTCCTCAAGAGTGTGTTGGGCCGTGTCCTCGCGGCAGTTGCCACAATGGTGGCACACGGCGGACGCCTCTTTTCCGGCTATACGACACAGGTATGAGCCGAAACACCCGTGGCCCGTCAACACCTGTGTCAGCCGGAACGTAGGCGCACCGTGGCGCCTATCCAACCACTGTCCGAGGACAGGTCGCACTGCCGCGACGGTCCTCAAGCCCGAACTCGGGCTCTCCAGCCTGGCATGCCACTCCTCCACGGCGGCTCTGCGGAACCTGGCCGCAATCTCCCTCGGGGCAAGCCTCTCCCGATTCCGGGACGCCCCCTCCCGCCAGTGGAACGCTGACGAGAGGGACCGGGCGTCCAAGTCCCAAGGGAGAGTGCCGGCCAACACGCAGGCCGCCTCGTGGGAGACCGTGCGGTAGCCCCTGATTATCCGCTGCGCCACCAGACGCTGCGGTTTGCGCAGCAAGGCGACGCAGCGGGCGCCCAGGGACCCGGCCCATACGGGTGAACCGTACAGGGCCATGGACCGCACGACTCCGGCGTACAGACTCCGGCAAGGGTTACCGGGACCTTCGAGGTTCGGCAGCAGGCTCCCAAGCGCGCCCGCTGCCCGCACCAACTTCGGCGACAACAACTCAAAGTGGGCGCGGAAATCCCACCGGCTACTCAATACTAAACCCAAATACTTCATCGTGGTGCCGATGGGAATCCGCACCCCCTCCACTGTAATGTGGGCCCCTGCAGGTGGCCTTCGCCGAGGCCCGTGGAAGAACAGGGCCTCGGTTTTCCCCAATGCCACCGAGAGGCCCAGTCGCCGAATCCTGCCCACCACCTGTTCGGTTCCGAACGAGGCGAGCAGGATGGCATCCTCGAAAGTACCTGACGTCGCTGTCACCAGGGTGTCGTCCGCGTAGCAGACAACAGCGACGCCTCGGGGGTTGGTACCACGGAGAACCCAGTCATAACCGATGTTCCACAGTAGCGGGCCCAGAACTGAGCCCTGTGGAACACCGGCAGACATAGCCCTCCGGTGCCACCCAGCGGCGCCGGGATACACTACATACCTATTAGATAGGTACGAGTGCACCAGACGACGCAAATAAAGTGGCACCATGTGGTACCGCAGTGCCTCATGTATGCAGGCCCAGGGCAAGGTGTTGAAGGCGTTGGCGATGTCGAGCGACACCGCCACCACCACCTTACCCCGGGCAACTGCATCCTCCGCGTGCGCCTTGACCCGCAGAATCGCATGCACCGTTGACCGGCCATGCCGGAAGCCGAACTGGCAATCCGCCAGGTCCGGCCCGGCCTCCTCCAGGTGCTCGACGAGGCGAGCGTGCACGATCCGCTCGAAGAGCTTGCAGACCTCGTCGAGCAACACGATGGGCCGGTAGGCCGATGGCGACTCTGCGGGTCGACCGTCTTTCTTGAGCAGGACCAGCTTGCCGGTTTTCCACCGGGATGGAAACTGGCCCCGCTCCATGCACGCGGAGAAAAGGCCGCGGAGCCTCGCCCCCAGGTGCTCGACGGCTAACACCCATGCGCGTCCGGGGATACCGTCGAGACCCGGGGCGGTTTTCTTGCCCCGCAGCCGAAGCACCGCCACCCTCATTTCCTCGGGTGAAACCTCCGAAATAACCCTTGCCGAATCCAACGACGACGGCGTCGACGAACGCGACGCCATCGGTGGAGGAGTGACATCCTCCGTGGCCGGGAACAAAGCCGCGACGACCTCCTGAACGAGGTCGCCCCGGAGACTCTGCGTCAGCGGGGGCGCCCATGGGCGGAGCTTTCTCAACGCCACACAGTATGGACGCCCCCACGGGTCGCTGTCGAGAGTACTCCGGAACTCAGTTTGAGCCGCAGACTTTGCCCTCGCTATGGCCACGTGCAGCGCTCTCTTAGCCTCCCTGTGGAGGCCGTGAAGCAGCCGCTCCTGGTCCTCGTCGCCGAGAAGACGAATCCGGCGACGACGGTGTCTGGATAGCTGGCGGAGGGCGGCAACGCAGGACGCGCGCAGCCGCGTGAGCTCCGCCGACCACCAGAACACCTGGCGCTTCTCCGGGAGGCGTCGGACCCGGGGCATGGCTGCGTCGCAGACGCGCGACATCGCCGCCCCGAACCACTCCGCCTCCTCGTCGACCCGTACCGGCCCGTCCGGCACGGGCACCAGCGCCTGGGCCAGAGCGGCCTCCTTCAGGGCCTCAACGTCGAGGCGACTAACGGCCCAGCGTGGGCCGTCCGACCGCGGGACGGTCGGTCCCCCACCCGACCGGGTGGTTGAGGACGAGGCGACGTCGAACCGAATGTATCGGTGATCCGACAACGTCTCCTCGCCCACCAGGACCCTCCAGTCCCGGACACGGCGGGCTAGGGCCGGGGTGGCGAACGTGATGTCCACCACCGAACCGCCGTTATGCCTCACGCACGTGTCCGCCGTCCCGCGATTCACGACGGCCAAGCCGGACGAGATCGCCCATTCCTCCAGGGCCCTGCCCCGTGCGTTAGTCACCGACGAACCCCAAGCCAAGGACTTGGCGTTGAAGTCGCCGGCGACGAGGACGGGGCGAGGCTGACTGCCTTGCACCACCAGGGCTCCCAGCCGAGTGAGGAAGTGCTCAAACTCAGGCTGGGATCTGTTGGGGGAGAAATACACTCCCACAATCCAGACCCCCCCCAACAGAACCGCCACACATCCCGAGCCCTTCGCTACTTTTTCAAAGGGCTGGGAGCCGGCGGCGCCCCGGGTGATGACGGCCACCGAGCCGTCCAGGTCCCCCGCCCAGTCGTCCCTGGGGGGAACAAAGTACGGCTCGGCGACCACAGCCACTTGTATCGACCACTGCGCGAGGCTTTGGACCAGCAGGTCCTGGGCCCTGGCGCAGTGGTTAACATTCGCCTGGAGGAATCGTTGCGCCATATTAATGGGCGATCTCCATGGGTGCAGCGCGGGTAGACGGGTCGGGCCGCGTCACAACCGCTGCGCCCCCACCGCGATTACCGCGGCGGGGACGAGCGGAGGCGACGCAAGCCTTTGCGCCCACCTGGTGCCCCGCGGGTTTACCCGCACCTGCACAAATCGTACAGTGCGGCTCCGCGGAGCACTCCCTGGCCTTGTGGCCCGACTGACCGCAGCGGTAGCAGACCCCGCTACGGTCACATTCGTCCGTGCAGCGCGTCCGCACGTGCCCCCTAAAGAGGCAGCGGAAGCACCGCAACGGCCTCGGCTCCAGGAGCTGGACCCGCGCCGACACCCAACCAATTAGGACGCGTCCCGCCCTAAAAACTTTGTCCGCGGCCTTGGCTGGGCACCGCACCCATGCCGCACCAAGGCCGGAACGGTCGGGGCGGATCTCCCCGACCTTAACATCCACCGATGCACATCCGCCTGCCCCTGCGAGGGCCATCGCGATCATCTCCGGGTCGGCGGACGCATCCAACCCGGATATGCGCAGCTCCGCGGTTTTGCACGGGCGGGAAACGTACACCACCGTCTCCAGCTCCGTGCCGCGGAACACAGCCCTCATTTTTTCGGCGAGGGTATCAGCCCTCGCCTCAGTTTCGGGTCCCGGTACCTCGTAGAGGTACCCGCCAGTGGCCATAAGCCGGGCGTTCATCTCGGCTATGCCCAGGTCTGCTAGGCGCACATTAACCATCACCTCCTTCAAGACCTGGGCATAAGTAATGCCATTCGCCAACCCTTCAGGCGACACCGTTATGGTGACTGCGGCCTTGCGGGGAAGGCGAATTTTTGGCTCCGGCTTACGCTGCTGCACCTGAGGCCGCTGCGTCGGCACTGGAACAGCCGCCATAGGCTGAGGGGCCTTCTTCTTCCTCTTCCCCTTCCGCGTTACCACATTCCACCCCTCGTCTATCGACTGAGGGGCTGGCGGCAGGGGACGAGGCACCGGTACCGGCTGGGCCGGGATAGGGCCACTCTTCTTTTTGCTTCCCCCCTTGCGTGCAGCTTGCTGGGGGGGAAGCTTCCTAGGCGCAGCGACTGGGGCGGGCCTGGCCGAGGCGGGCCGAGGCGCGGTGGCAGGGGCGGGCCGAGAGGCAACTACGGGGACGGGCTGGGCAGTTTTTTTGCCCTTACCCTTGCCCTTATCCTTCGTAGCTGCCGGCGGGACGGTGGCAGCAGGCTGGGCGTGTGATGGCCCGGCAACTACAGGTGGCAGCGAGGGCCACTCCTCCCTCCGGGCTCTGGCCTTGTCGGCAGCCAGAGGTGGCCGGACGATGGGCTCTGGTGGCAGCCGCATCGACAACGCCTCCAGGCGGGCGTCCAAGATATTGAGGAGCCGATGCTCGAACTCCTCAAACTTGTCTCCCGCGACATCATTGCGCCCCGATGAAGAAGGAGGCGGCTGCGAACCGCCAATCGACCTCACAGTCTCAAGGACATCCTCGAGGATTTTCCCTTGGGCCGCCTGCGCCGCCTTTAACTTGACGATTTCTCGCGCCATTACGACCTTCTCCACCTGGAGGCGTGCCACCTCCGCGGAAGGAGTTTCTTGGGCCCTCGTCTCCAATTCATTCGCCGCCATGTTCAGTCTCTGTTGGAACGTGCCTTTCAGGTTACGAGACCTTTGAGACACGTTCCTTATCACCGCGGCAAGCCGCAGGTGCCAGTCCAGCTGCTCCTCTGGCACCTCTGCGACTTCTACCGGCTCAGCCCTGTCACCAGATACAACAAGTACCTTCTGAGCCGGCTCTTGCTCACCTTCACTAGAGGAAGCATTCTCCCTCTCAGCCTCCTCTCTGCGGCCTCTTTTGGACCGCGATGAAGAACACCGCGATCCACCCTCCGATTCGGATGCCAGGACTGGGGAAGCAGTCCTGGCACTCTGTTTTTTCCCGGGCATATGCCCATCGGACTCCTTTCTTCCAGAGCCGCCAGCGACCCCGGAGGAAGGCATCCTCTCCACAACAACGATAGATTTTTTAATTGAACTTTTCATGTTGTTCCCACGAGAATGGGGGAAATAAAAGGTCCACCCAGGCAGAGCCCCCTGTACCTGGGTAAGCCTATGGTGTGACCCGCCGGAGTGTCGGCCGGTACTCCGACGGGGGTCGCACTAGAGACCGAACTACCCATCGGCCATGCATCCCCTCGCGGTGCGCCGCCGCTTGGGATTCGGGGTAACTTTTTATAGAGGATTTCTCCCTCGCGGTCCGGGCGGTTAAGCCAAGACCCTCGGTCCGGTCGAAGCGCGAGACATGACCACAGACCTCCGAGACCGGATTACGATATTCGACGGTGGCAGTGAAGGAGAGCGTCCCCTCCACTGCCTGCTCGGCGGCGGGTGAGCGCACACCGAGCCCGCCGATGCCCCCAGGACAGAACCCAGGGGTGCCCCAAGAACCCTCCCCACTAGACGACGGCCGCCGCAACAGGCGACGGCCGCCAACCAGCCTCGTCAGGATATTAGCCGTGGTCACGGATGAAAGCAGACGAAAATTCGAAACCGTCTTCATCCGTGACCGCCGTTGCCCAGGGTGCACCACGTGGAGGTTTCCTGACTTCGCACCCCACCACTGTTACTAACCTACAGTAAGTCCTAACCTCAAGTTGTGGTTAAAGAATTTTATTTCTTATAAGAATATACATTCACTTACATGAGACTATTATGCACTATATTATTATAGCGTAATACAATTTATGTGGACAATTCGTACAGTATCTTAGTTTATAAAACATAAATAGAAGTTAAATAACTTTTTAATTAAATATTTGAAATGTTTCGTGGGTAGTTCGTTAACAAGTTGAATTTAAAAAATATAGGAATGACATATAATTCATTACATGTTATGAATTAAATGTCATTCATATATTTTCTGTAATTACATGTAGTACATAACATGCAATGAATTACATGTCATTCATATATTATTTTTTCCAATTAATTTGAGGTAAGGACTAACTGTAGGTTAGTAATAGTGGTGCAAGTCGTCCTAAACCATATTTGTATCGTATGAGAGGACATTTGACATGTTTCAATAAGGCCAGTCCATTGATACAACGGACACGTTGTTAATGTACACGCACTGTAATATTATTATACCTAGTACATTACTAATGTAATGTCAAATGTGTACATACAACTGACAATATGCACGCCATGTAATATTTACTTAGGAACCGTACTAGGCTTCTAGATGTCTGCTGTTCTCCTTTTCATATATTAAATTATGAATGAACAATTTAATGGAATAATTTCGAGTATATGTGTTGTCCAATATGCATTGCGTATCAATAATTTGTATATTAACAATATATTGAAGCTAATACACAACAATTCAAGTTGCAACAATGATTTTATTAAAATCACATTTTCCTAATTGGATAGATAATGGATTAATATATTGAAATAGGTATGCAGATAAAATATGTTAACCTAAAATATTTAACGTTAACATATTTTATCTGTCTCTGATAAATACTATCACTATCTTATACTATGTACATAGTATGTATTATCAGAGACGATGAATGTTGAACATCTTCTAACAATATGTTTCATGAAACAGTTGTTCGCCTATATATTTTCTTGATATGTTACCTTCTTATATACCTTTTAAGTAGGTAGGTTCTTTAATAACCTCGATGCGGTTTTTAACATCGTTTAGTGATAATCTTGTAGAAGATTTATGTGTATAAATAATAGTTAAACGTATGCCAACCTGGAAGAGCGGCAAGGATTTTTTAAGTTGGATGCGAAATTCAAAGCAAATCACATTTTATAAAAGTGTATGATAACGTTTTGTGCATTTCCTGGCTTAAAATTAAAATGCCATACGTATTGTATAATGCTGATATGCTTATTTACGAAGATATTTGGCAAATCGTAAAGTATCTGTATAAATTATCATAATTATGTTTGCACATAGGAGTACGGTTCACGTCCGCGGCCGGGCCGGAGACAGACAGGCCTTTCAACTAATTATATTGGCATTGTGGTGTGGACTGTTTAAAAGCAATTATATATAAACCATTGCGATCGAAACCTCATTATTGTTATGGTTTTAGACAACACAAAGGATTATTGGAAAATAATGTTTTGGTAACACGAGGTATGCAAACGCATACTACAAGTATGCAAAACCAGTAGCGGACACACTATACAGTGACGACAGCTGGTAGCCACGTCGCAAACTTCATTAACCGCACTATCGTGGAGGCATTTGAACAAGTTTCGCAATTCGCATACCGCTAGCAAAGCTAGAGTTACCATTTCAGACATTTTGAAAGCCTTGGGAAATAGTCGGATATATTGTAAACTCTGGTACATTTTAATATGGACAGATTTTATGCCGAATAACTAATGTATTTATTATAAAGGAATGATATTTTATATAAACAGTACTAGCTCAAACACGATTCCGTTTCATGAGATTTATTAATAAATTATACTAGCCCTATAAGCAGCGATAGCTCAGTTGGGAATGGTACGGACTGCCGAGACAAGTGTCGGAGGTTCGAGACCAACCCGAAAATGGAGCATACCTCTGACTTTTCTATGTTAAGCGTATTTTCATTGTGAAATATCGCTTACTATAACGGTGAAGCAAAACATCGTGAGGAAACTTGCATACCCGAGAATTTCTTCACATGAATTTCGAAGGTATGTGAAGTTTACCAACCCGCATTAGGCCAGCGTAGTAGACTGAGGCCTAACCCCTCATATTAGTAGAGGAAGCCTGTGCCCAGCAGTGAGACAGTAATATTACAGGGCTAATATTATATTATTTATTTAATATTAGCCCTATAATTATATATATTAATTATATTAGCCCTATATTACTGTTCCACTTCTGAGCACAGGCCTCCTCTACTAATGAGAGGGGTTAGGCCCTAGTCTGAGAATTACGAACTACTGTAAAATCTAATATTCTGACACAATTATTCTTTTCACCTACCGTTATCTCACTCCAATGTGGGATCGGTGCAACTCACTTAATCATATATTGTTACAGAAAGGATGTGGCTTAGTTTTTAGGCCGCTATCTACCTGACGTCACGATTCTTTCAGTCCCGGAAAATTCATGAAAGAAAAAAGTTTTTCCCGACCTGGGAATAAACCCAGGACCTCCCGATTCACAGCTCATACACGCTGCCACTAGGACAAACTATTATTTCTGATAACAATTATTGTAGTAATAAATAAAACATTGAGACACTTTGGAAAAGTTATAATATTTGTCCGGATATTTGCGGATAAATCCGCATGGATGGTAATCCTTAGCCGGACCCCGCCTCTGACACAAAGCGAGCGTCCGCACTCCGCACTCCGCTTATCTGTACATTGATTTCTCTAATCTGCTGCTGCTCTAATGGCAAGTACCGACAGGATTGTGTACATTGCATTTGAAGTGTGCACTAGCTTGTATTAGATTTGTGCGTACTGACATAGGAGTAGGTATGAGTATATATGTAGTGATATCTATAGCAGTCTTATTGTCATCCCATCACTTTGAATGTTCGAAGAGCATTATTTACACCTGTAAATAATGCTCTTCGGACATTCAAAGTACCTACCTGGTACCTACCTGGGACAAAGAACACCCACATTTCGCCGAGCTTAGTTCCGTCCCAGATGTGATACGGGCGAGTCTAATATGAGTGTTCTAAAATGTGGGTGTTCTAGTTCGCTAATGCACCTCTACCTATCCCTTCGGAGATACAGACGTGAGCTTATGTATGAATGTATGTATGTACTATGACAAAGATATTATAAAGTAACTACATAAAGTAGCAGCATTGATTAATTATGTGTTTCGAACACATTGATGAACATAAGATTGATTTGAGACAAAAATAACGTTCACTCAAAATGATTCCTCTATCATTTATGTTTCTAATTTGTATGCTTATAACCTTAGTAAAGCCAGCCAATTACTTATGACCCTTCTACAATAAGAAACAATTAGTAACTTAGAAGCACTGGACTCCAAATCTCGTCTACAGTCTTAATAGCAATTAAAACTTTAGGTTTCGGGAATTTTGCACCCTTTTATATGCAATGTAAACGCCACAGTGATTGGTTTTCTAAAGTCAAATAACAAAATATCAAAGGTACATTTCCAGTTTACCAATGTAAGTCAAAGGAATCCAATGTTTGTTCATATCTTGTAGAATTTCAGTTGCGAATATGTAGAGGCGAGCTCTAACTACTATTTCATTTCCCGCACTGCATTTTCTCACTAAGTGAAAGCACCATAATGCCATCAGAAAACGACCTCCGGAAGCCTGCATAATGCATATATGAAACATACGGATACCGACTACATACATAATACACTTCACGCAATTACGCTAACATATTCCGTTCCGTAAAATGAAACAAGGTATTGCATTAGGTTGGGTGCATTCATGTGTGTTCTCTTCTACTAATATTAACTTCCACTTCATTTATTTGAAGGCGTCTCGTTGCCTCTGGCTACACACTGGAATGCAACATAAACGTCGGCGCTACCACTAAGACCTCATTCGCACGACAGTTTTTTCAACGTATGTTAAAAAAGCGTTGAAATGGAACACTTTTTTTTAAAGCAGAGATTGGCAAACGAGCAGATGACTCACCCAATGATAAGTGATCTCCACCGTCCATAGACATCTAAGACACCAAAAGAATGCCTTACTTTAAAGTATGCATGTTTAATTTTATGTGATGGGATTCCATAACCATAACATGTGAAATAATGTCACCTAAGACAAAAAATAATTATGGGTGCGTTTCCAACCTAAAAGGAGGGAATGGAAGGAGAGAGAAAACGGATTAGGAAAGGGAAGGGGGAAATGGGCCACCGGAAATCCCACTCACCGAACGAAATGCGACAGCAAGCTGCCACTTTATGCTGAGACTTTATCAAACCGGTCGAGCCGGCTCATTCATGCTATAGACGTAACTGTCTACAGCGTGGGTCTACCACAAAAAAAAATCAAGTATTACGCCGACGCTACGTCATTTACGCTAACGCTTTTAAAACGCAGCGTTTTTTAAACGCCGTGCGTTTGGCGGTATGTAGAATATACCTTACAAGACAAGAATCATTTTCATGCACTGATATGAACAGGCGCTTTTATAACAAATGTTGAAAAAGTTTCGTGTGAATGAGGCCTAAATAGTGGGCTGGATTTCTAACGATTTCAATTAATTTACACTGTTATTAGTTGTTCTGTTTTAACCACACATGCGAAATGAAGGCCGTAATTGTCGAACAACTTAAAAAGAGAAGCTCCTTAAATCATCTGTATGTTTTTTTATTTATGTTACGCGAAATCTCCGCCAAATATGGACCGATTTTCAAGAACCTTTTCCTATTCAATAGAACTTATTTCAAGGGTGGGGTGTCATATAAATGTGGTCACGATGCAGGTAAGAACCATGTAAGAACTAAAAAGGCACATATTTCGTTTCGAAGCCATGTTTGTTTTACATACATCCTTATTCTTTCCACATGTCCTTATTCTCATTCTAGAGGTATGTGTGGCCAGCGTATCATACTTTTTTAAAAAATACTGATCGCCTACCTGACGTCAATCATATCTGAGGGATTACATCCATGTTTCCACATCTTTATAAAAATAATTAAAGGCACGAAGTCGTATTGCAATACCTGAATAATAAATTGGTCAGAGATGCTACGTAGCAACGTACTCGCAACGTAGCCGAGACTGCAGAGGTCGGTTAAATTTAATGATACTGCGTAGATATGCTTTGGTCGACGAAAACGTCATTCATAGTGATAAAACGATCACGGATAATTGGAAGTGAAAGCCCCAGCTTTCACTATTTAATTTATTACTGCTTTTGATGAGAACAATGGAAAATTTATGAGATAAATATTTTACGTTCAAGATGAAGGCGTAAATTCCGGATAGAGTGGTAGAGCCACGCTGTTGACAGTAACATCTACAGTACGAATGGGTCGGCTCAACCGGTTTGATACCACTGCCTCACAGAGATATAAAGTGGCAGTTTGCTGTCGCGTTTCGTCCGGTGAGTGAGATTTCCGGTGGCCTATTTCTCCCCTCACTTTCCCAATCCCTTTTCCCTCCCCTTCCATTCCCTTCTTAATTCTTTTAAGTTGGCAACGTACCCATAATTATTTATTTATACAAAAATATATGGCATGAAAATTATAATTTTCGAATGTAAATTGTAGACTTGGCGCATAATTCGGGTGGTTTTACATAAGGCGAGTAAGTATCGCTCAATTGTTCGAAACAATGTCACCACTCAGAATGTAAATATATTATGGTATCGGCCTAAGCTTAAAAATTATAGTGTCTGAGGCTGAGATCTATAGAGTGAACTCCGACTTAGCCTGAGTAGAAGGAACGTACTCAGTAAGGATTTGGAATTTTTCAATCGAACTTCGACTTAGTCCGTGCCATTTTTTACAAGAAAAATAGACTGACAAACAGACTAAGCAAATATTTTCGTGTAAAAATGACTCGGACTAAGTCAAAGTTCGATTTAAAAATTCCAAATCCTTACCGAGTTCGTTTGTTTGACTTAGACTTAGTCGAAATTCGATCTATAGATCTCAGTCTATGACGACAAGTCATAATATATTACAATTCCTATTTAAGACAGTATTTAAAGTTGTGTATCAAGTTCCTAAAAATATTTTGTGTCTTATATTTTTTTTATATTAGCAACTGCAAACGAGCAGGTGGGTCAGTTGATAGTAAATGATCTACACTGCCTTTATAGACAACAACTACGACTTCCACGATATTAATGGAATAATGGCCGCGAAGCCACTTTCAAAGGAAGGGAATAGAGATTGAGAAGATAAAGGTTAATCACCTAAATGGAATTTATTTGTGAAAACTATAGTGAAAAAAGGAATCAGTCACGAAAATGACTCGTGCCGTGCGCGCTAACTTTTATACTACTTTGATCTTTTCGTAGGACGTCCACGTCAGTCGAATATATTATTAAATGCCTTATTATCAATTAGTAATTCATGTAAAAACTCTTGAACAGTGATTCAAGTGCATCGAAATGAGTGATTCAACGGTGTTTTTCATCACTAAATTGTACTCTATTTTATCGCTGTTATAAAATGTTGCATGCTTGATTTTCCCACAGATTGAAATAAATGCATCGTTTATTTAAATGTGTATTTCATCATAGAATCAAGAGTAGACTGGCTCCTTCAATTGAATGAATAACATAAATAATTACGGTATGCGAATTCCATTAATTTGTATTTGCTTTTGCATACATACCTATATAAGTTTATTTTAAATACTATTATCTTATAATTAATCATATCATCTTCGTTGACAAAATGATGTAGACTTTAAAATATACATTGAATTGTTTCTAGAAACCGAACCAATGTGGCGGTGACGTTGTTTAAAAAATGAAAATGCATGGCACATTTTTGCAGCTTTTAGGTTCCTAGCAAGTATGAAAGGATTTTATTTCGTTGTTCCTTTTTGAAACCTCTCAAAGTGTTGAAATATTTTTGTCGTCATAGTGAAGCTATTATGTACATTTTATATAGCTATGGGCCAACTTGTCAAAAACTAGATTATTGACGAACAATTCGAACGTTTTGAGAGGTAAAATATGAAACATCTGTCAATTTTCATAATTTAATTCTCAGTTAAAAGAGAAGAAGTAAATACAGATTTTGACAAAGTTTATTATATGGTTAATACAACCGTAGATATACAAATATAAACAAGCGAAGTGAACTATGTACATAGATTAATGGATAAAGATTTATAATATTCGTACATCTTGTTTTAAGTATTTTAAATAGCCTATGTAAACATAACTTTTCTTAACTTTTACTTCGATTTAATATATTATGTACCTACATTATAAATGTTCTTTTCGACAGCCTCCGTGGCGCAGTGGGCGAGTAGCCGGCTGTGAAGCGTGGGGCTGCGGGTTCGATTCCCGCATTGAGATAAATATTTGTGTGGCCCACAGATATTTGTTTCATGTCTGGGTGTTGTGAGACCGAAAGTCTCTCATAGTTTCTGACACCCACGACACAGGTTATACCTAGTGTGGGGTCAGGACTAGGTGTGTGACTGTTGGGTGTATTTATTATAATTTTTTATTATTTTCCTTTCTTAAGACAATAGTCACCGTAGAAACAAATCAACAGTAAATTGATATGTGAAACAAACAAGCTCGAATTGAAATTTAGATGAATATTTATTTGCATTGAGCAACGAAATGGTACAGAACAGTTAAATGCTGTTCATATTATTGAAGATTAACGTTTGCTCGTGGCTTCGCCTCCGTCGAATTGTTTTCCCAGGATAAAAACTGACTTGCTACCCAAGCAGAAAAAAATCTGACAATCGTCAATGTATTCGAGCTTGATGCGTGTCTATGAAATTTGTATGAAATCTTGACCAAATGTCATCAGTGCGCAGCGAGCTCGAGCTTTGAATACATTTACGATTGTCAGAAATCCTGCTCGCGCCACTGATGTATACGGTAGAGCAAAGCCTGTGCTTGCAGTATGACTGATCCGGTTCGACCGGCTCATTATCATTGTTGCACAGTAATTTGACGTGAAGTGATGATACCTGGCTCTGGTACTGACGGTGACCATGGATAGAACAACTTACCTCTATACACACACACCATACACCTCTATCTGGTGGGCCGTGAGCTCGTTTGCCTTCTTAATCCGACAATAAAGTATATAAAATTTTATCTGCATAGTTTCATTAACATCCGTTCCGCAGTATTTTTTACCTACTTCCAAAAACGAGAAGGTCCTCGTTTGGTTGTATTTTTTATTTATGTTACGCGATATCTCGGAAAAATGTGGCCCCATTTTCAAAATTATTTTTGTTCGATAGAGCTTATTTCAAGGGTGGTCCCATATAAATTTGGTCTCGATAGGATTTGAAGTCGGCACCTAATTGTGATTATTGAAAGAGTAAAACTCATTTATCTTTATTCATAAACTTTTGTTTAGTACTACTTATTAGTAAGCGTATTAGAAAAATGATAACATTTTGCTAGTTACTTAGTTTTAAGAAATAGGTAAAGTAACAACTTGGCAAACTTGTAGCAGTTTCCTTTCACGTAATTGCAACTAATTAGGGTAAATACCCAGTGGCACCAGTGATAAATAAGTGTTTCCACGAAGTGCAACGTGAAGTTCCAAAAGCAGTTTTTCAAGGATCTTTCGACGTGCTCTCTATACCTTTTAAGAACTCTGTAACGGTTAAAGCTACTGTTTAAAAACAGACAGTTGAACAACAAAGATTCTTGAATCTTCAAATACTAACTTTATAAATAAAGATAAATTACTAGAGTTTGAATAACAACGAGTTTTGTGTGCCCCATAAATATGTGTTTCGTGTCTGGGTATATCCACAACGCAAGACTCGTATGTTTGTGTATGGTCTGTATGGTGTATATCTTTCTACCTGCCCTTATCCCACCTCAATGTGGGGTCGGCGCAACACAGTTTTCCAAGCATGTTGCGGAAAGGATTTGGCAAAATGTTTACGACCGCCTGCATGCCTGACATGTCAACTCTCTCTGAGGGATCTAGTCCCGGGCAAATTAAATTAGAAAATTCGCTTTGCCCGACCTGCGAATCGAACCCACGACCTCCCAGTCCACAGCCCATATGTGCTGCCACTAGATATTTATTATATTTAAAGTGTCACATAATAAATATAATAAATATATACTAATTAATCTAATCATCATCATCATCATCATCATCTGCCATAGGACATCCACTGCGGAACATAGGCAATCCCGGATGGATAGGCAGAGACGCCCTACCGAACTAGAGCACCCACAATTCACCGAGCTCAGTTCCGTCCCAGACGTGATAGGGGGCGAGCCTATCGCCATATCGGGCACAAATTCGAGACTCAGGGTTGATATGGAAAAATACAATATCATTTTGCCCGACCCAGGGATCAAACTCGAGACCTCAGGACGGTAGTCGTACCGAAATACAACCACGCCACCGAAGCAGTCAATATTAATATTATTAGATGGATACAAATTAAAAGATAAAATAACATTAAATATCTGTCAGATTTGAAAACTTCCTACTTTTTGTAGAGAGTTAGGTATTAGTCCAGCTTCAATCTATGTAGTTATCATATTTCTTAAAGGATACAAGCATTCGTTTGACATCGACAGCTTGGAACTTTGAAAATATTATGCAGCTTATAGCAAAGTAGATATTGGAAATCTAACAAAATTCTGAGAAGAAAATGTATTGAAATGAGGGAGTACGTTCTCGACGTTTTGCTGCCATTGATAAAATATATTTTATCGCGGGTGCCGGTTATGAGGGCAAATAATATTTTTTGTAGAAATCACCAAGAAAACTATCGTAGCTATGTCCTACGTATGATGAAAAATACAATTCTATAGAGGTTACCAGCATTGTTCAGGAAATGGACTCAATATTGTAAGTTGTTACACGCCTTTACAATATTATGTAATCGAACAATTATTTCATTGTAGATGGCCTTTATTGTAGCCGTTTGCAACAGGCCTAGCTGGAAATTTTAGAGGGAGGCCTATGTCTAGCAGTAGACTCCTGTGTCTGATGATGATGATGATGTGGCTTTTGACACAAACATTTTTATTGAAATATTTTTTTATGTTATATTAATATGACTGCCTCGGTAGCGTGGTGGTATTTCGGTACGACTACGGTTCTGAGGTCTCGGGTTCGATCCCGGGTCGGGCAAAGTGACATTGGATTTTTCGATATCAGCCCGGAGTCTGGAATTTGTGCCCGATATGGCGATAGGCTCGCCCCCTATCACATCTAGGAGGAACTAAGCTCGGCGAAATGTGGGTGCTTTAGTTCGCTAGTGCGCCTCTGCCTCCCTTTCGGGGATACAGGCGTGAGCTTCAACAAATGGGCAGATGGGTTGCGGAAAGAAAAGTGTTCTTCCCTAAATTGTCTTTAATCAAGTGTTTGGCAACTTAGGATGCAAATAGAGACTGCAAACAGAATAGAACAAAGTAAAACTATTGTAATAATAACAAACTTCGAATAGAAAATAATATTCTTTCTCAAAATCATCACCTATTTCTTGGAATTTAGAAGTTAGAAGTAAAGTAAATAATGTATATTGAAATAGTAGTTGGATTTTTTATAGAAATAAAAAATATCTAAACACATTAAAAAATGTATGAGTGTGACATGTAATGTTATTGCCTCATTTGTCCCGTGGCACTTGGCTGTTCAGTCTAAAACTCTAAGGATCTATAGAGCGAACTTTGACTAAGTCTAAGTCAAAGAAACGAACTCAGTGAGGATTTGGAATCAATAAATCGAAATTTGATTTAGTCCGAATCATTGTTTACTAGAAAATCTTTACGTAGTCAGTCTGTCAGTCTGTTTTTATTGTAAAAAATTCTCGGACTAAGTTGAAGTTCGATTTAAAAATTACAAATCTTTCTGAGTTCGTTGCCTGGACTCAGACTTAGTCGAAGTTCACTCTATAGACTTTAGCCTAAGTCTAGATATAGATACTAAATCGTCACCAAACTTGAAACAATAGTATTGCCAATGCTTGGCCATTGTCATAAGCCTGAAATTAAGATAACTCCGATCTTTTTGAAGTCGGAAAAATCCTGAGATAATATTTTGTCTTTAATGTAAATTCGAACATCGTGTTTGGTAACACGTACTTACATGATCAATATAAATAATAATAATACCTGTTGCCCCTGACTGTTTGATCACTGTTTGATTAACAATGGGAAAAAAGATAATTTTGGATGCGGATAACGGGGGTACACGAAAAATTCTATAAGTGACTGGTGGTTATTTTGTTTTGTGTGATTCAGAATGAAATTATACGGTACCTATTAAAATTTATTTTTGAATTTATTTTTCTCAAACAAACTGCATTTCACATGTTGAAATTGAATAAAAGTAAGTACTTATTAGGGCCAAGTATGCTGCACCTTTCAGTATAATTACTTACGTTTATTATTTTTATTTCAACATGTGAAATGCATTTTCTTTTGAGAAAAATAAAGTTCTTTAAACATGAATGTGAAACTGAATAATATAAAGGTACTGCTGCCGTACGAATGGTTGCAGGAAAAAGAATTGTACACAAGCATAACACAGTTCCAAGAAACCGTAATAAAATGTATCATTTTATTACTCAAACGATTCCTCTGATCCCGACCACGGCAGAGTAAATAGTCAAATGAACTGCGAATTGTAAAATACTGTTACGTTATGATATTTTAATATTAGTATTAAATATTAATATCAATAACAGCTTTATAAAAGCTATATATTTTATTATAAATCGACTTTCGTTTGTTAGTCCGAGTCTCACGCAAACACAACTAAATCGATTATTTTGGCAAACAAACATACCGCGTTATGTAATAAACATTAGTATGGTAAAACGGGGTAAATAGAAATCGGAGGGTGAATAGAATAGAAATAAACGAGATTTTAATGTGATTACAACACAAATGGATTTATCATTATAAACTAAACCATAATTCGTGTCCAAAATTGATGGCAATTGTTTTTTTTTATAGCAGAGATTGGCAAACGACCAGATGGGTCACCTGATGGATGGTAAGTGATCTCCACCGCCCATAAACACCCAAGACACAAAAATAATCATGGGTGCATTGCCAACCTAAAAGGAGGGAGTGGAAGGGGAGGGGAGAGGGATTGGGAAAGGGAGATCTCACTCACCGAACGAAACGCGACAGCAAGCTGCCACTTTACGTCGGTTTTCTGTGAGACAGTGGTGTCTAACCGATCGAGCCGACCCATTCGTGCTGTAGACGTTACTGTCTATAGCGTGGCTCTACCACTCTACTTTATTTCTTGTTGTTCATAAAACTTAAGACGGTTTAGATAATTAAAAAAATAAAACCATTTTATTCTATTCACCCACCGAGTTATATTCTATCAACGACGATGCATAATAGTTTAAATCGTCCTTGTATTCTATAAACTCCATTTTACGGTACGTATTTAATGTGTGGGGAACAATAATTCCAAAATAGTTCTCATAATCACACAGGCAAAATAACAAGAAAAAGCTAGTGTATTAGACCGTAGTGATCCGTAGTTTATTGGGAGTACGTGAGGAATGTAAAAGAGTAGCGGCTGAAGCGATCGACAAACACAATTAGTTTCAACTGTGATCTCACCGAACATTCGCACTCGGAAAGCTTTAATTGAGAGCCGCTTTATTACACCGGCGAGGTTTCCACACGTTAATGATTTTTATGGCCGCAGTTAGTCCAAATAATTTTCTGTGAATTGCGTATTTTCTATCTATTTAGAAATAAGCCACATTTGGGTCAATTTACGGCCGCAATTGACATCAGACGATGAATTCAACTCGCACTCAGGTGACCCACCTGCTCGATTGTCAGTCTCTGTTATATAAAAAAAAACAAAATGAACTCTCTACGTCTATGAAATGGATCAGGTGTCTGATGAACGCGTGCAGACAGCCTCTCTTATTTCAAACACCTGCCAAATTGAATTTTTTTTCGTCTACATATATTCTTCATAGCTTGGCAAAAATCTATATTCTGGAGGTTAACTGGTACAGCTGCCTTAAAAAATGCTTGAAATGTTGAGTGGAAAATATTCTTAAACCCAATTTCGCGTTGTCGGCCTTGTGATTTAGCGGCAGCGTATTTAAGCTGTGGAATGGGATCTACCCAGTTTGATACCTGGGCCGAGAGACAGGTTTTCTAACATGAGTATAAACATTTAGTCGTCTTTGGAGCCGGTGAGGCATAGAAAGATCGGTAAATACTTTCCCCGGGAAAGAACAAAGGAGAAGAAAGAAATATTATTATCGGTCAAAATCATATTATTGTCTGTCTGTATTATCTGTTTGACGTAAATGCCATAATACAAATATTCCAAAAATAAATACATTATAACCAATATAAGCTTTAAATATTTTGCACAGATAACAAAAACATGTTGTTTCGAAATTTTGCCACGCGCACACAAAACTTTGCAGAGCTCTAGCTTCTAAAGTCTAAACAATTAGAATGTTTGGGTATTTTCTTCATTATTTGCTTACTGGAAAGCTTTAATGGTCAGTGTATTTTAAATGTGTTGTCCTGATGCTTGTTGCTGCTACAGTACTGTAGCAACAGTACTGTACAGTAATATTATGTACCTATAAGGACATGTTTTACCGCGACTGGTGAACACTACCAAATTATCTAGATCTACATAATTTACATGATACAACAAAAGTCGAGACTTATTTATTGAACGTTGTCATATTATATTTATTATTTTTCCATATCTAGTACGTTGATATATAATTGTCTTCCGAGATAAGTATTCCGCCGGCCTGTATTAATGTTCCCTGAATTATTTTGGAATATGATTTGCCGGAAAAATATGTCGAGGTATTTCGTAATACGCAAAGTAGTTACTAGTTGAATACAAATATGAAGCAAATTAAATGACACTAAATTTCTACTACATACATACTTAGACTCACGACTCTTTCACATACGGGTAGGCAGAGACAACGTATTTCCACTTGCTACGATCCTTACACAACTCTTTCTTTTCTTTTTTCTCATTTTTCTATTTATTTATATAAAGTTCGAACAAATGACATAACATAACATAACGTAACGTAACGTAACGTAACGTAACGTAACGTAACGTAACGTAACGTAACGTAACGTAACGTAACGTAACGTAACGTAACATAACATAAGCTCACGCCTGTATCCCCGAAGGGGTAGGCAAAGGCGCATTACCGAACTAGTACATCCACATTTCGCCGAGCTTAGTTCCGTCACAGATATGATAGGGGGCCGAGCCTATCGCCATATCGGGCACAAATTCCAGACTTCGGGCTGATATGGAAAAATCCAATATCACTTTGCCCGACCCGGGGATCGAACCCGAGACCTCACGACGGTAGTACCGAAATACCGAAATACAACCACGCCACCGAGGCAGTCAAACATATGAACTATGCAAATATGTATTCCTGGGGTTTCATTTTACCGGTACAACCGATATACACCGTGATAATGTTTAACCGAACATGCTCTTTCGCTGCCTACATAATTACATTGAATAAAATATACCAGAAGCACTGTACAATTTTAGTAGGCAAATATAATTTCATAAATATTCAAGTCATTCACGGTCGAAAAAAATAAGCCGAATCTCATAGCAAAATACTTAAAAAACGTTTATTTCGCCGACTCCACTTTGAGGTGGGATAAGCAAGTGGAATGAAAGAAAGAAAAATGTTAGCCCCACGCAGTCCTGCGGCCGGAGCAGGAAAATTTCTGACATTCGTAAATGTATTCGAATTCGATGGGCGTCTTTAAAATTTGTATCAAATATTAACCAAATGTTATCAGTGCGCAGCTGACCACTGACCTACCCTAGGATACTATACAGTCTTGTCTCCAGTGGCGTGCAGTCCATATAGGCAAAGAGACAGTGTTTACTCTGACAACTTGTTATTCCCATAAATAAACAATAAAAATCGTGACTAAATGCATAATTAATCAAAATGGCAATGCTCGGCTTATGTTTTAAAACGACACGGAGATGATAATAATAGTGATGGCGCTGCACGAGTTGAAGAAAATAATTATGCTTGCTTTTGTCTACCCTGATCAGAATGCTTATGCACGTCACTGCTTGTGTCGTATGAATCAGAAACTATGAGACTCTCGGTCTCACACACAACACCCACTCGAAACAAATATTTGGGAATCAAATAAACTGAGATTTGAGATTTTTAGACCGATTCAGTTTATTTGACATAACGTGTATGTTATGCTTAGACAAAAGAAGATAGAAACAGGACATAACTATGAAAACATGAAGCATTCCTAATGTATGGAACGAAACAAAAATGGCGACTTTGCGAAAGAAAGATCCCATTAATATAACTGTTAGGATTCTTCTTTATATTCCGAAATTAATATTATTGTAAATAAAACAGCGTATTTACAATAAAATCAATAAGTGTGTATACGTTATTTAATTCTAATGACACGGTGACAACTTACCTGTATATAGATCACGAAACTAAAATGGCGGAACCGGCTTCATAGTAAACACGTGTTTTTCTTAGTTATACCGAGTCCTCTTATTTATTCTTTAGTCATTGATGTTATGTTTAGGTTATGTCAAATAAACTGAATCGGTCTAAAAATCTCAAACTTCATGCGATAATCGAACCCGTGGCTCTTCGTATCAACCGCCTACTGACCTTGTTGTGCCACGCTATCCTCCGCTGATAGGTGGTACATCATTTTCATGCTGTCAGTTAACATTCATTTCAAATGTAAATCAGTGTGTCCGTTATACATTTTAGTAATTGGATTAATTAATTATGTTAATTCAATGCAACACATACAAACAGTCTAGTAATGTTATAAATGTGAAAGTTTGTGAGAACGAACCGTAGTTGTTCTTTCCACGAAAAAACTGCTCGACGGGTTTTGATGAAACTTTTCAATAGTGTAGTTTACCATAATTTTTACCATAATTCGTGTCCAAAATTGATTGGTAATTGTTTTTTTTATAGCAGAGATTGGCAAACGAGCAGATGGGTCACCTGATGGTAAGTGATCTCCACCGCCCATAAACACCCAAGACACAAAAATAATCATAGGTTCGTTGCCAACCTAAAAGGAGGGAATGGAAGGGGAGGGGAAAGGGATTGGGAAAGGGACGGGAGAAATGGGCCACCGGAAATCTCACTCACCGAACGAAACGCGACAGCAAGCTGTCACTTTACGTCGATTTTCTGTGAGACAGTGGTATCCAACCGGTCGAGCCGGCCCATTCGTGCTGTAGACGTTACTGTCTACAGCGTGGCTCTACCACTCACAAATGGTGTTCAATAAAGAGTTGTCTTTAATTATATATCTATCTACATTACCCTACCAATCACAGGAGTGAGGCAGTAACGTTCGGGCAAGTCAGAGAGACATAATATTATCGCAAAAGTTTAAAAATAATTGTTAATACTCTTCACAGCCCTAAACTAACAACACTAACCCCTCGGGTACGTTGGTAGGGATGCAGAGGAGGGGTGATTTGGGTGATCAATCACCCCCTTAAATCTCTGAATGACTGTTTATTTTCGCCTCGTTGATGTATTGATAGGAATTGCTCTAATAAATAAATCCATTTAGCACCAAATACTGGAACGCTTCTCAAATTTAACGATTACGTACATTGCTTTGCGTCATACGAGATCTATATTATGTTTATGTACAATATCGTCAATTAGTCTCAAATCATAAAATAAATATAATAAAAATGTTTATTGGTCACGTAGGCATATCAAATGTACTTATGACAGGTCACAACAAGGTCTAGATACATTTATATAATAATCATGTTACAACACTATCAATTTAGAAAACAAAACAAGCAGGCAGGTATGGACACAATAACAAGGATGGGGCTTAGATAAAGGGTTGTGATTTGTAGGAAAGGGAACGAAAATCACGCCGTAGACTATAAGGCCCTATATCCTAGCTGGTTAGCTAGAGAGGCTGGTAGGTAGTCTCTAGTTACCTACGGATGACGACCCGAAGAAAAAAGACGGAAAGAAATTCAGGCCTTTTTTTTCATCATCAATTGACTTTCCTCTTTTTTCCTCGATTTTACAAGATTATAGGATAATCACAATCACATAAATAAATATTAAATATGTAAGTGCCATTTCAGTATTTGGTCTACAGTATTCAGACAGTATAGTCAGGTTTAATAAAACGATGAAATCATCAGGGTTACCACCACCTCTTATAGCAGTATTATTATAATCGTTGTTCGTTTGTTTTAGATGGGAATCGGTATAAGTAAGATTATAAAAATACTGCTATAAGAGGTGGTGGTAACCCCCCTGTCCTGCATACTGTACAGGAGTACAAGATCCTTGTGTACTAATGAGAAGGATTAAAGTTTACAATCCGCTCATCTTACTTAATGCGTAGAGGTAGAATTTATAAACGTTAGAATTTCCTGTATAGAGATATGCAGAATTCCTGATGAGGTTTCTCTTTGCTGTAGAAACGCAGAATATTATACCTCTATAGTTATATACATAAGCTTACGCATGTATCCCCCAGGGGTAGGCAGAGGCGAATTAAACAGCTACAATAATCACATTTCACCCAGCTTATTTCCATCCCAGGTGTCGCCATATCGGGCACAAATTCCAGACTTCGCGCCGATATTGAGCAAAAAAACCAATATCAATTTGCCCGACCTCAAGATTGAACCCGATAATTAACAATAAATATAATTAGGTAGGTACTATTTATTGGCTTTAAGAACCCGCGACCTCGGTTTTGCGTTCCAGCTACACCCATTTCATCGCTTTTTATATTCAGGATTTCTGATGTTTCAAAAGTTTTTATAAGCTCACGCCTGTATATCCGAAAGGGTGGGCAGAGGCAGTAGCGAACTAGAACACTCACATTTCGCCGAGCTTAGTTCCGTCCTAGATGTGTCAGGCGCAAGTCTATCGCCATATCAGGCACAATTCCAGACTCCGGGCTGATTCGAAAAAATCTAATGTCACTTTGCCTAATCCGGGAATCGAACCCAAGACCTCAGGACGGTATTCCTATCAAATCAAAATCAAAATCATTTATTGAATCCATGAAATGTTCAAACATTATTTAGATTCCGTCAAATTTTAACTCTACCGCCTGTTCGGAAGGCTGTTTCGCCAGAGAAGAACGGGCAAGAAACTTTGACGTTGCTCTTTTTAACACCAATTTACAGTCAGCTACTAATAAAGTACAGCACCAGACACAGAAAGAGCTTGAATTAGAGCAGCTAAACCATGATAACAATAGTATAGGACATCTAATAATATAGGACAAAGTAACATACAAGATACACTGAGCGACCCACGTAGCCACGGCAAGTTGAATTGACACAAGGGAAACAAAACAGTCCAGGCAGACCAGTCTCCACAAGCAGCACCCGTTCACGAGTATGACGCATGTGCCAGCTATCGACCTCCTCAACCATGTTGCAGGGAAGTGATCGACCCGGCACACGACGCCGCCACAAGCATAGACCTTAAGTGAGCATGACTACCTAGACTGATGCAATGGGCAAATAAAGTACGCCACAATACAATATCAAAATACAACCACGCCACCGAGACAGTCAATTCGAAAATGTTGTCAATGTAAAAAGTATTTTTATAGTTCAATTCGTTCAAAATGTGATCTTCTATTCAACACTTAAGGCGATGAGTGACGACGAATACATCGATAAAATAAAAAAGGAATAGGATCTCTGCACTTGATAAACAAAAGTACTTCCTTAAAAGTTTGCCAAAACACGAAGGATTAAGTAAAAAAAAGTGTTAGAAGAAAACGCGGCCCATTTCGTGGATAATTATTAAAGGACAACAGTAACAATAAACTAGTAACCGTTTTACTCCAAACTTGGTTACCACATAACTGTAGTTAAACATTATTTTGTAATTACATTTTACTATGCAATGCGAAATGACGTTGGTTTTATTTTGTAGTTTCGCAAGTTTCAGTTTTAAATTCCAATTTAATTCAATCGTTATAATTATATTATCTGTATAAATTATTCCATTATTATCAATCCTTTCTTCAAAACGCTTGATAATATTTATGAGATCAATTGCTTCAATTTTAAAATTTTCGAAAAACCTACCTAAAACCATTTTTTTTATTATACCTCTAGAGTAAAAACATTACCTACATTTATAATTCATCATTATTGCTGCCATCACCATATAACACTAGATCTTCGCCGCGTCGCACAATATTATACCTCCTACTTCCGTCGTATTTTTTTGTATGAGCTTCAATATCATTAATGAGGATACTAAATTTATCGGTAGTGATCGGTAAGGATTAATTTCCATTATGATCCTTGACTATTACTTTCCTTAGATACGATTTCGTGAATTATCAAAAATCAAGTAAAGTACTTTGAATACACTATCTATATATCTATCTAGAGGTAGTTGGCGTAACGACCCAAAATGAGTCCTGGCCTCCGACACTAAAAGACGCCACTTCTCCCTATCCTGCGAAATCTCTTGCTAAATCTAATTTTGGCCGAGACAAACATCATCAGCGAAATAAACGCATACAGAATCCGCTGGCTTCGCCATGTAGAGAGAATGCGAGAGGTTCTTGCAGTAAAAAGAGCACACCTGGGACGACCTATTGGACGCAGACCAGATCAGACGCAGTAGGTCGTCCCAGATACAGCTGCAAAGATGAAGTAGAAAAGGAATTACACGAGCTCTTTTTGTATAAATTGTCATAGCATTTTCGCAGCTATATTTTTGGAAGTAAGGATGCATTGAGGTATTGAGGGATGTATTGAGGCAAAATCATTCAAAGCGAATACGTCAATGTATCTCGTTTATAGCCTGTCCTTAATTCCGGGTGTAATCTAACAGATACAAAGGTCGAGCCAGAGGGCTTAACCCGGATTCGGCAACTTAATAAAGCTTTAGCCTGACAAAAATTTGGCTAACTAACATCCCAGAAATAGCTTTTTCACTTAGTCCCTAAGAAACGTACCTACTTATTCTTAAACCTGTAGTAGATATAACTAGTTACGAAAGCAGTAAACTAAAAGAGAAGATTACCGATTATTCGTAATTATTGTGTTAGAACATGTCTATTACTTCGATACTTGTATATCCCTAAGTATTGTTAAATTGTAATGGACATATTCAAGAACATCAAGGATGATTAAAGAACATTCTTTCTATCTGCCGTTATCCCACCTCAATACGAAGTCGGCGCAACACACTTTTTCAAGCATATCATAGAAAAAATTTGGTTATTTTTTTATTTTTACGACCGGCTGCCTGCCTGACGTCAACCCCCTTCTTTGTGATCCATCCCGGAAAAATCGTGTTAGAAAAACACCTGGCCCGACCTAGGAATCGAACCCAGAACCTTCCGCTCCACAGCCCACTAGACCAAGGAGGCGACCAATGAATGGGCGAATGTATGAAGAAAATGAAACTGTAATTCAATATTACACGTAATCACAAAGTATGGCGAACAGAACAGCTATAGTGATGTCATTTGAACTTCGACTTAAAACGTTTTCAGAAGGCACTTATCTTAGCAACATGACACCAAGGAGCCGATTTATAAAATAAATTGTGCTGCTAGCTGCGAGTTCAGCGAAGGCAGAAGGCGCACGCGACCTCCAGCATTTATTTATTCTTTTGTTACGATAATTCCAAGGGATTATAAGTTTTGGAACTAAATATCAAACTCAGTCAAAATAATTATAATATACAATTATTATTTGACCTGATATAAATTAACCAAATCGTACGCATAAAGTAGACGTAAAAAGGAACAGTCGTAAAAACGATTTTGTAATGTGTATAGTTAGCGGTCAGTGCATAAGAGATAAGCAAGATTAGTTTAGTTATAATGGACCAACTTCAAAATTTATCCGATCGTGACCAAACTTATATGGAACCACCCTTGAAATAAACTTTATTGAAGACAAAATGTTTTTTGAAGTCGGTCGAAAATAACGAATAGACAGTAACTACTACTATCTTAGGCAACGTATGACCACTTTAAGAAATAAAAATAGATTAGAATGTATGTAAGTGGTATCTATAATGTGGATAAATCTATACATTTTGGATTCGTAATTAATTAGCGCATTAGTTATATAATGTATAGGAATAAACGCTATGATTTTGCATGACAACTCTTTTAAATCTTGAACGAGTGCACAAACATTAATCGTATCTTCGCATATTCGAACCCTTAGTGAAAAATAAGTACATAATAATCTAATGCTGCAATACTATACGCTTATTTATTATTTCTGAATAAGAAGAAAATTGCCGATGCGAATGCGACGAGGCGCAATAATAACCTAATATTGTACACGCCATTTTCTATAAGGTAACTACGTTACTGTCTCATAGTTCGTAAACAGGAAATTGTAGCCAATGTTATAAACTTCTACATGCTACAACGTTAGTAGGCCAGACTTAATTTTATAAACTAACTACATTATTATCTCATAGTCGTAACTCGTAAACAGGAAACTGTAGAAAACCTTTCAATTATGAGAGTACGGCAAATTGACCATTCTCAACATATAATTCAGTAGACAGCTAATATGATTGCTAAATATGTTTAGTAACTAATGCCACTCTTTTTTCGTCCATATTATAATAAAATGTCGATCTGCAATTTCCAAAAAAAACAACAAAATTCTAATTTCGCGGTTAGTGCTTATCATTCCTCTTTTAATGGATCAGAATAATATTAATAGTGTAAATATAGAAACGCGGCGGTAATATTGGAAAAAAATTAAACAATTAGATTTAAATTTAATAAAAAAATTACAAAACCAAAATAATTTGTAATGATTTCTTTGCCATACGCGAAATTTTTCCATAAAAATAATTTGTTCTTATAAACACTCAAATTCAACTTTATTAAAAACAGAAACGCCTCCTTGGTCTAGTGGCAAAATGTATGAGCTGTGGACCAGGAGGTCATGGGTTCGATTCCCAGGTCAGGTAAAGCAAATTTTCCAATTTAATTTGCCCGAGACTGGATCCCTCATAGGGGGGTTGACGTAAGGCAGTCGGCCGTAAAAACTAAGCCAAATCCTCTTTGCAACATGTTTGAAAAATGTGAAAGTAATTGCACATTAAAGTGGGATAAGGATAGGTAGAAAGAATTAACAACGAATAAACATCAATGCACCGGTCGCGATGATCATGTATATAAATACAAAGCCAATGCCCAATATATATCCTGTTTTGTACATAAAAGTCTAAATCATACCATTACGGAGACGGATTTCATACGACCTTTGAGTGTAAGTACGTACCTACTCGTAGTTGTTTGTGTTTACATGTTCTGCGCCGACCGGACCGTGCGGTTTGGTGGACATTAGTAGGATTACCGGGAACCTCAAACTAGAGACGGTCAGTGCGAAATTCGAGGAAACCTTGCAAAATAGAGGTAGACCTGAGACCGCTAATACAAACGTTCCTAAAAAAATTGCATTCTTTACCTTTATTGCGTTATTGGTATTAAATAACGGGCGTGTTGAGACTTTTGTCAATGTTATTTGCTTTTTGTAAATAAACTACGTTATTCAAATTAAAAAAGAAACGCCTCAAAAACAAATTATTTCGAAGCTTTTAACAATATAAATTATAAATATATTTATAGGAAATAGCCCTCTTAGTAGACAGCTAATTTAAAATAATTGCAGTTGCCAGATAGGCACAACACTGATTACGACTAAAGTTTTTTATCAATAGTTCAATTAAACTAATAACAAACAGGTCAAGTAGTTGTAGCAAGCAATTGAACTTGCTGCAAAGCCTGCAAACGATTCCTCGCCAGTATGTAATGGCTACGTTATTACGTGATTTTAAATAAATACAACCCTCATAGCCGTAGAAGCACTAGCTATGCAGTACAAATTTCTTACTGAATGCACTTTAATTGGCAAGTTGTTGGCGGTTTAGATGTATTAAATAATTTTATACTGTTATTACTTATAGGCAAGTTCATAGCTACGCTTCACCTTGCATTGGTGAAAAAATGTAAGCCAAATGCATTTATAGTGTTTTTAATGTAAAACAATAAAAGTACGCGCTAACGATGGTGCGTCGTAAATACACTGTGGACGGCAATCAAAACCACTTAATAATGAAATGAGTTGTACATTTTTCTTGTTAATTTCAAACGAATTGGTGGAATATGAAATATCATTTAAACCCTTACTTAGTTGTGAACTATTGATTTTTCGGTTTGGTGTTTACGTATTATAAAAATGTTTGTTGCTTGTATTTACTTTTAAGGTAACTTTTAAGGTACTGTAAGTAACGGAAATTTATTGAAAATACAATCAAACATCCAAGTAAAGTTTCAATTATAAGAAGGAGCGTTTTATTACAAACGCTCAAAAAGATTTTTTTCCTTATTTACGCAAACAAAGCAACGAAACAATTCCTACAGTAACTTCGTAAGACTTTAACGCCTTAACTTAATTCTAAGTGTTAATTTGGCCGTGCCAAGTAACAAGTAACACGGAGGAGTCCATTAATGTCGACGGCCGAACCATTATATGAGAAAACTTCGACCAGATGGGAGGCCAGACAATATTTATTACTTGACGGCCGATGCCATATTCGAGATTCAATATATCCAGCGAAAGTAAGTTCACATGATATAATGTAAGCACTTGTACGTGTACAATATTAAAAATATATTACCGAGAAGCGAACGTAAACACGCTCTCAGAAAAAGAAACACGTGCAAATGGAAAAAGAGATTAAATCAGGAGTAGGTGTGTTGTGTACACGTAAAGTTCACCTAAATGATTTACGTACAAAAATGTAGGCACGTAATGTCGAGCGACAGTGGCACGTCCCGCGTTACAGATAATGCGCTTGCGTGAGAGACAAATGTTCTCAGCGTGGACTTGACATGAGGCTGTAAAAATAAATAAAGGGACCGAACCCTGGGTGTCGTCTTAACTCTCGCACAGGCGCCAGGCGCTAGGCGGCGCGGTGCGGAGCGGTGTACTTGGAAAGATTCCGCCAGAACCACCGTCGTCGTCGCTTATAACAATCTCCTCACTTTGCACTTACAAGATTTCTTTCCCGCAATATTGCAATATTTATTACGTAGTTATATGTATAATGCTCTTCATATTTCATTATAGTGACTTCAGCCAAAATGGCTATTGAAGCCTCTAATGTTGCTTTTGAATATTAAAAATCATATACGGTAAATTAGATTGACTTTACCTACGATAAAATTTAGAGTTACGGCGCTTTAACGCGTTAGTTGGTTGATTCTCAAAAATGTTAATTTATCAGATTGTATTTTATTCGCTCAGCAACATACATAACCTTTGATCAAAGTGCCAAATAATTGATGTGCCAGGGAGAGCTATACGATCATTGTTATCGATCTTTTTCAAAGTAGATTTTAGTTTATCTAGTTATTAAAAGAAGTAACGAATGGAAAATCCTACACTCCAAAATGGAATCTGAATGATGCAGGCACCTAGACAACTGCATTGTCTCCATCCTTAGCATACGACTCAGGACCCTTCATCGCATTTAATTAGCATCTAATTTGATTCAACATCACTCGGCTTCATTAGGCGGGGAGAACGTTCGTTATGTAATTAAGTGCTCTAAGTTTTGAATACGTACTGAAGCCAATTTTTAGAAAGGATCAAAATGGACTAGACTAGATGAAGACTAGTTACAGCAGAAGAAAAAGGGTATGTGGATACTGTATTGGATACCAATACCTTATGTGAAAATATTTATAAAGCTAGGTATTCAGTGGCTGCTTAAAACAGTCGATAATTAATGAATAAGTATATAACAACCAACAGTCCTAAATATAATCCCACCCTAAGATTACGAGTCTTGTGTCGTGGGTATCAGAAACATAAGAATTTCGGTCTCACATATCCCAGATCCAACACAAATAACAATGCTTCAAAGTTCATACACATACAGAAAATATAATAGAGGAAGATCCTGTGGCTGCCAAACCTTCGTTATTTTATAAAAACTGGACGTTTCTCAGCACCCCACATAGGTAGGAACTATGGCTAACTATGAAATTTAGATGTTGGTTGCTTTGGGTAACAAAGGTGTGTATTATCATCATCATCATCATCAGCCACAAGACGTCCATTGCTAGACATACGCCTCCCCCAAAGATAGCAGTGGACGACTTTCGTTAAATTATAAAAAAAATTCTTGTATTCTTCTGGGTAATACTAGAAAACTATCTAACCATTGCTAGACGGTGATAGTATAGTATGGTTTAAAGAAAAATAATTGTACTTAAGTTATAGTATAAAAACTTATAAGTTAAAGTTTACAGTTATAAAGCTTACTAAGTTTAAAGTTTACACACCTTTGTTAAAGCCACCATAATCTAAATTTCATACTAGACCACAATTCTCACCAGTGTTAGGGGCAGGCGCAGAGAAACTTTTAGCTTTTATAAATGACGAAGGTCTGGCGGGCACAGGCTCTTAGGATATAATTTTATGTAATATCGAATGTCAAAATGTCAATTAATTATTAGCATTTGAATAAATCTCATATTGCTAGCGTGTAGTTGACTATCGAGGTAAATAAAACAAACAGCAGATGTAATTCCTGACCGACACTATAAGACATTATTTTTTATTTTATAAATATACCATCATTGTGTATCAGATATTTCTTTATGTTCATCTACGAAAAATAATATTATTTTTTATTAAAAAATATATAACCATGTCTATTATTTGGTATTTCTTATTTGATTTTCATATGATATATTTCATGGGAAAATCAAATAAGAAATACCAAATAATAGAACATATTATGTGAACGATATACATATAACATAGATTGTTCACGTGAAAATTAAATAAGAAATACCAAATAATAGACATGATTGATTGAATTAAACCTAACAGAAATGTGTATTTAAAACCACAGACTGAATAAATTACCTAGTACCTAACTATCTTAAACTAATTTTACTTGCAGCTCTGAACGCGGTGAAGCCCGGTCGAACGGAAAGTTACAAAAATTGATTTCCCTCGTGTATGACGACATGTAAGTGGTAGAGATGGATCCTGTATTTCTATCTACCTAAACCGATTTTATGAAATCTATCTAAGCTGGACTATTTTACTCATGGATGCAACTGATTTATGCTGTGCCGATACCTCCAGACAGAGTATGTCCACCGCATCATGCATATTTATATAATTTCTTGGAATAGTTAATTGTATCCTGAGCAAATTGGACGATCTGGGAATTGAACACAGAATCGCCTAATCCATAGCCCATAGAAGCTGTCGAACCAGGAAATAATTGTCAATATTTTATGGCAACGTTGGCGGTACTAAATAAAATATATACAAAGACTTTTAAATAAAATTTATCTTTTACAATTTTTACATAGCCATTAATTGTGGGAATATTTTGGTATAATTAATGGCTACGTAGTGGTTGATTGATGATGTTCAATGCGAAAATAATGACTTTCCCGTTGAATGTGTCTATTCAACTTGCACACGATGAAGCTATTTCCTTTTTATGTAACTAATGAAAATGCAAATAATTAAACTGTAATTTTATTATTCTGTGCTACAAATAAAATTTTACGATTTCGTTCAATAATTATTCAAATCGTCAAGAAAAATCGAATCCATGGAACTACATATCCAATATACAAAGATCTTATTACTCCTTGTTAATTATACATACTCCTATACTTCAATACTTCAATATCCTTTTTTATCTACCTATATTATATATATATATATATATATATATATATATATATATATATATATATATATATATATATATATATATATATATATATATATAATATAACGCTTTAACGGCTGAATCGATTTCATAGACTTTACACAGTGTGTTTACCTGAAATTATAATAATATGAGATACTTTTATTCAGATAGAATATTCTGACTAAACAACAAACACGTAGCTGGAGCGGCGAGCCAAAGTTAATTTAAAATAAATAATAGTTTAAAAAACTAAAAAAAATCGCTGTTATAACACACCTCACTAAAAAAATTAAATTAACTTTTCAGTATAACGATTTTACTAGAGCGATATAAATTATTGTAAAATTCGTGGAATGCTTTCATAGTTATTAAAATTACTTTAAGTTTATGAATACCTATCAATAGAATATTTGTATTATTTTTACATTTGTGACACTTTTATATTCGGCACCCCACGTTTTTTACAATATAATTTATATCCCTCTAGAACAAAATCATTATACTGAAAATTTATTATAATTTTTAAGTGCGGTGTGTTATAAAAGCATGTTTTTTATATTTTTTTAATACTGTTATTTATTTGGCATTTTTAGCCTCTGCAAAACCGTGTCAACCTAATTACAAATTTATCAGATACTTGATTTTCAATGAATATTATTTCATTTTTTTGTTATCTTGGTGATCCTGGTCAGGACACCATTACAGAATTATTAAATTATCATATTATCATCGGTCCTTGAAACATGTGCCAATTTTCAAGTTCATCAGACATCTGGAACATGGTGAAAACCACGTATTAAAGATTGCATTACATAAATGCATACAGCAGGGTTACCACGACCTCTTATAGCAGTATTATTATAATCGTTCTTCGTTTGTTTTGTATGGGAATCGGTACAAGTAAAATTATAATAATACTGCTATAAGAGGTGGTGGTAACCCCCCAGGTGAAGCTAATATAAAGCGTGTAATAATAATATTACACAGAACTACCGCTGTCAAACTTATCTATACGTAAGTACAACGTGGTAAACTTCGGATATAACATTACTTTATTTTATGTAGGAAATAAATAGGTTGATAATAATTCCAATGAGTAAAGAGTACCAAGCTTTAATATGATATAGCTGGTTTGTAAGTTCGCCTGCGGTAAATTTTCTCGCATTGCCCTGGATAAAAATTATCCACTTTAATTTACGTCGTAAATCACTGTGTTCATTGGTGAAAACTGTATGAACAATTCCTTGGGTAGTTTTTGAGTTTAACGCGTTCAGACAGACAGAGGCGGCGGCGGGACTATTTTTGTTATAATTCGTATTTGATTCATGTTTTAACGTCTATAAAAAGTTTGTTAATCTTAAATAAACGACCTCATATTGACATTCTTTAGTATTAAATGCATCTTGATTCTTGACTCTTCTATACATGTATACTTAACATGATACTGGGGAAAATAGAACTTAAGACAAGTGCAGCGCATGGTACAGCGGTGAGCGGACATAAGTACGCAGCTTATGATCGAAGTGGACAATAGACGTTCTTAAATTCAATTATGTCTTAACTCTATTGTGAACGTAGAGATGGCAGTGTAGTAGCGTCTGGTACATAGAGTAACTTGAATATACTGGAAGTCTCGTATAAACGCACCGTATCCACGAGCACAAAAGAACTTAGGAAACTTTTAAAACTGTAGTGATAAAAGATTTTGTAGCGACTTGCTAAAACTTACTTTTTATCTTAGGTCAGCAAAGTACTGATGATTTCAATTATAACGTCGAGAGATTGCGTTTTTAGCTTGCGTTTGCTGTAATGGAAATCAGAACCTTATTGGATCACTTTGTTTTCGATCCATGGGTGTATTGACTATATAATACTTCGCATACTGAAGACTCATCATTCTTAAATGTTTTTCGGGTTCCAAAGACAAATTCCAAAACATGAATCCTTATAATTACGTCATGACGTACGGCCATGGCCGTTATTCTCTCCGTGGTTTATCTCAGAAACTATAAGTAATTGAAAGATGTAATTTGGCATGAGTATACACATATCAATCACAATTTACACTGACAAAGAGGTAACATTTTAAAAATATATACATATTATTAGCTTTAAAGTGCTACTTTTGTTATTCAATCGTCCCGCACCTCTTACCAGTTAAGCTAAGCATGCTTTACAAGTTAATATATAATAGTCGTCATCGTATATTTGAGCAGACTGCAGCGACATCATTAAAGTCAAATTGTAATATCATAACTGGGTAATGCACGTTTCGTCTTCGGTGCTTTTGTCTTTAATAAAGACGTATTATAGAGAGTAACTTAATTTGAAGAGCGTCGGCTATCACAAAAACAGAAAGGATGTCTTGAGTTGGAATCTAAATCTCCTTTTGTTCTTTCCTTTCCTCCTTTCCTTCTCCTTTCTCCTTTTTGGTGTGAATTCTCACTTCCAATTACATTAATTATGCTAAACTGTTACAAAAAAAATTAGATTACTTTTAAAAATACAAATACATTACGTAAAACATATTTCTATTAAAAAAAGTTATCTCCGAGTAGATTAGAGAGAGCTGAGACCAAGACCTTCAAGACAGTACGACGTTGACTCGTGCTATACCAACTGAGCGATATCCCTTAGTTATCTTGTTTCTAAATTGCGTATCTGTACAAAACTTAAGTAAGTTATAAAAGGCTAAAAATATGAATTTAGAAAGAATTATGGAAGTTTATAGACTATTAGATGACCGACAGACGTGCTGTCGAAGAGTTAATAATAAGTTAAGATTTTTATATTTTGTCCTAATTTTCCGACTTTCCTTTCTAATTATATCGAACAATGCCTTCAAAAACTTACTAATAAAATTAAATTACTACAAGCATATAGCCTTGATTTGTGACACAAAAATCCATAGAATAAATAAACATAATAACATAAGCTCATGCCTGTATCCTCGGGATTTAAATAAAACAATGCGAGTCACAATAATCTCGATATCAATAATAAACTCCGTGGACTAAGAAGAATAAATACAATAGGACATTCGTCTGGAAGCTTTTGTTTTGATGTAGTCATAACTCACAATACAGCTGTTAAAGAAATTAATTCAGCAGATGCTTATAGAGAAACGATCGCTTTGAATAAGGAAGAACGACCGGAGGGAGGTAAGTATTCCCCACTCTAAACTTTACGAATATATTATCGAAGCGGAATTGAATTAATGTTCTTTCTTCCTTAACATCCAATGGCACACAGAACTGCATCTCTTCTTAGTCTCGTTATTTTAATGAGAAACTTGAGATTCCTCATTAACGATTGGAATAAAGTATCAAACATTTTAATCTTTGACGAGTTTGGAGTGAATCATAATATTATTTAACTAAAAAAATATATCATATAACATTAAACTTTTGAGTACTCTTAACAGGTTTCATTGTTTTAATGATTTTTACTGAAATGCTATTTTATTATTCAATAACCATTAAAATTCATAGCGTTTCAAGTAGTTAAATTGAAATTTTAAGTTACCTAGGTTCTAAATACAAAAGTTCGTATTGACATTTTTAACTTCGCTGTGTAAAATAATTAGTAATTGCTTTTTTTCTACCTGCCCTTATCCCACCTTAATTTGGGGTCAGCGCAACGTATTGTTTCAAGCATGTTGCAGAAAGGATTTGGTTTAGTTTTTACATCCGGCTGCCTGCCTGACGCCAACCCTGAGGGAAATGAGACATGATACGTCCTACTGTATGTTTTTTGGGTATTGTACAGATAACACGCAATATACCGGATGTTTCATAAAGTTGGTACCAATAACATACCCATATACAGGGAAAACGATTTAAAGCGTAATGGTAAAGTGAAAAATAAAAATAAACTTTTTTTATCAATTATTAAGCATGAGGATTTTTAAATCTGAATGCGACCTGTAAGTCGTCGCAATTAGCGTAGGAATGGCTGGAATGTCTAATAATAAATTGCAAATGTACTACAACAGACACAATGAGCCAGAAAAATGTTTTCGTCACAAATTCAAGTTTGCATTATTAAAAAACTACGAGCAGTGACGTGCATTCAATATCATTAATAAAGAATAGAAATCATGACTAAATACAGATTTACAAAATAGCAGCGATCGGCTTATGGTTGAAATCGACACGAAGATGATAATGATAGTGATAATTGTGCAAGTTTTTTGTCAACCCTGATCGGAGTGCCTATGCACGTCACTGATTATGAACTTTACGAAATTTTAAACTTTACAGCTAGATTGCTAGCCATCTCCTCTATAAGTTTAGTTATTATTGATACCAACCTTATGAAACACCTTAAAATATAAATGGGTGTTATACATAGGTATATATAGCACCAATGTACTATATATTGCGGCCCGGCAAATTAAACTAAAAAATCGTTCTGACCGACCTGGGAATCGAACCCAGGACCTCCGGATCCTTAGCCCACATATGCAGCCATTAGACCAAGGAGGCGACTATCACACACGTCACGCTTATTTGTTCGAAGAGGAATGTAAAAAACTAAAGCTTGCATATTTCGTCAATCTTATTTCACTTCCTAGTGACTCTGTCACCATATCTGGTACGATTTCTAAGGCAAAACACAAATTGTGATGACCCGATCTTGAAATTGAACCAAAGACCTTACCGTTCTCAGGATAGCTCCGCTACTAAGCCAATAAGGTGAAAAATCATGTCAGCACATAATTGAAAGAGGGCATTCACGCGTTATGGACCGACATGGTGGTTTGCGTCTGTAAACCAACATGAATATTATTAGTAATTAAAACAACGAAATATTGACTTTACACAGCGCTTGTAAAATCAAAAAGGTCATAAAGATACTGTTAAACACTGTTTGCGTTTGGTCCTGTCAGCATAAATGAAATTTATGAAATACAATTTATTTTATTCTTGTTGCCCACCTGTATTTTACGCAATCTGCTGGCTCATTCATATATTTATAATATTATTATATCACCGAACATTTAACTGTACTTTTTCTTTCTATCTGTCCTTATCCCACCTTAATGTGTGGTCGGAGCCACAGGACGTCCACTGCTCGACATAGGCCTCCCCCAAAGATTTCCAGATCGACCTGTTGGAAGAGGCCTGTATCCAACGACTTCCTGCGACCTTTATCAGGACCCCTTGTGGGATCAAATTAGAAAAATCGCTTTGTCTGACCTGGGAATCGAATCCAGGACCTCCCACCGGGAGTGGACCGCCACAGCCCATATACGCTGCCAATAGACCAAGGAGAAGATAAACATTTAACTATATTAACACATTAAATTCAATTATAAAGCCTTATCTTGATACAAAATATAGCCTTTACCTTTTCTTTGTACAGAAAAGCCTTAATTATATTATTTAAATACTAACGTTTTCTCGCTTCACCGCCTGTTTACGCTTAGTTTAAAGCTTTTAAAAGATATTAAATATGTTGTACGATACATACACCTTGAAAACTACCAGCTACTGGGCAGCAGTCGGTCATATTTTTAAACTTGTGATTATTATTATACATATTACATAATAAGGCGTTATTGTTAATACAAAATATTGAACACAAATAATGAAAAATTATTCAAAATTATATTGTTATAAGAATCGATATAACACACTTAAAACTTGTATTTACTTGAAAGCCACCTCTGCTAAGATAGTTTATAGTTTGCAAATTGCGAGTTTGAGGTATTAATAATTCTACCAACATGTTCTACAATGTTAACTCAATCTAATGCATTCTGGATTTCCAGGAAGCACTAAGCAGAAACTGCTACATACTATTTTATTTACAACTGTGTCTGCTACTCATTATTGCCTGAGAATTAGGAAAGAAGGTACTTTTTATTTTAATTAAGCTTTCTATTAAAAGCGATCATTCTCTAATGATTCGTTGTGGTAATATGATAATGAATAACAATGCCCAGGACACTAGGGGATTGCGTATTCATTAGTCTAACCTAAAGAAACGAGTGAAAGAACCTTCCGACGTTCACCTGTTTTTGTATTTCCGTATATTCTTTACAATAAGTTCCTTCAAGGTTTGTGGACTAAGCTCAAAAATTCAACTAAAGAATCAAACTGTGCTGATTATCCACTTACATTTTATCACTTTGTTTGTCGACTTTATTTGTTACAAAATTAGGTTAACTATATTTATTTTCTACACGAATGAGCCGGCTCGACCGGCTCGACAGTATTGTCGTACACAAAATTGATGTAAAGTGGTAGCTTGCGTTTCGTTCAGAGAGTAAGATCTGGTTCAAAGGCCCCCTTCCAATTTCCATATTTTGCTATAAGGTTGGTAACCATGTAATCATGATTCTTATGGTGTCGGGTATCTATGGGCGATGGGTATCACAAAAAGTAATCCACTTGCTTTTCCGTTAATCCATACTATAAAAAAAAACAATGTTATGGATTTAGAGCCATCAATAAAATATGAAATCAATAAGATAGAGCTAGTAAATGTTTTTTTTTATTTTGATTGCTAACCCAGCTGCCATGCCAGTCATCACAATTAAACATTCGTTTGTCAGTAGTTGAATATAAGCGAAATTAGTAGTCATTTATATGCAAGTGTTAATTATTGACGCACAAGATTTTTGCTACCTATTAGTAGCAAGCAAATTCGCCTCCTTGGTCTAGTGGCAGCATATATGGCTGGGAGGTCGTGGGTTCGATTCCCGGGTCAGGCAAAACAAATTTTGTAATTTCATTTGCCCGGGACTGGATCCCTCATAGGGGGTTGAAGTCAGGCAGGAGGCCAGTCGAAAAATTTAGCCAAATCATTTCTGCAACATGCTTGAAAAAGTATGTTGCGCCGACCCCACATAAAGTGGGTTATGGGCAGGTAGAAAAAAAGATTAGTAGCAAGCAAATACTATGTAAAGAAAGTTATCTACAAAATATCCATATACGTATAGACGTTACGTTGCGCCACTTGTCGGTGTGTTTACGAGTTCCAATCAACAGAACGAGCATTGTTTACGCCGCTTTAGCTCTTACCATTCACATAAAGAATGTTATCGGTTCATATCTAGCGGCATGGTCAACAGCCTTCGATATCGCAAAAGTGGCACCATTACGACTTAGTTTTAACAGTCCTTGTCTCTTAGTAACTATGTATGTCACTATGATAGTTTTAATTTTTCTATACATTTATATTCGTTCGTTATAGTTTCCGCAAGAGGCTCTGCTAGTCAAAAGTATGGAGAAAACGAAAATGATCATCGTTATTGCCAACTGCCAAAACTCGTCCCAAAAGCTTAGATACATTAAATAACTGATAACTGGCATCTTGCCATGTTATACTTAACAGATATTTTTTTCGTAGTCCACGCATCTGAGAGTCAAGTCACGTTTTCTAAATCTGTATGGCTGGCTGAGCATGAATATAAGCAACTTCTATGAACATTTGCTACAGATATTCTCGTCCCTTGAATATAATCGTATTTTAGATACGCGTTTAATATGAGTATCATCACAGAGTATTGTGGTTAAAAGCGAACTTATTACAAATCAAATCAAATCGTTTATTGAATCCATAAAATGTCACACATTGTTTAGATTTCGTCTAAAATGTTTACTCTACCGCCAGTTCGGAAAGGTGGTCCGCACGAGAAGAATGGGCAAGAAACTCTGACGTTTCTCTTTTTGAGAATAATAACCAGTTTACAGTCAGATATTAATATACAACCAAAATAAGAGAACAAAAAATTTCAATAATTTACATTAAATTAGAGCAGCCAATCTACAACAAAGTAACCTCCATGTGAAAAAAAAAACAATAAAACGTACAATTTCGATTGCTGAGCGACTCCCACAGGCACGGCGAATAATCGACAAACTAAACGGATAGATAAAATTAATGAATGTCATAAAGTCGGAGCAGACCAGTCCACACAAGCAGCACCCGTTCACGGGTATGCCTACTCGTTCGTCCTCTTTATTTCCACTGGCTCTTGTACCACGTTAGTGTGGAGTCGGCGCAGCAAACTTTTTCACGTTTGCTGCAGAATCATTTCGGCTTAGTTTTTAAGATCGATTGCCTACTTGACGTGAACCCCGAATATCCGGACAAATAGTGTTAGAAAAACACTCTGGCCGACCAGAGAATCGAATTTAAAACCTCTGGCTTCACAGTTGCCTAGACGTTCGTACTATGCTCTATGTGTTTACAAAAGTAGGAAAAATCGACATTAATAAAAATCTTTAAAGGGTTCGCCTCGTTGGTTTAGGGCAGCGTATGTGGGCTGTGTACCGGATAGTTCTTAGGTTCGAATCCCACGTCGGGTAGGTCCGCAAGATTTTCCCGCAATTAGATCCCCTGTCGTTAAAATTAAAGTTTTTCTACGATAATATGTACTGTCTGTTTCGCCGATCCCTGAAGTGGGAGAAGAGGAAACATACATCTTTAGAACATCATCTTTTCCCTCCCCATCTATTTCCTCCCTTTAGGTTGGCAACGCACACATGATTCTCTTTGTATCTTGGGTGTCTATGGGCAGTGGAGATCACTTATTATCAGGTGACCCATCTATTCGTTTGCCATAAAAAAAAATATCTTTAGGCAAATGCCTAAATTACAAATAATTTTGTTTTCCTAACGCTAATTTAATTTACTGATTTCTTAAGTTTACGCGAATATTATACATTGAAATAAAACTATTCTTACGGATTCTATCACGATTAGGTTTTATTTATTATAGAATCCGTAAGAATAGTTTTATTTCAATGCTAATTTAATTTGTTTATGCTAGATGAATTATGTTCACATTAGAATATTAATTAAAAATATATTAAGTATTATGTTTACGTATGGTAAGTTTAATTTTATTACTTTGTCAGCAAACCTTAATTACAGTTTTCACACTTTTGTAACCTACGTAACTAAGATGGTTTTTTAAGTGTAGGAACAATGCTAATTAAAGATGTAATTAATTCGCTTTAAATAACGTATCACTTAAAAAACACGTCGTTCATAACTAACAGTTTTACTCGTAGTTAGCTATCATATTAATCAAATGGACTATTCTGGATAAATAGTATTATTTCCTAGCTTGTATTTATTTTCAGAATTAGTTATCTTGCTACAAAAGTTACATCGTGGATATGCGTTTTACGATGTTAGAGGTGCTATTAGGTATTGAAGCTTATAATAAAGTAATTTTAGAACTTCCACATTTTCATTTTTCAAATATCATCATCATCATCAGCCACATGACGTCCACTGTTAGACATACATAGGCCTCCCCCAAAGATTTCAAATACCATACTTATTTGAATCATTAATTTGTACTCGGGAAAACAAGTCACCTTTAGATGTAAAGGAATGCGACACTTTATTTTTGTTCCTTTTAATAATTTTAATGCATCATTTTAAAACAATTCAGATATCTATGATCTGTCATTTACCATTAGTCTCTAAGTAGCTGTAGCGGATATGGATGGACAGACGGGTGAACGAATTTCACAAAATTTTAAGGGTTCCGTTTTGCCATTTATTTCCGGCACCATAATAAGAACGCCGTTGATATCATTAGAATCAGATTGATAGATATCGTCGATATTGTTATTAACATAAATTAATGAAAAGTTTAAAAAATCAGTCCCAAAAGTCAAATTGGCTATGTGTTAAGTAAGTTACCAAAATTTCCTCGCAAAATGACTATAATACGTATTATAGAGATATTGAGTAATAAATACATAGTTATAAGAACATTAAATACAGATTATTTCGAATTCTATTTTTAACTCAGGATTCCAAGGGAATATTGGAAAAATAAGTGTACTTATTACATCCTTCCAACAATAACTCAAGACTACTCATTAAAACACAATTCCAGTTTTATTTTGTTGTGAATAATACAAATTGAGATGTACAGATCAAATACATAGAAAAGACTAATGTCTTTGGTCTTTAATATAATGCGCGCAGGATTATAGGTCAGTTTCCTTTGAAGCACACTACATTTTTATCTAAACGCTCGACAATCACAGAATACCGTTTATGGGAATTTAGCTTTTTATCAAAGTATTTAGAATTCTTGTTTAGGACTGCTTCTATTCAATACGTCTCCATTGGATGAAAATTTATAAAATCAGTGGAAAAGGCACATAACAAACTGATCGAACCAAATACTTCTATGTATATTAATGCTATGTATGCTACTCGTAATTAGTAATTATAGTGCCAAGTTGTTCGCTGATGCTCAAGTTGGTTCTATGAGACAATAGTACTTTTATGATTGAGCGGCAAATTCTTAGTATAATAATTTTTGATTCTGAATAATATCCATTAGTTAAATCTTCTGACTCCAGGAGGCGGTTGAATTATGCCAGCATGTGATCTTTAAGCGAAATCGTTTCTGCAACATGTTTGAAAAAGTGTGTGACGCCGACCCCACATTGTGATGGCAGTGTATATGGGCTGTGGATCGGGTGGCTCTGACTTCTGGGTCAACATCCCAAGTCGGTCAGACCCGGTAAGGCGCGCCGGTCAGGTAACCCACAAACCGACCCCACAAACACGCTAAAAAATGTGTGTAGTATCGATCCTATATTTGGAGTGGACAAAGACAAAATCATAATTTTCCCACATTTAGCCAGATCTCTATAACGTTCATTATTACGATGCACTTATTCGGTAGGTAACCTCGTGGTATTTTAAAATCGGATTGGCTCTCGGTATCCTAAGTGTATTAACCGGGTCGCTTATGCTTGCAGCACCGGACGATATGGCCTCCAGGCTACAAGCAACCTTGATTAACTAATAATGCTCGCAAGTATATAGGGGATATATCATGATACGAGACTAAGATGATCACACCGCATCATCGATTTGTTAACATATAAAGTCACCTAGACCAACTAGACTCTTCTAAAGCATAGTCATTTCCGAACGGCACTATAAAAAAACATTATTGAAATAAATGGTATTTTATAGTAATAAATAATAATAATAATAATAAATAACACCCAACAGTCACATAAACTAAACTAGTAAATAAAAAAAACACATAAACTAGTAAAAAAAAGTAATCATACAAAGTAGTAGTTTACATAGTAGTACATTCTAGTAGTTTTATCAAACAAACGGATAAAATATTGTAGCATCCCTTTTATGAGAATGAGCATTATATTCAACATTTAAAAATATTATTCTGAGGTTTCAAGTTGAATGTAATTTAGCGTACCTGAACATGGCTTAAATTCACATGACAAAAACAACCTCTAACCCTGTTATCAAATATAAACCCAAACATGCATCGTGTGTACGATATTTAAAATTTAACCTTTGTACATTACCAAAATGTAATTGACTTCAGCAGTATACCTACGTTATTTAAGAAATACAAACGCTTGATGATGACTTTATGCACTGATAACATTTTATGCCACACATATTACTGCAATATTTTATTGCGTATTTTCGAGTGGCCGAGCAGACGTCGACAGCCGGAAATAGTTTTCATATTTGTACCAATATGTAAAGAACATTTCCAAGGCACTTCAAACACACACAATATAATATTATATTTTTCTTCTACCTCTAGGCACAACACATGTAATAAATGCAAACTTGGATTGGAGTGCATTCTACAGGAGTTTATGAACTATGCTCGCCTCCTTACGCAAAATTTATAGATGGAGCTACGCATGACCACGATGAAGATATACATATGAGGAACCAACAAATAAATCATTGACACAGACACTTGTGATGTCAATGTTTCATTTAAATTCTTCTCTATAAAATACTAAAAACTTCCATCTATATAAGACTTTATGGGGCAAGTATAACATAAGAAAATAAATCGCGGAGCACAAAGGGAAACTCTTTCAATTCGCATCTCAAGGGAAATAACAGGCTGGCTCGATCTAAGAAAATTATCTTTGATGCTTACGATGAGCCAAGGTAAAAGAGGCAACAGTTATGATGCTCATGCAATCAACACTTTATACTCAAAACATTTCTGTACTGGCAGTTTTGGCGGCTGTGGGCGGTATACAAATCGCATGTGAAAAAGTTTGGTAATTCTGTTTCAATGATAATATTATCTTATCAGTGTAATTGAGGAAAAAAAATGATACAATAGCTCTATTATTGCCTTGTCACAAATGTTTTATATTTTTAAAGTTTTAAAGTTCTCTGATTTCAACATTACATTTCTTAAAATATTTTCTAAGATGTCGATTATATTTGTTTTCTATTTATACGTATAATCATCTCGACTGCCTCGGTGGCGTAGTTGTATTTCGGTATGACTACCGTCCTGAGGTCTCGGGTTCGAGCCCCGGGCAAAGTGATATTGGATTTTTCCATATCAGCCCGGAGTCTGGAATTTGTGCACGATATGGCGATAGGCTCGCCCCCTATCACATCTGGGACGGAACTAAGCTCGGCGAAATGTGGGTGTACTAGTTCGCTAGTGCACCTCTGCCTACCCCTTCGGGGATACAGGCGTGAGCTTATGTATGTATGTACTATGTACGTATGTTCATTTTTAGTTTGAATTTTGATATTACATAAGTATAATATTATTTTATATTATAAAATTATGGGAGGTGAGTATAGTTTCCTTGGAACATTATATTGTTTTCCTTCGTATTTGAGGTATGGCTTTAATATAAAGCTGCAGTATGAAACACTTCACAGTAATGTCTTCAAACCTTAACTGAAAATAATAATAACATTTATTTCGACAAAAACAGTATTATTATCTATAAATTTCTTAAGTCTAGTTCACATTAATTAACAAAAATATTGTAACACTGTATGACCTAGCTATATGCAAATTACAAAATATATCAATGATCCCAAACTAAGTTAGGAAACATTACAACATGCACGAGTACAAAACAAAATGAGTGGTAAAGCCACGCTGTCGACAATTACCTCTACAGCACGAATGGGATGGCTCGTCTAATCTATATGGAATAATATACCGCCATTTATCGTCAAGAATTTGAAACTGTATTAATTGCACATGAGTACCTCAACCACGAGTTTCTTTTTTCACGATAGCTACTAAATACGTAAAATATTTGTATGACAAACACCCGAACGCCTCTAGCGGTTATGGGTGAATTAATGTTTGTCAAACCAATTATTTTACGCAGTCGCTAGAGTGAATGTCAGTTAACTTGAACGCGATCGAATACGTAATACGTTAAATACTACGCATTAGGTGCACTGAACTATATCGAAACCTGAGGATGCTGCGATAATATTGATGCGGCGCGGCGGATTGATTCGAGACGACGCGTAGGGTAAATGGACCGATGGGAACTAATCTAATCTGCACAGAGGATCTATAGTGTGCAGAGGCTTTAACTATAGAGATGGCTCACGGGATATACAAATTGATCACATGTATTTATAAGCATCATAATTGATAGATATTCTGTAAACAACCATTCAAAAAAATGGCAAAGGTAAACCGGAGGGAATCGTGATGTATAGATCACGATAGATATAGATCCTTCGCCACTGGTCTACAGCAAGAGTAGGCCAGCTCGACCGTTTTCATACATATCATATAAAGCCTCATTCGCATGAGAGCTTTTTCAACGCGTGTTAAAAAAGCGTTTTAATGGAACAAATGAGTTCAAAACAACAGCGAAGGTTTGTTTGTGTGAATGCGACAGCGAAAATCCGCAAATGATCGGGAACCTTCTATCTCCATCACCAATGGCCTATCGCGAACATGCTTTCGCATTCGTTCGGTTGTTGTGTACGCGCCATTATACAAACGCCACGTCGGCGCTTTTAAAAAGCGGCGTTCTTAGAGGTAAATGCCGGGCGTTGGGCTGTATGTAGAGGTAGAATATACCTTATTTGAAACAAAACAAGAATGATTTTCAAGCACTCATATCATGTTGAGACGCTTTTTTAACGCGCGTTGAAAAAGCTCTCGTGCGATTAAGGGTTCGATTCCGATATTTGTGTGATCCACAGATATTGGTTTCAAGTCTGGGTGTTGTGAGACCGAAAGTCACTAAGAGATGAAGATCATTTACCATCAGGTGACCCATCAGCTCATTTGCCAGTCTCTACTACAATGAAGGTTTCGCTTTGCTTATAAATGAACACTATTTGTAAATGTTATAGGAATAGATAATCCTCAAAATGGATTCCCTTTGTTTTAATTATCTTAATGTTGCCTTTAAGAGCGCATGGTACCTCAGCTCAAATTCAAATTTTGCACCCGCTACCTGTCCCTGCTAGAGTGCGCTATCGTACGCTGTCTCGCTCATACACTAATGGCGTCATAGGATGTCAAGCGGTGTTGATAAGACAAACAAGTGACGTAGCGTGGCGGGCCCGCATTTACGACGCATTAGGACAATTTATTTACAAAAACATAAGCTCACGCCTGTACCGCCGAAAGAGTAGGCAGAGGTGCACTAGCGACTAGAACACCCACATTTCGCCGAGCTTAGTTCCGTCCGAGATGCGATAGGAGCCGAATCTATTGTCATATAGCGCTCAAATTCTAGACTCTGGGCTGATATGAAAAATATGCAATATCACTTTGCCCGAACCAGGGGTCGAACCCAAGACCTCAGGATGGCAGTCGTACTTAAATACAACTAAACCCCGGAGGTAGAGTTTTCACACATAGTAACACACAATCGAGGCACAATTTATTTTAGTACAATTAAAAAACTTTTCAATGGCGTGTCAGCGCTGACGCTGTCTGTCGGGCTTAGAAAGTTATGTTTGATGGATCATCGAACCATCAGGTAACTTTTCTTACAAGATAACTTTGGTTTAGGTGTCCTCTTAACCAGTCACACAGCCCACCTGTGCTATAAGTTCTCCTTGCTGGAACTTCCGTTGACAAACCTGTAGAGAAACGGATGTCAATGTTCCTCCTCTGGATGGAGACAGTTTCTTGTCAGATAGGTTTAAGCGGCTCCTCCAGTGTTTGATGTTTAGCGGTGGTATATAGAGTTAGTCCCAAATCCCAATGTATGTAGAAAACTGAAAGGAGTTCAGGATTCGTAATAATAAACAACTTTTATATTTGCAAAATTGTCAATATACCTAATGTTTCATAGATATTGCCATTCAAAGATTTTATAAATAATCCGTGTACTTAACCAAAATAATTTAGGTGTATTCGTCAGTTCTTTGCGTTCTTTCTATGGAGAAAACTCTTATTTCTTACCCGACGATTCTCACACCTCTACGGACTAAGTCAAGGATGTGGATATTGGGAATTAAATGATTCACTGCCAATACCAGAATTCCAGGGTATATCACAGCTAGTATAACAATGTCGGCGCCGTCACTGCACGTCTTAAACAGCCCGCATAATTGGCGTGAAATGTCACCTTTAAGGCTTGGAGCCCTATATCTAAGGAAGGGAAAGAAAAGTTACGTACAGCTTTCGAATCCAACAGGAGGGCCAAGGGAAAATACCTATGCAAAATTGAAGGGCGACAGAAAAGCTATCTCGGAAATCGAGCTATTGGTGACTTGTCATCGCAATGTAAAGCAGTTTCTACTAGCTTAATCTGCAGTCACTGCGTAAACTTGATAACCACAGTAAAATAACACTCATCTTTGAGTTGAACCCTTTGCCTCAAATTCGATTTTGTACAATGGTGGAGCTACGCTACTGGACGTTGCACCGGCGCAGCGTGTGTGGAGTACTACATGAATCCATATCAACCTGTATGCGGTCAGGCGAGAGCCTGAATCTTGGACATTCGAAAGTCGAGCATGGCTGATCGTATTCCCGTGGTGGTTCTTAAGACGTCCGCGGCTGAGTTAACCCTCGTTCTCAGGAGTTTCCTCAATTTTTCATATAAGAGTTCGGACTCTGAAGAATTTTTGACATCCATCTATGTTGAAGACTGCGCACACCAATCGGAAATCCTAATAGAGTGACCGGTCGGACCTTTCCAATAGGGAACTTGCGTGTAATTTTTTTATTGGTTCATTGCAAAGAACTACGTCTCAAATAAACACTCCAGAAACAAAAACATAAAAATATGCACAAATCATTTAATTATCGCAAGTCTAAATATGACTTACAAAACCCTGCGCTAAAAAAGGACGTGACGTCACAGCTTAAAAATGCCTTTTTGTTGACATCTTAGTTGACACTGACGGCTAGTGACATTGTCTGGAATGACGTTTGAACCGCTATAATTGCCTATCGTTTAAAATTTCCCCATGCCGAACAAAAATTTCCCCAAAAATGTTGAAGCTATTTCATTAAATAACGAAGTAAAAATAAGTTGCACCCTTGAATCCTGAGCGGAGAGGTGGGAAAGTTACATGAAGAAAATAATTTGGAAAGAGGAGGATCTCTGAAATCTCATTCATCAAGTACCATACTAAACATAACAACAGTTTTCCGCAAAATTGGGAAAAATACCCCAACGTGGAAACACTGCCTAATGCAACGACGTCACTTGGGTTTTGTAATAACGTTCCATTACACGTAATTTCTAATTAAGATATTTCGTAAAATATCAATTATTTTATACTACAAATTTCATCATAGCACATTTCAAGGTTTTGTTTATTGATTTATCAACACAATTTATCGTTATAATTTTCGTGCAAGTTCCCCATTATAGTCTCCATCACGTCCTTTTTTTCCAAAACTCATAGCAATTAATTAATACATGGCTCCTGAAGTATTTATAACTCGCCTCATTGATCTATTCACTATTGGTAGCGTATATCGGGTGTGAACTACGAGGTCCTGGAATCCATTTCCAGATCGAGCCGGCGTTTTTGACTTTATGGGTGGGTCATTAGACAGGTAGCCCATTGTAAAAACTAAGGCCAAACACCTCTGCAACATGTTTTAACAATGTGTTGCGTCGACTCCATACTGAGGTGGAATAAACGTACGCCTACATAATATCACGCATGTATCCCATAGGGGTAGGTAGAGACTATAGATTTACACTTCGCCCGATTCTGACATACTACTTTCGCTTCATCTACTATCATGATCTCATTAGAGTCGGTTTAGTTTTTTATCTGTTCTTTAGTAAATATATCATCAATTTATCACCAATATAAGTGTGATGCGGTCGCCCTATACCGACTTTTCCATGCACACTCGTCTTTTGTCACTGTTTCGACAATCTCCTATCATCTATCCTCTCAATATGTCTGAACCATCTCCACATCCCTTTCTATTTCTTATCACTACATCTTCTTTCACTCGACAGAGATCCAACACCACTTTATTCCACACTCTATCACGCGACACATGCTCCTTCATGCTCTCATTTCCACCACCCTGCGGGCTTAGCCAAGTAGCTTATGCGCTAGTCGAATAGAATAGTAAATATATGGGAATGAGATAAGAGTCTAATAGAATAAATCTATAGGAATGACATAAGAGTCCACCAGTGAGCCCACTGATCTTATTTTCATGCCTGTTCTGTCACACCCAACTTTCACTCTCATTTATAAGTGTGGGCACTAACACTTCTTTATGAACGGCCAATCGTGTCTTTTTAGAGACCTTTCAGCTACTCATAAAGGTGTTCAGCGCTCCATTAACTCGATTACCTGCACATACTTGTCTTTAAATGTCGCTATCATGCTTCCCATCACTTATAAATATACAACCCAGATATACAAAGTCTTTCACTTGTTCTACTCTCTCGTCACCTATCATAATTTTGCACTCTGTTATACTTTCATTTATTTAAAAAAACATACTTTTCGTCTTACTTACATTCATTTTCTCCTTTCCTTTTAAATGCATCATCCATAATTATTACTATTGTCTGTAATTCGTCCTAGGCGTTCTCCAAGTCTACAAAGGCGCAAAAGACTTTTCGTTCTTTGGCTGAGAATTTTTCCGGAAAGCTTCGTAGGGAGAAGATCTAATCCGCACATCCCATACTCTTTCGAAATCCCGCGTGTACATTCTATAACTTATTATTCGTCTCATACATTACCCATTTCAATCAGAACTTTCGCATATAATTTGCCGACAACACTAAGAACGTACTCTGATAGTCTTGCCGTGACTCCTTATCCTTATACAACGGAACAATAAATTTAAAGATGGAATAAAGGCAGGTGATAAAAAAATATACAGGGTTAGTCGGAAAGTGTGTAGAGAGCCTTGGCCAACATAATGTATCATTATTAAATATTTCTACCGTAGATAGTGTACGTCATTTTAATCTTTCTTTCTACCTGCCCATAACCCACTTTCATGAGTGGTCGGTGCAACACCCTATTTCAAGCATATTGCAGAAAGGATTTGGCTAAGATTTTAGTTTAACCAGCTACCTGCCTGACGTCAACCCCCTCCGGAGGATCCAGTCCCGGGCAAAATAAATTAGAAAATTCGCTTTACCCGACCTGGGAATCGAACCCACGACCTCCCGGTCCACAGCCCATATATGCTGCCACTAGACCAAGGAGGCCACGAGCGTACCTCATCTTAATAGTAGGACATTTTTTATTTCATATAAAAAGTAAACTACCTATCCCACGATTACATATCGGCAAAATACGTGCCGCTTACGCAATGCGCGCGCCCCCACACTGTAATTTTAACTAAGATATAGTTACTATGCGTCTTTTAATTATTATTATCTAGGATTACAGATTAAACTGATAATTGAAATAAAACAATCTTGGTAGCTTAGATGTTGGTAGCACGCCCCGCGAAACATTTTTCTGTCTGGCTTTATCCCGGCCTTCTGCCAAGGGCCGTCTTCCTACTTAAACGTTTTCACTTCACATGGTGCTGAACGTCCTCCATAGTGAGGCTTGGCTCTCATGGTGTGTGTGTGCGCGTGCGTATGTGTGTGTGTGTGTGTGTGTGTGTGTGTGTGTGTGTGTGTGTGTGTGTGTGTGTGTGTGTGCGTGTGTGTGTGTGCGTACGTATGTGTGTGTGTGTGTGTATGTGTGTGTGTGTGTGTGTGTGTGTGTGTGTGTGTGTGCGTGCGTATGTGTGAGTGGGGATGGATGTGTGTGTTTGTGGGGATGGGTATGCGTGTGTGGGCGTGTGTGAATATATTTCAATTCATAATCTTTAGGAAATCTTCGGCTTAAGAGTAGTCAAGGGTAAATAACCATTTAATAACAGTCATTTTTGCATATTTTATAGAACATTCCTTTATATCACAACATAACACGACCTTATTATATATATATATATATATATATATATATATATATATATATAATGTGCGGGACGTCGCAGCACCTGCGCCCCGCGCCCCGCGTGCCGCGCATGCGCACCGCAACTGCGCATCGCGGCCCCCCTCACACCGGCCCCCGCTGGATCAACTCGCGCGCTCATTGGCCGAGCGCACAAGCCAGAACATCGCGCACCTTAGAACTCATCCCGACGCGTCCTGGGGAAGAAAAGTAGCCACCCTGGAGCGCAGCCGGCAGTCCGGAATCCGACTTCAGAAGAAGAACTTCTAAATCAAGAAAGATAAATCAAGAAAGAAGAGAAATCAAGAAAGAAAAACGTGCAGGGAACGGCGTTTTTGTCAAAACGCACGATTGTCGCATTGAAATTCTGTACATATTGTTTTAAAACGAACTACTTTATTGTTTCAATATAAGGCGAAAATATAGGTATTTTGTACAGAATAGTCGTACAGTTTCTTTCTCCCCTCCGACAAGAACCTGCAGCCACCGGTGTCTGGACCCACGCAATCCCAGCGCATCCGAACATTTTCTGGTCCTTCAGAAGCCGAATCAACGTGGGTTCAAGATGCCGGTGACTAGGTCGATCGGGAAGAGGACTGTGTCGGCTACTGCGACCGACTCGACCCCCGGAACATCGTCTGCGACGCACACAGATACCACCGTATCGGGCACCGAAACCAGCGGCATCACGACGGAGTACACGGGAACATCGGCAGCAACGCAAACAACAACTTCGCGATCTCCCCCCGCCGCCTCACGTTCCCCGCCGTCTACCGTCGCACCGTGTCCGCCGCCGCCGCCGCCGCCCGCCGCCGCCGCCGCCGCCGCGTGCCCCGCGCCCCCCGTCGCGGAACAAGAACCGCTCGCCGCAATAACCGCGTCGAGAAGAAGCAGACCGGCATCGATTAGAAGTTCCAGATCACGTCGCCTCGCCAAGGCCAGGGCGGAGCTCCTTCATCTTAAGGTCCAGTTGGCCGCCGCCCGCGTCGCGGAAATAGAAGCGGAATCAGACATCGAAGACGACGCAAGCACCGCCGTCACGGAAGTCGAGCAAGAGCAACGCGTACACAGCTGGCTAGAGAACAGCCGCTGCTTGCTCGCGATCGACGACCGACCGGCCGAAGTCGCGCACCCCGAACTCAGCCGCCGACCGAACCAATCCCAAGAAGGGATACCCCGGCGACTGCACCGGCGGGAGTCACTGCCGTACCCCCGCACCCCCCGCGCCCTTCGACCCCCGAACCATCGATGTCTCAGCCGCCGCCGCCGCCCCCGCCCCCGCCAGCGACGTCGACTTTGCCGCATACTGCCACACATCTTTTTGAAGTCGGACTCATGAACACGACTGCGCAGGTACCGCCGCCAGTGATCACCGCCGCATCCTGGCAGAACTTTGGGACTACGCAGCCGCATCCAGAGGTCGCCGCCGCACCCTGGACATCGGACCACCTGAACCTCGGCATCGTGCCGCCGGCGCCCGCCGCCGCCGTCGCCGCCGCCGCCGCGCCCTGGCACCCGAACTTTGGCTGCGCACGACTGCCGCCGTCCGAGACCCGGACATCGAACCTGAACCTCGGCACCGTGCAGCCGCCTCCGCCAGCGCCCGTCGCCGCCGCCGCCGCGCCCTGGCACCCGAACTTTGGCTGCGCACGACTGCCGCCGTCCGAGACCCGGACACCGAACCTGAACTTCGGCACCGTGCCGCCGCCTCCGCCAGCGCCGGCGCCCACCGCCGCGGCGCCCTGGCACCCGAACTTCGGCCGCACTGAACCGCCGCCGCCCGCGGCCTGGCAGCAGACCTACGAGACGTCGCAACCGCAGCCAATGATCACCTGGCAGAACTCCGGACCTGCGTCGCCGCCGCCGCCGCCACGAACAGATCCGCCGCAGTGGACGCCGCCCGCGCCCGCTCCCGAACCCGGCGGAACGATCGCCGTCCACCAGAAGAGGACGGACCTGCAGGAGCTCGCATCGGCCATCACGCACGCCGTGCAAGCAGCGCAGCACAAACAACCATTAAGGTACAATGACTTGCCTACTTTTAATGGTGCACATCAAGATTGGCTCACGTTTCGCGCCGCGTACCTCGAAACCGCGCATCACTTCTCCGCGCTTGAAAACATGTCCCGACTGCGCAGAAGTTTGAAAGGAACGGCTAAGGAAGCGGTCCAAGGTTTACTGATCACGAACGCGGATCCAAACGGGGTCATGAGAACACTCGAGACTCGATTCGGGCGACCCGACTCTATCGCATCTGCCGAGATAGAGCGACTCCGAACATTGCCGCGCCTCACCGAGTCACCGAGGGAACTTTGTACTTTCGCCACGAAAGTCGAAAACATCGTAGGTACGCTTCAAGCACTGGACTGCGCAGTATATCTCTACAACCCGGATACCACGAAGAACCTGATAGAAAAATTGACGCCGACTTTGAAGCGGCAATGGTACGAATTCTCCGCCACACAACCTAGGGGTAATCCGGACTTATTGAAATTTAGTAGATTCTTGCAGAAAGAAGCAGAGATATGCGCGCCATTCGCACCGCCCGAAGCTATCAGCGATCGAACACCCAGCAAACCGAACACCGAGACACGTCGGCAACGTGTGCACACAGTCGCGGAGAAGAACAAGACTAGCTGCGTCTTATGTCAACGAGAACATGGAATCTCCGAGTGCGCCACGTTCAAGAACGCAAGCACCGACACTCGCTGGGACTTAGCCAAGAAACATCATTTATGTTTCAGATGTTTACGCACAAGAACCAAACAACACTCGTGTAAGCCTAAGAAGTGCGATATCGACGGGTGCGTGCATTTACATCATAAGCTCCTTCACACCAAGAAGAAAGACACGGAACAAGAGGAACAGAAGGTCAACTCCGCATGGTCACCGAAGGTATCATTTCTTAAAATAATACCAGTACGAGTCTCGGGACCGGCGGGAGTTGCCGAGACCACAGCGCTGTTGGACGACGGGTCTACGATCACCATCATCGACGCGAAGCTCGCTAGAGATATCGGAGCCGACGGCCCTGAAGACCCCATGCACATCGCCACATACAACGGAGACCTGGAAAGTTACGCCAAGTCACAACGGATAAGTTTCAGGATCAAAGGCGCGAACCAGCGTGAAGAAACGATCCAGGCACGCACCGTAGAAAATCTACACCTAGCGGCACAACGCATCCCGAAGGAAGCCATCGAGGAATGTGAACACCTGCGGGGCATACTCTCCGAGTTGCAGCCGGGCGAGGCGGAGCCTAAGATCCTAATCGGTCAAGACAATTGGCACTTACTTCTCGCCACAGACGTCAAGATCGGCAAGAAGCACCAACCCGTCGCGTCCCTCACACCACTCGGCTGGGTAGTCCACGGCAACCACACAAGAACATTGGGTCACCGCGTGAACTTCCTGCAACTCTCCACGACCGACGATCATCTCGAGGACTTGGTACGTGAATATATCACTACGGACAACCTCTACGTGGACCCCAGGAGACCGAAAAGCGACCCAGGAGAAAAGGCGCTTCGCATTCTCGAAGAACACACCCACAAAGAACCCGATGGCCGATTCCAGACGGCTCTCCTGTGGAAAAAGGAGGACGTCGCGATGCCGGATAACTACGAGAACACGCTGAAAAGGCTTCACAGTATTGAACGAAAACTGGATGCGAACCCGGAACTCAAGAGTAGGTACACAGAACAGATGGACGCTTTAGTAGCAAAAGGTTACGCCGAACCCGCGCCTCCGTCAACGAACCGCAAGCTCTGGTACTTACCTCACTTCGCAGTTTTCAACCCGATGAAGCCAGGGAAGCTACGCGTTGTCCACGACGCCGCAGCCAAAACCAAAGGAACTTCGCTGAACGATCAACTACTGACCGGACCCGACCTGTTGCAGCCACTCCCAGGAATATTAATGAAGTTTCGTCAACATCCGATTGCAGTCACGGCTGATATTTCGGAAATGTTCATGCAGGTGCAACTACGACAAGAAGACAGGGACGCACTCAGGTACCTGTGGAGAGGGGACACACGCGATCATCGCCCACCTCGACAATATCGCATGAAATCTCTGATCTTCGGGGCATCAAGCTCACCCGCCACAGCTATCTACGTGATGAACAAGAACGCCGAAGAACACCGACACACCCATCCGGAGGCCGTGGATGCAATAAAGAACAAGCACTACATGGACGATTACCTGGATAGCTTCGAATCCCTGGAGAAAGCGGAAAAGATAACAAAACAAGTTCGCGAAATACATCGCGGCGCCCATTTCGAACTGACGAAATGGTCATCGAACTCATCAGAACTGTTACAGGCATTGGGCGAAACTGGTGGCGGCGGCGGTAATACGGTCGATCTGGACAAGACCGAACGAGTGCTCGGACTGATCTGGAGACCGGGCGAGGACAGTCTCGGATTCAACCTGCACCTCGCTCGCATCTCACCGAGCATCATGGAACAAAAAACCCCTACGAAGCGACAAGCGCTGAGAACGGTAATGTCGTTATTTGACCCACTCGGACTCGTGTCCCCTATAACTGTACGAGCAAAACAGATACTGCAGGAAGTCTGGAGGCGTGGGACATCATGGGACGACCCCCTAGATCCGGACCTGGCGGCGAGCTGGTCGAAGTGGCTCGCCCACCTGAAGAACTTACGATACGTATCCGTACCAAGATGTTACCCCGGATATACCGCAGCGGCATCGCTTCAACTTCATGTCTTCACCGACGCAAGCGAATCTGCATACGCAGCGGCACTATTCTGGCGAGCTGTGGATGCGGAAGGCCACGTCACCATCACCCTGATCACGGCAAAAGCAAAGGTGGCTCCGCTGAAGACAACATCGATCCCGAGGATGGAGTTGCAGGCTGCGGTACTCGGCGCCCGTATGGCGACAGGCGTACGAGAAGAACACGAACGAAAACCGGAAACAACAACATTTTGGACCGACAGCCGCACTACTCTAACATGGATACGCACAGGTTCCAGGTCATATAAACCATACGTCGCGCACAGAGTCGCCGCAATAGAAGAACACAGCCGGACGAGCGATTGGCGATGGGTACCGACCAAGCTCAATGTTGCAGACGACGCGACCCGCGACGTGCCCGACAACTTCAATGAACAACATCGTTGGTTCCACGGTCCCGAATTCCTGTACCACGATCCCCAATTCTGGCCAGCGGATGGCAATGAAGCAATACCGAACACAGGCGAAGAACGGGCGCTCGCAGTCGTTACGACAAGATCACCGAAGCTCAGCGAGGCCCTCCCGAACGTCCACCGCTTCTCACGATGGTTACGCTATCTCCGCGCCACAGCTAGAACTTTGCAAGCCATCGAACTATTCCGCCGAGCCCCTAGGAACAAGGTGAACCATAAAAGGAACGCGCAGAACCCCAGCTCTGACCCGACGTGGCGACGTGCCAAGACCACCGTCACGCGACCCCGAAAGGCACAGGTTTCGGCATCAAACCCGGATCTGTACCCAGCCATCCCTGCAGACATCCAGCGACGCGCGGAGCTCCTCATCGTACGAACTTCGCAGGAAGAGTCTTTCGCCGAGGAACTACAGACCATGAAGAAAGGACGAGACCTGCACCGCGACAGTCGGCTCTACGCGCTGAGCATAGAACTTTCCGAACACTGCATCAAGCTTAAGAGTCGCATAGGAGCCACCAACGGAATCTCCGAGCAGCTGAAGAACCCCGCAGTACTCGACGGCAATCATCGCGCTACGCGCTTATGGATAGAACACGTGCACCAACAACTGCACCACGCGGGCGTCGAAGCCACCGTAAACGAGTGCCGACAACAGTACTGGATACTGCGTCTAAGGCCGACAGTAAAGAACATAGTGAGCCGGTGTCTACGGTGCCGCATACGAACAGCAACACCCCCGCAACCGATCACAGGAGATCTGCCGCCGTGTCGACTAGCACACCACCAGAGGCCCTTCACCTTCACAGGCTTGGATTACTTCGGCCCCCTGAGCGTCACGTCGGGAAGAAGCCACTTAAAAAGATATGTAGCGCTGTTCACGTGCCTCACAACACGCGCCATACATTTGGAACTAGTGCCGTCCCTTAGTACTGACTCGGCGATAATGGCACTAAGAAGAATGATCGCTCGTCGCGGATGTCCGACTCAGATCTGGTCAGACAACGGAACTAACTTTCACGGTGCGGAAAAGGAACTCCGCACCGCTTTGTTCGCAGGAATCAAATACGAGGCAAGCAAGAAATCAATAGACTGGCGGTTCATCCCTCCTGGCGCGCCGTTTATGGGCGGCGCCTGGGAACGTATGGTGCGGTCGGTGAAAACCGCACTCTGCGCCGTTCTGCACGAGCGGCACCCCACAGAAGAGGTCCTGTGCACGCTGCTCACCGAGGCGGAGTACACCGTCAACAGCCGACCGCTCACCCACGTGTCGGTTGCTCCGGAAGATCCAGAAGCCCTGACGCCCAACCACTTCCTGTTGGGCGGTCCGGGTCGAGTCTCCGCACCGGGCACCTTCGACGACAGCGACCTGAACCTGCGTGCCAGCTGGCGCGCCTCGCAACGCCTCGCCGACCTGTTCTGGGCCCGCTGGCTCAGAGAATACCTGCCGGAGCTGCGCAACCGACGAGATCCACGCGGAAGAGGACCTGAGCTCCGAGTCGGCGACCTCGTCCAGATCGTGGACGGTAACCTACCTCGCAACGTCTGGGTGCGCGGGCGCATCAGCGCTACACACCCGGGACCTGACGGCGTCGTGCGAGCAGTCGACGTGAGCACCAAGGGCGGCGTCTTGCGGCGCCCCACCAAGAAGATCATCATCATCCAAGCTGCGGATCCCGCACCACAACTGGCTGCATCGTCCACAGCGGCGGCGGGCGATGCACGGCGGGAGTAATGTGCGGGACGTCGCAGCACCTGCGCCCCGCGCCCCGCGTGCCGCGCATGCGCACCGCAACTGCGCATCGCGGCCCCCCTCACACCGGCCCCCGCTGGATCAACTCGCGCGCTCATTGGCCGAGCGCACAAGCCAGAACATCGCGCACCTTAGAACTCATCCCGACGCGTCCTGGGGAAGAAAAGTAGCCACCCTGGAGCGCAGCCGGCAGTCCGGAATCCGACTTCAGAAGAAGAACTTCTAAATCAAGAAAGATAAATCAAGAAAGAAGAGAAATCAAGAAAGAAAAACGTGCAGGGAACGGCGTTTTTGTCAAAACGCACGATTGTCGCATTGAAATTCTGTACATATTGTTTTAAAACGAACTACTTTATTGTTTCAATATAAGGCGAAAATATAGGTATTTTGTACAGAATAGTCGTACAGTTTCTTTCTCCCCTCCGACAAGAACCTGCAGCCACCGGTGTCTGGACCCACGCAATCCCAGCGCATCCGAACATATATATATATGGCCTCATGTATATCTCCATATGCTGGGCAAATGATGTATTGCACTGGACCTGTTGCGTTCTAAAGACGCGTCGTTTTAAAAGTAAGGGGTAAGCGAGCGAGTTAATTACTTCTTTGTGCTGTTTTAGTATTATGTCACATATTATTAAAGATTTTTGTTTCTTAAGATTTCGTACTTATAAAAATTATGTTGAGTTTAATGGTTAATAACACTAGTAATGACGACGAACACTATGCCTCTGCATTATCTGAATCTGGCAATATCAGTGATGAGAGTTGCCATAGTGTTTCTTCGTTTCGTGATAACCTTGAGAGTCAGTTTTCGGACGTATCTAAGAATTTTAATATCGTTCATATTAATGCGAAAACTGCCTCGACTGCCTCGGTGGCGTGGTTGTGTTTGGGTACGACTGCCGTCCTGAGGTCTCGGGTTCGATCCCCGGGTCGAACAAAGTGATATTGGATTTTTCCATATCAGCCCCGAGTCTGGAATTTGTGCCCGATATGGCGAAAGGCTCGCCCCCTATCATATCTGGGACGTAACTAAGCTCGACGAAATGTGGGTGTATTAGTTTGCTAGTGCGCCTCTGTCTACCCCTTCGGGAATACACGCGTGAGCTTATGTTATGTTTATGTAATGCAAAAAGTATTCCGGCCCATTTATCCGATATGTCGGCATGCCTAGACCATAAAAACCTTTACTTTACACGTCCGCTTATCTGCTGATCCTTTAACCCCTTCAGAAGGTTATCTGGAAGAGATCGCTTCAAGCGATAAGACAGCCTATTGTAACATTTTATAGTTTAAAGTTCTGTCTATACTGTTTACTTAATAATTACTATGGTGTTAAAGAGTTATCTATCTATCTAATCGATCACGAATGACAATATCTATGAAAATATTAGGAATATTGTAATTTTTACTGATATATTCTCGTTCATTATTATGAGTTCTGTAGTATCCTTTCAGTTTCTTACAAATATTACGACAAACTTTGTATATTATACGAAATCAAAGTTAACAGGAATACACCGTGTGGCACCAACATAACTTAAATTTCGTCGCAAAAATATAGTTATGCGGTAATATGCACGGGCCAACCTAGATGTATATAAACTTCAGTAAGTATACGGCGTGACGTCAAATCGCGCGTTTGTCAACGACAAAAGTATTAAACCGCTAATATCAACTGTTTAAGGTTGCTCCGAACGTACATTATGTGGAAAAATTTAGAAAACTTAAAAATCAATCCTATGGTTATTATATTTATTCGTCTTATTTTTTGTACAAGCCCTTGCAACATTAAAAGGTACATATATATATATATAGGGGATGATTGAGTGTCGGTAGGTCAGCGTCAATCATTATGTAAAAAGCTTAAATTACACTATATTTTTTTAATGGAAGACCCAAGCTGTTGACAGTTACGTCTACAACATGAATGAGCCGGCTCGACCTGTTGGATACCACTGTCTCACAGAAAACCGATGTAAAATGGCAGCACGCTGTTGCATATCGTACGGTGAGTTATATTTCCGGTGGTCCAATTCCAATCTCTTTATCAATCCCTTTTCCCCTCCTTTTAGGTTAGCAATATACCCATGATATTTTTTGTGTTGTGGGTGTTCTAGTTCGCTAGTGCGCCTCTGCCTACCCCTTCGGGGGTACAGGCGTGAGCTTATGTTATGTTATGTTATATTTTTTGTCATGGGTGTCTCTATCTATGGGCGGTGGAGATGACTTACCCTGACCCACGAGCAATCGTGTTACTGCTATATACATACTTTATATTTAAATTTGTAATATACATATACCTAATAATTTTATGTAGAATTTAAAAATAAAACTTTGTTTATCTGTACAAGTATTAAGTATATTGAAAAAATTGCAAGAATAAAAGTTGTTTATTATTACGAATACAGTATCCTTTCAGCTTCGTACATAATAATTTATGTTCTAACTAACCGTGTGTAATAGGAGAGGGCTCGTGACATTTGCTATACTTACGCCGCTGACACGCGACTGGATTTCTAATCTACTAAATATTCAGGTAAATGGAAACCTAGAAAATACTGACTTATTTATTAGAATATTCTCGTTATCATCATTATAATCACCTACAATACGTTGTTTAATTGATGAAGTATCCCAGATAAATAAATTATATTTATTTATATTGCTGACAGCAAGCGACACAACCTCCCCGTCTGACAGCCGAAGCGGGAATGTGTGCGGGCCGGGCGGCAGGGCGGTCTTGAATAAAACGGTGCGCAAAACGCGGAAATTTAGATAATTGGATCTTACAATAAAAAGACAAATTATTTTCAAAATCCAAAACACATAACCTATGCGTATTATTTAACTAAGTTACTATACAAAATTTCACGATCTTATTTGAAGTATGTAATGAATAATCCGGGATATTAATTCGGTTTAGAGGTAACTTTGCAATTTTTTTCTATCGAGAAAATTTTAAGGAATCGTGTTTTCGCCACACATGTTCACTCACATAAGCCCTCAACTTTATCATATATTTATTACAAAGTAAAAGCTGCAGTATTGTTGATTTTATCCGGGTTCAAAATAAGCCATTTGAGGTAGTATGGGCCCTTAATAATAATTACAGCAGGAGAGGTACTGAAGAGAAGCAACTTAAATAAAAAAATATTAATATAAACAATGCATGAGGCCACAATGAAAGCTGAAGTTAAGATCATTGTGGCTCTTTTACTTTACACATTTTTTCTTCCGACTTTAAAATAAAAAATATTGTACTATATTAATTAAATCCGTAATGTAATGAATACCAAGAGTCGGGACAAACTAAATCACAAAGCTTCATTATTATAGACACGTTATGTAATGTAAATGGGAATTTTATTAGGTTGGTTTTTTTAAATGCAGGATGGCAAATAAGCATCTGCCATCTAGTATGATTTTAAGGAAAAGAAAAACTTGTAGTGGCTTCCTTTTTGAAAATTCGCACCCTTCGCCACTGAAACTTAATATCAAGCAGACTCTTGTGTTGATAACCATAATTGACACATAACATAAGCTCACACCTGTATCCCCGAAGGGTTAATGCGCTTAGGCATTCTTCATTTTTTTTATTTAACGATACGAATATCCGCCAGGTAAGCTTACATTGAGTGGTAAAGTACAGTACCCTTAAGAGGTAGAGCCGGGCTGTAGACTGTTTTATTTACAACACGAATGGGTGGACTCGATCGATAAACGATAAACCGTATTAATCGATAAACCCGTTGTTTGACAGTCATTTTTGGACTGCACTTGGGGTTATCAGGATGACCCATATCGCCTCTCCTAATTGACCGATACTAAATATATAAATACGATATTAAAAAATAAATAAAGTCCAGCGGTCCGAGCAGGAAAATTTCTGACAACCGTAAATGTATTCGAACTCGATGCGCGTCTATGAAATTTGTATCAAATATTGACCAAATGTTATCTCTGCGCAGCGATCTCGAATACATTTACGATTGTCAGAAACTTTCCTCCTCGGACCGCTAGTTACTTACTCAATAACATACCTACGAAATATTAAGATCTTTTAAATCGTCATTTATCGTCATCCCCCATCATCATCATCATCATCAGCCATAGGACGTCCACTGGTGAACATAGGCCTCCCCCAAAGATTTCCAGATCGACCTGTTAGAAGCGGCCTGCATCCAGCGACTTCCTGCGACCTTTATCAGGACCGTTTCTTTAAACCCCCCCCCCCCATATATGATTTCATCCCCCATAATTTAAAATAATTAAATTATGCCGAAGCGCATTTTATCTGTACTATTATATACTTACTATACGTGCTTATAAGTATAATTCATTTGTGCGCGCGGAGCTATGTGTGCGTGGGCTTAGTATTAATATGTCGCTTTGATTTGTGTGCCAGTCACGCGTCAGCAGTCGTCCTATAACCACGCAACGATCATTATGTGTTCACAAAGTTCACGTATATAATATATCATGGGGATGATTTATAATATCCATTAAAGTCCTTAGTAAGTTAAATATAATTGGGGTACCTTGTGCGTACAATTTTCTTCCCTAATCCGTATTAAATAAGAAATATAAGATAAAGTAGATTACTACAGCTTTCCCCTTTTATTTTTGTTAACACCGAAGTTGACAGAGATATAATCATTAAAAGAAATAGTGTATACGTAATATCCATACAGAATGCATAATATATTGTTGTTTATTCATTACACTTCATATACAAGGAACTTAAAGCTATTAAGCATTCTGTCCCAGTCAACCCTGGGGTGATGCTTAATGATAATGATAATTTACAAAATAATATTAAAGTAAAAGACAAAAGATATATTGATTTGTGCCAATTAATAAATTGTAATACCTGACATTAGCGCTTAATACTAAGGGCGCATACGATTAGGTCGCCATTAGATGAATCATGAAATACAATGAACCATTGATTCATGTCCGTACCGCGTAGCATGGACCCGTGGTGTAGCGCAGTTGAGAGGATGCGACGAGCGGCGTAGCGTCTCAGCGAGATGATTGTAGCATTTGTACCGCATTTCATACACTAAAGTAGCTGGCGGCTTTTACGGTTGAATACATGTTGGGTTGTCCGCCTAATGCGTATATTATATAATTGGTTCTTAAAAAAATTATACATACAAATACAAATGCTTATTTATACATTTCTGTAAATATTAATGTTATTTTTGAATATCAAATACCATCGTTGTATAAAGTTATGTACACAGAAGAGAGTTATCTTAGCCATTATATAGGATATTCTATTAAAGTATAAACTCTTTGTTTTGTTAAGTATTCCAAACATTAAAAAATAAAAAAATGTAATAAAAATAAGTGTAGATTACGTCAATTTCCTCAGATGTAACTCGATTAGTACCTATACTCTGAATGATGTAGAAACTCACTTAACATGTCCAAAGTGCCATACTGGGCGTTTCTGTAATTAGCATAAAGCTTTTCTGGGTGATTGCCAAATAGTGTCAAATTCAAGAAGTTGTGTGTGCCACCCGAGCCACTAAGATATCCGTTTTGCGATCGCAGTAACATTCAAAGAAACATTTTCCAAACAAACGGTAATTCGATCAACCTTACCTTTTGACTTGTACTCACTTTAGCAGGTGAAACCTACTTTATGTATATTTTCTCTAAGTTTGGCAGACACAATTTAAAGTCAAGTTAAAAGGCCACAAATAAAAATATTTAGCCCGTATTTTCTCGGAATAACCTCGCGAGACCTGCGACCTCGACTCAAACTTAGTTAGAACCAACTTTTCAAAAGCAAGACTTCCATAGAATATAATCACACGTCGCCTTCATACGATTCTGGGCGTGAGAGTCACGTGTCAATACAGAAGTTTCCTGTAGCTCTGTAGCTTTTTTGACATTTAACTCTAGCGAATACGTAAAATATTTGTATGACAAATACCGGAACCTCTATCGGTTACGCGGAGAATCGGTGTTTTTCATACAAATTATTTTGCGTAGTCGATAGCGTGAAATTAAAAAAAAAACTGATACATTCATAAATTATGTAACAACTGTGTCACATATACATAGAAACAAATACGAAATTTTGTCGTCGCTCCATTTTCATACCTCTACAATGTTTTTGCGTATAACACCGAACTAAACTGCACGACGTGACTGGTACAAAGGAAGATTAAGAATACATTTGTTATTTATGTATGTTGTAGGTAACAAAGGGACAATAATGTACAAAGAAAATAATCCTTACTGTGGTCTTTATAGGGATTATGTCGACCGTCTAACGAAACCGCAATCTCCTCAATTATTTTTCAAAGAACATGCGCGTTATTAACAACAAACATAATATTAATATGGGTTTTTCCGAACATAAGTAGGTTTCTTTCTACATTAAATCCGGTTTCGTGGCAACTTTTATATTAGCACGCCGCCTCTTATAACATTTTTCCAGTTCACTCCTTGGGAACATTTTCTAGATTTAATTATGGGAAGCATTCCTCTCGAAATTTCATCCCTCAAACTGTTATTCTGTGGTTAATTAGATGTTCGTAATAAGGAATATTTACTTCTTAACGGTAATATCATAAAACTATAAAATTGTAATAAAACACACTGTCGCTTTAATTTTAATTACATAGAGCTTCTCATTAATTTCAGCCCAAATGTTAAGTAATTAAAACCTTGGAATTATGAAATAATATGAATGATGACAAATTAAACGTTAAGACACATTATTAAATTAGACTTTTGATAAGAAAAGTTATACAATAAGACATTTGTTTTTATTTTATATGATTTGGAAAATAAAATAGATTAATAATTACATGCAGCATTGGACGAGTACAGGCTGATGATGATTACAAAAGGTTTTTGTGTATTTGTTTTGAAAAGATGCATTTTGCCTTTACAAGACGCCCGATACTGATTTAATATCGTATGAAAAGATATTAAATCAAATCAGCACTGAAGTGGCTGCAGGGAAATATCGAGACAGAAACGAGATTTTATATAATCAGATTGAGTGCAACTTGAGTGGAATCTAAATGCGAAGCTAACCCAATATTAGAGTTCTGCACTGCTGCACATTTTTATCCAATTTTAAACAGTAGAGGCTTTAAATAAAACTTAACATAAACTCACGTCTAGGCACTAAATACACCTTAATTTTGTATATTAGGCATATGTCACGTGGTATATCCGCGAATGTGCCGTGTCTAGATGATTGTTTTCAAGACTGCTTATTATTATTCCTCATTTCAGTTACTGATGAAGTACAAAAAAACTTCAAACGCAAATACGCTCTACGTGTTTAATTCGGCTATTAAGTATTAGTTCATTCTTTTATTTGGTGTTTATAAGCATATACAGGATGTTTCATAAAGTTGGTACAGGTATATTGATTTTAATGGTATATTAAAAAAATAAAAATTATACTTAATTTTTTTTTCAATTATTTAGCATGCGGATATTAAAATCGGAATGCAACCTGTAAATAGTCGCAATTAGCATAGGAATGGTTTTGTGTATACTAAAAATAATTAATTATCCCATAGCGAGTTTGCAAATGTACTGCAGCTGACCCAATATGTCAGAAAAAAATATTTCGTCACAAATGCAAGTATCCATTATTCAAAAACTATGAGCTTTACGAAATTTTAAACTTTACCACTTGATTGATAGCCATCCCCTCTTTAAGTGTAGTTATTATTGATACCAATTTTATGAAACACCTGTATAGGAAATTAAAGAGTAACTATAGAGTATGTGGTGTTCTTGTTAAGGTAGCAGTCGGTCCTTGGACCTTAAGGTCCTTAAGTTGCGCGACCGTAGCTTTCTGCTTTGTATCTAATATCAGCAATGTACAGACACGCGAAACTTATTATCTTATTAAGTGTATTGATAGCGTAATAACTTCGGCGATTTATTTCCACATACAAGTTGTTTGCGGTGTACGGGAACAAACTGAGGAAGTCGGTGCCGGTACCGGTAGCACTGTCTGCCCAATGTTATGCCGGCCTGACATCGGGACCTAGATAACTTTCTGCTCCGAACAATAATTTTCACAGACAGGATATCTGGTCGAATGGTTCGTCCCTACACATCTGACTACTGACTGTTTTTTGTTAACAATAAAATATTAATTGTAATATTATTTCGTTGGCCGTGACTCACGAGTCACGGCGTCAATAACATAAGTAAATAGAACTTCAAGTCTGAGAAATGAAAATTACTATTTTGACACCGAACTTATTTTTACATTAACCTATAAAAAACAGCATAGGAAGATAGGAAGGTAAAGTAATTATCAAGACTGTCTATTTAAGCTTATTTTGCTGCACGATGGCTATTAGCTGTAAAAAAAAATGTAATAATGGATATCATTTTAAATTTGATTACACACTTTTTATGTCGAACATTCGTTAACATTCCACCGAAATAAAATCAGTCAACTCGCTCGCTCAATGCTCCACAACAAGAGCCTTGATTTAATTAAATTTAAATTCCTAAAAACTCTACATCCACAACCCTTTTTTCCCACTGCTGAGCATAAGGCTATCGTTTTTGTTAGCGACCACAAGTCTGAAACCGTATCGGTTGATTGGACTATTAACAATAACGGTCATACCACTGGAGTACGACCTGAAACCTCATTATTCGTGTTATTAAAATAGATGATTAATGATCTCAAAATCGAACCCAGAACCCATATTCATTGTCATTAGTAGAAATAGGCAACCGAGTATTACAAAATCAATAAAGTTAGTAATTTTAATAAATAAATAACTCCCAGAAGTCACACACATAATCCTGACCTAAGATCGAGTCCTGTGTCGTGGCGCCGTGGGTATCGCAAGTACGAGATACTTTCGATTTCATAACACCCAGACTCGAAACAAATATCTGTGGGCCACACAAACATTTGTCTCGGAGCGGGGCTCGAACCTGCGGCCTCTCGCTTCAAAGCTGATTTCTTGCCCGCTACGCCACAGAAACTATCAATTATATTGATAATAATTATATTGATTTCATTATGTACAGAACCCTAGAATACAATCCGCGCCATGAATTCGTGCTGTTCATTTATTAGGAGAATAATTAAGGTCTGAGTACAGTGAAACTCCACTCATTAAGCAGATTCGTGTACTCGATAATTTTATTTAACTCCTAAAGTCCGTCCTATTTGAACGCTGACCGATATCTGTTTGTAAGCCACACAAATAAATAAATTCATACTTTGAATTGCTACGAAAAGGAGAATTATTAATTGCATGACCGTATAGTAGCGTAGGGAGCTATAGTCCAGTCAAATTAGCCTTTCACCTCGGAATGGGATATAATAAGCTGGAAACAATATACAGCTTCATTGTGCCATTATGAAAGTTTTCTCAAAATTCTCATATAATCTCGTGTGTGTGTCGTAAGATATTCAAGATCAAAGGTCCCAAAAATTATTTTTTCGCAATTATCTTGGTTTCTATAACTCCAAAGATGTTAACATTGATAATAAAATTGTAAAACATAAAATTTGCAACAAATTCTGTTTCAAACATTTTTTCATGCGCTCAGCAGTTTTTGAGGCAGAGGGCTGTGAGCGCAGAACTCAGCCATAGATACTAAAATGCAAGGTCAACAGTAAATCTCGGAGAATAATACCTATAATTTTATATAATTTTTATTTTTAATGATTTAATAACGTTTACATATACCAATTTTAATAATATCATACTTACCCACTTTGTGTAATCAAAATCTCATAAAGTCAAGTACTATACCTATATTAATTATATAGAACATCCTATAACAAGCTTGTAAGATGTCAGTAAATACATAACAAATCCAATTTTGAACCACCGTGAAACAAAATTACTATTGCGTTTCCGATTAAATATTGATCACATCGATACGTAGTGGGTACTTACTAAAACAGACATGTAGAATATAGTAACATTGTAAGGGACAAACGGGCACGCGGTGCGGCGCGGCGCGGCGCGGCGGCGAGGTGAGAACAGCTAGAGATAGTACGTGACGCGTAGATCGTATACAACGAAATCAATTTTGTCCATTGATCCTTACGCGCGGCCCATACGATATAAGTCAAATAAATGTTAATAATCCGTGAATGCAACGTTCTACCTATATATACAGAATTGTCTTGATAAATGCCTGCCTCGGTGGCGTGGTTCGATCCCCGGGTCGGGCAAAGTGATATTGGATTTTTCCATATCAGCCCGGAGTCTGGAAATTGTGCCCGATATGGCGATAGGCTCGCCCCCTATCACATCTGGGACGGAACTAAGCTCGGCGAAATGTGGGTGTACTAGTTCGCTAGTGCGCCTCTGCATACCCCTTCGGGGATACAGGCGTGAGCTTATGTTAATGTATGTCTTGATAAATGAATTTTAAAACCACCGCAAATGCCATCTGATCAGCTGAAAGACATCAGAACAACATCCATCTCGAATTTTTAAGGTAAAGAAAATTAAAATATAAGAATTTCTTTAAATAATCTTTGGTTAGGCTCGTCATATTACCTATCATATTATTTGGGACAGAACTATGCTCGGTGAAATGTGGGTGTTCTAGTTCGCTAGTGCGCCTCTGCCAACCCCTTCGAGGAGACAGGCGTGAGGTTATGTTATTTATTTACAACAAAGAAGCAATATAATAAACAAGTTTGCTCATTTCTTTGTCCCAATGTTCCATAAAACAAACAATTCGGTAGCGCAAGCGAAGCTAAAACAATACGATCATGACAATATTCACCTAATACCTACTAAATAGATTTGGGCTGAGACATAACTCCCACTGTCATTGAATTATAGCAGTTTGCGTTGGAGCTAATGAGAGAACTAACGGCAATCGGAATAATTACTTGTGAGGGACACCTAATAGATAACCGATATATCAATGCTGGCGCGGGAAATTAAGTGGACGGTCTGCATAATAACGCCGCAGCGAGGGAGTATCTACTATCTATAATCAGATGTATTGTGGATTCTACTTGCATAGTCGACGTCAAACAAAGGAATTAGAGAAACATGATACGTTGTAAGCGGCTCGATAAAACTTCGTACAAGTGCCGGCCGTTTTATTTATTTCCAAGTGTGTTCCGCTGCGTAGACCTTTTGTTCGCTTGTTTCTTGTAAAGGACTGTCAATTACTATAACTATACAATATATGTCCGGACCTTATGGACGTGAGAAACAGACTGAGATTGAACTCATTACATGAGATAAGAATGAAAATGTGCCAAGCATTATAGGTTATCTATTTGAATATTGGTAATAATTGCAAGCGTAGACTACTGTATATTAATTAATTAACTGATAAAATGCACTTGAATAGAACGCAATTAAACTAATACTCGTGTGTATTAACTTGCCAAGCTCCATCCCGGTCTCCCCGAGTCCCGACACACCTCTGGTTATTAAGATAATATTATTTTTACCCGACTACCTCGAAAGTAATATTTTTCGTTTTGTGTACTACGACTATGAAATATAAAATAGGATAGGACAGTTCACTGTTATAACACAGAAATTTTTATTTTCAATATATGATATTAAGTATTACTATTTTTAAGTTATGAGCCATAACTGAACGTATTTAACATCGCTTGAAAAGATTAAATGTTTAGCTTTTTCGAGTAAAAAATCGTTCGACAAGACACAAAATTGATAACTTTATTCATTGAGGTTTTTGAACAGTCGCGTCGCATCGATCAATAATAATTCTGAAATGTTCAGAATTTTTGTTTTGGAATGAAAAATTGATTCGGCTTAGCTGCCTGCCTGAAGTCAGATGTGGTTTTTGTGCAATTTAAAGTACATATATTCTAAGATAGGGCATCGTTAAGTAAATATTATATTTAAAATAAATACAATATTTCGTAAAATATAAACTGGAATTTAGTGGCAATAGCAAAATAATTATGTAATTATGCCTTATGTACAGTCTCTTTGACTGCGAGGCCTGTTACTTGATGATAAGATTTGAATAAATTGAATTATCAAATGCCGATGAGTTGGTGGGGTGTAGGATTGGCGCGTCTGCCGCCAGTTCATGACACAACGGCCGAGTCGGTCCGCGGCATATACGACTTGCTTTGATCACAAAGCAAGATTATACGAAATAGTTGTTCTGAATATTAAGTTAACAACAAACTCATCCAAGTATTCTGTGCATTAGGTGTTTCACTAACAATGTTTGAATATTCTTCTTACATCTCATTACGTTAGTCTTTGTTGGGTAGTATTATTTGATTGCTAGTATTATTTGATCATAAACGGATGCATATAGATTGCATTTAATACCTCGTTTTCGTGTCGTTACGTTTTATCTACGCATTTTAAACAAATAAACAACTAATTAACTCACTATGAAGATTGCTCAAGATTGGCCGTGGTGGAAGCCCTGGCGTTAAGCCGGGATAATGGCAGGCAGAAAGAAAGCAACACATCATCCACGGCATTTACCAAAAGGGTTTCCCAATGGTATGTAAAATCAATAAACACCAACGTACTTTGTCTACCTAAATGATACCGTAACATAAATATTCGATAGATTTCTAATAGTTCAATAAATACTTTCAGGAAAGAAACTTCGGCTTTCACAAGAATAAAAATGGTTTAGCCATACTTTTTAACATTAATAATGCATGAATAGTCGCATGTTGGAGAAGGGTCGCGGGCGGGTTTTCACTTAGGTATCTATTCTGAAGCATGATAATGTCAGATTGACTGGCTTGACACGTCTAGCAACAACAAAAACACAAGTTTGTTTTACCAACTCCATTGAACTAATTATACAAGACCCAAGTTCAATCTAAATGAGAACGTGACTAAAGTCAATATTCTTAAAGAAAATTAAAACTAAACGATCCTTCTCACCTGGAATACAAATTATAAGTAATACCGAAAGAATCCAGGAGGTACCTTCCAAGGAATAATAATTTCATGGGAATGATAATGATTGAGGAGTTCGTAAGTTCGGTTTGAATTTTGTAATAAAAGCGACAAGAAAGTAATTCACGTTTAATTCCGTTAATCTAAGCCATTAGGTGCCGCCATCACGGCGTCTGTTTTAGTACCCAGACGTTATTTTGCCATCGTATAATAACTACCGAATTATCTATCCGTAGAAAGTCCATTCGCAAGTTAGCTTCTCTATGCCATCTTTGCTGTTGTAGAGCGACGTATGTCTTTCTTTCTATCTGCCCTTACCGTTTCGGATTTGGCTTAGGATACGCCTCTATCTAGGAGATCCAGCTCCGAGCAGAGTGAAAATACATCCCGCCCGACTTGGGAATCGAACCCAGGAGCTCCCGGTTCTAACCCATATAAACTACCACTAGACCAAGAAGGTGAGTGTAGGACGACACGTGTAACAAACAAAAATAAGTTTTGAATAAGTTATGCACTGAATAGGCGCGTTATTTAAATAGATATGAAGTAATTTTAACTTTGTAGTTACAAAATAAACTGGGCTTCCAGTTGTGGTGAATGTTTAATTAAACTTGTGCTGCGTCAACTATGTTTTATACTTTTTGCAGTCTTTAAATTATTCCGACGGGACATGACATTATTCTGCTGGCAGGCGGTGGACATTAGGTCCATTTTCGATCATTTATGTACCTGGGTTTTTGCCCTTGGCTACGAGCGTATTCATTAATCGCAACATTCTGTGTGGGTATGAAGCCCCGGATTGTTTTTTTAAAATGTTAACTGCTGTGTTTTTTTTTTATTTAGCAAATACTGTACTATTGATTTGAAAGGACTGAGCATTATTAATTTTGTTGTCATCTGTGACGTCATAACTAGTCTCGAAATTTGGCCACAAGTGAGTAATTATTATTTTCTTAATTTTTATGCATTATTGGTAGGTCCCTTGGGCTATTTATGTATGTTACATGTAAACCGTGGATCATTCGATTAAGGAGCGTGGTATTAAAATTAATGAATAACATTCATAATTTTTATTATATTTTTTAGATTAACGATACAAATAGTTATCTTTAATATTGCTTGCTATTTCTGGCTCCCACCTATCACCATTTGATAATAATTTGTCCTTATTATAAATGAGTTCTTCTCGAGTTTCCGTCGAGTATTCGAAATTTGGACCTTCGACGATTGCATCAACGGGACAAGCCTCCTGGCAATAGCCGCAAAATATACATTTGGACATATCTATATCGTATCGAATCGCACGTCGCGAGCCGTCGCATCGTTCTTCAGCGTCGATAGTTATAGCTTGTGCTGGACAAATAGCTTCACACAACTTGCAAGCTATACACCGTTCTTCACCGGTCGGGTACCTGCGCAACGCATGCTCCCCTCTAAAACGTGGCGAAAGAGGACCCTTCTCAAATGGGTAGTTGATTGTAGCGGGCTCTTTAAATATGTGACCTAAAGTCACTGCAAACCCTGTAAAGAAGTACAATATCAGTAAAATATAATATGACATTCAAAACTAGCAGTAAATATTACACGATTTTAAAACAGTGACTCGCTTTAACTATAATACGACTATTACCCGCTACGAAGTTTCTTCAAGCGATGAAAAGAAACTTCAATCCACTACACCGTCTAACAAGCAAATATGTTTAATTGGAGTCGCAATCAACGTATAAATAAAAGAGAAACTTTATAACCTTGCGCAATATAAGAGAAATATGAATAAATTAAAGTGTAGCGACGAAGGACAAGAGATCTTTAGGAATAGATAGGCGCATAAGCCGGGGATAGCTTTTGTGAGGCATCTAATCAACAAGCGACAAACGAACCGTGTCAGGATTTAGCTAAGGCGGCGTATCCTCCGACAAAGTGTTTGCCTCGTATTGCAGTTTTGTGACCCGTAATAAAACAACAGTACCAACCTCGGATGATTTCCGTCCAGAACACACTTTGCGAGGCTCGGTCGAAAAAGTCTCTTAAAGTCGTTGATGGTGGCTTATCATTCACGTATATAAAATTTACGTCGTATTTTGTACGAGGACAGTAGTAAAACGGCGGGTATTGAGGACACTGTGCAGTATTAGGGGGACACGCCGTGGCCGATGGACTCTCGGATGCACATTGAGCCCCTCTATGACAAACAAGTATGAAGTTTACTATCTTAGATTTATTTGCCTTGTAAGGTCGCCTTATTAAAAACATGTCTCGTTGTGATTTTGTAATAATAATAATTGTGAATCAAAAGGAAAACTCATCAAATTTCATTCGCTATGAATATAAACGTCAAGGTTTTATGTCAACTTTGCTTTTTATGATGATATTACAATAAAGGTTACACTATTTTTTCTTGTAGTCATAAAAATATATTTATACGCCTATTTTAGAGAAATTGTTATGGGCTTTATCACGGTCTAAGTATCTAAGTAGACATCGCATGTCGTATTTTTCATGCCGACGCGACATCTTGGACTACTATTTAGACCAGTGTATATACAATTTAGTGCGATTTTGGCGCTATTGACCCTTGTAACATTGTTACATACCGATTGAATATTATACTCGGGACTATCTTAGCCTTAGATCTTAACAATGTATTGAATTGGGCTATTGCTGCAACTAGTAACTCGAATCTAATTTGTGAGGTTGTATTTATGAAACTATATTTAGAGTTATATTGCAGAATTTTCGAATATAAACTTCACATAAAGGGCTTTACTTATAAAAACATTTTCGCTTAACTTTTCGCTAAGAATAGCCTGTCACTTTTTTCCTTGTGTTACATTGTTTAAAAATGAAAGGGACAACCTATGGTTAAACATAAGCAGCGCTTAAATATTTTTATAAAGGGACATAGTGTGTATAAATGTTAAAATTATGTATATCTATTGTAACTGAACGCTTATTTCAATATTATCTAGAAATTAAACTATTCGTAATGATTGAAACACATTTTTTTTATCCAATAGAATCCTTGGCGCAAGGAGGAAATATGTAAAAGGCATCGGGTTCGATTTCCACACCGAGACTATATATAGGTATGATCAAATATATTTGCTTCGGGTTTCAGTGTTGTGAGACCGTAAGTCCCTTGTAGATCCGGATCCCACGATACAGGTTTAATGGAGTGGGGTTAAGAATATGTGTATTTATTTTTATACATACCTTCGAAATTACTTATAAAGACATAAAATCTTATAAGATAATATAAAGGTGCGCTTTTCTATTTGCGTAGTGACGTTTCAAGTGACGAGAATAGTGCTAAAGTGGGTCGTGACGTGACTCGTGACAGAACGTGAATGGTTAAGTACTTCTCGCCAATGCCCTCGCGGTCAATATGAACTCTGTTTCCAATTTAGTATAATTTTAGTTCAATTCCGATATTTTAGTAGGCTGCTGTAATTAATATCAATTAACAACATTTAGCAAATATCACATCAGCAAATGTTATCGTTCGTTCTTAATTAGATAAATACTGATGTCGGAGTTTAGTTTCATGGCGCGGAACTAATTCCATCACTTGCTGTACAACAAGTTTGTACTATATGAATTTATAAGAATTTACACTGTACAGTAACTAATATTCGTGGATTTTCGCGAGTCTTTTTTCGCGATTGATTTTGCGTGTCTATGAAATTTGTATGAAATATTAATCAAATGTCATCAGTGCGCAGCGAGTTTACATTTACATTCGTTTTTCGTGCTCGGGCTACTGTTCTCTGATTTAGAAGAAAGAAAAATAATTTATTGTCACAAAAAAATTGTTACAATTAAGTGGTTAACTCAGCTTATATACTATTCAACCTAATCACATTAGTGGAAATACGAGAAATAGTTATAATATAACTAGCAATTTCCGGCGGCTCTGCAGTGGAAATATCGCACGGGAACCGTAGGTACATCTTTTTCTGTGTTATTCTGATGTATAGCGACTTTACTATCAAGTTTTATTAAAATCTATGTAGACAGTGGTATTAAACCGGTCGAGCCGGCCCATTCGTGCTGTAAAAATAACTGTCTACACTCTACAGCGTGGCTCTACCACTCATATTTAGTAGATTTTGCGTAACAAACGTACATACCATAACATACATACCCACAAACTATCGCATTTATGATATTAGTTAAATTAGATTGTTAACCTACTCATAAATGTCGTGAAATAAATGAGCAATTGCGATGAAAATAAAATAAATCACACTGTGAATAGTGACTTTGAGGCTAAACGGTTTTATTTATAAAGTTATGATGGTAAGCACATGTGCGTGGTGCCTACAGCCTACTGCGTAGTTACGTTATCGAGAAAGGCCTCGTCATGTGTTCAGTGTTGTCATTAGTTGGTCGTTATGCTAATAGCTTCTGACATAACGTGTTTCAATACCGCGCCAACGCACCCATATCATATTGAGAATTATTTCACTTCATACGTAAATGTGATAAATGATTTATAAATGTGGTTATCCCATCTGAAAGATTAGAATATAATGGAACGCTTAGAAAGTTTAAGAGGGTTCTGTGTTTTTTTCTCTATCATCAGAATAATAAGTAGAATTATCATAATAAGAAGTTGGAAAGAATATCTATCTAGTTCCAAAGTACGTTCAAGATGTTTATTGTTTACAAAACACTGAAAATTGCTGCTTAATCCGTTGCATATTCTGGCATGACCTTTCCGTATCATTTCTGACAAGATTACTCACAATTACTTACTCTGCGAGGCAGACTATCCTCCACTGCTTTCTCTCTCTCTCTCGGGAACTATCATGCGACATGTACAATCTGTAGATCGAATTCTAGGCAAGTCCATCCTATGGATTCGGTCGTCACCTCCTACCTGCCTCCCTCACTAGGTGAGTTGACAGCTTCATTACAACTCCCATTTATGTGATAAAGTCTATAGGCACACCAGACTAAACTCCAATCTCAGGCAACTCTTGTGAGATGTTCCGAATTCAAATACGCACGGAAATATGATTGCCCGAGCTAAGAACCTCACGGGTCTCAACTAAAATACGATGCAACCAATCAATAAGTTGATTGAAGTTGTTTTATAATAATTTTTTCCATCTTTTTTTTATTTAAAAACAATATTCAATGATAAGGCTCAGGAGTCGGGACGCATATGCACATTACCGAATATCATTGGAGATAAATCATCGCTAGTTAAGAGTAACGCACCTCCTCACAATGCGTACTATGTCCAATAACACTGCCTTCAGCAGCCCGAGCAGGAAAATTTCTGACAACCGTAAATGTAATCGTGCTCGATGCGCGTCTATGAAATTTGTATGAAATATTAATCAAATGTCATCAGTGCGCAGCGAGTTTACATTTACATTAGATTTTCGTGCTCGGGCTACTACGTATTTGACTCATTGGCAATGCGAAGGCTGAAAAAAGGGATGCCAATATTACATTTTCTGCTAATTTATTCCCTTTTTTCAAGTCGATAATTTGCTAAAGATAAGCCGATGGGAATCGTGTTTTATGGACCTTTCTCCACTGTTCATTGGCCTATGAAATGACCACCAATTGAGAGCACTTGTTTTTATTTCATTACATCAATTCCCACAAACAAGTTGTTCACTTCCATAGTAACATTTCGCCAACTATTCCGTCAACGTTACTTACGAACTATAACTCTCAGGGATAAAACTACGGATCTTTGAGTATATTTAACGGCTGTGTCTCTTCCATTTCGCCGAAATGTTTATCTGGGTACACAATGTTGTTTGCCAATACTTAAATACATCGATGATGTGGGAGCCAGAATTGTCCACAAATACATAATTTACTACTTTGGTAGAAGGTTTGCATGGATGTTACACAATAAAAATACAACTTTGTGGATCGTTTAAATAAGCTGCATTTATGAGACCTCTTAAATATATCTACTTCTTCTCCTAGTGGTAGCATATACGGCCACTGGACCTGGAGGTCCTGAGTTTGATTACCAAGTCGGGCCTGGTGCTTTTAACACTCTTCGCCCGGAACTGGATCTTCCAAAGGGGGTTGACGTCAGGCAAGCAGACGGTTGCAAAAAGAAAGACAGATCCTTCTTGCAATCATCCTGAAAAGTGCATTTCGCCGACCACAAATTAAGGTCGGTCAAGGGTAAGTGTAAAAAAATGACATCTTGCTGTGTGCTAAGGGCGAGTTTCATATTTTACAAAAATAATGATAGTTTTCGTTTTCTCCACATATATACTACTTGCGGTGAACAGAATAAATATATGAACAAAATGAAAATAAATTGATAATTAGTATCGACTTTTCGAAAAGCAGGCATATTGCAAACTAGCTCATAGTAGGGGCTCTGAAATCTTTTGGATTTTCGGAACTCAAATACGTACGCGTCGACGTAAATCTCATCGCATTTAGTTTCAGCCAGACGTATTTATTTTATGTTAATTTGTAGTTCAATAAGTAATAAAGTAATCAAGATTATTACCGAATTGGGTACTTGACTATGTTTGATTTTAAACACATATTTATATGTAATAGCAAATAAACTGTAAAAATTGCATCAACATTTCCGTTCCGTTCCCTCTATTTAGGTTGGTAACGCACCCATTATATTATTTTTATTTTACATTATTTTTGTTGTCTTTGAAGTCTATGGGCGGTGGAGATCACTTACCATCAGGTGAACCATCTGCTCCTTTGCGAGTCACCGCTATAAAAAAAAAACACCGAACGCTTCTAACGGTTACATTGTGAACTAACGTTTTTTTTACGTAAACGTTATCGTGAAATGTAAAAAAAACTGATCGTCAAGCTACAAGAGACCCACATGTTGGTTTAACTCGTCTTCTATTATTAACCTGAGGAACAATATTGTTGCTTTGATAGTAGCTCATAAAATTATTTTACAGATAAAGTTATTGAAAAATCTGCACTGGGTTAAATAAAACAACTAAATTGCCAAATGTTACTTTATTCCTTTTTAGGTGAACATGAGTACATCAAGAATTAGTGCACATTTCGTAAGATACATTTTGCTATATTTTAAATACAAACAAGATTTTTATGTTTATTTACTGCTACTCCCAAAAATACAAATACCGAATAGTATATAGTCAAAAATGGACTGAACAAAAACGGTATCAAAACATAAATTGTACATAAACTTATATAACAATAGGAAATAAATGTATATCGACCGAGTCTTGCCTAAAAATCAATCGTAATCATTGGATGTTGAAAGTGAAAATAATTTGACAGCCCCCGCGCATATTCTATTATATGAATAACGGTTTTTATTTAGAACTATTATTTGCAATACATATGTTATAAATACATTGCTTGGTTGTCTATAATGCTTGTACTATGTACCTGTTACTCGTTGAATGTGTATTAATAACTTCCTATACAACGACATCAAATAATATAGTAAAATACAAACTGCTTGACATAAAGTTGTAGTTAATTTATTTTATAACATTTTTGTAGCTATTTTATTGAATATAGAATAGTTTTCGTAATAATTTTGTCGCTTGTTCGCTACATGTTAGGTAAGATTTTCGCACTCGCGTAGCAACTACGAGTAAACAACAATGCTACGAGCAAGCGGCGCGGCGCGGCGGCGGCACGGCGTAGCAACGCGACGACATCCGGATAATAATTCCTTGGCTTTTCTAAATGATTTATCAATTCAATAAATAAGTATTATAGTCTAAGCAATTAACCAGTAAAAAGTTATCAACCTCAGAATGAGAGATAACAAGCTGGATACTCGTATACACCGTCATGGTGGCGTTATAATAAAAAAGTTGTCTGAGAAGTTTCATAAAAGCTCATGTCTGCATCCTAAGTTATTCAAGAGAGTTAGTTCATCAAGAGTTAATCATCCTAAGTTATTCAACTTCGACGAGACGTTTCTCGTCGAACTCACATTCCGAGGTGCAACGCTAATTTGAATGGAGTATTAATTAAAAAGAAACTAATATCGACTTTCCTTTTGAAAATTCACTTGCCTTGTCAATTATCAAATACTACAAGTGTGTGAGGCCAGTTTACATGCTCTTTGTGTGAGGCTGCATGCCTGTAAAGATTTTTTTATACAAACCGGGTGTGGCAACCATGCGCCGCGACATGCACGTGGCGCACTTCAACCAATAGTATAGACCTCAACATATGACAGCGACCTACTACCGTGGTTAACAAAATATAAAATTTATTTCATTTCAAATTGCAAAGGCATGCATTCTACGTAAATTATTTTAAAAAATAAATATTTTATTACAATAGTTTTGCAATTAAAAATTCTACTACAATATGTATTATCGATTCAAATGTTTGCATACTTTCATTTGTGCATAAAATTTATTCATTATTGGAATGAAACTAAAGCCTGAGTCAGTTTTCGATAAAGGTACTTTACAAGTTAAATATTTGTTGCAGTTAAGTTGTAGTTAAGCACAATGTTTACAATATAAGCGCACATCTGTTTTAGTTTTATCTATTTAATACATGAATGTGTTGATAAGTAGATATATATCTTATTAGAACAAGAGGAGACATTTCGGCCAAAGTTTTTAAGTTCGAAGGACGAAGGTATTTTTTACTAAGTCAAAAACCTACGCAAGACAAGGTTTCGTGCGAATTTATGAGCGAAGTTGATATAAGTAACGAAAAAGTAGTCATATAAAAATTTAATGCGGCCGAATTCGTGTGTTAATAATGATTATATCTTCGTCACGTTTATTTTATTACAAATAAATGTACAGGTTTGTCTAGACTAGTTTCGGATTATATCACGATTTGGTTTTAATTTTTTATGCCCGACGTTTCGCATTTAAATCGGATCGCAAATAACTAATTTTTCTTTTTTAATTTTTAAATTTAAAATAGTATAATTTTAAAATGAAGGTAGATAATGTAATATTAACATTATTTGGACAAATGACACCTTAGTCTGACCCGTGACCACGAAGGCTACAAAGCTTTCGAAACGTCGGGCATAAAAAAATAATTAAAACCAAATCGTGATATAATCCGTAAAAATAGTTTAATTTCAATGAATAACATTCACGTTAACCTAAGAAATCATTATAGACTAGTTTCGTTATGTTTTTTTATATATTCAATACGATTTACAATTATAACAAAAAGTGATATAAGTTAGGTACTTAAAATATACACCGTTACGGAAAATCATTTGGATTAATAATTAATTTTATAATAATACTTAATGTAATATAAAAGATATGTATGTCTCGCATATGAATACTTTTATACATATAAATTATATAGGTATGTACCTACAATATACTTTAAGCACAGATGTTCAAACAAAAAGTCAATATCATCAAAAATAAAAATAACTTTGATAAATAATAATTTTTGTCATTATAATTTAATAATGTCAGATTTCTTGAGGTGGTAATTACGATTACTGTATTAAGAATAGATATAATGTTACACACAATATTATGATTATATCCATTTAGTACATTACTCTAACACATATTATATTCGTCATGAGTACCTAAGTATACTATTTGATATTATATATATAGAATAATTATTATACATATTATTATATTGTATTTATGGTGGAAAGAGGCATAAGAAACCCATATAATAGTTTTATAAGTCAACTAGTATGCATCAGAATTACAATATAAAAGTCGTCTGGGGAAGCTAATTGTCCAGATAATTTATCTGCCCATTCTGCTATCTTCTATTAATTTTATGTTCTAGGGGTATCATACATATTAGTGAATTAGTATAATACTTAAATGCGCAAAACAATGTAACAAAATTGTATGGTGAATCGTATTTTACGCTAACGTAATAGTGGATTTACATCAAACTAAGAAACTTTTCTTTTCTGAAACAAATATAGAGAATTCACCCGTTATTATTTATTTTTACGCTCAAACCAATTATAATTCACACTTACTGATGAGAAATAGTGGTCTGGTTTTAGCTTAAACTGTGTTTCTTTGGCCTAAACCCACACAAAACTTGTTGTCACGTGGCTTCGCGTCGTAACGCAATAGATTGTCTACTGACTTAAGGACAACGCGCTTTACTTAAAACTAAGGAGTTATTAAACCGTTATCGAAATGAATACAATATCCCAAGGATCCGTAGCCCGAGCACGAAAAACTAATGTAAATGTAAATGTATTCGAGTTCGCTGCGCACTGATTACGTTTGGTTAATATTTCATACAAATTTCATAGACGCGCATCAAGCTGAAATACATTTACGGTTGTCAGAAATTTTCCTGCTCAGGCCAGAGCTTATACTAAGTGCAAAAGAAAAAAATAAACTACTTTTCAAAAAACTCAAGCCTACCTACATAATTAACGTTCACATTACCTAAGGCCTATTTATGTACGTCATACGTTTTTTTCACACAGTTCCATTCTATTCTATTTTAGGGCGACTTGCAGTTTTAATACTTAAATCTTGATTTTGTTGAATCTAGAGCTAGTTTTAAACTCGATTTGACTCACATCACATTCGTGTATTTAAATCGAGATTTATAATAACCACAAGTTTAAAAACTTAACGGCCCGACTTCCAATTTACTTATCGTAACCAAATTTTTGTATATAGGACAACCCTTGAAAGAAGCTCTATAACACAAAAAGAATTTTGAGGATCGGTCCACATTCGGCGGGGATATACATAACATACATAAAAAAAAATACCGACGAATTGAGGACCTCCTCCTTTTTGGGAAGTCGGTCAATAAATAACGACGTGCAAGACATTCACATAGAGTTTTTGTTTATGCTTAATTCGAGGTTATTTTCAAACAAATCGTTGTTTTTTAAGTGTTGCAAGTCATCCTTAAAGACATATTGTTATTTATATTCTGTTTTATAAGCTATTATCCAAAATCGTACACAAATAAGTATATTCAAATTTTGGAAAAAAAATACGTTTAATCACGACACACAAGGATAGATCGTTTGATAAGATGCTAATACACAAAAAGTACGTCATACAAGTCATATAAATAACCACATACCCATGAAATGTTATATGACATTTGTGTACCTACACGTTTATAAATCTATCCAACAAACTAAAATAAAAGTATCTTGATCAGAGAAAAAACACTGAAGACATAATAATTTACCAGTTCAATTTTATTTGAAACTGTTCAATTGGGTACTTGACAATTTTTTTTTATTAATTGTATATGAAATTTACGACATCTAAAATATCGTACTGAATGAATTATTAAAATATTTTCAAAAATAAAAAAGTTATAAACATTTGAAATTTTGTGTAACCTTCAAACTGCGGGAAAGAGAAGTATCAGTAAAATCACGTCAGGGCCATAACGGCACGTGCGTTAGAAAGGGATAGCAAGATACCCCCACTACGTCCCCACTCTGGCTAATTGCAGAATTTAAAATTTAATTACTTACTCATTTTTCAACCAATTTCGATGCAGATTTTATAGAAGAGTTTCTTTTTTATTTTATTTGCTAGTACATATAAAAATGTGTACAAAATCAAACACAGTCAAGTACCCAATTTTCATTACTTTATATCATTTACATGGCAAAAGCCCAGTAGTAAGCGTGAAAAACTATCATTACTATTTTTTAAAACGTTCAATTATTTTACACGCAAAGTTAATTATTGGTAGGACTTATTGATACATTTCTATGTTGAACATATATACATTATTTAGATTATTTAGCTTATTTAACATCTCCCTATATACTTATGAATAATAATCTATCTTAACTTAGTTCATCAGTACCACAATAATCTCGTACCACAGTCCTTAACGTGCTGAATATCAAACGAGCAAATAAATATCAAAACAGTTCGTGACCGATGTATCCCGACAACTTGTTTTAGTACTGATTACTATCTATTTTTTGTACAGTGGTTAATTATATTGTTGTTTATATGTATATTGAACTATTTTTACAATTTCTTAGATTTTGGCTTATGTATTCAGCTATATTATATTTATGATAAACTTGTTATTACGTTTACTATTTTATTTGGTGTTCATCTTACAGTGCAATTGGGGTCAATTGCCAGAAAAAAACAAAAAATATTTCATAAATGTGAGTCCGGCTCTACTACGAGCATTTCTTGATAGTTCGATAATAGTTCGCTCAAATCCGGACTCCTACAAACCAATTTTACTACATTATGTGATCTATTATATACTCTTATTTAACTTTTTCTTTGTACAGGCCAGTCGAATTACTGTTTCACTATCAGTTATTGATTGGACATAAAAATATGAATACTTATAAAATAAGTCTAGCTCTACGTGGCATCATCGTACGAAAATTACATATTGTACTTGCCCACTGCTAGAATCCTAAAACCAAATTATTACCATTTTATATTATTATATTGTGTATTCGATATATTATCGGTAATGTAATGTACGTATCTTTGTTATATGATATATCCTTACTGTACAAATATTCATGTAGGTTATGTGCTTATAATGTAAATTCTGCTAATCGCAAGTACAAACTCGAGCCTAAATCCTGGTTTATTGAGGGTTGCTCTTTACCCGATAGTACATAATGTTATTTCTTGTCATCTATAGTATATCATGAATAAGTATTATATAGATCTATTATATTTTTCTCTCTGTACAATACTACTTGAATTGGTGTTCTGCTTACAGTGAAGATAATTTAAAAAGAACTCTTAATAAACAAAAAATATTAATATGTCCTTATAGTAACTTATGATTATAGGGCCGATATTGCATATACAATAAAATTTGCTAAGATATTACTGTCATTATAATAATTTGTTTGTTAACTATTGAACGGGGCGGTTACCACCAACTCTTATAGCAGTATTATTATAATCTTACTTGTACCGATTTCCGTACAAAAAAAAACTAAGTAAGATTATAATAATACTGCTATAAGAGGTGGTGGTAACCTCCAGCGCCTTTTAAAGCACAATTTATCGATTCCGTCGTATTTTGCGGTGAGGCGCTCAACAAAAAATATATAGAGTCCGTTTTTTTATCAGACATCAATTGCTCGAAGTTCATTCTGTAAACTTACTTGCCTTTACCTCGTAATAGGACGAAAGTAAGCTCGGGGAGAAGTGTTACAGTTTTCATGTACCTACCTACCCTTCGGAAATGTGGTTGGTACTGTTATGTTATGTCAAAGTTTCGTAAAAGTGCGAACGATAAAAATATTTTAATTTAAAAATTAAATTTTCAGTTTAATATTATATCAATCGTCTTCATAAGTTTTTATGTTATCACCTGTATACGATTTTAAAGACGCACCTAATGCCAGACTCCTATAACCAATAATAAATTATGTACACTACAATAATATTATGTCTTTGTTAGAGTTGGGCAGCTCGCGATTGAGTGATAGAAAATATACCTCTATTATATCATTCCAGAAGAGCTAAATACATCTGTGGCTCACCTTGTTTAAAAATATATTTGAATACATACGTAGCATTTTACCGAACAGTCTGTAGCAACGAATGCTGTCTGCTACGATAGAGTATTTTTTTTATAATAATACAGGAAAAGCGTTTGACTATAATCAATTTGCTATGTTAACATTTCAGTTACGACGTGATCCACCCAAACTTCCGAAGAAATTGCCCAATACAGAGCTACATGTGAATACAGCACGGCGTAGCAAACTACAAGTGTGTACGATGATCTCCGCCCTGCTATGTATTTATGCTACATACATACAACGATCCGATCCATCCAAGTCAGTTTTTTTTAAAGGATGTTATTCTAAGGATATTTATGAGATATTTCCCAGTATTCTACTCAGAGATTTGTTACACAGAGACTGAGTAATATGTTTTATGAAGCACCAGTACACAAGACGTTGGACTCTGGAAATCTGGTCGCATAAAAAGAAACTCGCTATATTTGGATCACCATCATCATCAACCATAGGACGTCCGCTGCCGAACATAGGCCTCCCTTAAAGATTTCCAGATCGACCTGTTGGAAGCCGCCTACAGCCAGCAACTTCCTATTTTATTATATTATTTTGATAGCGCTTTAAAAAGTTTCCATTGATATACTACTCCCCAAAATTCATAGTGATATTTAACTAATACTTTCTGCAACACGGTATATCATTGAGCCGAAAATATATGTTTTGACTAACATATATAAACGTTATTACTTAAATATTTATATATGGTTAGTGCTTAATTATATGTATCTATTATTAAGTAAGTGTTCGAATATAATTTGAATTGGTGTTGTGCTTATAGTAATAAAATATAGTAAAGTCAATGCAAAATTCTTTAAAAAAAAAGTGTCTTATATAATTATATAATGCCTTACACCGAATTATGCAACAAACAAAACTATGTATTTACAATCCTCTATGTATAGTATATGGCATAATAAGTATTTATCTTTTTGGGTATTATTATATTTCTTCTGTACAATCTAATTTATTTGGTGTTCTGCTTACAGTGCAATTGTCAGAAAAAACTAAAAATTCGTTATACAGATAAATGTGAGCCCGACCTTATTTGGCGCACATAGCATCATTCGGACTTAACGATGCATTTTTCACGTCTCTCGGTAGCGAGTAGTGACGACATAAAACATTTGTATGAGACACGAAACCGCTAAGGGCATTGAGATGTTAGTCGTACAAATATTTTACACAGTCGGTAGCGAGAAACGTAAAAAAAAGCTCATGGTTAAGCTAAAGTTGTATACTTCGCGCTCGCCACCGGACTCCTACAACAAAATATTACCTATTACACAATATTATTATATTTGATCATGCGTGCTATACTAGGACTCCGTTAATAATAACAATATCTGTTTTATTTATATTATACATTACTCTTGAATACTGAATACAAAGTGTTTAACTATAATATAGTCTATGAAATGATATTAACTATGAGTAACAACGTAGGTACTAACATTATTGTGGTTATAATGTATAAATACATGTCTAAGTTTATTACTTAAATATATTATTTACAAATATTTAAACCTCGTAGGCTTCTAAACATTCCAAAGCAAAAAAATCGATTTGAAAAACATACTTCTTGTTAAATTTTTGTTAAAATGTTGTACAATACGTGAGGTGAACAAATAAACTAAACAATATAAAGATCATATCAATCCGATCGAACTGAATTGTGAACGGTTTTTGTTCTTGTTAATTACGTTATTGCATGTTTGCGTTGATATACCGACGTGGTATATTTTTTACCTACATAATAACAAAAGTACTGATGTAATATCATATAATATTAATAATACTGAATGTAATTCGTACGATGGTTCATCGTTTTACTCAACCTTTTTGTCTTTTATCCTTAAGTATACACTTTGGCACATGCCTTAATGCTTTTTTCTATGCTTATTCATGGAAATAAATGAGACGAAAAAATGGAGAATGATAATGATGATCAAAATTGCATAATAATACTGACTTGATACACCTTTTAATTAGGTACTTAGTTCTGTTGAGTGAGTGACATGGCCGGTAAATCATACATCCGTACTGTTTCAAAACTGCAAAGATTATCGAACCAAATATTAATTAAATTCGTTGAACTATAAGTATTAGAGTTTGTACGGGATTCAATTACAATTCAGTAGCCATTGGATATTCTAGTAGAAGTTGGGCGCATAATTATGTGCTAGGCGGGTCTCTCAAGGTTTAACGGATCAGGGGACCCAGTCAAACTTCCAGGAATGTCGCCTCTTAGTAATTCACTATTTCGGCAGATACATTTCGACTCTTCGGCAGACCTATCGTGCATTAAGTAATAATTACATTCACAAATACTATACACACTGTATTTAAACTTTTTGTTGTTGTTCAATTTGTTTCCTCTAATATTGTAATAAACTGAAATAAAGTAACGAGTAAATTAATACTCGTCATTTATAAATATATTTCAAATTATAATCGATAGTAGGCATCTTTTATAGCAACATATTTAAATCAGTTTGAAATCTCAACGTTAAATCTATATTAGCTTTAAATTAGTCCCACTCAATAGTAAATAATAAAGTACTTTTTGATAAAGTTATATAAAAAGTTATACTTCTTTTTCATGTACAATTTTTATACCAATAAAAGATAAGTTTAATATTAAAAACAAACAATAATAATAATAAATAATTGATAATGTAAATTAATATAAGTTTTGTGAAAAATAACTAGTGTTTAGAATAAGAAGTTTATACGTAAATACTTATCTCTGCTTTTAAATATTAGTTTATCAAAATTATTAAGTTAAATATTCTAAGTATAATTACAAGCATCAGATACCAAAGTTACTTCCTATGATACAATAATACCATAATTTATTATCAAACTAATTTTATTTTGCTTAACTCTACCACTAATTTTAAAGTTACGTATCATATACTAAATATAAGTCCTGTTTCTGATAAAATCTTAATAGTTTTTTATAAAACTCTAGTATTATAGAAAAATATAACTTTTTGTTACTATAAGAAATATCTACACGTATGTATAGTATAAACATAGAAACACATCAATTTGTGCAAAATGTTAGTGTCCCGATTCACACCAGATCGTCTTCATACTCGTATCAGATATCCTTAGAGCTAAACATTGGAGGTGGTGGAGCCGAGACGAAGTAGCGCAATTGGTTCGGTTCGTTAACGACGGTCGAAACGGAGGCGAGCGGGATCGGCGGGTCGAGCAACACGCGGACCGCCCTTGGCGGCGCACGTGTCGGCGTAGGTAGGGGCTGGGCGCATTGTTAGCTGCCCTTAGACACCAGGTGGTACGGTGCATGAATGGTAGCCACGCTGCCCAGCTCGGTGTGCCCCAGCAGCTCCTCTGGATGGTCATGCTCGCGCTCGCGCCGCTTCTCCTCGTTAGTGTAGTAGTGGGCCGCGCGCCGCCTGGTACAGCACAACGCCCCGGCGACAGCAGCCAACACGGCCACACACAGCAACATCAACCCGGCGATAACGCTCATTTGGGCTTCATGAGTGGTCGGGCACGGTTCAAGCCTATCGAATGTCAAGTCACCGAAGTGAGTTCCGTGTAATCGCATGGGCGAATGACACTTCAATTGCCGTATCGTGCCGTTGAGCACGGTGGTGGTCATGTATAGCAACATATTGACGGCGCCGCATTGATCGCAATGCCAATGATTTTTATATAAATTCACTTCGGCTATCGCTTCCAGCCGCTGCAAGTCTAGTTCGTTCAGTGTTTGTAACTTATTGTGTGATATATCCAAACGTTGCAAAAACTTTGTCTTCGAGAGAAGTTTATATGGGAAACTTGTGAATTTATTCCAAGATATATCCAGAGCCACGAGGTGATCATTGTAAATGAAAAAATTGGGAGGTAACTCTGCCAGTGACAGATTCGCCAAACCAACGCCGTGGATTTCCGGTAAAATTTGGAGTACGATTGCAATTTCATTCAGCGGTAAATTGTTTCCACTAAAATTAATAGTTTTCAAAGAATCCACTACAGGTGCGAATGTTTGCAAATGGAACCTGTCGATTTTATTGTGACTTATGTCCAAATGTACGAGGGTCGTTAAATTGGTGAGCGCTGCCGGCGCCAGCAGGGCGAGACGATTGCGTGCCAACGTTAATACACGGAGTTCTCGGTTTCGCCCGAACATGTTGTCCACGATCACCGATAGCTGATTCCCATCTAATTTTAATTTTTTCAACTTTTTCAAGCTAATAAATTCGTCTGAAGTCAAATATTTGAATTGATTTTCTCCCAAATCCAATTCTTCAAGGTGAGGCACCAGATGATATATTTGTGTATTTATCCTCCTCAGTAGACATTTTCTGCATTTGAATACTCTTAAATGCTGTATGTCCTTAAACACTTCCGGATTTAAATCAGCCAACGGGTTGTCGCTTAAATCCAAAAATGATAATTTCGCCAACATTCTAAATAGTCGAGGCACCAACGTAGCAATACGGTTGTTTGCCAAAGTCAATGTCTTCAGTGACGTCAAATGCCTGAAAGTTTCACTTGGCATTTGCTCTATTCTGTTATGGTCAAGATAGAGCTCCGTGAGATTTATAAGACCTCGAAAATTGTCAGCACCTATGCTTGTTAGGTTGTTGTGTGTAAGATTTATCAGCCTTAAGTTTTGCAAGCCCCAGAAGGAATACTGTCCGATGGAAGGGATGTTAGAGTTAACGATATGCAGCTCATGGAGATTTGTAAAAGGAGAAGGTTGGGTGAAGATTGGCCCGATGGTGAGAAAGTTGGGTCGATCGGGCGGAGCAGATATGATGATCACATGTGCGCTGCGGTCGATGTAGTCGACGGGGACGGCGTGCATGTCGCCGCGGGTGCACGACACGCGCACCATGTCCCCTTCAGACGAATCAAAGGTACTCTTACACGAACACTCATCGGGACACGTGATCTCTTCCCCGTCAGAACACCCAGCCAGTAGTATTGTGACCAACACTAGTGTTATAATCCGCCATGTAGCATTCCTAGAACAATAAAAATAAATGTTATGTATTTATCACTTCCCAAATGTATACTATATTTCTTTCTACCTGCCGGCTACCATACTTAAAAAAAGTGTGTCATTGCCACACGTTTTTTCAAGCATATTGCAGAAAGGGTTTGGTTTAGTTTTTACGACCGGCTGCCTGCCTGACGTGAACCCTCTCTGAGGGATCCAGTCCTTGGCAAATTAAATTATAAAAATCGCTTTGCCTGACCTGGGAATCGAACCCAGGACCTCTCGACTACTAGGCTAAAGAGACGACTTCTCAATCTATATATTAGTATATTTTTTTACAGAATCCAGAAATCTCTTAGAATTTACAGAACGCGTATTTTAACTTATACATGACATGGCTACGCGTTGAAAAAACAATAAATTAAGGAGCATTAACGTGTTGAACAAAAAAGCCTAAATTCTGTGAACTAGGAACGCGATTAGAGTCTTGTGAAATATGCGCCACGCTTTGTCTGCGGAATCCAAACCCCCTGAAAAATAACACGCAGATAACAAAAGGCATTTTGACGCGAGTAAGCGTCATTCATTACGCGGAACTCCGAATTGTGAATGAAATTCTGGGCCTATATAAAAATTCCAAATGAATTCAAATAAAGACTATTAAAAACATGATTCAATTCAATATCACTTTTTGATAAACGTCTCCCATTATTTTTATCACGATTGTTACAAAACCCGACGTTACCGAAAACAGAACGCAAATAGGTATGACTAAAGATTTTATTCATCCAGTTTTACGAAAAATGTTATTATTTATTATATGAACATCATTATAGAAATATCGAATATGATTACAATGCACCTGAGTATTTAGCAGTTTACAATTTAATCGCTTGGAATCAAACTTGGAATGGCTATGCTGTTGATGACACAACCAGTTTATATTTGATGAAACAAGATAAGACCGTCGTCACAAAACCCAAATATGGCATTGGCTTGTCAAACAAGATTAAAGGGTTTATTTATTTTCTTTGAAGCAGTAAAATTATGTGTCTTCTTTTAAAAATATTTTATTTACCGCTTGAGATCGCTTGGGTGATTTTTGTAATAATCAGAGGTTTTTTATCTATTCCCGCGGTCATCCTGGCTTTACCGCGTAGGTGGTCCAAACTGATTCACAAACACATTACGGGTTTCTATGATATCTGATTTTCCAGAAACAATTATGTATACAACTTTGATTACATATTTTTGCTGTTGTTATATTATAATTATTACCCTACATACCTAATACTCTATTATAGTAGTAACTATAATACCCAGCAAGGAATAATTTCAAAACAAAATAGTGTCCGGAATTATAAAACGCCCGTCTTTAATGTTGTATTAGCTTAAAAAATTTAATCATTGATGTAATCAAACCGTGAGACGATTTTTGATAAATATGAATGAATTTGTATAACAAATATACTTAGGAAAGAACAAAAACGAGTAACAAAATAATAAACTATCGCATAATAGAACAGCAGATGTTATAGAATGAAAAATAAAGTCACTACCACCTTTATATAGCAGCAAAAAATTAACTTATAAAATAAGGCGAAATTTTCGTACTTAAATAAACATTGAACTCTAATTTTAAAGGCGGGAAAACAAACACTTTCCCATAAATTTCTCTAGAGAGTCGACCGCACGGGAACGTCGACTGAATATGGATCGAGTATTTAAAAGGCCATCTAGGCAGAGGCAATCTTATTATAGAATTCAACATGTTTTAATATGCAATGAGGCCTCTTCTTACTATTGTCGAACTCTCATTAGTGCACTGCAGTGGCATGGTTTGTGAACTTTTAAACGGTCATGTTTAGAGTCAACATTATACCCACATATACTGGGTTTTATGTATGTTATGATTTAATAATGAGTTAATTTTTGTGTTTGTTTGAATGACGATTAGATTATTTTCATAACTTCTACACATCATAGATGATAGAAGCTTGATATAAGCCGATTTCATCCTGTGCGATACTACTACGTAGCATATTTCACTGTATACCCCCGAGAGGATTGATGTCGGACAGGCAGTCGGTCGTAAAAAATAAGCCTAATCCTTTCTGCAACATGCTTTGTAAATAGATGTGCTACGCCGACCCACATCAGAGTAAAAATAAGGAAATAATAAATAGAAATAAGGGCAGGTGGAAGAAGAATGTACTGCAAAATTAATAAATAGTACAGTAGTGTAACTTTTGATACTCGATTCAATTTAAACTATGATTCTTTTTCATATAGTGATTTAAAATCGAGGAAAAACTGAACTAATTTAGCTTTAAAAATTACCAAATGACAAGTTCTCCAATCCAACGCAATATTAGCGCACGTTTTAACTCGGTTTTGGTGGAATCGTAATGGAAATGGAACCGAGTGTCAAAAGTCAGGGGCCAGTTTAGTAGGTACAACGTTTGTTACGCATATGAAAAGTCTTGATACAAATAAGAGTGTTACATAAGTGGATGATTTTATACCAAAATATTTATTTTTATTACAGGTACCTTTTCTGTTGTGTCTGTTCGTGGATATAAATGTGACACCGTACTGTATTCAAAAGCTGAATGGAAATCCCTGCTTTGAATACAGAGATTTCAACGGAACATTTAATAAATTTAAGATAATGTTGAATACTTTTCGTCGGGATTTGATGGGTAAATCTCAAATCTCGCTCAAGTTATTATTATTCGTGTATTTGTGCTTTTTAAATCAGTAACAAAATCTCTCAAATTATAATTCTAATAACTTTATTAAAACCAAATAAATAAATTGTTGTAGTTGTTGCATTCAACCATAATAGGATCGTTTTGTATAAAAGTTGTTATAACAGTGATATTTTTAGAACAATGTTATTTGTACATGAGTTCCATTGTAACAGATAGTTCAACTCGTTTTATTTTTATAAAACTATACAATTTTATATAAACAGACCTAACTCATTCTCACGAATTTCTCTGCATTCTATTATGTATATCGACATTCGACGGCCAAATAAATACTTCTATATAATATTTTTAACTAAAATACCCATTACAATTTGAATGGCTTAGGGAAAGGATGTTTTGCGAATTGCGATATAACTTAAATGCGTAGCTGTATATTCTTAAGTATATGTACATAAACGTGAATATATTGATGAATGTATATTAACGGGCCATTTAACAACGATTGCTCTTCCGTCGATGTCAGCGAGTAAATTAATGGAGTCCGAATTTAGATATAGGACAACAATGATTGTTCTGAATGTGATGGTACAGTGTGTACCAACTCGTATTTGTAGATATATTAATGCAAATCGGTTGTCCGGAACCTCCACCCCACAGCATATAACCATTATCATATTGTTGCTGTGATGAACTAGATCCCTAGAGCTTCGTCAGTTGTAGAATTTATCTCGTCGTTTTGCATTAATTATATTTTCAGTATTATTATTTTAGAGAGAATAACTGATTGTCGCTTTAGTCTTAATACTCAAGGCCGAAGCCAAAATTACAAATAAGAAAAGTTTTATTCAAACCCCAACATTTGCTATGAATATTTATGAGGTGCCTAAAAGATTCGTAATGATAATAATTTTGATTATAAATTATTCTAATTACAACGTGGACCTGCTATCAGATTGTGGGTTTATAAAATTAAAGCGAACATGAACATTTTCTTTACAAATATTCATTTAGTCCTTTTGGCTTAAAAGCTTAAAGTTTCACATTGTAATATTGGTAGATAGGTATGTATCTAAAGTCGGAACTCCATTTCGTCATCTTCGTCCTGACCGTTTTCCGTAGGCTACGGTAAATGTATACATCTCCACTTGTGTAATATAGATGATAAATTGATAACCTGCTGCAGCTCGAGTTAGTTAGTTTCTCATTTGTCGACACTACGAGACATTCTCAGGTACCGACATTTGTCAACATGAAAGGCTTTTGGCTAACTTGCTTCTAGTCTCAGCATGCCTCCGCGACAGCAACTCCACTTGTCAAGGTATGGTTAAGGAAGCCGCTGGACAGCTCAATATGTGAAGCCTGGGTTGGCTTTACATAAGTCATGAATGGATACAAAATATTCAGTCAAGTTTCAATAACGTTTCCAGTACTAAATTAATTAATTTATTATTGGCCACGTAAGAAATTAAATTGGATTGTTCACATAAAATCATAGTTTTTATTGATACTTAATATGTGAATATTCAGCCCTGCTACGGAACCCATCAGTATACGTGACATACCACACACAAACACACCTGTATGTTTAGTTTATGTTTTATAACAGCTACAGTGGTAGAGCCATGTTGTAGACAGTAACGTCTATAGCACGAATAGGCCGGCTCGACCGGTTAGATACTACTGTCTCACAGAAAACCGACGTAAAGTGTCAGCTTGCTGTCGCGTTTCGTTCGGTGAGTGAGATTTCCGGTGGCCCATTTCCCCACTCCCTTTCCCAATCCCCTTCCCTCCCCTTCCATTCCCTCCTTTTAGGTTGGCAACGCACCCATGATTATTTTTATGTCTTGGGTGTCTATGGGTGGTGGAGATCACTTACCATCAGGTGACCCATCTGCTCGTTTGCCAATCTCTGCTATAAAAAAAAAGCTACGCAAACCTACACTAAACATAGTCCGACAGGCTTTTATAGGTTTAAAACATTATACACGCAACAATATAATGAAGTGGTAAAGCGAGATTTAATCGGACTTTATGGTCATCAGTCCTCGCGCAATTCGTACCCTAAAAACTTCGATTAATTTACGAACTCCTACAAAACTTTTCTCATTATAAAGTTGCTCTAGACTTGTTATTATGATATTTTTAATGTTTATGCAATATTTATTGCTATTAAATTGATTTTAAAGTAATTATGAACTAAAGCTATAAGTAATTACTTTGTTGAGATGTTTGTTTGAGGTTTTGTGGTCGTTTATAAACAATGAGTTGAGGCGTAGGATATTTATGAAGTTAAAGGATACAATTGAACGTATAATTTCTCCACCTGTGAGTGATTTTGCCGACACGATGGCGTCACGTCACGTCTCGTAGTTAACGTAGAACGGTGCGTGCGTCTGGTCCGTCACGTAGGGACTTGTGCTCAGTACCCGAGGTGCGATCCATGCCCGGCGCGCTCCCGGCCCGCCGCCCGTCTCGTCTCCCCAACATTCATAAACCTGGGAAATCGCCTCCCATGCTACGGCCATTGTCGTCACTTTTATGGATAACGGGAATGAGATGCGTAATTATATGTAGATTTATTTTACGGCCTACTGATGGACTTTGAGGTAGCTTTTTACGTAATTTTGTTTGAAACTTATACACTGGACTGCGTATTGTGAAAACGTGGCACTTAGTCCGAGATCTGTAGAGCGAACTTCGACTAAGTCTGAGTCAAAGAAACAAACTGAGTGAATATTTAGATTATCTATTTAAATCGAACTTGGACTTGACCGAGTCATTTTTTACAAGAAAAACAGACTGACAGACAGACTAAGCAAAGATTTTCTTGTAAAAGATGACTCGGACTAAGTAAATCAGTTCGATTTAAAAATTTCAAATCCTCACTGAGTTTGTTTCTTTGACTTAGACTTAGTCGAAGTTCGCTCTATAGATCTCAGCCTAAAACTAAAAACTCATAACGTCAAATACAGCAATTTCATTTTAAACTCTATAGTTCACACATCCATCAAATATTTTCACGATTTTTAAACTGTAGGTACCATTTTTAACTAAACTAAAAAGTTCGAAATGTTTCAGTTCCTAAACGGGTATAAAAGTATTAATAAAAAAATATAAGTCGTGCGAATATGAACTCTACTGCGAATTGAAAGCGTTCTAGCTGTTAAAACATGAGCAAGAATATTTTACTATTTTGATAAATGTCACTTGAAACGTACAATTGACGCAATTTTATGTTGAAAGATAATATTTTTATAAAATATTGTTTTTAAAGTTGTGAGCGCCATTTATGAGCGACGCTTATCGCCAGCCCGCTGGAGTCGTAACCGGCGTTCATATAAACTTTAACCCATTCTGTATGGCTGTTATCTAGCAAATTGTGAAGCTAACACAAGAGAAGACTGTGAAATAAACCATTAATCCACCTAGATTTATGAGATGACAATAAAAGACGCTTGTTACAGATACTATACTGTTAACCACAGATTTAGACCATCGCATTTGTTTTGATTTTATGTCTCAAAGCATCAATGAACCAACGAAATAATATTATAATTATGTGTCTCGCCACCGAATTCAGAAACGCTTCTCAACTTAAAGCCCTATTTACATTGTTATGTGCCTTACAATTTTTATAAATAGATAATGTGACTTTATATGATATACTCAGTATCCGGGCATTGGTGTTAATATTTACTGACAAAAACGGAGTTCCATCTGGCAACTGCTACAGCTTTGGGAAATTATATGTACAATAGTGGAGGGGTACAGAGTACACACAGTCTAAAGTGTACAATGAGGCTCTATTCATCCTACATCCTCGCACTATTACGTATTAGAAAGGAGCCACGTCTATTGAACTGTTTTAATCAGACAGCTTTTGTGTTGTTCAACATACTAAGCTCAACAGAATAAGCATAAATAAATTGTCATTTCATTTCACCTTTGTATCCAGCTGGCCCCAGGAGATTATGCGTAGCAGATTAGACGACGGAAAGCGCCTAAATGTGACCGACAGCTATATCTAGGATTATACACGTAATTCCAATTCTATCGTGGGCCGAATGTAGGTCACATCGCAGAAATGTTTAGTTGATCTGCGACCTTCAATATCAGTGCTATCATATTCTTTACCACGGTATTAAAAATAATTTTGAACATTATTTAATCAAACAGATGCCCGATGATGCCAGATGAATATTTTAGCAAAAAAATTGGAAGTGTGTCTATTTTAAAACAAGTCAGAATCCGACCAATCTACAAGTGAGTCACCTGAAGCTAAACGATCCCTACCACGCTTAGGCACCACGATACCAAAAGAAAGGAAAAGGGTGCGATGTCAATCTTAACGTTCGGTTTTAATTAACAACTGTTTGTCTCTTTCTTCTAAGTTTTAGTCAAAACCAGGGAGAGAAAGATCTTACTGATAACTGATTGAATTAGCTGAACGTGAAAATCCTCGTTAGCAAACGCTAGTCGCTAATCGCTATTAAACACCGTTTATTTTATATGAACGCTAAACCATCAACCGCTCAACCGTCAGATAATCTGCACATTAACGAACCTTTTCTCTTAATGGACAAAGAACAGTTTTGCCAGATCCGGTAATCTGCAGATTAACTAGTCAATGTTCATATCACTGCTAGTAATTATAAAATTACTCTAATATAATTTCTACCAACGTGTATTTTTGGTTTATCTTTCCAGGCAGCAATGGAGAAATGGGCCGGGATCTTCAATAAAGTTTGTTTAAATTCCCAGAGTGAGGTAGAATATTTTTACCCCGTTATAGTACTCAATATTCGTACATGCAAAGGTTTTAAATGTGTTTTTAAACCAATACGGTTTCCTGGTACTGTTGAACCTATAGGTTGACGTGACTATAGCCGCGCAAGCAGAGCCACAGGCAAAACTAGGTCATTAATATCCTCATAGAAATTTTAATACTGATATTATTCCTGGCATAGAAGGGAAAGACAACGGACTGAAGGAATCGATAAACATTTCTTTTATTGTTATAAGAAGTTTTTTTTTTAGATAAATATGGTGATTCAAAAATCAACTGCTTTTGCCACTGAGGCAACACATAGGCATTTCACCATTGAAGAACTTAGTTTTCTGCATCACGAATCACTTGTCAGACTTTAGTCATGACATAAAGTGAACAATAAAAAAATATTATTCCAGTTTAAACGAGTATTTTTTGCAATAGAACTATCGATTAAAATTCCGACCTTTCCTTTTCCCAAATATTCAGTTGGGTATTCGTATACGCAACTAAAAGTTCCGCTTTAATAGCGATCCAATATCCCGATCGCTTTCAAAAGCTTGTATCATTTTTAAACAAACCAAACCATCAACTCATCTCAGTATAACCTGTTATTATGTAAACTGTTAACAAGATGAGGATAAAATGAAAGACATTTCACATAGATCGTCATGCGTGCAACTGTCTTCCACACTCGACGTACAAATTCGATTGTGCGTATAATAAAGGATTCCAATGGTCTTTTTTGTATGAGGCTCGAACACAATGGCATAAGACGTTATATAAAGAATCTACTTCGTGGGTCAAATTGAGGGACTTTATCGTTATTATTTATCTTCGAAACACATTCGTACGAGCTTCCTTTTATATCACTCTTTATTTTACATGACGTAGTACAAATTGATTTCGCCTGTGTCTTGAGGACAAGGCAGTCATAAAAAAATAACAGCATGGTATTTTAACTTTCTATTATTACACACTAGGCAAACAATTTTAGTATAATATTGTAGACTATAATATGTTACAATTTAAATAACGTAGTAGCACTTTGATAGTTATTGTACTTACTTTAATAGTATACATTTTAATATGCAACTTTTTTTGAATGGAAATCAGCGGATTCAATTAAATCGGGTAAATAATACTTTACTGTCATCCTTTGCGACATTTCATCTTACCCAGTTTTTATATTCCCTCTGTTTCAAAAACCCGTTCCTATGAAAATTCATTTGTTACGTATTTTATTAAATTACGGGAGGTAGGATAGCGGCCTTTTGTTAAAACCTGTTTATAAATAAAAATGGTCAAAACAAGCACAGCTGCAAGGGTATTCACATTCAATTTGAAATGTGTTCAGAAACCAGATCTCTTTGATGGCTTGTATAGTGGTAATCTTTGGGCATTAGCTAAGCTTACTCAGTTGATCACCATATATTTCGGGTACTTTCAAATCCAACTATTTGTGCAAAAAATTAGGGGAGATCAACAATAACTCGACCCAAAGAAGGCCGTTAAATGACGGCCATGATTTTTTGTGCTCCACTTGAGTTTGCTTCATAAAGCGAAAACGCGACGTTATTTTTAATTCGTAATACTTTACTGTGCAAATAAAAAGCCTTGATCTCTATAAAGGAATTATGTGACCTCGGCGACATTAGTAAATGTAAAGAAGTACTTACTAAAAGGATTACCTTAATTAATTTAATTCCTGCCCTAAAGATTCCATTAGAGAAAGTGGGTTTGTCTAACAGAAACTATTTTCCTCGTGGTTAGAGTGCTATTTTTAATATTTCGCTGCTATTTTAAGCACTTAACAATTACAAATCGGCAATAACGTGGTGGTACACATGGTACATAGACAGAAGGCACGACTTCAACCCTGGACCCCATAGCACATTGATTGTTAAGTATCGCTTATTATAAGCGTATAGGAATATCGAAACTATCGTATGGAACCTCTATGCTTGAGTAATATCCAATTCTGCGATATCAAGCTCGGCAGTTTCAAAGCAATTTCTATGGCATGTGCAGTCCACTGGAAATCTTTGGGAGAGGCCAATGTCCAACAGTTGGTTGATGATAATGAATAATTACACGAATACGAACTACAAAATAAAATACAAAACTGCAAACGTACTTTCTATTTGCCTGCGAAGTTTTCAACTGTCAATACTATTAATGTTTCTTCTGTTATTCGGTTGTTCCACGTCCACGTATCATGAGTTTATAACCAGCATACAAAACACGTATTTATGGAACCTCAACTTGAAATTACCTTTAATGACTTCATAAACGTTGCCGGGTGAATGAATGCACGTCCAACATTTAAATAAGGTGCATTCCATAAGAGAGTCAGTATTCAACCGCTAACCGACAAATGTTATTGATATTCAAGAAACGCATTTAAAAGGAATGAAAGTTATTATTGATGCGTATGTGGCATTGAGTCGCAGCAGTTGGACTTGTCAGTCCCGGCGGATAGGGCGCGGTCGCAAGGGGCTCGCCTGACGCCTCCGTCGGCATCTGAGCCAAGCTCCTCTAATAACAATACCGTTGAGGGTAATAGGGTAGGATTTGGTACACGCAGAATAGATTACGTACCCACTAGAGACCGTTACACTGTCCACCACTTTGTTTGTATAATTTACACAAATTATAATAATGTGATTAATGTATGCTTTATTATGGACCGTAAATGAATTCAGCTACAGTTTCCATTACCTTTAATGTGATAATAAATGATGGAAATCAAGAGCATTTTTATTTGTTTCTAATAAAATGGAAAACGTGGGCGGAATACGTGTTAAAGTCTGTCATCAAATTAATGTAGGATATTCATCAATGGTGCCAACAATTTGTTTGCAGCTTGGATGGTTGATGAAGGTTGGATTCGGCAATGTTCAACATTGAAAATAAAAAAAATGTAAGCCCCTTTAAGGCGAGTCTCTTTCGGTTTTATAAATATTTTACTATAGATTAGTCGAAAATCGTTATTATTTAACTCAATTTAATTGACTTTAACGTTTCAATCGTTTATAACGTGTGCCCGTTACAACGTCAACAGACATTCGAATCCAAATCGAATAAGTAAAAAAAGGGCACAACTCACGTAAAATTATTTGACAGTGCTCACCAGTTCGGAAAAAGCTTTTTTACGTCTATTTTCCTGCGAAAAGAGCTGAAACTGGACCCGGTTTGAAGCGTTGCTTTTGTATGATAAAAACGTTTTCCACAGTACCTACGCAAGTGTCCTAAGAGGTTTCAACCATACGAAAATTGTAGCGATAAATCAAATTCGTGGCTCTAACAATTGTTTTGTATCTATGTGTCTGTGGTGTATGATAATAACAACAATTGCGTTTTATACTATTTACAAAATAGTTTTTTCATTATTACTCATATATTAATAAAATAAATGTACGTTAAATGTTGATATTTTCGTTATTGTATAAAATATATAGCTTTAAATTATAAAGTATGTTATATTGTGGTATTTTAAACGTTTACTGGGCATTAATTAACGTCTATGCGAGAGTCTGTCAGTTTACGGATTACCGCTTTATCAATTTCTGCCGTCAAGCGGCAGTTTGCAAGCACTATTGTATTCCAGATTGAACTATGATGACGTCATTAAAAATACTATACAATACAAATTAATTACATTCACATCAATATAATTATTTAACAATGAGTGCAGCGGACTGATCTGTAGATCAGTAGCCCGAGCACGAAAAACTAATGTAAAAGTAAATGTATTCGAACTCGATGCGCGTCTATGAAATTTGTATGAAATATTAACCAAACGTCATCAGTGCGCAGCGAACTCGAATACATTTACTTTTACATTAGTTTTTCGTGCTCGGGCTACTGGTCTATAGAGCGAACCTCGACTAAGTCTGAATCAAAGAAACGAATTCAGTGACGATTTGGATTTTTAAATCGAACTTCGACTTAGTCCGAGCTATTTTTTACAAAAAAAAAAACAGGCTGACGGACAAACTAAGAGATTTTCTTGTAAAAAATGACTCGGAATAAGTCAAATTTCGATTTATAAATTCGAAATCTTCACTGAGTTTGTTTAGACTTAGTCGAAGTTCGCTCTATAGATCTCAACCTAAGTATTACTAGTAACTACAAATATGTAGGCTTTCTATCAAACACGCGATCTGCTGGTCTTGTCAGTCAGGTGAATAAAAAACCAATGTAACAATCTATTCGTTATGAAAAGAGCGCGTAGTGATTTGAATGCGGAGCTAGCTGGCTACATTCTCCACTAGTAGGAACATAGCAACTTGTGTAGATACATCCACACTTTATTTTACCACAAGTGTATTTGCAAACTCCTGGCCCACTTGCCTCGACCTAGGTTAACCTATTAATTGCATCTAAATTGCTATTCGATATTGAAAACACACCTGTCATTTTGTATCAGATAATTAATTGATGCAAATGTAGCGTAAAGTTCATGCAATCATTTGAGTCTGTTTGAATATGATGGAAAATAAGTCAACTTGATTACGAACAAATTTAATATTGGTAACATGAAATAAATTTTGAAGTTTACCAGCAATGATTAGCGGAAATTTTTACCTAATATGGGGTTAATTAGGTGTTCTCACGCAATTTCCTTAAATCAATCCTACAGTACTTATTACATGTACCTACTAAATTTGAACGTCAGTATAAATACAGCTTTGTTAATGTTGTAAATGCGAAAAATACAAATCCTTTTACGTAAATAAATCCTTTTAGTGGGTGGATATTAAATTAAGGTCTGTTTAATAACAACGTCATAATCGCCTTACCCGTTGTAAACTAATTTTATGCGTCTGGAGTCCCTTTTCATTTTAATGAATATATTTTCGTCAGATTTTTCTGAGGCTGGTTATTGTCAAAATTAACTAATAATATGTCAAATGTCAAGTCAAAATTGAGGCCCTAGGAGCTTTCCAAGCGCTTCGGAATTGAGAATCCTAATGTGTTTTGACTCAAAATAGTCTATCAATTCAATATGTATTTATTCGTCTGTATTTTTTTTATGTATGTTACGCGATATCTCCGCCAAATGTGGACCGATTTTCTAAATTATTTTTGTGTTCGATAGAGGTTTATTCAAGGGTGGTCCCATATAAATTTGGTCACGATGGGATCAAGTTGGAAGTCGGTCAGTTAAGTTTTTAAACTTGTGATTATAGAAGTATTATTTAAAATAGGCGATCTATAAATGGAGATTTCTGATAGACCTATGTTCAGAATTACCGCTTGAACATACATTCAGGTACACTATAATATATCTACATATATAAAACTCACGCAAAAATAATAATGCGAATTACAGCTTAAATGGTAGCCATTATCAGAAAGCATTTATGAATGACCCCGATGTTTTAAAGACCCATTCAACATCACCCTACAACGCTAAGATATGCAAATAAAAAGCACCCCACTTTGCATATAGGGGAGGCATCCTTAAATTAATGTTTTATTGAAATTTATGTTTTACTTATTTCACGACTTAATACCCTTATATGACTATAATCTAAAGTAGCTTTTATAACAATACTAATAATGCCTGGTGACTTCACCCGCGTGCACTTTTTCGACCGACTTAGGTAGGTACCTATTCAGTTCGTCTGTATTTTTTTGTATGTATGTTACGCGATATCTCCGACAAAATATGATCCGATTTTTAAAATTATTTTTGCGTTTGATAGAACTATTCCAAGAGTGGTCCCGTATTGATCACGATCGGTAAATTGGAAGTCGGTCAGTTACGTTTTTAAACTTGTGATTATTAGTCGATAATTTTCTGTTATTTTAACCTTGATGCCATCCAACCGTGACATTGGCAGAATCCTCGCAAATGCGTGGGAGCCATTTATTATAAAAAGAAGAAGATGTTTTGAAGTCGGTCCGTTAAGTTTTTTATAATAAAGACCACAAACTAATGCGCATTATAATTATGTTCAGTACTCTTTATTTTTAAAGAATTTTTTTACATTTTTAAATATATGCTATAAAAAACACATTTAAAAATATATAAATATTCCCCTCCGATGGCGAGGCTCGGGACCCAAACCATCGGCGGTTAGGACCCCGGAGTGAGGAACCTCCTCACCATTCGTGCCGTATCCAGTAATACTATATAACACTAGCTGACCCGCGCAACTTCGTCTGCGTATGAGAGAGAGGGTTGAAAGAGTGAGTCGTAGGCACCTATAGCACAATACTTCTAAAAGAGGTAATGGGATGATCTACTTCTGCCGTCATTCACCCCGTCTCTCACACCGTCAGTCACACCGTCTGTCAAACCGTCTGTCACCCCGTCTCTTACCCCGTCAGTCACACCCTCTGTCACACCGTCTGTCACTCCGTCTGTCACCCCGCCTGTCACCCCGTCTGACACCTAGAGATGCGTAATGTTCCATTACCAACCCAACGTGAAACTAAAACAGATCTATGTAAGATTATCCAAGATACGGGAAAAGTAATTAATGCCAATATTGAGCAAGCACACATTAGAGATATATATCGGCTGAATGGCAAGTCTGGTAAAGGTACAATAATAGCAGAATTTAATTCAGTTATATTAAAAAACGACGTAATTCAAAAAGTAAAGTCATATAATAACCTGCATCCCAATCAACGTCTTAATTCAGCAGCTATAGGGCTCAAGGGATCCTCAGCACCTATCTATATTTCTGAAGCCTTAACAAATAGTGGTCGAAGGTTGTTTTACCTTGCTAGAGACTTAGCAAAGTCTCACAACTATAAATTTTGCTGGACTAGTAATGGAAGAATATATCTTCGCAAAATGGAAGACTCACCGCATATTGAAGTTAAGGATGAAACCCAGTTAGTATCGCTCAGAAGCCAGAAGTGACTATCTTTTGAGCAATTTTCTTCAATTTTGAACATTTTTTATTTGTATATTCTTATTGTAGGCTATTATTTTTTATCTTTCAAAAAACTCAGTACTATAAAAATTTATGTAATTTCTCCGTGTTGTGTTAAACTTTGGACCTCTAATTATAAATACAGTATAGATAGACAAATTAGTAAACAGATAACAATTCTTGTATCCTACACTATAGTTAAAGTACTAAATTCATTATCAAAGACAAAGTGGTTTTTAAAACAAAATTCGATTTTGTTAATAATAGTTGTATTATAAAAAACTTAGATAAAATTACTGCAGGTACTTCTTTTTTGGCCCAACCAGAAACTTGCAAAAGTATTCTAAATACAATACCTAGAAATGATAACTTAACAATCCTAACACAGAATATCAGAAGTATTTCTAAAAATTTCTTGGAATTTGAAGTACTCATTGCTAGAATGGATATTAATTGTGATATCTATATACTTACAGAAACCTGGAATTCCAAAGCATTATGTATTCCACATTTAAGAGGTTATAAATCTTATTATACTAAACTTAATACCAATCAAAATGATGGAGTTATAGTATACACAAGGCAAGGGATTGTATGTTCTGTAGAGGAAATATTTATTGTTGATGCTACTTGTCTAATTATTGATTTTAATAATGACACAGTTGTTATTGGTATCTATAGGTCTCCGGCACACAAAAACATAGATCATTTCATAGTCTCTTTGGATAAGATATTAATTAAGTATGGAAATCGCTGTAACATTCTTGTAATGGGTGACATAAACATTGATGTAAAACCCAATAATGAAGATCGTAACTCACTGGATTATTTAAATCTATTAGCAAGTCATGGGTTATTACCGGGACACACACATGCAACTAGAGCAAATAATTGCATAGATCATGCAATGATTAAAACTAAAAACCACGCTATCTCAATTGTTTTGGAGTCACCATTAACTGATCATTGTCCGGTACTCGTGTCTATAAATTTAAATCATACAGTTGAAAGTACACCAAAACATAGCAACATCCTTAAAATGAACTATGAGGCAATTATTGCTCAAATTAATAATACTAATTTTGACAAAATTATCAATCCCCAAGATGTTAACTGGTCGGTCAATGAATTGGTTAATATTTTGAACATGTCTATCATGACTAATGCATTAAAAGTACTTGCACCTAGAAGATTGCGATGTATCAAACCATGGATTACTCCAGGATTGGTCCGTTGTATTAAAAATCGAGATCGTATGCACACGACATGTAAAATAGCACCAAAAAATATAATACTTAAAACTACTTACACCAGATATAAAAACTTTTGTAATGATTTGTTAAAACGCCTTAAACGAAATTTTGAAAGATGTGAACTGGATAAATACTCTAAGAACCCTAAAATGAAATGGAAAATTATTGATTCAATAACCAACAGACGAAACAAATACAAACCCTCCACAGACCTTCTTAATATAGCAAGTTCACCAAAGATAGTTCTAGAAAAAGTTAACAATTATTTCTCTAATATCGCCAAAGAACTATCAGAAAAAATATTACTGAATAATAGCGTCAATAACTTGAAGAATCAAATTCCGCAAGCGCCCATTAACTCCATGGGCTTGATACCGGTAACAGAACAAGAAGTTGACGCTACACTGACCAATTTAAAATCGGATAGTGCAACGGGATGGGATGGAATCCCCACCAAATTGCTGAAAATGACAAAAAACACTATAATTCCTCCCCTAACACAATTAATAAATCAGTGCATTGAAACTGGAACTTTTCCAAACGCTTTCAAAAGATCCATCATTCATCCTATTCACAAAGGAGGAAGTAGTGAATGCGTTAGCAATTACCGTCCGATTGCAGTACTGTCTGCGCTGTCGAAAATCTTAGAAAAAATCATAAATAAAAGGTTGCTATCGTACCTAGAGTATAAGAATATTTTATCAATAAATCAATATGGTTTTAGGGCAGGTAGGTCGACAGCGCAGGCAGTCTCTAAACTTACTGATTTTATTGCAACATGCATTGATAGAGGTGAGAGATGTGTGGGTGTATTTTTAGATTTGGCTAAAGCATTCGACACTGTATCTATCCCTATCCTGCTTAATAAAATGGAATATATAGGTATAAGAGGTGTAGCACTGAAGTTATTCGAAGATTACCTAACAAATAGAACTCAAAGAGTTGCAATAGATGGCCACTTTAGTGAAGACGCCTCCATTACCTACGGTGTTCCACAGGGCAGTGTTCTTGGGCCAACGTTATTCCTAATATATATTAACGATTTGTGTAAACTAAAATTAAATAACTGCAGGATATTTACATATGCCGATGATACAGCGCTCATATTTCATGGGAAGACGTGGAATGAGGCAAAAACACATGCTGAACGAGGCCTTCAAACAACAGCTAATTGGTTGAATCAAAATCTCCTCACACTAAATGTCTCTAAAACAAAATTCATGCTTTTTGCCAACACCCAACGAACTTTACCCAAGAATGATACTTTTGCCATTCATGTCCACAATGGTAACTGTCAAGTAAAATCAAATGTTAAATGTCATTGTATAAACTTAGACAGAACTTATACAATTAGATACCTAGGAATTGTGTTGGATGATAGACTAACATGGTGTCCTCACATCAATTATCTTGTAGAAAGAACACGAAAACTGATATATATAATTAAAAAATTACGCCACGTGGCTGATTTTACCCTTCTCAAAAACGTCTATTTTGCATTGGCTCAATCTATCTTGTCATATTGTATCTCATCATGGGGTGGTGCACGGAAGACTCATCTCATAAAATTAGAAAGAGCACAGAGAGCCATACTTAAAGTGATGACATTTAAACCGTTTAGGTATTCAACAACCAAACTTTACAATGAATGCGATGTTTTAACTATTAGACAACTGTTTGTTCTAGAAACAATAATGTCCCAACATATCAATCTTACATATAATCAAGAAACAACAAAAAGTCGAAGAAAACAGAACGTAGTTCCCACAACATGCTACAAAACGTATTTTATTAATAAATTTCAAACTTACCTTGGGCCACTGATTTACAATAAAATAAACAAAACTCTTAATATACATCCACTTAATTACTACGAATGCAAAAAAACAATAACAACTTGGCTTAAATCCCAAACGTACGAGAAAATTGAAGATCTGTTTACTATTTTTAAATAGTGATATAAAATATAATATTGGAATATTAAAGTAAAATAAAAAACGATTAACACATCACAAATAAAATTATTAACTTTAAATATAATATAAGCAAAAAAGACAAAGAAAAAAGAAATAAAATAAAATTGATACTAATTTAATTTGTATAAGTAAGTTATCCTAAGTTCACACACATGGTAGTCTAACAGTTATTTATAAAGTTGGTGGAGGTATTTAACAAAAATGCATACAATGCTAATCGCTCAGTATTAGATATTTAAAATGTAAAAAATGATGTCACAGGAAGAAACTAGTATCTAAGATACAGGCTCGGCCTAGTTTAGATGCTAGTGTTTAAAGTATTAATGTTATTTTCGTAAACACAAAATTGTACCTACAACTAAAAGATGTATGCGAATATGTTTGGGTGTCAATAAAATTTTTTTGATTTTGATTTTTTGACCTTGTCTGTCACCCAGTCGGTCACCCGTCTGTCACCACGTCCATCACCCCGCCTGTCACCCCGTCTGTCACCTCGTCTGTCACCCAGTCGGTCACCCAGTCTGTCACCTCGTCTGTCACCCAGTCGGTCACCCCGTCTGTCACCTCGTCTGTCACCCCTTCTGTCACCCCGTCCGTCACCCTGTCTGTCACCCCTTCTGTCACCCCTTCTGTCACCCCGTCTGTCACCCCGCCTGTCACCCCGCCTGTCACCCCGTCTGTCACCCCGCCTGTCACCCCGCCTGTCACCCGTCTGTCACCCCGTCTGTCACCTCGTCTGTCACCCCGTCTGTCACCCCGTCCGTCACCCCGTCTGTCACCCCTTCTGTCACCCCGCCTGTCACCCCGCCTGTCACCCCGTCTGTCACCCCGTCTGTCACCTCGTCTGTCACCCCGTCTGTCACCAGTCTGTCACCAGTCTGTCACCCCGTCTGTGACCCTTCAGTCACCCGTCTGTCACCCCGTCTGTCACCTAGTCGGTCACCCCATCTGTCACTCCGGCTGTCACCCAGTCGGTCACCCCATCTGTCACCCCGTCAGTCACCCCGTCATTCACCTCGTCAGTCACTCCGTCCGCCACCCCATCAGTCAGCCTATCAGTCACCCTATTAGTCACCCCATCAATCACCCCGTCAGTCACCCCTTAGTCACCCTACCATTCATCCCCTTGGGCAACACTAAAATATTTTTTCAAATCGAATCAGTAGTTTCTGAGATATAAAATTCCCCGCTAGCAGCATTTTTCATTTCTGCTCCGCTTCTATTGGCCATAGCGTGATGTTAAACAGCCTATAGCCACCGTCGATAATTGGGCTATCCAACACAAAAAGAATTTTTCAATTCGAACCAATAGTTTCTGTCTGAGATATAAATTTACCCGATTTGGTAACATTTTTCATTTCTGCTCCGCTCCTATTGGTCAAAGCGTGATGTTATACAGCTTATAGCCATCCTCGATAAATAGGCTATCCAACACAAAAAAAAATGTCAATTCGAACCAGTAGTTTCTGAAATAAAGTCTTTTCAACATTTTTCATTTCTGCTCCGCTCCTATTGGTCATAGCGTGATGTTATATAGCCTATAGCCACCCTCGATAATTGGGCTATCCAACACAAAAAGAATTTTTCAATTCGAACCAACAGTTTCTGTCTGAGATATAAATTTTCCCGATTTGGTAACATTTTTCATTTCTGCTCCGCTCCTATTGGTCAAAGCGTGATATTATACAGCTTTTAGCCATCCTCGATAAATAGGCTATCCAACACAAAAAAAAAATTTCAATTAGAACCCGTAGTTTCTGAAATATAGTCTTTTCAACATTTTTCATTTCTGCTCCGCTCCTATTGGTTATAGCGTGATGTTATATAGCCTATAGCCACCCTCGATAATTGGGCTATCCAACACAAAAAGAATTTTTCAATTCGAACCAGTAGTTTCTGTCCGAGATATAAATTTTCCCGATATTGCAACATTTTTCATTTCTGCTCCGCTCCTATTGGTCAAAGCGTGATGTTATATAGCCTATAGCCATCTTCGATAAATAGGCTATCCAACACAAAAAGAATTTTTCAATTCGAACCAGTAGTTTCTGAGATATCGCCTTCCCCGGTTTTAAACATTTTTCATTTCTGCTCCTCTCCTATTGGTCATAGCGTGATGATATATAGCCTATAGCCACCGTCGATAATTGGGCTATCCAACACAAAAATAATTTTTCAAATCGAACCAGTAGTTCCTGAGATTAGCGCGTTCAATCAAACAAACAAACAAACAAACAAACAAACTCTTCAGCTTTATAATATTAGTATAGATTATAATTATTGTTAAGTAATACACGTTGTTACCTACACATCTCCATGAAAAGGTAACAGCTGCCGCCGCCTCAAACCATTTTTACATAACGCGAACATGATCATCTTTAACAAACAATTTTGGTTTGTTGGCATCTCTTGGGATAATTTGTACATAATGTAAATTGTTTTGATTTCACTTAACAAAGGTATATATAATTAATTATTACTAAACTATTTAGGCTATTTTAAGTATATTTACAATGTAAAAAACAATTTTATATCCTGATCGGCTTTATTATCACTGTCTCACGAAAAACCGAGTAAAAGTTGCTTGCTATTGCGTTTCGTACGGTAAAGTGAATATCCAGAAGTCTACCAACTACATCTTTTTCTCAATTCCTATTCGTTTTCGTCCAATTGTAAGCAGCTGCTCCGCTTAGGTAGTGAGTAGGCTTTGAGTGGTAGAGCAATGCCGTAGACAGTCACGACTAACCACTAATGGGCTGACTCGGCCGGTTTGATACCACTGTCTCACAGAAAATCGACGTAAAATTGCAGTTCGCTGTTGCTTTCTGTTCAGTGAGTGATATTTCCGGTGGTCCAATTATCCTCCTCCCTTTCCCCATCCTTATTACCCTCCATGATTATTAATGTGTCTTGGGTGTCTATGAGTGGTGAAGGTCACTTACCATCAGGTAACCGACGTTCTCGTTTGCCTGTCTATTGCTTATGGACCTCTCTTATAAAAATATTTTAGCTGAGCAAATGGTTAAGAATAGTCTGTCAATTTTTCCCTTGAGTCACATTGTTTGAAGATAAAAGGGACACACTATTCTCAACCATTTGCTCAGCTAAAATTATTTTATAAGTAAGGCCCTATATGTCCAGTGTCTACGGGCCCCTGTAACCACTTATAGCAGGTAGGCCGTCTAATGTCTACAATAGAAATGGCTGCTCTCTGGACTTCATCATACACGTTTCTTCAATCTTAGTTACTAAAGGGACTGAAAAACATACTGAGTAATTGAATTATGTTTACGGCCGTCTCTAAATGACTATTTTAACCAAAACATGAAAAAGCATTTTACCAGACTAGGATAATTAAAGCCATAAACCGGGAGTTTAAATTCCCAGTTGTTTATAGCATAATTTATATCGCAGTAAAGATGATATGCGGATAATAATTATCCTTTTATCTAATTTTAAATGCGAAGGTTTGTGAGGATGTATAGATGTTGGTTAATTTTACCCTATGCAAAAACTACTTAATGGATTCCGATGAAACTTTCCAATGATATACATCAGATTAACACATAGACTACTTTTATGCAGAAAAAATATACAGATCCCATGGGACATTACTGCGCAGGCAAAGCTACGGGCGACAGCTGATTATAAGTGAATAGAAACATCATACAAGTTTTGAATACATAATAACTAACATAACTACATGATAATAGAATCAATGTTCCTAAGTCTGAGACATAGTTCCATCACTTCAAACCCTCAACAACGTCGGAATTGTATCCCGTAGCCACAATCTCGACCACAGTAGGCACACTTGAGCAACACGATACAAGTGGATATTCCTTTTCTATTTCTGTATCTCTTAGCTAACTAGTGGCTTTAAAACTTACCATTTCAATTACAGGATGTAGAAACACTTGTAATTAATAAATATAGCTTATAAAATTATGGGAGCTAAACTTGATATTGTAAATAAATACAGATAAGCGCTACAATGAAATTAATAGATACAATGGTAATTCCATCTAAATTTTATTTTAAAATACATATAAAATTCTTTTAGTTATTTCATTGTGACAAAAGGTCCAGAAAATTGAACTCAAAATGAATGTTAAACTGAATTTCAATACGAAACATTTTGGACCATAAACAGTACTTATATGTTAGCCCTGTAATATACTACTGTTCCACTTCTGGGCACGGGCCTCCTCTACTAATGAGAGAGGTTAGGCCTTAGCTGTCTACCACGCTGGCCTAATACGGGTTGGTAGACTTCATATACCTTTGAATTTCTTGTGAAGAAATTCTGGAGTATGCAGGTTTCCTTACGATGTTTTCCTTCACCGTTATAAAAAGCGATAATTCACCAGAGTCCACCAAGTCAGAGGTGTATGCTCTTTTTTGGGTTTTTCTTGAACTCTCGTTTCGTCAGTCCGTAACGGCTTTTTTGGTTAATAAATAAAGATAACTAATAAACTAATCTGATAGAATCAGGGAACCATAAATATATATTAAAAACTAAGTACGTAGTATTACGTAAACCTTTTCCTGTGGTGTTCTTATTTTTCATTATCCACTATTTAGTAATTCATGTGCCCAATTTTAGTAGTAAAATAACCGGCGAACTTGGGTCCGCGCGTTTTAGATCAAACATTGTATCATCTATTTTACTGTCTTATTCAGAGTTTCATTACCTACTTTCGTTCAGAGATCAAAGGTGACCCATAATGGCATCGGCACATTTCTGATACTATCGAACTATAATTTTAGTTTGTAAACCATTTATTTATTTAATGACATATTTGAATGAAGCCATAAAGTACCCCATTATAATATATTTATAACTACCTACCTAATATTATCTTTTAATTTACCCATATAATTATACTTAAGCGGATAAATTAATTAATAGTAAATTATTCTATATGTACTTCGAGACGATTGGAATGTTTATTTGATTTTATATTTTGCTTTCCATTTAAATCAACATTATCAAAGTATATCTATAAAATCTTTGATGAACCGTCATGAATAGAAGACTCAAGGTATATATAATTAATTGCTCCTTAAAATACGTGTATAGGTACAAATTAGAAAAATGGTTAATTAATTTCTGATAGACTCGCCGCGTCGACCGTTGCGTTCATTATTTCGGTCCGTACTCTACAATGACAGTGTTGTAATGACTCATATCAATTTTATTTTATTTGCGAATGCGAATGATTAACAATATTGATAATCGCGAATGTGAATATTCGTTATTTATAAAATATTAAACGTTAACGGCGCATTTTAACAATTTTTACTTGTCTATATAGAGGTAATTATATATATATCTTCTGAGATATATTTATAATTTTCTCCCACTGTAAAATTTTTGAGCTAATAAATACTTATTATTATTATTTGACAAAACTTAACAAAAGGGCTCATTTCTTATGGGTAATTTTCTATATTAATATTTATATTTGCTATAGAAATGTTTTACTGTGGTAATATGGAGAATATTTCAAAAAATAACTAAAGTATTTAGTGCGGTCAATATTTTAGACCATCACAGTGATTCCGCTGATAAATTTTCAATGATCTCGATGCTTATTGTGGTGATTCAAGGATCAAGATCAATGACGCCGTGTGGTTGATTGTCTCCGTGGAAATGATAGCCGTTAATTTTTGTGACATTTATATTAGTTAAATGTTATTCGCATTATTTTTGCGAATCCGAATATTCAGTACATCACTAGTCTGCTACTATTATACTACATATCCACTAATAACATACATCCATAAATACGCGAAATACGTTTTGCAAACTCGACCCGGCCTCGCTTCTATCACTTAAACATTAATCCCATCCCTGTTCCTACCTGTTCCCTGTTCACAGAACCTATTGTCAACAGTTAAGCGTGTACCGTATTGTATATCACGCCATATGCTACACAATGTTATCCGTATTATGCACAATAAATATTCTCTTTAAATGAATTATCAGGACGGTGTCGCTATTTATAACGATTTTCTAGCTTTGATCGATATTATTATATATGCTATACTATAATCTCGTAAGCCCCATTTCAATGTTCCAAAGCTTTCCTATATTTCTTGCCATCAAATTTTTCGCGTTGTATTATCTACCTATCAAGTTAACTATTTTTATTTTTATTTCTTAAGTTTACGCGAATATTATACATTGAAATAAAACTATTCTTACGGATTCTATCACGATTAGGTTTTGACTGACCCGTGACAACGAAGACTGCAAAGCCTTCGAAACGTCGGGAATAATAATTAAAACCTAATCGTGATAGAATCCGTAAGAATAGTTTTGTTTCAATATTTTTATTTTTATTTTATTTGAACTACCAAGTATAACTATCAAGTAACTATCAAGTATTGACCAATATATACTAGTACAAATATCTAGTCATAAGAATTTTATTACATACATACAATTCAAAAATAGTGGATAATATTATTTCACTCCCTAAATTAAGTGTCTTTAAATGTAATCCACATATTCGGCTAATAAAGTTGTTCGGTGATTTGTCACAAGACGTGAGAACACAAGCGGCCTGATAGCTAACAAAGAGCTCTAAATCCACCCGGTTAAAGATGAAATGAATGGATCGGGGCGAAGAATCTCGGCTTTTAACTTAATCCGACTCTTACAACGGGGATCACGCTAGCCAGAGGTCTAGTAACGCCCTTAACCTGGCTGAGTGCTGACGGTTTGAAGAGCCCATTACGACGATCCTAAACAACTGTAATTAAAAACTCTATATACATCCCTTCTTATCGAAATTTAATTGATTAATGCATTGTATGTATCAAACGAACAAACCCAAGAGACGTTATTTGCTTCTTACGTGATGGTCCACCGTTCTAATTTGATAGCATTTAAAACCGTTTTTGTATTAAAATAAATATTTTCAAAAGCCCTAAGGATATCATAACTCGTACCTTTGTGAAAAAATGTAATAGATCTTAAAGTTATATGATGTGGCATCGTAGTTTGTACAAGGGTTTTTTATTCTCATCTTTGTATGCAATAAATTTTCTCCATGTATCATGTAAGTCCGTAACAAAATAAACACCTTTCTACGTTATATTGTTGCGCGTAAGTCCGTAACGCTTCTGAGATGAGAAGCCCAATATCATCATCAGGTGGATGAAAAGCAATTTCCCGTGTCTACTCAATTACCCGTCAATTTTCAACGTAAAACAAGCTACTTAAACTCGAAGTAAAAGTGAGTTTGAGAACGTTATCTTGATATTACATAAAATTACTATACTTAACATAACTGGGTGCGAACAGCGTAGGTATTATTCGCACGACTGATATTAATGCAGCGCGGCTCCCGAAACGACTCTTTTATTTCCCTTTTTCTTTGCAGATAGGAAATCGGACCGACATTACCACTTACACTTACACCTCGTGTACATAAAAGCAAAAGTCTTACTATATTAATTGATTTATAAACGTTAATACCACGCTATTCTTGTCGTGAAGAAAAAATAAAAAAGATCCAATTTTTTTATGTTTCTTAGACGTTCAGCATCATTATCATCAGCCATAGGACGTCCACTGCTGAACATAGGCCTCCCCCAAAGATTTCCAGATCGACCTATTGGAAGCAGCCTGCATCCAGCGACTTCCTGCGACCTTTAGACGTTAGTAAATTGTAAATTAAATACCTGATACTAAGACCTGATAAGGTATTTTTTTATAAACAGGTAATTTTTAGAGTAAATTATATATAAGTATATCATTTTATAAAGATAAATGAACCTAGAATTGTTGTACAAAGCACACACTAAAAACACCTACACAAAACAAGTGTTTTTCAGTCTTCTGCTCATATATCAATGGAGCATAGATTAAAAAAAGACAAAAAAATTAAATACCATGTTTTGTGTAAGTATTTTATGTAATATTTTAGTGCAGGAGACGCGGCTTAAGGTACATATTTGTTAAAGTATAGGAACGCAACCCTTACTTTTAGGTCTATGGATTCTGTTCCTTTGCACTTGTCTCTGACTGTCAAAATGTCTGTCTGTGCGTCCATCTTTTTGTAGTAAGTGTGGTTAATAGCAATAAAATAAAATAGTCGTTATTTCAGTAATTAATGTATTTCATTAAACCACCAAAATCATTACAATATTCCATAAAGGCGAGCACATTTCCCACATGGTCTGAGTTGACTCCAAAAGAACTTATACGATAAAAGAGTTTCCTGTTGCATAATGTAAGTATTCTAATTAATGAAACTCATAAAAAGGATTTCCTTAATTAGAAAGCAAAGGCTACACGCCTTCTTAGTTTTCTTTAACGAAATCCGTTTGGTTTATTAGCCTGATAGAAAACATGGGCACCTACTGGCTCATTAACTGGCAAAAAGGAATTATTTTTGCTCCTCAGCGCAACCCAAGCAATACCTACCGGTCGGATTCATCCATTTCATAATTAAAGCTGCAGAATTTCTTCCTCCTTTCACCTATTTATCTTCGTACCTGAGATTAAATCTTTTTAGCAAAACGGTTTATATAGTATCGTTTACTTATTTTTTACATGGCGTCATAGAGACAGTAGTGATTTTCCGTGAGACATTATTTCCATAGATATTTGTTTAACGCGTATATCACTTCCGAACTTATCGAGTTATATTTGGGAAGATAGAAGCCGGCGCTTATAGCATAAAAATATGTATTCAGGGGGGTTACCACGACCTGTTATAGCAGTATTATTATAGTCTTACTTCGTACTTTTGTATGGAAATCGGTACAAGTAACATTATAGTAATATTGCTATAAGAGGTGGTGGTAAACCCCCAGTTGTACTGTTATAAGTTGCTGAGCAGTAAGATATTCATTTTTATACAACTTACAAATATATTTGTTATGATAAGTATCAAATATCATATGACATTTGTATTCGACATGAATTTTAAAACTGCCCCAACATTACTATTTATCTAAGTTAAAACCAAACAAATAAAATGTTTACCCTCATATCAGCTCTTTACGTTTAGAGTTTCATCGCAAAAATGGACCATAGGCCATAAGCTGTGACCTTCATAAGCTCTATTCCCGAGACCATTTGTACCCTAAATTTGTACTTCAAAATTCTAAATGTAAGAACCATACTTGTTTGACAATTGACTGTTAACCTTTACTTGGTATCGCCCTGTGCGTGACGCATACCAACTTCGATTACCGATTACGGTATTTCCAGTATTTTAGAGTCCTTTGGCATATCGATCATCAAGTTTCAACTGCAAAATACATTTATACTCGAATTCATAGACAAAGCCCACTTGACTGGATATTACTGTTACTTAATTGATTTGCCCATTGAGAATGAGGGCAGCTTTTAGTACGTCAAATAAATACTTGAATCTTAATAGAATTTCGTTAATGTTAAATTCTATATAGAAAATTAGAACGTTTTGTTATTCAAACGTTCTAAGATTAGTCGTTTAAGTGAAAATAAACGTCGCTTCTGTAATCTCGTTTCTGTTGGAGTCGATAGACGCAACCCCCTTTAGAATGAAAATTTAAGAGATTGCAATTACTGTACCTACCTTCTTATATAATAAGATTTATTCGGGATTTCTTTGTGGTTATTTTGGTTGGATATTGTGGTTCTTGCGGAGATTGAACTATTGTTAGATCTACAAGATACAACCTACAAGGCTGTTCTAAAATGACTGCGAAGTGCGAAACAATATCTGGGACTTTTCTTCCACCTCAGCTCTCAATTGTCACAATTTCGCTCTTTCAATGGACCCGCTACTGTTTAATCTACGCACTTATTCAGTCGACAAAAACTCGAATCAAAGTGATGAATTAGCTTATTCAATTACCATCGTCTACAGAATTCAACTCTCATTCTATCAAACATTTAACTTGGCAAGTATTTAATGGCTTGAATATCGCAACAGAAACAACTTCCTACTAAACTGTACGGTAACACTTTAGCAGTTGTTTTGTGTGAACATAGTTTTAAACATTTGTATCGCTGAACAACATTCTTATTATAGAATTATTTCTCAATTAATGCGAATGTTACACATTGAAATAAAACTAGGTTTTACTAATTCTATCTAAAGATTCTTATACTAGGAAGTAGGTACTATAGGCGATTTACGAGTATATAAACTAAATTCATTTGATCGTTTTAATTACTGGAACTACTGAACTGATTTTATTAATTATTTCAGCATTAGAATGTTACATTTCAGGTGTATTTTAGTGACATGGGCTATTTTAATCACAGGAGTGATTCTCAGATAAATTTATCTCTTTTAGAAAGCTACATTATCGTTATAGACTACTATTTTATCCCGAGAAAAATCTTTTAAAACGGAAACGCACTAGCGATCTTGAGCACCCTATTTCGCCGAGCTTAGTTCCGTCCCAGATAATAATATGATAGGGAACGAACCTATCGTCATATCGGACATAAATTCCAGACTTCACATTATTATATCTAATGATAAAATGTATGAAGAAGTTTCAGAATACGAATCGCTCTATGAATATAACAAAATGGAACGAAAATTTATTTTTCTCCATTTTCTGAGTATTTTTACTGAGGTAACTTAAATAGAGGCTCCGTTACAAGCAGTCGCACCTCGACTAAATGGTCTTAAAGTTATGACAAAGAAGGGATCTCTCAGGATGGTATTATTTTGCCTTTTCGAATATAAAACGTTTATAAGGGTACTTGATTTCAACAAAGTTTATGTTGCGGGGACAAATTACGCAACTATCGGGTTTTTCTGTTTTGTAATAGGGCTTTCTTCAAAGCTCATTTTTAAGAATGAACTTTAGAAACGTAAATCATGAGCGCGGTTTTGATTTATAAAACGCTGCGTAAAAGTATTATTATTAAACTCATTCAGTACAGATTCAAGGGCATCTTTATACTAGTGTGTAGCTCCACCCTTCATGTTTACCCCGCATTTATATTGCATATTTTTGGGGTCCGAAACTAAGAGGGGTTGAATCACAGAGGGTTTGTCATTAGTGTCCAGCTGACTATTTATTCTATGAAGCGTGAATTGCTATAAAGATTGCGGTGCCGAAATTATCTGGAATGAACTAGTACGTGTTTAAACTTTAAACTAGCTTATGTGATAAAGAATATATACAAGTAAATTCAAGTAATTCCCTATTCCATAAGCCATTTAAGTAAAATATAATGACAATACAAAACTTATAAAACTGCCTTGTTGGTGTGCTGGTATTGCGTGTGCGGTACGACTATAGTCCTGAGGTCTCGCGTTCGATCGGCGGGTCGGACAAAGTATATTGAGATTTCTACTCCGTATCAGACCGGAGTATGGCGAAGGGGTTTCTCCCTATCACATCTAGGACGAAAATGAGCTCGGCGTGTGTTCTAGTTCTCTAGTTCGCCTCGCCTACACCTCCGGGGACACATACATATGGATATACATATATAGAGGTAAATATCGTAAAAGTAATAAATTTTCTTTAACACATATGTAAAAATCCTGAATGATTCAAAGAATACAAACTCTAAAAAGGACTGCAGAAGTTACTTAAATACGTAAATGTTTTCTTACATTTTGGGAAATATATGTATAATATAACCTGCTATATATTGTACATATTTTATAACATACATACCATCATTGTGCATGTGCTTGTATTTTGGTTGTGTATTTTTTCGTAATATCGTATTTATAATCAAATGGCAACAGTATCCTGCAGCGAAAGCAATAAAGCTGACGGCGCCTAATGTATAACATTACCTACAAATCTACATAATTTTGTAATACCTGAATAAGTATTCGATTCACCCTACCTCTTGTATCATAAACTTCATATATAATTTTTTTTAGGTAGATACTCTAAGTCCACGCTTGTATATTTAATCCACTTATACAAGAATGATAAACCAAGTAAAAAAGGAAATATGGTTTAATTAACGTAATATCAAGAAGCTGTATCGCCTTACCAAAGAGTTTGCGGTTTTATAATATTAATCAATCCGTTACAGTACTTGAGTAATCTAACTCCTTACTCTTGAGGCTTAGGAATGTAAAATGAAGGCTTCGTATTATTATTGACTACAGACTTAATTACAAACATAAGCTTACGCCTGTACCTTAGAAGTTGTAAACAGAGCCGAATTAAAGAACCAGAACACCCACATATTTTTCGTTATTTCCGTCCCAGACATCATAGAAGGCGAGCCTATCACCTTTTAGGCACAAATTCCAGTCTCCTGACTAATTTGTCCGATCATGCCCGACCCTGGAATCGAACCCGAAGTCTCAGAACGACTGTCGTACCTCTTATGCAATACAATTACACCACTGAGACAGACTTAGAATTATTTTATCCACAGATAAATCTTGTGCAGTTACGAAGGTAGTCCCTTGTGTATTGCCACGCTTGTATAAAGAAATTAGAATAATTGATGTTGCTGTCATCATCGATACATGCGACTTGGCGGTTGGTAACATTCATTAATCTAAGGTGCTACTATAATAACAGCTATTTTCTGCAGTAGGTTATATTATGTTCGCGGCCGCGTTGGGTACGGAAATCCGACCTGAGTTTTACTTTTATGTTCTATAGAAATAACTACCGCTCTAATGAATTTAATTAGTACATTTTGCGATGATATTTTTTATTTCGCGGTATAGTGTGTTTAAATTTCTTACAAATAATAATTATAACTTCACCGAACCGTATCGACTCTTCCAAAATAAATCAAGTAATATAAGAGATAAAATATTACAATTATTAGAAAACGTTGTTGTAAAATTTCAAATAATTTATGAGAATTTATTAAATACCTTTGTAATAAACTGGTGATAGAGCAAGAGCCATACATCAGCAAACCAAATGGCTAAATCGATAGGCACCAGATGGTCTAACCCTAGCCACGCTTGGTGTTTCAGCCGACAAAAGATGTTTTTGTCGAAGAATTTGAATCAAACGCATAGACATCGTTTTTATGGAACCAGGCCAGTGACTTTTAGTAAATCTACCTATGTATTATACCTACGTATAAATATAAATGTGAGTAGAAGTGTGTATGCGAGCGGTCGTAAGTTATAACAAAATAATAAAAATTATGCCAGCACAATATGTCGTCCTATAAAAATTTTCTAAGACATATTATAACTGAAAATATGTATGTAAATATTACATTTCAGTGCATTTTTAGGGTTCAAACCGTCAATCAAAATTGGAGAGTATGACATACGTAATCGTGAGTCAGATCCAGAACACATATACCTCGGTACCCAAATGATACCCACGCAATGTTCTGAGATTTTTTAATATTCTATTTATTGTTTGGGTTTGACACGCGAAATATTGGGATTGTAGTCATTTATACACCATTACAAAGTAAATGTTGAGGACTGGAGGTAAATACTATATTCCTAAATTACTACTCATTAAGAAGTATAAACGATTATATTTACTCCATTATATATTAAAGTAAAGGCCGCTTCCAACAGGTCGATCTGGAAATTTTTGGGGGAGACCTATGTTCAGCAGTAGTCGTCCTATGGCTGATGATGATGATGATGATGATGATCCGAAATTATATCAAAAATATATCTAAGCTTATAAACAATACATTTTCGAAAAACAGTCATGTTGCTATGATGTCGTTGTTGTACTGTCGAAATCACGAATGAATAATCTATTAAAAATACAAACAATATTACAATCCATTGTTTGTCATAATAGCTTGGGAAATGGAAGTAGGAAGTGCGGTGAAAATAAAAATTCTCATTATTTTACGAAAACAACGAAATCAATTCTGTCGAAACTATTTTCGCTTACAAAAACGTAACTTGGGGAAATAAAGACCTCTTTCTTTGTAACGTGATTTAGTATTTACCAAGGTACATACAGAACGGACGCTTTTTATAGCTTTATCCATAATAGTCGTACTTGTTACACCTTTATATTTAGTCTTCAGACTAGAATTTTTTTTATTGTATTGACATATTAAATAGTTACATGGAAACGTAATAAGGCTTTTGAAGCGGTTAAAATAATGTACTATAAATACTACATCATCATAGCCAACAATAATTCGAGTTTAGTCAGGGAATTATAATTGTATTTTACTAATGAAAAATTAAATCTTGAGAAATCTTCATCATCATGACATTATTTTGAAGCCTCCGTGGCACAGTGGACGACTAACCGGCTGAGAAGCGAGGGGCCGCGGGTTTGATCCCCGCATTGAGACTAATGTCTGTGTGGCACAAAGATATTTGTTTCAAGTCTGGGTGTTATGAGAACAAAAATCTCTCATAGTTTCTGGTACCCACGATGCAGGTTATACCAACCTAGAGGTAGTATGAGCTTAGGACTGGGTGTGTGACTGTTGGGTGTTTTTATTTTATTATCATGAAAAATAAATATTATGAAACTATAGCGTATATATTAAAAAATATTTTTAAATAGTAGTTATTAAGAGTTACTATGTATTATATTAAGCAACTTAGCGTTATAGAAGTAAGTTATGAATAAATATATATTATTTAAGGGTTCGTCCGCATCGGCAAGTTTCGTAACAGAAAGGTCTCTAAACAACAGATAAGAGCATACTACAATTAAGATACATATATAAAGTACACATCAAACAAGTTGGTCGATTTCGTACATTTTACAGAACGAAGTTTTGAAAATAAAGACAGTACAACAGAGCATCCGTTTATTATACTTGTATGTACAATGTTTTTTGCAGGATACAGCATTGTATGAGATAATATATTCAACAATGTAATCCGGCTTTACGTGTCTTGAGAGTCCCTGGTTGCAGGCAATGTGCATTGTCACGGCTAACTGCATATGTTATATCATACCTAAAACACTTTCAAACCTGTCTCTATGTGGAGTTATTTTATGTTTTAAATAATACAGGTCTTGCAGTGAATACCACTCAAAACAAAATTGAAGTTCTCATCTCTTATTAAAATAACCATTATGGCATATGCATTTCTGAGAAAGAAAATTACATCACATCTCCAAAATTGTCTATTTATTTTCTACAGTACAAAATGCATTTTGTAAAACGTATGTACATATGTGCAGTATCAAACCGTCGTGTGGAAACACTAGCGAAACGCTGCGCTGGTCACGCAGATGGAAAATCGAAGCACAGACGAATTGGAAGCACTCAAGAGGAGAAATACTTTATTTCCTCTAGTATTGCTAACAAATCAGAAGACGTTGCACCGGCAGCGTGGCGCGGTCGTTTCCACCAAGAGCGAGCAATAGGAAATAATTTTGAACTCAACAACAAATTCTTATCTCTTATCTTCTCGTCACGCCGCTCAATAAAGTGGGACTCGCCCATCTTTGCCCTCTATCACATCATGTGTGCGTGTGTGTGTGTGTGTGTGTGTGTGTGTGTTTGTGTGCGTGCGTGTGTGTGTGTTAGTGTGCGTGTGTGTGTGTGTGCGTGCGTATGCGATGTGGTCTGCTTGTATGTAAAAAATGAAACCAAAGTTAATAACTATTTCGTTAACAGAAATGTAGAACGGACTAACTAAAACTACAATGTTGTAGCAGGAATCAATTAGTCGATATCATTCCGAACGTCAAAACAATATCAATAGTCGGTTTTGTGTGATTTGAACTGGCAGGAAGTATAATTAGAAATGGCATCGGTAACCAAACATGAATCGACAATTGTAGGAACATATTACAACCGTGTTTCAAACAGTTCTCGAGGATATATACCCTTCTTTCTGTCTGCCTTTATTCCGGTTTAGTGTCCCAGTGTGCCTTCTTAATAATTACTTAGCACTTGCACTTCGCTCAGTCTTAAGCATCTTCTGAAAGGAGACCGTTAGCTCTTATGCCTCCCACTAACATCATATTCATGGTAATAATATCTTAACGAATGTTTAACAAAAACTGAAAATCAACTTCAAAAACGAACTCTTAAAAGTAAAAATAACAACAATTTCTTACTCTCTTTGGATTGCCTTTTCATTTTATCTGCCTCGGCCTCAACACCTTCTCCAAATAGAGTAAGAAATTGTTGTTATTTTTTACGTTTCGTTTTTGAAGTCGGTTTTTGTAAACCCTTGCTCTAGGCGCTGTTTGGCTTCGTTGCTAGTGTTATACCGCCGGCATACATGATACATGTGCAGAGCACCCGCGGTGAGAGTGCCTGTATTTCCTCCGTCGCATCGTGACGTCGAGCCTGGCATCAAATAAAAAAAAATTGACCACTGAGGCCCAGTGGAGAGAACTTTTTCCATCACATAATTACCATGGTAGAAGAACTTTATTATACATCCCTTCATTGATCTGATGGACGTGAACATAAACATGTAAGTTTGTCCTACATTCGTTTCCGTTAGGAGGGATGCTTTTCGCGAGAGTTTTAGTTTGAAAAGTTCAAATTGTCCGGATTCTAACGATGTTAGAATCTAATTGCCTATGGTAATGTTAAAGTCTTGTAACAAAAATGTTAAAGTCTTGTAGATCTACAAATTTGTTTTAAATACCCGAAGAAAATAAGACTTACGATATTGTAATTCATTGCGACAAAAATGTTAAAGTCTTGTAGATCTACAAATTTGTTTTAAATACCCGAAGAAAATAAGACTTACGATATTGTGATGTCAAGTGAAATGGGTTTTCCAGTCGAAAAGGTTCACAGTCGTATTCTATACTAATGTTAATTAGTCCTGTAATAAATCCAGTCCTTACACAGGATTTATTACAGGAAATTCCTGGACACAGGCCTCCTTCTCTAATTAGAGGGATTAGGTCTTAATCAACGACACTGACCTACAGCAGGTTGGTTAATTTTATACCATTCAAATTGTTGTAGAGGATCCTTAAGTCTGCATGTATCATCAGGATAGTAATAATTTCATCATCAACATCATTTATAATTATGTAACTCCGAAGAGTCACAATGAGTCTTGGGGGCTGGCAGCTGCTGCTGATTGCTGCTATTTTCTAAATTTTATTTTAACATTCCAAAATTATATGACTGATAGTGCATATTATGTAATTCTTATTATTTATTTGGGCTTTTCTTCTTTTATTAATGAAAATAAGATTAATGAAAACACGAATTTAAAGCACTAAAGTACTTTACCTCTATACTTAAAATACCTAAACATAGGTAGAAACGTTTCTATATAGTTAGTTAAATAAAATCGATTTTAACTTCTAACAGAAGTTAATTACGCCCGTTCTTAGAACTTTGACTTTTAATTACAAAAAGATTAAAAAATAAACATAGTTAATGAATACTTTTTCATTAAAATCCCGCCTGCGGACATAAATACCTGTTTTAGCAGAACTAATCGTGTACAGAGTTATATGACAACCTTAGAACCCCGAAAATATTTTTATTGGATATAAATTCCATTCTAGACTAAAAAATGACATTTATTGTGTTTTTATTATCAACCATATTAATCTCAACTGGTTTTATACCTTGATTCAATTATTAAAACAAAGCCCGGAAAGAAAACTTGATGTAGGTACTAAAATCGTACGTTTGTTATTTTTCCTTTCCTACAAAAGCTCACTTACTTTTTATTCACACGTATTGTATTCTCCCTCAACCCTAAAAAACTGTAGCGGGCCCGAAAGTCAAAAAACAACTACGCAGAGCGAAAACACAAAGTCGCGAAGCGGTAAAAAAAAATCGCATGTGCTCATTAGATTCCGGCCTACACGAAGAACTTTTTACAAACTTTGGTACAAAAAATACATACCTTCGCCAGTGCCACACTGTCCATCTGCACCAATTTTTATATTTCATTTTTAACTGTTAAATTATTTTGTAGGCCTATAAAGTTTAAACGAATACATGGCAAGCGCGCTTAGTTGGAACGCAACGCGAAACGGTGAGAAAGCGCGGCACCCGAACACTGAGGTAGCTCAGACACGGCGGTCGCGATCGTAACTGAGCACTGTGCAGTGAGCGCCAGTCGTCACACCAAGCTCTATGTACGAATAGGGTGGCTCTCGGGAGTCGGCAGTCGGCACCCTCGCCTCGCCCCGCTCTACACCGCCCTCAGCGGACGGCGCGGCGCGGCGTCTACGCGCTCCGAATCCACTTTTATCAAATTATTCTACACTGGACATAGAGCGTTCACAAAAAAGTTAACAGGTAGAATGCAATTTTCTTTAATCTAACTAATAACTAATCTTTAATTTACCTAACATGCATGTAACCTGTAAGCTGAATTACCCTTAATTATTTTTTTTTAAATAGTTTTCATTTGGTCACTATACATAATGGACTATACATAATGGATACAAAATTGTGTATTACGTGTATACCAGTGTCCTTTACAGTAAGGTTTACCTGAAACACCCCGAAATATTTGCCCCGATTTTTGGTAGTTTGGTAGTCGATTTTTTTCGTTTTATTTTCGAATAATGGAACATTGTTTGTTTTGCGGTAAGTACCAGTGCTTAATGCTGGTTGGGTAAAATAATACCGACTCCAAAACAACTCTACGAATGAATAGTCTTATTCATGAAATTATAAACAAAACACATAACACGTTTCGGATTTATGTTATATTATAAAATGTTTATGTATTAAAGTAACTTATAACTATTCAAATAGTATGAAAAATAAGTCTTTTATAAACCAAGTCATTAAATATTATTTTCACCGTTCGGCCCAATACCGTCCATAAATCTCGAAATAAAGTGATTGTGATGGTATCTAGGTGTCCATCTTTACTTCACACTCGACCATACTTTTTGAGACACCGTTTATGAAAAATAAAGATATTAAAGTAGCGCTTTTAGTACCATTTGCCTCGCGGAATTTCCACGAAAACACTACGCGAAGTATAATCAGTACCGGTACAGGTAGAGACTAGACTCTATTATCTACATTACCTTTTTTCTATAACTATTTTTCTTTCCCTTGCGTTAATATATCAAATCCCTTATTCCATGTATCTTAGCAATTAGTGCAATTTACAGCAATTAACCAATTTTACCTGAGCTGTAAGATAAAAGATCAGTAGCTCGCCCAAGAGGTTTTTTGACTTTTCACGCTACGCGACTAAGTAAAATTATTTTTAGATGTTACGGAGTCGCTAATGACAAATGTCAAAAAAGCTCGCCTACAGCTACACGCCACGCAATTTTGATAGTGTATTCCTGCAATAGGTTAATATTTTTCGATCCCTAAAAATATATTTATCAACACGTGTTTTGGTGATTTTAAAAATCTAACTCCTTTGGAGATAAATTATATGGAAAATGTTGAGTTTCGTGTGAGTTTCGTGCTCAGGGCCGCGAATGTAAATATATACATTATTATACAACTGTTGTCACTGGTAATTCTGTACTCATGAGTACATACAGTAGTATAAAATTCGAGAAGCATAATTCAGTAATAGACATATAATTATGTTAGGTGTGTCCAAAATTACAACTATCAATATCTTTAAATAAAAATACATAATAAAGCTTTTAGTGGTAGAGCCACGCTGTAGACAGAATCGTCTACAGCACGAATGGGCCGGCTCGACCGGCTTGATACCACTCACAGAAAACCGACGTAAAGTGGAGACCTTGATGTCGCGTTTCGTTCGGTAAGTAAGATTTCCGGTGGCCCGTTTCCACCCCTTCCTTTCCCAACCCCTTCTCCCTCCCCTTCCATTCACTCCCGTTAGTTTAGGAACCATGATTATTTTTGTATCTTGGGTGTCTATGGGCTGCAGAGATCACTTACAATCAGGTTACCCATCTGCTCGTTTGCCAGTTTCTGCTATAACAAAAATACTCATCTACAAGTTACAGAACGTACTTTTCTACTTTAACTTTATCCTTACAAATCCTTATACTACTGTCTATATATGTATAACCACATGTCAATGTCAATTCATCATTTTGTTTGCACGATCTTTGAAACGCTTTGTTCTCTCACGTGAAATTTGATCAAAGGTGGATTTTCGTAGTTCACCCGAATAGACAAGTAAACCACAGAATCAAAGCAACTACGGCGCCACGGTCATTTTATATTTGCTAAAGGGAATGTCGGTTTAGTTTTTTAATATCTACATATCTTTCTATGTGTTATTCAAATATCTTAATGCAATTTGTACCTATATTTGATTGTAACCTGTTTTGTATTTTAAATAAATAAAAATTAAAATTAATCTGTAAAGGAGCCTGGAAAATGTGCTGGAAATAAGGTCGGCGAAATATGGGTGTTCTAGTTCGCCTTTGCCTGCCTTTTCTGAGGTACAAGCGTGAGCTTATGTACGTTATTCTTTGAATAGCCAGCCTCCAGCTCAGCTGTCTCGGAGGTCGCGGGATTGAACTTCGCACCAAGACAAATAAATTTTGTGTAATCCATTAAATAGTATTCGTTTCGGTTCTGTGTGTTGAGATCGAATACCGAACCCATTCATTACGCGTCGCACTCGTAAAACGACTTTATTTTGATTCTTATTTTTTATATAACAGTAAATAATATATAATCGAGCAGGTGGCTCACCTGATTTCCACCACATAAGTGATTTCCACCAAAACACCGACGGTGCTATAAGAATGACGAGTGCGTCCGATCCCTAACTTAGCGAAATCTCGCTCACCGAACGAAACGCAACGTTCTGAAACTTCATGTACGTTTTCTGCAAAACAGTCAATGGCATTGGAAATTATTCGTATTTATTACATCATCTTTGAAATCACTCAATTTTGGAGAGATGTTGTGCAGATGAGTTAATCTAATTTCCACAAGTACGAATTGCTTAATTATACTCATAGTTCAATGAATCGTATCTAAGACTATAACATTATCAAATGAAATAAAAGATACCTTGAAATTTCGCTCAACAGCATTGTTTTTATGGGATGTCGCCATTGAGATTGTTTGAAGGAGGCCACGGTTAGTGCAATCCTTCTAGATCTCTTTTCAACACAGTTTTTAGAGATTTGATGCGGTATGCAATATCAATACGGGAAATCACAACCCTTGCAAGTGACTTTTTACACTTGTGTTGGATACATTTAATGCCATGTCGCAAAGTGCTCATGCCCTTCCGATGCACTGAACATATCCCACTACACCAAGGAGGCGACGAGTGATTAAAATATTATTGTTATATAATATTTAAAACAATTTTATGCCTCCATGAAAGGACAAATTTCAACAGATCGCGCATCTAATCTTATTGGTGCTAAACTCGAATATATTTGAAATGAAATTTCATACTACCTGCAGCGAGTTTCCCGCTATTCGCCTTCTCGGAAATACCTTGCTCTTTACAGTCCATTTCGCTTATGTCTGATATGTGCATATTTTAAAATAACATTCTGGTATGCTATAGGTATTTATACATTTACCTACATTTTAAAGAAAACAAGCTCCGGTATTTTTCTATTCTATTCTGTATCACATAAACATACACGTTTAGTGTTTCTTATTATAATCTGCCAAAGCAAAATAAACATTATTATATTATCTGCCTCTGTAATTGATACAAACCAAAGAATATCAACGTATAAAGCGGACGTTAAATACAACTTACCAAGTTGTTAGTGGGGTTATGCCATTACCTTTTCTATAACAAAAACCTTTGATTTACGGTAAAACTTCTACCCAAGAGAATACCAGCACAAAGGAGTGGCAACTATAGTATGATTGCTAATTAAACGGAGTAAACTGACATTTCCAATGTTGCCACTTTTTCATGAAATTTAAATAGTGCTGCGGTAAAAAGATCAAGATTATTTATACATTTCAATTCAGTGAACCATTTCATTCTTTCATTTTCTAAAGTCCAACTCAAAGTCTTAATTCCTGCCCAAGGAGGTACTACTTATTATGCATCGTCGTTGTTCCTGCCTAATGTGTGATTAGTATTGCATGTCTACTGAATTATAGTTTTAGTAAATCACTGCATGCTAAGTTATGACATGTTTTCTGGATTTCTAGTAATGGTTCATTATAAACGAAACTTACAAAAGCTATGAATGTCCATAACGTAATATTTCTCAAATAATAAAAATAATGTTTGTAATTTTCATTGTTATCATTTCGCGTATCTGTTGTGATTATTTACGCAAAATTATTTACATAGACATTTAGTCAAAGGTTTAAGCTGAAATTTCTAAAAATACGCAAAAAAAATCTAATTTTGCAAGATAGTGCTGAGTTATTGTTTCTTTGAATGATAAAAATTGAACTAGATCAATCACTACGTTTTGAAAGTAAGCAACATTATTTTGGAAAGTGACATTTCGATCTGTCAGTTTACTCCGTTTAATTAGCAATCGGACTATAATATTGCACACATCTTAGCCAGTATCATTTATAAAAATTTAAACAAAATTCAGTGAGGAAACTTGATTTACAAAAAGCAGTAAAAATATTTGTTCTGTACACACAAGCTCAAAATGAGATGGAAAAGAAACGAAACGCAAATTATATTTCGTTTCAGCGTAACTAAACATTTATCCAGTAAGATAATAGATATAGTCTCGTCTCCTAATTGGCATAGGACTTGTTTAACGTCATAATATCATTTACTGTAACGTAAATATTGAGTTAATTATTTCTGTAATTATTTGTTGTAATAAATTACGAATGAAGTACAAACGCTCATGAGGTTTGCCTACATGTTGAAACAATTTCGTTTGCTATCTAGACAATACTGTGTATATTATTCAGATTGTAATTTAAAATTAACAATAAAGATACATGACAGATAATTAAAAAGACCTTCTTGTCACTCCCACGGACCACCGAAAATACAACTTTCTCGTCAGTGAAAAGGCACGGTCGCGTCGTGTACGGTGTGCATTAGTATTCTGATTTTTGCAGGTAAATATATAGGCTTAGCCCTTAGTTCATAATACACCACATAATAAGTACTTACACATATAAATATTAAGTTCAAAGTAAAGGAAAACCTATAATAAGTATAGATTTCCTTTGCTAACAACAACGTCCTCGTCTGTATCTCATATCGTGTGAAAAGGCTATAAATAAAAAGCAAACAGTTGTAATCGATAGCTGTATTCATGAATAAATATTTGCATTGAAACTGGCAACAACTCAAAAGTGGTGTGGAAACCCAACTAAAATTATGTTTATAAGCACTGCAGCTTTGCAGAAAGACACATACATACATACATACTCTCCATACTCTCGCATGTATCCCAGAAGGGATAGGCAAAGGCGAACTTCGTCGAGTTCATTTACGTCCTAGATGTAATTCCAGACTCCGGGCTGGTATTCAAATGAAATTCCAATATCATTTTGCCCGACGCGGGGAACGAATCCGAGACCACAAGACGGTAGTCATACCGCGCACGTAATATCACTACGCCACCGAGGCAGGTAATAAACTATAGTAATAAAGCCAAAATCACAACGACAATTAGTTTGCTTAAGTTGTATAGTTTCCGCAAAAAGCTTTGATGGCTTTTTCAAAACAAGTGGTTAACCACAAAAAATGGTCACGTCTCCGCGGCGGACATTCTCCCTTTCCTTACAGATTAAAGCAAATCGAGTAGACAGAAGACGTGGTAAAAGTGGAAAATTGCCAAAGTAGAATGTCATTTATCAATGCCATTTGGTGACGTTTCTCGCCTTCGTAATGGAACGGACACCGCAGGGCTATCCATGGGCTGAATGGAAAAGAATATCAACTGATTTCTAATACATTCGAATGAACAACTACTTACTACCTACTTTGAGAATGAGGACATGAGTGTCTTGGAATAAGTTTGACCCAAAACATGTGATTGTGACAACAAACAGTGATTTATTTTTATTGTCAGCTATTGAATATGGTTGCAGATTAATTTATTACGTTTATTAATATTTCTTTCCTGTCCACTTTCATTGTATTTTCACTTTGATTAAAGCCTTCAAATGTTAGCCTAGTTAGCTAAGATGTACTCTAAGATGTACCTAAACATGATTTTAGATGCGATCGATACCGTATTTCCGACAGTTGCTAAAGGTCACGGGAGGTATAAATATAGGTGCTATCTACCTACTACCACTATTAAAGGTGGGAAAGTAGGAGCCAAAATAATTTTATATATCTAACTAAGTCCCCGTTAAAAGAAATAACTAAAAGTTTTAAGAGAACAATGTCCTAGAGGTAATTTAGTTTAATTATATTTGATGAATTTGTGTCATTTATCCAGTAGGCACTAGGCATTTAACTTAGTAATATCCGTGAGTTAGTATTTTTTTGCAACGGAAACCATTTGTTGAGCCTCTGTTATAATATCATAATTAATACGGGTCCCTTTAGCTCATTTATTTTCTCGCAAAGTGCCTATTGTATCTGAGTTAGATAGTATAAAATCCACATTCAGGCCCCGGAAGTTAGCAGTAAACACAAGCATAAAACAAATATATGCAGAGGTATACAAAAATTTGAGTCTGGTACCATTTAATGTCGCAAACTGGAATAGAGGCTGAGGAACAATGAAATTTTAAATACTTTTTTTATAGCAGCGATCCACCATCTGCTCGATCGACTGGCAATCGAGCAGGCTGTAGACGTAACTTTTTTGAGTGGTAGAGCCTGGCTGTAGACAGTAACATCTACAGTACGTCTAAGAAAGTGCCGGCTCGACCGGTTTGATACCACTGTCTCACAGAAGACCCACGTAAAGTGGCAGCTTGCTGTTGCCTTTCGTTCGGTGAGTGAGATATCCGGAGGCCCATTTCCCCCCTCCCTTTCCCAATCCCTTTTCATTCCCTTTCCATTTTCACCTTTTAGGTTGGCAATGCACCCATGATTCTTTCTGTGTCTTGGGTGTCTATGGGCGGTGGAGATCACTTACCATCAAATGACCCATCGGCTCATTTGCCAGTATGTGCTATAAAAAAAATGTCTACAGTGTCGCTCAACATATAACATAAAGGTCTATAGTAACGTCACTACATGCAATATAAAACGCGACAGCAAATATATATTAATTGGATCGGACCGTCGAGTTCCGGTATCTGACCTAATAAAACCAATAGTTTCAAGCAAAAGCACAAATAAACATAAACTGAATGTATCTCTGTAAAAATGTGGGGCCAATATAAGCTATGCAGTATTGAATTTAACAAGATTAAATGCGTTTTCATGAATATAAATACTTGCAGCACCTAGATAAATCTGCATTTATCTCAAATCTCGGTTTAAATATAGGAATGAGCTGTCCAGTTTAGGTCAAACTATAGATTAATAAAAGCTGCAAATCGCCCAGTAGCCCTTAGTATAATAATTATTTGTTTTATAAACGCTTTATACATAAACTATGTACATTAAATTATGATATTATAATATATTCTGAAGGTTTAAGATTGGAATAAATGATTATAGAGGTACTATCTTTCTTTATTTTGGTCGGGGCAACAGACTTTTTCAAGCATATGGTAGAAAAGATTTGTCTCAGTTTTTACGACCGGCTGCCTGCCTGACGTCAACCCTCTGGGGGATCCAGTCGTGGGCATCAATCCCAGAAGACCCGGTCCACAGCTCCTATAATGCTGCCACTAGACCAAAGAGGCAATTAAATAATAATCAATATTGATATTATGTACTATGTGTTGTATTTCTATTGCTTCGAAATAAAGCATGTAAACCGTTATAAAATATGTTAATCAAACTATTTGCATTTACTTTGGGACTAATTAAGTGCGTAATATAACGGTAGCTTAAACGTACGGTAACGATATAACCGTGTGTTGACACATATTTATAAGGTCTATAAAAGGACTAAACTCTTCCTGTGGGTCAAACCGTTTGAAAGTAGCGACGCGACGACTCAAATAAATAAACAGACAGTAGGTAAATAGAACTACTATAATACAGATATTACTCGTAAACGGGTGCTGCTTGTGGAGACTGGTCTGTCTGGACCGTTCTCTGGCTGCGGGGGTCTCTCAGTGAATCATCTTTTATATTACGATGTATAATATTAGTATATACTGTTATAATAGTTTAGCTCCTCCATTTTAAGGTCTTTTCTGTATTTGACACCGTATTAGTGACTTATTGTAAACTGGTGTTAAAAAGAGCAACGCCCTTCTGAACTGTCAGTAGAGTAAACATGTTACGGAATCTAAAAGATGTTTAAACATTATATTATGGATTTAATGAATATTTTGATTTGATTTGATAAAAGTTATAATTATTTGTACGAAGATATATTATAAGTCATCATGGGAAATATACTTACTACGAAGTAAAAACCTATAATTTTTTTTAGCTAAGTATGTATAAGTATTGCGTGCGCCGTACGACTATCGTCCTGAGGGCTCGGGGTCGGGTTCAATCCCCGTCGGACAAAGTGATATTGGACTTTTCAGTATCTGACCGGAGTCTGGAAATTGTGCCCGATATGGAGTTAGGCTCGCCCCCTATCACATGTGAGACGGAACTAATCTAACCTAGTGCGCCTCTGCCTACTTCTTAGAAAATACAGGCGTGATTTTTTTTCTTTCTACCTGTCCTTATCCCACCTTAATGTGGGTTCGGCATAACACACTTTTTTCAACCATGCTGCAGATAAGATTTGGTTTAGTTTTTACGACCGGCCGCTTGCCTGACGTCAACCCCCTATGAGAGAGAGAGAAAGAAAGAGTGATCCAGTCCCGGGCAAATATAATTAGAAAATTAAGAAAATAAAATATAAGCGTGAGATTATGTTATGTTATACCTAGAATAACTTGAACAGTTTTGAGTCAGTAAAAATTAAATGATGACTATTAAATGCCACATTTACTATACATTAAAGTAGAGTGGTAGATTAGAGTAGTAGTAGTAGTTGCAGAACGGATTTGGCTTTAGTTTTTTTAGCCTGTAAAACCCCGTCAAACCCAATGCCAGTATCCAGGTTAATCAAATCGTGTCAGAAATATTGTTTTACCCGATCTGGGACTTGAACCTAGAACCTCACGGTCCACAGCCCATATGCGTTGCCACTTAACCAAGGAGATAATATTATATTTAGATAATCACTAGGTAGTACCTAAATAATAATATTTGGAATTGGTTGTATCAGGTATGAAAATTAGTCATTGTTTTTTAGGAAATTAAAATTAAATTACTTAATACCTTAGATCACACCAAAATAATTTCTTGCTACAAAATCACGGGCTTTTTTAATGAAACTTTGTTTTATATGTAGTTTTAGTGATTATATTATACATAATTTCTTAAACGCATCAATGTAACAAGGTTGAAATGTTTTATGCAAAAATGTAGATATAAAAGACTAACTAAGACTCTACATAGTAGGCCTTTTTACCTACATTCAGTTTCTGTAATCATGGAGTTAGATCACAAAAACAGCGGCAAGTTGGTCGCCGGGGAAATAAATGTCCCTTTTGTGAGCATAACTACCCTAACTGCCTAATTAGAGACACGTTATGTAACTAGCGAAGTTTAGCAGCTTTCACAGAAATCCTAAACAGAAATGGCGTTTCGACTTACACATAGGAATAACGCAAGTTAAATCTTCAATGTAATTATGTATTCTACTTATAGATATTTTATATACATACTTTATATACGTCCACTGATGTAGACGTATTTGTATGAATTGATATTCATCAATACACTCAATGTTCGCCAATATCCGCACAAAATTGGAGCTTTCAGGTAAAATAATCCACATGCCATACGGAATGCGGGTAGAATGCAATTAGCCTTTCATGGCTGCTGCTCTTCGTTAGTACATTCCATAATACGAGTAGAGTAGTTAGCTACGTATGTACAATACATGCGCTTGTCGCAACTGGCCTGTCCATCCCCACTTCATGTAAATTAATCTTTGTTCTTTGTTGCTGTGCCATGAGGTTCCCTAGAGCGATGCGCCGATTCGAATGCAAATTGAAAATCGACCCCAAGCCATCATCATTCCTCCTTCAAAGTTGTCCTCCCCTTCTTCTTAATTACGTACTCTACTTCGCGATGGCGACAGATGCCGGTCAGTGTCACAAGTTTTATACTTTTATACTGAATTAAAATACAGCGTTTCATTTATACACTGTATACACAAAAGCCACAGTTTCCGCGAGAACAAAACAAAATTAACTGGCTTTATCATGATGCGGGTTTCGTATATTAACTATGGCCATTATTGGTTTTCTTAACTGTCAATTAATATTCACAATAAATAATTTCCATAGGTGCTACTATCGCCAACCTTTGGTAGTAGTAAATCTGTTTGAAGTTCAGTATTTAATTATTAATTCTAAGAGCATTAATTATAAAACAGGACAAGGGTTACACAAAAGGACAACGCGTGTACGATCGAATTTATAGCGGGACTCTGCACTGGCGATGATTTTGTGACCTAGCGATGACGTGACAAACTTGAATAATGATTTCATTTCTAGTGATTTTAATAGGTATGTGTTTTATGTTTTTACAGAAATATGCAAACAAAACAAAAACTATATTACGTTTAAAACTTGACTGACTCTCCATTGCTTAGCTCAGGGCTATAGGTTACTAATATGTGTGTGTGGATACTAAATTTGTACCTTAATATACAGCCTAATAGAACTAGGACTTATATCAGTCAGTCAATGAGAAAACTCAACGAGTCAATTACGATTTAAATATATAGAGAATCTTCCATTAAACGCAAAGTGTATGTTAAAAAATATTTAAAACAATAGTTACATTTGGATTGTTCAATCAATATGTGGTCAGGTTTGTGAACGTTGTAATTGACTTGCGGTCGCTGGCAACCCTGTAACGAGCCGGTGCCAGCTGAGGTGCACAAACTGGAACCGAACCGCTGAGTGAATATAAATCAGAATTTAGCTTCGCACTTCGCTCTCAGTGCGATAAGCGGACTCTCGCGACGCGGCGCAGCGCACTCGACTGTGTCCGTGCCTAGTGCTTAACTATTACATTTGACCTTTGTTTGTGCCAAATCCACTAATGTAACTTCAAGCTTCAAGCACTTATTTCATTGTGTATTTTGTAATGTTAGACCATACATACTGGAATTAAACAAAGAAGCTATTTGTGCCAAGGGAATTTAATTGGAGAAAATAAATGAATGTAGTAATTTTGTTTTGTTCATGTTTAGTGTTAGTACTATAAATTATGATGCATTAATTATTTTATATCAATCATTTAAAAAGTCATTCAAGAAATATTTTTAGATGCAAGCACTAATTTGAATATTTCTATCTAATAATATAATACAGGATATTATTTCAATAATTTATAAAATAAATAATTTTAGTGTAGGTGGTGTGTCCCAGACTCAGTTATTCTTGTAGGAAACTGCCGGAGTCAGTTCAAACCACAGATAATCTCTTAACTTTAAATTAATTTCTACGCAAATAAACTTGAGAAGTATAACTACTTCTCAAGTTTATTTGCGTAGAAACTTAACAGTTTATCAACCACCGGGCAGTTGTGGTATCACTGGGTGCGATTATTAAACCAATTTAAAAGTAATAGACAGTTTTATTCCATCAAATATTTAAAATATAAAAGTAGGTACATAGATTAACGTTTGTCCACTTATAACACCCACCAGACATTTATTTTTGTTTTCGCGGGGAAAGCGATTTACCGCTACCGTCGCGCCTGGGGGAAGAAACGACGGCTATGTCGGGTTCGCCGGTCTAACGACCCAACGTTAAGACGCCCGGGAGAGAGTAAATCATCCGAGCAACCGTTGGACCGAGCTCCTAACACTACCTCTACCACCTACACCGACAATACCGACTAAAACCACGCGGTGGCCCTCTTCGGCGCATTGGAACGTCCCCGGGTTTCCCAAGGCGAGAAACGCCAAGGCTTCATCCGGAATCTTCCCTGCGCGGTGCCGCCATGCGGCCCGTCTCCATTGTGGGTGGTCACGACGTGGCGATGGACACGAAGGCTGCAATGCTTTCGAAACGTCGGGCGTAGAAATTAAAACCAAATCGTGATAGAATCCGTAAAAATAGTTTTATTTCAATGAATAACATTCGCGTAAACCTAAGAAATTACGTTGTAAGCCGCAGAAGCACCCAAAGCCAAGCATGAAAGCAATTTGGATTTGGGTTGTTTTTTGAACTCGTCTCTGCGTCCTGCAATGGAAACCTTATTTTTTTATCAAAGAAATTCAACAGTACACAGACGGGACCATAGCAGAAACCTGCCCCCATACTCTTGACACTCGATTCGATTGTGATTTCGATTTGGTTTCATTTATTAACTTAAAATTCCACCGAAATCGACTTTTAAAGTGCGCTATTGTTGCATAATATTCGAGAACTAGTCATTTGGTAATTTTTAACGTGACATTAATGCACTTTTAAACTCAATTTCAGTGGATTTTTAAGTCAATAAATGAAACCGGATCGAATTCAAGTTCGAATCGAGCGTCAGGAGTCACCCCCCTGTAGTCCAAAATTTGTAACTTCGTGGTCATAAGCCGCTCAGTCGTATTTGATATACCTATCTATCGTCTGTAACCAATGCATTTCCATTATATTGAGGCTGATGGATCATAGTTATAGTTACGTCCCCAACGTTGACGGGGTGATATTGCGGTTACAATTTCCCAGAACGGAAGTCGTCGAATCGATAATAACGCATATTGCATTGGTTTATGATGATCATAGGTACCTTTAGTATGAAGAAACATGCAAGGATATAACAAGTTTATTCAATTCCAAAATCCTCTTTTATCCATTCGATGTTAATATTAGAAAATGTACCTACATAATACCGAAAAGTTGGTATACCTAATGTAATGGATAACGATCACATAACATGTGGGTCACTTCAACATTATTTTAAAATTTATAAAATTAATTAATAGTTAATACACAAGGAAACTTTACTTCAGAAAAGTAACTTATCGAGTTATGAGTTGTGACCATAATCTCGCAAGAAATCAGTTGAACAACAATTTGAGACATCTTCACGATATACCTAGGATAGCAGTGTAGAAACCCGACAAAACGAACAACAAAATTGGAACTCAACGGATGACCTAAACTAATCATCGCTGTTGAGTTTTGGCCCAAATTAAAATCGGCGTTTATGAAAGACTGCCGTTGTCGGATAGATAGGTGTGGCGTGGCGTTGAGTAAAAGGCTATATACCCTTAGCTATACCCCTATAGCTTGCTAGTTATAAGATTTAAGTTAAGTGAAGAACTATATCTAATGCTGATGAGTATGGAAAACTTGTTAGTTAATAAATAATATAATAAAATTGCTAGCTTTGATAACACGCGTCGCGGGTGACAATTGATTGCGTATCTGTTAATTACATGAAATGCTAATAATCGGCGCGGTAACTAAAAATGCTGACAAGTTAAATGTACATATAGCGCTAGCTCGTACAATAGGTGATTACAAAATAAATGAAAGCCGTGCTCTATTTAGTATACAAACAGGATCTACTAAAAATATTAAGTATTGATGCTATAACCTAAGTTACATTTAAAGTGTGTTTATAACGGTTGTCTCTAACTATAAACTGTCTTTGGCCAAACACCGAATTGTTTAGGTAACTACATAAACCGAAATTAAATTTTAATTAGAAGCCATTTTAAGAAGCTTGTAATTGGTCCTATTGCATCGCTTTACATCTTATCGTTATTAAAAAAAGCTTAATTTTAAATTTCGTGGTGGTTATATTCCTTGTTATTCTAATCGTATATAACATTGTATACCGAACGAAAGCGAAAGAACGTTCGCAAAGGGTCATCGGCGATGGAGACAGAAAGCGATTGAGAAAGAAACTAAGGTTTGTTTGTATGAACGCAACAGCGAAGATTCACGTATGTTCGGGAACGTTCGGTTTTTCAGTTTTCTCACAACAAAGCACATTAAGCCGGGTCTCCTGCACTAGCTTTTTCGAAACAAAACACTAAAATCACATACACAAAACAACGATTTTAGCTGTCACTTGCTCGTAGAACAGATAAAAAATGCATGTTTTGTGTAGGTGTTTTGTCTAATCTTTTAGTGCAGGAGACCCGGCTTAATAAACACATACCTACGATAACAAAGATTTTAGCTGACTCCCGCAGCCCGCTCTTAGAACAATGGACCATAGATGAAAATCTGTAGTGAAACCATGTTTTGTGTAATGTTTTTGCAGCTTAAAGCCACGATTCCTTTATGTTTTTCTCGAAAAACAGCCATACAAAACAATATTTTTGGATGGAACAATGGTTCTTAGACAAAAATGTGTAGCGAAACCATATTTTGTGGAGGTATTTTCTATAAAATTACAGTTTCAGTCGAAACAAAACACAAAAACACATACACAAAACAATGTTTCTGTTTCGACACACGTTCTATCCTGCTCTCTGCTTTTTGTTTTATGACAAGGCTCGGTTTGCACATCGGCAAGCATCAATCAAACTAGATAATTATTACGCGACGCCACGCAACGTGTCGACATCCCACGTCAACTTATATTTAGTCTAAGTACGTCAAGTACTTAAGTATGGACTCGCCTCGCACCTATTACTCTGAGGAAAAAATCTGTCAGTTTTTGAGGGGGAAAGGCTTAGATTATCCTAAGGGAAACGAATAACGAATAGAGACAGACTACAGTCGATATTTACAGTCGATAATTGTATCGATAGTCTGAATTTAAATTTAAACTTTCATAAAAATAAAGAATTGATATGTAAGATATTTTATCTACAAACGAAAGCGCTTGATAGCACCTAATATCATCATCATTATCATCATCAGCCATAGGACGTCCACTGCTGAACATAGGCTTCCCCCAAAGATTTCCAGATCGACCTGTTGGAAGCGGTCTGCATCCAGCACCTAATACATAAATCCTAAAAAAATATTATACCCAATAGAAAGGGATTATGGAGCTTCATAACAATTAGAAAAATATTTTTTTTATTGCTACACCGGCAATGCATTTGACCATAATCTCTTCACATGGAAAGCGATGATATGATCTTCGTTGTAATAATATGTCTGTTTAAAGTGCCTATTCACTCTAGATTCTAGAAAATATATTCAGATATTATCCAATACGTCTATACTTCACTACTTTTTAGTATTTTCTGATTTGAACTGACACTTGAAATTAGATCCTTATACATAATATCAATCAAATATTCAATTAAAATTTTATCGATGTTGATTTCTAGACACCGTACTACATCATTTTAAAATTATGGGGAGACGTGATCATTCAATTGATCCGAATACAATTGAATATTGGTATATGAATTCGATTTTACGTAATTAAGATGACAAAAATAAAAATGGGAAATGGAAATGGTCTACTTATATATAATGGTCTAAATAGTGAAATGTGAAATATAAATCTATCTTTTTGTAAACTGGGTGTATATCTTGGACTTTTTTATACGTGCTAACTGCACAAACGGGCATTTTTAACGGAGGACGACACGCAGTGAAAACGATTGTGACACTGACTGAATCGATTCCACAGTTTCAAAAACGTGGTAATTTTTTTAATTTCGAGAAAGAGACGCGAGTTGAGACAGTGAAAAACAATGTTTCTATTTTGGCACACGTCTCATTGCTTTCTGCATGTTTCTTATGATAAAGCACTGTTTGCCAATCTGCCCCAAGGGGCATTTTCGATACCGATTCGATTATTCGATACCGGCCAAGGCCGGTATCGAATAATTTTATTTTATTCGTAATTTATAAACTATAACATTACACAAAACACCTACACAAAACATGGTTTCGGAACGCATTTTTGTCTTTAGTTTATTGTTCGTCCCATGCAAGAGACAACAAAAAACATTTTTCGGTTTAGATGTTTTTGTGTTTTGTTTCATGAAAAACAGGCGCAAGAGACGGCTATAACAAGGATAGCGCGAGGAAGTTATAGACCAAAGAGAATGTAAACCAAAGATTGGTTCTGTGATAATCAATGACTAAAGAAAAATATATAAATATATGGTGATAACAGTATTTTTTTGTCATTGGTGATCACTGGGTGATACTATTTGAGAATAACACCCCAACTCTTTAGCATAGTCGATAATGACATCTTTTTTATATAAGTAATGCTTTCTACATCTGTCAAATCTATTTCTGAACGGATCTGAACGCTACATTTTTATATATTTTTTAACTTTGTTTTTTTATCTGTACAGTGAATTTTGCCAGCTGGGCGGTTCCGATATTTATTTTTATAAAATATTTATTATTGAGTATCGTATGTAATTAGTTCAATAGATCAATAAAACGTGTCATTTACGGAGTTAAGACCGGAAAGTTAAAAATGTAAGTAGAAAAGCGCTTCTAAACCGTTAGGTGATTTGTTACATGTCGATTGAAATCAATACCATTGTACCTAGATTGTTGCGAAAGTAACAGAGTAAATTAGTGCAATAACCTTACAAATTGCCTGTACCTAAGCCGGAAGTTTGAATCTACTACTTGCTATAATAGTTCACACACAGAGATAATTAAACACCGATGTTTTTATTGTACCTATTTAATGTAGATGTTACATTGATGCTTAGTTGCACTGTTAACGAATAACACTGAATAAGCATTCTTGCGTTATAAAGTTCTAAACATGTTAAATATGACATACAACGCAATTTATTCCAAGTTACTTCAATTTTATACTTGTCAATTTTAGAAGTAGAATTTAGAAAGTAAAAACTTAAAACTGTAATTTATCAATGCATCTACTAACCCTAATTTACACATAGTACTTACTTTGTTTATATTTATATAATACCTGTACTTTATTGGCAAAATGATAATTCAAAAAAAAAGAAATCAGTCTAACGCCATAATAATAAATTATGCTGTAATTGTTACAGTATTGCAAATTGCAACCTTTTTTAGGTTGTTATGTAATATATAAAGCTTTAATAATTATGGGAATATATGTTGTAAACATACATTTGGATGCAGATAATTTAGATTTCAAGAATGGCTTCTTCATTATTTGGTTCTGCCTAGCGAAAGTAATAATTTGCTATTGTTTTGCGAATGTTGGAATAGCTTTTGTGTTATCATTAATTAATATATGACTTCTTAGTTAAAATATAATATGTATGATATGATGGAAAAAATATCATACTATAGGACAAATAGGACCCCTTTTGAATATCTTGATGTTAATTTAAAAGGAATTGATTATTTTTTAAAAAGTTTTAACATAGCAAGAACCTTTGATAGTCATCTTTGTTATCAACTTTTTATCTATTTCATTTCATTAAGATGGATAAAATATGGTGTTTTATGAATTGCTATGATACTAGTATGTAACAATAAAATTACATTGCATAAAAATAAAATAAAATAAATAAAATCATTTTGCTGATTATGGTATGGTATAAGAGTAATTTTTCTTCCATTGTTTGCTGCCTCATACTATAGGGGCAGAATAAGTATTTTTTAAAACATATAATTAATTAGTATACTTATTACTGTTCCAAGTATCACAAATCATAGTAAAATACTTTGATTGTCCCGATTCTTGTGTAAAAGTTGACTCAAAACCATATGTTGATGCTGAAGGGTGATTGATTGGATGATGTGATTTTTTCTATTAGAATACTAATACTATGATATCAATCATTTATTATATTGCAAAGACTGCTGGGTATCCTTAAGACTTAAGACATAAAAAAGAGGATTGTTGTCAATCTTAAAGGAAAGGATTGGGAAGGGGAAGTGGAATTGGGCCTGAATGAAACCCAAAAACAGTGAGCTGCCACTTTATTTGTGTTTCTGTGAGGCAATGGTATCAAACTATTCAAGCCATGCCTGTATTCATGATGTAGACATTATTGTGTACAATGTGGCTTTAAAAACTGTCTGATAATAAGATTATAAAAATAGCCTTATATTTTTTGTTTTTATGCCTTGGCGGTGTGATTGTATTTCGTTGTTTTCGTTGTATCACTACCTTCCTGAGGTCTCGGGTTCGATCTCTGGGTCGGGCAAAGTGTATTGAATTTTTCCATATCAGCCCAGATTCTGGAATTTGTGCCCGATATGGCGATAGGCTCGCCTCCTGTCACATCTGAGATGGAACTAAGCTCGGCGAAATGACAGTGTTCTAGTTCGCTAGTGCACCTCTGCCTATCCCTTCCGGGATACAGGCATGAGCTTATGTTATGTTGTTGTTTTTATCTATACTTGCAACTGCCCTTAGCTCACTTGATTGCGAAATATGGTATTACACTGTGTAATTAATAAATTAATATTACTATAAATTATTGATGAAATAAGGTCTCATCATACTAACATGAATAGTTAATTACATTAAATCAACTTTTAGCCCCAGAGAAGCATCTCTTTCAAACTGAATATATCAAAATGTAGTGTTGTCAAAGTAATGAATGTCATGCAATTGAAATGTTAGATCTATAATTTATAACGAAGTACCATCTTACCATCTGTATACTTAATAATTATGATTGACAAATGATTTTTGTTTCTCACGTTAGGGCGACTTGTAGCTTATTCGATAAATCGATTTAAATATATGAATGACATAGGTTAAATCAAGATTAGGTCTAACTCTAGATTAGTAATAGTGCTTCAAGTCATCCTTATATGTGTAAATTGAATTTTCTTTAAATTCATAGAATTAGGTACTAATTCTATTGTGATGTATGAGTACCTTTATACCCCGCCTAATTGATTTTCTTTTTTTTACTTACTACCGTTTCTCTACCTCCAATTGGGTACTCGACTATTTGTTAAATTAATTTTATATAAAATATACTTCATCTAAAATAATTATTGAAATATTCTCAAATTTAAAAAAGTTATAAGCGTTAAAACTGCAGGAAAGCAAAGCATCAGTATATTCACATCACGGCCATAACGCTACGTGCTTTGGAAAGGAATAGCAAGATATCCCCACTACGCTCCCACTCTCGCTCATTGCAGAATTTAAAATATGAATTGCTGCCTCATTTTTCAACCAATTTCGATACAGTTTTTACTATTTGCTATTACATATAACAATATATGTAAAATCAAACATAGACAAGTACCCATTTTGTCGATGTCTCGGTACTCTGAAGATCCCCTTAACTAAAACCGATTATGTAGTAGCCGAAGTATCATGGAGCTTGTATTATATCTTAGGATATTAACGATTCACCTCGTTATTGTGCCATGAGTCACGGTTGCCTAAACACGTGGTCCGACTGACATTAAAAAACCGTAGGTGTAAAAACTGGTATAAAAACTCGTCGGTTTTATTGCATTAATATGACTCGACTTAACAAAAAGTTTCTACTAACAATTTATTTAGGGAAACTTGGCGGATTGTACTTGAAAGCTACCAAGTCTATTTACAATATTACAAATATAATCAGCCTTGGTGATAAATATTGATCACCTATGAAGGCTCAGTTAGTTACGAGTAGATCTATATTGTTACTGACAAATGGACAATGGCACGACAACCTAGGCATATTTTTCCTATACAGAATGTTTCATAAAGTTGATATAAATAATAACTACAATTAAAGTGAGGACGGCTAGCAATCCAGCGGTTTAAAAAAAAAAAATTTTCGTAAGGCTCATAGTTTTTGAATAATGGAAACTTGAATTTATGACGAAATTTTTTTTATAGCTTATTGGGTCAGCTGCAGTATATTTGCAGACCGCCTATGGAGTAATTTATTATATACACAAAGCCATTTCTAAGCTAATTGCGACGATTTACTAGTTGTATGCCGATTTTTAAATCCCCATGCTTAGTAATTGATTTTAAAAAATCAATTTAAATACTATTACTTTCAATGGTGATCATGCGAATATGCTCATGCGTATCTTGTCTGAAAAGGAAGTAATTTAGTTTAAATAGGAATAATTCGGAAATATCACTAATGTAACCAAGGAGGAGGCCAGCTGTCCCTAATTTTGCTGTAGGGGGCGAAGGCAAGAAAAATAAATAAAAAAACAGCTGTTACTAGAGCAGAATCATAGTTCTGACCATAGTTCTTTCTTATGACCATTTCTGATAGATGTGGTTGTTTAGTGAATTCACTAATGTATTATGAAGCAGTTTATAAAATAATAACTAACCCGTTTTTCTTTTCCAGTTGATGATTGCACAAGGCGTTCAGAGTACGACAGTTTCTTCAGTTGCAATTGAAGGTATTTATCAATTTATAAAAGTCGTAGTGATGTCAATAATGTTATTTTATAACAATTTAAGCTACTTCTGATTTTATCGATTTTTTTACAAAAGCTTTTCAGTAGTTTGTTTACACTAAAAAATTTAGTATTCTTTTTTGTAAGAACATTATATGTCATGCAGCATATTTAACAATATTTTTAATGTATGCGATTTTCTTTTGCGCGAGTAATGCTTACACAACCGCAAATCCATTAATATTTTAAGAAGTAATAATGTACAAAAGAAGTAAGTATGTTCGTATTTTATTAATAATTCTTTCGTCTACGTCGGGATTGCAGAGGTCAGTAACCTTAAGTTGAAATAAATTACTTATACCCTGCTATACATAGCATTTTTTATAGTTCTACATTTAGAGGAATATACGTAGGTCATAAGAATTTAAAAACACCTAAATCTTAACCAGGTTTACCTGGTTATTTTCCTATAGGAAATAGGTTATTTTAGTACTTTGTCTTTAACCACACGATGTAATCAATAATTATTACTCATTATGAAACCAGTAGCACGTTTCAAAATATCGTCGTTAATTTCTACATTATATTATTATTACATACATACATAAGTTCACGCCTGTTTCCCCGAAGGGTTAGGCAAAGGTGCACTAGCGAACTAGAACATTTCGCCTAGCTTAGTTCCGTGTCAGATGTGATAGGGGGCGAGCCTATTGCCATATCGGGCACAAATTCCAGACTCCGGGATCATATGGAAAAATCCAATATCACTTTGCCCGACCCGGGGATGGAACCCGAGACCTCAGGAAGTCGTACGTAGTCGTACCGAAATATAACCACGCCACCGAGGCAATCATATATGTAAATTATATCATTATTAATGTAATTCATAATCTCTTTCTCAAAAGCATTTATAGAGGTAATACGGCTAAGCACTAAATATATTTCCCTCCCCTTCAGACTGCGGACTACTAATCTGATTTGTTTGTTTTCAAAGCTGGCCATAAAGAGTGACGCCGTCTATTTACTCTAGAGTACTTTTTCACTAATAAATGAAATTACAATATGTAAATCTGTTTATTTGACTGTGCAGCTTAAGGTAAATAATGATCTAAAACTATTTACTTTTCGGATATATATATATATATAAAACTATTTACTTTTCGGATATATATATATATATATATATATATATATATATATATATATATATATTATCATCGTATTGCTATTAGAAAAATGATCGAAGTAACATATCGTATTTGTTGTTAAAAAAAATAGTATAACATTTCTACCTAGGAGATTATTGAAATTATTTGAAATATACAAAATGTTTATAAGACGAAGAATGCACAGTACCTACAACTAAACATCAAACAACACAAACTAAATGAAAACTAAACTACATAAATATGGTCTGCATTATATAATACTAACTATATGGAACTTTATATTCCTTGCCACAGTTGGCAAATAGCCGACTGTGAATCTAAAAAACTTATATTTACTTTAAAATCTATATTATAACAAATATCCGGACATTTGGTATCCAGTATCCGTCCTTATCCCTTTCGATATCCCGTCTATATTACATAATTATTATGGTACTTTCCAACTAGCTTTTTGCAAATAATGTACTGGTGATAGGCTCGCCCCCTATAACATCTGGGACGGAAATAAGCGAAACGTGCGTGTTCCAGTTCTCTAGTAAACTCTAGTTTATCTCTGCCTGATCTTTCGAGGATACAGAAGTAAGGCCTTAACTAGTTTTATATGGCAAAGCAGAATAGCCGTGATTGCGAATAATGTTTTAAACACGCACAGTATACAAGTAGTATTTAGTTATGTTAAGTACTTAAAACATAATATAATTACTCATGTCTATACATAGCTCCAATTAAGAGTTATTAATTTGTTAATATTTTTTGCGTGATGCAAGGACAAATACGATAGTACATTAATAATGTACACCTATAATCGGTTAACATTTTAACGGCCGGTCTTAATAACATACTGACCGATGAATAACAGTCAAAATGCTTACATTTGATGGTTACTTGTGTTTCAATAAACAAGATAGATAAGTTTACCTTAACCATGACTTTTAACTGTCTGTCAAGATGCTTCGTAAGGTCGATTGCTTACCATAGATATGTCATTTTATACAAAATATCAATAGAGCGTTTCAGAAGACACTTTGTAATCTTCTGTTAGTAGCTCAAATAACAGAGTATTTTAGTTTGCAGATATCTCTCAATTTTGGAAGACAATCAAATGATAACGTTATTATACGTAAGCCACTTTAGCTTAAAAATCTTAAGTTAGAATTGATTAATTCAGTGAAGAAAGTGATAACGAATTATATTAAGCGGTTAAGTATTGCTGAACGAAGGCTGGGGAACATCGATGAACGCTCGAATAAGCTATAAAAAATCAACTTTCGGAATCAGGATTTGTGTATAGATTCCGGCTGTACAAAAGTATAGTAAACGACGAACATAGACGAAGTCATAGATACTTGATGTTGCAAAATTGCTAAGAGCCATATCCCAAAATAAATTGTCAAAAACAGTTACTAGTGCGTTTTGTTCTTGCAAAAGTTAAATATAGAGCTATTATTCATTTTTATTAAATTCCTTTACGTACAGTTTATGGTAAAAATATCGAAAATAATTACAGTAATAAAGCATAAAAGTACTCATTAATTTTTTTTTTAAACCTAACATTACTATCACTCAAAATAAAAATAAAACGTCATGGAGGGATGTTACCCATCTTTGTAATTCATCATTTTTGTTATTGAGACGGCAGTAACAGTTAGCGTAACTTTTACTGTTGAGCTGGGACAGTAACCTCCAGTTTAAATGTTAGTAAGTTATTGAGACCGGCCGTAAATCGTTCTCTCTGTATATGAATATCGTTATTGGTACCAACTTTATGAAACACCCGGTTTATTTGACAACATTCTTTTTTATTTTTACTGCTATACCAAGTGTCCTAGAAGGTATGGATAAGCGTTAAGTGAGAAGTAGAGCAACTCAAGACTTATCAGAAACATCCTCATGTTAGTTCCGAAATTGTTGACAGCTTTACCAGCTATTAAAAATTTCACGATTTTAATTAATTTGGCACATTGATTGACCTGGAAGGCTACTTTTAATAGAGCGTTTTACGTGGGCGAAGCAAAAGTAAACAAAAAGTCCTGACATTTTTATCGGTGTAGAGTATATTATGTAGAGGTATACTCATATTTCTCTACATATTTCTATAAATCAAAGAGTATAAATAAATAATCGATAACTATTTACGAATCGGTGACTACAAAACGTGGTTAACAAGTGATACTACCCAGCAGTGCTCACTGCTCGCTATGGACATATCGCACGGCTTACTCGTGAGTCGTGCGTGACATGTCTGTAACGATGTGAAATGTGAACACGTTACACGTCAGTACGTCACACAGGCGGCCTTCATGCTTAGTGGGCGGATGACCGCCGTCACCACAGTGCGCCCGTCCCCGGCCGCAGAGCGCGTGGATCACAACGGTGACTTTCACCTGCTAGTGCGAGCCGTAATTTCATCAAAACAAATCTTTAAAACATTACGATTTTAGTTAGTGGGCTACTTGAGCTACATTATTAATCTGTTAATCCGTCACACACTCTAAACATACTCCATACCAAAAAGGCTACTCGAGTTATTCAAGATTGTCAACTTCTATAACAGTGCATCGTGATTATGTCTCATTGATATTATGTTTTAAATGTTACCACTAAATATCATTTACCATATTATACATTCCTATATTGTTTTAATAACATCATGGATCATGGTTTATGCATGTGTGGTGGAAAATTTAATACGGTTTTAAATATAATATTACAAGAACATAAATGACGGATTTAACTTAAGTAAGAACTTTAACTTATTCTTTAACACTATTAATATTTTCTGTTCGTTTTAGCTTAATCAGATACTCGGTGAAATCCATTGTTTTACATATTAGTTCTGCTTGTGTTTCCTTTATATTTTCAATGCCAAAACAAACATAATGTGATTAAAAACGTTGTACATATTACATTCCATTATTAAGAACCAAAATGTCTTATTGAATCAAAATAGGCATTTAACACCAACAGATATTCACTGTTATGACAGCATGATATTATAACTGTATTAGTACGTTATTGTAGAGACAGTAGAACTGCAGTCGACTGTAGGAACTAGGTATTAGGCAGGGACCACAGTGTCGGTGTCGCGGAGCGCAGCGGTCGCACGCGTGCAACGTGCGTGCGACGTGCGTGCGGCGTGAGTGCGACGCGTGTGTGGACCTGATAGCGTGTCTGGTGCAGAGAGGAGCGCGCATCAAGACGCGGAGTCAGAGGGCACGGCTCTATATGGCAGTTCCGCACCCACAATGAAGGTGGATGCCGACGCGAGAGAAGCGCCCGCAGCGCCGCCCGCCGCGCCGCTCGCCGCATCCGGAACTCCGATCGCTAGTAATACAGAATCGCCTGTCTCATCTTTGGACGGTTTGTTGGTTTAACACCTAACGCTAATAGCACCCTGTAAATAGATAGCCCTGCATACATTACTGCCATAATATGCGTCTGTGTAACACGTCACTAATTTTGCTAACCCAGCTTTTTTACTAGAAAGGGACAAATTAGATTGTGGGATAGCTAATGGTAACTGATCATCACCATCATGAACACCCATACTAAAGGAATCGAGGATGCGTTGTCGATTTTAGAGGAAAAAGATATTGAACGACTCGCGAGAAACATCTGCAAAGACAGTACAACACAAAGGTACCAACGACCATGACAACCTCATGAAGTACCACGAGACAGTGGCGTTAACCCTAATCAATTATAATTAAGCTCTCTCATTAATTTTGATATTAATCTTTGTTAAAATTGGGCAAATCACAGGGACTTAATATTTATAATTTATTTTCTTGTTTAGTAACAGGCTAATGGTAAGAAGAATATATTCTAGTATTGTATAATGAATAGTACCTCCGAAACCTTTTAACCTCTGACAATTCTTTAAACATAAATCGGCTGGCTTAAAGTTAGTCGCCCCACTTGCAACGCTCTCTTCGCGAATTCAGTCTCAGACATCAATTTCTGCTTGCATAACTAATATTTGTTCGTCGTTTTTTTTTGTCTATTGTAGTTAGTAGGTATTATATTAATAAAATAAAAAAACATATATACATATCTTTAAGTAACTGTTGTCATATAGAACTTATAATAATATTGTGAAAATAAATGATGTAGCACCTTTAAAATTTGAAAAGTAGTCTATGTATGTCCGATTGATGGACAGATACACATGGATAAACCTTGCACTGGTCGTAAACTACTAATAGGTATAAGGGCTTTATGGGACTCTGACAGGTATATTTATTTATTTAATGTAATCGGCTACAAATACATAAATTAGGAAAGGTCAATAACACACATACTACTACAAAAATCACACTTCCATGTAATAAGTATGTGTATAGTGTATAATCTTGTATAATATTATTTTAATAATAGAATTTGAGGTAAATTAACAATATTCAATTTTGTTTACTACTTGAAAACGGACACCACGACTGTCGACTTGATTGCAGCATTGGCTTGTTGGAATTGGCTTGCGTGTGTAACTAAATACTTCGTTTTCAATCGTTATTCAGACTTGCGCGTGCCGGATCCTGAGGCTATCCCAAGGCCCGAACGGGCTTTGCTCGCCAAACTGGAGGAAGAAAACCGTCGGATCGAGGCGGACGCTAAGAGCGCCTCGCTTACAACCGTGCACAGTAGGAAGAGTTCAGACACATCGCAAATATCCTTGGCTTCAGGTAAGTAACTTTATTGCGATCTCAAATGAACACACAGCTCATTTTGTATTATTTTCTTAATGTTCACGTTCGAAACGACATTCATCGATTGATGGTATATATAGAAAAAATAAAGGCTTCACAAGGTTATCAGCCAAGGACATACAAATATACCATAATTATATATCGGTTATCTGTATACTCCAGATTAATTCTGCCGCCAAGCAGCAAGAACTGTTGTGTTCCGGTCTGAAGGACATTGAAGCCAGTGAAATTACTGGACATTATGATATTCAACATCTTATATTATTTTGTAGTGACGAACACAGTGCATAGGCGTATATTTCTTTAGAGAACGGTAGATACCCAGCAATAAACACTCCAATGGTTGAGTGATATAGCGTCATCTCATTTATTAATTTTTCCCTTAATTCTTGCTTATTACTACATATCACATATTGCGTACTTCAGATGATATAATCCACCTTTCGAAGCAGTCGGTTAAAGTGGGACATTATATTTTGTGATACAGGTAGTCTAATGTACAATGACGACATAAAAAAACAGTGGCAATTTTTCTGTGTTTCTTCGTCGCTAAATAATTCTTATTTACGTCGTGCGTTTTCTATGTGCGGTCAACATTTTTTACCTAACTATGCCTTCCAGAACACAGACGTGATTGGATATCATTGCAGCCCTGAGGCCCTAGACAAAAACCAAGCGTGACGTTTGATAACGCTAGGCATTTAACGCTAATGTTTTTTTGTATGAACCAAGATTGGCAACAGTCACGTGACTTTTCGGACGCCAGTGTCAACTCCATAAAAAAAAATTAGCGTTAATGCCTAGCGTTATCAAACGTCACGCTTGATTTTTGTCTAGGGCCTCTGTTATTTATAACACTCAGATCATACAGAACTATTGAGAGTTAACTGAGTGCACACCGATTCAACATTTGGCCTTGGTTGCGGCACACTCATTGGCCTTAGAAATCACGTCTATAATACTTTGTTGGTACAACTGAAATTCTTATTGTGGCATAAAGAATTTCGCATTATCTGTCGGTGTATGGGTGCGATGGCAGCTGGAAGTAATTACAATGAAACCTCGTTTACTGATTTCATAATGACAAAGTTTAATTATTATTGTTATAATCGTCGTGGATTGTACAGGCTGGGTTTTTGACACGAGGCTCTAAAGACGGATGCTTTAGCCGTCGTAGCAAAACATTTTCCAAAGTCCGTAATTTATGGAGATATCTTTGGTTTCATACATTTAGTCACTACGTGTAATAATATATATTAGAATTTTGCAGGAAAATTAAAACTGCATTTTATATTTTTAAGATGTCAATCCAATTTTGTAGATTTTTTGTAACATCAAAAGACTATAATTCTCAAATAATCCGGGTCTATAGTTGTCGTAAATGGCCGATTTTACTCCATTTCCATTGTTAGTTTGTAATAATGGTACTATTAACGCACCACTATCGACACCGTAGCATTAAAAATACGTGAATCATATCAAAATGTAAACACATTTGTAGATCAGATTATCCGATTATGATTAAAATTCGAAACAACGTGCAATAGTGTCCCCACTTGTGGCCACTAGGCCACGTTACCCAATGGATTCATTTGCACTCCGGATAGTTTGTGTTCAGAATCTTCGTATATCTTATAGTATAGTAGTAAATCTAGCACGCGCACAAGTAGAAAAGATACAATTTATTATCTCTTATCAGTAAGTGACAAGCCGCGATAGTGCAACATGCTTCATCTTCCTCCCGCTATAAAGTAAAAATGTATTTCTTCGTAAAATGAATGAAAGAAACGATTTGTTCGGTACGAAAAGTGTGTTGGAGTTCTATTTTTCAAATGTTCTAGAAAATTTTTCGCTTGGTACGTACGTATTATAATTGTTTCAACATAATAGGTGCACCGTGCAACTAGCGTGATTCATGTTTTCGTTCGGTGCAAAATATATAATTGAACAACGTAATAATACATTTTAAATTCCTTTAATATTTGTGCTAAAGAACTGTTAGGTATATAAATGTAACTAGCTGTTGCCCGCGACTCCGTTCGCGTGAAAATTATTTTCTGGGATAAAAATAGATTATGTTAATCATACTAAATTTCATCAATTATACAGCATGGTCCAGCCGTTTGAGCATGAAGAAGTAACAAACATACAAACCTACTATATAATAATATGTGATATACAAAATATACAGCCACTTACCTACTACGTTTCGTAACTTCGAATGCAATTGCTTAAGTCTGATTTGATGTATTTAATTTTGTATGAGTTACACGACGTTACGTGCTTATTGTATCTGCAGCGACAAGTTCAAGTTATGAAGCAGAAGCGCGAGTCAGCGGCAGCAGTAATGGCGAGGAAGACCTCTGGAGTCTGTGGGGTCGGATTGTCAGCAACTGGGAGACTGAGTGGAAGCGGCGCAATCAGTTCGTCCGAGACTTGGTGCGGCAAGGCGTGCCGCATCACTTTCGAGGCATCGTATGGCAGCTCTTAGCAGGAGTTGATGCTTCACCCGAGAAGAAACTTTACGCATCATATATCAAGGCACGTTGTTACTAAAAAAATATATAAATATCCTTATGTCCCTCAAGAGTGAAAAACTCCCCTGGGGAAGTTTAGCACGGAATCGAGTTTAAACAATATATTTTAGCCACTAAAAATAAAATGATGTAAATATTTATGAAATTGCATTAATACTTATTGCTTTTCTATTTGACTTTAATACTCAGAAACATGCAATAAGTCAAGAATTAATAAAGACCGTATAATTAAAGTTCCAGGTAGCAAAAAGTATCAGGCGAGCGAGAGATTTTCTGAAATAATCTAGACTCTAAATCTAGATTGATTACTATGCTAAAAACTTGTGTCATTTTTTATCATCTCATTGATGTAGTGGCTGTGGACGTAAGCAAAAAATACAGTGAGATCCTAGGATCTCAATTTTGAATATATATATATTTTTTAGCAAAACTAGCTCTACTCTTTCGTAATAGCGATTTGAAAATGAATATTATTTACTGATTTCTTAAGTTTACGCGAATGCTATTCATTGAAATAAAACTATTTTTACGGATTTTCAAGACACTGTGCTGTGCTCGTACTGCGTAGATCGGAACATAAACGGTTAGCTTTTTAAATTTGTATAAGTCTAAAATGAAGTAGATTTTGTAATACTAACATTCCTGGACAAAGGACATCTCATTCCAACCCGTGATCACGAAGACTGTAAAGCCTTCGAAACGTCGGGAATAAAAATTAAAACCAAATCGTGATAGAATCCGTAAAAATAGTTTTATTTCAATGAATATTATTGTGTGGCGCATTGGTTCAAAACCTCTGATTAGAAATATTCATGGATTTGTGTATATTATTTTATTTTAAAAAGTATTATTTTAACTCAGCAGTGAGATAATGCATACCTATATAATAATGTTAATACGGTGCTATAATCAATAAGAAAAAAAAATCTATTTGTCACAAAAACTCAACAATAAATTAGATATAGTATATTATATGTAGATTTTGTTTGAGTATATGATTAGTCGCCTTCTTGGTCCTGTGGTAGCATGTATGGGCTGTGGACCAGGAGGTCCTGGGTTCGATTCCCAGGTCGGGCAAAGCAAGTTTTCTTATTTAATGTGCCCGGGGCTGGATTCTTCAGATGGGGTTGACGTCAGGCACGCGGTCGGTCTTAAAAACTAAACCAAATCTTCTCAGCAACATGCTTCAAACATGCTACATTAAGGTGGGATAAGGACAGGTAGAAAAATAAATAGAGATTTTGTAGTATGTAGAGGTATATATTTTTTTAAACATTACAATATAACTGTTAGCTATAGATTCACGTCTATTTTGTGATTAAACTCGGTACATATAGATACATAATAAGTATATATTTATTTGGAGCAGGCAAAATCCGCTTGTGAGAAGGTGATACGGCGAGACATAGCGCGCACTTACCCCGAGCATGACTTCTTCAAGGAGAAAGACGGGCTCGGTCAGGAGTCCCTGTTCAATGTAATGAAGGCGTATTCGTTGCATGACCGCGAGGTGGGGTACTGCCAAGGATCAGGATTCATCGTCGGCTTGCTGCTTATGCAGGTTAGTACTTTACCGTGGCTTCCAGACCAGAATACCAAAAACTAATTTATACACCAAACATTCACACTCATAGCCCTGATCCTACAATAAGATATTAGTCTTGTAGACATCAGAACTACTAGACTTGTGGTCTCAGGACACCCATATAGAAACAAAAATAATTATCTTTGGTTCGAACAAACATTTGTCTTGATTCATCATTTGAGTTGATTTTTTCATTTTCGATATCTGCCTACCCCTTCGATACGTACAGGCTATGTGTATAGTAAAGGTACATTTTAGATGCCCGAGGAAGAAGCGTTCGCAGTACTTGTGAAGATTATGCAACAGCACCGCATGAGAGACATGTTCAAGCCAAGCATGGCTGAGCTGGGTCTCTGCATGTTCCAGCTGGAGAACTTAGTCCAGGAGTTGCTGCCGGACTTACATGTTCACTTTCAATCACAGGTTACCTATCCTTAACATATTTTAATTTTTTTTCAAACCACTCGATCTTAAATATTAATATTTCCAGACCTAAAGTAGATTTGGTCTCACTCATTTAAAGACGCTCATTGTCACTAGTGAACAAACTAACACATAGCTATAACATAAAATTTCAATTAATATTGATTTCCTTTATATAAATCTATGCTTTTAAATGAAAGTCATATCACAATTGTACTTTATTAAAGTAATTGTTTGCAGAGCTTCAGTACATCGTTGTACGCTAGCAGTTGGTTCTTGACCTTATTCACGACAACTCTCTCTTTGCCGCTCGCTTGCCGAATAATGGACGTGTTCCTGTCCGAGGGGATTGAAATAGTATTCAAAGTAGCCCTAGCCTTGCTCACATTAGGAAAAAATGATTTGCTCTCACTCGATATGGAAAGTATACTCAAGGTATGTGTACGAGGTTATGTAATAAAATGCATAGTACTTGTTATTTAACAAACAGAGTACTCATATATCAGCCTGTTCTAACCCTAAACCAATTGACTCATATAATCAAGCAATTATGTATAGACATTACGGATGTTTTATTATATGCATATAATATATGTAGTATGTACCTATCTGGTGCAGAATCAGATACCCTCCCAACAGCTTTTTGAAAAAGTATCTTGATAATCTATTACACCACCCATATACCATAATCAGGATTTTTTTTGTAGTACATACAAAGAGAACTGCCAGCAAAGGCGGAAGCAGATCAGGATGCTTTTATGAACTTATCATATTCAATTAAAGTGAATCCAAAGAAAATGAAAAAGCTTGAAAAAGAATACACAGTAATAAAGACAAAGGAGCAAGGTGATATCGCAGTACTAAGAGTAAGTTATATGGACAATAGTATTATTTGCTGTTGATTTTCTAAATTGTAACGTAATTAATTTTAAAACCTAAGTAACTGCATGCTTATTATGGTCCATAACATAATTTCGTTTCAAAGCAGTGACCAAAAAGAATTGAATATATTATCTCCACATTTCTACAATACCAAAACGAACTTGGATGTAGTTTTCCATGACGTAAAAATTGTTACAAAATTCCTATATTGTCTATTCAATTGCGTTCTATCTAAACAATAGAGACATAGAAATAAATATAGCAAAGATTAAATTGCATCGCAGTGTTTACGTCAAGAGAACCGTTTGCTGAAGCAGCGTGTGGAGCTGCTGGAGAAGGAGAGTTCAGCGCTGGCGGAGCGGCTGGTGAGGGGGCAGGTGGACCTCGCCGAGGGAGAGGAAGAGACGTTTGCGCTTGCGCGGGAGGTGCAAGCACTGCGGCGAGCGCACGTCGACGCGCAGCAGCGGCTCGCCGTCGCGCAGGACGAGATCAGGTCGCTGGAGATGACTATAGCTGAGGTATTTATAATTATTTCTTGTTTTGTTTTACCTTTCAACGCAGTAGGGCAATATTCCGGGGGAGCTAGTCTGATCGCGTACACACCGGCCGAACAAAGGCGAAAGAATCTAGACCTGTTGCGTTCACACAAACAAACTTTCTCTGTTGTGTGAATGAAATAGCCATGATTCGTTCGCTTTCGTTCGGCCCGGTGTGGACATGCCATGAAATATCCGACGCCTATGTTACTATATAGCAATTTTTTTTCTGTATGTGTTCCTATTTTTATATTTATAGTGGCCGGTGTGGATAGTCTTATATTTACAAATATATTTTAAGCTGTTACTGAGCACCAAAACGTTTAATCTTACGTTAATAAATCGATAATTAATAAAATATATAGCTTTGAATATCATATAGTAACAACAACATGTTTAAGAATGTGTATTTGCCAACTCCATATTGGAGTAGTAAAGTAAAGGTTCTGTGTAAGATAGTGATATTGCAATCAATACCCACTATTAATTTGTTTAGAACAACTCTCGTCAGTCATCACTGGAGGGTATGGAGGGTATGGAGGGCGGTGGTGGTAGCGGGAGCAGCGAGCTGGCGCGGTGCCTGCAGCGCGAGCTGGTGAGGGCGCGGCTGCACGCGGCCGAGCGCGAGGCCGCCGAGCGGGAGCTCACCGCGCGCATCGCCGACCTCGAGAACGAGAACAAGAGCCTGCGTCGGCAGCGCGTCGACAACAACGTTGCACATCTGCAGGTCACCACTACACACACACACAAACAGAGAGAGAGAGATAGATAGGCACACACACACACATGTTCGTGCGCGCACACGCAAGCTAAGCTCTCTGTCTAAGTACACTATCAATGATGACTAAACTAATGAAGCAGCTTGTATGTACACATGAGTCTACATAACCATTAATCATTGTGCTCTATCACGTAATGACAGATCGCATATAACAATATCATGTGTACTTAACAGCGCAAACATCACAAAAAATAATAATATTTTTCTACAGGATGAATTGATCGCAGTGAAATTGCGAGAAGCTGAAGCGAATTTATCATTGAAAGATCTTCGACAACGGGTATCGGAATTGTCGGAAGCGTGGCAGCGACATCTTCAAGTAAATATCTTACTATAATGTTAAATACAGGCTCCTATATGTTTATGTTTGTCATATTTTTTGTGATAATTCAGAATTTCAGATCAACTGCCCACTAATAAAGCATTTTAATTTGAGTTGATACTTCCCATACTTTATTAGATGAAAATAAAATCACTTCTTGTTTGAGTCTTTACGAAGGCAACCATCCACCGTTGAACTCATAAATCCAATCGAATTGACAGGAACATAGACAGGAGGCGCCACCGACGCCGGTGCAATCTAACGTAGTGTCAGACATCATGGCAACGCCGAAGAAACTGCTGCGCGCATGGGAGGGGCGGTCGGCAGACATGCAGAAACTCGACGAGGAACTCATGACCACCAGGATAAGGGAGGTCGAGGCACTCACCGAGTTGAAAGAGCTGAGGCTTAAGGTAAGCCAATAATCACCTTGTGGCTCTTAAGCACAAAGTTTGGTCATCGTAGAAAAATAGGTAGCCGCGAAGCGAAAATCTTAGTAGGTAGTGTTGTTCGCAGGAAATCGCTGGATCCAGGCCGCTTCCAATAGGTTGAATTTGAAATGTTTGGGGGATGCCTGGTCCAGCAATAGACGTCCTGTGGCTGATGACGATGATGATGATGTGTACAAGACTCGCTATGTGGTCAGTGGCGTGCGGTCCATATAGACACTCTTTGTCACTGTCTACCTTTACATACATGTTGTGGTCTACACTGACAATTTGTTATTTACTTAAATAAAGAATAAAAATTATAACCAATAAAAGATTTTATAAACAATACATGGCTTCGATCGACACGAGGGTGATGATGTTAGTGATGTTGATGCAAGAACAAAATAATTTTGTATATTTTGTCTACCCCGTGCGGAATGTTTGTGCACGTCACTGTATGTGGTTAGGTGATGGAGCTGGAGACACAGGTGCAGGTGTCGACGAACCAGCTGCGGCGGCAGGACGAGGAGGCGCGGCAGCTGCGCGAGAGTCTCGACGCGGCGCTGCAGCGGGAGCGAGTGCTGCAAGCGCGGCAGAGGGAGTTCCAGCACAAGTACGCCGACCTCGAGAGCAAGGTACACTACTGTGTAGTGACTACACTACACCCACACACATCACAATATTTACTACATACCACACACTGATATGCAGATTTGTTAGTGTAGCAAGAATTTTGAGAGTGCAGTCAGATATGTACATATTTTAATTTATCAGTCCTTTAATGTTGTATTTATTCATTAAAAATAATGTGGTTTAGGACAATAAACCTTAACGCTTGTCAATAATGCGTTCATACAAATTACAATGTAGAAATTCTCTCCCAAAATCCTAGAAGAGATCATAATATCAGCTACAATTTGTTTAATTTTTCTTGAGAAAACGAGAAACATTAGATTTAGAAATACAAAATACTTTTACATTAGCAGATGTGCAAACCATGACTTGCCAAAATGAATAACACACATGCCTTTCAGATTCCCATCTGTATAGAGATACACACTTATCGAACTCAATCAATGCCTACATATTGACAAATAACAATAGGGTAAATGTCTCTTTCCTTATCTACAGGCTAAATATGAATCTATGCAAGCCAACATAAGAAACATGGAAGATGCACAAAGAATAGCTGAGCTAGAGACTGAAGTATCCGAATATAAATTAAAGGTATGCTTGAACCCATTACTTATAAACGTTTTTAAACTCGTTTTCAGTTGTCCCTTTCTAGGTTACGTTAAGTACTTTGAGAGTGACAGAGAGTGAGAGAGACAAAAGATTGTTTGAGTTAAGCACTGCTTAAAATATAATTAGTCATGCCCGAATACTGAATAGGAACACCAACATCTTAAGGTAGTGTTGTTTGAGGCCACATTATCTATCAAAGTTGTATGACGCATAAAAATTAGCCTATAAAGTTTTGGAGTGTTTAGTATCCAGGGGTTTACTCATCTACTGGAATATACCAAAAAGTTATGAAAATATGTTTTAACTTACCGTAACATTCGTAAATTCAGAACGAAGTGATGGCTACCGAAGGAGAACTTCGAAATAACATGGACGATTCGGACAAAGTCCGAGAGTTACAAGAACAAGTGGCTGAACTGAAAGCTGAGGTTAGTAATCACTTAATATTTTAACATCACAGACAAAAATCAATTCTACATTACTTTGTAAAAAAAAACGATGTACACATATTAAAACACATTGCGGTCTTGTAGCTTTTGCTTGTCTAACATATTAAATCAACAAAATATATATACTTTAATGCAGTGGCGTGCAGTTTATACTGACAAGAAAACACTGTCTCTCCTGACAATTTCCTCAATAAAAAAATAGCACCAAAAATAGATTAAAATAGACCTCACTCGGCTAATATTTAAAATAGATGATAGTAATACAAGAATTTATAATATTATATTGTATGTCTACTCTAATCTGATTATCTGTGCACGTCACTGCTTTAATGGACAGCACGATTATTACTAATACAAACTACTAAGAATATTATGTCGAGTTGCATTTATACTATCATTGTGGACAAATGCACCGTGGCCAGTCACATGCTACAGAATGCTTATAATATTTACCATCGTTCAATACCATAACTGCTTTATTTGTCATTGACTATACCACAATAACGTTATAAATTACCTCTACAAGTGTATACTTCAATTCTTTCTAAATGTTTGATGTACAAAATTTCGTAATGATAAATTCCATTATAAAGTTCCTCTCATTGTTTAATATATTTAATTACGACTTGGTAGAAGTTAGTGCGACAAAAATTTCTTCTAATGTACAATATAACCTTCTCAATGGTCTAGTGTCTGACCCGAGGTTGAAATTGTATAAAATTAGTTCTGACAATCACAATTTGTGTTTTCTAATTGAATTGTCCATAGGCGTGCAAACTCTACTCTTTCTTTCTACCTGCCCTCATCCCACCTCAATGTGGGGTCTGCGCGACACACTTATTCAAGGATGTTGCAGAAATTATTTGGCTTAGTTTTTACGACCGGCTGCCTGCCTGACGCCAACCCCTCCTCTGGGGGATCCAGTCCCGGGCAAATCAAGTTAGAAAAATTGCTTTGCACAACCTGGAAACCGAACCCAAGACCTCGTGGTTCCATAACCCATGTATGCCACTAAACCAAAGAGGCGGCAATACTAAGCAGACGTTTTTGTAAATAATATCATATTAATAGTCACGGGCGGTGGCCTCGGTGGCCTCCGGTGGCCCATACGCTTATGTAACATATATACATATGTGCCTCCACCGACGGGTTGAATACACAGTGTATGAAAATGTAAACTTCAAGGATTAACTAGCTTTAGGTATAGTATTTGATTACTTACGCAATAATTGATTTTGTCGTTCATTTCCTTATTTGGCACAGCAAAATGTTTATTCTGAATCCAATGGCGAGGACAGTGCCGTCCATTGAGATCGAGATAATATTATATTGTATCATTCAGTGTCGAAGGGTGATATTATTGACTACGAGTGTTTAGTAAATCATACTTATTTATTGACAATCATTGGGTAACGGTAAGCCAATAGGAATCTTATTGTAAGAACCCTTCGCTACTGGTACCATTGGTTATTGAACAACATTCATACCTCCCTATCTGATATGTTTTGTTTGGCACTGCACAGTTTCCGACACCAATCACCACTCCGGACACTGAGCCTTGGAAATGGCTCGAGTAAGTTCAGCATATTGATCAAACATCAGACTCAAGAATGTGTTCACAAGCACAATCTATTATCAAATCTATATTATCGCATGTATACTTAATAATACTCTTGTATAATTATTAATACAAATAAACTAAAGATAATGGTACTGCATTTAGAAGTGTCTAAGCGATAGATTTTGCTATTGAACATACAGCAATCTGCATCAAAGTCGAATATCATTCCCACGATTAATGATGCAGGAAATGCCCCGGTAAATACGCGTTTGTGTATTTGTTACGTAGTTTGGTGTATGCCGTGTATGCGCAACACACATACGGAAGTGATTTTCTAACTGTACGTGTTATGTTTCTAGATTTTTATAGTACTTGTTTTGTTTGCATTGCCGCTATAAATCTCAAAGCTAGTGTTTCACTTAGGGAGACTTGCAGGACGATTACTAATTTAGAGTTAGTCCTAACTAACCTAACTCGATTTAACCTATAGCTCATTTCTATATTTAAAATGAGATTTGGGATAAATCAAGATTTATCTAAGTGCTGCAAATCGCCTATAGTGATTGCCTGAGCATGATATCGTCTGTAGATTGCTAAGCAGTTACTAATACATACTGCACGTAGTGGCCTCGTTGGTTACTTTTAATTTTATCTAACCACATCGCATTAATGAATGATAAAGCCTTATAAAATATCACGTGAATTTGTACCTGGTGCGCTTACGCTAGGCGATCATAATGTAGTTACATACTTTTCTTTGTAGTTACATTCTTTACTCATAGCATACTTTTCTTGTTATATATGGCACAAGTCATGTATGCCGGGTGAAGTAGGCACAAACCTGCGCGGCTGAAAAAGCCCCGTAGATGATCACTGTAGTCGGTTTATGTGGTGCCACACTCCATCTCATAGTGGCAACTGAGCAGTTGCATTTGATATAATCTCCCATCCTGTCTCCTAGGCCTAAATGTAAATTTATCGTAACTACAATTGGGTACTTGATTGTTTGATTTTATAAAAATATTTTTTTTTAATATCAAATAAAACAAAAAATAAACCGTTCTATAAAATCTTCATCGAAATTGGTTGAAAAATGTGGCAGTAATTCATATTTTAAATTTTGGAGTGGCATGTTGGAGATATCTTGCTATCACTTTCCAACGCACATACCGTTATGGACTTGACGTGATTATACTGATACGTCTCTTTCCCGCAGTTTGAAGGTTACACCAAACTTCGACGGATTATAACTTTTTTTAGAATATTTCAATATTTCTTTCTGTTCTACATTTTAGATGACGTAAATATATAAAATTAATTAAAAATATATAATTAAGTACCCAATTCCTCTGATTTCCGGTTTTTGGGCAGCTTTTATTATATACCTTGAAACTACATATATTCATGTGCATGGTACACAATACGTGCATGACTAAATAAATATGTTAATTTTAAATAACAGTATATTATGTGCATAATTTCCCTTATTCCTAACTCTCTTCCTTATTCTACCTTAATCTAATCTTGTGTGTCTTGGAAGTAATAGTTGTAGGATATATGTTTACCCCATAGAATTGTAATTTGTAGCGAGTATACATTTGTTTTCAGCAGTAAATAATGTGTTGTTGCGTGTTTGTGAGTAGTAAATAATATTTAGAGCCGATTTTTTACAATAGAGGTAGCTAGATTTATTTTGAGACAATCTTTGATTTCTTGATAATATAAAAACATGTGATAATATATACAACAAAATTGTTGCTCAGAATAAAGTTATCTGGTTAAAATCCATTCTTAGTAGAAGTTAGTTTAATAAGTATTTATTCAACACCATACCAAATTAATATACTTATGTGATCTCAATTTAGGACAAAATAAATGTTTTTACAAAATTACAAATTAGATATAAAATATTATTTTTTTAGAAAAATGCTTATTTATGATCACATAAAACGCTACTCAATGTGATTGTTAGTGTTAATCTCAAATGTTGTAGAAGTGAAGCGCTATCGTCAAGTTTTGTCCCTTTTGGAATATGCGTAGATCCGGGGTTCGTCCGGGGGCTGTGTGTAACAGAGAGTAAGAATGTGATTGTACGGGCACAGGTCATGAGGCTAGAGGCGTGGAAGGCGCGCGCGCTCGGACGCACGGAGCTGAGCCGCGCCATCTCGATGGAGGACGAGCTGGAGGAGGACGACAAGCTGCGGCTGATCCTGCGCCGCGAGTCCTCCGCCTCGCTCGACCTCTCCGCCGCGCTGCGCAAGCAGTCCTAGCGACTACTGCTCGCTCGCCACTCGTCTGTCGCCAGTCGCCAGTCGTCAGTCGTCGCACCACTACACGCGATCGCTTCCTCGCCTCGCACACCTTCCTCACAGACTTCAACAACTCCACCTGTCTGCGCTCGACGTAAATATACATACCTACATATTAAGACATATTCCAAAACGCTATTATGCTAATTACATGTTATATACTTTAATAAGAAATCGGATGGTCTATTTGCATGCATATGCATACACCTTGTTGTGTACTTTTTGAGGACCAGCATTGCAGTTTTCAATCACTGTTCATAATTATAAAAACGACTTGATGTCAAACAATGAAAAAACTCTATTGATTAGAGCATAATATTATTATGTATCTAAACTTCATCGTGGCATCCTCTGTTGCAATAGCAACAATGTCTAGAAAGTATTTATTTATTGATCTCTATTCTTTTATATTTTATTATATTGACTTAATATCTCAATGCTCTTCACAGTAATAGCGAATAAATTGATAATTATTCTGTATTTTTATATTACATGGCTACGAGTTAACAGTTCGGATTGGAGGCTCTGATTAGTACGTCTGTCAATTGTATGCAAGATTCGATGTTTCTCGTATCCGAAAACATTGTTAGGAATTAGGAATAATCTAATTCACAATTATTATTAAGCTCTCGTTCGGCCCTATTTCGCACTGGGTCTTAATTAGATCTATTTAAAATTTATAGTAATTGTAATATACGAGTAAACAATAACTAATCATGCTTAGATCCCATACCCACAGTGACCCTTAACTCGTGATGCCAACTACATCAATGCACATTTGATATAATCTTTTATATGGTTGTAGTTAATTAATATACGTGTAGTTTTAACGTAGTTTATAATTTTTAGAATTCACTAGTTTAATATGTATAATGACTTATCTGTAGAATATGTAACAGTTAGTTAATTGTAATAGGCTGTTTACATGTCTTTAGTAATTAAATGGTAAACTTAGTTTTAAATAGACTAGTGTTTACATGTGTTCTAGTGAATATACAAATACATCCATACTTATATAATAATAATATCTACCATGTATTAAAGTCATTATTATTTGTAACGGATGACAAAGTTTCTCAGGATAGTGCAAAATGAAGGGGAAAATGTTGCTTTACTAAAAAAGCTGGCCCATTTAACTGAACCATACTCAGGAATATGAATCTAGAATCAAAGTACTAAAATATTGTACTAAGAACTTCAATCAAAAATTGGTTTAAAACTAGATAATTTACATTTATATATGGTTTTGTCATACTTGTCGTAAACTTGGTTCTTAATACATAATAAATCACCACTTTGCTATTTAATGTCATTACACATGTTAAATAAATTAAAATTAAGTTTAAATTTAGTTCATTTCTTCACTACTAAAGATAAGTAAACGGTCTATGGGAGGTAGTAAGACTACTCTTTCTAATACAATAGGTATTGGATATTAATTATGACAATTTTCTTGTTTTTGCATATCATGATCCCAATTTATCATTTGCTTAGCTTACTTTGTACGCTCATACGCAATCAGGGAATATCTACATGTATGTTAGACATTCGGCAAACATACATACGTTACAACATTTATGAAAAGTTGATTACCCCTTTGACCATTGAACGTGCATTAAGTTCTTGAAATAAAATCAATAACGCATTTCAGTAAAACACAGTAAAAATAATCGCAATCAGGGAAATGTCAGCAGCTGTACGACGTGTATACATTATAGATACTAAAATATGGCGACTTTGTGACTTATTTGTTTCGTTGTGCTAGTCAATGACTTGCGGACTGCGGTACACTTGCATACCTCAAGTTACAAAGCCGATATTGAGAGATTTATTTGAAAAGTTACATTCCAATTTTAATATATTAATTTATCTGTAAGACACGAATGAATAACAAATATTTAATTAACGGAGCTTTGTATTACGAGCGCAAATCTTTTTTACAGCTTAGAGAAATATGTGCATAATTTTTCATCAAAATTAATCGCAGTTTTATTTTATTGAAGCATAAGCGATGTGTGGAGAGCAATATAACGCGTACTTATTTCGTGATTATAGTTTTATTAGATTTAAGAGATAATTTTCACATGTATTATTATATTAGTTCGTGTATTTTAATTTAATACTCATCATTTTGACTTTCAGTGACCATCAATTGATTTCACTGTCTATCTATTTGTTGGACTTCAAACAAATTAAATATTATTATTAGCAATAGTACTATTACTAGCACCAAAAATAAATTAATAAATAACACCCAACAGTCACACACATACTCCTGACCCCATACTAAAATCCAGTCTTGTGTCGTGGGTATCAAGACCTACGAGAGACTTTCGGTCTCACAACATCCTGACCCGAAACAAATACCTGTGGGCCACAGAAAGTTGTCCCGGTGCGGGAATCGAATCCGCGGCCTCTCGTTTCACAGCAGCTACTCGCCCACTGCGCCACGGGGGCTGTCAATATTAAGTTTCATTTAAGTTGGTATTATTTGCCTTGTTACATTATTTTTAATATACCTGTTAAACATGACCTTTTATTTTGGCTGCTATATAAACTTTATAAATAAATATTTTTAATTATACGCTTTTTCTACAAAACTGAAGAGTTTTGTTATAATATTATTAACATTTTATTTGTCAGGTGTCTTTATGTAGGTACAGCTATACTTGGTATTAAAAATCTAAAAAGTACTTGATCAGTATTTGCAACTGAAGTTATAATATCTTTATATTATTATTTAGTGTGTTGGCAGTAGTTTTATTTACTACAATATGACAAGAGCTAATTTCCCTCATGTAATTCATATTATTGGTAAACATAAACAGTATTTTCAATCTTAAGGCAGTTGAAAAATTTAGGTTTACATTTTATATACAAAGTTATGTTTTCTAAATGTATTGCGATATATTTCGTGTATTCTACTCTTGTAATACAATATGGATAAATTGATATTGCAATTGTTACATTCTACATTTTAACATTGTTACCAAATACCTATAGTGCATCGAATGATCATTGGAATCCAATTGAATTCTAAAACATTCCTATTGTGTATATTGAGAACATTCATGACGCGGCGTGATTTTTCAAAAAGGTACTTTGGTGTACTATATATATTTATTTAAAATCAATATAAATGTCTATTTTATTTTGTACTATATTTTTGGTAAAACTTTGACATGCAATATTGACGAATATGAATATTTTTATACATAGCTATAATATAATTTTGTTCAAGATAAAATTATGAATGATTTAAACATGGAAATTCATCTTAGATATCTGAATAATTTAAATAAATTTGCAATTTTATTATTTAAGTTTTTATATGTCTAACTTTGTTTCTGATATAATATATTACGTTATTACGGCAGATTTTTTTAATGCTTAATTTACTTATGTGACAAAATCTTAAAAAAATATCTGCCTTTAGCGCTGGGTGCAGGAAAATATATAAGTATTCACCCTATTAGTAGCTATGCTTTGTTATATTTTATGTGTAAAGAGGACAGTTTTCACTATAACGACATTGTCATATGTGTCGACGATACATCTATGTGATCTATGTCATGTATGTATGTGGCACAGAGCATTGTGACTAATGCAGAATAGTAAAACTAAATACCAAGTGAAACCCATTCATTACTTCAGTTTCCAAATAACAGTGTCACTGACTTTTACACTTTGATGACGATTTTATGTATTTTCGTATTATGTATTGATAATAAATAAATTCATATTGCATATTTTGTTTTTATCCATAATTACAAAATCGATTTTGTTTAGTGCCAATTATGCGAGTAAATAAAATAATATAGAGCACATGAAAACAATATATCTTAAAACTGCTCTATGATCAGTGATGTACGAGAAAAATAGGTGATGTTGTTTAATATCAGACAATACAATATCAAATCATTTTCCCAGCTTATACTACTAAATACTTATAAATTACCAGAGAGTGTGCACAAAGAAAATGCAAAGCAGTGTTCATATGCGAAGAAGTTGCACAATGGCTTAAAACAAAATGAAACATGCATGTAACTGGGTCAAATCATTAACTGAAACCACATGTGATCTTTTTTAAGGTTTTACGCATTCGATCGCGTTAAGTTGACCGTGACTTGGTTTTACATTGATCGCCACATAGCATATTTATGTTTATGCTAAAATCGCGCCAGAAATAATTAAGATACATTATCTGTTAGCATAGACGTGGGAACTGCGATATTCTATTATATTGGGTATTGATCAACCTTCGAGTATAAGGACTAACGATATATTGATAAGGTTGATAATAATGAAACCTCTATAATTGGTTAGTTATTTATTACCTTAAACATTCATAACATTAATAAACACTTATTTAATCAAAATCAAAAATATTGTTTCTAAATACATAATTAGTATTTCCATCTAGTAAAATGTTAGTTGTATACAATATTGTGTTATTGCTGTACTATTCAATTAGATCATGACATCTTTAATTCTGAACACTGTTAGAATCCTTATCATGTTAATTGAATGGGGGTAAGTTAGTTTGGTTAAGCTTAAGCCATACTCTTGTATTTGGTAAACAAATTATATAAAACTCGTAGCGTAGACTTCAGGTCGAGATTCACAATATCTGGAAATAAAACGCAATTTTAAATTAACAATTATCAGACAAAAATATTGTTTGCGTAATATTTGTATAACAGTATGTTTAAATTAAAATAAAGTACCCTAGAATCTCAAAGATTTATTTTATACTGCCAAAATTATTATACCTCGTGTATACATAAGTTTTGAGACGAAAGAAAAGTTGCATAGCTTTTTTAATATTTAACTTATATTTTTAAAATTTTCAGTAGGCATTAAGTAGATAATAATCAACAATAAAATATAACGATTATTCAAAATGGCCACCCTTGTTTTTAATACGAACGACGCGAACGTTGTCCAGTACTGCTCGAGAGACACGATGCGAGGATGATCCTCTTCACCGACGAAACAATATTTACTGTCGAAGAAAAGTTTAACCGAACAAAACAACAAAGTGTATGCCAAAAGCAGCAAGGACGTCCCAGCTTCAGCACGGAATGTCTCGCGTACCCATCATCCGGCTAGTTTTATGGTATGGTGGGGCGTTTCATATGAAGGTGTGACTCCGCTCCTTTTCTGCCAACATGGCGTCAAGGTTAAAGCTAATAATTACCAAAATGACATTTTAGAGCCTGTTGTGAAACCCCTGACACGTACTTTACTTCAGAACAAGTACTGGGTTTTCCAGCAAGACTCCGCGCCATCCCATAAGGCAAAAACCACCCAAGCTTGGCTGAGGGAAAATGTACCAGCCTTCATCGCGCGGACGAATGGCCCTCCTCCAGCTCCGACCTCAACCCGCTGGATTATTCATTGTGGTCTGAATTAGAGCTCAGGGCCTGCCGAAAGTCCCACCCAAACTTAGAGTCACTGAAGTGAGCCCTCGTCCGAGAACCAAAGCGGATTCCGCTAGAAAAGCTTCGTGCCGCCATTGATGACTGGCCAATCATCTAAGGGCCTGTATTAAAAACAAGGGTGGTCATTTTGAATAATAATTATATGTTATTGTTGATTATTATCTACTTAATGTTTACTGAAAATTTTAAAAATATTAGTTAATTATTAAAAAAGTTATGCAACTTTTATTTCGTCTCAAAACTTATGTACACCCAAGGTAGTATTTTAAAATGTGATTAGTTACCTTCAGGACGCGCTTTTGGTTTAGCAAGACCAACATCTTGCATCAACTCAAAGGCAAATGAAACGTTGTGAACTTTTTGGTCAAAATCTTGCGGGATCTGATGAAAATCGTAGAGTGGTACGAAAAATCCTTCAAGTAGTCCCATCAACAAACATAAATATACACCATCATGGAATTGAGTATCCAAATCCATCACTTCAAGGTTTACTTTACTCAAGTGCTTGTTCACAAAAGTGATAAGTGACTGAAACAAAAGTACTCATGGTTAAGATCTTCAACACAATATATTTAGTATTAAAAAATGATTCCTGACTAATTCAATGGTTACCTTTTTCACTACTTGTAGTTTATCTGGTGCATGATCGAATAGGGCATCAAATGCATCTCTTTCACATTTCATTCCCAAATCATCATATGTTGTCGTAATGGTTTCAACAAAAGTTCTGAAACCCGACAGCTACATTATAATATACTCATATTTATTAATAACAATCACAAGTTTAAAAACTTAAAGGACCAACTTCAAAACTTATCCGATTGTGACTAAATTTATATGGAAAAAACACAAAAAGCATCTTGAAAATTGGTCAACATTTGAAGAAGATATCGGATAACACATAAAAAATACAGATGAATTGAGGACCTTTTCCATTTTTTGAATTCAGTCAAAAACTATTTCAATTAAACACAGGTATTTTCCAAGATAGAATACATAACATTATTGTAGCAGACATTACCTATGAGATAGTTGATTGGGTGTATCTTTCTTGACAACAACTACATTGACAGTAACATTCTCTGGCAAACGAATGGGTGCTCTGAAATGGCGTGCCAGTGCTACTAACAAATGTAATATGGACACAATATTTTTGGAATGTATTGAATCAACACTCCATTTTGGAACTGGTTTTGAACTCCCATAAATAACCTGAAAATATAATATATATAACTGAGAAAAATGTTAGGAGAATTAATTTACTGCTGCCACAACATACTTGAGCAACTGACATGTCGTTATCATCCTACTCTGGAGAGCAGTGGATAGATTATACTGTCCGTGAAGAGAAAAAATATGCATCTGACAGACATCTTTTTTCCTTACGACAGCAGTATATTGGAATCATAATAATTGTATTGCAAAAAATTCAGCCACCAAGAAGTGACAGCACCATCCAGCAGGTTGATTCTCTAAGAAACACCACATCGTTGAGATCGACGGAGCATTTAAAATTGTTGGCTCTTAGAGAATACCATTTTCCATACATTTTTGTCAAACGCCTCGCTCGAGAGAACTAGTTCGAATAAACGCCGACATCACGCATAGAGCTAACACACAAGAATTAAACCATTGCCACAATATTGTTTTCACAAATGAAATGTTAGAAAATCGTCCTGCTGGTGTCCACTCTCAGTCCTACATGTGCATTTCCTAATTAGCGTTATTTAATATTACTGATCTGTGGTTATGTAAAATATTTCTTCTTATTATTTTCTATAGATTAACCTACCCGATTAACAGCCCTCAAAACAATTGCTAGCTTTTGACGTTGACCTTCCTCTGACTGTGTCACTTCAGGCACATCTAACTTGGTCTCTGTTAGCACTTCGAAAAGTTTTTGCAGCACTTGCCCATCATATAAGTCTTCGCTTATATCTTTGACAATTATTCTCTGTGTCGCAAGCTCATCATTGATCCAGTCAATCAATACCTGAATTAGTTCTTTTACTCTGGGATCCTCCAAAGACCTAGGTTCAATTATGGCTCTTTCTTCATTGTCATCTAGAAACAATAATATTTTCAATACGAGGATAACTACACTACTAAAAAAATAACTATAAAGGGAAATATTACAAAACTCTACTTACGCAAACTATATTCTTCAGGTGGGATTTCAGGAGCAGAAGGACTCCCAGGAGAGTCAATGGCGTATTTTCCTTCAGCCTGAACATCCTGAACTAAATTTACATAAATGTATTAAATTATAAATATATATACATACATACATAATATCACGCCTGTATCCCATAGGGGTAGGCAGAGACTATGGATATCCACATCGCCCGATTCTGACACACTACTTTCGCTTCATGTACTTTCATCAATCTCTTCATACATTCGCGTCGGTTAAGGGTACTTTTTATATTTCCTTTAGTTAATATATCTTCAACTTGCCTTAAATATATGCGATGCGGTCGACCTTTACCGACTTTTACTTCCACACTTGTCTTGTGTATCTCTTTCGTTAATCTCCTATCATCCATCCTCTCAATATTTCCAAACCATCTCAACATCCCTTTCTCTATTCTTGTCACTACATCTTCTTTCACTCCACAAAGGTCCATCACCACATTATTCCTCACTCTATCACACAATGTCACACCACACATGCTCAAATATACAAAGTGTAAATAAATAAATCTTATTTACTTTCCAAATTGTGGCAGTCCACATTATTTTTCTGCCTGCCCTTATCCCATAATAATGTAAATTTTCAAGCGTGTTACAGAAAATGATTTTGCTTTGTTTTTATGACCAGCTGCATGTCTGATATCAACGCCCCTCTGGAGGATCTAGTCCCAGGCAAATCAAATTATAAAAATTGCTTTTCTGACCTGGGAATCGAACCCAGAACCTCCCTCATGTCCTTATAGGACTGAACAGGAAAATACTCATTTTCTTGAAGCCATGGCTAATCTTTAGCTATTCAATGATGTCACTGCTTTAATTAGTGTTAATATTTAGAAGGGTACTTCATAGACCTTTGTGTTCATGGCCACACCATACATAAGCATGTAAAAATTTTATTGTTTGAAATAGGTTCAGTATATAATATGTATTTGTTGACATTACATAGGTTTAATTTTATGTGTGACTAGTTTAACTGCAACTGGCTTTTGAAATCACGTTTTACAGTTAAAATTTAATACACACCCGTTTCTAAAATCTTATAGAAGTCAAATTTCTATTGATCATGGACATTGACATCCCACGTAGAAATAAAAACAAATGCTATGAAGATTGAAGAATACAGAAATAAGCAGTTTACCTTCTTTTATGCGCTTTTTACGTCCTATGGTGCCAATTTTATCCCAGAACGATTCTTCTTTATCCTCCTTCTTGGGCAAAACAGGAGTTCGAGGTGATTTAGGGCGTGGTGAAGACATTTCGTAACTGAGGAAAATATAAATGTGAAACTATGTGAATCATCAAACCACACCTACTATTTAAACGAAGGTTTTATTGCATTACATGATTACTGCCGAAAACTATGCAATCATTTCTACCTTTATATTGGTATCACTCGGGCCGCACAATAAATAATAATAATTTACCAACCAAAACCAAAAATAAAACCAAAAGATAAAAATGCACGAATGACAGAAAACAAAGACGGAAGACCTTATTTTTTTAATACGCCGCGGACCATGGATGCTAAGTCCTTCAGCCAACTAACCAAAGACAAATACACTTTTGTTATTTGTTCCTCAAGGTATCGTTCCTTTATTATATATTTCCTTAAGGTCATATACCATGCTGCCCACGAAATAGAGATCAGTGGAAAAGTGATATAGGCGTGGCGCGCGTGCCACAGTTTGACATATATATTATACTTATTTGATCATTGATCCCAGTCAATAGCAGGAAGTATGATGCAAATACCAAACGTTACTTGGTGGTTACTTGGTACTACAAAGATGGTGCAGATATTTCGACTTCAGGACGCTAACATCATAAGCGACTCAAGATCCGCACTGGAGTCCATAGCGCGTCCAGAAGCTACGAACCCTCTTATAGCCGAGATACAAGATCGTATCCACGAGTTAACTACAATAAATATAGCCACACACCTGTACTGGGTTAAGGCACATGAAGGCATCGAAGGAAACGAACGTGCAGAACAACTTTCAAAGGAAGCAGCTCTGGAAAACGTTGCAGAGCTGGCGTATGATGAATCCCGGTTTCTTATCTCAAATACTCTCTCCGCCAGAAAACTATAAAGTCTTGGCAAAATAGATATGATGAGGCTAACATGGGGACAATAACTAAAATATTCGTTCCTCAAGTTCGTGATGCACACCTTATACTTGACAAAATTAAATGTACAAACATTATAACGCAACTGCTGACGGGGCATGGAGGGTTCAAAGCCTACTTACATAAATTTAAACTTATTAACGATCTAAACTGTTCTTGTGGGTCTGAGGTACCGGAGACAGTGCCTCATCTCTTGGATATTGATCCAAGAGATCGTGTCTCCATGTACCGAATCTTGGGCATTGGCCCATGATTCGGTACATGGAGACACGACGCAACACAAGAATTAGGTTACCAGACCAGTACAAATAATTACGCGAAAATATTGCTAAACGACCACGATCGCAAAATATTCTTACGCTATGCAGATAAGGTCGTGAGGGCGGCAGCCAGGGGGAATGGGAGTACTGGGGTATAGCTTAAATAAGATAAAAGTATTATATATATATTTTTAATATATATATATATATATATATATATATATATATATATATATATACACATAATATATATACATATATATTATGCCGCTTCCAAACCGCTGCCAAAGAGCATGACCGCTGCGGCTACCGAAAATTTTGATAATTTCGCAGCCCAGAAAGCGAGTGAAAGGCTATGAAGCGAGGTGCTCCAGGTTTAACAAATGTTTGTGTAAGCCACAGATATTTATTATTTAGGCTGCGTTGTGAGATCGAAACTCTCTGGCAGTTCTTAATACCCACGAAACAAGATTCGTATCTTAGTTTGAGGTCAGGACTATGTGTTTGACTGTTGGATATTATTTATTTATTATGGGTGTATTCATATATTAATTTGAGTATACATAAGCTTTAATACCGGGTAACTTTTTTAGAAACAGGATAATAATAGTTTGTCACGCTTATGCTGTTTAAGTTTATACATACCTACATATGTAAAATTAATGATTTGTGTAGGGTGACAATAATATTTTTTCTAATGAGTATTATTTACAAATGTAAATTTCGACCTATCCAAAGAATAAAGTTACATATGATAATGAATCGAAATTGCTTTCTTATTTTTCTGAGCTTATTTATTGACCTGTATATTTAACTAGTGAATATTTTTTTAAGCTATGTCATAATTTAACTTGTTATTATGTCATAAATTAAAAAAAAATACTAGTATTAGTTAAATATATAGGTTAATTTAAGCTCAGAAAAATATAAAAGCAATTTCGATTAATTATCATATGTAACTTTATTCTTTGGATAGGTCGATTTGTCTGTACAATGTTTTTATACAAAAATATACTGTAAATTACCTATCACGTACTTTTCTTTTATGCTAATTCGACCGAGTTTCCGCGCACATCATTCTAACTAGACACATTTTTCCGGTAGGGGATCGGTCGATTAAGCAGTATTTTCTATTTATAAGTGATATGGTTTTCTTATAGCTCGCCTCTGGCCACTCTTCCAGGGATACAGGCGTGAGTTTATGTTATGACTTTTAAAAAAAGCATAATCGAAAATACACATTTTATGAAAACATGTAATGAAGTGAATAAAAAGAGTGGCTTTTCGAGAAAATTACGCTTATACTCAATTGACCTTAGCTGGTTCCCTGTGGAACAAATCACTATAAATTGGCAGCATGCACTTGACTTTAGCCAGTCCCCTATGGAACAAATAAAATAAAAAAGTATTATCAATGTCAAAGTGTCAACGTCAAACTGTGCAAGTGAGACAGCGATATTCTTTAATGAATTCGATTTGACTGAGGGTTTCGAGGATTGATTTTATAATTTAAACTTATTGATATAAAATATTTTACTTGTAAAAGCATCTAATAAATAGCAAAATTTATTTTATGTCTATAGTCTCATTAAGTATACTGTACGGTATTCACACAATAACACTTGGTTAAGAAGACTGAATTTATTTGTAAAAATCAAGGTCCATCTGCGTTAAATAGGTTGGTAGAGTCATACCTAAAAATAGCTTGAAGATTGTATTGCATCACTGACACGAGATAGGTATTTGACCTACCAAGTTTCTAAAACGAATGTGTTTACTTTAACTTTGTTAATCAGTGTTCAGCTTTAGAAATGGAAAAGGGTGGGAACCCTCCTCCTTATGGCTGGAACAATTCAAACACCCTGCAGCCACCTCCGGCTGCGCCCCCGAGTTATTCACAGGCTGTTGGAGGCGTTGGACCTTCAAGTCCGTACACTCCACAGTACCCGCCAAGTAAGTGTATTTTTTGTTCATATTTGTAAACTTTTACTAAGTAATACCTAGTATGTCAATGGCTGAAAATTTTAAAAATTATGCCCCTTATAAAAATATTTAAGCGCTGCTTATCTTTAACCATTGGTTGTTCCTTTCATTTTTAAACAATGTAACACAAGGAAAAAAGTGACAGGCTATTCTTAGCCAAAAGATAAACAAAAATGTTTTCATAAATAATGGCCTATATGTTTAACAAACTCACATGTGTATCCCCAAAAAACTAGGTAAACTAGGCAACTATTATACTATGTTTGAATGTTTTTTTGAACTTATTTTTGTCCCTTCATATGATAGGAAAGACTATAACCACATTGAACACAAATTACAACCCCAAATTAATCATGTGTTGATCCTGAAAAGACCTTAACTTATTAATGACTCCTGTTTCCATTGTCAAAATTAGTTAAATTCTCATTTGTGTGTTATTGTTAGAGCATCAAAAATGTTATATAGAATAAATATAGAATGGGTGTGGCAACAAAGGTGAAAGTTTTAAGTATTGTAAAAAGGATTCAACTATTATTCTTGTCCCATTTGTCTGTATGGCTAGTTTTTTGGTCTGCACTATGCTAACAATCACGTACACTACACCATCCAATTTACTGTGGCCAGAAAAAAAATGTGGAAATTGTTTATTGATACCCCCTTTCAGAAACACCTTGAGTATATGATGAGTACATATATGTTGTGGGTAGTAATAAAAGAATCGTCTCCTTGGTCTAGTGGATTCGATTCCCAGGTCGGGCAAAGCGAATTTTCTAATTTAATTTGCCAGGGACTGGACCCCTCAGAGGTCGTAAAAACTTAGCCAAATAATTTCTGCAACATGCTTGAAAAAGTTATTTCGCCGATTAAAGTGGGATAAGGGCAAGTAGAAAGAAAGGTAGTAATAAAATAATTAATGCTCACATTTAAAATAAATATGAATATGATATTGGACAGACTTCAAAAGAAGGAGGTAATCAATTTGTCAAATTTTTTTATGTATGTTAAATTTCCACATCAAATGCGGCCCAATTTTCAAGGTTACTTTTTTGTTTAATAGAGCTAGTTCTGATAGTCACTTGCAAGTGCCACAAGTGTATAGGTATACCCCCTTTCATCAGTAGAGGAGGCCCGTGCCCAGTAGTAGGACAGTAATGTTACAGGGCTAATATTATTATTTATTTAATTTGTACATAGATGCATAGTCTCGAATGTATCAGACACGGTGTGAATAATTAATGACTAATGAAAATATGACTTCATAGGTTTCAAAGAATTAACATCATCAATTATTATTGTTTACGCTAAATGTATTGTTATTTGTTACAGCATCTGGCCCTCAGATAGTCACAACTGTTGTGCCTGTCGGGCCACATCCAACACACATGATATGCCCAAGTTGCCATGCAGAAATAGATACTGACACCCAAACAAAACCAGGACTCATTGCATATATATCTGGGGCGATTATATTTCTTTTAGGGTATGTTTCAATTCTCTTTATATTCATCAACACAAAATTAAAGGCTAACAACAAATACTCATATATGGACCACATATCAAGATGCTAACAGTCGTTATATATCAATTACTATGGCCACCAACAGTCTCATGATTAACTAATGACATACATAAACATTTGGGATTAAGGGTGAAATAGTTCCAGAGAGGTGAGCTGGTCATTCATGTGTGCTGCTCCTGAAGTCCGTATTATTCTAATTAATTCATTATAATAAATACCGGATGGATGCGGGATGCGCAAGACCGGGATGGTTGGCGCTCACTTGGGGAGTAACTAGAAACTAAACTGCACTTGATGGTAAATGTAGTGCAATCCAAAAAAAACTAGCAACCACTGATATACAATGGGTTTATGAGTGGTCGCCAGAATCATGCCGGCCTATTTATGCTTCTCCACACTCCGAATTCGAAGAGGAAATAAGCCAATAGAGGGGCTTGCGACAAACCATGCGGAGGTCCAATGCCGACAAAGGGATACCCCCATACCTGTCCAAACCAATCATCAAGTCATGCCGCAAGCCCCTCTACCGGAAATACACTAGCTGATTCTGGACCGTGAACCGGACACAAAGTATGGGTCACTATGTCAGGTTTTAGCACCATGTATATGGTTGTAACCATGCAGTCAGATATCTATCTATCTTACCACCAAAAAAATCTAGCTTCACTTCAAAAATGTCTGGAAGGTCATAGAATTTTAAAAACTGTCCCAGTTGAGGCTTCTAATAAACCTATTGTAGATGAAATGTTTTATAATAAATATTGAAGTCTCGGTATTATGCCATAATGTTTTTGGGTTCCAACTTTACACATTGTTACCAACATCTATTTTACCTTTCAAAGGCAGTGCACCTCAAGATTCATATTAGCCAAGTGTTTTTACCTGCTTGTGTGTTCACGCACACTTAAATAACAGTATAGAGTGATGACTAACAACTTTGTAACCATAATAATAAGAAATTTCAGTAGAATTCTGCAACAAGATGAAGGTCCATATTGTATTAGTTGTCAGGCTTAACAATATAATTTCATATATTATAATATTATAACATGAACATTAATGGTAATGAGATGAGCATCAATATAATATGTAATTATTATTTCAGGTGTGTATGTGGGTGTTGCTTGATTCCATGTTGCATAGACAGCTGCATGGATGTCCATCACAAATGTCCCCACTGTGGAGCATACCTTGGACGTTATCGACGATAGATCCTCACTTAGTTACGACTAATATTGTTACATAAATAAATGTGTTGTTGCTAACTATAAAACTAACGTCCGAATACTGAAACGCAACTCAACGTATTATGTTTGTCATAAGTCATTCTAGGATACATTTGTTAAAATTGTGTTAATATTCTTTTATTTTCTGATTCTGTGTCAGTATGATATTTGTTGCTAAATCATTTCAATAAGAATTGTATGTACGACGCGTAACAATGTAAGTAGCTGTTGAAATTGAGTAGTGTTTCATTATTCAGGATTAAGGCATCTAACAATGATCTGACATAGAATTCTCATAATTTGAATATAAGTAAGTTTATTATTAATAATAATAATTCCAGATGGTTCAGGTATATGTATTTTTACATTTGGTCCATTTGGGATACAATTATACACTTAATAAACTTCTATCTTTTTATGGACAAAATATTTTAAAGATCAGCAAGTACCTATAATTCCTAAGAAGTAACTGCTATATTAAATTTTCGAAACGATGTACCTACCTAGGACAATGAAGTAAATAATTACAGCGACTATTGCTGTTATCGTATTTCTTAGAATAAATGAAATGTCGCATTTTTATATTAAATAATAATAAATAACACCCAACAGTCACATGCATACTCCTGACCCCACATTGAGATACGTTTTATGTCGGGTATCAGGAACTACGAGAGACTTTCGGTCTCACAACACCCAGACCCGAAACAAATATCTGTAAGTCATACAAACATTTGTCTCGGTGTGGGTATCGAACCTGCGGCCTCTCGCTTCACAGCCAGCTACTCTCCCACTGCGCGCAGTCTACGTGCAATGGCGGCTGTCTGCGATGTTTGCAATTATTTATCTTTTCACTATGAAGTACTATAATTATGTACTTGTGTTTCCGTTACACTGCCATTGTTAACGCATTTATGTGCCTAAAAATATGTAATGTCTAATCGGATAAAACTGAACTCGGGATATAATTTGATGATCACTCCGTTAATATTTATGTTATTAATGTTATAAACAATATTGATATTTATATTTATAATTAATCATATTATTCCAATGTAAGTTAATATATTATTATTATCCAACTAAAAATGTACCGTTTTTCAATACATACCTACCAACCACCTTCTTTACCATAATGAACACACGGGGACTCCCGACCCCAGGGGCCCCCCAAAGCGAGCGTGTGGATGAGATATACTATCAAAATATGAATGTTAGCGAATATTCTTTACTGCCCCCGAATTCTTGTGTGCCCAGGGGTCCATGCAAGCCTTAAGACGGCCCTGCTACCTACATAATAATAATTATTATGTAAGTATAATATTCTAGAGTCTAAGTACCTACCTACCTATGTGCGTTGTGTTCGTCTTCATTGGATTAATGCATGTTACTTAGGAAACATAAATAAATAACGCCCAACAGTTACACACATAGTTTTGACCCCACACTAAAATTTGAGTCTTGTTCGTGGTATCAGGAACTACGAGAGACTTTCGGTCTCGCAACACCCAGACCCGAAACAAATATCTGGGCCACACAGACATTTGTCTCAGTGCGGGAATCGAACCCGCGGCCTCTCACTTCACAGCCGGCTACTCGCCCGTTACGCCACGGAGGCTGTCATAAAGTTAAAGATATATATACCTACTGCTAGTTGCTACATATTACTTTACGTTTTCTAGTCTTTCAGTAAGCTATTCTGTGGGAATTGAGTATAAAGGAATGGAGAAAGGAGCCCACAACCAAAATACCTTCCTTTGATACCTTCTCTAAGATTTACCTAGTTCACAAGTATCTTACTAATAAAGATATTGATAGAAGTATTAATAGTGGGAACATCGTCAGCTACAGGATGTCCACTGCTGAAGATACTGTTATTACTTTTACACATAACATTTTTTGTTATCATTTGCTACCTGTATTTATGTGACTCGAGACTCATTAGTATAATAGTTTATTCTAGATAATCGTTCTTAGTCCGTTGTAGCGTTGTAATAGCCAATAGGTACCTAATACCTATACTTGCGCAGAAAAAAAAACAGTCTAAACAATGATGTACCTATACGTTAACCTATACTATATAATTATATTCAACTACAGTTCATGGGCTCTTGGTCTACAACTTCAATATTAAACAAAGTATTCTGTATCTACAACACAGACTAATTAAAGATACTATGTAGGTCTACAATGCCTACCAATGTCAACAAGTATGTATCGGAAATATTTTTAGGTGAAATACACCCTAATTATTGTTCTTTGTTTTTTGGCTAACGGATACATAAAATCCTATTTGTTTTTGCTTCAACAATGATGTTTTTTAACTGTCGATGTTTACGAACGATAAATTGATAATCGATATTTTGAAACATCGATTTAGTGTTTGCATCCCTATTCGGCAATCGGCGCTGTGATCGGCATTGTCGGTGGATAATCGCGTAAATCGTGTTTGATGTTTTTGAGTATTTTTGACTTGTGAATTATTTCCTTTTTGTGAATAAAACAAACTATAGGCCACTATGTCTTGGTTATTCGGATACAGTTCTAAACCTCCACAACCACCGTCTGGCGACCCACCTACAGATGGGGATGGGGCTGCCGCACCTTCTGTTAACCTCACCAAATCTGAAAGAAAGGCAATGGAAGCTTATCGTTTTGATTCCAGTGCTCTAGAACGAGCAGCTCAAGCAGCCAAGGAACTTGAATCATCCAGTAAGTAATTTGTAGAAAATATTTTTGTCACATTGCGCGCTATTGCATAATGCGACCGCATAACCTCACCTATTGTACTTGCTATATTTCATAATATGTACCTACATTTCGATCAATTATCACATATTACTATGTTACGACCTAAAAAACTGTAAAATGCATAATATTTATGGTTTTGGGCTATTGGTTATCATATATAATAACTACTCATATCTCTTATCTTGAATATTTTTTAAAAAGCTATATGCATACCTACGTAGATAGTCACGGGCGGCTCGGCCTCCGGTGGCCCATACGCTTATGGAACATATTTATGTGACGTCTCCGACGGGTTTGGTTCTTTAGTATCATTTCAGCTGATATTGAAACAGTCACATATTAAAATGTTGCAAAGCTGTATTCCAAAACATACTATGTTCATAAAAATCAAAAAGAGATTAATGCATTTATGTGTATAACTATTTACCTCTTTGGATATTTACAAAAATATACATACATACCAAATATTATTTAAAAAGTAACCTGATGTTACTTATAAATTTTTTTTACAACCATGCCATTTGAATTTAGTCCAAAATGTGCTAGTATCCAAGCAAATTAAACTAAGTTTGACTTAGCACATTTTGGAATAGAACTACCTAAACTCTTACTAGGCATATATTTAACATAACATAAGCTCACGCCTGTATCCCCGAAGGGGTAGGCAGAGGCGCACTAGCGAACTAGAACACCCACATTTCGCCGAGCTTAGTTCCGTCCCAGATGTGATAGGGGGCGAGCCTATCGCCATATCGCATATATTTAAGCTGCTTTTTAATTAGCAGCATTCTTAGCTACCCAAGATGTATTTTTAATGTATTGACTACCTATTTAAGTTCAGTTTAGATTATCAGAGCAAATTCTTTACTAATGTACATACCAACAATATTAAACTTGCCTATTTAAGGTTTTGGGTATACTGAAAATGTATAAATAATTAAAATACATGTTTTATATCTATTTCTATTATAGGTAAAGCTTACTAATGTAAATTAGAGTGTTTCTGTGTAAAGTAGGCAACTCTTCCTAACAAAATTTTGATCAAATGATATGAAGAAAATATGAACCCAAGGGAGAGCATATGTAAACCTTTGGTCTCACATAAAGTCTGACAGGTGCTTAAAGGGATAAAAAATGGCCAGGAGTGGTTAACATTTTCGCCATCCATTTTATATGCACATTCACATAAAAATGCATGCTCATGATTGCATCCCCAAAAAGTATGCAGAGGTGAACTAGAAGACTCACATTTCCCTGAGTTCATGTGTATCCCAGTAAATATACATACATACATAGGCTCACGCCTTTTTCACATAGGGGTAGGCAGAGATTACAGATTTCCACTTGCTACTATGTTTATTTACATACATAATTGATTTACATACCTTTCAGCGTTGTGAGCAAAAATATAGTATTATATAAATAAGAGTTTCCATTTCCGCAGAACAATAGCTTTAATTATCGTTTCCAGGACATGCAAAAGATGCATTGGATCTTAGTAAATTACAAGAGGCCACCAGACAACAGGAACAGTTGGCTAAGATCAAAGAATATGAAGCTGCCATAGAGCACTCTAAAGTTGAACAGAAAAAAGTGGACTATGAAGAAAGGAGAAAAACACTCCAGGTCAATTCTTAGTTATTAAATAATTTTATAGTTGTATTATATTCCTATGTCACACTTATTGTAATTTTGGTTTATTCCTCAGTATGTTTTTCTGGTGCTGTGTACACAACTTAGGGTGCTTTGTTATGTGTTGTAACTTGTAAGCCTAATCATTATATTATAAACATATCAACAAAATACACTTGCAGAACTGTTGTAATTTAAAAAAAGACATTTATTACCATAGTGTTATATTTTATTTATATATCTATGACAAACACATGAAGTTATGGCTTAAGATCAAGGTAATTTTAAGGGTGGTTTGGAGTTATAATATGTTTAAAGTGTATCAATAGACTTACTTATGAATTTAAGTACCTAACAGTTTGATATTCATGGTAAAAATAAGTCTTCTTATCTTTAATGTACAAAGATATGGGCATAAACATATTTTACTTAAGAAAAAAAACATTATACATGCTTTCTTCTTTCTGCCTAGCGTTATTCCAGTCTTATGCCGGGGTCTGCCTTCCTACTTAAATGCTTCCACTTCGTCCAATCTTGAGAATCCTCTACATTGAGACCATTGGCTCTCATATCCTCCAAAATGTCCTTTGCTTACATTTAATACATTGTTAGCAATATATGTAATATACAATTGGCAGGAAGAGACAAAACAACATCAGATGCGTGCTCAATATCAAGACCAGTTAGCTAAGAAACGGTATGAAGAGCAGTTAGTGCAACAACAAAGATCCCAAGAAGAGATTTTGCGAAAGTATGAAGATAATTATTTATGTTATTATCAATAATATTATTGTTCTAGTACCATGAATTTAGTATGGATTTAATGTTTGATTAAATTATTGTAGACAAGAAGAGAGTGTGGCAAAACAAGAAGCTTTACGTAGAGCAACTATTGAACATGAAATGGAACTTCGAGAAAAAAATAAACTTAAGGCCATTGAAGCAGAGGCAAGAGCTAAAGCCAAGGCTGACAGAGAAAATCGGGATATAACACTAGAACAAATTAGATTGAAGGCTGCGGAAAACAGAGTTACCATTCTTGAGAGTATTAAGTATGTTGATAATACTTAGATATTTCGCTCATTTGCGACGACAGTGTCATATCTCAAAAGTGTCCATTGTACAGAAATTGTTTTTATAATAAAGTTTTAAAGGAGTTTTTTTTAATATAATCAAAGTTTTCAAGATGTGACATTGTCGTCGCAAATGAGCGATTAAATTTTTTTTATTTTTAACACTATACAAATCCTTTTTATTGATGTATTGCCGTTGCGGTGACCACATAGCTTCAAACATTTTAATGTTATGTTTGAGGACCTTTCAGTATACTGTATTTGAATATATTCAAATTAATTTCTTACCATGTTTAATACAATATTAAAAGAAAACTTTTACCACTTGGTCATCTAATATGTACATGTCGTACACATCATAATATTTTAGTGCCTATATTACCCTAATTTGTATAATCAAAGTATATACATCATTTAATACAACATGATTATTATTATGAGTTTTTTTTTAAGTATGATGAAAGTTTCACGCAAGCTCCTGTATTGAATATGTTTTAAAATAGGACTGCAGGCAGTGTGATCGGTTCTGGATTGAATGCTCTCGTAACAGATTGGGACAAAACATTGGCAGCTGCTGGCGGGTTGTCTCTTTTGGCTCTGGGTATATACTCAGCAAAAGGAGCTACTTCTGTAACAGCACGGTTCATTGAAGCACGTATAGGTAAGCTTTACTTAAACATTTTATAAACCTATATTGCTTATATTTCTAGAAGGTATATTAATATGTAAAGGTTCCACCTTCTCGACTTACGTCGGTGTTAATAAATACCTCGTCCCGTTACCTACGGGAAAAAAGGTATTTATGTCCCCCTTGAAGATATACAGTGTTTTTTTCACATTTTGTGTTTTTTTTTTATTTCTTATATTTTTATATTATTTTGTGTTTTTTTTTTATATTTTTAAATTATGTAATTTTTTTATATTTTTATTTATTTTTTGTATTTATGTATTAGCTAAATTAGACATTGTCTTTAAATGTTTCATGGATATATTTAAAGACAACACTATAATACATTTACTTACCTAGATTATTGTGTGTTATGTGTTATGTTATTATTGTGTAAATACAGTATATGTAGCTTAATAGAATATAACGTTATGTTGTGTTGGTGTGTGTGTGTGCGTGTGCGTGTGTGTGTGTGTGTGTGTGTGTGTGTGTGTGTGTGTGTGTGTGTGTGTGTGTATGTGTGTGTGTGTGTGTGTGTGTGCGTGCGTGTTTGTACTAATTATTGCCTATCATTTTGAGTATTGTGTACAAATACTGTGTCTCCTAGTACTTTGCTGAGTATAACTGATGATTGTATGGCTGCCTGTTTCTGTAGAATACTGATGTTAATATTGGCATCTAGCTTATCTATGTATTTTTTTATGGATTTAGCAACTACTCCTGTCGCTCCTATTATAATTGGTACAACAGTTGTTTGTGTTTTCCATAGGCGGCTAACTTCAGTTTTTAAGAGATGGTATTTACTTAGTTTTTCTATTTCTTTAGGCCCTATATTGTAATCGGATGGTACACTTATGTCTATTAGGTATGTATTATTGCTATTTTTATCAATGTAAATTATATCCGGTCTATTATGTGTGACGGTAATATCAGTTTGGACAGGCATTTCCCAGAGTATCTTAGCATGTTCGTTTTCTTTAGTTTGTGGCTGTATGAGCGTTTCCTTCCACCATAGGTTAGAAACGTCCATGTGGTGCTTTTTTGCTAAACACCAGTAGACGTATTGCACTAGGTTGTTATGTCGTTTTACGTAGTATGTTCCTGCTAATTTTTCGCATCCTGATATAATGTGTTGTGTTGTCTCGTCTTTACAAACACAGAGGCGACATTTTCCGTCTATTGGCTCTTTCAAGATGTCACGTTGATGTTGTCGTGTCATGATTGCTTGGTCTTGTATAGCAAAAATGGATGATTCCATACTTGGGGGTATCTGTTGTTTTTTAATTCATTTAAATGAGAGTTCTTTATCCACGTTCGCTTGATCTAGTACTTTTTTTGGAAATTGGCCATGTAACGGTTTGTTCCTCCATGTTTCATTATTATTTTTAATTATCGCTGAAGGTATATAATATAAATTCCCAATTTGTTAAAGAAAAGTAAGATACTGTGCCAGATTACTTTGTATAGGTATTTCGCAAGCATCGACTTCGATGTGCACTAAGGATTATTTTGTGTATTTTTTATGATATTTATTGACTGTATAAACATGTGGTCTGATTACTGCATGTTCTATATTTATTCTTAGATAAAAATGTTTATTTTAGGCAAACCTACGCTTGTGAATGAAACATCAAGATTTTCATTGTTGGAGGCAGTCAAACATCCTATACTAACAATATCCAAGGCCATCACAAATTTTAGAAAACCTTCAGATGCTTTGGCCGGAGTGGTATTAGCACCTAATCTTGAGAGACGTCTACGAGATATCGCTATTGCTACAAAAAATACAAGAATAAATAAAGGGTTTTATAGAAATTTATTAATGTATGGTCCTCCAGGTACAGGCAAAACACTGTTTTCAAAGGTAAGATAGGTTCTGATAGAAATAATAATATGGTCAACGTAAGCACCCTCGTGTTTTAACCGCAAAATAACACACTTATTGCCTCACTTCCAAAAAAATTTTAATGGACTTTATAATATGCAATGAAATTACATAAAGTACATACATATGTATGCTGCAGGTTTGATTCCCATATTGAGACAATAACATTGTCTGGGAATTATGAGACTAAGTTTGTTAGTGCCCAATATCCATAATGCCTGCCTAGATAAGTTACAATAAGACTGTTTATGTGAATGTTGTATTTAATTATTTGGTTAATTGAATTTGATGCGAATTGTGATTTATTAATTATTAAAATTAAACAGAAATTAGCCACACATTCTGGAATGGACTATGCTATACTGACTGGTGGTGATGTTGCTCCAATGGGAAAAGATGCGGTGGCTGCTATCCATAAAGTGTTTGATTGGGCAAATACTAGCCGTAAAGGTAAATATAATTGCTATTTATTATTAACTGACCAAACTCTACGTCTATTGATTATCATGAGCAGTCGCTTTTGGTCCCATGTCCTGCTAAAATATATCACTGAACCAAATGTCTAATTTTAATATTTTCTGAGGTTACATTACGTAAAATTTTTGCTTCAGGTGTCCTTTTATTCATTGATGAAGCTGATGCATTTTTAAGAAAGCGTTCATCAGAAAGGATCAGTGAAGATTTACGAGCAGCTCTAAATGCATTTCTCTATAGAACATCAGACCAAAGCAATAGGATAATGTTGGTGCTCGCATCCAACACGCCTCAGCAATTTGACTCGGCTATCAATGATCGTCTCGATAAAATGATTGAGTTTGGTTTGCCTGGATATGAGGAACGAGAGCGCTTGATTAGACTATATTTTGATAAGTTTGTGCTTCAACCTGCATCAGAAGGAAAGAGGTATTTAACCACTGTTTTAAACGTAGAAACCTAATTACAATATCGTTAATTGTATAAATAAAAAAATCATAATGTAAAATGATTATGAAATATATGTTTTATATTTACAGACGTCTAAATGTGGACCAATTCGACTATGGGGCGTTATGTTCCAATCTGGCGACACGGACTGCGGGTATGTCAGGTCGAGCACTTTCTAAGCTCGGAGTGGCGTGGCAGGCTGCAGCCTATGCTTCAGACGACGGTAGGCTAACAGAGAAGATGTGTATTGAAATTTGTGATGATGCTGTTCAGGATCACCGTCAGAAGGTATGTTACAAATTGAGATATTTATTTCTCATAAAATAATAGTATTCACTTACATGACAAACACAATTATGTAACCATGTATGTATAATGGTTAAAACTTCTGTATACTAAGTTAGTTATTTGGGTTGAAGATGTATATTATAATTCTATTTTTTGCTGTAGATGGAATGGTTATCTAACGAAGAGAAGACACGTAGTATGATGCCGTATCTACTGGATTTGCCACCTTTAGATAAACCAGATGATGATGTGAAGAAATCCACCAAAGAAGAAATAAAAGAGGCCAAAACACCATCTAAAGGAAAGTCTTCATTGAAACACAAATCTGCACAAAATGAGCTTGAAACGGAAAAGTGACACTACCTGAATTTAGAAAATGCTGTAGACAAAGCAGCGATCACAATAACAAAATGTTTCAATAACAACACAAAAAATGCTAGCTGTGATACAAATAGAAAATTCTTGTACAGTTGTACTCAATCCAAATTTAACAGATATATTAAATTGAGCAACGACGATATGATGATATTGCAAAAGCTGTCCTATAATTTCAAACATAAAACATTAAAATCTCGAAATAACTGACTGACTGCCACCACTTGTAATCATAATTTATACTAATATAATTGTTATATTTGGAAGTTGTCTTTTCCAATCTGCCCTCTTAAATAAGAGGGGCCTTCAAATGGCCTATTTTTAGATGTTAGATGATTTTTACTGCTCTGCCATTTAAATGAGGACATTATTGACGACTTACCAAGCAAAAAAACGGTTCCTGGAATATATGTACAATAGCATTAACATTAATTAATTGTGCTTTTCATTTCTATGCGCATTCCTACCCATTGATACCGTAAGACTTTTATTAAAAAAAAATGGATTTTCGACATGGAAAATTTGAAATGGTTTCTTGTAGTGTGTGTACATTTTTGCATGCGAATTTTCAAGTACTTGACTGATTTTATTGGAAATTATTCTGAATCACGTGTGTCATGTAGTATGTCTGGGCTTGCGTAGGCATTATATAACTATTGTTACTATTGTTGTTATTACAACCAATTTGTACAAATTGAAATATAATGCACTAAAATTATAATTTATGCTAAGCGTATGGCATAAGCTCAGCGTTTTTGGTTGACTTTGTTATTAGAACAAATTATTTGTTGGTTAATGTAACGGTTACCTACTTGTATATTAGTCATTTGTAGTAGATGATTCTAATATTAGAATTTTGTTCTTGAAATAATTGTTTCATTTATGTGTCGTTATGATTTTATCCTTTCATCTGAAAGTCGAACCATATAGATTACTAGGAATTGGAGATATTTGGTCCTTCCACATATTATCTTATAATACATATATATCAATATATCATTATTGTATATTAATTACTGTTCTACTGATGAGTAGAGACCGTCTCTACTAATAAGACGTATTATCATTTGGTTCACTCTACCATGCTGGCTTGGTGCTAATATCAAGTGTGTAGGTTCTCTCACGATGTTTTCTTACCGTTATTATAATTTAGAAGTCAGAGGAGGATGCTGTTTGTGCTGGTTTCGAACTTGCAATTTTGGTTCAGTAGACCATGTCGTTTTCTACTGAAGCATTGCTACTTTCGCCGTTGATCAGTTATTATATAGAAACACGGACGTAAAAAAAGTTGTACGGAGCGCTAGGAACATTGAAAGTGAAGCAGGGTTTTCGGCTCATTCGAGTGGCCGCCATTACGTGTTGACAGATCGAATGAACCGAAAACACTGCTTCACTTTCAGTGTTCCTACGGCTCCTTCCATCTTTTTTTTACGTCCGTGTAGAGAAACTATTAATTAGAATTAATAGGAATTGCCCCATATGACCAAGTTGGTTAACATGTATTTTTTTATAATGTAAGAAATTATTCCTACAAATAGTGTTTTTACTGTAATAACTAATCTAGTGACAAAAAAGGCAAATGAATCGTGTAATAAAATTGATACTCGAGTTGCAGAACCACCATGTGTAATGTAGACAGTAGTGGCGAAGGATCAATAGAACACGATTCCTTACGGCTTACCTTTTCTGAAAATGTCTATCAATAAATATGTATTAATACAAAGAGAAACCAGCATCGGCCTCCTATTGGAAAATTTCACCTGTCGCCACTGGTAGACAGTAGTTATGAATACAGTACGAATTGTTGAACCTGTTTGATATCCCTGTCTCGTAGAAAACCGACGTAGAGTAGCAGCTCGCTATGGCGTCTCGTTCGGTGAGTGATATTTTCCGGTGACCTATGCTGTGGTCCATTCTCTGGTCATAATATCGTATGGATAGTACAGATCATTTACCATCACCTTGACTCGTTTTCCATTCAAGATACATTCCCCAATAGGGCATGACCGTGGAAGAAGAAGTAAGCAGCGATAATCACGCAATGCACCGAGAATGTTCCTCATTCTCAGTTTAGATCTACAAGTGTAGGTTCACAGAACATACATACATAGACTCACGCCTTTTTCCCATAGGGGTAGGCAGAGACAACGGATTTCCATTTGCTACGATCCTTATACACCTCTTTCGCCTCATTCAGTCTCATTACATTCTTCATGCATGCACGTCGGTTTAGGGTACTGTTAACTTGACCTTTCTCGAGTAAATCTCTGACTTGGTCAGAGAATGTTCGATGAGGTCTTCCCCTTCCAACTCTACCATTCACACTTGCCATATATATTTGCTTTGTCAACCTCCTTTCATCCATCCTTTCTACATGCCCAAATCACCGCAACATTCCTTTCTCAATCCTCGTTATTATTTCCTCTTTCAATCCACACCGCTCTATATAACATGTACTAATATAATGCTAGTATACTGTTATTAATGCATATAATTAAATATGATGCTACATTCTCGCAAGTCTTATGAGATTTAAGAGGTAAGTAACAGGTATATGAATAAAGACTACCTTACGAACACAACACGGCATTGGTAGGAACTTCCGAGTAGGGCTTCATGATATTGAGTTCTCTGCCTGTTATAAAGGCCTTTGAACTATTATGAATATGAAATACGTTACAGAACTACCGTCCTGATGTTTTGGGTTCGACAGCGCAATGATATAGGGTTTTACTAGTTAGTCCTAAGTCAGGAATTGTACACTATAGCGGCGATAGGCTCGCCCCCACATCTGGAGCGGAAATGAGCTCGGCGAAAGTGTTACCTAGTTCGCCTCTGTCTACTCCGTCAGGGATACAGGTGTGAGTCTATATAATGTATATAGTATGTATAAAAATGTGAAAGTTATTAGAATGAAGTTTAGCATGTGCACATATGCAGTGCTGGCCGCCTTAGGGCCTGGTACTAGTTGCCGCCCCTTGTTATCGACCAATTTAAAAGGGGAAAAGGTTCTCGATTTTATTGTAGGTAATGGAGTTAACTTTGTCAGAAAGGTGAGTTTTCCTTTCGTGTTTGGTCGTCCCCAATGGTACACCCGCCCTAGTTCCAGTCCTAGTTGGCTTTAGGGGAAATTCGCCACTGCAGGTATGTTAACATCTGGATGTTGTTTCCACCATCTAGAAGTGTTAATGGCCCAAAGTTATTGGAGTAAAGACGACTAAATATGCCAGTAATGTATTCACTCCAGACAAATACGTGGTTCTCACAAACTACAATCCCATGAAGTCTTATTTTATGTCACAGAATTAATCAAAGTTGAAATATTATTTAAGTAACTAGTTTTAAAAATAATTTAAATGAAATTACTACTCTGGTTTTAAAGGATTTTATTCAAGATCACAGATAGAATACAAAAAATACATTTTGCAAATAAGAACCTCGACAGATAATTTATACATTTTCAAATCTATAAAATCTACTTTATAAAATATTTTTTATGTAATATGTATGTATACATAATAATATAATGTTATTAACGTATGTAGTAAACATTAATACGCTGCACCAACGCATTTTGGTAAAAGGCAAGGCTGCGTAGCTTTTAACAATAAGCAACAATGTGTAAACCGCAAATGTAAACATAGGTAATTATGTGACATGATAATTGCTATTTACTATTTTATGTTGGTTTTAAATGTTGTAATTAATTTAACAGATTTATGCTTAATAAAACTATTTAAGACACATGTTCATCCCCGTTTGGCGTACTATAATTCGTTTTTCTTATTGGAGTCTTATTTTAGGATGTCACTGCTTTGCCTCATTTTAATAATTTTATGAGACTTATCAATTCATTAATATTATAACAAGCTAACAAGCTGCACTTCACCAGTTATGTAAAAGCCTCGTAATCAGCTACAACTTAATAATAAATAAGACGTTTCTCACAATTTGATATTTTAGTTATTAATACTGGTCTCATAGGATCGTTACATGGTTCAATAGGGAACTTGCGTGTAATTTTTTTATTGGTTCATTGTAAAGAACTACGTCTCAAATAAACACACCAGAAACAAAAACATAAAAATATGCACAAATCATTTAATTATCGCAAGTCTAAATATGACTTACAAAACCCCGCGCTAAAAAAGGACGTGACGTCACAGCTTAAAAATTGCTTTTTGTTGACATCTCCGTTGACACTGACGGCTAGCCACCTTGTCTGGAATGACGTTTGAACCGCTATAATTGCCTATCGTTTAAAATTTCCCCATGCCGAACAAAAAATTCCCCAAAAATGTTGAAGCTATTTCATTAACTAACGAAGTAAAAATAATTTGCACTCTTGAAACCTGAGCGGAGAGGTGGGAAAGTTACATGAAGAAAATAATTTGGAAAGAGGAGGACCTCCGAAATCTCATTCATCAAGCACCATACTAAACATAACAATAGTTTTCCGCAAAATTGGGAAAAATACCCCAACCTGGAAACACTGCCTAATGCAACGACGTCACTTGGGTTTTGCAATAACGTTCCATTACACGTAATTTCTAATTAAGATATTTTGTAAAATATCAATTATTTTATACTACAAATTTCATCATAGCACAATTCAAGGTTTTGTTTATTGATTTATCAACACAATTTCTCGTTATAATTTTCGTGCAAGTTCCCCATTGAAAACTACACAAGAAAAAATTCATAACAATATTTACTTGGAAAATTTTATATTTTAAATACATAAGTAGGTACACAATAGAAATTGACTAACACATGCCTATTGACCTTCAAAAACAAGATAATTTTACCCAATTCTGTTTATAATGTTATTTTCATTATATCTGTAACCTGACCTAATCCCACTCCTATGTGCGATCAAAAAGGGATCTATTGCAGAAAGGATTCTACTTAGTTTTTACAATCTAGCATCAAGCTCCTTTAAGGGGATGGTTCTGATTATTATGTATAAATGAAATTCATTAATTTTGGTTTGTCTAAAAACTTGTTCTAAACAATTTTTCACAAGCGAATGCAAGCAACTCGACACCTTAAATGAACTCATGCAGAACTTAGATTTTCTGATTACATTATGAGACCAATATTAACTATTCTTAAGTTGGCTTTAAAATGGAACAAGTAATTTATTTGCGATCAATAATTTCTATTACATGAATCAGGAAGAAGAGTTACACATTATGAATAAATAATGATGATTATTTCCTGTTTTCACCTGGACCAACAAAAAATAATTATTTGCTGGAAAGCTGTACTCAGTTTTTGTTGGATGACATTATATTTTGATAAAACTAAACATGTTCAGTTACATATTAACATACCTAGTTTACACAATACAAATTATTATTTATGTATACTATGTTTATACAGGATGTTGAAATTTGGTACCAATAACTAATCAATTATAGCAAGCATGGGGAACTTAAAATCTGAACGCCAAAGAAGAAAGAAAGAAGATATTTGGGCTTAAATGTGGAAATTGAGTCTTCAAGTTGTATATCATCATCATCATCATCATCAGCCATAGGACGTCCACTGCTGAACATAGGCCTCCCCCAAAGATTTCCAGATCGACCTGTTGGAAGTGGCCTGCATCCAGCGACATATAGTATATCATCATAGCTTTAAATTATTTGTTTTATATTCCATCGATTTTTGTTCTGTATAGAGCTTTGACGATAATTGTTATTGTCATCTGGCACATTGATTATGTTTTCTGGTAACCAATTGACTCCAGGCGATTATTTAAGTTCAACTTCTAATCACCCCTTTACTTTAGCAGAAAATCGATATTTGCTGCTAGAAAAAGTGAAATCATCATTGTTTATTTGTAGTTGACCAGACATAATCATGGAAATTGGAAACCTGACAGGCTTCTTTCAGTTTGCAGTAATGTATTGAAGCAGTAGCTTTATTTCTCATTGTTTTCGTTGTAAAATAGTACAAATAACGTTACTAATAAAAATACATAATAGGCTGCAGTATTATTCTCTTTAAATGAGGAGGCACCTTTAAACGAATATGTATGTACAATTCAGAATCAAATAGGGAATGACAAAATTTATCAACACAGGATCTGCACGCGCCAATCGTCTGTTACCAAAAAACACAACTTTATTCATTGTGTTCCGTGGTTCAGACTTGTCGTCAATCCGTGTGTTTCTTGCCTCTACGAAGCAATCTATGTGATGTGAAATGGTTCCGGAGAGGCGAGCGGAAAAGCCTTCTGCACTGACTGCTGCTGCAGACATCCCTACTATAAATAAAGAGATCAGCAACATTTGGAAATTCTGTACTTGAATTGCATTGGCTCAAGCCAATTCCATGTCAATAAATTGTCATTCCCTTGAAGAACATTTCATAGTTAAATATTTTATAATGCTCTCATTACTAAAGTATTTAATTGGACTTGGTACCAGAACAGCATGAAGATTGCACTGGTGTTTCATCATCAACCACAAGAACCTGCGATGTCCTGTTGACTTCTGTTTGGGAATTCTGTTCATATTTTTCCAACATCTCTCTAGTTAAATCCAGGAATAGTTCTTCAACACCCTGATTCAGTTTAGCTGAAGTATAATAATGTTTTGCTCCCACCATGTTGGCATAACTAAAACAGGAAAAATACCCTTTTTTATAATTTTGTTTTAATCATTGTCATCATCATCAATTATTTTTAAAGTAACTACAATAATAAAATTTAATTCTGAAAAATTATAACTGATATACATTTACTAGTCATTTGCAAGGTAAAGCAAAAAATAACTAGATGTCTCCAACAGACTTAAGCAATTCCAGTTAAAAGACTTGTTCAGGTAAAGGTTCGGTCTCATATTCAAATTTTGAAAGAAACTTTCTTCTTGGTCCTGCTAAAAGCTGGCATGTCTTTCGTAACTTATTTTGGTAGGAACTAGGACCTAATCACTATTATCACTTTTATTACTTGCCTTAAAAATAAGACAATCATGTAACTTATTACAAGGACATACTGAAGCATACCATAAGAAGTGACATGTTGTCTATGATCTTATGAGAAAAATATCTCATCAATGTTCATTTTAATTTCATGAACTATTATACAAACTATAACCTATTTCGTGTTTGTAGTTTCAAAATTTATAGTTCATGTAAATGGTTAGTGAATATACATACTAATAAGTGACTTTCATATGATCAGGTTTAAATCATACCTTTCTGCTTCTTCTAAAGGCACTGTGCGTTCATGTTCGAGATCAATTTTATTCCCTGCGATGATTAGCACAATATCCGAACCCAGCATTTTCTTTAGCTCCTTAACCCAATTCTTCACCTTTAAACAATTATTGATGTATATGACTTTTGAGTGGTAGAGCCACGCTGTGGACAGTTATCACATCTACAGCACAAATGAGCCGGCTCAACCGGTTTTATACCATTGTCTTATAGAACACTGACCTAAAGTGCTAACTGTTGCGTTTCATCCAGTGAGTGAGATTTCCGGTGGCCCAATTAACACCCCAGCCCTCCCTTACCATTCACTCCTTTCAAGTTGGTAACGCACCCATGATTCTCTTTGTGCCTTGGGTATCTATGGGCAGTGGAGATCACTTACCATCAGGTAATCCATCTGCTCATTTGTCAGTCTTTGCTATAAAAAAAAATTACAAATGATTTGGTTTGGATTTGGTTATCAAATATAGTGCATCAATGTTTATAATATAAATATAAAGATGTCAAGATAACAAACAAAACTGCTGATATTTTACAAGAATTACTCAGAACTTCTGAGTGATATAATAATACTCCCATGGTGAGATGAATGTTGCAATCCTATTCACTAATTCTACCATAATATTGTTAATCACTAATATATATTTATAATAATGAGTATAAATCAAATGCAAACTTCTAAAACATTAAAAAAGTAAACTTATTTACTATAAGTAATAACCCTTAGGACAACCTTAATTATGACAAAAATTCTTGTAAATACCAGTTGTTTTGTCAGAATGGTTTATTTTTTTTTTCAGAGATTGGTAAACAAGTAGATGGGTCACCTGATGGTAAGTGGTCTCCACTGCCCATAGACACCAAGACACAAAAAAAATCATAGGTACATTCATTGCCAACCTAAAAGGATGGAATGGAAAGGGGAGGGAAAAGGGATTCGAAAAACGAGGGGGGAAATTGGGCAACCCACTCATCGAACAAAACACGACAGTGAGCTGCCCCTTTACATTGGTTTTCTGTGAGACAGTGGTATCAAACAGGTCAAGCCAGCCCATAGTTACCAATTAGAAACAGTTACCTTGCCGAAAGAGTCTTCATCTGTGATATCATACACTAAAATGGCTCCATTGGAATTTCGGTAGTATATCGGACCCAGTGCATGGAATTTTTCTTGACCAGCAGTGTCCCAAATTGAGAGATTGATGCGTTTTCCTTTTATATTTAATCGCTTGTTCAAAAAAGTTGCCTACAATATAAATACAACAAGCAATGATACCAATCTAATTGACAGCAACTGAAGTTGTCATTTCAGTAAGAGTGTGCCACCACAGTTCCTAGTGTTATTAAAAATATTTATATACTTTTGTCCATTATTTAATTTATCAACATTTTAACATTACCATAAAAGGCATTTTCAGAAATAGAAACAATAATTTAACAACTACATGAACAATAGTAGAGGTCTTTTAGGAATCAGTGCAGTATGACAACAGCACAGACAATATTGATATTGTCTTTTGTCTTGTCTTGTGCTCCTGCAAACACCAGTGGCAACTTTTTAAGGACTTGTTAAACTTTTAAAAATTAATGCAATGCCAAGGAATTTTTAGGATATTGTACTGAAATATAGGGGAAATTGGAACAATTATAATATTTAAAATAAAGAAATTAACTGATGGTGCCTAGCATTAGCTTCATAAAATGTGGATGTTTTCCCTGTCATATTTCAAGGATTAATGTAATATGTCACACTTCGGCCAGTTTGTTATATTCTTTCTACATGAAAAGGCAACCAACAAGTTTAAATTTATAATAATAGTAGGTATATAATTATACATTATTAGGTACTTTTGTTTATTCTTCAAAGGATAATGCAATAGAGATGACAATTTCCTGGAATCCAATTAAATTATAGTAAATACCTGTAATGTAGTTAAGTGTTTATCGTTGAATTTATCTTCAATATATCGCAATAATAGCGATGTTTTTCCCACACATCCCTCGCCCAACAGAACTACTTTGAAATTATTTGTTCCACCTGGTGCGGTTGACATGATTTCTTCTAAGCTGATTGCTTCGGACCTTGAAAATGCTGTTTATTACACCGATTTCAAATGATTGCACTATATAGTAGCAAATAAATATACACAGTTTATGCCAATAATTTACACCGAGATCAATACAACTTTTTTAAGATATCTTTGTTCTATGCAAATCTGATAACTGTGTTTATCACAATGATAAAGCCAATAATGTATTTTTCGTTACTGAAACCTGAAGTAAAAATATTTTCATTTGAAAGATGACAATTGACAATGACATTGATGTTTCCAAGCAAGATGTACACACCAGTCGTATATTAAAGAGAGAGAGGAAATCGTTTCCCTCTCCATGACCTTGGCACCAGACTGGCAGCTAAAGATGGCGGAAAGTTTAGTGCGCTAAATAATATAGTCGATGATTTGTCGATAAATATTTTTGTATTGTTTTTACAAAGCAGTACATAAACGTGCAAATGTGAATATTTTTGCACGTTTTCATTAATTACTTGTTTTTATTTGATTTCTTTAAGATTATCAAACATTACATTTATTATTTAGTTAAAATATTAAACTATTATTGGCACAATTAGTTTAAATAATATAATCATCAACATCAGAATGTGCACTTTAAACATGAACTCAATGAAAACATCAATCATAAGAACAAGTAAAAAAATCATTTGTTATAAAAGTCGTTATCTAAACGCATTAGAGCTTCTCTAATAACACGAATTAGAAAATTATAAGCTCTGCCTCCTCTTATGGTATACAGGTGTGATAATATGTATGTAATGCAAAAGAATATACCGTGAAATAACTAAATAAAACATTTTATCGATATCGATATCATACGCAATGAATCACGCCCCACGTCACTAGACCACCATTTCAGCTGCCGTATTATTATTAATTTGTTCCGGGGGCGTGGCTTATTGACGGATGTGGGCCTATAGGAACAAACACTTGTATATTGATCCTTCTTTACCTGACTTGACATCCATTAGTAAAAAAAGAGATAGCTATATTTTCTGCTGATTCTATCAAATTTTATACTCGATAGGTTGAAAAAACAATAGGGGCCCCCCTGTGATAGGAACAAACACTTGTATAATGATCCTGCTTTACGTGAGTTGACATCCGTTAGTATAAAAGAGATGGCTTTATTTTTTGCTGATTCTATCAAATTTTACACTCGATAGGTTGTAAAAGACAATAGGGGCCCCTCTGGGACAACAGTACATACAAACTACATAGAGGGCTGTACAGCTATCTTAGACTAAATAATACAGCTATCAATGATATTAGAAACAGATGGGGCCCTATTGTCTATTACAATCTATCAAGCTTAGATTATCCTATAGATATCACCACGTCGTACCGACACATGAGACAGCGAGAGCCATCGCTTGTGTGGTCAGGTTGTAAAAAAATCCCGAATTTCTGAATTCAGGTTTTTTTTTGGGAATACTAATCGAAATATTAGTAGTGTACATACATACATATAATTACGCCTGTATTCAGGGGTAGGCAGGAGCGAACTAGAACACTCAATATTTCGCCGAGCTCATTCCTGTCTATTATATTCAGTTATATATTATTGGTAATATATTATCCTACTGTTACTATATACAAAACTTATAATATATATACTTATGGATATTGATGAGGTTTTTTTTGTGGTACGTTATTCAAACATACCAAGACAACTGCCCTTGAATGAAAGGGTTTTACACCCAACAGTCACATATAATCGTGGCCCCAAACTAGGCTTAACCTGTGTCGTAGGTATCAGTACTTACAGTCCTATAATACCCAGAAACGAAACAAATATTTGGTGATCACATAAACATTTGTCTTGGCTCGGGGATCGAACCCGCGGCCTCTCGTTAAAAATAACGACGAATTGAGAACCTCCTACTTTTTAAGTTGATTGAAACTTATGTAAATGTTCTGTAATTGGAATCAAGATTTGAATAAGTTCAGGTAAAAAATATGTAAACACAAAGTAAGTAAAATACGCTGTCGATGTAATTATATTTATAAACATTAAAAAAAACACAAATATATGCAATTTAACCCTGCTCATTAAACTTTGCGTGAGAAATCTATATACGGATCTTATGATCCTAACCGCAGGAGAGTAATGATTATGTACTGATACTCACCGACCGGACCGTTCGCTGTTAAAATACAGCACGATATTGGAAATCCCAACGGTCACTTAGGTCGGGGTACCGGTTCCATTCCTGTGTGTTATGCTCACTGGCCAAAAGGATCACGAATGCGAATCAGCTTTACTTCCATTCTTAATCGACGCTCTAGGTCCAGACACCAGGTGAAGCTACCCACGGTCCAGTCATCCCTCTTGCAAATCGTAGATCATTTCGCCGAGCTTAGTTCCGTCCCAGATATTATAGGGGGCAAGCTTATCGCCATATCGGGCACAAATTCCAGACTGCGGGCTGATACTGAAAAATCCAATATCACTTTGCCCGACCCGGGGATCGAATCCAAGACCTCAGAACGATAGTCGTACCGCGCACGCAATACCACTACGTCACTGAGGCAGAAAGACTGTACGTACTTCGTTTGTACTATTTTAGTGTATGTGTACTTCGCCAAATGTGGACCAATCCTGATAAATGCTATTGTATTCGATAGAGATTATTTCAAAGGTACCATGTTCATTTGGTTATAATTTAATGACAAAGTAAGAGGAAAACGTAAAACAGTTACAAGTTTAAAATCTTAACGGACCGACTTCAAACTTACCTGATCGCAATCGCCGCAAGAGTTACGTGCGGGCGTGCAAGGTGTGCACCGCACACGGGTGGCATGTTCAAGGGGGCGGTAAAAACAAATATCAAAACGAAAAGGAAAAACTCACATAACTTGCATATCCATTTTTATTATCATAATGACCTCTATTGGTCAGTTTTGAAATAAACACTAACGTTACGAGGCGCGGCCGCGGGCGCGTATGGGGATTTCCAAAATAAAATACTGGGTTCTCACGTTCGGGGAATCCTTTTCAACATCGCTCACCAATTCCAGTGCGCCGCCAAATACACTTCGACGCCCCCGTCAGTAAGCTTCAAACATCTACAGATCTGCGTATATGGTTTTAATTTCAACTCGATACCTACCTGCGATACCGAGATATGTCTTGACAGACGGACAACAAAGTGTTCCTATAAGGGCTTTTTCCTTTTGAGGGACGGAACCTTAAAAAAATAATAAATATTTAATTAATAGTGGGTACTAGGTTCATAATGGGACAGAAATAACGTGAGCGAACAATGAGCGTAATAGTTTCTCTGCCGACCCCTCCGAGGGTATAGAGCCTATGAGTAATGTTTTACAGCTTTATACATTATTAAAGAATTGATATTCAATGAAATTATTAATTTACCAATTTACGGATTTTACGATTTTAGTAGCCGGTAACACCATGATTACGTCAGGAAATTATATTTTCACGTTATATTGCGATTTATATGCATATTATTCCACATATCTTATTAAATACTCTTCAATATATCACACCGATACTAATAAAATGTTCAGAAATAAGATTTCATCGTTACTTACGTGTGAAATGTAACACAAATTTCATTTCGTCTGTTATTGCTTTTACACCCGCGAATGCAACATCCCACCATTATGAGACTCTGCAAACTCACTGTTTCAATACAATAATAAGAATTGAATAATTATAAGTGATTTATATCCACGTAAACTGCAGAATAAAATATGCTGTCAAATTCTGAGCTCAAAGCAAATGCACAAAGCAAGAATTTCTGAGTATTCGATTCGAGACAAAGCACTAGATTAGCATCTTTGTTCAACACACTTAAATGCGTATAGCACCATCCCGTTTCTTCAATATGTCAGTGAGGATAGTCCAGTCTATATTTAGTCTAAGCTATCAAGTATAAAATTTGATAGAATCAGCAAATAATAATGCCATATTTTTCTACTAATAGGTTTCAACTTTAGTCTAAGGTTTCAACTCAGGTAGATAAGGATCAATAGACATTTGTTTGTTCCTATAGACCCGCAGCCGTCAATAAACCACGCAATCAGGCCAATGTTATATTATTAATATGGCAGCTCTTTGATGGCAGCAGGAATGGCGGTCTAGTGACGAGGGTCGTGATTAATTGAGTATATTATCGATATCGATAAAATGTTTTATTCCGCTATTTTACGATATTTTTTTACATTAAATGTGGGTGTTCTAATTCACTAGGGCGCCTCTGCTTACTCCTCCGGGGAAACAGGCGTAAGCTTATGTTTTTTTTACATTAATAGCAGAGATTAGTAATCGATTTTTTGAGTTATTCTCATGATTGTTGTTGTCCTTGACTTAATGTTTAAAAATTCTGTGGCTGATGATGACGATTATATTATTAAAACTAATCAAGCCAATAATACTCTAATATTTTAATTAAACAATGAACGTAACGTTGATAATTTTAAATAAATCAAATAAAAGCAAGTAATAAATAATGAACGTCCCAAATAATTCACTATTGAACATTTATGTACTGCTTTGTAAAAACAATATTAAAATATTTATCGACAAATGATCGACTATATTATTTAGACGCACTAAACTTACCGCCATCTTTAGCTGCCAGTCTGGTGCCAAGGTCACGTAGATGTAACCGATCTCCTCATTCTCTATAATTTAAACATTGGAACCGCTCCGCTTATAAAACCGCTTATTTCTATGATGCTGGGTACACACCTTAGATTATCGTACACACCAATCGAACGAAGGCGAAAGAACGTTCGCGAAAGGCCATCGGATACGGCGATGGGGACCGAAGTCCGAACGTTCCCGATCATTCGTGATTTCGTGAATGTTGTGTGAACGCAACAGCGAAGGTTTGTTCGTAAAAACTAGCTATTGATTTTTTCAGATATACGTTATATCAAATCATTCTTAGGCCTTTAGTGGCTTTAAATTTTATTTTATCATTTTGTAGGCGTGATTGATATGTATACCCACCCCAAAAGCCGATGCCTAATGCTTTATGAGAGAGCATGGATATATACCTCTAAATGCTTTATGCTTATAATATTATATTGGCTGGCTGAGGCCCGGGACTCGGGAGAAATCGACACTCGACATTATCTGATGGATGTGTCAGGACTCGGGGACTCCCGATGTTTCGGTTTGTGAGGATAGCGCTATAAGAAAGAGGTTATTACTTCGGACAGACTAATGAACATCCAGCATTGGAATTTAGGACGTAACTTTCCTGAGATATCTTTGTATTCAAGTCCATGTTGCCTCCGTCTCATTTGACTACTGTTTTATCTATTTTCATCTGGCAGTGTGCCTGCGTCTTCTGGCTACAAGTGCTACAACGCACCAACCAGGAACATACCATCAAGGATGTTGCGATTTTTCCATTATATGAAAAAGAGAAGGAAGAAAAATAATCCACACACACAATGTGGTGGAGAGCAAACTTCTATTAAAATAGATTTTATTTATTGGTGTTAAGTAGGTACCAAAATATATGCCCTGGAATAAAAATGTCTTCAATGAGTAGGTACTTGTTTTATATACAATTATGTAAGGTCAATAAATTTTGTGCTATATCGAAATAATGAAGGGGTTAAAACAAGAAAAGCTGGTCTCTTCTTAAGCTTATTACGAATATTTACGTTGAACCAATCCATAAGATTGGTTGATTTGATAAATGTGTTGTTTGTATAATTCATTGAGACTCTGTTCGCTACCCCATCATTGTATTCTGTGGAATAAGGAGTTACTGAAGAGTTATTAGAGGCAGTACTATTAATGAGATAGTTATCAGTGGTAGTTTGTAAAGTACTTCTGGATATTGTTCTTGGTTTGTCGAAGTAGATGTTCTGGCTCAGTGACGTTTGTTGTATGTTCGTGGATTTCTTTTTAAACATCTTTTTTTTAAATGATTTCCTTGGTTTAGTTAAATTTTTTAAGCTCGATGATGGAGAATATTGGGGCTTAGTCCACAAATTAGTTACTTTGCTGCTCCGATTAGTATTTGTAACAGGAGTTACGGGGGCAGTAGAGAGCTTGTAATTTTTACTTTTGTTTGGATCATTCATTTCCTCTTTTTTCATTGAAATTCTTGGTTTCGGGGACGAATTTGGCTGTTTATTAAACTTTGTTACAGTACTGTTTGAAATATATTTAGTCTGACGTCGTAAAATATTATTTTGGTTTGTAAAGTGTGTATGTTGGATAAGTTTTTGGATAGACATGATCCAATTAAGAGCTGATTCTATGGCTATAAAGGTTTTTTGCGAATATTGACAGTCATAGATATCTGTAGAGATACCAAATAGACGTCCATCTAATAGAAGTGGTAATCCTTGCGGGGTTCGAAACTGTTTTGTAGGTTCGTGGCTGGTACACAAATAAAATCCAATATTATGTTTTTTGCATCGCTGTATCACAGCTGCCTCCATGTTAGGTTTGTCATCTAGTGTCGGAATAAATGCTTTTAGTCCAATCGACGAGTGAATATCAACTGAACTTATCATAATGTATGAGTATTTTGTTTTGTTCTTAGCTCCGGACACATAAACTAGCGCTAGTTCATGATGATTCAATATATTTTCTTGAAATAAATAATTTATATGATGAGGATAAATATACGTGCCAAGTATACGATTATTTTCTCCGATGTATTGGCAAGTTTCCGCACAGATAGATGTAGTTATAATAATGTTCGGCAAAATCCATGTGCCCACACAATATATTTCTGATTGCGTGAAGCAATCTTTCCAATTGAAGCGTACTAAACTTTCAAAAGAAAAGTTATTATGAACAGCACCGAGACATCGTGTAATATGTAACAGTACAAATAAAAGTTTTATCTTCACTATGTACCTCCTAGGCATTTCAATACAGTAACTACTTAAGTACTTAAATTCTGAATATATTTTTATAGTTTATTTATCAGATTGGTTTCAATAAAGCAGTCGATTCGATTTATTGTTGTGTTTATTGTAATATTTATAAACTATTCTTTATCGCGTTTTTATACTTTGCTTCTACGTGGCTCGTAGAGATTCCATCCAAATCATCTAATTTATCGATAATATGTGAGTTACAAACAATAGTTCGAAAAAAAATCAACTGCAAATAAAGCTAATCATACGGTCTCAGCGGTTCTGGCAATAAGGGCACCTTGCAGCGCCATTACTAATCTACAGCTAATCCTAAACTTATTTAAACAACAACTCATTCGTGTATATAAATCGAGATTTGGGATAAATCGAAATTTATCTTAATGCTGCAAATCGCCCAAAGGCGGATTAAATACATATTTATCGAGAAGGAAATTACTATTGAACATATACATGTAAATGCATCAGCAAAACAGAAACTTTAAGGAACTTGAATACAGTTACAGAAAATTAGTTTGGTTTTGAGTTCTACAGGTGATAGATATAGGTACCGTTGTATAGGTAAACGCGCGCATACCCCGCACTACCGTTCTGCGGACTCGGGATCGATCCTCGGGTCAGGAAAAGAGATATTATGTTTTTCTACTCAGTATCTACCCGGAATCTGGAATTTATGCCCGATATGGCAATAAGCTCGACTACTATCACATCTGGGACAAATTAACTCGACGGAATGTGGGTGTTCTAGCTCTCTAGTGCACCTAGTACCTCTTCGGGGATACAGGCGTGAGCTTATATATGACATGTGTATACACGGTATTTGAGGATAACGTGTGGGTAACAAAAAATTAACAATCTTGAATCCATAATATTAATATGGCGCCAGCGCCAGCGGGGTGATAGAATGTAATAAGTAACAACTGATGATGCGCCGCGCCGAGTTGCCGCCGAGCCGCCGCGCCGCACTATTATATTCAAATTCAAATTCAAATCATTTATTCTGCAAATAGGATATTTTATACCACTTTCACATGTTAATTACGAGTATATAGTGATTTTAGGATATTGATAAAGTAATAATGGCGTCGGCTATATACACATATACAGCTCCAGGAAAGTGCAGCCGTCAATTACCCTCTAAATTAACCGAGTCTTGTAATGCTCAAGCCATCACGCACCGCTGACTCGAAATAAAGATATCTCATTTATTAACAATGCAAACTGTGAATGAAATACCATCGACCTCCACCGCATTAACAAACTAAATTAACCACTCTGAATATGATGTTCTCGTTCGTACAAATGAAAGCATGTAACTCGATAAATCAAGATAACGTCATGGAGTTATGCAGATGGGTATGCTATTATAATGCCAATAATGTGCCAACTTCAATTGCAATGGGCTAGTTCCGATGCTAAATAACAATCAGCTGGTTCTGTTTGTGCGTAGGAATGCCGACAATGCCGTCATCGTGTTACTGTGTACTCTGCTATAGATAAAACTCACTATTAAGTGCAAACGTGAACTAATACTTAAAATTAAACTAGTTATTCATGCTAATATTGACTTCGTTGAATGCGTCAGTAGATAAGTATCGAATATAATTCTAAATAAGCATTATATTTGAATTTATACACCTTTGTAGTTATGCCCATTCATATAAATTTAGTTAAATAAAGAATACCCAAATTAAGATTTGGCTACATAAATACCCACTTATTATTTTAATATCGTTGATTTTGAATATGAAGAGAATCGAGAAATGTGTCCTAGAATTAACACACGGTGGGATTTATATCACATCTTACTATTTTGGTTTTAAGAAAGTTTGAATAAAAAATACCAACAAAAGCTTCTTTCGATTTATTCACACCTATTACATTGTATATTTATAAAAATGTAAATGTATGGTAGTAAAAATACATTTTAACCCTAGTTATTAACCCTGAATTTTGGAGGTCCGTATGTTTCGTGTGGTACACCTTGACTAGTAGAAATAAGGTTGGCATCGTCGTAGGAGATGCTAGAAGCGGTAGAAGTAACATGACCACCAGATGCAATGGCACTAGCGGTAGAACTACTTTCTGGCACACTCGAAAAAGGAATTGAGGTCACGCCGCCAAGAACACTGGATTCAGTAGAGCCATAACCAATTGATTGAGCTCCCGAGGACAAATGACCGACTCCGAAGGAATTAGATCCGAATCCACCGACTGAATCTACTGAAGCATCAGAGTAGTGAGTATGAGAAGTGGAAGTAGGAATTGAGTTAGTAGTACCGTGGAAAATATTGTGTGATCCAGAATTAATAGAACTCTGCAAACCAGAACCAAAATAGTTCTGTGACCCCGAGCCAAATGGGCTTTGTGAACTAGAGTCAAATTGGTCATGAACTCCACCGTTAATACCAGAGAAAGAAACCTGAGATTGTCCTTTGTTGTAGTCGTTTACAATGTCACTGATCACAGCCTGTGAGTCTTCTTTGTTCTTGTATTTAATGAAGTATACTTCAGGCTTGGTAGGTGGTTTCTGTTCTATTTTTGGTACAATAACTTCCTGTTGTTCTTCAGGCTTTTTAGAAAGCACGTATACAATAGTTTTTTCCTCCTTTTGTTGGGGTACAGCGACAACTTGAGGAGCCGGTGCTTGTTGAGTTGGTGTTTTAACAAAAATTATTTTGTAATGTTTTTCGGGTGGTGGAAGTACAATCGGCTGACGGGGTTTGGGTTCTTCGGGCTCTTCAGGAGCTGCGTGTACGTAGAAGTGCTTATAAACTTGAGTGGGCTGTTGTTGTACATAGTATTGTTGGTATTTATAAGCAGCTGCATTTTGATAGTTACTCTGATATTTATTGTAGTTGTGTGAAAGATCTCCGCTCAACGAATTCAATGGTCGTATTGCGCCGCCAATGCTGGAACCACTGCCGAATGATGGATAATATTGTCCACTTGAACTACTGCCAGAGATAGAAGGATAATAAGAAGTGGATCCACTTCCTGAGCTAAGGGAGGGGTAGTATTGGCCGCTACTTAATCCACTACTCAATCCACTACTCAATCCGCTACCCAATCCGCTGCTCAATCCGCTACTCAATCCACTACTCAATCCGCTACTGAATCCATTACTCAGCCCGCTACTGAATCCGCTGCTCAATCCGGAAATATCTCCTTGGTGAAGTCCGGAACCGCTGTGTCCGGATTGGCTTAAGTAGCTAGATGATGATCCATGATGGCCGAGAGAAGACCCATGATTTTTGTAATCAAAGCCAGAGGAAGACCCTAAATTTCCACTCAATCCCGAAGAATGACCAATGGAATGGCCATGACTAGCACTTTCGCCGAATTGGTATGAGGGTACGCCATAAGAAGTCTGTGGAACTTTGTAGTGATAACCTAGACCTACGTCCGCAGATACCACTGCTAGAGTGGTAGTTAGTACCTGCAAAGAAGAAACATCAATTTTAATCAACTTAAACTTATATAGTAAGATCCAAGGTATTGCTGTCGTATCTACAATTCACGTTTATGAACAATTAACCAATAAATTTTATAAAATTAATGTCTTTTGAAACCAAATATTTTAATAAAGATATGGTCTAAAATAATTTTAAAATAATTTCAAGATAGCTCCTTCCAAGATAGCTTAGCGTATATTGACGAACTGGTTTAGTTATTTCGATTCAAAATATATGTAAAAATACCTGACCTAAATCTAAGTCTGTAATAAACTTTAATGATTTACACAAATTTTGGCCTGGTAGTACCATAAAGTTGGAGTAAAGTGTAAACCGTATTTGCTTTTTGTGTTTTTTTTTTATGTAAGCCCTGAGATATTTTATAAACAAATATTTTTTAAAATAAAAACACATCAAGATAAAAGATCGACCACTTAAAATTAAAGAAAATAACAATTTCTTACTCTCTCTATAATCAAGGCTGAGGCCGAAGCAGATTAAATGAAAAGGCACCGACTCCAAAGAGAGTAAGAAATTTTTATATTTTACTTTTAAGTGTTCGTTTTTGAAATCGGTTTTCAGTTTTTGTTAAAGTTTAATTATCATTTATCTATTTTTAGTGTAATATTGAAAGAATTATTCACCAACTCCTAATAGTTAAGGACTTGTATATTATCATCAGCTCAACATGAGATGGTGTGTACCAGACGCAAATACCTGAATAGTTTTATGAAATATATAAAACACACTATGGGTCTCTATAAAATTTGAGAATTGCCCTCGATTTTTCTAGGATCCCATCATCAGATCCTGACTTGGTGCCAATGGGACCACCTCCGAAGTAACACTTTGAAACAAAAAGAATTTCTCGAATCGGCCCAGGCGTCTTCGAGTAATCGGGGAACATACATAAAAAAAACAATTCCGACGAATTTTTAACCTCCTCCTTTTTTAAGTCGGTTAAATATCAACATTCATCATTAAGCAGTCTACTTAGTTTTTGTTCGGTAGGTTATCGAAAAAAGAACTGACATTTAAATGCATCGATTTTGAATAAATGATTTACCTAATTTATACTTTAAACTGTTGTATGAGATTTTGACGAAGGATAACTGGATAGATACCGCTGTTTCTGTAAGTATGTTATTATAGTAGTATGCTAAGATAATTGTAATGTTATTTAAATAAACTGGCTGATTGATTCATCTCTGAATTTATCTCATCAACGCCCAGACTTATCCGTTAGACGTAAAAGTTGACAATATTTTGTAATATGTTATATTATTATTTTAACTATTTATTAACTATTTATGACTGCTTCGGTGGCGTGGTGGTATTTCGGTACGACTACGGTTCTGAGGTCTCGGGCTCGATCCCGGGTCGGGAAAAGTGATATTGGATTTTTCCATATCAGCCCAGAGTCTGGAATTTGTGCCCGATATGGCGATAGGCTTGCCCCCTATCACATCTGGGAAGGAACTAAGCTCGGCGAAATGTGGGTGTTCTAGTTCGCTAGTGCGCCTCTGCCGACCCCTTCGGGGATACAGGCGTGAGCTTATGTATGTAACTATTTATTATGAATCACTTAAAATTAATAATTTACACCTTCGGTCACGTTTAAGATATTAAATATAAAGGGTGTAAACGACAGCCTACCGAAAACTGATACCAGGTGTTCAGTACATGAATCTGTAACCACCAGCGTTGGAATATTTCGTAGGTATTTTTCAGAAATGAAATGAAATATTTATTTAACTTTCTGTTACAAATATATGTAGATACATGATTAGGATCTTCTATTAAGTATTTATAGATACTTGTGTCAGAAGACCCCGCTCTTCCACATTGTAGTAACATTGAATTTGTAATTGCTAAGTCTTATTTAACAAAATTTTAATAGTTTGTACACTGGCGCTTATGGGCCTGTGTGTGTGTGTGTGTGTGTGTAAGTGATTGAGTGTGTGAGTGAGTGAGTGTGTTGTGTGTGATGTAAGAGATTCTAATATCGATACTATTCACTAACACAAGCCCACTTTCATTCAAAATAATAAAGTAATAAAAAGTAAATTATTTTCATTACTTATAATGAAAGTGGAGTTGTTTTAGTAAATAGTATTGATTTTATTGCGTTATGATTGAAAACAATATCAAAAATTCATGAAAAGACCGGCGAAAAATTCTAACGTTGGGCGTTACAGAATCATGTACTGAATACCTGGCATCAGTTTTCGGTAGGCTGTCGTTTACACCCTTTATATAGAACTTGGTATAAATCAAACACATTTTAAAATATCCCAGGCATTAATCGTTTTGACATTTTAAAACATTATTTTCTTTCTTTCTCCCTGGCGTTATCCCAGCCTTCTGCCAGGGTCCACCTTCCTACTTAAACGCTTCCACTTCGCCCGGTCTTGAGCATCCTCCATAGTGAGACCATTGGGTCTCATACCCTCCTCCAGAACGTCCCGCCAGCGCTTTTTGGGCCGTCTACGGGAACGCACCCCTGGTACGACCTGGAACAGACACCTGCGATCGACGTACTCCTGTGGTCTCCTCAGAACGTGGCCATTCTTGCAATTTATTTGCCACGTCACGTACACCAAGACTACCGCGGACTTTTAAACATACGCGATATATTTTTAAATACAATAAAATGGAAAGTGAGGGACTAGAAAAGTTCTGGAGGGAATAAATATTTTCAATGGGGGAAATCTCCGAGGGAAAGTTAGAAAAACATAATAAATTTTCAACTCTTAAAACAACAATACTGAGATGATAGGCGACGATGGCAGTAGACAGTCACCGGTCACGGATGGACCGGTCGCTTAATTAATTATTTAGAAATGTTGCAATACAGATCTGGTTTTCATAAAATTTTATCTACCTGTTGATTTTACTAATATGTATAATTACTATGCTATTATATAGTTGTTCCGAGTTTGTTATTTAATGACTGAAAATCACATACATATAGTATCTACTCAAAAACGAAAAGTATTATAAATAATACGTTCTTGTTAAAAGTATTTTAAATACAGCCTCCGTGGCGCAGCGGGCGAGTAGTCGGCTGTGAAGCGAGAGTTCGCGGGTTCGAGAGACAAATGTTTGTATGGCCTACAGATATTTGTTTCGGGTCTGGGTGTTGTGAGACCGAAAGTCTCTCGTAGTTCCTGATTCCCACGACACAAGACTCGATCTTAGTGTGGGGTCAAGACTATGTATGTGACTGTTGAGTGTTATTTATTTACTATTTATTATTATTATAATGTAAGGATTTTAGTTGTATGCTTCGATACTTTCGTAATCTCTGTCAGAGGCGCGTTAATGCTGTGGTCATCCAATAAGAGTTTACATGTAAAGCAAATCATTCCCGTCCAACAGGAACACAATGTTGTCAGATGCGACCTTAGGTAATTTAGTATTAAAGTACATTAAAAGTTCAATACATGTATACTGTTTATAAAAAAATCTACTAATAAACATACACACATACGTGTATGTTATATAGATAATCATCAAGAATAACACATAGGCTACTTTTATTCCGGAAAATAAATTATATCCCATAAAATAAATTTCAACGGAGTCGCGGGCAACAGCTAGTCTATCACAAATCAATTTCATATATACTTACATTTTAAAGAGGATAGATTTTTCTTTTAATGATTGGGCGCAAAAAGTACTGAACCGATTTTAAAAATTCTTACACCTATGGAAAGCTATAGCAAGTAATAAATTTTCTACATTCGCAATTTTTTATCCCGTAATAAAATGTACGTTTCCCGTGGCATTTCCGAAGTCGCGAGTAACAGCTGGTCTAAAATATAGTGAAGCAATAAAGATCTGTCAAAAGTCAGTCAACAATCCGTATTCGAAAGACTGGAGACTATACTAGACTATACAGCTAGTTTCCCTTTGTTAACACAACAATAGTATTTACTATTATTATGATAAGTCACTTTAATAGTAACATCTGTCGTATACTTACAGTTACATCACGGATGTTGTGGAGACTAAAAGGAAATTTCGTGCTAACTAAAATTTTCGGCACACCTATTATTGGAATCAAGTTTAACAGCTCATGTGAATCACGATCCTTAAATACGTCAGTGATCTTTTGCATCTGGTTTCTTCAGTTGTAAAATATATCCTCATGATTGAGGTTTTATAGGTGTTAAAGCGACGACAAAAAATATATATCCTAGATGCATAGTTCTTTGCAAATATCCTCGTAAAAAGTGGTCTCAGGAAAAAAAACAAAGAAAAAGATCACACGTTTTAATTAAATCAACGTAAATATAACCTTATCCAAGTGTTATAAAAGTAGATTTTTAAACGAAATGATCAGGCGTTCTTAAATTTGAATTTTGAAATTTTGAATTCCATCAGCGCGGCGTCCGACTATAGAGAAAAGAAGGGCTTAAGCACTCCTTTGCTGTCCCATTTTCCGAGCGTCAACTGTGCATCTAGGTAAATAATATACGGACACGATGAATATTGTTGGGACTTACGCCCAATCTATATGTCAATCTTTTATTTGATATTACGGATCCGTTGGCAAATAACAATTCAAAGGTCAGAGGTAAAAGTAATGAGAAACGCTAAAATTGTGAAGACTCTTTAGCCGTATCTTTGCTTTAATATTGAATGATAACTATGGTTTCAATGAAGCACTAGGGCTGAAGTGAAGTAGCAAACGTATCTATACCGCCAATCTATTAGAATATTATCATGATATTGTATATTAAGACATCTTATGAATAGTTAAAATAACATAAAATGTTGCGTAAAACAATATAATAATAGTCATAATTATTTAAATATCTCATTTTATATACGACACAATGTATAAGATATATCATCGTAGGTAGGTGTTTAATATTTCAATCAGTATCGCACGGTGTCTCTACAACCTTGACCCTTGCTACTTAAATATTTTAGTATATAAAAACCATATTATATTTGTAAAAATATTTGACTAGAAATCAGGAAAACGAGGACACTAGGATGTTATATGGTAATCTAGCTTGATTACTGTTTTGTAATAAGTCAAGGTAGATTTTAAATTGTATTAAAAGTGTGGATATATCCGAAAGCATTTACATATCTAAACACGATACTATAATAATATGGATAGTAGTAGTAGATATAGTATTATTCATATTTAGGTATTATCCATAAATCTATACCTACTCCAAATAGAGTACAATTGAATCAGTTGAATTAACTATGCTTTTTATTTTTTGTACTTCTAAAATTTGACTCTACAAAGACTCTACATATTAAATGTAGTTCAAATGTTTAATTCCGTCATCAAGAATGTAGATACTCTGTAATTATTTTAATAGTTTGAGGATTGCGGTTGTGTAACGCGTAGTATGCGGAAGCATCAAGCATGGTCAGTTCAAGTTCATCGCACTCGCATTGCTCTGTTGATAGTTGAGACAAAGTGGCTGATGCGGCCGTGGCGGCGCGGCGGTGGCGGATGGCGGCTGGCGGCTAGCGGCTCAGGTTGCGCAAGATGCTCGTGACCGCTGATAGCTTCGGAAACAGACAAATTATCTAACACCCATGTGGGCGGGACATTGGTACGCACGACCTTGCCACGTACACTTTCTAGTGTTAAAAAACAAAACAAAACACTTGAACATCGCCTTCCAAAAATTAAATTATGAGCATAATCTTAGATTTATTATTAAGTTCTTTCAATCGTATTCCTAAGTCCATTAACATATTATAATACGCGTGCGGCGTTATACATAAATGTACGTGCATCAAAGAGCAAATAAATAATCATAATTCATAACACTAATCATATCATAACCGAATTCCAGTGAACGCAAAACAAATACTGTATTTAAGAATGCTTTCATTATTTAGCTTTGATTTAGGTTAGGATAAATGGTAATGTACTACATACTGTCATACTAAATAAAATATAATAATATTGTACAAGATTTTAAGTAACTTGTTTTTAAATTATTATGATTTAATTTAAAAACTCGTTTCATTTCGTCCCGGTTAAGGTTCGATTCTCGCAAGAGGTAAATAAGTGTATGAAGATTAATATTATGTAGGTAAGCTCTGCAGTATAGCGCTCAGCTCAGTCCCTGAGAATCAGTAAATAAAACCATATCGTAAAACTAGGACATAAACTTTCCACCTGCCCATATTCCACGTCAATGTGGGGTCGGTGCAAGATACTTTTTTAAGCATGTTGCAGAAAGCATTTGGCTTAGTTTTACCGAAAGGCTACCTAGACCTACCTTAGGCCTAACGTCAAACCCCATCTGCGGGCTACTCCCGGGAAAATTGCGTTAGAAAACGACTCGCCCGACGTGGGTTTTGAACCTTAACCTCACCTTCATAGCCCATGTATGTAGGGACGGTACCATTAGACCAAGGAGGCAACAATATAATATTGCAAGCCATAACATACATAAGCTCACGCATGTATCCCCGAAGTGGTAGGCAGAGGTGCACTAGCGAACCAGAACATCCACATTTCGCCGAGCTTAGTTCCGTCCCAGATAGTGATAGGGGGCGAGCCTATCGCCATATCGGACACAAATTCCAGACTCCGGGCTGATATGGAAAAATCCAATATCACTTTGCCCGACCCGGGGATCGAACCCGAGACCTTAGGACGGTAGTCATATCGAAATACAACTACGCCACCGAGGCAGTCATAATATTGTGAGCCGTTAATTTTAAACCTCTTTCATTTGAAGTTGGTTACATTTTTTTATTCATATATACATAATAATACTTTAAATGAAAGTCTTATGATGAGAAGTCAATCCCATCATAATATTTATGGAGGAATAATTAAGTAGGTTGTTGTTACTTTCTTGTCTAATAAATATGAAAACTTATGTCATTCTTTTGTTTTATTGATTTTTTAGGATTTTAGGGATCCAAAGCCAAATGGCAAAAAGAAACCCTTATAGTTTAGACATGTCCGTCCATTCGTCCGTTCGTCTGTCTGTCTGACCACAGTTTATCTCAGAGACCATTAGTACTAGAGAGCTGTAATTTGGTATACATATACCTCTACATTTGGTGTACATAACTGTCAGATTAAAAAAAATCGTAAGATAAAATCTTTAAAATATTTTTAGGGTGCTTTTCCTACAGGTAAAGTGGGGATGATTTTTTTCCACTATACCATGGTGTGGGGTATCGTTAGATAGCTCGCTAAATTAATATTTAATAATTATATTGCGGGTTTATGGAAAGTTTTTTTTTGATTCGAGGGTCCGTTTGCGAAATATTATGCTTTAAACTGGTAATATTTGGTAGAGTCGAGATTCCCCTGCCCCCTGCTAACTAGCTAGCTAAACGATTGATTTTATATACGTGAAAAAAAATCACAGTAGTAGCTTATATAATGAATTGAAAAGGAAAAATATCACGGCTGAGCAGGCTTTACAAGTTAACGAGTAGGTAATAGACGACCAAAGTAACAAGCAAAATTTCGTACAAATTCTATTAAATACGACTAACTAACTAACCACTGAATCAATATGAGTTTATAACATCTAAAAAAAATCCACTAACATTTATTCCTACTTCGGAACCCTTTACTGTGCATGATTAGATATGCAGCATGCACTTGGCTTTTTTTATAATTAGATCACTAAAACTTCTCAATATATGTTAAGCACAGTCAGCTCATGAAGATTATAGAGATTAATATCAACTTTGGCCAGGTCCACAAAACAGAAAAATATAAAGTGTGAACACAGTTGACGATTTCCGATTAAAACGTAATCATGTTGATGATAAATTGTCGCTGGGATTCGGAATACGAGATAAAACGACAAACTTAACACAGCACAGTTTGGTTTTTGTTAGTCTCTGATAGAGTTCCTAATTTCCATTAAAAACACTTTATTAATGATGTTGTGAAAACGTTAAAAAGGTTTCCGTAAAATAAGTTGATACTTATACGATAGAGTTCTTTAAGAAGATATCAAACAAGCTTAATAAAATACAAATAGAAAAGTCACATGAAGTTGTGTTTGAATTTGCGATACTAGATTTAATGTCCTATTCCTTTTTGGTTTTCACATAAATACAAATTAATCGCTGCTTTGAATAAATATATAAAATTAGAGCAGTCAGCGAGAGTCTATCGTTACCATTGGTAACTCTTGTAACGCTTTTTTTTTATCTCAGACTTTCGAGAATTAACCGGCGAAACAAAAGTTTCAACCGAAGCTCGATGTTGCAAAGCGGTTGCGGGTGTTAGAAATACGCGCTTTAGGGAAGGGCCATATATTGCGGCTTCATTCGAACATTCCGCGGCGTCAAACACACAGGGAACATAGTAGTCGTGATAAACTGTGGGGTTTTAGTTAGGACGGACTTATTTCCCGGGTTAAAATATGTTAATATATTGTCTGTTTTTGCCACTCACTCTTTATAAGCACTGTAAGCCCTCATTCGCACGAGAGCTTTTTCAACGCGCGTTAAAAAAGTGTCTCAGCATGTTTGTTCATATGAATGCTTGAGGTATATTCTATATAGCGCCCCAAAAAAAATCGCCACGTTTTAAAAGCTCCGCGTGTGAACAACTATACTAGAACTCATAAGTCCCATTTCAACGCTTTTTTAACACGCTTTAAGAAAGCTGTCGTGCGAATGAGAGCTACAGCTTATTTATTAAAAGCTGTCTGTGTTAAAAGCTCACGATACCGTCGCGTCGGTGTGTGGTCACTAGTCGCCGCGGACGCGGTCTCGGAAAGACATATTATGTTGAATCTTGACGGGTGATGTCTGGCAGTTATTTCGTACTCGGAATTGGCATCTTTTGTATATTGACTGTAGAGTTCACGGGCGAAAACCGCCAAGCTCCACTAGTAGTGTCGCGCGTGGTTCTAATAGTAACCACAGACGAAGATTGACGCTCATCATCGAGCCGGCAGTCAGCACGTCTTGTCAACCAGTTTACAAAATACATATTAACAACTAATGTCTCGCGAAAACATTTATTTTTATATATATCATATGATTATATTTATATGAAATAAATTATCTATATATTAATAAGGAAAGTGAAAACTTTGTACATCATTTTAACGGATGAACCTGAAATTGGCATAGTTAAAATTTATGGAGAAGAAGTGCATAAAGCAATGTTTTTAACTTTAAGAAAATAATCCTAATAAAGCACAAACTTTAAAATTAAATGAATTACGGTCGAATTTCGACAACTGGCGATCACTAGTATTAAATAAATATTGGATGTGACTGCCACGGTGGCGTAATTGTATTTCGAGACGACCACCTTCCTGAGGTTTAGGGGTCGGGTCGGGGTCGGGCAAAGTGATACTGTTTTTTTTTTTAATATTAGCCCGGAGTCTGGAATTTGTGCCGGATATGACGATAGGCTCGTTCCCGTCTATCACATCTGGAACGGAATTAAGCTCGGCGAAAGGTGGGTGTTCTAGTTCACTAGTGCGCCTGCCTTCGGAGATACAGGCGTGAGCTCATCAGATAGTTATTAGATTGGGTACTATCAATATTCGTTTCGCTTCGCCGTTATTTATGATCTGCTAGATGGATATGATCATTTTTTGTTTGGACCCTAACACATTAATTGAGACTTGTATGAAACAAAAAATCCTCATTTAATTTAAATTTATGTCAAGTTTAAGTAAACTATGATTTTCATTGAATATAAGGCTAGTTTCACATTTCGACCTATCCAAAGAATAAAGTTACATATGATAATGAATCGAAATTGCTTTCTTATTTTTCTGAGCTTATATTGACCTATATATTTAACTAGCAAATTTTTTTTTTAAGGTATGGCGTAATAACAAGTTAAATTATGACATAGCTTAAAAATATTTACTAATTAAATATACAGGTCAATAATATAAGCTCAGAAAAATAAGAAAGCAATTTCGATTCATTATCATATGTAACTTTATTCTTTGGATAGGTCGATTTATGATGTGGATCAGTTTTGAGTGGCCAACGGCATAAACCTGATCACACAAACGAAGCTGCGGGCAAAAGCTCGTATTATTATAAAATTAAATGTTAGTTACGGTCACGTTAACAAAAACATCATGTTGATGATGTAAGAATTTCGACACACGTTATGATATGTGGTCACATAATATCCATATTTCAGGGTCCAATAAATTAGTATCACTATCTACTTCAATGTTAAACCAATGTATCTGTGTACATAATTTTTTGCTTTTATTAGTCTTTTTATTTCTTATTTTATGTGCCCAGCAGTGGGAAGTAATGTTACACGGCTATTATTATTTTAGAGTAAAACAGACACACCGATAATTATTTTTGAAAATGATTAAATAAGACAATATCCGATACAATACTAATTAAAGTGAGAGTTATATTGATGAAGCTTTGATTTGTGATTATATTCGCAGTGCAATCAATCGCGGAAAAAATCACTTAATACACTTAAATAAAAAAAAAGTGTATAAAAATATAAATGTATAATTATTTTAAAAATAATGTAAAATGACACGAGACACGACATAATTACTGAAACTAAGATTTAAACTAGTGTTATTGTTTACGTACCCAAAGCGTATTCATGTTGAGTTGATGTCACTCCCGGCCCGTCAACCTCGGAAACAGGTGACGCGTCAAGTGTCGCGCCGGTTGCCGTCCCGTCTCTTAAATACCTCTTGGAGAGATGAGCCTTCGTTAAGTTGGCCGTCTGACCGCCAGCGCCAGGTCGGCGCATGGCCCACCGGCCCGGCAAGGTTACGCCGCACCGCGCCAACGGGTTCACACTATTTGATCAATTGACCACAACTCACAACGAACGCGGATACCCAAAAATTCGGACATAAGTTACGTTCGTACTTAATAAATAATCTTGTTGCGCAGTGAATAATATGGAGTTCAGCCTTAGTCTGAGATCTATAATGAACTTCGACTAAGTCTTAGTCAAAGTAACCAACTTAGGCATTTTTTACAAGGAAATCTTTGCTTAGTCTGTCTGTTTGTTTTTCTTGTAATAAACCGGCCAAGTGCGAGTCGGACTCGCGCACCGAGGGTTCCGTACAAACCTGTAGGTATATAATGAATTTCATAATTTTTCCTTTATCTGTGCTATAACTGCTATAAGACGTTGCTTCGTACCAAATTTCAAGATTCTGAGTTCACGGGAAGTACCCTGTAGGTTGTTTTGCGAGTGTCAAAAATTTGCGACACAAACGGCTGTATCTTTTGTTTGCGTTGGCTTAGAAGTTTAATTTTTCACAACTCCAAGGGACAGTAGACCAGAGTATTTGATATGAATTTCAACTTGATAACTACACGCGTTCCTGAGAAAAAGGGTCGTGACAGTCAGACAGACAGACAACAAAGTGTACTTATAAGGGATCCCTTTTTTTCCTTTTGAGGTACGGAACTTTAAAAAGGACTCGAACTTAGTCGAAGTTCAATTTTAATATTTCAAATCCTACTGAGTTCGTTTCTTTGACTCAGATTAAGTTAAAGTTCGCTTTATAGTTAGCCTTAATGTAGTTCTAAATGTTAGTTAACATATGAATTAAATTCATATTATAGTTTTTGGTAACGTAATAAATGTTCGACTGTCTCGGTGGCGTAGTTGTATTGTATACGTAACGACTACTGAGGGTCTCGGGTTCGATTCCCGAATCGAGTAACGTGATATTGAGTTATTTACTCAGTATCAGACAGAAATCTGGAATTTGCACCTCCCTATCTGAGTCGGAAATAAACTCGGCGAAATGTGGATGTTCTAGTTTTCTAGGTCCCCGAAGGCATAGGCAAATCCAGGCGTAAGCTTATGATAATGATGCTTATGACGATGCGTTTATTATGGACCTTTCTTATAAAAACAGTTTAGCTGAGCAAATGGCTAAGAACAGGCTGTCACTATTTCCCTTGAGTCACATCGTTTGAAAATAAAAGGGACAGGCTAGTCTAAGCCATTTGGTCAGCTAAACTGTTTTTATAAGTAAGGCCTTATATAGGTATATTAATAAGACCTCATTTATTACCACCTCGGTTGGGAGATGGACAGATCGGGCTACTGGCTGAAGTTTAATTGTTGGATATTATTTAGCATACATTTTTCATTAATAGGATTATTTTATTATGTAGGTAGTAGGCTATTTAAAATGGAACGAAGCATCGAAAATTATTTAACACTATAAAACGAAGATATTTACATATTTATTGCCTCTTAAATTAAGTAGCAGCGTACCTACTTCACAAGTCAAGCAAGCCTCCACCAAGCAATCGTCGGCTATGAAAATACAGGCCACAAATTCAATTCTTGCACCCAAGTAATAGTTGGTATGTGATGGAAAAAATAAATTCTGAGGGTTGTGAGACCCAAAATCTGTCATACATTATTGCAATAAAACCCGTTTTTTTTATCCGAGTACGGCAAAGTAGCTATGCTACAGCTGATGGTAAGCGTAGAGCAGTCCAAAAAAATAGAAGAGCAACTGCCAATCAACCATCAAAATTCTGCAGACCTATGCTTCTTCACACTTCAAAGAGGAAAGAAGCAAATCGACGAGCTTGTAACAATGAATTACTTTACGCATTCTGCGGTCTGATCACAAAAAGGTCTTTAAGTAACTCAACTTAATATCGAAAAGTGGCCGTTGACGGCATTCTGTTGCAGCTTTGATAGGTAGCGCGGCTTACCTAAAGTCGAAACCCACTACGATTGAATTCCTTAATCAATATCAATTTTAATTTCGCGTTCTAACTCGAAAAAAGTACGACACTCGTGGGTGTGAACTGACTCTTTATTATTATTGAATCCAAAGCAACCAAGAGGCATCTGTAGCGCTAAATAATTGAGATATGCGATAATATACAGGTTTTCTTCGTAGATCTTTGATATCCTCTACTTAATGCACTGTTAGGGCTCTTTTTCTCTATGAGTATAGAGGTACAAGCACTTAATATACTCACGTCATGTTGATTTTTTTTATTGCCAAAGTGGGCAGACGAACTATCGGTCCGCCTGATGGTCAGCAGTAACCGCGTCAAGCCCCTGCCTACCGTGATTCTTTTTAAACCTCGTTTAAAGAGGGATAAGTCATAGCGCTCGGGGAACACCGAAGCAGGCTATTCATTCCAGAGCTTGCACGTACGTGGAAGAAAAGACTGCTGGAAACGCACCGTAGGTACTGCTACGGATTGTTCCCAGGTGTTAAGGATGAACTCTACTATGGTGTCTGGTGGTACAATAGTAAAAAGGTGCCGAAGGTACCATGTTAAACATTTCCTCGGAACACTCCCCGTGATAGAGGCGGTAGAACACACAGAGAGACCCAAAGTCTCTCCGCAACCCCAACGCCTTAAATAAAATTCCTGACTTGTGCATTTTTATATGATAGCTGTATTCTAAATTCCGAAGACAAATAGCTGTCTCTGCTCATCGATATTTGCCTTAGGAAGAAAACACCAACCGCGTTGCTTTCGGGTTAGCTTATGGTCGCAAAACGTGTATAATCGATGAAAATATGCAATTGTTCGAAAATGCAAAATTGTTCGAAAGTTGTTGTACTTTTTCACATATTTTCCTTTTTTTATCTACATTATTAATGGCCGGTGTAGCGATAGACTCATATCTAGAATAGGTATCTATGCGAGATCGGGGTGTTGTAGTTCTCTACTTAACCTCTACCTACCCCTTCTTTGGTATAAAAGGCGTGAGCCTTCGTATTTTCATAGTGATGATGTTAGGTATTAGAAGAAAACCTTATCCCCTGCTTCTTTAGGCGTATGTTCAGCAGTAGATGGGCTGATGATACTAATGATTAACTACCCTCCTTCCGAGGCAGTCGCCTAATAAAATATTGTAGTCGGTCACAGAGTAAGTCCGCGTCTCATCAACCGTAAACATTTAGTTTACGGACTGACTTCCAAAAAAAGGAGGAGGTCAATTCGTCTGTACTGGTACTTTACTTGTTTATAATATGGACCGATTTTCAAGATTATTTTCGTTTTTTACTTTTTCCAAGAGTGGTCCCATATAAATTTTGCCACGCTTTGATAAATTTTGAAATAGGTCCGTTAAGTTCTTAAACATGTGATTATTTTTATTCTAGAGGTATTTTCTATTTTTTATGTGCAATATTGGGTATCCTTCACATCAAAGAGAATGTAATCACTGCGTTTATTCGAACATATGGGAGAATCTGACAACTAGGGCTTTAGATTGGTAAGGCAACAAACTGACAGATATAATAATATGTGAACAGATTTTCGCGAGATAGGATGGAATATGGAGGTAAAGCGATAACATGATTTTTTATTATGCACAAAAGTACGTAATTAGCTCGATTCGAATTCGATAATCGAAAGTTATTCGTGCTACGGGCTCGATATTAGTCTACAATTGCTAGAGGAAATACCACTAAACCTATTTACACAGTTTTACATACCTACACATAAATTTTTACATCATACATCATATACATTGTGGGAAAACCGAATGACACATATGCAAACCATAGTACTGTAGGCATAAAAAAATAAAAACCACATGTAGCGTAAAGTTGAACTTTTGAAGCCGGATATCGACGTTAATAATCGGCTACAATAGATTCTAAATGACACGGTAATATTAAAACCTTAACCTTATCATTAAATCGCGTAGAATTATGACTTATGTTTTAAAATAAAGCAGTGTGATTGTGTTCAAATGTTTTTTACAGACGTGAAAAGTACAGATCTAAAGACGCGTCTCCTGCACTAAAACATTACATAAAACACCTACACAAAACATGGTTTCGCTACACATTTCTGTCTATAGTCTTTTGCTCGTAGGACATGAGCAGGAGATAGTTAAAAACATTATTTTGTGTAGGTGATTTTGTGTTTTGTTTTGAGAAAAACAAGTGCAGGAGACGGGGCTTAACACGCACATAAATCCTTATTATCATTATCGGACATATTGCATTTTTAAAAACATTTTACTTTGTTAAAGAAACTAAAACTCAAAAACCCTATGGCTGAATTTCCTCGTGCTTCTTCTCAATACTGTGAGCTTTGCCAAAGCACCAGGAGATTCATTGACTTATGAGTGCCCTTAGTAGGCTATTTACTGAGTAGAGATGAATAGAGAGGTTTATATAATGTATTACGCTTTTTTTAAATAACACCCAAGAGTTACATATATAGCCCTGATCCTATACTAAGATCGATTCTTGTGTCATGGATATCCGGAACCACGAGAGACTCTCGGGCTCACAACGCTCAAACTTGGAATATTTGTGGGCCACAAACATTTGTCTTGGTGTGAGGATTGAACCCGAGGCCTCTCACTTCACAAGCAACTACTCGCCCGCTGCGCCATACTTTTTACTCCATTTTAAATAAATAGCTGTCATACTTTTTACTCCATTTTAAATAAATAGCTTTTAGGATTTATTTTTCAACATTTCTTACGTTAAGTCTCATTCGCACGAGCACTTTGTCAACGTGCGTTAAAAAAGCGTTGTAACGGAACAAATGAGTTTTAGTATAGTTGTTCACATGCCGCCGACGCTTTTAAAACGCGGCGTTTTTTTTGGGCGTTGTGTAGAATATACCTTATTAGAAAAAAGACAAGAATAATTTTCAAGTACTCATATGAACAGACGATGTTGAGACGCTTTATTACCGCGCGTTGAAAAAGCTCTCGTGGGAATGAGGGCTTACCTTAGTTTTCAACCGATTTCAAAATAAGGTAGGTTATCAATCGATCGATCATCAGTTCGATACAACTTATTCCAAGGATGGTCCCATATCAATTTGGTCAAGATCTGATGAATTTTTAGTAGGTTTTAAACTTTTGATTAATAAAAAATTAATGAAAACAAATGATAGGAAACTTTGGTCTTTAAACAGAAACAGGAATTCAGTGATAGGAATATTTATTATTAGAATGGTCATTGATGAGCCAACTGGCACATGTAATATTTTAATCATGATGTTCACATATTATTGTTAGACCGGTTCGTAAAATTTTCTCATATGTTATACATATTATCCATAAGATACTTGTAATTTTGTACTTTTCTTTACAGTTATTGCAGTTTTCTTTGTGTAAATATCTTATTATGTGTAACAGAAATCTGAAAATTGTATTTGTAAACATTGTAGCAAAATAAAATTCTTTTAATGCAATGGTAATTATATCAAAGGTGTATTTTGTCTAGTGATTTCTAGGAAATACTTAACAAACCTTAAGTTCTTCTTAATAATATGCATTAATTTAATCTGATACAGATGTAAATTTCATTGTTATTTACCTGACCTCATTGCGAAACGAGTCACGGTCAAAAATTGATCTTAATTTCGCAATATTATTAGGAAAATTATAATAACATCATATTTACTATATATTTAACAAAGGCTATACATACATGTTATACATGTTAGAGCTTTGTCCGGTGTTGATCATCATAATCATAATCTAATAATATATTTTAAAGTTTAACACAGCTAAAGATAATACCGAATGACGCAGCTGTACGTCTTCCGCAAGTATGACGTAATTTTTATTTGGTTTTCCAAAGGTTATAAGTTATAACATAAGTATTTTTTATTAGCCGGAATTAAATGAAAATACTTTTTAATAGTTTGATTTTCATTTCTTTGGACTAGAAACGGGCAAGTTCAAGTTCAAATGTTGAATCTGTAGGTTGGTAACTATTTATAATAATTTTCCATTTTCATGTTATGGCCGGCAATAAAATTTCCCATATTAGAAATTAGAAAAATAACTACTACCACTCTATTTACCATACAAGCTTAGTTTACTCGTCATACTGACGATCTCAAAGTATTCCTTGGTCGCATTTGGTCGGATTCATAGTATGAATAAACAGACATTTACATTTTTTTTATATAAAAGAACCTCAATAACTTTCAAGTGAAATAGGCCGTTTTTTTTAACCAATAGTTATTATAAAAGAGGATGTCAAGAAGAGTACCGAAATCAGCTTTATGCATATGTTGGTGGAACAGTACGTGGCTATTATTTATGCTGCATTGAATTGCAACTATACGAGCAGGTATCATCTGCACGTGGTTTAAAAAAATATGCGTCTCATGGATATCGTCATCATCATCATCAGCCATAGGACGTCCACTGCTGGACATAGGCCTCCCCCAAAGATTTCCAGATCGACCTGTTGGAAGCGGCCTATGGATATATCTAGGCATAATTCTGACAATCATCGATGTGTTATGGCTTTTTGCCTGTCTTATACACGCTATTAAGCTAGTCGCTAAGAGCTAGAATAAGAAAACAACTAGCTGCAGCATAAGTATGGAGATTTGTGACACACAGACGTCCTCGTCTGCGATTATTAAAGCATGACTGAAAATATCTAAAGGAATGTGGGTTTAATGATGCCGGATGGATATTAAAAATAACCTGTTTATTGGATTAGAGAATCAAGACATACAGACAAATAAATAAATTGACGACTAACTTGATTCTTGCAAGTCCTTAGACGAGTATCAAGGGATTCAAGCTCCGTGGGTCGATATTAGAGGAACACCACAAGAGAAAGGGGTAATATTAAAACACACACTTTCATATAATTGAGACATAAAGTTATGATGATTACAATGTTCAGTAGAGAATGTGTAGCGGCCCGAGCAGGAAAATTTTTGACAGTTATAAATATATTGGAGCTTGATGCGTGTTTATGAAATTTGTATGAAATATTAACCAAATGTCATCAGTGCGCAGCGAGCTCGAATACATTTTCAATTGTCAGAAATTTTCCTGCTCGGGCTATTAATGATTATAACAACAATCTATCGTACATTCCAGTCTTAGTAAATTGTAATAAATATAGCATCCCTCCGGGTTGACGGGTAATAAATTACAGCTACTATGTATTGGATAAAGCTGCTCAGTGTTTGTCTAAAATCTGGAATTTGAATGTTGAAAGCCTCGCTTCTCGCAACATATCACATCTAGAACCGAAACAACCTCGATGAGATGTGGATGTTCAAGTTGAGCTGTGTCTACTCCTCTCAGGGACACAACCTACAGGAGCGAGCATAAGCAAAAAAAAAGTAAAAAGGTGCATCACCTACACCAAAACATTACACAAAACACCTACTCCAAACATGGTTTCACTACACATTTTTTGTCTGTGGTTCATCGTCCCATGAGCAGGAGACAGCGAAAAACATTGTTTTGTGTAGGTGTTTTCTGTTTTCTTTCGAGAAAATCACATACAGGAGACGCGGCTTTAGACTTACAACTTGACAATCGCAAAATCACCATGTTATAATAGGAAAAAAATTATGGAGACACCTAATAGTCTTTTATAGATTTTATTTTCGATCGGCTATAGAAGAAAGAGGTAATCAATTCATCTGTATTTTTATCTTGTATCTTACGCGATATCTCCTCTAAATGTGGACATATTTTCAGGATATTTTTTGTGATTTCACGATTTTTTTTCATCCTCTAAATGTGGACATATTTTCAAGATCATTTTTGTGTCTTCACGATTTTTTTTCGTCCTCTTAATGTGGACATATTTTTTGTCCCGTATAAAGGTTATGAACGGATAAATTTTGAAGTTGTTCCGTAATTTTTTTTTGTGATTATTCCTATTTTACATTACTATAATAGAATTCAAGTAAGTAGGTACAGTAGGCAAGTAGGTATGATGTTCGAATTTTGCTTTTATTGGAATATATAGGATATTTATATATGTACCTACAAAATATTATGTTATACCTTTCTTATATTAAGAGATCATAACACCTTCTGAGGAACCTGTTTAGCGAACTATGCCTAAATTATTATCAAAACTATGATGGAAATTGGCAAGATTTACGCACATATTTGTTGGGGTCGGTGACCTAATGATTGAAATTTATAACTCAGCCTTGTCTATTAATCGGTTGTCTTCTTGTCAGGTTGTATATTTGTGCTCTCTATACTTCCATCCAGATTCTATATTATAGCTCTCATCCCTCAATACCTGTTGGATTCACTTTTTTAGGGACTACAAAAGTACACTGTTAGAATCGTCGTGGTCCTGATCTCATTATGTCATTCCCATACATTTATTCTATTCGACTTTTCTTTGCGACTAGCATATAAGCCACTTGGCTAAACCCGCTGGAACCTTTACGACGGCGAAGAGTGTTTGTTTTTTCTATAGTTTGTTTCACTATATTTAATAGAGATAAAGTGCCAGTATCTTCATTTCACCAAACGATACCGCAAAGGACTTCATCCATATCACCTGGAAACCATCTTCACTAGCACGGTACATGTTCACCGTTAATTTCTATCACACACCAGCGGCCTGAGCAGGAAAATTTCTGACTACCGTAAATGTATTCGAACTCGATGCGCGTCTATAAAATTTGTATGAAATATTAACCAAACGTCATCAGTGCGCAGCGAACTCGAATACATTTACATTTACATTAGTTTTTCGTGCTCGGGCTACTGAAAGCTCTGGAATAAATTCTGTACTCCGGTATTCTTTGCTCACTACTCGTTCTTCTTTTAAAAATATATAAAAAAGATTTCCTCACATGATAGGAAGCAGCTTCGGTTATCTTAGCAGTTGGAAGTGGCAGAGACTTCAGCAAGTCTATGGGCAGCGGTGACCACTTATGGTCAGGTGTGCCCTTAGAGCATGCCCTATGCTCGTATGATATTATAAAATTGGCTTTATTTTTATGAGTTGATCACGAATAAATTATACTATCATTAAGTTGTAAATGTTTACAAGATAAACGATTTTCTTCTGTGTTCGTTACCATAAACATTTTGTAACAGTTTAGATATAACTTTAGTACAGGAGCATGGTAAAGTCATTTATAGTTAAGTTATAACTTATTTTACGGATTTTATGTTTTTCAGAGCAATATCGTAGTGATATTTTGCTGTAAATGAACAATGTAAAAATTGAAAAAATAATTATTCATATAATTTCATAATGTAATTTGTATCATCATTTTTATTAAAATCATCTAGATATATTTATCACAGTTCTGTTTTTTAATATAGAGGTACTTTGAGAATATGCCCTTGACCTCTAGTGATTGTCATTCAGTTTTGCTGCGGAATTCCGGCAAACTTATTAACACGCCTTTACCTGGCCAAACCGCCAACGTGATTAAGCATCACCAATCGCCACTAGTCCGCATAGCGACCTTGATTTATAATTAAATTAGAATTCAATAGAAGAAAAACATATGAGGCATTTCTTCCTTGGTCTTTTTGCATTTACGGGATTCCAGGAAAAGTTACATATTACATTCTCAAGCATTTCCTGGGCAAAATAGAAAATCTTTTTAAAATTTCATTCACATTTAAGGACGTTTATGTTAGAAAACAACAAGTCGATCCGGAAATCTTTGGTGGAGGCCCTATCGGTCCAGGTCCAGCAGCGGAGTGTGGCTGATGATGATGTTAGAGAAAATCAGGAGAAAAGTAAAATTATAATAAGATCTCTGCCTGCCTCGGTGGCGTAGTGGTATTTCGGTACGACTACGGTTCTGAAGTCTCGGGTCCGATCCCCGGGTCGGGCAAAGTGATACTAGATTTTTCCATACCAGGCCGGAGTCTGGAATTTGTGCCCGAATCGGTCAATGCATATTTAAAAAAACGATATGCAGGTGTATATCGATTTTATTAATGTCGCATATTATATAGATAATGTATGAGACTCTAATAAAGATACATTGAATCAGTTAGGTTATATTTATCGATTGCCTTTCATAATTCGCAGACACCTAGTTAGACATAGTCAAGATTATACTTTCTTTCTATTTATTACCTCAATCATATTTGTTATAACAAACTTTTGAACCATGAATGCCTATCAGCAGCCCAGCAGAATATTTTTGACAATCGAATTCGTGTCGAGCTTTGCTGCGCATTTCTGACAATCGTATATGTATTCCAGCTCGATGCGCGTCTATGAAATTTTTATGAAATATTAACCAAATGTCATCAGTGCGCAACGAGCTCGAAAACATTTAACTTTGTCAGAATTTTTCCTGCTCAGGCCACAGATGTTATAAGATTAATGTTATGTTTTACTCGCATCGAGATCGATTCGTTTGAACTTCCTCTAGGTATTCAGTCCCGGGGAAATACAGCTTTCCACGACCTGTCCACAGCCCATGGCCAAGGAGACGATATAGGATATTATTTTAATTTAATTATATTCTCATATGACGTCTGAATAAAGCCTTGTATTGTGTAAGAAAAATCTCTAAATCAACTGAAGGCTGCGTACCTACGCAGTACGCACGCGGTGCCTCCACATAACCTTTGTCGATAGAACACCCATCAAATATCGGAGCGAACCATGGACCGAACAGCATTAGGACTTCAATTTTGATAGCATAAATTATATGAAAATGGAATTTTTGCTTTAATATGATGCCCACGCGTGCCATTTAGGCAGCACCTCCATCAAAAGTTGACATTATATTTTTTGTAGGCAATATATTCTTCTTACAAACATAAAAAAATACAAACTACAATTTTGCACGTGCCTTTCCATATTTTTGGTTAAAAGGATATACGGACTTTAACTTATTTTATGAATAATTTTGAAGAATCTTGTTTGGCGTATTCAGTTAATTCTCTTATAATTTTTTTTTGTATATCTGATTGTATTTTAGAGAAATTGTAATTATTTCTAATAACATTCTAATACATCAATTTTACCTTAATTATAAACACATTTATCGAATATGCATAGTTTTTGGTCCACTCATTCTAAAGATACATTTAAATTTGTTGGAAGCCAGGGAAGTCAAATCGATGTTGCAAAATATATAATCCTTAATCAGAATTTAATACAATAATATCTAAATAATAAAGAGTCGTCATTAATGCCTTTTCGTATAAAATAAACAAACCCTTGAAAATTAAATTATATTATTTTATACGGGCAGCGTAGTCAGCGAGCTAATGCACCAAACCCAGAGGAATCAAACATATACTTTCCACCACACCATTTGAAGCACGACTAGCTCTTACACGTCGACTAGAGCCACATTTCTCAAACATTTCCGTAGAGATTTATGCGTAGCTTTGTAATGTGCAAGTTATTTAGTCCCGGACAAAACTTTAACTCTAATTTAAAGGAGAACTATTATATAAAATACATATTATATATATTTTTATACAGCAACTGACTTTAGCAGACTGAAAAACTGTATAAATGATATATTTTTCAATAGAAAATTGGTTATTTGTTGGAAATTTATAAAATGTTCTAGTAGATTTTCTGTTATTTATACCGAAATTAGAACAAATATTTTTCGTGCACAATTAGATCTAATGATGAAGTAACATAAAAAAAAGGTTTGACTTTTAATGTTAATACTACATGCACTATTTGTCTTCCCTCAGACATCGTAAATTGAGTATTCAAGATTCACCCTTTTATGTCACGTTATCTTGATTAGTGCGCTCAAAGTAAAATCTTTCGCGAATTCCCCTTGATGGAGGCTTAGCATTATTTAACGTTTAAAAACCGGAAATATTATTTTTAGCAGAATGTTTCGTAATATTTAGTTTTGATACAAAATTAATTATAATATATATATAACTTATACAACTTATCTTTCTTTTCAACTACAACCAACTTTTCTTCGTGGTTTTATCATCTACACGCTTTTTAACCAATTTCGAAAATTCAAAAAGGAAGGTTATAACGTCGTCTGGATGTTTCTAGATGTTTTTATATCTTTCATTAAAAATCGAGTAGTTCATTTCTGAACTTGGTTTTTAAGCTTTTTAGGGTTATAGAATAATTAGTTGATATTCCAAATTTATATAAAGCATTAATTTCGTCAAAATTTGTTTTAAGAGTTACTGATTTTGTTCAACTATGCAAATTAAAATAGCGACCATGAAATCGCGGATTTAGTAGCATTATGAAATGGGAGTCTGTTAGTACAAAACTAGTTTATAATAATATTCGGAATTCATTTTATATTAAATCTTGCACGTAGTACATATATGTAGATATACACATATTATTTATTTTTTATTTATTTTTTATTGTATTCTAAGAAAAAAGAAGATTGGTCTACTAATTTGGGGGGTTATCGAATGTGCAAAACTATTTGTATTCGTGTAGATTATAGGTACTTACTATTCAGTGTACGCGTTATTAGCTCTTTTATATATGTAGGAACTTGACTGATACCTGAGTACGCTAAGTTACTCTGTAACGGTAAGTATGTATTAGGGCAAGCAAAAACCGGATGGTTTTGGAAACCGGGTTTTTCGGTTTTTGTTTTTTAAAAAAACCTATTAACCGGTTTTTTCGGGTTATTCGGTTTTCGGGCTATATTTTTCGTTTTTTTGTTTAAATCTTGATTAACGAGATGAAGTTGAATTTCTGCACGTAATTATTTACAGTTCAGAGGCTCTACCGTGAGTTTTTGACATTTGTTGCTAGCGACTATCTAAAATATATAATTTATATGATAAACATTAATTCCAAACGTAATTGCTAGGGGTTTTCGGATAATTGTCATACAAATAGGTAGTCGTAGTCGCTAGCGAGAAAGGTAAAAAAAACTCACGTTATTTTTTTGTTTTCGCGGGGAAAAGTGTTTTACCGCTACCGCTACGCCTGGGGGGAGACGTGATTGTTATGTCGGAGTCGCCTGTCTTACGACCCACCGTTAAGACGCACCGGAGAGATAGACAGCGTCTAGGCGACCTTTAGGTCGAGTCCCTAACACTATGTATACCCTACACCGGCAATACCGACTAAAAACCCCGCCGTGGCCCTCTTCGGCGCATTGGAACGGCCCCCGGTTTCTCTACACTTAAAGCGTCTAGGCTCCAGCCGGAAGAACACTGATTGTTCTTCTTTTTCTAACTGCTCTCATCCCACTTCACTATATGCTCCGCACTACACTTTTTCAGACATGTTGCAGAAAAGATTCAGCTGTAATTTTAACAATCAGCTAGGCTATTTGTCTGATGTCAAGTGACAACCCTCTTTGGGGGCTCCAGCTTTGAGTAAATCGTATTACATAGTAAACAGCTATGCCCTTCATCTTTCCAGCCTGTAAACGCTGCCACTAGACTAAGGCGCGACAGGTTAATTCACCATCATCCTCGTGCCCTTGTCCCAATTTTATTTGGGCACAACATGTCTTCGACTTCCATAAACACGATCATCTCATTTACCCTCTTATCTTTCATGTCCTCCCTCACACACTCTATCCACCTTTTCTTTGGTTTTCCTCTATCTCCCCATCCATCAACATTCACAGTCATCAATTTCTTATCCACTTATCATGTCGCTTCTCTCCTCATAACATGCCTATACCAAGATAAACTGATTCCTTCTAATCTACCTACCACAGGTGTCATTTTCAAGCTTCCTCTGTGCTTAATCCTAACCCCGTCCATACTTATCACTCCATACATCAATCTCAACATTCTCATTTCTTCTGCATGCAATCATTTCTCATCCGACTTTTCAGTGACCCTAGTTAAGCTACAGTTTAATCCATACTAATATTATAAATGCAAAAGAAAGTCTGTCTGTCTGTGGAGTTTTAACGGCGAAACTATTGAACCGATTTTGATGTTTCATGTGAGGATAACTTTTAACTCTGCGGACGAATCTAGCGTACTTTATTATTATAAATCAGCCCTCAAAAAATCAGTAAAATAGGGGATCTGTAATAAGAAATAGTTTATTTATTGTAGTCCCCACTTAATACAATATTCTACATAAGGGCGCATGCTTTGGATACAATATAATTTTAAGTAATGCATAACTTTAAAATTGTATTAATGTATTTTATTGTATCCTGATTTTTGTGCAACCTAAATAAATAATATAAAAACATATATAAATACGTACAATGTAAGATATGTAAAATGGACCATCATTTTGCTATTATATTAACATGACAATAGTGTGGCTGTTTTATTTTGCTTTCTGTCTGGCAATATCATGGCCTAGTGTCAGGGTGCGTCTTCAAACCTAAACGCTTCTACTTTGCCCGGTCTTTAGTATCGTTTACAATGGGATATGTACTTGGTTCTCATATCTTCTTTCAAAACGTCTAGCCAGCGCATTTTGTGCCGTCCACTTGACACGACACAGACACTTGCGATCGACGTACTCCTGTGGTTTTCTCAAAACGTGACTATACCATTGCGAGCGACATTTCTGCAATTTATTTGCCACGTTGCAGACACCAATACTACCTCATATGTAAACGTTACGTATTAGATGCAGTCTTGTATCGTTGCTCATCCTCCGCATCATCTTCATGTCTATGACGTGGATTTCCCTAACATATCTCCAGACTCGTGCAGTATAGATACTAGATACTTAAACTCGTCCGTTTTTACAGCAAGCTCGTTCCTTATCATTGTGGATGTATTTAATTGTACGTATTTACTCACTATTGATGTTAGGAGGAAAAATACCGAAAACGCCGAAATAACCGGTTTTTTACACGAAGAAAACCGGTCTTCAAAAACGGTCGGTTAACCGGTTTTTTCGGTTTTCGGTTAACCGGTTTGCATGCCCTAGTATGTATTGAACACATATGGTGATGATATGGTTTTAGTAAAGTTTTGTATGTTTCTTTTCTACCTGCTGTGAGAATGACTATGTGTTCAATAGGAACATGCACAGAAAAATTAACGATCGCCGTAAAAATCACTTAATACAAAATAATAAAAAAATCGTATCACTAAAACTAGACATCAAATGATTCATCTTATACTTTCATCGATATACATACCAAGATGCAAAGTTATCACCCATATAATTGGACAACAAAGGAGTGCTTAAGAACTGCTTTTGACTTCAGTCGAGCGCCGACAGAATTCAAAACTTCACAATTCAAATTTAAGAAAACTTGCTCATTTAGTTAAAAAACCGGGAAAGTGCATGCTACATATCTGATCACGTACAGTACAGGGTTTCGAAGTAAGGGTAACTATTTTTTTTCAACTTGTCCCTTATCCCATCTCAATGTAGGGACGGCGCAACACACTTTTTCAAGCATGTTACAGAGAGGATTTTGGCTTACTTACTTACTTTTTACCTTTACCTGATGAACCTATGCGGGATCCAGTCCCGGGCAAATTAATTTAGAAAATTTGCTTTACCCGACCTGGGAATCGAACCCAGCACCTTCCTATCCATAGCCCATACATGCTGGCACTAGACCAAGGAGGCGACCGTTACTAACTGTTACTTAAATATATTTTTATTAGACATCATTTTGAGTGTATGTATATATATATGTGTATATATATACTCATATTTACTACCTGTTTTATATATGTAACAACTTCATATAAGTGATATTGAAAATAACTCGTACGATTACTTGTATGTACGATACTTTGGTCGTCTATTACTCATTAACTTGTAAAGCCTGGTTAGCCGTTATAGTTTTCCTTTGAAATTCATGCTACTACAGTGAATTTTTTCACGTATCCAAAACCAACCATTTCGGAAATAGAGGAGGGGGGGCGCACTACTCTACCGAAAATTATCACTTTAAAGCTTAATATCTCGAAAACAGAGCCTCTAATCGAAAACTAGTGTTGAAAACTAGAGCAAACCCACATTGGTTTTTGAAAGACATATCCAACGATACCCCACAACATAGGATAGTCGAGAAAAAAATTACACTCACTTTACATGTAGGGGAGGTACCCTAAAAAGTTTTTTTCAGGGTTTCATCTCAAGTTTACCTAAAATTAATTGTGGCAGTAGTGTAGGTAGTACGTACCTTCTTAAGAAATCCCTATTTCTATTAATAATGACTTCATTTAGTTTATTTATTAAATTAAAACACCCTTATAGGTGTTTTATAAATTTATATGTATATTTGCCATGTAGTTATATTGTTTCACATTATTTCCACGAATTAAGGTAATTTAGAGTCTCCACTTAAATCGTTAAAAATAAACTGATTACTAATTCCAAACTGGTCGTATAGTTCATTAATTCATATTTCTATCGACCCAGAGGTCGACAAATAAAGGTAAACAGACGGAATGTGTTTTTTTCGTATCAATATAATAATATAATATGTATTCGTAGTGTATTGACGTGCGGCATAGTTAAATAATATATAATATATAATATATGTACATCCACGGACGCAAAAAAAGATGGACGGAGCGCTAGGAACATAGAAAGTGAAGCAGGATTTTCGGCTCATTCGATCAGTCGCGTCGCCGCCATTACGTGTCGATAGATCGAATGGGCCGAAAACCCAGCATCACTTACGCCTTACGGTGTTCAAGCGCTCCTTGCTTTTTTTATGTCCGTGTATACATCATCAACTTAAAAAATATAATAGAAAATTAGAGAGAGACGAAATGCAAGTAGAACAGTTTCGAAATCTTTCTTTCTATCTGCCGTTATCCCACCTTGTTGTGGGGTCGGCGGAACACACTTTTTCAAGTATGTTGCAGAAAGGATTTGACTTGGTTTTTACGATCGGTCGCCTGCCTGACGTCAACCCCCTCTGAGAGATCCAGTCCACATACAGTTTTAAAAATCAAAGATCAAAATGTCATTAGAGCCTATGTAGTGTGACTATACCTTTAATATGCATCGTCTACGAGTTCCGTATCAGAACAGAAAAATAGCCTGTTTAAAGTATTAAAAAAAACATATTTAAGCCCTAGATTAGTAACACACCGGCTCGGCGCGACTACGCGTAAAACAATGAAGTTTCTAAAAACAAATAATAGAAGTACATTTACGCCGGTCAGTACTGTCATGGTGTATGCTTCGGTGTAAGCCTGAAGTCTAGTGCAGGTTAGTTTTGAATTATTACATTTCTCGAAAACGATTATAATAGTTACAGTTTTCTCCCCAAGAGTTATAGCTGATAGTAAAATGTATGAAGAAAAATGAAAACCATTTTTTCAGCTTTCGTTAACAGTGAGCCGGTAATCCATATCTTTGCTTTTTGCTGCTACTAGTCAACGCTGTTCACGCTGTTCCTTCTCATTTTCTTAATTCTTATTTGGTATGTTATTATTCTCGGGTACGGAAAATAACAACAAAATGATATTTTTTAAGACGAATCTTTCACAAATAGCAATACATTATAATATCTAAAATACAATTCAGATATTTGAGGTAAACTTGTTTAGGATCCGGGTTTGTAGTCGAATGAGTCGCCGTTGAGTCTATACAGACTACGGATATCATACACGCGCACCGGCACGACCTAACAAATAGAAGAAAACAAGCTATACTATGTTTTATTATTAAAAACCACTAGTTGTCGTCGAACCTTCGTAACCTTTTATCTATGGCTAATTTATTGATTTTGTATTAAAATAGAATACAAATTGCGAAGAAAAGTAATTCTAAACATCCATATCATTATTAGGACGTCCACTGCTGAACATAGGCCTCCCCCAAAGATTTCCAGATCGACCTGTTGGAAGCGGCCTGCATCCAGCGACTTCCTGCGACCTTTTTCAGGATGTCTTTGGGGGAGGCCTATGTTCAGCAGTGGACTTCCTATGGCTGATCATGATATCATTATTATAGTCCTAGCCAAAAATAGAACGCGCAGATGAGATGCGATAATGAAAATGTTATTTCCAATATATATATTAATATTTCTAATCATCCCTCAGTAAAACCGTGGTTGTTCTATCTTCTAACACAATTGGCATATACTGGATCCTGCAGAGGGGATTGACATTAGGCGTGCAGCAGGGTTACCACCACCTCTTATAGCAGTATTATTATAATCGTTCTTCGTTTGTTTTGTATGGGAATCGGTACAAGTAAGATCATAATAATACTGTTATAAGAGGTGGTGGTAACCCCCCAGGACTTAAAAACTAAGCGGAATCCTTTCTGCAACAGGTTTAAAAAAGTGTTGTTCCGACACCACGCTGAATGGGATAGAGACGAGTTGAAATATGAAGGCAGACACTCCTGCTCTCTTCCTGTTAGTAAGTGGATTTCTCCTCACTTAGGACGACACTTAAAGGAATGAGGATTAGGGGAATACTTGTTGGACTTGAACCTTGAATGCTAACTTTAATTACCTCCTGAAGAAACATTTAGATGGACAGGGTATCTTAAGTTCAGAACGAAAATGTTTCGGAAGCTGTGAACTGTCAGTCCCAAGGCCAGGTCATATTGAAAAATTTGATGACATATATTTTCACTTTTCTATTAAATTTTCGTCCAGAAAGTTCATAAACTTCATGAATGCAACCCAAAGGTTAACTTATCTATGCCGCACGATCCGAAGTCGTCGCAGTTGCGTATAAACTAATATAAGGCGTTTTAAATAAATTCTATTTCGGAACAACGAGCTTTAGCCTTCATTTGCACGAGAGCTTTTTCAATGCGCGTTAAAAAAGCGTCTCAGCATGTTTGCTCATATGAGTGCTTGAAAATCATTTTTGTCTTGTTTCTTATTAGAATTTATTTATTGAATTAACGCGCATTGAAAAAGCTCTCGTGCAAATGAGGGCTAAAGCTCGTTGTTCCGAAATAGAATTTATTTAAAACGCCTTAGAGGTATATTAGTTTATACGCAACTGCGACGACTTCGGATCGTGTTTTCCTGTCCTCCTGTCTAATAAGAAACAGGACAATTAAGTAATTCTACATACTGCTCTAAAAAAACACAGCGTTTTATTTTTGGGGGCTATGTAAATATACCTTATAAGAAACAAGACAAGAATGAAATTCAAGCACTCATATAAACATACATGTTGAGACGCTTTTTTAACGAACGTTGAAAAAGCTTTCATGCGAATGAGGACTTACTCTTGCGGATAAGCTTGCGGAGTTAAAGCCGCGTCTCCTGCAGATGTTTTTCTCAAAAAATAACGCAAAAGCACCTTTATGATGAATGATTTTCGTTTTCTCCTGCTCATAGAACAATGGAAAATAGTCAAAACTGTGTAGCGAAACCATCTTATTTATGTCCTGCTCTCCAACCTAACCAAATCAGTAGCCCCAGCACGAAAAACTAATGTAAATGTAAACTCGCTGCGCACTGATGACATTTGATTAATATTTCATACAAATTTCATAGACGCGCATCGAGCACCAATACATTTACGGTTGTCAGAAATTTTCCTGCTCGGGCTGCAGGAGGGTCAAGTAAATACCGCAAAGTCAAAGTTTCATTCCAGACCAATGTAAAAAAACGGCCAAGCGCAAGTCGCATGTTTGACCACGCACAATACAAGGTTCCGTATGTATGGTTAAATAATATATTTTTATTACCTAGGTATTAGGTTTTACATAACTAACATATATGTGGTATTTAATAGAACTTGTACGAAATTATGCTTTTTACTTTAATCGATTATTACCCGTTAACTTGTGAAGCCTGCTTAGCCATAATAGCTTTCCTTTTAATTTCGTTATATATGAGACTACCATAAATTTTTTCACACTTCCAGAAGCAATCGCTCAGCTGAAAAATTAGCACTTAAAAAGCTTAATATTTCGCAAACAAATTCTTAGATCGAAAAATGGTTTTAGTAAATCCTCAATGTTTTTGAACGTCCTATTCACCGATACCCCACACTATTAATACTTTACGAGTATGGGAGGTACCCTAAGTTTCTTTTTTAAGATTTTATTTTACCATTTTTTGGGTGTGATTAATATAAATACCCATGCCAAATGACAGTTTTTTTAGTACTAATAGTCTCTAAGCTAAACCGCGAACAGACACAGACGGACATGGCGAAACTATAATGGTTCCGTTTTTGCTATTTGGTTTCGAGACCTTAATAAGGAGAGCTTCTCAGTTACTCTGTTTTTCCATAGTTCTATGTCACAAAAACTTATTATTATCTTAGCATACCCTACCAGGACCGGCCTCTCGAGTGGTAAAGACGTGGTAGAGACATGCAACAGTAGACTGTTTTTTTCTAGAGGATGAATGGGCCGACTTGCCCAGATCTACTAGTGTCTTATTCAGTGTAAGTAATGCATAATTGTGTAAATATGCAAAAACACATGCAGGTATCCGTGAAGGGGTAGGTAGAGGCGAACTAGAACACCCACAGTTCGCCGAGCTTATTTCCGTCCCAGGTGTGGTAGAGAGCGAGTCTATCCATATCGGACTCAAATTCCAAACTCCGGGTTGATACTTGATGCTGAGAAGAAAATCCCAATGTCACGTTACTTGACTCGGTGATCGAGCTTGAGACCTTAGAATGATGGGGTGGCGCAGGCAATACAAATAAGCTGCCGACGCTTTCCTTATTATGAGACTAGTATTAATTCAAATATTCATCAATTTGAAATAAACGGGAATAACGTAACGTAAATATTATTAGTTATTCGTATCCGTTGTGTAGTACCTATTGACAAAAATTATTTCTCTGTTGTGACGTTTTTTGATATAGTACTCAATATAGATAAGATATGAAATAATCAACAAATAATAATACGACGCCGAATGAGAGTCAAACATAATGTTAACGTCTCGGGGGTTCTGTATAATTAACAGTGACCTAATTAACTCGGAAGCTTATCTATCTTTTGTAAACTTGACTCAAATAATGCTAGACGGTGATATAATATTTACTGCTAAGAAAGTTTTATAAGTGACTGGGTCGATAGTTGAAGTATTTGCAATTTGAAGTACTTGTATGTAAGTCCATCCTTATCTTCACAAACTTGGCCTATTGATAAGGAGACTCAGTTATGAAACTGTTATATGAGATCCCGTTGAATTTTCCTTTTTCTTCTACTTGTCCTTATCTCATTCTACGAAATGGGCGTAACACACTTTTTCAAGCAAGTTGCTGAAAAGATTCGAAATTCGTTTTTACGTCCGGCTGCCTGCCTGGCGTTAACGGCGTCTGGTGTATAGGTAATCTCTGATCATGTCGAATAAGGTGGGTATCTTTTTATTTTATCCATAACTTTTGCTTAAGTTAAGATATACCGGGTGTTTCATAAAGTTGGTACCAATAATAATTTCACATACAAGGAGAACGATTAAAAATGTAAATTCAAAATTAAAAAATAAAATTGTACTTAATTTTTTTAATCAATTAATTATTAAGCACGGGGATTTTAAAATCGGAATGCGACCTGTAAATTGTTGCAATTACCATAAGAAGGGTTTTGGGTATTCTAAAAATAATTAACTACCACATATGTAGGTGGTTTGCAAATGTAGTGCAGCTGAGTAAGTGCAGTGCAGTGAGCTCCAATAAGTCAGTATTTTATTTTATCACAAATTCAAGTTTCCATTATTCAAAACCTATGAGCCTTACGAAATTTTAAACTTCTTCTATTTAACTGTAGTTATTCTTAATACCAAATTTATGAAACACCCTGTCTAATTCATCATCGTCAGGCATAGAACGTCCACTGCTGGACATAGACTTCCCTCAAAGATTTCTAAACGACCTGATAAAGGTCGGAGGAAGTCGCTGGTTGGCCGCTTCCAAAAGGTCGGTCTGGAAATCTGTGAGTGAGGACATAGGGCAGTTATATAATTATTATTGAAATGAAACTATTCTTACGGATTCTATCACGATTATGTTTTAATTATTATTCCCGACGTTTCGAAGGCTTTGCAGTCTTCGTTGTCACGGGTCAGACTGTGGTGTCATTTGTCCAAAAAACAACGAACGTTTCATGACAACGAAGACTGCAAAGCCTTCGAAACGTCGGGAATAATAATTAAAACATAATCATGATAGAATCCGTAAGAATAGTTTTATTTCAATGTATAATATTCGCGTAAACTTAAGAAATCAGTATATAATTATTACTTTTAAATGCTGAAATATCCCTTTTTTAGTTTTTTTTAAGTTGTGTTAAAAGTCGCTTACACTTATTGAAGTATCATATAAACCTGATGGTAAGGTAAGAAGGCCGATGCATGATGAAGATGATTAGGCTGAGACCTATAGAGCGAACTTCGACTAAGTCTAAGTCAAAGTAACGGATTCAGTGAGGAATTGGAATTGTTAAATCGAACTTTGACTTAGTCCGAGTAATTTTTTACAAAAACAGACTCGCAGACAGATCTAGCAAAGATTTAATCGTAAAATATGACTCGGAATAAGTCAAAATCCTCACTGAGTTCGTTACTTTGACTTAGACTTAGTCGAAGTTCGCTCTATAGATCTCAGCCTTAGCAACGCAGTTGGATATCCAGTTAGGCATCCTTCTATGAATATCATAAGACATACTCCTATGAACCAAATGTAAACCGATTTTTATTATAATTATTTGCCCACATTTTGGAAAACCTGATGATTAAGGGCGCGGGATAATAGAAAAACCTCGTTAATACAGCTGTCGTTTCTTTGGTTTAGTGGCAAAGCCAGTGTATATGGGTTGTGGTCGTGGACCAGAAGTCCTGCATTCAAATCCGGAAAAAAATGTATTTCAAATAGGTATAATTTCGGATTGACGTCAGGCAGCCGATCGTAAAAACAAAAACAAAAATTTTTCTGCAACAAAAACAACATAACATAACATAAGCTCACGCCTGTATCCCCGAAGGGGTAGGCAGAGGCGTACTAGCGAACTAGAACACCCACATTTCACCGAGCTTAGTTCCGTCCCAGATGTGATAGGGGGCGAGCCTATCGCCATATCGGGCACAAATTCCATAATGCTTGAAATAACGTGTTGCGCCACCTCCACAGCGGAGTAGCTTAAGAGCAGGTAGAAGAAGACTTGATATAGTTTACGGCGTTTTGCTTGCCGACTTGTGATTTATGTATCAGGAGGAGGGTGAATGGGTAGTGGGTAAGCTGGCGCGGGGTGGAAGCTCATACTTACGTGGTCGCATACTGGTGCGAATGAAGCGGTGCGGCGCGGATGTGCTCGTGCGCCTGACCGTTGAAGCGCCTAGCCTGTGTCGCCTGTACAGTGTACAGAGTACACCCGCGTCCGCGTCTATCTGCGATCGTCGTCGGGGATCGACACGCCCGGCCAGTCCCGTGGTGCGTCGTGCCAGTAGCGCGAACAGCCCCGAACGGCACACACGATGGTCGCACATAAGTACGCGCTCGCCGCCGCGCTACTGTGTGCATTGGCTGGGCAGCTCGGTGCTGGAGCCAGCCTCCACTGTGCTATGAGGAGAGAGATTTCGCCTTGCACTTGCCGACGCGAGGACACAGGCACAGGAGCCATTCTAGTGGTCTGTCAGCGCATAAACGCTTACGAAGAAATAACAAGAGCGCTCGCGAACAAATTCAGCCCTGAAACCAAAATTGGTCTGGACATCTCCTATTCGCAGCTTCCGGACTTTGCCGACCACAGTTTCCGCGAACTTGGTCTTTCTATTACGAGGCTCAAGTTAAACTTCGATAACTTAAGGCAAGTCGTTTAAGAAACATTCTTTGGATATATCACGTTTATCGGCTGTGAACCTGACGTGTATCAACGTGCAATTTCCAAGTGTGAGCTATTTGTTGTGTAAGATTTGTAATTAACCATCCTTTTGAATAGCATTCATATTTATTGTGATCATGATATCAAAACAATGTGTAAGTTGAATGAGAAAACAACAGGTCTGTGATAAGCGGAGCGCAATACCGATGAGGATCGGCGCGTTATCAGAGCAGTGGGCGGTACCGTCGGGGCTGGCAGCTGCTTTCTGTCGCCTCAACAGTCAACACACATTTGTTCCAAAAAGATGACACGATCACGTCATAAGCAACTCTACTCCGTTAACCACTATTGTGGCTTAAAATGATTCAAATCCTCTACCCACCTATTGTAGGTATAATAATATAACTGACATTTTTTTCAATTTAAAATGTTTTACTAATTTAGTAATTAGTACTACACTAAATAACACATTCAAAAGAATTTAGAAATACAAACGCCTGAAAAAATATGGAAGTTAAATAACGAAATAATAGGTATATTATTATACGCAATTATTAATAAATAGTCTTTTCCTCGTAAGACAGTAATTAAGTGATCCATGACCCGACAGCGCAGCACTTATTGACCATTCAATTGATCTTCGGAGATTTTCGAGTCATCGAGCAGGCAATCAATAGCTAATTATTTTCCTTTTTTAAAGAATTTTGTGTTATCTTGTCACATCGTCGTTGTTTTAGTATATAAAGTCCTAGTCTTTGCAGTGCATATTTGTGTGTTAGATATTATATTTTTTACGGTGGTTTAATTTCAATTCCTTTAACCTTTCGTCAGTGAACCACAGACCGCGCTGGGACGGCATCTTGAAGACGTTGCTCGATAGTTTGCCCGGGTTATCTAAGGTCGCTTCTAAAGCAGTAAAATTGAATGATATCGTATTGGTTGTGTCGTATTCACTGTATTTACCCATTAATAGGAAACTAACAAATTAACGTTACTGTTGTTTATCGATGTGCGAGTAATTGTAGGCAATTATACAGTTAAAATACATTTAATGAGGAATTTGCTAAATTGCAACGTCTACCAAATATTGCATTTAGGTTCTATTCAATAGACAAATAATATTTAATATTTTAACATTATTATTCGTGATATATGCGACTGCCTCAGTGGCGTACTGTGGTGTCGTAGTTGCATTTCGTGCGCGATACAACTACCGTCCCGAGGTCTCGGGTTCAATCCTCGAGTTAGGCAAGGGTTATTCTATTAAGTATCAGCCCGGAGTCTGGTATTTGTGTCCGATATGGCGATAGGTTCGCCTCCTATCACATCTGGGATAAGTTCGGAAATGAGATCGGCGAAATGATTGTTCTAGTTCACCCCTGCCTACTTCTTCGGGGATACAGGCGTGAACCTATGTTTGCGTGTATTCATAACTAGCTACTACTAACATAGCTGTTGTTCGTGACTTCGTTCGCGTAGATGTCCTCCAGGAACCGTACATTTATTCAGGATAAAGAGTGGCACAATTTACTACTGTCTAACATCACATCACAAAAACGACTTATTAATAATAAAATATTAGAAATATGCATTACCATTAGATACATTACAATTTTTAAAATCAGTTCAGTAGTTTTTCGACTATTTATTATAAGCAATTATTATTCTTTATTATTGTGTGTGTTATGTTACAATCATACACAAAACTTATATTTCTTCTTTATTAGATTATATTTAACCATATTTGACGAATTTGGTATTTAGTTATAGATAAAATGAAATTCAATGAAATTATTTAACATGTCGATTGTTGCAATGTTTTATCATTGATTCAGTAAGTCTTGACTCTCGAGACTGTGCTTAGAGGAGCCGTAACTTTTCATATTCTTACAATAAGAATTTGAAATTTTATCAGTATTAGGACGCGATACAGTTTCTCAAGAACGTTGCAAAAAGGATTCTATTTAATCTAAATAGGATAGGTAGGTGCTTCAGGTACGCGGCCGGTACCCTACTAACTACTAGACCAAGGAAGAAGAAAGAGTCACCCTCTTTCTTTACTCTACCTGTCCTTATGTCACCTCAATGTGGTATTGGCGCTTTTTCAAACACGTTGCAGAACGAATTTGGTTTAGTGTTTATGACCGGCTGCCTGCGAAACCAGACAATCAGACCCGTGTAAATCGTGTTAAAAAAAGTTTTCCCGCCCTAGTTTCGAACCCAGGACATCTGGGTCCGCAGTTCATATACGCTACCACTACACTAAGGAACCTCCATATAGTACCTAACTATACTAGTCCCCTGACTATATGGTACAAATAAACCTCTCAAATAAGCCTGTTAGGGTTTTATGTTACACGCAATATTATTATGTATACGACTATGTAGGATTGACTCTCCCATTGCAATATATGTAGATAACACAATCACAAATTAAATGGAAAATCATTGAATGTAACATTTACTTAGCTATGTAAGTAGGACTTGGTTTAAACAGAGCTGTGTTACTTTTAATAATCATTAAATAGGTAGTAGATTAATTTGTTTTTAATAATTTTACGTAAAATTTACGTCATCTAAATGAGAAAGAAATATAATTTAAAAAATTTGAGTTATAATAGTCTTTGAATTCTAATGAAAGGGGTATATAACCTGTCAAATAACAGAATAGAGGCATTTAGTATACTGACGTCACGGCTATAATGGTGCGTGCATTAGAAAGGGATAACAAAGTATCCCCACTACGCACCCACTGATACTCATTACAAAACTTAAAGTATGAATTATATAGTTACTGTCTAATTTTTTCAACTAATTTTAACACACCTTTTAGGGGTTCTGTTTTCGTATTATTTGCTGATACGAATAAAATCATTTATAATAATGTACAAAATCAAATATAGATAACTCCCCTGATCACAAAATCCCATGGACGGTTTATCCGTGAACCGTAATAATTTGAGTGAGTTTTAAATAAATAAATAGTCACACACCTAGTCCTGACCCCACACTAGGTATAACCTGTATCGTGATTGTCAGAGACTATGAGAGACTTTCGATCTCACAACATCCAGACTTGAAACAAATATCTGTGGGCCACACAAACATTTGTCTCAATGCGGCAATCCAACCCGCGGCCTCTCGCTTCACAGGCGGCTACTTGCCCGCTGCGCCACGGAGGCTGTCAAATAAGTTGTAAGTTACTAAGTTACTGCTAAGTTTTACACATAGATTAAAGTATCAACTATCATCCAGCTATTCGAACTTACTTTTGGACAAGTTTTTATAAGGCAAAACGAAGGGATCGTGTTGTATGGAGTTTTCGACACTATTTCATTATGTTACTGTGTTCAAAGTTATATCAGAATTTTCATAATATCCAAAATGTTCGTTTTTATGGTCAATTTATACTTTTAATATCCTATATGCCTTAATCCTTATAGCGTGCACTCAGTTAAATATCCGTTCGGTAACTTTGGGATAAGTCAAAGCAAAGTCTAAAAAATGTACCTACACTATAAATAACCACTGAGATGCAAGAGTCAAGATTTGCAACAAATGACGTGCCGAACGAAGGCGAACAAAGCATGCCTGTTTCATTCCCATAACAGCGAAAGTTTGTTTGTGTGAACGCAACAGGTATAGATTCGTTCGCCTTCGTTCGGCCGGTGTGTACCCGCCACCTTGACTAACGAACAATTGGGTACTTGACTATTTTTTAAAAACTATACAGGGCTATTTATTAGGTTATTCTAAACATGTAAAAAAATATTTCGTAATTTATTTTCATATGGTTAGGTAAAAACAGCAAAAAATATTATGTATAATTTAGTTTGCCGCCAAAACGCTATCTGTTAACTGAAGATACGGGTGACGTCATTGTTCCTTACCATAGATACAAAATCGCTAATTAAAAATAATGCGGAAATAACATATATGATTTCAAATTTCAAACTAATAAAAACGGGTCAGTTATTTCTTCGATCAGATATTGATTGCCATACCAAATATCCTGGCAGTATGACTTTGGATCCTAGGTAAGACCTATTGTGAAACAAATATAAAAGAAAAATGAGTAATGTGACATCATGCGTCGTGATTGGTGTTACATTCACGTGACTCATAGATAAAATATAAGGTATTTAAATTACAAAAATAAAATTGTTCTTAGAGTATTTTTAATAAATTTCTATTGCATAGGTTATTTCGATGATAAATCTATGTTCCTACATAGAAAAATTAAATTATTAATTAAATTCATAGATATTGCTTACTAAAGTCAAGTACCCAATTTGATTCGAGTGTAACAACTAAAAGCTACATACTCAAGTCTCTCGTACAATGGAAGATAATATTTTTTAATATACTATCTGCAGCTAATAACCTCACTGTATTAGTAGATATTATTATGAATGAATCAATAAAATGTCGTGTAGTATGCAATCACGCTGTCGGTTGTCCAGTGGAGGCTAGCGCGCTTCGTTTAATTGTATTTGCTGGTCCCGTTTTGTAATTTAATTACCCTTTGGCCTACGCGAGAATGTCAATTTATGAATCGTTCGACTCAACTCGCAGCGAACCTTGTGCGCATGAGTGTTGTATAGTTTCATACCTACTTCCTCACCCTTTGCGTTTTTATGACTTATGAGCGGTGGAAATATAATGTTAAATAATATAATGTAATTATTTAAATTCCTGTTAGTTCTACTCCTCATGATTATATTTAGCGTGCTATCTTCTAGTTTTTTGAATAACAGAACGCCGACAAATGAATGGGTGATCTAGATGATCATCGCTGATGTGTATTTGCAATGACGAGAGGATCGTGTGTATTTTGCAGATTATATTGCGCCTTCATACATTTATTTACGTACGGCACCGTGAAGTGGTAAAGTCACTTTTGTTTGAAGCGCAGTAAATGATCCTCTTTCTTTCTCTCCATTCCTGTAAGTTTGGCAACACGCCCATAATTCTTTAGATATCATGGCTCGTAAAGTCGTGAATGACAAGGACAATCCATGCTTAATTGCTTGTATATCCTAAAAGTAGTCCCCACCTGCTTGATTGCCAGTCTCTGCTGCAAAAAATAAAAATCGGTCAAGTGCATGCTGCATATTTGATCATACTCAGTATAGGGTTCCAAAGCCAGCTTAAATGTTTCTGAAATGTGAAAGTTTATGAAGTTTCATACTTATGAGTACATTGGTTATAAACTTATATTTACTACCTATTTTACATAACTAACAACCTCATCTATGTAGTATTCAATAGATTTTGTACGAAATTGGTTTTTACTTTGGTCGACTATTACTCGTTAATATGTAGAGCCTAGTTAGAGTTTTCCTTTTAAATTCGTTATATGTGGAACTACTATATATTTTTTTAATATCTTGAAGCGACCGTTTAGGTGGTAAGGGGTGCGGACACTTGACTCTTACAATTGCATTTTAAAGCTTAATATTTCGTAAACGAATTCTTGGATCGAAAATTGGTTTCAGCAAACCCTCAATATTTTTGAATAAGCTCGCCAACAATATCCCACACTATGGGATTTTCGAGAAAAAAATGTCATTCCCCACTTTACGTGTAGGGGAGATTATTTTCCAAGATTTTCTTTTACCGTTTTGTCGGCGTGATTGATATGTACACCGATGCCTAATTACAGCTTTCTAGTATTGATAGTCTTTGAGCTAAACCGCGAACACACAAACAAACAGACAGACGGACATGACGAAGCTATAAGGAGTCCATTTTTGCCATTTAGTTTTGGAACCCTAATGACGCATTTCTATATAATTTTACAACGTACATGTAGTGGTACCAACCACCATTTTAAGAAATAGAGTACATTGTAACTGTTAGTTATGAATGTTTTCCTGAAACACCATGTCTCAAAAAGTTGATACCAATAGCAATTCTACATAGGTACAGTGAGAACGATTTAAAGCGTAATTATAAAGTTAAACAATCAAAATTGAACTTAATTAAGCATGGGAATTTTAAAATCGTTAAGCGACCTGTAAAACGTCACAAGTAGCATAGGAATGGCTTTGTGTATGCTAAAAATAATAAATTGAATAATAATTGAAGTCGATAATTTTTTTATCGACTTCAAAAAGGTCTAGAATTCGTATGTTTTAAGGTTCCAAAACCAAATGGCAAAAAAAGAACCCTTATAGTTTCGCCATGTCCGTCTGTCTGTCTGACCACTGTTTATCTCAGAGACTATAAGTACTACATTAGCACGAGTATACATATCTGTCAAACTCAGAAACGCGTGAAATAAAATCCAGAAAAAAAATTTTAGGGTAGGTACCTCTACATGTAAAGTGGGGGTGATTTTTTTATTCTCGACTATCGTATGATGCGGGGTATCATTGGATAGGTCTTTCAAAAATAATGAGGGTTTGCTAAAATTATTTTTCGATTAGAGGCTCTGTTTTCGAAATATTAAGCTTTAAAGTGATTTTTTTTGGTAGAGTAGGGCGTCCCCCCCTTCTATTTCCGAAATGATGGGTTTTGGATACGTGAAAAAATCACAGTACATATATCATAACTTTCAACAATAGCGGCTAACCAGGCTTTACAAGTTAATGAGTAATAGATGACCAAAGTAAAAAGAAAAAAATCGTACAGATTATTTTCAATATCACTTATATGAAGTTGTTAGTTATATAAAACAGATAGTAAATTTGAGTTTATGGAGCATATATTTAAAATGATATCTAATAGAAATTAAGTAACAGTTAATAACGGTCGCCTCCTTGGTCTAGTGGCAGCATGTATGGGCTATGAATTGGGGGGTCCTGGGTTCGATTCCTAGGTCGGTAAAGCAAATTTTCTAATTTAATTTGTCCGGGACTGAATTCCTCATAGGTTGACATTAGGCAGGCGGCTGGTCGTAAAAAATACGCCAAATCCTCTCTGCATCATGCTTGAAAAAGTGTGTTGCGCCGACCCTACATTAAGATTGAATAAGGGCAGATAGAAAAAAACAGTTACCCTTACCCTTATGTAGCATGCACTTGCCCGGTTTTTTTATGTTGCAATATCACCGCCAAATATGGACCGAGTTTCAAGATTATTTTTGTGTTCGATAGAGCTTATTCCAAAGGTGTTCTAATATAAAGGTCATGATTAGATAAGTTTTGAAGTCAATCCGCAAAGATTTTAAATTTGTAATTAAATTTCTCTGGATTATTGACTATACTAGATGAGGCACTATACCTCCTTGATGAGGTAGTTGGTCGTATAAAAAAAACGAGATAAAGCCAGGTGGAAAGAAAGTGTAGCGAACGGTCTTGCACCAGACCTCTGTCGTATACTTAGTGGTAAAATTAGGCAGCGTTAGCGGGGCGCAATCATTGAGCTGAGTCTATATTTTAGTGGGAGATATTTGGTAACTATGTGGCATGGACTCTTAGGTAATGATGTTCGTATTTCTACAATCGCCGATAAAAATATACCAGCAATATCACCATATTTACACTAAATTTTAATATAAATGTTGTTATGTTATTGTTGTTCATCAAAAAAGTTACTCGTGCGGTATACGTAACGTGTTACGTGTGGAGTGCAGAGTGCGGATGTACCGAGTATGTAGTATGTGATGGTGGTGGTTGTGAGTTGTGATGCGGCGGCCGCGGTCGGCTGCCGGCTGCCGGCTGCTGACGCTGACGCTCCGAGGCGCCGGCGCGCGCGGTGGCGGCCGACCATGCGACCGTTTGGCGCCGCCCCTACGTTGATAACCCCGGAACGTTGACCCGCTCACATTAGCGCTTACTAAGCTCGCATCACTCGCATGCACTACACCCGACATGATGCATGTCTGCAACTATATTGTTACTTTCCATCTCACTTGACAGATCTCAAAAGTCATTCGTCAAATTGCCACAGATATTGTGTCGGTAGGTCGCACAAGTTCGCACAAACCACTTCGAGATGGTCGTTGAGCACTACACCAACAGTGATCAAACTACTGTAATGTTTTGCTAATTAATTAAGACAATAGCTAACAACATATACTAATAGAGCTGAATTTACTATAATTATACAGTATGCAGAAACATTTTCTATCTCTAACATGTGTGACAACTCCTCAGATGAAATAAACAGAACCCACCATAAATTAGTCTTAAATTATGTTTCCAAAGTGGTTGAACATCAGTTGACTATTATGTCTTTTCATCAACCTAGTTATGATTAACTTTAGTAACACCTCGGACGCATAATAGATTTTCCACGTTATACTTAAATGAGGAAAATTACCACATAAACAAGTCTTCGATCTACGTCTGTAAACAAATACGTGATGACGACAGGGATGCTTTCAATTCGACGGATGGTATAATAATATTGACTTTATACCGATTGTTTCTTTCTACTAGGGATGTGCGAGGTAGTGAGATTGTTCGCAAGGAATACCTAAGTCCATTAATAGGATTACGTCATTTGTCTAGCTCCGCGTAGCTCAGCTCTGGTGGAAAAGGGCCAGCAGACCTAATTATTAGTAGCTACATATGTATATGACCGGGGGATGCCAGCCAGGAATGTGTGCGATGTCTGAAAAAGTCAGTCAACACTAAAATAATTTTTCAATTCGAACCAGTAGTTCCTGAGATATAAATTTCCCCGCTTTTGCAACATTTTTCATTTCTGCTCCGCTCCTATTGGCCGTAGTGTGATGTTATATAGCCTATAGCCATCCTCGATAAATGGGCTATCCAACACAAAAATAATTTTTCAATTCGAACCAGTAGTTTCTGAGATATAATCTTCCCCGCTTAACATTTTTCATTTCTGCTCCGCTCTGCTGAACATAGGCCTCTCCCAAATACTCCTTCCACATAATTATACATAAGGGGGTACATCACCAAAAGGGTAGGCAGGTAGGTGCTTGCTATTATGCATTGATATGAAGGTTATTTCCGACCCTTCGTGTGATGTGGACAATGTTCAAAATCGAGTTTATCCCGAGTACAAATTACAACCCGCGCATCTCAAACTTAAGGAGTACCTAATGTGTCATTTTTGGAATCCAAAAAACACACGAAATCCAATATTTATTCCGACTTACGTATTAGTGAACAGCCAGAAAATTAATGAAGTATCTAATTAGTCGTTTTGCGATTTTGTTTTGGAGCTTCACAATTTCACAATGCGATACACATACATAGCACAATGACTGTAAATATTTTTTAAACAATAGGGTCTCGTGTTACGTCGTGTGAGATAACAAGTTATTATATCAAGAATTATTTTTATCCTTTGTTGACGACGGCCGGTGTGAGGTGTCAACTGATAGCCGAATGTGAGCTATTTTATAATTTTTATCTGCTTATTTTCCTAGCGTTTTACATTCTCAGGACCCCGGGAAGAAATCATCACGTTAATTTTTTTTTTGTTCCGAGTAATTTTGAAAATCTTCCATTAATGGGTATTATTATCATCGATATAATAATATTATATCGATGATTATATTATTATGCTAAAATGCTAAAACCAATTATGCTAAAACTGGATTAAATGTATACCAGGGATACTTAAAAAAAATATGTTCTCTAAATCTCTATTCTAGGTTAAATAATTGGCATAAAATTAAAACTATAAAACACTAGCTGTTGCTCGCTAGTTCGTTCGCGTGGAAAATTAACAAATCTATGCCACAGAGATACAGTGCATTGATATTAATTTACATAAATATCCCTTTTTATCCATGTTATTATAACATTTTATTTCCTTTTCTACTCAATACCTACTTCTCCAATTCTTAGCAATTTTACACGCTATTTTAATATATTGTAAGCATTTTAAGGCACAACGTGCGAAAATGTTTTATTTAGAGGTACATAAATATTCCTGATACCCCCAAATTATCGACACTAACTTCTAGACTTGTTAAGAACCTATTGGAAATTTCTTAGGGTTCCCCGGTTCCCCGGATGAGAAGCCAGGAAAATCTCTAGTTTTTTTTCCATTTAATATTAACCGATAACAGCTTAGCATACTTTTTTGTGCGTGATGCAAAATTCGATAACATCGTGGTTTTATATTCCCTCGTATTTTTTTAAATATGTTACGTCACCCGAGGATGTAACCTACTGTAACTACATATTTTTAGGATTTCTCAGGAACTCGTGGAGGTATCAAGCTGAAATTCATATTAAATACTCAGGTCTACTGTCCCTTCGAGCTGTGAAAAAATCAAACTTCTAAGCCAACGCAATCAAAAGATATAGCCGTTTATGCCGCAAATTTTCAACACTCGCTAGAGAATCAAAACCTACAAGGTACTTTCCGTGAACTCAGAATCTTGAAATTTGGTACGAAGCTTTTACTTATAGTACAGATAAATGAAAAATTGCGAAATTCATTACACACCTATAGGTATGTGCGGAACTCTCGGTGCGCGAGTCCGATTCCGATTTGGCCGTTTTTTTTTTGTATATTTTGCTTTTTGACCCTAAATAAAAAGGGATATTACGAGGCTTAAAAAAACTACATCGATTGCGCAGAAAATCAATTCTGTACAGTATTTAATATAAAAACCGAGAAAATTATCCCCACGCTGCACTTCGCCATAATTAAGGTCATCTGGCCCAGTCAAGACAATTCTTTTCAAATGAGTAGCTGTTACCTAAGCGACACATTGTTGTTTTTTTTAAATCCATTGACTTGTCTGAATAATGCTTGAATGCATTTCAGTTAAAAAACAAGCAGACAGTTCATTACTCTTGAGTCGAAGAAGTATCAAGACTCAGGAGTCACTAAACGTTGTTTACCAAAGTATCATTATTTTTTATAGCAGAGGCCGGAGACTGAGCAAGTGGGTCACCTGATTGGAAGTGACTGCCACCGCCCTGAACACCCACAATACAAGATAAATTATGTATACGTTGCTGGCTGATCTTAAAGGACAGAACATTGTGGAGGTGGGGTAATTTGGGACTGCAAAAATTCCGCTAATCGTATGAAACGTAATGGCGCGTACCCACCGTCCGAACGAAGGCGAAATAATCTATACCTGTTGCGTTCACACAAACAAACTTTTGCTACTGTGTGAATAAAAGGGTATGATTCGTTCGCCTTCGTTCGGCCCGATGTGTACCTGCCGTAACATAGCTACAGTGCGTCGCGTCCCTTCGTTTCCATGAGACAGAAGTACTACTCGTATACCTAGACCCTAGAATAAAATTTAACAGTTTCCTAAGACGATGACAGGTTTCATTTTCTGCATGAATTTGAATAGCACGCCACTTGCGGATGAAATAAAAGAAATGTATCATGAAAACATGTTTTCGAGAAATAAAATCAGTCAAATATACTCGTAATTCGTACCATATATCCATGTTCGTACCACATTATATTTAGATATAATACTACTAATAGTTTGAAATAAAACTATTCTTACGGATTCTATCACGATTATGTTTTAATTATTATTCCCGACGTTTCGAAGGCTTTGCAGTCTTCGTTGTCACGGGTCAGCCTGAGGTGTCATTTGTCCAAAAAAGGTTAGTGTTACAATATCTACCATTATTAAAAAATATACAAAATCAAAAAAGGTTAATTATTTGTGTTCCGATCTATGCAGTACGAGCTCACGGTGTCTTGAGTTCTGGCAGCTGGTCTTTTGGGTTCCGATTTAATAAGATGTATAATTGGATCCCAGGTTTGTGCAAGCTTCCAACCATCTTCTCTATTGAAATTAGGATGTTTTTTAATTTCAATAGCCTCGCGTATCATCCTAGGGAGGAATCGGTGTTCTTTGGCGAGGATTTGTGGTTTATCAAATCTAAGATAATGTTTGGAGCCTTCCTCTGAATGTTCAGCAACTGCAGACTTCGTAGAGCGTCGGTGTTTTACGTCAGCTATATGTTCTTTTAACGGGGGTCCCTATATTCCGTTTTGTTTTTCCGATGTAAGAGAAGAAGACTGCAAAGCCTTCGAAACGTCGGGAATAATAATTAAAACATAATCGTGATAGAATCCGTAAGAATAGTTTTATTGCAATGTATAATATTCGCGTAAACTTAAGAAATCAGCATACTACTAATAGTACTACGTTCACATTAAGGGTCCTGTCGAGAAATGTAGACACGACGATATACGGCGACGCGTTGTTTTTAGTACCTATAGTAAGATGTTTTAAGCCACGTCTCCTGCACTTGCTTTTCTCGGAACAAAGCACAAAAACACATACGCAAAACAATGATTTTCGCTGTACCCTGCTCATACAACAATGGGCCATAGATAAAAATGTGAAATGTGAACTATATTTAGTGTGTTTTGTGTAATGTTTTAATGCAGGACACGTGGCTTAAAACCAACATGCCTTCGACATATTTGCCGTCTCGGACGCCTCTGTAAAACCGCGTCTCCTGCACATATTTTTCTCGAAACAAAACACAAAAACATATACGCAAAACAATATATTTCGCTGTCTCCTGTTCATGGAACAATGGACCGTATACAAATATGTGTAGCGAAATCATGTTTGTGTCGATATTTTGTGTAACGTTTCAGTGTAGGAGACGCGCCTTTATACTGTCAACTTGGCTTATTGTGACCCAGCGTTTACCACGTGGATCTTACACATACGAAAGTAACGTGTATATACTATAGTCATAAAATAAACATTTTATCTGATTGGGAAAAACGTAAGTGTCATACATTAATCACAAAAATAATGGTAATACGTAGAGATAAGAGAAACATTTAAGTGTGTATACAATATATTTTTTTTTATTGTGGAAAATTTACAGCGTTACTTAATGTCTATTACAATTCATTTTGTTACAGAGTATAAGTAAGGCCAATTACAAATTTTCTCATAAAATTATATATAAATTAAACTTAGTGCGTTGTAAACTACAGTTAGGTTAAATATTATCCTACAGATGGCATGGTGGAAGAACAGTGACATAGACAAAAATCATAAATGTATTAATATCATTATCGTTATCTAATGTACAAAAATAATAATTAATTCTTACATTATATTATAAGCTGATTGACACATTCTTATGATGATTCTATATGCATGCGTGCGTATGTGTGTGTATGTGTGTGTGTGTGTGTGTGTGTGTGTGTGTGTGTGTGTGTGTGTGCGCGTGTGTGTGTGTGTGTGTGCGCGTGTGTGTGTGTGTGTGCGTGTGTGTGGAAGTGTAATATTGCAAATCCTCAATTTTATATTAAGGTATACATACATATCTACATCTAATTTTGAATATGACATCAGCATCGTATACAAACAGTTTTACACGCACCAGTAGCTCGACCATACGGGTTTTTTGTCATTTTTCGCAAGTGACTACGTACAATAATTATGAAAAAATTTAATTCCCTACTAAACCGCTGGAGGTGTTCGGGTGTTTTTCGTATAAATATTTTTACGATTCGTTAGGGATAAATGTCGCAAAACCATATGGTTGGCCTATAGCTAAAACTACATCACGCAAGACAACACAATGTTTTGTAAACAAACAAAAATAATCATGAATCCAATCTAAAGGGAGATAAATAGAGATTAGGAAAGGATATTAAGCAACCGCAAAGCGCATTCACCAAACAAAACGCAACGGCGAACTACCACTCTTCATATGTCAGTTTTTTTTCAAACAGTGGTATCAAATCGGACGAGCCGGTCTTTGTGTCTGTAAAGCTCATACTTCTTGAAGTAAAAATACAATAAATAAACCTAGACATTTTGAATGACACCTAAACATGATGGCGGATGACCTCAGTGGCCTAGTTTAATTCTGGTACGGATACTCTCTTGGGTCTTGGGTTTGTTTTCCGGGTCGGGCAAAAGGACATTGGGTTTTTCTGCTCTGTGGATTAGGAAGATAATTCGCCTGTTTAGTGTGATAGTTTTAAAATGTATTTATCATAATGGTGGATTCGCCATTTTAATTTTGTTTTTGTTTTAGCGAATTGAAAGAAAGTGTTTTCACCAAACTGGATTTGGTGGACTACTTCAGTTTGGCTGACAATTCTCTGACGGAGATGCCGCGGCATGTACTTCAGCACTTGCCTCATGTTAAGACGCTAGACCTCTGCAGAAATAAAATATCTAAACTCACCGAGGACGATTTTCAAGTAAGTATTTTGTTTTTAAGATCATTCAAAGTATCTTCTATAATGTTACCTACAAGGAAATCTCCTTCCATCGCCCTTAATCCACGGCAATGTTGGGTCGCCTCGGCGCTACATAGTGTCTTCTTGAACAAATTCAGCTTAGATTCTACGACCTGCTGTCAATCCAGTCCCAGGATAATCCTATTAGACATATCGTATAGCCCGACCTAGGATTTAAACCAGGGATTTCCTGTTCCAAATCTCGTATACTCTGCTGGTTGCCACTAGACGGAAAAGACGGTTGCCAAGGAAGCGACATTCGTTTATGAGGGATAACCTCAATATAAATGTCTATTATGCCTTTTACGTCTCAAACGTTAAAAATGTTGTAAAGGTCATGGTTTTTGAATAATAGAAACTTGAATTTGTGGCGTAAACATCTTTTTTGGCTTATTACTGACCGCCGTAGTACATTTGCAAACTCCCTATTGGGTAATTAATTATTTTTAGCATACACAAAACCTTCCCTATGCTAATTGCGACGACTTACAGGTCGCAATCCGATTTACGCCCGGTTCCAATAAACAATCTCAGTTCAAATGTGCAGATAGATTACAAAAATTAGCCAATAAGAACACAGTTTGAACATGACTCCGTCAAATGACTTGATTTGATTGGTTCATAATCGCGATGTATCAGCGGCCTGAGCAGGAAAATTTCTGACAACCGTAAATGTATATCAGCTCGATGCGCGTCTATGGAATCTGTATGAAATATTAACCAAACGTCATCAGTGCGCAGCGAATTCGAATACATTTACATTTACCTTCGTTTTTCGTGCACGGGCTACTGCACTCTAAACTGAGATCGTTTATTGAAACCGGCCGTTTATTATCTCATGCTTCCCATCCATTAATAATTTATTACAAAAATTAAGTTATTTTTTTTTCCTTTCCCTTTATGCTTTAAATCGATGTCCCTGTGGAATTGTTTTGGTGCCAACTTTATGAAACACCCAGTATAGGTATTTTTACGGTAATTCTTTTTATGTTGAGTTTGTTATATTCATCGACAATATGTTTATAAAGGTCGCAGGAAGTTGCTGGATGCAGGCCGCTTCCAACAGGTCGATCTGGAAATCTTTAGGGGAGGCCTATGTCCAACAGTGAACGTCCTGTGGCTGACGATGATGATGGTGATGTTTATAAAGGTGTTAACACTAAAGCCGCGTCTTCTGCACTAAAACATTTGCCAAAACACCTACACAAAACATGATTTTGCTACACATTGTTATCTATATTTGTGTAGGTGTTTTTTTTTTTTTGAGAAAAACATGTTTCTCAGACGAGTCTTAATCGCATCATTTTGCTACCATACAGGACATACAAGAAGTAGAGCATCTGTTAGTAGCAGATAATCAAATATCCAAGATTGAGAGAGATGCAATACCGAAGGCATTGAAACACGTACATCTGGGAATAAATAAATTAAGCACACTCAACGGAGCCCTTCGCGACTTAGACGACTTGGAGTGGATATTTATTAACGCAAACAATCTAAAATCTATTGACAATGAACTACCTATTGTAAGTAGTAGTCATATAATATATACTTATATATCTTTTGGACATCTTTGGTGGAGGTCTATGTTCAGCAGTGGACGTCCTATGGCTGATGATGATGATGATAATATCTTTTTTATTTGTTTTTGTATTACCGCCTGGTAAATGCCCCTCGTTTTCATTCCATATCCTAGAGGTACAATGCATTCCTTTTTCCGACCATATTTTCCAAGAAGTAGGCATCAAGTTCATCCATGCAGCTCGAGCTGAAATATTTTTGACAATCGAAATCGTATCGAGCTTGTTGCGCCACTGATGACGTTAAGTTAAAACATACAAATATAAGACGCACATCGAGTTTGATTTGAATACGATCGTAAAATGATTCCTACACGGTCAACTGAGCGTAGTCATAACGCTTCGGACACGAACTCAGCGGCGGCGGCAGTGCGGAGAGCGGCGCGGCAACCTATTATTAAACCGGTCGACGCGCCGCTGCCTTCGAGGATCTACATATGCATTGGAACGCGCCGTTCGCCGCGCGCCACGCGCCGCGCGCCGCCGCCGTCGCCGCTCCCAGCCCGCCGAGTTCGAGACCGCGGCCTTAAAGTGCTCATTAAACAATGTTATTGTTTTTATTTTATTATTGATCAATATTTTAATTTATTTCAGAAAGCCAAGAATATAGCGCTTATTCACGCTGCAAATAACGAGCTCCAAGGTTTGCCGAAAGATTTAAAACAAATGCCTTCGCTGGAGTCCTTGTATTTTTATGGCAACAATATAAAATCTTTAGACGGAGCGTTACAAAAATCCCGCCGATTAATGCGAATAGGACTTTCGTTCAATAAAATTGAATCAGTAAGACTACCTTATGAATATGACCTATTAAATGTATCTACTACGTTACGATTTATAAATAATGTTCTTAGGCAATATTAGCATAACATAACACTGCCTCGGTGGCATGGTTGTATTTAGGTACGTCTACCGTCCGAGGTCTCGGGTTCGATCCCCAGGTCGGGCAGTGATATTGAATTTTCCCATATCAACCCGGAATCTGAAAGCGGTAATAAAATTGTAAAATCTTGCGTTACGTCCCAATATCATTCCAGGGCAAGGCTTTGGACTCGCCCGGATGACCTGCCAGGTCGAATCACTGAAAAAAAGTACTACCAAAAAAAATTTGTGTAACTTTAAAAAGCTACAAATAGATAAGAGCTTCGCCTAATTTAAATTGTTACACAAATTGGCAAACGCATAATTTTAATCGTAGTGTATTAAAAGAGTTACAAAATACCTAGTAGCACCACCCAAGTACCAAATATTAATAGCGAATTTGTTTCTTACATTACAGTTAGCGGAAGACGAATTTATCGAAGCAGAGAAATTAGCTGAATTGGATATAGCTTACAATCAACTAACGTCTTTGAATGGGTCTTTGCGAAGTTTGAAATCTTTGCGCTATTTAAATCTAACACATAACTATATGGCTGAATTTTCATTGCAAGAAATCAAAGGGTTGAAAAGGCTGTCTGTGATAGATCTATCTAATAACAGGATAACTCATATCACGGGTAACATGGAGGTAAGCTGTTCAACCATATATCTAATAAGTAATATTATTGAGAAATAATGATCCTTACTTATAAAAATATTTAAGCGCTGCTTATCTTTGACCATAGGGTTTCCTTTTCATTTTTAAACGATGTAACGCAAGGAAAAAAATGAAAGGCTATTCTTAACGAAAAGATAAGCGAAAATGTTTTTATAAGTAACAGCGTTGACTTTGATATACACGTAGGATTGCTAATTAAACGGAGTAAACTGACATTTTGTATGCTGCCACTTTTTCATGAAATTTAAATAGTGCTGGGGAAAAAGATCAAGATTATTTAAACATTTCAATTCAGTGAACCATTTCATTCTTTCTTTTAAAGTCCAACGCACAGTCGTAATTCCCGCCTAATGTGTGATTAATAATGCATGTCTACCGAATTATAGTCATAGTAAATAACTGTATACAAGTTATGGCATGTCTACTGGAATTATAGTAATGGTTCATTATAAACAAACCTTACAATAGCTATGAATGTGCCGCACGTAATTTTTCTCAAATAATAAAAAGTAATATTTGTAATTTTCATTGTTATCATTTCGAGTATCTGTTGTGATTATTTACGTAAAATAATTTACAAAGACATTTAGGTGTTAAGCTGAAATTTCTAAAAATACTCAATAAAATTCTAATTTGGCAAGCTAGTGCTGAGTAATTGTTTCTCTGAATGATAAAAATTGAACTAGATAAATCACTATGTTTAGAAAGTAAGCAATATTATTCTCATTAACAGGATAATCTAAGTTAACAACATTAGAAAGTGACATTTCGATCTATCAGTTTACTCCGTTTAATTAACAATCGGACGAGTACGTGTAGAAAAAAGATATAGGTACAGATGAATTAAAATCTCTTTTCTTGGAGTGACTTGGAACACTAAGTGCCTTACTTATAAAAACAGTTTAGCTGCGGCAATGGTTAAGGATAGTGTGTCACTTTTTTCCTTGAGTTATATTGTTTAAAAGTAAAAAGGGCAGACTATTCTTAACTATTGGTCATCATTATCATCATCATCATCATCAGCCATAGGACGTCCACTGCTGAACATAGGCCTTCTTCAAAGATTTCCAGATCGACCTGTTGGAAGCGGCCTGCATTTTGCTCAACTAATTTATTTTTATAAGTAAGGCCCATAGTTATGATTTAAGATATGCTTTAGTAACAGCTGTCCGTTGAGACTGACTCATTGTTTTCTACTTACAGAACCTAGTAGACGTCGAGACTCGTGTGTTAGAATTACGACTAGACCATAACCGAATATTTAGTCTTGGTGGTGCGTTGATGGGGCTTCATGGGCTGCTACGTCTAAACTTAAGTAATAACCTACTTCAACAAATATCCCCAGACGATTTAATAGGACTTGAGGATCTAAGACTACTTGATGTTTCACACAATCATATCTCTACTTTAGAAGAAACTTCGAAGGTTTGTTGATTGCTGCAAATGAATAACATAATTAAGGCTTGGCGAGCTTCTGCGAATTAAACCTATAACAATTTGTGACGCACTTACATAATATAAATGTCTATAGTGTTTTTTTTATATTATATTGCTTAAGCGATTTTCTGTTATGTCCTTTTATATATTGTATTAAATTAAGTTTATACGGGCTGTTGTTTTCAGACGTTTTTGCCGTCTCTTGAAGAATTGATTGCTCATCACAACAACATAACAGCGTTAGATAAAGACTTCCATGGGCTGCCAGCACTTTGCACCGCAGACTTATCGTTTAACCATATTCATTCCGTGAATTACGATCTTGTAACGAAATCTCGATGTACTATTAACGGAGTTCCTGGCATATTGAAGATTTATCTTCAAGGTTTGTATATATGTAATTTAATCTATCACAAGAAAAATAAGCGATTAATTGTAATGAAAAGTTATTTTCTTATTCTTAGTATTCTATATTAGAGTCCATGTATAAATACTGAGAATATTGGTAGCGTTATAATAACGTATGGCAATATAATTCAATAGAACTATATCCACAGTGTAAACTGTAGACAATCATTATGACGAAACAATCCCAACAACAAATACAGAAAGTTTTAAATATCTTTTATCCTAAATTCTGAATTTATTTACGTATAAAAATTTTCGAATGTACTATGTCGTATTATACATTATACTATGGTTTAAAGTTCTGTGTTGACCCTGCTTATTATATCTCTGTAGCAAATATTTGGCAAAGCGAACATTATTTACAAACCATCATTTCGATGTCTGCATCTGCGATTTGAACATTTTGTCCAAATTGTGTTTTAAAAGACATTACCTTTTATACTGTTTTTTCTTAGTTTAATGCTTATTGGTTACCTACCGAATTGTCTGTATCATAAGAACAAGGGTCCCTGTGGTTCGTCGGCTATGTAAATAATCGCATAATTATGGTAAGGGCATTCTTGCAGATAACCCTGTGCTATGCGACGATCGTCGGTACGAGTTGATGACTGTATTTGAAAGTCTAAACGCTCGAGTGAGCGGAGTATCCGATTGTATGAAAACACAAACTGATGCACCAGTACTGATGCGTGCACTGAATGACTTCGAACCGCAGCTGGAAAATGCACCAGTCATTGTATTAGCGAATATGGGATCAGGAATCCGTGTAGTGCCACAAGAAAATTTAGAACGCGAGGCAATGCCAATGCCTATTCCCCAATTAATGTATCGACGTGTAGGTGCGCTGATCGGACACATGGTTCCAGAACGTGAGGGCGGCTTGCCTGTGGTTGCGGAGCCGCCGGTCACGCTGCCATCAGCCAGCATTAACGTTGTGGTCAAATGGCCTGACGAGAGAAGGACAGAAGAACACTCACATCCTTTGGCTGATCATATTCGTATGCGCGATGTAAACACATCCTCGCAGTGAGAAAAGTCACTCCAGGTGTTAACCCGCGTCCCTGGTAGCGCCATAGAAATGTGTGCTTCGCCTTAGGAAATATACTGCCTTTGAATAAAATATTAAGGCAGAATGTCTTTCAATCAGTCAGGCGCATGGAAAATATTGACATCCTGTTTATTTTGTTCTGCGGTGTAAATAGAAGATTTTATATGTATGTAGAGTATACTTGAGAATTAAGCAAATCGATCACGAGTGTCGAGTGGAAGGTTTACTTGTTTGCACTTAGCCTGTAGCAATAAACTGCAATGTTAAATTTCATTATGAAATGACAACCTAAAATGAGGCTTCATGTAAAAAACTGTTAATTATTATGTAAGATGTTAATAAAAATAGCTTCTAGAATAATGAAATTTACAGTTGTGGGTATATTACATTCACAATTTGAAATCAAATTATCGTCTCGGTGTTATAATTCTGATAGCAACAGCGTTCGACAATGTGCGCAAGGGTTTTAATTTAAAACATCACACATATTTTATTGATTGTTTAAAAGCATTATTATTGTTGGATAAAATATCAGTTTCAGTAGGTAACTTTAAACTTAAATCAACAATGTAATTTGAATGACAAACTTGACAAAATGTACATTAATCAACAAAATATTTTGCTACACGTTAAGAGTAGATAGGTACCCATTTTTAGTATTAACGGTGTGATTATTATTTTTACGAAAGGTCGCGTAATCTATGTGATTTTCATTTATTAATTGTGATTAATACAATTAACCGGAATATAGTAAACAAGTGTTATGCATGTGCCGACTCGAGTGAATGAGAAAATACCCTTGAATCGTTTTATATTCCGCCACGCTATCTGTTATGGTCAGCGTCCATTACCGCTCTGCCACAAAACAAGCACCCTATCAGCACATAATATGTAAGGGAACGTACCCATATTACGTGACTCATTCAAGGAGAAGGGGTTTCAAAATATCACGCTTGGTCACAGGGGCGAGGGGGGGAGGCTTAGATTTTCGTTACGTAGTCAATATCCTAGAGGGAAATCTCGTGCTTTTTCGAGTGGTATTCCAAAAATGGCGCGCAGCGTTTAGAAGTTTTTAAAGTCAATGGTATCAACAATCATAATATGTTGTTTTTTTTTACTTTTCTTCGATAAAAAATTATTTAAAGCCATATTTATAAATTACTACATGAAAACTAGAGGGGAGGGGAGATCGAGGGAGGGAGTGGTATACACGTGTTAAAAAATTGGTCACGTAATATGGGTACGTTCTCTACCGTTAACACTTTCACAGCACCTTTACGAAGTCCATTCAGTGGAATTCTGAATAAGTATAACAAAATTGTTAATGTACCTACGTATTTTAACGTTATCTAAGAGTTCAAGACTAGGCAATAAACAATAGTAAAAATTATAGGGGCTTTTGTAATATATGATGCCAAGTTGTAACATATTTAGATGGAGAACATATTCATGCTAACTTTGTCATGGTGACGTGATGTGCCGCGTAATAATTTAATAACTAGCTTCATGTAAAAAATAAACTTTTGATTTGAAAACGGCATTGAGTTATAACTCTATTCCCTTATCTTCACAGAAAAAATATAAGTACTGCATATTAGATATTGCACAATAGACAAAACTATACATTACTATTTCCTGTTTTGAGGGGGATCGACGTGGTGGGAGAATTTTGGGTGCGTAATAAAATAGACGCTGACCATGAAAGCAGTCGCAGATTTTACTTGTGGCATAATAAAAGACTAATTATTTGACTTTGACTTTACATAAAACATTTTTACATTCGAAAATTAGAAAAAAGAAAAAGGGTATTTTCATGGTTGCTCAGATTAAAATCGATTCCTCATTACCAAAGATAAATTGTAAGTCGTTTTCGCCCATGCCCGCCACTGCAACTATTATTAACAAGAATCTGCATTGGTAGACTTATTTTCAAGTAAAAGTCTATAGATATAAAACTATCTTTACCCCGTAACGGAATTATTAAAAGATATAGAGGAGTTGAAAATATACATTTTTACTGACCTTTTTATCAAAACGAGAGACAGAGAGACAAATAAGGATTCAGATAATTGTAAATCTGAGTGGTGGGTGTTGGCAATCTGAGGTGGGTCTATAAGCCCTCATGCGCACGAGAGCTTCTTCAACGCGCGTTAAAAAGGCGTTGAAATAGACATATGAGTTCTAGTATAGTTGTTCAAACGCCGGCACTTTTAAAACGCAGCGTTTTTTTAACGGTATGTAGAATACAGAAAAACAAGAAAAACAATTATTAGAAACAAGACAAGAATGATTTTCAATCAATCATAATGAACAGACATATTGAGTCGTACGTTTTTCTAACGCGCGTTGAAAAAGCTCTCGTGCGAATAAGGCCTAATATCTAAGATGGCCGACAACCCGGCCCTATACGGACGTTAATCAATTAGCTTTTGCTGATGTATAAAATGTCATACTTATATTAATCAATATTTTATTACCAACATGATTTAAGAAAAGCACTTAAAATAATGATTATAACTAGATTTTTAAATTTTTAACGCTCTGCTGAAAATAGCTAAATATAATAAAATTGTCAAAAAATATGTCAGTGGCGAGGATTTATCTTTGTGCCAATCTTAAAAATGTGAAAATGTACCTAAAATACCAAATACGATACAATTTATTTTGATTCTATTATAAGATATTTTATTAGTGTAATTTATATTGTCGATTAACATCTACTAATAAAAAAAATGTAAACTGTTGACTGTTTTCATTTACTTTAAGTACCTACCTATAACCCACGGTATGTGCTCTGGAATACCTATGATTTATTTTATATACTCATAATATATTTATAATAATATAACTCATCGATTATAACATAATTAACTAGTGGTCGCCCAATGGTCGAAATTCGACTATGACTCATTAAATTTTTCAGTTCGAACCTTACTAAGGTTCTTTTGTCAAAGATAAAAAAGGTGCTTTAGGCACTTCTCCATATAAACTTTAACTGTGTCTTATACGTTCATCCGTTTGCGTAATTCTCTTAAAAAGGGATACATCGTTTTTGCTTGATAACTAACATTAATTGAACATAAACGACATTTCTCTGTGAAATATGTAAGTATCAAAAATAAGCTCTAAAAAGAGACCCTAAATATTCCAAACATAGTTACTAATACATTATACCTAGTAGTTTTTACTCCCAGGCCTTTATCGGAGACTGGAAATTGTAATACATATGTTTAATAACAGTTTTGAATTTATTTACATCTAGTTCTTTGATGGGGTGACAGACGGGTGACAGACGGGGTGACAGACGGGGTGACAGACGGTGTGACAGTCGGGGTGACCGACGGGGTGACAGACGGGTGACAGATGGGCGACAGATGGGGTGACAGACGGGGTGACAGACGGGGTAACAGACGGGGTGACAGACGCGGTGACAGACTGGTGACAGACGGGGTAACAAACGGGTGACAGACGAGGTGACAGGCGGGGTGATAGACGGGTGACAGACGAGGTGACAGGCGGGGTGACCGACGGGTGACTGACTGGGTGACAGACGGACATGGTGACAGACGGGGTGACCGACTGGGTGACAGACGGGTGACAGACGAGGTGACAGACGGGTTGACAGGCGGGGTGACAGACGGTGTGACAGAGGGTGTGACTGACGGGGTAAGAGCCGGGGTGACTGACGGGGTGACAGATGGTGTGACTGACGGCCGAAGCAGATCATCCCATTACCTCCTTTAGAATTATTAGATTATAGGTGCCTACGTTTCACTCTTTCAACCCTCTCTCTCATACGCAGACGAAGTTGCGCGGGTCAGCTAGTAGTATATAGTTGTATGTTTTTGTTATTTCGTTTTGTAGATTTGTGTAATTGTCCCGTCAGTTCGAATTGGGTATATCCTGTAATGACTGTGTGTGTGTGTGTTGAATAAAAATGTTTGTTACTCTTCCACTCAAAAACCTACTGGATGGATTATGATTATTATCCCTATTGCTTATTAGAATTTAAATAAATCAGGAGCTCAGTCGTTAATTTCGTAACGTTCATCTCCTTTCTTATCACTTATGTTAAAAATGGTTAGAGGAGTGGGGCGGGGCTTACCAGACATCCGGCCTAGGGCGGCCAACATTGCCAATTCGCTACGGAGCGTGACTATGAGTTTTTTGACATTTCACTGTATCGACTACCCTTAGATTATCCGACTACCTATAACGATAACGTAAAATAATTTGTATAAAAAACGTCAGTTCCCCACGTAACCGCTGATGTTCTCGAACGAACAGTTCCGTACATTCCGTTACAACCCTATTTACTAAGCATAGAGATTTTTTTTTAGATTTGGATCACACGGAACCGGCTAAGGTCGGAGACCATGCTGCCAAGATAATTTTTCATTCTAACTTAACCTAACTTATAAAATAACTATAACTAAGTTTTCACAAGAGCAATGAAACACAGATATGCTGATTTCAAGGTCTCGTCGGAGTTTTGGCGTCAATTTCTTTCTGGTTGATGCTTTTTAGTCGATTTTCTCGCAGCGAATGCATCGAACACGGTCGACCCACCCAGTCCGAGAAAAAAGCATCTAAAATCACTTATTTCAAATCTTCTATACCCTGTCCATCGTCATTGATGTTTATCGCATCACATTTAAACAACAAGCACAACTTTAGATTCGAATATGAAATTATTAAAACAAACGACCACCCGCACCGTCAGAATTCCCGCCAAAATTCCTGTCTCCTGTGCTTATGTATAAATATCAGTACAATAGACGAGAATAACATTCTCAGTAAAAATTTACAACAATATTATATAAAATCAGTTTACTATTTAAGTTAATTATTTAAACAATATTAAAATTAACAGTTTATTATTATTATCCTGTGTAAATTTGCTGTGCATTATTGCTGTATAACAATAACTATTATGCATGTCTGACCAAGGCTTAGACTAAATGACCAAGGATTCATAAATGCGCTATGTGTCTGTTAAGCCGGGTTTCCTGCGCTAGCCTTTTCGAAACAAAACTCTAAAAACACATACGCAAAACAACGATTTTAGCTGTCACCTGCTCGTAGAACAATGGACCATAGATAAAAAATGCATGTTTTGTGTAGGTGTTTTGCGTAATGTTTTAGTGCAAGAGACCTGGGTTTATAGATGGTTTCAATATCATTATACAAAACACTCAATTAGTATTTAGTGTAGTTATGATGTAACGAACTAACGAATAAAAATGCCATGTTCCTTCTAATAATTATACCTCTAGTGGTGGTGAACATTAGATTCTCTTAGGTTTCTTACACAACATCATGTCAATCAGTAATATACATTCAGAGTACTTTGTGATGTCAATATTGAAAGTGTAAATTCAGTCTTATTCAATAATCGATTTGCGGGATCCATCTTTGCATAGACAAGAGAGAAGAGTTATTAAAATATATGTGAATTTGTGTGAAAATGATTAAATATAATTCTGTGTTACGTCGTGTGCAATAGTAAATTCATTTTGGCGTAATTCGACATCGCACATTTTAATACGTATTTGTGTACTTATTACGTTTTATTAGGGGCGCAGCTCAAATATTTTATGTGACCTGCATCAAAATGGACGGTATACAATCTATTTGTGTTGAATCTTGAGTGACTGTCGAGTAGAAGTGAAAGAAATGGTGTAATTGCGAGTAATTTGCTATTTTTTTGTTGAATACGGAGTTTTTCAGTAGCAGCAGGATGGCGTCTAGTAAAGACGTATTTTCGTTATACGACAGTTCCCCTGAATCATTATTCGACATATGTATGGAATATATTTTGATCAATCTGAACACTATTACGACATTCGATCCGATGAGCCGCTGGCGTAAACTGAAGGACGATGTGATACTACCCGCGGAGATATGTGAAAAATTCCTCGAGGCCTTTCAACGAGAGTACCGGGTGAATGACAACATTGCTAATATATTTCGCGATAAAGTGCGCGCCCGTCTTGACTCGGTGAAACTGCGTAACTCGCGCATTACAGATGAAGGATTGAAGTTTTTGATGGAGCACAAACCTCGTGTTGTGGAATTAGTACAATGCGAGTATCTGTCTCAGGCTTCTCTGGAAGCTATTAACCACCATAGCCAAAATCTAATCTCGCTGAAGTTAGGCCCAGTGACATATGTTATCTCCCAAGATGAAAGTCTTTATAGACACAGGGGATACATCATTGATGCACCGAAGCTGCGTCGGCTCACAATCCATCGCAGGGGGCTCGCCATATTTCCATTACTTCTACTGCAACCTCTGACACACTTAACTCATTTGGATCTTTCTGAGTGTTCATCTGCTGGTACTATTTGGGCTTTGAATGAATTAAAGAACTTGAGGTCTCTGGTGCTGCACAGTGTTCACTGGTCTAAAGACATAATTGATTGGATCGCTGGATTGCATTCTCTGAGGCACCTGGATATATCTCAGTCCAATGATAGACACGGGAAATATTTCAATCCCAATGAGGTGTTGACAAAACTCATAACAAGCTTGTCAGAATTGGAGTCTTTAGATATATCTGGAACAAATCTGGCGGGAACTGGAGCAGCTGTGTCTAAAGCCAATGAGGGCTCGTCCAGTAACACTGAAACACCTGTCCGCTGTGATATTCCTGGTCTTGTGAGCCGAGTGAACAGGCCTCTAGAATTCCTTGGGTTGTATGGAACACATCATGGAGCATGCAAGAGGCATGATATCCCTGCAAAAGTGGTATGTATGGTTATACTTACTGTGGTGTGATATGGTGTGATGTTTGGAAAGTGTGCCTTGATTATGGATAGTATGGATATGGACATCTGAGTATACATATGCAGAAAAAATTTGGAAGCATTACACCCATAAATATCCCACAAAAATATATTTTATATTTTTTTATGAATAAATACACCCAACGCACATAGTCCTAACCTACACTAGGTTTAACCTGTATTCTAGGTATCAGGAACTACGAGAGACTTTTGGTCTTACAACACCCAGACCTGAAACAAATATCTGCGGGATACAAATATTCGTCTCGGTGCGGGAATTGAAACCGCAGCCTCCCGCTTCTCAGTCGGCGGCTTGCCCCTTATAATATACCTAGGCCCAGGCCTAGTTCGTCTTATAGGTCAGATAAATCAAATCAAATCAATATTTTAATAGTTAATAAAGATATATCATGTTTTAGCAAACTACAAACATGCTAAGTATTCAGTAAAGTCACATTTTCAACCGATTTCTAAAAAGAATTAATTTGTAATTTATTATACATGTTATGTGATATCTCCTCCAAATGTGGACCGATTATCAAAATTTTGTGTTCGATAGCTTATTTCAAGGGTGGTCCCATATAAATTTGGTCACCATTGGATTTGAAGTTGGGCCGTTGAGTTTTTAATCTTACGATTATTGTAGTATAACTACAGGGATATTATCTGGAGATTGAATCCGTTTTCATTTCCTTTATCGTAAGTTTTATTTTTTTGTCTTTAGTAAACAATATAATATCTTGCATGGAGTCCTTCACCCTATAAAGGGGATTCAAAGTACGTAGTTTATCTTTTGGTTCTATTTGGAATAAGTTTGCAAATTGATCTGCAAAAGCCATAGCAAATGGCTCCCACTAAAGTGGAAATTCCCATACAACTTTTCATCCCCTCTTTCATCACTTCGGGGGTTGATTTAAAAAAATAAAGTACCCTATATCCATTCTTGGGGATAAAGGTACCCTCATACCAAATTTCATCAACATTGGTTCAGCGGTTTGTCTGAAAACGATCAAAGAAGGTTGAGAATGTTCTCAAAAGGCAAGATTTTTTTCCGACTTAGGTGTCAAAAATCATTATAATATTTGGTATTTTCCAAAAAAAAATATAAAATATATAGCCTACTACTTTATAACATAGCTTTCCATAGGTGACAGAATTTTCAAAATCGGTTGTCGTTTTTGAGCCTATTCCTTACAAACAAAAATACAAAAAAACAAAAACAAATCTTTCCTCTTTATATAGTGGTATAGACGAGTATAGTGAGTCGCCATTCGTTAAAATGATGCACGATGGCTGATTCCCTTCTCTAAATCTGGTAGTATTATTGACTAATTGTTACATATTACTGCTTCTGTTCCATCATATAAAGTTATTTTCTATTGGAGTTAAGTACCCACAATTTTCCAACGGCCATTATTTCACTCCTCCATAGTTAAAGGCCGCCATTACAACCACTTTTAACTTCAGATACACGATCAAGATTTCCAAATAACGCATTATCTTGATACAGGCCACATCCAACATGTCGATCTCGGAATTTTTGGGGAAGGTCTATGTTCAATTGTGGACATCCTATGGCCAATTGGGTACTTGACTATGTTTAATTTTATGCTCATATATTATATTTAATAGCAAATAAAACAAAAAAGAAACCCTTTAAAAATTGCATCGAAATTGGTTGAAAAATGAGGCAGTAATTAATATTCTAAATTCTGGAGTGGGGGCATAGTGGAGATATCTTGATATCCCTTTCCAACTCATGTACCGTTATGGCGTGACGTTTTTTACTGGCATTTCTCTTGTCCGCAGTTTGAAGGTTACAACAAACTTCAAAGGCTTATAACTTTTTTATTTTTGAGAATATTTCAATATTTATTTTGTTTTATATTTTAGACGACGTAAATTTCACATAAAATTAATATAAAAAAATTACTCAAGTACCCAATCATTATGGAAGAGATCGTAGGGCCAGTTCATGTCTCACTATTATGCAAACAAAGACATTAAACAGGATAATACTACACACTCTACTATTATACTGTTTAATGTCTTTGTTTCGTCATCACCACAAAACTCCATAGCTTTTGACCAAGTAGTAATTTATTAGTCACCTGTCACACAGTCCAGTTTGATTCATCCATGCTATAGGACGTAGATATGTATGCAAGAAATAAATTATTTTCAAAGAAATTACGCTGAGTTGAGCAATACGATCTTGCAAATCTTGCAAGCCTCGTTAGGGTAAAAAAGATGGACCAAACTATTTATCCCAAATCTCGATTTAAATATAGGAATGACCTGTAGTATAAATTTAGTTTAGGTCTAATTCTAGATTATTAATATCACTGCAAGTCGCCTTGAACATGCAAATTTTTTTGAAAATATTTTCATTGTAATCAATTTCTAGTGTCAGTGAATAGGTAATCACCAAACAGTCTTTATTATAACAATACTAGGTATAATATGTACTCTAAGTATCAGAAACTATGGAGACTCAGTTGTCAACATCCAAATGTATGTGGGTAATTTAAAAAAAAATCTCAGTATGGAATCAAACTGCTGCCTCCTGCTTCATGGGCTATTTCCTGCTGCACCATGGATGCACTATCTAGATAGGTCTATGATGGAGTAACCGACCAAAATGAGGAGGTTCTCAATGTTGCTTAGGATACTAATGAAGTCTTATGTATAGACTAGATAACTATAATTAACCATATTTTTGGTTTGTTTAAGATATCAGGAGATGCTAATGAACAACAGATCTTGACTGCAGCAGTGGCCTATATGGAAAGACCAGTCATGTTGACCCGTGTCCTAAATGACCTGTATTATCTGTTCCGTTATGAGAACAATTCCTATGTGGGCCGTGCTCTCTCGGTTGTTTTAGATGCGATGGATCAACATGTTTCCGAGAAACATATACAAATATCAGGAAGGTAATGTACATTTTTTGTTTCACATTTACATAAAATGTTATATTTCTCTATTAATAAAAATATGTAATGGGGAATATGAATTTATGTTGAGATACAATACAAGGATATTTGTGTTTTGTGTGAACTGTGAAAACATAATACATATGTAGGCATTTGAATAGTAAATTATAACTTGAGTTATGTTTTTTAAATGTCATAATTGTAATTATGAATGTATAAAATATAGTATTAACAGACATTTTCTTTACTTTAAAGGCTAATTTTTCAATAGCCAAATAACCGTCATCTTTAAAAAAAAACGGCTAAGCAAGATAACTTTATTCTCGAGTTTAATTTTGCTGTCTTAACAGCTGCCTATCGCCATATCGGGCACAAATTCCAGACTCCAATAACTCTGTCAAAATTATTCTCCAGATTGGGATTTTGACAGGAATTTTAATTAAAAGTCTGAAGTTATGTTTGTTGTTTTAAAGTGATATGGTATACAGCAAACTTCAGCAAAGATAGATAGTATAATGTGGAAACTTTTTCATTGGTGATTTTTGTTGAATTTTGTCTTAGTATGTTGGCTGGCTTTGTTGGGTCGATTCGCAAAAGGAAGGTCGTCTGAGAGGCATCGCACTGGAGGAATTTCCCGCAATGTTCCAGCAAGACCTTCAGATCGTCTACATCTGTGTCTCATAGTCATTGTGAAAACTTGATAATTGCTCTATTCAGAAACATTCTATCTACTGCCCCTGGCCTTGGGAGGCCCCTGCTTCATCGGTCAGGAAGAAGCCCCTTGGCTGAAAATATCTTGACCGTCTCTATGGCTCCTCTGGGCCCTGGCTGAAAAAAACGTGATCATGAATTTGCCATGGGCCCTAACAGTATAGTTACACCACTGATGACTGGCTATTGAAAAAGTAGCTCAAAGTATTAAATAATTATATTTGGTTATAATTGTTAAGGTTAAGATCAATTGTTGTTTATCAAACACAATCAAACAAATAATTGTTTGATTGTGTATTTATGCCATATACCATATTAAGTAAGAGTTTAAGTCATTTATTATTATTATTTCTTTTTTGTATCCACGCACGGCAAAGTCACTACACTGCACCTGATGGTAAGCATAGTGCAGTCCAAAAAAACTAGCGACCACTGCCAAACACTGTTTATCAGTGGTCGTCAGATTCATGCCGGCCTATTTATGCTTCTTCACACTCCGAATCCGAAGAGGGAAAAAGCAAATCGAGGGGCTTGCGACAAGACAGGCGGATGACCGATGCAGATACAGGGATACTCCCATATCCGTCTCAACTAGCCAGGCATAAGCCGCAAGCCCCTCAAGAGAACCGGAAGTACACTGGCTGATCCTAGCACGCGAACCACACGCAGAGTGTGGGTCACTATGGCAGGTTTTAACACCATGTGTACGGTGGTCGCCCTCCTAATACCCTACCACCAGCAAAAATATATATTTAACTATCTGATTGCAGCGCCACTTTATTTTACATTGTGAAAGGGAAAGAAAAGGATCGCATTGGCATGAAGCTGAAGAGGCGTATCATCACTGCCTTACTGAATGGCATGGATGCTCATCTCGGAGACGACACTATGATGCGCAATGGATGCCTCACTCTTTGTCAGTTCAAAATACCAGTAGATGTGGTAAGAGTTAAATTTTGCTAGTATAAAGTACACTAATTAAACCAGCATGAGTTATGCTAAGGTAATGACAACATTTTCCCATTTCAGCTGTTTGAATATAACAGAGTAGTGAAAATCTTGCTGTGTGGAGTCTCGGATGTAAACCAAGAAGGATTTGTCCAGCGCATCGCTATTTATCTGCTCAATTCACTCGCTTGTCAGGTTGATGGAAAACAGAAGCGTTTTTTGGGCAACCAGGGCGCCATTGGGGTATGTTGACATTTCCTGTACTTTAAGTCTGTATTTTTTTTTTAAATTTTCTGTAGCTACTTTGCTATGCGATATTATGGTGATATAGTGCTTGTCGTTATAACTTGCTTGCTATTTACAATTATTTCATCATAGAATATCTTATAATGAGTACAAAAATGACTTAACTTCGAACACTGAGTGCTTGTGTTTCTGCATTTTAAAATTATTTGTGTGTTTTTAAGCAATGCGCGATTTTGTTTTATGATATTTCATATCATAACATGACAAATATATGCACTAAATTCACTTTAAATATGTAGATTATGCAATTTGTTGCACATAGCGATTGAAAGACGAAGTAGTTTAAATCCAATATTTTATAATCGAGATGCTTATTAAAGCTCAAAGCGAAGGTATGATACTACATGCTATGCGCTATAATATTATTTGCGATATATGGTTTGTAACACACGAGATACATTCTGGAAATATGCAAAAAAATGAGATCAATATAATAATAAAAAAAGTCGCGCGCCCCATCCGGGTTGTCTTTTTATTTGACTGTCTGTGAATAAACAGATGCGCAGCTCGGTCTATGGCAGTAAGACTACCAAATACACTACTTGCTGTGACACTACAGACTACCAGATACACTTACATATGGAACCACACTACACTTACCATCTGACTTTTTTTTTGGTTGTGTTACAACTTACAATATATATTTTACAATTAATGAAGACTACATCATATTATTTTTTAGCTTATGTACAAACAAGATGTTAGGCCAGGATAACACCAGGCAGAAAGACAATATAGAAATTACCGAAACATAACCATGTCTGAATAAAATATTGAGTGTTTAAAATGATTACAATAATTGTTTGTGTTTATTCCAGAAAATGCTGAACCTTATATCGGACCGTCTGTCGCGGAGGGTCTGTGATGACGTTCTAGAAGTGGCTTGGTCTACCATGTGGAATGTCACTGATGAGACGCCCCAAAATTGCCAGACATTCTTGGAAAACCGTGGCATGGAATACTTCCTGGCTTGTCTTAAGGTATTGACGTTTTGTCTTGTGTTATCCATTATTGGCCCTTTACGTATAAACCGATGACTAAAATTATTGGAATAGAAAGAATTTGTTTTATACTTATTTTATAAACAAAGGTGTACTTTATCCCTGAAGTGAGAATTTCCATCCAGTAATATGCTTTGTTTCGTTTGTTAGATGCTTTGTGATCCAGTACCATGTCATATTGTTTGGTGTTCATTGCAGAGTTTCCCTGACAAGGAGGAGTTATTGCGCAACATGATGGGCTTGCTGGGCAATGTGGCTGAGGTTGCTGAGCTAAGACCCAAGCTCATGAACAAGCTGTTCCTCTCAGTGTTCTATGAACTGTTGGACTCATCCAGTGATGGTATTGAGGTAATTATTATTTTTGACAATATCATGGATCATGTGTCTGTCTATATATTTTACAAATAACATGTTTATAGAGAAAGTAAAGAAAAGTTATGGGTTTGCTTAAAACTAGACAGTGAATATTTATACCTTATATACTTTATAAGAGCTTTAACAGTCATAAATGCATTTTTTAAACAGAAACATTTAATAAACTATCTAATTTTCGGTAAGTGGTGGTCAAGTAACAACTCGAAGCAAAGAACCTGATTTGTGTTCACAATGGTGTTCCGTTTGAAGCGTTTCTAGTCTAGATAAAACATAGGAGCTTTTAGAAAAAAGCTTAATTTATTATGAAGGGGTTGTCATATATATCAGATTATTTGATTTAATTTGCTGTGAGCCACGTATTTGTCACGTGTGTCAGGTGAGCTACAACGCGGCTGGCGTGCTCGCTCACATGGCGTCCGACGGGCGCGACGCGTGGACGGTGGACGAGCCGTCGCGGAACACGGTGCTGCAGCGCGTCGCCGCCGCCGTCGAGCGCTGGGACCTGCACGCCGAGCGCAACATCAACTACCGCTCCTTCGAGCCCATACTGAACTTGCTCAACGCGCACCACACGCCGCAATGCCAGCATTGGGCCGTATGGGCGCTCGCCAATCTCACCACTGTTTACCGTTAGTCTCACATTGTTACAAGCTGTTACTGGAAGGTTTACTTGTATGACTAGGTATATTGGTCACTCTAAACCAGAGGTTCCCCTACTTTGTCTACTACCCACTTTGAAAATACATTATTTTTAACGCCCCCCATTTTTTTACCTACTTAGAAACCATTAAAAATTCAAGTTAAATCAATTATTATAAGTTATACTAGCGGATATCCCCTTTTTTCTGGGTCTCTTACCACCCCCTTTAGGCATGCAGCACCCATATAACATAACATAAATTCACGCCTGTATCCCCGAAAGGGTAGGCAGAGGTGCACTAGCGAACTAGAACACCCACATTTCGCCGATCTTATTCATTCGTCCCAGATGTGTTATCGCCCACTTTGGGAAAGACTGCTCTAAACTGATCCTAATTTTAATATGAATGTTCTAATATCTAATATGAAATTTCTCATCACATTGGATATTTTATACTTGGTTAAATATAATTGTTTCTTTAAGTCACAAATAACAGCCAACAACAACACCAAATAGTTTATGGTTTGTCAAATTGCAGAAAATAAAGGTGTTCATAACATAAGCTCACGTCTGTATCCTCGAAGGGGTGGGCAGAGGCGCACCAACGAACTAGAACACCCACATTACACAAAGTACCAAATTATTATAATCAAACTGTCAGATGATTATAGATAATCAAATTAATGGATATTACAAAGCGCATTTCAGGCACCTCGAGTTGTCTGTAATATTACTGTCCCACTGCTAGGCACGAGCCTCCTCTACTAATGAGAGATGGCGAGTTGTCTATTTTGTTATAATTACTACAAATTCATCTCATTTTTTACTTTTAGCGGAAAAATACTGCAGCTTGGTAGAAGCAGAAGGTGGACTGAAACTGTTGTATGAGCTACTGAATCATCCCAACCCGTACGAGTTGATTAAAAAACTCGCCTGCATTGTGATCAATAATTGCGCCAAATACGCAGCCGCCAAGGCAACCAATCCGCCACAACCGTCCACCCCAGACAATTAACTAATGGAGTATTTTGAGGATATCAATCCTCAATTGCGAGAATAAGCTTCAGCATCGCCAACATGAGCACGAGACCGCCGGGCCGCGTCACGTCGCATCACGTCGCGCCGGTACAACCTCGATGTCATGTTATATGGATAATCGGCGCCGACGTTTATATTCATGCGATGTACCGAGCCTCACATCATAGTGCGTCAACTTGTAATCCGTCAGTGCTCGGCGCTTTTCTAACGCAACTAGACTATTGGTGATATGTGTGTACACACTAAAAACTTTTAAATGTTCTAGATAGGGTCCCACTGTGTTAGTGTATTAAGTATACCATGTGCGTATACACCGGATACTGTGTGATGATATAATCTCAAACAGAGTAACTTCTTTACCGAGTCGACGTGTTATCGAGCTTAAAATTTTGTCACAGTGACCATACATAGAGTTATGTAATAATGTTTACCTTTAATATCCGATAACAGTGGAGAACTTTTTGGAAAATATATTACCCTGTAGATCCGTTTAGGTTGATGTGTAGGATATTTTTCTATTATCACAGATAAGATTGTCATTATCAGGATCCTTTAATGTTAGCATATTTAAAATATTAATATTATTAGTCATAACTCATAAACATGCCATTGTAATAAAGCATATAATATATATTATATAAAGTCTTGCTGCAATAATTTGCTTAAGTCAGTTTATTTAAAGTATGTTAATAAATTCTTTATTTTGTGCAGAGGTAAATACATAATGTTAACTTGGATGGAGGTTGATCAATGTATGTATGCAGGGTGGACAATGTCTCCCAAATACCAGTGTTCTGTGTGTGAGGGTGACCCTGGGAGCCCGGACATGACTGATGGATAGTGGTTCATCGTGTTCACTCATTGCTTATATCTTTATCCATCACTGTGCTTTGTTAAACTTCGTGAAAGTTTATCTCGGGACATGGGCATGGCACATGTCGTTTACATACTACAAGCATCAACAAAATGTAGCAATATAATTAATTATATGATGCGCTATGTCGAGGTCCATAACATAGAGCTTTTCATATCTTCGACATAGTCAACTCTAGCCTGTCTTTAGAACTACAGACATGTCACTGTTGGGTTTATTTATTTATTTATTTGTGTACTTTGCTCTAAAATGTTATATTTATTGAGTTGTGCTCCGGTGCTAGATATGGCTTCTAAAGCTAAGTATAATGTGGCAATTGGCAATAAGTCAACGAGTGATGAACATGAGAGCACAGACTTTATATTCTTGTTCTGAAGCAATTGGCTTAGGTTAAGTGAAATATTTTATTGGCAGCAATCTATTTATGTCTATATATTTGTGCTTCATAGAATATGAAACATCACTTTTATTTTGTATTGAGCCATCGTTAGCTGCTTGTATGTGATAGATGTGCTCTCTACACCATTAATATAATACAACTATTATACCGTGATAAAATATCTGTTAGCTGTAACAAGCAGTAATAATATGATCGTAGTTTATCAATTGTAGGATTGTATGTATGGTTTTTTTCATAAATTTAATCTCTCAGTTAACCCATAAGTCGATTATGTCACCCACTACATTTTTTGCTATATTACGTTTAATATCTAAGATACTTATTTATAAAATATTAAAAGTGTACTAAAAGAACCTTACAATCTTCCTCTGATAGTTTACTCTAGATGATTAGTATAATTAGTACATAAGAAGGGTATATTAGTTCTTTTTTTGCTAAACAATCATTTTTTGAGTCACATATTGATGATTGTAAGTCGTTGATTATTTAATTAGTTTTAGTAACATTGTCAATCACATCAGGAACAATCGTGTTTATTTTGTTTAAATTTTCTCACAGATTCGATATATTTATAAAAGTAATGACTTGCATATAAGTGTAGGTAGCGAGCCTGACATTAAAATGGCAGCTTGCCATATCCCGCAGATCTGAAAATTCATTCGGTTTAAGAAATCGAAAGGAGTCTTTTGTTAATTTTTTTACAAAGGTAATATGGTGATAAGGTAAAAATAAACTTCAGCAAGACGTTTTGAATTGATTACGAACTAAATTATTGATTTTATGATATATCAACCTGTGGGATGAATTTTATTGTTTTGTTATATTTTTTTCTTTTAGGCTTTCCTAATACCAACTTGTTTGTACGTAAGTAACTTTTTTGGAGCTCTTACTACAGAAAAATATGTCATTTGAGGAGCGTGTTATAAATAAATAAATTGAAGTGATTTCATTTCTTTCACTCTACATTTTGCTATTATAGAAACATTAAACAACATAACGTGAGATGTTTAAGTTGAAAATTAAATAACGCACTTGGACTCGTAGTAGACTTTGCACAGGTTTCGCAAAACCTTGGGGTGTTTAATTTGACGCATAACTTTAATAATGCATTTGTAATAAATTATAAGTTTAATAGCTTCATTTATCATCACATTATTTAAATATCCCCAAGAATATCCCTTCAGCGCAAAAAGTACAATACACAAAATTATAATAATTCAAAATTTAACGGCGCCAAACAATGAAACTACCCTACAGTTTAGTTCGCAACTTTACGTCTTACCAAAGATATTGGCGAGCGTATGGCAAAATTGTATTTTGTCGCAGATTTGTCCACACAATGAGCTGTAAACTTAATTAGCTCTTCACAAATCTTTGGTGTGCTTTTGTGACAACTACCTAAGTAGTACAGTAATATCGTTGTTCGGCGCCCTATACGTTTGCGTTTTGTATATTATGGCTTTTTTACATTGTGTGTATTGCACATTATGTGCGTGTTTGTCATTTTGCGTATATAGTCTGATTGCTAATTAAACGGAGTAAACTGACAGATCGATATATCACTTTCCAAAATAATGTTGCTTACTTTCAAAACATAATGATTGATCTAGTTCAATTTTTATCATTCAAAGAAACAATAACTCAGCACTCGTTTGCGAAATTAGAATTTTATTGCGTATTTTTAGAAATTTCCGGTTACCCATAGACTAAATGTCTGTGTCAATAATTTTGCATAAATAATCACAACAGGTACGAGAAATAATAACAATGAAAATTACAAATATTAATTTTATTATTTGAAAAAAATATACGTTTGGCACCTTCGTATCTTTCATAAGTATTGTTATATAATGAACCATGACTGTAATTCCAGTACACATGCTATAACTTAGCATGCAGTAATTTATTATGACTATAATTCAATAGACATGCAGTACTAATCACACATTAGACAGGAATCACGACTTTAAGTTGTGCTTTAGAAAATGAAAGAATAAAATAGTTCACTGAATTGAAATGTTTAAGTAATCTTGATCTTTATACCGCAGCACTATTTAGAAGTGGCAACATTCGAAATGTCATTTTACTCCGTTTAATTAGGAATCCTACTATAGTACATTTTACGATGAAACGGAATATAGTGGATCCACTAAAAATATTTATATCCCAAAGTTTTACTATTCGCTATGTGCACGACAGTAGTGCCGCCTAACGTCTGCAACTTTATAGAAGGCGTAAATTCTTTTAAATAACAATTTCCGATAATTATTTAGACAAATAAAATAATAAAATTAGTCAGAATAGTGAATAGTATTTAAACAGTATCAACCATATTTATTTATCTTTCAAGAAGTAATTTTATTCGCGGAAAAATCGTGATTATTCGATACACTATATAAAAATAAAGTATTTTCAAGACAGAAAAATCTGGATTGCTCCACCGGCAAGAGTGACCTACCTTGGAAATGCATTAAAATTTCAAGAAAACATAAGCATATACTACTAATATTAGATATTGATGTACTATAGTCCGATTGCTAATTAAACGAAGTAAACTGATATTTAGTCTAAGAAACTGATAGATCGAAATGTCACTTTTCAAAATAATGTTGCTTACTTCCAAAACTTAGTGATTTATCTAGTTCAATTTTTATTATTCAAAGAAACAATAACTCGGCACTAGCTTGCAAAATTAGAACTTTATTGCGTATTTTTAGAAATTTCAGCTTAACTCTTCAACTAAATGTCTGTGTAAATCATTTTGCGTGAATAATCACAACAGATACGCGAAATGATAATCTACTATATAAAAATAAGTCGGGTTTTCCTTCCTGACGCTATAACTCCAGAACGCACGAACCGATTTCCACAGTTTTGCATTCGTTGGAAAGTTCTCGGGCTCCGTGAGGTTTATAGCAAAGAAAATTCAGGAAAAATTTTAACAGAAAAGCGGGAAAATCTTTTTTCACATACAGTGCCATCTCTGATACATAGCATGTACTACAAACCAATATTTTAAGTAGATGGCGCCGGTGCGTGAAAAAAGATTTTCCAGATATTAGAGATTTCACAGACGGGGTGACAATCGAGCAGACAGATGGGGTGACCGACTGGGTGACAGACGGGTGACAGACTGGGTGACAGACGGGGTGACAATCGAGCAGATAGATGGGGTGACCGATGGGTTGACCGACAGGGTGACTGTTGGGGTGACCGACGGGGTGATGGACGGGGTGATGGACGGGGTGACTGACGGGGTAACTGACGGGGTAACTGACGAGGGTACTGACTGGGTGACTGACGAAAACGGACCAAAGTAGATCATCTCATTACCTCCTTTAGAATTATTGGATTATAGGTGCCTACAACTCATTCTTTCAACCCTCTCTCTCCTACGCAGACGAAGTTGCGCGGGTCAGCTAGTAAAAATTATAAATATTACTTTATTTGAGAAAAATTAGGTTCCGCACATTCATAGCTATTGTAAGTTTCGTTTATAAAGAACCATAACTATAATTCCAGTAGACATATCATAATTTAGCAAGCAGTAATTTTCTATGCCTATAATTCAGTAGACATGCAGTACTAATCACACATTATGATTTTGAGTTGGACTTTAGAAATTCAAAGAATGGAATGGTTCATTGAATTGAAATGTTTAAATAATTTTGATCTTTTTACCGCAGCACTATTTAAATTTCATTAAAAAGTGACAACATTCGAAATGTCAGTTTACTCCTTAGTTTACTCCGTTTATTTAGCAATGCTACTATAGGAAAAAATATTATGTGACGTAATAAGTATGGCGGTGTTCTTATAGGCGTGCATATGGCGTGCATGCGTAGTTCACGGGTTTCTATTCAAATTAGTTTTTATTATAATACAATGTAGAGTAACAAGTTATTATAGTCTGTAAGATGTAAGGTCGTTCACCTCTCTCCCCGCTAGTTAGACACCCCCCATTTGAAAGCTACATAGGTATATAGCTACGTTCGTGGTCTAACTGATATTATAAACTCGAAAGTCTGGGAGGATCTATGTTGTGGCGCGTACACACCGGCCGTACGAAGGCGAAAGAATCTATACCTGTCGCGTTCACACAAACAAACTTTCGCTGTTGTGGGAATGAAACAAGCATGATTCGTTCGCCTCTGTTCGGCCCGGTGGGTACCCGCCATAAGGATATTTGTTACTCTTTCACGCAAAAACCACTAAATGGATTTTGATGAAACTACAGACAGACGGTCGCGTGGTTGTATTTCGGTACGACTACCGTCCTAAGGTCTAGGGTTCGGTCCCCGGGCCGGGCAAAATGGTATTGGATTTTTCGGTATCAGCCCGGAGTCTGGAATTTGTGCCCGATAAGAAAAGAAAGGAAGGAACTTTATTTAGCCAACACTTGAGACCAGTAGTAAGCACCGAAAATGGGTTCAGGTGCACTTATGTAGAAAATAATAAAATAGAAATAGTCTTATTATTTGGCGATAGGCTCGTCATCTATCACAACTGGAACGAAACTAAGCTCGGCGAAATGTGGGTGTTCTAGTGCACCTCTGCCTACAGATACAGGCCTGAACTTAAGTATGTATGTTATAATATAGTTATCATAATAATAAAGGCTTCTTTTATCCCAGATAATTGTACAGTTCCTGTGAGACATTTCCAACGTGCACGAAACTGCGGGCAACGCCCAGTCTATTAACCCGTAATAAAAAAAATGTGTCATACATCTAATTTCGATTTAGCACACAACGTATATTGCTTATCACACTAGTGTGCTCATTTATAATGAGCATTACTTTGTTATCTGCTATCCAGTTAAGTCCAGTGCTACAGCTGCTGGGTGAAGGTTCGTCTTTATCTCTACACTAATCACGTTCAGTAATAAACTCCCACCAGTCTCCGCCGAAGGCATCGAGGTCATCTTGTTACCCTGCCCAGCCTGCCAGTTGCAAGACTGAGTGCTTTTTTATACAGATATAATCCTCTTGGGTCTAGTGGTAGGTTACTGGACAGAACACCTTGAGGTATTTGGGTTCAAATTTTAGATGAATGCCTCACAATTGGACCGTGTTGTGCGGAAATGAGCCAACCTAAAAAATAGTTTTTTTTATTGGATGCCAACATGATCTAAATCATTAATAGACCATATTAATGCAAAAAATATGGGTTGGCGCATTTCCGCACAACACGGTCCAATTTATGTTGGATTTTCAAGGATTTTCATTAATTTTCATCGAAATTTCACAGCCTCATGACCTTTCATATAAAAGGACGGAAATAAGCTTATTTCCATCCTATTTCCTAAGCACTGAGCTCAGTGAGATGTAGTAAATAGGTGCACTAGTTCTCTAATTCACGTCCGACTATTGCTTCGGCGATACACGCGTGACCTTATACTTATTAATTCCGAGAGGAAATCGACTATCTATTCAATTCAAGGAGTTTAGTGCGAGTTATAATGAACAACACTGTAAACGGTACAACAAATTATACTTTATTTTTTATAACATGTTTATATTAACAAGTTCTTATACACATAAACTTTGTCAAGTCATGCCAACTGCTGATGCATACAAATCAATAAACATTTCTAAATAAAGGTAACATATAAAATATATAACTATATATTCAAATGATTGTTCTCTGCGATCTACGCTACACCTCTGCGGGTATTACAAAAGTGCAAACATCTTAAAGGCTGTGTCTAATTTGTAATGTCACATATAAATCTATGAATAAGGTACTTTGTCACTAATTTGATTGGTGTCTCATCTACCTATATTATGATAATATATTTAATTATATTAATTATATGATATCACTCACACGGAGTCTTAGTAATGTCAATGGTTGTAACCAAATAATAATTGGAAATGTCTAGCAGCGAATGTCAACCAACACTAAAGTTATAAATTCAACATAACTAATTGTATCTACACAATAAATGAATTAATTAGAAATAATGATATGTGGTTACTTGTATACAATTAAACTATTAAAGTGAAAATAACAATTTAAATATCACATAATATTCATAGAAATATTCTCTAATATAATATCTTATAATGGTCCTTTGTAACGCGCTACATTTCGTCACGTGTCTGCTTATACGAGTAGTGCTCGATTCTAATCGTCAGGCGCTCTTTATTAATTTATTAATCAATACCTTGGTACTCTGATTAAATCTACAATCTGCATTATAAACTAAATACTTGCACTCGTAATGTATATTATTACATTGTACGTTACTAGTGTAAAATAAAAAATTGTGCGTCACAATTGTCTGCCAGCAGTTTGTGAGTTGCAGTCATTACATACAGAATGTATATAAGGAACGACGGTCGTTAGCTAACACGTGCTGCGCGGCGGGTGAAACTGTGATGTTATTCGTTCAAAATGCAAGTACGCATCAGAGCGTCTACCACGGCGTACGGGTCACAGTTCGAGGCAGGTCTACGATCCTCCAAATAACCTTTCTTCTCTTCAGCCACTGTTCGCGGTATCCTTATGCTGCTGCCGCGATTCGCCACACCTGTAATGTTAAACATAGTACAGTTACTATCAGGCAACCCGTCCATAGTATGTATGACCAGTCCCTAAGGACCAGCCCGCATTGAATTTTATATTATAATTTCAGTAAATTTCCAACAAAATCTTAATTTATAATCAAAGTGATCTGATTGTACTAAGCTATGATTATAATAAAGGTCAAAGATTCTTATACAGCCTCATGATCGCTCTTCTCCCGTTAAGGGGACGCGACGTATGCGTAGTGCGTACGTACAGTGCGCGGGCGCCGGATAGACTGCGTGTGGACGCCTGATTGAAGGCGTTAAGATTTTGACCTTAAAGTGGTGACTAAGATCCTTCTTTAATGGGCAATACACACCAAAGCCCGACCCATCGGCCTATTTAGTCTACCTATCAGTCTGTTTTACTTGTAAAAAAATGTCTCCAATTAAGTCGAAGTTCGATTTAAAAATTCTAAATCCTCACTAAGTTGATTTCTTATGACTTGGACTTAGTCGAAGTTCGCTTTATAGATCTCAGCCTAAGTCTGACAAGTTATAGCCCGCCAGCACAGAATAGGAACAGAATTAAATCTTCATGCAAAGTGTACTCGAGCAACGCACACATAGACACCGTTCACGGACACGATCTCTCGGACGGGTTGAGACGAGTACGAGCGCGAGTACCATTCGCTTTATGGCGCGTACACACCATCCGAACGGAGGCGAAAGAACGTTCGCAAAGGGCCATCGGCGATGAGGACTGAACGCTCCCGATCATTCGCAATTCGATCATTGGAGCAACAAAAAAAAGTTATTATAACTGTTCAGTGGACGGTTGTTTAAATTCAACATTAAACGGTGAATTGTCTTTTTTAAGATATCAATTGTTTCAGAGAGGTAAGTAGTTATTTCCTTGTATTTCGATGGTTCGTTTTAACGTAACATAGAACAGTTACGTAGATAGGTAGGCGCCCCGGCCCCAGGCCTCGCGCCGAAAACCGAACTTGACTTTGTGTCTTTGTAATATTTTTACAATTTATTTTAGGTATTTACTGTATTAGAAGCTGTGTAAGCCTAGTGTTCAGTAATCTAATTATAAACAGTTAAGATAGGAATTGAGTGGTAACCCCCCTGCTCGGCGAGTCGGCCGCTCGCGCGCCTCCGCCGCCTAGACAACCCTAGCGCGAACGCCGAGCGTAGGTATGGAAAGTAAAGTGCATACATGAGATTGACTTCTGTAACTATTGTGCCGCCAGGTTGTGTCGGCGGGTCGGCGGCTTTGGTGTGTAATAATAAAATAATATTAGCCCTGTAATATTACTTTCCCACTGCTGGGCACGGGCCTCCTCTACTAATGAGAGGGGTTAGGCCTTAGTCTACCACGCTGGCCTAATGCGGGTTGGTAGACTTCACATACCTTCGAAATTCCTGTGAAGAAATTCTCAGGTATGCAGGTTTCCTCACGATGTTTTCCTTCACCGTTATAGCAAGCGATATTTCACAATGAAAATACACTTAACATAGAAAAGTCAGAGGTGTATGCTCCATTTTGGGGTAGGTCTCGAACCTCCGACACTTGTCTCGGCAGTCCGTACCATTCCCAACTGAGCTATCGCTGCTACTGCTATCGCTACAACTGAGCTACTGCTGCTATTGGTGTGTATTGCGCTTAAAAGCAACAATGTATTTATAATACATCAGTTAAGTATAACATTCTATAAAGACTATTTACCGGCACTGAAGTCATTAATACTGGCTGTTTCGTGAAGGCCGGTCAATCTTCTCTCGTTGTCCTTTCCACCGCGTGGATCATACACCTTGATATGCTTCATGTGGACCTTCGATAGCTTGTCGATCGCCTTCTCAATTTCACTGTTTAAAAAAACTAAGTTATACAAATAGCCTTAATGAAAAATATAATAAATAATCCACAAGTTTAAAAACTTAACAGACCGACTTCAAATCCGATCGTGACCACATTTATATTACCACCCTTGAATATCGAATATCTCTATCGAATACAAAAATATTTTTTAAAATCGGTCCACATTTGGTATTGCGGTAGATATCGCGTAACTTAAGTACAAATTGAGAACCTTTCCTTTTTGGAAGTCGGTCGAAAAACACATTCACACACATCCCTGAACCTACACTAGGTTGAACCTGTGTCTTGGGTATCAGCGGCTACGAGGGACTTACGATCCTCCAATATTAGACTCGAAACAATATCTGTGGATCACGTGAACATTTGTTTCGGTACGGGAATCGACGATTGAGTAATCTCACCCGTAGCCTCTCGTTTCACATCCGACTCGCCATCTATTAAACCAATAAAGAGTAAAAAATACTTACATAATACCGTTCTCTTCTCGCATTTTTTTGGTTGAGAAGTTGGTGTGAGCTCCAGATCCGTTCCAGTCCTGAACCGGTTTGGGATCGAAAGTCACAATGACTCCGTACTCTTCAGCAAGTCTATGCAAGATGTACCGCGCAATCCATAGATCGTCGGCGGCGGTTACGCCAACAGACGGCCCCACTTGGAACTCCCACTGAGAAGGCATGACTTCAGCATTTGTACCTGAGATTGGTACACCAGCAAAGAGGCAACATCTAAAACAAAATATCATTTACATTAACACTTTACTGTCACGTTTGTTTCTGAAAATACATTACGCTCACGGCTGCATTCCTGAAGAGGTAGGCGCACTAACCAGAACACCCAATTTTTTCCGTGCTTATTTCCGTCCCAGATGTGATAGGGGGCGAGTCTATCGCCATATCGAGCACAAATTCCAGACTCCGGGTTCATACTAAATTGAAAGCACGCAAAACTTTTATTTTGTCCGACCCGGGGATCGAATCCGAGATCTCAAGACAGTAGTCGTACCGAAAAAATACTAAGCCACTGAGGTAGCAGCTATAAGCTACATATAAGGAATTAAAGCCCTTACCTGTAATGGGCCTCGACGAGATCTCTGGCGAATACCTTGTTAGCACCAACACCACAATAGTAAGGGCCCTGTGGTGGGGGAAAACCGCCTGGAGGCCAACCGAAGGGCCGCAGATCTGAATCTAATAGAATGTATTCTTGCTCAATACCAAACCAAGGCTCGTCGTCCTTGCATTTGTCATAAGCCTCTTGACATCGGATGCGATGGTTGCTCTCTGTACAGGTAAAATAAATATGTTACCTAACTATCGTATTTAAATCAGCCGTTTTATAATTTTCTTTATGTTTAACTGCAGTGAAAGATTACCTGTTGGCTCCATGTTATACTTGTACGTGTCACACATAACAAGAATGTGATTGCCTCGTCGGAATGGGTCCTTATAAATAGCACGAGGCACTAAGAAGGTATCCGAGTTGTGACCATCAGCCTGGCCAGTGGAGCTGCCATCAAAATTCCAAATGGGCAGATCTGCAGAAAAAATACTTAATTCGTAAAAATGCGATACAAAGCTTCATTAACAACCGCTATAAATTAAAGCTAGCTACCTTAATTGTTTAAAGCTACGTTTGTAATATCTATTTGTTACATAGGTATAATATAGCATAACTACTAATTACACAATATCATGTGAACAAGGTACTTGCATGTAAATATACATAATAAATACTTCCACATGATAAACCAAATGATGAATCACAAGCAGGGCCGGATTCATTTAAATAGAGGCATGCAAGCTTCGGCATTCCTCACGTATACAGAAAAATATGTACATATCTTACATTCATACCACGGATTAGTTTTCAAAGTATATTATACTAGCTGACCCGCGCAACTTCGTCTGCGTATGAGAGACAGGGTTGAAAGAGTGAGTCGTAGACACCTATAATCCAATAATTCTAAAGGTAGGAGGTAATGGGATGATCTACTTCGGCCGTCAGTCACCCCATCTCTAACCCCGTCAGTCACACCGTCAGTCAGACCGTCTGTCACACCGTCTGTCACCACGTCGGTCACCCATCTGTCACCTGTCTGTCACCCCATCGGTCACCCCGTCTGTCACCTCGTTTGTCACCCTTCTGTCACCCAGTCGGTCGCCCAGGCGGTCATCCAGTCTGTCACCAGTTTGTCACCCGTCTGTCACCCCATCAGTCACCCCATCAATCACCCCGTCAGTCACCCCTTAGTCACCCTACCATTCATCCCGTTGGTCAACACTAAAATATTTTTTCAAATCGAACCAGTAGTTTCTGAGATATAAAATTCCCCGCTAGCAGCATTATTCATTTTTGCTCCGCTTCTATTGGTCATAGCATGATGTTGTATAGCTTTTAGCCATCCTCGACAAATGGGCTATCCAACACAAAAATAATTTTTCAATTCGTACCAGTAGTTTCTGAGATATCAACTTCCCCGCTTTTCAACATTCTTCATTTCTGCTCCGCTTCTATTGGTTATAGCGTGATATTATATAGCCTATAGCCATCCTCGATAATTGGGCTATCCAACACAAAAATATTTTTTCAAATCGAACCAGAAGTTACTGAGATATCAACTTCCCCGCTTTTCAACATTTTTCATTTCTGCTCCGCTCCTATTGGTCATAGCGTGATGTTATATAGCCTATAGCCACCCTCGATAATTGGGCTATCCAACACAAAAAAAAATTTCAATTCCAACCAGTAGTTTCTGTCTGAGATATAAATTTTCCCGATTTTACAACATTTATCATTTCTGCTCCGCTCCTATTGGTCAAAGAGTGATGTTATATAGCCTATAGCCATCCTCGATAAATAGGCTATCCAACACAAAAATAATTTTTCAATTCGAACCAGTAGTTTCTGAGATATCAACTTTCCCGGTTTAAAACATTTTTCATTTCTGCTCCGCTCCTATTGGTCATAGCGTGATGTTATATAGCCTATAGCCACCGTCGATATTTGGGCTATCCAACACATTCCTGAGATTAGCGCGTTCAATCAAACAAACAAACAAACTCTTCAGCTTTATAATATTAGTATAGATAGTATAGATTCTTTCAATGTATTCTTTAAATAAATCAACTATCGAAAATATATTGTACAGCGATACCCACAAAATGTATTTTATACTATGTATGGTCTGTGTTTTCAGTAGAAAAAACAGTGCAAATCACCATAGACTTTTGCTAGGTATTATTAATTTACATAATACCGTCATTTAGATCATTATTTGATATCAAAATATTTAAAAAATCTCACGAGGCGTAGGGCCCGTAGGCAGCTACATTGTCTAATATAATCCGGCCCTGATCACAACTTGTACTACATCAAACATATCTACGGCTGCTCAAAACATTATTGCTGTGAAACCTGTCAAGTTTTCATCAAAGCTGTCCCTATTTTCCGTTTCTCGCAACTTGCATTTCACGCTGTACACATTTTCCAGATCCCTCGGGCAGAAATGTGGTGGTGAATAAAGATGAGCGTGCGTATGTTTTACGAATTTCTTACTTATGAGTAAATATCTGGAGCTAATTTCTTCTAATACTTGTGCAAGTTTATCTATTAGAGGCATGAATATATTTTATTAAGAATAACTGATACTATTAATATTAAGCTAAGATGAAATCCATATTTATTTCAAGAGGCTCATCTCTACAACAAGGTATTAAAACTATTTTAAAGACAAGTTTGTCAGCTTCCGTGGCGCAGCGGGTGAATATGTACCCGGCTGTGGAACGTGAACCTGCGGGTACGATTCCAGCACCGAGGCTAATGTTTGTGTGATCCACTGATATTTGTTTCGGCTTTGGGTGTTGTGGGACCGTACGTACCTCGTAGTTTCCAATACCCACGATACAGAGATATCTATAGTCCGATTGCTAATTAAACGGAGTAAACTGACAGATCGAAATGTCACTTTCCAAAACAATGTTGCTTACTTTTAAAACATAGTGATTAATCTAGTTCAATTGTTATCATTCAAAGAAACAATAACTCGGCAGTAGCTTGCAAAATTAGAATTTTATAGAGTATTTTTTTTTAAGTTTCAGCCTAACCCTTCGACTAAATGTCTGTGTAAATAATTTTGCGAAAATAATCATAACCGAAACGCGAAATTATAACAATGAAAATTACAAATATAAAACATAACATAAGCTCACGCCTGTATCCCCGATAACATTACTTTTATTATTTGAGTAAAATTACGTTTGGCCCATTCTTTTGTAAGTTTTGTTTATAATGAACCATAACTATAATTCCAGTAGACGTGCCATAACTAAAATCGAAGATTGCCAGGTTGAAACCGGAGTAAATACCTACTTAACAAACCTGTGTAAAGTTGTGTAAAGTATGTATTTATTAATTTAGCGCTGTGTACTAGGTACTTACTTAATAAAGTTGTCAGTAGGTACCTGCTAAAAAATACTTGAAGGTCGTTCAATTTACCGAGCGCGTTCTAATTACAAAAGTTAATGAGGATACAATGTAATAGGTATAGTTGGACCAGACTTTAACAGACGTATACAATTTCATTGTGTTGTACAATTTGAAAGTTATGTACAATTGAATGCCTAATGAAGCTTAACAATTTTGATGACTTTCAGAGGGTTTGTCACTTTTAATTACGTACCTACCTAGGTATTTCGGGTATAATAAGTAATACGAATGCCTACCTAACTCTTACCATATAACTAAATTAAACACCGAAACAATACCTACACACTTCTTGTTTTTAGCAGCGTCAGTGGTTCGTCATAAATCTAAGATAATTAAGTCCGTAACAGAACGACACTCGGGCATTAATATCAATTTATAAAACAAGATTTTTGTAGGTATATAAAAATAGCTTTTAAGTTTCTTGCCTCAGTGCAAAGTAGTTTTAAATGATCTCTTTGCCAGTGTCGTTCAGTAATAGGGGTCCAGCTATTAAACACTAACATAGCTGTTGTATTGGCTCATATATTTACCTTTAGGCACTTTAGGTATGAAGCTTAGGGTACGATCTTTACATCTCAAATGTTCGCCAGTTCCATCGATCCAAATGTATGTAGCCAGAATTTTGTCAGCCGGAAGAGGTAAGTCATTGTACCGGCCCAAGAGTGTCTTCGACAGTACGGCATTAGGAGAGTTGGTTAATACCGGACCCGATAAAATCTTCGGATTATCTGAAACAATATGTATCTTATATAAATTATGATCGACATAAGTGTGAGTACTATGTATGTATATGTTTATTTGCCCAGAACCTAATAGATACCAACATAAACGGCGGTCAGAAACAACCCTATCAAACATTATGCCGTTTGTTTTTCAAAATTATCCTAGTGTTGTTAGTACTAGGTACAGTTTCGTCGGCGTTTTCATCAATGTATATTGAAGTCATCGGGTCATTTCGTGGTCACTAAGTAGCATCATAAATAAATTGTTTCGATAAATAATCACGAGAATTTGTTTGGTTTCGCTTTTGACATTCGGCTGACATTTGCTGTTGCGCATGCTTACGTCTATATGACAACATATTTTTTTTGAGCATAGGTAATGAAATACTGGAAATCTTTATAGCAGTTAAAAAGTCATTGCTGGAAATACTATATGCGAGCCGAGCCGCCCGTGACTATCTACTCGAAAATAATATTGTACTATCCCTGTAGCTCCTCGACCATGAGTTATTTGGCATTTCAGGCCAGCGATTCCGTAGTTCGTTTTTTTAGCTATGTAGGTATACTGATTTTTTGTTCCGTGGCTAGATATACCCAAATATTAGTCCTATGTAAAGTACGGGGTAGGAAATAGGTTATACGAGCTCGTTTTCTCCTAGTTTTGCTCTCAACGTGTGATACGGTTATACTGCAATAAGGCCGCCAAACCTGCAATCTGTCTCTAATTCCGGTATTTACGGGATCGAAAAATGACAGTTCTACAAGATTTCGGTATTTCCAGAATTATCTATTGCGTACGCTTGCGTACGGTATACCGTACAAAATGTTCTTTAACGTCTAAAAAAGGTTTTTTAGTCACATAGGAGCAACCGCAATAAAATGGCGCAGTTACAATGGGCTATTTCTGCGGGCTTAGCCAAGTGGCATTAGCGCTAGTCGAATAGAATAGTACAGTTATATATAGCGTATTCTTATGTCATTCCCATACATTTTTTCTATTCGACTACCGCATAAGCCACTTGGTTAAGCTCGCTGATATTTGTAGCCAATAGAGTAGTACCATTTAGTAGATTCGTGATCTTTTCATTGAATGGGGGCTATTTCATCCTGCAGTATGAAAAAATAATTATAGGGCAGTCAATGAGGGGGGACTAGGTAGCAAGTAAAGCAATTAGCGAATTTTGGGAGTTTATAATATTCAAATATTAAAAAATATTCTTATAATTTGAAAGTGATACAATTCCTGGGTTATCTAAAAAGCTTCTGAGTACGGTGAAGAGTGCCGGCAACTTTTAATAGGAATCACCAGAGAAAGATGACGTTATGTACCTACTAGCGATAATTAACGTTAGCTACCCGTAAGACTCGTAAACTAAAGTTAGTTTACGACTCTTACGGGAAGTTTCCATCGTGACCATATTTTGAACGAGATAAGAGATATCGAGTGGCCTCGAGTAACCTTGACAAATCATAATCAGAGAGATATTCCTCCAGAGGGGGTTGACGTCAAGCGGGCCAGCCGGGCCGCACAAACAGCCGAATCTTATCTGCAGCATGCTTGAAAAGTGTGTTGTGCCGACCTGACATTGGAGTCAAGTGGTATAAAGGCAGGCGGAAAAATCATATTCAAACTAATTTTTTTTTATCGTTTCAGTATTATGATTTTTTTTGGGATTTCGCATACTAGGATTTCTTCCTCCCACCTCAAAGTGAGACGGTGCAACACACATCAAATCATATCGTAGAAAGGATTTGGCTTAATTTTTAAGATCGGTTGCTTAACTGACGTCAACCTCCATATTGATTTCTTAAGTTTACGCGAATGCTATTCATTGAAATAAAATTACTTTTACGGATTTAAACGAATTAAAACCAAATCGTGATAAAATCCGTAAAAGTAATTTTATTTCAGTCAACCTCCATTTGAAGTGGTAGAAAAACATCCTCCGACTCTGGGATTCGAACCCAGAGCGTCCCCGTGCACAGCCCATGTACGCTGCCACTAGATCAATGTGGCGACAACGCATTTCACATACGAGAATAGTTTACGTAATTATCAGATGTTTGACCGAGAACCAAGGTGCCGTAACGCCTACACCCGTTTAGGATTATCTACTAATTTATTATAATCTTACCTTCTATCTTTCCATGTCCTGGATCAGACATTTTTTGTTTTTAAGGCACCAGATACCTGTAACAAACAAAATATAAAAGATTTAGTAAATGTAATGTACCCAAGAATAATCAAATGTTATTGTTCCTATAGGTTAAGTATACAGGATGCTTCATAAAGTTTTATTTCAATGTATAACTTTCGCGTAAACTTAAGAAATCAGTATATCTTTGTAGATTACTCGCGCAGAATGCAGTACATATGTATGTACATGCATCGTAAGTAGAGATGTCTGGTATGGGGCATTGGGGCGCGTCTTCGAGAAATGCCTGATGCATAACACTCTCTAAGCTCGGTCGCACACGTTCCGTTTCCTGATTATTAGGTTTCCGGATTCGTCTTCCGCATTCGAATTCACGCACTTCATACTAAATATATAAGAAATCTAATTTTACGGATAACCCACTCATAAGACATGTGCGACACGATACACGACCATTCTACATGCAAAACATCGGTAATTAATTTTATTCATCTCATTTTGGTTCCGCGCGGTCGGAAGTGGCGACTAATATCGATGTTTATACTCGTATCTTTAGAATCGAACCAAATACAAATTTCAGCGTACCCCTATGGGAACAAGGCCTAAATTGTTTGTATATTATATTATTTTTCATTGCATCATCGTGTCGTGTCGTGTCCTTCTGACGTCACGTGTGCAATGCACATTGCACATTATAAGTATAGGTACTGCGCATGTACAACACGCACGCAGGTAGCCTACTTATCATAAAGATACTGGAAAATATATGATATAATCAGAAATGAGTACTTTACATTTATAAATTAAAAATAACCGATTAGCTTTTTACGAAAGATAGATAGAATACCTATTTGTCAGCGTGTCCAGTCCTTGTACCGGACAGGGACTGGACGCGTTGACAAATAGGTATTTTAACTAATAAAGAAAGAAAGAACAAAATAACAATCATTTTAGTATCGAAAAAAAAATTTGGAGATGATATAATAATAATAAACACATTTGATTTTTTCGAATCGATTTCCAAAGATTTCCATATCGACCTGTTAGACGCGGCCTGCATCCAACGACGTTTTCGAATAAAATTCCCTAATTCCACGTATTGTTATGAACTATACTTAATTAATGCGATGACGCGAGAGTTAATAATTCTCTTAATTTATAGCGATATTTTTGTATTTATTATCTTGTTGTTTTTGCTTAGCCCACATTGCGTTGTCTTTATTATCTTATTAATTGTTTATAAACTCGTCAATAATAATTACATGTATATCTATTTAGGTTAACAGCCCATTTAATATGTTTGTTATTTCTGTTAAACCAAATGTTGCAATGGGATTAATTATAATTTCTTTATGTATTTTCTGTTTTCTGTAATCATTGCTGTTCGTTCATTCTGAATGAGACCGTCACAATTGAGTACTTACTTGACTATGTTTGATTACACATTATTATATGTAATAGCAAGTAAAACAAAAAGAAAACCTTTCTGTAAAAACTACATCGAAATTGGTTAAAAAAATCATAATGTCAATTCTGCAATGAGCAGGAGTAGGGATATTTTGCTATCCCTTTCCCACGCACTTGCCGTTATAGCGGTGACGTGATACTTCTCTTTCCCGTAGTTTGAAGGTTACACCGAACTTTAAAGGCTTATAACTTTTTTATTTTTGAGAATATTTACATTTTTTATATATCTCAGATGACGTAAATTTCATATAAAAGTAATTAAAAATAAGTCCAGTACCCAATTAAGGAACAAAGAAATAAATCATTAGAAGTAGCATGTACCTACGCATGAATGTGTACTGCGTAACAATGGACTTCAGCGTGACTTACGATTGATTTGTGGCATATCGTTAGTTCCTTTGTTCTCGTGTAAATTCTCAGTTGTCAAGTCACGTCGACGCTATCTGGACAACAGACAAATTATGTCCATGTCACTGTATTTTACATATTCTTCAGTTTTTTATAGCCCTTAGGTTATTATAAATCTTAAATCTTTGTTTGTCTCGCTAAAACTCGAGAATGGCTGGACTGATTTGGCTAATTTTGATCTTGAAATATTTGTGATAGTTCAGGGAAGGCTTAAACAGTGAGAAACATAAATAAGAAGTAAAAGAAAATACTAAAAACGACAATTAAAATATTTTTTCGCTGAAATCTGCCGGCGAATTCGAACCCGGCGTGCTCAAAGACCCAGCACGGCGTTGGTAATTTCATATTCTTTACATTCTTCGGGGGATATATATATATATATATATGTATATATTTGGAAAACTTAATCCATCAGAGATAAGTTTCGGTTAATAGACCGCAACTCACTATAAATCCTTAGCTGTCAAACGTCAAACACTCGCCGTAATGTGAAATGTGACGTTAGTCGACTGATAAATCTATGTGTGACACACAATTTTAAACAGCTTGTCTAAAAGTATATATAGTCTTTGCTTCGATAGGGTCTTTTGTTTGCAGCATTTCGGTTGTAATGCCGAACTGTAACGATTTTTATGTTTCAAATTATTGATGAGAGCAATGACTGTTTCACGCGGTGAGCTCGTGACCGGACGCCGAGACGCGCCGTGCGCCCGCAATCTGCTCACTCTTGTGCCGCTTGTACGAATTATTATAATTGTTTGCGAATTACTGACATTTACTGAATGTAAAGATCCTACCAAAGGTTCGTGCATTCGACGGAGACGACAGCCTCGGCGGCTTACAGTACATGTGTGCAATGTGCATTACAGTTTGCGTGTGTATTGTACGTTATACCTCCCTACATACTACATGTGTGGATGTTACTATAGGTACACATCAACTTAAGGTCTTTTACAAAGATTTTTACATTGATGGAATTTCAAATTTAGGAATATGCTGTACTTAACACCGATTACTTTTGAGATCACACATCCGCGTGATAATTTCTCTTCATGGAATTCATGACAATATTATTATTTTTAAAATAGCGAAGGTACGTGCATTATGGTTATGTACGTGCATAATAACCGGTAACAGCATAATTAACCATTCCGTATGGCGTTTAATAACATTTTTGTACATATATGTACGTAAATGCATCGCCATTCACCATTCACCAACGTGAGTTTGCAATTTACATATTGCAATACGCCAAGTTTATTAATAAAAGCTCATAAAGCAAACACAAAAGTGTTATTTTCGTACTGTACAAATGTGATACTAGTAACTGGTGTTACGCGTAAGTTGGTGGTACATATGTACTTATAATTGCTCGTGTTGATTCATTATTTAGGCGCAATTATCATGATTTGATAAACAAAGTAGGTCAGGAGGTACAATGTTATACGTATAAAGTAAGCCGCGAGGTGAATTAACTGGTTGCGTCAATACAGAACTGGATATATCAGTTTCTTTATAAGACCGAAACGATCTTGACCTATACCTATTGCGTAGCAGGTACTTTCCAATACTCTAAGTCTAATTCAATTGTTCCATCATTTCTATAATTTAGAGATTTCTTTTTTTTTTTTTTAATTATTATATTTAGTTTATATGTTCAAACATGTACGTATGTTTACACATTTTTATTTTAAGTAATTTATTCATCATATTAATTCATTTTTAAAAATATACTGACATACCTAATATACCCCAAAGAAGGTAATAAATTGGATAATAAAATACATTTACGCAATATGGAATTAAAATAACCGGATTCATTTTATACGTCTAAAATATTTGAATGGATTACAACGATCTAATGTTCGCTATTATGTAATGATAGAGAGTGCATTATTCCGTTTTCCACATTTTTATTCCAATTTCCATTATGAGCCAATATCAGTGATGAAACAATTGCACGTTTGTGTTGTATCATCACACCATATCACACTCCTACTGTTTATATTAATCCTCTTCAGTACAGTAACGCGTTGATATAGTTGTATATAATCAAAGATATAGATAATGACACTCGAACTAATACATGTGAAGCCAGTGAGTTACTACGCGTTCAAAACAATTTATTGCAAGTAATACATTATTATTACAATATAATTTGATCGTTCTCGCGACTTGCAACAAATTAGATAGCTAATTATGATATATGTAAACATTATTATGTGATTGCACAGCGCATCAAAGATGTGCTATCGATATATTATAATTAATTAATAACACAAACAACAAACTGATGTCATATTATGGGTTCTAGATTGTCTTAAATGGGAAGAACAGTATACGTTATACTGTACCTCTAGATGACAACTAAATTCAATTGACAAGTAACAAGAACTTTAATTAACGAAAAAAGAAAATTTGAAAATATATAATTGTATGTTAATATAAAAAGACAATGCTAAAAATGTAGATTTAGCGAAGATCGGCATTATTCCTAGGTACATCCGGAATACATAGAAATATTGTGATTTCGGAGACGGAATTCTATGCACGGAATGAATGAATTCCGTGCTGAATTGTGCTTTTGAAGGGTAGGCAAAAGGAACGATATTATATGAATCTTAATATTTCAATTTGGAAATTCATATTATGAAAAATCATATAGATATATGAGATCAGACATGTGAGGTAAGAAGGTGTGTGGACGCAATACTGTCCATTTTGATTTCATAATATTATTACAGAAAGGCATTTCGGACAGGTACGACAGCCATATCTGTCATTAAATTAACACCTAAGGTTTACTATTCCTTGTCCACTGTCTACAAAGACAAATTAGAATTAAATATTTATGCTGGGGATGTCTGCAGTAACACAGACGGATGATCCTTAGAACTATTTGGTGGCATCATTACTCTGTTTGATGTTGATTTGATCAACAGACAGTTTACTTTAATGAGCTGATATAAGTCTCATAACATTTTTGGCTATATCCATAGAACTTTTATATCGACTTCGGTGAAATTTTAAGTCAATAAATGAAATCGAATCGTAATCAAATTAGAATCGAGCGTCAAGTCAGGGGGCAAGTTGTCATTATAGCGGCAGGTCCGCGGCAAATACTTAGCAGTGTTTGCTTCAATTTTAATACCGGCATAAGCCACAAAAGTCATAATTAACCAAAATATTTCGTGATTTCGTCACATTGCACATTAAAGCGAAAATGATGACGCAATGAAATGACCCGTACCAATAAGGTGGTAATATACATAACTAGATAATTTATTCATTCTGCCCGTTATGGAGTTCTTTCGTAAAGATTAAAAGTTTTTGCACGTTCAAGGAGAAAATTACCCTGATGGTAACGAATATTATAATAATAGCCGTTTTAATTTTAATGTCAAATACATTTCAAGATTTCAAGGTGAAACCAATTACAAACGCGAGCTGTTGACAAAAATAGATGAGGATTTCTGATACTAGATATGTATTTATTAGGTATAGTACGCTTGCGAGTTCATTTAAAATTTGAGGAATGCAGGTAGTGCGACATAATTAGTAGATAATGGCATGTAATAAAATAATTATTAACTATTTATTGTAAAAAAATATCAAGTACCTATTATGACAATTTAGTGACGACACGACGATACGTGGAGTCGATCTTTAGTTTCCAAATATTTAAAAAACGAAATAATGTTTACTAACTTTCACAACACTTAGGAACCAATAGAAGCTTAGATGTGCAAAGATAACAAACGTAACGAAAGTTATACGAATTATTTAAATGTTTACTAAAGCCTTATCTAAAGCGAACCTATAGCTTAGACCAATCATTTTTTATAATAATTTTACTGATCTAAAGTGTATACCTGGGCTCATCTCATTACCGCAATAAGCATATCAGTCCTGCCAAGATAACATCCTTTTTTTTAACTTGCGAAAGTGCAGCCTTACGCACACAATGTTACGGAAGCTCTTGAAAGTTAAATGTTGAAAATATCTTCCGTTGTGATTCTCTACCGGTGGACGCTGTAGAAGTTATACTTTTTACCGCAATGAAATCGTTCTTAACCAAAATTACTTTGCCTTTTATAGTATGTACAACTTTTTATTTTTACCGTTTACCTGACGCTGAGCGAAACGTAAGTAGGTAGGTAATTACTGATATATTTTGTCCTGAATAGTTACCACACCAATTATTATATTCACTAATTGATACTTATTATCAGGGAGATATTATTTTTTCCTGACTGTTGTTTTGTAATTGCTCGCGGCAATAGTGAGAATCGCCATCGGTTTTTATTGTTTGTTATCTGGTAAGTAAAATATAGACTTAGCTATAAGCCTTTTAACAAAAAAAAATACACCGATGAAGCCGCGAGCAAGTTTGTAAAAATTAATATAACATTTTAAATAGTCCTCATCTTCAAATGAATTTTGAGTTTAGTATAATTATTATCAGCATAATTTTGTTGTATATTATGTTTTATTTTGTTCACAAGGACGTTCACGCGGCAACAATAGAATTAGCACAGAAACGAAAAAAAACAAAATAAAAAACTATTTTAAGTAGGTATTATTCAGTCACAAGTTGCAAAATCTACGGAAAGCATGAAATCAACTAATAATGAGTAGTTTCAGTGATATTGGGTTTTAGTCAGCATCAGTCCCACATACCTACAGTGTAAATCAGCCGCGAGTATGGAATTTGTACCCAATATTGCGATATGCTATCACCTCCTCTATTGAGGTATCATCATTGTCAGGCGACAACGATGATATAGAGGACAAGAAGGCCTTTGGTCCAGTGGCAGCATGTATTTGTATGGGGTGTGGACCGGGAGGTCCTGGGTTCGATTCTCAGGTCGGGCAAAGCAAATTGTCTTATTTAAATTGCCCGGGACTGAATCCTTCATATGGGGTTGACGTCAGGCAGGCGGCCGGTCGTAAAAACTAAGCCAAATCCTCTCTGCAACATGCTTGAAAAAGTGTGTCGCGCCGACCCACATTAAGATTGGATAAGGGCAGGAAGAAAAAAATTGCGATAGGTTATCAGAACTATCAAATTACTAATCTAGGGTTAGAGGTAAACTCTATTTAACTTACAGTTCATGTATGTTTATACTTTTAAATCTAGATTTATCTAAGTGCTGCAAGTCGTCCTTACACACTAATAGAAACAAATTCGAATATGACACAAAAGATCGACAAGAGAAAATTCTGAAAACACTCCAATGAACAATATAAAACATTGTTAGTTGGAAGTTCATTTCCCTTGCAATAAAACACGCCAACATTCGGGCTGAGTCACGCGTGTGTATGTATCTGTTTTTATTTTTGGGGATATCCCAGGAATAATTTAACGCTATCGACCTCGCACTCGTGGTAGTGGCCTTAAACTCAACGCGCATAATACGACTGTTGATCTGAATGTTTATTTACGTTACTTAAAATATTAGCAATTGACTTTAGTCTGATGATGCCGCCGGATATTCCTTGAATAGTAATCGCAGACCTTTGTATACCGAAATACTAAAGCATAAATATACATTTAAAGCTCATTTTACATTAAGCTAGCCGGACACTATACTATAGAGGTAGGTAAATCGATTTTGAACTGAATGAAATGGACAATTTGGGTGTTCTAATTCTCCGGTTCGCGTCTACCTACAACTTCATATACATACACGAGTCTATGTAAGTGTATAAAGTTGTAAATAGTATAGTCAATAGTTAATTTAGTTTTACTATTTATAATAATAACTATATTAGCGCTGTAATATTACTGTCCTACTGCTGGGCACGGGCCTCCTCTACTAATGAGAGGGGTTTCCTATTTAGCTCTTCGATATAGTCAGATATCCCCAGAATGAACATTATTTTTATATTCATAATCTAAACACATAATTTTAAAAAATACCTATAATCTAAAGCAATATTTTTAAGATTAAAATCTGATGACACCATGACCACGACAATCTAAACTCTAAACGAACCTAAGCAACGTTAGCATTATCCATAGTACATAAATAATAAATCATCATCAATACATGAATAATCAGTTAGTGGCTTTCTAAGTAAGTATTTTTACAATATTTTTAATCATATTATATCTTGAGGAAAAGGCAGACTTAAACTCAGGACCGTCGAGGACATTTCCTGCGACATGGCCTCAATAAAACAATTATATATTTATCAAATACCTAACCTTTAGTAAGAAGGTGTACGGTGCAAGAACTCGTTTCGACGAAAATATCTACCTATCATTAAACAATAATATAAGCGTCAATGGCAGCACAAAAATATCTACCTATCCTTAAACAATAATATAAGCGTCAATGACAGCATATTATCGTTTGTATACCTATAACCTACATGTATTTGATAACAGTATTAACAGTGCAGTAGGCTGATAGGCTCTTCAGCAGACAAAAGCCGCTATTAGTGTTCAGTAGATACGGCTTTGTGTTGTCATGTGATATTACAGTAGTAACTGGAAGACAGAATATCAATACAATAATTATGTATTTTAAAAATATACTGCACGTATTTACGATTTATAAAAGCATAGCCTTAGTTTATATAGTTAAAATACACTGCACGTATTTATGATTTATAAAAGCATAGCCTTAGTTACGGAATTAGCGACTGTATGTTAAAAGTTATAGAAAATTACGAATGTTTGAAGTAGAAAATCCTCGTCCTTATAAGCAATTTACCTAAAATATAAAAATGTTAAGGTCGTCTTTATAACCTCGTGGGTAAGGACTTCTGATAAAACATTCACATTTGTAACATGTAAAAATTGTTGTTTCTTAAATTATCTACCAATCATTTTACTTTGTACAAAAAAATATAATTTAGGTACCTACAGAGAAAAGCCATTGTCTAAGTACCATACAAAAGTTAGCAGAGCAATGCTAATGTCCAACGATCCCCGGCCTTAGTCGCACTGTATCGGCGCCTTACAAAAATTGGAATTAGTCTAGAATTAAGTAAAGGTATCCTATTTATTTCATTTGCACTTATTTTTGTAGTTTACGCAGAAAATGATATTAATATTTTTGTCTATTTTTATCGCCACCTTCTTAATTGACAACAATGCAAACTTTCTTCGTGAAACTGCATTTTTTTAAATTCCATCCAATTATCATTTTATGCGATATGCATCTAAAAGAAAGTATAGTAATTATGTAACAATACACATAATGTTTAATGTTTCATCATAATAATTAGACTAATGAAGATCGACATTGCAAATTGCAATATTTAATAAGTCTCTGTCATTAACAGGTAGCACTAGGTACATACAGGCATGTTTCAATTTTATTATTATGAATAATTGTTTGCTGTATAAAGTGCAACTTGATAGGCATTATGGATTATTCACGTAAATGTTTCTATAAATATTAACCGGCTGCATTGATTGCGCCTCGGCTCCATTTGGTTAAATATTCACAAGTCAACTATTCATATTCATTCCAATATGAATAGTTTGGTGTCCTAGTAATAGTTTACGTTCTAAATTTTTTTTCCAATTATAATGTACGAGTGTTACGAAAAGAGACAATTAATTCGTTTTTATAAATTGTGCAACAGTTCTCCTTAAACGCGATACTCTCTCTTAAAACTGGTCTGTAAAATGTTAAATGTTTTGCGAGTAAATTATCGTTGCAGGTAAGTTAACATACTTATGTGTAAAATGAATTTTATGCGGCATATTTATGAAGCCCAACCTGAGATGTGAATCATGATTTCGCTGATATTTAGTTCGCAAAGCAATAATCTAATGCGAGTGCATTTGGTGGGAGCGATACATATTTTGGCCGGAGTTGCAAATCGCAGTGCAGTGGTACGCGGTACGATGCGATGGCTCATGGCAAGCAAGTGGCGCGTGCACACCATTCGCACGTGCTCAGTGCTCACTCGACCTGCTCGATGGGGAGTTTCCACACCCGCAACCCGGTGCAACGCACGGCGCACCACCCGCCCGACAAAACTCCGCGCACACCGAACGCACTTCTCCGCTAATCCCGCTAAACCTTAAATATTCCCAATGGACGATGACGGCCTATTGTTTGTTATTGTAAGGATTATTTGTTTATAATACCTTGAAAAGTCCCTCGGCGACAGCTGACTGTCCGCTCGATCGTGCGTAATATTGTTCGTGCGATGTATCGGACCGCTGAAGCGATTCGACCGCTACACGGAGCGTTCTACAGATTGACTGTTTGGTCGCGGCAAGTGCGGGTGTATATATGCGCGCGCATCTCCCCGCGTTTGCGCCGTGGTGGGAGCACTCCGTTACGTACACACTCGTTATCCTATGTTTATACCTCGTAAGTACGTCAAATCGTAACCAATTCATTCAGTTATTTCGCCAGGAGGGAGCGATCCCACCGGTAAGTCCCACCTATCTCCAGCCTGTAATTTGCGCAATGAAGGGAAGTATATTAAACTACTATGACAGCCAAGGACATATTGATTACGGCTCTGCCCCATTTGACACGCAGGTAGGTATATACATATATGTATTCTACATATAAGTAACTGCTACTACTACCAACAACACTTTTTATATAGCCTATGCCTTAGCGACGCGTAAGTGGGTCACATTATGTTAAGTGATTTTTCCCTTAAAACTCATATAGCCAAACTTCTCACGGGTGCGTTGATTGCTCTTCTAACGTTATAAAAACGAAATAAGGATACGAAAGGAGACAGGTATCTATTAAGTGGTAGACCCAGGTTAAAGACAGTTACGTCTACAGCACGTATGGGCAGGTTTAATGCCACTGTCTCACAGAAAACCGATGTAAAGCAGCACTTCGCTGTCGCGTTTCGTTCGGTGAGTGAGATTTCCGGAGCCCCAATTAACCCCATCTTCCCCCTTTCCCAATCTCTAATCCTTTCCTTAGGTTGGAAACGCACCTTTGATTTTTTTATTTCTTGGGTGTCTATCAGCGGTTTAGATCACCTACCATGGGATAATCAAACTGCTCGTTTGCCAGTATTTACTATAAAAAATAACGTCGATGAAGTATTTCACTCACCGTACGAACCCGCAACAGCCACCTGAGATTGTTACACCGATTGAAACATCCCGTAGAGGCCGTCGACAATACAGCCTATCTTCTACTATTAAAAATTACCATTAAATTTTAATATAGTGCCTACATACTATACTTCTTTCTTTCTACCTGCCCTTATCCCACTAAATATGGGGTCGGTGCTACACATTTTTTCAAGCATGTTGTAGAATAGATTTGGCTCAGTTTTTACGACCGGTTGCCTCCCTGATGTCAACCCTCTGAGATCCTCAGATCGGGAAAATTAAGTGAGAAAATTTGCTTTGCCGACCTGAGAATCGAACCTAGGACCTCCCGGTCTACAGCCCATATATGATGCCACTAGACCAAGGCGGCATACATACTATAATATACTACTTTATATAATTACTAGCTGACCCGCGCAACTTCGTCTGCGTATGAGAGAGAGGGTTGAAAGAGTGAGTCGTAGGCACCTATAGCACAATAATTCTAAAAAGGTAATGACATGCTCTACTAAACATCGAGAGATAGTACGTGACTTCGGTGCGGTTCCGTCAATCACCCCGTCTGTCACCCCGCCTGTCACCCCGCCTGTCACCCCGTCTGTCAACCCGTCTGTCAACCCGTCTGTCACCCGTCTGTCACCCCGCCTGTCACCCCATCTGTCACCCAGCCTGTCACCCCGTCTGTAACCCGTCTGTCACCCCGTGAGTCACCCCATCAGTCACCCTGTCTATCACCCGTCTGTCACCCCGTCGGTCACTCCGCCTGTCACTCCATCTGTCACCCAGCCTGTCACCCGTTTGTCACCCCGTCTGTAACCCGTCTATCACCCCGTCAGTCACCCCATCAGTCACCCTGTCTGTCACCCTGCCTGTCACCCCGTCTGTCACCCTGTCTGTCACCCCGTCTGTCACCCCGTCTGTCACCCCGTCTGTTACCCCGTCTGTCTTCCTGTCTGTATTCCGTCTGTCACATCGTCTGACACCCCGTCTGTCACCCCGTCTGTCACCCCGTCTGTCACCCCGTCTGTTACCCCGTCTGTTCCCGTCTGTATTCTGTCTGTCACATCGTCTGACACCCCGCCTGTCACCCCGTCTGTCACCCGTCTGTCACCCCGTCTTTCAACCGTCTGTCAACCCGTCTGTTACCCGTCCGTCACCCCGCCTGTCACCCGTCTGTTAGCCCGTTGGCCACCCCGCCTGTCACTCTATCTGCCACCCCGTCAGTCATCCTTTAGTCACCCCATAATTCATCCCGTCGGTCAACACTAAAAGAATTTTTCACTTCGAACCAGTAGTTTCCGAGATATCAACTTCCCCGCTTTAAAATATTTTTCATTTCTACTCCGCTCCTATTGGTCATAGCGTGATGTTAGCCTATATGTGATGCCTATAGCCACCGTCGATAATTGGGCTATCCAACACAAAAATAATTTTTCAAATCGAACCAGTAGTTCCTGAGATTAGCGCGTTCAATCAAACAAACAAACAAACAAACAAACTCTTCAGCTTTATAATATTAGTATAGATAAAATACCATTGACTTCATATGAATTGAAGCTAAGTAGGAATTGTAAACTAACGTCCGAATGGCCACACGCTATTCAACATACAATTTTGACAGATAAGGCGGTATATTCGGCAGTAAAGTTTGCAGATTAGGATTAGTTTTTAAAATATAGTTGACGTAAGAGAGCCGGCTGGTTACAATTGTATGATACTGATTAAACTGCTGACGGTCATTAGGAAAAGCCTAATTACGGTAGTGACCCACAATAAGCCCGCAGTCAGCATCAATTGATGTTGATGAGTTTGTTCCAAGCCCCACCAAGGAAATACATAATTATTATCCACATAATTATATTAAAGCGTTGTTATTGTACCGACATTTTCATACGTATTCGTGGAACGCTGAACGCATAATGGAGATCGTCATCAAGGGCTCTCGAAAATTCCCTGGTTCCGGAAATATTGAAATGTTCATATACGCTATGTAATTGTAAACTCATTGGCCGAACCCGAGAGCTGCAGGATGTTTAAAATACATACACGAACATTTAAGTTTAAACTATTTATATTTTGATCCTTAAAATTTTCCGCTTTGGAATTTACTAAAAAAACCGTGTGCGTCTCGGGACGCTCGACAGAGGTGATAACTTAAAGTAATCTAAGTTAAACTATTTAATTTTGAAATGGTTTAACTTGAGAAAAGATTAAGTTATTACTTAAGCTTTATTTATATCAATGTGGTAAGAACCCAGACAAAGTGGCGCCGTAACGCATTACGTTACGAAGCGGTTTACCCTCCCAAAGAAGTTATCACCTCAAAAAACAAATTTTCAATCAAACGGACAAAAATGTGAATAGGCAATTTTGGTATTTGTTTTAAAATCATAGATTATTATACATCACATTCACGGCTAGCCCCGTGGGGATAGTTCATACTGTTTCTAGATTTTGTGCTAAAGTAGCATTTTACTCTGCGGCCTATAAATAAAAAGTTTTCAAAAAATCTCAATTCACTCCACAGTGGAGTAAAAAAACCGGCAAATTGCGAGTCGGACTCGCGCACCGAGTTTGCAGTACAAACTTGTAGGTAAATAATGAATTTCGTAAATTTTCCTTTATCTGTGCTATTAGACGTTGCTTCGTACCAAATTTCGAGATTCTTAGTTCACGGGAAGTACCTTGTAGGTTTTGATTCCCTTGCGAGTGTCGAAAATTCGCGGCATAAACGGCTGTATCTTTTGATTGCGACAACTTAGAAGTTTAATTTTATTACCGCTCCAAGGGACTGAGACTGAGACAGAGTATTTGATATGAATTTCAGCTTGATACCTCCACGCGTTCCTGAGAATAAGGATCGTGATAGACAGACATACAAACGGGCAACAAAGTGATACTATAAGGGCTCCGTTTTTTCCTTTTGAGGTTCAGAACCCTAATAACTGCCATTTATGCTTGTAAGCTTAGGGTTGTAAGTATATTAAATACTTCTCCCACATGCCCAATGTATTTATTCATCACTGTGGGATTGGAACTACATATTTTTCAAGCAAATTACAGAATAGCTTCAGCTTTAGTTTTACAACCGGTTGCCTGCCTGAACCCCCTCTGGAGGGTAGTAAGTTCCTTTACACTACGTTCTAATATTAGCCCGGTAATATTACTGTCCCACTGCTGGTCACGGGTCTCCTCAACTAACGAGATGGATTAGGCTGTAGTCTACCACGCTGGCCTAATGCGGGTTGGTATGAAATGATTACAGGTAGTAAATATATGATTATATGTACGATGTGCTTAAAATTATGTCTAATAAAATTATATATCAGTATCATTTAACTAACCCTATTTCGGAATCCTGTCCTGTGCGTGATCAGCGGATCAAGAAGGAAATTTCTGACAATAGTAAATGTATTCGAGATCGAAGCGCGTCTATGAAATTTCTATGAAATATTAACCAAATCTCATTAGAGCTCAGCAAGCTCGAATACATCAACGATTATCAGAAATTTTCCTGTTCGGGCCGCTGATACGCAACATGCACTTGGCCGATTTTATAACTTGTAAGTACTCTTTTACTGTCTTCAAATGGAAAATAACTGTAATTTCACCAAATCCGTCAAAGGCATCCAAATAACTTTTTATATTAGTTTATAGTCGTGGGATATCTGCGTCTAAAAATTGTACAGTCCTAAACTTTTAAGTTACAAGGTAACAAAAAATATAGTAGCGCCTACTCTGCTTTCTTCAGTGGTAGAGCCACGCTGCACTGTAGAGTCTACAGCGTAGACAGTAACGTCTACACTACATACTACAGTGTAGACAGTAAGGTCTACAGCACGAATGGATCGGTTCAACCGGTTTGATATCACTGTCTCACAGAATTATCAGCTCTTCTATTATGAGATTATCCTCCGTGATGAAACAGTGGACATACACATAAATAGATAATGTATTCACATATGTATAAGCGCAAATTGTTTTTATTAATTTTAGAAATGTTTCATTATGAATGTCGTGATCGTGAGTGATAATATTTAAGAAAAACCATTTTCCTCCTGAATATTTTTGACGCTAATTTCTCGGGATGAGACAATGAATGTTCGCAGCAAAGATGTGGGAAAATGCGCTAACATGTACTTACAATCTCTTAATTAGTTCAATTTGTATTATTGACCGGCTTCAAAAAGGAGGAGGTTCTCAATTCTTATTTTTTTATGTATGTGTTACGTGATATCTCCACCGAATGTGGACCGATTTTCAATATTTTTGTGTGCGACAGAGCTTATTCCAAGGGTCCAAATTTGGTCACGATCAAATAAGTTTTGAAGTCGGTCCGTTAAGTTTTTTTTCGATTAAATTTGTATAATAATATTTCTAAGTTTTTTCTGCGTACTAGTGCATTATGATCCTTTAAACCACATAGTTTTTAAGGATTATTTGTTAAATAGATTCCCGGCAGTCGGAAGGTTCCAAAAACTTATTACACAGTTAGGCAGATTTGTTTTTATCCAGGGTCAATCGCTGATAAGTGAATGGAAAAAAAAATATAAACAAGATTTTGGTATTTTTCATTGTAGTGACTACAATTAAAGCGGAGAAAAATAGTCCCGTTTAACCGTAATGCAAAAGAGTAAGATCACGTCAAGTGGACCCCCCATTTACCACTTGATCATAAAAATTTAATCTATATATATTTTTCATAAGTACTTATGATGGAAAAATGATCCCCCAAACGATTTTTAAAAATTTTGATTTTAACAACATTTTTTATTACAATGTAAATTTTAAGCACTTTTAATTAAAAAATGGATTAAAAATCAACCGTAAGAGATAAATTCATAAAATTTTCAGCATCCATGGCCAAATGTCTATACTTTAATAATATATTAACGACTTAAGATTATTTGTTTATTTTCGTATTGTTAACTAACTTTTAAGTTAACAAATGAAAATTTAACTCATTTCTTGGTAAAAAAATGCATTTTTGTTTCATCGGTCACATGCTTTATTCATTTAAGTTTAAGATTCCGGAAAAAATTTCACTGCTCGCCATTAGTTTAAACAAAATGAATTTATTTATGACAGCGCGCCAGCCGCCGAGCGCTGTGGAAGCGCCGCGCTACCGAGCGTCTCGTACTGCATTGTAGCTTTTATCAGTGATAATTTAGAATAATAATACAAAATATTATTATAAAACAAATTTTATGATTATTTACGTTATATTATTATAATTATTATCAATAAAATTTTATTTTTTGTTAATGAAAATCGTAACAGAGCGGTTTTTCTTTTGTTAACTAAAGATGGAGTGTTGACTAGAAAATTCAAAAATAATAATTTACTGAATGACCTAAAAAAGTGAATACAGACCATAACAGTTTTAAGAATTTTTAATTGATTATTTATTTTTAAATTTACGCTGTTTGGTAAAAATAATAAAAAAAATTGATTATATTCTTTATGATATTGTTAATGAAAATAAATACATTTGACCATGGATGCTGAAAATTTCATGAATTTATCTCTTACGGTTGATTTTTAATCCATTTTTTAATTAAAAGTGCTTAAAATTTTCATTGTAAAAAAAATGTTGTTAAAATCAAAATTTTTAAAAATCGTTTGGGGGATCATTTTTCCATCATAAGTACTTATGAAAAATATATATAGATTAAATTTTTATGATCAAGTGGTAAATGGGGGGTCCACTTGACGTGATCTTACTCAAAACCAAGGAAGCTACATCTTTGCTGAATATCATTGTTTATAATAATTTTAAACGTATTTTCTTATACATACGTGAGGAGTCAAGTCGTTGGCATTGTCTATGCCGATAACCACTATGGAATGGAAAACAATAGCCAGCTACAGGTAGGCCAAAACTTCGAAACTAATAGGTACTTCAGCCAATGCAAAAAGTACTCTTTAAGAAAGTGAATTTAGTATCTAAGAAAGTTAGTTTACAATTTATATTTTTAACATTAACATAAGCTCACGCCTGTATCCCCGAAGGGGAAGGCAGAGGCGCACTAGCGAACTAGAACACCCATATTTCGCCGAGCTTAGTTCCGTCCCAGATGTGATAGGGGGCGAGCCTATCGCCATATCGGGCACAAATTCCAGACTCCGGGCTGATATGGAAAAATCCAATATCACTTTGCCCTACCCGGGGATCGAACCCGAGACCTCAGAACCGTAGTCGTACCGAAATACCACCACGCCACCGAGGCAGTCATATATTATTAAAGTTTATATTTTTAAAGTTATATCAATAGGCACCGATATGGTGCAGAAATTAATTAGATTTGTATAAATGAACGCCAAATATGTAATATATTTCCCGCGGATAATCTTACTATTATAATCAACAATAATAATCAAAGAATAAAGTAATTTAAAAAATATATCTTACTTTATGTCGTTCTCAACCATGTTGAAAACAGAGACGAGCTTAGGGAAACAACACAGGATAACTTTAATACACCATAATAATACATAGATTATTTTAACGTTGCACTGTCACCTTAAACTGGTGTAACTGACAGAGTAAGGCGCGTACAAACGATCCAAAATGTATCTAATATTTATTTGTTATAGTAAATTTATTCGAATACAGTAATGCTTAAACGTAATCGTAAAGCGTCTATTAATTGTCGTTTATAGAATGGAATTATCGGTAAACAGACAAACATGTTTACGACGTCAATTCACTTATCACAATGTTTTAAATCCCACAGCACTTGCGTTTACTCACCCATAGTTATCCTTGATCAAGTTTGCGCTGCATTTGGCAACAATTTAAGTGCATGTCACGGGTCACCTTAATTTCGTGGCCCTGTTTTTTTTTGGGGGGAGTAGGTAATTTGCGGCAAAATCTCAGGTTTCAGTGATTCCCCGTTTATACGTTTAAAATGAGAGATTAATGACCAAGAATAAATTACCTTCACAATATTTTATCTATTAATAAAGTGTGTTTCGCGCACGTGATATCTCAAAGTCCAAAACCCGTCCGTAATTTCGTCCGTGGAGTAAATTCTGTCGAATATATTTAGTCCAAAGTTGTCGGACAAATCATGCAATTTTTGGGTACGCAATTAAAGCATGTTTAAAAAAAAACTTTTTTTCTTTTTTTTAAGTCGATTTAAGGCAGTGAAACTCAGTTTTGATGTACTACAACTAGTGAGTTGAATGTGCACAAATTGATGTGGGTTTTACATTTTAAAGTTTATTTATTTATTTTAAGTTACAGACTATTGCTGCACATTGAAACGGTATCTATTCGTAATAGTACCTATTATCAAGTATTCTACTATATAGAAACGCCCTCAAATTATACCAATAATTATTATTGCTTAGTTGAATAAGTATTGCAATTGAAATAATATGCATTTTTAGCTTATTGCTACCAAATATTCTCAACTAAATAAAGTAATGTCCTTGACAAGTGAATGAGAACCGAGAACCTATTAGTTTACTTTGTAAACTTAAGTCATATACGGTCACGATTTTCCATAGCAATGACACTAACATCTAATTGGACACTAAAATGTAACAAAGAAAATAAAGCGTGACTGTGGAATAGTCGCACACCTTTAACAATTTGTGTGAAAATTTGTCAGAGGCAAAACACAGTGACTATCACGCGGATGACTCGTGCGCGCATGAATGAAACAACAAAGACTTTTCCGCAACGCTTTTTGCTATCGTCTGTTGTGATATTATTATGTTCAAGTAAAGCCGGCTCAGAAGACGCGTCGCGGCGTCGGCGCAGCGCAGCCACATCTCGCCATTTTAAACAAACAGATGCGTGATTCAGAAATAAAACAAACATATATGACCTAGTGTTGTGTTTTTTTACTTTTATACATATATATTTTTTACTTTTAAAATATCACCTAGTTAAGGAGTATTTTGAATACAGATAAGGAGTTGCTATAAAAATTAAAATCTTGGTAATGATGACTCATGTTTATAATTAGGTGCTTGATTATAGTAACCAATATCAATGAATTTCTGAAGGAACATAGATTTATCATCGAAATAATATAAATAGGAATTTATTAAAAATACTCCAAGGATAATTTTATTTTAGTAATTTAAATACTTAATCTATTATCTGTGAGTCACGTGACTGTAAACACCAATCACGAGTCACGACGCATGATGTCACATTACTCATTTTTCTATTAATTTGTTCTACAATGGCCTAAGACCTAAGATCCAAAGTCATACTGCCAGGTTATTTGGTATATTATTTTCGTATTTTTGTTTAAAGCTCAATATAATTTCAACGCGGATGTTGTCGACAATCAATATCTGATCGACAAAAAATCTGAACGGTTTTTTTAAGTTTGAAATCATCAATATTATTTCCGCAATATTTTTTTAATGGGCGATTTTGTATCTATGGTAAGGGACAATGACGTCACCCGTATCTACAATTAACATATAGCGTTTTGGCGGCAAACTAAATTGTACATAATATTCTTTGCTTTTTTTAGCTAACCATATGAAAATAAATTACGAAATATTTTTTACATGTTTAAGCTAACGTAATAAATAGCCCTGTATACTTAAAAAAAAAGTCAAGTACCAATTGTGTAGAATTTCTTAACATGGTAAATCCATTACAAATTAGTGGTTTTACATATTATTTATTATGTAATACCAGGGATGTTCCATTGGGCTTTTTAACGTGACAAAGAATTATAAAATAATAAAGCTGTGCCTCATTATTTCATTCACCGGTACATGGCACTGCTTCACTCCTGTTGGTCGTAGAGTGATATTAGCTATTTGGTAGTTAAAATAAATACCTCTATTTTTAAAGTCGTATAAAATATAGCCACACGAACATTCAACTAGGATTATCGATTTAGTGGCACCGCGAGCTAAAATTAGTAACTTGTGGCAGTCGTATTGATAATGAAGGTACGAAGGTACTTAAAAAAATATGAATTCGGTGTTTTGTATAAGTGTATAATTTAAACAGTGTAAGTATTAATATATATGACGTTGTGGTACTTTCATAAATAAGTTCTCATATTTTTCCGCTATCAAATAAAAAAAATACACCCAACAGTAACACATATAGCTCGACCATGATTTTTTTTACATATTTCGCTAGCGACTACGTAAAATAATTTCTATCAAATTGTTAACGAGCTACTGACTCCACACTAGGTATAACCCGTATCGTGGATATCAGAAACCAAGACCCGAAACAAATTCACACAAAAATTGTCTCGGTGCGGGAATCGAACGCGCCGTTTCTCACTCGACTACTCGCCAGCTGCGCTATGAAAGCTGTCACGGAGAATATTTTATTCGAGCGAATTTGATGTGTAAACGCAATGCGAGCAAGGGTCATTGAACGAAACTGAACTAAAAACAAGAAAGGAGAATGAAAAAGCATTTCAACGTTGCATACTTTTATATTATGTGTGTTCAAGGAGAGTAGATATATCACAACGATTTGTTATCATATAGGAAAAGTCATACGAAAATACTCAGCATCGTCTAGAGATGACAAGCATGGTATGCCATCGATATGACAACTATAGTAACTCAAACTTTAGTGGCATTGTTGCTGTTTTCGGGCATACGTGGAGCCACCGTTTTATGATCACGTGAAGGTTACCATCAGACGAGCGATCTGCGTGTCCACTTGCCAACTAGGTAATGTGGTAAATAAAAATGCAACGCGAAATAAAATGTAAGGTGGGTTATGAATGAAACTGGTTCAGTTGATATTTATTACCTGTTTCCATGTGAGCATGTACCTAACCGAATATCTCGGATAAATTATACTTTCTCGAATAATAATTGTATAGATTTTGTGTTTATTGAATTGTATATAATAAATAATGCAGTTAATAATATTCGTCGTAATATTATGCTTTATTGTAATAATAATGATTTTATTACAATAAAGCATAATATTACGACGATTAAAGCATAATATTACGGACATTACGACGGTAAAGCAATATAGCGACAAGAATATGCAGCCACGTACAGCAGGTTTTACAAACTGCCTTCTTGGAATCGCAATTTAATTGCCTTTTTACGTTGAAAATATTTCGCTACACATTAAAGTACAACTTTAGTAGCAAAAGTAGGATTTCAAAAGTTTGTATATATGTACGTCGCAGCATGTACGTCGTATGTACATGTTGCTGTTATTGTTTATGTTTCTGTATTCATTTTTTAATCGTGGATACTCATGACAGGATTAGTTACTCCTCTCTACTTTATTAATGAACACCTTGACCTAGACCTAAGTAAACCATAAATAATAATAATAGATAGGATTCACCGGATTCACTTCTAACATTGTTATCACGCCTGTATCCCTGAAGGGGTAGGCAGAGGTGCACTAGCGAACTAGTACACCCACATTTCGCCGAGCTTAGTTCCGTCCCAGATGTGATAGGGGGCGAGCCTATCGCCATATCGGGCACAAATTCCAGACTCCGGGCTGATATGGAAAAATCCAATATCACTTTGCCCGACCCGGGGATCGAACCCGAGACCTCAGAACCGTAGTCGTACCGAAATACCACCACGCCACCGAGGCAGTTTTTTTATTTTATACCTATTATTTAATTGCTCCCTATTTAATTATATACCTAGTACAAAAAAGATTTTTAAAAACTATCTGATTTGATTTTTTACTAACCCAACTTTGTAGGACTAGGATTACTCTCCTATTGTCGCCAAATTCGACTAGCTTCGCAGTCTAGAAACCTCAAGGCGTTTTATCACCATACAATACCTGAATAGTAGACGAGAATAAGGGTAAACGGAGTATGGAAGTATAGGTCCTACACATTATTGTGAAGGGCACGAAGATGGATGTATGAGAAGATGCAGATGCTAAGCACACGCTTCATAGAGTCAACATTTTCTGAATGCCGCGCCAGCTCCGCTTCGCAACATACGGCTGTCGCATGTCGCGATGTTGTCGAGGATACATAATACATTGTCATGTATGATAACACGAATATTTCCAACTTGTCTGTTTGTTGCGGACTTTTAAATTACCGATCATGCTAATGATTTGCGTATGAACGTGATACACGATAACTGGAGCGAACCGCACGCGACTGACGCCACAATCTTCTGTACAAATATTATTTTATATTTTTAATATCTTGCAATGTACCTAATTTCTATTATTTAATTCTATTATTTGATTAATGACAATGTTTTTTTTCAATGACAAAGCGACTACGTGCCACGTGGTGTTAAATATTTAAATACAGTTCCGTGATGCATTACATTAATTTGCTTAATGTCAACCACCGAAAGACATCGCGTCTCTAGGTTAAAATTAAGGGTTTAATCTACCTTTTTTATCGGGATCAATTAAATTATCTTATAATAATCGTGGTCGGCCTATTGGTCTATTCTCGGAAAAATAAAAAGCCTTTATAAATATGATTACAATTATGCCTGTATTAAAATTAAAATAGTGTATTTTCCCATTTGAAGATATTTATATTATGTCTGGGTTAAATGATTAGCCAAGGAAGTAGAATCGTTGAATGATCAAAATGTTAAATAAAAAATAGTTATTATTGTATCTAAAGTAGCCTTTTTATTATTTTTTCAGATTTGTAGCTTTGGTTCATACTGGGATCCCATCGAGACGAAATATTTGCATTTTCGCGAGGCCGAGAACCGAGAAAAATCGCTGGCTCTGACACGATTATCCTACTTCTGGCATGATGTTATTCCATATTTGATTTATATGTTAAATCTTTTTTTATATAAATATATATATATATAAATATATATATATATATATATATATATATATATATATATATATATATATATATATATATATATATATATATATATATATATATATATATATATATATATATATATATATATATATATATATATATATATATATATATATATATATATATATATATATATATATATATATATATATCAATATAGGTCTAGATAAAGTTGATGTGTATTTACACTAGATTTGAAAATTGCACTTGGATACTATTAAAGGTATAAGTGAACAAGACAAGTGACAACTATAATAATAGATTAGTGTCAATTGTGTATGCTCTATTGTTCACTTGCACTACATAATTCACAAAGTGTGAATAGGACTTAATGCTCGCAGCAATTCGATAGCATTATTTAGGTCGCAGGCCACTGCCTTCTCTCGCTGACTAATATTGTGGTTGTATTTTATGTGTTTATGTAATAAATGTAGTGAAATCGATTTGAGTGTTTCGGAAATGGCCTTCCAACGCACTAAAGCTAAATGTCATTTTTTTTTAATATCAAAGTGGTTTTGGAAACCTTAGTCTGTGGTCTGTAGCTCGACCATGAGTTTTTTTAACATCTCACGCTAGCGACTACATAAAATAATCTATATATATTAATACGTGAAGCGAAAACTTTGTACCCCTTTTTAAGAAAACTGCATGAACTGATGAACGTAAAATTTGGCACAGTTTCAGTTTATATGGAGAAGGAGTGCATAAAACTATTTTTTATTTAAAAGGCATTAAAAAGCCATTGAAATAATCATAATAATTATGATCGAGTTTTGACCAGTGGGCGACCACTAATTTGAATGAAAAATTTGTAAATTCCCTTACGTTACCGCTAGAGGCATGCACGTGTTTGTCATACAAATATTTTACGTCATCGCTAGCGTGAAACGCTAAAAAACTTATGGTCGAGCTACATTAAAACTAGATTATAATTTTACTTTTCGAATGGTTCAATAATATTTGTATCTATTCAATAAGGTATCAAACGCGTACCAATAAGCCTAGCAATACATAGTTATTATTAATATTGGCGTAGTCGTATTGGCTAAAAGTGGGAGCACTAGTTGCACCTCTGCCTAACCTTTCGAGGATAACAGACATGTGTATTTATGTATGAGCACTTACAAATATAACTAGTTACGTAAAGTACCTATAAAAAGGTAAAATAAAGTCAATCAGTAATTTTATTGCGGTCAAATGTGGACTTTAATAAAACACGAAACACTTGAAGGTGAACGTCTTTGTATAAGAGCAGGTAATATGTGCCAACTGCCAATAAAAAGCATGCTATTTAAGATTTTCCTTGATGCTAATATGCCTTGTAAATTGTAGTAAGAATGTTCACAGTTTGCTTACTTGCCGCACTGCCTCTTTACCATAGACTCACATATGTATAGACTAATGCCTGTGTCCCCGAAGGGGTAGGCAGAGGCTGACTAGAGAACTAGAACACACACATTTAGCCAATGCGTAATACTGTCGCAGATGTAATAGGGGCGAGCACATCTATGGTCTAAAAATCCAGACTCTCGGCCGATACGGAATTGTAAAACTCAATATGACTGCTCTAACCGGGCATCGATCCCGAGACTGACGGACGGTATAGGACGGTAACCGTACCGCACATGCAATACAACTCCGCCTTCGAGGCAGTCACGTACCACGATACATGCAGTACATTTAAAATCAAGTGTAACTTTATATATAATTGTAATTTTGACAGCCTCCGTCGCGCAGCGGGCGAGTAGCCAGCTGTGAAACGTGAGGTCGCAGGTTCGATTCCCGCATTGAGACAAATGTTTGTGTGGTCCACAGATATTTGTTTCAAGTCTGGGTGTTGTGAGACCGAAAGTCTCTCATAGTTTCTGACACTTACGATACAGGCTACACCTAGTGTGGGGTCAGGACTAGATGCGGGACTGTTGGGTGTATTCATATGTAAGTGGATTTAAAAACATTTAAAAATCGATTTCATTGTTCCAGAGATTGTTTTTGAATTAAAAAAATATCTCCTTGTGGTAGGTATAATCATTACAGTATAAATATAGATTAGATTAGAATTTTTATGTGATACAAGTATCAATGACCTAAATACCAATACAGTATAATCTGGTAGCACGAGTTTTGCAAATACATTAAGAAACTAATACATTTGTGATTTCTATTATTCTTATTAGAAATACAAATGCAGGTTCATTGTTCATGCTTAACGCAGAGTGTGATCAACCTAGGCCTGGGGGCGGACTCCTGACACTCGCTTCGACTTTGACTTCGATTTGACTTCATTTCATCATCGTCATCATCATTATCAGCCATAGGACGTCCACTGTTGAACATAGGCCTCCCCCAAAGATTTCCAGATCGACCTGTTGGAAGCGGCCTGCATCCAGCGACTTTTATCTTGCTTTTTTCTGCGACCTTTATCATTTAGTGACTTAAAATTCCATCGAAGTAAAAAAAAGTGCACTTATGCCACCTTACAAATTATCAAATGACACGTTCTCGAATCTACTGCAACGTTAGCGCACTTTTTAACTTCATTTCGGCGGAATTTTAAGTCAAAAAATGAAACCGATTCGAAGTCAAATTCGAATCAAGTGTCAGGGGAGCTGGTCATATTATTATGTAGAGGTTTATAACAATAGTTCATAATTAAATAATAAATAGGCACTATATTACTATAGGTACTTCCCACTCATAAAACGACTCTTCCTCATTGTTGTTGTATATTTCGGAAATAGGTACATACCGCGTGCACGTGATTCCAACCTAAAGCGCTCGGTAAACATTCGATTCTAAATAAATAATTAGTAAAATGTTACATGTTTTTCAAATAATTTCATAGTCTGCGCTATGTTTAACAAGCAAATTAGAGTATAAAATTACTTTAACAAACAAAAAGTAAAGACGGAACTAGTTATCAATACGTGTAAATTGGGATATTTACAAAGCAGTTTCCAACAAACACTCCTATACTTAAGGACCGTTCACACTAGGACAATCACTTAAACAATCCATTAAGCCATAATTAACATGTGAATTGTCATTGTAGATCAATGGATTGTGGATAAGTGAATCAATGGCCGGCTCAATGTCTTAGCTTAGCGGATTGTGCCACTCATTAGTCTACTTTATCACGCAATCAATCAACCTGTACTTAAAAATCATTTTAATAAGTTATTAAATAATTTGATTGGGTATTGTTATACCGGTTATTAGGCTAAACAGTGAGTAATGCTGTTATCACACCCGGGATGGTGTTTCACTATTTATATTTAGCTCTACATGTTAGCTTTACAAATTGTATCACCAATTAAATTTCCCCTCAGTTTCCTGGGCTTGAATTTCAGGATGCAGACGCCAATTTTTCCACCATTGGCCAGGGTTTAGATCTTTCAAATTGGACTGACGCAGCCATTCGTCAGAATCATAGTAAAATCGTTTATGCCATATACTGTAATTACTTTGCTGAATACAGGTGTACGGAAATGTATGGAAATGCGCGAACCATAAAACGCGACGCGCAAGTCGCAACTAGACAAGTGATAACTGTAGCTCAACCATGACTCTTTCGCTAGTGATTACGTAAAATAATTTGTATGAAAAACATTATTACCCCGTCATCGATAGAAGCATTCGAATGTTCGTCATACAAATATTACGTTGTCGAGAAATGTCAACAAAATCACAGTTAACCAGACAAAAAACAAAAACACCTGCGTGCGCTAGCACTGACTGCTGGCAGTAAAAAAAAATACCACACAGAAAATTTAAATTTTTCGAACTGAATTTCACAAATTCTTTTTTATAAATAGGTACTTTACATAAAACCCGTGGCCTAATTTTGCTAAAGATGCCTTTAATATTTCGAGTTCTATATCCGTACTAGCACATCATTCACGATTTCATGCATACCATTTTTAAATCAGGTTTTTTTTATATTATTTTTTTAAGAAATATGAGAAGAGTCTAGCTGGAATTTAGAACAATCAGTTTTCATTGTTTATATAACTGGGGTCGTGTAAATGGTCCATTAGGATTAGTTTTTATCATGAATATCATTTCAGGTTTTATTTTAATAATTTTTACCAAATAGATAAAGACGTTACATTGAGCTGAAAGCACACAGTGAATAGTATAAATGTTAATATACATAAATAAGTACCATTGTATTAAAATAAAAAACAGATGTAACCAAGCAGGTAAACAATAGCAATGTCGCTCAAGATAGTAACTATTACATCACAGGATTGCGTTGTTACATAACGAACCAAACCGCGAGGATCAACTGAAAGGATCGACAGTAATATTATAGAGTATTTTTTTAAACAATATGGGATATGAACCATGCGGCGCGACAAATGACAATGTGCAGTGTAGTGCAAGATCTTGCCAGCGAACTTACGAAGGCTGATGGTAGGATATTCGTAACCACCCGGATGGCGACCACCGTACACATGGAGCTAATACTTGCCACAATAACCCAGACTCCTGTTTAGTTAGTGTTCCAGATGATCATGGCAATTAGCTGATGCCAATGTATATACGGTTCTTTCAACAGGGATTTGCAACGTAACATGATGGTTGGTTGGGGCGAGTATAGGAGTCCATCCCTGCATCAGCCTGCGTCAGTCATCTCCTTGTCTTGCTACAAGCTCCTCGATTTGCTTCTTCCGTATTCTGAATGTGGAAAAGCATAAATAGGCCGCTCTAATCACTGGCGTAGCGTGGGGGGGGCCGGGGGGGCCGTTGGGGCGGCGTGGTCACTGGGGCGCGTGGGCGGCGTGGGCGCTGGGTGTCCGGAGCGCTGGGGCGGCACGAGCGCTGGGACGGCGCGGGAACTGGAGCGATGTGGGAGATGGGGTGGTGCGGGCGCGGGCGCTAGGGTGGCGCGGGCGCGGGAACTGGAGCGGTGTGGGAGATGGGGCGGCGCGAGCGCTGGGTGACGCGGGTGCGGGAACTGGAGCGGTGTGGGAGATGGGGCGGCGCGGTCGCTGGGGTGGTGCGGGCGTGGGCGCTGGGTGTCGAGAGCGCTGGGGCGGCGCGGGCGCTGGGGTAGCGCGGGCGCGGGAACTGGAGCGGTGTGGGAGATGGGGTGGCGCGGTCGCTGGGTGGCGCGGGCGCGGGCGCTGGGATGGTGCGATCAATGGGGCGGCGTGGTCACTGGGGCGCGTGGGTGGCGTGGGCGCTGGGTGTCGAGAGCGCTGGCATGGTGCGAGCAATGGGGCGGCGTGGTCACTGGGGCGCGTGGGCGGCGTGAGCGCTGGGTGTCGAGAGCGCTGGGGCGGCGCGAGCGCTGGTTGGCGCGGGCGCTGGGGTGGCGCGGGCGCGGGAACTGGAGCGGTGTTGGAGATGGGGCGGCGCGAGCGCTGGGTGGCGCGGGCGTGGGAACTGGAGCGGTATGGGAGATGGGGCGGCGCGGTCGCTGGGGTAGTGCGGGCGTGGGCGCTGGGTGTCGGGAGCGCTGGGGCGGCGCGGGCGCTGGGGTGGCGCGGGCACGGGAACTGGAGCGTTGTGGGAGATGGGGCGGCGCGGTCGCTGGGGCGGCGTGGGCTCTGGGCGGCGCGGGTGCTGGGTGGCGCGGGCGCGGGCGCTGGGATGGTGCGAGCAATGGGGCGGCGTGGTCACTGGGGTGCGTGGGCGGCGTGGGCGCTGGGTGTCGAGAGCACTGGGGCGGCGCGAGCGCTGGGTGGCGCGGGCGCTGGGGTGGCACGGGCGCGGGAACTGGAGCGGTGTGGGAGATGGGGCGGCCCGGTAGCTGGGGTGGTGGGGGCGTGGGCGGCGTGGGCGCTGGGTGTCGGGAGCGCTGGGGCGGCGCGGGCGCTGGGGTGGCGCGGGCGCGGGAACTGGAGCGGTGTGGGAGATGGGGCGGCGCGGTCGCTGGGGTGGCGTGAGTTTGGGCGGCGCGGGCGTTGGGGTGCCGCGGGCATTAGGGCGGCGCGGGTGCTGGGATGGTGCGAGCGATGGGGCGGCGCGGTTGTTGGGGCGCGTGGGCGGCGTGGGCGCTAGGTGTCGGGAGCGCTGGGGTGGCGCGAGCGCTGGGTGGCGCGGGCGCTGGCACGGGAACTGGAGCGGTGTGGGAGATGGTGCGGCGCGGTCGTTGGGGTGGCGTGCCCTCGGGGCGGCGCGGGTGCTGGGTGGCGCGGGCGCGGGCGCTGGGATAGTGCGAGCGATGGGGCGGCGCGGTCGTTGCGGTGCACGGCCGCTGTGCCCGCGCGGTCGCTGGGGCGGCGTGGTCACTGGGGCGCGCGGGTGCTGGGCCGGCGCGGGCGGCGTAGGCGCTGGGTACTGGGCGCTGGGGCGACACGAGCGCTAGGACGGCGCGGGTGCTGAGTGGCGCGGTCGCTGAGGCGCACGGCTGCTGGGCCGGCGTGTCACTGGGGCGCGCGGGCGCTGAGCGGCGCGAGCGCTTGGGCGGTGCGGGCGATGGGGCAGCGCGGACCCTGGGATGGCGCGGGCACTGGGGCGGTGTGGTGGGCGGAATACAGCGCCCCGGCGCCCGACGACCACTAGATACTTTGACGACCGAACTTTAGGACATTATCTGGGACATGTACTTCCAATTCGAGTCTTTAGTTTGCACTGCTGTTGGTGACACCAAATATTTCCCGATGACAGTGTCAATTCCCACACTGCAATAGATTTTTTAGTGAGTTTTGCTTCAGGTGTGGGTGAAGTGGTAAGGCTTTTGTAGTTCTTGATACCCATGATATAGGTTGAATTCCACTTGGTGTGGGGTCAGGATTACGTGCGCGATTGTTGGGTGTATATTTTATTATGTTCAGTACTCTTTATTTTAGAAGCTTTTTTAAATTAATAAATATATATTAAAAAATAAAACATATTTATAAATATAAATGTATTCCCCTCCGATGGCGAGGCTCGGGGCCCAAACCATCGGCGGTTAAGACCACCGAGTGAGGAACCCGAATTCGTATGTACGACTACCATGAATTTTTTCACATTTCCAGAACCAACCGTTTAGGTGGTAGGGCGTGCGGACACTTGACTCTAACAAACATTCGCAGATTAAAGCTTAATATTTCGCAAACGAATTCTTGGATCTAAAAATGGTTTTTGCAAACCCGTAATGTTTTTAAACGATCTATCCAACGATACCCCACACCACGTGATAATCGTAAAATAAAATCATCCCAACTTTAGATGTACCCTACAATTTTTTTTTCAAGATTTTATAATACCACTAGCTGACCCGCGCAACTTCGTCTGCGTATGAGAGAGAGGGTGGAAAGAGTGAGTCGTAGGCACCTATAGCACAATAATTTTAAAAGAGTTAATGGGATGATCTACTTCGGCCGTCAGCCACCCCGTCTCTCACACCGTCAGTCACACCGTCTGTCAAATCGTCTGTCACCCCGTCTCTTACCCCGTCTCTTACCCCGTCAGTCACACCCTCTGTCACACCGTCTGTCACTCCGTCTGTCAGCCCGCCTGTCACCCCGTCTGACACCTTGTCTGTCACCCAGTCGGTCACCCGTCTATCACCACGTCCGTCACCCCGCCTGTCATCCCGTCTGTCACCTCGTCTGTCACCCAGTCGGTCAGCCAGTCTGTCACCCCGTCTGTCACCCCGTCTGTCACTCAGTCTATCACCCCGTCTGTCACCACGTCCGTCACCCCGTCTGTCACCCCTTCTGTCACCCGTCTGTCACCCCGTCTGTCACCTTGTCTGTCACCCGTCTGTCACCCCGTCTGTCACCCCGTCTGTCACCCAGTCGGTCACCCCGTCAGTCACCCAGTCAGTACCCTCGTCAGTTACCCCGTCCATCACCCCGTCAGTTACCCCGTCAGTCACCCCGTCCATCACCCCGTCGGTCAACCCGTCGGTCACCCCATCTATCTGCTCGATTGTCACCCCGCCTGTCACCCAGTCTGTCACCCCGTCTGTACATGTATGTCACCCGTCTGTCACCCATCTGTCACCCAGTCTGTCACCTGTCTGTCACCCGTCTGTCACCCATCTGTCACCCAGTCTGTCACCTGTCTGTCACCCGTCTGTCACCCAGTCGGTCACCCCATCTGTCTGCTCGATTGTCACTCCGTCTGTGAAATCTCTATCTGGAAAATCTGTTTTCACGCACCGGCGCCATCTACTTAAAATATTGGTTTGTAGTACATGCTATGTATCAGAGATGGCGCTGTATGTGAAAAAAGATTTTCCCGCTTTTCTGTTGAAAGTTTTCCTGAATTTTATTTGCTATAAACCTCACGGAGCCCGAGACCTTTCCAACGAATGCAAAACCGTGGAAATCGATTCGTGCGTTCTGGAGTTATAGCGTCAGGAAGGAAAACCCGACTTATTTTTATATAGTAGATTTTGTTGGCGTGATCGATATGTATACACATACCAAGTTACAGATTTTTAGTACTGATAGTCTGAGCTAAACTGCGGACAGACAGACAGACGCACATGACGAAACTATGAGCGTTCCATTTTTTCCATTTGGCTTTATTAATAATAATATTAGCCCTGTAATATTACTGTTCCACTGCTGGGCACGGGCCTCCTCTACTAATGAGAGGGGTTATTAGGCCTTAGTCTACCACGCTGGCCTAATGCGGGTTGGTACACTTCACATACCTTCGAAATTCTTGTGGAAAATTCTCTGGTATGCAAGTTTCCTCACGATGTTTTCCTTCATTATAGCAAGCGATATTTCACAATAAAAACACACTTAACATAGAAAAGTCAGAGGTGTGTGCTCTTTTTGAGGTTGGTCTCGAACTTCCGATAATAGTCTCGGCAGTCCCTCCCATTCCCAACTCTATTGAAGACAAAAATAATTTTAGAAATCGGTCCACATTTGCCGGAAATGTCGGGTAATATACTCGTACAAAATTAGTCCGATGACTTGAGAATATCTTTTTTTAAGTCGGTTGAAAAGGGCGGCAAATTTCGGGGCGGCCCCGGGTGGCGAAAACCCACGCTACGCCGCTGGCTCTAATATTACTTACTAACAGGGTCGACGGCAAAATTTCGGCTTGTGCTGATCTAGTGCTAAGACGATGTAATGTACATTGACCTTAAAAATTAAAATCACGTGAAAACAAAAACTTGCTCACATTTTGTAAACGTGACTGAGATGTTAGTTGTTCTTTTCGACCTTCAATATTAAATCAGATTTTCCGCTTTACTTTAATACCATGTAGGTACAAAGTATTCTAAGCAGTTTTTATGGCCGTAGCGAGTTTTTCCTGAGACCAAGATAAAACTTTTCCAATTTCTCCTAATATACCCAACTAGATAATCTTATTTTTATATTGTTTTATTATTTTAGGGCTGATAGCACATTGGAGTGGAAAATGAAAAGGATATTTCTTTTTATAACTGGTCTTTTTATTTTATAAATTTATACCCATCAGTTTTGAGTGTTTTTCATTATTTTAAAAATAATTTATGTATTTATGTACATTAAAAATCTCAGAAACGCCCAGAACTATTCGGCTAGATAACTTAGTTGTTCAGTGTTCTACTGTTTTCCATGGCGGTTACTAATAACCTTAGGTCAAATATTATATTATTATAGTCCATTAAGTTACGCTTAGCTTAAGTCAAAGAGATTTAATAATACTACTTGCTTCAACTAAATCTAGAATATCCTTGGAAATGGAAATTTCTCGGTAACGCATGTTTTCTTATGATGTCTTTTCAGTCTAATCTGTAAATGTTTAGTAATCATATCAAGCTATTCGATATCGACCTGATATTATCCAATAAATAGACCGTGGTGCATATCTAACGGAGCTCTTGAGCAAAATTTACTTACAGCTGGGCCGTGCGAATCTCTATTCTTGTACATTAAAACCAGTATGTAACGCACCTTATCCCGTTAATGAAATATTTATATCATTTCATATTCCTACATATGTATGTTACTGTAAAAGTCCAAACTACGGTTCATCCTAGGTGTGCCTCATAGCAATAGAGCTAGGTACATACTAAGATTTACCAACAACAACCAACGTACATGTTGGTTTTGGATATAAAACAATATCTAAACATATTTCTTATTATAATTATTAGCATAACATAAGCTCACGCCTGTATCCCCGAAGGGGTAGGCAGAGGCGCACTAGCCAACTAGTACATCCGAATTTCGCCGAGCTTAGTTCCGTCCCAGATGTGATAGGGGGCGAGCCTATCGCTATTTCGGGCACAAATTCCAGACTCCGGGCTCATATAGAAAAATCCAATATCACTTTGCCCGACCCGGGGATCGAACCCGAGACCTCAGGACAGTAGTCGTACCGAAATACAACCACGCCACCGAGGCAGTCTAGAATTATTACGTATCGTATCAAAACCTTATATATGGTGAGTTATCATTATAATTATATCTAACCTAACTGAAGACGTCTGTACATGTCTATATTCGACAGACTTCAAAATAGGAGAATGCCCTCAATTCGTCTGTATTTTTTTTATGTATGTTCTCCGATATTTCCGCCAAATGTGGATCGATATTTAAGATTTATGATTTTGTGTTTGATAGAGCTTATTCTAAGGGTAGTCCCTATCGATTGTAGTCCCATATAAATTTGGATACGATCGGATAAGTCTTGAAGTCACTCGGTTAAGTTTTTAAACTTGTGATTATTCGACATGCATGGTACATGTTTGTGGGTATCCTGGGATTTACCGAGTTTTGGTAAAAGATCGAAATGTACGATAATCACAGAACACTTTGAACTTTTACTGTACAGAGTTGGTAAATGTTAGGTTTTACTGGAAAATATTATAATTTACCGTAATACTGGGTTTTAGAGCATAATTAAACAAAGGCATAAATCCTGAAGGGATAAAGCATAAACGACGCCTTAGACGTATTTTGGGGAAATTTTCCGGGGAATCAAGATGCTGCAATAGAAGGTGTATGTGTAATTTTAGGCACTTTTATCAAATACGTAACGAGCACATCCGCGGTAGTCTTGGAGTCCGGAAGGTGGCAGATAAACTGCAGGAATGTCGTTGATATGGTATGGTCATGTTTTGAGGAAACCACAGAAGTACGTTGGTCGCAAGTGTTTGGACTAGGGGGATTACCACAACCTCTTATAGGAGTATTATTATAATTTTACTCGTACCGATTCCCATACAAAACAAACGAAGAACGATTATAACAATACTGCTATAAGAGGTGGTGGTAACCCTGCAGATCGTACCAGGGCTGCGTACTTATGGAGGGCCCAAAAAACACTCGCTGGACGTTTCAGAGGGAGATTCGAGATCCGATGGTCTCGCTCCGGAGGATGCTCAAGACCGCGCGAAGTGGAAGCGTCTAAGTAGGAAGGTGGACCCTAGCATTAGGCCATCTCTAAGGCTAGCATTATCCCATGATAATACTAGAAAGAAAACAAAGGGATAAAGCATACTTTTCTAAACGAGTTTCATAATGTTGATGAAACGCGATCGCTTATTAGTTAATAGTTATTTAGTGATTCAGGTCCCTGATATGACATTGCCTGAACGCGTGCCGTCTGTCGCACGATTAGATTCCAATTCGGATATTTGGTCAGATATTACACTGTTACTTTGATCTTACGATTACACTTATCACGTATCTTTCGATAGCATATCGGTAGCTAAAAAGTATTTGTGAGAGTCGGCGACGCGACAGATGCTACGGATCACGCATAATTAAGCACATAGTTAAGCATCTAAATTAACTATTTTACCAATTTGTGAGCATAATGTGATGACTGATCAAGCATCTACAAATTTTTATTACAACTCATAGATCATGTTATATATAATAAAGACCAATGAAAACTAAAAAAAAGGTTTTAATTATTAAAATTACATCCCTAGCTACGCCTAACTATTTAATATACAGTTTTTAAATATCTGGGTAGGTACATAAAATTAAGCTTTAATTATGGGAATATATATTAAAATATCATAAGAAATTAACCAAACGAGTACCTACGTCGTTAAACATGTAATTTGTAGTGGTATTTACCTACGCTTAAAATTATTGTGGTAACTAATAATACTAACTGCCCCATTTACTTTCCAAATAGGATCACATTATCATATCCCTTGTGTATGGTGTGTCTATAGCACATAACTGGTGTAATTTATGCGCAGATCAAAATCCTTTTTAGCCTAATCTGTTTGTTATACTGCAAGTCGATTCTCTAAGGTTTGTGAAAACAACTTTGCGGCATCGTTGCGGTTGCGGTTTTTGTATTCAGCAAGGTACAAAGCGCACGCACTAGCCCTATGCGTGATGACGGCGCTTATGCGAACTAGCTCTCTCGAGCGAGGCGTTTGACATAAATGTATGGAAAATGGTATTCTCTAAGATCCAACAACGTTGAACGCTCCGTCGATCTCAACGATGTGTGCTGCGGAAGCTCGTCGTCGATCGCAACGTTGTGACGTTTCTTAGAGAATCGACCTGCTGGCTCTACAAAGTTCATATGCTATACCCAGATTAGTAGTACGGTTCTAACATAATGTCGAGAGACGTTATTATGATATATCTCTTGTAAGTTTTCACCAGGCGGTTTTTTCGGTATCCACTGAGTAAAGCGCAATACACACCAAAGCCGCCGACTCGCCGGCAACTTTTGTCGGCGGGCTTGTTGGCGGCTTCAGTCCTTATAAATCGGAAAACTTATAGACCAAAAGGTAACCGACTCTAAGGGCCTCGTTCACCACCCTCGAGTAAAGTGTCAAGTAGGCTAATCGTCAGTTAAAGTCACCCGTAACTGAACGTGTGAATTTCACGACGTTCGAGTAGCATGCATCTTGTGATTAAACTGACCAGTAAGCTACTTGCTATGTCGTCTACCAAGTAGCGCGTTTACTTGACGGTTAAAGTTTAAAGTAGGCAGTTAATTGTACATTTTATCGTAGTTTTTTTTTATTTTAGGAACAATAAACAGTTGTACAATATATCTTATTACTAGTATAATGTTACGTATAAATAACTGTGCAACCAGATTAATTATTAAACTGAACAAAGATTAAAGAATTTTAGGATAAGGTACTAAGAAGTTTCACATACAAATTGATAGCTAGTTTTTGATTGCTGATATTATAATACTTTTCTCAATTAAGAGACAAATTAATGTATATAATAATGTAGTTAAATAAACTATAAAATCAAATTATAGTAGTCATACCTTAATAACGATGTTTAACGTTTTAAATTAACGTGTTAACTGTAAAATAGCCTTTCATTTAAAAAATCAAGCAGTTTCAACAAAAATAAAATGCAATGCGGGTCACGCAAAACTCGTCCTTATTGACACACGATTTAGTACCTGTGTAACTGTTTATATAGCAAAAAAGGGTCCGGTAGGTTTTTGTGTCATGTGTTGCGGACCCGCGACGAGTCACGACTATTTTTTTTGCCAAAATAAGATACTTGTGACGTAATATTGAACGAATGGGACGCAGGATTTGTGATATCAATCACTTAACCAGTAAGTTGCTACTCAGAGCTCTAATTTTGCTTGTGAAATTAACAGAAGTTACTCGCAACTCTTACTTGTCAATTAACGCTAGTCAGAAAGTAACTAATCAATACTTTACTTGTAGTTGGTGAACGAGGCCCTAAGTATCATGGGACCCATCTGAAACAAACGAGCGTAGTCTATATCCCAATATAAAATCCAGTTTTACATCATGACGCGACGTGATGTTGTTTTGTTTGTTTGTTGTGTGGGCTCTATTTTCCGCACCCAGCCTAATGATGGGTCTCAGCGACGCGATGTTTATTTTTACCCAACTGCATGAGAAGGATGGTAATATTTTTTTGTTGTTAACTAGTCTGGTACAAAAATAGAGGTATATTCAGTACACCTCCGTCAAAAATTTCTTATTATTAGCTGTTCATGTCTATAATTTTTCTTGACTTTTATTTTAATCTGTAGAAACTATTAATTAGGAACCCTGTGAATATTTATGTTCTCAATATTTTAATAATTACGTCCAATTTAGGTATTATATATTTGTAAAGTTAGAAAGATTTACCGAAATGAGCAATTTAACATTTATCCTCTTTAGGTCATTACGCAAACCGGACTTGCGCGAAAACTCAGTTTACAGCAAAAAATAACCATTCAAAAATACAAAAACATTGTAGTTTTTTTACAATAAAAACTTTATTATAAATAATTATAAACGAATTAGTGAATAACTACCGGTAAAAAGTAACACAATATAATTATTCAAACAGAATGATTATTAACATTTCTGTCGAAATCATTATTTTGCCGTTTTTATTCCTCATTAATTATTATGTTGGGGCCTGTTAAATTTCTGGAAAAAAATAACAGCATATTTATTTTTAAGTGCCCCACTTTCAAGTGAAATATATGCGATAACGTCAGACACACTGACGCTGTTTATTAACAAGATATACCGGCAGTGGGTCTCAGTATCTACGTAAGTGGTATCAATAGGGGCACCACATTTCAATGTTAAATATAGTAAATTTATTATATTTTATTATCACTATATTTCTTTTTTATTTTCCACCTTCAAAACGTCATCATTTGACAGCCTCCATGGCGCAACGGGCGAATAGTCGGCTGTAAAGCGAGAGGCCGCGGGTTCAATCCCCGCACCGAGACAAATGCTTGTGTGACCCACAGATATCTGTTTAGGGTAGTGTTGTGAGGCCGAAAGTCACACGTAGTCACTCACCACACAAGACTCTATCTTAGTGTGAGCTCAGGACTATGTGTGTGACAGTTGGTTGTATTTATACTGTATTTATACATATCTACCAACAAGTTTTTTGAATTTTCTCGCTAGCGACTATGTACAATAATTTGTATGAAAAACATTAATTCCCCACGTAAGCTCGTTCGTATAAAAACGTTCGGGTATTTTTCATATTATAAATATTTTACGGAATCGCTAGCGAATAATGTCAAAAAAGAACTCATGGTCGAGCCGCTTTCACTCAACGTTTCTACTTTATGTTTTACCAAAGTAAGCCACATATCAAAACTGCATCGTTAAGCTTAAAGCCTAATCTAATTTTGTGCAAACCTATCCTTTATAAATAATTTGTAGTACACGCCGCAACGAAAGAAAAACGCAGTGTCGCAAAGCAATGTCGAGTTGTGAGCTGTGATCGCTGTGCCAACGAAAGATGTTTTCGGCCAGCAGTCTCAGTAGACCGCTGTACGCAGTAGAGTCTTCTTATCTATATTAGAGAGAGGGTTCTTATCATAGTTTACCATACAAACATAGGACTCTTTTAAAACTCATAAGTAATTTATACCACAGCCAAAAGTGTCTTCAGTGTGACTCTATCACAATAAATGTTTGTATAAAACTTGTATAAAACACTTGATAAGTCACATACTGATGCAACAACCACAGCTCTTAAGTGCACTGACCTTTTGTTTGTTCATTATTTGTTCGCCTGTAATCAGAAATAACCTTGTGAACAAAGAAAAACGCCCGCCGAAACCATTCTAACGATACGAACAAAGCCTAAAAAGTATAATTGACGACGTAAAGCCGGGGTTATACTGATAATTTATTTACTTATCAATATTATTCACAAAGGATGGTCACGGAACCTTAATCATATAAGACCACGCGCTATAATAAATTACATAATATTTTTTTATATTTATTACTGTCAGTTGTCACACAATATAACCAATATAGGTACTACGATATCAAAAGGTAATTTTTGTGACTGTAAACGGGACATAATGATTATCCCTGTTATTGCATTTTTTTATGGGGAAAAGCGTTTTACCACTACCGTCTCGCCTGGGGGAAACAACGGCTATGTCGGGTCTGTCGCCGGTCCTTAACACCATGTTATACACTACATTTACAATACCGACTAAAAGCCCCGTGTGGCGCTCTTCGGCGCATTGGGACAGCCCAGGGTTTCCCTAGGCGAGAAGTGCCCAGGCTTCAGCCGGAACCATCCCAGCGCGGTGCCGTCTTGCGGCCCGTCTGCATTGTGAGTAGGGGAGCTCATAAGCCCCCCGCCGCCGCCCTCGGTGTCATCGACAGCACAAAGCCAACTATCCGTGCTGCCGTCCATCTCGGGGTCGAATGTAGTCTCTGTTATTGCTTTGTGTTATGAGTTTCTAAGGGCGACTTCCACCACTATTACTAACCTACAGTTAGTCCTAACCTCAAGTTAAATTGAAAAATAAATATATGAATGACGTGTAATTCATTACATGTAATGTACTACATGTAATTAATATATATGTATAATATATGACGACATTTAGTTAATTAATATATGATATACATAAATACAATATTTGTTTTGAAATAAGGCAGAACAGCCGGTCATTTCATTCACTCCATAATTATTATAGAGGTATAGAGGGTCAATGCACATAGTCAATAAAACAAGTTTTTCACGAAGACTCTGAATGATATACACAGATATACATATATTATAGATAGTTTATACTGCATATCTGTAAGACATGTATGTATGTATTTGTCTTGTCTTACAGGTATGTCTTTCTTATGAAATTAATACTGCATATAACCAACTCTAGTATTTCATAGTACTAGCGTAGCTAATTATTATCAACAGCAACAAGCAAAATAAAAATAATTAGACTTCGAATTGTAGAGACCGCGCTTCGCGTCGCGTCCTCTCGTTATAATAAATTATTAATATTATTAAATATTATTAATTACTCATAGCTTGAAGTGCTTACTCATGGCTTTGAAATTAAATAAATACTCAACTAACCAGAGATGGACTTTGAGATAAGTATTAGAACCTATTACCTAAGTTAAAGGCAATGAACGAGTCATTAAAAATCTTTTATATTAGGTACCCAGTACCTGACTACTATGTAAATTATAAGTATGTAATGATAAGTATGTATGTAATTGAAGAAGGAAATATCGCTAAAAGAATGTCCAAAATATTTCCACACAAATATTTATCTTTTTTCTAACCTCTATAAACCGCAATGTCAATGTCCGATAAAGGCAGGGATCTAGAAAATACGTAAGTAACCAACCAAGTAGTCTGTCAATGAAAGCCAAGTATGGTTTGTTACTTAGATACTAGTTATACCTATTGGTGTGTATGTATGAACTACATACGGAATATACGAATCACGCGATTCATACGATCGGCATTTTATAGTGATTAGTCAATCACGCAGGTATGTGTGCGTGTGTGTGTATGTGTATGATTATATAGGTACTTATTTGATTAAAATATGAGCACAAGTAAAACCGTCCCAAAATGTCAAAAAATAGTTTATAACTTAAATAACTTAAAACATTGTTCTGATCTTATCTTAGCAATTTATTATTTATAGTCGGTGCGATTGCACGTTTATTCATTATTGAATGATAAGACCACGTACTCAAAACTTTATTGGTTAGATTAGATAGGAGTCATTAGGTAATAGGTAATTAATTTTCTAGTACAATTCGTCATTTTCCAATTAGAAAACACGCACAATATTTTGATTGGAAAACCCTGACCTGGGGGCTGACTCTTGAACTCTATTTCGGTGGAATTTTAAGTCACTAAATGAAATCGAATCGAAGTCAAATTCGAATCGAGTGTTAAGAATCAGGGGGCTGATCAATATTTTTTTTATTCGAGCACGGCAATGTGACTACACTACGGCTGAGATCTATAGAGCACACTTCGACTAAGTCTAAGGCAAAGAAACGAACTCAGCAAGCATTTGGAATTTTTAAATCGAACTTTGACTTAGCCTGAGTAATTTTTTATAAGAAAATCTTTGCTTAGTCTGTCTGTCAGTCAATCTGTTCCTGTAAAAAATGGCGCGGACTAAGAAGAAGTTCGATTTAAAAATTCCAAATCCTCACTGATTTCGTTCCTTTGACTCAAACTTAGTCGAAGTTCGCTCTATAGATCTCAGCCTACATCAGTCAGTTAGCGTAGAAATGAAGTGACTAAAATGCGATCCATTTACAATGTGGCCATGACTTCTCTGAAGGCCGTACTCGATCTTCTCGCCACAAGTCATAAGCTGGAAAAACCGCTCAACGCGGTTAATCTGCGGCGGCTACCTGACCACAGAATACGCAAGAATACGTATGTAGGTACCTAATATACTACGTAACCGGACCATGAGGCCATGACGTATCTACATGTGAGCGGTAAGACCTATGTACATTGTACTGTACCTACTTATACGTAAATCGTGATTCATAAATGGCGGTATAGGGCCTTCCTTATAAAAACATTTACGTGCTTCTTATCTTTAAGAATAGTTTGTCACTTGCCTCCTCGCGTCACATTGTCTAAAAATTAAAGGGACAAATTATTCCTAAACATAAGAAGCGCGTAGATATTTTTATAAATAAGGGGCATTAACAACTGACACCTTAAAGGTTACCTAGACGTAGATCCACATCGGGCCTATTAAGACCTATACACACCGAGGCGGAAAAGCAGATAATTAAATTTTTTACCAAAAGATATTGAAACTATCTAGAAGGAAATACGACAACAATTGGTTTAATGGTCATTGGCGAGCGCGCTAACGAATCCCGCGGCAGGATGCCACAACTTATAACTGAAATGTTGATTAAGCCGTAGGTGCTGCCTCCCATCCATCCATCCATCCATCCCGTCGCGTCTTAGGCTGAGGTCTATAGAGCGAACTTCGACTGTCTAAGTCAAAGAAACGAACTCAGCGAAGATTTGAAATTTACAAATCGAACTTCTACTCAGTCCGAGTCATTTTTTACAAGAAACACAGACTGACACACAGGCTAAACAAAGATTTTCTTGTAAAAAAATTACTCAGACAAAGTCAAAGTTCGATTTAAAAAATTCCAAATCCCCACTGAGTTCGTTTCTTTGACTCAGACTTAGTTGAAGTTCGTTCTATGGACCTCAGCCTCAGTCTAGGTAGGCCGCCGGAATGCTATAGTATCTAAGCGGCTAGTGTGAACTGACCGATAGCAAAATCATCTGCCATCCCGTCCCGGTGAGCGTATGCCTTTATGGTTTAATAGAATCGACCCTGTAAATGTTTGTTTATCCTAATTACCCGGTCCCTGGTACATGTTTAGTGTTATAGGATGGAATCGCCAGTTCTCGTTTCCCAGGAAGATCGGTGTGAATCATTTGTTTACTGTTTCTACTTAATACTTACTATTCATCATCACCATCATCGGATGATGATGTACCCGACTGTAATATCTACTATTATTATTCATAAATTCATATGAATGAACAGAATTGTACCTTTACACTTTGACTATATGGTTAACTTGAAATATATCAGCTACAGCACGTACATACATAAATGTCGATTTCCGTTTCCGACGTGCTCAACGTAAGGACCCAATTTGTGTTAGGTATGTACTATGTACATTCCAACTATGGCAACAATAAAATAATAAAAGTAGGTAAGGACTCTTGTCCCCTTTTTTATTTTTATAGTAAACCTAGTTACGCTATAATAAGAGTTTTTTTTCCATAATTGGATTGTGCATAGTACATACCTAATACATATAGGTATTTGTACTTACCTAGTACCTAACACAAGATTTATCAGCATCATCATCATCATCAGCCATAGGACGTACACTGCTGACCATAGGCCTCCCCCAAAGATTACAAGATTGAATAAAGTTAATCACAAATAAAAACTTAGTACATACTACTAAGTAGGTAGTATAAAAGCTGGGACTTAAATGACACAATATCGGGTTAAAACATTAGGTTTAACAACACGTCACTATCGATCCACATTGATTTTATATAAAAATGTATGATACAAAATAAAAACGATTAAGTGATATAATACATAAAGACCTTGCGGCTTGCACCTTGAACTGTTGTCCGTGAACTTGTGTGATTCTGATTTATACACATAGTAACACTCATACGGTACTTAGAAAATTATAATTAGAAGATATGCTATGTTTAGTCGCTACTCGCTACTATTGGCGACCTTGTCGTAACTATGGTCTGGATGCAGGCCAACTGTGTTTCTGTTCCACAGAAAATCACCTTATTGGAACATAATATTACGGTTCAGTCACCAAAAGCACGAGTGAAAGTAGTTGATATTGATGAATTTTGATTGAGTAATAATTAACTAAAATATTCATAAGGCAATCAATAATAGCTGGGAAGTACTAAGACAACTAGTTACAAATAGGCTTACGAAATTGTTTGTAAAAAATATAAGCCTGATTACGCGGTACGTTTTACGTCGTTGTTATGACAAACTTTTATAATCGCTGGTAAATAGTGCTACACATCAGTGTCACGGGCGCAGTGCGTGGGACTCCGTGGGACACTACTCCGCCAATGGTCTTATCGTTGTATATAGAACATCTCCAATTAATGTTATCATAGATCGATTGACAAACATTGCACCGTACTGGTATTATATTGGAGAAATTAATCAGTTTAAGGCACCTATTAAATTCTTGTCTATTTACATGACAAGCAAAATGTGATAATCAAACAATAAAAACATTTTAAAATAAAGATGTACAATTTTATTAATACAACATATTTCTTTTAAATCCACATTCTCGATGTCTATGTTGTTGTTTTTTAAGGAAATCTCTAATTTCCTTTTAGTAGGTAGATCTTGATTCAATTATGAGACTACCCTTGGAGTAACACACAACTGATCTATTCATTCTACCGTTAATTGTGAATTCACGAAATTCCTTTCCGCAATTTTCTATGTGCTAGTAATTTTGTAACCGTTTTATTAAACCTTAGGTACTTTAACTATCGCTATCTTTCATTTCGCATCTAATTCTTCAATCTGTTAACTAGCTATACCTGCTTCATTACTGTGCTATTTTCGTTACTGATCTTAATTTCGCACCATTAATAGTAATGGTTTTACGCTTTGCTTTCGCTTCTTCTCTACGACAGCAGCTATCAGCTCGGCTCCCATAGCTCTATTTATTTATAACTATTGAACATAAAGAGAATCTTGAAAATCAAACTAAGATTTCAGAGTTATCGTGCAATATTAGCAACAAACAAAAAATAATGATGAATTTTATTGAAAATGTCTTTTGATGTCGATTTTCTGGGAGAGAGTGGTTTTATTTAAAAATCATCGAGCCATCTCATCCATACTTTAGAGAAGTTTAGAGTGTAAAGTATGAAGTCTGATGTTTTGATATAACTTATTATTTAGCCATTGTATTGTAAACTTAGTTGATGCTTCCAGTGTAGATAAACTAATAACACCCAACAGTCGCACACATAGTCCTGACTCCAAACTTAGATCTTGTGTCGTGGGTATCAAGAACAACGAGAGACTTTCGGTCTTATTACACCCAGACTCGAAACGAATATGTCTTACAAACTACTGTCTCGGTGTGGTAATCGATCCCGCGGCTTCTCGCCTCCCAGACAGATACCACTGTGGCTGTCGATATGGATCCTTCATCCTAACCGCCGTGCTGTATTATTTAACAAAAAGTAATTGATTATTAGTATAGTATTTATGTCAGTCAGGTTTATCTAGAAATCCCTTAAGTCTAAGTACCTAAGTTAGAGGCTATTTAGCCACTGTGCTCCACACATTCACGTGATTGTAGCATCGCGTGTGAAGGACATAGTAAATAGCTGTCATCTGGTCTGCTATCATTACGAAGTAAGTACCAACCTTAGAGTACCAACATACTCGTTTTCAGGTAATAGAGTCGATTTGCATGTCCAATGAAATTATAACGTAGCTATTGACTACCTACTTAAAACAAATCACACAATGTTAGTTTGTTAGTAGTAAATACGGTGATAATTTTCGTTTTCTCCATACATTTGATTAGCAGCGCCACACACGGAATCTGTCTTTCTGTCTGCCTGCCCTTATCCCACCTTAATGTGGGGTCGGTGCAACACACTTTTTGTAGCATGTTGCAGAGAAGATTTGGCTTAGTTTTTACGACCGGCCGCCTGCCTGACGTCAACCCCCTTTGAGGGATCCAGTCCCGGGCAAATTAAATTAGAAAATTTGCTTTGCCCGACCTGGGAATCGAACCCAGGATCTCCCGGTCCACAGCCCATACATGCTGCCACTAGACCAAGGAGGCGACAAGGAATCTGTAACGAACTAAAAAAATATGAAAGAAACGAACACTACCTCAGGAAACTTATTCATAAGGCCGGACCATACGATTCTTAACCGATTTCTCAATTCGTATTGAGATTTTTATGTATGTATCTTCACCAATAACTTCAACATGGGTGAACCGATTTGGATGATTTATTTTTTGTTTGTTCATAGTTGACTCCACGTGAATTTGGTAAGTTACAAAATAGATATTATTTTACAAACTGAATGGCATGGCTCGATACACCGATTGTAAATTTCAATAACATCATATAATAAAAGGAAAACAAAAATATCAGCAGTGGAGTTTTAACAATTAGTTTAAACATCTATTTTTAATAACAATAGGTTATGCTCGCCTGAATTATTTCTGGTACTTAACAAAAAATTAGGAACTAATGTAAAACTATTCATCCTACTTCTGTTTTGTATAGTTGGGAACGAGTTACGAGACATCACGTACAAAACAATAATATAAGTGGAAACCATAACTATGTACCTAGTTACTTAATGAGAACCAATTCACATCTACATAGACACATTGTTTTCCATAGGAGTAGACAGAGACAAAGGATATCCATTTGAGAAATACCGAATAATTGTGTTTAATACTTATTAGTATGAAAATGTATTTTTTATACTAGAGACTGGTAAAGGAACAGGTGGGTCACCTGATAGTAAGTGATCGCCATCGCTCAAAGACACCTTCGATCTCTATAGTAGACACCTAAAATTCTATCAGATGAAATCATGGGTACGTTTCCAACCTTAAATGAAGGAGGGGAAGAGTTATTTTGGGCCAGCGGAAAACTCACTCACCAAACGGTAAATAACAACAACAAGCTGCAGCTCAACTATGAGTTTTTGGCATTTCACGCTAGCGACTACGTAAAATATTTTTATGACAAATACCCCGACGCTTCTAGCGATTACGTGGATAATTAACGTTTTCGTGCAAATTATTTTACGTAATCGCTAGCGTGAAATATCAAAAAACTTATATAAAATATTACGTCGATTTTCTGTGACACAGTGCAATCAAACCGATCCAGCCAGCTCATTCATACTCTAGAGTCTAGACATAATTGACTATTAAGTCGTTGAATAGCTTTGTTTACTAACAATGCACTACACATACTATGCACCTACATGGTACGCTAATGAAGTTTAATAGGTGTACTAATAGAGTAACTGTGGGAGCTATTAATGACGGCTTTAGTTTAGATTAGACGTATGTTAGTAATCTATTGTTAAAATAATATCTACCTATTACATATTATTCTTCTTCTTCTTTTAAAAATAATGGCTTCCACGCACATAAGGTGATTTAGCCAATGTCAAGGTAAATAAAGCAATTATGTTTTCACAATGACCATGAGACCCAGATGTGGATGATCTCAAGGCCCTGCTGGGATTATGGCGGCAATTCCGTCCAGTCCAGTGCCCCCTCATATGACCTTCACTCGGACTCGGACCTTCACTCGACCGAACAAAGCCAGCCAACGCACCAAGCAAAACTCATCGAAGATCATCGGTTAAAATTTTTTCAAATTATACTGTCCATCTTCACTGAAGTTTGATGCATTAAACCACAACACTTCAAACCAACAAACACAGCTCCAGAGAATATTTTGAAATAATTTTAACAAGCGACGCCCACCCTGTCAGACTTCCCGTCAAAATTCGTCTACATATTATTCAAGATCGGGCGAAGTGGAAGTGTGGGTTGACGTCAAGCAAGCAGCCGGTCGTAAAAACTATACCAAATCGTTTCTGCATTATATTTGAAAAAGTGTGTTGCAGCAACGATTTGCAGACCCCACTTTAAGCTGGGATAAGGGAAGGTAAAAAAAAATAAGACGTGTTGACAGTGGTTCACATTTAGCGAATTAACGTAATGATAATCTAAAGGCGCGTTTTCTGCACCTGTTTTTCTCGAAACAAAACACAAAAACACATACCCAAAACAATGATTTTTGCTGTCTCTTACTCTTAACACAATGGACAATAGATAAAAAATACATGTTTTGTGTAATGTTTTAGTGCAGGAGACGTGGCATATAATGCATCTCGGAACTGTATTAATTATTTACATATTTAACACCACGTGTCACATTATCACGTTGTAATTATGCTATTGAAAAAATACATTGTCATTAATTAAAATAATTAATGAAATTAAATTATACAAAAGAAAGTTAATACAGTAGTTAGTTACAGCTCTAAAAATAAAAACAATTTATACAACATACAACAGTTATAATAAGAACACATCTGATATTGATTACACCAAAACATTACCAACCATACAAAAAATATTTTCCTTTAGTAGAATCCCTCAAAATCCATTGAAACGTGATTCTTATTTAAAATTATTTTGGTTTATATTTCTACTCTCTGGAGGAGGCCTATATCCAGCAGTGGACGTCCTATGCTATGGCTGATAATGATGATGATATTTCTACTCATTTTTGTCGCTCTACATTGTAGGTATTTGTTTTCCGGGACTTTCTTTTTCACTAGTTTGATTGGGAACGGTCTACCAAGATGAGAGTCGGAGGTTCGAGACCAACCCCAAAAAGGAGTTAGATAAATATACCTACAAATTAAACTGAGTTTAAGTTTAACATTAACCTCTTTTCTATGTGAATTGTGTTTACATTGTGAATTATTATCGCTTGCAATAACGGTGAAGTACAGTGACGTGCACAAACATTCTGATCAGAATAGACAAAAATCTTGTAAAATTATTTTGTTTATACTCTTACACAACCATTACTATAATCATCATTCTCATTTCGATTAAAATACAATCCAAGTACTGGTATTTTGACAATTTGTGTATGGTCACGTATTTTTGATCATGACCAAATTGAATCATAATTCATGTCAATAGAAAATTGTCAGGGTAGACAGTGTTTTTTTTTGTCTATATGGACTACACGCCATTGGTGAAGTATCGTTTACCTATATTATGTAAATCCATCATATAGGTAAACGATAAATTCTGATGCGATACGAACTCATCCCTAAAAATACGTGTGTGTGTGTGGGCACTACTTTACTAAAAATTGAGCAACCCATTTCAAAAATTAATAGAGGTATTTTTGGAAACAAAAAGGTCCCATAATATTATTGTTATTTTTGTTATAAACAATAACAACTCAATGGACTTAATTAATTCACTATCAGTCAACACCAGCATTTCAATACTATCTGCTATTAAGGCTAATCAATTTGTGACTGAACACCATGTACAAGTACATACAGTCATACAACATGTAGAGGTATATGATGAATACGAATGTGTTTGGTGTGCGTCGTGCATACAAAAACAACTTGTGCACGGAAGATCCCGTAACTTGATTTATGTCAACGAAAACAAATAAACAGACAATAAAGTACCTAGTAGAGGAAATGCCAAAGTAAATTTTGAATAATTGTAAATTGTAATTAGTACCTACCTACATATCTACTCTAATCACTAATCAATGTCATTGAATTAACAGCCAATATTCGCCACTGCCAATGGCATCAAAAGATCGAATTAGTAGGTATACGAATAATCACAAGTTTAAAAACTTAACAGACCGACTTCAAATCCGGTCGTGACCAAATTTATATGGGACTACCCTTGAAATAAGCTCTATCGAACACAAAAAGAATTTTGAAAATCGGTCCACATCGGCGGAGATATCGCGCAACATAAAAAAAATACAGACGAATTGAGGATCTCCTCCTTTTTGGAAGTCGGTCGATAAGTAGGTACATACCCGAATAAAAAAAACTAATAAATGCTAGTCGGACAGCAGACTCGCCCACCGAGGGATCCGTACAAACAGGCAAATAATGTAGCAGTTTTTTTTCAAGTTTTCCGGAAATTCAGTTCCCATATACTTATATTATACAGAAATTACATTTTTTCGTCATAAACCGAAAATTACACATCATAAACCATTAAAAAGCTTGTTTAAAAAGCTTGTGCTAATGATGTTCTTTCATAATATGATTCCCCATATGGTACAGTTAACTCACTTTCAAATTTAGACTCATACCTTGCATAAAGACCCTATTTTTTATTATTAAATTAGAAATATAAAAGTTTAGGCGTCTTGCCTTTATGTATAACTCTATAAAACAATGCTTCTTGCAAAAAAATCATAGTTCTAAGTCTACGCGAAGTACCCTATAGGTATACATAGGTTTTGATTCCCTTGCGAAGAAATGCGATATAAACAACTATAACTTTTGTGATAATTGAGAATTCGAGTTTTTCATAGGTGCAAATGACTACAGATTTGCGTATATCGATTTAATTTCAACTTCATATCTCCACGCGTTCTCGAGCAGTGACGTGCTTCTGGAGGCATTTGGATCAGGGTAGACAAAAACTTACATAATTTATTTCTTCAACCCGTACAGCACCATTACTATCTTGATCATCCTCGTGTTGATTTAAAATAAAAACCAATCGATGCTTTTTTAAAATACCTTTTTTTTAAGTACCTACATACTTAATACATATTTTGTGGTGAAACATGTCCTCCCATCAAGACAACAAGTACACGTTCCGTATGCCTAGTTTTTTCTTCTAAAAGACTATTCCATCACCTACGTGTTTATCCCAAATGCTTATCAGTAGGTACATACTACAAATACATAACACCCAACAGATACACCGCACAACCATGTCCTAGTAGTAGTCCTGACTCCTGGGCCCTGGTCCCACACAATATACGAGTCTTGTGTCGTAGGTATTAGGAACTAGGAGAGACTTTCGGTCTCATCAGACCCAGACCCGAAACAAATATTTACGAGCTACACAAACATTTGTGTCGGTGCGGGGATTAAATCAGCAGCTTCTCGCTTCACAGCCACTCACTCGCTCGCTCGCTGCGTCAAAGAAAGAAGGAAACAAAGAAATAAACTTTATTCAGCCAATGTCGCAGGCAACAATAAGTGAGAGAACAAAAAAAAAGACAATATGTAACACTAAGAGGTAACAAATTTGTTAATTATACGTATCTTAGTGGTCGTAAGGCCCATCCTTTTGAACTTTATTTGATTCTAGTTGTTGCCCGCGACTTAGTTCACGTGGAAATTTATTTTCTGGGACGAAATTGATTTTTCGGGATAAAAAGTAGCCGGTGTTATTTTGATGTCGTACAATTTATCGACTGCATTCCAAAAAGGAGAAGGTCCTCAATTCGTCTGTATTTTTGTATGTACGTTGCGATATCTCCGCCAAATGTGGACCGATTTTCAAGATTCTTTTGGCGTTCTTTTGCTCGGACCACTCTTAGGAGTGGTCCCACTTTGGAGGAGGGCACTAGTCCTCAGACCACGAGGAGCCTTGAAGAAGGCCCACTCCCGCTGGGGCTGCGGCTGAATGCAATTGCGTACCCCGTGGCCTTCGCAATAGGGGAGAGGAACACCGCGGGGTTTAGTCGGTGGTACAGTATACGCCGGTGAGTCCGACATACCTCCGAGTTTTGACTTGGAGATGTCCGTAAACAGATTCCCCGTGTAAAAAAAAAGGAGTGGTCTCATATTTTGGTTACAATCACATAAATTTTGAAGTCGATCCGTTAAGTATTTTTACTCTAAAGTTTCATAAAGATCCATCCAGTAGTTTTTATATGTGAAGTGTAACAAACATACACACGTACATATACGTCACGCAAACTTTGACGTTTATAATATTAGCAGGAAGTAGATATCTGAATTACCTAGTTCAACGCATTGTTTAGGTATTGAAGTTAATTGGGACTTTTTGTGTACCCAATTATATATTTTATATATTAATTATATATCTTATAATTATTATACATTTTAACATACGGGCCTCGCTTCTCTGAAACGTAGGTATTTTTTCCTGTAAATTTCCACGATGAGTGGTTGGCACAATGTTAAGCAAGCAAAGAATGCACGAGTCGTAGCGATAAATTTTATTGTTTGATTGTAGTAGCAATTATTATATTTGTTACCACCGCACATGTTCTACAGTTATCGCTAGGTCATCATAACTAAACCGACAAAATGAAGTAAAATTAGCATCGTGTGTTTACAACGGAAACATCCGAGGTATCACAATAAGTACCGAAGTAAGTACCTATCGCAATAATATAGGTGAACACTAGCTCACTGGTCCGCGAACACGGATGTTCTCGATCGTTATATCTGAAGCTTCGAGGTCACCGGTTAGGTCCCCTCGATTCTCAATTATCCTCTATCCACAACAGCTCCGACCCCTCTTGACGTCATAATAAGTTTAAACTCAAAACAAATGCTGTTGCTACCTGAAAACAAGAAACGATCTATGCAGTTATATTATTGCCTAGAATATCTACCTATGAAGACATTTATAAAAAAAATTGGCCACGCGACTCCAACAGGTTTGTTTGTTATCGTTTTGTTTTGTTGTGGAGACCTAAGTGTGGAAAAATTTTATATGATGCAAAAATTTAGGTATATCACGTAGATATACCTAAATTTTTGCATCATATAAATTTTTTCTTTATTAATTTAGGACCGTAAGATCAAATACAGTTTAAAATTCCGATTTAGTAACCGTCGACACCATTAGACTGAAGGTTTAACCCGATGACTTTAATATCAAATGGTCTAAATAAAAAGTTTCACTAAACTTCGATGATATGGTAACATTGTCATTTCGTTCATTCTTTTTCTTACATCATCCATTCTTTTCTATGTTTGTTTATGGTTTTGTTATATAATTATTGTCATAGCAACGTTGTAATGTCATACGCACAGATTGAAACACCAATACTTAAGTAATGGATGTGTCATATGATCTGAGGCGGCAACCTAAGCACATTTTATTCATCTTAACATGATATTGTGTAAAATATTAATCTCCATAATGGTTCATCATTCAAAGGCCGCTTTTTTATAACAGCGACTGGCAAATGGGCAGTTGGCTCACCTGATGGTAAGTGATCTCCACCGCCTATAGACACCCAAGACAAAAATAATCATGAGTGCGTTGCAATCATAAAAGGAGGAAAATAGGGATTAGGAAAAGGAGGGGGATATTGGGCCACCGGAAATCTCGAAACGAAACGAAACGCGATCTGCCTTTAACGTTGGTACCCTGTGAGACAGTGGTTTCATACCGATCCAGACGGCTCATTCGTGCTGTAGACGTAACTGCCTACAGCGTAGCTCTACCACTCAAGATCTTAGTATATAATGTCAATTGTCAAATCATACGTATGACCATATCTGATCATCATGTTTAAATTAACATAACGAACTTAGGTTGCCGTCCCAAATGACATCCGGTATTTGAATATGGATTGGTGTTTTATCAAAATAGTCATGGACGAATGTACGAAATTAAGTAAAGTATGCCGAATTTTACGACTACCAAAACTAATTTACTGACGATATTAGTATACATAATAAATACACTTGTATGTAAAGATATTTTGTGAAATCAAAATATTTAAAGTATTTGACAACGTCAATTAATACACAGTTTCAACGACACAAAGAGTTTAACCCTACTACCGGGACGGTTTAAAGGAATCGACTGTTTGACAAGCATCTGTGGATTAAACTATCATTGATCTTACAAAATAATCAAAAACAAGAGTTCAAACTCGCTTTCATGGATTAATCTGCCATTGATCTTACGGACCTAAGGGTACGAAGTTATTGTCTTATACTGAATATAAGATGGAATAATAATAATACTGAAGACAATAATATTTTAGTTATTAATTACGATAGGTCGAGCGGTGTTTTTACTTGATGTGCGTCCGTCCGATATATACAAATAACGTGAGTGGGCTCATGAGAGTATGGGATTTAGAAACCTTTTCTCTGCATAACCACATAACTATTTAATACTTGAGGGATAAATAATTAGACTTAGGGCCTCGTTCACCAACTCCAAGTAAAGTGTTGATTAGTTACTTTCTGACTAGCGTTAATTGACAAGTAAGAGTTCCGAGTAACTTCTGTTAATTTCACAAGCAAAATTAGAGCTCTGAGTAGCAACTTACTGGTTAAGTGAATGATATCACAAATACTGCGTCCCATTCGTTCAATATTACGTCAAAAGTATCTTATTTTGGCAAAAAAACACTCGTGACTCATCCCGGGTCCGCACCACATGACACAAAAACCTACCGGATCCTTTTTTTTACTATATAAATAGTTACACAGGTACTAAATCGTGTGTCCATAAGGTCGAATTTTGCATGACCTCGGCCGGACATCGGTGTTCGCTTCGCCCGAATTGCAGTTTGTTTTTGTTGAAACTACTTGAATTTTGAAATGAAAGGCTATTTTACAGTTAACATGTTCATTTAAAACGTTAAACATCGTTATTAAGGTATGACTACTATAATTTGATTTTATAGTTTATTTAACTACGAAAAAATGTACAATTAACTGCCTACTTTAAACTTTAACCGTCAAGTAAACGCGCTACTTGGCAGACGACGTGGCAAGTAGCTTACTGGCCAGTTTAATCATAAGATGCATGCTACTCGAACGTCGTGAAATTCACACGTGTAGTTACGGGTGACTTTAACTGACGATTAGCCTACTTGACACTTTACTCGAGGGTGGTGAACGAGGCCCTTATTAATATTCCTTGAAAAAGTTTACATAAACGAAAGTTGATTACGTACTTACACAGCACACCCAATACTATACCTCTACAGTGTACAGCCACGAGTACACTATATACCATTGTAACAGTGGTAGAGCCACGCTGTAGACAAATATGTATACAGCACGAATGGGCTGGCTTGACCGGTTTGATACCACTGTCTCACAGTCCACAGAAAACAGACGTTAAGTGGCTGCTCGCTGTCGCGTTTCGTTCGGTGAGTGAGATTTCCGGTGGCCCAATTTCTCCCCTCCCTTTGTCAATGCCGATTTCTCTCTTTTTAGGTTGGCAACGCACCCGTGATTTTCGTGTCTATGGGCGGTGGATATCAGTTATCATCAGGTGACCGATCTGCTCGTTTGCCAGTCTCCGCTATAAAAAAACAAACAACACGACAGTGACACATAGATATATAGATATAAACTGCAGTCCCACTACAGTATCTCGCACTGTCAATGTGAAAAATAATAATTTAAATAATTATTACATAATATTACCATAGAAATATAAGCGGAGAGGTTGCAATGTTGCACAATATACAAACCTAAAAAGAAGTAACACTGACAATTGCCTCAAGGCAACTGGTCAAGACCAGGCGAAGTGGAGGCCTTTAAGTAGGAAGGCGGACCCTGGCAGAACGCCGGGATAACGCCAGGCAGATACGCAAACCGCGCCCTGCCGTAATAAAAAAAGAAACAAAAAATCATACAAAGAAGAGTACATATTCAATTCATAGATAGAAACTCAAGTCGACTGATGAATCTATGATTATATACCTATTAGCTTTGTATTAAACCTGAAATGTAAGTAAATAAAACAAAAGATTATTAATACATTTTATTTCATTTTCGATTAAGATGAGCATGAATTGATACCATCCAGTTTATCAAGAGTTCTGTGCTAAATCATATTGATTACATTACCAAGCAACAATTATTTATTCGTTTTTTTTGCGGTTAGTTAGGTACTTACCTACATACATTTGTTTTTCATATTATTTATATAGTATTTTAAATATTGGTACCAAAAATTTATTAAATAGTTCTTTAAACAACTTACTAAATTACAAATGAAAAATTGTTTGGAAACTGAAACTCAATCCTTCTCCTAATATGTATGAAAATAAAGTCTTTATAGGTGGATAGATCTATCCCGTTTATTAACTACTGTTTACTAAAATGAAATGATTATTTGCTTAGTTACTATTCGAGTTTTGCCAGCAATTCTAACAGTGCATGCGGTTGATTAGTATATTTTTCCTATAATCTAGTTTAGTTGTGTTTGTTATTATATATTAAAGTAATGTGGGTTTATGCAATAAACTTCTACGATGATTGACATGAAAAGAAACATTGCAATAACCGAATTTGAGGACATTGCATCAGGGTGTATCGGTTGAATCGCAACCATGATCGATTGTGCCGCTTAGAAAAAATAACCTAAAAAGCATGATACTAAAATGAATTGACTTCAAAACTCCCGCAAAATGTGTCAATCGGCCACATTCATATTATGTGTATAGGTCAAATTAGATTTTAGCTTAATATTAAAGCACTAGCTCGGGTAATTCGAATTTAAGTTTTTTTTGTATTTGCATTTTTTGCAGATCGGTGCGATCAATGTTATATACCGATGTAATTTTCACATCTAGTAACTATATCTTTATTAAATTATAGTTATATTACGTATAAAAAAACGATATGCATTGCCACAAAGAAAATCGAACTTGGCGGGCTAATGATACGGAAATATTGTTTTCATTGTAATTTAATTTCCTGCATAGTGGCTTTTATTAGCATTAGATGGCATAATTTGATGTACTACATGTTCATAAATATCACTTTTAAAATATATGAATGACATGTTATCGTTTGTATCGAAGTGAACTACAAGGTCTACAAGGAATAACAACTAGCACTTTTTCTAAATCTGTTCTGTCACTAACTTCATGTTTAGAACAATTTAATTCATACTAAATAGCTAATATAAATGCAAAAAATAATATAGCTTGTATCTAGTCGACAAAGTCTGCCTCAAGGCGTGGCGTGTAGATTAGAAATGACTTTGACCATACAAAGTACAAAGCTAGGAAAGAATTCGCTTTATCGTATATTATGTAGTTCTATTTAAATAGTGCGGACAAGCGCGGGATTGCGATTTCAAAGGATTTGATAAAGATGCGGCAAGTGTGTAGATTGGCAGATTAAATTGTCGATAAATCGAGTCGTGGCACGGAATCTGATAACCGTAATACCCAATTATGTAATACTGAGGAGATATTATACATTTCACCTTTTTGTTAAATACATGAGATTTGTAATATCTGTTTTGCCGTTTTTCAATTTACTGAAGATAAATTAATTCCAATGTACATAATCCAAATTCATTACCAAATTGTAAAGTTGAAGAAACATTAAACATAGCTATGTGTTACATTGAACACACAACCTAATATTCCTGGCACAAAACTCGAGAACTTAAGGCGATACATTTAACGTTTTATGTGGTAAATGAGTGGACCAATCACGCAAAACCTACGCAAAGCAACGTTACTTAAATACTTGAAAGACGAGTTTTATTATTGAAGATGGACAGTCTTTTGCCAAAACATTTTCACGTAAAATTACTTAGTAAGGGCAACTTGCAGCAGTCTTGCTAATGTAGAGTTTACACAACAAACACAAAACCGATGTTTTGACATGTAATTGGAGTGAGCTCGCAAAATGTTTGTTATATTCTATTTGTTATACTTAGTTTAATTTGTTATATAATTAATGTTATAGTATATAGTAATAGTTATGGTATATAGTTATATGTTTTTGTTATTTCGTGTTAGTAGATTTGTGTAATTGTCCCGCCAGTTCGAATTGGGTATATCCTGTAATGACTGTGTGTGCTGAATAAATAAATATAATAAAATAAGTCCTACAGTTCACTCCTATCTTTAAATCAAGATTTGGGTTAATAGAGATTTGTTGTGGCCCTAAAGAACATAAATATTATAAATCTCAGCTTTGGTGCAAAATGCATCAAGTTTTATTATTACAATGACTATTACATTTCAATGCGCATTGCGACAATCTTAACGTACCGACATAGATAAGTTAAAAGGTTTGATAATACAAATAAACCGCTTTTGCGATTTACATAAAAGGGTATATGTGACACGCAGATACATTCAGAGTCTGATTGTTATCCACCATATCTAAAGCCACACTTGTCCATAAGATGTATTTTTTACAAGTAGTAAGGTATCACTAATCTAGTACTTATGTTGTTTTATATGTATTATAGATAATTGAGAAATGTGATACATCGCTCCATGAGTATAAATACACGACATACGTAGTATCAGCACACTAAAAAAAGAAAGCATACAAAGTTATCGTGAGCATGCTGACAATATCTATGCTACCTTTTACGGTTACCTATGACTGAAAAACATATCTACTAAATATAGAATAAATGTACCTACTTAAAAATGTTTGTCTTTTTACTAGCTATCAATATTATGAAACGAAATCCCCAGATATAGCAAATCGGATTTTGGAATTTGCCATTGTTATTCCATTGTTTACACAAAATTACATATATACACGGCATAATGATAATATTTTATATTACATATACATAAGGTCCCTGTATACAAATAAGATACATATTATAATATAAATAGTATGTTAATTATTATAATAAATATTAGCGTTTTTCATGGAAGAGATTAGGAGAACGGGACTTATTTTCTAGACCTCTGGACATCTTATGGAAAGAATACTTTGGCACAATATGCACAGTAAGGGAACGTACCCATATTACGTGACCCGTTCAGGAGGGGAAGGGGGTTTAGGTTTTCTTCACACAGTCAATATCTTCTAGGGAAATCTCGTGCCTTTTTGAGCTATATTCAAATATGGAGCGCATACTTGTCGAAATGGAAGAGTACGTCTTCCTACTCGGCTAACATGCGTGACACGACTCACGATAACCGACTGGAGAGATGTTGTCTACAATATTGTAAAGAATCGTGAAAAGAATCGAGGACGCATGTTAGTGTCTGTAGACAAATAGGGAAAACCGGTTATAACACGACAAAAAGCGTAGACACAATTTTCTCGTGACGCGCATGCTAGGCAGGCTGGATGTTTCGAGTATCGACTATAAATCAATGAATACTTGGAATATATTTGAAACGAAGCTATCTTAGTACAGTTGGCATATTAAATTGTTGTATTTCACTATAATAGTATAGCTGGAAGGTAAAGAATAATAAGCATGAAATGCAAAGTTTTGATTATATTATATAATAGAGGTAGTTATTAATATTATAATAATATTAATATATATGAAACGTACGCCTGTAATATTACTGTCCCATTGCTGGGCACAAGTTTCCTCTAACAATAAGAGGGGTTAGACCTTAGTCTGCCACGCTGGCCTCATGCATTTCCTGTGAAGATTTTTCTCAGGTATCCTCACGATGTCTTCACCGTTAAAGCAACCACTATTAATAAATTAACAAACGATAATTCACAGTGAAACTACCATTCAACAAAGAAAAGAGGTGTAATAATAGTTATTAATAAAAAATATCCATCTCTGGTGATATCACTTATATTCTGACCAAATTTTCTCTGACAATATTGCTTTAACTATTTTTCACTTTTGTTGAGAGACTGGTGTGATATAAATTTTGAAATAATCAGTTTGCATTATAGACCAGATTTTAGGGAGTACCCCCCAAACTGGGATTAAGGATGAAACAATTGCAAGGAAATGAGCTAATCACCCGTCTGTGCATCTGCAGACCTCTCACTATAAATACAACATTACTCTTTATATGTCATATAGCAGCAACACAATTTTTATGCACATTTTTTCTTATATATGCAATTATATCAATTAGCAGTATCATTATAACTCAAAACCTACCTACAAAATTATATAAAAGAAAAATAATATTTTGAGATAGCCATTTTAGCTGAATTACGATATCAATAATTGTCGTTAGAACCAATCAATTTCTGAAAAATAATGCCAAATCAAAAGTGCTAACTACCAGTGGCGTGCAGTCCATATAGACAAAGAGACAATTTGTCAGGGTAGACAGTAGTCTAACCTGACAAATTGTTATTTACATAAATAAAGAATAAAAATCATAACTAAAAGCAGTTTTTTAATATAGCAACGCTCGGCTTAATTCAACACGCGGATGATGATGATAATGATGCAAAAATTGAAGAACATAATTTTGCAAATGTTGTTTGCCAACCCCGATTGGAATGCCTATGCAAGTCACTGCTAACTACAATAAAAGGATCTTTTTTGCCGAAATATGATTTAACTTTTTTTATAAAAAGTAATTTCAGATCTGGCCTTTAACACATTTTAAGGAAAATGTCCCTGTATTTACATTACTATACAATAGACAGATAAACAGACACCAAATAAAAACATAAAGGACTTTTGTACATTACAATAAGTTCTTTATTTTAATGAGAATGTTTATTAATATATCAAAGCTTAGGAAATTAATAATGTACGAGTATAATAATCTGTATCATGATGCAGCAAGGCTTAGGCTGTTCGAAGTATAATGTGCACACCTGACTGAGTATCAACTGGTTGGCTAAGTTGGCCAATCTTTAATGCAAAAGCGGCGTCTTCGAATGGCTTTTGCATCTGGCCTTTTTTAAAGCGACCTAAATCACCATCGCGTTTGGCTGACGAGCAATCTGAGTAATCTCTAGCCAAGTCTTCAAATGTTGCCTCTTTATTGACGATCTTTCGACGATATTCTGGAAAAGATAAATATTTTAATTTATTAACATAATTATTTCTCATCCTAAAACAAATTAATTAAAGCTATGTTGAGTATGACAAATCCTTAGAAATATTTTTGCCAAACTGTGTTGTTGTATAGTGGAATAAACCTGCAAATGTAGTGGCCCACATTTTAGCTTCAAAAATAAATTGATATAATACACTTCAAATTCCCAGACATTCGCTCAATAGTGGCTGATGTAGTAAATTCATGCACTTAAAGATAATACACAAGACTGACAAACATTCGTGCCCTGAATGTGGAGACGAGGTGAACAACTCCACTGTCTGGCAATGTACTTTCTGCCAAGGTGGGAACTACTGGGAATACATAGACTAGCACAGGAGCAGTTGCGGAAGGTCAAACTGGGAGACATCGTCGGGTTTATTAGGGCCACAAAGAGGTTTTTAGGGTACCTACTACAAAAGCACCAGTAAAACCAGTGCTCCAGGGTGGATGTTACATAACTAGCCAAAGTGGAGCTGGTGGGCTGCCCAATTGAGAGGTTTCCGCTGAAGTGAGGAAGAGTATACGGACAGATGGTGCCTTACAGCAGGTATTCATACACTACATGGCCCATCAGAGAGATCCTAACTGATTGATGTGGCGAGGCTTGTATGGGCGGCCACAATGGACAGTCGTGGGTGGACCTAAAAGGCGTAAACTTATCCTCATAGCACCCAGAGGTTATGACTAACCTTAGACCTTGACTCTGACGAGTCACAGCCGAAACTCAACTGTGATGTAGGTACCTGTTGGGGGCTGTTGCATCGCTTGGTTACAAAAGGGTATTAGATCTTTATATACAGTATTAGCCTGGAATTTGGTATTAGTGCTCGAAATGACGATAGGCTCGTCCTGTCACATGGGACAGCAATAAATGGGGAACTTGCACGAAAATTATAATGAGAAATTGTGTTGATAAATCAATAAACAAAACCTTGAAATGTGCTATGATGAAATTTGTAGTATAAAATAATTGATATTTTACGAAATATCTTAATTAGAAATTACGTGTAATGGAACGTTATTACAAAACCCAAGTGACGTCGTTGCATTAGGCAGTGTTTCCACGTTGGGGTATTTTTCCCAATTTTGCGGAAAACTGTTGTTATGTTTAGTATGGTACTTGATGAATGAGATTTCAGAGGTCCTCCTCTTTCCAAATTATTTTCTTTATGTAACTTTCCCACCTCTCCGCTCAGGATTCAAGGGTGCAACTTATTTTTACTTCGTTATTTAATGAAATAGCTTCAACATTTTTGGGTAATTTTTATTCCGCATGAGGAAATTTTAAACGATAGGCAATTATAGCGGTTCAAACGTCATTCCAGACAATGTCAATAGCCGTCAGTGTCAACTAAGATGTCAACAAAAAGGCATTTTTAAGCTGTGACGTCACGTCCTTTTTTAGCGCAGGGTTTTGTAAGTCATATTTAGACTTGCGATAATTAAATGATTTGTGCATATTTTTATGTTTTTGTTTCTGGAGTGTTTATTTGAGACGTATTTCTTTGCAATGAACCAATAAAAAAATTACACGCAAGTTCCCTATTGTCGAAAATTTGCACCTCTGCCTAACACTCCAAAGATATAAGTATAAATGTAAAGACACAATATCAGCATATCGCAACCACAGAAGCATGGCAAAAGAAGAAATATGAGCATGGCTGCAGCATCAGCAGAAGAATATGCTATAAGCTGAAGCCAATGTTTATGGTATGGGCAGTGGGCACCATGTCGTGTTGTTTGAGTGTTGCTACAGCATTACCATTCAATAGTTCTAGTGCTTCTTCCTTTGACCTGGTGATATTTTCTTCACGCCATGAAGAAGGTCGGCGGCTTCCAGCATGTTTGACAAGCAAATGGCTGCATTGAACTTCTTTAGGAAAATCACTATCTTCATCATCATCTTCAAGGGGAGCAGGGCCATCCGGCCTTTCCCATTGAGACTTTTTTGTATACTTGTTAAGGTAATATGTGTTCCCTGGAAAACATATAATTTTGAATAAATAATCCACACTATTATAAATGATAAAGTAACTCATCAGTACTCCTCTCAGTTGCTGCCTTGGTGAAGTGGCATTGTAAATTGGTAGAGAACCAGGAAGCCTGAGTTTGATTTCCAGGTTGGGCAGGGTGGTTATCTAATACAATTTGCCTGGGACTGGATCCCACAGGGAGAGATTGACATAGAGCATGAAGCTGGTCATAAAAAGCTAAATCCATTCTGCAACATTCTTGAAAGGGTGTTGCACCAACCGCACATTGAAGTGGGGTAAGGGGAGAAAAAAAGTAACTAATTTGTTTGTTATGTGTTCAGGACTAATCCACCAAACTGAGTATGATATAATTAACTAAGAAAATGCTTGAACTTTAAGGAAGACCATGTTTATCTTTTATAAACAACCTTACAAGGTGCAACCAGATAAGAATTTAAATTTCTAAATAAATTAAAATAATAATAATTTGAAATTCTTTACATTTAGGTAATCATGACTGCCTCGGTGGCGTGGTGGTATTTCGGTATGACTACGGTTCTGAGGTCTCGGGTTCGATCCCCGGGTCGGGCAAAGTGATATTGGATTTTCCATATCAGCCCGGAGTCTGGAATTTGTGCCCGATATGGAGATAGGCTTGCCCCCTATCACATCTGGGATGGAACTAAGCTTGCGAAACGTGGGTGTACTAGTTCGCTACTGCGCCTCTGCCTACCCCTTCGGGGATACAGGCGTGAGCTTATGTTATGTTATGTTATGAATTTTTTTATTAAAATTAAAGCACTAATTGCGAATGAGTGCTAATTAAACTACATAACCAATCATAGAGAAAACTAAATGCTGAATCATATACTAGTATCTTCTGAACTAGTTTTCATTTAAGTAAATACCTGATAAATCAGCACTTTAACTATAAAGGCCTTTGAGTGACACAGCCTTTTTCAGAAATTGGGATGACCTCAGGAATTCTGTTTCCTGGAATACCTAAATTGCTATTGCTAATATAATCCCTATTAGCATTTGGAATGACATTGGTTTAGCCCCTCAAAGTTGGCTTGGCCGGTCACCGAGCAGTTAATGTAAAATTCATTATTATTAACCTTCAAGCGGGCGCGCGGTCCGTTGTAACGGCAGCGGTCGCGCGTAACCTAAAAGACCTATAAGCGATATAAGCGAAATAAAACACTTATTAATAAATAATCATTTATTTTTTTATAATATGGAATATTATCCTTAAACTAGAATGTGCTTTATAAAAAAATATTAACTTTATGAATAATTTAACATAGCTCAAATTTTCTTCCGCTAGAAAACCAATTTAGGAACACAAAATCTGTTTGCGTGCCTCTAACTATCTATATATACATAGTCATTAGTAACAAAAAATGAAATTAGGAAATTAGTTAGCTCCATGAGATCAAATAATTAAAATTACCATCATCTAGGCCTAGTTTTCTTCAGGTTCAGTGTCTTCGCGATCATTGCACATGAAAGTAGCGTAGGTTTTTCTTTTGTGTCTTCTTCAATTACTTCTGTTTTATGCTGGGTATATTCTGCAGCTGCCTCAGCATATTGTGCTTGATTACTTCATTATAAAAATTTTCGACATCCATATTCAGATGTTATCTTATGTTTCTTTTCAGTTTTCTTGGAAGATTTACCATTGCAGATATTTTATGGACACACTTTTTTGCCAAATCCATACTCAATTCACGTAAATATTTACGCCTTGACCAAAATTGATAATATTCCAAAAAATAATACATCACGTTGAGCGTCGCGTGTAACCTTTTTTACGACGGGCGCGCGGAGTCGTTTCGACGCCTGAGCCGCGATGAAAACAATTGCTGTTTGTCCGGTAACGGGAGTGCGGGGAGTAAGGGTAAACTATTTATTTGGTACACAGTGATCCATTGACAAGTTACTGAGGACATTACTATCAGGGGGCCTCGCGACGTATAGTTTGCCCACATGAGCTCTTGCCCCATCACTGGTGGCAATAAACTCATAAGGAAAAAGATATCATCAATAAACTATTATACAAGGGTTGGTAGCATAGTTAAGTATATATTACAATATTATGGAACCTTATAAAAATTGTACTACTAATGGTACTCGTTTTCGTATGTATGTGTTATGATTAACAGTTATCTTAGTACAAATATTACTAACCAGTACTTCTACTTTTCCTTGCTTCCCAGCCTTCAGGAAGATTATCATCTTGACTCGCCATTATTTCGTTAAAATTCCAGGCCTACTAAAACCTGTTCGTTATTATGTAGGTTGGAACTTGGAACTAGGTAGCTTATATTAGGTTTATTTGTGGTGGTAGGTAGTTAATGCCTATAAAAAAGTTACGACAAGGAATATGTTCAATAAAACTTTTTAAAACCGCTTAAACTTTAGAAGAAATTCAGTATCTAGTAAAGAAATTAGAAAATATCCAATCTCCTGAATCAAAGAGAGGGTCCGAAATTGACATAATCATAGATTGAGGTTACTTTTTTCAATGTTTTTTTTTTTATCGATAAAGCACAGGGTTCTAGCTTATACAGCCACACACAGTTACATACAGCTTCGTCTTATGTAAAAAAAATATATGTTTGTTGCTTAGATTATCCTAGTTTGTTGAATAAAAAGTCTTAGCATTTACAAGAAGAATTAAGATTATTTTGAAGAATTTACGTTTTAAGAATGGATCCGGCACACAGCTATTACTCTGAGGAAACAAGTCTCTAAATTTTTCAGGGGGACGGGGGAACTAATACATTGAAAATGCTATACATTACTGAAATCATTTTGTGTACTTACGAACGCACACATAAATAAACACAACACATCTAAGTTTTACGCACACTAGTAGATAGTCACGGGGTCTTGGCCTCCGGTGGCCCATACGCATATGTAACATATATATGTGCCGCCTCCGATGTCAAATACATCTATTTAGTCTAAGAATACATCGCATGCTTAGATTATCATCGCATGCAACAAAATAATAAATAGTATCATGCTTAGATGTCATGAGCTTAGAGTCATGAGTCATGAAACTGGGAATGATAGAGGCAGACTACAGTCGATAGAGGTATCCTTAGTCTGAATATAAATTTATGGCGGCTGTACACTCTCGCGCAAGTGCTCTCGCGATGTCTCGTCGAGAATCTCTGTCACAAACTACATAGAGATACTACGTATGTACGCTTTGCGAACCTCGCAAAGATGTACGCTTTATAAGCTTTTACGTTATGGCAGCTGTTACCTTATGTACTATTAATTAAAAGCAGTTATAAAGCAAACCAAGGTGGTTTATGAACCATAATCTTGCAAGATGGAAAATGATGATATGATTTACGTTTATTAATAAGCCTGCTTAATGTTTGTTCAATTTAGATTCTAGTAAATAGATCCAGAGATTAACCAATACGTCTATACTTAACTACTTTTTAGCATTTTCTGATCTTAACGGACACCTGAAATCAGATAATTATACTTAATATTGTAGTTAAATATGATGTTCAATAGGTAAATATTAAACTAATATATTTTATCGAAGTCGATTTCAAGACACCATACCACATAAGTAAAATTGTGGGGAGATGTGGTCATTCGATTGCTCCGTATACAATTAATAATCGATTATGTGGTTTCGAGTTTACGTAATATGTATTTACAAAAATGGAAATGGGAAATGGAAATAGTTTACACACGCACACACACGCACGCACGCACGCACGCACGCACGCACGCACGCACGCACGCACGCACGCACGCACGCACGCACGCACGCACGCACGCGCACACGCACACACACAACTAAAATAGTCACTTAAGAAATATTTTTTTGTAATCTGGATGTATCGGACTTTTTTGTACATGGTAACTGCAAAAACGGGCATTTTTAACGGAGAATGACACAGGACGACCCCCCATAAAAAGATTGTGACAATGACTGAATCTTAGATTAATAAAGTCGGCTGAATCAATTCTACAACCAGTTTCTATTATTTAGTCTAAGGTTTTTATAAACACGATAGATTTTTGAATCTTGTACCTTGGCAGAGGGGAAATACTATGAGTGGCGTCTCTAGTTATAAATGCTTTTTAAATACACCGGGAGGCTCCTATTGTGTATTAGAACCATACAACTTAACCATTATAAAAATTGATAGAATTTGCAAAATAAATACTATCTCTTTTCTACTAATGGACGTTAACTCCGGTAAAGAAGGATCAATATACAAGTGTTTGTTTCTATAGACCCCTATCCGTCAATAAGCCACGCTCCCGGTTCAAGTAATAACAATACGGCAGCAGGAATGGCGGTCTAAGGACGTAGGGCGTGATTCATTGCGTATATTATCCATTTCGATAAATGTTTTATTCCATTATTTCACGTTATATTTTATTAAACTACATACATATTATCAGTATCACACCTGTATACCACAAGAATAGGCAGATACTATGATTTTCTAATGTGATATGAATATGATTAGAAAAGCTCTAGTGCGCTTAGATAACGATTTTTATAGCAGAGATTAGCAAACGATTTTTTGAGTTGTTCTCATGAATTATGTTGTCATTGAGTTGTCAATGTTAAGAAGTGGTGCTGTGGCTGATAATTATAACACTGATATTAGTAGTGCCAATAATACTCTAATATTTTAACTAAATAATGAACGTAACGTTGATAACCTTAAATAAATCAACCAAAAGCAAGTAATAAATAATAAACGTACAAAAATATTCACTTTTGGACAGTTATGTACTGCTTTGTAAAACAATACACAAATGTTTATCGACAAATCATCGACTATATTACTTAACGCACTAAACTTTCCGCCATCTTCAGTTCCCAGACTCGTGCCAAGGTCATGGCGATGGAATCGATGTCCTCTCCTTCTTTAATCTAAGGTTAAATACCGATAATGGACACTGATATAGTTTGATGTTCTAGAATTTTATTTAGGTCTTGGTTTAGGATCATAATAACAGCGGCCTACACCTAAATTATTGATTATGTTCTGGGTGGGGCAATAAATCATAGATTAACAAAAGTTTGTGACCTGCGTATCAATGAGATATGTATTGATTTGGGTGGTGGCGTGGACCGCGGTGATTGCAGTCTAGATCCCGAAGAAAATGGTCGAGTTGTGTAGTGCAATTAGCTCTAACGAAATTTTTTCTCAAATCCAAAGTGTGAATAATTTATTTTAATCTGTGGTTTCATTTAATTTGTGACAACACTGCTTTTCGGTCGTTGTCACCCACCAGTAAATGACTATTCCGATCCGATTAAAAATTAATTTGATTCCTCACCTACCCGTACAATTAAAAAATTCCTCGTGTTAGGCGTGAGTAAACTGCGTGTTTAGCAAAACCTTGTTCGCCGTATAAAGTTACTTTCCACGTGTTGATTTTATATCTATTTAAGCACGCGTCAGTTTATCTTCTTTGTAGGGCGTTTATGTATTAACTAGTGAAAATGATTGAGTTTACGATAAAAACTTTGGATTCCAACAATCATCACTTTGTGGTAGACGATGAGGTCAGTGTTTTAAACAAATATTCATAATATATAAATTTCGTATATGTGGTAGTACATAGTTGGCTATTTATAATAATACCTATGTGTTTTACCCTATTGTATGAAGATTCACGCCTGCGCCGTGCTAGTCAACTGAATATCGATTAGGGTGTGTTTCATGCACATAAGTACTTTCTTTGTTGTAATATATATCATAAAAGACATGAACATTTTTTTTATTTACATTTCTCATTTAAGAGTGAAATTGATATGACTGTATTGAGACTTCATGTTGCGCTCACATTGCGAATAGAACAGCCCTGCGCGAATGTAAATGACAATAAATTGATTTCGTATGTAATTTATAAACCAACCTTACTGTGATGTATACTGCAATACATAATGGCAAGGCTACAGTTAAGTATTTCACTATCCTCTACCTTCCAATAGAAAGGCTCCCATAACCCCTAGACACTAGAACCAAAAACTGACATGCCGTTCATTGGCAAAGCTCAGCCAAGCAAGTTATTTTGCATGTATTGTATATGTGTATTATTACTTTGATGGTTGGAGGGTACATAATATGCCCACCAGATCCATACTCATTTCTTATGCAATATATTTATACACTTGCAAGTCTTTCGCATTACTGCTCTCAAAAATTTCTAACTCTTACGCCTGAATGGTCAAACGCTGCTTAACTTTAACGGCTTCTTATATTGATTTTCACCATACAATTTTGGCAGATAAGGCGGTCATAAATAAATAAATGACATAAGGCGACCTTAAGTGTATGAACATTTGGCGGTTAAAGTATATAGTTGTTATAAAATTATATAGTAGTAGCCATTGGTAGGGTAGCCAATACTATTTTGCTAAATACAGTTGTTAATAAAATATTTTATTTTTTAATTTGTAGTTGGTAAAGCAGTGTCTCCTGGACTAAAACATTACACAAAACATCTACGCAAAATACAGTTTCACTACACATTTTTATCTATGGTCCATGGTTCTATAAGCATTGAACAGGAGACCGTGAAAATCATTGATTTGCATATATGTTTGTGTTTTGTTTTGACAAAAACGTTCAGATTTGCAATAGACACCAAAATCAGGCATTAAGAATGGAGTTTAAAATGACTTGAGAAGACTTTATTTATTTAGTTCCTTTTAGAGATTGATGTTTACTCTTGGATTCAGATTGTTTATTGGTCTATAGCAATAAACAATCTGAATCCAATAGAATTTCAATGACCTATGTCATTAGGTGTTATTGATGGTGCAAATTCACAGTTTCTCAACAAAACACTGCACTTATAATTGCTGTGTTCATTGACATGTTTCCATAGGTATGTTAAAGTTAAAACATATCTTAAATAAATTGATATACCGCCGAATGTTCATACACTTAAAGTCGCCTTATTTTGTTTAAGGTCGTCTTTTCTGTCAAAACTGTATAGCGAAAATCAATGAAAGTAGCTGTTAAAGTTTAATAGCGTTTGACCATTCGGGCCATAGTGTTGCGATTGATATAATTATAATTTTTAACTTTTATGTGTAGTCATGTGAAATATTGCTGCATCTAACAACATTTTATTTATTATAAAATTCTCAATGAACCCAATAAGCGATTGACTAAAGCGTTGCGAAATTTCATATGACATATCAATAGTAGTGTAATACAATACAATAATGGCGATTGTACATTTTAGATGACTGTGGAGGAGTTGAAGGTAAAGGTGCGTGAGAAGATGGGCATTGAGACTCACTTACAACGTCTCATCTTTTGTGGAAGAGTAATGCAAGATGACAAGAAATTGAAAGAATATGGTACTCACCTATAAGATTTCCTCATTTCTTTTTAAAACCGACTTCTGAAGGAGGAGGTTATCCATTACTTTGTATTATTTTTGTATACCATCTGATATATGAGAAACAAACAAGAACCAATTTTAAAGTTCCTTTTTGTGTGTAATAGAACTTATTTCAAAATGAATATCAAGATCTAATGAATATTGAAGTCGGTTTTAAAGTTATTTATTTGTGATTATCGTGCTTTTGTAACATTATAGACAATGTGTATTATGATTTTTAGATGTACAAGGGAAAGTGGTGCATCTTGTTCAGCGCGCGCCGCCTGATGCTCGACACCACGGCACATCGTCTTCGTCGGCATCCAACAATGCCGGCGAGCGTAACGAGCGTGGTGACCGTCACGATCGTCACGACCGCCACGACCGCAACGGAACACCCGCCAATGGCGGAATGCAGCAACAAATCAGACGACTTATGGTATAAACCATAAATGATAATAAAGAAACTTCATTCACCGCTATTTGTTGTGGTTGATTGTAGATTGCCGATTGTAATTGTTACCCTATTTACGTTTCAGTCTTTGATGGCCTTATCGAATTTAATTAATTGAATCGTATTCCACGCCATGAATCTTACTTTATTTATCATTCTCTTAGCTTACAAAGTACGAAATAATAGAATTGTTGGGTAATAAATTAGCTTTTACCCATCATTGCAAATAACAGTCAAATTACCCGCTATCATAAAACTTTAAATACTTTGGTTTTCGGATTACCTGCCAATTGGTAGTATTTCACTTGAGAATTGAGAACCATTAATTACCTAAAAGCTATTTATTTTAGAAGAAGAACCATTACCTCTGGAAAATGTGTGAGTTATGCTTTAAGTCTTTACTAATCCTGGAAGAATACATAGAAGCATAAATAGGCTGATATGCAAAGAAATGATTCTGACAACCACTGATAAACCCATTGTCAGTGGTTGCTAGTTTTTGTTTTTTTTTCATATATTCACGTGTATCTATCTTATGTTTGTACTTGATACTCAAGTTTCAAGCCCTGACCTCCAAGACCCTGCATCACATATGCTGTTGGCACTAATGAGATTTCCATATACCTCTACATATGTGTATAAGAAAATTTTAAATGTTATGGTAAAGTCAAAACATAAAATGAAACTTATTTTTTTTATTCAGTCGTTTAGTATAGGATTCTTAAAATCGTTATGCAATTGGTAAATAGTTTTAGTATTAAATCGGCCGTATATGCATTAAACAAGAGTTTCCAATCACGACATGATGAACTATCTGCACTTGGCCAGAAGTGTCGTTAGTAGCGTTATTATTCAATATACCTGCCAAGTCACGGTATCACATTCACAAAACATGTCAACAGGCTCTCACAGGAACACGTGATTACCTTGCCGACCCACAGCAACAGCAGGCCGCATCGCTTTCGCCCACCACAGGCCGCCTTGAATTTATCCGACGAACCATAGTGGATATCAAAACTTCTCTTGCTCAGCTAAGAGCTCACGTCAATGACGAGGTACCTACATCACATACATTTTCATGTCTATATAAACACACAGGGTAAGCCAATAGGCACTTTATATTAACTAATTTTATCTACCTATTCAGTTTTTCTCTATATGAAATGCATTGCATTGATGTGATAGAATACTCGTATTATTATTATTTTATAGCATATTGTAGTACGTATCTCATAATATGCTGGAGTCGAAATGGTATGATGATAATAGTATTGCATGATAATTGCTTTTGTTTATGTCGTATTTATTTGCATGCTTTTTTAATGTTTTTAAAATGTAATCAATTCATACGCGTTTTGTAGACACTTAGAAAATTTATTTCAATTATATTGAACGATAATACTGATATTCTCCGTGTTATATTTTCAATGATTAGTAGTGTTCTACAAAGCGTAATCGTTAGCTGGTTAATAGTTGAGCCAGCGACGCGGTCAGTAGTGTATTCACGTGGTTAATGTGCCTACTGTAGGAAAATTCTGGTGCACCAGCTAGCAGTGAAGCTCCCGTAGAACCTATGGATAATGAGTCCACCCCTGGTGCAACACAAGAAGAGGTAATGTGTCCCAGAACTAATACAGTAACTTTTCGAGTGTTTGTTATGGGTTATATGGAAACGGGAAAATTAAAGATATCACAGGTTATTTGAAAATGATTTCTAATAATTTACTGTGTGATGGTGTAGAATCTAGATCTATTTGATGCTTACATAAATATTTTAACTAACATATTCTCATTAATTACTCTTTGATTGATATTTTTTCATACCATTTCATTAGTAAACTTGGACACAGTTAAGCAAAGCTCAACCTATGATGATGCACATAAAAGTGGATCATTGATGTCGATATCTCCAAACGACAAAACATTTAGGAACTATATCCTCTCATACCCGTACGAAGCCGGGGCGTGTCCCTAGTAAACAATAAAGTAGAAATAAACAGAATGTGTAAATATATAGAGCAAGAGCCCGTGCGTGCCAGACCTTCGGATTTTAATAAAAGCTGAAAATTTTTCTATGTGTGTCCCTAGTACAGGTAAGAATGATCCCCACCCATGAAGCTGAGGCAACGGTGGCTTTGGCAGGTAACAGGTAACAAAGGTGTATAAAATTCCATCTCAAATTTATCATAGAATAAAACTTATTTTTTTTATATTTGATTCATAATGATATCAAAACTCGCGTTGCTCATTGCCAGACAGTTAGTATGGTTGCAACCCTCTGCCGGACACCCTTAAATTATTATAATTTATAATTATACTTACGTTATATTATAAAACCTAAATTTTATATATAATTTTTTGGGGGCCTATTAATCTATGTTTACATAATAGCCGGACAGTTTCAACGGTTCTATCATCTTGCCAGACGCATTTAAAGTGAGCAGTAGTTCGGAGAGCAAGGAGCGTATACAGTAGTGTTGCCAGATCTATTGTGTGAAATATCGGAACACAAGGTTAAAATGATCGGGACATAGGTTTTCAAATCGTGACGTTTCCGGCTGAAGCCTGGGCGCTTCTCGCCTAGGGAAACCCGGAACGTCCTCAAGCGCCGAAAAGGGCCACCGCGGTGTTTTTAATCGGTATTGCCGGTGTAGGGTGTACATAGAGTTAGGGACTCAACCCAGTGTCGCCCGGATGTTTTCCATCTCTCCCGGGCATTATGGCGCTGGGTCGTAAGACCGGCGTTAATGTCGCTCTGATATAGTAGAGCATTGAGACAAGCTTGCCCATTACATTGGCCACAAGTTAAAGAGCATTGCAAGCCCGCTTTCCTGCATCCGCATCGCGAACCACAACCACTCTTGCAGTTGCAGAAAATTGTATTTAGCAAATCTTCTGGAGCAGGTGGTAAAACTGTCATGATAGGCTCCAGAAAATCGTTTCGTATTGTCCAACCCCATACCTGGGGTTCCAAATCATGCCCTAACCAAGTTTGAACTTGATAATATACACGTTTGAAATACTGATTTCTTAAGTTTACGCGAATGTTATTTTTTTTTATAGCAGAGATTGGCAAACGAGCAGATGGGTCACCTGATGGTAAGTGATCTCCACCGCCCATAAACACCCAAGACAAAAAAATTATGGGTGCGTAATGAAGAAGGCGATATTGAAGACGATCAATCCACAGAATGGAATAATAGTGACGAGGAATATGGATGTATTGACGACGACGATGAAAATGATGAAAATGTTTAAAAATTTAATTAAAATAAGTGTATTTCACTGTAACTTTTTTATTTTAAAAAAAATTTTGCCCTTTGATTAATCTATACTAATATTATAAAGCTGAAGAGTTTGTTTGTTTGTTTGTTTGATTGAACGCGCTAATCTCAGGAACTACTGGTTCGATTTGAAAAATTATTTTTGCGTTGGATAGCCCAATTATCGACGGTGGCTATAGGCTATATAACATCACGCTATGACCAATAGGAGCGGAGCAGAAATGAAAAATGTTGAAAAGACTATATTTCAGAAACTAATGGTTCGAATTGAATTTTTTTTTTGTGGTGGATAGCCTATTTATCGAGGATGGCTATAGGCTATATAACATCACGCTTTGACCAATAGGAGCGGAGCAGAAGTGAAAAATGTTGCAAAATCGGGAAAATTTATATCTCGGACAGAAACTACTGGTTCGAATTGAAAAATTCTTTTTGTGTTGGATAGCCCAATTATCGAGGGTGGCTATAGGCTATATAAAATCACGCTATGCCCATTAAAAGCGGAGCAGAAATGAAAAATGCTGCTAGCGGGGAATTTTATATCTCAGAAACTACTGGTTCGATTTGAAAAAATATTTTAGTGTTGACCAAGGGGATGAATGGTAGGGTGACTAAGGGGTGACTGACGGAGTGATTGATGGGGTGACTTATGGGATGACTGACGGGGTGACGGACATGAGGAATGACGGGGTGACTGACAGGCTGACTGATGGGGTGACGGACGGGGTGACTGACGAGGTGAATGACGGGGTTACAGACGGGGTGACAGATGGGGTGACAGATGAGGTGACCGACTGGGTGACAGACGGGGTGACAGACGGGGTGACAGACGGGGTGACAGAAGGGGTGACAGACGGGGTGACAGACGGAGTGACGGACGTGATGACAGACGGGGTGATAGACGGTGTGACAGAGGGTGTGACTGACGGGGTAAGAGACGGGGTGACAGACGGTTTGACAGACGGTGTGACTGACGGTGTGAGAGACGGGGTGACTGACGGCCGAAGTAGATCATCCCATTACCTCTTTTAGAATTATTGTGCTATAGGTGCCTACGACTCACTCTTTCAACCCTCTCTCTCATACGCAGACGAAGTTGCGCGGGTCAGCTAGTAAACAATAAAATTTGATTTACTTTAATTCATTGGCTTTACAATTTTGATAGAATTGAAAATACTAAACTTCGTAAAAATGAAAAATAATATAAATTAAATTATTAGAGTTTCGATATGATTGAAGTTGTATTAGAACAATTTTACTGAGTATTGTTTTAAATATTTGTTATTCAAACTGTAAAAATTTATTTAATGAAATTTCTCGATTAAGAAAAAAATAAACTGCACAATTTGAACTTAATAACAGTGGATGCGCAGTGAAGGGCTGCAATAGACCAAGCGCTCTGTCTCACTCGCACTAGTTACTGTATACGCTCCTTGCTCTCCGAACTACTGCTCACTTTGAATGCGTCTGGCAAGATGATAGAACCGTTGAAACTGTCCGGCTATTATGTAAACATAGATTAATAGGCCCCCAAAAAATTATATATAAAATTTAGGTTTTATAATATAACGTAAGTATAATTATAAATTATAATAATTTAAGGGTGTCCGGCAGAGGGTTGCAACCATACTAACTGTCTGGCAATGAGCAACGCGAATTTTGATATCATTATGAATCAAATATAAAAAAATTAAGTTTTATTCTATGATAAATTTGAGATGGAATTTTATACACCTTTGTTACCTGTTACCTGCCAAAGCCACCGTTGCCTCAGCTTCATGGGTGGGGATCATTCTTACCTGTACTAGGGACACACATAGAAAAATTTTCAGCTTTTATTAAAATCCGAAGGTCTGGCACTCACGGGCTCTTGGACCAATAGTATACGTTCCTATTTGCCAATTTAATATGTTGGCGTCAATTTTATGAATGAAACTTTTGCCGAACTATGTCCAAAATAATAATATCGTCAGTCTCTTATCAAATTAAGGTAACTCTATTTGGAAAAAAAATGGATGATTCGGATTAATACATTTTTGATAATTAGGCCGACAACTAGTAATATATTATAATGAGTAAGATCACGTGAAGTGGACCCCCCATTTACCACTTGATCATAAAAATTTAATCTATATATATTTTTCATAAGTACTTGATGGAAAAATGATACCCCAAACGATTTTTAAAAATTTTGATTTTAACAACATTTTTTTTTACAATGAAAATTTTAAGCACTTTTAATAAAAAATTGAATTAAAAATCAAATTAGTTCTTAAAACTGTTATGGTCTGTATTCACTTTTTTAGGTCATTCAGTAAATTATTATTTTTGAATTTTCTAGTCAACACTCCATCTTTAGTTAACAAAAGAAAAACCGCTCCGTTACGATTTTCATTTGTTTTTCGCGTATCCGAAAAATAATTTAATTTCGCGAATTTTTAATTGATTATTTATTTTTAAATTTACGCTGTTTGGTAAAAATAATTAAAAAATTTGATTATATTCTTTATGATATTGTTAACAAAAAATAAAATTTTATTGATAATAATTATAATATTTGTTTTATAATAATATTTTGTATTATTATTTTAAATTATCACTGATAAAAGCTTCAATGCAGTACGAGACGCTCGGTAGCGCGGCGCTTCCACAGCGCTCGGCGGCTGGCGCGCTGTCATAAATAAATTCATTTTGTTTAAACTAATGGCGAGAATAAAATTTGTTTTATAATAATATTTTGTATTATTATTTTAAATTATCACTGATAAAAGCTTCAATGCAGTACGAGACGCTCGGTAGCGCGGCGCTTCCACAGCGCTCGGCGGCTGGCGCGCTGTCATAAATAAATTCATTTTGTTTAAACTAATGGCGAGCAGTGAAATTTTCTTCCGGAATCTTAAACTTAAATGAATAAAGCATGTGACCGATGAAAAAAAAAAGATTTTTTTTACCAGGAAATGAGTTAAATTTTCATTTGTTAACTTAAAAGTTAGTTAACAATACGAAAATAAACAAATAATCTTAAGTCGTTAATATATTCTTAAAGTATAGACATTTGACCATGGATGCTGAAAATTTCATGAATTTATCTCTTACGGTTGATTTTTAATCCATTTTTTAATTAAAAGTGCTTAAAATTTTCATTGTGAAAAAAAATGTTGTTAAAATCAAAATTTTTAAAAATCGTTTGGGGGATCATTTTTCCATCATAAGTACTTTTGAAAAATATATATAGACTAGCTGACCCGCGCAACTTCGTCTGCGTAGGAGAGAGAGGGTTGAAAGAATGAGTCGTAGGCACCTATAATCCAATAATTCTAAAGGAGGTAATAAGATGATCTACTTCGGTCCGGTTTCGTCAGTCACCCCGTCAGTCACCCACTCAGTACCCTCGTCAGTTACCCCGTCCATCACCCCGTCAGTTACCCCGTCAGTCACCCCGTCCATCACCCCGTCGGTCACCGCGACAGTCACCCTGTCGGTCAAGCCGTCGGTCACCTCATCTTTCTGCTCGATTGTCACCCCGTCTGTCACCCGTCTGTCACCCAGTCTGTCACTCCGTCTGTCACCCGCGTGTCACCCGTCTGTCACCCTGTATGTCACTCGTCTGTCACCCAGTCTGTCACCCAGTCTGTCACCCAGTCTGTCACCCCGTCTGTCACCCGTCTGTCACCCCATCTGTCTGATCGATTGTCACCCTGTCTGTCACCCAGTCTGTCACCCAGTCTGTCACCCCGTCTGTCACCCCGTCTGTCACCCGTCTGTCACCCCGTCTGTCACCCCGTCTGTCACCCGTCTGTCACCCCGTCTGTCACCCGTCTGTCCCCCGTCTGTGAACCCGTCTGTCACCCGTCTGTCACCCATCTGTCACTCGTCTGCCATACGTCTGTCACCCGTCTGTCACCCGTCTGTCACCCGTCTGTGAACCCGTCTGTCACCCGTCTGTCACCCGTCTGTCACCCATCTGTCACTCGTCTGCCATACGTCTGTCACTCCGTCTGTCATCCGTCTGTCACCCCGTCTGTCACTCCGTCTGTGACCCCGTCGGTCACCCCGTCAGTCACCTCGTCAGTCATCCCGTCAGTCACCCCGTGCGCCACCCCATCAGACACCCTGTCAGTCACCCCATCAATCACCTCGTCAGTCAGCCCTTAGGTCATAGTGTGATGTTATATAGCCAATAGTTATCCTCGATAAATAGACTATCCCACAAAAAAATATTTTTTCAATTCGAACCAGTAGTTTCTGAGATATCAACTTCCCCGCTTCTTAACATTTTTCATTTTTGCTCTGCTCCCATTCGGGACGCCGCGCCGGGTCAGAGTGACGTTACCATCGTATAAATATTGACAAATATTGACGTCACTCAATTGTTTTGCCTTCCCGGAACCTCTCCACTAAAATTTGAACTTTATCGTATGGAATTAAAGTTCAAATTGACTTTTAAGTATTATTACGAATCGATTGTATGGGAGTACAGAAAAGTGTTGTTTTTAGACTTTTTAGGCAATTTTTAAATTTTTTCTCTCCGTAAGAACCATCCTCGTACTTCGAGGAATATTCTAAAAAAATAATTAACGAAATCGGTCCAGCCGTTCACGCGTGATGCCGTGACAACGGAAAACGGGTTTCATTTTTATATATATATAGATTAAATTTTTATGATCAAGTGGTAAATGGGGGGTCCACTTGACGTGATCTTACTCAATACTATGATATATAAGTACCTAATACTTTATAACTGTTACTATTTTTTGCTAAGAGTTACTTTAATGAATTGCTAACTTGCAGTGCGATCCAGTAAGCGTTCACAACGATCATGCTCACGCTCACGACCGCAGTTTTTCCCGTTCCACTTGCTTGTGAGCGTTACTGTCGTAAACTCAAGTGGAATGGATTATAGAGCGTTTTGAGCGTGGAGGTAAATAATACAAACGGCGAGTTAATAAAAAGAATGCAAAATATTTAAGAGGTTAGGTTATAATCTGCAAGCATTGAAAATAAACTTAATGAATTATTGTTTAAATCGATTTATATTGAAAAAAAAAATATGATTTATTGTTTTATATCCGCTGCAGAAACATTCACTTCTACTAAAATATCTCTTTCCGCATGAAATAACGTAAGCTTAACGGTCGCCATTTTTGATGCTTTGAGTTTTTCTCAACGATCACTTCGACCCACCTTTTTAAATGGGTCGTCGTGAGCTTCGCGTGAGCGCAAGTCATGACGTCATAAGTGACGTTTTCGCCGCGACCATAACGACCGCGGTCGTTATGTGGAACGAGTAAAGGAGCATTTCGATCGTTGTGGGCGCTTAGTGGAACGCACTGTTGGATGTAGTTGTGCAGAAATAATCCAATGCACAAAAAATAATTTGTTTTACTTTTTTATGCAGTCATTGAATAATTTTGCGTTGACGCCTGTGACGTCAACCAGCGATAAAAAGCACAGGTTTTTTAATCTGCATAATACAAAATTGATACCAATTTCTACAAGTATATATTTTGATTAATTATGTTATCTTGTATAACAAATATTTTTTTGTTTTTAAAAATTTTTGTTCATTCCATAATTTTCTGCAGGTTGGATTATTTCTACTATATTTATACTTTATAGAGGATAATTGTTTTGCATTTTTTGCTTTTGTCTTGATAAATGATATAATTGCATGTTACTTTATAATTTGATATTTTGTACAAATAATTATTATAATATAAATAAATGCCTAATTGTTGGTATAATGATGAACTTCTACAATGGAAGGACCTAAACTGAGTGCTTTCTCTTACGATATATTTTTATAAGTTTATTTTGGATGTGGTAATAATAGCACGAAACTACTATCAGTTTCTTTTCGAAGTATTATAACATAGACATTTGAATTATAGCCTTATTTTATGATATCAAACACACACATAATATTCATATTATAATCTGAATAAAGTTACAGCTAAATTAATATTAAGATTAGGACTCTGAAATTATTTTTATCAAAATAGCTTCGAAAATGACGACACACCTTAACGTTTTTAACGTTTAAGATTGCATATGTGGGATGCACTCTTTCATGGCCATATGCAAATATATTAATGCTTAATATTAAAGGTACCTATAAAAAATTGCGTTATAGATCCAAATAATTTGTTACGCTTAAATTATCTATAAACATAGAGGTTCGATTGTTGCGACGCTGTGTGTGAACATTTTATAATAAAGTAATATCGAATTAACGTGTGGTGAGATGAAAACAACAATTTGTATATAATTATTGCAGCCCGAACCAGTCTTGGATGAGAATGGAGATGAAGTAGCGGATCCGCTCACTCGTGCTCAGAACGCGCGCCGCAGGTACCTTAACATTAGTCCATACTAGGAATTTCAGCTTTATTGTTGATATACCGCTCAGTCAGTCAGTGGGCCAGTTGTTATTTAGTCATGTCATCATAATCATCATCATCACTGGAGTGAGAAATTAAGAATGTAATTTTAGAAATGCTTAACCATCAATTTATTTTATTAATAAACGGAATGATTACCAACATAATATCAATATGAATGTTTGTGTCATTAAAGGAGTTATAGAGCCATCCGAGCTCTGCGTGCTCGTCATTCCCGACCACGTGACCTGGCGCAGCTCATAGAAGAACTGGACTCTTTGCAAGAACAGTTCACGCCTTATCGCACCAATTTCATAAGGCTGCTGAGAGCTGCTAATGACCCTGAGGTAGTCATCATATCTCTGTGGACACATAATGGGTCAAGCATGAACTTTCAATCATTCATTATACTTTTTGTGCCAACCTACATTTAGATTAATCATAATAAATAAAAAAACTTAACGGACCGACTTCAAATCCGATCGTGACCAAATTTATATAGGACCACCCTTGAAATAAGGTTTATTGAACACAAAAAATTGGTCCACATTTGGCGGAGATATCGCGTAACATACATAAAAAAATACAGACGAATTGAAGACCTTCTCCTTTTTGGACGTTAGTCGATAAATTATCTTTATTTGGACAATGGAGAATTAGGGTACAATACAGATGTTCCTGCATTAAAAATATTTTAATAATACATTGATTGGGCTTCAATTTAATAATTTCACTTGACGCATAGCAGAGCTTATACAATTCCGCGACTGTGGGTAACATGATATTTTAAACATTTTGTGTTACTCCGTAGCCACCACAATACACTGAGGAGGAGCGTGAACATAACCAATTGATCGTGGACATGGCTAGCGATATAATACACAGTTTCTCGCATGCGTATCATGCCGTAAGTGATCTGAATTTCCAAGTGGGACAGCGTAACCCCAGGCTGACAGCTGAGGCTGGTCTACTGTTGCGCCACCCTATACCAATGCAGGTAGGTCCTAGTTTTGGCTGTATTGTGCACATATTATATTACACTGATATTAAAAATGTTTAAATTCGAATTGGTATGTTGCAGGCGCACATTAATGTGGTCCAATCTGGCGGTAACCGTCGCCCTGCACAGCAGGGTAACAATGAGAGCGCAGCTAATGGCGCCTCTGTAAGATCCCCCGGGAACGAGACCGGAGCTAATCCATCGGAGTCTAGTGAAAATCAAGATCAGAATCGTAGTTCTTCGGCTCCTCCAGCCGGTAGGAATACTACCCAACCGACTGTCAATATAAACATACAGCCTGATCCCATTACGTATCAAGTAGAGATAGAGACCAGGGTGCCAATCGCGTTCCCCATAGAAAATGCGCTGTTTAGCGGGTTGACTAATGCTGCAAATACCAACAATTCGCAGCCAACTGATCCAAATCAACAGAACCCATCTCAAAACCAAGGTGGCGCTACACAAGGTCAAGCCAATCGGCGACAAGTACTTTTTGGTAAGAATAAAATAGTGCATAAAGAAGGTGACAATTAACAATAATATCTACTGTAATGATGCATCTGTTTATTGTATAGGTTGTGGTACAATAGACCTAAACGTTTGGCTAAAATATCTAACTAAGTACCATAAGGATGTTGTTTGTTTTGTATAATACATATTTGTTTTTGTTGCGTTTGATATGTTTATATGGAGTGTATAGCAAATTGAAAGTTTTGTGTTTTGTCGTAGATTTTGAGAACATGTTTAGGGGCATTAGTCAGGCTGGAGGCCTGGGAGGCGTGGAAGTGGTGATGAGCATGGAAGAGATCATGGGCGGCGCGGCGCCCGCCGCTGGCAATGCTGGTGGTGGTGCCGATGGCAGTGCTGGGACCGGTGCCGGTGCCGGTGCCGGTACTGGTGGTGGTGCCAATCTCCAGCCCACAGCTGCTGTCGGCGTGCATAGCACTGACGGCGGAGGTAATGCCCCTCAGCCTATCCTCGGACGAAATAGTTAGTTATGATTTAATTTCCTTTGGTTCGATATCATCTAACTATGTGATCAGTGTGGTTTGATTAACAATTTATTGCTATAATTTTTTTAACTTTGCCATTTTAATTGTTTATTGTAATTAACTAAATTGCTATGAAGTTTGTAATTAATTTAAAAGTTTATAATTATAATTAACTACAAAATATAATTACAGAATATATTACATAATATTACATTATATTTGAAATTAACTTTTATCATCCCTAACCATCGTTCTCTAAAATTACACAAAAATCTTTCTAAAATTGAGGACAGTTGTTTTTATTATGGTTGAATTTCAACAACTAAATGATGACACACAGGGTGGCTTGTGTACAGCAGTGCTGAAGACAATTTATCTCACGAACGTTTCCCTTTGCGGTAATTTTTTAACTTGGCATTGCTTGCAAATGAGGGAAACAAACATTCTGCTTCGGCAAATATTCAGCTGATTTTTAGTCGAAAACGAATGTTTGGCTAAAGCCAAAACAGAATTTTCGGCCAGCAACTACGCACTATTTTCGACATTGCAAATAATACTCGAACATTACCTTTGCAGTCTACTTGGCTCCGATGCCTTGGGCGGGACCGCCAAGTGCTGAGTTTCTGCAGAACATAGTGACTTCAGTCATGCGCCAGGGGCTCGTACCTGGCGTCGAAGGAGTGGCACTTCATGTGCCTGGCCTAGCCCAAGCGATACAGACACAGCTCCAGGCTCAAGTCGGCAACCCAGGCCAAGCCGCTAACTCAGGCCAAGCTGCTAACGCGGGCCATACTGCTAATCCAACCCAAGCTGCCAATCCATCTCAAGCTACCAATCCAGCCTCAGGTGCTAACACAGGACAAGCTGCAAATGCCGAAACTACTAATACTGACCAGCCTCAAATGCAAAACCAGGATTCGTCTTCAAATTCGGGCCAGACTCAAGCTCAGGATCAAACTCAAGGTCAACAAGGCCAAGGCGCTGCCGGCACTCAGAATCAACAGAGGCAACAGCGTAAGTACATTTTTTTTCCTTAAAAAGCCATCCCATTGCGTGTCTAACCATTCATATTAAAGAGTTTAATAGTAGGACTGAATGGTACTTGTTTAAACCAAGTACTATTTAAGATCAATTATCGAATTTGAACAATATATAGTATACAGTATAACATAAATCAAAAAGAAACCTTATTGTGAAAACAAAATCGAATTTAGTGCTTAGTGAGACTGCAATTTTTTTGTTTCTTGTTACGAGCAAAAGTGGACGCGTAATGGGAACGTCGCTCTATCTCCTTCGCCCGGCTCCACCTTAATGGACAATTCAAGGAGGTGACTTCACATCCTTAGCTGTACATTGAACGTTTTATGATAAATCAATGATTATTTCGCGATCGATAACATTCTTTAGAATATAGATATTGCATAATATGAAAACTTACGCAACGATTAATTAAAAAAAAAGTGTATTCCGAATTTAATCTAAATAAAATGTTTTTGTACAGCGAACATACATTTCCGCCGCGCGGCTGCAACTTCGCGCGCTCAAGCTATGTCGCTATCAAACTTCATTTATGATCGATTCCTGCACTGCGACAGTGTACACGCCCGTCGCCGCATCCAGCGCCGCAGGTACTTTATACTTTTTTGTTTTATGAAGTATTTCCGAGTAAATTGCCTAATAAATCTTGTGATATTAAAAATGTGAATGCAAATAAGTTACAGATATTGAGGGTAACTTCATTGTACAGAGATCAGCAGCAGCAGCAGATTGCGGCTCAAGAGCGTATGCGGGTTGACCGCGCGGCCGCTGTCAATATTACTGCACTGCGTGACCGTAATACCAACATGACACAGGTACAGTTCACCTAACAGTCCAACATCAATACGTATCACAGATCAAGATCTGTGATGTGTGATCTTTCATACACTTAGTACACGCCATGTACCGATGAAACAATTCAATAGCATATTTGTATTTTGCAGAGCTTCATGGATACTATGGTTGAACTGCTGCACGCGGAACCATCGCCCGAGACCTGGTACAACGCACTTATGGTTGCTGTTGTAAGTACAACCATGATAATATAATATTATGTACTTTTTATCTATAGTCCAATTGCTAATTAAACGGAGTAAACTGACAGATCGAAATGTCACTTTCCAAAATAATGTTGCTTACTTTCACAACATAGTAATTGATCTAGTTCAATTCTTATCATCAAAGAAACAATAAATCAGTACTAGCTTGCAAAATTAGAAATTTATTGCGTATATTTAAAAATTACAGCTTAACCATTCGACTAAATGTCTGAACAATTTTGCGTAAATAATCACAATAGATACGCGGAAATAAACGAATGAAATGGTTCACTTAATCAAAATGTCTAAATAATCTTGATCTTTTTATCGCAGCACTATTTGAATTTCATGAAAAAGTGGCAACATTCGAAATGTCAGTTTACTCCGTTTAATTAGCAATCCTAATATACCTGTCCATATCCCCGCTTAATGTGGGGTTGGCACTACACAGTTTTTCAAGCATGTTGCAGAAATAATTTGGTTAGTTATTTGTAATATTACCGACACCAATAGTCTGTGCAAAACAGTGTAATAGGTTTAGTGGCACCGTTTTAAAATTTCGATGGAAAAATCGACTTATCGCAAGTTTTTTGTCATACATATCCATAATAAATATATATCGTGTGATACGCAGGCCCGAAATTTGTTCTTATCGGAGCCAATACAAATGGTGGCCGGTCAGCCTACTCTGGTCCCCACCGAGTTCCAAGCTCTACGTATGCAGCTGCGCAGCTACATCCAGGACCTCATCAACCGCTCCGGAGCTGCTGATGGCGAGAACGCTTTCGAGGGTGTCGCCGAGTTCGTCGTACGAGAGCATACTGAGTTTCTCAATAATATGGTGAGTTTTATCTGTTAGCTTGTTCAAATAAGTGTGGTAAGATATATGATAGTAGTTTTTGTAATCGTCTTTCGATGCGTAAGTTGATTATCAGGGTGTCTATTCTATAAAACGATATCGGACTGATACTCTGCAGCACAGACTAATATAGATGCATGTGGATCGAATAAATATCAACCGAAGAGTGTGCAGTCAAACATTTTACAACATAGCATTCTCCGAAACGAAGCATATAGCACCAGTGTCGGCCGGACACGTGAGCCACATAGAATAGTAAAACGTCCGAAACGAAGTCTGTAATGCGGATTTCGTTTTACAAACTAGATAAATAAACCTGGGGGAGATTTACAGATTTTAGCTATGATAAGTAATGTTTGTCCTCAGCGCTTGTTGACTCCGATAATGCACGATGTGGATGTGATTGGTTCGGTGCGCATGTTGATCCGTTCTCGGCTGCCGGCCGTCATTGCCTCTGTCATGTCCGACTCGCCTGGAGAGTCGTTCGCGCCTCGCTTCTACGGCGTATTCTCCCGTCTCTTCACTGACATGTGCGCTCTCATCACGCTGTGCTGCCGGGACGGAGCCATGGGCCTGCGAGTTATCTTCACTGCTTATATCGTAAGTTATAACATAAACCCTTTCCTATATCCTTATAGGAGTCGGTAGAGAGAACTAAGGATTTATAAATATTATTCGTTATACAGGAGGAGATCCTGCAAGATTTCGAGGAATCCGTGCGTGACATGCTGTTGACTATCAGCATTGATAATTTGAATGGCATACTGCCTAACCTGCGCGTCCATGCTAACAATATACGTCAGTTTATGCAGTTCAGACAGAGGCCGTCTCAAGGCCCGCCTGCTAATAATAACGTACGTATTGTTTAATTTATAGGTCTATAATAAATATTTGAATGAATTGAGGAATGATAAGTATTTGTGTAGCCGGCGCCACCGCGGCGGCCCAGCCCCATGGAGCTGTCCCCCTCGCCGCCGGTCCGCGACGAACCGATGCAGGCCTCGCCTCAGGCCATCCACCTCGAGGCCGAACGAGATGAGACTCCCTACCAACTGGAACTGTCTCCACTGATGTCCTCGGATCTGACTCCCATGACGCCACGAGTGGCTGTGTCCACTTTGCCCAACTTGCCGATGCACACGCCCGTCCCGACTCACCCCACGGCTCCGGAACACGCCTCCACATCTGGCAATAACGAGACCGCCAATGCTGCTCCAACCGCGACTCTTGCCTCCAACTCGAGCCGCGGTCCTTCAAGGTAAGTACTTCAATTTCTTCCACCATTTATTAACGTTCATTGATACAATGAAATAGCTTTTATGCACGCCTACTAATTAACGTAGATTGCAGATAGGAATATAAGAGGCTATATTCAGAAGCTTCCATATAACTAACTCACTAATAAAATATATCAGAACGTTTTTACTGCTTCAATTTAGTGCATTTTATAGATTTCATGTATATTTAAGCTTCACTAAATTCCATAATTTGATAAACACTTATAAGGCACTATAACGCTTAAAAATATAAAACATGATAAATAATAGGTTCCCATTAGATTTCCGAAGCTCTCGAACTGTATAATCCCTATTGAAAGTTAACCCATATAAGCCCGTTGAGCCCAAATGAGGACATTTGTTATCTTTCCTGTCTTTTGTCTCTCAGTTAGAAGTACAATAATCAATGGCCATTTGCAAAATCATGTAGGTAATCTTAGTTGCATACTATTTATTGTTTATGTTATGTAATTACTAACAATATGGTTTTGTTCTGCCTTTTGAGGACATGATTAACTGAATAGTGGTCACGCCGAAGGTAAGTGTGCTTCGTTATATATTTACATTATGTATGGTTTTATTTGCATTATTTCATAGCATTGCCTTACGCAATAAACTTATAGCCTGTAAAATTTTATATAACATTGGGAGTGGCAATTGTCCGTAATTGAGGGCTTTCCATATAAATTGGTGAAAATATTCTGTGTTAATTCTATTTAGTTCATTTTATTTTGATATTTATTTGTTTATTGTTTTATTTTTGATATTTTTTATGGGCCTAAATGGGTTTAACATGTTTACAAAGATGTAATTTTTGCAGGCAAGTCAATGCTTGTTATTGGTAGTCTGAGTCATATTAGAGTTATTATTATTTAAATATTTCCTGATATAATGAAATTATTGCATTCTTAATTGGCACACTATCTATCGAAATTTATTTCTACTTATCTTTCCTTCACTGATTATAGTGTTTTATTTTTATGGCAACGTCTAAGCGAATTCTATTATCTACATGTAGCATGTCTCCCCAGGGCGTCCAAACCTACAAAAACGGACATGGCAACTACACCTCGGACTACGACCGACACACCAACGAATTTGCAACTAGTGAGTGAAACCATTTGATATCATCATTAATTTATATTTAAAATGATTTGGAATTACATTAATTTTCGATTTAAATAATTTGATATTACATGAATCTTCAGTTAAAATGATTTGATATTAATGTCCACTTTAAAAGCGGAAAAGTGGAAGGATCTCAGTAGGATTGAGGGGTTGTGGTACTAAGGCTGATATCTATAGAGCAAACTTTGACTAAGTTTGAATCAAAGAAACAAACTTAGTGAAGATTTGGAATTTTTAAATCGAACTCCGACTTAGTCCGAGCCATTTTTTATAAGGAAAACAGACTGACAGAGACAGACAGTAGAGCAAAGGGATTATTGTAAAAAAATGCCTCGGACTAAATAAAAGTTCGGTTTAAAAATTCGAAATCCTCACCAAGTTCGTTTGTTTGACTTAGACTTAGTCGAAGTTCGCTCTATAGATCTCGGCCTTATTCCGGGGGAAGGGTCATATAAAGTGAGTTATAATATTGGCGCAGGTTTCTCCGATGATGATACTGCAGCACTGGGGCGAGGAGTGGGTGCCGGTGTTCACGCGCGATCAGCAGGCGCAGCGTGACCAGCCCCCCGAGCCTTACAGTGACGCGTATCTCTCGGGCATGCCCTCACGGAAACGACGATGCGTACGACAGGCCAGACCGCCGACCACGCTCGACGGCTTCATGAACGGTCAGTATTACAGCTGGAGAGCACGAGTCACCATCACTATAACTACTCTTGATATGTGTCACCTCCTTGGTCTAGTGGCAGCATATATGGGCTGTGGATAGAGAGGTCCTGGGTTCGATTCCCGGGTCAGGCAAAGCGAATTTTCTAATTAAATTTGCCCAGGACTAGATGGGTTGACATAAGGCAAGCAGCCAGTCATAATAACTTGCCAAATCCTTTCTGCAACAAGCTTGAAAAAGAGTGTTGCGCAGACCCCACATTAAGGTGGGATAACAACAGGTAGAAACAAAAGATATGTGTGGAGAGACACGCACGTTATGATGTGGCGTTATATCCCCTGCTGCGGTGGCGTAGTTGTATTTCGGTACGACTACCGTCCTAAGGTCACGGGTTCGAACTCCAGGTCGGATAAAGTGATAGTAGGTTTTTATTCAGTATCAGCCCAGAGCTTAGAATTTGTGCCCGATATAGCGATAGGCTCGCCACAGGGAAGGAAATAAGCTCGACGAAATCGATAATACACCTCTGCTTACCTCATTGGAGATAAATGCGTGAGCATATGTATGTATGTTATATCCCCAGACGGACAAGAGTGACAAACCATTTACTGTGACAAAACTCATTCGTGCGCGTTCGTTTTTTTCCAAATTTAGACCTCATCACCCAAAGAAAGGGATATTCTTCTTACACCTGCTCTTATTTGACTCTACAGTGGGATTGGTGCAATACCTTTTTTCAAGCATGTTGCAGAAAAGATTCTGCTTTAGTTTTTACGAACGGCTCTTGTCTGTCGTCAACTCTTTCTAAGGAAGGGATGTTAATGTGTTAAATATATTGTCAAAATTTGCACAGAGAGCGTTCGCGAGGCCGCCGACAGACCCACGACGACAGACAACAGTGCGATCCGGACTGCATTTAGGGAGCACATGCGCAACATGGCCCGTAATCGCGCTTCTAACTCTGAAGACTACGACCCACTGCGCTATGCATCCGCCGCGAGGTTCCTGAACCCCTCCCGGTAAGTGTATACTCATACGTATGCTTATACTAATCAAAAGTTCAAAAACTTAACCGACCGACTTCAAACCCGATCGTGACCAAATTTATATGAGGCCACCCTTGAAATAAGCTCTATCGAACACGAAAAAAATATTTTCAAATCGGTCCACATTTGGCGGAGATATCGCGTAACATACATAAAAAATACAGACGAATTGAGGACCTTCTCCTTTTTGGAAGTCGGCCGAAAAGGAGCACACACCTCTGACTTCTATGTTACGTGTGTTTTCATTGTGAATTATCGTTTGCTATAACGATGAAGGAAAACATCGTGAGAGAACCTGCATACCCAAGAATTTCTTCATAATAATTATGAGGGTATGTGAACTCTATCAACCTGTATTAGGCCAGTTTGATAGACTAAGGCCTAACCCCTCTCATTAACAGAGAAGGCCCGTGCCCAGCAGTGGGACAGTAATATTACATGGCTAATAGTATTAAGCTTATAATTATCCCAATAACTATAATTCTTTTAGGTGCAACCAATTTTACAGCTTTTTTTCCACTAGGCCAATTTGACGACAGCGCCACATTTTTTAAAGTATATTGCTGAAATGATTCAGCTTAATTTTTACGATCGGCTACCTACAGTCAACCCCTTCTGAGATATCTGTCGCTGGACAGAGGCTGCGGTCAATCTTCCTCCATTAGCATTTAAGCCATATTACAGAAAGGCATTTAGATTTTGATATTAGTAATTTAATAAATGTCATAAAAATGGTTTTATTTTTATTACAGATCAAGCAAACAGCAACAACCCGAAAGCAGTAGTGAAACGAAAAACACATAAACGTTGTTACTGTTCAAGTAGCTACTACTGCTTTGGTTTCGTAGTGTTAAAATATTTGTAATCAATTGGTTTGTGTAATCAATGTGCTCATAATTAAAGTACTATTTCATTCAATCGTCGATGTTTATTAGCAGTTAATTGTTACAGTAGCCAGGCATGATTGAAAATTATCTATGATTAATAATAAATCTTTTAATTAATTTATTATTTGTGTTGTCAAATAATAGATAATTCATATTATTTCTCGTACATTATTTCAATTTATTTTATGTGTTTTATTACATTATGTTTCATTGGTTATTAATGGAATTAATTATCAATCTGAGGCATAATTTTATGGTTTTAATATATTTCTTGTTTTGGTTGAAATTTTCTGGGAATGTATGCATGTATAGTTTGGTATTTTTATTGATAGTTTTATGTATATGTTAGGGATTATAATATTGAAATATCAATTTAAGGTATGAATCGAATATATGGACCTTCGCCAAATTTTATTTTTTTATAATAATATTTTAAAATAATGATAATCATCTTTAATTATCATCTGTCATCACTTCACTTAAGTTGTCAAGCCTATGTAAGTCTATGTAAGAGTGTCAACTCAAGACCTACGTCATACTATAAAAAGCTATCTTTTTACTGTCAATTTACACACGACTAGAATATCAGTTGCAGGTTTTAGCCATTCTGAAGTCAGCTAATCATTCATACCTGTTGCGCTTGCACACAAAAAAACATCTTTTACACTACGACGTAGGCTTGCAGTTCACATGATCTTGTTCTATTGTTTCCGCACTATAATCTCCTATATTTTATTTTTTTTATTATTACTTTTAGAAGAACATTAAAAATAATGATTAACATATTATTTTACCTGGAATCATTACCGAATTATTTGTTGATATGAGTTTCAAATACTTTCTTTCTGCCCTGATCCCTCCTTAATGCGGGGTTTTCAAGCATGTTGCAGAAGGAATTTGGCTTGTTTTTTTTACGACCGACTGTCTCGCTGACTATCGTCTATCTCCCTCTGGGGGATCCTGTCCCGGCCAAATAAAATTAGAAAAATCGCTTTGCCTGACTTGGGACTCTCACCCAAGACTTCCTGGTTCACAGCCCATATAAGCTGCAATTCGACCAAGGAGGCGACTATTATTTGACATCTATGACGGTTTATAATATTTTCAATGGAATAATAAGAAGGTAGTCGAGCAGAGGTCCCACCATGGATATTGCAGTAAATTGGACCGTGTTTTGCAGAAATTATCCAACCCAAAAAAAAAAAAAAAAATTTTTGCCACCAATATGGTCTACAATGGTTTAGACTTACATATCGCTTCCTTGGTCTAGTGGCAGCTTATATGGGCTGTGGACCAGGAGGTCGTGGGTTCGATTCCCAGGTCGGACAAAGTAAATTTTCTAATTTAATTTGCCCGGTACTGGATCCTCCAGAGGGGGTTGACGGTCGTAAAAACTTAACTAAATCCTTTCTGCAACATGCTTGAAAAAGTTTGTTGCGCCGACCCCACATTAAGGTGGGATAAGGGCAGGTAAAAAGTAACAAATGGTTTAGAGCATGTTGGCATCAATAACATTTTGTTTAAATTTTGTGGGTTGGCTCATTCCTGCACAACACGGTCCAATTGCGATGCAGCCCGGTGCGGCGTCCCCAATACATAAGGTCCATGTATTTGATGTCACCTTTTTCAGTCTTAACATAAGCCTACTTATACAGGATGTTTCATAAAGTTAGTATCATTAATAACTACATATAATAGGGAATGGCTAGTTGTCTAGCGGTAAAATTTAAAATGTAAGGGCTCATCGTTTTTGAGTAATGGGAACTTGAATTTGTGACGAAAACTTTTTTCTGGCTTATTGGGTCAGCTACAGTGCAATTTGTAAACTACCTATGGTGTCATTAATTATTTTTAACGTATACACAGTAATTCCTATTCTAATTGCGACGATTTACAGGTCGCTTTCCGATTTTATTGAATGATGAATTTTTATTTTTTAAATATGTAAATTTAAAAAATACGTTTTAAATACGATTTAAATCGAATGTGTAACAGTTATTGGTGCCAACTTTATGAAAAACTCTGTATATTAAATTGCTTTTTGACTCCATGCAACCATAATAGTAATTGTCTACAGGATATAATATCTCATTGGTAATATTTTAAGGTAATATTAAATAGAAATAATCTTATAGATTAAGAACATGTCATTAGGACAATTATGATTATTTAATGTTGTGGTATTATATTTATTCTTCGATATTGGGCGTTATTGGGCGAACTACATTCCAAATTATATGTAGCTCAAATATTTCATAGCGTTTTTTTGCACGTTTCTCGCTAGCGACTGCGTAAAATATTTGCATTACAAATTAATTCCCCACGTAACCGCTGAGTGCGGGTGTTTGTCATCCAAAATATCACGTAGTCGCTAGCGAGAAACGTGACAACTCATTGTTCAGCTACTACTGATTGACAGATTATTTAGAATACCGTTGTCAAAATTAATTACGCTTGGGTCTCAGCTGTACTCTGAAAGGACTGAATAGTTCAAGAAAGTTTTATAGTTTAGAACTTTACGCTGTGTGTCTAACCCCCGATTGCTCAAATGCCACTTAACTTTGATGGCTACTTACATTGTTTTACGCTATATAATTTTAACAGATATGACTGCTTCAAATGATATAACACGACTTCAAGTTTTGGATTCGGGGGTTAAGGTATACACATACTATGTATGAAGGCGTCTACACTCCAGGTCACGAAGCCACGCACAATCTTCTAAAATGCATGCGAAAATTACAGCCAAGTTCCCAGATAAGTGCTTGTCTTTATACAGCTTAGATGGACAATCTGATGCATCACAACCACGATTCAGAATGCTGTTCGCTCATTATACGCCCATACTATAATCACGTTGCAAGATTTTAGTAGAAGGCAGCATCATTGAATCATATGCCAAATTATAAGAATTAAGATGTGAGATAAATTCGAACAGGGCTACAGTAAAAAATAATCGGATAGGCTTCCAATAAATTCGAATATTATTAAATTTTTAAAAATACAACTGCCTGCTACCAAGATTTTGTGAAATACAATAGAATTCAATCTTAAATTTTAATGTAATGTTATATTCAAAAATATTTTTTGGTGTTTATTAATAATAATTATCCGACTTACTAATGTTTTTTGTATATTTCTCTCATAGCCAAATAGTCTGGCGAACTTATTTGCGCGTGCAGTGAAATACGGAAACAATAACGTTATATTACCTGTGGAAAAAATATACATGCAATACTGCCTCGGTGGCGTAGTGTTATTTCGGTAGGACTACGGTTCTGAGGTCTCGGGTTCGATCCCCGGGTCGGGCAAAGTGATATTGGATTTTTCCATATTAGCCCGGAGTCTGGAATTTGTGCCCGATATGGCGATAGGCTCGCCCCTATCACATCTGGGACGGAACTAAGCTCGGCGAAATGTGGGTGTTCTAGTTGGCTAGTCCGCCTCTGCCTACCCCTTCGGGGATACAGGCGTGAGCTTATGTTATTATTACTTTAATGAATAGGTATCCAAGGGGCAGGATTGGTATTATATTAATATGGTATCAACTATATTTAAAGGAGAACTTGCAATAAGAACTTGTATGTATTAATAAATTATAATTGACCCGCCAGACACACGGATAAGTTTGCCAGCTATGTATGAGTTTGTCTTACTATGCTGTATTCAGCATTCAATCTACACATTAAAATCATTGTATTTAAACATTGATTTAATTATGAATTGTTGATCCATTTCAACGTCGTAAGAAGCAAGATAAAACATTTTATAACTATGACAGACATATACAGCGATAATTAGCAAGTCCTTATTATTAAATTTGACATTTCAGTAAATTCGTAATATAGTAAAATATAATTATAAAATAGATTTTCTGTCAGTCTAGCTGCAGTTGTATACGTATTTATCTTATTAATATTCAGTATAATATAATATACATTATAAAATATTAATCATGATAATATTCACGTAGTTAAGTGTATTAGATGTATGTTATAATATTATTAATTCTTACAACTATTTATTTCAAATAGTGCTTCAAAACTGACCCCTTTTATTGTTTATTTAACTTTTTTTAAAGTTACACACAGCTCTTGTAAACTTTATTTACGGTTATACAATATAGATAATGATATGATAAGTATCAACGTGACACGTAGGTAATTCAATTCATTCTTGCACGTCTAGATGACGGGTATGTACTCATGATGGAAACGACGCCACAGCCACCAATAAGTCTACGTTCAGAAGCTCAACCATGAGTTTGATGTTCCTCGCTTGCGATTACGTAAATTAATTTGTATGACAAACACTAATTTCCCACGTAACGGAAGCGTTCCAGTGTTTGTCATACTAATGTTTTACGTCGTCGTTAGCGAATAACGTCTAAAAAATTCATGGTTGAGGTACTTGGTTTTTTCTCTGATCAAGGTTGTATGCATAACCGGTGTGTAATGTATCTCATCATATTAAGGAATTATATACTTTAAAAAAATGGCACAAAGAATATTTTCCATGGAAATAGCATCAAACCAAAGTGACACCTATCCATTCGTAATATTATTATGGTCATAGTAAATAAAGGATGAATAAGTGATGGTAAAAGTTGACACGTGGTTTGAAATCGAGCGTCTAGAATACAGTGAACCCAGGTATTTATAACTAATATGACTAGGTGCGGTCGTATTATTACGACTGCCTCGGTGGCGTAGTTGTATTTCAGTATGACTACCGTCCTGAGGTCTCGGGTTCGATCCCCGGGTCGGGCAGTGATATTGGATTTTTCCATATCAGCACAGAGACTGAAATTTGTGCCCGATATGGCGATAGGCTCGCCCCCTATCACATCTGGAACGGAAATAAGCTCGGCGAAATGTGGGTGTTCTAGTTCGCTAGTGCACCTCTGCCTACCCCTTCGGGGATACAGGCGTGAGCTTATGTTATGGTATGTTGTATGACTAGGCGTCAAAGCGGTGCTCCAATAAAAATGTTTCGTTTAGGGCACGTACAGATGATAAGCGCGTTGGGATACGTCCGCGCGCGTCACAACTCACACCTGAACTTAGCTTAAATTTACTAAAAAATTCATTATTCCAATAATTTTCTTTTTATTGTTACTCTTTTAATCGATGAAATAACTGTATGGTTATATTTGGAAGAAATGAAACTGATAATCGCTATAGTAATATTTATTTTAAATGTTATTGTTTCTGTTAATAGCACAAAGTTAGCGAAGTTTTGTTACGACAAAGCTTACGCACACATAGCAAAACGTATAAGAATGAATTGATCATCTACACTTCGGCACTATAATTTTACATTCTTTGCCGTCACGGGATCAGGAATGCGTGAAATGGGCATCCCAAACAACAAGATTCACCATTACAATGTATAATTTGTCATGCCCGTTCAATGTGCTTTCGGCAAAAATAAATACAGTCCTGTAGTTACATCGATATATATCATATTATTAACTTGTTTTATTGCGGTCATCCAACACTTAAAATGACATTTTAAAAACAATATGCGTTATGTATAAAATTGTTTAATTATTATTAAAAATAGTTATTGGGTTCAAATTTGTTCGATATTTTTTAACTGCTTGCGTTTAGTTTCTAGACGCATTTTTGGATACGCTACAGACGGCGACCGAAGTACTACTTTACTAAGAGTAAATTTGAATCCATTAATATTAAGGAGACATGTCACTCGGCCCAAATTTTATATAGATTAAATCAAAAATTAATCTTAAAACACGTATGCTCCATCTGAGTATGATATTCGTTGGTTGGTCGGATTTGTATCGAGGTAGATGGCTGAATAAGCTAGGTAAGTCGTGTAGTTTGTCGGAAAACCTAACATCTGTTTGTATAGAGGTAAACGGCTGTAAAGCAAAGGGTTGTGAGGATGCAGTAAAGCGATAATAAATATCGAAATTACTTCACTGTTGGATATGGTTTTATCAACTTATTGGAACAAATCAAAGCGTGTAATTTTATTTAATTCAAACTGTTTATATTCTTTAGTATGGTAAAAGTTATTATTTACAATTTTTAATAAATACCCTGCGAACATATCGATTATTGTAATCTCTGTCAGACGCTCCAATAAAATTCATTTTGTATTCCAGTTATAACGTATTGATCGTATTTTATTAAATGTTACAGAAAGGTGGTAACAATAATAAAACTAAAAAATCTACCTACAGATGAAGTGACAAAGTCTCGTGATGAAGTTGAAAATTAAAAATATAACCATATATTCTAGTAAGCTTCTTCATATGATACTGCACTCTGAAAATCATTAGTGTGTAATGCATATTACATAGTCGGAAGTTAACCTAATTGTTTATTATGCACCAGTTTAATATCTATAAGTATAAAAAAGTTTTTAGAACCTCAAGTCAAATAACAATTATTCAAAAACTATATTCATACCTCCTTATTCATAATAACTTAGTAGAGCGTAATAAGACCGAATAGTACGTTTCATAAAAATTGTATTCATAATCGTTCAATAGCGTTAAAACGTTCCAACGTTCGATAGTGAAAAAATGGCCGATTTCGATCAGCTGTTTCAAGTTTGATGTTCTTTATTAATGACATTAATTTTGTTATAGTCTAGGACCCCATCTAAGATTGATATATATTTTTTATTGGTTTTTTGTTTCAAAGCTTGCCAGAGATAAAAATCATGTTTTTTCTGTAAACCAGCAACATTGTATTCGATAAACATATTTTAGTTCCCTTTTAGCAAAAGTAGAGTTATGAGTTCGATAAGACCAGAATTTCTTTATGAATAGGGGGGATAGAGTTTAATTAATATATTTGGGTAAATTTTTATAAATGACCATCATCAAATGTAACTGTAATTGATACCACCTATCTGAAACACCCTGAATATTTGGACGAAGTTTAGCAAAAACGACTCACTTAGGCTCAATTGCACCACTATTATTAACCTAGAGTTAGTCCTAACCGCAAGTTAAGTTACATGTCATTCATACATTTTCTGTCAATTTAGCTTGCGGTTAGGACTAACTCTAGGTTAATAATAGTGGTGCAATTGAGCCTTATAAATATAAAAAATAGTCATTGTACCAATATGGTCTATTTGTTGACTAATGATATTGGTATTAATAATTAAGTTTTGTTTATTTTTGCGACGAGTCCTTTCTGCTTAATTGCGTCCACACTACCAATTTTAACATTATTTATTATATTGGTTAAGTATACTGATTACCAATGTATGGTATAATTATGCATGTAGACGTTTTGGGAATAATAAATAAATTTATGTCCACTGTGGGTTTTATTCATTTCCTGATCCGCCGGCGGTGGTGTTCGCCAACTTGAAGATTTTTTAATTTGGGCACGGCAAAGTGCCTATAATCCGGTCCAAAAAGATATTCACCCTTGCTTAAGTTCCCAAGAAGCTGAAAATTTACATAAGGGATACCATTATAATAAAACTGAAAAGTCCCCATCAATCCCATATGTGCAAAAAATTTATGCTCAAAATAAAAACTATATTTTTTTAGCTCGATGGTTAGTTTAAAGATAAAAATGACTGACAAACTTGTAGATGATGCAGTTACTTATCAATAAAATTGTCCTTACACGTTTTTTCCTAAAATCATCATTTCTGAGAAAGCTACTTTAAAATATATCATTATTCTAATCAAAAGTTAAGAGAATAATAAATGAAGAACCCTCGTTCTTAAAAGGAAGTTCAGCCGTTGCTGCGTATGTCCTCACCTACGATTAAACTTCCTTCTACCTGCACTTATTCCACCTCAATGTGGGGATGGCACAACACACTTTTTTAAACATGTAAAAAGGATTTGGTTTATATTTTAAGGGACGTAATGATGTACCGCCGTACCCGTATCAAATAATGTCGATCCTCAGAAGAGAACTAGCTGATCCTAGATCGCAGTCCGTCCAACAAAATGGTCTTCAATGTGACAGGTTTTAACATCGTGGTTCGCTATCCTAGGTTAAAAATATCCTACCGCCAGTTACCTATGTACTTCTTTATTACGGGGAAATATCACCATGGGACGTGTATTTCGAACTTTCGGCCTACAGCTACAATTCACATCCAAGAGTATGCTTGAACGGGGTCCTATTCCCAACTGCTGATTTTCTTACGCCGTTAATAACCTTCGTGGCTGCAGAGCATGTGATAAGGATCGGAAGTAAACTAAGATCACGTTATTAAAGAAGTAATTTGAGCAATGTCAATAGCTGTTTAATTCAGTGCTTGAATTGGCCTAATTTACGAGCGGGAATGCATTTTTCTCCGACTGACTCCAAATTTAAAAAAGGGAACACTATAGGTAATAAGTTTTATGAAAGAGAATGCCGCGCCGTCCCTACGCACTCTCATCCGTTTCAAGCACTGGTTTAAGTACATTTTTTAAGTATCGAATCCGGTTACCGGATCCTGCATTAAATTACGTTTATTAAAGTATATATCTAACAAAACTATGCGTTTATAGATTCATTTTACAAGAACGCAGGCTACGGCCTACTACCTATTCCTAACTAACTAGCAAAAACTTGTTAATATTTGTTGCAAGGGGAAATTATAGAAATATAATGATATCTAGCCCTATACTATTGCTGACCCCGTTGCTGGGCACGGGGTTCCTTTACTATTGACAGGGTTTAGGATTTAGTGAAAGAGATTTAATATTTTTGGCTTTAGTACCTACACCATGCTGCTCTAATGCACGGGTTGGTAAACTTCACATATTATATGGCCCCACAGGGTAGGTAACTTCAAATTGCTTATGAGGAATTCCTTTCACTTCCGTTTTCTTTAACCAAGTTATATTTTTAAATGAAAATTGAATAAACACTTCATAATAATAGTTATAGTATACCTATAGTTGTATGTTTTGTTATTTCGTTTTAGTATTTTTGTGTAATTGTCCCGCCAGTTCGAATTGGGTATATCCTGTAATGACTGTGTGTGTGTTGAATAAATAAATAAATAAATAAATAACAAAGAGGTAGGTAGGCATATGGAAGCATACCTTTGCATGTCAAGCCGCAGCAGGGCCGTCTTAAGGCATGCGTGGGTACCTGGGCGCACAAGAAGTCGGGGCCCCTTGGAGACTAAAAATAATTGTTCATGTAAGAGAATGTAAGTATTTATCAGCCTTTGGGGGCCCCTCCGTGAAGTCAGGGGCCCTGGGCACTGGCCTCATGTGCTCTTATGATAAATACGGTACTGCAACACAGTTAACAACCTAACACAATTTTGTCTCCCCACTCACTGCTGTTTTTTGCCCATTAAAAATTATAGGTAGGTAAATAAAACAAATAATATTATATTTATTTATTTATTCATTTTTCTACATGAGCCACGTATACATTAGAATGATAAAGTATAACATAATATTATATTCCTTGTTTGAGTATAATAGCTTTAAATATATATTTTATAATATGTATTTTTGTAATATGTTATTTATATATTAATCTGAAGACACAGACTAGTGCACAGTAAGTTCCTGGCTTAAAACACGTACATAAGTATGAATATTTTAATCTAAATATTTAAAATCTCTGTCCTGTGATTTGGATAAATTAGGTATTATGATGTGCATCAAAAACCTACTGTGGACATTCTATTGTACGTAATCGAATAAAATTTAAATCCTTGTGACCACTAATACATATTTATTATAATAAACATCGCTTACATATATTCAATTAGTATTCGATACTATAATAGTTACATTCACATACATCATATTATATTTTTTCTATAGTGAGAAAAAAACACATATTCAACACTTATTATTGGAACATAAAGGTAGGTAGGTATAGGTCCCATTATGAGGCACCACTAGATATTGTATAATAATGGGGATTAAAAGCATAGTAATAGTAATTTTGACAAACTATATAAAATAGTTCAAACAATAATAAGAAATTCTATAAAATGTTATATAAGAGATCGTAACGATTTTGAACCAGATAAGCTCAACTCTGATTATAATTATTATATGTATTTATAAAGTTAATGGAGAACAACAATCGCGCATAGCAACGAGTAAGAATGATCATACAAAAGTATTGTCGAATATTTTTATTCTTTAGATAAGAGAGCACTCGTGGCTTAGGAAGTCTATATAGAAAGACAGATCACAAGATAGCACAATATTAAGATAATAATTCTAATTTTTTATATATAAATTATCTAGTAGTTACTAAGTTATCTCTGTATAATAATATAGTCATAATCACATCCATTATTATAAAAAGTGAAACGTATGTAGGTGAAGATAGGGCACACATAATACTTATCACATACTGTAACACTGAGCAAACACCACAACCCTCACAAGAATCTAAGAACTCTCGTATAACGTCTGGTACCCAAGCTGATACATTTTATTCTGTCAAACAGAAGGAATATTATTAATTAAATGAGATATGTCCATGTATAATGAAAAAAATAATAAAACTGTACTGAATAAAACTGCATGCAGTTTTGATTAGGTTATTATCACAAATATGAATTCTTAGTACATATTTTCAAATTACCTAGTTAAATGTATTTTTAATTCAGATTAGTATTTCAATATTAGTGAAATTTTAATTATTGTTGATACTAGCCTCCATCCATTATATAGCCTCCGTGGCGCAGCGGGCGAGTGCTACTCGCCGGCTGTGAATCGAGAGGCCGCGGATACATTTCCCGCACCAAGACAAATGTTTGTTATCCATAGATATTTATTTCGGGTCTAGGTCTAGGTCGTAAGTACCTTGTAGTTCCTGATACCCATGATGCAGGTTAAACCTAGAGTAGGGTCAGGTTGTGCGACTTTTGGGTGTATGTATTTATTTATTGACCACGGCGTATTATAAGTAACGTTTTCATACTATCTTTGTTAGAAATAAAATATCAAATTATGGGTTGTTATAGCCATAGATAATACAGGTTATAATTTTCGAAAATTAAGTTTATGCGACGTGACGTAATCATAAATATTCAAGATCACCTTTTAATACCACATGATGTATAAAAGGTAAGAATAGTGAAGGCAATATATACGAAGAATTATTCACAACACCAATATAATAATAATCCTTATTAATATAACAATAAATAGTAATATATAGGTAATATTTTTATTAGACATATCAGGCTATATTTTTGCTTATTCTCTACTTCTCACTTTCTGGACATTCTTATAAGTTACCTAATAAATATAATATACTGTATTTTTTAATTTGTGAAGAAATATACTTTGCAAATTCAAAGGTGTTTAACAAAATATATCTATTATTATTTTATAATGTGAAATTTGAATCATTAACTTTAATATATATTTGAAATTTCAACGAAATCGACAAATTATTGCTTTCGTGAACGAAATTCGTTAGTGTTCAAAGAATTTTATTCATTCCATCATGTTCCCTATTTGAAGATGTAGAAATATTACGGGATTTGGAGTAAATATTTGTATCAGAATTAACAATACTTCTACCTTGTAAGATCCTCCTATCCGGAGATATGTTTATCTCGTAGTCGAGTATTTATTGATATGAAACATGTAAAATCCATTATTTGTAGAAAAATATGTTGGCTTTAAATAAATATTTGTTACATAAAAAAATATTTGTTAAACTGATTGTAGGTCAGTTATACATATTTGTGGGTTTATTTGCTAAAGTAGCGGGCTTCATAGACGTATCTTTTTCATAATTATAACTCTATTCATTTTTATATATGGCAATACAAATAATTATGCCATTTATATAGAAAGAATGCTCAAAATAAAAGTTCAAAAATGCAACTAAACCGAAATTTCAAATTGAATCGTTTTTACACGCTTTCTTAGGTTTACATCAAATATTTTGGCACTTATTTCCACTGGTTGACAGTGTACTACTACTGTAATGTGATTACAGCCACATGATAACAAATCCCTTTTTTCCACGAACAACAGAACGACAGGATAAAGTACCTACTAAATGTACTAAGCTATAATTCCAGGTTTAATTCAATATTCTCCTTGAGATGAACAAAGTTTTAAGAAATCCACACACTCGGAATATTATACTCATGTAACTTAGTATCATCCAGAACTGCTTACAAATACTCAGAAACTAATTTGTAAAGCCATCCTACATCAGCCGTATGCATATCTAAATAATGTACTTTTATATTAAACTAACGTAATGGATTAACTGCAGTAATGGCGAAATGCTTAAAATCAGCGAGCTCGTTCAAGATTCGTGTATCAGTTGCTTATTACTTATACCACCCCTTTTTATATTGCTTGATACAGAGACGAGGTCTCTAGTTAGTAATATTTAGTAATATTTAATCTCTTTGATTTAATGTCATTATTGTTTTACTATGATAACCGCATGCGTTTTGTGTAATAAATACATGCATTGTGTAATATGTGCAAGTTTGCGAAATATGGACATTGGACACATCGTTTAAACCGAGGGCACAATCTATTCTGTTCATGATGAATTCGGAAATAAAAGGATTTAGGACAGTAAGGATGGCAGTAAGAAATAAAGTCGCAACAATGGTGACGAGTGTCATTGCGATTGCCGGATTTCTGCTACGGGTGTACCGAGTGGCGCAGTTGCTCGTGGGAAAAATGCTTTTCGTGAGTTTAATATTTAAATTTTAATACTGTATTTATTTGTTCGACTTTCCTTGGTATTCCTATGTTATCTAGCAAAATGGTGGAGTAAAACGACGCGTCTGTAGTGACAACGACATGTAAGTTCGCCAAGAACTCAATTTGTTTTTGTTAAGTTATTCAGCAAATTGTTTATTATCCATAGTTTTGTTCAGAAACCTTTGGTGTCAGTGTTATAAATAATAATTTATCTTTATAGTACCTAACTATTATTTATTAAAATCTTACATAGGTAACTAAACCTTATGAAGTTTTAAATCAGTTCGCCCCATAAGAATTGATTGAATTTCAGTTTATAAACATGCTGATATTCAAAAATAACGCAAACAGTAATGAGTGATATTTAAGAAGTCATTACGATGACAATTATCATGGATATCAGATGCTCTCCTGATCCTGGAGATCCAGGAGATGCAAATTAGAAGTCAAGATTAATCGAATTTGTGTTATTAGATTAGTTTAAATGAGCATCTAAATGCATAATTACGTGAATAATTGGTAATGAAAAAGCCTTTACGTCATTGCAGGTCAAATTTGTAATAGCTTATAGTGGCATTATGTGCTAATAGGGTGTTGTAAATCCAGTCACTAAGGTATCAATCTCCTCACCGAGTCGTGTGGGTAATTATTATGAAAAATGCTTTAAAAGGTATTTTTGACTCGATTGTTTTATGAGCATTTCCAATGCATTCAATAGCCATATACTGATCAGTGATCACTATAGCTTGAATTTAATAACTATCTCCATCATGGGAGTTTTGAGTATCGTGTACTTACTCATTCAAACGAATGAGTTGGTAGAACTGTCATGAGCTCTCCAAATATAGCAAAAGTTATAAAACGCTGTTATGTTATAAGACCTTTCTGAACATTAAATGTATTGTGTATATACTATATTGTGTGTGTAATATACACCATTATCATTTATGTTATACAACTTGTTAGAACGGTTTTTACCGTTGTCGGATTGTGTATTTAACAAAATGTAAAAAATGTTAGTTTCATATAACGCTGTAAACAGAACTGCCCTATGGAGGCAGCATAAGAAAAAAATCGTTACATTAATTAGTAAAACCAGTGTTAAAAAGGGATTAATGCTTGCCAGCTTGTGCACGCTGAATATGTTTTTAAATTTGAGTAGAAGCAATATACCACATTGCATGCAACATTTCTGGAAGGCATGATAATCAGTGCTTCTAGTATGTCCTGAATTGTAGAAGAACTGATGTTAGTATGCGAATTTTGAGATTTGTGATTTTTTGTATGCATTCATAGTATGTCCGGATTTTAAGCATTATTTACCTATAAATTGTAATTTACTATGTCTTGTACCTAAGTGAGTGCCATCATTTAACCATGAGTGGAAACTTCCTTATAGGTTTGTATTTATCACTTAAATAAAGTTTTAAATTTTAATTTGGGAAAGAGGTGTTTAAAACATTGAGTTCGAGTCACGGTTAAATAATTATGATTATGTGTAAAAAAAAATTAAGTGTCCGATGCGTGTTTCCAACCATTTCAAACTTTACAGATAGTAAGCATGCATGTGTGCCTATGAGCATGTATATAAATGTATGTAGCGAACAGCAAAGTCCTAAAGTTCCGTTAGGCCGATACACAACACTAATGTGACAGACTATAGTCGAAGAAGTTTATATCGAAGGAGACAACTACTTGCGTTAGAGATATGTAATATTACGTTACATGTTCGAGATAAATAACTATTTTTTATATGGTAAAGAAGCTCATAAATCAGTTCGGAGCAGCATATGCGGCGACGAGGCGCGGACGGGCGGCGAGCGGCGATCGGGGCGCGGGCCGTCGGCGTCTGTAGTGCGGGCGACGCGCGTCGTCGCACGGCCCGGCGCTTGTGCCAACCCGCACTCGATTTACGCTACGCGGCTCTAATGTTAATCAAATTCTTTATGTACGCCCGGAAAACAGCTGGTACTGGAAGCAACCATAATAAAAAAAGTGATTAAAATGAAAGCGCGTGCGAGGCCAGAGATCGCGGACAGCATGACTCCGCCAAGGCCAGCCGCGCAGCCGCGCGGTCCCCGCCCGCCCGCTCCACTACGCTACGCTACGCTACGCTAAGCTCTACGGCTACACACGTCTCTTCAACGTGGCTCTAACTGTGTACGCACTCACTATCGAGGAAACCATTTAGTATGCACTACAGACTCTATATAATTTTAGACAAGCCGGAAAAGCAAATAAACACAGGTAATAAGCTAGGAAAGGGTTAATTACGACCTAAAGGGAACCAACGTACCATATTTGATTTCTAGATCTTGTTAGCGATAGTTATGGTTAAAGACTCAACATGTTATACTTAGAGATTGGGAACGAACTACGTAGTAATATATACCTCTAATATATGTATTATCTTCAAACACATCATATTGTAACAATTAATTTTACTTAACGTAATTGCTAAAAATTCGATTTAAGTTATTTGGTTTTCATATACATTTTTGAAATGAATTTTAAATATATTTAGCTTATTAGTAAACTGTACTTACTTAAAGTACAGTTTTACTTCCTATTCATTTTTAGAAGCATAAGTAGTAGATTTCTTTAGTTTTAATAAAGTATTATAATCAGAAAGCAGATGGGAGCTAAATATTACTTCCGAACCACTCTTTATAGCTACTAATGTTTAAAACTTTATTAAATGTGCACCTAGTATACCTACTTGAACTTTGATGTTCTTTGTAATGCGCATACAATGTTGTGTTTTAATTTAATATAAATTTGTTTTTCTTTTTTATTATTTTTTTTAACTTTCACGCATTTGCGTTGATTCTGTCAATGTCAGGGTTATATTTTTGTTTTTATACAAAATAATAACGAAGATAATATGAGGGTAAATAATTATGTAATAGGTACGTAAATAGTTGTCACAAAAATATGTCGCTATGTTAAACAACAATAAAGAATATTATGTATTCACAATGACATACGACAACCGTGTACAGTCAAATAACATAAGGATCAATTTCTAGTTTACTTTCTACTATACATATATAACAATACCATATCACAGCACCAATATACAACACCACGCTGTATACTTTCAGTTTGATAACACTTGCATTACTGTTATTTATAATATTAAATGTAAACGTCATAATTTAAATACAATCTGGACACCATTACTACACTTCCATTCTTCGGCCAATAAGTGATATGTCCACATTATACCGATTAAAGCTTACGCAATATTTCTTTTCACACGATTTAATTTATAAATTTAATGACTGTTAATGAAAATAACTATTTTAAAAAAATATTATCTTATTTCTTATATTTTTAATAATCTCAACAATAAGGTTACGCGTGTTTCTACATGTTTACAAAATTCGCTAGAATAGTGATGACATAGATTAGTTTAACAGATTACGTACAAAACAAACAAATTTATATGACTAGAACACTGGCAAATAATATAAATATAGTGGTATTTAAGTACAACACCAAATTACTACTAAACATCAAAGGGACCGGACGGGGATCGCTATTGCTAAATGAAAACAAAAGCGATAATTTCCAGTAGACGATGAGAGCGACATCGTCTGCGCCGGCGCGGTGGATGCGTGAAAGGCTGCGGCACCATGGAACCACGGAGCAATCCACGGCCGAGGCGGTCGCGGTCTCTCGAAGAACCAGGTGGGAAAACAATGCCATGGACGAAGAAAGTATGCTTCACAGTAGATACCCACAGCACAGCAAGGACACTTAGCGTGTGAGTGTGATATTTAACGAGGGACATTTCCTGACTGCCATTGCGGTTTGTTGCAGGGCGTTGTAGCCGGCAGAGGTAGCACCCTGGAGAGCACTCCAATGATGTGGTGTCTGGGCCTGTACACGGGTAGAGGTACCGACAGGCAGATGTCTTACCATGCCACTGCTGAGTTGTTGCAGGATACCAGAGCCCTGAGAGCCGCTGAGGCAAGCCGATGGTCGCCGCGACCTGATCGACTGCATTGATGATGTCAGCAGGAAGGGCACGCTTGATGAAGTGTTGGGCATCGAGCCACCCTAAACACGTTATCTATTAGTTAATAGCACAATGTACACAATATAATATAGGTGTTAATTTATAAAGAAAATAATTATTTAAAGTGTTGATATCAATATTCTTAAAAAATCCAAGATGCGAATAAGTCAACGATTTAATTTAATTGTGATACTGAAAACGGAAATATAACACAATTAAATTTTAATTACCAAAATAAAGTTAATTTATATTACGGTTTATAACATATAGTTATAATAACCAGTAACCTATAGTGTCAATGTGAAGTTCACTTCGATCGTAGGTAAATTGTTACTTTTTCGACCAATTAGGTAATTTCTTTCGCAATATATTTGGTAATATAGATTAGGAACATCAATAACTTTGTTTTTTTGGTAATAAAATTTAACGTGTATACATACTGTACAAACTTAATCTTGAAGCACATTAGATTTTACGTTCTTAAGTAGCCATGCATTAGGCAGAACAGTTGATACCTATGTTTTTCTAGGGGATACGGAAAATACTGCAAAATCTTGTTATTCCAATTACTCGTTTAATACTTGATTACAGTAGTATAGCAATTTATATACATACATTGATTAAGTATTAAAATATCTAACTAAAATATCTTTTTATGAAGTTATTAACAAACGCACCTTTGATATCATGTCAGTGGTATGTTTGATACAATAATTGCATGCCATTTACGTTAAGAACTTACGTGTTTTTTTAAAATCTAATGTAGCGTTTAAAGCGTGTTGGGCTCATGAAATTCGTTGTGATTCAGTAATACATACTTATCTACAGATTCTATAGAGATGACATACTTTGTGTCACGGAGATGTTGCCATGTAGTCATTAATTTGAAGGGCTTTACTAACAATCATAATATAATTTTTGCTGTAGACTTATAATGTTTTGACTTCGTGATCACGTATACAATGATTATTAGTAACGCGACAAGCATTCTGTTATTGTAAATGAACATTACTACCGATATTAAAACTTCTTTACCAACCGACTTCCAAAAACGAAGAGGTTCTAAATTTTGATCAATTTTGATAATATTCTTTTTTATTTGGCTTACTACAAGGGTTACTATATAATTAGTAGGTATTTAACGACAGACTATAAGATAAGGTAAAAAAAACGTAATCGCATTGCGAGTGTAGTTTGGAAGTCAGTTTATATTTTTATATTTTAAGGCAACATCTTAGTGTAGTTGCTAGTCTAAGTTAGTGAAGTATACAGAAACAGATGTTTAATCTGTGTTGTTCGCAATGACAACAGTAAAGGTACAATACTCACGATCATGCTCCGTGCAAGCTGCGTAGAAGAACAAATAGCAACAGTGAATGAGACAGCGTTATACCTCATCCTGACTAATAGCCTTATAGTAATGAAGAAATGGTCTTCTTACTTACTTCGGTAACATCGAACATTTACAACAAACCAATCAACAAACTAAACATTTGCCGAGCTGAGCTCCTTTAAAACATCACATGACAAGTTCCTTACCGTCGCCGTTATTGATATATGCCAATTGTGTTATTTGATATAGGTGTCTATGGAATGTGTGTAAAGATTTTTGATTTAGTAAATTTTGATTTCCCTATACGATTCGTTACACGTACGCGTGTATCATCAATACGGATATTATAAGTATGCCGGAATGGAAGCAAAGGACAAGTGACGCAAGTATCGGAGTGTTCGAGGAGGTACTTAGGAACTGCGGCGCGAGGAGAGGTCTCCCAGCCCGGCTGTAGCGGATACATACACCGCGATGAGGCCCACATGCATCCCATTTGATTCACAACACAATATCGGTAACGAGCATGCATCACTTCATTATTCCTTGAATGTTTTTGACGTTAAGTTGTCTCGCAGTAATGGAAGTAGTAGCGTTGATAATGCGATGCAATGAAAGGTCTAATGATTGGAAAGAGAAAGTTCGCAATGTGACCTTGTAAATGCCAACTGTTCGTGCAAATATATATATATATACGATTACATGTAGATGATGTAAATGAGACACTATCTTTCCCAGTCTGTATGGGAAGAAGACACAATCGTAGAAGAGGACAGATCACACCAATGTTAAGCCGTTCCAATTCGACATTCAGTAAAGGGTTCTGGGGAATCACGCAGCCAAGCAGGCGTACGTTGTGCACATCACTTACGGCGCATTGTGACGCCGACGGTACGGACAGGCTCGAGCCTGACCCGCCTCGTCCCCTGTACTGGTAGCCCTGTCAAAATAACCACTGTCACTACCCTTTTACCGGTAACCTTTTCTACATGTTCTTCATTGGATATCCTGTTAATATTGTAATTACTCCTTTTTTGGTCATAAATCACGCAGTAATTGTGCCTGACTCCCTTAAGTCATGTTGTGTCGATTGTGTAAGTGCGTGATGTTTAACAAAGCTATAGGAACTGTTTGACTTACAGTAGGAGGTGATAGATTAACTGCAGATCCGCGGCGTTCCTGTGGACCGATGCTCGAGTGACGGCGTGTGGGGAGTCCTGAGTTACCTCCCGGAGTTCCGCCGGGGGAGGAGGCGCACGACGGAGCAATTCGTATTTTGGGCGTCATTAGAGTATTATCTGATAGACGACGATTGGGAAATGCGCTCGCCACGCGTAAGAAATTGTTGTCATTGTTGGTAGAATTGCTGGAGCCGAAGAACCACTGTCCGATTCCTGTGCCTAATTGTCATTGAAGTATTAGTTCTCTTATTAAAATAATGATATTTTAAAACAAAATAATTCTTACTTTTGAATCCGCCCACGCTACCCGTTCCACTAGGTCCACTCATGGAGTTCTTGCGAGCCATATCTTCAGCACTGGAGGTCTTACGTTGCTCTACTCGTAGATTAGGAATGTTGAACGGCGGTGCATTCATATTGTCAGTGCTCATCTGATGGCGAAGTGGCCGATGTCGCTCCGGGCTCGACAAGGATGAATTATCCACTTTAAGCTTGAAGCGTTGATTTTTGTCGATGTTGTCGAGCATGTCATATAGTATCTAAACGATAATTTTAAAATTGAATATATTTTGACCAAATAGGATCTTAAAAAAAAACCTATATGATATGTACCTACCTCCATAAGGTTCGTGAATTGGTCAACGTTTAAGGCCGGGTTGACAGTTTGCGGTGCCAATGACGGAATCATCTTGGTGGCCATCACGGTGGTAGTTAATCCATATTTTCTCTCCGTGAGCATGGATTTGTACAACTCTGTAACGATCAGCATCCGTGGTAATTGTCTTTGCACAAAATGTGAACGCGGAAATACGCTTTGCTAATGACATAATTCGCTTGAGCAATAAGGCAAATTGTAAACAAATTCGCTAACTTCGCTGTGCCGAATAACAACTAAATAATAAATCAATTATTCAATTCAGAAACAATGCCTTCATTAGCAATTTTCATAAATTGAATAACCTCTGCTGTAATAAAATATATATTTGATATACTTACTGACGACTCTATTTATGATATCTGGATCGCTCATTCTCATGCTAAGTAGAGTAGGTATCACCTGCTCAAGGATATGTGTCCTTTCGAGCCTGATTAGTACTTTTTCATAGAATCCAAGAATAAGACATATTATTTTGACATCACTTTGATTTTTTTCAAGTACCGTTTTTACTCTGCCGAGTACGATGTTCTGCAAGGCCTTGTCTTCAATATAATCAGATACATTCTGGATGGCAATTAGAGAAGCTGTCTGTAATTGGGCAAAAAATATAGTGAGATATTATGCAGATTCCGGAAAATATTATGTTCATAGCGTAATTATTTATATACACAAGAAATAAGATTCATGCAAGTTTATTATATAATTGGTAGTAACGTGAACGAATACTAAAATAAACCTATTTTAGTCTGCGTTAAGCATCTTTAGTAGGTTTCTATTTAAACATAGTAGGTATAACATACTTGTATTTGGTGGGTGTTGTTATCCAGCCCATTATACAGTAGTGGCATAATATCGGTGTTGATCTCGTGCTTTTGGCATTTTTTCAAAATAATGTGCAAATTCTCTAAAATGGTCACAGAAGCTTGAACGCTCTTTGGAGAATTCATCAAATTCCTGAAAACGAAAACACTAAGACACGTACATATTTCTATCCGATTTACAAAATGATTCTTACAACTACAAATAAATTAATTGGAGTACTGAGAATAAACTCAATTTGAGATTGTGAAGACCTATAGAAATTATTCATAAACCTAATATAAACGTAGGTGTTTTCATTAAGCAAATATTAATTTTATAGAGCGTGGTCCCAGCACCACTACGATGGCTCGTGATTAGAATCATATAAATCATAGAACCAAAGACTAATATTTTAACTTTAAAATATTTAATATCAGACAGTTTTGAAAGGAAAGATAAATAGACTGCCTCGGTGTCGTGGTTGTATTTTGGTACGACTACCAACCTGAGGTCTCGGGTTCGATCTTCGGGCAAAGAGATGATATTGGATTTCTCCATATCAACCCGGAGTCTGGAATTTGTGCCCGGTATGGCGATAGGTTCGCCCCCTATCACATCTGGGACGGAACTAAGCTCGACGAAATGTGCGCTGCGGCAGTGGTAAAACTAAACTTTCTGCCAGTGTGTTAAGAGATAAATACTGCCCGTATCTATATTTCTTTCTATGCATTACAGCAACTAGTTTGCCGTACATTATTAGCGTATAATATTATTATATTTAAAGCAATAATATTGAAAGTTCACTATCTCTTTCTAAACGTGTGGAAACACAGTTAAAACACCCCGAGCGCAAGACAAGGAGAAAGAGCTGCCGCACTAGTTGATATTCAATTACGGCAAAATGCTTGCCGTAACGCAGCGAATGTGCTAATAAGTATAAAAGGATGTTTGAAACGGAAACAAGAAGGTAACTAACTGGAACAAAATTCATAATATGTTATTAAAATCTTACTTCAAGGTGGGAAGAACGTAGTGTGAGAACTCTTCAGGTGCGGCCTCGTTGGTTAGCCAGATGATGGGTTGCAAGACGGCAGCCAGGACCTCAGCCGTTCGCACTTCCAGATGCAGTGCTGGCCACACATGTTGCCACCGGAGTTTCTATAACGTTTGGCACCATTTAACACTATGGTCACGGACGTGAAAAAAGGACACCATCTCGCCTATAGTTAAATCGATGCCAAATACAATGCTCGTACAAAAGTGCCTTATGCACACACGCCATTACGTTTCGATAAATCGAATGGGCCGAACCCTGCTTCACTTTCAATGTTCCTAGTGCTTCGTCCATCTTTTTTTACGTCCGTGACTATGGTTTGACTTTGAATTATTCTAATACCCTTCTGCGATATCCACCTATACTGTCTTTTTCCACCTGCACTTATACCATATCAATAGGGGTCGGCACATCATAGAGGTACATTTTCATGCATATTGCAAAAAGGATTTGGCTTAGTTTATACAACCAGCTATCTGCCTGATGTCAATACCGTCCCAAACAAATGGTGTTAGAAATATAATCCGCCCGACCTGGGAATCGAACCCAGAACCTCCCGGCGCACAGCCAATAGAACAAGGAGGCGTCCAATCTCCTAAGCTTTGTACTAAGCAGTATCAATTTAGTAAGTGACATGGGATTTTAGCTTTTCATTTATTGCATTATGAATATGGGCTATGGAGCGTGTAATGGATCAAGAGCTAAACCAAATCATTAAGGGACCTTAAAACAAATCGAAACTATATAATACATCTGGAATAAAACGCACTTAAATAACATACCTTTAAATACACAAACCTTCGCATGATTCGCATGAGCTGTTACGCAAGAGACAGGGCTAGCACATGCTTTTATAAGTGTAAGAAATTTATAAATTAACAATAATTAATAAGAGCGTTTTGTTCTAATTCTCCTCTTTCCACCTCCCTTACCTCCTTCAAAAAAATCAGTGTAGTATACGGGGTGTTGCAAAAAGTTGGTATCAATAACGATTCCACATACAGGAGAACGATTTAAAGCGTAATGGTAAAGTTAAAAGATTATACTTAATTTTTTAAATCAATTATTAAGCATGGGGATTTTAAAATCGGAATGCGACCTGTAAATCGTCGCAACTAGCATAGCTTTGACTTTATGTATGCTTTATTCATGATGCTAAGAATAAATTATTAAACTCATAGGTGGTTTGCAAATGTACTGAAGTTGCCCCAATGTGCCAGAATCCATTTTTTCGTCACCAATTCAAGTTTTCATTATAAAAAAACGATGAGCCTTACAAGTCGTTCCTCTCTTTATGTGTAGTTATTATTGATACCAACTTTTTGCAACAACTGTATATTATACAATTATTGATTTGTTATATTTTAACAAGAGATTTGTGCACCTATTCTTGTCAAATATTTGATATCCAATGTATGTAAAAGTATTTATTTATCAACTTTAGATTTTATGGAGGCTTTGTATTGTAAATAATGTAAACAAGCGACGATTGAAGATATTTTAAGCAAAATATTAAAAATATTGTAAATCTTGTTATTGGGTTTAATACTGCACTATCGATTCGCCGAGCTTATTCAAGTAAACATATTATGTGATATCCCATTCCTATGTCGGTATAAAATACCGGACAAACCATGTATCTTTCTCGTAATATGGAATCAAAACTCCAATTTAAACTGACACGGGTATCGAACCCAGTATAATTAATTGAGTGCGCTGCCATTAATCATGATTGCCAATAAACCGTAGTCCGTAGCCATTTTCGCCAATAGAAGTTCATCAGTTTTTAATAAGATAATTAAAAAGTTAAACCGTGGTACCCGTCGGGCTAAGGTGATAAAAGGTCAACACATTTACTTTAAAGTATAATTTTTCTTTTTAATTAGTTTTCTCCCCAAAGCTGTACTTGGGAGAAATTTTCCATTTCTTTAATAAGGAGAACATACCTTGGGAATGTATGGCAGAGCGTCTATGAGAGTGGTGCGATAAAAATTGGCCTTCTGGTTGGGATCCTTCATGGTGATCACATCCAAAAACTGCATCGCTTGTATGGCTGCCTCGCTTTGGCATCTATTGAAATATTTTATACACATAAATTATTCACAATAATAATAATATGTAGATATAATCAATTAGTGTCTCAAAAATACAGTGGCGTTTTTAGATGACCAGCATAATTATAGTACAACATTATACACATTGTTAAACATTAATGTATTTTTGCCAATTGATTATTAATGCACTGCTTATTAATAACTCAACTTTCTGGCCACTATATCCATTTAGCCTGTCATACTACGATGGAACTGACGCCGATGGAAATCCATTTTCATTTAGTGTACATAAATAGAACATGAATAGGTAAGCGATGTCGATTCCTTCAGGTGATTTTGTTTTTGTGTGAAAATCTACGATCCATCCTTAGGACATTTTAATGGGTGGTGTGAGGCGTCTGAGCCATTCTGACGTGGCGCGGCCTAAGAAAATAGTCAGATTTTATTGTGCATACATATGTCATTAAGAGTACCGTGATAAGAGTTATAAATGTGCTGTGAGAAAACCATAGTTAAAAAACATTATCTCAATAGTAGAAGTTAACTGAAAATACAATATTGAAAACCAATCAAGTATCACGCAGTACATAATTTGTATCGTTCAATCTCACTTGAAATATTTGATCAAGGGCAGCAGTTGGGTGCTAGGCCGGGGGTGTGGGTCGCGCGACAAGAGCCTTTGCACCGCCTCCTGCAGGGCGGCGGGCAAGCGCGGCAACACAGCGTTCACTTGTTGATCCAACTGCAAACAACCAAATATCTGATACTGAAAGCAACAAGTACTACGATCCCGATCTTTTATCCAATTCAAAGTGCCTATTCTAGACCTTCGTCACCCATTTTTTTCTTGTTGTTTTCGATTGCCTCGGAACGGGAGGTTAGAACCACAACTTTAGGCTTTGGCCTTTGGGTGCAGATTGTGACTACCAGAATCGTGAGAAACCTATACTTGGCATAATATATGAGTTGTAGGGAAAACGTGGCCAAAAGGTGCCCTAAATAGAAATAGAAGTTTTCTCCACTCATGTCTTATACTGACGGTCCCTATATTGATTTGTATTTGTATTTGTTGATGTGTAATAAAATACTATATTATTTTATAATTCTTAAAAAGTTTTGTTAGGTACTGTAGTATTAATGTGGGTTTCGTAGGCACCACACTGAAGTGTATAATAATAATGTATTTCTCTTTTTGCGAAATAATTTAGCTTAACTTCCCCTCTAAAACAAGTACTGATTACGCCCTTCTTACATGAAGTATTATAGTATTAAGTTGGCATTTAAAAATAAACATCAGTTAAGAAAATCATCTATCAAGTAAAGGAAACAATGGCGTTTTATTGTGCTTCTTATTTTTGTGAAAACCTTGCAGTTCATTAGCGCGTTAAGCTCGTTTATTTACAAACATTGCGACATTTTTGTTGTCTTTCCTCTTCGACGAAAAATTTCTTTCATAAATATTATCCAATTAAAATATTCCTTATGTATTTACATAAATGATAGACATATTTTCCTTATCTAATTCCAAGAACTTATCCTGGTTTTAGACGTGGTTCAATGGAGACCTAAAAATCAAGTTTCCAGGAAAATACGATTTTCAACGACATTTACGTACCCCTAAGTAAATCTAAAACTATCACAACGCCAAATATATTTATATCTCATAAACCTATTTTCATTTTATTATTTTATTTACCCACTATAAAACACTGTTGCCTCTTTGGACTTAGTGGCAGCGTATATGGGCTGTGGACCGGGAGGTCGTGGGTTCGATTCCCAGGGCGAGTAAAGTGAATTTTCTAATTTAATTTGCCCGGGACTGGATCCCTCAGTGGGGATTGACGTCAGGCAGGCAGCCGGTCCTAAAAACTAAGCTAAAGCTTTTCTGCACTATGCTTCAAAAGTGTTTTGCGTCAACCCCACATTAAAGTGAGATAAAGGCAGGTAGAAAGGAAGAATAAAGGTAAACACAAATATACAACACACACAGTATAACTTATTTCATTTTGTACTTACAAATTCAATTTGCTTCATGTACAGCATGGGGTTATTATTGGCCTGTATGAGTGGCTTGCCGAAGTTGAAGATCGCACAAATCACAAGTCCCAAGGAAAACATATCGGAGAGAATGTTGCAATGTCCGTTGGTTTGTACCTCTGGGGCTAAATAACATTATTTATTAGTAATGATTTCTTAGGTTTACGTGAATGTTATTCATTGAAATTAAATTATTTTTACGGATTATATCACGATTTGGTTTTAATTTTTATGCCCGACGTTTCGAAAGCTTTGCAGCTTTCGTGGAGTCTGACCCGTGACCACCAAATCGTGATATAATCCGTAAAAATAGTTTAATTTCAATTATTTATTAGCATGATATGGAAGCTTAGTAATTAACATAACATGACATAAGCTCACGCCTGTATCCTCGAAGGGGTAGGCAGAGGCGCACTAGCCAACTAGTACACTCACATTTCGCCGAGCTTAGTTCCATCCCAGATGTGATAGAGGGCGAGCCTATCGCCATAATAATTAATTAAATAATAAAAAAGGCTTACCCAAAAAGTCGAGATTAGGTTGTGAAATCTTAGCCACTTTAATAGACCAAGGTGGCACGGACATCATGTCGGTTGGATCTGCTCCGATGATATTCTCTGAATAAAAAACAGAAGTGAAAAATATAACGAGTAGAGAGAGAGTAAGAGTCCAATATGTGCGTTTCCACCTTAATTGGATCGCAGCTTACGTAGCGATCCGCCAGTAGAATGAAAGGTCGTACTCCCGATTTCCGCAGTGTAACAAATATTTGTGTTGATTACTACGTCACTGTAGGAGTTATCTAGATGTTGTGGGATCGTAAATGCAAATAATTCGTAGTTCTTGATAAGAAAATCGTTAATTTTTATGTGTCCACAAACAATATCTACAGAATTCCGAACTATAAAAAGTTCACAGTTTCGATAATAAGTTTCAAAAATCTATTATCTGTTAAACTAATAATAAATCTTGTTAAAACCTACCGAAAGGGGAGAGAGTGCAATTATCTAGTTAGTCTCATGTAATTATTGTTACGGTGGGAACTTTACTGAAATTCGAATAGGTAGACATGGATCAAAAGGGTAATGAAGTATGGAACACTCATGGTCTCTAAGTGCGACTAATTTATGTGATATTTAGTTAGCGTCTTTGTTATTTAAGTTAATTATATCTAAATAAAAACAAGGCGTTCCTGTTATCCTGCATATAAAAGGACGTTAACTAAAGTTGAAACTTAATACAAGTAGTTACTTGTCATGTCATGTATCTATCTAACAATTAAAAGTAAAAACTCAGCTGAGCTCAAAGCTATATACGATTATTGTGTGTATACATACACATTTAACATACCTAACATCAACGTAAATGACAAAAATTTGGGAAAATTACTCTAAGTATGTACATCAGTGAATAACAGAATACAGAATACAACCTCAAAACCGCTACAATAGCATAATAACAATTGTTGACATGTAGTACAGAAGTAAAATCGAAATAGGACTGTAAGTGAACCCTCAAGAAACGATTAGGCGGACCGCCTAGCTTATTTCTTTTCGCATACATGTAAATAAGTAAGGATGTATTCGAAGAATTCATACTTTGTACACATTTCCATTCTTGTAAACAATGGAGAAAACGCCCACGAATAAGGACGGACTTGAAACTAGTATGAATATACTACACAAACTCGTTACTGTTGCGAAAGTTTCCAGTTCGAGCGACATAAACTTCGCATGATTTCACAATGTAGGTCACATATAGTAACATTTGCTCATGTGTACGAAAAAATGGAAATTTGAGCATCATTCTTCATCAATTGTTTATTACCAAATGCAAAATAAAAAAATATTATTTAGTTTGTGAAGTTGGACGCCTACTGTGTTTCTGAAAGTGTAATTACTGGAGAAACATTGTTGAGTATGTGATTCAATTAATGTGTTGAAGCCATATGAATAGTTGGTTTCAGGTTTTGCTAATTGTACTATTCAATTTCTATATTTCGAATAAATATAATACAATTTAAATACCTTTATTATTATAATATTTCGGATTGTTAGTTCTCGAGAATACAATCTCGAGCTCTATCCGCTACAAATTGTGCGTTTTATGTTAGCTCAGAAACATCGAGCGGTTTCATTAGTACAGTTCAATAATTCAAAAATTTTGATATTATCTACATATTTTTAGTGCAGTAGATTTTCTCCGCCGTGGTCATAAGCAGGTTTTAATATTTTATTATAATATTCGTTTCATAAACTAGGATTAATAATATAATAACATTTATTTTATGTTATTATTCATGAGTTACATATTAGACATGAGTTGACATGTCGATATGTAAGTTGTAGAACTGGTTATCCAATTTTAAACATAGTTAAAAGAATATCATAAATCTAACATCTATTACAATGATTCATAATGATGCTCAGTAAAATATTTAATATTAGAAATTGTTTAGCATATTTATCAATTGAACATAATATAGGTAGTGTTCCTAAAATGTGCCATATTCTTTAAGTAATAAGGGACAATATTATATCATTATCATCCACAGGACGTCCACAGCTGAACAAATGTCGCAGGAAGTCGTTGGATGCAGGCCACCTCCAACAGGTCGATCTGGAAATCTTTGGGGCAGGCCTATGTTCAGCAATATTATATTATGTTCTATAAATATTTATAAAGATCGCATATTATAGCAATATAAAGTTCCTCCATAATCCATGTTCATTTATAGTTATTAGAGTACTTTTGAGCAAGAAATCTACGTCATAACAGTTTTGAACAACATGTTAAGTTAGTATATCGGAAATTAAAGTTTATTATGCGTAGAAAGTTTTTGTAAGGAAATTTTATACGATTTGTGTTAATAATATTATTCATCATAAAGATTGCGACATGGATCATACATTATAAAGTCCCAATTATAATATTGTTAATTATAAAACCATATTTTAACATACTCCAGTGAAATTGGCATACGCCGGAGACCCAGAATCTATATTAGACTCAAAATCTATTTTAGATCAATTATATTCAAACATGAAACCTTACATTATTTACGGTCTCTTATATCTGTAATTTGTGTGTGGGTGGTAAAAGGCAGTGAAATGTTAAGTTAATTAAACACTTACCAACAAATTCTAAGCCGAAGAGCTTCCACGTGCCACGTTTTGTGACTATAATAACTTGCGGGCATACGTTGCGATGTATTTGCCTCGCAGTGTAGTGCAAGTAGTGGAGCGCCTCAATGATCTGTTAACAATTTACCCCAGGTTAACTTTTTAGTGACAAAGCAAAATAAGGACTGAGACCTAGATCTTAGAATTCTTCACTGAATTCAAAATATTCCAAACATTGCCGATAATGTTATTTAATATGTTATTCTGTAGCGTTAGGTATATCGAATCTCAGATGGTTCATTATGCATAGTCTTGGTTCTTTGACCGTACAATGCCATTTATAGCCATGAAAACAATTTCAACGTAAATTCGTGTACAAAATAAAGGGTGTAAAAAGAAAAAGACCACTTTGTATGCTTCGTTTCTTATGTATACTAACCGACAACTCTTTGTTTATTGAAAGAGTATTGTTCAGAGTTCGTCCCATATAAATTTGTAAGTAGGTACTTTAAAATAAATAAACTTTAACGAAACGTTACACCCGACTTCGAAACATACATTTTCTTCATCTTATTGAAGTCGGTGTCATTTCATCATTTACACATAACATAACATAAGCTCACGCCTGTATCTGTATCAGGCACAAATTCCAGACTCCGGGCTGATATGGAAAAATCCAATATCACTTTGCCCGACCCGGGGATCGAACCTCGAGCCCTTAGGACGGTAGTCATACCGAAATACAACTACGCCACCGAGGCAGTCATTTATTTTCTCTATTTTATTTAAAGCAGACTATTACATGCATTATGTTCAATTACCTTTACCAATTATTACGTCACTCAATTAACGATGATTGCACTGTATTATATTAAGGTCTACCTATTTAAGACAAATTGTTACGATGCATTACCCCCAATTACCTTTAGATGGTACTTGATGAGATACTTAATCAATAATGACTGAACATTTATAATGTGCAAACTTCTTTATGCACGTTGAGCACTTTTGGGTGGAACCCGCGTCATCGTCACGGCACGCTGCCCATGAGCTATATTATTGTATATTGTGTACAAGGATTAAAGTTTAAATTGATCATTAACACTTCTTTACAAACCAAAAATAATTTAAATTAATAATTAATAATTGGTAGCTCGACGATACAATTCACAAGTTACTTAGTTTTCACTACTATCGACAGTCCCCAAAGACTGCCCCGCATGTTTTTTTTAACTTTAATATCATATTGCTTAATTAAAAATTAGATTATAAGTAGTGACGGGCGGCTCGACCTCCGTAGGCCACTGTTATGTCATACATGCTTATTGATATTTATAGTAGAACTTTGAGAAATGATGTACACGGTCTATTGCAGTTTCGTGCCATTCATTTTGAAACATGTGCTTTTTATTTCGGTGTTTAATGTGAGTGCAGTACCTTCCAAATATAATGTGGCCCAAAAAATAAATATGTCCCTAGATGGTCAATACAATTATGTTAACCAGAAGTTTTCGGATATTCATTGGCTACGGCAGGATTTGGTCTTGGGTATAAAAGTAGTGGTCTCCACTCGAGAACTTTTCTGCCCCATCGGCTATCAGTTCTACGAGCTATGTGCCCTGCCCACTGCCATTTCAACTTGCTAATCCTCTGGGCTATGTCGGTGACTTTCGTTCTTTTACGGATCTCCTCATTCCTGATTTGATCACGTAGAGAAACACCGAGCATAGCCCTCTCCATAGCTCGAAAGTTCTCAAAGTTCTCGAGTGGAGACCACGTACCGGCAAGCGCAGCGTAGGACGTCCACCTACAAGGTGGACCGACGACCTGATAAAGGTCGCAGGAAGTCGCTGGATGCAGGCTTCCAACAGGTCGATCTGGAAATCTTTGGGGGAGGCCTATGTTCAGCAGTGGACGTCCTATGGCTTATGATGATGATGATGATGATGATAAAAGTAGTAAGAACCCTGATGCTGCATCGACTGGTTATCACTTAGAACGTAGGTATAAAAAGACAGTACAGATGGCATAATACACAACTCTCTCATAATGAAGGTAAATTTTCGCTCAAACGAAGTCGCAGTCACCAAGAAACGAATGCTTAAGGTTAACAACAAAATAAATATTAATTAATGTTTGAATAAATCAAAGAGCAAATGTGATGTGTGATATCACAATACATTTTGAATTTGTCTGAGCCTTTGATGGTCGTGTATAAACAATTTTAAATTCAAGCTTTGTACTCTTATCGCTTTGAAACGCTTTTAATTGTGTTTCGTCAAATAACACGCTAAATTTACATTCATAAAGGGTTATTTTAATGAGGTAGAATGGATTAACTGTGACCACTATTCATTATCCATCCATCCATAACCTCACGCCTGTATCCTCGAGGTAGGCAGAGGCGCACTAGCGAACTAGAACATCCACATTTCGCCGAGCTTAGGTGATGATGATAGATGATTAGATGCCATGTGATAGGAGGCGAGCCTATCGCCATATTGGGCTCAAATTTCAGACTCCAGGCTAATATTGAAAAATCTATTCATTATGTATATCTATTATAATTATGTATTTTAACGTTAATAGGTTATGTCAATGACGTTGGAATAATCTACGGTATGTACTGCATTAAAGCAGTTATGTATTTTGTCTTTACACAGGTCACTTAGTACAAAGGTTACATTTTGTAGTTGTACTATACATCGTTAGTGAAACGTCATGTACATTTGGTTGTAACTGACATGGAATCAGCTTTGAACCGATAAAACCACGGGGTTCATATTGTTTAACGGTGTGAGTTTATATGAGAATAGAGTTTATACAAGTTAACAGTAATTTATGGTACTATGCATTTGCAATTTCATAATTTAATATCTTACAAGGTAGGTACTCTCTTCGTTTAAAATGGGATTACCTATCGGTCAAATAATAGTTATTTATCGTATTTTCCTTATTGAGTGATATTTTTGATGTATTCATTTACAATTGATTTGTTAGGGATTTGATATGACGTGTTCTTGAAGTTTTATTTTACCACATAGAAGGCGTTTGTACAATTCACTAGATTATGAATATAGTATAGTCAGCCCAAAATACAATGATGAGGCACAGAGTATAACGTAACCGTCACAATTGTGTCAAACAGAAAACATGACATGATTTCTTAGCTCAATTAGCCACTTGGCGAATTTCCATGTCTAAGGTAGTCCGTTCAATTTAAAATTATGTTAAACCAGTAACAATTAAAACTTACTTGCAGTAATCCGTATCGCAGTTCTATATCTAAGAAAAAATACTCCTTGGCGTGAGGCGGACGCTGTGGAGGCTGATGGACTTGCTGCTGCTGAGCGCTTGGAGGCCCCAGTGATATAGGGTGTGGCATCACAGGTTGCTGGCTTCCAGGCAAAACCGCTGACTCCTGGTATACAAACAAAGAATATAAAGAAGTTGCCTATTAATTTGGTACATGTTGTTGCTTCATTTCGGGACTAAAGACCACCGGCCGGGGCGCGTATTTAGGATTATTCTGGAGCGAACAAGATGTTAGGTACCTAAGTGCATGAACTGCGTTTAATATTATGTTTCGACAGAAACGTGAATTGTATTGACAGTTACGTAATTATGTTGTAAGATCATTTACAGAGGCATTAATTAAATACATTTTCAGTCGTATTGCGATAGGAAGAGGACGTTGCTAAAGGTCTTTATATATCTCTGGAATTAATTATTAATTGTTATGTGTTTTGTATGTTAAATAAATAAATAGGTAAATTATTTACAAATGAGCCTAGGATATTCTACTGCCGGCTGGGGGCTTCCTTTTATTTTTTTCATGTATTCCTTTGTCATATTAAATGAAAATATGAACGATAAAAACCATCTCTCGTGGCAAAGAAAAACTCGTTTTGCTGGTTGTTGCCGAGCTTTAATTATGATTATTATCGTACTCGTGGTCGTGCTGTAGCAAATAGAGTTTCAATGAATTACTTTTGTGAGAAACCAAACACTTGTCCGTTTTCATTTTTAGCTTAGTAAACTTTATGATTGAGAGTAATGGATATACTTCTGAAAAATAGTTAAAGTTATCCCCCTCCCCTCCATTCAAATATGGGGTTGGCGCAACCCATTTATTCACGCAGGTTACGGAAAGGTTTCGACTTAGTTTTTACGACTTCTTCTTCTTCTTTCGTGTCAATGGCTCCAATAACAACGAATTGAGTCAGATCCTTCCTGATCAGAAGCCCGCCACTCCTAGAGCTGCGTCTGTAGCCACCACCTGCACAAGCGAAGACCTAATGGAGGTCTTCGCTTGTGCAGGTGGTAGGACACAACGGACAGACAAGCAGGTGCGACATGTTCTGCTCAGGGGTACCACAGTCACATTCGACCGATGAACAATCCCACCTCACCATATTAGTCTTGCAACGACCCACTCCGGTACGAAGGCGGTTTTTACGACTGGCTGCTGTATACCGTTAACCCTTTCTGGGGGGTCCAGTCCTGGGTAAATATATATTTAAAAATTTTAATAAAGTCTTACATGGCATGAAATAGCATTGTCATTAAGATATGTTGTAATAATAATAATTGAGTTGGCACTCGCCACCTGCCTATTTTATCCATGTTTTTAACATAGGTGAGGCAGGTGCTATAGTCCCTCGCATTAGCACCTCACAACAATAAACCAGTTTTAATTTTTGACCATCCCTGTAATAGTTCTACACTAATCGGGGGTTGTCCTTGGGTGCATTTCTATAGTGTTCACAGGGCTAACACCGGTTGGTGTCACATCCCATATTAGATTAAGCTTGTATTACGGGCCTCTACGTGTTGGCTTCGGCCCCACGCATGCCTACCAAAGGTCCGGGACTTTTTCGAGATATGGAAAAGACATACATAATGGTAATAATAATATTAGCTCTGTAATATTACTGTCCCATTGCTGGGCAAGGGCCTCCTATAGTAATGTGTTGTAAAGTAAAATAAATTTAGATTATTATCGATTTAACCATTTCAATACACTACTCATGGTCTAATGATATGGACGGAGACAGCGAAATAAACAATTCCTTTATTTGCTTCGACACGCTTAAACAAGTTAAACTATAGCACTATGCAATGAGTCGATGAAGCCCGCGGTGTTAGGTTTCAATAATCGACGAGGACGACAATAATCAATAAAACGAAATAGCACTGAAAAAATAAAGTAAAAGAAACAGAATTTTCATTCGGCTGTGATATACGGACGGGCATGCCGAATATATAAAGGTTATGTTTTTGCCATTTGGCTACATAACCCTGCATGCAAATCCCTGAAAATAAATCCTGCTAGCCCTTTTTTAGTTTTTTTTTAATATTTTCTACGTATCTATTGCTTATTTGTTGTATTCCCGAATAATTTGACATTAAATATTATTACTGATTTGTAAGCGATATTGGCTAAGTGAAAGTTAAATATTAATAAATTATATTCAATTCGTAGTATTCAGTGTCCATCGGAAAAACGAACAATTATTACCAACACGGGTCTACATAATATTGACGAAATACCAACTATACATAGATGTCAGTTAATATTATTCGTAGGCGTAATTGAGAAAGTGGACTTAAATAAGTAGATATTCACGTCGATGTTGAATATTAACGTGACGTTTTATTAGACAGTGGTATCAAGACGGTCGTGTCGGTCCAATAGTGTTGTAGACATTACAGTGTGGCTCTACCACTCACAACCTTTGTTTTGTAGTCGTAAATCTTATTCTAAATGCTAACAAATTATCCCACAACGTATCATTTTATCTCATCTCAAATTAGGTAATATTGAGCACAATCTTCTATAAATAAATTAGCGTTGGATACCCTTTAGAATATTTCCATCTTTTGCCACAGACAGGGATATCATGATTCAACGGATCACCGGCGAGGTATTCATTGTACGGAAAAGTTGGTAATATTAGATTGTATTTGATGGATGACTGCTGAGTTTATTCAATACTTGATCTTTGTTATGAATTATGTATATTATGTTATATATTTTATTTAGTTGAATGTATATATCTATGTAATATAAAATTATATAGTATAAATACTCGTATAACTTGTTCATCGTTTGTTAATTTAATCACTCTTTCAGAAACCAGGGGTAAGTTTCGATAACATTAATAAAATGTTAGATATTTACTACTGGAACATATCAGAACAGAATTGTATTTTTAACTACCCATATTTTTAGACTTGCTTTCGCAGTTTCGTAAATATTTGGTTGGCAAATATGTTCGTATTCGGTTTTTGATGGCAGAATAAATAACATTTTTAAATAAATAATATAAAGTCGTAATGTAATAAATACTGCTTATATTTATCGATTATCTCTTGGTCTTGCCACCTGCCCCTAATTTCCATGAGCTGTGTTACAAAAGGATGGAGTTTATTGACAAAAACTAATAAAGCTGTCTTTTCAGTGTTCCTTCTAGAATCATGAACATTTTTGATTCATAGCGTTTGTAGCGACAGGAATAAAAAATATTTTTTTTCGTTTCCCTATCACCGAATTAACGAAATGAAGTCCGCCTTTATACATGTGATGTATCATTCTTTACTTTCTATCAGTCTTTTCTTACCCCATCTGAATATATGGTCGGCGCAACATACATTTTTAACCATGTTGCAGAAATAATTGAGCTTAGTTTTAACGACCGTCCTCCCCGCAGCTAAGTTGTGGGATTTTTGGGCAGTCAAACATTTGGGAGTTCAGAAATAACACAAAATTTTCAATTTGCCGACTCTGAGGATTTTATGCGGATTGCTCATTTCGATTTTCTAACCTACGAACAAAAAAGTTCAATACTTGTAATAAACTAATCAGTATTTTACTTATTTAATAGTTTACTTATTATTTAGTAGTATTTTATTTCTTATTTAGTATATTACTTACTTATTTACATTATATAGTGTTTCATCGCCATCTTTGAAATTACCTCACATATAGAATTGTTAGCTTTATCTATGGTCTATGTGACTATAGAAATAGAGCATATTCAAGCGAATCACACAATACCTAAACCGTTCTTGTCCGTTGCGTATAAAATACAATCTGGATGAATTAACTTTGCAATGGTATTTCATTAAAACTTTCTGTTTAAAGTTTGAACACAAATATGTTGAGACAGCTGTTCTTAAGTTGATTGATGATGAAGCCAAATGTTAAAAATGGAACCTTTATAGTTTCGTCATGTCGAAATTCTGAAAAAACTTCGTAACCCTATGCTGTGCATGATCAGATATTCAGGAAATACTTGGCCGACTATTATTTGTAAATTATTTTCTCTGAATAAAACCAATATTCAGTTCATTTCAGTCTTAACGTTCAAATGCCAAATAGAGCTATTACCCTGAGTTTTTTGGTTTGAACAAAATCATAACTGCACGGAGTTGCAATTTTTGCCGATTATGGCAATTATAGCCTCACCGTTTATCAAATTTAAGGACGGAAACAAGCTCGGCGAAACGTGTTTGTATTAAGCCGAGCCTCCTGCGCATTTTTAGAAACAAAATCCTAGAAACAAGGCTCTCCATTATCTCCTGATCGTATAACAATAGACCATAGCCAAAAAAATTTAGAAATAACATGTTTTCTGTAGTAATTTAGTGCAGGCGACGCGGCTTTAGTAGCACCTCTGCATAAACATTCAAAGATAAAAGTATAATATCCAAGACGTAACAAATATAAATGGTATAAACAACCAACAGTTTCTGTCCACATAGATATGTGTAACATCTCTGACCTAATGAATATACGAGGACAGTTTTGAAGCACTCCACAAACTGCCATTAAAAGTTCAGTTTGAAGAAACTTTATGATTCGGACATTTACAGCTCTTTGTTTTCCAGTAGACTGAAATGTTGAAACGTTAGATAGAAACATGACTTAGATAAGTAGGTACTTAGATAGTTCCGTTCTTATCAGTAGGTATCTAATATGACTAATGTAATGTTTAAAAAATCGGCTTACTGCGCCTAATTAATTTTAAAAAATGACTAAAATGGAAAATACTATTTTGATGCGAAAGATGAAAATTCACTTTCGGTTACACATTCAAGGTTGAAAGTTTGACATCAGATTATATTATTATTTTCCAAAGTGATTGGAGGCATAATGTGATTGGAGCTTCAGTACAGCGATGCCTCGTGTAATATTTGAAAATAAACTGTGAACGCTGATCATGTTTTAATTAAGTATACGCAATATCAATATATGGAAAAGAGCAATGAAGTTCCAGGCAAAATGTAGGTACAGTTTGTATATAAGATAATTTTATTGATGAAAATATAAGACTTTTTGGAGTTAACTGATTTTTGTCATAATAGATATGGATGGCACTGCGTTTTTTGTTTTATTATTCCAGCACGAATTCAGTGTTGACTTTGCTTCAAATTTTACTATAAAACCTTAAACTTATTAAAGCATGTTATTTAACATGTAAAAGTTTATTAATCATTGCATTATTTAGAAAGATAATTTTCTAATTTAATTTGCCCAGGACTGGATCCCTCATAGAGGGTTGACGTCAGGCAGGCGGCCGGTCGTAAATACTAAGCCAAATCCTTTCTGCAACATGCTTGAAAAAGTGTGTTGCGCCGACCCCACATTAAGGTGGGATAAAGGCAGGTAGAAAGAAAATATTTTTTTTGTCATATATATGAAAAATGTAATAAAGTTACTGCCTTGTGGATTAATAAATCCATGAGTGTTTAATTTGCAATTATAAGGGTAGAAACACTTACATGCCAAGCTAATATGTTATGGAGGCTCGCCAATACAGACTCTGAGGCGAAGGCTATGGTGTTGTGGCCTTCCTCTAACGAATGAATAATTTGAAGCATCTTCGGGTGGCGCATCTTCTCAAGTTGGGAAATGCAAGCCCGCAGGCGGTCGATCATGCTCTCCTTCCGTTTAGGTTTATACAGCTTGTCCGCAATTCTCTTGTCGAAGAAGAACACCGAACATTCCTGTCAAACAAAAATTAAAACTCGTTTCTCACAAGAAATTTCTAACTGGTAATAATTAAAATGATGAAAAGGTAGAACTTTCCAAGAAATAAAAGCTTTGAGCAAATATTTAATATTCTAAGACAGAGTTTTCTTAAATATGGTCTATGGATTTCTCTGTAAAGCCAGAAGGGTTTCCGGTTTCACTAATTAAGAATATTAAATGGCAATAGGCATGCTCAAATGCACCGTCGGAGCATATTCATGAGAATTTAGAGCAGTGGTGTGTATAATAAAACGACTGTATTCTCGCCATCAATATAATGTACCCTAGATGCACAGTTCTTTGCAAATATCCTCCTAAAAAGTGGTCTCAGGAATAAAACAAAGAAAAATATCACAACCTCTAATTAAATCAACACAATTATAACACTATGCACGTGTAATAAAGTACCTTTTTAAAAGAAATGACCAAGCGTTCTTAAATTTGAATTTTGAAAATTAGAAGTCCATCGGCGTCGGACTATACAAAACGAGTGCTTAAGCACTTCTTTGCTGTCCCATTTTCCGAGCGTCAACTGTGTATCTAGGTAAATAATATATCGATGATTCTCGCACCTAACTTTCGATGCTACTTGAGCTATAAACAATTTTTGGTGCGCAATTTTATGAACATTTTACTTTGTGTCCCATGGCTTAAAGGAACAGTTGATTATTCAGGTACTCATTAGAAATATTTTAAGTTAGTAGGAGAGTACCTAGTACCTACTGACATAAGTAGCGCCGACAATTTCAATATTCCGCAAAAACGAAGTATTTCTACAGTAGATACAGTATATATTATATAAATTACTTTTCATTATAATCAGAAGTAGTCGTTAAATCTCTTGTTTAAAACCTGTATGAAAGTTTTAATAACCACATTGTTTGTTTCGGCGTAAATATAAGCTCAAAAATGATTATAAGTGTACATCAAATTGTGGGTGTGCTCGGGCTTTTCGTTAAGGGATGAAGTCCACGCTTGATTAACTATGTTGGCTTAGTAGGCTGAAAGCCGGGGCCGAAGTGACGGGAGCAGTAATTTGCCACCAGTCTTATTGCATATTATCTGAGTGCTGGCACCATGATATGATGTCTCTGTGTTACATCATGCGCTACCACATTTGTATGTAGCAATTGCCTGGGAGGGAGCCTTTGGGAACTAATAAAGGTAAGGTCAGTTTATGTTTATAGTCCTTGATAGCTTAAAATTAATGTTCGATGGTTACCATTTTAGTAAATATATATATCCATCGGTTTACTTATTATTTAATGGTGTATGCAGGTCTTATGGGTGCTCCATCTTTTAATATTATTGTATTCTATTTACGAATATTTTTAATCATGATACATGATACATAACATGTTATGTTCAATCATGACACTTTAAATTAAAATATAGATATAGTTCGATTTAATATATAGTTAAAATTATTATTTGAACCGATTGAGTGTGGTGTATCAAATTACATTCTGTTCAATTGGGCAATATCTGCAAATCTATAAAAGTATCGGTATAAATGACTCGGGAATAAATTGAAAATTACAAGCACGTGTAATTTACAACTTATGCAACAATATTTGAGTACCTATTCATTTAGAATTTTGGTCAACTTTTGTTTCGCATAATTTATATCCGATTTATTCAAGGTTCAGAAGAATATACAATACGCAAACATGGTTGGAACGTGACGTCATATCGGCTTGTCAAAAGGGATCCTGCCATAAATACTGAAACATTCGAAAACGCTGCCTACGCCTTAAGGAATCGGGTGGGTGTAGACGGTAGTCCCCGCCAATCTAGTAATATCCATGCAAATAATGAAACTCTTGGGTCAAATTTACAGCTCTCGAGTCTGGGATATTTAGGAGAACCGTTTATACGGGATCAAAGCAATTACGGACTCACTACAACTAATCTAAGTTGGTTATAAAGAACGAATTCAGGTAATACACATTTCGCTTTTGGTTTAATAATTCAGGTTTGGTGGCAACTATGGCCAAAAGTTACAAAAAAGTAAAAAATAGATTTAGGCAATATGTTGGATGTAACAATATTACAGATTCCTACCGGTATACAGGGGGGTTACCACCACCTGTTATAGCAGTATTATTATAATTTTACTTGTACCTATTCCCATACAAAACAAACGAAGAACGATTATAATAATACTGCTATAAGAGGTCGTGGTAACCCTGCTGTATGAGTTTTTTTGACATTACTCGATAGTGACTCCGTAATATATGTGTATGACAAAACTGAAGTTTTCCATACCAATACTTTACGTTCTCGGTCGCGGAAATACGTGCAACCTTAGAGTAATAACGTATAGAGATATAGTCTCATACAAAATTCCTTCGGAAATTGAAGCCGATAACGATTCATTGTGTGCATCGTCGGCGCGTAACTACTTGAGCCGACACACACATACGCACGTAAATAGTGTTGCAAGTAAAAGACATTTTACCAACAAAATAGGGAAATCTAAAGTGTTCTAATAATGATACACTTCTTTTATTCTGAACTTAAAAAACATTTGTATAGTTTTGAACCGACTTTAAAATAAAAAGGTTCTGAATTTTTCTGTATAAACATAACTTTTTTTATCAATTGTTCGATAGAGTTGTTCGTAATGTTCGCGTTCGCGTTGTATGTGTATGCTTGTGTATGTATAAATATTATGATTATGAATTTATTTATGTATATTATATGATATATTCTTTTATAGCTATATATCGCAATGATATTTAATATTATGAGTATATATAACATTATATTTAATACTTTTTTTTCTTTTTATATATTATCATGCGATCAGTCACGAAGACTATAAGCAGATGCGGTGCAGTAGAATTTAACACTACCCTCATTTTTATTTTCTTCATATACACCCGCCTTGTCTTTTCTCTGCACCACCCAAAGGTTGACTGGTAGCGAATGCCGCTGGCATTAAGTTCGTCTGAACATATTTGTGTATAATGTGTTTGAAATAAAAAGGAGACGGAAACACTTCCATACAATCTTGGGCCTAGATTGTAAAAGGATGAAAGTAGTGTCAATTAATAGATAGTATATTATGAGATCATTACTGAACATTTGGCGACTTTTTGTAATCTGAGAACATAGTTATGAGCCTCACTTTGACTTAAATAAAAGTGAGGTTATGGAACAAACTATACGCACACAACTGATGTTTATAAGTACAAATCTTACGCATTGATATGTTTTAATGTAGATAACATACGCTCACGCCTATATCTCCGAAGGGATGGCAGAAACTCGAACACCCACATTCGATAACTAAATGTTGATCACAAAGACGATTATTCTCAGGAACATAATATTTCTACAGACTGAGCAACATTGTTCTATTTAAAAGATGGAAAACACCCAAAACGCACACGCACGAAACAATACGAAAACGAAGCAAATGAAAACGATTTTTTTACAGGGAACCAGCTAAGGTCTGAATGCATGCCGCCAAGCTATTCAGTTACTGTTTTTTTTTTTCAGAACTATTTATTGTTAGTTTTTATGTTTTCAATTATTTTTACTTGAATTAATCATCCGGGTCTAACATTATATATACATATATACATATATATATATATTTTTAACTCATTCATCTTAATCGGTAAAGTAATCGATTCTATTTTAATAATGCCCTTTACTTATTTTTCAGATATCTCATTTTCTAGATTGTGAATTGGGCAGATTTTTTTATGTTTTGAAATAAAAAAAATGTCAAATTTTTGGGCCATATCTCAACTCATTACATTTTGGCCCAAAGATCCCCGTCTCCTTTTGGTTTTTATTTGTTCGTTAAAAAAGATTAAAAAACAGAAAATCCTTTAGGTTTAATCATACCTATTTACATAAAAATCGGTACAGTGATATAACCATAAAAACGCAAAAAACACACTTTCCGATTAGAGTACGCATAAAAGTTGAAAATTATTTTCTTTAACCCTTACATCACCAATTACTATCATCATAATCCCCATTTTGATATCAAACATAAGCTAAGCTGTGTTATTTGATTTTGTTCATTATTTATGTTAATAGCAAATTGTCAGGATAGGCAGTGTAGCTTTGTCTATACGAAGTGCACGCCACTGCACAAACAGAGTTATCGCAGAGTTAATTAGTTTAATATGAATATAGATTTGCATTTTAACTAGAACATCATTTGTTTGCGTATAGTTTATTCCATAACCTCACTTTTATTTAAGTCAAAGTTTTAGTAATGATCTCATAATATACTATATCTATTAATTGACACTACTTTCATTCTTTTACAATCTAGGCCCAAGATTGTATGGAAGCATTTCCCTCTCATTTCATTATCCCTAATAGTATTTAAAAAATGGGTAAATTGGTTGGCATTATTGGCAACATTCATAATGATTCATAACGTAAATGGCGTCTGTCATTTTTACAATTTTATTTGTAGTTTTGATGAATGTTTTACTTAATATTAAAACATGTCAGCAATTAATTACTTGTGAAATGTTATCTTTATATTTCCTTGGTGCTTGTTCATTGTATTGTGACATCCTTTGATAGCGCAGTTCGTCATAATATAATTAAATTTGTGGGAGCTCTTCATACTAAGACTTGACATAGGACACTGACACGCCGTGCGGCGTTGGGTACCTAAACCGGCTCACCCAGAACGCCTTCACGCCGTGGCCCTGTACTGCGGTTCTATGTATGATATTTCTATGCGTGCAACAAACTCACGGTTGAGTTACTATTGTTAACCTCCGTAATTGTGTATATTTTATTTTCATGTAAAAAAAAATAAAATGCAAGGAGTTGAGTTGTTGACTTGTTGTGTTTTTGTTATTTCATGCATTTGTACCCCTAGTACGAGTTTATTTTAACATTTCTCGACTCTCGAAATCGACGATAGATTCTGTTTTGTCCATACATTTGGCTAGCAGCGCCACTTTGCGGAATCTACAACGAACTAAAATTATATGAAGAAACTGTAAACTATCGTCGATTTCGAGAGTCGAGAAAAACTCGTACTAAGGAATGTTAATTAAAAATAAAGAATGTTCGATATTATTATTACTAATATTCTAATTAACGCTGAGTCAGGACATGATGAAAAGCGCCTCAAAGGTAGACCATAGAGGCGTTTGTAGGATGACGTACGCTAACATAAAGTATATTTTAAAGCAAATAAACCGCCTTTAAAACCATTATAATCAGTAGCTCAACCATGAGCTATGCATAAAAACCACCAATATATAAAAATAACCTTGAATTTGGTTGATAAATTCTTCACATCCTCGTTTATTTTATTAAAGACGTTCTATTTTGCGCTGTAGAGAGTCATAACGCGTCGCAACTCGCAGTGTTCCATAGGAGTCACACTACACCCACACTGGGCCACACATAATTGCACGTTTCAAATGACACTCGGCGATCCGGGGTGTATTGCTTCTTAAGAATTTCATAATAAAATATGAAAACGCTTTACGTACCTACGGGCGTCAGCCAGCCAATAGGCAAACGCTACGGCTTTCATAGCAAATAGCCTGCGTTGCCGTTATTTTTATTGGATCTTGCCTTTATGGACGATATTTTACAGTGCTTAATGTAATGCGAATGGAAGTGCTTGGCAATATCTCGGACCTTTGAAATTCCAGTGGCGAAAAAAACCTTTATTTAACAAAACATATAATGGATAAGTGTTTTTTTTTACTTAATGGCATATTTATTCCCATTTACGTCGACAGCGGTAATACCTCGTCCCAGCTTATATTCAGAAAAATATTTTTAGGACCCGCAACCAAAAATACATTTTAAGTGGAGATATACTTAAATAATAATAAATAATATTTTTTATGTATTTATTGCGCATAATGTTATAGTTACGAACATAACCCTGTTAGGGTGTTGGCAAACATGATATATCATGAAAACTTAAAACTGCACATATGTAACTATCATCATCATCAGCCATAGGACGTCCACTGCTGAACAAAGGCCTCCCCCAAAGATTTTCAGATCGAGAACTATACTATACACAAAATTATTTAGTTGATACGAGAATCATGTTAATAAAACTATCAATGGACGACAAAAGAAAAAGGTAAAATCCTTTACATAACATATTTAATGATTACAAAAGGGTGAGAAAAATAATGCTCTTCCAGAATTAAATAAGTGCTGGATAAATGCGAATGTAATGCGAGTGGAGGTGGGAGCGCAAAGTCAGTTCTTTAAAAAGTAATACCAATCGCGTAATAGATAACCGAGGACATTATAATAATATTGTTTGACCTTTGGTCGTTCGTAGTTATTAACAAGGCAATAAAGCCGCAATTAATTGGATATTACACGATGATAAGTAAATTCACGGAACTGTCTCATGTAATATCTAGAGTTTAATTAACGTCCATAATAGAACAGTCGATGGTGTAAACATGCTCTAAGATATAAACTAATCACAACTATAGTAAGCGTTATAAATCGACGTAAAGTGGCAGCACATTGTGGTGTTTCGTTTCGTGTGTGAGATTTCCGATGGCCCTCCCCCCTTTCCTTTCCCAATCCCTATTTCCCTCCCTTTAGGTTGGCACCGCAACCATGATTCTTTTTGTGCCTTAAGTGTCTATGGGCATTTACCAGTCTCGGCTATAAAAAAAATTACTATATTTATTGAACACAAGTGTAAAAAAATTATGTATCTGGTATTAGTACTCGTAGTTACATACTTTTTGCATGGTTTAGTATTATTTTTTACTCTTACTTTACTTTTACTCTTACTCTTAGGCTTACGGCTCAACCTGCGTGAAATTTGGAAGAATAGAAATCTCGAGAAGGAATCTGTCATTAAATAGGCCGCTTCGGGTAACGTCTTCCGATCTAATGGTACGAACAGTGGCGCAGGGAACTAAAGCTTTGGTAACTAAGGGAATCTTTCTGTTTCGTGCGTACTATTTGAAAGTAGATGAGATTGAAATTATTATTTTTATTTTATTTTATTTATGTAGGATCGCCAAGGGGTTACAAATAAACAAATAACTAACACTAATATCATTGCTCCCAGTTACAGGCAACCACAGCATGCATCATTGTAGTGTTTACACCAGACACAATTATTGTTATTATCTATACTATATAAAAATAAGTCGGGTTTTCCTTCCTGACGCTATAACTCCAGAACGCACGAATCGATTTCCACGGTTTTGAATTCGTTGGAAAGGTCTCGGGCTCCGTGAGGTTTATAGCAAAGAAAATTCAGGAAAAATTTCAACAGAAAAGCGGGAAAATCTTTTTTCACATACAGCGCCATCTCTGATACATAGCATGTACTACAAACCAATATTTTAAGTAGATGGCGCCGGTGCGTGAAAAAAGATTTTCCAGATATTAGAGATTTTACAGACGGGGGACAATCGAGCAGACAGATGGGGTGACCGACTGGGTGACAGACGGGTGATAGACAGGTGACAGACTGGGTGACAGATGAGTGACATACAGGGTGACAGACGGGTGACACACGGGTGACAGACGGGGTGACAGACTGGGTGACAGACGGGTGACAGACGGGGTGACAATCGAGCAGATAGATGGGGTGACCGACAGGGTGACTGTCGGGGTGACCGACGGGGTGATGGACGGGGTGACTGACGGGGTAACTGACGGGGTGATGGACGGGGTAACTGACGAGGGTACTGACTGGGTGACTGACGGGGTGACTGACGAAAACGGACCAAAGTAGATCTCATTACCTCCTTTAGAATTATTGGATTATAGGTCCCTACAACTTATTCTTTCAACCCTCTCTCTCCTACGCAGACGAAGTTGCGCGGGTCAGATAGTTATAATTATATTTACGGTGTAGCCTCCGTGGCATAGTAGGCGAGTAGACAGCTGTGAACCGAGAGGTGGCGAGTTCGATTCCCGCACCGAGGCAAATGTTTCTGTGGGTCCCAGATATTTGTTTCGGGTCTGGGTGTTGTAAGACCGAATTTCTGTCAGATCAGAAACTATTCTGATACCCACGATACAGTTTATGCCTAACGTGGAGTCAGGACTCAGGACTATGTTTGTGAGGATTGGGTGAATTTATTTTTAGGCATATTTTTATTTATTGGGGACGGAAAGAGTTCCACATCGTATCTTAAAAAATAATTAGAATTATTTATACGTATTTTTATAACAATTAATTGTATAATTGCTAAGTTTTAATCACATCTAAGGCGACATGAATTCAAATAGAATTCTGTGAACTGAGTTTAAAGCTCTGAGTTTAACTTATATTTCATTTCGGCGCGCGATTATTATTATCCTAAGCCTCGCCTCCATTACCGACGATATCAAACGATCTTTAAATATTTTGAAATAACTGCAATAACAAGACTAGACGTATTTCTAAAAAACGGTTCTAATATAACTAAACTAATTACATCTTCGTAGTAGAACGAATCTCGCAGATAAATATTAAGACTCGCTTCGTGCCATGCCAGGCTGGCGGGCAGAGCATAAATATTCTTTGGTAGACTTTGTTTTTACATCACAAACGAACAATATTCATACATACATACATAAGCTCACGCCTATATCCCCAAAGAGGTAGGCGAAGGCGAACTAGAGAGCTAAAACTACCACATTTCGCCGAGCTTATTTCGATCCCACATGTGATAAGGGGCGAACCTACTAATAAAACATTTTTTAAGTAGATAGAGATTCTGACAAACTATGTATATTTCTTATCGCATTTCGCAGGCAAGAAATAAAAAAGAATATGCGTGGTGGATATCCAATAGTGGATAGAAATGGATAGAAAGAAAGGGAAAGAGAGAGCGAAAGCTCAAGAGAGAGAGAAAGCTCAATTATTCAGATTGCATTGACTGTTCAGATTTCCAGCTCAACTGACCTTCACCGCTGTATACTGATGTCGCTGACAAAAATGATAATTGAAAATAGTGTAAATACATGGAACAATTTGTTGTATGCTAAAATATAATCTTAATTTTATACACCAACTATTCTGATAACGTTTCTTAAACCAATTTGGAAAGTGTGTGCCATAAATTGTATAAAAATAATCATATAATGACTAAGCTTATTGTTTGTGATATATATAGATATAAGGATTTTTGTTAGTATGGGTTTTTGCATCCTACAATGCCATTTCACCTTTTAATCATTCTTTTGGTAATTACACCTCCAGTGGTATTGAGTATGCGTGAATCCATATAAATATGATTATCAATTGTATTGACAATTTGTAAATCAAATTATTAAAAAGGAAAATAGACAAAAGAAAAAAAAAGAAATGGTGACAATTGATGATGAAAAATAATAAGATAAAATAAGCCCGGAGCTTCTTTTTGCCTTTCTTCTTCGGGTCGTCATCCGTAGGTAGCTAGAGAAAGGCTGGTAGGTTAGCTAGGATAGGGCCTCACGCACCAATCCCAACTGCTTCCAGTATTTCCAGTCAATCCCCTGCCACCATTCCTGCCATATGCCATTCCCATACAATCCATTCCCTTACACTCTATTCCTATTTCCTCTTATCACCCTATCTCAGCCATCCCATCGTTATTATGTCCATATTTGCCTGCCTGTTGTCAAATTCAAATATATAATGTAAATTATATTAATCCTAATTTAAAAATTTACTTGTGTTGACTTGTCATAAGTGCTTTTTTACATGCCTACGTGATCAATAAAGATTTTTATTTTTATTTTATTTTATTTATTTTAAGAAATCTAATGATCTTTTTTGCGTTACCTTATCAGCAGCCTATATCATATTATATCATCCTTTATCATCAGCCAGGGGACGTTCACTGCTGAATATAGGCCTCCCCCAAAGATTATCAGGTTCACCTGTTGGTTCTCTTCCCATTGGTTCTTCCAATTCTTTGTAAGTGTCATTAAAGTTGTAAATTGTAATTAACAATAATCACTAGCAAACAATCAAAAACACAATAAACGACCGCTTTATCTGTGGTGACAAGGCTTGTAAAAAACCGCTTACGTTCTCTTGTCATGAAATGTTTTATAGACTATAAGGAAGATTTAGCGACATCGTTATTTAAGGGTTAAATGGCAGTAAGTTTGTGTAATGATGACATTTACGCTCGCCTTCTCGAATGCTGATCATTGATCTATCATATTTGCCAAAATAAACTAACATATTATACATATAATAGTTACTAACCTTGTCTGTTGCGTTTTCATAGTTAAAATAACGAACGGTTTGTGATGTAAATTGTATGAAGAAAGCTTGGACCCTAGAGACCCTATGACAAGAGATTTTATTTCATAAACTTAAGAGGATGAAAATTGCTCAGAAGCGCCTAACAATTTAAATTTATTTATTTATACGCAAATTCACAATTATTTAAATTATATAAAGAGAGATCCTTTTAAAATCTTTCAGCGGGCGGAGCCGCGGAGGCTAGTTTGTCATATTGCTAGAAGCGTGATCAAACGCTTTTGAATTTGGAATCCCAAAATGACTTTGCCCTCCAGGGGGATGACCATGGCTGATGTACTCGTATGTCTGTATGTAAAATGTTTTGATGTAATGTAAATTGATCAACTTATATACGTGTCTGTCGTTGAAACGCGTTCTAATAAAATTAAATCGAGCAACACTTGGTTGTAAATAAGAAGCTACAAGTGGCAGTATATCGGGCAGCTCTCACACGGGCTCCGTTATGTAACGGAATTTAACATGAATTGGTAATGCGCTGTTTATCTAAATGTCTTCTTATGCGATACATATGTATGTATCCAGTACATAGCTTAATATTTTTTTCCTAGCTTCTTCGCAATTATGGTGCCGCGGGTAATCTGTACCGGGAATATTGAAAATCTGAATTTAATCTAAATCATTTACAATACACTGCATCTAAATTAAAAGTTTATATATTTTATTTTAAAATTTAATAAAAATACAGTTAATTTTTATATCGCGATGCCACGGGTTGCCGCCGCCGAGCCTTCCGCTATATTAGGACATAGTGTTGTAATGCTTCTACCAATCTTCTTGTACGGTGCGAAAACGTGGACAATCCGAGAGACTGAAAGGCAGAAATGTAGTGCTGGCAACGCATACTCCGAATACCATGGACTGCGTTTCGCACAAATGTGTCTATTCTCGAAGAGCTCCACATCTGCCTGTCTACAATATGCTTACGCCGCATCCTTAGTTACTTTGGGCACATCATTTGACGCCAGGTTGAAAATCTTGAGAAACTGATCGTCTGCGCAAATGTAGAGGGCAAGAGGTCAAGAGGCAGATCCCACATGAGATAGTCACACCAGCTGAAACAAAACAGCTCCTCCAAATTTGTAGAGGCAGTCAGACTGGTTCCGGATCGCAACAAGTGGAAACATCTAACAAACCGCTGAATGACGAAGGGTGAACGTGTTCTTCAGAGATCGCGATCGACTTGAGAGAGAGATTTTTAATGCTATAACATATACATATATGCTGCAACATATTTTTCTGTTTATCTGGCACTATCCATATATCTATTCTCATAAAGGTCAATTATAATTGAAAATAACAAACAAGCTATTTTCCTCAAAGAAAATAATCTCTTATATTCAATGTTACATATTTGATGTTACGCAAAACGTTCGGAGAAACGTTAGTCTCGTATGTAAACCATACGGTAATTGTATACAAAAGTTTGTCCGTAATATATGTTGACATATTACAGAGTTTGTATACTCAGAATGGGTGACGTCATTTCTGCGGCAAAGGCTATGCGAGCCAACTGCTACATCTAGTCCATTAACAAACTTTGTATAATTACGGCCAGCCTGCCCTTACCACTGTAAGTTCGTTGAGCTTCAATTCATTCAGCATTCATATTAATATCAACTATTCATGGAATGAATATAAATATAGAGTGTATTCCCCATTTTTATGTTATTGCATTATTGTGATTCTTCTACTTCTTCTACCTGCCCTTATGCCACCATGTGAGGTCGGCGCAACACACTTTTCCAAGTATGTTGCAGAAATTATTTGGCTTAGTTTTTACGACCGGCTTATTAAGTCGGTTAAGTCAGTATCAGTTTAGTAGTTCAAGAGATTCCTTCCTATAAACAAAATTACAAAACTTTTTAAAATTACCTCTTCACAATATTGGTACAGACAGTTGTTACCCGGCGTTAAAATTCTTTGCCCGCGACTTTGTTTATATGAAAATTTATTTTCCAAAAATAAAAGTAGCCTAGGTTACTGCTTATAACATTCGCTATCTGCCAGTGAAAGTCCCGTCAAAATCGGTCTAGCCTTTTCAGTGATAATCGGAACAGACAGATCAAAAAAAAGTTTTTTTTTATATAAATACCGTATATACTCTCTGCATGTGTGTGTGAATACATTTACGATTGTCAGAAATTTTCCTGCTCTGGCCGCAGAACTCTAATGTTACACTTCACTAAACATATCGATAGCATGGTATAGACATGATCACAACTCACAAAGCAGTCTTTTACATAAACGCTCACAGATGTTTTAACATGGTATTAAAGTACCTCGGTAGCGTAGTTGTATTGCTTGGGGAATACGGCTACTCTTGCTACTACTACTGCTGCTCCGGCTAATCCTGTGATCTCGTGTTCGATGCCCGGGCTGGCTTGTGTTGTTCTATTCAATATCAGCGCGGAATCTGTTTGTGCCCGGTATGACGATAGGTTCGCCCCCCATTTTATATCTTTATTAGCTCGGCGAAATGTGGGTGTTTTAATACTCTACCTCTAATTCGCGTTCGACTACTCTTACTGGGATACAGGCATGAGTCTATGTATGTCATCATCATCATCATGAGCCACAGGTCCACTGCTGGACATAGGCCTCCCCCAAAGATTTCCAGATCGACCTGTTAAAAACAGTCTGCATCCCATGACTAATGAACCCCGTCCTTTAAATGATTGTCTAAGTATGTCATCATCATCAGCCATAGGACGTCCACTGCTGAACATAGGCCTCCCTTAATATTCCCAGATCGACCTGTTGGAAGCGGCCTGCATCCAGCGACTTCCTGCGACCTTATGATGTGTATTATGTATGATATATTAAATGCAGAATGTTGTCCCATGTAGCAATATTAAGTTTTAAATTCATCTACTTACAATACATTTATTTACATAATGTAAGATTGAATGAGCTTTAGAAAGTTGGTACAGTTATGAACAGCTGAGAGGCACTAAGTAAGTGAACGTTAGAGAATCTTGAAATAGTATTTAAACAGAGTATACCTGAAAGATTTTAAGCTCATTAAGTTCAGAGTATCATGTAATAAACACGTGTTTAATAATTTAAAACTTGTATCATGTAAAAAAACTACAGCGATACTATTCATAATTATACGCAAGTGTTAGTGCAAAATTAAAATTGAAAAGTTCAAAGTACAGCAACTTAATGTGAAATTATAAATTGAAATAAAACTATTCTTACGGATTCTAACACGATTATGTTTTAATTATTATTCCCGACGTTTCGAAGGCTTTGCAGTCTTCGTTGTCACGGGTCAGACCCGTCACGAAGACTGCAAAGCCTTCGAAACGTCGGGAATAATAATTAAAACATAATCGTGATAGAATCCGTAAGAATAGTTTTATTTCAATGTATAATATTCGCGTAAACTTAAGAAATCAGTGTGAAATTATAACGCATTAAAATTGCTTATCGCCCATATGGGCGAAGTTGAGTCATGTTTGACCACTTGGTCAAACATTATTCAACTTTAAAGGCTTTTTACAAAGACTTCTATGTATACTAATAGACAAGCTGTTTAGAAGTAAAATTGTGTCACATTGCGGCGAGTATTTGACGGCTAAGAAAAAGAGCAGATCTCTATAGCGAGTTGCAAATAATTGACGGAAACTTCGTGCGCAAATTCTATGTACCGAACGGCCTATCTAGTAGAAGTCTTTGGTCTTTAAGCCTACACTTAAGGTCGTCTTATATCGTTTAAGGCCCCGCCTTATCTGTGAACAGGCATGATTCGTTCGCCTTCGTTCGGCCCGGTGTGGACGCGCCATTACATTGATTTTCACCATACAATTTTGACAGATAAGGCGGGGCCTTAAACGACATAAGACGACCTTAAGTGTATGAGCATTCGGCGGTAAGTGTTATTGATTTGAAAGTAAGTACATCTACATTTATTTGCTGCTTCTTTCTAATTCTCTTTTATAAAGGGCACAAAAGTAATGGAAACTAAAACTACAATCACAATCTATAATAATATTGTAAATTATACGAAAGCTTTGATAGGTTGACGTTTGTTAATCAATCACGCGAAAATGGCTGAACGGATCTGGATTTTTATCACAAATATAGATTATGATTTATAGCCTGGAATAGCACATCGGCTGCTTTTTACCCCGGAAAATGTACGGTTCTCGGGGGATCGATTTGTTTAATGAATTTGTTAATAAATTTCCATGCGAATAAAGTCACAGGCAGCTAGTTATATAAGTAGTAGCTATTAAGGCTGTATCTATTCCTGCCTTCAGTGAATAGTCGTGACTCGTGAAGTGACCTGAACTCTGTGAACTCGTTGAAGTACATTGAAACTTGTGAAGAACTAGGAATACCTGGTTAAAGTACCTAGTAACTTATGAGACCTATAATCGTATTTTACGAAAATGATGAGTTTCGCCATGCAGTGTAATATGTAATACCTTTATATATATAATTTTAAATGTATTTTTACACGTTTTATATTAGCTTCACTTGTATGTATCTATGTATCTATGTAATGGGAATCTTTAACGTGATTTTCTCCGTGTTCCAGACATGTGATGAAATTGAAAATTGACAAACGTATCAAGGACCGATGACAATACAATAATTTAATAATTTTGTCCTGGTATCCTGACCAGGATCATCAGGATACCAAAAAAATGAGTAGGGTGCTAAATATAAAATGTTACAAATATTCTATTGATAGCTATTCATTAAAATAAAGTACTTTATATAACGTTGTGAAAGCACACCACGTTTTTAGGGTTCCGAAGCCAAATGGTAACATTGTAATCAATAATAATAGACGACCAAAGTAAAAAGAAAAAAATCGTACATATTATTTTCAATATGACTTACATATATGAAGTCGTTAGTTATGTAAAACAGGTAGTAAATATGAGTTTATGGACCATATACTTAAAATTATGTCTAATAAAATTATACATATTTAAGTAACTGTTACTCTTACTTCGGAACTCTGTACTGTGCGTGATCAGATACCTACATAGGCAGCATGCTCTTGCCCGATTTTTTTTTATAATGATTTATATCTCTCTAGATTTCCAGAACATAGTCTTTATACTGAAAAGTTATTTAATTTTTTTTTGTTCGGTGTGTGTTTAAAGCGTGTTTTTTAGTTTTGTTTTTTTAAACTATTATTTATTTTTATAATTTAAATACGTAAAAATCTTTTATAAAGTAATGTAGGTATACTTATTAGTATCAATATCAATTTGTAGAAATATAATTAATAATTCTTTAGGGATATCTTCCAACCTGAGGCGGGGGGAGAATGGATGGTTATGCCGGAATCGTCGGGTCGCCAACATTATCGACTAAAAAAACTATGATGCCCTTCTTCTGCGAAAGTGGAACGATCCCGGGATCAGGAATTGTCACTAGATTGCTGCTGGAAATCCCCGAGGCTTTGCCTTTCACCCAGGACGCCTGTGGTGTCAACGAGCATGAGGTTATCGCGTTGTCGTTCAACAGTCGGGGTCACACCACGGAAAAATCTAGTGTTCAAAGACCGCACATCCCCCGCTGTGCGGCCGCGACCCCGGTGACCCAATTAGTCGAATCTTACGACAAGAAACAGACTTACCGATTCAAGCGTACCCGACGAAATCACGATGTCAGTATTAGAGGCGCAATTTATATTTAAATTACGTAGTCACGGCGCGGAGATGAAGATGCTGCGGTGGATGTGCAATATTACACGCCTAGATCGAAAACGTAATGTGTACATCAGCGGTAGTTTAGGTGCCCGTAACGTGGCAGATAAACTACAGGAATGTCGCTTAAAAGGGTCACGTTTTAAAGAAACCACAGGAGTATGTCGGTCGCAAGTGTGGTGCTGCGTCCAAAAAGCACTGATTAGAGGTTTCAGAGGAAAATATGTGCAAGGAATATGGGGATATGTATATATACTTTGGTAGGGATACGTTACACATAAAAGGACGTAAATGAGCTCGTCCACAATCGATTATGGTACATATGTAATATAAACAACAACCACCATGGCGTAAAATTCTCGCCTTGGGGAGTAGGTATGCATAATATAGAAAAAAGTTATGACATTTTTTCTCATTTTGTTAAGTGACGAAGATAAAGTTTCAGGGCCAGTTCACACGGCCGCAATCTTGAGGCTCTAAATTCCACGAGCACCTGGATCTTAACTTCTATTACAGCTATAAACTTTGCTCACCGGGAACATCCTCAATACCCGAAGCGAGACCTCCAAAAGTACATAATATTATACGTAGATATATCTGTAGTTAATAGGTATAAGTAGGTACAATGTAGTTAAATAATTTTGAAGGTGAACGGTCTTGAACTGCTTTCTAATCAACTAATAAAGGTTAGACGTTGTAATTTGTTTGTATTTTTGACCGACGCGACGTCAAAAAAGGAGGTCTTCAGTTCGTCTGTTTTTTATATATGTTCCCCGATATCTCCGCCAAATGTGGACGGATTTTCGAGATTCTTTTGTGTTCGATAGAGCTTAATTCAAGGGTGGTCTCATATAAATTTGGTCACGATCAGATAAGTTTTTAAGTCGGTCCATTAAGTTTTTTTTTTATATTTTAAACAATTTTAGGTACTTTTAGCAACTGTACTACTGCATTAAAACGTGTATGAACAAAATCAAAAGTGCAGGTGGTAATGGATTGGTAGGTAAAAGATTTTAAAGAATTATGTCCTCCTCCATAAATGAGTATACGGCCCAAGTTTTCTATCACAAAAGTTTTTCGTGGCGCAGCAATTTAATCCGCTACCGAGATAAAAATAACTTGCATTTTGTCTTGTTCCATCTTTGTGCCTTATTTTATGAAAAATATCCAGGAACTTTTTATGATAAAATAAAGAAATAGAAGTCGATATTACATTTACTGATATGTTTTCACAACACTATAAATTCTCTTCTATGAGTTTGAGTTTCACCTGCTTTGACACAATACACATTTTAATCGAATTGCAGAAAGGTTTCGGCTTAGGAACTATGATCAGCTGCCTGCTCGACTTACTTGTAGCGATCAGTCCAAAGAAAACCATGTTAGAAAAAACCTGCCCGAACTGGGATTGGAACTGGCACTAAACCAGTTACAACTTCCATTATAATAAAGTTATTAACTTTTTTAAATAACATGTATTGCAGGATTCTATTACTGTCATGGAGTTACAACACTGAACAGAAAATTGAAGTTACAATCTGTTATAGATGTTTATATAGGTACAAAATGATATAGATTATAAAATGTTAGCGGGCGCGTTAAAAGCAAGTTATCGTTTTATATAACGTTATTATAAGAGCAGCTGTATGGAAGCACTGCACCGTCAGAGGTGTGAATAGAGCCTTAATTTGACTTCGTTATAGGCATTTCCGTTCGATACGATAGAGGACGTGTCTCTCATCACGCCAGGCGTAAATTTAATCTCAGGCTTATAATGTTGTTTGCTTCGATAAAATACAAAGGTGTAAACATGATCAGTCAATCGTATGGGAATATGGACTATGCTACTATTGACTCTGTGTAAGTGGATGATTGACGCGATCAAAACTATCGCAGCGCGCGACCATGGCAGAAATGGAAAACAATTAGGGACGATTTCGAAACTATATATTTTTTGGAATAAAAAGTTATACATAACACACTTTAGTATTAAATCTGTAACTGCCTGATTGACGTATCAACGTACAACCGAATTTATTGGAGCTAGGAGCGTGAAATTTGACACACTTCCTTTTATGACGCAGGCGAGCCTAAGGTGTAACGGGGGTTGTAAGGATATCGCGGGCGTAGCCGCGGGCAAAAGCAAGTATAAAATATTGAATTACAGTTCTTAAGATAAAAATTGTGTACTTTAAATAAGAACAAAATTGATATTTATACTCTTCATTCAAAAAGTTATTTTTCTACATTTTTAATATACCTCTAGATTTAAAAACAAAAATACATTTAAAAATATAAAATTATTCCCCTCCGATGGTGAGGCTCCCTAGGACCCTAGAGTGAGGAACCTCCTCATAATTCGTGCCGTGTCTTCATATTCAATTTCATGTTCTTATTATTAGGTACAATATCGATAAGTTTTCCTATTCTGGAATCTCTCAAAATCCATTGACTGTGTGCTTTCATTTATAAATTATTATATAATTTATTATATTTTTAGTGATTAAAATGTGTAATTCTATCTCTACATTGTATTTTAATATAAACTATTTTTAAAAGAGCCTCCTCGAATCACCCCCATATTATGTTCCACAATTTTTCTTAGTGCTTAGTATTTCTAGAAAATTTTATATGATTTCAAGTTAGAAGTTTTCCTCTTACCGGTGGAACAATCCTGACTGAAGAGTCTCTGTCTCAATAGATCTATAGATTATTCCACAAATTGACCACGAATAAAATTACATACATATATCATATTATTTACCGTTGTTACTGATTGTATGAAGTTTTTTACTTTTTATCAAAATACGGCGTCATTTGCAAGAGCGCTTTTTCAAACGCGGGCGCTTTAAAAACGCGGCGTTTTTTAAACGCCGGGCGTTAGGCGTTTTGTAAAAAATGCCTTATTATAAAGATTTCAAGAATTATTTTTAAGTTCTCATATGAGCAGACATGTTGAGACGCTTTTTTAACGAATGTTGAAAAAGCTGTCGTGCGAATGAGGGCTCAGTAGCCAGTACACCCAAAAGGACGGTAAAACCCGCACCCAACACAGTTTACGAGTAATGACATACTTCTCGTATTAGTAGACATACAAGTGAAGTCCCAAATTGGCGATACCTTAAATTTTAATGGCCACATTCTAACTCATTGTTCGGCTACGAGAATTTAAGTTATTTCATGAATTATACAAATTAGTCGACGGGGTACGCATGGAGAAATACTGTCTGCAACTTATCTTATGGAGAATTTATAACAAGAACGGGCGATACAGAGTCAAGCTAAAATCATGTCATAATTAACGAGGGCCCTACCTAATATTTATTACTACTATTTAGATGTTTTTTTTATAGCAGAGATTGGCAAACGAGTAGCTGGGTCACCTGATGGTAAGCGATCTCCATCGCCCATAGACTAACTCAAGATACCAAAAATGTTTTTTTTAATAAGTTACATGCAAGCCAGGCAGATGTGTACAATATATATTTTATTTTAACATCAGATAACGTTATGAGGATTCAGGCAAAGCGAATCATGGATAAAAGAGAATGAACAGAATCTCTATAGTAGCGCACATATTTTGTATTACGTTTTGTAATGCTGAAAGCGTTCATTCGGATTAAAAAGCTCTTGTTGGATATCGAACCCAAATTAAAATTTTACATTACATTGAATCTACACATATAGTAATACATTGTTACGTGGCTTATAATGTATACATACATACGTAGTTTGCTGGCCTTTGGATTATTGAAATCAGGAGAATCCTTAGGAAGAATCTGTCAAAAACTTCTTAAAAATTGCGATAAATCGTGGACATTGAATCGTTTCAAAACCTTTTTAGTATTGTCCCATTTTATATATTATCTTGGGATATAGTTGTTAGGTATAGATATAGTTGTGCAATATAGGCATATTCCTATATCAATCACATAACAATCACTTGAATAAGAATTAATGACAAATCATTAAATATTTTATTTTAAAAATTGTCTTAATTGTATTCCTTCTGCAACATGCTTCTAAAAGTGAGTTGCGCCGACTCCACATATGGTGGATATATAGAAAAAGTCGGATCCGACCAGTCAATCAATAGAAAAATAATATTATGAACCTGCTGACCTCTTAACAATGTTTTAATATTATAATATCACATTACCACACGTGTATATTAGCCCCAAAATAATCGAAGATTGCCGAAAGCTAATCGAATAACTCTCATCGTAGTACTTTCCTTGGGGAATCAGCGGCGAATAACGTACTAGAATAGGAAATACAATTATACTATATTCGCTTACCTATAAACTTTAAAAAAGTAGCGCTGACGGTAAACCCTGACAGTAGTACTTGAGTAGTAATACCTGAATTAATACCACAGTGTTTATTTATTAATTATGCCTATAGTGTAATCATCATCATCATCATCATCATCAGCCATAGGACGTCCACTGCTGAACATAGGCCTCCCCCAAAGATTTCCAGATCGACCTGTTGGAAGCGGCCTGCATCCAACGACTAATAAACGAATTACTGAAATACAATGAGTTACAATGTGGCCATTAAAATTTAAGGTATCGCCAATTTGGGACTTCACTCGTATGTCTACTAATACGAGAAGTATGTCATTACTCGTTAACTGTGTTGGGTGCGGGTTTTACCGTCCTTTTGGGTGTACTGGCTACTGAGCCCTCATTCGCACGACAGCTTTTTCAACATTCGTTAAAAAAATAATAGTATTTGGTAATAACTGCATCGGTGGCGTGGTTGTTTTTCGGTAGGACTATCGTCCTGAGGTCTCGGGTTCGACCCCGGGTCGGACAAAGTGATATTGGATTTTTCCATAACACCCCGGAGTCTGGAATTTGTACCCGATATGGCGATAGGCTCGCCCCCTATCATATTATTGCTTTAGTGTCGATTTTTTAATACTTTATAATTTTGATGAGCAAGTAGTTTGTAGATTGCAGCTTGTTGCTAACAAAACAATAAATCATTCATAAGTCGCGTAGTGGAATGCTCAAATAAACGGAAAATAATCTACAGAATACTAATTATATTGTATCCATAGACAGCCGTTATCTCGTAACATTTACCTTTCTTCGTAGCCCAAGCGAAACTGAGTATTAGATAATATTATATAATTCTATAATTCAACATTGTACACATAAAAAATATAAATGTTATAAAATTATATGTACCTATATAATTTATAACAGATGAATCGTGTGGCCTCACAGCGAAACTAATAAAAGCAAGGAAAATATTTTTAAAGTAATAAAGTTGTTTGTCAAAAGTTCTTCCTTTTTCCTGAGGTTCATATAAACGTTTATGGGCAAATAAAAAATGACACCAATTTTAGTATCATACGCTTATCTCACTTGCATTCATACATCGCCACTTTGCTAATAGTTTTCGCAAAAACCTTTCGCAAATCGTGCGATAAAATACTTATCGAAATAACTAAAACATTTATTTCCTATAATAGGCATTGTGATTACAAATCTTGAACATGTTTGAAAAAATGTGTTGCGACGACCCCACATTCTGGGATAAGGGCAGGTTGAAAGAAATAAATTTATAAGCCTTTATATATAACATAACATAAGCTCACGCCTGTATCCCCGAAGGGGTAGGCAGAGGCGCACTAGCGAACTAGAACACCCACATTTCGCCGAGCTTAGTTCCGTCCCAGATGTGATAGGGGGCGAGCCTATCGCCATATCGGGCACAAATTCCAGACTCCGGGCTGATATGGAAAAATCCATTATCACTTTTGCCCGAACCGGGGATCGAACCCGAGACCTCAGAACCGTAGTCATACCGAAATACCACCACGCCACCGAGGCAGCCTTTATATATACTCCTATGTATATAGCAACAAGAATTGAATATACAATGTGCTGAAACTGACAATGATTTGTACGTTCATGTACAGTTAGTTTATGCATAGAACGCAAACAGTCTTCGGGGAGTGCAAGCGTTTCATGAGAATAATATTGACATAGAACAATGGGGCAAGGCGACAAGCCGATGAGATTATCAAGGACATGCACAGGTGATACAACAATAGCAACTATCTCGGAGACTGGCCACTGAAACCTGTGTTCATTAAACTAATGGACTAACCATTACTTAAATTGTTTACTCGAGTTTATAGGTATGTAAATAAGGTTTAAAAAGGTTATTTAATCCCAGAGGTATACTATTTGTAAATTGATATGAAATACTTAAGAAAATGTCACTAAATATAAATTTTAATGTGATCCATTTTAGGAATTACATGAAGAGATACTTGAGAAAGGTAGTAAAAATATTAGAATGACCTATTATGCTCTAATTCAGTCCATTATTAGCTATTGTATTGTTGTTTGGGGTGGTACCTACAGATCCTTACTACTACACCTGGAAAGGTCGCAAAGATGCCTTCTAAAAGTAATGAGTTTCAAATCATTTAAATTTCCTACTAAAACACTATACCAGGATTGTAAAGTTCTGACAGTCCGGCAATTGTATGTTCTGTTGCAAATTACTAAACAGCATAAAATTACTCCATATAATAATAATCGTATGAAACGGCGTACTATTACTAATGTGTGTCCACTACCAAAATATAACACTGTTAGTGCAAGCCGGCAACAACTAATTATGGCCATTAGGCTTTACAACAAGATTAATAAATTACACAATATTAACTCACTTTCTTGTCATGAAGTTAGGAATAGGATAAAAAATTGGCTTTTACAACTTGACTATCAAGAAACAGAAAACTTACTTCAACAATACATTTAACATACTCACATAACACATACATACACACAGACACACATTCACAAAATCTAACAACACACACACACAAGCACATCTATTTTCGATTGTTTTTATTATTTACAATATTATTAGATTAATTGATAACTATGCACACTAATAAAATAAATGCGTTATACTCAAGTGTGAGAGGACACTGACACCTGTAACACAGATTCTTATCTAGTATGGGAGTCAGAGCCTTCAAGAAATAATATTGTAAACTTTTGTGCAAAATAAATATTATTATTATTCCTCATTTATTTCAATTATTTTTTTTTACATTTTTAAATATAAATTATATAAAAATAAATACATTTAAAAATATAAAAATAAATAAATATCACCCTCCCGATGACGAGGCTTGAGACCCAAGCCACCGGTGGTTAGGGGCTCAGAGTGAGGAACCGCCTCACTATGCGTGCCGTGTCCAATAACACTGCCTTCTGTATTATTAATATGAATTTCGATTTACGAAATAATTTATAAATCTCTTTGTCATATGTAAATATGTGATATCCAACAGATGAATAAACTTTATACATTTGTCAAAATATCGAGACGAACACTAACAGTCCTTGAAAGTTATGTAATTTTGAAAAGATTCCAAGTTGCGAAGTCTGACAAGTCACATACCTAGATTTAATAATTTCAGCGTCATATCAATTTTTTTTTACTTAACGACCGTAAACTTGTACGTTCCAATATGAACGGTACCCCTCAGCCGACCCTAAGCACCCCATTGTCCGTATCAAACGCGATCGTTGGTAATCAACATTTTAGGATTGTAATTACGACTGCCTAATTAATACAATTCTCACTTTCACAATAAAAAATAGCTTCTTAACTTTATTTTCAGTAGCCCGAGCACGAAAAACTAATGTAAATGTAAATGTATTCGAGTTCGCTGCGCACTGATGACGTTTGGTTAATATTTCATACAAATTTCATAGACGCGCAACGAGCTGAAATACATTTACGGTTGTCAGAAATTTTCCTGCTCAGGCCGCAGATTAAAGAACCATAACAAAAATAATACAGGAAAATAACTTCATATGATTGAAATTTAAAACTGAGGATGCAATTTCAATTAAGGATATTTTTTATATTTTCTCGGTTGCTTGGTACGGGACAAAAAATCCGCCAATTAGAATATGACGACTACTGAAGTAAACTATACAGATTTACCAAATAATCAAAATATATTTAGTAGTAGCTATCAAAGGCATCTTTCTTTCTTTTTCTTTTATTCTTCCTCTTTTAAATATATAGTCCATCAAGGTAGCGATAATTTAGCCAGTGTCAGAAACTACATAAATAACGGAGAAGATTGCTCCAGATGTATTCCCTTGGAAACCAAATAAATATGAATTGAGAATTCATGGAATCTATATAAATTTGGATTCTAACAGAATCTATTTTTTTACTGTTACATTAATTGAAGTGTAGTTACTTTACATTATACGGTTTAGTACAATCGTATAAATACGGTAGGAATAATATTAACCGTTTGACATTGGCAAAATCACCATTACTGCGAGAAGTCACATTTTTAAACTGGAACTAAAAATTGAAATAAAACTATTCTTACGGATTCTATCACGATTAGGTTTTAATTATTATTATCCGTAAGAATAGTTTTATTTCAATGTATAATATTCGCGTAAACTTAAGAAATCGGTATGGAACTAAAAAGTTAAAAATAAATTCTTGTAAGTATTTGGCGTGTAGGTACTTTTACACCAAATACTTACTAGCCCTGTAATATTACTGTTCCACTGCTGGGCACGAGCCTCCTTTACTAATGAGAGGGGTTAGGCCTTAGTCTACCACGCTGGCCTAATGCGGGTTGGTAGACTTCACATACCTTCGAATTTCTTGGGAAGAATATCTCAGATATGATAGGTTTCCTCACGATATTTTCCTTCACCGTTATAGCAAGCGATAATTCACAATGAAAACACTTCATAGAAAAGTCAGGGGTGTGTGCTCCTTTTCGGGGTTGGCCTCGAACTTCCAACACTTGTCTCGGCAGTCCATACCACACCCAACTGAGCTATCGCTGCTTTTCATTCCCAATAAACCATGCAAAATTAAAAGCGAATAAAAGCTGTATCATCTAATCTTTGACCTTTGCTTTTTATGGTAACAATAGGTATATTTTTGGCGGTCGTTGACGATTATTGTCATGTTCTTTTATATTAATATACGGCCGTTAACATAATATCCCTACTAGGTGCTTAGACAAACATATTATATTTAAACAATCATCCATTTACCAACCCGTAGAGTGTGGGGGTGAGGCACGACTCAAACCCTTCACCGTAATTAGAACTGGAGTATTCAAACAAATCAAACAAACAATTTGTGTCAAACGTTACGGGAGAAATTTATCTGAAGATAAACACTTACATTTAAAAAAAATACACACATCGTACAGTCCATACCGTTCCCAAATGAGCTATCGCTGCTTACTACTTACTAGATTTTTTTTACTTTAGTTCATTGTCCCAGATAGCTTGTTTTTAAAAACATCTTTTACTTTTATTTTATATATTTATAATGATAACCATTCTGACGTTCTAAAAGTGTTTATAGTTTATACATTTATAGTTTGAGTATTGAGTCTGAGTATTGAGAAATTGGCCGTAATTCCCTTAAACTTGGGATTAAATCCATAACATAACATAACATATAAGTATAATAGTTACAAATATTTATAGTAATAGCATATTATAAAGAATTTAAAAGGAAAACTATCACGACTATGCAGGCTTTACAAGTTAACGAGTAATAGACGACCAAAGTAAAAATAAAAAGACTGCCTCGGTGGCGTGGTGGTATTTCGGTACGACTACGGTTCTGAAGTCTCGGGTTCGATCCCCGGGTCGGGCAAAGTAATATTGGATTTTTCCATATCAGCCCGGAGTCTGGAATTTGTGCCCGATATGGCGATAGGCTCGCCCCCTATCACATCTGGGACTGAACTAAGCTCGGCGAAATGTGGGTGTTCTAGTTCGCTAGTGCGCCTTTGTCTACCCCTTCGGGGATACAGGCGTGAGCTTATGACGTATGTTAAAAATAAAAATTTCTTATTTTGAATATCACTTGATGCGTGATCAGATATGCAGGATATGATATTTTCATGATATATATGCATAATTTATTTAAATGTTGTCTTAAATAATCAATAAATCGGGTAGAATGCATTACAATAACTCATATGAACTACATAGATATCCTATGAGATTTTCCGAATTTTACAGTTTACAAACAAGTAGCGCCTCTTGACTCCACAGCTTTAAGCCTTACCTATTGAATGGCCACCCTACAAACGTTGAGCCCGGGCTCGAATATAAGCCGTCAAACTGATAAACGAAATGCATTCAGCCATATGATGGATATTGTTTGGTTATATCATGGGATATAAAGGTCTTATTCCAAAACGATCTCCGGATTTAAACTCTGTTTAAATTGACTTTGTACGAGTCTATTCGTTACCATGGCAGCTAGTTTTAATAAACCGAGCATGATGTTAAGTAACATTTTGTATAAAATATAAAACCTTTAGGTAAAAGTTTGCGACGTTTTTATAGGGCACTTATAACTTTTTCATTATTTGACATGAGCGAGAATATCACTATAACTCAAAGCAAAAACTATTTTCTACTACGTAGTAATTGGACGTATAGACGTATAGTAACCCCCCGGGAGTACGTACTCCTGGGGGGTTACCACCACCTCTTATAGCAGTATGATTATAATCTTACTACGTTTTTTTTGTACGGGAATCGGAACAACCAAGATTGTAATAATATTGCTTTATGAGGTGGTGGTAACCCCCCTGTTGTTTTCTCAAAACGTAACCATGCCAGCGCAAGCGAGTTTCTTGCTGTTTATATACTACATCGCGCATACCAAGACTAGCATGGATATACGTAGGTACATACATATACCTTGATTGCTAGCTTCATGTAAATTAGGCTTTAAAATAGTATCTCCTACCAAGATATGCACAATGCACGTTGAATATAATTATTTTTATCGTTAACGAAACTAATAAGCGTATTAAAAACAATTTTATCATTGTGGTTCACTATAAAACCTTTTTATTTCACCTGTACGCAGAAAGAACAGAACAATAAGCGTAGAGTGGAGAGGACGCTCCATTTAATCCCAATTAGCGGTGAGTCTCGTGAAGGTTACAATTTGCGTTGAAAAAGCAAAATATATCACATAGCTTTTTAGTGAGGCTTATAAAGAATACTTACATTCACTTAAATGTAACCATTATGCATCTGGTAATCTCTATTTTTAAGTTATTTAGTCTAATTTACCTATTTTTCTCCCAGAGTGGAGTGACGTCCAATAGACGATGTAATAAAGATTATAATTATGTTACGCAAATCTCACATTGATAGGGATAAACGCAGATGGAATAATAACATACATAACATAAGCTCACGCCTGAATCCCCGAAGGGGTAGGCAGAGGCGCAATAGCTAACTAGAACACCCATGGAATAATATCCCTCTATAATAATTTGCTAAATGAGTTATATTGATTATTGATTAATAACGAAGAATCGCGATTTTCTTCAGATTGCGTGCAGAAAGTTCAGCTGTAGTATTTCAAATTCCGCATAACTTCGTTCACCCTCGGGACATAGCCCGAGATTTAATTAAAAGCTGTTTGATCGCATATTAGGTACATATTTATTTATTTTGTTTTAGTAAAGCGTTATGTTTTAAGCGACCCTAACCCAAGGACTGGCTCTAACTAAGAGCTTTATTACAAACGGTTATCCGTCAACGACAAGACATTATTTTATTAAACAATAACATAACATAAGCTCACGCTTGTATCCCCTAAAGGGCAAGCAGAGGTGCAACCGTTAAGCGTTTGAGTACCGATCTACGCCGTACGAGATCTTATAACTTTTTATAATTTTATGAAAGTGGATTTTGTAACACTAACATTTTTTGGACAAATGACACCTCAGTTCGACCTGTGCCCAAGAAGGCTTCAAAGTCTTCAAAACATCGGTCCTAAAATTAAATATAAACCGTGATAGAATCCGTATAAGATTTTATTTCATAACATAACATAAGCTCACGCCTGTATCCCCGAAAGGGTAGGCAGAGGTGAACTAGCGAACTAGAACACCCACATTTCGCCGAGCTTAGTTCCGTCCCAGATGTGATAGGGGGCGAGCCTATCGCCATATCGGGCACAAATTCCAGACTCCGGGCTGATATGGAAAAATTCAATATCACTTTGCCCGACCCGGGGATCGAACCCGAGACCTCAGGGCGGTAGTCGTACCGAAATACAACTACGCCACCGAAGCAGTCCTTCAGTCAGATTTTATTTCAGTCATTTAATAATTAGGAAATGATGTCTGGCTGAATATCTAACACAATTAATGACAACATTTCTGCAATCATGAACCTCTGAAACATAATTCATTAAGCAAACATGAAATCTATGAAATCCGCTTCATATTACTAAACATCAATGACACATGTAGACGTCAAGTACACTATGTTGCGTAGGTTTTGAGAAATGTGTGTGTCGCGAGAATATATTTCTACCTAACAAACTTAGGCTGAGATCTATAGAGCGAACTTCGAGTGTGTAAGTCAAAGTAACGAACTCAGTGAGGATTTGGAATTGTTAAATTGAACTTTGACTTAGTCCGAGTCATTTTTTACAAGAAAAACAGACTGACAGATAGACTAAGCAAAGATTTTCTTGTACAAAATGACTCGGACTAAGTCAAAATCCTCACTGAGTTCGTTACTTTGACTTAGACTTAGTCGAAGTTCGCTATATAGATCTCAGCCTTAACCTGAAACGGTTCGCTTAGCCTACGAAATTCAAACTTTATGTTTTTTAATTGGTGATAATGAAATTTGCACTTTTAGTCACTATGTAATATCTATTGACTAATATTCATAGTAATGATCTACAAAGCTAGCAGAGGAAAACACAAAAATGAACTTGGTTAGTTAGGCGGACCATCCCACGGGCCCGCGCTCAATAAGCTCGTGTTTTCACTATTTTGAAACCGTGTTATGTGTTGCGGTTAATGAGTAGTTAACAAACTCACTGGTGAACTTAATTGGTAAAATGATATATTTCTCAGGACCTGAGAAGAGTCTGGAAAATTTCAACAATATTTCACGTTAAAATCGGTTTATAATTAAATTCGTATTATATTTATCTTTTGGACGTAATATATTTACTAAGGAATTAGATAGATACCTAATTCCTTAGTAAATATATTACCAGTAAATCAGATGATTTACTGGTAATATATTTACTATTTTCGAAAACGATGATAGTATTCGTTTTCTCCATACGTTGATTAGATCGTTGTGGTTTGCGCAAGTGATGCTGTTGAATATGAAGAAAAAGAAAAAAAACGTATTTCAAATTGTTAAAATCGTAGTTAAAACTCATACTATGAACGAGTACGAAAATAGTTTTTTTTAACAGTTCAACGTTTTTAATTGAGTTGCAGACTGCAGTGTGTAATTGAATTTCGAACTACACAAGTTCACATTCGTACGTGCAAAAAGAGCAAGGTGTTTGTTAAACCGGTTTTGTACTGAAACAGTATTGGTTTCGCCGGTTGGCCGTCGCTAATTGATGTCGATCGAGGAGAGGAATTCCGGTCGGAAGCTTGTCCGGTACGGCGGCGCGGCGTCCCAGAGTCGCAATCAAAGACATTCAACAATGTATAGACGGGACAACAGCGTGAACTTGTGATCCAAAAGTTGTGACCTCGTGGCCATAAGTCACTCGGTTGGATTTGAAACATACGCGCGCAAGGTCGTGCTAGATTAATAATTTATAGATGATTATCTTACGTGATTCTTGAACATTCACATTAGCGCACTCGCATTATAATAAGTGATAGATTGCACTACTGACGAATGCGTCAAACTAATTGTACGTCAATTTTTTGGAAAACGAGCTTAATAGCCCCTCTATAGTTAGTAATATTAAATCTCTTTGATCGCAATGGACGGACAAAGCGTCCTATTACAATTTTTATTTCATCTCAAAATATGGTGCTATAGTTGCTCCGATTACAAAACTTGCCACGTTTTATAAAACGATACATAGATATGGATCTGATTTCAAAACAAGATTTTAAAATGTAAACAGGTAAATTCATGGCTGTTATTACATAATACGGAAATGATGGGTAATGCTTAATGGCTCTATAGTAGTCTTGTCTTCCTAGTTACTAACAATCTTATACACTATAGTCCGACTGGTAATTAAACGGAGTAAACTGACATTTCGAACGTTGCCACTTTTTCATGATATTTAAATAGTGCTGCAGTAAAAAGATCAAGATTATTTAAACATTTCAGTTCAGTGAACCATTTCCTTCTTTCATTTTCTAGAGTTCAACTCAAAGTCATAATTCCCGCTTAATATGTGATTAATACTGCATGTCTACTGAATTATAGTCGTAGTAAATGATTGCATGCTAAGTTATTGCATGTCTACTGGAATTATAGTCACGGATTATTATAAACAAAACTTTCAAAAGTTATGAATGTGCGGAACGTCATTGTTCTCAAATAATTAAAGTAATATATGTAATTTTCAATGTCATCATTTCGCGTATTTGTTTTTATTACACAGACATTGAGTCGAAGGGTTGAACTGAAATTTCTAAAATACGCAATCAAATTCTAATTTCGCAAGACAGTACTGAGTTATTGTTTCTTTGAATGATAAAAATTGAACTATCACTGTGTTTTGGAATTAAACAACATTATTTTGTAAAGTGACATTTCGATCTGTCAGTTTACTTCGTATAATAAGCAATCGGACTATAGAGACAAAACTTATATCGACAAAGTAGGATTAGAAACCAAGAATAAAACGGAATAGTTAAATTAGGCATTACCTTTTCATTCGACTGAACGGAACTGTAGGGCTTTTTAAAGGCACATCGATTCTAATTTTGCTACACTTTTTTTTCAACTGTTCTCAATCCACCTTAATGTGGGGTCGGCGCAACATTTTTTTTAAACATATTGCAGAAGGATATGGCTTAGATTCCACAACGAGCTGACTACAAGATCCTGTCGTCTCGCAAATTGTTTTAGAAAAACACTCCACCCGCCATAAGAATCGAACCCAGGATCCTCGGTTCATAGCCCCTATACGCTGCCACTAGACCAAAAAGACGTCATAATTTTGATAAACATTTAAAGTGTATGTAGGTTTTTAAAATAATATTAACAGCGGCGTGTATCAAGCCCGAGCACTTTTGTAGTGAATAAGTACCTACTTTACCTACATAATATTTAAGCCTTTAGCTTTTATATACAATCCGCTTAGTGCACAGTTGAATATGACATTTGAATTTATTGTACGAGGGTATTAGTGACGCTTGTCTGACCACGCAAGTGAATCTTTTAAGTGAACTACGAAAATCCATTTTTAAATGCCATTTCAATTCAATAATTTATCTGCTTTCTCATCAAACATTTCAATTTCACATAAATAACATGATTATAAAATTTTCCATATCAGCCCGGAGTCTGGCATTTGTGCCCGATATGGCGATAGGCTCGCCCCCTATCACATCTGGAACCGAACTAAGCTCGGCGAAATGTGGGTGTTCTAGTTCGCTAGTACGCCTCTGCCTACCCCTTCGGGGATCCAGGCGTGAGCTTATGTTTATGTTATGTTAAAAATCTTACTATACTAGAAAACAAAAGACACTTCTCTGATAATATTGAAAATATAGGTAAACCTTTGAGGTAAACTTAATTTGTAAGTGATTGGTAGAATACCTACAAATGTGAATTTCGTGAAAACTGTTTTTTCCGTGGTAACCCATATAGATCGTACATACCGCCATAGTTATACTAAAGAAGGGAATTTAAAAAGGTCGCATATGAAACTTGCATTGTAATCGATAGTTCCATGCAATATATTATTCAGCTATACGAAGTTAACTAGAGGCGGAGTGACCCCGCGTGCATACACAACTAACTGATAGGACTCTTAGCAACGGCAACCATTGTGCAAGCATTATTATTCAATTCCTCGCGATTTTTTAAAATATTATTCGATTCCAAGGTATTCCGATTCCTTTTTTCTTTCTACCTGCTCTTATGCCACCTTCGACGCAACACACTTTTTCAAACACGTTGTAAAAAGGATTTGGCTTTGTTTTTATAATCGGCTGGCTGTCTGAGTTCAACCCCCCTCTGGGGTATCAAGTATGTTACCCGAAACATTCGGCAAATGTGGACTGATTTTCAGATTATTTTTATGTTCAATAACGCTTCGTTATGCAAAGTATTGGTGGTGACTGTTGTAGCTACTGTGCTTAGGTAATTGAATCGCTTACTATCAGGCGAGCGGTTTACTAATCTTTTCAATCGATTGCAATAAAAAATACAGTTTAGTTCTTTTTACGTCGATATGTAGCAATTTTTTGACAACGATTGAACGATTTGTGACTATTTTCCCTCAGTTTCTTCATATACAATTAAACATAAAATAATAGCTCTAATAAAACAGAAATATTGACAGCCTCAGTAGCGGAGTGGTATTGAATGCGCTGTACGACTGTCGTTCTGTTTGGGTTCGATTCCCGAGTCGGGGAAAGTGATATTGGATTTTACAGTATCAGCCCGGAGTATGGAATTAATCCCCGATATGGCGATAGGCTTGCCCCTTATCACATCTGGGACTAAGCTCGGCGAAATGTGGTGTTCTAGTTCGCTAGTCTGCCTTCTACTTCGGGAATTCCGGCGTGACCTTATGTTTATATATATTTATGAAATGGCGATAGGCTCGCCCCTTTTCAGATATGGGAGGTAAATGAGCATCGAATGTGGGTGATCTAGTTCTCTATTTCATCTCGTCTACCCCTTTGTAGATATACGCTTGATTCTATAAATATTACAGTAAAAACAATAATTTTTACTTCGCAATATTGCAATGTTGGAAATTCGTAAATGACAGTTGAAGAGTTAAGCAAAAGTAAGAGTATAAAAGTAACTGAAATTGTAAAATGTGAGTATATTATGAATATCATCTGACGTTGCTTTTGATGAAGAACAAGGAGGTTAGCCTTTAGAGATGCGATCCGCAAATCATAACTTTCTAGCGATCTTAAAGTAAATAAATCATCATCTATTATATTAATACTGATCGTTCGTTATCTGACCTTTCATTCCATGCTCGAGCAGTTCTTCGAATAGTTAGAGCTAATTTAACTTTTATCAAACAACTTGAAGCACTATAATTATCTTGAATATAGATATTACTTTTATTTCCGACTTAGATACTTTTATGCGTATATTCATGAGTCAGTTTTCAGAATATTTCACTTCGAATTGCAGAATATCAATGTTATGAAAAGTACTTTCATATCTTTATAAGTTTCATAAAAAAAATTAGCTTTTCGATGGCAGAACTAAGAAATCCTTAGAACGAGAACACAATTAAATTACACGGAAAATCCCGCAATCAAATTATGAAAGACCAAGATAAAGAAAATAACATTTCTCAGGCTCGGTTGTATTAAATATTTTAGGATGAATACCAGTATAGTTTATGAAGCTTAAAGTGAATGCAGGTTTTCATCGCGATTTCCAAAAATATACAAACAGACTCATTCAAAACCATGCACTTGGCCATACGTTGACAAATCTGTAAAATTAATTACTAATAGTCTATGTTAATAAATATTATAATCTCCTTCTATTTATTGGCATTACTAGTATCCCTTTTGAATTGAATTTAATCTTCTTCTTCTTCTTCTACCTGCCCTTATCCAACCTTAGTGTGGGGTCGGCGCAACACTCTTTTTCAAGCTTGTTGCAGATAGGATTTGGCTTAGATTTTACGATCGGCCGCCTGCCCGACGTCAACCCCCTATGAGGGAAAATTAAATTAGAAAATTTGCTTTGCCGGACCTGGGAATCGAACCCTGGACCTCCCGGTCCATAGCCCATACATGCTGCCACTAGACCAAGTTGGTGACTGAATTGAACTTAATATGAGACAAAATATCCAGTATCATGAAATACTAATCACATTAAAATAATTATAATTAAAGTAACTATGGCATTTAAAGCAGTAAAAACGTAAATATTGGTATGTAATATAAGAAAATAAACTTAATCAATTCTATTTCACTAAAATCTAAAGAGGCTCAGATAATAGGTTTGAGGATAGATTTTAATGATAATTCCTAAATCTATTAAGCTCGAATCAATTCGGTGCCGAGGATTCATACTATTATTACAGTTTTTGCCTTTTAAAGAACAAGATAAAAACTTTGAACGATTCAATAGATAAGAGATATTGTGCTAACATAACATAACATAAACATAACATAAGCTCACGTCTGTATCTCCGAAGGGATATGCAGAGGCACACTAGCGAAGTAGAACACTCACATTTCGCCGACCTTAGTCCCGTCCCAGATGTGTTAGGGGGCGAGTCTATCGCCATATCGGGCACAAATTCAAAATTCTGGGTTGATATGGAAAAATCCAATATCACTTTGCCCGACCTGGGGATCGGACAAGACCTCAGGACGGCATTCGTACCGAAATACAATATGTACAATCACGCCACCGAAACAGTCATATCGTGCTCTCGAACATAATCGCTCGCCCGAGTGCTGTTAATTGAGACTAATCTTCTCTACATTAAGACGGAGTTTATTTACATTCAACTAATTAGTAATTACATTAACCGCACGACACACACAATACCTCTATAAACATCAAATCAAACCTTAAATTCTAATTATTGGCGAATCAAATGTATACCTATGTGTAAAAATATTTACTTAATACGTCTTGACGCCGAATTTATATTAATCCGTTTGTAATCTAAAGGAACTTTTGGTTTTGATATTTTTAAAGCATAGGTCGGTCCAGGGATGGTTACTCTATCCACCGCCCATGGATACCCATCATTGGGTTTTGAAATTACGTTCCAGTATACGTAATTTAATTAAGATATTTTGTAGAATATCAATTATTTTATGTTACAAATTTCATAATTCTACATTTCACGGTTTTGATCACTGCTTTATCAACACAATTTCTCGTTATAATTTTGGTCGAAGTTCCCCATTGTGTCACTGGAAATATCACTCATTGAGTGATACGCTTATAGTGAGCTACTTTATATCGGTTTTTCTGTGATAGAGTCCGAGGTTAAAAAAATACAGACGAATTATTCATTACTTCCTCCTTTTGAAGTCCGCCGAAATCGAAAAGTTCATGTTTGTTCCGTCTATTATCACGTAAAATGAGACGCATCCTCGGTGTGCCGATATATACGTATCACATAATAGGACAGACATAATAATATATAGGTAAACTGTTGGTGTAGCAGTTGCAACATTGGCCACTCCTTGGGAGGTACAGGCGTGATATTAAATTTGTAAAACAAACACCGGGTGAAAATTCCTACAAGTAAATCATTTGAGATTGTTTTGTGTCGTCAAGTTTATAAATACGCAACAAGGCGGAGGGAAATCCTATCCTCATACATGTTTTATACAGTACTCAACAAAGCTTTTGTTTACACACCTTGGAGACGTAAGTAACAATGGAAAATATTCATCACAAATAACATGTTATTTATAACTTAAAACTTCTTACCATATCATCATATAATAAACAATAAGTCACACCGTCAAATGATACATGTCGTAATAACACACGGAGTTTTGACAATACACTAGGTTGTATCTGTATCAGAAACTACGAGGGACTACGGTCCTAAAACATCCAAATCTGAAACAAATATCTGTGGAACACATAAACATTCCTCTAGGTTCGGGAATTGGACCCGCAGCTCCTTTTTTCACAGCAGGCTGCTCGCCTGTTGCACTACGCTTGTCTAATAATCACAAGTTTAAAAACTTAACGGACCGACTTCAAATCCGATCGTAACCAAATATATATGGGACCACCTTTGAAATAAGCTCTATCGAACACAAAAAAAAATTTGAAAATCGGTCCATATTTGGCGGAGATATCGCGTAACATACATTAAAAAACAGACGAATTGAGGACCTTCTCCTTTTTGGAAGTCGTAAGAAAATTAACAATTATTGACATTATTTTTTATAACTTATTAATTAATAATGTATACAATAATAGCTATTATAATCTTTATGTAAACGAAAAATGAAAACTATTGCAATTCGTTCATGAGGATGATTGAATTGCTTTAGTATAAATGTCGATTTCCAAGATAGGTCCTGCCGAAAAATCCTAACAATTTTCGCAACTGATCCCATACACAGTATTATCGTCTTGCTATAAATTCCTACTGAGCCGTCCAGTCGATATCGAATCGATACGCGACATTAAGTTATTTGTTTTCGATCGACTTCAAAAAAGGAGAAGGTCCGATTTTCAAAATGCTTTTTATGTTCGATAGAGCTTATTTCAAGGATGGTCGCATACCAATTTCGTCACGATCGGATTTGAAGTCGATCCGTTAAGTGATTAGTAAAATCTCTTTCTAACGAGTAAACGTGCCACCTGCGGCCTGAGCAGGTAAATTTCTGACAACCGTAAATGTATTCGAACTCGATGCGCGTCTATGAAATGTGTATGAAATATTGACCAAACGTCACCAGTGCGCAGCGAACTCGAATACATTTACATTCGTTTTTCGTGCTCGGGCTACTGAATAGTAGATAAGTGATTATTGTCAATATGAACATTGGCAATGCTAGAGGTATAATTACCTCTATTATAGTTAAGCCAATCAAGGTATGCTGACCTCTGGAAATCTTACTCACATCTTACGAAATGAAACACCAAACACACGTCGGTTTTCTGTAAGAAAATCGTAAAGTCGCCTCCTTGGTCTAGGAGCAGCAAGTGGGCTGTGAACCGGGAGGCGCTGGGTTCGATTCCCAAGTCGGGCGGTGTCTTTTTCTGACACCATTTGTCCGGGACTGGATCCCCCAGATGGTAATTGACGTTAGGCAGGCAGCCGGTCGTAACAACTATGTCAAATTCTTTTTGCAACATGCTTCAAAAAGAGTTTTGCGTCGACCCCACACTAAGATGGTGTGAGGGCAGGTGGAATGAAAGAAAAGAAAGTGATTTGCATTCGGGCCAACAGGCCCATAAATACTGTAGTCAAACTGTCTACGGTGCCGCGTAAGTACACAACGTAATTAAACGAATATCTTAACTTAATAAATAACCGGAGTTAATAAATAACCGAAGAAACAATTTATAATTTGGCGTATTACTTACAAAATGGCCTAGGGCAACATCCTATCCTAATACCTTATTAAGAACGCGCGGTTTAAGCAATCTCATTACACTTTATTGTCCGATACCATTCTGATATATACTTTTATTTGGCAGAATGAATTCAATACACATTAAAATGTTAAGTTTAGTTAAAAATAGATCATAATATGTATAGATCGAAATGCGAGTAAAGGGTCTTCCGATCCCGTCTATTTAAAGAAATTTTCCCTATTGTGTTCAGTGACGTGTATAAGCAATCCAATATGGGTAGACAAAAGACTTGCAACATTATTTTCTTAAACTCTTAAATCACCATCGGTATGATCACCATCTAAGTGTCAATTTAAAATATAGATCGGGTAGTGAGTGCTATTTTGAGTATTTGCACATAGTGACCTTCGCAAATAGAATAAAACAATCAGGCATAGAAGGCGAATTCCTATAAACATACGTACTTTTACACGGATTACAATCAGACGGAGAGATAGATAGACGTGATGCACAGACGATCACATGGACATGGGTACAGACAATATAACGGTAGGAGTTGTAAAGAAATTATATAGTCACAAGTTTAAAAACTTAACTGACCGACATCCAATTTAGCGATCGTGACCAAATTTATATGGGACCACCCTTGAAATAAGCTCTATCGAACACAAAAAGAATTTTGAAAATCGGTCCACATTTGGCGGAGATATCGAGTAACATACATAAAAAAAAATACCGACGAATTGAGGACCTCCTCCTTTTTGGGAAGTCGGCCGAAAAGTACTAGTTTGCAATTTGGTTACGGAACCCTAGATAGTTTTAAGGTATCATAAGCTTTTCTTGCCTCCTTCGGTAACGCTGAAGGACGATGAAATTATAAGGTAGGGAATAATCCGATAGGTTCTGAGAAGCTTATTCAGCATATTACTATTATATGTTTTTATACGTACAAGGATTCGTGGATAATCTTCTTAATAAACGGTACAATTTATTTTTAGCAACAAACCGAAATTCAGTATAGACATATAATCGCGGTCACTAAACCTCGATACACTAAGATTAAACAATGAGGCTTGGCACAATTCACTTCTCTAATAAATTCACGTTTCACACCCATTGATTGTATTGATTGAGTAAACATTGGAGTTAGCACGAGGTCCCAGACCAAGAATTTAGTTATAAAGTTAGACAGCCGCGTGAAGACTCAATTAAATTCTAGAAACTTACGCGTGTTACGCATTCTATGATATTGTTATTATGGTTCAGTGGGCTGTACAATGATAATTCAATTGAACACCTACGATAAAACTTATGTTCAGACTTGCAGTCTTGAGATTCTTGGAAATAGATCGTCTGCAAAACATCTTATACTTTCAAACTACAAATTCAATAAACTTCGATCCAAAATATGGACATTTTAGCATTTACATAATTATAGAAAATTGCACATTTTGAGGGGCTGATAATTTAAAAGAGGATGTAACGGGAAATTGAAAACACGGTATTTGGTATTTGAAAAAGTATTTGAAAATTACAGCATTGGCGGAAATAATAAATTTGTTGTACGAAATAAAAGGTGACTGTTTATTTATTTATTTTTAATACTAACATCCATTATTATAGGGTGTATATTAACGTCCTATTTTACGCAATCGTGGTATTATAGTTACCACCACTGCCTCGGTGGCGTTGTGGTATTTCGGTACGACTACGGTTCTGAGGCCTCGGGTTTGATCCCCGGGTCGGGCAAAGTGATATTGGTATTTTCCATATCAGGCCGGAGTCTGGAATTTGTGCCCGATATGGCGATAGGCTCGCCCCCTATCACATCTGGGACGGAACTAAGCTCGGCGAAATGTGGATGTTCTAGTTCGCAAGTGCGCCTCTGCCTACCCCTTCGGGGATACAGGCGTGAGCTTATATATTTCTATATATGGCATACATTTCGTTTTCGAAGCCAAATGGAACAAAAATGGAACCCTTATAGTTTCGTTATGTCCATCTGTATGTCAGACCGCAGATTGCTCAGAGACTATCAGTACTAGAAAGCTGTATTTTGGCATGGGTATACATTGCAATCACACCGACTTTTCCTTTCTGTCTGGCGTTATCCCGGCCTTCTGCCAGGGTCCGCCTTCCTACTTAAACGCTTCCATTTCGCCCGGTCTTGAGTATCCTCTATGGTGAGACCATTGGTTCTCACATCTTCCTCCAGAACGTCTAGTCAGCGCTTTTTGGACCGTCCACGGGAACGCAACCCTGGCACGATCTGGGTCAGACACATGCGACCGACGTACTCCTGCGGTTGCCTCAAAACGTGGCTGTACCATCTCAAGCGACATTCCTGCATTTTATCTGCCACGTCCCGGACGCCAAGACTACCGCGGATGTGCACGTTACGTATACGATCTAGTCGTGTAACATTGCACATCCACCGCAGCATCTTCATTTCCGCGACGTGCATTTGCCTAACATGTCGTTTAAGGGCAGGCCAAGTCTCACACCCATACAGGAGTACAGGCCGAATGATGGTTTTATATATGAGACCTTCAAGTATCACCGGCATCTTGCGGTCGCAGGTGACACCCGTGACCTGTCGCCATTTAGCCCATGCGGCGCTAATGCGTACCGTGCCGTCGGAGTCGATATCACCTGACTCGTGCAATACCGACCCTAGGTACTTAAACTTGTCAGTTTTCACTGCAAGCCCGTTAGGGAATATCACTGCAAGCCCGTTAGTATCCTGATAGGGAACGCCCTATCAGGATACTATCCGGGTCTGCACACCCGCAGCCCATGTACTCGGTCTTCGCCACATTTACTTTCAGACCGCCGTTCTCAAGCGTTTTCTTCTACAGGTTTACCCTGTGCTCTAGGCGCTGTTTGTCCTCATCTATTAGCGCTATGTCATCGGCATACATAAGTACCCACGGGAGCTGCTCCTGTACTTCCGCCGTTGTGACATCGAGCACTAGGTTCAATAGAAGAGGATTCAGCGCCGAGCCCTGGTGTACCCCCACGGTTATCGGGAAAGGGTTGGTGTCGCCAACAGCAATCCCTGATAATGGCAACATATGCTTCTGGAACTCCTTTGACCCTTAATGCCCACCAGATCGCCTGTCGGGGCACACAGTCGAGGGCCTTCTGCAGGTCTAAAAAGGCGATATGCAGAGGCTTCTTCCTCGCCCTGTATGTCTCGCTTAGCGATCTAATGGCAAAAATTGGGTCCATAGTGCCACACCCTGGTTTGAAGTCGTATTGACATCTAGAGACATCACACTCTTGGTGGAGCCTGGATTTAAGGACGCGTTCGAACAGTTTCATGGTGTGGCCCATAAGCGTAATGCCGCGATAGTTACCGCAGTCCTTGTATACGGGAGTTAGAAAACTCAACCGCCAAGGGTCAGGTATTTTTTTGGTCTTCAGTATGCGGTTAAACAAGGCGGCAAGAAACTCCACACCATGGGAGCCCATCGCTTTCCACGCCTCGATAGGGATGTTATTAGGCCCCACCGCTTTCCGATTCTTCATGTGACGGAGACAACTAAGGATGTCGTCGCGCGAAATCGGGGTAACCAGCCCCTGATTCGATGGCTCCTCAATGGCAATCACACCGACACAATGGTAAAATAAAATCCTGAAAAATTTACACTGTGCGTGATCAGCTATGCAGCACGCACTTGGTCGGTTTTTTAAAATAATTACCCAAGTCAGAATCATGGCAATTCACAAAGGTGAATAAGACAGTAATAATAGGAAGTTTCAAAAGAATTATCAACCGCAGTTACCTACTTTATGCATATCTATATTATGCCTAATTCTTCTGTCAGCTATTTTCAATACTAGCTTAATATAAATTAACAGTAATAATACTGAAAATTGTTCATACCGTCAGTAGATGTTGATCCGAAGTTGTATGTATATACTACACTCTGTATGATATATACACCTTCAATGATATACTAAGATATACAGCGACACTAAAACTTTTCATTAAACAAAAGGCACGGATTGAAATGTGCACTTATTTCAATTGAGCGGTCGAGTGTTCTGTTATTTACTCAAATTAAAATTGTGCCGTAAAGTTCATTTCGTTTGATAATCAACTTTAATACTCGTATTTAGAGTTGAATTTATATAATCATTTTGTTTTATTTTACCTTGATTTCAAGCAATCAGAGATACTTTTGATGAATATGTATTATGTATTTGCAGTTAATATTTAGGGCAGGCGTTTATTTTTTAATTTATAATTCGTTTATTCAATTTTAAATTTGCAATTGTATTAGCTATAGCCCCGGCGAAATCGAATTCTCGAGATTTTCGTCGCCGTGAGCGCCTCCGCCGCTCCCACAATGCAGCCCGTGCCAGAATCGGCAACGAACCGGGCTAATTACGACGGTTTCGTGACGGTGCTAAGGAGGAAGCATCGGCAACGAACTGCCGTGAACCGCTGCGCCAAAGCCCCTCAGGAGCCCAATATCATCGTGTATATCGCCCGCCTGCACTACACCACTAATGCGGAGAACAACGTGGAGTACGTCCGCCAGAAGATAAGATACTCGCTGAGGGTGCAGCTGCTGGAGTCGCGCCGCAACGTTAACTTTAAGGCGTTTGTGGTGCGAGTGCCGAACTGATTGCTGCACCTCATCCTGGAGGAGGACTTCTGGCCACAGGACGTGCTGTTTTACCGCTGCCGCGGACAAGTGCCACACGAACGCCCAAGACATTTTATATTTATTATTATGTACCTATATTAGCTTGTAAGGTATTTATCTCTGGGCCGTAGTTGCCTGAAAATATATAATTAATTAAAAAAGTACTATTCATCATTACCATCATCATCATCAGCCATAGAATGTCCACTGCTGAAAAATGGATAAAAAAATAAATTCGATCTGGAAATATTTGGGCGAGGTCTATGTTCAGCAGTGGTATTATTATTGATTTTTATGGGCCATTTCAATACGAACAACATGCCATTCATTTTGTTTCGAGAATTTTGCGTGAATTTGTTTTCACTTTGCCATGAATTTATATTTACCATCAAATAAATCTGTAATAACACTGTTCTAGACACTAGGCGAGCAAAAGTTCTTGGAAAATATTATAATTTATCAATAGTTAGAATTTATATTTAACATCGAATACATTTTTAACAACTTTTGCTCTCGATACCAAGTAAACAAGAGTTCATTGAAAAATATAATTTATCAATACTACCTATACTATATATGGCGATACGCAGATAAAATTAAAATATGTGCAACAAGTACACTCTCATTTGGTTAGTGTAATTTAAGGATAAATTGATATTTTTATACCGTGACGTGATAAAGAAGCCTATTTCTGGACAAGAGTTCCTGTCAAATATGTATCTAGTGCGTTTAACGAAGTGAAAAACTCACACACTGCATGAACGACCTGGTATTGGAACCGAAGACATCCGATTTCACAATGTGGTGCAGTTAGCTGCACCAGCTTAGCTTAGTTTAAACTAATGGATAAATCGTACCTATCTTAAATCAACTAAAAAAAAACTGAAAGTCAAACGTTAAATAAAATCAAAATACCAGTGTTCAATTGTATTATTAATCTTTGTAATTCTCTTGCTGCTTTAATATTTTATTAACATCAAGTGTTTATTAAGTAACAACTACTGGTTGTCCAAATAAATAAATAAATAAATTATAGATAACTTTTTTATCCGAGCACGCCAAAATGACTACGCTACACCTGATAGTAACCACAGAGCAGTCTAAAAAGTGATCTAGTAATATTATTTTGTCTGTATCCAGTTTTGTAGACCAAATAAAAAAAAACTATGGATTCAAAGCATTTTATTGTTACGTCAGAGATGAAAACGTGATGGAATTTTATTCTACTTACTGACTATCACATATCTCCTGTGCAAAATTTAATTAGCGCTGTGATTTGGCATATTATGTGTTTGTGATTTAAAAGCTAGTGGCAAAAATACGTGAACATAGAAAAATGAGGAAAACCGTATTTTTAAATGGTTGCTATACCCGTTATATAACGTTTAAGTGGCGGTCTAGCGTGGACTGAGTGTCCTACACCACTTTACACTTTTGCCTTTTAAAAAACACGCTCGTTTTTCTCGGCTTCATTTTATTTTCCGGGCAACTTTTCCAATTTTTCTTTCGCTAAAAACCAGTTAATAATAAATACACCCAACAGTCACACACCTAACCCTCTTGACCCACTACACTAGGTATAATCTATATCGTGGGTGTCAGAGACTATGAGAAACTTTCGGTCTCACAACACCCAGACTTGAAACAAATATCTGTGGGCCACACAAACATTTGTCTCAATGCGGGAATTAAATCCGCGGCCACTCGCTTCTCAGCCGGCTACTCGCCCGCTGCGCCACGAAAGCTGTCAGTTGTTCTGTTGATTTAAGTTTTATTTATATCTTATACGTTTGATAACAACGTCTTGATTTGCAGCACGCCGCACATCTATGTCATCCACTTGCATGAATCCGTTCAGATCGAAATTTCCCCTCAAGCGTTATCGTATTGAACTGTATAACTTCACTAACTGGCGATACAGACTGTCAGGTACTAGTTAGATTAATGATAGGACTTTAACGGTTAGTCGATTTATTAGTAAACGGACATATTACTTTACCTCTATTCAAAAAAGGGATAGAAGTTATTTCTCAAAATGAAGATAACTTGGTGGACCACCGTTCGTCTTCATCATAATACATCTATTGTAAGTATAAAAAGGGGTTTATGTATCCATATAATACGAAGAATTAATCCGCCCCCAAATGAATCCCTAACCCTAATTTCCGGACATATTAATTCGATGTTCATTTAGGTAAAATAAAATTGATTCCAAGCGATCCTAAGTTTATTATTAATTTAAACCTTCAGGGAATCCTTATCATTTTATTTTAAAAACGGAATAATACTTTGGCTGTTTTATAACAGATAACGTATTACAACATTTTATGAATTCCGTTATTTAAGTATGGTTTGAATGGTAGAGTCACACTGTAGACGGTTATGTCTACAACACGAATAGGCCAGCTTGACCGGTTTGTTACCACTGTTGCACATAAAACCGACGTAAAGTGGCAGCTTGCTGTCGCGTTTCGTTTCGTTCGGTTAGTGAGATTTCCAGTGGCCCATTTACTTCCTTCCCTTTCGCAATCCCATTTCCCTCCCCTTTCAATCCATCCTTTTAGGTTGGCAATGCATCCATGATTCCTTGTGTCTTAGGTGTCTATGGGCGGTGGAGATCACTTACCATCAGGTGACCCATCTGCTCGATTGCCAGTCTCTGCCACAAAAAAAGTTTGTCCAAATGAAGAGGCGCGCCATAAGAATTTATTTTTCTATAATTCTATAAGTTTATACTAATAATCACAAGTTTAAAATCTTAACGGACTGACTTCTAATTCGATCATGACCAAATTATTTTGCAAGATTTTTGTCTACCCTGATTGGAATGCCTGTGCACGTCACTGATAAAGACAAGCCTAATTAGTTGACAATAAATAATTATCAAGGACAAACCAGTGGTTGTAAAAATATAAATTGCCCATCAAACACTTTTGCTACAGATTGAGAAGTAATAAAGGTGCTACCGGGATGTACTACATCCGGCGAACGGATGTCGTATATAGAGGTAGCAGCGTGAATCTTAGGCTGAGATCTATAGAGCAAACTTCGACTAAGTCTCAGTCAAAGAAACGAATTCCGTAAGGATTTTGAATACTTAAATCAAACTTTGATTTAGTCAGTATTTTTTACAAGGAAATCTTTGCTTAATCTGTCAGTCTGTTTTTCTTGTAAAAAATGTCTCGGACTAAGTTGAAGTTTAATTTAAAAAATCTTCACTGTGTTCATTTCTTTGACTTCTGAGTCAAATGAGTAACTAAGTCTGCTTAGTCGAAGTTCGCTCTATAGATCTCAGTCCTAGACTAAGTGACATGTTAAAGGTCGATGAGAAATATAAGATCTTAGATACTCATAAAAAGATTTTCGCTTATCTTTTCGCCAAGAATAGCCTGTCACTTTTTTCCTTGCGTTGCATTACTTAAAAATGAAAGGGACAACCTATGGTTAATGATAAGCAGCGCTTATATATTTTTATAAGTAAGGGGTATAAATAAATAGCTTTTACTCCCGACTTCACCATGAAAATCTTGTCTAAGATGGAAGTTATTTTCCAAGAGTTTCAACTCTTTGGTCTATTAAAGATGGAATATCAAAAGCGTAAATATTGACGGTATTAATATATAGTTTGTACCAAAATTTGAGTGTTTTTATGGTCGCGGTTTGGTTTGTGTTGACGGATCAGTTAATAAGGGAAATGAATTATGTGGGAAGGAATTAATGAAGGGAAATAAGAGAAACGTTATGGACATCAATATATTACCTCTATATTCCTAGATGCACAGTAACGCTTAGAAAATGGGACAGCAAAGGAGTGCTGAAGCACTCTTTTTCCGTACAGTTGGACGCCGACAGAATACTAAATTTCAAAATTCAAAGAACGCTTGCTCATTTCATTTAAAAGGCTACTTTATTACATGTGAATATATGTGTTAATTTATAGAGGTATAAATCGGTTGAAACGTTTTTCCTTATTTTATATAGCAAATACTGGCAAATGAGCAGATGGGTCACCTGATAGTGAGTGATCTCCACCGCCCATGTAAATCCAACACTTAAAAAGAATCATGGGTGCGTTATCGACCTAAAATGAGGAAAATAGGGATTGAGAAGGGTCCCCTCCCAAATTGGGCCACCGAAAATCTCACTCACCGATCGAAATGCAACAACAGAGAGTGAGACTGTGGTATCAAACCGGGCGTGCTGTAGGCGTAACTAACTTACGAGTGGCTCTATCACTAAAAAAAACTGATCACAATATATTTGATTTGGTGATGCAGAAACTCACTGAGATGAGCTTCCTCGATTGCGACAAGTTTAAAATAGAGTTTTATCCGATGGAACTAGTAAAGGTTCCTCAAGTGTTCCGAAACGTACATCAATATTTTATTATGGTAATAAAACCGTCTTTACTCTATTTTGCTTAAGGATCATAAGATTATGTAAAGGGCTTTAAACCCTTTTGGAGAAAATGAATATGCCCTTGTTTCGTGATACCATACACTATATTGTCACAGAATACCTAACTATGATATTGTCCATTGTCAAGTACCATCTCAAACAAGTCATTTCCGTTTCCGGCCTCCTCTTGCAACACCTTACTTCTAACCAGTGTTGCCATCTTAGTGGATTTTTCACTAAATCTGGTTGTTAATATCAAATATGAACCCGGGGGCCAGCAAATAAACATCTATATCAGTAGAATCATCAGTGTAAAGTGAGTTTGACACTGCATATCGATTTTCTGTGAGACAGATGTAACAACCTGGTCAAGCCGGCCCATTCATTGTGTGAGCAGAATTGCTCCAAACTGCTTACCACATTTAAAAAAAGGAATTATAGTAACTATACTACTATGTTTTACCACCGCAAGACCGGGCGGTTGGCGCTCACATATAGTAACTGGCGGCTTGGCCACCGGTGGACGAGACGCTTTTGTAACATATATATGTGCCGCTTCCAACGGGCCTAAGGAGGGTCTAAGGAAGCCTACGTCCTGCAGTGGACGGCCATAGGCTGAGATTATTATTATTGTTTTATCATACATTTCATGGCAACGCGTTGGTATATTGTATGCGCGTTCTAGTATTCAGACTCGTCTAACGCTTAATCGGTACAGAAAAGGCCCTATATACATGTAATTACAATAAACTCAAATAAAAATGCCTGTTATTCATGATGGATGTTTTCATATAGTTTTTTGTTGTTGATAAAATCCGCCCATTGTTACATACATACATACATAATATCACGCCTGTATCCCATAGGGGTAGGCAGAGACTATGGATTTCCACTTCGCCCGATTCTGACACACTACTTTCGCTTCATCTACTTTCATCAATCTCTTCATACATTCGCGTCGTCGTCGTTACAATAATGAATTTATGAAATTAATCATCATCATCATCATCATCATCAGCCATAGGACGTCCACTGCTGAACATACATGAAATTAATACCAAGACTTAATACACCGTGTGCATGGATACTATAAATAAAATTCAAACTTGAAAACTTTTATATTAAATAACAAGAAATGGAATATTTCCACAATCCTGTTATAAAACATAATTCTAGTATCTCTGTTATAAAGAACAGGTATTTAAAATGGTGTTAATTTCTTATTATATTTCAAATTACACGGTGCTTGTTTAAAACCACTTTCTTTGTAATTATTTCGCAATAAAAGTTTATTGCATCAAGGAAACTGAATATGTAACTACTTTATTTTATAACGTAATACTTTTAATAAACTTTCATGTCTGGATATTAAACTGCTGTAAAAAGATTTAGAGATAGTAGCGGACCGCAATTAAGTACCGTTACCAAAGTAATCTTTAGAAATACATAATTTCAAAGAAATGTGCACGAAATGCGTTTGAGATTATAGCATATTGTTTCAAATATTAGTAATTTTCATATTAGGCCGAATGTAGGTGACAATAATGAATTTTAACTGAAATGGCACCCACCTTTCCAGTTTTACCGTCGAATCCATCCTTGGAAATACGGGGCGACCCAGATGTCGATTTTTAAATAAATTGGCCTTAAAACAAAGAAAATCAAAATGACGGCCAAATTTTTCAGTTTTAGCGCCGGATCCGTCAGTTCTGTTTGTATAGGGCGACCCAGATATTGTCAGATGAAGTCAATTAGTTTAGCGGTTTTTCAATGCTCATACAAAATGTCATTGCCTTTATCATCACTTCAAGGATAAAAAAATATTGTTCGCCATATCCGTCCTTAAGGCTACAGGAAGATTATCCTCATACCAAATTTCACCTAAATCTGTTCAGCGGTTTCTAAATAACTATACAAATTTTCGTCCCAAGTGTTTTAAAAAAAATAAAGTACACTATGCCCATAATCCAGGCTAAGAGTATCTTTGTGCTAAATTTCAAGAAAATACGTTCAGCGGTTCCTAAATTCCCAAACACTTTTCATTTCTCATACCTTTAGGGATTGATTAAAAAAAATTAAAGTACCCCATGTCCTTCCTGAGAAACGTGGTTTCCGCATACATTTCATTAAAATCCGTTACACCCCATTACAGCCATTTAGGAGTTGATTTAAAAAAAATACCCTATGTGCTAAGTTGGAACAAATCCAACATAATGAAGAACATAATTAAGATTGATTCAGTAGTTTCGGGGGTTATCGCGGCCAAACACTGTGACACAGGATTTTTATATATATAGAATTATATAGATAGATAGAACAAAAATCCAATACGTTGGTAACCTATTACGGGACTTCATTATGAATGGGGGAGGTCTATTCCGCTCTGTCGGACACCCCGCTGCTTTTGCACCTACTGTAACACTAACTTCGGACTTAGACGACCTCTTTTTGTCGGTGAGTGATAGGTATACAGTAGGAGAGAGCAACTTGATACAATCTACTATCTACTTATTTATTGTCCAGATTCTGCGAGATTTTCTAAAAATAGGTATTATCTGTATACTTCATAAGCTTTCGCTTCAATCTCCGCCCACGTGGTACTTTTTCGACCGTCTTACAAAAAGGAGGAGGTCCTCAACTCGTCTGTATTTTTTGTATGTATTTCACGCGATATCTCCGCCAAATGTGAACCGATTTTCAAAATTCTTTCTGTGTTCGATAGAGCTTATTTCAAGGGTGGTCCCATATCAATTTGGAGTCACGATCGGATTTGAAGTCGGTCTGTTCAGTTTTTAAACTTGTGATTATTCTATATATCTCTTAAGTTATAGTGCCTAATTATAAACATTTTCATTCCCAATATGTCAAGTTTTTGAGACAAAAGATAGCCTACGTATTTCCTTAGAATACAGGCTTTTTTCATACCCTTTCTTCTTTCTTTCTACCTTATCCCACCTTAATGTGGGGTCGGCGCAACACACTTTTTCAAGCATTTTGCAAAGAGGATTAGGCTTAGTTTTCTTCATGCCCAATTATATAAAACATACAGCTATGTATATTCGACTTTACGGCACCTGACTACCTATGGCACCTGCATGGGTAAAAAAAATAAGTAACAAAATTATGCAATAATGTTCTATGTATTGTTTCACAATATCACAGCATTCTAGTGAAAATAATGAGTTGAGCCCACAGGGAGCGGACATCACTCGTGTGACGTATCTGATCTGTCAACTAGGAGTAGGGTGCCTTCTAACAAAAATAACCTAAAGAACGTTGACTTACACAAACAAATTGTATCGAAGCGAATCGTGTGGAATTTATTAATTCGAAATTCTCACATATATGTATGTTTCTTTGTTATTCTTCGGTCAAAGAGACTTAATATTACTAACTATAGAGGGGCTACCAAGTAAGTTTCTATACAATAAAAATGATCTTAAACGTCATTACCGCCATTTACCGCTTATTATAATGCGAGGGAGCTTATAACAATTTATACCCTAGAATTTTCTGTGAATATTCAAAAATCACATAAGACATTTTTGTTGTGTAAACATTATTATACCGGCTCGACCTTACGGGATTTAAACACGACTGTGACTTATGACCACTAGGTTACAATTTTGGGATCACAAATAGCTATTGTCTCGTCTATGGCTTCGGAAAACCTTTAAGCAAGCGATAATTAACAATGGATACACATGTATTAGGCCCATAAAAAATATATTACTTGAAAAGGCAATCGTAATATAGCCTTAGAACTGATTTCTAACTTCGACTTTTGTCTCTTGGTATAATCCATACCATTCCAGGCCCAACTTTTCCTGTTTACTTGAATAATAATATGTTATACCGGATCGAAACACACAAGCGTTTATACAAACCTATTATACATAGTACAGCCGGAACATTGCAGGCAAAGGTAAAAGCTTTTACGTCCATCATCATTCCATTATTGTTGTAATCGTGGAATGCTGGTGGTCGCATTATACAAGACCCGATGTCACAGACTCGATACGCGTTCCAAAAACCCAAGAGTGGCTAAGAAAAATTACTAAATAATCTAAAAATAGTGAAAAATAAAGATGTTTCAAGGAGATTGCCGATAGCTATTTTAAAACCAAAAGATATAAACCTTGATAGTATAACACCAATGGAAACCAGACCCTCTTAGTGGATACTTACAATCACGAGAAATTGATTGCGGTTACAGTTAATTTTACAATTCGCAGAAACAACTTGAAGCTGTTTAGGAATTTGCAAGATCTATTGTTATATTGATAAATACAAAGCCCTGTATAATACATGCACCCAAAACTGGGCTTTGGTCTCTTCTAGGATTTGGCCTTTAATACAAGTCTTTAAAAGGAATCTTGGTGGTGTTTTCCTACTGGCAAAGAATTAAAACTAATGATAATAAAATAATTTTAACGAATTATTCTGTGTCAACTGTTATGCAGATATAATAATTTTTGAGTTACTGATCCGAGGCACATAAAGCCCTATTGTGAGTGGTTCGTGACTAGCTTAAGGCAATTTTATAAGTGCTTCCGTTCTTGCATAACTATTAGGTATTCTGTGTCGTGTCAACGCGAGTTATTGGCGACTTTCATACTTGTTATTTTACAGTGATTATAAAACCGCGAATTGAGTGACTCACTCTCAAGGCAGGATAACTGTTAAGGTGAGCGCAGACTTGTAAAATTTCATCGAAGAAAACTCTGTAGGTGCAACTACAAAGTATGTCTGCAACGATAGTGTGAACGTAATTTGCTAAGCGAACAATTGTTTTTGACCATTGTTTTATTCATTTTATATGAAATTTACGTCATCTAATGTGTCTGTATACATTTTTTACATAACATCCAATCATTGGTTTCATCACGAAAATGTTAACAAAATAATTTGTTACTTTCTGCTAAACTAACTCATAGGTTTTCTCTCAATTTAAACCAGAACTGACAACAGTTGATGAAAAAAAAGGTGATATAAAAAGAAAATATATTGCTATGTGTAAGATAATGCTTATTGGAGACGAGACGTTTTTCATATTTTTTCTATCAAAATCGGGATTAGACGTTAATGCGTAGCTGGCAGATAACCACACTTATTTTCGTATGTATAACTAATTATGTTAGTATGGATAGACCTTAGGGCCTAAAGTTTAGGCGGTGCAATTTCCGGCCATGGTCCGCGCGGGACTTTGAACGCGGAGCCACTGATGCGAATGAATAAATATATTCACGCTTAACTTCATCTATGACGCACTACAGCGAGTCCATGTAAACTCTATTGAAATTTTAGTATTGATTTGAAGGTCGCAGGAAGTCGCTGGATGCAGGCCGCTTCCAACAGGTCGATCTGGAAATCTTTGGGGGAGGCCTCTGTTCAACAGTGGACGTCCTATGGCTGATGATGATGATGATAATGAGGATTGATAGGCTTAACTCACGTAAAAGATCTACAACATTCACATGAAGAATGTTCAGTAACTGCATTAATTGTTCGCGATTTGAACAGATTATAAACAGTGCAAACATAATAGGTAATATTCTCTAATAATTGAAATGGTGCTATGAAAACTAGGCAATAAGCGTCGTTGTCATGGAATTTACGTCATTGGAACATTATATTTTATTGTGAAGGAGTTAATGCCAAATCACCTACAACATGTAAATAAACCGGCGCGGCGTCTTAAAAGGGTGAAGAAGTTAAATCGCAAAAAATGTAGTCCTCATAGATTCGCCATGTCCGTCTTTCTGCTGACCACGGTTTACCTCAAAGAATATCTATTAATACTAGAATGAAAGCTCATGAGTTTACATGTTAACGAAAATAAAATCTGGAAAAGATTTTTTTCATCATCGCCTACACGTAAAGTAGAAATGAATTTTTCTCAAGATTATCCAATAGAGTGGGCTGTGGTTTGCGAAATATAAAGCCTTAAAGTACAATTTTTTGTTAGAGTCGAATGTCCCCACCAGCTACCTTACCGTTTAAGAAATCTGAAAAAAATGACAATAGGAGCATAATATAATGAATTTAAAAAGAAACCTATCACGGCTAAGCAAGCTTTACAAGTTAACGAGTAATAGATGACCAAAGTAAAAAGCAAAATGTTGTACAAATTATATTGAATACTACTTGGATGCAGTTGTTAGTTAAGTAAAAGTGGTAGCAAATATGAGATTATAAACCATGTACTTTAAACTAATAATAAAATTATATTTCAATAACATTAACGCCTACTTCGGAACTCTTTACTGTGCTTTGTCAGATATGCAGCATTTATTTGAGATACGTTTTTATTGTGTAAAAAAATAGACACAATAAAGTCATGAATATTCTGATGAGCAAAGAGTCGTTTGTAATACATAATTTAGCTCCAATTTATTTTAAGCTTGAAAAGACAAGTTAAATTTTGTAGCCATTCAATTATTTTGTAAGAAAGTGTAAGCAACACAATAAAATTATATTACGCCTCGCCACCTATCGTGCGAAAACTTTAGAACAATGCATTTGGGGCTTAGGGTACTAGTTTAGACATTTAAAAACTGCTGCATCGCCCAAATGGGACATTGCTCTTTATCGACCGACGTCAAAGTAATCAATTTAAAAAAACTATTTTTATTTTATTTATATTATCAAATAATATTGGATTAAACCGACTGACTGACTAACTGACCGATTATCGGGATGCAGCGGAGTGCAGTGAGATACAGTGGAATGCAGCAGGGTGCAGTGGGCTTCAATGGTATAAAAATAAAAAATATAAATAAAATAAAATAAAAATCTTTATTGATCACGTAGGCATGTAAAAAAGCACTTATGACAAGTCAACACAAGTAAATTTTTAAATTAGGATTAATATAATTTACATTATATATTTGTATTAGACAACAGGCAGGCAAGTATGGACATAATAACGATGGGATGGCTGAGATAGGGTGATAAGGGGAAATAGGAATAGAGTGTAAGGGAATGGATTGTATGGGAATGGCATATGGCAGGAATGGTGGCAGGGGATTGACTGGAAATACTGGAAGCAGTTGGGATTGGTGCGTGAGGCCCTATCCTAGCTAACCTACCAGCCTTTCTCTAGCTACCTACGGATGACGACCCGAAGAAGAAAGGCAGAAAGAAACTCCGGGCTTATTTTTTTCATCATCAATTGTCACCATTTCTTTTTTATTTTCTTTTGTCTATTTTCCTTTTTTAAAAAATTTGATTTACAAATTGTCAATACAATTGATAATCATATTTATATGGATTCACGCATCCTCAATACCACTGGAGGTGTAATTACCAAAAGAATGATTAAAAGGTGAAATGGCATTGTAGGATGCAAAAACCCATACTAACAAAAATCCTTATATTTATGCATATCACAAACAATAAGCTTAGTCATTATATGATTATTTTTATACAATTTATGGCATACACTTTCCAAATTGGTCGATCGGTCGGTCTGTTTACAATAAAAATATAATAAATATACCTAATGTCCTATATTATTATCAGATAACTATATTAATGTTAATGTCAAGCCAGTCAATGTACTTTAATCAAAAATGTCATTATAATTAAAATAATTACTATTGTAGTAAAGTTAAAAAAGTTACTATTAAAGTAAAGAAAAAAGAAGAAGGCGACTCGGTTCAGTTAAGGTCACCATCTTGGTGCAGTGTGCAGAACTAACGCCAGACTTCCCTATCAGCTAAGTAGTCTGCAACGCTATAATAAGCCCTAGCCATTAAGGCACGTTTAACATAGGATTTAAATTTATCACCTGGTAAGTTAGTTACTTCGGAAGGAAGTTTATTATAAAATCTAACACTATTTCCTATAAATGATTTATTTGATTTGCAGAGTCTTCATTTAGGAATTGCAAGTTTTTCTTTATTCCTCGTATTTATGCTATGTATTTCACTGTTTTTAGAAAAACTAATTAAATTTTTGCGAACATACATTATGTTTTGAAAGATGTATTCGGCCGGCAGAGTAAGTATATTAATATCTTTGAACAGTTCTCGAAGAGAGTCACGGGATCGGAGGTTGTATATAGCGCGAACCGCTCTCTTCTGTAGTACAAAGACAGTCTGCAGATCTGCGGCAGAACCCCACAACAAAATGCAATAAGACATAATGCTGTGAAAGTATGCAAAATATACCAACCTAGCCGTAGCCACATCAGTCAATTGTCTTATTTTCCTAATTGCAAATATGGCTGAGCTCAGTTTTCCAGAAATTTTTTGTATGTGAGGGCCCCATTGCAATTTGACATCTACTGTTACTCCAAGGAAGACAGTAGACGAGACTAAATCTAATGTTTTATTGTCTAATGTGATATTTGATTTTTCATGATTCATATTTCGCAATGAAAATTTTATACATTTTGTTTTTGAAGCATTTAGAAGTAAATTATTTGCAGAAAACCAATCTGATGTTAAACGAAGAACTTTATTTGACTCTACAAGATTCCTATCCTTCCTGTCTACCTTAAATATAAGCGACGTATCGTCAGCAAATAAGACTACTTCTGCCATATTATTAATCATACATGGGAAGTCATTTATATATACTAAGAATAAGAAAGGGCCTAAGATAGATCCTTGTGGTACACCTATTCTAACAGGGGAACCCTTCGAAGAGATAAGAGGTGGTGAAGGTATGTAGTGGTATGCAGTGAGATGCAGTGGGGTATAACGGGATGCAGTGGAATGCAGTTGGGTGCAGTAGGGTTCAGTTGGGTACAGTAGGTTTCAGTGGTGTGCTTTGCAGCGGGAAGGAACGGCATGCAGTGGGATGCGGTGAGATTCAGTGGGGAGCAGTAGGATTTAGTGGGGTCCAATTGGATGCCAGTGGTGTACAGTGGGATGCGGTGGGGTGTAGTAGGATTCAGTGGGGTGCATTAGGGTGCACTGGAGTGGGGTTGGATGTCCGATAGAGTTTATTCCAAGGGTGGTCGCATATCACGATCCGATAACTGATGAAGTCGAACCGTTAAGTTTTTAAACTTGTGATTATATTTATATATATATATATATATATATATATATTTTCCCCAGTCGTGTTTGATTTGAGACAATCATGCGGTCGTCAAAACTGTACTAAATCCTTACTGAAACATACTAGAAAAATGTAGTACTTTCTTCCATATTCATAGAAATCCTCTGAAAAGGTAAAATACTGCGACGATAACTTTTCACACATTATAATTTTATATGGTCGATGTACCTCATATATAGTCTCCTTGATCTAGTGATAGCATGTAGGCTGTGGACCGGGATGTCCTGGGTTCGATTCCCAGGTCGGGCAAAGCGAATTTTCCAATTTAATTTGACTGGGACTGGCTCCCTCAGAGTGGGTTGACGTCAGGCAAGCAGCCAGTCGTAAAACAAAGTCAAATTCTCCCTGCAACATGCTTGAAAAAGTGTGTTGCACCACCACCACGTTAAGGTGGAATAAGGGCAGGTTAAGAAAGATATTTTTATACGGCATTCACTTGAAAGGCTTTCAGGAAAATTTTTCGACGCAACATCATTTTCACAATTCACTACACTGTTTTTTCTTGTACTATATTTGTATTATTGTGGTATACTATGTCGCTGTTCAGTGTAGTGGTGTAGCAAGTGGGATCTATTATAGTCATAGTACTATGACAATAGTACTATTGCAATCATACTCTCCTCATAGACAACTAGCTGAATGTGTCCTTCGGTTGCTCAGATTAATTATACATTATATCTATGTTCGGATGCGACGTCAAAGCTACACCCATTAATCATATCCTATTATTATACAATTTCATTACGTTTAAAGTTTTAATGTTATGTTTGAAACTTTATGTATTAAAGTTACTTAATAAACCGTTCGTCAGTTTAAAGTTGATTTGCAAACAACTCATGAAACTAAAATGTCTAGAAACGCAAATCACTAGAAGTTCTATGCACATCGGTTGATTTATAAAGTTTTATTTGCGATAGTATTTCCAAATGCTGAACATAGAAATATAAGACATTTATACGACGAAAGAGAAATTAGAAATAAATCCAAATAAATATTAGCGCTCCTTTGTTGGAAAATGCAATGGTGTTGTGGCAAAATATTTACTCGACGCGCCGTGTGTACTGCGGTCGACAGTTGACATTGCCACTTTAAAGTGACTTAAAATAAAAGCAAGCTTTGCAGCATAATATTATTACGTATTTATCTAAGTACTTCCATCCATACTTCATACCTCTGTCGCTTAAAATAATTGATTCATTCTGCATTCGGTCTAATTGCTTCTAGACTATACTTGAACAATTGTCATTAATCAATTGACGTTAGATGACTCTGGTCAAATCGATTATTCAGATTGATGTACATAGTAAAGCAAGGTATCTGTGGTTAGATGACCTTGTGGAGCTGATACGATTGCCGTTGGTTAGTGGTTATATTAAACGTGATCCATGCAAATCTGTAGTTGATTCGCTTTGTTAGATCGATCTGTCTTAAGCTAGATAATTACAATGCCTTTCTTGTCTCTGTCTTTTTCGGTTTATAATACCTGTGTTTATTGGTCCTAATGGTCTTACTATGGAGGATGCTCAAGACCGGGTGAAGTGGAAGCGTTTAAGTAGGAAGGCGAACCCTGGCGCTAAGCCGGGATAACGCCAAGCGGTAAGAATACATAGGTGTTTCTTATATAAACGAAAACTTCTATTTATCATACACTAACTCTCCCTCGTGCCTTCATACCAATACATGTGCATACCATGCTCTCGTGAAGACCGTACCGTGATGTGAAGTAGGTAGTCCATTTAATCATCAATCTAACCAGAGGAATATATCTGACCATGGAAACTATGCTCCGTATTACAAAACAATCATCATAATCATCACCAGCCACAGGACCTCCTCTGTTGGACATACAGAACAATGATCAGGTATTAATCTCATTTTGAAACGAGATTTTTATTTATAAAAACTAGTTTTAAATCTACATTAATGGCCCAATGTCGTTTTGAATGTCTACTGGCAAGTCGCCTAATATTTTATTATCAATCTAAACACACACTATTTTAAAAACATTAATGTTAAATTTGCTGTATATTTTCGTACATCCTTTTGTCGGAAACCACAAAGAGAATAAAAATCGCATGACTGCACACATACAAAGGTGAGTTTTCTCCATATAAGCAAAAGATATCTATTTGCTCCTAACTGTTTTAATCCAAATTCTAAATGATAATCAAAATGTACTTCTTTCTCCTTCCTGCCTTCATCCCTCTATTGTGAGACCGGCACAACATACTTTTAAAATCATGTTGTAGTAAGGATTTGGCTTTATATTTTATGACGAGCGGCTTCCCTGGCGTCAACTCCTTCGGGAGCTGTTAGAGCGAAAATTGTATCACAAGAACACGACTTGCTCGACTCAGGATTTGAACCCAGGGCCTCCCAATTCTGTGCTGTGCCTTTACCAAAAAACGAGTAGAGAAATAATATAGTTTTCTTATAACTTTTTAATAAGCCGCAACACAGTACGGCATTTCAAGCAGGAACTTATAATTTATTTAATGATTGAAACCTTTGAATAATTTAATACAGAAATTCATAAAGTTGCAAAAAAATCTGGTTAAAGCTTAAATTAGTGTGATTTTGTGAGAAAATAGGATTTAGTGTCGTAAGTGTCGAGAATCATAATAGTTACTCGCCGTAAGATTTTTTTTAACATTTAAAACATAGTTATACATAATCGTATTATTATAATATAACTTTAAAAAACCCGCCAAGGTTTGTAATAATGTTATCCGAAGTTGATATTCTGTTGTAAAATAGTAATATTAGAAAATATTTTTAAATCAAAACCATAAAGGACAAAAATACAGTTGCATATCTGACCACGCACAGTTATATAATAGTGCTTTTAAGGTTCCAAAACCAAATAGCAAAAAAGGAACCCTAAGCCTTCATTCGCACTAGAGCTTTTTTAACGCGCGTTAAAAAAAGCGTTGAAATGGAATATATGAGTTTTAGTATAGTTATTCAAACACCGACGCTTTTTTTGGGTGTTTTGGTGTTTGGGCGTTTGGGTGGCGTTATTTTTTTATGGGCGGTACGTAGAATATACCTTAACCTTATTACAAACAAGGCAAGAATGATTTTCAAGCAATCATAATATGAACAGACACGTTGAGACTTTTTTTGCGCGCGTTGAAAAAGCGCTCGTGCGAATGATAGCTTAGGATTCCTTTTTGCTTTTTGGTTTTCGATCCAAAAAACACTATTACAACTTAATTATTGTGAGTTAAATGCTTATTTCGTGTTTAATTAATTTTAATTATGTTGGAGATAATTTTGATGACCGATTGGACCGCTGTTGCCACTTAGCTACTGTCATTCCTACTTTGATGACCGTGACGGTTTTTTCTTATCTATGCAATTCTATTTTTAATGCAATCGCTCGTAAGTCTGTAATAGCAAAATCCTTTATTGAGTAAACGCGATCGACTCTTTGATACTCAAAAAGCTTTATTTTTTAGTTTTTATTGCAGTCATTGCAACAACGTGAGCTAAAAATGGGTGGACTGTTAAAATTTTCCAATATATTCAAACATCAGGATGAAAGCCTGTTAGAATATATACCAATATGTACCTTGGTTATATCGTTTTAAAGTATTCATTTAGAAAGAAAATAGGCTACCGTTGGTTCAACAAATCCAAATAATTTATAATTGAATTATTTGACTAATAAACTAACATATAGCTGTAATGAAGTATAACAGCTCGCATGATGCGACCCTTTAATTAACATCCGTGGTGCCTTTCATCTGGCTTCATTTGCAAATGTTCTTATAATCGGTTTAATATTGTCTTCAACTTTGCTACGGAGAGATTCCAACTTTCCTATTTTATTCTATTTGATTTATATTTATTTTTCTATTTTATTGGATAAAGATAGTTTTGCATTTCTAGAGACTCGCTGAGCATTATTGCTCGGTGTCGATAAATGTATGCCATTGTTGATTCTGCTTTACAGGAGACACAATGGCGGATGAGTAGGCATGTAATTTTAAACAATATAAGAAGTTAAAAACACATCCACAGACCTCTCCAACCACAGTGACTCCGTAGTGGGGATGCATATTGATGCCTCAAATTCGAAATTGGTTTATAATGTGTAATATTCCATGTCTCAGAATCTGTGCTGTGTAGTTTTTTTGTTAGGTACTTGAAAATTCTCCTATATTATTAAATAATCGTGAGCTTTGAAATTTCATTTCAAATTGATATGACGCGACGTAATTATAAGAATTAGTTTTAGTAATTTAGCTACAGAATAACAAGGCATCACAAACTAATTAATTTTCTGTTCTCACAAATCTTGTACTTAGGATTTTAAAACGATAAAATGAAAAATTAGGAAAACATTGTTGAGTTCAAACTTTTAGCTTTTTGCTTGAGAAAGTAAGATTTTATTAATTTTTGTTCATTAAAACTTGTTCAGTTAATAAAATTTTACAAGTACATCGAAATTCGACATGACATTATAAAAAATATATAATCTTTTGGAGATACAGATGTGAGCTTATGTATAGATATATTCAAGAATACCTAACGAAAGAATCCGGACCACTACTGACATTCACAGGTTTTACGCTAAAGAATGTAAAAATTGTTAGAATAGTTATACCACCATCCACGCGACGTATATTTGAAAGCCATTTTGACATCAATGGTTTTAAAGGCTTCGTTGCAAAAATCCGGATTTTTCGTTTCAATTCAGGAGTGCTATTTAATTAAAAACAGTTTGAATTCATAGTTGAAGCACCGATACCTCAGGTTTTCAAATAAATCTGTAGCTCGATCATGAGCTTTTTGGCATATTACGCTAGCGACTATGTAAAATATTTGTATGACAAACATCCGAATGTCTGCAGCGGTTACATGAGAACTTTATGTTTTTCATACAAATTTCTTTTTCGTAGTCGCTAGCGAGACGTGATGAAAAAACTCATGGCCGAGCTACTCGACGCAAGGCCGTTTTAACTGCGACCTGAGCAGGAAAATTTTTACAATCGATTTCGAATCGAGATTTTGCATTCTATCATGTCATCGCATGCTGATTATTACGGCGCCTAATAGCATACGTAATAGTCATAGCAGCATTGTCTACAATTATTCGAAATTCCACTGACAGCATGTTTTTGTCAATAAAAGAAATATGTTAATTAAATAGCGACGAGCGGCTCGGCCACCGGTGGCTGAGACGCTTATGTAACATATATGTATATGTGCCGGCCCCATCGGGATAAAAATAAAAATGTGTATCAAAGTGACCAAGCGTAGTAATTAAAATTATAAGTATCTACTCTTTGTCTTCGTCCTTATTCTTAACCGGAAATCTGAGATTCATAAAGTTGGTAACACTGACGTATTCGAAGATTAATTTGAATCCTCATTCTGTAAAAATCAATTAAAAAGAAACGCCTTTGGGCATTACTTAATTACGACTTACCTTGCCATCGCTTTTCCTATAAGCGTCATGCACCCTCCAGACAAGTCCTGGTCCTGCTGTTGTGCACTCCTTGCCCACTTCAAAATACTGCATAATGGGATTGCTCTCCAATGGGGAGGGGGCATTGTTAGTCACCCCGCTCTTCAACTTCGATATGATGCCCGCCATACCGTGACTGATCCGCTTGGTCAGAGGAACAGGCTCTGGTCTGGTTGGCTCCGGTACGCTACTTTGACCTGCACAGATATTATATATAAATTAATACAATAATTATAAAACACGTATTATAATAGTACGTACTACCATCTTTTAACTGTCTATGTATAAGCTGGTACATATATTACGTAGTTTGATGTAGATAGTCACGGGCGGCTCGGCCACCGCTGGCCCATACGCTTATGTAACATATACCTCTATATGTGTAAATAAACACACTTCGTGTGACTTCTCACACCGTGATTGTATTGTCGCTCATGTCCGGTCCAACGATATAGGTACAGGGTGTTTCATAAAGTTGGTATCAATAATAACCACACTTAAAGGGGGGATGTTTAGCAATCTAGTGGTCAAATTTAAAAATTCGTAAGGTTCATAGTTTTTGAATAATGGGAACTTGAATTTGTGTCGAATTTTTTTTTTGGCTTATTGGGTCAGCATGACATTTATAGACTACCTATGGGATGATTAATTTATTTTTAGCATACTCAAAGCTATTCCTATGCTAATTACGACAATTTACAGATCGCATGATTTTGATACCTCCACGCTTAATAATTTTTATTTTTTAACTTTACTATTGTGCTTTAAATCGATATCCCTTTATGTGAATTTGTTATTGGTACCAACTTTATGTAACACCCGGTATATCGAAAGTCATTTGGTACTAACGAGAAACCATCTCCAATATCTGCATACATCTTACTAGACTAGACCAGACCCATCATAAGAAAAAGTTATCGACCGATTTCCAAAAAGTAGAACGTCCTCAATTCGTCTGTATTTTCTACCGACTTCCAAAAAGGAGAAGGTCCTCAATTGGTCTGTATTATCCCTACAGTTGTAAACTTTTTACAACTGTAGGGGAATCCGAAAACGACATTGTTCATAAACTCTTAATATTTTATATTATTATAATTATAAGTGTCAAGACACCTAGAGGGATCCAGTCCGATCAAATCGATTTAGAAAAACCGCTATGCCCGACCTGAAACATCCCAGATATTTCGGACCTAGCGAATTACACTGTTTTGAGTCCAAGAAAACGACAAATAATTAAAAATCATAATAAACACTTAACTATTTATTCGGTCAGTGGATATTTACTCAATATATAATTTAGGAAATAAATAACACATAAATAATTACTTTAATACCCGTTTATAATCTATCAATTAATTACAATCTCATCAGATTGTAATTATGATGGAATACGAGATACACCTCAATAACTTCAAAGGATAGGAGTAGACGCATTGCAATTAATTTAATACCTTAGTGATCTCAGATATAACGCTGTATGTAGCAGCATAATACAACGTATTCGAACAAAGACTTCAATATGTATTCCAATCTAGCCGCTAGCATGCAACGTGACGTATTAACGTAACTATTAAGGAACGACACCTAGGCACGCATGAAATATAAATCCAGATTTAGTTTCAGCCTTCGAAAGCAGGAGGTTCTTAATTTATCGGCATTTTTCTATGTATGTTATCCGATATCTATTATGAAATGAAGATTATTTTTGTTTTCTATATAGCTTAATCCATTATCTCATGAATTTTGTAGTTGGTTCTTAAAATGTTAAGCCTATGCTTATTGCATACTAACATCTTTCTTTAAAACTAGATTGGTTTGTAACACTGGCTTTAGAATACAAATAGTGTGAACGCAAAGAGCTCAATTTGCGCCTCATAGTGGATATCGCCTCATAGATATTCGTGCTTAAGGCTTATTCTGTAGCATGGAACTTTTTACTATTACAGAACCCTCGTGGGGCAGTGGGCGAGTAGCCGACTGGAAGCGATCCAGACCCGAAACAAATATTTGTGTGATCCACAGATATTTATTTCGGGTCTGGGTGTTGTGAGATCGGAAGTATCTCGTAGTTTCCGATACCCGAATACAGGTTATACCTAGTGTAGTTTCAGGACTGCGTGTGTGAGTGTTGGGTGTATTTATTTTATTTTTAAGAAAATAAATATCAAAATAAGTTCACATTTGGCAGAGATATCGCGAAACATATTTAAAGGAATATTCTGTTTAATTCAGAATTATCTTCCATTAAAGGTTGAGTGATCAAGTTAAGAAATGTATTTGTATAAGACATCCATAGGGTAAACGATTCCTTGATACCAAAAGTCATCAAAATCTGTTAAGTAGTATAGCCCAGAAAACGTAACAAACAGACAGGGTTATTATGACTATTCAACTTTCTAGGTACTTTTCATAAATTCTGATCGGTGGTCTTTAAGTCGTTAAAGAGTAAGACAAACTGTTGCGTTCTCATAGTTTCAATAGTTATATATATATTATATATATAATTATATAATAAATATAATTTTATATATAAAATTATAATTATATTAATTATATACATAATTGGAGGCCTATGTTCAGCAGTGGACGTCCTATGGCTGATTATGTTGATGATGATGATATATATATATATATATATATATATATATATATATATATATATATAAATAATAAACACAACATATCATATCGTAACGTAACGAAACGTAACGTACCGTAACATAACATATAATACTATTATATGTATATTGAATGTTATAAAAGTTACCACTTAATTACATTGTGGAAATAAAATGTTGGTAACTTTATTAAGTACCCAAGTTCCGATCCGGCATCAGGTGCACCACAATTAATTGAAAGCTGCAGTAAATTAACGCCGTAGTCCATTATTCTTTGGGATAATATTTCATAGTTGATATTAAAACAAAGTTTTAAGCGAGGTAATTTACCATTTATCAGTAGCGTTTTCCATTGTATAAAGTTAGTGCACAATGGTCTAAAATTTCGTATACTTTTGGATACGTTTATTATTTTAATATATACAATTGTTTGCTATAATAATGTACATATATTCAAGTAATAATTTAAACACACATAACAGTCAGGATTATTTGTGGCTGCATAGAGTGTTATTGAAAGTCATTCTTCTCAGGGATAGTCATGAAAATCTACGCCATTATTTTATGTTATACTAGGACGGCATGAAAATGTAATATTAACAAATAAACAATTTAAATTAAGACCAATCGTTCTACCTACCCTTATTCCTCCTTAATTCGCTTTGCCAGACCTGGGTATCGAACCCAGAACCTCCACAACCCATATATGCTGCCACTAGACCAAGTGGGTTAAATTAAGACAAATCAATCTAATAAAATCCAGCTAATTAAAAATAAACTGAGTGAGCCAGTTATAATTTCCAAACAGTATTGCTGTATTAGTGACTGGCTCCTTAAAAGGGCTCGAAATCGAAAGATTGAAATTGAGACGTTTCAAGTGGCTGACGGGCGACAACGTCTCTCAACCCAGTTTATCGCCATCGTTCGATACAGTTTTGGGAGTTTTACATCGCTTTCAATTATATTTCGAGCACCATTGTGAAAGTCAAAGCGATTAAAATAAAGAATGACCCCCGCGTCCTCTTCATATTTAGCAAAATTGCTGAGCCCATTACAGGTATTTTTTTTTTACTGGAACAGTATGGGGAGTTCTGAAATTATAAGAAAAACAGATAAATAGTCTATGAAATAATTTGGTCCTTTTTAAGTAATTTTCGCAAACTTAATTTTTTGGTCATGAGTGATGACAAAACAAACTATTATTGTTCTGATCCTTAGAGAATGAATGAATAGAGTAGCCATGTGCATATACCCGTAAGGGACAGAATATCAGACACAGGGATACCATGTTGGAAAAATGTACCTACCCATCATTTATTTGAAATGTAGTTCATAGTACCATTTTTTTTTATATTTCTTTGGTAATAAACATTTGAAAGCGTCAGTACAGCAAAAACTAACAAGTTTATTTTTGGTTAATAATCCCTCAGAAAGGGTTGTCAGCCGGCAGCCGGTCGTAAAAACTAAGCCAAATCCTTTCTGCAACATGCTTGAAAAAGTGTGTTGCGCGGACCCCACATTAAGGTGGGATAAAGGCAGGTAGAAAGAAATAAGAATTTGAAAAATCAAAATGTTATAGAAGACAAGTTGTACATTAAGCCGCGCCTCCTACACTACTACACAAAACGAGGAGCTGGGGATTTCTATTTTTTTGTCTATGATTCATTGTTACATGAGCAGGAGACAATGAAAAACCTTGTTTTATGTCGGTGTTTTTCGTATTTTGTTTCGAAAAAATATTAATAATTAATAATGCACTAACATTACACAAAACATGCATATTTATCTATACTAAATTGTTCTAAGAGTAGGTGACACCTAACATATATGTGTTTTTGTTTCTAAAAGCGAGCACAGGAGACCCGGCTTTAGGTGTTTTGTGTAATGTTTTAGTGCCGGAGACGCGACGTAATGTAAACTTTCCATTATTTGGGAAATAAAGTTTTTGTTTTCCTGGTAACACTAAATTATATTGATGTTGTGTTATGTTTTGTATGCGTTTTTATGGTCTGACACCAAATCCCATTTGGTGTCAGACAATAAAAACGCAAACGCCGAATAAGATAAAAAATTCTTCTCTATCTATTCTATCTATTTCACTTATACTTGATTTTACTACTCACGACGCCCGATCTATTAAATTCTTTATCTAACTTCTGATCAACTAAATTAAATGTCAGAATTTTAAACTGCTTTTATAATGGTCTTAAATGTCCGTCATCTGAATTCGTACACCAGTCACGCCAAAATTAATTAACCAACCAATTTAAAAGTTCCCGTCATTTCAAAATACCTTATTTATTTAAAAGCGGAATCAGGCCAAATTAAACAAACGATGACATGTGCAGATGCACTCGCATGAGATGAGTTCGATTGTCCCCTGTACGGATTACGGAACTGATAATTACTTGCAACTCGGTTGTTGTAAAAAACAAAATAATGTTAACGAATTTTAATTGGTATTCTTGTCCGTGTTATATATACTCATAAATTTAATATATATAACCCATGGCGACGAAATTATTGGTAATCATTCCGTCATGCTGCTAAGTGTTTACAGTATACTTACATAAATGTATATAGATCTACACTATAAAATAAAAAATTCACAATTTTTATGTTATTCAACCGTTTGTTGGTTTCTACATATCTTTCTGGCGCAATTGAACGACCATGGCGATAGCACGGCATTGCGTATCTCGAGTGTCTAAGTTTTGACGAGTCACTACAAATTAATGAGGCGCGGCATCTTACACACGGATATACCACAAAGCACATTTATAATTAAATATACTTAGATAGTAGGAAGCGAATCGTCTCTACATTATTCGACCACACAAACAGACAGTGCTCTGTGGTTTGTAGCTGAATTTAAATATTCTCTTTAATTGTGTTACTTATATATTCAATTCCGTGCACGCGCGGCTTCATAGTCCGTTAATATATGGATATTGAATTGCTGGGATATAAAAGTGGACGGATGACAAATTAATTTAATGAACGTGCATGAGTAACTGGATGGATCGTGGAATAGTCATGGACATTTAATTAAGTTACTATTGTGAATGCCAGTGCATCCATATTCGTTAGTATTGTGTCGGAGCTAGTGGTCATCCAATTGCAGTGGTCTATATTTGACTACATTTTTTTGTTTAAAGTTATTAAGGTTCAGTGACGCATATATATCCACGTTCATTATAAAAGGCATTACCTATTCTTGTAGGACAGTACTCGTACAAAATTTAACAGTATAACATACGTCTTGTGTTCACGGGATTTTGGTATATTTTTCTCAATATATTCCTCGATTGAAGATTAAGTATACATCAAGTAATCAAACCTACAACGAAGGACTTTAACCAAGTTTTTATATTCAAATATATGTTTTAAAAATTATACAGTTATAACATTTTATTTTTATAGGGCTTAGAACTGTCATTTTTAAGTGCACTTGCGTGTACTTCATAATATGAAGAAACACTTTTCTAAATCTAAGTTGCAATAATTTTGTTTTCATTTAGGTAACGACTGGACTAATAAGAGAGAGAGAGAGAGAGGTTCAATTACGGCCTCAGCACTCCGCGTGCGGGCGTTTGAACTCGCGTTAAGCTGCTTAGGATGGAAACATCCGGGTCATTCTCTGGTCCGAGCAGTTCAAACTACATTGTAATCCGAACGTAGTGTTGATAATATGAAATATTGCGTATATCGTTAATCCAGTGACGTGAACAATTAAAAAAAATACGTGAAAAATTCAGATTCGGGTAGACAAAAAAATTCAATATTTTTAATTTCTCCTTCATTTTATACATATTATTTGTGTTGATAAAAATATAATGTTAATAAATTAATAAAACAGCGATTATGATTGATAATATATTTTTCCGAGTAACTTAATATTTGGTGTTAGGCCCTCGCTTGTTGACCACTTTTGTACTAGTCTCGTCCTATTTTATCTTATGTTCGTTAGTACATAATTTTAGATTATACAGAGATGTTAAGATGTATAGAACAACTCTTTACAATACCTAATAACCTGCTTATGAATTCTTGATTTTTAAATCCTATATATTAAATCCTTATAGTGTGCTTTTCGACAAAGTACTTACGTGTTACCTAAGCCATATGCTCTCTGCTATGGGGACCCCACATTGGTTTTGCCATCTTGTTATACCTAAATTGTTTAATGAAACCCTACAAATTATAACAGAATTAGTCACGTATACAAGTTTCATAAACATTTGACATCAAATTATCTATAGTGCAGGTATGGTAGTGAACTCTGACTGAACATGAAGGTTAAATTGAATTATAACTTGGCTCTTTCAAGCGGTAACTAAGTATTTGGAACTTGCATTCCAATTTACACTTTACGCAATGTATAGAGTTCAAAGTTACACGCCAAAGTGATTTTTTAACAATAAGAGCGACGGTGAACAAAAACAATAAATTGCTTTTATTTTTCAGATTTTGTAGCGTATTTTTAGAGGGTGGATTCCTATTTATAAAATCGTAGACAATTTGTGGAATCTAAGCGTAAACAAATTGCGATCATCATCCTCTTGCCCTTGGTCTCAATTTCATTAGGGGTCGGCGCAACATGTCTTCGACTTCTATACATGCTTATCAGCCGTTTTCTCGTTATTCACCCCTTTTTCTATCATGTACTTCCTCACACACTCCATCCACCTTTTCTTTGGCCTTACTACTCTTTTTTTTCTATTCGCCTTTCTACCTCTCTATCCATAAACAAATTGCAATCATTGGAATAAATTACTGGTTATGATTTATGTTAACGATTTAAAATGTCTATTTTTAATTTCTAGTACATAGTAATAATAAATTGCTTTTACCTTTCAGATTGTGTAGGGTATTTTAGAGGGTGGATTTTTATTCATAAAATCGTAGACAACATAGTATATATAGATTCCACTGAATCTAAGCATAAACAAATTATAATCTATACTAATATTATAAAGCTGAAGAGTTTGTTTGTTTTAGTGTTGACCGACGGGATGAATGGTGGGTTGACTAAGGGTGACTGATGGGGTGATTGATGGGGTGACTAACGGGGTGACTGATGGGGTGACTGACGGGGTGACAGACTGGGTGACCGACGGGGTGACCGACGGGGTGACCGACGGGGTGACCGACGGGGTGGCCGACGGGGTGCCCGACTGGGTGGCCGACGGGATGACCGACGGGGTAGTAAAAGTAGATCAACCTATACCTCCTTTAGAGTTATTGGATTATAGGTGCCTACGACTCACGCTTTCAACCCTCTCTCTCATACGCAGACGAAGTTCAGCTAGTAATTTATATTTGCGATTTCAGACGCTAATAATACAAATAAACCACACAATAAAATAATTCAGTCAAAATATGTTTAACCTTAATCTTTCTTTTTTCCACTGGACAATGAATGACATTCGCTGATATACATCGAGGTGGTTACATATAAGTTTGGTTTACTATGTAAGCACGAAATTCTTTGATATATTTAAAAATAACCTAAGAAATGAGTAAATAAACATGATAATTTTGTACTATAAACTAGCGCAAATAATTCAAAGTATGTAGGCGAAATTTTAAGACGAAACAATTTAAATTTTTTTCACCTGTCTTATCTAACTCAGTGTGGGGTCGCCCCAACACACTTTTCGAAGCATGTTAAATATTCACGGGCGGCTCGGCCTCCGGTGGCCCACACGCTTATGTAACATATACCTATATCTGCCGCCTCCGAAGGGTTAAAAACTGATTCAACTTCATTGTAACTACCTCTACTGCATCACGTTAACCTCCCTCTGAGGGATCCTGTTCTGGGAAATTCGTCTTATGGCGCGTCCACACCTAGCCGAACGATGGCGAACGAATCATGCCTGTTTCATTCCCACAACAGCGAAAGTTTGATTGTGGGAACGCAACAGGTATAGATTCATTAGAAAAACATCTGCTTGAACTGGGTATTGAGCTAAGTCCACAGCCTGTATTCGTTATCACTAAACTACAAAGACGGCAACTAAATTAATGATCTTTTTATTTTCAGTAATTGGTATTCCCTCGTTTTACTTTAATAAAGAAATTGCTCAGATTAGAGAAATAAATGCTTTAGCAAAAGCGCAGTTTAAAACGCGAAGGTGCCTTTTTCTTACTCTCAGAAAGCACTTTATTTCCACATTTATTACTTGTACTTGTTTTGCTTTTCAACGCAGAATTTAAATGTTTCTCTTTTATCTGAATACCTCTCTGCTTTACTAGATTAAAATGGTTGGTGGTTGTAGAAAAAAGTGCGAGATGCCTGACAAAGCAAATTAACTAATTGAAATAAAACTATTCTTACGGATTCTATCACGATTAATATTATAATATTATATTATACGATTAATAGTTTTATTTCAATGTATAATATTCACGTAAACTTAAGAAATCAGTAAATTAACTAATATTTTTTAATCATAGATAAACTATTCTAAGAATACTAGCTATGATGGCGTTCTGAGTTAGGCAGAGCTCTTAGTATAAAATATGTACCTAATATGTACCTACGTTTTTATCTCATACATGGACACAACTAGGACATGGTTCCGAAGTAGGGTTGAATGTTACGAAAATGTAATTTTATTAGACATTATATTATGCACACCGTTGATACACATGTATTTACTATGTGTTTTACACTTTAGTAACCACTTCATACATGTTGTATTCAATAGAATTTATACATTTTAACTTTGATCGACTATTACTCGTTAACTTGTAAAGCTTGCTTAACCGCTATAGTTCTTCTTTGAAATTCATTATATATGCTACTACTGTAATTTTTATCACGTATCTAAAACCCACCGTTTCGAAAATAGAGAGCGGGGACGCCTTACTTTACCAAAATTTTGCACTTTAAAGCTTAATATTTCGCAAACAGAGCCGCCAATTGAAAAATAGATTTAGCAAACCCACGTTGTTTTTGCCAGGCCTATCTAACAATAGCCCACACCATAAGATTGTCGAAAAAAAAAATATCATCCCCACTTTACATGTAAGGGAGGCACCCTAAAAAAATATTTTTCAAGATTTTATTCCACGACTTTCTTAGTTTGATAGATATGTATATTCATGCCAAATTAGAGCCCTCTAGTACTTATATCTTTGAGATAAACAGCGGTCAGACAGACAAACGGACATAGCGAAACTTTATGGATTCCTATTTCGCCATTTGGCTTCGGAACCCTAAAAACGTGGTTCGTGAAGTGCGAATTACCGTGCCATATGGTAGCGATGAAATATTTGTAAAAAATTATTTGAAGCACTCCTTTTTTTAGGTAGAACTCAACACATTCGAAAATGTATGAAATAATCTTAGGATTGTAATAACTACAAAGAAAATGTATGAACTAGTCTTAAAATTAATAAGATCTGTAGTAGAAATTTAATGGAATAATTAACATCTACGGTCGACTTAATATTTGACGGCTGGCTGGTACCTTTCTACGTACGTTGTCGTAGTTGGACGTTATGAATGGATCTTTAGTTGAGATAACGATCACTTATAAATAGCAAAATTAATTAATGGGCTTGTAAGAACATTAAACGCACAGTTAATCTGACCCTTGTCAAAAGCCTCGTTACAAAACATGTTGCGCAATCTGTCACAAACAAATATAATTAATGCGACACAAGACGAGTTCGTGTTAACTACACTTGTATACGGCATCACTGACATTATTTATGCATATGACCACACTAACGGCAAATATTGCAGTGACAAATCATTATTAAGCTTACTTTCACTATTTAGGGTCGATTTTACAATAACCAGATATATTATATCCTATTTTGTTTTTGTTTTTGATAGATGTTTTACACATCAAATGTCAAATCGTCAAAATTATAGTCTGTATAGAATTTATCTAGCTATATAAAAATCAGCTGTTAGTCCAATACTAACCGGTCTTACACATGGGCGAACCTTCAGTATTTTCTTTCTTTCTACTTGCCCTTATCCCACCTTAATGTGGGGTCGGCGCAACATACTTTTTAAGCATGTTGCAGAGAGGATTTGGCTTAGTTTTTACGACCGGCCGCCTGCCTGAAGTCAACCCTCTATGAGGGATCCAGTCACGGGCAAATTAAATTAGAAAATTTGCTTTGCCCGACCTGAGAATCGAACCCAGGACCTCCCGGTCCACAGCCCATACATTCTGCCACCAGACCAAGGAGGCTAAGCGAACTGAGTGAACCTTCAAAATATTGATTAAATGATTACTGAAAAAAATCGACTCGTAATATAATTTCAACCAGAATAATTTAGTCTGTGTAGATTGTACGATATATTACACTTATAATAAAAAGGATAGCCTTACCAAGAGTCGGTAAATGTTCAACGCCATTGAGGAAATTTAATATCGCTTCAGAGAAAATTTCCTCATCGTGAGAAATCGGCCCAATTTGAATTCTAAAGAATTTACTTGGAATTCTAAATATCATCAAATCTGTTTCGATACGTGAGTGTGGATGGAAATGTAGGTAAAGGTGGACCGCATCGTACTTATGTTAACCAAATCGATAGAATCTATTAATATTATAAATCCTATTAATCACACTAATATTATAACGCCGAAAGTTTGTGAGTTTATAATTACATGTTTGTTACTTCTTCACGCTCAAACGGCTGGACCAATTTTGAAGAAATTTGGTATGAAGGTAGCTGACATTCTGGATTAACCCGTCAGAGGCGGCACATATATATGTTCCATAAGCGTATGGGCCACCGGAGGCCGAGCCGCCCGTGACTATCTACCACGTAGCTTATTTTTATTACGGCAAATACAATTTATTCCGGGAATTACATTTCGACGCGAACGAAGTCGCAGGCAACAACTATAAATATGAAAGTTTATGTAAATACTTGTTACACTTTCACGCAAAATCTACTGGATGGATTTTGATGAAATGTTACAGTTATATATATTATACATCAGAATAACACATAGGCTACTTTTTTATCTATAAGAGATTTATAAAACCGGATCTCCTGCACTAAAACATTACACAAAACGCATTTTTTATCTATGGTCCATTGTTCTACGAGCAGGTGACAAACAAAATTGTTGTTTTGCGTATGTGTTTTTAGTGTTCTGTGTAGAAAAAACATGTGCAGGAGACGCTGCTTAAGAGATTGATGAAAGTAGATCAAACAAAACTAGTATTTTAGACGATTTTAGTGAAGTGGAAATCCATGTCTATGCCCTACCCCTATGGAATACAGGAGGGATTTTATGTATACAAAGTCAGCCAACCCACATTAGGCAGAGAACACATTAAAGCAAACTGAAATCATTAAAGATGTATTTTATATGGCTAGGTGGTGCCGTGATAAAAGTCTTATCTCGAGATAAAAAGTAGCTTAGCCTCGTAGTCACTCAAGGCCAGTTGACCTTTAACTATTAGAAATATTTTTTATAATCTATTCAGCCGTACTACTTTCAAACAGCCTCGTGTTCGTCCATATTTTGCTTTGGATCTTTTATATATAAATTTGACGTTTTGCCGCTGCTGTTTCGGCGCTAACAAGAGATTGTTTTTGGTATTCTTTACCCGTAGTCTCCCGTAGTACTCAGAAGTTTCAATTAATATAAATTAATCAATTATATGATAATGAAAGGTTCGTGTCTAATGTCTCTAGATCTACGAGTACTCTTATTAACCAAAAGGTTATATTAAGTCGCGTCTCCTGCACTAAAACATTACACAAAACGCCGAGGCAATACATGAGTTATTCTATGAGCAGGAGATAGTGAAAATGTGTGTACATGTTTCTGTGTTTTGTTTCGAGAAAAACAGGTGCAGGAGTCGTGCCTTTACATAAGCATATTACATGTTACATTATGAGCATATTACTCGTGTTTTGTGTAGGTGTTATGTGTTTTGTTTAGAAAAAAACATGTGCAAGAGATGCGTCTTTATAATAACATCACAATGTAGAGGTATATATGTATATGTGCGTTTAGATTAAATACGGGTATGGAATACGTGACTAACTGTCTCGGTGGCGTAGTTATATTTCGGGGATAGGCTCGCGCTCTATCACATCTAGGGCGGTTCTGATATCGGCGATATGTGGGTGTTCTAGTTCGCTAGGACCTACCCTTTCGGGGGTACAACCGTATTCTTATATCTTGGAATACGACGACAAAATTATTTTTTTAGCAGGGGCTGGCAAACGAGCAAATCAGTCACCTGATGGTAAGTGGTCACCACCTACTATAGACACCCAAGACAAATATAATCATGGGTGCGTTGCCAACCTAACGGGAGGGAAATAGGCGTTGGGAATGGAAGGTAGAGAGATGGGCCATCGGAAATCTCACTTCACCGAACGAAACGCGACATCGAGCTGCCAGTTTAGGTCGGTTTTCTGTGAGACAGTGGTATCAAACCGGTCAAGCCGGCCCATTCGTGCTGTATTAGTCTCAAATTCACTCAAAACAGTAAATTGCAGCATGGATTTCAATATAATTTTATAGTTGTTTTAAAGAACATTGTTGAGTGGCTGTGAAAGGGTTGAGCTAATACGGATTTTGTAATAACACACGTGTATTCACTAGTTTATGAACAAAGCTAGAACTGATATTCAATTAGTATCTACCGCTACATATAATTGATTACGCCGAATATGCCATAATTAATGAGTCTACTCAAATATTTATGAGCTTTCATTTACGTGGAAATTACCAACGATGGATGTTATAAAATGCAAATATAAAAATTTGTTTTCCAGTTCAGTAGGCAAATAAATTATGAAAAATAATTAATTATGATTATGAGATCATTCTTTAAAAACAGGAAATAATAATGGTTTATTAATTGTTAATATTTCCAAATTGGGACTCCTTATCATCATCGTAATCATCATCAACATCAGCATTATTTTGCATTACCCCGCCAATCAGGGCTTCCAAATTTCGCTTCATGTACATTTGCTAAACTTCGTATTTATTTCATCATAAATTAAAAATACTCAGGTCATTATCTCAGTTTGTATTCAGACAGATATGCAGATAGATAGTAACTGTTTATTGTAGAAACACACAGAAATATATACAAACACTGTCCCATAAGTGCGGCCTTATCGCTAAAAGCGATCTCTTCCAGGCAACCATAATAATTCAGTAGTTATGTCATATTATGTGATAAATACTACATAATACTTCTGAATTCACAATCATAAGAATATAAACGTCACTACAGTTATTTAAAAGTTTAAATTGTAAAACCATTTTCAAGAATATTTACCGCAAAGTATCTTATATTTTATAAGAGACAAGTACTAACTTAATCTGACTCAATCAAAAAGAGTAACCTGTTACATCCGCTATCACGACTACGGTAACCAAGTAAAAGTAATTTTCCTATTTTTAACGGTCTACCAACCGAGACGACGCGCCGCGACGTAAGAAGATATTAATCTTTTATTACATTGGAGCCAAATAGAATTTTGCATCCACGTGCCAGCAAGCTACGAGCGCCGTTAGGGCTGACAACCATTTTTATAATGATTTGATTATAATATTTTTCCAAATGAGTCATAAAATGTTCGGTTTTCGGTACAAAGTAAAATTTAAATCTAATTAATATTATTCAGTTGTTTATTTTAACAATATTTAAAGTGGTCTAGTGGTCCTTGGTCTATTGGCAGTGTATATAGGCATATTATGTATATAACCGGGAGGTCCTAAGTTCGATGCCCAGGTCGGGCGTTGTGGTGTTTTTTTAGCACTATTTTCCCGGGACTGGATCCCCCAGATGGAGGTTGACGTCGGACAGGCAAGCGCTCGTAAAAACTAAGCCAAATCCTTTCTGCAACATGCTTGAACAAGTGTGTTGCGCCGCCCTACATTAAGGTGGGATTAGGGCAGGTTGAAAGAAAAATGAAAAGTTGTTTATTTTAACAAAATCTGTAAAGTTCATATTATTATCATTGAATCGTTTCGTATTAAAGTAAATTTTTCACGCGAAATAAAAATATATTAATGTGCTTAATTACAATATAATCTTAAATTAGTATATAAAATATGTTTTTATCAACCAACTGTAAGTGCGTAACCATCCAAAATAGGTACTATGAATGATGTATTTTAGCAGATTAAAAATAATAATACTTATTTCTTTAGCAGTATAATTATAGAATGCATAGTAAAAATATAACAAAATATTTATGGTACGGTTAGCAACCCTAAATTCTACTAGCGTTGATCATTAGTTGCAATTAGATATTTTTATTAATAGCGCTGCCTGCAGGCAGAAATGCGAAAGCAATTTAATCGTTTGCTTAATTTCGCACTTTAGTAGCAGATAAATAATAAGTTTTACCTTATTGGTTTATGGAGGCAGATGAGCTACGAGTAGCCTACGTAACGGTAAGTGGTTACCGTCACTCTTGGACATTAGAAACGCCGGAGACTTAGCCAAGGTTTTTTTTATCCCGGCACGGCAGAGACTATATCCACTACACCTGATGGCAAGCGTAGTGCAGTAAAAAAAAACCTGCATCCACCGACAAACATTGGGATAATTGGTGGTCACCAGAATTATACCAGCCTTTTTTTCTTCAGACTCCGTAGAGGGAAGAAGGAAATCAAGGGGCTTGAGACAAGATAGGCGGACGATCGATACAGACACAGGTATGTACCCCATACCCGCCCCAACCAACCATCAAGTCATGTCGCAATCATCCGGCCAACGACGCTACACTGTGAGCTGTGTTCAAACCACTGAATGTGTCATATTTTGGCAACCATGAATTATTCCTTATACTTTTTAAACATAAATAAAATGTAATAAGGTTGACTTATTCCCCCAAGTCAACTGCTCAACAATCAGCAAAAACACAAATATTAATATTTCTGTTGCTCTACCTGCCCTTATCCCACCTTAATATGGGGTCTACGCAACACACTTTTTCAAGCATGTTTCAGAAAGGAATTGGCTTAGTTTTTACGACCAGCTGCCGACCTGACGTCGACACCCTCTGAAGGTTCCAGTCCCGGGCAAATTAAATTAGAAAATTCGCTTCGCCTGACCTGGGAATCGAACCCAGGACCTCCCGGTCCACGCCCATATAATAATATGTTGTAACTAGACCAAGGAGGCGACTAATAATAGACACAAATATGAATAAATAAACAAATATAAATTCATACAAAAGACAACTAGTCGCTATTTCAGCGATCGCAAGTCTGTTTTAGCGTAATAGTATAGCTGCCAGTGGTGAAAGGCACATTGGTGAAACGTGACGATTTTCAAAATGGAAACCGGTATTTTCTACTAATCGATATCCATTTGGCACGACGTTATTATGGCATGGGTAAACCGGTAGAAAATATTACGTTTTTGGGTGACAGATTAATTCCATTCGATTCGCTTTTAGAAATTTTCACATTACGACACAGCACTAATAGTTCTCCCGCAAGGTATATATTATAATTAACTGCCTTTACCGATGATGACTTTACTATAAATTGCGTGTCCGGTATTACTGACAGTATACTCTCCCGTTTCTATAGTAAAATCAAAATATATATCAGTAATAATTGAAAGTTTTGCATTAAACGAAACTGTAATAAACGTCGACAGTCGGAAGTCAGTAAGGAAATGTTGTTTGGTTGGTGAAACATTTTAAAATCATCAGCCGTACCGAAAAGTATTTTAGGGCAAAAAATTTAGTACTTCAATGTAACTTATTTCCCCATGGTTTCTCGAAGGCTGATTGCCAAATATAAATATAATATGCCTAAATCTCATATCAAACCAAAATTGAATTGTAACAGTATTGTCAAACGTTTCAATTTAGAACCATCAAGGAAAAGCTTTGTCAGTGACAACAGTGGTATAACCTTATACTAACGGTAAAATTATACAGTTGGCAATTGAATTTTCCTGTCTATCCCACATGTTCCATATGAGTTGTCCAATGATTGGACGGCTCAGACTAATTCATTCCAGTTGTGCTATTGGACAAGTGACATTGACATTTCGGTGACAATTAGGTACTTGACTATGTTTGAATTTATACACATATTTACATGTAGTAGCAAATAAAATAAAAAAGAAACTCTTCTGTAAAACTAAATAAATAATAAATAAATACACCCAACAGTCACACACCTAGTCCTGACCCCACACTAGGTATAACCTGTATCGTGGGTGTCAGAGACTATGAGAGACTTTAGGTCTCACAACACCCAGCCTTAAAACAAATATCTGTGGGCCATACAAACATTTGTCTCAATGCGGGAATCGAACCCGCGGCCTCTCGCTTCACAGCCGGCTACTCGCCTACTGCGCCACGGAGGTTGTCGTGAGTCGTCTGAACTGGGTCGAAATTGGTTGAAAAATGAGGCAGTAATTAACATTGTAATTCTGGAATGGAGGCAAAATGGAGATATCTTGCTATCCCTTTCTAACGCACTTACCATTATGGCGTGACGTTATTATACTGATACTTCTCTTTCCCGTAGTTCGAAGGTTACACTAAACTTCAAAGCCTTATAACTTTCTCATTTCTAATAATATCTCAATATTTCTTTCTGTTCTTACTTTTATATTTTAGACGACGTAAATTTCATAATAAATTTAATTAAAAAAAAATAGTCAAGTACCCAATTGTCCTATTACTGACATCGTCGGTTATCTATTTCATCAATTCTTCTTTTTATATATATTCGCGAATCTTCGGTAAATGTGAACTAATTTTCAAGTCTTTTAGTGTGTTATACAGAACATATTCTAAGGGTGCTCCCATATTTTGGTCATAATATTCTGGTGGGGCAAGGAGTAAACTCCTTAAGAAACAACAGCATATACACCGTTATTGGGGTTTTGAAGTCGGTTTTTAACCTTTATGATTACAATTCGATCACATTTCAAACCTTAACAACATATATGTATTTCAAGTACGAATATTGTCAAGCAAGTGATGGAATGGGGCGTTTCATTGTTCCTTACTTCACACACACAAGATGGTTTGGAAGTTATTGATTTTCATTGAGTTTGTTATGTATTCATTGTATTTAGTCATAAAGTAAAACACATATTGTAAGTTTACAAGTGAATTATAACATTCGCTCGAAGCCGAGTCGGAGAGCATTTCGGCAAGGGCACGGCGGGGTACGGGCCCCGGCGACGATTCGAGCCTCCGCGGCTCCGACGCTCAGAGCGGAGCCATGTACCCAAAATCAATAAACATTTCACTTTGACCCGACCGTTCCACCCAGGCGACCACGTGCTTTCTCCCAAGCCACAACTACTTACCTAGTGATTGTAAATAACTGTTTATAGCTGGCTGTAAAGAGAATATTACTTAACCCTTTTATAGGTTTTATACGGTACGTACTGTATAGAAACGCTAGAACCTAATGTATCGTTTGAATTATAGACAATAATAATAAAATATAAATGGTCACCTCCTTGATCCTGTGTTGGATTCCCAGGTCGGGCAAAGCGAATTTTTAATTTAGTTTACCCGGGACTGGAAACATCAGAGGGAATTGACGTCAGACAGGCAGCCGGTCGTAAAAACTAAGCCAAACCCTTTCTGCAACATGCTTGAAAAGGTGTGTTGCGCCAACCCCACATTCAAGTGGGATAAGAGCAGTTAGAAAAAAAGAAAGAATAATAAAATATACACTCTAAAGTCCCGCACATAGTCCTACATAGTGCTGAGACCCTAGTATGGATTTTTTACAGCTCCTGATTCTCGAAATTGAAATGACAATGAACTAAATTAAATTATGAAGAATATCGTATTGGAGAATAAAAAAATCCGAAAAAGTTCGTAGTAGGACACAATAACCTGTCGGTGTCGAGCGACGAGAGACTTTCAGCACGATAATATCAGAACAAATATTTGTAGATCGCACAAACATTAATTGACTAGGAGCGGAAATTGAAGCCGCAACCCCTTGATCAAATTAATATTTTACCAACCATTAAGAATATGTACACACATAAATATATACAGCTTATTTACGCCCCTCAATATGTTTCGGATAAGAGTATTTAAAATTGTGAATACAAAGATGCGCGTACTTACGTGAGATTTGATAGGCGTTTAGTTAAATTTGACACTGTTCAGCATTCGAGAAACCTGGCGTAAATCGTTATGCTAATTCATATTGAAACTCTCTTGGATGCGGCCTGGGAAAATCTTACTATTATAATATTATAAATCTGAAAGTTTGGACATTTGTGACCTTGACCTCGACCTGAATTAGGACACGAGAGGGTTTTTGAAAGTACGTTGCCCTGGGATACGACTTTCACGCGAACCAAGCCGCAAGCTGAATCTATTAACACATGTTAATTCTCATTTCTACTCTACTTTGCTTGTACATTATTTTTTAGAAACTTGGTTTTGTCATTTAGCCGTCTTTGAAGGCATTTCGGAGGCGGGTAACTTTGATTGCCGCGACTGTCAACATATATTAGATTCGTTGACGGTTTCTCGTAGCAGTAACTTCTTAAACACGTTATTGAGAATCGCCAGTTACCGCAACGAGTGCCTAGCCGTACGCAAACCGACTTAAATGAGTTGTATCGTAAAATTTCATATCTCCTTACAAAAGGCGGGTATTTATAACAAGTGTCTTAAGTAGTTTCATTTGTAACAGAACAAAGCAACGTAGAGCTGAAACATTAATACAATTTGCTTGGCATGTCTCTGTGGGAAGCAATTCAATGTATACATTGACACAGACAAAACGCCCGGCACCACAAATTCCAACAGCGTTATGCTAGATCAGCAGTCGCAAATATATTCCGTGGAGGCGATAATTCACCCCGCGCGAGTGCCTATATTATATTCGCACGCATACACGACGCGCCCAATCTCTACCCGCCCATTCCACGACGCCGCTCAACAAGTGAAGCAATGTCATCACGAAAATTGAATTTTGCTTAGTCACTACATTGACAAAGCATTGTACTATATATTTCAGCGCAACAGTTTCTTTTTACCAAACAATTTAGCATTTCGTATGTGGGTGAGCATGAGTTTTTTACCTTTATACCTAGCTCTTAAATTATTTATGTGTAGTTTATTCATTTCCCACAGTACCACCAGTTTATGGTAGTTTAGTAAATATAGCTAGCACCTAGTATTACCTGTGACTGACTGCCTCGGTGGTGAAGTAGTGTACAAGAAGAAAGTGATGTACGATAGTAGTAACTAATGCTTTGGGTCCCTGGGTCAGACAACGTGATATTGGGTTTTTCTACTCAGTACCAATCTGGCAGTTGGAATTTACGCCCGATTTGGAGATAGGCTCGCCCTGTCATCATCTGAGACGGAAATAACCTCAGCGAAATGTGGCTGTTCTAATTCACCTCTGCCTATACATTCGGTGGTATCGCCCTGTATAGGCATAACGCCTGTATAGGCGTGAGCTTATGTATGTTTCTAGCATTTTAGCACCTAATTTAAAAAAAATATCAGAAGAATTTCACAAAATTGGCATAATTTGAAGCCGACCAACCAGCATTAGATACGGAATGATGGACTAAGGCCTAAACCCTCTCATTAGTAAAAGAGGTCTGTACCCAGAGGCCATACAATATAAATACAAAATAGCCGGTAGTATTTTTATACCAGACAAGAAATAGGTTTCTCTCAGATGACTAAACAAGATGTCTTAAGCGTAACATAGATTGATTTAAACTGTTACTAAGTAATGGTGTTTGCCAGCTAAAGGTATTGGTACGGCGTATTTGTTGTTTAATAGAGACGTGTGAACGATTCAAAGAATTATTAGATATTAATGTTTTTAACAAATTAATCGCAGGTAAAATAAATGTTCTACGAGCTATGTGTCCTACCCACTGCCACTTTAACTTGCTAATCTTCTGGGCTATGTCGGTGACTTTCGTTCTTCTACGGATCTCCTCGTTTGATTCTCATTTGATCACGTAGGCCTATGTTCAGCAGTGGACGTCCTATGGCTGATGATGATGATGATGAAAATAAATGGACTGTACCTATAATTATGTATATCTAGTGATATAGATAATTTTGCTGGTGGTGAATATTCGTATCCGCCCAGGCACCCCCATACATAATATGGTGCCAAAATCTGCCATAGTGACCCACACTCCGGCCAGGTATGGGGTACATAATTATGTCTGCATCGGTCATTTACTTTTCCTAAAGCAAGCGCCTCGATATACTTCTTCCCTCTTCAGATTCGAAGTGTGAAAGAGCATAAATAGGCAAAATTCTGGTGACCACTGATGAACCCAGTGGTCACTGTTTTACGCTTACCATCAGGTGTAGTGTACATAGTCAATTTACCGTGCTGGGAAAACAAAAAAACTAGGTACCATAGGCGATAAGGTACACAGCTGTTTGCTGTATGTTTATGACATAAAATAAATACTATTTAGTAAAGAAATGCGTTAAATTAAAGCAAAGATTTACTTCACTTGTGTGAATCTACGCCTCCATATTTAATTTTAAGTATTAAGAAGAATCCAAGTATTTATAAAATAAATTTTCGGTAAAAATATTATTGTAATGAGAACAAGCTGCTCAATCGGTAAACAACACAAAATAGCACAAGCAAAGTCGTTAGGGATTATATTTTCGATTGTATAAAAGTGGATTGAGCTTGTTATATTAAAGCGTTTATAACTAAACGCACATAGAGCTAGAGCTAAAACAAGACCTTTCTCTTCATTCTTTTAGTGTAAACAAACGATCGTTCTTAGCGTTTACACCAAAATATCATCGAGTAAGAATGAGAACCAAGAACTGGAATTCTTGCACGAAAGATATTTAGATCAGCCGACCGATTGCCCATTGCTCATTTGTGTCAATTCTGTTGTTGGTAGTGTTTCGTTATGGCCGACTCTGCCAGCAATATTATAGTTGCAAGTGCTGCATTTATTTTTCTGTCTCAGAAACTCGAAAAAAAAGGAAGGAAGAGACGTTGGCGGGTGACAAATTTAATCCATCCTGTTTACGAGTTGTATTTTTATAGTGTTCACACGTCGGATCGGTAGGCTTCTATCATAAATAGGTATATTCAGATCAGTAATTTATATCGCTCGAACACAGAAACATTTTGAAGAGTCAGCTCCGGTGAGCGAGCACGTCCGAACACGCAAGAACGCTCTAAGCATCTGTTCGCACGCTCAAGTACCGTTTACATCAAGCGAGCGAGCTTTAGTAGAATATTCCATAGAAACTTTGCGAACAGAGACAAAACAATGAAAGAATGCTCTATGTTTGTTTACACTAAACGAATTTGATACAGTGGGGATAGAATGAGCATTCGCTCGTCTGATGTAAATCGACCTTTAGATGTAGCTCAACTTTCCTACTTATGAAAAACCTACCTACCTACCTTTTGAAAAATTAATAAAGCTTTTTATTTACTAACAGCCACATTACCTATCGTATTATTATTTATTTTTGTTGTGTTTGTTCTATGTTACCGATGACGATGAAGTTCGTAAAGATTTTAATCAAAATTAAGGTTGGCTTATTATGAGAAAAATAACGTCTTCCAACAAAAAATTTATAAACGTCGGAAACGGTTATGAAGCATTTAAAAGTGGTCCTATTAACTCTATGTGAAAATATTTGATTTCCCTGAGGAAGAACAAGTCTTCCTCAAAGTAATGATGTTACTTGGAGTAATGTATGTATGTATAATGTGCACTATTTGTTTGTGTTACATTATAGTATATCTATATCAATTTAAAGAAAGGAAGAATAAATACTACTAGTCTACTAACAAAAATGTTGTTTCATGTTGAGATCATGTTAATAAAAGGTATTTCTATGTCAGTGTTTAAGTTTTAACAAATAGCCCTCTAATACTTGCGGCTGTTGTCTAATGTAAAATAATCTTTAATTGTCTTTGTTTAATGGACACTCATTAAGCAGAATCGCATTGTTGAGTAATATGTTTGTCGAGATACACATACATACATCGATACAGGCGTGAGCTTATGTATAAGCTCACGCCTGTATCCCCAAAGGGGTAGGCAGAGGAGCACTAGCGAACTAGAGCACCCACATTTTGCCGAGCTTAGTTTCGTTCCAGACGTGATATAGGGAAAACCTAACGCTATATTGGGCACAAATTCCAGACTCCGGGCTGATATGGAAAAATCCAATATCACTTAGCCTGACCCGGGGATCGAAATCTCAAGACGGTAGTCGTACCGAAATACAACCACGCCACCGAGGCAGTCAAGAGACTCCGAGGGAGAGATCAAGGTGTTCACGAATATTTTCCTGATCACATACGTCGATGCGCAAGGTAGAGCGGTCGGATTACGGGAGGCAGAAGTATGAGTAAATCGTATGACTCCTTAACTTATAAAGCCTGTTTAGCCCTGATAGTTTTGAACGACCTATCCAATGGTACCTCACACCATGGGATAATGAAGATAAAAAATGTCATCCCCCACTATAGGTGTAGAGGAGATGACCTACACAGGTTTTTTTAAGATTTTATTTTCCATTTTATCGGTGTGATTGATACCTATGTATACTCATGCCAAATTACAGTTTTCTAGGACTAACAGTCTCTGAGCTAACCACAGACAGACATACAGATGGACGTGATGAAACAGAGCTTCAGAATTGTTCTTATACTTATTATATGATAGATAGAACTCAACAGAGCCTTGTCTATAATCTAGTGGTGCTTAGGTTGACAATGGTAATTCCTGAATTCTAATTCCAATTGTGCAATCATGAGTGCATGTAATTTTGAGTTTTTCTATTTGTTAGATCACATCTGGGTTAACCAGGGTTGAAATTCGTATTCAGTATGCCAATAGGCTGACGCTCCATCACTTAAAAAGACGAGAAAAAGCTCAAGGAGATTTGAATGCTGTAGCTACCTAATTTACCTTTGCCTACTCCCACCGGAGACATTATAATCTCTTTCATTCAAACACTGTACAGACATAATATTTATCATTCAACAATATACATCTCTGAATGGAATTGCTTCATAAAAATAATAAATCCCATGAAAGCCGATTATTTTTAAATTTAGCAAATAATAAAGCGTTTTTGGTTAGTGAATTGTGGGAGTCCATCAAACAAAGCACTTAGTTTACGTATTCTAGTGGCACTTTATGAAATTGTATTTTTATTCTGAAACTATTTTTATTAACCGATTTTAAAAGAGGAAAAAGGCTTTCAAAATTCATTTTGTATTTGATAGACCTTAGGCTGAGATCTATAGAGCGACTCTGCGAGCGACCTCTGAATCAAAGAAACGAACTCAGTGATGATGAGGAATTTTTAAATCGCACTTTAACTTAGTCCGAGTCATTTCCTTACAAGAAAATTTTTGCTAAGTCTATCTGTCAGTCTGTTTTTCTTGTAAAAAATGGCTCTGACTAAGTCAAAGTTCGATTTACAAATCCTAAATCGTCACTGAGTTCGTTTCTTTGACTTAGACTTAGTCGAAATTCGCTCTATAGATCTCAGTCTTTGACTAAAAATGGTCAAATATTTTTAATTTCATCAAGATCTAATAAAAAGTACAGGATGAACTACTCAACAAACAACAACACAAATTTCGTGATTGGGTTATCGTGTTATTTACATAGAATAGCTGAATCTGACACATAAAACAAATATTAAAAAAGCTAAAAACTGTAGTAAAAAATTATAACTTCTAATCAAAATATTTCTATACTTATCCGATACGATCATAACTATATACCCTATAAAGGATCTCCTATAGGAGCTTAACGTCAGGTAGGCGACGCGACCGATGGTAAAAAGTAAGTCGAAGCGTTTCTGCAAAATAAGGACAGGTGAAAAAGGATAAGAAACTAGTATAAATTCCAGCAAGAAAGAGACCTTGGCTTATTTGATTGTGGACCAAGAGAGCATTAAAGCGCATTCATTCCACATATTGCAATACAAACAATAATATTTTCAATAGAATGAATAACGACTACAATCAAAACTTGCGGCATGTTATTAAGCGCACCTGGAACTATTAATCGGTTTTGTTGTTTTACTTTTAACAATATACATTTTTACGAACAATATATTTTGTAACCGAGTTGCATTTCCATGGAGTGTGTTGGGCACCTTTAATCTGTGTTCACACAAACACACGCGTAGTGTGCGTGAGCATGTCATTTTATGTTCAGAAGTTCACTAATGAATCCGTTAATTAATTTCCAATGAAATTGTTCACCGTTCACTGACCGCCTGTAGAAGTCAACGTAGTAAATAATTCCATGTTAAATTGTCACAGTTTTTAAAAATCGATGAATTATTATATCGGTTTTTATACAATGACCAGTTACCACGCGACGCGTTGCTGTGTAATTTAATAAATAATGTTAAAACAAAAATCAAAATGGCGGACACTTTTTCAGTTTTAGCGACAGCTCCATCCTTTGTACCTATGGGGCGACTCAGATATCGATTTTGAAGTCAATCGGCCTTAAAAATGTTGTCATGTTTATCCCAATTTTATTCCTAGGGGTTAATTAATTTTGATATCCTTTCTTGGGGTAAAAATGTTAATTAAATTTCATCTAAATCCGATCGACGATTTGAAATTCCAAACTTTCATCCTTTTGGGGTTTACTAACCAAAAAGTACTTCATGCCTATCCTCAGAGCTAAAGGTATCCTCATACCGAATTGTATCAAAATCGGTTCTGCCGTTATTAAATTATCACACAAACTTTCAGCCCTTTAGGGGCAGACTTAAAGAAATAAAGTATACCATATCCGTCATAATTACCAATTTCATCAAAATCCGTTCACCTATTTCGGAATTCCCATACAAACTTTCATCGCCTATTTGACCCCTTCAAAGGTTGATTTAAAAAAAAATAAAGTACCCTATCTGTTAAGTTGGAGATCGGTTCTGTAGTGTTCGAATTTATCGCGGAAAAACAGTATGACATTCGATTTTTAGTTACATACACATGTACATAATATATTAATATATGGTAGAATATAGAAAGATTATAGATTATTTGCTGGTAGGATATAGGTAGGATATTCATATCCGCCTTCCTTGTGTGGTTCGCGTTGCAAGAACAACCAGTGTATTATATTTATTTCCCGTTTACTCGAGGCCCAAGTATGGAGGTATTTTTCTGTGTCTGCATCGGTTATATACATGTCTTGTCGCAAGTCCCCCGATTTGCTTCCTCCCTCTTCAGAGTGCGAAGAAACAGAAATAGGACGGAAAGGCATCCAACGAAATTTTTGAAATTTTTTTTTTTTTTTGAGCCACGCTGAAGACAGTTACGTCTATAGCACGAATGGGCCGGCTCGACTGGTTTGATACCACTGTCTTACAGAAAACCAACGTAATATATAATAGCAGCTTGCTTTCCCTTTTCCCTTATTCCTCCGTTTCCATTCTTTCCTTTTAGGTTGGCAAACATAACATAACATAAGCTCACGCCTGTATCCCCGAAGGGGTAGGCAGTGGTGCACTGGCGAACTAGAACACCCACATTTCGTCGAGCTTAGTTCCGTCCCAGATGTGATAGGGGGCGAGCCTATCGCCATATCGGGCACAAATTCCAGACTCCGGGCTAATATGGAAAAATCCAATATCACTTTGCCCGACCCGAGGATCGAACCCGAGACCTCAGGACGGTAGTATACTGAAATACAACTACGCCACTGAGGCAGGCAGTTAGGTTGGCAACGCATCCATAATTCTTTTTGTGTCTTGGGTGTCTATGGGCGGTGGAGATCACATACCATCAGGTGACCCATCTGATCGTTTGCTATAAAAAAAATGTGTTTTAGTTTATATAGTTCTACCTCTGCCTACCCCTTCGTGGATACAGGCGTCGGTCTATGTATATATGTATGTAGTGTAATCACTTTTGCGTAAAAACAAATGTTACAAACAAATTGATATGCAACCTTTATAACAATGAACAATTATTTACCGATTAGTAGAAATTTTATTAATTTAAAAAAAATTATTGATTCGTTTAATAAAGACGCTGTAATTTTAGTATTTTCACGTTTTGTATGCCTAACACAATATTGTTACCATTGTTACTAATACAAACGTTATAACTTATGAACATTTTATACAGTGTTCTAAACGAATTACTGTTTCATTAGTTTCCACTTTTTATAGCTATTGCAAACGGTAAAAGATATGAAACATTTTATTATAAAAATATTTTATAACCTGTCGGCATAACTCTTATAAAAGCATTTTATTTCCTGTTACACCTGACAAGTGATAGGTGTTTTTATCGAAATAAAAACGTGTTGGGTATTTTAAATTCTAGGGCTGTTTCAGCCTAAATACAGGATACTTCTTTCTCCTTCTTCTTTAGCCTTGATAGATCTTTCGGTATATTATATTCTTCAACACTTACTGCCCCGGTGATGTGGTTTCTCTCTTTTGCCTTCCTGATTATTTCTAGACTATTAATAATGTGTTTAGTGATAACTTAGGTCTCAGCCCCACGAGTTTCTCTCTTTTGCCTTCCTGGTTATTTCTAGACTATTAATGATGTGTTTAGTGATAACTTAAGTCTCAGCCCCACGAGTTTCTCTCTTTTGCCTTCCTGATTATTTCTAGACTATTAATGATATGTTTAGTGATAACTTAGGTCTCAGCCCCACGAGTTTCTCTCTTTTGCCTTCCTGATTATTTCTAGACTATTAATGATATGTTTAGTGATAACTTAGGTCTCAGCCCCACGATTTTCTCTCTTTTGCCTTCCTGATTATTTCTAGACTATTAATGATGTGTTTAGTGATAACTTAGGTCTCAGCCCCACGAGTTTCTCTCTTTTGCCTTCCTGATTATTTCTAGACTATTAATGACGTGTTTAGTGATAACTTAGGTCTCAGCCCCACTAGTGATGCACTAGTATTATCAATGTGAGATAAGCTAAGTCGAGTTTCCAGAAAGTTTAAAAACTGCAGATAACATTTATAGACGTCAACTACAAAAAATCTTTTCATTTCTAATTTGGTAAATATTTTTATGTGAAAGCTCATGATTTTTTAAGAAATATGTAAAAATCCTAACAGCTATCCTAACTACATATTAAGTAGATAAATGGTTATCTACGTAAAAGGTGTTATAGCTCGAAGAGACACGCATAAGACACGGTATTTTCGATGTGGCTTCATCATTGCTCTATTTATATCGACATTGGCTAAATCATCGCATATGCGTGGAAGCCATTATTTTCAAAAGAAGAAGAAGAACATTTTAGAAAAACCACTTTACCTGACTTGGGAAACTACACCTAGAACCCACCGATCAACAGTCTATAATTATATACGTTACCACTACACCAAGAATGAATGGATATTTTTTCTCTTTCGATTATGTAAGAAAATATATAAAAAGAAGTAGATCCTGCCTTAAATTAATGAATGGGAGCTACGGTCAATCTACACTTTGAATCTTTTTTAATCTTTAGAACTCTTTAGAATATATATTATATTGATGTTTAGAATGTTGAATAATGTCAAAAATAGATATTTTCTATGCGCTGCCTTAACAAAGACTTCTATGTATACTACTAGACTGGCTGTTCGGTACATAGAATGTGCGCACTAAATCTCTGTTAATCAACCTCAACTCACTATAGAAATCTGCTTTTTTCCTTCGCCGTGAAACTTCAAACACTCGCCGTCATCTGCCACACGTTTACTTTGAAACAGCTTGTCTAGTAATACATTCTAGTCTTTATGCCTTAATGACCAACATAAATATTTTTATCTCCGCGTAATAGAAACCAGAGGTATATTTGGAAGACATTGGTTTTTTAATGTTACCTCGTGTATTTCGAGTATTTTCTTTGAATAATTTCATTGACGGTTTTAGAGTATTCACACATTAATAAGGTCAGACGACTGTAGACGCGGTTCGTGGATTTTACTCTGTAGTAGATTCATGGAAAAGGTGACGACGGTGTTTCACTCTACAGAATTTGTGAGGATAACCCTTTCCGAAACTACAAAAAAATAACAAGCATTTACAAATGAATTTGTGAACACAGATTTGGATAAAAAAATAATCTGCACATCTCATAGTGTTTAATTTGGCCAACTATAATACATACATAGTAATTTACAATGTATTTTAACTATCAGTGGCGAAGGGTGAAAATTTATAAAAGAGAGGCAACTGATCATTTCTATCTGACTTAATACTATACCTGTTTATTGTTACTAGATTAGACAATTACGTGAAACGTAAGCCTGAAGGAATCGTGTTGTATGGATCCTTCGCCATTGAACTATATCCAGTATTTAGAAATTTTTTCGTACAGAATTTATCATTAATACACGGAATGGAAATTTTGTGTCTGCACATTGCTTATAAAGTAAGTAAGATTAATTATAAAAACATACTCCTACTAGTTCAGAAATTAACTGTCTTATAGAGATATAAGGTATAGCATAACACATGGGTTGTGGACCGGGAGACTCTGGGTTCGATTCCCAGGTCGGGCAAAGCGATTTTTCTAATTTCATTTACTGAGACTGGATCCCCCAGGCGCGGATGTTGGAGGTGGGTTGACATTAGACAGGCGAACGGTAGTTAAAACAAAGCCAAATCATTTCTGCAACATACTAAAAAGTATATTGCCCTGACCCCATATTAAGGTGTGATAAGGGCAGGTAGAAAGAGAGATAGACACAAGGTACTCCTTAATGTAATAGAAAAATTAATACGGATTCGTTTACATTTTATATTTAGTTTCTTTTGCTAATAAATTCCGCTTTGATAGCTACATGGTAAAGAATCCAAATTAGATTAGAGAAAACCGGATATTAAACTCCGTCAAAGGATGTTTCAAATAAACGTTGCATTCATTTCCGTCAGAAGATGATGTTTTTTTTATTTTTGATTTCAGAGAACGAACTGAAGGCTTTTATATGAGCGTACGTCCATTGAATTCAGTAAAAGCTCTTTGTTATCCATTAAATGTGCTTTTACTTATCGAAAATTTGTTTTACTTATTTTCTCTTGCAAAAATACACCCGCCTATGTTTATGTATTTATTTCAAACTATTAATTTCGTTATATTCGTCGCCTCCTTGGTCTAGTGGCAGCATATATGGGCTGTGGACCGGGAAGTCCTGGGTTCGATTCCCAGGTCAGGCAAAGCCCCTTTTTCTCATTTAATTTGCCTGGAACCGGATCCCTGAGAGGGGGTTGTCGTCAGGCAGTTGGTCGTAAAAACTAAGCCAAATCTATTATGCAACATGCTTGAAAAAGTGTGTTGCGCCGACCCCACATTAAGGTGGGATAAGGACAGGTAGAAATAAAAAAGATTAATTTCGTTTATTCGCTTATGTTTTTAAAGGATGAGGAAAAATCATGAAAGTTGAAAGGAAAGTGATCGTGCCAAAGAGAGGGATTTGAGCCACATAAAATCTCACGTAACTAACAAAACGCAACGGCAAGCTGTTGCCTCAAATTGTTCTTCTGTCAAACTAGTGGAAATCAAACGGAGTACGTTGCAGATATACTAATCCACCACTAACCATCACCACTTCCCACTAAAACAAACTTTTTGTGGACTTACGCGATTGTACTTGATGTAAATCCAGCACAGTGGTTAGTATTTACCGAAACTCATGTGTACAACTACGCGGCCCTCAAGAAGTTAATAACTTTCGGGTAGGTGGTTTAGCTTCTGTGAAATGTTTCTCCTACCAAACCATTACAATAAATGATAGTGAAGTAAGTGAACCGAAATGTCAATTAATATTGTTTAGATTTTTTTGTGTTTGTAATGGGTGCAGCGGTAGCTCAGTTGGAAATGGTACGGACTGCCGAGACGAGTGTCGGAGGTTCGAAACCAACCCCAAAACGGAGAATACACATGACTTTTCTATGTTAAGTGTGTTTTCTTTGCGAATTATCGCTTGCTATAACGGTGAAGGAAAACATCGCGAGGAAACCTGCATACCCGAGAATTTCTACACAATAATTTCGAAAATATGTGAAGTTTACCTACCCGTATTAAGCCAGCGTGGTAGACTAAGGCCTAACCTCTCTCATTAGAGGAGGCCCGTGCCCAGCCGTGAGACAGTAATATTACAGCGCTAATACTATTATTATCGTTAAAATTATTTGATTATTATATTATTATTTGTAATGGGTAAACTTCAAAATTATATTTTGTTACTGGACCGATCTGCTTTATTCACGTACAGGCAGCTAAGCATTTTTTTTATTTGAGAATCCGCCATAAAACCTTTGAATTTTTTTTTTGTTGCAGAGACTGGCAAAGGAGCAGATGGGTCACCTGAAGGTATGTGATCTCCACCGCCCACGGACACCGAAAATACAAAAAGGATCGAGGGTGCGCTGGCCACCTAAAGGGAGGGAATTAGGGACTGGGAATGAAGGGAGGGGGAGGGGGGGTAATTGGGCCACCGGAAATCTCATTTACCGAACGAAATGCGACAGCGAGCTGCTACATTACGTCTGTTTTCTGTGAGACGGTGGTATCAAACTGGTCGAGCTGGCCCATTCGTGGCGTCGCACTGTCTACAGCGTGGCTCTACTACTCTTAAATCATGACAACAGAATAAGAATCATGGACAACAGCTAGTAAAATAATAATTAAGTTACTCCCTTTGCGAAACTTTGATAATATTACACTACCCAGTTAGTACTGTCGTAAATATTTGAAATAATGGTTATTGTTAAAGGGACCAGCGCATCATGATTATGTTTTATTCCAGGTCATAGTGTACGCCCAAATCAGTTCAGTCATTCCGAAACTCAAATATTCACAGTTTAACTGTCATTACTATTATTATATTGCTACATATATTTATATATTTTTCTTTAGTCATTGTATTACTATTCCTGACCTAAAACTTTTTACAAGTAGAAATAACTGGCAATTCTTGCAAAATATATTCGGCACTCGTAGCCAATTTTGGAACCTTTTTCATATTTTACGATTGGTTTACTACCGATGGTTGGTATGCCGATATTATTTATTTCCGTTAAAGAAATTGCGTTCGTATATCGACGACGTGTAATTGGGAATTTATCGGATGTGTCGTAACTTGTAGCGTTCGTCTACGAGAGACTACGAGAGATGCTACGTCAAGCTACGGTGCTGTACAGGTACCCGGTTCGTTACTACAGTTATCACCTACCTTCGCGGTATTGACGAATTTTATGTTGTTTTACATAATTTTTATTTTTACATTATAAAGCAATTAGAAAATGAGTAAATAATACTGAAATAAAATTATTTTTACGGATTTTATCACGATTTGGTTTTAATTTTTATTCCCGACGTTTCGTTACGATAATAAATAATAATAATAGCCCTATAATATTATTGTTCCACTGCTGGGCACGGGTCTCTACTACTAACGCGACTGCCTTTTCTCAGTACCGGATCTAGGTTTTTTCAAAGCGGAGGCAAACTGCCAATTTGCCGATTTTATTGTCCCCAAAATAGGGCGCCCTCCAGATTTTGCCGCCTCTCAAATCCTGCCGCCCGGAAGATGTGCACCCTCGCACCCCTTACCCTAGATCCGGCATTGCCTATTCTTTCGGGGATATAGGGGTAAGCCTGTATTATGATGTATGTATGCAGTAATTTATTAGGTAAGTTGCAGAATTCATAGTGCCTTACTCAGTTAGCAATAATCGATGTTTAAAATAATTTATGCATGCGGATGTAGGTAAAACACAATAGACACATGTTGTGAACATGGAGTTTCGCCATACAAAACGGTTAATTTATGGCCACTGCGGAGTGCGAATAATTTAAAAGGCAGTTTACTCTCAGGGAGATACATAAGTGTTATGGTCGGGCACAATAAGGAGGTATCTGTACAGTGGTAAATTCACGTCTTAACAACGTGTTACACTCCGACATAGAAATACCGCTGAAAACCAATACCAAAAATCGCTCAACGCATCGCTGAGCGTTCAACGCATTTCTTTGAACTTCATACAATTAAGTGAAGTATGCAGCGGTATCTCTTCGAATGCTAATTTAAAGTTTGTACGTGCTTGAACCCTGAACGCTTTGTAGCTCACTAGTTACGGCTAACGGCACGCGGCAGACGGCATTATAAGTGTTTAAAATCATGTCAATTTTCATAGAGGCGACGGCCTAGTCTCAAACCCACCTTTGCCGAATCTTTTATGTTTTAATTGATTTTCTAAATGTTTTATTCACGGTTGTATTTCATCAGCTAACGGAGCACGCCGTCGCACCGCCGCGCGGTCTCAAACAAAGAACTCGTCTCAAAACGTTTCCGCAAATTATATATAACCTACAAGTGTTTTATTAACGTAACTAAGGATAATATAAACAAAATGCTTTTAATTGCATTCATATTTCAAATGACATTTTAATATCCTCAAATTTAATTAAATCCACCCCTTAAAGGTGGTCCAACAATTTGCAATATAAAGTGTAAAGTTGGAGTTATCTGTTAATTAAAATTCCTTTAACATATTTATGAAACCAATCTCCAACTTTAAACGGTTTTATGAACACATGCAACAAGTAATCGATAGCTGCCTTTGTGCGAAAATGTAAGTAGAAATAAGGATTTCTTTATTTCAAGTTCATGTGGATATTTAATATATTTTTTCGAGGTGAGTCTCATATTCCAATCAAATGTGATGTTTATTTTTGAAACAAGACTAATTATAATTTATGGACACATTGATTGATCCTCGGAACTTGCTTTATATAATTTGTTTTCTGCTGCTCTTCAGTATAACATTTTATCATTACGCTTTTATATTAAATTTATACGTTATTTTTTTTAATTCTCTATTTCGTACTAGTAACTATTCGAATTGACATAATAATTTTTTGGTGAGATTTTCTCGACATATGAAGTATGTGTCACACTATATTATACATATATTATTTTAATTCAAATATATTTTACATTAATAATTAATTATAACTTGTTAATTTTGAAAATAATTATTTTTAGAACAAGCACGTTATTTTGAGACAGTAGTTGTAAGGGAGCGTAAAGGTTTATCTAGATGAGATTATAGTATAATTTGAGCGACTTAAATCTATTTTAAGATATGAATCAAATTTGTAACGGTGGAATAAGTAGGTAGTGGTAAAGTTGTATTTAGGAAAACCAAAAATGTAATGTAAGCTGGTGGTGGCGGCGAGATAAAATGGCGGTGGTAGGACGGGCCCGGATTACGGCTGCTTAACCGAAAAGTAAAAGTGAGCGTATCTCGCTCGATATCGCCCTACCTGTTGCGGCGCCGCGCCCGCCACACACCGCGCCTTACTCAAACTTTTACGCGCCCTTCGTTTACTGTACGTCTGCTAGTGCTTCAACTAGACAACGAATCCAACACTTACCCGAAGTCCCCGCTTGAGGTTCGGTCGCGACACCGGAAATTTTTTTAACTACTTTTGAGATAGTTGAAATCAGTTTGACGCTTGTTAAGTGACTGTTAGGCACAACTACATGACGCGCGTTGCGCGGCGATTCGCGAGACTGGTGGCGGTTCAGAGGCGAGCGCCTGCAAGGCCGGCCGAAGAGATAGTGAGCACCGCCCTCCAGCCCTCGCCAGCGTCGCCGCCGCCGCCGCACCCCGCACACACCCCCTCACACGGCCACATACCACCCGCTACCACCCGCTACCAGCCTCTCTACTACAAACTCACTTTCTTAGACCTTTTCCTTAATGACATCGGGAATTGAATTTTGATAACTGCACCAAATTTTACTGCCAACAACTTAGAATGGATATTTTTCGACGTCACGCTTGAATAAACATATTTTCTTTGAATTAATATTAAAAAACCGTTTAAAAAGTAACGTAAACTTAATCAGCTTATCTGCCTTCTAAAATTCGAACATCGCCAAATAACTTCGACATACTTTATAAACACTAACTCATTGTGTAAATATCCTAAGAAAAAAAGCACACAAACGCTACTAAGTAGTGGAGGAAAACTTTAATTTGAAAAAGCGAACTTAAAGTGACTACTTTGTTGAGCAGTCATTAGAGTTATCCTAATAAAGTAGCACCAAAGTAAATATCGTGAGTGGCAATGGTGTTCCTTGGAACGAACGTTAACAAATGATATGTATACTCTTGTGACTGATATAATTCTAATATATCTTAAATTATTGTTTCCTAATGACAGTCGCCTCCTTGGTCTAGTGGCAGCATATATGGGCTGTGGCGCGGGAGGTCCTGGGTTCGATTCCTAGGTCGGAAAAAAAGAATTTTGTAATTTAATTTTCCCGGGTCTGGATCCCCCAGTGGAGTTGACGTCATGCAGGCAGCCGGTTGTAAAAGTAAGCCAAATCCTTCTGTTTTTTTTTTAAGATTCCTCGAAGCTATTTCTATTTGTATTATACGGACGGTCCTTAAAGTGATAATATAATATGACTAAATTTCTTCCTATGACCAATGATTTATAAGCGAGACGTAAAAATCGATCTAAGCGGCTGGTTTTTGCCCGGGTTGTCCCAGCCTATAGACTATAGGCGCCCCATGTGAGGCAGGACTTTCCTTTTCTTTTTGAAGTGAAACTTCTTTAGGATCGTTATGATATAAACAGGAAACATGTCACGTAGAAACGGATATGTGCCAAAGAGACAATCACTAAAAATATTTATATAGACATAATTGTAATATTAGATTAACCTGACTGACTGACGAACTGACTGACAGGACTGAGGGGCTAACGGACTGACGGACGGAATCCGTCAGTCAAATCAAGTGCTTTGTCTCTCAGTTTAGTTGCCTAGAGTTTCAGTGCGACTGCATGTGAACTACACATACACACACACACACACACTTGTTTTAACTACCTTTAACCCCATCTTGACATCTGGGGATGGTGCCTGATGCTGTAAGGTGACGGGTAGTCCTTTGGAGCACGCGGGTGCTTAATATACGAGGTCATCGGTAGTATGTTCTTCAATTGGTCCTGTATAAACACACAAAACATAGAATTGAATTAAAGAAAGCATCTGATTCATCAACTGTCTGCAAAGACAAATAATACGTTGGCTTCCCCTTAAGTAAAGCAAATACAACGATATCAGCTTATTGCCAGAGTAATATATTAAAAACACAGATTTCTCACGGTATTACATTGCTATCGAAACAAACGATATCATTATTACTTATTGTGTATTTATTTAAGGCTATCGGTCCATTATTTTATTAACATAAGTTGCCGACATTATCTTTTTATCATTCTAATATACTTAGTACATATTGAGGAATTTGATTTTAAACGATTTTAAAGAAATTGTATTGTGCAATGTGACTATTTCCCTTTTTAATATTTGATAAAGCAGAGCTAGATATACGGCCATTCTTTTTCTTTCTTTTTTCTTTCAGTACATATCATTTTAAAATCGACTTCAAAAAAGAAATCGAGTATGAAACTCATTTATAGAGGTACAAGGCATTGCTCTATATTAAAATCGTGAAAATCAAACCGACAACTTGACGTTTCTAAAATAACATAATTTAAATACCATTGGATTTAGAATCTAGTGACGAGGCCAAAGAGAAGTATATCCAGATCATCATTTATTAATTATTTCCCGCTGTCTGGTTTATTGATGTATTTATAGAGGCTCTCGGAACTCAAAATATAAGCAGTGTTATAAAGGTTTGCACACATTAAGAGTGTGATAAATATAACATTAGTATAGCATACATACATAAGCTAGGGGTAGACAGAAGCGAACACACATTTCGCGTATTTAATTTCCATCTTATATTACGTAGGACGCGAGCTTATCGCCATATGAGGCACAAATTCCAAACTCCGAGCTGATAATACTTTGCCCGACATGGGGATCGAACCTGAGACCTCAGTTCGGTAGTTGTGCTGCGTATGCAATACAACTATGCAACAGAGGCAGTCATTCGTATGGCTATATGTCTATTTATATAGATAAATAGACATATAGCCATACGAATAGGCAATAGCGTATAGGCAAGCTCTGCGCTGCATAGGTTGCGCAAAACTTGACTTTGTTAAATCAGAAAGGCAAATAGGTTATAACGCACACTAAATTAGGATTACTTCTTCGAAAAGGTCAAGGGTAACTCAATTTATTCCCGTGCCGCAACCTGCCCGTAATCTTAAAAATAAAAATGTATATATGAAACACAATTGAATTATAATTCAATTAAAATCTTTTTAACATTATTGTCCGACTTTTTCTATAAACATACCAATTTCTATATTATTTCATCATTATTTTATAAATACGGGAATGAAGAAATACGTCACGGAAATTAATTGACCCCGCCCAACTTAAAGACTCGACCATGAGGTAGGCCTCATGGTCGAGTCTTTAAGTCTTTAAGGGCCGGAAAGGTATTATAAGATTAAGCATTATTTGACACTCAAATCTTTTCTTGGAGTTAAAGTAATCTATATTATATCATTAAGGGGTAGTCTTTGACTATCGAATAGTATCACGATTTTCGAAACCGGTGGAGTAGTTCCAGTGTCTCCAGTGATTAGCGCATATCTGCCGTCCTCAAGTTAAAATGCCGTTAAGTGAATAAACCTAATTTTGAGATGTCTCCAAAAACGTGGGAAATATTATTCTTAGTAGTTTATTAGACTGTGGCTTTTATATTTAATAGACTTAATGACTTTAAGATTAAAAATAACCATAAGTCTATGATATCTCTAGGCACCATATTTTCTAAATTTTAGATATACACAACAGATTTGAAAAATCATCATTGATTGTTTATTAATATGCACTTTATTCGGCTTTTAAGAACCGTTTCAGTTGATTTACTAAATAGATTACGTATTTAGTAAAACACTGATTTATATTGTGTGCATCAATTCTAAATATCAGTCAGCCATCAATTTCACAATAAACAAGCCGTGATGCTGAACTATTATTGCATTCATGATGCCGGATTTCTATAGTTATTATCGGCGGTTTTAATTAAAGTCACATTACAGACGTGAATCTAGTTATTACTTTAGACGGGACTTTAACGCTTCTCTTGTTGATATGATTCGTACTAAATTACTTTGCATATGAATGTGTTTAAATCAATGCGTATTGTTCAATCGGAATGTCACGTCGAATACATTCAAAGCACGTTAATTGGCGTCTTTAAACCTGGATGGATAACTAAAATCCAATTTACGGTGTACATACATATATATTTCACAAAAGTTAGACACTACATTATTGTTTGTAATCTCTTTTTAACAAAAGATGTTATACAAAGAACAAAAGTTTATTTAAGATAAATAGCACGACATTGACTTAGTCGTTTATATAAACTGCGGCAAATAAAAAGCGAAAGTGAGCAGTGCAATCGAGGGTAAGTGATAGAGGGTACTTACTGAGAAGTACGTAGGCGTGGTGGTAAGTGTCGTCGTGAAATCGCTCTAGTCGACCGGACTCAGCTGCAGCGATCCATTAACTCCGACATTTGCCTCTATGTAGCAATTTTTGGCAGCTACTCTACGGTACCAGCTTATAGTAATTTTGTTTAATAGATATAACTTAAGCTAATACGGTATGATAAAAGAGGTATAGTATAAAAGTCGCAATTTTTCTGTACTGATGTAGTAATAGAGTGTGATTTTTGAGTTGAGATCATAATAAACAATCTTGAGGCAATCTCATACCGGTGTTCAAAATAATTACTTATATTTTAAATAAGAAAAGTGTTTCTTAGTTTTTTCATCTCGGGTGCGGCCTTGGTATAAAAACAGTGTAGGTTCTGACCTACAGTGTTTCCACACCAAGGCCGCATCCAAGATGAAAAAGCAAGAAACACCTATTCTTATCAGCTATAATTACTGATCATAAGGAAAGCGGGTAAAATGTTGCTAATAAACATTCATTATATGAATGTACATTGACTATACCTAATTATGTCTATAAGTGAAAGAAATTGTAGGTTTCTTTTATCTCAGATATAATGAAAAGAGTGTGAACTGCTATATTGGCATTTACTATATCGTGAATATATTGCCGGTATGCAACTATATTCTGCCGATGAACTCCCTCGGTGTATTGCGTGCGCGGTATGACGGCGTCCTAGGGTCCCAGAATCAATCCCCGGGTCGGGTAAAATTACATTGTTGCTTTTCTATACAGAATGAGTCTGGAGCCTGGAATTTGAAATTTATATTCAAGATGGAAACCAAAACGATGAAATATAGGTGCTCTAGTTCGTCAGTTCATCTCTGCTTACCCCTTTGGTCCTGGTTAAGGGTTTTGAAAAAACACATGAGAACCCGTTGTGTCACTCTAAAATAATCTCAAGATGATATAATGGAAGCGTCGAAGTAGAAAGGCTAAACTACTCAAAAACAAAAGAATATCTTAGAATATGTAATGTATTAGTTAAAAATTCATTACACATCACTGGTTTTCTACGCCTACATGCATAAATAAACTTATATATAAGCTAGTAAACTTGCTAAAAAAATAGATTTTAGCATCCAATATCTATCAATATATACCAATATCTTTCGTTGCTTCGTGAAAACTATGTTCAGTGATAGAGTTACGTCTTCAGAACGAAGGTGCCGACTCGACTGATTTGATACTACTGTATCACAAAACAGACAAAAAATCAAAGCTCGCCTTGCGTTTCGCTCACAGTGGCTGGAACTTTCCGGTGGCCCAACTCTCCATCACACCAATCGTTATGCCCTTCCTTAAAGACTGTCAATGCTCTCTTTCTTCTTTTATTGGTTCTTTTGTTATCGTGTGAGTCTTTTGTGGAGAATATCATTTCAGGTGACCCACTGCTCGTTCGCTATTCTCAACGTAATATGTTGCATTTATAATGTTTTCAAAATAAAGACTAAGCTTAATCTTTCTTTCTTCTTTCTACCTGCCTGCCCTCATCCCACCTTAATGTGGGGTCGGCGCAACACACTTTTCCAAGCATGTTGCAAAGAGGATTTGGCTTAGTTTTTACGACCGGCCGCCAGCCTGACGTCAACCCCCTATGAGAGATCCAGTCCCGGGCAAATTAAATTAGAAAATTTACTTTGCCCGACCTGGGAATCGAACCCTGGACCACCCGGTCTACAGCCCATACATGCTGCCACTAGACCAAGGAGGCGACTAAATACTAAGCTTAATATTAACAGAAAATGTTATAAGTACAGTGTAAAATCAGAATTAATATTTCATTCCCTCTATACAGTCTAGTTTTCAACCTGGGTTGGCAAAGTGTGGGTACAAAGTGTGGGTAGATTAGTACTACTTAGTTTACCGTCTGTTGTGAACGGCTTGTTTCACCATACTAACTTCTGTTAAAATGGAATCTTAATAACGTCAGTGAGATTTCATCTCGTAATTCGAAATTCTCGTGTCACTAAATCCGCGCTCAGACGGATAACTTGAAGAAAATGGTTCTAGAGATCACTTTTGTTTCACTTTGTGTTTAGACAACTCATTCCCAATATAATAATAATATTAGCCCTGTAATATTACTATCCCACTGCTGGGCACGAGCCTCCTCTACTAATGAGACCCCTCTCATAACCCTAACCACTTAGGCCTTAGTCTACCACGCTGGCCTAATGCGGGTTAGTAGACTTCACATACCTTCGAATTTCTTGTAAAGAAATTCTCGGGTATGTGACGGAAAACATCGTGAGGAAACCTTCACGATGTTTTCCTTCACCGTTATAGCAAGCGATAATTCACAATGAAAACACTTCATTGAAAAATCAGAGATGTGTGCTCCTTTTCGGGGTTGGCCTCGAACTTTCAACACTTGTCTCGGCAGACCATACCACACCCTATAACTGAGCTATCGCTGCTTTTTATTCCCAATAAACCATGCAAAATTAAAAGTGAATTAAAGCTGTATCATCTAATCTTTGACCTTTGCTTTTTATGGTAACAATAGGTTTATTTTTGGCCGACGTTGACGATTATTGTCATGTTATTGTTATCAATATACGGCCGTTAACATAATATCCCTACTAGGTGCTTAGACAAACATATTATATTTATACAATCATCCATTTACCAACCCGTAGAGTGTGGGGGTGAGACACGACTCAAACCCTTCACCGTAATTAGAACTGGAGTATTCGAACAGATCAAACAAACAATTTGTGTCAAACGTTACGGGAGAAATTTATCTGAAGATAAACACTAACATTTAAAAAAAATCTGTAGCATCCCGTGCTATGTTGCTTTCTCTCGTTATCAATTAAGACTTCAGCTAACAATCGGATTAGCTCACGAAGCTCAGTATGTATATTGTTATTCGCATAGCTAAGCTTAAATCAATATCAAACTTAGTTTAGCTTCACTCTCAGTCGATAATATACTTTTGGTCCATTAGTCGTAACTTACAAGATGAAAAGTTGAAGCGCTAATGAGATTCAGTAATACACGTTTTACATTTTACCTCTACAGTTAAATATAACTACAGTCAAATAAGTCAAGAATCACTCCGTAGACGCAACTTAAGCAAAGTAGAGTGAGAGGATTTACCATTATACTTAAAATATTTCTCTGTCACCCAGTCGTCGTCGTGATACATTATGTGGCTTCGGACTTACATTTGTACAAACGATGTGAACTTATATATCGAAGAATATATCGGTAACAAAAGATGAATATTCATATCTTCCTTATCGTGGAATTTGGTTGCATTTGAGGTCTGAAGACCCAATGAAATTATAATGACAAAGAGGCTTTATACTGAATAGTCGATCAATTCAATTACAACAATTACACCTCGGTAAGCTCTGTTCGCATAAGCAGAAACCCTATACAATAGACTAATGAGTGTAAATCGAGCGGCACAAAGCTTACCGCAGAATCCATATATAGTATTCAATGTGCAACGAAAGATGAAATCGTGAACTGTCGGACCGAAAAATATAAATGGAAATAGCAAACCGCACGTCTAACTAAATTACATATACATTGAAACAAACAATGAAAACAAACTGTAGTTGCTGTGGTTTTTAAAACTCAAGCCGACACCCACCCAAATGACCCAGATACCCTAAATACCTATTAAAATTTATTGTTTTGCATCTATATATAGCACGTGTATTGCGTTAAAGCAAAGCTATAGTTATTTCTACAATAAGTATGATAAATAATCTCTATCGATGACGATTTCAGAGAAATAAACTCGAACAATAAGGTTTCATAAATAATTATATTGACGAGACCAATAATGTTGATATAAATATTACCTCAATAAATCGGATATATTATGAGTATAACACAATAATCTAGATATTTCAATCAACATCCATGCCGTTTTAGGATATCTGACCTAAAAATAGTAACGGTTCTTACTTTGCCGCTGTATGAAACATTTGTATTTTTAGGTTAGACTAATTATACGACTGACAATAATTTATACATACATTAACATAAGCTCACGCCTGTATCCTCGAAGGGGTAGGCAGAGGCGTACTAGCGAACTAGAACACCCACATTTCGCCGAGCTTAGTTCCGTCCCAGATGTGATAGGGGGCGAGCCTATCGCCATATCGGGCACTAATTCCAGACTCCGGGCTGATATGGAAAAATCCAATATCACTTTGCCCGACCCGGGGATCGAACCCGAGACCTCAGAACCGTAGTCGTACCGAAATACCACCACGCCATCGAGGCAGCATAATTTATATATCTAATATAATTTATATATTATATATATCACTGCCTTGGTCTAGTAGCAGGACCTTGGACGTGAAGGAGCGGCTGTTGACCGAGATGTAGTGAGTACGAATTCCAAATCGGACAATGCGGGCTTTCTAACAGGATTTGCCTGGGGCTGGATGCCCTTATGAAAGTTGACTGCACACAGGCAGCCGGTCGGAAAGCCAAACCGATTCCAATCCCGAACACGTTTTTAAGTGTGTTGCACGGACCCCACATTGAAGTGGGGATAAGAGCAGGTGGAACAAAATACATGAATGTTGAACTTTTAAATCCGTTAGTAAGCACCAGCCAAACGAATTTACGATTATTATTTTACAGGAACGTACATATCGACCGTATGCTGCCAATAACTCCTAACTAATTTTTTTTTTCCAAAATACTGTTTTTTGCGCTATCTGTTAGTTTTCATCGAACATGATCTAAATATTTTCTTATTAGCAATATAAAACTATTGTAAAATTAATAAATTGGATTTTGGGTGCATAAATATCATCTATATTTTTTTATATTTAGTTTATATTAGTTTTTATTGTCTCCTATAAACTTGATCTCAAAGCACTTAAGAAGTATTGGCGGCTTAGGGTTGATATATTATTCGCGATACTAGTAAGTAAGGCCCTTAATTATCGACTCAGGAGAAAATGCAAAATAAAACGTAGGAGATTCTCAATTCTTTGCGGCCGTACTTTGTGGAAGTAATACAAAGTTTTTCCCGCAAAAGTTATAAAATTAAAGAATCTAATAACATTATTAAACCGTCTCCGTAAGTTTGTCTTATCTTAAACAATAAATATATTTTATAACTCAAATGCTAGCCGAAAATACATTTTATTTTATGCATTTTAATTTTATTTACATAAAAAATAAACCTTAAACGGTAAAGTTTTAACCTCAATAAAAGTCAGCGGAAAATAACTTATTTCCAGAGTCAGCCAACGTAATCTGATCGTTCCATTGTGAAAATGTTATTTGAGTGGAAAAGATTTTCCGGTGACCATGCAACAAGTCTTTTAAAGCTTACGCGGTGCCACGTTCTATGAGCTTATACAACAGTAAATAGAAGAAAATTCTGCACAATAATAGCGAAGATTGAATGAAAGTTCATAGTAGTGCTCCTTCTCTCTTAATAAATTAACATAAAAGTACTAATAATCCTTTAATTAAAACACGTTACCGACACATATTCCAGCGTAGGTAATATAGTGGTGGCGTAGTTGTTACGTATGCGGAGAGACTACTGTTCTGAAGTATCAGGTTCGATTCCCGGGTCGAATAAGCAATATTGGGCTTTGCTGCTCAATATCGGCGCGAAACCTAGAATTTGTGCCCTATGTGCCATATATGCATATGTGTCTCGAGAAAACCGGGTATACTCTGGCTGATCTTAGAACGCAAACCACACAAGTAGTGTGGTTCGCTATGACAGGTTTAATTAACACCTTGTGTACGGTGGTTGCAATCCGGGCCGATACGAACATCCTACCATCAGCTAAGAATAAGCTCCATAGAACATAAAAATTATCTTGAAAATTATTTAGCAGAGATAAATTTAATATATTTATGCGTAATATACATAAAAATACAGATGAGTTGAGCAGCTCATCTTTTTAAAGTCGATTGTAAATTATAAAATAGACCCGTAAATTACGTTACAAATTTACGTGAAATATTCCATTACTTGACAACGATATGCGTGGCATCATTAGTGAAAATTGTGTATGCGCTCCCATGAGAAATATGTTTCATTTACTTAGCGGTAACCGACCTCGGTCAAGGCCTATTTTCTTGCTTAAAGTTCGTGCGTTCTTGAGACTCACGATATACATTGACCCATATCAAGTCACTCTGCTGTCTACCCCGCATAATCTAATTATATGTGTAATCATTTTCTCATTATTAATAATAATTTATAAATACTTTGCTAGTAAATAAAACTCAAGACCGTGTTAATAACATTTCACGGTGCACAGTATTTATTTATGTTGTGCAAAGCGTAATATTTTGATGAGATAATTATCGATTTATATATATAATACCTCATTGAAACTGATAATAACCATGCGGTTTTAATGGACAAACTTTTGCAACGCATTCACCGATGCGGATTGAATTTAATTAGGTACCTATCTCGACGTTATACCAAAGCATTCAGCACAATCCCCGTTGCTACGATGCTGCTACGCGGCGTAGCAATGTAGCTTCTACTTTCTATGTGGGCGCTACAGTCTTGCGCTACGTGGGTAAGGCAATGTAGGAAGACTGAAGACTCAAGGTAATAGGTAATGTAACCGCGACGTGGGTCGCCCTTCACTAAACTCGGCGTAAAGTGCAAAGCACATAAGCGATGTGGGACAGACGCGGGTCGGGACGGGAGTATTGTGGTTCTGAGTAATTTTATCTATAAAAATAACAATACATAAATTGGTTTCTCGGATCGAGCGTGGGACGGGTGAGGTCCCTACCGCATTAAATGTATGAGCTAGTTAGTATGAAAGCACAAAATTCGATGTTAAATACATGTTTTTAATTATCTATACTAATATTATAAAGCTGAAGAGTTTGTTTGTTTGTTTGTTTGTTTGATTGAACGCGCTAATCTCAGAAACTACTGGTTCGATTTGAAAAATTATTTTTGGGTTGGATAACCCAATTATCGACGGTGGCTATAGGCTATATATCATCACGCTATAACCAATAGGAGCGGAGCAGAAATGAAAAATGTTTAAAACCGGGGAAGGCGATATCTCAGAAACTACTGGTTCGATTGAAAAATTCTTTTTGTGGTCGATAGCCCAATTATCGAGGGTGGCTATAGGCTATATAACATCACGCTGTGACCAATAGAAGCGGAGCAGAAATGAAAAATGCTGCTAGCGGGGAATTTTATATCTCAGAAACTACTGGTTCGATTTGAAAAAAATATTTTAGTGTTAACCAAGGGGATGAATGGTAGGGTGACTAAAGGGTGACTGACGGGGTGACTGACGGCCAAAGTAGATCATCCCATTACCTCTTTTAGAATTATTGTGCTATAGGTGCCTACGTGTTCACTCTTTCAACCCTTTCTCTCATACGCAGACGAAGTTGCGCGGGTCAGCTAGTTGATAAATAAAATGATACAATCAAACCACATCGAACTATTAACGATTATAGTCTATCCCATCACTAATCTTTAATTATATCGATAAACCCAGTACTGTATATAGAAATTGAAATAACTATATTTGACCGATACAAAGCAAAAGTATACATATACCAATATATTATTTTATTATAATATATATATATATATATATATATATATATATATATATATATAATTAGGAACTATGTACTTGTAGAGTTAAAAATATTAGAAATCACATTTGTAGAGTAATAGAATAATAGGCAAACATACACGAGTGACGATTCTCACTTCAACTAAACCTTAATTATTCACTCTTACAATACGAATGCTTTAGTAACGACCATTCGTCAGGACTTCAGCATGTAAGAACACTTATTTACTTTATATGCAAGGCAAGAGATATTGGTAAATAGCTTTCTATTAGCAAACTGACATAGCTACCGCGTATTATTAACTAGACGACTTGTTAACACAAACTGCTTGCTCAAATGTATTGTCTAGCCATTTTATAGGAGCTGTGGCCCCACTATTTCAGGAAACGATTCATCTACCGACATACATTAATAATTATGCCGTTGGTACCGACATTATTTTCTGCGGTACCCACAACATTATTAACGAAAAGGCTAATACTCCTAACAATATATATATATATATATATATACGCATATATATATTATATATATATATATATATATATATATATATATATATATATATATATATATATATATATATATATATATATATATATATATATATATGTATATACATACATGCATATATATACTATATATATTAAATTTAAATTAAATCTGTACATTTCAGTGATTAAAAGTTTAAAGAGCAATTTATTTCCTTCTAACTAACTCTTCTAACCTACTGACTGTGCAAGCATTATAATAATCCTTCGATCCTCCTTTCTATTTGCTTTACCTTAGGCCGAGTACATAATATATCGCATATTTTTAAATCCTAACAAGCACTTTTAATACTCGCAGTATCTACTATACGGGAGTATGAGTGAGGCATGATGAGTGTAAGAACTATAGATGTACTATGATTCGACTAGTACCTCATAGAGAGCAAGAGACGAAGTGAGATCTCCCATTTGTACGAGCGAGATAGCGAGATAGGTATGTATATATATGCGAGATGGGTTTGGTGCTAATCTTGAATAATACAGTTTTACATACCGCCTCTCGATCTTCGCCTTCGCCGTTTTACACCCCATCTGCGAGAGACGTAGTCAATCTATATCTATTGTATGAACATAATATTACGAGGAAGCAACATCGTGCGATGTGTTATGTGTAGTATTTATTGGCATACGAAGGCAGATGACCACACGGCCCAAGCGATGGAGAGTCATTCAACTACATGAATGACTCCATCAGGCATACTTAAAATATTAGCCTTCCAAGGACAGGAATAGAGAATTAGCCTAACATACATTACAGCATTCACAAGGAGTATGCTGCATCTATAGTATAATGATCACGGCGTAATGCAAGCTTACGGATTTATAAGTAGTCAGAAAACCTCATACCACATAATTCCGTTCATGCGAGAAACTACGTCTACATAACTCTATGCTTGTATTTCTAAAGGGGTAGACGGAGGCAGGCAGAGGTGAACTAAAAATACACTAGGTTCTACTCATACCGCCGAATGCTCATACAATTAAGTTCGCCTTATGTCGTTTAAGGCTGCCTTATCTGTCAAAATTGTATAGCGAAAATCAATGTGAGAAGCCGTTAAACCTGAGTAGCGTTCTAGTATTCGGGCATTAATCTCACCGATCCTATTTCTGTCACTTCATATGAGAAGAAAGAGTGTTCGTGGTCGGCCACGCAAGCAAATCAATACTAATGAATCTAATACATATTAAACGCCAAAACTTGTCATTATACAGCTTATGAACATATCTGCTTGTGAACACTTCGCTTTATATCAATTAAGATCGGATTTAATTCTACTAATTGGACGTAGTGGAGTAGAAAGGACTCAAACTACAAAAATGACAAAATAGTTATCGATACCACTATGATATAATAATTAATTTGACCGTTAGTATTAATTAGTCTTTCAAATAAACTACGTCCAATTATTTCACTACAATAATATCAAAACAGTGAAGGTAGAGTTTCAAATTACATTTTTATTCATATATACCAAAGTTTATTTGTAGTCTACATCATTTGAGTTTATTAAGTACGTAAATAAAAGCATCGTGGTTATCACATTTTTCCCCAGGTCGGGCACCATGTAGCGATGAATGAATATACAGCGGGTCTCTCCGGCAAGCAATACCCTAAAGACTCAAGTAAGGAAGGCGTCTTCACAACAGATTCGTGGAAATCGTTAAAATTGATAACACCATCCAAATCAGCATCCATTCGCTTCAGCATTATGTCCACTAGTTCCTGTGAACATTATTTATTATAATCTATTACAGTTCATGCTTAAAAATGTGTTGTAAAATGTTCACCTTGCAATAAAGTAAGGGCAAATGGGAAGAAAAATGTTTTGAAGAAAAAACAAATTAGTACTGCTAGCGGACAATCCCGCTTGTTTGTATTGTAAATACATCGCAGGTTTATTGATATTTAGTCCACATTAAATCGTTAATCCCCGAAGTATATCTTGCATAATAATATTTTAATTCAATTTTGTAAGCCAAACTAGTCAGTAATACCGAAAAATAAGCTATGTATATATAGATAAAAATAAATGGTCACGCGTGTAACCCCAATAAGACATAGACATTCTGACTTTACATATGATGGAGGTGAGCCTATCTACCGGATACAAAAGAGATTAATAGCTTGATGATCTTCAGAGATTGTCTCAATAGGTAGTTCAATCAAGATGAAGATGCAGAAGGCAGAGTTATTAAACACGTATTGTAAGAAGATTCCTTACAGTGTGGTCCTAAATTCTATGCCTCGTCATCGGAGAGGAACGCATTTATTAAAATATATTTTTATTAAACATGAATATTATAAGTGAAATAAAACTTATCAAATAAAGACAAATTAATGTTTGTATTTTTGACGTGTGAGATAGCTCCTATCTTAAGATAAAACGACAAAGCAATTTATTGAGCAAAAAGATATTTATTATTTTCTTTGAAAGATTACCTATAGATTATCTCTGCAGCTCGCTTATTTTAACACTGCTGCTTAACGTTATTAGCGGTTACTCTCCTTTATAAAGCCTTTGGATGTTAAATATTTTAGAAATGTGTTTTTGGACTGAATATTACCGCTGCAAGAAACTGACGTGAGCTTAAATAACTACATACATAATATAATTAAAGGTTCTTTATATAGAGGTATGGAGAACAAGTAGTTGAAAATTTTATAAATTATGAAACATCTAGGACTAACCTTAAAAAGGCTCCGCGAGATGTGGGTGCTCTAGTTCACCTTCGGGGATATAGGTGTGAGCATAAGCTCCTTAATAATAATAAGTCCTCCTTATTAATAATATAGTAGACCTGGCACATGAGGTTACTCGCATGTGGGATGTGGATTGAACAATCATTGTTCCGATAGTCATTTCTGCCCATGGTTTAATACCACTGAGCCTCGACCAACACCTCAAGAGGCTCTCGGTTGGTGTTTGGGTCAAGAGCCAAATTCAGAAGGCAGTATTACTGGATACGGCACGAATTGTGAGGAGGTTCCTCACTAGGGTCCTAACCGTCGGTGGCTTGGGTCCCGAGCCTCGCCATCGGAGGGGAATATTTTTATATTTTTAAATGTATTTTTTATAGCATATATTTAAAAATGTAAAAAATCTTTAAAAATAAAGAGTGCTGAATAATCCTTACATTGTATAATAAAGTCTGTCCAAATATCTGAACGCCATAACCCTAAAAACTACAACACGAATTGGCATACTGTTGTCATCAATGACTGGAGCGATTCATGAGGACGTTTTAGGTGTAAATCACGAGATCGCGATAAACGTACTTTAATGCAAGTAGAACAACAGGTAATGTTTAATATTATAATCGTACTTTTATATTAATATTATAATAATAGATTTATAGTTAGTCGGTGTCTAACAAATAGTTACACCACACCCATGCACAACACATGCTATTTATGAAACCTGTTGCATGTTGAAACTAGCATATTATTACTATAAACATCAGTACGGACAGGTGTTGTTGAGTTAGTTTTATAGCCAAGTCGTAATATTAGGTATTCCGTGGCCTAGCCCGAAACGGGAAATTAGGTCATCACTTCATAAGTGATTCACTTGGTTGTGTCAGTCTTCATAGGAGTTATGAAAATTCACAATATCAAAATAATCGGGGTGTGGAAGCGAGCGAGCTACACTCAAAGGAAAAAATAAGTTTTGACAAAGGAGAATTTCTCGATTAGGGTCTTTATAAAATATGTATTATTTCTATATTGTACAGTTTCATTAATTTCGTTATTAAATGTAATTTACTTAATAAAAGACGGCTGATATCTTGGCCTGCATTAAAATTAATAGTACACATCCTGTATGATGCAATATTAGTTCAAGACTTAATATGATATTAAAACTTAGTACTTATGTAAGTCACAAAGATAGGTAAAATATAACTATAAAATGTTTTAGCCGCAACGACGCTGGAACAAGCAATTAAATGGTAAATGAATGTCACGAGGGGCGGATAGAGGTTGGAACATGAAGGAAATTGCAACTCGTATGAAGGTTCTACAATAATTTATGGGAGCGCCAATATAGGTTATGACGGAACACCAACCTTTACACACAAACCACCACGTGGCAGAAGTATCCGGCTTGATAATGTATATATGAGTAAACACTGAATCTATTCAAGCTACGTATTTTGGAAGGGTTCGTATTTACCCAACAGATTAGCCATAATGTTGCAAAACTTAGTATAAGACGCAAATCAGACGAGTGCCGTTGCGAGGTCAACTCAGTCACCATTTATTATATAAAGAGTACTTTTAATTGCTTCCAAATTCAATGCAGCCACTTAGAAATTAAGAATAATTGACAATGAATAATGCGGACTTTGACTTTCGACTTTATTCTTTAGATACAGGTATATACCACAGATCTGTATATAAGTACATACATAACTATTAATATCAACTATATATTTTATTTGAGAATAATGAACCGTAACTATTTTAATGTTATAAAACTTGTGTATTTTAGACAAGCTATTTTATTTTGCGCAAGCTGCATGCTACATGTTTTTACACTTACGATATTTTAATATATAATTTTTATTTTACATAAGCTCACGCCTGTATCCCCGATGGGGTAGGCAGAGGCGCATTAGTGAACTAGTACACCCACATTTCGCCGAGCTTAGTTCCGTCCCAGATGTGATAGGGGGCAAGCCTATCGCCATATCGGGCACAAATTCCAGACTCCGGGCTGATTTGGAAAAATCCAATATCACTTTGCCCGACCCGGGGATGGAACCCGAGACCTCAGAACCGTAGTCGTACCGAAATACCACCACGCCACCGAGGCAGTCTAGGCAGGACTTATTATTTTAGTTTAAGAAAATCATAGATAATGCGCAACTCAACAAAATTATTGTAAGTTAGTGTAAGTTATAAAATTAGTAATTATTTAATTAATTACATCGCTTGCTATAGAGGTACTAACCAAAAACAAGGCGTGAGGGAACCAGCTTACCTAGTCATTCTTGAAAGAAAAGTCTAAAATGTTTGTGGAGTCTAACAACCCACATTGGATCAATGTAGCAGAGGCCTAGGCCAGAAATATGCCAGTTGGACACGACTTTAAATAAAGCTAGTATGTAGGGTTCATTCTACACCTGACACTAGACAAATGAGTAGTAATTTGATACCGACGAATCAAGCCTGATTTTCTTTACCCATATCTCAAAAATAATGTGCAAAAACATACTCATAATATTAATGAAATATAAACTTAAAATAGAATAGCTTGAAGACTATTCGACGATACTATTATTGTGTGTAAATATCATTGAGTTAACGTGGCACGACCGCGCTACGCTTTCATTTGGTGATTGTGAATAAGAGCACTCGGCGCAATGCAAAGTGCAGACAGTGAATTAATGAAATGTAAATAAAATCGTGCGAACTAAAGTCCGGCTAAATTAAACTAAGTTAACAAACTGGCTGAGCGCATCTGGACATCAAGCGCCAGATACTACTTATCTAAGTGTAAATTATAAAAGTGATTGTTTGATTTAGATAAATTACCACAACTAGAGCTGGTATTTATATCGGGTGTGGCGACAAACTTAGCGAAATGTAGATGTACTAATATCTACCTACCCCTTCAGGGGACCCGTCGTAACTGATATCCACGTGTGACAATCATTTAGCCAAAATTAGTTGAATGCAGTGGGTAGATTACGAGTACATGTAAGCTGTCTCGTTTTCAACCACAAAACATAAAAAAGCACCTCAATTCGTCCTATTGGTTTTTATACAGCGACCTAAAAGGGGCTCAGCCCCAACACTGCAGTATATACTGAATAAATTATTATTGAAGCTACATTTGAAATAAGCGTTTAAAACACAGACGATTTATATTACATTCATAAATTTTTTAGATCAACTTGAACAATGTGGAATATCATTAATATGGTACATACATAATTATAATATCTTTTGTTTAAGGTACTTGACATTTTTAACAAAACTTACCGCTGACGAACAAACATAGGGATGTCAGAATAATAAGGCACGTACTTTAGATCTGTACTATTAGGAACATCTGTTTACTGGTCTGCAGGTCGCGGATGCCTAGCCCAGCCCGCCACCTTGCAAGATAAGGTCTGTAGCGGTAGCGTGGAACATGTATATTACTGCGCTTCCTCTGTTTAAGACTTCAGAGCGCAAGTGGCGCTATATAAGGGTTGACTCCCGAAGACTTTGCGGCTGCATGCAAAAAATTGCGAATCCCGTAACCGGGAGGAACACCGCGGAGTTTAATCGAAAGGATATTTGAGGTCGGTGAGTCAGACATATTCGAAGCTTTGGCATGGAGAGATTTGTGGCCCGAGCAGGAAAATTTCTGACAATCGTAAATATATTCGAGCTCACTGCACACTGATGACATATATTAATATTTCATACAAATTTCATAGACGCGAAAAATATAGTGAGCCAGTTAAAATATATCTATAACATAACATAACATAAGCTCACGCCTGTATCCCCGAAGGGGTAGGCAGAGGCGGACTAGCGAACTAGAACACCCACATTTCCAGTTCCGTCCCAGATGTGATAGGGGGCGAGCCTATCGCCATATCGGGCACAAATTCCAGACTCCGGGCTAATATGGAAAAATCCAATATCACTTTGCCCGACCCGGGGATTGAACCCGAGACCTCAGAACCGTAGTCGTACCGAAATACCACCACGCCACCGAGGCAGTCGATAGCAATATATCTATATATTGTATTAAATATAAAACATCAAATCCCTATTGGTATACACTTTCTATTCTTGGAACCCTTCACTATACAACAAAATATGTAGATCAAATTGGATCAGTGCACCGTAAAATATCTTCATTCCATGCATTACATATGCCACTGCGCTCGTCTTACATAATGTAACTTACTGAATAGGTATTCATACAAGATGCTCACGTTTAAAGGTCGTGCTATGCTATAAGCCTATGCGATGCCAGGATATGTCATGACAAACTTTTTCCATTAAATTATATATTCGACGACAAATTATCACATTGCCCGAGCTAACCTTATAGTTGTAGCATAACTAAAACTTTTTTTTAGTGGTAGGGCCAAGCTGTAGATACTTACGTTTACAGCACCAATAGGCCGTCTTGACCGGTTTGATACCACTGTCTCACAGAAAACCGATGTATAGTGGCACCTCGCTGTCGCGTTTTATTCGGTAAGTGAGATTTCCGGTGACATAATTCCCCGCACCTTTTCCCAATCCGTTTTCCGTCCCCTTCGATTCCTTACTTTTAGGTTGGCAACGCACCCATGATTCTTTTTGTGTCGTAGGTGTCTATGGGCGGTGGAGATCACTTACCATCAGGTATCTGCAATAAAAAAAAAGAATAAAATAATCCGATTTCACAACGATACATACTGAATGCCGAGTATGTATCAATTACATCAAGAATAAAAATAGAAATAACAGAAACAAAAAGAAAGAAACTTTCAACAACTCCCGTTACAGTTTATTCTCGATACTTCAGCATACCACGTTATAATGTGCACAAATGCGAGATTATTGGAATGGTAACGCGGCTTTCATAACTACATAATATGATGAATAATATTACGGTATCGCCTCAAAACCATCATGTGCTACGACCTTAAATCGAGTTATACGCAACTTGGAGCGACGTTCACTTCTAAAATATGTGAATATTATATTATAGAATGCACGAAAATAGTATTCATGGTACTGACTCAAGGATAGAGGCGATCAAAAAGTACTGACAAACCGATCATAAATACATTCGTTAAAATGTCGATATGGACGTAACAAAAGTTGAAAGTAATGCATTTATGGTAGTAATACATATCAGGGAACATTTTATTTAAAAATATTTGTGTGGGGCTTTTAAATTCATTCATTTATAAGCTCACGCCTGTATGTCCTAAGGGGTAGGCAGAGACGCACTAGCGAACTAGAACACCCTCATTTCTTCAAGGAAATACCGTCCCAGATGTGATAAAGAGTGAGTCTATCGTCATATCGGGCACAAATTCTAGAATCCGAGCTAATACTAAAAATACAATATGACTTTGCCCGACCCAGGATCGAAACTGAGAACTTAGGATCATCGTCGTACCGCGCACGCAATACCACTACGCCATCAAGGCTTTTAAAAACATCCCAAATATTCCATTAATGTGCATATGTAGTCCACAATAAACCAAATAGCATTTTCGTGAGTTTGTTCCAAAATTCTTGATTGTAATGCAATAAGGCGTAACAAATGTATCTATGATTTCTTAGGTTTGCACGTATGTTATTCATTGAAATAAAACTAGTTTTATTTCAATAAATGTATCTATTTCGAATGGCGAAGGGTGATACATTTCAAAAGGTAAGCCAGTGCTTTTTTCTCTTCTAAATAGCAGTTACATAAAACTTATTTATTAACCTACAATCTGGAAAAGGGAAACTGGTAGGAATCGAGTTGTATAGACCTATCACCACTGATCTATTTAATACTTTTGAAGTTATTCCATAAAATTCACTGAGCATGCTTCCACAGATCTGGACATTGTTTAATATGACTGTGTTAAACAATACGAAATTACGGTGGCAGAATAGATTTTAATAAACCAGTACCCAGCTACTAACTTGTTTCATTAATGCCGTTCAGCGGCTTAATGAGTGCTGCCCACTGGCAACAAGCGAGGCAGCCGGCTTAACGTGGTCCCTAAGGCACAAAGGTACTCGACATTTTAATTACAAAATACGGCCCCTATAGGTAATAACTTATAACATAAATTTATTATTACTAGTTTTCGCCTAGTGATCGAAATGCAACCTTTATAAAAATCTGCTTACTTTTAAAAGCTCGTCAACTACAAAAATTGGTTAAAATAAAGAAAAGAATATAGAAAATCAAGTATTTTGTATTTGTGTATTTATATAGCAGTATCTCTAGTAGTTACGAGGTTTAAGACTGTTCTACATTTGACTACTAGTGCTTCTTGCGGAATCTATAACTATCAAAAAATATTTGGAAAAATTATAATCACAAGTTTACAAACTTAACGGACCGACTTCAAATCCGATCGTGACCAAATTATGGGATTATAAATGGGACCACCCTTGAAATAAGCTCTATCGAACAAAAAAAGAATTTTGAAAATCGGTCCACATTCGGCGGAGATAACGCGTAACATACATAAAAAAATACAGACGAATTGAGAACCTCCTCCTTTTTGGAAGTCGGTAGAAAACTACCTATCTTCTCGGAACACAACTCGTTTGAAAGAGCCTCCATACACGGATAATGCACCAAGCATATGTAATAGATGTACGGCAGTGCGCTACGTTTTCCAATTGAGTATATAAACTAGCTACCCTCCCAGCAATCCCTAAACAATCTACGATAAAACGAGTCAAGTATTTATAACAATAAATGCGCTTAAAGCGGCCACAAAATATACATATAATGAAAAGATCAGCAAAAATAATTATAATAAAATAATTAGCGGGAACTCTTACTGTTATAATAGATTACGAATAAGCTATATGATACGCATACGATTAATAATATTTTTTAACTCCACGCTTCAAATATATGTATGTAATGTATAAATGAACATAGAAAGTAAGTGACAGCGCCATCTAGTAAATTCATATAACTCCTTTTCAGCATCAACATGTAGTTCAAATACTCGGCTCGCATTCTGCTGCGTATGTGGTGCCAGTGCATCAAAGCAACTAGTTACTTATCTTGCCGACAGATCGTGTGGTGGGCGAAATTTTACACAGCAGAAAATTTTGCAGCAATTGTGTAACGTATATGTATCTACCCGATTACGACTACCAAAGTAAATTATGTTAAAAGAAAAACAAAATTATTTATTCATTAAATTCATTTAATATGTTATAATTGTGGGACCATAAGTTGTTTGAGTGGTAGAGCCACGATGTAGACAGTTACGTCTACAGCACGAATGAGTCGGCTCGACCGGTTTAATACAACTGGCTCACTGAAAATCGACGTCAAGGGATAGCTCACTATCGCGTTTCGTTCGGTGAGTGAGATTTCCGGTGGCCCAATTTCCCCCTTCCTTTCCCAATCCCTCCTTTTAGGTTGGCAACGCACTAGTGTTGCCAGATGTCCCGATTTGCGCGAGACGTCCCGATTTTCAGGGGTCTGGTGACACGTCCCGATTTACCCTAAATCGGGACGCCCAATGTCCCGATTTTTAACTAACCATCTTAGCATGTACTTTAATAAAAAAAATTAACAGTCTAGTCGCTCGTACTTGCTTACCGACACAGTGGTAAATATTACGGTTGTGTGTTAAACAATTGTTCGATTCAAGTGTCCGTTTGCATTATATTAAGCCAAGTCCTAATTAATTTTTGTTAAAATAAATAAATAAAATAAAAATCTTTATTCTTTCTTCGTCACAACAAACAAGGTCTAGGTACATATAAAAAATAATTATGCAATGAATTCAGAAATAGACAGGTGATGATACGGGGTTGTAATTTGCAGGAAAGTGAACGGGACGACAGCTGGAATTATAGCAGGGAATTAACGGGAAAAAATAAGCAGAGTGTTAGAAATGAAATGAAATTTTTATCGCGATTTGTTTGGTATTTATTTTATTTTTAGTCCCGACGTTTATTATACTAAATGGCCCATAACGTCCCGATTTGAAAACCCATGTTCCGATTATTTTAACCTTGTGTTCCGATATTTCACACAATGGATCTGGCAACACTACAACGCAACCATGATTCTTTTTGAGTCTTGGGTGTCTATGGGCGGTGGAGATCACTTACCATTTGGTGGGTCACCTATTACTATTATTTATTCGTTTGCACAGGCACATATAGTCCTGCTAAATAAATAGTGATTTATTTATTATCTCTAAAATTAATTTAAAAATGTAAAATGTATACAAAAATCGATCAATATCTATACCAACTGTCAGCGTTATGACGACCGTCGCGCCGTTTAAAATACTTTCAGAATTTTTAGAATTATTAAACTGAATGCTATGCGATGCGCCCCAAAACCTAGCCACGTGTCTTCCTTACCTTACAATGAATATGAATAGTCGAGAAATTGCTTTTAGCTTTACTTCTCTAACTTTTTTTTATAAAACGAGCAAGTGGGATACCTGATTTTATGTGATCACCGCCGCCCATAAAAATCCACAATTTCGAGGGAATCATGCGATGGATCATGGATGCGTTGACGGCCTTTGAGGTAGTTAAAGGCTCTTTTCTTGAAAATCCCTAACTCGTAACGGTCTGGAAACAGATAACATACATTTACCTAACTTAAGATACATTGATGTAACTTACTTTCACAGCTTCCTCTACATCATCATCCCTGGACGCCTTGGCAACACTTTTCTTCATGAGCTGATACATTGTCTCCCTTCTCAGGTGTCCTTCTCCAAGTAGATCATAACACTGTCGAAAAAAATAATAAACCAAGTTCACATACTCTATGTTTGATTATAATTAGCATCGATCCCTATGTCAGTGGTCACGGCTTTCGGTTCCACGAATTAAAATATTGAGGGAGGATAAAGAAATACCGAGTAGGTACTTACTATAAAAGCGTAAGAAATGCGTTCTTCTAAGTCCCCTCGGAGATACAGTGACAGAGCCTTGGCGAACGTCGCCATAGTAACGTAGGGCGAAGTACCTCGATCAAGAGCTACCATCACACGCTCCATCATATATGAATCTGTCATGCCGAGTCCCGTGTGCAGTACATCCCTGAAGTGAGCTCTAAACAAAACAATATGTGATTATAAACATTTTTAAGCTCTGATAACCGGAGTCATTATAGCATAATTATGCTCACGCATTTATCTCCGGAACTCCTGAAATGTGTGATGTAATTTATTCCCTTAAATCAACGTCTATCGGAAATTATTATTCTAGGATGCTGAATTGCAAATACTGAATATTTAGATGTTAGGGAGTCATTTTTATGCAATCCAATATTAATGGAAGTCAAAGGCAAGTGCTCACTGATCATCTTAGTCCATTAACTTTGCGTAATTGATGTACATACCTCGATATCAAATCAGAAGCCATCGGTTCCTCGTCTCTTTTTTGAATTTTAAAAAAGATTATCATTATTTCTGAAACAAAGAAGAACAGTTTATGAATATCCCACATACAATACCCATAATAATTATGATTTCTTTCAAAAAATAGTTTCACACCACAGATTTATTTCACACTAATCTTCTATACTATAAAAATGAATCGCTGAATGTGTTGCTAAGCGCAAATCTCGAGAGCAGATGAACCGATATCGCAAATTCTTTTTTTAGAATATTCCTTGAAGTACGAGGATGGTTCTTATGGAGATAAAATAAAAAAAAAAGCCTGAAGACGTCTAAAAATAACACTTTTCTATATTCCCATACAATCGATTCGTAATAATACTTAAGTCAATTTGTACTTTAATACCATACCATAAACTTTAAGTGTTAGTGGAGAGGTTCCGGGAAGGCAAAATAATTGAGTGACGCTATTATCGTATAAACATTAATGTCAATATTTGTCAATATATATACGCCCCGAATAGCGGAATAAGTATTAAAAAAAAACATTAAAGAATCGACTGTTAGGCGGTACGAAGTTCGCCGGGTCAGCTAGTATTAAATAAATAAAAATCCTCTGGTAATATTTATTATATATAATTCTTTTACAAGGGAGGATTCGTGTGTGTGATGCCATGCTATAAAGTTTATGTTTTCGCTTAAAGACTCTTTGTGCGTGTTTACAATCACAGCGCCACATATTCACAAGTTCAGACGCACACAGCAAGACTTTACAAGACGTGTAAAAACGAGCATAATTCATCATCATCATCATCATAAGCCATAGGACCTCCACTGCTGAACATAGGCCTACCCAAAAGATTACAATAATAATAAAATAAGCATAATTATCTATTAATAAATAGCAAAATGATGGATTATAAAGAACTTATAAAATATGTCGCTCAAAGCAAATAAAACGTATTTATATTTATCATAAGTAAACATGCACCATGTTAAACATACATGCATGGAATACATTTTTCTAGTTAAACAAATTTATGGAATGGTTTATATTTGAGCGGATTAATATTTTAAAAGCTGTGCTATCAAAATGAGTAACAATTTAATTGGAATTTAATGTTAATTCGCAATAATTTTTCTTTGATGTCGTATGTGCATACTCTACCATATTATTTACATACTTGATTCAGGCAAGTAGTTTAATTTGATATGAATTATTTTGGTGTTTTTGATGTTTCAAATCAGGGATGAGGAGATCCCTAGAAGAACAAAAGTCACTCAGATAGCGTATTAGCAAGCTAAAATGCCCATTGGCAGGGCATATAGCTCGTAAAACCGATAGCCGATGGGGCAGAAAAGTTCTCGAATGGACACCACGTACCGGTAAGCGCGGCGATGGACGTTCACCTACAAGGTGGATAGATAAACCTGATAAAGATCGCAGGAACTCGCTGGATGCAGGCCGTTTCCAACAGGTCGATCTGGAAATCATTGTGGGAGGTCTATGTCCAACAGTGGACGTCCTGTGGTTGATGATGATAATAATTTTGATGTTTTTATTTTAGTTCGGATTTGGCTTAACTTTTGCATGCCTGAAATCAAGTACACCTGGGGGATCCAGTCCCGGATAAATTTTTCATAAAAACGGAATTGCCGACATGATAATCGAACCCAGGATCTCCCGGTTCTCAGCTCATAGCCCATATAAGCTACTACTAGACTAGAGACTACTTACAACAAACAACATAAAGGAAAACAAATACTTACGTTCCAGTTCATCAAAAGTGAAGTGTGTATCTTTTTGTATCTCGATCCATATTTGTCCATTTTTTTTCCGGAAGCGGATTTCTTCCATCGGATCTAAAGCTGAGTCCAACGATGCAGACATATTGTTGTATAAATGGCTGGTGTTTTTATTATTATATTGACGACTCCCGGTTATAAATTTCGATTAAAAATATTGGTCAAATGTCAAAAATTGTGAAATGTCAATTTGACATTGTATTTGTCTCTCTACGTTATGTCGACTTTTTGTCACAACCTTTTTCTTTATGTTGTTTTGGTCATTGAGGAAAGAACAAGGACGTCGAAAGAACAATACTTTGGTGTTATGTCGACTTTCGGTCTCACAACACCCAGACTTGAAACAAATATCTGTGGGGCACACAAACATTTGTCTCAATGCGGGAATCGAACCCGCGGCCTCTCGCTTCACATCCGGCTCCTCGCCCACTGCGCCACGAAGGCTGTCAATATGTGCATAGGTCCTGTAAATAAGTTAGTCCCGTTAGTCAATGTACTTTTATGGTCCGAACCTATTACATATACATGACTAGAGGTAATTCTTAGGTATGCAAGTTACTTCACAAGTCACAATATCTCCCATCTTCGTTAAAGCAATGTTATTTATCGAAATTTTGTAGTGGCCAGTGGCCAGTCTGAGGCGCTTTTGTTCTACTTATCATATGAACATCTCACAACTAAAGCAAAATGTGTTTTTTTTTTACTGCCTCGGTGGCGTGGTGGTATTTCGGTACGACAACGGTTCTGAGGTCTCGGGTTCGATCCCCTGGTCGGGCAAAGTGATATTGGATTTTTCCATATCAGCCTGGAGTCTGGACTTTGTGCCCGATATGGCGATAGGCTCGCCCCCTATCACATCTGGGACGGAACTAAACTCGGCGACATATGGGTGTTCTAGTTCGATAGTGCGCCTCTGCCTACCCCTTCGGGGATACAGGCGTGAGCTTATGTTATGTTATGTATTTTCATTTTATTTATATTAGCATGCCAACAGAGTAAATTTCATAAACAAAAAATATTATAAAGTAATACTTAAATTATGCGGTACATTGTACGACTTCCTAGTTCCTAGATATTACAATATCTAGGAACTAGGAAGTCGTTCGACTCATCACGTTTCGTTTCAGGATTAGTTTCAGGTTCAACCTCATATAGCCTCAAAACCACGAATAGACAACACTGAAATCTTTACCGTAAAAAATGAATGAGAGTCAATTTACTTTTCTTTCTTTCTACCTGCCCTTATTCCACCTTAATGTGGGGTCGGCGCCACACACTTTTTTTAGTATGTTGCAGAAAAGATTTGGCTTAGTTTTTACGACCAGCTGCCTACCTGACGTCAACCCCCTCTGAGGGATCCAGTTCCGAGCAAATTAAATTAGAAAATTCACTTTTCTCGACCTGGGAATCGTACACCGAACCTCAGCTTATATATACTGCCACTAGACCAAGGACGCTACTGAATAAGAGTCAATTAACTGATTACAATAAATAGTATACGCCCCAAAGCCAGTTCCGCAGTCCGTAAATGTTAAGACGGTACGTACGTACTAGTATCAACCGAAATCTTGCTATCTTGATCGACCTATGTATAAGGTGTTTCAAAAGACGCGCAAAACTGTTATTCTATCCAGCGATGTATTTTTTTAAACTAAGTTTTTCAAACTAGATTCACGGATCATCCACCTTGGTCTTTTCCCACTCTTTTTCCAATATGGGTGTTTTAAATTTTCCGATACACTTTTCAACCCGTTTGCAAAAAGGAATCGACTTCGTTTTTTGAGCGGATATTACAACGCATTAAAAATAACCAATCATAATTTTATTTTACACTCTTAATACTTATATCTACGTATACAATACGATAACTATGTCTATGTTAAGGCTTCAATTGCTCATATTTTGTATAAACGCCCTGTATATTACACTACAAAGCTTTAGTTATCCTGTCCGAATAAAAAGGATTAAGGACAAAGTTAATCCCTTTGGTAAGCAGTCTAGGGGTCAATGGATATAACAAGTGTACCAGCACTTTCCCTGGAACTTTATACTAAACCATGAACACCATTATTACCTTTAACTTCTAATTCTTCTTGGGTAAATAGGCCCATAGAAATAAAAATAATATAATTAAATCAATGACGTTTTTTAAACCACTATATTACTTGAATGTAAAAAATAAAAAGAAGAATTGATAGAACAAATAGAAATCTAAGTCAAAAGAAGGTAGAGGACAGGGCATAACTATGAAAAAATGAAGATTTTTTAATGTGTGGAAGAAACCAAAATGGCGAAAGAAAGATTCCATTAATATAACAGTTAGACATCTTCTTCATATTTCGAAATTAGTATTATTATAAATAAAACATCGTATTTACAATAAAATTAATAATTATTTATACATTATTTAATTCTTATGACTCGGGGACACATGTAAAAAGATCAAAAAACTAAAATGGTGGAACTGGCTTCATAGTAAACACATATTTTTCGTAGTTATTACCTTATTTTTTGCCCGCTTATTTTTCTTTGGTCATTGATAGAATTAGATATAAATATGCGTGCTAGACATCAATATATTATACCCTAGATGCACAGTTCTTTGCAAATATCCTCCTAAAAAGCATTGCTAAAAAGTGGTCTCTGAATAAAACAAAGAAAACGATCACAAGTTGTAATTAAATCAACACAAATATAACCCTAAGCACGTGTTATAAAGTAGGTTTTTAAACGAAATGAGCAAGCGTTCTTTGATTTGAATTTTGAAATTGAATTCTATCGACGTCCGACTGTAGGCAAAACGAGTGCTCAAGCACTTCTTTGCTGTCCCATTTTCCGAGCGTCAACTGTGCATCTAGGTAAATAATATATCGATGGTGCTAGAAAATTATAAAACTATGCGAAGGTGAGATGAGAGACCATCGATATATTATTTACCTAGATGCACAGTTGACGCTCGGAAAATGGGACAGCAAAGAAGTGCTTAAGAAACTTAAACTCGTTTTGCGTACATTCGGACGCCGACAGAATTCTAAGGGCGACTTGCAGCGTTATTACAGACCTAGAGTTACACTATATCTCGATTTATCCTACAGCTCACTACTACTACATCTTTAAATCAAGATTTATAATAAATTGAAATTTATCGCAGAGCTCTAAGTGGCCCTAAATTTCAAAATTCAAATTTTAAAACGCTTGCTCATTTCGTTTAAAAACTACTTTATAACACCTGCATAAGGTTGTATTTGTATCCATTTAATTCGAATTTATGATCTTTTCTTTGTTTTATGTTATAATTATCGAGACCACTTTTTAGGACGATATTTGCAAAGAACTGTACATATAGGGTATAATATATTGATGTGAGAGGCATTAATGTATATAGTTTAGGATATTACATTTTACTGATTATCCTTTTCGTGTAGTCTATTAAATATGTATTAAATGCAATGACGGTTAAACCGCTTTATACATATGTCGCATACAGTGGGAAAATGTCATAGGTGAGCAAGTCTCCATCGAGACGTATTTATATGCACATATTGAAGCGCCACGTTTCCAGTATGGGCATAAAATATAAATAAGCGCACCACGCAGTACAGATCTCAGTCCGCTTTTCGCCGCCCTAGAGAAAAGCTGCTGGCCGCCCAGTGCGCCTCGCGACTTACAGAAACTTTGTGCATCCTACCGTTCTTCTAATACATTAAATATTGATACATAGTTTATTACAGTTTTGTGTTACAATTACGAAAATCAGGATATTGCGTAACTGATTAATGGTAAGAAATAAAAATATATTTTAATTTTGCATAGCATTTGAAAAATTACAATACCTTTATATATAAAAATTTAAAGCCTAAAGCACATATATACTTGCGAAAAATCATTCATATCGTTTTTAAATAATTCTTGTCTGTACCGTATGTCTTAATTCAAACTTTATAAGAATATCTTAATTCCTACTGGAGCTTTCTAATAAAATTGATGAGTATTATTTTAATATAATTTGCTATTAACCGCTACGAGCACCGCGAGTTTTTATCTAAAACATTATAGCGTTAAAATTCTTTGGTTAGTTAGACATATTGAATTTGTCGATATGTATAAGTCAGGGTGCATTGAATTTGGCTAACAATCTTTCTTTCTCCCTGCCCTTATCCCACCTTAATGTGGGGTCGGCGCAACACACTTTTTCAAATATGTTGCACGTAGGATTTGGCTAAGTTTTTAAGACCGGCCGCCTGCCTGACGTCAACTCACTATAAGGGATCCAGTCCCAGGCAAATTAAATTAGAAAATTTGCTTTGCCCGACCTGGGAATCGAACCCAGGACCTCCCGTTCCACAGCCCGTACATACTGCCACTAGACCAAGGAAGCGACTAATTTTGGCTAACAATTTGGCTAACAATATAACATTGAAAATAATATATTAAGGAAAAATCTAAAGTGAACTCAATATTACAATGGTTGCATTGTGACAACATACATACATACATAAGCTCACGCCTGTATCCCCGAAGGGGTAGGCAGAGGCGCACTAGCCAACTAGTACACCCACAGTTCGCCGAGCTTATTTCCGTCCCAGATGTGATAGGGGGCGAGCCTATCGCCATATCGGGCACAAATTCTAGACTCCGGGCTGATATGGAAAAATCCAATATCACTTTGCCCGATCCGACAACATATCAATCACTAATAAATACTAAAGAGTTTATTTTCAATTGGCATTGGCATTTTCATATCGATGGCTAAAATACACGATTTGATTTTAAGTATTAAGGCCTGTTCCTGTGGCCTGTGCAGTCCCAATAAGTCAAAATATTGAATTGTGTAATACTATTTTACTTAATCTAATGCACAATACTTTTGACCCACCACATAACAAGGACGAATAGCGACGGCTTTACAAGTTACTAATGACTTGGACGTACTTTGTAAGCTTTGTCTCGTTTACGTGCTTTTAATTCCAAACTTCATACTTCTAACTATGACTTAAAGTCCTTTTAGAACAAAATGAATGAAGACTTGAAATAGAAAATGAGTATTATTTCATAATCGGTTTGTACTTGAACAGCCTCCGTCTGTGAAGCGAGAGGCCGCGGGTTCAATTTCCGCACCAAGGCCAATGCTTGTGTGACCGATAGATATTTGTTTCGGGTCTAGGTATTATGAGACCGAAAGTCTTTTTAATTCCTGATACCCACGATGCAGGTTATTTTTTATTAATATATGTATGTAGCTTTTATATACACTTTCTTAACAATGTAATATTAGTAGGTGGTTATATTTATTTCGTCAACATAGTCAGCCATAGGACGTCCACTGTTGAACATAGAGCAAATGAATAAATAGATAATAATAAAATGATAAATATTTACAAAATAATATTCCATAAGGAGAGCTATGTTCAGCAGTGAACGTCCTATCGCTGATGATGTTAATGATGTTACTCAATCACGCCAGAACAGCTGCACGGATCTGGTTGAAGGGCACAGAAATAGATCATAGTCTGGCATAACACATAGCCTACGTTTTTATCCCAAAAAATGTATGGTTCCCGTGAGACAGAGTTGTTAATTTTGCACACAAATGACAAAAAACTATATAACAACAACAGACTATATAAACTTACTACTACTAATTTATGTAATTTGATGCTTGTGATTATATTTGACTAGATGATATTTGGTGGAACACGTGTTTTGCGTTATAATTTTTAGTGTCCAGATAACTCAGTATAATGTAATATTAACGCGTTAAATAAAATAAAAACTATCCAAGTGCATGTCTGACCATGCACAGAATAGGATTCCGTAATATGCGTGAATGTTAGTAAAATCTTATTTTCTCAGAAACTAGTCAACACGTTTTTCTTAAAGCTATTTTCGTAGAAAGTACTTTCTAAGCTCTATTTTTGTATATTCTTCCAAACGAAGAGTTAGTTGAAATTTTTACAACTTACAAGATTTATTGAGGTGAATATAAAAAATCTATTTAGAAACGACGATATCACTTTAGAGACCTATTTGATAGTCATAGTTATAGATGGGATTTAATTTATGTAGCACCAATATTCTCTTATTAAAAGGAATATGATAGATGAATCAGTGGACGGGCATGACGAAATTATAAGGTTTCAGATTTGGCCATTTCACTGTGGTCTAAAACTATACATATAACCACCATACGACGCCTAATAGCACGTTTCCTCTAAAATATTAATCACGGACGTAAAAAAAAGTCGGACGTAGCGCTAGGAATATTGAAAGTGAAGCAGGGTTTTCGGCTAATTCTATCCATCGACAGTCGACACATAATGGAGTGTGTGTGCGTAGGGCACTTTTGTACAGGCGCCTTTGTGTCCGTGCCTCTTCTCTGTGCCATCCGTTTAATTATAAGCGAGATGGTGTCCTGCTTTTTCTTTACATCCGTGGTATTAGTATACAGTATAGTGCTTCCTAATAATGAACCAACATCCGCCACGCGGGAAATAAAATTACGATGCGGGAGAACCTCCCGTAGCACCACTACGAGAGCACCTATATAGTATACCATCCTGTATAAACAATGCGTCTACATAGATATATAATTTAATTTTGATTATTATGCGCGTCATATTCAATAGCATACGCAGGCCCTGTATACAAGCAAACCTGAAAATTCTTTATAAGAATTTCAAAGGTAGACATGTAAACCACATTAGCTCAGTACAATGATCTAAGGCAAACCGCCCTCGGCTCTCAATAGTAAAGGAGGCTTATAAGGAAAAGCCAATATGATTAAAAAAATAACAGCCAATAGTCACACACATAGTCCTAACTACATATAAAGATCGAGTATTGTGTCGTATCAGGAACTACGAGAGACTCTCGGTCTCAGAACACCCAGACCCGGAACAAATATCTGTGGGCCACAAAAATATTTTTTCTCGGTATGAGGATAGAACCAGCGGCCTCTCTCTTCAAAGCCGACTACTCGCCCGCTGCGCTAGAGAGACTGTCAAAATATAAAAGTAGGCATAATGCCTCAATAGTTAAATATTATGTTTTAGTCCCCTTCTTTTAAATATTATATTTTAGTTTAGAACGCCTGAACGGGCTTCCCCGGTGGCGTAGTTGTATTTCGGTACGACTACCATCCTGAGGTATCAGGTTCGATCCCCGGGTCGGACAAAGTGATACTTGGTTTTTTCAATATCAGCCCGGAATTTGGAAGTTGTACGCGATAAGGCGGATGTCCGGATCCAGATCTGGGAACTAAGAATGGCGAAGTATGTGTATTATAATTGGCTAGAGCGCGTCTGCGTACTCCTTCCGGGATACAGGCGTGAGCTTATGTTATGTTTAGAACCTTTTAGGCTGAGATCAATAGAGCGAAATTTGACTAAGCCTAAGTCAAAGAAACGAACTCAGTGAGGATTTGGAATCTTTAAATCGAACTTTGACTTAGTCCACTTCATTTTTTACAATAAAATCTCTGCTTAGTCTGTCTGTCAGTTTTTTCTTTTGTGAAAAAATGGCTACAGGTCGAAGTTCGATTTAAAAATTCCAAATACTCACTGAATTCCCTTTTTTACTTCAGACTTAGTCGAAGATCGCTCTATAGATCTCAGCCTCAGAACGCATACCAAGAAAAGAAGAACTTCGACTTTAGAAGAATTATAATTGTCGAGTCAGACTTTCCGAAGTCAGAAACAAATGGTCTACGTGGCCAGCCGTACAAGTACAAGTAGCCATATATGAAACATGAGGCCGAAATGAAACGAAACGTTTGTGTGCTCCGCAAATAGAGACAAGTGTTTGACTGGGTGTTATGGTATCCGATTTATGAGTGTAAGGTCCGGTCTATGTGTATATTTATTCTCTCACTATTGGCTGTTGTATAACGGAAGCAGAAAGACTATACCATTAGAATCTGCAAGTATTTTGGAATTTTCTTTTCAGTAAGTCCTTTATATATTATATTGTCCAATACATTGTAATTATTTCGGATTTATAGTCAGTCTGTTGCAATTTATGAGACCGAAAGTCTCTCGTAGAGACGTACGACGACATAAGTAGGGTGCCTTACTGACTATTGGTGTATTTATTTATTAACCGACTTTAAAAAAGGTGGTTATCAATTCGAATGTATGTAATATTGCTAGGGTTGCACGATATTTGAAAATGATAGTCTATATTGGCTTTTGAAAAGATGTGCCAAATTCCATAAATGTACATATGTATGTTTGTCCACGTATATCTCAGAAACTACAAATCGGATTGCAAAGGGTCTTTTTTTTTGGACTAGGTATCTTCCAACTTAGGGAGTAGTAGTGCAAATTTCATCAAAATCAGTCCAATAGTTTTGAAGATATGGACTTATATGTGTGACAATGGTAAAGTCGGTTTTATATTTTTGTTATGTAGATAGAGTAAGAGTCGATGCAAATAGGTTTTTACTGAGTTAAATAACTAAAAGACTCCAGAAGCACTAATGAGATGCTAAAATATTTACATATTAAAACTTAATATGCATAAAAGAAGAGTCGATGATGCGGAAATTCATTGTTTCATGGCGATGACTTTGGAATCGCTCCGCTTATTTCATGGTTAATACAAGAAACATGCGTGACATTATGGATAAATTATGATTGCATTATATCATAATGTTGCAGTCGACTCTATTCTTATAATTCACATTTTCAATGCAAATAATTCTTCTTTGAGAATCAGCATAACAGAGGTTAAAAATTGTATCCATATATGTATATGTATATATGGATACAATTTTTAACCCCTGTTATGTACGTATGTACGTATATAGTTATTGCAACTAACTAACTAGCCACCAAAGATTCACTAACTCATGTTATGGTGCATGTAAACTAATCAATTTCCATTTTTTTTATTTCACAACTTTTGATTAACTATCCATATGGTCAACTGATTCAAGCCAACCGTGACATCATCTACGGAACCCTTCATTGTGCGCCGATCGACACATTTTATCGGACGTTAATAGTCCTCGTAAAATATGATACTAGTACACGTTTTACAGGATGGTAAATAATCCGATTGATAATATTATTTTGTTCTTTACTGTCTATTTGCGTAGCTGTTATGTTGGTTGTATTCTTTTTTGACATTTTTATTTTTAATATTGATCTTAAACTTTAACTGGAACCATACTCTAGAAAACATACAAATTACATACGTACAAATCGATAGAAACTACGTACAACACCCCAACAAACACGAAACAGTTTAAGGTTTTTTAAGTAGCAAAATAGCCACCGGTAGCTATTACAATCGTCTCGGGAATTACAACAATAATCTTACATACATACATAGACTCACGCCTATATGCACGGGGGGGAAGGCAGAGGCGAACTAGCAACTAGAACACACACATTTCGCGCTAATTCCCGTCCCTGATGTGAGCAGGGATGAGCAGATTTCAGGAAATTCTGGACTTCAGGCTGCTACTGGATAGAAAAACTCAATATCACTTCGACCGACCCGAGGATCGAACCCGAGACATCAGGACTGTAGTTGTATTGCACATAAAATACAACTACGCCACCGCCTCAGTCAATATGCTTAGCATACACAAAAACTTAATAATTGGTACTATACTATCAATATGAACCACTAACTTTCTTGAGACATTTTCTATATTTCTTAGCAAACAAAGAAATATAAGGCTAATAATAATCTACCGTGGTATAAATATTTGCGCGCCGTCTTATTCCACGAAATCGGGCATTAGGTAGGGCCCATTACCTACGCTACGACGTGGAAATAAATAAAATCATCATTCAAGTGCGTGACTGACGACGCTCGGTGAAGGGTTCTGAATATTACTAAAATCCCACTTTGTCCAAACTCATAACGTCGTGTTTAACTAATCTTCGTTGAAAGTGCTGTTTAAGCTCTATTGACTTAAATCCAAATCATCATCCAATTATATCCAATGTGCCAATATTTTTTAAGTAAAATGGCTGTGCCATTGCCATTTAGTTCCAGAACTGTAAAAACCGAAATAATACCACCCAGTATGCGCAAAGTAGTCAATTAAAATTAAATAATTTACACCCAACCCAACACATATACACATACTCCTATGGCCCGAGCAGGAAAACTTCTAACAATCGTAAATTTATTCGATCTCGAAATCTCGAAGCGCGTGTATGAAATTTGTATGTAATATTAACCAAATGTCATCAGTGCGCAGTGAGCTCGAATACATTTACGATTGTGAGAAATTTTCCTGATCGTTGTGTTGTGAGTATCAGGAATTACGAGGGACGTACGGTCCCACAACACCCAGACCCGAAAAAATATCTGTGAATCACACAAACTTCAGTCTCGTTACGGGAGTCGAATACGTGCCTTTCGTTTCACATCTGATTACCTGCTACGACACGGAGACTATCAAATAATAAGAAGTAGCAAAAACGACTTACGTCAGGCAGGCCGATTATAAAATCTATGCTGAATCTTGTCTTCGACATGCTTGAAAATCTTTATTAACTAGATACACCAACTCCACAACGAAATATGTAATATTAATCATATTATTATGCCCAAACTTACTTCAATACCTTTTTTACATTCCCTATAAATTTATTGACACCTACGCTGATTATTCAATAGTTATAGGACATCATCAACTACCATATTGTATAATAAAAAGCGTAAAAGACTTCGCAAAATGCGTATTACAGAGACAATAATGGTCGTGATAGTAGGGAAATTGTGGCCATGAATCACACTTAAATGTGACTGACCAATATATGCTGGTGGCGCCACTAGTGGCAGCATATATGGGTTGTAGACCGGTCGTGGGTTCGATTCCCAGAACGGTCAAAGCGATATTTCTAATTTAATTTGCCCGGGACTGGGTCCCTCGGAGGGGGTTGACGGAGGTAGGCAGCCGCTAGTAAAAACTAAGCCAAATTCTTTCTGCAAGATGCTTGAAAAGTGTGTTGCGCCGACCCCATATTAAGATAGGTTAAGGGTAGGTTACAAAGAAAGAATGAATTAGATCATGTTGCTTTCAATAATCCACAGACGTTGGGAGAAACATGATTCACGTCATAGTGCCGGCCCGAAGGTAATTTTAGGATGTGGCAAGAAAGTAATAGTTTTTTTACAGCGCTTGAATGAGAATTGCGCTACTCTACTCACAAGTCTGTCGTACATCACTTGGTTAAAAATATTATGATAACCATTCCGTAAGTATTGACACAACTGCCACATGATAGCATGTTGCAGTTTGTATGGAGATCTAAAGTAAACAGCACAGCGAAATAAAACTTTTCGCATATGTATTGGTTCACCGCCAATTTTTAAATTATGTAAAAATATGTAATATTTATTTTACGTGTTCTCGTAAGAAAAAAGTGAAGCTGTCGGAAAAGTATTTTCGTAATCACTAAATCATACTCAATATAAGTAAACGAAAACAGTTTCAGTTTACAATAAAATAATGTGCTGCTGAGAGGTGTAATGTAATATCTATTATTTTGTGAAAAGATGTTTAACCATTATTTATCTTCGAACAAGCCTAATTTAATAAAAAACACATAATTCCAAATAGTCCCTTAGGCTGATGGATAACATAACTTTTTTATTTGTAATACAATCTTTGATAAGTGAGGTGATGTTTTCAATATACAACTTAATACAAAATAATAATAAAAAAGTATTTCATTTATACGCTTATACGTAAGAACATATTTGTTTATGGACAAATATAAAACTACTAGTACCGCAGGTCTTCTATTGTATAAGGAACAGCTGTTGACAAATTATCATGTTTATCCTCGTCTTCGGGGAAGGAGACTGGCGCTTGTTTTAACGTTAAAGGAAAATATCACCAGAAATTCTGCATGTTAAATAATTTTCCACGATCGAATGAATGTATGCAAACTCTAAGAACCCGTATTAGGCCCGCGTGATATTAACGTAAAGTCAAACCCGACACCTCTTAGAAGGGGAGGTTTGTGGCCAACAGTATATATACAATATTTCATTTCAACATAACATACATACATACACTTAAATACTTACAAAAATAGGCACAATAGCAAAGTAATAGCAAAACACTATTTTAAATAATGTTGCACGAAAAATCCTTTGGACAAAACATCGAAGCATACGAGTACTCACAAAACTTGCCAATAAAATGCAACATTAAACTCCCCGTTCTGAACAGATTAACGGCCAAGAACTTTCATCACTCGATTTAATGAATATCAGTAAAGAATACTCATTTATTTTTATCTACTTTTTCGCTAAATCCATCGCCTGGCGCATAGTAGGGACGGCCTGTAATAAAATAAAATAGAGCGTAAAGTGTGTTTAGGAATCGCAACTGTTGATTTAAATGGGTTACGACTTACGCGTCTGTTTCGTTTAAATCCGATTCATCTAAATGATAGTCAAATTGAAGCGGTTCTTTTTAAATTGTTATTCAAATTTATTGGTAAGCACCCGTAGTAAGCACTATCGTTTAAGATAGTATGGCCACGTTTTGAGGAGACCAAAGGAGTACGTCGGTCGCATGTATCTAACCCAGATCGTACCAACGGTGCGTTCCCGTGAACGGTCCAAAAAGCACTGGCTGGACGGTTTGGAGGAAGATGTGAGAGCCAATAGCCCCACTACGGAGGATGCTCAAGATCGGGCAAAGTGGAAGCGTTTAAGTAGGAAGGCTGACCCTGGCAGAAGGCCGGGATATCGCCAGGCAGAAAGAAAAGACCCGTGGTAAGCCCCCTGATCTGTGACAAGATATGACTTCCGATAGTCGCATCAAAACACATATGCCAGTGTTAATGACATGCTTCTAGTCCTCTGTCAACGACATTCTATTAAAAATTCCTGTGACACCTAAAATAGGACATGACGCGATTTCTCTGAAACCCTGACAAGTAACAACAACAGTAGCCCTCTCACTTTCTAAAAGCTGGAGTACATCAAGGCTCCGCATTATCGCCACTATTTTTTTCACATTATAGGTACTAGCGACATCCCCAAAAATCAAAGTCAACCTTGCTCTATTTGCTGATGATACAGCACTCTGCGTGTCAGATGTCAACAGAAGACGCATTCGAGTCTGTCTCCAACTCTTGAAAGTTTTAACCCATGAGGGCCCCCTTCTAATTGAAGGCAGGTGTAAGGCCTCTTAAGCGCGGGGCCGTCGGTGGGCGCCAATTTCGCCGACGCCTAACGCCGCCAATCATGTTTTGGTAGACCCCGACGACTCTATCACACTCCTTTTCCTCGTCCAATTCCAGTCGAAATAATAATAACGTTTTGGACACGCGACCCCGACGTCAGACTCGTTGGAGAGTCAGATACATGGAGACGAGCCTTCCACTACATTATCTCGAGACCTCCGCGCTTCTGGGTTCAATCGTCGATATAAATAGAAAATTATAAAGTCTAGCTGGAGCGCTGTCAGCGCCGGATTACTGTCAGGTGAAGCTGTAAAAGCAAAACTCAAATAAAAAATAATATAATTATGCACCCAACTCGACCCATTTTCTAATTCATATTCGAAACGAGTACCGTGCTCATCCAAATCCTTTCTACAGAATAAAAAATACTTATTTGAAAATTAGTGCATTTGAGTGTTTTTCATGCTACACCTCTACTGTGTTACATACCTACTACCTAACGTAATCTAGTAAATTCAAATTCTGTAGGTCTGAAACGCAATAAACGGATTTTTTATTTCATTTTTTCTTTTTTTCAAATAAACAGCCACACTTGAAAGTATATCAATACGATTTAGGAGGGTAAACGCCATTGTTTTTTTGTTTCAACGTATGCCACCGTTTTGGCTCTTGTATAGTTTAAGTGGCAGCCATATAAAATCTATTTTCATCTCATCTGTGGTGCTAGATAACAGCTGTTCGTTCGTGTTTAAATTCTACCACTTTTCACATCCTTCTACTACTGGCATTTTGAAACTTGAACCATAAATCGGGAGATAGTCTCGGGTCATATGCATCATTTGTGCTGTTAAAATGCTGCTTGGTTAAAATCCCAGAATTGGTATCTAGAATAAAATTAATAATCTATACTTAGTTTTTACCAACGAGTAGTAATGAAGTAAATAAATTAATGAATTAATTAAAATAACTAAAAACGAGGACTAGGCGGTTTTTAATTCAACCCATAAGGAATATTTTGAAAGCAGAAAATCTTTGAAAGCTCCAACAAAACCAAACTGAATGAAGACACACAGAAATCTACTAAATTAATAATCCATTTACTCAGGGCCGATCTTATGATATAGCGAACGCAACGAACCTGACAAACAGTCAGTATAATATCCGTTTGCAAACATTTACTCTGAATTATATTCAGTATTAAAAATATTCTGGTGGCACAGGGCACTATTACCCTGTGCCACCATCCCATTATCTTGTCCCATCTAGAAATCAGCATCCGACATGGATTTACTATAGACTCTATAAACGGTAAGTCAGTTGTAGGCCAAATTCCAACAAAATATGCTAAGCTAAATGTGGACTCACAAACCCAAGTGTACTATTTGAAAATAGAAATGAAAGTATAGACATATATCTGTATATGTTTTCCCTAATTTCTCAACCATTACTAATTGTAGATCATGGCGAATCATGAAGTAAAAACAACTACAGTTACTGAGTTTCCTAAGAATTAAGGCTCCAAGAAACTCATTCTAATCAACATGGATCCGTCAAATGATACAGAAGAACAAACTATGTACAGCGATCCCAAATTCGATCTAATCCGGGATTTAATAAAAGATTGTTTCGATCCGGATAAAAATAATCACAGTCAAATTCTCGAAGATGATTATTCTGGTAAGTACTGAATCAATAAAATTATAATTAATGTGTAACTATAATATGCTAATTTCAGAATTAATACAATTAAATGACAATATTTATTTATATAAAAACATGAGATTATCCACACAATATATGAGAATCTGAGCTTAAATAAAAAATATTTAACATATTTATCCCAGTAAGGGCGACTTGCACCACTATTAATACTACCACTATTAACACTAATAACCTACAGTTAGCCTTAACCTCAAGTTAAATTGAAATAGAAATGTAATGAAATACATGCCCTTCATATATTTTATTTTCAATTTAACTTGAGGTTAGGACTAACTGTAGGTTAGTAATAGTGGTGCAAGTCGCCCTAAGTGTTATTGCAACATTATTTGGATAAATCAATATTTTGCATTACAATAATTAGGTAATATTTTGACAGTTAACGATATTTTCTGGTAAGGAATAGGCATAATAGTTCACATTTAAGGCATATTAAATTAAATACACTTATTCCTAGAGATCCAACGTAATATGCATGCACTCCACTGCGGTACATAATTATGTATGTATAATCACAGCTCAACACCTTCTTTCTTTATATTACTATATAGCAGACACCCGAAGACAAATAATTTACGATGTGGTCATGACATTGGTACGAAATATTAATTGATGCGCCAAGCTCGATTCGAAAACTTAGTCGATAGTCATTGATACTCGGGCTGTTGAACATAAGGAATATTAAACAATTTTATTTCACAGATCATGGAAAGGTGTGCCCTAAGACATTTGATGGTCTGTCTTGTTGGGACCCAACGCCCGCCGGTAGTACTGCTTATCAAAATTGCCCGAATTTCTTAGTTGGGTTCGATGCTCGCCGCTTATCCTATAAAAGGTAATTAATCTTTTTACAACAAATTAATTGACCTTATCTTCTATCTATCTCTAAAAAAATTCAGTGTCACAGTATTTGTCGGAGATAAGTTCGTTAGTTCGGCTCTACCTACATTTCAGTAAGTTATTAAAGTAAAATTATATTTAGTAATCGAATTATATCGTTTTCTCCAACCATGACATTGGCAAAATCATCGCAAATGCGTGGAAGAAAATTATTATCTCTTTGTGCCATATAAAAGGGTATACATAGTACATGTAACGCACATTCAAGTATATAGTAATAGTATAAGTTCATAAACTTTATTATTCATAGCCGTGACCTCGCTTTCGCTTACTCGAATGACTATCTCTGGAAATATACGCAGATTTGGCCCAAATTATACACATACAACATAACATCTGTTATTGGCAAAGCGAAAACAAGAAATTAACTACTCTTATCATGGTTTTAGAAAATTAGTTGTTAATTATAATTAATCTTTAAAATTTACAACTCTAAAAAATCTTATTTTTAAATAATTTTCCTCTATGAATAATTATTTCCTATTCTCTCCCTCTCTCTCTCTCGCGGTGCCTATCCTACTACTGGATGTAGGCTTTCAGCTCCGCATATTCCTTTCTTTTTCTTGCCAGATTGTATAGTTCTTCTACTCTAGTAAATCCTGTCCATTCTCTTATATTCCTGAGCCAGGATTTCCTCTTCTACCAATGTGTCTCTTTTTTATTATTATTACTTCATCATCATCATCATCATCAGCCATAGGACGATCACTACTGAACATAGGCCTCCCCCAAAGATTTCCAGATCGACTTGTTGGAAGTGGCCTGCATCCAGCGACTTCCTGTGATATTATTATAACTTACTCTTTCTTATTATTAACCATTATTATAAATTAGAATTTAAACAACAAAAATAATTGTAGTTCAATTCCAACTCATTGATGTACATAGTATATAGTCCGTGGTGTTTTAGTGCTGGATTTGCCAGTTTTAGATCATAAACGCTTTTAACAAATAAAAAAGTCATTTCTTAAAACCTTTCTAAATATAAATCAGCGGCCTAAGCAGGAAAATTTCTGACAACCGTAAATGTATTCGAACTCGATGCGCGTCTATGAAATTTGTATGAAATATTAACCAAACGTCATCAGTGCCCAGCGAACTCGAATACATTTACATTTACATTAGTTTTTCGTGCTCGGGCTACAGGATTCAGGCGATCATACATCTAATAAAAATTAATGAAGCATTTTGGTAATCAAAATAATTACGTGTTTACTTGCGTATGTAAAAAACACAGAAAATATTGAGTAGTCATATTATATTCATAAAAACGTAAATTATGAGTTAATCGGATAATGATAGATATCAAATATACCTTCATCAAATATATAAAGAGATTTAAGTGGGAAAAAAAAGCAAAATAATCGATTTAAAGCTCCTGATGTTTGTTTGAAAAATAAATTTATTAGCCACTCCACGGTTCGAGTGTACAACGCATTTGTTTACGCAGGCCTGGCTTCAATCCCGCAAGAAACCATTACCGATACAGTTACTACCAGTAGTTATACGTAGGTATACACATAATTTAAAAATATCTTCTGTTCGAAGAGACAGTAAGATGTTTATCTCGTTAACTTACCGAGAGCCGATGGGCAATATGATGATATCTATATAGTAGAAACATTGTCATTATTATAAACGATAATAATCAACTAAGCATATTAGGCCTTACTTATAAAAATATTTTAGCTGAGCAAATGGCTAAGAATAGTCTGTCCCTTTTATTTTCAAACAATGTGACCCAAAGAAAAAAAGTGTCAGACTATTCTTAGCCATTTGCTCAGCTAAAATGTTTTTCTAAGTAAGGCCCATAATGTGTTATTACGTAGTCGAAATCGAATCGAGTATCAAAAATTAGCCTACTGTAAACTAAACGGCTTTATAAATTCAAATTCAAATAAATTATTCTGCAAATAGGATATTTTATATCACTTTTAAGTGTAAGTAAGTGTGTAAGTAAGTTGAAGTTAAATGATAGAGCAAGGAATAGCAGCATAAGAGAGAAATGTGGATTGAAGGAAGATGTAGTGACGAGGATTGAAAAAGGAATGCTTCGGTGGTTTGGCCACGTGGAAAGGATGGATGAAAGTAGAGTGACGAAAGAAATGTATGTAGCGGAAATGAATGGTAGTGTCGGCCGAGGACGTCCTAGACGTACTTTTAAGGACCAAAACCGACGAGCGTGCATGAAAAGACTGATGACTGTGGAAGAAGCGAAAGAGGTGTGTTTGAACAGAGGCAATTGGCGCTCCTTAGTCTCTACCTACCCCAACGGGAAACAGGCGTGAGTTTATGTATTTATGTACCTCTATATGTATATCACTTTTACATTTCAATTATATAATGAAAAAATAAAAAGGGCGTCGGCATTTCTTGGCTATCCCTGAGAAGGAATGCCGAAACAAACTCAAGGGTTATCGCCTCTTTTAAAGTCCAGATAATACAGTATTATTGGTTTAGCTACAGTTACGTAGCTTACCTACTTACTCTAAAAGCCAATGATTTTAAAATTTTAATCCACACATTCTTGGATCATAATACATTATAATATAAGCTTAATTCCTTTACTGTCGTGGTTTCGTATAACAACATACACATAGATACATACATAACTCACGCTTGTATCCCCGAGGGGGTAGACAGAGGTGCACTAGAGAATTAGAATACCCACATTGCGCCGAGGCATATCGGACACAAATTCCAAACTCCGGGCTGATACTGAAAAATCCAATATAACTTTGCCCGACCTGGGGATCGAATCCGAGACCTTAGGACGATAATCGTATCGTATAACTACCACTCGTGTAACACTGATACGATTGTATTTTAAAATGAAATATTGGCTACAGGTGCACGGAGAATGGTACCTGGGCTATCCACCCGGAGGGAGTGACTCCATGGACTAACTACACTACCTGCGTTAATGTCGAAGATCTTGAAGTAAGTTTAGTAAATACTAGATAATGTGTATATATATATATATAGAAATGTCTTGCATCCATTTAGAATTTTATTAATTTATCGACCGACTTCTAAAAAGGAGAAGGTCCTCAACTCGTCTGAATATTGTTTTTATGTACATATGTTACGCGATATCGCCGCCGAAATTTTGTGTAAGCTTATTTCAAAGGTTGTCCCATATAAATTTGGTCTCGATCGGATTTGAAGTCAGTCCGTTAATTTTTTCTACATAGTATCTTTTTATTGAATTTCATAAAATAGCATACGCTTGCTGAGCTGTATGGTATGGGGTCACCAGCTATTACATGAAAGAGAAAGCTTGCCAAATTATAGGTTCTCAAATACCGAGTATTTATTTCTCTTCTGCCTATCGGGTAGGCTGAAGGCTCTCCCTTTCGGAAAGTAAATGTAGGCATATATGTTTATCGCCATCCGTGGCTCCCTTCGCCGAACCGCAGTGGAGGAGTGGCGTCTCAGGTTGGAAAACCCGACAGCGGGTCATCGGGCCGTTTCGGCAGTGCGACCTGTCTTCCAGAAACGGTTAGACAGGCGCCACGGCGCGGCGACGTTTCGGCTACGGGCTGACACAGGTGCTTACTGGCCATGGTTGTTTTGGTGAGTACCTGTGTCGCGTAGCCGGCGCAGAGGAATCCGCCGTGTGTCACCACTGTGACAACTGTCCGCAGGACACGGCTCAGCACACACTCGAAGAGAGGGATCGGGAACGATCCGATCCCTCCCGCCGTCACAGGAGACGTAGGAGGCGTCGGGTTGACGACTGACCGGCGCCTCCCGCCCTGTGGTTGGGGACGTTTGGAGAATTCCACCACGGTGTCCCCTGCCCGTCGTGAAAGGCGACTTATAGGGGCCATCAGGAGTTGTAGCGCCCATTTTAGTACTTTTGTACGTGCGACCCCGGGATGGACGGCGGCACGGGTGGTTGGCCTCGTGCCGTCGTTGACGCCGAGGGCGTCCTTCGGCGGTGGGGGCTTATGAATCTCCCCACAATTGGAGATGGGCCGCAAGGCGGCATCGCGCAGGGGCAGTTCCGGCCGAAGCCTGGGCGCCTCTCGCCTAGGGAACCCCGGTACTGTTCCTAAAGCGCCGAAGAGGGCCACCGCGGGGTTTTTAGTCGGTATTGCTGGTGTAGGGTGTACATAGTGTTAGGGACTCGGCTCAGTGTCGCCTGGATGTTTTTCATCTCTCCCGGGCATATGGCGCTGTCCCGGACATATGCGGGTCGTAAGACCGGTGACTCCGACATAACCGTCGCGTCTCCCCCCCTAGGCGTGGCGATAGTGGTAAAACACTTTTCCCCGAGATAACAAAAAAGAAAGGCATATGTGTTTATGTGTTAATAGACTGCCTCGATGGCGGAGTTGTATTTCGATACGACCACCATCATGAGGTCTGGGTTCGCTCCCCGGATCAAGCAAAGTTATATTGGTTTCCTTTTTCAATATCAGTCCGGAGACTGGAATTCGTGCCTGATATGTCGACAACGGCGGGCAAAAACTGGATGCAAAGAGCTAAAGACCGAGCTCAATGATGTGCATTGGGAGAGGCCTAAGTCCAGCAGTGGACGAGTATAGGCTGATGATGATAATAATGATGATGATGACGACAGGCTCGCCCCTTATCACATCTGGGATGGAACTAAGCTCGGCGAAATGTGGGTGTTCTAGTTGGTTAGTGCAGCTGTGTCTACCCTTCGGAGGGATACATGCGTGCACTTATGTATGTATGTTTTAATCTGTACCTGCAACTACATATGCGACAAGATTAAAATGTTAACGCATATCTGTATACTTTCTACAGTATTATAATATATTTTTATTCTGTTACAGTTCCGAAGTTCGGTGAACTTAGTCTACGTGGTAGGATATACGATATCCGTGATATCACTTCTTCTGTCCATAGGGATATTCCTTTACCAAAGGTAAGTAGCATAACTGATTCATAAAAGCTTATTAAAGGCAAACTAAGCTAAGTTAACCTCATTTGGCTTAGCTTATTTACGGCGTTTTTTTTCGATAATAAAATTGATTATAATAAGAGCAAGACGTTTATCTTAACAGTTCACCACTATTCTGATGTTAAGTTGTTATTTAGAAGCTAATAATTTAGGTTAGGTTTAATTACAACTAATAGTTTAAGTTTTAACATTTTCCTTATTCAACTAGTGATAGCCCAGTGGTCGAAATTTAACCATAATTTCATAAAAAGAGACCATAGTATGTGTGTATGTTGTGTTTCATTCAAGCAGTGTAGTGTGTGTAATATTAATTTAAAATAATTTAATGTATTTCTAATGTATTTTATATAAAAAATAGCTTAATGCATTTCTTCTCCATATAAATTTTAACTGTGTCAAATTTCACGTTCATCCGCTCGTGCATATATCTTAAAAGGGTGTACAAAGATTTCGCTTCACGTACATAAATTTCAAATCAATTCAATAACTCTATTTATTATTCTCTTGATAGAGCTTAACGGTCTTATGACATAAGTTCATCGACTTCATATTAGTATAAGAGCAAAAGAAAATAATTGTTCCCGTAGTCAAAGGAAATTGTTACGTCATTGTAATATGAAGGTTAACTAACAACTCCAATCAATTAATATTTTTCCTATATTTTTGTACATTTTTAACAAAATCGTGATAGTATCCGTTAAAATAGTTTTACTTCAATGTATAACATTCGTGAAACTTAATTAATCAGTTTAGTTAGTTTATCGTAAACAGGCAGACATACGCTTCGGAGGACTTTGTTTGATAAATTATAGTGATTATTCCTCATCAACATAATGATATTGTATTTATATCGTGTTAACATTATTTGTCTGGTCATCCTTTAGTGTTAGGCTATCACGGACCGCCAGCCGAATATACAGACATAGGTAAGTATGATTTTCGTGTAGTTTTAAGATTAATGTTGTTACCCAAGTGTGTTTCACAATCATTCATGTTTTTGTAGTATGTAGTGTCACCTGTCACTGAACCCCATTGTAATGAAACATTTCCTCGAGGACTTATTCGCGAATATAATAAATAAAAAATAAGAACCGGGCAAGTCCATCACGCACATCACAGGGTTCGGAAGTAAGGGTAATTGTAACTTAAATATATTTTTGTGAGATATAGTTCATAAACTTATATTTACTACCCGTTTTACATAACTAACAAATTCATATAAGTTATGCATATACAAAAGAATTTGTACGATTTTGTTATTTTTACTTTGGTCGTCTATTACAAATTAACCTATAAAGCCTTCTTAGTTTTCCTTGAAAATTTATTAGATATGCTAATACTGTGATTTTTTTACCAACAACCAACCGTTTCGTAAATAAAGGGGGGGGACGCCCACTCTACCAAAAATTTGCACTTTAAAACTTTAAATTTCACAAACAGAACCTCTAATTAAGAAGCAATTTCCACCAACCCGCAATGTTTTTAAAAGACCTTTCCAACAATACCTCACACAATAGGATAGTTAGAAATTACAGCTCTAATATTCTGTGAGATAAACCGCGGTCAGATACATAGACGGACGGACAAACATGGCGAAACTATAAGGGTTCCTTATTTGCCATTTGGCTTCAGGACCCTAAAATCTAACGTTTACTAAGCCGCGTTATGGATTGTCGTATCTACATATTTAAAATATATGACGAAAGAGGATCCGCATAATTGACCTTTTTCTGATATCTTCTCGGCAGTGGGAAATACACGCTTCATCTAAATCGGGCGTTATGTGAACATTTGTGGGCAATGATGAATTAGTATAACGATTGAAGACAGTTCGACATTACCCTGAATATCCACTACATCTCATAATCCCTTTGCATTCATTGTATATTAGTAAATGTCTCTTTTTAAATCGCATTGAAAGATACTTTATTTATGTGATTATTTATTACATTCAATGTTCTGCATTATCCACACAATCAAATCAATATGCCTCGATATCAATATGACTGCCTCGGTGGCGTGGTGGTATTTCGGTACGACTACTGTCCTGAGGTTTCGGGTTCGATCCCCGGGTCGGGCAAAGTGATATTGGATTTTTCCATATCGGCCCGGAGTCTGGAATTTGTGCCCGATATGGCGATAGGCTCGCCCCCTATCACATCTGGGACGGAACTAAGCTCGGCGAAATGTGGGTGTACTAGTTAGCTAGTGCGCCTCTGCCTACCCCTTCGGGGATACAGGCGAGAGCTTATGTTATGTTATGTTCAAATCAATATCGAAAAGAACAACGAAACGTGAAAATGTAACGGCATCTTCGTTCGTTCAACGTTCAAATCTTCCCGGTAATAAATCGTACAAAAGCAAAAGATATTTGGCGAGCTAACGCAATAGTACCACGTGACTTATCAGAGTCCAGCTGTCCGATTAATAGACGATCGAGCTGAACATATGAACGAGTAATTGATTGTACCTGTTTGATCCCCAGACATAAACATAATATACTGTCTAAAGTGCAATTACTGATGTAGTACACACGATATATAATATACATTGTATTTTAAAGCATTCAGTACCACTGATTTTGATATATTATTAATAATAATAATATTTATATCCTCGCATACAATGATATAAAGGCAGTAATTATAACAATCTGCAAAATGATGAATACGATAGTAAAACCTACTTATGAGCAAATTGTTATTATTATTATCTCTGTAAAATGAACTTCACCGATAAATATTCAAGATAATGTATCCGTCATTTTCGTTCATATTGATCAGAGTAATTTATTAAATATATAACTAACTTACTATTCAGTAATATAAAAACAAGAATGGAATTTCGCGCATCACGATTGTCAATAATTTATTATAACTTGAGCAATCAAGTAACAATATTTTATTATTAAATTACATTTTAATATAAGACTAGATAATATGCATACCATAATTATTTGGTGTTCCGATTTTTTTTTAATTCCCTACTTAATGATCCGCTACTGTGCAAGATTCTGGGATACAAGTTCAGATAGATTCTACCTCTACATACTTACACGTAGTATGCAGAATGATTTCATTCCAAATTAATATAGTACAATGCTGACGTTATTTTTATTTTAGATGAATATTTTTAATTGCTTTAAATGATACCCTGAATACTATTATCTAACGTGACTACAATTAATCAAATTGAGGTACAAAACTATTATGCTTCATCTTTCTAAATTATTGTCTATTTATTTTATAAATTAATCTTGATGAAATGAAACAACAACGTCCACTTTTCTTTAGAGTGGATATCAATTGGCACCTTTTCTATTCTATTGAAAGTCTTACCATACCTGGATACACTTTACAAATATTTTAAAGTAGTAAATTAATAATAATCCGGTATACACCATGATAACCCCATATTTACCATGAGATGGAAATTGTGAGAATTTAAATTCCCCACCACCATTAAATGCAGTATTATATATTGTAATATAAATACATATTTACTTTTATTTTCATAAAGGTCCCTGCAATGCACCCGGATCCGAATTCACATTCATCTGTTTACATCGTTTGCAATCAACAATATTTTGTGGATACTATGGCACCAACGCGTCGTGGAGACAGTCAGTGTGGTACAAAATAATGTAGTACGTAAAATACCTACTTTGTTTCTTGCTTATAACCCGTTTCGTATATGTAATATTTAATTAGAGCACTTACATACGTACTTAGAATGAGAAACATGAGGCAATACATCCCAGAATCGTCGATAAAGAATCACAATTTGAATTTGAGTTCCTCAATATCGAAAAATCACTCATATATTGCCCGGAGTTGTTTGTACCTGAGGATCAATTATGAGATACTTTTTAATTTTCTCGCTAGCATTACATAAAATCTATATGCGTATATAAAAGGAGAAACCGAATGACTGACTGACGTTTTAGCGTATAGCCGAAACTATTGGTACTAGGAATGTGAAATTTCACACACGGCTTCCTTCTATGCCATAGGCGAGTACTAAGAAAGGATTTTTGAAAATTCATCACCTAAAAAGGTGTAACGGGGAATGGAAGTCTGTCAAGACTCTCACACGGACGTAGCCGCGAGCAAAAACTAGTAATTTATATGAGAAACATTAATTCCTCACGTAACCGCCAGCAAGAAATGACAAAATATCTCATGGTTGAGGTGCTGATAAGGCAATAGGCTAGCTCTCCGTCACATTAAGGCACGGAAATAGCTCAGCGAGTGAATCAAGACAGTTTTATATTCCTATCTTTTTCTCACTTCATTGATTTATAAATATATTAATTTACTTAATTTTATTCAAAATATTGTATAAATATAATTTCGTATGTGTTTTATAACAATCTGTTATATTTAAACAGGGATGGTGCCAAATTCTGCATATTGTCACTCACTATTTCATGGTGTCAAGCTACATTTGGATGTTTTGCGAAGGACTTCACCTGCATATTTCTCTGGTCATTGTGAGTAAATCATTGTTCATATAGGTAATTCAATTATTATTATCGAATGGTATAGTTTATTTAGGCTCGCCCCCTATCACATCTGGGACGTAACTAGGCTCGGCGAAGTGTGGGTGTTCAAGTTCCCTAAAGCGCTTTTGCCTACCCCTCCGGGGATACAGGTGTGAGCTTATGTCTTTCTTTCTACCCGCCCTTATCCCACCTTAATGTGGGGTCGGGGCAACACACTTTTTCAAGCATGTTGCAAAGAGGATTTAGCTTAGTTTTTACGACCGACCGCCTGCCTGACGTCAACCCTCTATGAGGGATCCAGTCCCGGGCAAATTAAATTAGAAAATTTACTTTGCCCGACCTGGGAATCAAACCCAGGACCTCCCGGTCTACAGCCCATACATGCTGTCACTAGACCAAGGAGACGACTAGGCGTGAGCTTATGTATGATGTAATTTATTTATGAATTTTATGAGCGTTACACTTATGTTTAATATCATATTCAACAAATAAACTGAAATTTCAAAACCACGAAATAAATTAAATCTCATGGGACATCACAAATAATGGAATTAATACACTCGTGAATTGTGGTTGCCAGAACACATCTCGTTTTTGAAAATAAATAATATTCTTAGCACAAATTTGATGAAACAGATATTTAAATATTGCGTTGGAGACATAAACTAAATCGCCTCTTCGGTCTAGTGGTAGCATGTATGGGCTGTGGTGTGGTCCTGGGTTCGATTACCAGGTCGGGCAGAGCAAATTTTCTAATTTAATCTGCCCGGGACTGGATCCCTCATAGGGGGTTGACGTCAGGCAGGCGGCCGGTCGGAAAAAGTAATCCAAATCCTCTCTGCAACATGCTTGAAAAAAGTGTGTTGCACCGACCAATATTAAGGTGGGCTAAGGGCAGGTAGAAAGAAAGTTAGAGACAGAAACTAGATACGTAATTCATTATTTGTCTATTTAATGAATGTCTCCGATACTTTTTAAAGTAAGACCCTTAGAGACGATTTTTCAATACCAGCTGACTTTTTTCTGAGGGATAATTTTACTAATTTAAAAAGAATCGCGTATTTGTTAAATTCCAGCCAGTATAATGATGCTATAAGATATTGAGCCATATTTTTAAAAGGAAGATTACCGATACTGTTTATAATTTTATTGTAATGGTCAGTCGTTAAGCAGTAAATATTGACATAGTTGAGTGTTACAGGTGTTTGTTAAGGAAGACCTCGCAATGGCTTGGTTCAAAGCTCTCGGCTGGGGCCTATCCTTTATCATTGTCATGATCTATGCCATCGTCCGTTACAATACGCCTGGTGCCACTGAAAGGTAATTTCCAATTGCAATAATACCGCATTAGGTGAGGTCAACAAAATGCGAATAAAACGCTTACTTCTCGACACGGCTTCCACATTTTATAGTCAATTCAACTAAAAAGAAATCGCAATCGTTTCTAAAAACTAGTTTTATTTCAAATTATGTTTACGGCTAATATTATTTTAAGCAAAATTTATAAGCGTAGCAAAATTTAATATCACTTTATTTCTATTGTTGAGTAGGTAGGTTATTTCTTGGTGTTAAAAAGGATTATAAAATGAAAATTTATAATAGTTTTTATATCCCGACACAAAGAAAAATTATTTCATTCCTTTATTTGTCTGTATGGGCACTTTCATATAAAAAGTTAAAATAATATTGTATTTTTTAGATGCTGGATGGATTACAGCGACACATTCTGGATTATAATAGTACCGGTGGTGGCATCTCTGGTCGCGTCTTTAGGTAAAATCAACAGGGGTTTACCACTACCTCTTATAACAGTATTATTATAATTTTCCTTGTACTGATTTACGAAGTACGAAGAACGATTATAATAATACTGCTATAAGAGGTCGTGACAACCCTGCAGGGGGCCGGCTCTTGACACTCGATTTGAATTTGACTTCGATTAGATTTCATTTAGTGGCTTAAAATTCCACCAAAATAGAGTTAAAAAGTGCACTAATGTCGCTTTAAAGTTACCAAATGACAAGTTCTCGAATCTAATGCAACATAAGCGCACTTTGTAATTCGATTTCTGTGGAATTTTAAGTCAATAGGTGAAACCGAATCAAAGTCAAATTCAAATCGAGTGTCTAGACACTCTATTGACTCTAGAGATGAGAGATGACTCTACAGTCAAGGGACAGATTTTCACCACGCCGTTATTTGCAACTCTGATTATGGTTTTCCATAAGCTGTATTTATTTTCAAAGTAATTCACATTCAATTCGATACGAACTTATTAAGAGAATGAAATCCTAGAAGCCCCTGAAACTACAAATTAGGTTGTTACTCCGGTCACGAGTGGTGATCGCACGTGTTGCGACAATTACCTGACATGCAACACTAACCTTTACTTTGTCACTAAACTCCAAACGACGGACTACGTTCCAATTAAACAATTGTACTTACAAAAGAATAGATTAAACTAATAAATGGGGCAACAACCCGCACAATCGTAAATTTGCAACCTCTCTTTGCTGTTGCTTACAGACTTCAAAAACTATCAGGGTTAGGCCTCATTCGCACGAGAGCTTTTTCAACGCGCGTTAAAAAAGCATTGAAATGGAACATATGAGTTTTATTTTTGGTCGGTATGTAAAATATACCTTTGTTTGTTGTGTGGGCGCAATTTTCCGCAATCAGTCCATTCCGATGATGGACCATTGTGCGTGACGTGCCAGCTAAAAGTTTAACCAGCCTAGCTCCGACCAGAAGCGCAAGTTTTACCTTATTAGAAACAAGACAAGAATTATTTTCAATCACTCATATGAACAGATATGCAGAGACGCTTTTTAACGCGCGTTGAAAAAGAGGGCTTAATGATCAAGTTTCACTATTCTAATTTTTGATTCATAGTGTTTCTGATAAACGTCATAAGAGTTCTTGTGACTAAACTACGCCCGACATCCAACCAAGACACGTCCGTGGCAACTAAAAAAGCGGTCCGAGCTACCCTGATACTGGTAAGAATTATGAAGTATACTATACTAATGCCCGAATACTGAAACACAACTCAAATATTAAAATCCTCTTGTGTCATTCATTATCTATTAAAATTGCTTTATCTGTCTAAATTGTACGGCGCATACCAATTTAAGTAGCCGGTAGTGAGTAGTGTTTCAGTATTGGAAGTTATTTATATCGGCTCTTTTCAACACCAAGATTGTGTATATTAATAAATAACTAAATGGATCGGTTTCTCAAATATTTCCTATGACGCTTAACATAAGTTATAGATATAATTTTGTATGTTAAATAGGTTGATATGGAATTTTATATTTGTGAAGTGTTTACAACTTAAAAAACAACAAATACGTGGTTGCTTCTATATCGAAGGTTTTTCTAAAGCCGCGTATCCTGCACATGTTTTTCAAAATAAAACACTAGAAACAACTACAGAAAACAAGGCTTTTCTTTGTCTCCTGCTCATATATCAATGGACCATAGACAAAAAATTAGGAAATATAATGTTTTGTGTAATCTTTAGTGCAGGATTTATCACACCCCTTCTATTTACTTGTATAAAGGCTGTCATATCATAGACAGGCAGTTTCGGCAGTTTGGCAGTTATCTATCGAACTAGAACAAAAAATCCTGAAACCTCTCAAATCTTCTCACATCCATATAGATAAAAACCTCCACTTAAATAGACAAAATTACGTTTTTTGTGCAGATTCCTCTGTTCGGTTTACATTTCATGATGATCCCACTCCGCCCGCCGTCTGGCACCCTCGGAGAAAAGATCTACGACGTGTTCTCAGCCGTCCTCACCAGCTCGCAGGTGACGCTCTACTCCTGTTTGTAGGTAATAAGTGTTCAGATTGGTATACCATTGCAAATGCGATTTTAAAACCAGGTGACAAGATTGAAGTTCGGGACCGGGATGAACGTCATAGATATTATTTACATAGACAAGCGAGTTATATTTGTTTCGGGTCATCGAGGTCAGTCGGATTGAGTCTCTCGTAGTTTCTGATACCCACGATACAGGTTATACGTAAAATTCAATTTATTTAAATGTGTTCCACTGTGGGTGTAGAGGTATTATTTTTTTTATAGCAAGACGGGCAAACGAGCATATTGATCACCTGATGATAAGTGATCTCCATCGCCCATAGACACCCAAGGCAAGAAAATCATGGCTTCGTTGGCAACCTAAAAGGAGGGAAATAGGGATTGGGAAAGGGAGGAAAACGCGACAGCGATCTGCCACTTTAGGTCAGTTTTCTGTGAGACAGTGCTAGTAAAGCTAATTTTCTAATTTTATTTGCCAGAGACTGAATTCCTCAGAGGGGGTTGACGTCAGACAGGCAGCCAGTAGTAAAAATTAAGCCAAAACCCTTCTGCAACATGCTTGAAAAAGTGTGTTACGACTCCACATTAAGGTGGGATAAGGGCAGGTAGAAATATAGAATTTCTACTGCATACTATTAAGGAAAATGTCACCATGCTCTAAATGTAACAAACGTTAATAATTCAAGCATTACGTCGTAGATTTTTTGTATTCTGTAAATCTCGTTCACATAATGCTTGTTGAATAATTTAGTAGGGTGTTCATTAATCCTTATAACTTTATTAGGACGTAGCTTGTGTATTGTGAATACGAGGCGCCATTGTCCCACAGCGATGCCTTTGCGAATATAAATCATTAACTTACGCAGAATGTGATTATATATATTCCCAACGCCTATATACCTAGAGGTAAACACTAATAAAATTCTCAATAGGGCCTATGGGTACCAGCGACACCTTCATTTGGATTTTTTTATAGCAGAGACTGGCAAATGAGTGGATGGGTCACCTGATGGTAAGTGATCTTCACCGCCATAGACATCCAAGACACAAAAAGAAATATGGGTGCGTTGCCAACCTAAAAGGAGGGAAAAGGGATTAGGAAAGGGAGGGGTAGAAATGGGCCATCGGAAATCTCACTCACCAAACGAAACACGACTGCAAGCTGCTAATTTACGTCGGTTTTCTGTGAGACAGTTGTACCAAACCGGTCGAGCCGGCCCATTCGTGCTGTAGAAGTTGCTGTCTACATCGTTAGATAAGTTGTTCTTAGTGAAATGCATACATTTTTTAGCAAAAACTGGATGCAAAGAGCTAAAGACCGAGCTCAATGATGTGCATTGGGAAAGACCTATATCAAGCAGTGGACGACTGTAGGCTGATGATGATGAGGATACTTTTTTTAAATAGACTATTATTTTGTTTAGGGTTTCTGCGTCGCTGCTTTGTTCTGCTTCACCAACCACGATGTAGTGATGGTTATCCGGTCCCAATTTAAACGTTACTTCAGAAAAAAGGAGGTCATCTTCTTGACTGGTATGTATGAATATATATACTTTATAATCATTTATAATTTAAAGTTTAAAATATAACAGTCCGCTTGTATACTAAAAACAAACCAAATTTTCATTCATAACCTCACGCCTGTATTCCGGACAAGGTAGACAAATAAGATAACTAGAACACCTCGTAGAACTTATTACCCTCACAGATTTTTTATTATAGCAGAGACTGGCATACAAGCAGTTGGGTCACCTGATGGTAAGTGATCTCCATCGTCTATTAACACCCAAGACAAGAAAATCATGGGTGCATTGCCAACCTAAATGGAGAGAAATAGGGATTGGGAAAGGGAGGAGGAGGGAATTGGGCCACCGGAAATCTCACTCACCGAACGAAACGCGATAGTGAGCGGCAGATTTACGTCGGTTTGTATATAGTATAGGACCATACACAGAGCTGACGTGAGCAGCAAAAATTTGTATCCAACCGGAGCATCTAGTCCATTTCAAGACGGTAGTCGTACTACAGCAACACAAATATGTACGCCACCAGGCAATCGGTGAAAGTACATGAAAACCTAACTGATAAAGATATATTTCCAGGTGTCACTGGTGGTGAAAGCCTGGCTAACACTCGCGAGAACGTCGTCTAAATCAAGATAAATACATCACGAGTATTCAGGAGTATTCACGATCATTCACGAGTATTCACGGAAATTCACGAGTATTCACGGGATTCCCGAGTATTCACGGGTATTCACAAGTATTCACTAGTTATTGAAATAACCGCGTTAGCCAAAAACTCCGTATTGACAACATCCCCACTTAGAAACAAATAAAGACAGCTTTATACATAAATCGATAGGATAATTTACAAGAAGACTCGTGTCAAAGGCAAATACGAATTTGGCAATCGGTTTTAAGTACTGGCTTTTATGCTATGTTTTATGCTCATACATGGTAGATTTGTAAGCATAATTACTCAATCTGTGTAATATTCTTTGATATATATTTAGTAACAACATATATATTTAAACACAATTTCTGATATTCGTAAGTAGGAATTTCTAGTAGGTAACTAATTTAAGACTATGGATGGTAGTTTAGGAATTTCAAAATCATAAGTGTTTTATGAATGTTTTTATGTAGAATCAGATATATAATAATATTTTAAAAATCCTTATAATTAATGATAAGATAAATGTATTAGAAATTTCAATGATGTATTTAAGTAATTATTTATGTAATTTATTCTTACATAAACGGTAATTGTAACAAGTATTCCATTAATAAAGGATTCAACTTCTGATTGCCATCCTGTTTCTTTTACCTGCCGTTCCACCATTGTAGAATTAGCGAAACACACATGCATGTTTAATAAATTGATTCGGTTAAGTTATTACGACTTGCTGCCTTTTAAGCGTCAATCTCCTCTGGGAGATCTAAACTGTGGATTAAATTATTACTATATTTATATGAGCTCTACTAGACGAAAAAGGCGACTTACTGCGCATTATGTTTTACCTCTTTATTTTCATTAGTTCCTAAATGTAAAAATACGGTAAAGTGATTAAGCGTGCAAGTGAAATTCACGTGTAAAAGTTTGGCACTACTTTGTGATGGAAAATATTTGTTTTTTTTTAACTAATAAAGAAACTAGCAAGCCACTCGACTGATATAAATATCTATACAAATTCAGTTTTCTTTTCAAATAATCGAATGAGTCGTCCGTAGTTATGCCTACTTTATGTCCAGTATGGTGATAGATTCTAGTCTATTACATAAATGGACAAATTATTAAACTCAGCGAAATGTATACATTAAATAGTACCAGTCAGTCATCTCATGACTCATAGATCTTAAATAATTCAATTGTTGTATTTCCGATCATTTATTAACAAGTAAAGTATCGCTAACTTATGATAAATATGTACTTGTACTCGTATATACAAAATGTACTTGCTAACATACACATTCGTATATTCCTCATAACTACCTGAACCTTAAGTGTCGGTGCTGAGCGTATCACAAACGAATGTTGTGTAGAATCTAGCGCTGTTTGATGCAGTTAAAGTGGTGTTACTAAATATACTGGTACTAAATTAAAGATACTAGTTACCTGATAAAGGTCGCAGGAAGTCGCTGGAATTGGCCGCTTCTAACAGATCGATCTGGAAATCTTTAGGGGAAGCATATGTCCAGCAGTGGACGTCCTAAGACTGATGATGATGATGATGAAGTTCCATCAGTCCTATGAAAAAGATCACTAATATGGCATTAATATGATTTCGATGCAAGTCAAAATTTAAGAGGCTCAAATATTCGATCAAACACAGTCAACGTGTTTAATATACGGTTAACCAATGGCGGAAATAACCAATTCTACAATTAAAACCAAAATTGTGTTTGTGTAGTGGCCACTCAATTATGTCTTACCTACTTCTTTTTTTTTTTTTTTTTATAGCAGAGATTGGCAAACGAGCAGATGGGTCACCTGATGGTAAGTGATCTCCACCGCCCATAGACACCCAAGACACAAAAAGAATCATGGGTGTGTTGCCAACTTAAAAGGAGGGAATGTAATGGGAGGGAAGGGGATTGGGAAAGGGAGTGAGGAAATGGGCCACCGGAAATCTCACTCACCGAACGAAACACCACAGCAAGCTGCCACTTTACGTCGGTTTTCTGTGAGACAATGGTATCTAACCGGTCGAGCCGACCCATTCGTGCTATAGACGTTACTGTCTAAAGCGTGGCTCTACCACTTGAAATATACTCTTAATATATTACCATAATATTTCACCTGTGCTTATCCCACTTTGATGTGAGGTCAAAGCAACAGACTCTTTCAAGCGTGTTACAAAAAGATTTGGTTTTTAGTTTTTACGACCAACCTCTGGGGGACGAGAATGATATATGAGGAATATTGTATATTTAAAAAAGTTGCCAGTTTCCTTTCTTAATAATAAAACCGATGCTTGCCGTGCTTTCAACGGTTGGGTTATGCCTGTACTCATGTACACCTTTGGCGTACTCAGATGGACTCAGACTGAGTTAGATGCCCTGGATCGAAAGGTCCGAACCCTAATGACTGCACATCGTATGCATCATCCACGATCATCGGTGATGAGATTGTATATCCCGCGGAGATGCGGGGGCCGAGGCTTACTTAACGCTAAGGACCTCCATAACCGCGAGATGTGCAATCTCAGGGATTATTTCCTTCACAGTGATGTGGATATGCATAGGGTTGTAGTTATGGTGGACAAAGGATTCACTCCGCTCTCCTTGGCGAACGGGAATTGGCGGAGACCTGTTGTATTGGGCACTAGGGAGCGCAGGGAGATATGGAAGGGCAAAGAGCTACATGGGCGGTTCTACCGTGCTCTTCATGGGCCAGATGTAGATCAGACCGCCTCAGTGGCTTGGCTACGTTTCGGAAACCTTTTTGGGGAGACCGAGGGTTTTGTCTTTGCAATTATGGACGAAGTTATCAAGACGAACAACTATAGGAAATACATCATGAAGGACGGCACGGTCGACATTTGTCGAGCATGCCACCGTCCCGGAGAATCTATCAGGCATGTTATTTCCGGTTGTTCGTATCTTGCTAACGGCGAGTATTTGCATAGGCATAACCTTGTAGCCAAGATCCTACACCAGCAACTTGCTCTTCGATATTGCCTTGTGGCTTCTGAGGTGCCTTACTATCAATATGTCCCTCAACCAGTTCTCGAAAATAGTCATGCAACGCTCTATTGGGATCGATCTGTTATCACGGACAGGACTATTGTGGCCAATAAGCCTGATATTGTGGTAGTAGATCGATTGACGCGCCGGGCGATGCTTGTTGACGTCACGATTCCACATGATGAGAACCTTGTGAAAGCCGAAAAAGACAAAATGTCGAAATATTTAGACCTGGCACATGAGGTTACTCGCATGTGGGATGTGGATTCAACAATCATTGTTCCGATAGTTATTTCTGCCCATGGTTTGATACCACTGAGCCTCGACCAACACCTCAAGAGGCTCTCGGTTGGTGTTTGGGTCAAGAGCCAGATGCAGAAGGCAGTATTACTGGATACGGCACGAATTGTGAGGAGGTTCCTCACTCTGGGGTCCTAACCGCCGGTGGCTTGGGTCCTGAGCCTCGCCATCGGAGGGAAATATTTTTATATTTTTAAATGTATTTTTTTTTATAACAGTATATTTTAAAATGTAAAAAAAACTTTTAAAATAAAGAGTACTGAACAAACCTATGACAAATATTGACTCCGCTGTCATGTCGGAGTGATATCCTGTAGTCACCACTGGTGCAGGAAATGCGTGGATGGTGGTACTGATGATGGATCATTCGAACCATACTGACCCATCATAGCACCTCGCTAAGCACCACCCATTTATCACAATTTTATGCAGAATAATTAAAAATATGGTCCAATAATGAAAGATGTATTCATATGCCCCTCACCTTACATAATATTCACCCCTATAATCTCAGACAATTGACAGTAACAAGGAATAAATAAATAAATATGATATTAAAAAAATAAAGCGACATGAGTTTCTACACAACACTGTAGAAGTATCAATTTAAATTAAATTACAAGGAAATTATATACGTATCTAGAATTCTAATTCAAGTAACAATATGAACACAGCTAGAAATTAATGTCCATTTATTATATTTTATGTAAACACTTGTTATACCAGAGTGTTGCAGAAAGGTGGTACCAAAAGTTTATATTATCCAAAAACTATGAACTTTACGAAATTTTAAACTATATCGTCAAATTTATAGCCATCCTCTCTTTCAGTGTAGTTATTATTGATACGACGTTTTTGCAACAACCTGTATATATGATGAAATAATTATATTGGTAATAGGCTATTGACAAAGCGCAGCAATATTTTCCAATCAATGTAGTCCTTCAAGGGCACAAAATTTAAAGGCTTAAATCAATGAAAACGGTAACCCATTCAAGTGGTTATCATAAAAAAAACCATACTGGGTTTCGAGGCGGTAACTCGTTCAAAAGTTAACTCTTTGATAAGGATTTCTCCATGTATGGCTTACCCAATCGAAAGGCTTAACTCATATTTGGGGTTGTAAGGTCTCTGATACATTAATTTAATCAATTAATGTAAAATAATAGTATCCTTTTTAGTATAATTTGGTTATTCGTGATAGTCCAATAGTTAATTAATACCTATTTATACTCAATGATCCGGCACTGCTCCTTCATTAAAAGTATCCGCGCCCTGTAATGCTTTCAGCGGCAATCACTCGTTACGCGTTACGCTACAGGATATCAATACAATCAGATCTAATCTAATTAACAATTAGGTAAATAAACACACGCCTACAAAATATTGATTTATCATTTCAATCCAACATTTGTTACATCTTTGTTATTTTCGCTTACTGGCAGATATTTAGCTACCATTACGATAGAGATAACAATAAGGGTCTATAAGAATCCGTAAGATATATTATTAAAGGAAGAAAATGTCTGCTTCTAATATATAAATGTTTACTTATCAATTGTATATAGCATTATGTATATAGGTACTTTCCAAATGTTGTCGTTGCCTTTATTAAAAAAAAAAATTTCAACGTTTCCAAAACGTATATAAGAACAAATAAAAATTAACACCGTTATAATATTATAATAAACCATTAGTTATTCCACAAGTTAAAGAATAATACAAATAACCTGTTGTTGTGTTGCTTTTATGTTCCATGTGATTAATACAAATTTAAAAAATTACGTTGGTTTGCTGTATGAACCTTAAAGGTGTAATTGTTTTCATATTCATATTTTTCACTCGAGACGAAGTTGTTTGCCACAGCCCTACGGCAGCGCTGTATCCACAAAATATAATCATGTGTCATATATATAATTTAAAGCAGTAGACTATGTTTACGACAATGCAAACTTATAAAGTTTCGTTTCTTATCCGGGTATAACTCATTCCCCTTCAATTCTAATCTACTACACAATGTCCGCCACGCTTAAACTTCGCTATACATATTCAGTTCTTTATCGAACTTTCGCTCTGCCATTGCGTGAGTGAACAGTAGCAATGAAATCCGTACGTTTCCTTAATGAACTACACTTGATAACAAGGGACTATAAGACTGACGTCAGCACGCGCTGTATTCATCGATACCCCTGTCCAAAATTACTCCCATTTCTACAAGAATGGCGAATGTTATAAAGATAAGATAAAGAACGATCAAGACACCACCGACACTTCGTCGGAGAGTAAATTTTCCAATAAACAAGGTAATCCATAGACAAGTGACTGCCACAAGAAGCGATCCGACGACGAAATCTATTCCCGTAGAATTTATGAATACAGCTGAGTTCTCTGCTCCTTGTAGTTCCAAGGATACGCTCTTGATAAGCCAGGGAAGACCCAAAGCAAACAAGATCGCGAGCGAGTTAGCTCCGAGCGCGTTGGACACACCTATACCTCCTTCTCCTGTAACAAAAAGAAAGAAAAGCAATTAAGATCGTACAGTAATCATTTAAGTGATCATCACTCCAAATTAATGTTAAAGACTATTACGCACAGCAAATACCAATTTTGCATTCGTTAAAAAAAATCGGTTGAGACATTTTGCTTGTAACGTCGCGTCCTATCGTATAGGGATATCCGCTATATGAATTTATAAACTATTTATTTTGTTTTGAGAACCGAAATACGACTCATTTGTATAGAAAACAGAAGAAACACATAATATCACACTGACAATGCATCCTTGTACGGAGACAGTAACCAGTTGTAACAGTTAGATGCGCACCGCGTGATGCATATACATACTGTTTGTTTGTGTATGTATATAATCTATGCTGCAGGCCGAAGTGGATTGTATTCCAATGTGATATCTACTTATCAACCAGAAGTTTGAGAATATTCACATGATTAATAAAGTGAGTAAAATGGAAAGTGACTTGTGGTTAACATATTAACATGATCACGAGCGCGAAGGTGCAGGTAACAATACCTCGTTAATCGTTCCTTATCGCACAAATTCGATGCATGAACCGACGATAACAGTTATTGATATACTGATAGTATTTAATTACCATCTGGGATTTCACGTTACAATAATTATCATACATATTTATAATTATTTTTTATTTTATGCCTTAGTTTATTGTTTCTTTAAGACACGTTTGAAGATTTACCTATTAAGTGGTCGTAAAGTCCCAATTATTGCGCTTACGTTATAGACGTTGATTTGCTATGCAGTGGGAAGTTATAATTATAATATTTTAATAGTCGTCATATAATGTTTCATGTTTTGCTAAAATATAATCTACCTACTAGGCGAAAACAAAATCGAACATTTCTTATAACAAATATTCACACTCACGACGGAAATGATTGTAATGAGAATTTTAATAATGATTATCCAGTTGTTGATTGTTTTGGACTTGGGCTTGAGCACAGCTAGTCAACAGAAATGGATTAGAAGCGTCTGCCTTCAATAGTTTTAAATGCGAGTCGAATTCGACATTTGTTTTAACCACAAAACTATATTATTGTTCGTATACGTGGTCCGAAAGAAGACGCGTGAGATGATAAACCATTCGTTTATGATCTCACGTAAATGTGAATACTCCCTGGACTAGGGTCCCTAGTCCCCAATGGTGCCTCCAGATTAAATAATGTGTTATAAACTTTTCACAAGTAAAACATGTCCGCATTATTAAACAATGTTACATTACATAATGCTGGACAATTTGATCAAGTGAAACACAGTGTCTAATGGAATCTTGTGACATAACCACGTTTTATACCTTGTCATGTTATAATGTGGTTTCACTCTAACTTAACTAAATTATGGTATGATACGCGCCTCTTACTTTGCGATTCATGTTTTCCTACATCATACTGCAACCATGAAAATAACCAATATTTTATTTCCGTTCAATAAAAATACATAAAAAAATCGCAATGCACTTTTATAACAAGTTGCAATTAAATTCGCTGTAGCTATTGAATTAAAAGAATTAAAAAAATAACAAAAAATAAAAATTATAATAAGAACAATAAATAATAAGTACAGCTAAATGATAAAAATCAAAGTCTCATTTTAGTGAAGATTATTATCATTTCATAACCCTTTTCTGACTGTGATAATCAATAATTCAAGATAATTTTTATGCGCAACACTATTAAAAACATATTTTGATTATTTCTAATTATGTTTTACTGCTATGCGACATATTTGATTGATTGAGTTTATCAACACGTTTTAACTGATTAACCAGTTATCGAAAGAAGACGACGCACGAGCGCACGGAGCAGTCGTGACTTTTCCAAACAGCCTGTGTGTATTTATATTCATATAGGATTACATTTCGCTATGCAGTCACAAATAGACATCGATCACGAATACCCTAAGGATATATATTATGCGAAACGGGACGCGTAATCATTTCTATAATATACATACATATATACATAAGCTCACGCCTGTGTCCCCGAAGGGATAGGCAGAGGCGAACTAGAACACCCACATTTCGCCGAGCTTAGTTCAGTCCCAGATGTGATAGGGGGCGAACCTATCGCCATATCGGGCACAAATTCCAGACTCCGGGCTGATATTGAAAAATCCAATATCACGTTGCCCGACCCGGGGATCGAACCCGAGACCTCAGAACCGTAGTCGTACCGAAATACCACCACGCCACCGAGGCAGTCATATAATATAAATAAAGTAAATTAACACGCACCTCTCCGTGACATAATGAATATCGAGCAAGCTTCAGGTAAGCAACCTCCGAAAGCTAAAAACGTCATGCCCATTACTGACTCCGGAATGAACAAAGTGTGACCTGAAAAGACAATTTATATTTAAATACTAATATCAAAGATAACACGGCGATGTCAGTAACGGGACTGTTGGCACCGAAATATCGGTCTCACTTGTCCAGCGGGACAGGTGGGACGAATTACTCGGGATCGCTGGACAACTCAACTGGAAAGGTGGGATAGACAGAGAGGAAGTAAACAGAAACTACGCGTGAACTAAAACGCCCCCCAGACGAAAAAACTTTCATACAATATCCATGAATATTATTAGAATACATTTTTTTTTAATCTGAGATGTCCGTTTTTGCCATTTCACTATGGAACCCTAAATAACAGCGACTACCGCTAAATAATACGGTTTTAGGGTACCATACCAGCCTGCATAAATGTTTCTTCACACTCCCCTTAAAGGACCTAATGTCGCAGGAGGGAGGAGGCATGAAATAAGAATAGGGCTGTAACGAAGCTATAATGATGTGCAACAGAAATTAATAGAACCAATGTTCAATCCATGTCCTCGGCTTTGTTGAGCTCAAATAAAATATGATGTTGTAAGTTACCCTTTTATTGAACATCACATTTTCTAGTCTCTCAACTAATTGTAATATTAGGTTTACTCACAGTAACTTTAGAAAGCGATGTAATATACTTTTAAAATATAGCACCTACTTTGATGTAACAGAAAGAAATCGACGACAAAACGTCAACAATATTTGATGTAAAATTGTCTTTCCTTGATAACATGGCTTGGCGTTAATAATTTTTCTTAATTAAAGAAAACTTGCCAATAACAAAATATAGGTACATACCAATTACGGTCATACTCCAGGAAACAAAATAGGAGTTCACGCCAATCCAAACAATACACATGATAAATGCCAAGGGGTAGAACTTTCTATATCTTATTGGTGATGGGATCGTGATACCAAGAACACATTTTAAAGGCCACACATATAGCCACCATATCTTGTACACTAATGACTTGTGGCTAGGGAATCTAAAAATACTTTTCTTTGGTTTATCATCGAGTTCTGAAAAGAAAAATTGCTCAATTAATTTGTATTCAACAAAGATGACAAAGAAACTTATAATTTAAAACTACTAGCCTTGTTTTTCAGCGACAGCTACTTTTTCGGAATCATTATTCCCGTTCGATACTACATTCGCTTTGTCAAATCCTTTATTATCGATCCCCTCTTCTGCAGACACCGTATTATCAACTATTGTATCTGTAAAATAATGTTACAACTCTAATAATTTAATTTCAAAAGACAATGCATTTTATGATGATGTTTAAATTCACCACATTACGACGTAATTTATGTCGCTGATCTTCATTTAGCTTTTATATCTTAATCATTTCGATCACACGACACACCTAATTTTTAGAAACAAGACATATATGGGGAAAACGGTAGTCCAGAAAAAGGAAGATCAGTGACGCACCTTAAGTTCACTTACGTAGCAATGTAGCGAGATCCTACTTACTTTCAAACGAAGTCTTTTTACAACAAGCCACGTACAGTTTATCATATAAGGCAAAGAGTCTCATACTGTTAAACATTACAATGAAGTATAGAATATACAGGATTCCCAGAACCAACGACTCGTACCAATCTATTTGGCCGTCCCATACAAATGCAACCAGTACACTAACGTTTACCATGTAAATAATAACGTCTCTTGTAACTGGGCGCCTCTCAATTGCAATGGGCTGAAATCAACAAATAAAATTCTCAGTACTTCACACAAAATTAGTGAAATTAATAATACTAGGACTTTTCCTTACAGTTATAGCAGCAAGGCCTCCGATAGCAGCAACACCAAGAGCGTTAAAGATAGCTGATCCGACGATTGTTCCGATACCCATGTCAGACTCGGTCAAAAACGTGGATATCACGTTCACAAAGAACTCGGGACAAGAGGTCGCCACAGACATAAAAGTGGCTGCAGCGACATTCTGAAAATTACATGTTATTAATGCAGTGTTTAGATAGCATTCAGTTCTCAGTGCAAGCGACACGCACCAACGACGCGCGACTTTTAGTCTATATTAGTTACTCGTCCCGTGACCCAATGGCTTGCATACATCAGGGCTTCAATACAATAGTCCATCTTGCGTGTATGTGGGCCCAGTGTGTTAATATATCTCAATAGTGTATGTAAACTGTGTTTACGTATATTATAAAGCCCCAAATGTTCTAGCTAAATGGGACTTAATGCCAACTTTCTACATTTTCTAGACACAAACCTGTGGTATTTTTAAGTCTTCACAGATCAACTCGACGCATGGAATAAAATAATCATTACACACTATTGCCAATAACGTGAATGCGTAGATTCCAAACAGTAGGTACAATAGGAAGGCGCCTCTACGCAGCTGTTCCTCTGGAATTGTATACAAAATTATTTTAACAATATATAATTAACGTGATTCTGTTTATATTAACGATAGTGTTGAAAGACATACACGGCACTACACCCCATCAACGCAAACTATTATGTACTGGTTTTGTCTAGAAAGTAGAAAATAAAAAGGATTCTTTCTTTCTACCTGCCCTCATCCCACCTTAATTTGGGGTCGGCGCAAACACACTTTTTCAAGCATGTTGCAGAATAGATATGGCTTAATTTTTACAACCGACTGCCTGCCTGATGTATACCCCCTCTGAGGGATCTAGTCCTGGGCAAATGAAATGGGCCAATTTGCTTTGCTCGACCTGGGAATGGAACCCTGGACCTCCCGGTCTATATGCTGCCACTAGACCATAGAGGAAACCATGGAAAATAAAAAGTAATATTTATTTTAAATCACTTTCTGGAAATCTAGAAATCTATTCAATGTTTAAAATGTTGCCTTCATGAAATATCTTGTATTATATTTTGAAATAACACCCATATAGGATATGTAAAATAAGGATGAACTTCGTAAATTTTAAAGTATAAAGTTAAATAATCACAAACTTCAAATCCTTTATATGGGACCACCCTTGAAATAAGCTCTATCGACAAAAAGAATTTTGATAATCGGTTCATATTTGGCGGAGATATCGCGTAACATCCATAAAAAAAAATACAAGACGAATTGAGGACCTTCTCGTTTTTGGAAGTCGGTCGAAAAATGTATTATCTATGGCATACCTGCGTTGACCGCATACGTTACACAGCATCATGAAGATGCTCACATTCGACACTGATTAAACAACATAAATGTAACATAAACATATTGTCGAACACCCACCGGTAAATATTCCGTCAGGAAAACTATCTATAGAATCTCTTGCTAAACAATCGATCTCACGCACAACATTATCAAACACTTCCAATCTGGTTCGTATCCACGGGATCCAGTGCCATGTTAATTGTTCTTCTTCCAATCTCGCCACTAATTCTTCCCTTATTAGTAAAGTTTTCCCATTTCTAATGATTGGCAGGTACGAAGTGTCGTTATCTACGCCTAAAACATGAACATTGTTTGTAAATAAATTCATTTACACCTTATTCACTTAGCATTAATACACAAACAGCATCTCTTATAGTGCGGAAAATCGATCACTAAATCACGTTGTTATATCAGAAGCAGTGTATCAATAGCGATAATGGACATCCATGAGCCAATCGCATTTTTTCGCCTATTAACATCGAGCATCAGATTCGTGAATAATAATTACTTGCTCCATTTTCTTTTGACTTTTTAGTTATTATTAAATTCTCAATTCGGCGCATAACTTATATTTATAAATTATGCTTCTAATCGCCTCGTTAGCATACTTGTATTTTGGTACGACTACCTTCCTAAGGCCTTTGGTTCGATCCCCGGGTCAAGTGATATTGGAATATTTTCAATATTAACCCGGAGTCTGGAATTTGTGCTCGATATAGCGATAAGCTCACCCCCTATAACATCTGGGACGGAACTAAGCTCGGCGAAATGTGGATGTTCTAGTTCCCTAATACGCCTACCTCTTTGAGCATACAGGCGTGAACTTATGTTATGCTGTGTTATGCTAATCTGGCTTGCTTCTAATGACAAAACACTATTTTATCCGATTCTTAGATTATTTTTTTGTTTTATAAGGAAAGTTAATCCTATTTGTATTTTTTGAATTTATTGAATGAAGCCAATGTGGATGAAATACTAAAATTTCGACATGCACCAAACTGAAACCTGGAAAAAATTGAGAACTATTTCAGCTTATACGTTTAAATGTTTACAGGATTCGCTATACAAACTCTTTTGTCATACTCACTGAAATCCTCTATAGCATTGGCAAAAGATGTGCAGTACAGCACTGTCAGGACCCCAAAGACGGTGCTTACTTGAAAAGCCGCCATGAGAAAGGCTCTGAATTATGTAGGTATATTAACTGAAATAGAAAGAGAACACGTGAGGTAGTCTGAGAATTAAGTACTTAGAGAATGATAAGTTTTGGGTATTAATATCCTCGATAATAGTATGAAGCATATTTAAAATATATTATTAAAGATAAATTCAATATAAGAATTGATTGATTGGGTCAATTAAGATAAGATATATAACATACATGTATTGATAAATATTTATAGTTTATTCAGTCGCATCTTCTTTCTGTGGACGCTATGGAAACGGGCAGAAACAAAAACAGCGCGACCTACCCTAATAGATACCTAATGCTTAACATTTCTCCTCAAAGCATGTGTGCCAACTAACCAAGGTATGAATGAACGGAGTACTCTAGTAACTTAAAACCTGTGTTATTCAAGGGGGCATTATAATATTTATACATTATATACAAAGAATTTAAAGACTTATTAAATGGAAGTATGTGTAATTAACGGATCGGAGATGTATCGAATGCTCGAATGTAATGAGCTGTCCGCTATATAAGATCTTACGGTTGATGTGAGTCGCCTGTAATGCAGCGTCTATCGAAAGTGACATGGTAAATTCAAAGAAAAATATGAACGCTTATAAACAGTTACATCTTTATCAGATTATAGTAGAGGTATAATAAGCATGCGTAGTGCGTGGTTTAAGGTCGTAGGCTAAACACAATTTCAATTTAAAAAAAATAAACTTGTGATTATGTTTAATAGCTATTATTTAAACAAGTTTAAAAACTTAACGGACCGACTATAAAATTTATCAGATCGTGAGATCTATAGAGCGAACTGCGACTAAGTCAAAGAAACGAACTCAGTGAGGATTTGGAGTTTTTAAATCGAACTTTGACTCAGTTCGAGCCATGTTTTACAAGAAAATTTTTGCTTAGTCTATCTGTCTGTTCTTCTTGTAAAAAATGGCTCGAACTAAATCGAAGTTCGATTTAAAAATGCCAAATCCTCACCGAGTTCGTTTCTTTAACTCCGACTTAGTCGAAGTTCGCTCTATAGCTCTTATATCTGTCTCTTATATGGGACCACCCTTAAGCTTGGATTTACCCTTTATCGAAAACAAAAAACATCTTGGAAGTCGGTCCACATTTGGCGGAGATGTCAGATAACATACATTAAAAAATACAGACGTATTAAGGCCCTTCTCCTTTTTTACAGTCGGTCGAAAATGAACTATTATGTTTACTACCTACATTAAACAACATCGGGCATCTATTGGGATGGGTGAATTTATTCCTGCAGCCCGAGCAGGAAAATTTTTGACAATCGTAAATGTATTCGAATTCGCTGCGCACTGATGACATTTGATTAATATTTCATACAAATTTCATAGACGCGCATCGAGCACGAATACATTTACGGTTGTCAGAAATTTTCCTGCTCGGGCTGCTGTTTAGTTATTTGGACGATACCGCATGGAGGCAAAAACAAATGAAAAATGTTTGATGGATTTGCTTTTATCCCACAACAAAAATCTCAATTAGTGCACATCGATCACTCGCACCGTATCAATATTCATTGTAGCTCTATGTGTATCTAACTGTTCACCCACTTTCAAAGTCTGCTTAATATCGAATGGAATATTGCGGGCCACATTGTTAACGACTCCACGAGCTACATATACGAAAGGGCAGTTCCCCGACACCCGCTTTTCTTAAAACTGCTGAAGGAAAAGACGATTTCTGATAAGCTCGTACTCGTAGACGCGTCCGCGCATATCGGACTGAAATGAGGGCATTGTATTGGAAATTACATTGTACAAATGAATAAAGTTGCGCAAGATACTGCAAATTATCAATATCTCTAGTGGCAGGATTTATACTATACCTACGGTAAAGGTTACAAGGCGATAAAATCTACCACACAATCAATATCACAACAATCACAACCTAAAATAAAGAAAAAAATATCAATGATTTATTAGCCACTGGACGTTAATGACAAGTTCATTAGGCAATTACACTGTGTCCATCAACTTGTATGTAATGCATAAAACTCAAATCTACACCCAGTGACATACCCACATACTATTTACTTTATTAAATTATGTTTTTATCTAAAAAATAAATATAGGTTATAAATAATAATAATATTAGCCCTGTAATATTACTGTCCCACTGCTGGGCACGGGCCTCCTCTACTAATGAGAGGGATTAGGCCTTAGTCTACCACGCTGGCCTAATGCGGGTTGGTAAACTTCACATACCTTCGAAATTCCTGTAAAGAAATTCTCGGGTATGCAGGTTTCCTCACGATGTTTTCCTTCACCGTTATAGCAAGCGATATTTCACAATGAAAATACACTTAACATAGAAAAGTCAGAGGTGTATGCTCCATTTTTGGGGTTGGTCTCGAACCTCCGACACTCGTCTCAGCAGTCCGTACCATTACCAACTGAGCTATTGCTGCTTATAATTATAATAATATATATTATAGGTAAAATAGGTTAAGTATAGGTTAATATAGGTTAAGTATAGGTTAAATGTAGCATTTTACTTTTAATATATATGGTCTACCGCCGAATGTTCATAAACTTAAGGTGGCCTTATGTTGTTTAAGGCCGCCTTATCTGTCAAAATTGTATGGCGAAAATCAATGTAAGAAGCCATTAAAGTTGAGCAGCATTTGACCATTCGGGCGTTAGTTAAGTTATATTGATATGAATTTACGATGTAGGTACTCTTTTTGTGTACCTAAATCAATGTTAGGAAGACGTTTATATCGATTCCAGATTAGCTGGCTTCACTGCACAGCAGTGCAAACTGCCTTGTTTCCCGATAACATTCATATGTTTTTGTTCTAACATAAACATTACATTTTATGATGTGTCGAAAGGAAACAATGACTTACGCATAGACAGATCCCTACATGTCTGTGCGTATGCGCTACTTGAACGCTACGTCTCGATTGCGTTTCAACTTTCCAGCTGTTACCAGCGTTCCACTTTACTTTTCTTATTTAGCATCAATATTATTTAATAACTGCTATTAATCGTTCCTGTATTATATTGAGGTTGCATTTGTTACATCTAGAGATAGATAATATTATTTTAATAACGTTTATGTAATATAGGTACTTCCAGTAACTCCAAGCTAAATATAATTTAGATACTACATATCTTTTAATGTTAAACCATTCATCATTGCTCGAAATATTTCTCATTGACGACATTCCGCAGTTGACCTAGTAAATATGATAAAAACAATTCATAGGGAGTCGTGTAAAAGAAAGTAAATAAATAAAAATAGATTATTACAGGCCGTAAGATTACTTAGGAAATCGACGGTCCATGGCCTAATTTGTTGCGAGTTTATTTAAGGTGCTATTAGACAAATTACCACACTATAAACTGCGATGATCAATAAACAAGAGTATACAGAAGCGTACTTACGTTTCAACCTGCACTTTAACAGACAGACTCAACTTTAACTACTGTGTACAAAACATTTCGCTTAAACACGATATTAGCGGCTGCAGCTACTAGTCTGCAATCATAAAGGATTCCATCACGACACTGAATCAAACATATAAATTCCAGGTGTTTTTAAGTAGATAATCTAATTTGATAAGAGACTTCTTTGCAGCGATTAGTAGATACAATTATTACTTTGCACGTCAGTGATATAGGCGTTGCTTATAAATAATATTAATATGCCACCGCATTATTATAATGCATGCGTTATGTACATTGTACAAGCGTTACAATGTGACGGTTTAATAATCTAATTAAATCAATTTTCAACGGTTGGCCCCATTGAATCACCACAATCATTTGCATTGGACCAATAAATCAATAAAGTCAAGATATACTTTTTTATTTGTGGTTTTATCGTATCTAAAAAGTATACTTAGTCGATAAAAATAGCATACATAAAATTGATGTCCACATAATATTAATTATATCTACGCATGTTCATTGTTCACACAGAAGCAAGGTGAATATAGTAGATGCTTTGGGACGAAGCCTACCTAACTAGTACTTGTGACTGACCGCCGAATGATCTTACACTTATCTGTCAAAATTGTATGGCGAAAACATTATAAGAAGCCGTTAAACTTAAGCAGCGTTTGACCATTTGGGCGTAAAGCTCGTAATCAAAGCGAATTATTAGTAATGTTTTACATTTTTATTTCGCAGTCTAAGATAGGAAACCATGCAGTTCTGGCTTAAATTCTATATCATGCAACGATTCATAAAGTTTATAGTTGGTAGCGTTATAAACTTTTGAAACAAATCATCCTTATCATGGTTATGGGATGCAGTAATAATGTCGGTCAACCCGTGGCAGTGACGTAACGTAACCCACAATGCGGTTTTGTCTTGATTTTGACCGTTCAGAGAGAGTGGACGTCAGGCAGGCAACTAGCCGTAAAAGCTATTTGGAATATTTTCTTCGTACTTGAGTGTCTTCGTAACATGTTTGAGAAAGTGTGTTGCGACATTGGCGCAGTGCAAGGGTAGGTGACACTGACATCGGAACCTTTACACATGTATAGACAACAAAGATAACAGCATTATCTACCATAATCTTACTAACTGTAATATAATAAAATAATGTAGGTATGTAAAATCAATGTTATTATTATCCTCATTTATTTCAACTATTCATTTTTTTACATTTTTAAATACAAGTTAAAAAAAATACATTTAAAAATATAAAAAAACAATAAATATCACCCTCCCGATGACGAGGCTTGAGACCCAAGTCACCGGTGGTTAGGGGCTCAGAGTGAGGAACCGCCTCACAATGCGGGCCGTGTCCAATAACACTGCCTTCTGTATCTGGCTCTTGACCCAACGTCCGATTGAGAGCCTCTTAAGGTGTTGGTCGAGGCTCTTTGCTATCAACCCATTAGCGGTAACGACTATCGGGACAATGATTGTTGATTCCACATCCCACATGTCCGAAATCTCGTGTGCCAGATCTAAGTATTTAGACATCTTGTCATTTTCGGCCTTCACGAGATTTTCATCATGCGGAATGGTGACATCAACAAGTATTGCCCGACGCGCTAATCGATCTACTACCACAATATCAGGCTTATTGGCAACAATAGTCCTGTCCGTAATAATAGATCGATCCCAATACAGTGTTGCATGTCCATTTTCAAGAACTGGCTGCGGCACATATTGGTAGTATGGTACTTCAGAAGTCACAAGGTAGTATCGAAGAGCAAGTTGCTGGTGTATGATCTTGGCTACTAGGTTATGTCTATGTAAGTACTCGCCGTTAGCAAGATACGAACAACCGGAAATAACATGCCTAATGGACTCTCCGGGACGGTGACATGCCCGACAGATGTCGACCGTACCGTCCTTTATTATGTATTTCCTATAGTTGTTCGTCTTGATAACTTCGTCCATAATTGCAAAGACAAAACCCTCGGTTTCCCCAAATAGGTTACCGAAACGTAGCCAAGACACGGAAGCAAGTTGGTCGACATCGGGCCCATTGAGAGCTCGATAGAATCGTCCGTGAAGCTCTTTGCTCTTCCATACCTCCCTGCGATCCCCGGTACTCAGTACCACAGGTGCCCGCCAATTCTCATTTGCCAGTGAGAGCGGAGTGAATCCTTTGTCTACCAAACCCATATCCTTATGCATCACCACTTCGCTACGGAGGAAATAATTCCTGAGATTGCATATCTCGCGGTTATGCAGGTCCTTGGCATTAAGTAAACCTCGGCCCCCGCATCTCCGCGGGATATACAATCTCATAACAGACGATCGTGGATGATGCATTCGGTGTGCAGTTAGTAGAGTCCGGACCTTTCGATCCAGGGTATCTAACTCGGTCTGAGTCCATTTGAGTATGCCGAAAGAGTACATCAGTACAGGCATAACCCAACCATTAAAGGCACGAATCTTGTTGCCACCCGACAAAAGACTGTTAAGTACTTTTGTCAAGCGACCAAAGAAACGTTCCTTTACTGATTGTTTTACATCTGCACTCGATATACCTAACGCTTCAGACATACCCAAATATTTGTAGGTTTCCGTTTCGGAGAGAGATCTAAGCTGTATAGTCTCTGAGAGATGGATGTCATCAGAGACAAATCAATGTTTATTATTAGTTTAAAAAATCCTTGGGATTGTGCAAGCTTATAGGGCAGGTGTTTTAGAGATCGGCAAGTTTAGGAATTATTTATTTCCAAAACGGGTGCTTTGTGCCTAATTTTACAGGTTACTTACGTAAAAACCAAAGTAAGTGAGCCAACTAGCACCCATACCTATTATCAAAAGAATCATGGATATCCTACAAATCTTTACAAAAATGAATGTGCACTGGAAATTTATTTGTATTTCTGGAAAGCTCGCTGTTTTCAACCTCACTCTTAAGTGAGGTTGAAAACAGCCGGTTTATTACCACTATCTTAATAGTGGTAATAAACCGGTCTAATTATGCTAAAGGCAAATTTCCTAAAGACATTTACTTGTTTTGCTACAGAAAGCCGCCCTAAACTCAAATGATTATAATCACTAATCACTAAAATAAAAAAAAAGTCCTCCGCCGTGTCTGTCTGTCTGTTCGCGATAAACTCAAAATCTACTGAACGAATTTTCATGCTGTTTTCACCAATAAATAGAGTAATTCATGAGGAAGGTTTTGGTGTATAATTTTGCACTTTTATACGCGGGCGAAGCTGCAAGCAAAGCTAGCTAAACACATTTTACAATACTTTTGAAACACCTTTGCATGATTGCAATTTACTTGCATTAGAATCTATTTACATGCAATAATTCTTTCCGAAACGCGATGGTCATGGGTCATTCTTTTGTGCTGCTGTAGGACGCAACCAGAGCACAAATTCAAAAATAAGACGAATTATCTTGTAGGGTCTATATAGATCTAGTCTAACGTGTTTACCGATTCGATGTGCTGGGGTTACATATCGCTTCGGTAACGAAACCCTAGTGCGTTTTAAATCGATCGCAGTGCCATCTATTGCATGGTAATGAAATTAATTATACGAGCTGCCGCGCAAGGGTTGAATTATATTTTTTTGTATTAATACTCAACCAGTTACTCAGGAACAATTAAATGTAATTTTCAAGATTTGTTTCAGTGTTTTTTTAATGGGCATTATGGGGTTATGGCATACATGTAATAATATACATGTTACCGGAAAAGTATGTTATCCGTCATTCTATACAATTCCTAGTAAATGTATGTAATTCCTAATTTCGCACAGAAATGTGTAAAACAAATTATATTAAACACATTTCCTAGGAAATTTATACATTTCCTAAATATTTCCTAAAATATTTGAGATATCAATGGGTGCGGGGATAGCGGGGCGATAGTTATAGTTTTCGCTAAATCCGATAATGAGCTTTATCAAGTTGGTAACAAGAACGGAATCTTAAAACAATTATATTCTCGATCTCAGATTAATGTGTGTACAAGAATTCTTCTTATGCAGTGGTTGTACCGAGTACGGAGATAAGTTCAGAAAATAAATATTACTTAATGTAATAACTATAACATTTTCCACATAGAAACTAAAGTTAAAAATTATGTTTATTAGTAGTAAAATAGTGTTAAAAATGATTAAGTAATCGTCACTCAAACAACACATGGTCAACACGTTATCAAAAATAATTAAGACATTATTTGCGTCATTCTGCAGTAAAACCTATCGATACTTCGAATCACAAAGGGCGTAAATGACAAAACACGGCTAATAATAATAATAATAAACAACCAAGTTCCGAAACTGCGAGATGGCGAACAAAGGGGGAGGCTTACCTAATAAAGGGGACAAATAGGAGTACCCAAAAACAAAGAGGTGATAGTAGGCCTATGCATCCACAACAGAGTCCTCAACCAACATTCCAAATAAAAAAATGGAATACCGAAAGAGATATCTTAATATTCATCTATTTGAATAAGGACCTCCACCAGTATAGTAGTAAATAATACTTATCCTGCAGCCCGAGCAGGAACATTTTTAACAATCGTAAATGTATTGGAGGTCGATGCGAGTATACAAAATTTGTATGAAATATTAGCCAAATGTCATTAGTGCGCAGCGAGCTCGAATATATTTACGATTGTCAGACATTTTCCTGCTCGGGCCGCCGATCTACTAATAACAAACATTATACCACAACCTGATGGTAGGTGATCACCGCCGCTTAGGTACGAGAAGAATCGTTGATGAGTTTCCGACTTCCAGAAAGAAATAAGTTTAATTAAAATGGCGGATAAGTACATTTGTTTTAAGTAGGTAGTTTTTACAACTTACGCTCATATAACGTTATAAGATCTTAACCAAACTCAACATTTCATATAAACCTCGCATAACAAATGAAGTTTTTTTGTCTGGAGAAGCTTTTTCAACTTTTCTTCGTACTCCATCATCATATCTGGACTGAATTTAATATATCGAATCACGAATCACCCTTACGAAGTAAAATAATAGAGAAGTCTCTCTCTCTCTTCAGTCGTACACTCTTGACAGAGTGGTCGTGGTTTAATGATGAGCGGTGTTGGGTTGTCGATTATTATTATTATTTTAAATCCTTTGAAACAGTAGCCTTCACGACGCGTCTCCACCGACTTCGATTGATAGCGTTGCGCGAGCATTCCACAATGGTACTTTGTGTAGCAGCTTTGATCGTATCTGTCCAGCGCGTTGGAGATCTGCCGCGAGATCGTTTCCCTTCCACACAACCCTGAACAATTAAACGCTCCATAGAGTCCTGGTTACGGATGATGTGACCAAAATATTTGAGGATTCGTATTTGCACAGTCGACGATAATCTTTCCTTGATTTTAAGTTCTTGAAGTATGGAGACGTTTGTACGATGCGCAGTCCAAGGTACTCGTAATAGTCGCCTCCAACACCACATCTCCAGCGCATCTATTTTTCGGCGGTCCTGTAATCTGAGAGTCCACGTTTCTGCTCCGTAAAGCAGAATTGGGAAAACAAGACTTCTCATGAGGCGGACTTTTGTGTTTTTGGTGATGTTGCGGTTCTTCCAGATTTTGCAAAGCTTGCCTACAGCAGATCTTGTAATTGCACATCTCCTTTTGATTTCGTCCTCACAACCACCTGTGTTAGTTATAGTGGAACCGAGGTATACATAACTCTGAACAACTTCGCAGTTGCCAAGAGTAAGAATTTCAGGTTTATTCAGATCAGCTCTGTCCACTATCATTATTTTGGTCTTGTCCTTGTTTATTGCGAGGCCGTAGGAGAGGCTTATTGTCTCTAGGCGTTTCAGTAGTTCTTCCATGTCTTCCTGGTTTTGAGTTAGAAGAGTTGTATCATCAGCGTACCGTAAGTTAGACACTGTTCGACCTCCGACCGAAATTCCCTTGTCCCATTGGTCCAGTACCAGTCTCATGATGTGCTCTGTGTAGGTGTTAAATAGCAATGGTGAAAGGATGCACCCCTGTCGAACTCCTGCCGTTGTGTAAAAGATGTTTGAGTCGACACCATCTATTCGAACTGTTGCTGTACCGTCCGCGTAGAGTCGACGAATTAAACGTACCAAATGTGCAGGAACACCCATTGAACTAAGAATGTCCCATAGCTTTTGCCATTTAATCGTGTCAAAGGCTTTGCGAAAATCGACGAAGCAGATGTAGAGTGGGATATTGAACTCTCTTACTTTTTCGATAATCTGTCGAAGTATTAATATTTGTTCCCTTGTTCCCCGACCCTTAACAAAACCAGCTTGTTCAGGAGATATTTCTCGCGACAGAAATGATTGCAGCCTTTTGTTTATTATGTGTAGAAGAACCTTACTTGCGTGTGAAATTAATGCGATGAGCCTGTAGTTACTACATTTCTTTGTCGATCCCTTTTTGTGTAATGGGATAAATACAGAGTGTGACCAGTCATGTGGCCACTGTTCCGTTTCCCAGATACGTTTGCAGATGATATGCAGCATATCTACTCCAGTTTCTCCCATTGCTTTAATCACTTCAATGGGTATGTCATCCGTCCCTACAGCTTTATTAGTTTTCAGGTGTTTGATTGCTTCACGAATTTCACTCTTCAGTATGCTAGGTTCTATAGGCGTTGTAATTTCAGATGCATTTGCAGCACTCAATGTTGGCAAGTTGTTGTCTGCCAAGAGTGATTTGCAGTAGTCCCTCCACACATTTACTATGCTTGCAATTTCAGTTACATTTTCACCATTTGATGTCTCTATGGCCCAGGTTCTTGGTTTGAATTGACGAGTAATCTGGCGAATCTTCTTGAAGAGGTCCCTTGTTTCACAACGACTTGCATTATTTTCAAGTTCAACACAGATATTTATGAGATTTGCGTTCCAGTCCCGCCGACATGAAGTTTGTATTTGGGCACTAAGGGCATTGAGGTCTTGTATGCTTGCACCTTTTGACTTCGTGTAACGACGGCGCTCCACGAGGTCCCAAGTGTCTTTCGACATCCAGTGCTGACGTTTAGTTGTGGACCGCTTTGGTTGTGTCGAACGTACAGCATCCATAATTTGTTCTTTAGCTTTAAGCCAGAGTGAATTAGGGTTATCGTCTGTATTATGCTGAGGTTGCCATTTATTGTCTGTCGATAGTTTGTTCACAAAGGAAATTCGGTCTTCAATTGTAATCCTCTTGTTGTTGGCACGAGGAGAAGAAGTCTTTCGTAATTTAAGTTTGAGATTACTTATCAAAAGTTGGTGATCAGATTGACAATCTGCTCCGGGCAATGTGTGTGTGTTCATAATTGAACTTCGCCATCTCGATTTTATTAATATGTAGTCAATCTGATTTCGATATTTTCCGTCTGGAGATGTCCAGGTGTAAAGTCTTCGCGGGTGATGCTGGAAAACCGTGTTCATTATGGTGAAATCATTGTCGGCCGCAAACTGCAGAAGACGTTCCCCTCGACTGTTTCTTTTGCCGACGCCATAATTGCCTACAATATTCCTTAGACCTACATCTGTCTTTGTTTCACCGACTTTGGCGTTAAAGTCGCCGAGAATGACAAGTAATTCCCGTTTTGGAATGGCAGCTATTGAAGACTCAACTTCTCTGTAGAAATTTTCTATGTCCTCTTCTTTAGCCGAGCTTGTAGGTGCATACACCTGGACGATGTTTAGTGGAGCCGGTGATGCGCTGATTTTCATTGTTATTATTCTATTACTGATAGGATTATAGCCCAAGACAGCTGGAGTCCATGATTTGGGAACCGCGATGGCTACTCCAGCAAAACTGTTAGTATCGTCCCCTGAGTGATAGATGGTATATTTTTCAATGTCGTAATGCCCGCTAGTTTTCCAGTGAGTCTCGCTTAAGCCGGTTAAAATACTGTTGCATCGTTCTAGTTCCTGTTCCAGTATTTCTAGTTTGCCTTTCTTAAGGAGTCCTCGCACATTCCATGTGCCTATACGTATACTCCTGCGTAGTTGGATCGTTTTTCTTCCAGTAGCATATTTTCCGAGGAATGCCTGGTCACCTACATGTCCTCGGCCGGTAGCCAATTTCACACTCCGAGTCCCGGAAAACTCGTTGCGCCAGTCGCTACGTGGATCGCCAGGCAAACGTAGTTTAGAATCGACTTGCATTTTCATCATATAACTCTCATGGGATTAGATAATGTAGTAGTTTCCCGTTGCTTTCTACATCGCGGTACTACAACCTCAGTGGTCGTAGAATTCTGTTAGTGGACCGGTCCGGATTGTACTTCCTTGCGCTCCACTTCAGTACTGATGGCTACCGCTGCCCTCCATCAGGGTTCAGATATAATGCTTCTGTAGCTCGCCCCCTCCGCTGTATTGGCCGTACCGACATCCTTTGTCTTCGCCCAATCCACCGTTGAGGTCTTCACCCGTATCCCTGGGCAAGGGTTCCGCGTTATACCTCGCAGAACTAGGTCCCTGCTGAACTTCGCCATCTCTTCATTCCGGCCTACTGAAATGGGAGATGCCCACCCCCGCGACTAGGACGCGTCAGTCAGGAATTACCCTAGTGAAGAATAGAGAGGGTGACTCTATTCTCCCTAGGGCCGGGCTAATGGCTGTGTATGATTCCACGGCGCAAAGGCGCAATAGAGAAGTCTATCTTACTTTAACTAGAATAGTACCTGTTTCTGAGAACTTACGAGACATAAACAGTCTGTTATCAGATAAAACTGGTATTTACCTAAATGATTTGTAGTAATAATAATTTTCATACGACTTACATATGTGTTTTACGTAGCTTGAATGAGACCGTATCTTTTATGCTGTATCTTCTATTTATTGCCTGCGACTTCTATCGCGTGTACATGAATTAACAAATGTATCCCAAGGGAATCGTACATTACAGGATAAAAAGAAGCATATGTGCTGACTTAATCTCTCTGTCAAATGTCATCCATATAAATTCAGTAGCCCAAGCACTAAAAACTAATGTAAATGTAAATGTATTCGAGTTCGCTGCGTACTGATGACGTTTGGTTAATATTTCATACAAATTTCATAGACGCGCATCGAGTTCGAATACATTTACTGTTGTCAGAAATTTTCCTGCTCAGGCCGCAGCTTTTCTCGCGTGATAGAGTAACAATAATAATAATAATATTAGCCCTGTAATATTACTGTCCCACTGCTGAGCGCGGGCCTCCTCTACTAATGAGAGGGGTTAGGCCATAGTCTACCACGCGGGCCTAATGCGGGTGGGTAGACTTCACATACCTTCGAAATTCCTGTGAAGAAATTCTCAGGTATGCAGGTTTCCTCACGATGTTTTCCTTCACCGTTATAGCAAGCGATATTTCACAATGAAAATACACTTAACATAGAAAAGTCAGAGGTGTATGCTCCATTTTGTGGTTGGTCTCGAACCTCCGACACTTGTCTCGGCAGTCCGTACCATTCCCAACTGAGCTATCGCTGCTTAGAGTAACAAACATCCATACAAACATTGCATTTATAATATTAATTATCCCTGGAGGTTATTTTCGAGCCGCAGCCGGTCGTAAAAATATCTCAACGAATATTAGACAGATCAACAGGGTGTAAACACTACAGGTAAATTTATATTAAAAGAATACAAAGCTACAGCTAGAATATAAGCATTCTTTCCTAATAGAATTGGACTTCGATTCGGTTTCATTTATTAACTCAAAATTCCACCGAAATCGAGATAAAAGTGCGCTAATGTTGTATTAGATTCGAGAACTTGTCATTTGGCAATTTTATTATTGCACTTTTTAATTCTTTTTCAGTGGAATTTTAAGTCACTAAATGAAGTCGAATCGAAATCAAATTCGAATCGTATCAAGAGTCAACCCTTACGTATATTATATATTTGACAATAGTATATTTGACCATCGAAATCGTATCGAGCTCGCTGCGCACTGATGATGATTGGTTAATATTTCATACAAATTTCATGGCCGCACATCGAGTTCTAAACGAATTCGATTGTCAAAAATATTCCTGCTAGGGCAACAGTAAGCGTAGTTAGCGTAGTTCGTTAGCTTGAAAAAAGAAAATAAAAATAGGAAAAGAGTAAGGAAAAAAAGACAGGAGTAAGAAAAAATGTTCTATCTCTGTTTACGCAAAAATAATATAATAATATATAATTACACAGAAAGGATAGATTGAAGATTCGCCGTTTGATCTTAGCCCACCGCGCTGAAAGTATAAATCCAAAATTAATTTATACCAAAATGTTCTTTACGCCCTTTGTAATCCAAAGTGTCCATAATCATGAATCACTTCCTAAGCCTATCTATCTTGCTTATTATGGCATATATCTTAAGGATCTATATCTATGTTGCGACAATAATATGATAAAGACTAAATAAAATCAAAACACTGCCTTGGTGGCGTGATTGTATTTCAATACGACTACCGTCCTGAGGTCTCGGGTTTCATCCCCGGGTCGGGCAAAGTTAAATTGAGTTTTTCAATTCAGTATCAGCCCGAAGTCTGGATTTTGTGCCCGATATGGCGATAGACTTGCGCCGTATCACATCTGAGCGGACGGAACAGAACGAAATTAAGCTCGATGAATTCGTCTGCCTACCTCTTCGGAGGCAAGTCCTTCTACTTACCTCTAGGCGTAAGTTATGTACCTACATCAACTATGCTATTTACTATTATATATAATGTATTTCATTATTTAGCAATTAGAAAAAAACAAAAATCATAAGCAGCGATAGCTCTAAGCTCAGTTGGGAATGGTACGGACTGCCAAGACGAGTGTCGGAGGTTCAAGACCAACACCATTATGGAGCACACACCTCTGAGTTTTCTGAGTTATGTGTGTTTTCTTTGTGAATTATATATCGCTTGCTATAACGGCGATGGAAAACATTGTGAAGGAAACCTGCATACCCGAGAATTTCTCCACAAGAATTTCGAAGGTATGTGAAGTCTGCCAACCCGCATTACGTCATCGTGGTACACTAAGGACTAGACTAACTAACTTAAACCCTCTCATTAGTAGAGGAGGCCTGTGCCCAGCAGTGGGACATTAATATTACAAGGATAATATTATATTATTATTATTACATATATGAAAAATCATACGATAACTACATCGACTATGTTCGTCTATACAATCTTTTTTACTCGTAAGTACATTAACTTGGGGGAAGCCTATGTTCGGCAGTGGACGTCCTGTGGCTGATGATAATGAAGTACATTATTTTTTCAAGAATTAATTTTACTATATTAAATTCTTCCTGCGACCTTTATCAGGCCTGTGTTTTTTGGATGCAGGCCGCTTCCAACAGGTCGATCTGGAAATCTTTGGCGGAGGCCTATGTTCAGCAGTGGACGTCCTATGGCTGATGATGATGATGATGATATTAAATTCATGTTTAAATTAACCACTTTATTGGTCCAGTGGCAGCGAACTAAAACTGACATAATAAGTTCTGGCTTCCAAACCGAAGTTGGGCAATCGAAAAATTAATCATATTAAATTGTTGGGGTTGCATTTTGTATCCCAACACATCCAGAAATGGAAATTTGCTCGGCGATATTTAGGTTCTGTTAGTTGGTTGCTTCACCTACCTTTTCGTAAATATAGGCACATATTATGTGCCACTTTGCACGAAGATTTAATTAAATTAAATCTTCGTGCAAAGTGGCCAAGGAGTTTATGTATGCACAGACGCGTGAGCTTAATAAGTATGAAGATGAGTTAAAGTCAGGAATTTATTCAAACGGACATTTTAAATATTTATTTTCATTACATTGAATTTATTCACAATAACAGATGTTACATATAATTACAATTTAATAATTTATAATATTAATTTAACAATAAATGTGCACACACATGCTTATTTCACTTAAACGTGTAGTAATCAATACTATTTGCATAACAGAAGCTGCAATGTGCAAGTACATATAGCGTGCACCTCTAGACTAGTCACTAGTATGAGCGTATTTAATAGCGACGATGTGAATTATGGTGTTGCTGTTCCCATCTCTTCAAACTATCATTGAGATTCCTTTGTTTCGTAGATATTTCCCCCCAAGCCTCTTTCTTGTGAATCCCACGAGATTTTGTTTTGTTGTTTGTGTACTTTTTAGTGGTGAACCCCCAACATAGTACAAGAAACAGAATCATATCAAAACCGGATATAAGTGTGAAGCCTAGCATCAAGCTGAGCAAACCGCCGAAAGCAGCTGAAAAAGAAAAGATAATTGTATAAACAAAACACGTTATTTGTAATGTATATGTACTTATTAACTAACAGCAACGCACATTGGCTTTACATTTCAGCTTCGGTTCATGTAAATCCAATAATGAGTACAATCGTGTTTATATGACTCTGGAAATTCGAAATAAATTCGTTCTCCAAATGATGTTAGTAACGCAATAGTATTTATTAGCTGTTTTCTCACGAAACCTTCCCACTTTTAAACTATATGCGATATATGTACATATACAAAATATATGGGTATTTATCGTGACTCACACCGAGAAATAAATATATCATCGCCATACGTACCTAAAATATTTTGCCAATTCAAATAAACATCACGTCTATATCTGGTGGATACCAAATCGTTGAAGAACACATTCAATAGAGATCGATTCTCCAAATTGACGTCATTACTGAAAAGAATATCAGGGTGTAATTTCCTTATTTTGTTAGAAAATTACTTGTTAATTGTTTTGTTTTATTTATTACTACTTATATCTCTAGTATAATATTATCTCTAGAGTTCAGAAGTGTATATACATCGAAAGATATAATTGATCGATCTTCAAACGTTCACTTATTTTAATTAATAATCATGCACGCTTAATTACTCACAAAAAAGGTAATTCATTGCTTTTTATGTTGCTCGCGAGCTTCCCAAGAGCCACTTCTAGAGGATACTCATAGTGTTCACATTCAGGAAGACATTGAAACGAATCAAAATTTGTTTTTGCGCTATCATGTCTTTGATGATCCGGGTCTGAAACGGATAAAAACTGGATTACTACAATATAAGTCGAATCAAACTGCTAAAACAATGTTAGGTACACTTTTTGAACATTTGATTAGTTATGCAAAATGATATTCTTATTAAAAAATTATATCTCATGATATCCGACTTGAATTTCGTGAATTCGTTTGTACGATTACATATTATATACACTTTTATTTTATATTCCAATTAATTCATAAAGTGCCATATATACACATAGTACTTTAATTACGACATTTACTTATGATGTTTTCTAGACAATCCAAGTCCTTGAAATTACATGTACGGTGGTATTCTGAAACAAAAACGCAATGTTTAAAAATAATATAATATTACCTCGTTTTTGAATGCGAAATCAATCAACATAGGTTAATTCAACTTTGTTTTTGACCACGTTGTCAAAACACTGTTGGTTTTTGAAAATAAAAGAATTAAGGACGCTTCAAAATTATTTTTAACATAACATTACATAAGCTCACATCTGTATGCCCGAAGGGGTGGGCAAAGGCGCACTAGCGAACTAGAACCCATTTTTAATTCATATTATATTTGACATAGGTGTTAGGTACCTACATTGAATTAAATTGAATTAACCTGCGAAAATTAAAGCGTAAGCGTAATTTAGTTTTCGGATTATTTACCGTTGGAAGGAAAGAAGAATGGTACACAGTCGCAGGCGTTTTTTATTATAAGAGTTTTCTGATACGCCATGCAGTTATGGAACGAATACTGACGAAAGTCGCCAATTTTTATCTGAAAATGTTATATTAATATAATAATTTAAGCAATATAATTATGATTATAAATTCTTAAACAATTAAATTATAACATCCTTTAAGTACTAACTTAAAAAATCTCAACTTGATCGCATCATCCTATGAAAAATAAAATAATCAAATAAACCACATTAGGTAAGGTAACAATTACCGAAGATAAATAATCAAATCTCCCCAAACTAGATTTTAGTTTACATTTACATGACAATAAATAAGGTATTTACGCGAGTAAACCCGATTATTAAACATTAATGATTTATAATTAAGTATTCAAGATAATAATAATATTATCTTCAGTACAAATTATGTACGTACAATGTGTAAGACCTTGATTATATTCTGAACATTTTGCGTCAATCGGTAAATGAATTCGTAGTGCGATGGTTATCACGGCACAATCTTGTTCGTCATTAGACGTGATTTGTGATCAATCTGTCATTGATCAGCGATGCGATTTTTAGACTGCGGATCCATTAGGTCCACAAATTGCAACACATTATGTTCTTATCAGCTCTCTCTGAACTTGAATTCCATGGAAACTTAAATTGTGATACCGCCCCGCCTCCAGTATTCAACTGTGCGTAGCTTTCCTTTCTCCTACGACGGGACATTTAGCTAAGCATTTAAGGCCATCAGCTTGCCTGGCGTTAAACCCCTATAAGGGATACAGTCCTTTAGAAAAATCACTTTATCCGAACCTGGGATTCGAACCCAAGACGTCCCGGATCACAGCTACGTATGCCGGCTTACTATTCCTAAAAAAATCCTTGATACCTAAAAGGAAGAGGTTCGTAGTTATTTTTTATGAATATTAGGAACCTACGCCTCACCGATTTTTCTCCAAAAATACGGACCGATTTTGATATTCTGTTTCCAATTGAGGTAACTCTAAGTCTTCTCCCATACGGAATAGCATCGCTCAAGCTCAAAAATTACACTATCACGCACACAATAAATGTTACATAACAAACCTCATCATTATAATAACACTGCCTCTGTTCAGGAATGAACGCCTTAACTCCGGAGGTAGTGTAGGTGCGCTCCGGAGACAATGCTATCAACACCTCGGTGGACGGGTTCACCATACGTGCAGGCGAGTCCAGATCAGGAATGTTGTATGCGTTGTCTATAAACACCTAGACAAAAAATATAATAATACTGTCCCACTGCTAGGCCTCCTCTACTAAAGAGAGGGGTTAGGTCTTAGTCTACCACGCTGGCTTAATGCGGCATGGTACACTTCATATATGTACCTTTGAAATTCTTGTGAAGAAATTCTCAGGTATGCAGGTTTCCTCACGATGTTTTCAAGTTATTTTCAATATCACTTATATGGAGTTGTCAGTTATGTAAAACAGGTAGTAAATATGAGTTTATGGACTATATACTTAAAATGATGTCTAATAAAAATATATTTAAGTAACAGTTAGTAACGGTCGCCTCCTTGGTCTAGTAGCAGCATGTATGGGCTATGGATCGGGAGGTCCTGGGTTCGATTCCCAGGTCGGGTAAAGCAAATTTTCTTATTGAATTTGCCCGGGACTGGATCCCTCATAGATATTGATATCAGGCAGGCGGCTGGTCGAAAAAAGTAAGCCAAATCCTCTCTGCAACATGCTTTAAAAAGTGTGTTGCGCCGACCCTACATTAAGATAAGGGCAGGTAGAAAAAAAACAGTTACCCTTCGGATCCCTGTACTGTGCGTGATCAGATATGTAGCACGCACTTGCCCGTTTTTTCTTTTTACATTGGTCGTCTATTACTCATTAACTTGTAAAGCTTGGTTAGCCGCTATAGTTTTCCTTTGAAATTCATGATATATGCATTTGTACTAGACAAATGCTTCTCAGAAATTCGGTGAATTTAAAAGAAAGAAAACCAATCTATTATTATTTCTTTCTCTAAAAAAAGGATAAACAACTAGCAAGTCGACCTTATTATACTTATTATGTTCCACATCGTACTACGCCTTAACAATAATTGTTGTACCATTCCACGATTGACATTATTAAACTTTAAGCTAAATCAGCTGGTATGAAAGGACATTATTTTCGCATTCACCACATATTATCGTATATCAGGTTACGCCGGCATGAAAACAGCTCCGGGCAATGTGATCTTTAATGTATTTTTACTCCAATAAGTCAATTAATTAGCAACCTACAAGCCCTTACTCGATCAAAGCATTTTGATAGGTGAAACTATTAAAGGTCCTTTTTTAGAAGGACTACATTTTGAACAAAAGCTGTAGATAATATTTATAATTTTTTTAACGCCAGTATGGATATAGACAGATGTGCAAATTATTACTGACCGTGGCTTCTTAGACTGACCGGCTTGAAATTTATTAATAACAAAGTTTTTTTTACTTATAGCAGATCAATATCTTAAAAATATTGCTATCAATCATCGACGCTCCCGTCACTCACCAGGCTTGTAAACGAAAAATCAGAATATGTATTTGAAAGTAAATATTTACATTTGAATATACTCGTGCATGCAAAATGAAGAATATCATTACTAAAACATGAGTAAAAATGTAATACCAACACCACTCCAAAATAAGAGTACTTAACTACTAAAATTTTCCGACAACATCGTGAAATAGAAATCTGAACTTTATGTACATTATTATTTATTATATTATAATTCCAAATGTAAAAACATTATATATACATTGTATGTATTTTGAAATATCGCTAATAGGTTCTTCTGGTGATGAGTCATGAGGGCAATTGGCATTGGGGGCAACGAACACTCAAACATTATACAACACACCTACACAAAACATGTATTTTTTATCTATGGTCCATTGTTCTACGAGCAGGAGACGTCTAAAATTGTTTTGCGTACGTGTTTTTGTGTAATGTTTCAAAAAAACTAGTGCAGGAAACGCGGCTTTACATACACCAATTTTAATGACTGAAAATCTAAACATAGCGGAACGTGACCATCCCCAAAATGCTAAGCGGAAGCCCGTGACTAACTTATAAATGAGGTAATGGCGCTGATGGAAAGTTCCGAAGAGCTTCCGTTGTACCAACATGCTAACGTATAAAGGGCAAATCAATTTAAACAATTTGCTTGCTGCAGGCGACTGCATTAACGAATTATCAACCTATGTCATAAAGGGAAAGCTTTTAGTTCATTTTCTAATATAAAATAGGTAGACGTGAACATGTTCGGGAATGTTCAATATTCTATACCTAGAGACAGTAAATAATTCATCATTATGGAAAATAGGCGGTGAATTTACCATCCTACGTACTTTTAATTATGTTGAGTGTGATGCATATTTAATGCGGACTCACCAACGCAAGCCAAGCCAAAGCATTGGCTTTACTTTTCCAAAAAATTGAAGGACCAACCGACACGTATCCTCTAATTACTAGTGTATTGGATGTATGTACAACCGCCCCAGCCACTGGACCATACACCTCTGATGAACTCTGATCTTGCGAAGATACTTGTTAATTATTTTTTATATCTCGCCGATCTCTCGCTTTTACCATAATCGCTTTAATATCTAAATATTTCTCACTGCTTTCATAAATATTTTTCATATCTTCAGTGAAATATAATATTATAGAGGGACTTCCAAGTTGCAAGGACACAAATATTTAACTTACCACATTTTGTATCTAGACGCCAAAATTCTAAGGGAAAGCAAATTTTGCAAATATTTACTACTTACAGAGATATCATTACGGAACTTATTTTTTTTATCTAAATACCGTGTTATATAAGTAATCATTCAGATTATGAAAACATTCGTTGATTATATTATCATATTATGCATTTACAAATTTACAAACACGTTTTTAAAAAAGAATATGCAGATAAATAAAGATGTTTTCGTTATAATGATGCAGAAACATTGCTGACACTAATTCATACCAGTAAATTATACCTTCATTATATAAAGAAGGCTTAAGTGGACAGATTTTACAAGCAAACATTTTTAGCCATACGCATAAAATATTAAAATACCTGCTTAGAGCCTTAGATGTTTTTATAGAATGTAACAATTAAACCTAAAATATTTAATGTAAATAAAGGGGACCTTATTTTTTCCTAGTTTATAAAAGTAAAATATAGTTACAACGTGTGCATATTATAAAGACAAACATTTTAATTCAAGATTAAACCGTAGTGGGGAGATGCAGGAAACATGCATAATAACTCATAATGTAATGAAAGTGAGAATCCTTGGTTCAAGGTGAGAATATTGAGAACATACCAGCGCTCCTTGCGAGGCCACTGTCGCGCTGTAGTAGTCGTCAGGATCGGTGTGGAGCAGGACAGTCAGCGCCGTTTGATACCCGCAGGAGGTCACACGCCGCGGCGTCGACATATGGAGCCACTCGTTACCTTCGGTGTCACTCCTGCGTACCGACCAGAAATAAATAAATAAATAAATACACCCAACAGTCACACACCTAGTCCTGACCCCACATTAGGTATAACCTGTATCGTGGGTGTCAGAAACTATGAGACTCTCGGTCTCACAACACCCAGACTTGAAACAAATATCTGTGGGCCATACAAACATTTGTCTCAATGCGGGAATCGAACCCACTGCCTCTCGCTTCACAGCCGGCTATTTGCCCACTACGCCACGGAGGCTAAATATTTTAACAATTCAATTCCTATCGAGTCGCTGCGCCCTGATTCTTCCTCGGTGTCAAAGTTGTATTGTGTGCACGGTACGACTATCGTCCTGAGGTCTCTGGATCCATTTCAGGGTCAGGCAAAGTGATATTGAATTTTCTACTCAATATCAGCCCAAAGTCTGGAATTTATGATCAATATGGCCGTAGGCTCGCCCCCTATCACATCTGGGTCAGAAATAAGCTCGGCGAAATGTGGTTGTGCTAGTTCTCTATTGCGCCTCTGCATACATTTGTTGTACCCTTTGTCCCCCGTGTTATGTAGTTAAGCGTAAACTCGATTTCCTACAGAGCACTACAACATTTAAATAAAAATTTGGGATAAATAAAGATTTATCACGGAGCTGCAAGTGGCCTTAATATCTTAATTAGTTATCTATTACCACCATAAATAATGATTTTCAAATATTACGACTATGTATGAACACAGTACGAAAATAAATTTTTTATTATTAACATGCCTAAAAAAAGATAAGTCAATGTATTATTATTGAATTCATACACAGCTTATCGAAATGATAATATTGACGCAAATTTAAAATCTCTCTGATTAACACACGCCCTTTGGAAATCAGTTGCTTAGCGGCCAAACTCACAAACCGTGAACAAAGTTAATACATTCATTACCTCAGAAACATGGACATAATCATTTCACATTAATACCACTACTAGAAAAATTATATGGACTTATGTACATATAGGTATGTTTATTAATTTATCCTTTTCACGCGGCAACGATGCAATGGATTAATACTCGTAACAATATGATGATACATATTATATAGGTTTGTTTGTTGTTTGTTGTGTGAGCTCCATTTTCCGCAATCAGTCCATTTCGAATTATTATACTCTGGTTTCCCTTCAAAACGTATAAATCTTTCGCCTTTTATTATATAGGTTATAGACCAAGAGTTTTTTTTATCTATTGGCTTACCAAGGGAAACAAACAGATGACAAAACCCACCCAAGTGGTTACTATTGCCGAGTATTGCCTATCGGCATAGGAATTGCCAAGTACATAGCTAATTTTTTACCAATTCATTGAAAGTGGACAAGCAGAAGCTACCAGTATTGAGGCTTCTAGATAATATTTATATAAAATATATAATCGGTGCTGCGACTGCTTCGGTGGCGTGGTTGTATTTCGGTACGACTGCCGTCCTGAGGTCTCGGGTTCGATCCCCGGGTCGGGCAAAGTGATATTGGATTTTTCCATATCAGCCCGGAGTCTGGAATTTGTGCCCGATATGGCGATAGGCTCGCCCCCTATCACGTCTGGGACGGAACTAAACTCGGCGAAATGTGGGCGTACTAGTTGGCTAGTGCGCCTCTGCCTACCCCTTCGGGGATACAGGCGTGAGCTTATGTTATGTTATTTAACATGTTATGTTATGTTAAATATATAATCTCGTTAGATATATCTGCTTTTTTCTATTTTCTCTCCGTTGAAAGTTAATCTGGTAGAGATCGATTTTATTAATAATCCCGCCTATTGTCGCACAAACTTAATTATACATATTACATGTAATAAACAAAATTATTTTGCCGACTCACGCTTTATCATGATAAACGCTCAAGTCTTATATCAGTATAAAAAGAATTCAAAATGTATAACGTAACAGAAATAATCATCAAAACGGGTCACTTTGTGCCAAAATATGCGTGATTATTCAATAACAAATAAATACGTCATCAATCATCTATTATTTTACCCGACTGCCTCGGAAGAAGGTAATGTTTTCCTAGAGTTATACCCCTGGTTATACTAATATCTATTTAGCATGATACGCTGCATAAACGGCTTGACGTAGGTACGTACATAAAAACATTCAAGATATTTATAATTCGTATCAAGTTATTTTTTACGCTATCGGGATTTTTGTTATAATTATTTTTTCATTAAAAGCATGACGATTCGCTAATCACTTCTGACGAAAAGAGACAAGGAGTACGTCTTTAAAAGTTTCCCCGCTCCGCTTCCGACTTTTCCACGTGTATTGATAATTTGATATTCTGCGATAAGTAACTTACAATAATAATTTATAGTGATCGCATCTCCGGCTTTTAAATGGTGATCAATTCATATGAAATTGATAGAGTTTGCCACTACTGTCCAAACTCCATTTCATGACTGTGGTCAAAGCAATTTCCAGTTACTAATAACCTTTATCTTAAATTTACATTATCTAAAAGGTAACAGGGAGTAGCAGGATATGCGTAAATTTTTCAATGTCCCCATAATAAGTTGGCAATGGGTTATTTTCGAGTGTGCGTCAGGCTCCCAACACGATACGAGACTTTCATATTCACATAGCGAGCACAGACACCACCCATCCATACATCCATCACAAAAGAAATATCACCCATGCCGCATGCGTCGTCACACGCACGGTGTGGCGGCGTGCAGTAATTGGGTATTCGAAATTTATTTAAATTCAGTTTTATATGAAAACGTCATCTAAAATAAAGAACAGAAAGAAAGCCTTTGAAGTTTGGCGTAACCTTCAAACTGCGGGAAAGAGAAGTATCAGTGTAACACGTCACCGCCATAACGGTACGTACATTAGAAAGGGATGGCAAGATTTGTCCCCACTCCACAATTCAAAACATGAATTACTGCCTCATTTTTCAATCAATTTCGATGCAGTTTTTACAAGGTTTCTTTTTTGTTTTATTTCCTATTACATATAAAAATGTGTTTAAAATCAAACCTAGTCAAGTACCTACCCAATTACCGAGCTACGAACGCGCGGTGGTATTACAGGTACCTAGTACATGCATGACAGAACACATCGGTATCTGCGTAGCAGAGTATCAGCGACACTCACACAACAAATATGTGACGCCGAATAAGCGTATTTTGTTAACACGCCTTTTGGATGGCGAGCGTCCATATCATTTTTTTTTATTTTTGTTGAAATTAAGCCGCCTCTCCTGTACATGTTTTTCGAAACAATACACTATAAAGTTTTTAGTGAAAACACCTACAAAAGACAAGGTGTTTCATTGTTTCCTGCTCATATAACAATGGACCATAGACAAAAAAAAAATGGAAACACCATGTTGTGTGTAGGTGTTTTGTGTAATGTTTTAGTGCAGGAACGCGGCTTAACAACACTTCTGTCGTCTGCCTGGCTAGCCACATAAACAATGCGTAAGTACATAGCAAAACAAGATGTATGTTAGCAGCTCGCGATCCCCGTGACGGCATCTTTCGAACCGCGGTTACCTTACTCAAACTTACCTGTCTGTCGTGTCTACAGCGTAGTAATTGAATGTGCAACATAGATTGATTACTGTAAATATTTGCTGGAAAAGCTCATCGCACCGATAGATTGTGTTCTTCCACATACATTTTTCGACCAACTGACTACAAGATGCTGCAGGTGACAACTGAAATATAAAAATCGCAGTTTAATTTATAAAGTTACATCAGACTGAAACTCTGCATAGATCATTTTGCCACATGTATCCAATTACTATAAGTAGTTTGTTAAATAACCATGGAATAATTCCCGTTAATGTTCATCCTTGATCAATTTTTTTTTTTTGCGTTTGACTATTTATAAGAAAACATTATTTAATATATTAACCCGTCAGAGGCGGCACATATATATGTTCCATAAGCGTATGGGCCACCGGAGGCCGAGCCGCCCGTGACTATTTAAATAACATAACATAACATAAGCTCACGCCCTGTATCCCCGAAGGGGTAGGCAGAGGCACACTAGCGAACTAGAACACCCACATTTCGCCGAGCTTAGTTCCGTCCCAGATGTGATAGGGGGCGAGCCTATCGCCATTTCGGGCACAAATTCCAGACTTCGGGCTGATATGGAAAAATCCAATATCACTTTGCCCGACCCGGGATCGAACCCGAGACCTCAGAACCGTAGTCGTACCGAAATACTACCACGCCACCGAGGCAGAAAATATTAAATATTACGTAACTATTAAATATTGTACTGATAATGATAAGAATTATATAAAGGTAGATAAAAAAAGATGCTACTTATATAATTTAGGTAACCAATGCGATAGTTTTAATAAAACCGCCCAAATGCATGCTGTATATCTGACCACGCACAGTAAAGGGTTCTGAAGTAGGGGTAAATGTTACTGAAATATAATTTTATTGACACAATTTTTAATATATAGTCCATAAATTCATTCACATTTACTACCTATTTTACATAACTAATGACTTCATCTAAGTGGTTTTCAATAGAATTGATACGTTTTACGAAAAGGAGAAGGTCCTCAATTCGACTGTATTTTTTTACGTATGTTACTTACGTGTGATATCTCCACCAAATGTGTATCGATTTTCAAAATTATTTTTGTGTCCGATAGAGCATACTTTAAGGGTAATCCCATATAAATGAAGTCACGATCGGATCAAGTGGGAAGTCGGTCAGTTAAGTTTTTAAACATGTGATTATTAAATAACCTATCACAATAGGATAGCAAGAAAAAATGTATCCCCCACTTTACGTAGGGGAGGCACCCTGAAAAAAAGGTTCAAAATTTTATTTTACCCCTTTGTCTGTGTGATTGACATGTATCCATATCATGACATACCCATGCATGACATATTTCCAGTACTAATAATATCTGAGCTGAATCTCGGTTAGACGGACAGACAAAAGACGGATATAACAAAACTATAAGGGTTTTATTTCACTTCAGAAGCCTAAATAATCACAAGTTTAAAAACTTAACAGACCGACTTTAAATTCGATCGTGACCAAATTCATATGGGACCACCCTTGAAATAAGCTCTATCGAACACAAATTTTGAAAATCGGTCCACATTTGGCGGAGATATCGCGTAACATACATAAAAAAAATACAAATTGACGACCTACTCCTTTTTGGATGTCGAAAATGGAATAATTTCGATTATATTAAATATGAAACTCAGTGATTGTTATATGAGTAAAGAAAGGAAAAGAATTGTTTGAAGATTAATTAGAACCTTAGATTAATAACTCAATTAAATTTAATTAATAAACTCAATAAAAAAGACACCTACGCAAAACATAGTATTTCTATTTTTTTTGTCTATGAGTCATTGTTACACGATCAGAAGACAATGAAAAACCTTGTTTTGTATAGATGTTTTTAGTGTTTTGTTTCGAAAAAAACTAGTGCAGGAGACGCGGCTTTACACTTACTGTCCACATAACCAATTACCCGTATCTACAACATATTTCAACTTTGTAAGTATTTGAAACCTTGAAACTACAACATGTCTAACGCCCGTCATAGACTAGCTCCAACGAAGAAAACAATTTGGATTGTGATTCTCGAAGTCTTAGCCTAAAGGAAAATCACCGCGAAATGACGACATTGCTACTGCATTTGATTTTTTTTTTTAATAAATAAGTTCGTACCTACTCCTTTCATTTTTAAATATAGGTATCTAGACTATAAACGAGCGTTGTAAATATTTTCGGTTATTGGTGATCACTTATTAATTATATCTCAAAGAATACTTGATTTATACGTACTCTAAAAATGTTATACGTAGTACGTACCTACCAGAGACTTTTATGTATACTACGTACCTACCTATAGTGATATAAAGAAACCTGCGGGTTTAGACAAGTGGCTTATGCGCTAGTCGAATAGAATATTTGAATAGAATAAATGTATGGGAATGACATAAGAGTACGCCGCATATAGCGTACTCGTATGTCAATGCCATACATTTATTCTACTCGGCTATTCTATTCGACTAGCGCATAAGGCTCAATTGCACCACTATTATTAACCTAGAGTTAGTCCTAACCGCAAGTTAAGTTACATGTCATTCATACATTTTCTGTCAATTTAGCTTGCGGTTAGGACTAACTCTAGGTTAATAATAGTGGTGCAATTGAGCCTAAGTCACTTGTCTAAACCCGCTGATAATGTAAGGTGACATTCAATGGCATTTGAAAGAGTTTGACATCAATTATTTCGCATTAGTATCACGATAAAAGTACCTATTAGTTTGCTTATCGGAAAACACACATCTAACCTTCTTTATAATTGTCTCGATGCTTATCAATTCCACATTAATTATGATGGCAATGATTCTGATGATGATTTATATCAAGTTGTATCAGGTTGAGGGCAGGGCGGGCACTAGGCATTAGATATGCCCACAAACCTAATTGAGGTCGATCGGTCGCCACCCGTACTTATAAGCTGACTCGTCCATTGCGCCGTAAAGGCTGTCATATGTTCATAATAATTAACAAATGCCTTTGATGTTCACAATAATTAACAATGCCATTGATAATCGTAAGTTTTATGTCTACCCTACTGAGATTGCCTCTACACACCACGACACGCATTCAGCATTTTTAGTTGGCGGTAGCCACGACCACGACTTTTTGTGGCTTGGCTAGTATTAACAAGCCTATTTCATATTCATAATGGAACATATACGAGTAGTTTAAAATAGAAGTACATGAAATTGACATAGATATAATATTGCTGAAATTGATGACTTGCATACTATAATGATAGGCCAATACTTATTATCAATTTTATTGAAGGTGGCATCTGTATATAGAGGTATAAAAGGAGAAACTGACTGATGTATTAGCGTACAGCCGAAACTATTGGAGCTACAAACGTGAAATTTTACACACGGCTTCCTTTTATGAAGTAAGCGAGCACCAAATTTATTTTTTGAAATTCATCCCCTATGACTCCCCTATGACTATTGAAGGTGATATCTGTATATGTGTAGAGGTATAAAAGGAGAAACTGACTGATGTATTAGCGTACAGCCGAAACTATTGGAGCTACAAACGTGAAATTTTACACACGGCTTCCTTTTATGAAGTAAGCGAGCACCAAAAATATTTTTTGAAATTCATCCCCTATGACTCCCCTATGACTATTGAAGGTGATATCTGTATATATGTAGAGGTATAAAAGGAGAAACTGACTGATGTATTAGCGTACAGCCGAAACTATTGGAGCTACAAACGTGAAATTTTACACACGGCTTCCTTTTATGAAGTAAGCGAGCACCAAAAATATTTTTTGAAATTCATCCCCTATGACTGCTACGACGCCGACGGAGCAGACTCTCGCGCGGGTTTAACCACGGGCAAACGCTAGTCTTAAATACATACTAGCTACGTTTTGAAGTTTTGCAAATTCGATCTGCAGCAACAGCGATTGCTCAGTTGGGAGTGGTACGGACTGCCAAGACGAGTGACGGAGGTTCGAGACCAACACCCAAAAAGAGCATTCACCTGACTTTTCTATGTTAATTATTTTCATTATGAATTATCGCTTGCTATAACGGGGAAAGAAAACATTGTGAAGAAACGTGCATATCTTATAATTTCTTCACAAGAATTTCAAAGGTATGTGAAGTCTGCCAACCCGCATTATGCCAGCGTCGCGTCGTAGACTAAGGCCTAAGCTTTCTCATTAGTAGAGGAGACAGTTTAACCCGTTGGAGGCGGCACATATAAGTATATGTTACGTAAGCGTCTCGGCCTCCGGAGGCCGAGCCTCCTGTCAGTATTTTTATAAACGAACACCCACTAAAATAAAAAGACTTTACTTACGTTTTTAAATAGGCTTTCGATAGATATATTATTGAGATCTAACACAACCTGCAGTTGGTGGAGTCTTTGCTTTTGGTCAAGGTCGGCCATGTAACTCGAGTGTAGTAGTGGAGCTAATTTGACTGTATCGAAAATGAATTCCCTTGATATATTTGATGGAAGTGTTCTGAAAAATATAATATGTTTTATAAAATATACATTATAAGCCCGCGTCTGTATCATTAAAGGGTGAGCAAGCGGAGTTGCAACTAATCCTCTAATTGGATGCAAAGTTCAATGCCGGCCAAATCGTTTATGATTTCTCAAGCCGGAAACCCAGACTAAAAATGATTCTCCTGAGATTTTATGCCGTTTTTAAAAAAATTACGATACCGATAAGTTATTTTACTAATACTTCATATTTTTTTAAATAATACAAGACAACAATATTTTTTAAAGTAACATAACATAAGCTCACGCCTGTATCTCAGAAGGGGTAGGCAGAGGTAGGTATCAGCGAACTAGAACACACACATTTCGCCGAGATTTAGTTCCATCCCAGATGTGATAGGGGGCGGGACTATCACCACATTCCACCAGAGTCTATTAATTAACCAAATCAAATTAACGATGGACTGAGTTCTAAGTCCGTTCTCCGTCATTGAGTATAGTCATTTCCTTAAACAACTAAAGCGTTCAAGCTACGTTTATTTGAAAATGTAATATTAATATGGACTAACAAGTTATTGGTGAAAGCTCTGGCTGCCCTGCGAGACACAACATTCAAATCGCATATCGTGACAGCTGGAAAGGGGACGTCCCAAATGGCACCTTGTGTACTTTCAATCACCTGCAAAAACATAATCATTCATAATTATTAAGCTGCTTTCAGATTGAAGTTTCGAAAATAATCACATATTTAATAACTTAACGGACCGACTTCAAATCCGATAGTGATCAAATTTATATGGGATCACCCTTGAAATAAGCTCTATCGAACACAAAAAAAATTGAAGATCGGTCCACATTTGGCGGAGATATCGCGTAACATACATAAAGAAAATATAGACGAATTGAGAACCTTGTCCTTTTTGGAAGTCAGTCGATAATCAAACGACATACATACACGCTCACGCCTGTATCCCATGGGGTTAGGCAGAGACAATTGAGCGCCACAAGCTACGATCTTGACACACCATTTCACACCAAGGAGCGGTCCCATATAAATTTGGTCAAGATCGGATGAATTTTGAAGTCGGTTTTTATGTTTTTATACTTGGTGATTTTTAGTAGGTAAGTATTGTGCGTACGTAGCGTGACAACCTAGGTAAACCTATAATGTCTGACCCAATTTTTTGGATCTATCTTTTGAAATATAAATAATACAAATAATTAAAGTAATTAAGATAGGTAACAGGTATACCTAGCTACAGACTACTGACGACCTGATAAAGTTCGCAGGATGTTGCTGGATCCAGGCCGCTTCCAATAAGTCGATTTGGAAATCTTTGGTGGAGGCCTATGCCCAGCAGTGGACGTCCTGTGGCTGATGATGATGATGAACAAATATATTCTTATTGGCGGCGGGCATCGATATATTATTTACCTAAATGCACAGTTGACGCTCGGAAAATGGGTCAGCAAAGGAGTCCTTTTCCCTATATTCGGACGCCGATAGGGTTCCAATTTCTAAATTCAAATTTAATAACTCTTAATCATTTCTTTTAAAAAGCTACTTTATAACACGTGCATAAAGTTATATTCGTGTTGATTTAATTAGAACTTCTTGAATCTTTTTCTTTGTTTTATTCCTGAGAACACTTTTTAGGAGGATATTTGCAAACTGTGCATCTAGGGTATATTATATTGATGGCGGCGGGCTACGAGTGGACCGATTTGACGACGTTTGTGTCTGTCTGTGCGGATTGGGTAGTATTAAATCAAGTTGTAATAGGTACATAGGTATACTTACAGTGACTATGGGGTTTCTAGCATACCATTTGTAAGCTGTAACCACGAAGAACGCAGTACACACGATACTCAATGCTACGGCTAACGCCCAACAAATCCTATGAAATAAATAAAAATTAGTAGTAAAGTTAGATATTAATGAAATTATAATTTAAAGGTACCCAACTGCTCAGCTATGACCTCAGGTTTTTACTTGTATTTCGGTCGTATTTAGTCGGTGGCGTGATTGTATTTTGATACTACCGTCCATATTAGTCCAGCCTCTGGAATTTATGCCCGATAGGCTCGCCTCCTATCACATCTGGGACGGATCTAAGCTCGCGGAAATGTGGATGTTCTAGTTCGCTTCTGGGTACCTCTCCGGGGATACAGGCGGGAGCTTATGTTGTGTGTGTTGTAGTCAGTTCATCGATAAGGGACTAGAAAAACAATATGTACCTACTACATCCAAAAATATAATCGTTAAAGACATGAACCTAGTAACTTAGCCGGTTAGCCATGAGCTAAGGTCACCTTGCAACGACCTGGTATGCTAGAAACTTATTTTTAGAGCATGGTGTGAGGTCTCTATTGTCCTCTTTGTCATAGCTTTCAAGGATTTGCAGACATATCAAATATCCAATGTCCACTACATAATTGAAATAATTACACTAATATTATAAAGGCGAAAGTTTATGTGCGTGTTTGTATGTTTGTTACTTCTTCACGCTCTAACAGCTGGATTCCAAAATAATTATAAGTACGCTGCCAATCTTAAACAAGAGGACTAAAAATTGGGAAGAAAAGGAGGAATTGGACCACCAGAAATGACACTCAATGAAACGCAACATTGCCTCTTTGCATCGTTCTGGGCATCGATGGCGTATTTTGGATCATATAAGTATCTAGTTATAACTAGGGGTAGGTAACTACCCTATCGATATACCTCTAGTTTCAGTATTCCAATTTTGCAATAGTCTACAAAATACCTACCTATACGTAAAGATAAACCTTTGATGAACAAACCTTTCAGTGGTACTGAGATCCTCCATCACGATGTACTTATAGCCGTGCAAATCGGTCCTCTTACAAAACTCTGTAAATTTACGCCAACAAAAACTCTTTCCAGACTTATCTTTTCCTCTATATTTCATGGACTCCTTTTTTGCACCAGAGTTGTCTAAATAGTCAACCATTTTAAAGTGCATTCACAACAAATCCGTTCGATATGACTGTGCGCTCAGGGTGAAAAATGGTCATGGTTTGTCAACGAATCACGAACTAGTAATTATGCGGGACAGATCTATTAGTGATAACCACACAAATTCATGGCTAGTGTAAATGTGTTTATGTATTAAATACAGAAAGGTCAATTTTTTTATGTCTATGATAGATAATAGATACCGATTACCTATGTTACTTATACATCTAGTTGTGGTTTAAATAAGAATAGTAGAAGTAATTACCCAATTTTAGCTCAAGAAAACATTTCTATACCCCCTTTTTGTACTGTTGGTCAGCCTGTCAGCACAAGACATTTCAAACTTTATCAGCAAAAATTATTCGGCTTTACGACGCGGCCTCAATCCCCTACTGGGTGATCCAGTCCCACACAAATCATGCTAGAAAATCATTCCCGAGTCCCTACCTGGAAATCGAAACCAGGACTTCCCGATTCATAAGCCATATCTATACGCTGCCAACAGACCATAGAGGAGACTATTGTATAAAATTATAGATCTATGTATTAAATAGTAATATAATTTTAAAAAATCATGTCATTTTCAATAGCTCATTCGTGTATATCTGTTAATAATAAACACGATTTTTAACCTTGGTCAGCAAGGGGCAACAGTTAGATATTAAATATTCATATCTTAAATACTAATATAGGTATAGTTAAGTGTATTTTTTTCATACTAATATTATCAAAACTAATGTGTGTCAGTTTGTCCATCTTACAAACAGCAATGGACAAATGGATAGTAGTAGTGATACCAGTAGTCACGACATTCGTCAGATCCGTTTTTCGTTGGATTCGTTCATTTCCTTTTTTCATCAGATTCGTTTTTCATAGAATCATAGGCCGGGTCGGGTCATCCCGTAATGTGTCAGCAGTTTTTCATACCCCTGACACATTACGGAAAAATCAGGAGTGGATCGGTATGCATAAACTATTCTTATACCTGCCCTTATGCCTTGTGTCACACTTTGTCATGAAGATTCAGCTATAATTTTTGGACTGACTGCTTGCCTGAAGTCAACGTGTACCTAGGTGGTAGGCTCAAAATAAGTATAAAGTTTAAAAACTTAACCGACCGACTTCAAAATGTGTGAAAGGATTTTAACGGGGAGTCTGATAGGGTGGGCGTCGCTTGTCAAAATTATTTCATAATAGTTGTGCTTGTCGTTTTAAAGTGATATGGTTTTGTGCACCAAGCTTCAGCAAAGATTAATATAATAAATGTAAGTAATGTCTGAAAATCCGGTGATCTTTGATGAGTTTTGCTTGGTGTGTTAGCTGGCTTTTTAGGTCGATTCGCTGAGGGAAGGTTATCTCTGGGGCATCGCACTGGAAGGAATTGCCGCCATAATCCCAGGACCTTGAGATCGTCCATATTTGGCCTCATGGTCATTGCGAAAACTTTATTACCTTGACATTGGCAAAACCATTGCAAATGTCTGGAAGCCATTTTTTAAGAGGACTTCAAAACGTATCCAATCGTGAAAATATGGCACCACACTTGGAATAAGCTCAATTGAACAGGTGTTATGTATACCTACTACTGTTAAATGTCTTTAATCGAACACAAAAGAATGCAAATCGGTCGTGTTGCGGAGATATCGTGCGTATACCTCTACATAATTAGTAGTTACATAAAAAATACAGACAAATTCATTGCCTCCTATTAAAGTCGGTTGAAAATACAAAATTTCTTCTTTGTACGTTTATATTTGAGTTATATCTCAACAATAAATAAAACCATGGTATGATATATTAACTTTTCTTTAATTTCGTTGAAAATATATTGTTTTTTGAGCATTCGTTCACTTTTTGCATTTAAAAGTCTATCTTTATATTTACACCGCAATCATAGCGTGCAAGATCATGTAGTTAAAACAAGAACATAGGTACACATCTTCATTTTAAACATGATAAACTTGACATTAAATTTATATCAATTATATATTTTATAGATTTATAACATTTTATATTGTATTTGACACTTCTCTTTTTGCTAAGCTCATGTAAATAGGTACGCATGGCTTGTTTATTCTCTGTACTACCCAAAGGGGACATTAGAGATGCCTCATTAAATGTGTCTGTACAATTAGGTACATATTGTATATTTGTAAAAAGTGTACATAATATATTAAAAAAGTATTTAGATAAAAACGATGCTAGACCAAAAAAACCCATATTTTCATATTTTAACACCACATTACTTCTTCAAGTTTTTCAAACCTATTGTTGATGTTAGTACAAGGTTCTCGTACATTAAAGCACTTACGAGACATTTTTTTCAATAGCTAGATAACTTTTATCTGGCTACCTACTTAGACATTTTAACTTTGTGTGAAATATCTATTAAAGTAATAAAGTTATCACTCATATACCAAACAGTTCTCTGGCTGTTAATAAAACGACCATCATCGTCCACACCGACCAACCACCAAGCATTGTCTTACAACTCACAAGGCAATGCAACCGGTATGGACTATTAACACGGCTAATAAATATTCTTACATAGATATTAACAACCCACATGTCAAATGAATTGTATAGAAACAAAGGCGGCAATCTGAAAAATGAATGAATTTTTTATTTGGATTGTGTTTTTTTAGGGTTCCGTACCTCAAAAGGAAAATCGGCACGCTTATAGGATCACTTTGTTGTCCGTCTGTCACGAAACTTTTTCTCAGGAAAGCGTGGAGGTATCAAGCTGATATTCATATCAAATACTCAGTGCAACTGTGCCTTGGCGCTGTGAAAATATCAAACTTCTAAGCCAACGCAATCAAAAGATACAGCTGTTTATGCCGCAAATTTTCGACACTCGCAAGGGAATCAAAACCTACAGGGCCGTACAGGGTACTGCCCGTGAACTCAGAAACTTGAAATTTGTTATGAATAAACGTAACGTAGCTAGTAGCTAGTAGCAACTTATAGCACAGATAAAGGAAAAATTGCGAAATTCATTGTAGACCTACAGTTTTATACGAAACCCTCGGTGCGTGAGTCTGACTCGCTCTTGGCCGGTTTTTACAATGTGCAAAAATAGAGATCAAATCTTGTGGTTAGTATTTCAACTTTATATCGCTTGAGTAAGTAAGTAATGTTGATATGCCTGTAATGAAATGATGTAGGGTTCATTGAAAAAAGCAAAAATATAAAAAATATTGAATAGCCACAATTCATTCTTTTTCAGATTGCCGCCTTTGTTTCTATAAAACTCAAATCAACGTGCTAAAGCTAGGGCGGTTTGAAGGTTCCGCATATAGCCGCACGATATCGTTGTCATTCAAATTAATAACTCAACCATGAGTTTTTATATGCTATGTAAAATATTTTTATGACGAATGTTGACAGAACCGATAGAGGCTTTGGGGTGTTTTGATAATATAAATATTTCAGGTTGTCGGTAGCTAGAAACGTGCACAAAACTCATAGCTGAGCTACAACCCCAGTTTTTCGTGCGTAATTATGAACTATGTACAATAGGCACGCATACATATAATTATATTAGCACCACATATATTTTAATAACTATAACAAGTATGATCTTCAAAATTTTACAAAGGCACTATGTGGAAGAAAACTACAGTGAAGTGTATTCAATTTACAGATAATTTACCCAAAAAGTGAAATTCAATATTACTAGAAACTAAAATTAATTTTAAAACTCAATAAAGAATAGTTTTATGTAACCTAACCATACCCGATATATTAGACAGTGGTACACTTACAAAAACTGTTTTGTACACTACAAAAAAATGCACTGTATACATTTTTATAAATTCAGTTGAATGATAATAATATGGAAGATCTCGTATTACAATATAATAAAATCAAGATCAACTTGAATAAAATGCATTTCTCAACTCTATATTCGAAATTATTTACAATACACAATGATATTAAAATTAATATTTACAGCGATTTTCACGTCCCTCCTTCAGCGACTTACTATTAAACATTACACTTACATAAATAACATGATTGTAAACATTTGTCATACTTATTCAAACACAATACAGAAAGGATTTGGCTTAGTTTTTAAGACCGAATATAGTAAGTTATATAGTTTATAGTAAGTTATGATATTTTATAAAAAAAACTTACTTAGCTGGATGAAAATTAAATATACTTATGGCCTAGTATCTTGGCTAATACATATGGTCTAAGAGACTGTGGTACATCGACCTTCACTCATCTGGTAACTAGATGAGACATATTTTTAATCAAATATCTATTATTTGCTTGCCTACCGAAAAGTATCCTTGCCTTTTTTTTATTTATTTTTTCATAACGGTTTTTTCCAGGCAAGCCGATACGATTGATTTCGTATTTCAGTTATCTTTCTTATGATAACAATTTTTATTAGTGATAACTAATAAAGGTTGGTGTAATTACTTATATTGACATACCTGTTCATACCTGCTTTCCAAGTAGCCATGAAAAGTAAGTAGGCAAATGTACCAACGCATATTCTCTATGTTAAAAACTACCATTTAAAGTTATTTTTTTCGGTTATCAAATAAGTCATGAAAAAATCATTAATTATCCCGTCCCGTCCCGTCGGATCGTCGAATCCCATCGGAGGCGGCACATATATGTGTTACATAAGCGTATGGGCCACCGGAGGCCGAGCCGCCCGTGACTATTTATAAAATAGGTATGAACACATTTCGATAGGATAGCTATTTAGGGCGTGTTTGCAAATAAATGATATTTGATAAAAAAAAATACGTCTTATCTGGTAATGAGTTATAGTACGATTGCTTATTATAGGAGTAAACTGACATTTCGAATGTTGTCACTTTTGCTAATGAAATTTAAATAGTGCTGAGGTAAAAAGATCAATGTTATTTAAACATTTCAATTCAGTGAACCATTTCATTCTTTAATTTTCTAGAGTCCAACTCAAATTCGCAATTCATGCCTAATGTGTGATTAGTACCATATGTCTAATGAATTCTAGTCATAGTAAATGACTATATGGCATGTGTACTGGAATTATAATCAGGATTATTATAAACAAAACTTACAAAAGCTATAAATGTCCCGAACGTAATTTTTCTCAAATTACCTGTATAAAAGTAATTTTGTAACTTTCATTGTTATAATTTCACGTTTAGTCGAAGGGTTAAGCTGAAATTTCTAAAAATACGCAATAAAATTCTAATTTTGCAAGCTAGTGCTAAGTGATTATTTTCTTTGAATGATTGATTGATGAATTAAACTAGATCAATCACTATGTTTTGAAAGTAAGCAACATTATTTTGTAAAGTGACTTTTCGATTTGTCAGTTTACTCCATTTAATTAGCAACCGGACTATATCAGATAAATGAAGGTCTCCCCTACCAGTAAAATAACGGAGAACACTCGACCATCTGACATAGAAACAATCAATTTCCCATTTGAAAAATCACCCTTCATCACTAATGATAATGATGTTTTACAAAAACTTTAGATTGAATACACTAGGTGCAGTGTTAAAAAATTAAGCCGCGAGCGCAAGAACATCATAAGCAAAATATATATAAAATTCAAATACATATTTACAAAACCGTTGCGCAGAGGAGCGAGAGAGAAACATAATTCGACGAAAGATACTTGCTAATTGGTTAGTCACGATGTCGCATTAGTCTGGTGATTAAAAAAAGATATATGTAAACATATTGTTCAGGCCACTTTTGCGCTAAAGGCTTGAAATAAAATATTATATTACTTACATTATATACATTATGTCGCCTCCTTGGTCTAGTGGCAGCATATATGGGCCGTGGACCGGGAGGTCCTGGGTTCGATTCCCAGGTCGGGCAAAGTGGCTTTTCTTATTTGATTTGCCTCGGACTGGACTGCCCTCTACAGGGGGTTAACGTCAGGCAGGCAGCCGATCGTAAAAACTAATCCAAATCCTTTCTGCAACATGCTTGAAAAAGTGTACTGCACCGACCCCACATTATGTGGGAGGGATAAGAGCAGGTTGAAAGAAAAAATACATTATATACATTATGTACAAAACTAAATGAACCTATGACCAAGTATTGAACAAAATAACCACTTGGATACAACAAACTTAATGCAAATATTCACTATAACACCATCGCCTTGAATGTGTTGCCTTGATCACTTTGATATCACTGTCAAGATTCTTTTGATATTATCTATGCGCAAACGATGTACTGGTTTAACATCAAGCTATCACTTTTGATACTATTAATGATATTTAAAAAAACTAAAGTGAATTGAACCGCCACTTTTACATCACTCTGCAGATATAATTATAATTTCATTGATATCATCATTCTTATTATAATTGGGCTATTGATAAAATAACTTGCAACGGTATAATTAAGGATTGGAATCGAAAAAATATATGTAATTACAGTTTATGTTAAAGTAGATTGTGACATAATGATAGAGCTGGGAATTAAGTTTGTGGATTGGGCAATGTTGGGATCGCGATATGAACACAGCCCCATCTATACTTAATATGGTAGTATAAAGATGTCCACCGAAGCAATTTCGATAACCCTTTGACTCTAGTGATATGGATAATCGATTATTTTTAATAATCGATGATTTTTTAAAGACTTATAATTATATTACCTGACTGCCTTGGTAGCGTAATTGTATTTCCGTACGACTACCGTATCTTAGACTACTAAATTCTAGCGACAAGTGGAATAATTTTTGAGATGTGGATTACATCACTATTTGACTTCTCTACTTATTATCTTCATTTCCATAATGTGCATAACGTAACATACTAATTTAGTAATTTGGTATCAATTCTTGTATATCGGTGAAATTCTGTGCAAAATGAGGCCATGTCTTGATTATGTTGTATAATTCATCTCCTGGACTAAGTGTGGATGCCAGTTGCCGATGAGCGAACAACTTGTAATCTTTAGCAAGTTTACCCATCTTAACTCCTCTATTTATAAGTTTTTGGCACGCTTCTATCTGCTTTTTCGGTGGTGGTTTGTTGTTGAACGTTCCAATAAACGCAATTCCGATGCTATAAATATTATATCCTAACGTGTGAGCTCCAACGCTGTCCCAACCGCGTCCATAATACGCCGACCCGTCGCCGCCGACTAAAAAGTTGTATCCAATATCATACCATTTTCTCGATTCAATATGAAAAGTTTGTATAAGCCGGACCCGAAGGACACACTCACTCTGGAAAATAATAGATTTTTCTTTATTAACAGGTTAATAGTTAGTCTGTGATGTAAGTCACCTATATGTCCCACTCAGGGGGGTTTCCACAGTGTCTTATAGCAGTATTATTATAAATCTTACTTGTACCGTTCCCCGTACGAAAAATAATGCTATAAGACGTGGTGGTAACCCACCAGTACTACGACTATACACTTTTCACTAGGTTCTTTATTATTCATGACTATGTGATATTGACTATAAACTAAACCCCATTTTCAGACCTCATGTAGGTACCTACTATACGTATCAGGACCAGTGCGAGCTTGCAACGACACAAACTTGATGGGAATATAAACTGTCTTTACTCAATCAGAAAGACAATAGTTTAGTAAGGAATCAATTTCGTATGAGTCTGTCAAATATTATGATTGCGTACCTGACTGGTGCATTCTTCTGTAGCTGTGTGCGTTATGATGACCCAAGGCACTGGATGTCGTATTTCATCCAATTTGTTCTCAACTGGTTGAGCGAGCCAGTCTGATCTTGACACTATACGCAAGTGGTCCGGTGCAATCACTAATGGGTCAGCTGTGTAACATCAATAAGTTATGTTACATAACATAAGCTCACGCCTGTATCCCCGAAGGGTAGGAAAAGGCGCATTAGCGAACTAGAACACCCAAATTTCGCCGAGCTTTGTTCCGTCCCAGATGCGATAGGGTGTGTGATGTTATAACTTTTTAAATGTGACAAAGTAGCTTACAATACTATTATTTAAATTATGCGCTTTGAAATGTTTTTTTATTATTTTGGGTACGAACATGAATTGCATTGCAATAAACGGGAGCGCTCATCCTGTTCTGGTCAATCACTCAAGAGAACAATATGTAACTTGTGGTAACATAACCAAAATTAACATTCATCAAGCATTCACTATGTATTTCCTTAAAATACACGAAAATAAAAACGCATAATTGTAATCATAGTACTGCATCTTATTACTAATAAATACATGTACAAATATGAAATTATTGAAATAATGTCATTTTCCCTGTTTACCATGTCACAAAGCTAATTAAGCCAATACAATTGGGGAACCCCTGGTCAATGATATGATACCTCCGACTATGTTAACGACAATTTTTTTTGAGACATTACGTGCTAGGAATTTAACATAATAAATATATAGTTATTTATAATTCAATCGAGATTTAAAGCTAGTTATTGCATACTAAAATCTTGATTTAAAACTAGATTAATACCTAGTATAATAGGGTACTTGACTATTTTTTTTTAAATAATTTTATATGAAATTTACGCCATCTAAAATATAGCACTGAAAAAAATATTGAAATATTCTTAAAAATAAAAAAGTTATAAGCATTTGAAATTTGGTGTAACCTTCAAACTGCGGAAAAGAGAAGTATCAGTAAAATCACGTCAGGACCATAACGGTACGTGCGTTAGAAAAAGATAGCAAGATATCCCCACTACGTCCCCACTCTTGCTCATTACAGAATTTAAAATATGAATTACTGACTCATTTTTCAACCAATTTTGATGCAGATTTTACAGAAGTGTTTCTTTTTTGTTTTATTTTTTAGTACATATAAAAATGTGTACAAAATCAAACATAGTCAAGTACCAAATTCTGTCTAAGACAGGATTTTAATTGATGAATAAAAGCTTAAAATACTTGTTTTAGTATCTTCAACTATAATAGCCATTTGATATCACATATCATTGAATAAAATGTTTAAAACTTTACACCGTAATCAGAGGAAATGTAATTTCATATCTGTTCTAATATGATTCATTCATATCAATGGTAGGTAATTGAGGGTTCAGCAAACGACAGAATCTTGGTCAAAACTGTCCACCAAGTATTAGTTCACAGATACCTTTATAATAATTTCTCCAAAACTGTCGTTTACAAGATGGTACGTCACGTCATTCGTATGCAAGAGTCCATGATGAGAGATCATACAGTGTGATACAATATGTACTTTCAAGAGTTGAGTTGCAATGATTATGGACAAGCGTGATTCCTGACGGAAGAATACGAATACAATAACAGGCTCATCTTGTTATTGTGACAAATTAAAAACAATCACGAGAAAGAAAACGATATTCCATGGTACATTTAATTGGCTAAAAATCTTGCAAAAAATAATTATTTATTTCAGCTCATACATATATCAATATACTTAAACTTAATTAATTTAAGAACCTCAAATTAATTATCGAATTTGCTTCATTTGATGCAAAATAACTCAGTTGTCTGCTCAACCCCATAAGTAAAAAGGGAACTTGCATGTATTTTTTTTAGTTCATTGTAAAAAATCGGGTCTCAAGTAAACACACTAAAAACAAGAACATTAAAATATGTAGAAAGCATTTAATTATTGCAAGATAAAAATTTACTTACAAAACACCGCGCTAAAAAAGGGCGTGACGTCATCGCGTAGAAATTGATTTTTATTGACATCTCAATTGACATTGATGGCTCGCAACGAAGAAATAGTCTAAGCAATGACGTCACTTGGATTTTGCATTCATTCCATTAGACGTAATTTCTAATTAAGATATTTTGTAAAGTATCAATTATTTTATTCTACAAATTTCATTATAGCACATTACAAGGTTTTGTTTATTGATTTATCAACACAATTTCTCGTTATAATATTCATGCAAGTTCCCCATTATCAGCACACAATAACCACCAACACCAAACTATTGTATTCCATGGACAATAAACTTACAAATACCTGTATCTTTAGGTCCCAGAGCGCCATTAAATAGCTTGTTATATATAATATAATGTGTTAATGATACAACAATAAAAATAGAAATTGTTATTGTGATTATCTTATGAGTTTCATGATATGGATCTGCCACCAGAGCGCATTCTGAAATAATAACAAAAATGCCTACAATAGTAGATTAAGGGCTAATTTAAGGCAAATAACTTATCCACAAAATAATAATATGGATATGTGACAGTTAATGTATAGGACATCTCTCAAAACAAAAACTAACCCTCAGATAAAAGTTATCTTGGTATTGTAGGGGTACAATGAGCCCTAAGTAAGTACATCGATTTTAAACCCTTGATTTGTCTGTGAAATGCCATGCCATATAAGAACAAAGTTATTAGCCACTATTTTAATCCACAAGTAAATATTTTATACCCAGTATGTATTCGCCATGTTGAAATGTAATGACTTTATCCGCTAATTGCATTACTCGCAGACTCGTTTGAATCGGTAATCCAACAGGAGGCAGTTTTATAACATTATGTTATTAATTACCATATTTTATAAAGATTTATTGAAATTTGTACAATGTGATGAGTGATGTTTGATTCCTTCACCAATAATAGATAGAACCATTCCCTTAGCATCTTGCTAATTAGGTTTAAAATTTATGTTAATGTTGTTTTAAAACATGTTAATTTAAATTTGGTTGGTAAAGTCATAATAAAGATTAGTCAATAGCAGTATTAAAAATCTTTGTCAATAAACAATTAATTATTTAATGTTATTCAACTTATTCTTAACAAATATAAGTACTCTTATTTATAAAGTGTTTTAATTCATTCAAGTCTAATTGAGGTCCAACTTAGATCATATCACTTAGGTCCTTGGAAAAAGTCAGTGAAAACAATGTGCTAACAAAACTAATTTATCGCCCAAAACTAAATTCTAAATTAGACCAGGTCCAGACTTCCTGAAATCGAGCTGGATGTGTTTACAATAAAAATATTTTTTTTGTAAACATTGTATTTTAACATTTACGGACCTGTGGAAACCCAAGAGCTTCATGCCTATACGCTGTATACATGGAATTAAGTAATAAATAATGTAATTCATTAAAGCAATAAAGTTTGCACTTTGATTAAAAGAATCTCATATCAAATCAAAATTGGGTAGACACATGTTTTTGCTTCTAGATATAGCCAAATATTTTTAACAGTGAGAACTTAATGAAAACTATGAAAATAATGTTGATTATGTTTTCAGAAATGGAATGTCTTGTTAATAATAGTTTTGTACTTTTAACACTCATAAGAGAAATATGATCATGACTAATACTATGTTACAACTTTACTAACAAATAGTATTTTATAAATAAACTTACTTTGCACATCCTCTTTGAAATTATTATTTATAGTATTGTCATCTTTTGTTGAATCACTTAGTATAATAGACACCACAGCACATACACCCGCAATTACTGCTAAGCACAATGCAGATAAAGTTATTTTATGCCATGCCTGAAATTTAAATCTTCTTGGTGCTGTGGATTGTACAAAAAATAGGTATTTCACTCACTAATAAATGAACCATAATTGCACTGGGTAGAGCATAATAGAGCACTTTAGTCTTGTCTAAGTTGTCTATTGTAAATATCACTCTGTTTTTTGGTTTAGTAATAACTTCATATTTCTATCCGATAGCTTTAGAAACTGGGATCAGATTAAAATTAATACTAATTACGCCTATGGTATTAGTGTTGTAATATATCTGAATTGTACTGTAAGGCGATATAGAATATTATGCCCTTGAAATATGATTACATTGACTGAGTCATTTATTATTATCAAAACGTGTGGGGTACTTCCCAGTAACTTACGAAATTTCGAAATTGTTAAACACATGCAATTAAGTTATTAACATGAAGTACAAACAGTTAATGGCATGGGACTTTCCCATGAACTGTTTTATCATACTAAGTCCCCTTAAACAACTCACAAAAGTAATCTCTACAATCAATGCCAAAATGCAAGGTAATATAAAACAAATAAGCCAACATTAGTTGTCACTTTATAAATAGCACCTTTTATGCTGGTTTTCTGAGGCAATTTTACTCACTCACTCCTCACTTCACTAAGTGTACCTACTACTTGAATATTTTTGATTATTGCATATAATTATATGTTGCCTTTAGTGGCAGCATATATGGACTGTGAAACGATGGTCTTGGGTTTGATTCCTAAGTCAGGCAAAGCGAATTTTGTAATTTGATTTGCCCGGGGCTGGATCCCTCTGAGGGGGTTGACATCAGGCAGGTAGCCGGTTGTAAAAACTAAACCAAATCCTTTCTGTAACATGCTTGAAAAAGTGTGTTGTGCTGACTCCACATTAAGGTGGGATAAGGGCAGGTAGAAAGAAAGATTGCATAAAACCATTTAACTGTCTTGGCAGCACAATTGTATTGCATCAATGCCCTGAGTTTATGGATTTGATTTCCAGATAGGTAGGGATTGTAAAAGATGATTTTTTTGTTAATCCATCACAGAAATTTGATACTCAGGTAAACCATTGTCTGCTTTAGGATGTAAAACACTCACCCCCTTATTCATAATAACTTAGTAGAGTGTAATAAGACCGCAATAGTATGTTTCATAAAAATTGAATTCATAATTCCAATGTTCGATAGTGAAAACATGGCCGATTCCGATCTGCTGTTTCAAATTCATTTTTAATGACATTAATTTTGTTATAGTCCCTAAACTATTCTGGGGGATTCCTAACCCCATCTAAGATTGATATATATTTTTTATTTATTGTTTCCAGTCAAGACTTCCTATTTGTTTCAAAGCTTGCCAGAGATAAAAATAAAGTGTTTTCTGTAAGCGGCAATCACAAATTGAGATAGGATAAACTAAGAATGAATTATAATACACAAAGATGCTGACAAAGTTAATCTAAATATAATTTCATAATACTTCACCCAGAAATGTATCTAGTCTTCTAATTACCTAAATACCATATACATATTATATATATAATATAGGCATTCACCTGCAATATTGTTAGCAGTGTCCTGTTGCTTACAACTAGCTGATGTCACAACTTCAGATTCTGTTTTTGTATATGCAGAATTATCAAACTGTCCATTATTTTGAATCACTTGCTTTATGGTTACGGGGCCATGGAAATGCGTGTTGTTTCCAAATTGTACATTTTCAGAGTCTTTGACAACAACACTTTTAATCTTTGCCGCAGCTGAAGGGTTTATCATCCCTGGAGGGAGCTTTGGCATACGACTGACCGCCCTTGAATTGTCGTACTCAGATACATCCTCCTCATCACTATCACTTCTTTCCTCAATTATTTGGAAGTCGTTTAGGTCCCCTTTTACTTTAATACCAAGATTTCTTCCATCACAATTTGAATTTGCGTCGAAAGCCATTTTTCGGCTTCTCAACATCTTATAAACGGTACGCCAACTAGCTCATTGTTCTTTTCACAAGTTTTGCTTATTAACGACTATAATATACCAGTGTTAATATTGTTATTATTGACAAAGTACAAAAAAGTTAAACCGTACTAGGTTGTCCTTGATGAAAATAGTTTCATTAAGAAGAACACTTATGACCGTAAAATATGTGAATTAACTACCTACCCTTACCAAAAATAGCAATAATAATTTAATTATAGAAAATCAAAAGTATTCTTCAACTTCTACTACTGTCAAATTTACACACACATACATGACAGCTCTTTTTGTGTTCCACAGTCAATCATCTAAGATCTAAGACCATACGGCCAAGTCATTAGTCGCATTTCTTCTGACATTTTTCATAATATTCTTATCTTCTAAAAAATGGTTTCCATACATTTGCGATGACAATATTCTTATAGATATAAAATGTTGAACGTGGTGGTTGGGCAATGAGATTTTTCTAAAAATAGTTTTCTGATCCCCCAGACTCAGACAAGATTAACCTTCAATTTGACGTCAGTAAGCAGCTGATCATAAAATCTTAAAAATATGAAATAAATTATATGTAACTTTGCAGTGTATTTGTAGATTTTCGCCAGTTCCTTCCGAATAAATAAAAAAATGTGACTTGGCAGCGTGACCTTAGACCTTAGCCGGTTCCGTAAGGAACGAACAAAAAGTGAGCTAGTATTGCCAATATTCAGGCAATTACTCAAAGTATGGAAATTCCAACTCTAGTCACTCTGATACCCTCATAGATATACAACACATAGCTAGTAACTATTATCGTCACATATATTTAAAAATATACCTTCAATCATAATATATAAATAATGTATTTTTTTTAAACTATAGAAACCATTTACGTAATTTTGTGATATAAAGTTTGGCAAAATAGAGCTGAATACTGTGTTTTAGATGATAACATTAATACTACGACACAAACAATTTTGATCAGTTGAATGAATAAATTAATTTTATATAGATGAATTATTATGCAAACCTTAGTCTAGTTAGTTGCCTCCTTGGTCTAGCGGCACATATAAGAGTTGTGAACCGGGAGGTCCTGGCTTTAATTACCAGGTCGTCAAATCGGTTGTTCCATCTTGTGTTTGCCTGAGAATAGATCCCCAAGAACAAAAAAAATGGGGAGTTTTGGCGGGAATTCTGACGGTGTGGCTGGTCGCTTGTTTTAATGGTTTCATATTCTAGTTTAAAGTTGTGCTTGTGGCTTAAATGTGATGTGAATCTAAGCAATAAACATCAACGAAGATGGACAGTATGTGGAAGCTTTGAAATAAGTGATTTTGGACGCTTTTTGTCGGGTGGATGGGTCGACCATGTTCGACTTCTCTGCTGCGAGAAAATCGTCTGAAAAGCATCAAACTGGAAGGAATTATCGCCAAAACTCCAGCAGGGCCTTGAAATCGAACACATCCGATTTCATTGCACTTGTGAAAAATTAGATATAAGCAAATAAATAAATAAAAAGCACTTAAGACGAGGCTGTATGGGCCAGATCCCTTTGCTTTCCCGAAAGGGAAAATTAAAAAAAAAATGCAAAACAATTATTTTCGCTATCTCCTGCTCATAGAATAATGGAAAATATATAAAAACGTGAAACGAAACCATGTTTTGCGTAGATGTTTTGTGTAATGTTTTAATGTAGGAAACGCGGTTTTATACGTTCTTGGTGCATGTATCGTTAAAAAAATATTCATAAAACCCAACTTAAGACTGCCACTTTATTTATTTATGTAATGACGACGCCACGACTTGAAACACGCAGTAATTTTCCCACAATCTTCGGCATTTATCGATTCGAATGCACTCTCAGAAACACCTATACCAAAAAAATATATATTTTGAGATGTAGCAAATAAAAGACATTTATCATATTCCACTTCTTTTGTTTTCTAACATTAGTACCTATTGTTATTATTAAGCCGCGTCTCCTGCACTAAAACTAAAACATGGTATTTCAAATTTTTTTATCTATGGTCTTAATGGACCGAATATTACACGAGCAGGAGACATGGGAAAACATTGTTTTGTGTAGTGTTTTGCGCATGTTAGCGCATGTGTTTAGTGTTTTGTTTCGAAAAAGCTAGTGCAGGAGACCCGACTTTACATAAACACTGTTTTATTGAAATAATTTACCTTAAATGTAGGTGTGTGTTCATGTTTTACAAAAGAACATTTATAAAAATTCTTCAAATTCAAATTCTATATTTTCCTATATTTTATTTGATATATCAAAATGTAACAGTCGCGCTATAAGTATTATGCTTTTTGTTTATCTTCGTATAACATAAAAAAATAAGTTAAATAAGAAATATCTGACGTTAATCATAAAAATACCAATTATCTAAATACGTTAGAGGTGTATATTACTGTTTTGTAAAATTATCAATAGACACTTACCAGTAAAATGAGCTGTGTGTTTGTAAATATTGTCTAGATATGGTAACACCTTTCCGGTTTGATATTCGACCATACGCCGCGCCGCGCCGCATGAAAACGTTATAATAATTATAACGGGCACCACCACGAATGTCTTTGTTGATGATAACAACGTTTTACTGTACACGGTCCAAAAATAAAGTAATACAAGTAAAAATGCACAAAAATAAACAACGAGTGATAGCTCAAGTACTTTTTTCGGTGTTACCAGAAACAATAAGTACCAATTAATTTTAATTTCTACTTTTTTATGTCGTACTATACCATGGACAGTGGTGTACTTTGGCTATGCCTCACGCCTATTTATAATTTTTAAAATTGATTATCGAATAGTTTGTGAGGAATCAAAAACAACGACATTGGCAACGCTGCCAATGACAGTGTCAGTTTTTTGTCAGTTGCCACAGTGACAGTTCCAACTGTACACAATTGTGGATTTTAGTAGATTTTAGTCAATTTTTGTTTTGTATCATTTTTATGATTATAAAATTAATTTACCCTTTCATTCAATGTTTATTTTGTTATTGATAGTCACCGCAATATAATACAAAACAATTTTATGTGAGTGAATTGGTATAAGTTCCATTCTTCAATATTCAAATAATGCTCTGTTCAACTTGGGAATGTCAGTGGAAATAAATTAATATGCTTATTAATGTATTTGAAATTACAGCCATCAGTTTAGGGTCTTTACAATCATGTCCATAGTCCACGAGGGCGAAATACTACTCAAAGAGAAATATGGTTCAATGAATAAAGAAAGATATTATATTAAACCTCCAGGTAAATATTGAGCAATCTGTAAACCCTGATCCTTGTGCCTATAATCCAGAATATAAATAATTATGCACTGAATTTATTACAGAACAGGTAAACATAGTTGTCTTAGATGAGGAAAAAACAAGTAATGTTACAAATTGGTTCACCAAAATACTTCTTCCGCAAGGGTATCCAGAAAGTGTAAGCGGAGATTATATAGCTTACCAAATATGGGATACCGCACAGGCCTTCTGCAGTACCATAAGTGGTAATTTTAACAACCTTATACTGTTTGACTTTATCTACAAGTATAGTGGAGGTGTCTCTACCAGCATGTTCAACATTGTTAGATAAATAAATGATAGAGGTATTGGGAACCATCTTTTTTGAAGATTATTATAAATCTATGATATAAAAATGAATCACTGAATGTGTTGCTAAGCGCAAATCTCGAGAGCAGTTGAACTGATTTCGCTGATTATTTTTTTAGAATATTCCTTGAAGTACGAGAGTGGTTCTTACAGAGATAAAAAATTTAAAAATTGCCCGAAAAAGTCTAAAAACACTTCTATACTCCCATACAATTAATTCATAATAATACTTAAAAGTCAATTTAAACTTTAATGCTATTATAACACAGTTTCAGTAGTAGGGGAGCCCACGATGCTAAATGGGGATTTACTCGAGCGTCGTAGAGACCTATTGGGATGCAAAGCTTAGATGATATGAAGAAAAAAATGTTATATGATATATACCTTTACATCGGTGGGGGAAGCGGCTATAGATTTTTAAATATGTAAAAAAAAACTGTTGCATGGACATCCTCGAGCGCGTCAGATATTGATAGCATCAATGCCCTATGTATTTTTAATAATGTACGTATGTTAATCTGATTGTTTGCATGATGCGAGTGGTTGTATTTAAGGGTTGAAAATAAAAAAAAAAATAATTATCGAGCGCGTCAGATTTTCTAACGGAGTGTTAAGTGCACCAAAAAAAAGCTGTAATCTGACGATTTCGATGGGACGCAAACTCGCGGCCATTTTCATAATGTGCAAAAAAAAATTCGCCATTTTGAAATACTCAAGCGCGTCAGATTAAGATATATATGGTTCATCTTTATGTTCTAAACGTACTGTCTCATAATCTGACGATTATCTAGAGGGATTGGCCTGATCTGACAAAAAAAAATTAGAAAAACGGTTTACCTTAAAGGTCATCCCTGCAACTCCCGCTAATTCCATTCTTGGGCTCTTAAAATTGTACTTATGACATTTTTGAGCTCAAAATATAATTTATGTGATATTTTGAGCTCGCTGAGTTCAAAGAAATAGAAATTTCATAGAACACTATTTTTGGAATTTTCAAACCGCAATAACTTTTGAATGGATCAACCGATTTTCACGCGGTTGGCGGCATTCGACGCAGTTTTATCATCCTCATAAGTAATTTTGCAATTTTAATTGATCGAACCACAAATTTCGGAGTAATCCCGAAAAAACACTTTTTCGGGTTTCTTTCGTTCACGATATCTCTCGAACGAATCAACCGCTTTTGACCAGCTAGGTGGCGATCGACGTGGTTTTTCAAGTTCAAAGGCGGATTAGTTTTTGAAGTTGATCGATAAAGCCGGTTAAAAGTTATTCCAAAAAAACCACTTTCAAAATTTTTTTTTTTTAAATCATTGAACTTAATTAATTGAAAAGCTCAGGAAGCAGAAACCAGAGTGGGGACGGAGTGAGAGAGTAATAGATAGAGAAAGAGTGAGAGAGGAATAGAAGCGCGGAGAAAGAATTGTAGGCATCACGCAACTGCACGCATTTAACTTTATCGACGAATTTTTATTATTTCGGCTTGCGGAAATCGTCAGATTATCTATTTTTCATTATTCTTGAATTATTTACTTCAAAATAAAAAAAAATTTAGCTACGCTCGAGAATGTCGAGATGACGTTTTTTTTTTACAACTTTGTTGCCCTTCCCTTTTTTTACGTCACTCTCAAATTGTCAGATTAGTGGAATATACACTTTTTAGGATGTAATTAACTCACCCTACCTTAATCTGACGCGCTCGAGAATTTCTGATGGTCAATTTTTTTTTACTAATCTGATCCTGTATCCTTCACGGGCGGCCTTATATATGGGCCTCATGTTTTGTGGAGGTACTTAACCGGGTACAAGGTATCCCCCTGTATATTAATCTGTCGCGCTTTAGTAAATCCCGAAATCCCCGCTTGGGCTCCCCTACTACAGTGTTAGTAAAGAGGTTCCAGGAAGGCAAAACAATTGAGTGACATTAGTATCTTATAGATATTAATGTCAATATTTATATGATTTACATTACTCAATTGTTTTGCCTTTTCTCTTTTTTCCCAAATAGCAGAATAAGTATAATAAAAATTATTAAAGAATCGACTGTTAGGCTGTATAAAGTTCGCCAGGTCAGCTAGTTGTTAATAAATTGTTGTCGCCTCCATGGTTTAGTGGCAGCATGTATGTGGACTGGTAGGTCCTGGGTTCGATTCCCAGGTTGGGCAATACAAACTTTCTAATTTAATTTACCAGGACTGGATCTTTTAGAGGGGAATCAGGTCAGGCAGTTAGCCTGTTATAAAAACAGCCAAATCCTTTCTGTAACATGATTGAAAAAAATTGTTGTGCCGCCCCGCATTACAGTGAAAGAGGTCCAGAGCAAAATTCTATTAATTCCAGTAATGTAGTTTTCCCATTTAATATAAAAAATAACAATGAATTGCAATTGAAGCATAAGAAAAAAGTCTTTTTGAAAGTTTTTTACTGTTTCAAAAATAACCTAACTTTGATATGAATTTGATTAATTATTGTTCTTGAGAATATGTTTGTTTAAATGTCAACGTATTTTCAACATAGATTTTTTTTTTAAATAAAAAATGTTATTTTGTCAATATTTTTTTCTGTGCTATTTTGTATCTATGGTAAGGAACAATGACGTCACCCGTATCTACAGTTAACAGATAGTGTTTTGGCGGCAAACTAAATTATATATAATAATTTTTGCTTATTTTAACTAAACATATGAAAATAAATTACGATATATTTTTTTACATGTTAAGGATAAACTAATAAATAGCCCTGTATACTTATAAAAAATAGTCAAGTACCCAATTATTCTTAATAAGATTAGATATTCTGTGTGCCCTTACTAATCTAAAGTGTACTGTCCCAATGCTGGACACAGGCCTACTCAGCTAGCGAGAGTGGTTTGATGCAGGTTAGTAGTTACAAGAATACATTAGATTTTGTTTTGATTTACATTAATTGCTTTATTTGATGACTTATTACAATTGCAAGGTATTCTGGCAACCCAGGCAGTTCTAACAGGAGTCGGTGTTGGTGATACCACTGCAACACCACTATCAGCCACCATTACATGGGTGGTTAAAGATGGATGTGGACATATGGGCAGAATATTATTTGCGTTCACCCATGGGTATGTTTACACAATTTAAGAAATGTGCTTTATATATATGTCGGATGGCCAACGCTAGCGTTATTTTTTAAAAACGGCGACGTCAGCATGGCTGACGTCACTTTTGACAATAAGATGAATACTCATCTTATTTATCAATAGTGAACACTGAAATTCACTAACTCCCTTTATTAACGGTGCTTAACAGCACCGTCTAGTTAGGGATGTGGACAGTCCGAGTGCCGGAGCACGACTATGTCGAATTTGCTCTGAACACTCCTTTTATAGGGTGCAATATTTGCAACTACCTACTCGATACCGAATATCGAATGTTAAAGAAATAATTATAACGATTATTTAACTTTTTAGAATCTTTTAACGATTCAGTAGTTTAACAATTGTAAAATGAATTAATAACGTGAAATAACAACGGCTTTTTAAATAAGCGTGCGATTTTGCGCCGATATATATATGTACATATAAATAAAATTGGAGTGTCTGTTTGTAATATTGAAATAACCGTTTTTTACTACATATATATGAATATATAAAAACAAAAAAATAAAGGTGCACAAATAAATAAAATAAATAAATATATACATGTAGTAAAAAACGGTTATTTCAATAATATATGTGGTATACACCAAAATAACATTTTTTTTTAATTTTTGCCTGTTTGTCTGTCTGTCTGTCTGTTTGTTCCGGCTAATCTCTGAAATGGCTGGACCGATTTTGACGGGACTTTTATTGGAATGTAGCTGATGTAATAAGGAGTATCTTAAGCTATGTTTATTTTAGACATAATAAAAAAACAAAAAATTAGAGAATCGACTGTTAGGCGGAACGAAGTTCGCGGGGTCAGCTAGTAATAAATAAGATAACCTATTTGCTACTAATATGATATCAATAAAATGCTAAACTTTACCTAGACCCCTGGCCCCTTTGGCCCTTACACACTTGGTGAGGTGTATTAGACTCATCACAAATTGTGTGGAAGTTAAAATAATAGAGTATTTGGTACTAGCTTTTGCCTGCAACTACAGCAACCAGGGTTTATCCACTTATACACTTTAAAGTTGGCCACATTAGTCTCAATAAGGACGCAATAGTTGTGACAAGGGTAAACTTTTAATTTACAGGACATATTTGGATGCATATAGTAAGAAGTGGAGACTTCATGCTGACATTTTGAATGATGTAGCAATGTGTATTGAATTGACTTTGCCTCTATTCAAAAAATATACTACTCCTATATTATGTATGAGTACTGTAATGAAAGCTATTGTTGGAGTGGCAGGTGTGTATTATATTATTATTTATTTAGTCATGTTTATTTTGTAGTTATACCTTATTTTATGGTAATGTAACTTTGTATCCAACAAAATATGACAAATCATTATGGGCCTTACTTATAAAAACATTTTCGCTTATCTTTTCGCTAAGAATAGCCTGTCACTATCTTCCTTGCGCTACATTGTTTAAAAATAAAAGTGACAACCTATGGTTAAAGATAAGCAGCGCTTAAATATTTTTATAAGTAAGGTTATATTTGTAATATGTTAATTCTCGTAATATTGTAAATTTTGTAACCTCCTTGGTCTAGTGGCAGTATGTATAGGGTGTGGACCGGTAGGTCCTGGGTTCAACTCCCAGGTTATTTAATTTGCCCGGGACTGGATCCCCTTAGAAGGGATTGACGTCAGGCAGGCGGCCGGTCGTAAAAATTAAGCTAAATCATTTCTACAACATGCTTGAAAAAGTATGTTGCGCCGACCCCTCATTAAGGTGGGTTAAAGGCAGGTAAAAAGAAATAATATTGTAAATTTTAAATAGAATACCGATGTAAATTTATTTTAACACTGAAATATAAACTCTACTTAGCTCTTGTAGAAAATAGTTTTGGTTATAAACTATAATATCAACTTTACAAAACAACATGAGAATTGTCATGTCACTCAGCTAATTTAGAAGTTCAAATAGTATTGTATCATTTAAGTTACTACTTGAAAAGTGTTTAGCAAAGAAAAATCACACCAAAGATATACAGACTACTGACTATATAATCATTGCACAATTTAAATTATTTCGCCTTTGCGACAGCCTCCGTTGCGCAGTGGGCGAGTAGCCGGTTGTGAAGCGAGAGGCCGCGGATCGATTCCCGCATTGAGACAAATGTTTGTGTGTGGTGTTGTGGGACCGAAAGTCTCTCATAGTTTCTGATACTCACGATACAGGTTATACCTAGTGTGGTGTCAGGACTAGGTGTGTTACTGTTGGGTGTATTTTTTGTAATTGTATATCACTTACAGGTGGAGCCACCAGAGCCGCAATGACACAACATCATGCCCTCCGTGGTAACATGGCAGATGTGACAGCCAAAGATTCAGCACAAGAAACTGCTGTCAATCTAATTGCTTCATTTACTGCTCTTTTAATTATAACTGTCTTTGGGTTAGTACAATATTTATGTAAAACAAACTCATTATGAAACTCTTTGAAAATCGAAAACAGCTTTCGCCAACGGGGCTTATATGCTGATTTGAAATATAAAATTAGTATGCCATAAACTTAAAAATAATTTATGTTTATGTTCTGAGCAAAATCTTCAATTCTGAGCTAAGTGTACCGAATTTGGTCTCTAATTTTTAATGGCTCATGTTTTCCAAAATATATATTTAAAAAACACTGAAATATAACTTTTGTTTCAGGGAATCGATTTTGATTTTCCTCTTCATGGTGATTCTACACATTATTTTTAATTACTTTGCTGTGAGAGCAGTATGTTTAAGAACATTCAATGAGCCAAGATTTTTGCAATTAATTGATGTGTATCTTAAAGAAGGAGTAATTGCTACTGCTCGTGACATTAATCAAAAAGAACCAATCTTCTTTTATCAAATGGGAGGACCCTATACATTAGGTAGCCAAATATCACGATTGCGTTGAACATACTATAGGCACAGGCAGAGCATGGAATGCGGTTATGTACAATGCGTGTAAATGTGTTATGTACAAAGTAGTCACGCCGCCCATGTCCAATATTGGGCCAGTTCAAGTATTTTCGTCGTATTCAACGCTTTTACTCTGACCAAACACAAAGTACCTCGTTTTCTTCTAATGATACAATATATTTTTGTTTCTAGATACGAAGTTGTGTGGATTTCAAATAATATTGGGACAATCAATAATAGACACGGCGAGGCATAATCCAAATGCATTGTATATGAAACGTATCAAAGACATTTATGAAGACAGGAATTATATGTTGTTACCAAATGTCCCCAATAGGATAATATTCGTATTACTTAAAGATAATTCAAGCATAGATGATATACTGTGTAGTTACTTTCACTCTGTTTTGCTCTCTATAGTCACATGTGCTATAAACGACGAACCATTGGCAAGTATATGTTTATATTAATGTTTCTTTTAATTTTATCAGACCTTTCTAAATGTACGTGTAACTTGACAGGCAATTTATGAAGATACTGCTAATCCAAATCCTTTTGCAAAAATGTGCCTCACTTTGAAATCTGTTGAATGGAGCAGAGAAGAGATAAGAAGGGCCTCACAGGGTGGAATCACATATGACCCTTCATGTGATTTAATGAAATATGTTGATAAAATTGTACAAAAAGAATGGAATAGAATAAGGCCTGAATTGCCGCAAATGGGTGAGACTTAAATATTTAGGGCGACTTGCAGCGCTATTACAAATACTAACGGTTAAACCTAAACTCAATATCTTTGGGATAAATAGAGATTTATCGTGGAGCTGCTAGTGACCCTTACTGTTTATATAAAGATATTATTGTCCACAGAGAGATTTAATACTATTTACATTATAGTCTTTTGATTGTCCATAAATTGTACAATCTATCCACTTCCAAAATGTTGCTTTTAGTTTGATTCGTAAATTTTTTTACATGTAATTTTCATTCAGGATTTTATTCACATTTGAATACAAGATAATCGAATCTGTATAATTATTTTGTAGGTTGGGATTTAAGCAAGCATTTACTCATAGTCGACGAGTGGCGCATTACAGGGAAATTACCAGCCCGGCGTATATCTATGGAAGAAAAAGCAACTACTCATTCAATCAAAAGGGATTCTGGTTCGAAGATAAACTCCTTTGGAGATGTATTTGATGATGATATTCATCCTGATAACCAACTTAAAAGAGAGGAATTCACAATTGAACCTGATGTTGTTACGTTTAGACCAAGTACTAGTCCTGAGAGTGATCAAACTCAATCACCAAAGGTTAAACTTGGAAATATTGAAGACCAGAAGAATAAAGCATGACTTGTTGGTTTTTTTGTCAATTCAATTTATATAAACATAATTTGGGGATAAATCCAGCCTATACACAACCACAAGTAAAACATAGAAAACAAAATAAGTATTACCTATGCATAATACTATCATTCGATTTTTGAAATCTAGAATCGAGGTTTTTGACTTCGGGAAATCGTAACGAAAACAGATAAACAACCAACAAAGTCCTAAAAAAGCTCATTACCTATATTAATATGAAATATATAAAGCAATCATTGTTAATTGTATGAGCCATTATTGACTGAATGTAAGAAAAGCTGATAATACATACTTTTTGTTAAGTTTATATTTTTAAAACATGGAACTGCAGGGTGATAGGCTCGGTATTTAAATCGAGAGAGCAATGGCCGCTTCATGATATAGGATTTTCTCTATAATATAAGCAGTACGCCCTAAGCTACCCAATGATAGGCATGAATAGGTACTATATGTAACAGTTATTATGGCGGCCAAAGTATTCAGTTTGTCTTTTGGTGAATGCTGTCTACGCCTCTGTTTAATACACATATCAGAAAATGTACCTATATAAAAGTAGAATTGGTAATGTTGCAAAATGTAATACTGTGAGTGTATGTAAATAAGACTAAATTACCAATGTGATTAACGTGCCTTAAATTAAAATGTTATGTGAGAAAGAATATTCCTGACATAAAGTTGTGCAAATCTAAGTGCATTATATTTTCATGCTAAGTTATAATTACTGAGCGTCTGTACTACTTGTATGTAGCCCGCATCATACATTCATATGCCATTATTTATATTTTAGTTAACTGTTTACTGCCTCGGTGGCGTGGTGGTATTTCGGTACGACTACGGTTCTGAGGTCTCGGGTTCGATCCCCGGGTCGGGCAAAGTGATATTGGATTTTTCCATATCAGCCCGGAGTCTGGAATTTGTGCCCGATATGGCGATAGGCTCGCCCCCCATCACATCTGGGACGGAACTTAGCTCGGCGAAATGTGGGTGTTCTAGTTCGCTAGTGCGCCTCTGCCTACCCCTTCGGGGATACAGGCGTGAGCTTATGTTATGTTATGTTAGTTAACTGTTTACAATTACAGAATAATTCTCGCAAATATTTACATTCCTATAAAATATATCGATTGTTAAATGTCGTATTTTTTTATACAATAAAGTCAGTGTTTGAATTTCCTTGTTTCGATTGTCTTCAGAATATTTCTTTGTTACTTTTAAGTCTATTAGTTTCTACTAGCTTGAACAGGCAAACATCTCCACTGCCCAGACACCCACCATAGCATAATAATCTGATGTCTTAAACTGTGGAGTACTAAAATTAAATAGCTAAATTAGGAAGTGCATACCATAGTATTATATTAATTTGAAATATGTCAAAGTAGTTTATAAAAATCATAAAACCACATTGATGTAAAGATTGATAAAATATTAATTAAAGTAAGACATACACTGGAATCTGTGGAATAAAATAAATATTAGGTTCGAAAAAAAAACAATTATTTACTACACCATACCAATTTATTTTAGTATTGTCAAATTGTGAAAATGTTGGTGATGCCAAAACAAGCTTTAATGGTAATAAATTAATGCCAAAGTTAAATTAATGAAATGTATGGTTTCTCAATCACATTTGTTTCAACACGCGCGATATCAACAATACTCACAGAAGAAATGCAATTACACATATTATGTTACTTATAATATATATCCGGTAATTCATTTACTATGCATTGTTAATATTGCTTTACATGTAAAACATACAAAAACACATTTCGGTTTACAAATTATACAAGTACTTTGGTAACTTGACGTATAAATAAAGGCAACATTTAAAAAGATAAAATAAATTACTACAAACGTTTCGTCGCAAAAGTGAGTCTTATTGTCTGATAAGCTAATTTTTCTAAGTACCTATTAAGACAATTAGCACGAAGCTAAGTACAATAAACTGAAATAATACCGAACCAGTCACCATTCAATTTGTAATGCATAACAGATTACTTTTACGAAACAATATTCTATATATTTATTTTAAAATATGACAGTATGCACGGCATACTATCTCTATCTTTATAAATTCCGCTAAAATGTTCAATACTAAAACGACTCGAAACACAGTTTCGACTACTGTCCAATTCTAGAACCTATGTGAGAATTGCAGTTGAATCACACCACCAAGTTAGTCAATTTACATTAATTATTATATTCGTTGTATATCTTTGTAAGGTGTATATTTTTTTGATAAAATTGACTACAGTTGTACATGATTTTTACCTTATAACATAGCATTGAGAACAAAACTATTCACAGCAATAAGTACAAGTACAATTATAAAATGGATCATAAATAAAACTACGCAACAATATTAATAAAAATAATAAAACAAAAACATCACTTACGCTTAAGCCTACTGAAACAATTAATAATTATGTTCTAAAAACATTAAAACAAAGTTAATCTTAAATTGACTATTGGTGTTTGGTGTGAATCAAACTGAACAATTTTACTAGGGCACTTGCGTAAAAGCGTATGTCGATAGTGTCGAGCTGAGTCGAGTGGGCTGCCCCAGTAGTCAGCGAGTGCGTGCTTCAGCGGGCGCTTACTTGCCGAGCTGTTTGATCAGGTGGTCGGTGCTGAGGGACTTGGGGCGCTCGATGGGGAAGCCGAGGGCGCGCGACCAGATCATCTGCGCGAGCACGCCCAGCGCGCGGGACACGCCGAACATCACGGTGTAGTAGTTCATCTCCTTCAGACCGTAATACTAGAAACAACAACAAACATTACACTTGTTACTAACACATTTTGTCATGTGTGTAAATAGCCGCTGATAATCTCATTTAATCATCAAGGATTTATATTAACAGACAAATAGTTACAAAATATATAAGTATAGCTTAAATAATACAATACAACCCCTACATATTCTATTATTATGTATAAGACGTTATGACATAATAATAGCAAACAAGTAATTAATAAGAAGTAAGAACCCTGCGCGACACATCGGCGCGACGCGATGAAGCCTGACAACAAAATTCACTTTTTCTTTTCTTGGCCAACTTTCTTGCTAAACCAATGCTAAGATAATACGTTCTAGAAACTGATAAATAATGCCTAGTAAAACAGTGTCAGGTCTTAATGTTAATTGAATAGTTAATTTTAAAATAATTGCTGGATCAATTAAAAACCAATGATATATATAATGAAAAAAATGATATGATATTTACCTGTAAGAGGACACCAGAGTGGGAGTCTACATTTGGCCAGGGGTTCTTGACCTTTCCGAGCTCAGTGAGGATCGGAGGCACCACCTTGTACACGGCGGCTACCAGTTTGAACAATGGATCATTGGGCAAGTGTTTCAGGGCGAACTCGCGCTGGCACGTATACCTATACACCATCACAGTTGTAAACAAATTTATATATTATAGGTGTGTACGCATAATAAAATAGTATCAAATACATACTAATAAATGCTATTAGGCTACCTATTCAATTCGTTGGCATCATTGAAATTCCCCTTTTTTTATTTTTAAAGTTATTTATTTTGTTTATTTGCGTTACTACACTTCTGACATTTCTATGTTAAGTGTGTTTTCATCCATCCTTACTAAATAATAAAAGCGAAAGTAACTCTGTCTGTCTGTCTGTGGCGTTTTCACGTCTACACCGCTGAACCGATATTGATGAAATTTGGTATGTGGGTACTTTTAACCCCAAGGATGGACATAGGGTACTTTATTTTTTTTAAATCAATCCCTAAAGGGATGAAATAGGAGATGAAAGTTTGTATGGGAACTTAGGAACCGCTTAATGGATTTTGATGAAATTTGGTATGAGGATACATTTGACCCTAGGGATTCAAATGGGGTACTTCATTTTTTTTATCAACCCCTAAAGGGATGAAATAAGGGTTAAAAGTTTGTATGGAGATTTTAGGTCCACTTAATGTATTTTTATTAAATTTAGTATCGGACAGTGCATACCTTTGAGTTTAAAGACACAAATGGGCTACTTTTTAAATCAACCACTAATGGGATGAAAGTTTTAATGGGAATCCAGAAACCACTGAACGGATTTTTAAGAAAGTTGATATGAGGAAGGTTTTAGCCCTAAGGACAGAAATGAGGTGCGATATATTTTTATCCTACAAAGGGATGAAATAGGGGTTAAAAATTTGTTTCTTTGTTTTGGGCCGATTTACTTCAAAATCGATATCTGGGTCGCCCATATTTAGACTAAAACTACAGGGCGGAACGACACCTCAAAAGTTTTCCGTTGGTCCTACAAAATACGCGTGCGGAGCCGCGGGCAAAAGCTAGTTGTAAAATATCGCTTGCTATAACGGTGGAGGAAAACTTCGTGAGGAAACCTGCATACCCGAGAATTTCTCCACAAGAAATTCGAAGGTATGTGAAGTCTACCAACCCGCATTAGACCAGCATGATAAGGCCTAAGGCCTAACCCCTCTCAATAGTAGAAGAGGCCCGTGCCCAGATGTGGGAGAATAATATAAGGGCTAATATTATTATTATTATAATTATAATGTCTGTATTAATTTTATTATTTTCATAGTACACCGAAAATACAATACCGTCTTTATTTCGTTTCGCCTAGTATTTATACAGTGATTTATATTTTTACTCAAGGCATAAGGAAGACATTAGAAGAACGAATGTTAGAGAAGACTTGGACATAAACATACATTTTATAAATTAAATTTCAAGTTTTCTATTTTATAGGATTCACAGTAGTAATTTTATTATGATCTAGTAGTCTCCACCTAATAGGTGCTGCTGGGCTTCAATGCTGACACATGAGACAGTTACGAACACTGATAAATTAAATTTGGATCTCCAAGACCATTAATTCACCTGGGGTCAGTCTTTCTGAGGACAGCGTGTCCGTAGCCAGGCACAACCAGTCCAGACTTGAGGGTCTTCCAGATGAACTCTTTAAGTTGGTCCTCAGTGAAGTCATCGCCGACTTGCTTGCGGAGTTTCTCCAACCAGATGAGCACCTAAATTAAAAAGAAAACATTGTTTTTCTACCTTCCCTTATCACATTCCAATGTGAGGTCGGCGTAACACACTTATACAAGCATGTTGCAAAAAGGATTCAGCTTGTTTTAATGACCTACCATCTACATAATATCCACCAGGGTATAGTCCCTGGCAAAATCGTGTTCGAAAAATCCACACATTATTGCCCAACTTGGGTTTGAACCAGAACCTCGCGATTCACAGAGCATAAATCGATGCCACTAGACCATGGAGGATTAATTATTACGCACTCTATATGATGCGGGCTGTGGCAAATAGAATGGAAATGCACAAATGATAACTTGCACAATCTTAATTCTTAACATCTGCAGTTTATAACGAGATAACGCGATGTAAACAATTTTTATAGTTCTTTATCATTGTGTGATGGATGGATGTTGGAATTTTCTTTCCACATTTCGTGGTGACACTGATGTATTGTTACAAATGAAAGCTGTGATAAATATCTTAAAATAATTTTATTTATCCTACTATCGCAAAAATATAAAAATCCATTGCATACATTTACGTAACAACTGTTGAAGCCAATCTGGAATGTATGCAACATTTCATTGGTCTTAAAAAAATCTGGAAAAAATACCTTATTTACTTTAAATGTTCTGTTTATAAATAATAGTCTTTGCTGTGGCTTTTTCGGTACGACCTGGCATAATCCCATGGGATTACAGCGAATTTAGTAACATTTATGTGACTAAGCGCCGAATCCTCATACATTTAAGATCACCTTATGTCGTTTAAGGCTCGCGTATCTGTTAAAATTGTATGGCGAAAATCAATGTAAGAAGCCGTTAAAGTTGAGTAACGTTTGACGTAGAAAGTTTACTTGTCCACATTATACACGTGTTGGCTGTCCACAAATCTTGCATATTAAACTAATCATCATCATCATCAGTCACAGAACGTCTATTGCTGAACACATACCTCCTCCAAAAGTCATCAAACTAACACTCATACCAGCGGGCTTAGACAAGTGGCTTATGCGCTAATCGAATAAAATAATAAATATATGGGAATGACATAAGAGTACGATACGCCGCATATAGCGTAGTCTTATGTCATTCCCATACATTTATCGACTATTCTATTCGACTGACACATAAGCCACTTGGCTAAACCCGCAGCTCCTAATTAAAAGTCAATCTTACCTCCTGGTTAGCGAGTCCGTGCAGAGGTCCGGCAAGACCGTTGAGACCGGCGGCGAAGGACAGGTACGGGTCGCTGAGGGCCGAGCCTACTAAATGTGTGGTGTGAGCAGATACGTTGCCGCCCTCGTGGTCACTGCAGACAATAAACACACCGTTCAACAAACAATTGACATTACTATCACAGTTTCTGAAAGAGGGATCAATCAAGAAAACCTTAATTATGCAATTACGGTATAAAAAACCTATTCTATAATAAAAATCTTTGACCATTCCTACTCCAAACAACTCAACTGTGATTTGATATTAAAATTTTGATATTGACCAACCAAAACCGAAAACAGGCGTATATTCCTTTGTTTGCATGTAGGGAATGAGTGTGCAATCAGGGAACGCAAACTATGTGGAGTCGAAAATAACTAAAATAATTACTAAATGTATATTTTTAAAGACGTAATAAAATATTAAGTACACAGTAATACATTACCACACAAAACAATTAAAAACCACATGTGTAAACAGGATATACAAATGAAACAGTGTTATTATAAGACATTCGATTGATACATCTATGTATGGCACAAAAAGGTCTACAATAAAAAACCTTTCATAAGACTGGGTCTCTAATATAATCAATGTTTCCATTTCTATTTATTATCAAATAAGAAGTTATAGTCTGAGTAGGGAATAAGCATTACTACTGGCCTACACCAAGTATTGGCCACCTACCACTGTATAAACAGTTAATAATTTGTTTTCTAATATTATTACAGAGGAATGCATGTTTGAACCGAATCCCACTCATAACTCACCAATATTAAAACTTCGGGAACTATCCATTACATCAAATGGGTGAATTGATATTATCTTCTAAAAAAAATACGCTATACATACGTACTTAGATAGCATATCAGTAGCTTTACTTGTGAATATTTTTGTAAACAGTGTCCGGATTACCAGTGTGGTAAAGATAATAATACATGATAACATTCGTAAGTTATTTCTATGAAGTCATTCGCAATGTGTGTTCTGTAATATTACATAACCATTGGAGGACAGAGGAAGCAACAAATTCATTAGGGCGTGTCGTGCTCTGTTAATTACAATAAAATCAATTCGCAATACACAAACTTATTTATTTAAGTAGCAAGTAGGTACTTGACACTGTTATACAGAGTTCTTATCAATACTTAAATATTTATCGAATCGAATCCAGTTTATAGCTGATATTACTAGTACACATAAGAATGTGCACGAAAATGCCTTTGTAATTCAGCAATTTGTGTAAACGCTCAACATGACAATAAGTGTTTGCATCTTTAACACGTTATGCATTACGTAACATGCGTGGCCTGCGATCACACCTACGACGAGCCATGTAATGTTCATAAAAACTATATGTGAACACTCGTAATATCATCCTTGAACAATGTCTAGTTATTTTTTGTCTATAACCCAGCTGCCTGCATAATGGAAATGCCGGTCAGGGCCACTATCAATGTCATGGGCACAAGTCACAACCAGGTCGCAGCCTTGTGAAGTGGACATTGTATTTAAATCTCGACTGAAGAATGACAGATGTAACGAATGTAAGAAACACTGAAGTGAGAATCATTTGTTTCACTGAATTATTCTAACTATAGAATACAAATAAATACATCTTACGAATGTAGCTTGATTCGTAGTTCCAAGCCCGATTATATAATTTAGAGATAATGTTTTTTCGCCCATTTTCTTTTTGTTTTTGGTGTAGAAAATAAAGTTTAGTATTTTAGTAAAAGGTCAGTTACGTAATAGGAAGTGAGATGGTATGAAAAAATACAATCATATTAATATCTATTAACAATGCACAAGAACACGTTCCTCACAAACTAAGCAAGCATGCAATATTCAATTCGCATTCAGCAAGAGCATGAATATGGTCAGTAAACAGGGACACTCGCATCGCTCCACATACAATAAAATTGCACTCGATAATACATAACAAGCTCGCAAATAACACGACGTAGTTACACTTATGTATGAACAATGAACATGATGTATGTTTATTTTTTTACACGACAGTAATGTTCCTTTGTTGGCTTCTCACTCGGCTTCGGTTTTCAAGAACCGATTGTATTAAGAGTGTCATCAAGCCACGACCGAAGAACTACAATTTCCTCATCTAATTTATCTATTTATTATCTATCTGTATATACTATGTGACATTTTTTGCTTATTGAATATAAACCACAATATTATGATGTCTAGTGCACATCGTTTTCTTCTTTCGATATTGGAATAATATTGCAAGGCGCATTCAGACGTTGTATCCACTCCAAATACAATCGCGCACAGCATCACTGATTTTGGGGTCAACATGAAAATATATGTAAAAAATTCAAGTATCTTTTTTATGCTCATCTGTATTCTGTGAGCGACAGATCATGGGCCTTGTAGTTTTTTTTATTGATATTCTTTCAACATACCGCAGATCTATCCACGTTCATATTAATTAAATATACAATGAATAATAGAAATGCATGTAACACTAAATACATCGATGATTGTCTTGTCACTTTCATTTTTTATTTGATAGTGAAAGTATATTAAATAATATTAAAATAATTTAATTCCTTACATTAAGTGATCAGTTTGATTCTCGAACTAGGTTACATAAATAAAAGTTATCGAATGGAGCCTATTATATTAACCAGCCGACTTCAAGTAATAACGCGTACACACCGCCGAACGAAGGCGAAACACACAAACAAACTTTCGTTGTTGTGTGAATGAAACAGGCATGATTCGTTCGCCTTTGTTCGGCCGTTTACACACCGGGGTGTGTACGCGTTAGAAAAAGAGTTTTCAATTCGCATGTATCCCTCTGATAAATTCTTCCGCTGGGATACGAAAGATATTATTCCAAGGATTGTTTCATTTACATCGATTTATTATTAGTTATTACACATAGTTATGTTAATTTTTATTCAATTTGTGTTATTTAACGTATGACGAAAACTTTAAGGGCGACTTGCAGTGCTATTACTCATGTAGAGTTACACCTTAACTCGATTTATCCTACAGCTTACCTATCTTTAAATCAAAATTTGGGGTAAATAGAGATTTATCGCAGAGCTGCAAGTGGCCCTAAAAAGTCAATGCAAAAGCCGATTCAGGTTTTGTAGTTGGTTGTATAAACGTTTAGTAAGTTTACTTTAGGTTACTCGTCGTTATAATTAATGGTACTTACCCACTGGAGATAATTTATGTTTACCTTGCGAGTATTTGTTATCGCCATCAACTAGGACAAACTTATTGTACCTCTATAAGATTACAATAGATATGTAAACCAACCTGTGGATGGTGAGGTAGAGACGCATCAGCTCCGTGAACTGTGGGTCGTCGAAGCCGAGCATTGTGCAGTAGTTGGCGGACCAGTCCTTGTTGTCATCGATGGCGCCGATGCCCTTGCCGTCGCGGTAAGTGTTGCGGTATATCGTCGCCGCGATCACCGGCAACTTCGCGATCAGGTTCATCGAATCCTCGTACACGTACTAACAAACATATTGTACTGCGTCAGTATAAAACAATCTTCAACAATGGATGCGCTGCAAAAGCTCGTCTTCGCAGGTATCGCATTTCTTAATTCTTGGGATGAAATGTTACCACAGGTGCCTACGCCACCCACATTGCGTCCAATTTCATAGAAATGATTAATATCGATGGCTGCGGATATTGCACCGCGTTTAGAGCCCTGTGTCCAATTTCTCGAATAATTTGTAATCCCATAATCCCACTCTTAAATGGAAAACACGGAAAATTCATTATATGTGCGCATGTTACTTTTTATATTGAAAATAATACCAGTATGATTTCACGTGATAACTGTTAATACTTTGTGACCTGTCTAAAAGTAAATAAAGACAAAATTCAACATCCTATACACAATATGCATCACTTACCTCCCAGTATTTAGATTTGTGTACTCCCTCGGAATAAGCCTGTGCGAACTTGGACTCGCTGTTGAGCGCAGTGACGGCGGCAGAGAATTGTGACATGGGGTGCAACTTGCTAGGCATGTTGTTTAACATTGTCACTACGTGGGCTGGCAGCTCGGCTCTGTCAAATTAATATTTACTAAGCATACGGGCGCCTGTCATCCCCGAAGGCGCAACTGATACACCTAGCCAGGGTTATTTCGTTTTCGTGGAGAGATAAGTGGTGAGTCTATAGCCGTATCACGCTCGAATTCAACCAAGCTGATACCGAGAGTAAAAATCTAATAGCGCTTTGCCCGACATGGGAATCTAACCAGACTTCAGGATGGCCACCGAGACATTAAAAAAAATTATAATAATTAATTTCTCCTTTTATACCAAGGTACATCGCATATTTCGACTTATAGGTATACGATGCGACGGATCTCTAGCTATAATAGTGATTATTTTTCATGAGCAGTGCCAGTGCATCGGAATTCAAAAACAACCAGTGTTCATATTACATCGCGAGGTATATATTGTGATGAATATAGAATCAGTGATTCCCCGCAGTAGCCATTTAGGTAATAATTTGATATAAACATATGATACAGAGTAAATTAAGAGGTTAACTTCACGAATAGCAAATATTTTTACCATTTTGTTTAAAGGTGGGCGTACTTGATACATATATCTAAAATGAGTCATTGGTAACGTTCTGGAAGAAGCGTCGGTTCTGTTCGCATACACGCACGCAAATCAACTCGGAGGAGTCCATCCATCCATTAAATGTATTTATAAACGAGAACATTTGTTCTGTTATCTTTTTGTATGGAGATCAGAATCATACAAAATACATACATACATAAGCTCACGCCTGTATCCCTGAAGGGGTAGGCTGACAGCGCACTAACTAACTAGAACACCCACATTTCGCCAAGCTTAGTTCCGTCCCAGATGTGATAGGGGGCGAGCCTATCGCCATATCGGGCACAAATTCCAGACTCCGGGCTGATATGGAAAAATCCAATATCACTTTGCCCGACCCGGGCATCGAACCCGAGACCTCAGAATGGTAGTCGTACCGAAATACACACACACACACGCCACCGAGGCAGTCATACAAAATCTTGTAATATTTTTGTATACAAAACTAAAAGTTGTCTTCCATGATTAAAATTACATGTCTGTGATAAAATTGTACTTAACATCATATACACGTATGAACATTCCTATCACAGGTCATAGTCTACAGTCTACACGTGCACCACACATTCAATCTGCTCACTGTATGACACAACTGATTAACAGATCAACAGACATCCAAACTTTTATTTATACGTTACGATATTTAAATAACTTAGGTGCCGTAAAGTTATTCACCTTTGAGCCCATTCCTTTGAAATGGCTTTGACTTGAGCGTCGGTAGGAATATCTCCGGTAACAAGGAGCCAGAAAAGACCCTCTGGAAGGGGCTCCTCTCCGCCTTTGGCTTTGGGTAGTTGGTGTTGGCACTCGGGGATCGACAGGCCTCGGAAGCGGATACCTTCATCGGCGTCCAATACGGACGTTTCCCATACGAGGCCCTTAATGCCTCGCATGCCACTGTACATCTGTGAAAGGCGTATCATGTATGTGGAGGAATGACAAAGTAGAAATCGTACTACATTCAATATGTACACGATAATGTTTTGGCCGTGACAGGATGTAAGTTGAGTTTATTGAACTCTACTATACAGGAATATTTCGACACTGTATTGTTAAATTGAGTCACATGTTAACAAGTGCCGATGTTGATATCCTAAAAAAAAAACTACATATTGACAACATCAGGCAGCCAGATTCCGGAATACACACCACCAATTAAAAATAGTGCTATAACCCTAATCATAATTCTATTTTATTATTATTTTTATTATAATAAGAACTCGTATTCCTAATATATTAATTACAAACTAACACGATGAACAGAGAAAAAAGTATAATGAGTAATTTCGGAACAAAATTCAAGGTTAAAATAAAAAAACACATGACATTAATTCTGGTTTTAAAGAGCAAAGTACGGGTCGCCAATAGTTTGTTGACATGTTACGACAAAATAATTGTTACATGACTTTAAACGCATAGAAATATAATATAAAAAACATTTAAATATCGCCATATAGATTTAATATAAATAATGTTTTTTTTATAGCTCCCTCTTATTTTTATCTGGTAGGTGATAGATAAATACACAAATAAAGAAAATACCGCTCACCATATCTACAGTGACTTCCCCAACTTTGGTGGCGCCATGCTTCTTGCGGAATTCACGAATCTTTTCCTGTTCCTTGGGGATTTTCTCTTGAAGCACACTCTTCAAATTGGTCGATTCCGCGCTGAGATTTCTTAATAAAATCGTTGTCGCCGGACATAATTTCTAAACAAAGAAATTAAACAAACTATTAGTACCTATTTGTTGATAATAAATAATAATGTGGCAAGGCGTGGGGGCGACCAACTTTGATCCTTAGCCCCTGCTATTGTCAATAGATTATTTCAACTCTAATCAATGTAAATAGAGCCTCAGATTGTTATTCAACAGTAAGACACTTATTGTTCTACTTTTGTCTCGTACAGTTTTAAATAATAATATAACATCGACAACATAACCTTACGCCTGTATCCTCAAAAGCGTAGGCAGAGGCGCACTAGCGAACTGGGACACTCGCATTTCGCCGAGCTTAGTTCCGTCCCAGATGTGATAGGGGTCGACCTGATAGGCTCACGCCTTTCGCCACATCGGGTGAAAATTTCAGATTACGGGCTGATATTGAAAAAACCCAATATCACTATCCCCGATCCGAGAATCGAAACCGAGACCTCAGGACTATAGTGGTACCAAAATAAAACTACGCCACCGAGGCAGTCATTTTTAAATAATTTTTTAAATAAGTAGTAGCAAGTGAGTCTTATTTAAATAATAAGCATAAATTATTAAGTTTTATTCCATTTTTTCTTCTGTACATTATAAATTATTTACATGTATAATAATTAGCTACGCTGTAGCTACGTAAATGTACAAATTACCGAATATTGCATTTTAGCTACTCGCACAAATAGCTTTATTGTTCACATCTATTTGTATGAATCATTCACCATCACATAATATGATATAATGTAAATCGGCTGTTGAGTATAACAGTTTTAATTTTTAGTTTAGTGCTTCAGTAATACAGGATGTATAATAACACAATTAAATATTATATGTACTTCTAAACTCCTACACAACACTAATTCCAGTACTTTGGTCGACATTAAAAAATAATCACAACATTAGTTTATCAATGTGCTCTTCCGCGGTAGTCTTGGTGTCTGTGACGTGGCAGACGGCACTGACTGGACGTTGTGGAGAAGGAATTGAGAGCCAATGTTGTTACTATGGAGGATGCTCAAGAACGGGCGAAATGGAAACGTTTAAATAGGAAGGCGGACCCTGGCGGAAGGCCGGTATAACGCCATTCAGAGAGGCAGAAAGAAAAGATTCGTTTATGTATGTGTATTTATTAAACTGTGTCTTATTAAAATACTAACTAGGTTCAAATCTGTAATTTTGTAATTATTTCATACTAACGCATTTACAGACAGTGTGAAATGACATACACAAACCCAATAACCATGTACAAGTGTCCCATATAAATACAGACATATATGTACATAGTATATACATACATACTTAAGTATGAAGTAACAACTGTTATTTAAATGATACCTACGACGTATTTTCGCGGTTAAAATAATTACTTTTTGATATGTTGTCGTTTTTCACGATAATATTATACCAATTATAAATCGTGCGGTTGTCATTAAATATAAATTTAAAATATATTAATTACACAAATATAAATCATTCAAAGACGTCATTGAGGTAATTATACGAATCGTAAAAGTTAAAGACTAACCTAAACCAAGGTATTATGTCAGGCGCAGCAGTTGTCCATACTAGTTAATAGACCTACTCGTATATTAGTATATTTCATTTATCCCCAATTTTCGTGCAAAGAAGCATTTTGTATAATATTCTAACCGCCGAATGTTCATACACTTAAGGTGGCCTTATGTCTTTTAAGGCCGCCTTATCCGTCAAAATTGTATGGCGAAAATCAATATAAGAAGCCGTTAAAGTTGAGCAGCGTTTGACCATTCGGGCGTTACTCTTTTTAATCTAAAGCATCAGTCTGGTCGATATCCTTTTACGGCCGGTTTCAATAAACGATCTCAGTTTAGAGTGCAGATAGATCGCGATTATGAACCAATCAAATCAAGTCATTTGACGGAGTCATGTTCAGTGTTCTTATTGGCTAATTTTTGTAATCTATCTCCACTTTCGAACTGAGATTGTTTATTGGAACCGAGCGTTAGCAGGCACGGTCCGTATAACGCTAGATTAGTATAACGGTTTAGGCAGCAGCGTGCTGCATTCATAAATGATGACGTTGTTATGATATTAAGCGTTTCAAGTAGCTTTCAAGAAGCTTGCCAAAGGCAACATTTAGGGTTCCACAGCCAAATGTTAAAATTTTAAGGGTTTCGTTATAATTTCGTCATATCGGTCAACTCAAAGGTGGGAGTGAAATTAGAAAAAATATTGTATTGGTATGCGTATAAAATTCTATATTATGCCCAGTTTTTTTTTTTACTGTGATCAGATACGGACTTGTTTATTAATGTGTTGTTACCTTTACCTTCGAAAGTTAATTTCACGTTCAACTTTCTCGAAAATAAGAATTGATGTTGAAATTTATAGTATTATGCATTCAGTATCGTTGCCGCCAAATGAACATTCGCCGATGTGTCCATACCGCATTCGCCGATTCATATTTTCCTTTGATGTACAAACAGTTGTCCCGCTCACGACCGAACGGGACTGAACGCTTCCTTTCGTTCGTTCGGATTCCTTCGGCCGATGTGTACTCGCCATAAGAATAGGATCGATTTTGTGTCATGTTGGGACGTCTTAGCTGTCAATTCGAATCAGTTGGGTAGGGTCAGCAAAACTAGATATTTATTTTAAATATAATTTATATACGAATCATTAACGAAGCTCTTCACTTTCGCTCATCTCTGCATCACTGACTGAGATGGCGTTAAAGAGAAAGTGAATTGGCGTCTTCTTTACTTTCTGGTGAATTGTTGCCAACAATGAAAATAAGTTTTTTTTTTAAATAATTATGAGTAAATTTAGAATTTAGTAAAACAAAAAAAAATCATTGAAACGCAAATAAAATTACGTTGCAAACCTTACTTTTCAAGTGACATTTGACAGATAGATTGTCAATTTGACAGATCGACTTTCCTATTCTTATTTGAATCGCATTATACATAATTACTACGACCTAACTTGACGTTAGCCTTATTTCTACGACAACTAAGACCAAAGGTATTTAAGCAACTTTCAATCATGTTGCAGAAAAAACCTAAACCCAATTATTTCTGTAACGCGCTTGAGAAAGTGTGTTGCAACAACTCACCTTTGGAAGTAGGATACGAGCAAGTGGACAGAACTTAATACAGATATGGGTCTTAGGAAGTCTAAAGGGCCACAGGTTACCATCGTCTGTATATAAAAATGCAGTATACAATACGGACGTAAAAAAAGATGGACTGAGCTCTAGGAACATTGAAAGTCAAGCAGGGTTTTCGGCCGATTCTATCTATCGACACAAAATGGCGTGTGTGTGCGAACAGAACTTTTGTACAGGCGCGTTTGTGTGCATGGCATAATGTATGTCCTTTTTTTTACGTCCGAGGTCTTCAATTAAATAGTAGCAGTCCATGATGCAAAGTTCGCTTGCTACGATTTACTTAAAATTAAACGTTTAAAAAATCTTCTAGGTCTTTGATATTATTGACCAATGACTTCACTAAAATGAAATTTTAATACATTATACAACTAAGAAAGCAGAGTGCTATTAACTTAGATTCGTGTATAGCTTTTGTCCTTATCTGTAAACGAGGACATGACGCATTGCCATCAACGGCCATCAGAATTAAGGTCAAATTTGTAATTATGTAAAGTACTTGATTATCACAAGTTTCCTTGTATTTACTGACTAACTTGTGAAACGAATGGCACCAGGAAAACGTTACGTTACAAAAATATAATTCTGTGTTTAATATTCCCTCTTTTTTTGTAAATGAACTCAATTATAGATATAAAAATGTACGCAAACTCGGACAGAAGATGGTTTTATTTCGCCGTTGTCTTTAAGAAAATTTAGCAAAGGCAGGACTTTCCGTAGGCAATGGCTAGATTGTGGATAGCTCCATTAATTTTCCAGCAATGTCAAGTTACAATAACCATGTCCAATAGTAATATGTAAATGGTTAAAATCGCGAAGGGGTATCCTTTAGTCCCAATTGATCGTATTTATTTCTTATAGGTGTCAGAAAGCCACTAGTGTTCCGTTACATTTATTTGTTTAATATTCGTTGTAGGTAAAACTTGATACATTAAAATTTCACCAGCGACAAGTTGCTGTCGGCATCCACGTCATACATGACTCATATTTTACGTAAATCCCCAACAACACACGTTTCAAAGAAGGCCTTGCATGTACGGGGAACAAATAGGTAATTTGCAGCCAATTAAATGTAGAAACATGATAATTTTGTTACAGAAATAATATAAGTAGGTACATAAAGGGGCCCCATTTACTAAAATAGTAAATGTAGAAAGAAGTGATAAGATATGTTGTAATATGCATAATATGCTAATTAAAACTGACACAGATAAGTAACTAGGAAACGAAGATGTTTAGACCTATGTTTGTTTAGCTTAGAGTTGGGATTTCGAGCAACACAATCGCGCTGCGCCGCGCGACTCCACGCGCGGCACGCCAGAGATAGCAAAAAGTACAAACACAATATATTTACAAGTGTAAAGATTCGTACTACATTTTTTATCAGCCTGACGTGTGTGTGTGTGTGTATGTTTGCGAACTACGAACACTGCTATACTGACCGCGGCCGCGGTTTTACTGGCAGTGGAGCCGCCATGGGATGAAATCCACCTTTATACTAAACTATAACATGCTTTTTAGTGTTACGCTATCAAATGGTAGAAATGGAACTCTTATGGTTTTGCCATCTGTCTGTCTCTCCGCGGTTTATCTCAAAAATATTAATACTAATAAGCACTAATTTGGCAGGTATGTATACATATCAAACATGCTAACAAAGTGGTACTAAAATAAAATCTTGAAAAAATCTTAACTACGACAAATTGAATATAAAACCACTAGACCAAGGAGACGGACGACCAATTATACGAAATAGGATATTGGTTAAAAATCCCAATTCAATAATATTAAGTCCTTAAACGTAAGTCATTATTAGCCATCTCGGTTTTATGTCGTCGGTGTTGACTGCTGTATACTAATGAATAGTATGCTGTGTAATGCTAAGTACCTAATAAATAAGGAACATATTGGATTTTTCCAGTATCAGCTCAGAATCTGAAATTTGTGTCCGATATGGCGATAGACTCGCCCACTATCACATCGGGAACGGAACTAAGCTCAGCGAAATGTGGGTGTTCTAGTTAGCTAGTGCGCCTCTGCCTACCCCTTCGGGGATACAGGCGTGAGCTTATGTTATGTTGTGACTTGTGTGAACATATTAGAGGTAATGTATTCTGTATTTATAAATCTAACTCTCGAGTCTCGAGTGCTCGAAACTAATAACAACTCTCGTGTATTTACGTTTACGCGAGCTTCTATACAATACAAATACCATTAAAATCCATAGCCGGACGCGACTCTCAATATTTACGTCATTAGAGCTACGTACTTCGTTGTTATAAAATTCCGTATTTTCAATTTGTTACGAAGATGGAATAGAATGATAAATTATTTGTATTTTTTTCTAAATATTGTATTACAAAAATAAATAGTTACACAAAGAATTAGTTACATTTGGGCGTGTGCCCGATGAGTGCCAATTGACCTGTGTTATCTTTAGAGTGGGAACATTGCAGAGGACACGCATCGTGAATGTCATTGCTGACATTTCTGAGTTACAGCATTTTACTGATAAATTAATTAAATTGATAACATGATAAAGGAACTTGACATTTTACGGTAATGGATATTCGTAATAGACTACTGAATAATAATAATTCATATAGGGCTAATATCATACGCTTATTGCTAAATAACTAAATTCCAATCAGTGCCGTTTTCTTGAGGGAAAACACCGAGATATTCTTTGGGTCTCTGCGTTGGCAAGTCACGGCACTTACGGCTGATCAAAGGTGATCATGTGATTTTTTGTGAGTAAAAACTGTTTTTGTATTACGTCACCATAGCAAGGTTAAAAGAAACTTTACACAATAACTGTGGTGCTACCAACATAAGAAACCGAGGAGTGGACTATCATAACTCGGAAAATAGGATAGGTACTTCATGTTCATAGATATCTGCATTATATTATGCTATGAATGAAATTAAAGGACTCTCCCAAGCTCCCTCACGACGCGCGCCGCGACGTTCTCAATATGACAGATTTAAGTGCATTTAAAGCGTGAGATCCACGTGAATGGCAGTGAACTGTGCAGATGGACAGATGCGCTTACATGTTACATCGATTATCACATGAGGCAGCAGTCGGCACCGTGCGTGACACTGACATAGATTTCTCAAGGCCATTGCTAATGCCACTGCCACACGCTATGCACAAACCTCACATGACTAGATATTATCACAGACAGATCGATCATTGTAGTTTTAACTTCTATAATCTCAATATGGCATGTTTTTAAAATGATAAGATTACGGAATAAACAGATAATCCTCATGTGAACGTAGTTATGCAAAGAGAATCCAATCTACAAAAAAAACGAAACAATGTTATTGCTTCGTTAAAACTATTAACGAATTCTGTCGTCTCTTAGCATCAGTCAGTTATCCTCAGAATGGCCGTTGCTGAACTGAACATGAGCTTCCCGCAAAAATTCAAATTGGTCTGTTCACTTTGCAGGCAAACGCGCTTTACTGCGCTTTCCGCTACTTGAGAAGTTTCTGCCCCATCGGCTATCAGTTTCGTGAGCTGTGTGTGATTTTTTTTTTTAAACACACATGCTTAGTACTGACCCCACACTAGGTGTAACCTGTATCGTGGGTATCAGAAACTACGAGAGACTTTCGGTCACACAACACCCAGACCCGAAACAAATATCTATGGGCCACACAGACATTTGTCTCGGTGCGGGAATCGAACCCGCCACCTCACGTTTCACAGCCGGCTACCCGCCCGCTGCGCTACGGAGGCTGTCTATAAGATATAAGCCTCTACAATAGAGATTCAACATAGGCTTTTCCATAAGGCTGAGCAACTGTATCTTGATATTCGACTCTCCGAATGTATTGATCGAAGACTATAATAAGTATATTCAGACAAAGGTACTTTGGACGACAAAACCTTGCGTAAATTTCCCAAATGCTGGCCAACCAAGCTGCATACGACAAAATTAGGTATATACTAATTAACCTCTCCCTTACAATGTTGGATCGGCTTATCTGGACTACTTAAATATTGATTCTAGGTAGATATACTGATTACATTAACTGGGGTGGACACAACATGAGCATTTGTCTTTTCATCTTATCCAAGTTCATCTTAAGACCACTGTCAATAATCAATAGTCTTGGTCAGTAGATATTTTTGGGAGAAATTCTCGCGATATTTTTTTAATATAACCTGAGATGCAATAAAAAAGATTCCTATTCAATTTTTTCAAATTCAAAATGCGCGAGAATTGCTGCCATGTGATGTACGAGTTGAAAAGGACATAGTACCCATAACACCATTTTATTAATTAGGTAGTAATTAGTTAGTAATGACGTTATTTGTTTAAATTTTATTATTGTTGGTGTTGCTAGATTTAAGTTTATTATATTTTAGATTATAGGTAATGTAAAATGTAAGCGTTTTGGCCAACTGCTGTAAACTTTCATTTTTAAATAAATAATTAAATTACTCCAATACCTGTAGATTAAAATTAAACAGTTTAATTGAAATATCAGAACACAGTTTATTATATTTTAAACATCATTTAATACTACCTATATTATAGAGGTATATCTACCCATAACAAAAAAGCATTAAATAAGATAAAACAGGAATATATTTTTTTATGACTTAACCATTATTACATTAAGTAGATAGATACATACTACAATAATGAGCAGTAAATTAACCAAGGTTCAATAATTATAATTTAAATCACTATGATCAATATTTATTTCCACTATCAGTTTTCACCATCTAATCTCAGTGGTATAGTTGTATTTTTATGTGATTTGACTACAGTCGTGAGGTCTCAGGTTCAATTCTCAGGTTAGCTAAAACTTTTTTTAATCATTATCAGCCTTGGTAATCTGTAATTTGTGTTCAATATGACAATAGACTAACCCCCTATCAAAATCTCAGCAAAATATGGGTGATCTAGTTTGCTAATTCACTTTATACCCTATTCACCTTAGGGTACACAGAAAAAATTCCTTGTTTAGATGAGGGATAGGTGTAAACCTATGTAAGTATGTGTTGGTAACACGGGTTATAACAATACATGTAAAATTAACATAAGATAGTAATGGTTAACAAAGAGTAATAAGTATAGATATTATATTTTTATTATATTTGTGATATTTTGTTAGTTTACTGAAAACAAATGAAACATCCCAAATGACCAATGGCAATGACCTCAAGATTAATATTCAGCTAAATTAATATCTAAGCTAAGGGGAAATCAATATATTTTACTTGAAATTACAGATACATTCACAAAATGATAGTCAGAGGTTAGATACAAAAATAATTAAAACAATGATAAAAATTGCAGCTAAAAGGTGTGAAATGTCAAATTTTGCTGTGACTTATAAAAATAAGTACATAACTTCAACTTGTTAGTTATTCTAACTACAATCTTCTTTTACTGAGTCATTATCTCTATAGTATATACAAACTTCAGATTATTCTATTCTAATGTAAAAATACTACACATAATTATACCTCTAGAATGTGGCAAATCAAGAATGACTTGTAATTTATATTATCTTGAATTACCTACCTAATTACCTGTAGGTAAAGGTTCTATTTTCAGCAATTATATTTAATATTACATTACAGCCAAATGTCTCCTTGGTTTTGTGGGAACATATATAGGCTGTGGACCAGGAGGTCCTGGGTTCATTTCCCAGGTGGGGCAAAGAATTTTTTGTTATTAATTTGTCCAGGACTGGAACCTCCAGAGGGTTAACATCAAACAGGCAGCCATAAAAGATAAGCTAAATCCTTTCTGTAATATGCTTAAAATAATGTGTTGCTCCAATCCCACATTAAGGTGGAAAAGGTAGAAAGAAAGACTACAACTTTTATGAAAGATCACAATTATAGATATTAATTACTTGTATATAGGTAACATTTTGAAAGACCTATAAAAAAAACGAGAAATGATATTGGATATAACTTAATCAATCTCTGGAAGGTTGAAGTAGCTACAATTAAATTATTTTTAATACAAAATGTTCACACGAACATCGTTAAAGTGCGCCAGATACCAGTTTATTCAAAATATTAAAAGGAAGTAATAAAGTAGCGAAACGTGTACGAATCCTACGATATTATTTCCGTTTCAAATGATAATATCCAAAAGCCTAATGCTAATATGTCGGTAGGTATGTAACGCGTTCAGTGTGGTGTCTAGAGGGCAACGATATAAAATGCACAAATCACGTGTTTTAATTAATTTACAATGAAAAGTAAAACCCGGCTGAACACTGTATGTTGCTAACTGCCATCAGTTACATTTACATATGTATATAATATGCTACGAAATTACCGGGCTTTTTAAACAATGATAATTTAAATACGCCTGATAAGTATAACGGTACGATAATTCGTTAGCTGCCAGCACTGAAAATTACTGCATTCATCCCCGAAATAGTTTTTATTCTTATTACATAACTTCGAACTCAAAATGCGGATAAAAAGGTTATAAAATGAAGCCCCGGTAGTACCTTGCGGAAGTCATAGAAATTGTATAAGTATTTAAATTACCTACATATTAAAAGTAGGTTATGATTTACCTGCACTTCAGCTAATCTTAGAGATGTGATCCTGAACAGAGCCATTTTCGAATCCACCAAGCGCCAACTACCACACACAACTACACCACACCTTGCTCGCGATCGATCGCGTTCGCAAGTGGAAAATAGCAGTGCTGCCAACATAAAAAACCAAAAAGGGATGGGCAAATCATTTGATCACATTAGATTGTAAAAATATTTTAATGTTAACTCGATCACTTTCCTTTATTACGTATTATTTATTTATATGTCTGAGCCTTAGAGCATTTATGATTGGAAACGCCACTCGTAGCATTTCCCCTATGCCGAGGTACAATACTACAAAATCTACCACGTTTTTAAAAACTGTTTGTGAAATCGATTCAGTCATTGTCACAGTCAAAGAGCATGTAAGTAGTCACAGTCGTTTCACTCCTGTGTCTTTCTCCGTTAAAAATGCCAGTTTGTGCAGTTAACACGTACAAAAAAAGTCCAATACATCCAGGTGACAAAAATATGGAGTTATATTTCATATAACTTTACCCTTTTGGGTCACAACTAAAACAAAGCATATTTTGTAACAATAATTGTGTATTAATGGTTGTAACCTGTTTTGGGTGAAACAAATAAAATAAAATAAAATATGACCTTAAACCGGCTAGGCGTTTGACCATAAACCATTATACGACTCACGTAATATCGTAGTTAACATGATGTTCAATATGTAAATATTAAAATTATGTTAGTTATGAAAATCGACATCGATGAAATATGTTGTTTTAAATATTTACCTATTTCCCTATCGTTATTCATTCCCCCTTACCCTCAAAAATTGACAAACTATTTTCCTCTGAGTAATAGGTGCAAGACGGATCCCTACTTATAACGTCCTTGACTAATAGGTGCGTGCGAGTCCATACTTAAAACGTCCTTGTTTTTTTTATAACGTTATTGCTTGTGTCCTTGGATCAAAGAGAGAGAAGACCAAATAAGTTCCTTTCACAGGGGGCCCTATTGTCTATTAAAATCCTTGATTATTGATTACAACCTTAGACTAAATAATTACAACGTATTAAGTACTAAAAGATAGAATAAATCGGGCTATCTCTTTTCTGCTACTGAATGTCAACTCAGCTAAAGAAGGATCAATACACGAGTGCTTTTTCCTATACATAGACCCGCATCCGTCAATAAGCCACGCCCCCGGTCCAAAGTAATATTAATACGGCAGCAGGAATGGCGGTCTAGTGACGTGATTCATCGCGTATATTATCGATATCAATAAAATGTTTTATTCCATCACAGTATATTTTTTTACATTACATACAAATTACATACATATCACACCTGTATATCATAAGAGTAGGCAGAGATTATAATTTCTAATCAGTATGATTAGAAAATCACTAGTGCGCTTAGATAATGATTTTTATAGCAGAGATTAGCAAACGATTTTTTGAGTTGTTCTCATGATTGATGTTGTCATTGAGTTAATGTTCAGAAGTGGACATTATAAATAAACAAATAATAAATAACGCCCAACAGTCACACATAGTTCTGACCCCACACTAAGATCGAGTCTTATGACGTGTGTATCAGAAACTACGAGAGACTTTCGGTCTCACAACACCCAGACCCGAAACAAATATCTGTGGACCACACAAAAAGTTGTCTCGGTGCGGGAATCGAACCCGCGGCCTCTCACTTCACAGCCAGCTACTTGCCCGCTGCGCCGCGGAGGGTGTCAATGTGTCAATTATGTGGCTGATGATTATATCGTTAAAACTAATAGTCTAATAATATTCTAATATTTTAACTAAATAATGAACATAACGTTGGTAATCTTAAATAAATCAAGTAAAAGCAAGTAAACGTACAAAAATATTCACTTTAGAACATTTATGTACTGCTTTGTAAAAGCAATACAAAAATGTTACTTTTAACTAAATAATGAACGTAACCTCGATAATCTTAAATAAATAAAATAAAAGCAAGTAATAAATAATAAACGTTCAAAAATATTCACTTTAGAATATTTATGTACTGCTTTGTAACAGCAATACAAAAATGTTTATCGACAAATCATCGACTATATTACTTTACGCACTAAACTTTCCGCCATCTTTAACTGCCAGGTTGGTGCCAAGGTCATAGAGATGGAACCGATCTACTCTCTCTATAATCTATTATCTAAGCAAAAAAGCAATAGCACAGTACTACATTAAATATGTGATTCCATAATCCATAGTATATTATTTAGTCGTTGTCGTGTTCTTTAATTCTTTTAGTTCGTGTCGTTAGATACACATAATGCGGTTTATATTTTTGGTAATATTTTACACGTTAACAATGGTCTATGCTGAAAGAGACTTCCGTCTTGGTCGTCGTAAAGGCGGCAATTTAGGCGCGCCGGGAGATTACGTTGATGTGGAATTACCGCCAGCTCAGTGGTTCAAACAAAAATTAGATCACTCTAGCTCTTCAGATCTAAGAACGTGGAAGCAGGTGAGTGACTATTTGTCTGCATTAAACCATAAACATTCTTTAAAAGTACATGATACTTAAATGATATACATGAATAAATATAATAAAAGCGTAGAAAGAAGGTGAGTACACTATATAGGCCGGCATGGTTGTCCATAACACTCCCATGCCCTATGGATCAGTGAGGACTGATGATGAATAATGTGAATGTAACTTTTATTACAGCGTTACTATATCAATGACACCTTCTTTGACTTCAATAATCCAGGCCCTGTATTTTTGATGATTGGTGGTGAAGGTCCAGCTGACCCACGTTGGATGGTCAAAGGCACCTGGATATTGTATGCAAAAAAGCACAAGGCCCTTTGTATTAATTTAGAGCATCGTTACTATGGTGAAAGTCATCCTACATCGTAAGATATTTCATTATATTAAAATATTCTAATTTATAATTATATTCAGCATATTAAAAGAAACTATAGTTATTTTGGTGTCAGTTAAGCCTCAATTACAAATGCTATCTATCTGTGCTTGTTATAAATATTACGTTTATACAGTGGCATCCAATCCATATAGAACAAAGAGCTAATGTCTACCCTAATAATTTGCTGTTTACATAAATAAAAATCATGACCAAATATAGATTTTCAAAATAGAGGCACCCGGCTTATATTCTAAATTGAGACGGGCGTAATGATGATAGTGATTGTGATACAAGGGTTGCAGAAAATAATTGTGCAAGATTTTTGTCTCCCCTGATTGGAATGCCAGTGCATATTGCTGTATTTATACATGTTATAAAAATTCATGTCCATTCAGTTGTTTATATGTGATTGAAAAGGAAACATACTTTACAAATATTAAATATCCAAATGCCATTAACAAGTTGACAATTATCAATACCAGTTAGTTAACTATAACTTGATAAAATAAAGTACACACTACACATTGTTAATACATAATTCATAATGTTTGTAGCACAAGCTAATTATAAATTTATTTTAGGTTATTATTTGTTATATGTTTATATAACTTGTTTTCCTTATGTACTGAATAAATGTTTATTTCCTTTTGCATATCTAATAGTCCTAATTAGCCATGCTTATCCTGTTTGAACACAATGTAAACAGAAGATAATTTTAATGATTGTAAAGAAAAAGAAAACATAGGTCTTAAATAAAAAGTCCATTATCGTTACACTAAACCTCTGGACCCTATGTCATAATATAATATATTAACTGTTCCAGTGACCTCAGTGTCAAGAACCTGCAATACTTATCTTCTTATCAAGCACTTGCTGACTTGGCCCACTTCATCAAAGCCATGAACATTAAATACAAGTTTAACAAACAAGTGAAATGGATAGCATTTGGAGGGTCATATCCAGGATCGCTAGCTGCTTGGCTAAGAATGAAATATCCACATCTTGTACATGCTGCAGTATCTTCAAGTGGACCATTATTAGCAAAAGTAGACTTTAAGGGTATCTTGTTTTTTTTTCATTAACATTGTGGTTGCATGTAGTAGAATGTATTTTGACAGAAAAATACATAAGTAACATTAATAGGCTTTGAATTTATTAAAACTCATAAGATATGAGTTTCAGAGGTAGGGCCACACTGTAGACAGTTACGTCTTCAGCACGAATGGACCCCCTAAACCGGTTTGATACCACTGTCTCACAGAAAACCGGCTTAAGTGGCCACTCGCTGTTGCGTTTCGTTTCGTGAGTCAGATACCCGATTTTGTGTCTTGGATGTATTTGAGCGGTGGAGATCACTTACCATCAGGTGACCCATTTACTACTTTGCCAGTTTCTGCTATAAATTTTTTTTTTTTAATGAGTATTTACTCATTAAAACATTATTTTTATATGAGTATTTACTCATCTTAAAATGGACAGAAATAGCTTATTAAGTCTGATGGCTTATTGTCAGTCGATGGTTGAGTTCAGGAATGGAATCCTGGAAAAAATAATATACATTTTAATTTCTAGAATACTTTCAAGTAGTCGTAAATGCTTTGCGTGAAAAGACATCTAGTGAGGACTGTGTCACCATACTAAAGCAAGCACATAAGGAAATTGATGATCTTCTACAAAATAAACCTGAAGTCATTGAGAAAGAATTTAAGTAAGTATAATATTAAGAATAAGATAATATGAAAAATTCTGGCATATTTAATTATCCTGTTGTTTATTCCTAGGGTCTGCAAATCTTTTACTTCTGCATCTAAAAATGACATGAAAAACTTCTACAACTCAATTGCAGATGATTTTGCTGATTTAGTGCAGTATAATGAAGATAATAGGATAAGTAGTAACAAAAAATACAAGAATCTAACAATTAATACAGTAAGCTTATTTCTGTTAACAATTTATATGTCGTAAGATGGATAAGGAAAGACAACTGACATGACTATCATAATTTACTACTCGTATTCTTAGTTAATCGTAAATATGCAAAATTTATTAAAATGTTATATATTGCCTGGGATTTTTTTCATACAATAAAATCTATTATATTCAAAAAAAATACCTACACAATCTAAACTAGTTTTATTTTAATGAATAACATTTGTGTAAACCTAAGAAATAAAAAACTTATTTAAATTTTTCTATAGGTTTGTGATATGCTAACAGCAACAGGAGATTTACCTGCATATAAAAAGTTAGCAGCCTTCAATTCGATTGTGTTGGAAAAATCAAATCAAACATGTATGGATTACTCATATGACAATATGATTAAGGATCTTCGTAACATGTCATTGGGCTCGGAAGGAGGTGGGTTTTAATACAACTGAAGCTATGTGAATGTGATGCGCCTATAAATAATTATAATACAATTTGCGTATTGCAGGCCGTCAATGGATGTACCAAACATGTACAGAGTTTGGGTTTTACCAAACATCATCAGGAGAAAGTGAAGTGTTTGGTGACCAATTTAAACTTGATTTCTTTATACAACAGTGTCAGGACGTTTTCGGAAAAAAGTAAGTCATTACGTAATAAATCACAAAAATAACAAACTATCTAATAGGATTTGATTTAATTCATATTATGGTATATGTATTTGCTTCTCAGTTAATTTCTTGACCATTTTTTTACATTTAACTTTAAACACACACCCAAAAAAGTATTGTGATTTGCGTTTGTTTTCAGATACGGCACTGATTTTATAACAAGCGCAGCAGAATGGACCAACAGCGACTATGGAGCATTAGACATAGCTGTATCGAGAGTTGTGTTCGTGCATGGTACCGTAGACCCATGGCATGCCCTGGGCATCACTAACAGCGCAAATAAACATGTTCCTGTTATTTTTATACATGGTAAGTAATATCTATCATGTTTAAATGTCTAGTCAGTGAAAAACAGCGGAAATCAGCTAAAAGCATTCTCTCTATAATCAAAAGTTTAAAACTTAACCAACCAATATATGATCATGACTAAATTTATATGTACCCTTGAAAAAAGCTCTATTTAACTCAAAAAGATTCTTGAAAAACGGTCCACATTTGTGCGACTACTGGAAAAGTGCGAGTCATACTCGCCCACCAAGGATTCCGTATAAACTAGTTGGTATAATAAATAGTTCGGGAATCGAGTGTTGGAGCCTTTTCTAGCTTTTCGTGCAATTCATCATTGCATAACCCTATTTTTGTAATTAAATTAATGATTTACAGTTCAGATTTTTTCCATTTGTGTACTACAAGACAATGCTTCTTGACATATTTCATAGTTCTAGGTCTAGGTAGGTATCCATTTTACCTGACCCGGGTATCGAATCCGATACCTCAGGACGTTAGTCGTGACGAAAAACAAATATGCTATCCAGACAGTAATTGGATACTAGACGTTTTTTAATAATTTTATAACGTCATTTAAAAAATACCACAGAAAAAAATCTTAAAATCTCGAAAATAAAAAAGTTATAATTTAATTTGGTATAAACCAAACTTCAAAGGTTTATAACTACCTTCAAACTGCAGGAAAGAGAAGTATAAATATATTTAACAGTACGTGCATTAGAAAGTTATAGCTAGATATCCCCACTACGCCCCCACTCATGCTCATTGCAATATTTAAAATATGAATGATTGCTTTTTCAACTGATTTCGATGTAGTTTTTACCGAAGGGTTTTTTGTTTTATTTGCTGTTACATATGAAAATGTGTACAAAATTAAACTTAGTCCAGTACCAATTTAAAAAAATATTCAGTGCACTTTATAAAATCTAACATCTCAGAGTTACTATTAAGCCACGTCTCCTGCAAATGTTTTTTTGGAAACAAACACTAAAAACACCTACACAAAACAAGGTTTTTCATTGTCTCCTGCTCATATAACAATGGACCATAGACAAAAAAATTTTGAAATAACATGTTTTGTGTAATGTTTTAGGACACAAGACGCGGCTTTACTTATTAAATCAAAAACATTAAACAAGCAAACTGCCTGCAATATCGATTTTTTTGCATGAGTTATGTTTGTTATTTGATTACATACTTAAGGCTTTAACTAATGCTAAACTTGATTTTACGTCAACTTTGGGAGGCGACGGTCGTTCATCTGGACCTTGTTTGCAAACATATATACAGGAAATAAGAAGTTTATTCTTTTGTCTGGCAGTAATCATAGACTTTTATTTGCTTAATATGATAACGTCTCTATAATAATTATCTAAATCATCTAATAATCCGCCAAAATCAATTTATTTCCTCAAGTGCCATGGGAAATAGGCATAATAATGTTCCTTGTTTTTTACAATGGGTTAATAAGGTTTGTATTTTCTATACACCAACAAACATATGTTTGTGAATAACGTCTTATATAAAAAGATAATGGCACTTTTACCGAAAACGCCTAAATAAATTCACAGAATGATTTTGCTCGTTAGGAATTCTAGGCGTTTTCATGTGTTTTTTTGGTAACGTCATAGAAGTCCGTGTTGATTCGAATAAAATAAAATAAACTCAAATGTATTATCAGAATAAATTCAATGAATTAAAAGGATAATTTATAATTTTGAACTTAATCAAATATATTTGTTATGGATTTACTGAATTTCATATTTTAAATTTTTGAACGATATTTTGAACACAATACCTAATTTTGACAAATAAAATGACGCTCGGAGACAGTATTGCCATATATACAGATTTATCTGAATTTATACAGATTTTAGGCTACCAATAAAAATTACAAATTTTACTCCACTTCTTACAGGTTTTTGCACTTTTACGTTTGCTGTGTATATTGGTTGGTAACAGAATATAGAATAGAATTTTTCGACCATCATTTATATTTTTAACATAATATTATGTATGTCATGGTTGACGTTACTACAAAATTACAATAAACAAAGTTAATGTAAATATGTGTTGGAATGATTTTACTCAGGTTGATAGAGTCGGATTATAGATTTTTGGTATCAGCTATAGCAACACTGTTTGCAAATCAGAATTCGAGTAGGTATTTTGGTATTTTGGTGTTTGTGTTTTGTGTCGTTTGGTGTATTCGGTTTTTATAATATTCAACATATTACACATACAACATATACATTTCCTTGTTGACCTTGGCTTTTCGCTGATTTGGAACTCGATTTTTTATCATCGGACAGTGTTATACTGGACGCTGAATTGGCGAAACATTGGATTATCTCAAGCATTGGTAATAAACAAAAACCTTTTACCGGTTCAAAGAGAAAACATAAACAAATTGGCAGGTAGGTACTTAATTATATTTATTTTCCTGGATAGGATATTTAATATCCAGTGTAAAAAACCTGTCGTGATGATCCACACATATTGTGTGTTGTACATCAATATGTACAATATATTGATGGCAAGGCAAGACAATTCTTGCCACTTTGCTGTGTATTGATAAAAAAAATTACAACTATCTTACATTTGTTTAGTTATAAAACAAATAGGCATGTGTTACATAAAATTATAATTGCAGATATTTGGCCCATAAGAGATTGTTATCTCGACAACGCAGATAAACATTTGTGAAATAAAGGGGACTTTGCATCAGTTATTTCACAGCCAGATAGATATAATGTAAGTATTGCGAATTCTTCAAAAAAGAGGGAACACTAAAAGAACACTAAACAACAAAACTGGAACTATATTTTTACTTAGATGAGTGACTGTTAGTGAAAATTAGTAATTACAAAAACACCTATTGGCCAAGAATTTCATATGTTGATATACTTTAAATATGTACTTATTTAAATAGTGCCCGTTTAATACAAAAAAAAACAATAAAGATGTTATTATGAATTTACTATTTAAGTGTGGCATATTTAGCTTCTGGTTGGTCCCTTTTCATCATCCAGCAATAATTGACCAACATCCTTGTCAGTATACAGGGTCCCCTGTATTTGATTGTTTTTATGTGTGAGTTTTTCTGTGTACATCATCATCATTATCAGTCACAGGACGTCCACACAACACACACACGTCCAACAGGTCCATATAATAAAATAACATACATAAACTCACGCCTGTCTCCCCGAAGGGGTAGGCAGAAGCGCACTACCCAACTAGTACACCCACATTTCGCCCAGCTTAGTTCCGTCCCAGATTTTGTTTTTTTATATAACAGTGACTGGCAAACGAACAGATGGGTCACCTGATGGTAAGTGATCTCCACCGCCCAAAGACACTCAAGATACAGTAAGAATATGAGGATGATGATGATGGAAGGTGAGGAAAAAGGGATTGGGAAGGGGACCACCGGAAATCCCACTCACCGAACGAAACGCGACAGCAAGCTGCACTTTACGTCAGTTTTCTGTGAGACAGTGGTATCTAACCGGTCGAGCCCACCCATTCGTACTGTAGACTTAACTGTCTACAGCGTGGCTCTACCACTCCAATGATATCCTAGATGTGATAGGAGGCGAGCCTATTGCTATATCGGACACATTCCAGACAAATTCCAGACTCCGGGCTGATATGGAAAAATCTAATATCACTTTGCCCGACCTGGGGATCGAACCCGAGACCTCAGGACAATAGTCGTACCAAAATACAGTCACGCCACCGAGGCAGTCACAGTTACTTATAAACACGTATAAAAACAGTCATGAAGTCAGAAACCACCCCTTGTTCTGTTAAACGACAGAGGACTATTGCCAGGGGACTGTTTAATTTTATTTAATTGAGTGGTTGCACAAAGTTTTTGCTGTAGGTACACAGAGGATATTTATCTGTTATCTATTAAAATGGAAGTCTACGCTAACAGCGGTCTAATTAACAATGATATAATATTATTTAAGCAATCAAACTATTTGATTGATTCATACAGTTATTGTTTTCATTAATTTGATCACTGAATACTTTAAAACTTTTTTTATATAGTAATGTTTATTTTACTGTATATTATACGCTGCACAGTTAGATTGATTTTAAAAGAAACAATGAAATATACAACAGTCAACAATCTATACTTTTTTGTGTAATATTGGCTTTTGACTATAACTTTCCCAGTTTACAAAAATATATAAAAATAAATTAACCTCCTAGAAGTATGGGGGGGGGGTGAAAATAAGGTGGATTTAGTGCCAAAACTAAAAAAATATGGCCGTCAATTTTATTTTCATTTTTTTGGGGTAGTTGACTTTAAAAATTGATATTTAGGTTGACATTAAAATTGAAAAGTTCGATCCCGGATCGGGCAAAGTGATATTGTATTTTTCAGTATTAGCCAGGAGTCTGGAATTTATGCCCGATATAGCGATAGACTCGCCCCATATCACATCTGAGTCAGAACTAAGCTAGTGAAATGTGAGTGTTATACTTCACTATTGCTCCTATGCATACCCCTTTGGGGATACAGGCGTGAGCTTATGAATATACACCACATAACAACTTACTCAATTATTAGTGGGCGGGGAGCAGCGGGCAAGTTATATCAATAATTGTTATTTGATAATAATTTGGAGATGGAAGCCGAGCATTTTTACAAATTATTAAATAAAAACCCTTTACAGTTGTATGAATACAGAAACTAATGCATTTAGGGAGATACAAAATAATATTGGTGAAATAGTGGATAAGGTTAATTCATAAATATACTATTCTTAAGACTTCATCTGTAATTTAATTTGTATATATGACCAGTGCATCTACTGTTGGAGAGATAAGTTATTAGTTAACTTTGTCAGAACAATTTCACTCTTAACCTCAACATTTACATCTTTCCGAACCTTTCACTAGGTACTTCCTAGCACTGTCAGACTATTGAAAGTCCCGCATGATGATCCCTTGAGACGACTATGTCAGAACCATAATGGCTGACTATGCCCTTTCATGCTTTTTCGTAGTTATTAAGTATTTCGTTAGTTAATGTATACTACGTTATTTTAAATAATCTTATTGTTTATTACTGTAATTAACAACTTTGTTATTTTTCACAGAATCTTGAAAGTGAAAAAGAAGATATACCACTAGTAATTGAAATTGAAAATAATAAATATATGTTAAGAAACGTAAGGGCCGCCGAATCATCGACGTTAATAATTTTTTCGAAAAATGTAAGAAAATGCTAACCACGGCTTAGGTTGCGACATAAATTGTCTGAATCTTATTTCTGAAAAACGAAGAGGATTTAAATTCAACTTTCCTATTGCATGCAAAATGTGGAATATCAATTTTTTTTTGAAAATTATTACGGTAATGGAGTCAGCAATACTATCAAATAAAAATATACCAAGTCCTGTCGAAATTATATAAATTGTAGTTTTGGTTAATAAACCTTATGTTCCTCAACTGTTACCCATGAAAATGTATAAAAACAGTCGCTCCCCCTGAAGTCCGAAACCACCCCGTGTCCTGTTAAGCGACAGGGGTCTGTTGCCAGGGGACTGTTTAGTTTTATGTCATTGAATGATTGGACACAATTTTATAGTCCTGATATTTTGCTGTCAACAGGAGATATTTATCTATTATAACAATACATCATTTGTAAGATATAAATAAACTATAATAATCCTTGCCAGAGGACTGATGGCTGTCACGTTACAACGCGGGTTCCACAAAGGAATGGTCGTGCAGCATTCATTACCTTTTCCATGTAATATCGGCCTCTGACCATTTGTTGCCCAGTTTACAGAGAAACACCCATGTATGTTGTCACTGTGTCGTATCTCGTAATACCTAAATAACGTATAAATACATATTAATTTTAATATAAAAAATACGGTGTTTTATTTATAATAATATCAATTTTGGATGATCTAAGATGCCGAACTGCTAGGTATATTCGATCTTTCTGCCGCCATTTTGTTTTCTCTCCATACATTCGGCATATGTACACGTATTTTTTCGCAGTTATGCCAAGTCCTTATTTTTCTTTTGTCATTGATAGCATCTCAAATCTGTTATTTGTATTTTTTTCTAAAGTAAATAATTATTATGTGAACAAAATTGTAAATAAAGTATTTTCATAATCGATATTTGGGTCGCCCCATGGTACTGAAGAGTGAATCCGGTGCAAAACCTGAAAAATCACTGACAGACTTGACATGACTTGACATGACTTGACATGACTTGACATGACTTGACATGACTTGACATGACTTGACATGACTTGACATGACTTGACATGACTTGACATGACTTGACATGACTTGACATGACTTGACATGACTTGACATGACTTGACATGACTTGACATGACTTGACATGACTTGACATGACTTGACATGACTTGACATGACTTGACATGACTTGACATGACTTGACATGACTTGACATGACTTGACATGACTTGACATGACTTGACATGACTTGACATGACTTGACATGACTTGACATGACACGACCTAACACGACGACACGACGGTATTGAGTTTTACTATTCAGTATCCGCGCGGAGTCTAGAAGCGTGCTTGATACGGCGATAGGCTTGCCCCCTATCAAATCTGGGACAGAAATAAGTTCCGAAACAAATCGAGATGAAATAAGAGCAGATCGAAAGAATGTTTAGAATTTAGATACCTACTTATCCACCAGCTGCGCGGAATAAACAGCCATTTTTGTAACGAATATCAGTAGAATAATAAAGATAATAATAATACAAGAAATTAAGAGTACTGAATATTATAATAACATAACATAACATAAGCTCACGCCTGTATCCCCGAAGAGGTAGGCAGAGGCGCACTAGCCAACTAGTACACCCACATTTCGCCGAGCTTAGTTCCGTCCCAGATGTGATAGGAGGCGAGCCTATCGCCATATCGGGCACAAATTCCAGACTCCGGGCTGATATGGAAAATTCCAATATCACTTTACCCGACCCGGGGATCGAACCCGAGACCTCAGGACAGTAGTCGTACCGAAATACGCCCACGCCACCGAGGCAGTCTAATATGAATATTATAATAAATTAGGTAATGTGAAATGGAGTATAAAATTGTATTTATAATATGCTGTGTTGATATTACTTATAATTATAATACATTCAAGAATAACCACAATAGAATTGTGTTACAGTCCATTTTACGAAATCGTCGTTGATTTTATGTGTCAACTCAACTGTCAGAAGCTTTGCTCGCGAAGTCGCGTTATATAGATATGTACAAACATTGAAATGACTTCGTTTCTAAACGCAATATTGACAATCCATTGAAAATATTAGGTACGCTACCGCCCTCTGGCTGCCTTCATACGCAACTTTCGTACTCTAGCGGCAATGTCATTGGCATTACTTCCATTCTTAAAACGCTTAATTAATAATTTTGTGTCCGTTTCAGGAACTGCCCATTGCGCGAATATGTATCCTCCAAGTGAAAAGGATTCGATTGATTTAGTACAAGCTCGCTTGAAAATTGATGAACTTCTTACCACTTGGCTTAGGCCAGAATAAATTCTAACAGCATTAGATGATTGGACCTTATTGTGGTCCAATAGGCATTGTTAATTCTACATTTATTTAAAAACTCTCATGGAAGACTCTGTCTAAATGAGTGTGTGATCAACAATATATAACGTAATTATTATTTTTTTATTGTAGAGTATTATTATCCATGACATTATTCATGACACAGTGAACGAAATGGCTGTGAAAGGACAAGCAACGCGTTCCAATCTCATTCTGGCTAAAATAAGTGTAATAAAAATATATACTAAATTCTTTGGGAATTAGATACTCTTAGTTTACTTGGGATTCAAAACATTTAAAGTGGTCAATATCAATTTTAGTAGGCTTGCTTTTCTGGATTCTTTATACCTACAGACCATAAATACGTTTAAAAAGATTTTATAACGTATATCATCCCGTTAAAGAAATGTAGACAAAAAAATAGCATAATTTCATAAATATCACTTTTTTCCATAAGCATATTATTAACTGAACATGCCGTGATCACGTTATGTATTCATATTTCATGGTCATAGTAGATGAGGGAAATGTATTAGTATTCTTTCGTTAGTCTTATTTTCTTATAGAGCAAATCGTGCTTGTACCTTTTGTAACGAGATTTTTATGTTGTCAAGATGGTTTTATAATATTTTATAGTATTAGGGTGAGTTTCCACCAGTGATGTGCGAGGTAGCGAGGCGATATGCGAGAAAAAATTTACCAACAGTATCACTTCATTTTGCTGGCCTTATTGAGTGAGCTCGTCATATTGGTGGATTTTTCCTTGCACACCGCGTCGATTCCTCGCATATCACTGGGGGAAACGTAGCCTTAAGCTATAATACCGTTAAACGTTAAGGTTTTTTTTATACAAATCGTATGTTTAGTAACTGCCGCACTCCTGACTGTGCAATTTATTTTGTATATCTTGAAAAAGTGGCGTAATTATACTGTTGGGGCCCGTGGCAAATTCATGGTTAAGTCTTTTAAGGCTGGGTTGGCTATACGGAGTCAAGTCATTTTCAGTTACAGGACTCCTTCTGGCCGATGGTGCGGGGCCTCCCTAAGGTAGAGGCCGTGGCATTTTGCCTGGATGCTACGCTGTAATTACGCCACTGTCTTGAAATATTTAAGTATAAAAATATTATGTGTAACAGCTTGATTAAAGCATGATTATTGTACCAATTAGTTTTATTTACATCATACATGCTTCTAGATTCATATTAGATCTGTATGATTTATGTTCGTTAAAATTGATTTATTCGTTGTGTGATGTGTTGCACCACCTCAGAATAAGGATAGACAGAAAAACAAAAAATATATTTAAAATAGTGGAGTTTATTGAATACCAAAAACGTGCATTATATGCACAAAACATGTGGTCAAAACTTAACATTATTAATTTTCAACAACCTTGTATAATCCATATAACGCTTAATTTAATATTAATTTCATCACAACTCGTACATCATAACAAAGTAACATAATACTTGCAGGAATTGACGTAATGTTATACTTAATAATAATAAAATATTCTTATAAGTTAATGTTTAGAAGGTATCACATATAATAGGAAAAGCACCTCGATACTATTCAATAATCTGTGCTGTTTTGACGCTCTTTTTACAAGCTATTTATAAGTCAAGGTCCAATACAACACCGCAGCACCTGACCAGCATCACCTCCTCCCAAATCAGGAATGTAAAACGGACTTTAATTGTGTGACGCACAATACATTTTAAATTGCAAGTGAAAATGGTGGATAATGAATAGCAAGTAGATAGCACTCACTAATAGCGCATTGGGATATTGACGATTTGGCATGGACACCACACAAGCACCGGGTGGACAGCGTACAGACGCCTGATTAACAGCATTTATGGCTGGCAGGTCAATCTGGAAATCTTTGGGGGAGGCCTATATCCAGCAGTGGACGTCCTATGGCTGATAATGATGATGATGGCTGGTCGGGTGATGTTCGGATGCTGAGGCATTGTAACGGATGATGACCCCCTAATATTACTGTAATATCAAAACTAATATTCGAATCAAGACGAAATTTCTTTCTCGGGTTGTTCTATGATAGATTCTAGCTTCTTCCCTTTGAGCATAAGATCCATTGTGCTGAAAATAATTGAAGAAATTTTAGTATTTATCTGGGCACGACATAACGACTACACTACACATGATGGTAAGCGTAATACAGTCCAAAAAAAACAACCAGCTCTGACAAGCAATGGGTTTATCAGTGATCACCAGAATCATGCCAGCCTATTTATGCTTCTTCACACGCCGAATCAGAAGAGGGAAGAAATTGAACTGCGCATTCACATGTGCTACTAGTAGTTCATCCATATTGAAACAATCACTATACCAAAGGCATTTTTATTTTATACGGTCCCATAACTTTATATTATTATAATTTACTTTATCTTAAATCGGTACCTACTCAAAATACCACTGCCTAGTTTTCCCTACTTTAACATAACAAATGATTATAACGCAAGATTCGCTTTTCTTTCACGATAAGTCGTGCTTGACCGATAGTAATTTGATTTAGATTACTCGACACAATTCAGAACGAACACTTGTCTAGTTTATATTTAGATCCGCTTAGCCTGGGCAGTTTCATTCGTATTTCGTCGTCATAGCGGTTTGTGTAAGATGCAGTGGCTCACGAGATTAATTGATTTGAGTAACCGCTACTGTTTATTCAAAAGTCGACTCGTTCTTGCTAAGTACCCTCAGAACTTTAATTAATGATACATATTAGAGGTATAATGTGAATTGTAAACCATTGCGTCGTTCGTTATATATATACAATAATGACTGATAAAACCAAATGAACTAAATTATCCTTAATAATTTATTTTTACCCGCCCTTATCCCACCTTAATATGGGGTCGGCGCAAAACATTTTTCAAGCATGTTGCAGAAAAGATTTGGCTTTACGACCGGCCTGCCTGACGTCAACCCCCATCTGGGAGCTCCAGTCCCGGGAAAATATTGTTTGAAAAACACCACGCCCGACTTGGGCGAACCCAGGACCTCTCGGTCCACAGCCTATATATGTACATTGTCATTAAACCAAGGAGGCGACAATAATTATCCTTGTGATCATTGAATAATATTTAAAATATGGTTAAGACATTTATTATTATCATTATTTTGGCAGTATGGTAACCAATTTGAATATGCCCCAGTCAGAAAACTATTTATTTGGCATGGAAATAAGCTCTCCTTCACTTTAAAGATATATTAATATAGGCAGTAAAACAACATGCAAGCCTTCACAACCAATGATTTAAACAAGTATTATACCTAGTACCAACTGCTTGCATAGATATTACAGTGATAATACGATCTAATCCCACTTGTCAATGATATATAATATCAGTTGATCAACAATTTGATTATCTAATCTATGTGCCAGAAGTGGGTATTATGTTCTAGAGCTCGGTAACTTTGTCACACGTCTTTGAAATAAGATAACAATGTAATTTGTAATCATCTTTTCTGGAATTTACGCCTCGTCGCCTTCCATAGCCACTGGTTACGATTGAATAGATTATAGGTAAGCAACCGAGTTGCTAACAGATGTTTTTAGGGCGACTTGCTGCGCTATTACTAATGTAGAGTTACAACACCTAAACTCAATTTATCCTACTCTCAATTACATCAAGATTTGGAATAAATAGATTTATCGTGGAGCTGCAAGTGGTCCTTGCACCTTCGTTATTCAACCCCGGATTCGCAACAAGCTACGGCCTACGACAGAAATAAAACATCTGGTAAAAGTCTTGAAAAAATCTTTAAACTGGACCGTGTTGTGTAGAAATTAGCCAACTCACAAAAAAAACTAATTTTCACACCAATATGGTTTGTTAATGGTTTAGATCAGATTCGCATTAAAAATAACGAAATGTTGATTGGCTCATTTCTGCACAACACGGTCCAATTATGACTGTAAATCATATATTAGTAACTTAAGTCATTCAGACATATTGTCTAGAAAACTGGGTAAAATGTACCTACATTATTATGTTATACATTTTCAATATAATTGCAGTTCTAATAAAAAGTTATTACATTTTAAGCTTGTAGGTAAACCGACTGTATAATTACATAATACATATGTATATAGGAATAAACGAGGAATGTATTAGTGTATGTACACTCACAAGGCACAGAGGAACACAACGGCTTGTGTAGATATGGTGAGGTAGAATATAATATTGATCAAGTCGGTGCCGAGGGTAGCCTTGTACACCTGCGAGTACACCACGGACGCGAACATGGCGGACGCGTTGTCCATCACAGACAGGAACGCGTACGCCACACCTGAACAAACACACTGGCATTACAATTGGGTACCTACTTGACCATAGAAATGAACCTTGTTTTTACGGATTTTATTACAATTTGGTTTATTTTTAGGTCCGACATTTCGAAGGCTTTACACAGCCTTCATGGTCACGGGTTGGACTCATGGTCACGGGTAGGACACATGGTATCAGGTCTAAAAATAAAAACAAATTGCGATAAAATCCATAAAAACAAGTTTCATTTCAATGTCTAACATTCGCGTAAACCTAAGAAATAATTACCTACTTGATCAATTTATTTATAACCGACTTTAAAGGAAGGTCGTAAACAATTCGTCTGTATTTTTTATGTATGTTATGCGACATCTCCGCTAAATGTGGACCGGTAAATTCATTTTGTGATGGATAAAGTTTATTCCAAGCACCACATAAATTGGAAGTCGATCTGTTAAAAAATCTATTTTATCCGAAATCATCCAAAATCTAACAGAAAATAAATATTGAAATTTTCAAAAAAAAAATTTAAAAAAATTCAATTCTTGTAGAGCGTAATTGTCAAGAAACAGAAAATAAATTCATTAGCAACGTGTGACGTTACTTAAAGTAATTTAATGCAGTTTTTGCATAAGCATTTCTATTTCGTATTATTTGCAATAACGTATAAAAATGAATACAATAAGATCCATGATCTGAAAGCCATTGAAATAATTTGTATGACATTATTGGGCATTTGAATTACTTTTGAACTTTGTAAATGTCTCCACAAGGTAAAACCTTTAAAAATTTTAGAATCGATGTTGATTATCTTGATGCTTTACATTACCTTTTTCATCTGGTGGCAGTACTTTCGAAATCATGGAACGTATGAGAGGTGCTACGCAGGGGCCCAGCGCCGCCGCTGTGGCCCCCACGTACATCATTATGCCGACTCTCGCATGCGCGTATATGAGATGTCCAATTATGTACGACGATGCACCCAGCATAAGTATCAACTAAAATAAAAATATACATACACAGTGTGTTGCACAAAGTTGGTATCAATAATAACTACACTAGAGGGGAGGATGGCTATCAATTTACCGGTAAAGTTAAAAATGTTGTAAAACTAATGGTATTTTAATAATAGGAACCTAGATTTGTGACAAAAAAAATGCTGCCCATCTATTCGTTTGCCAGTCTCTGCTATAAAAGAATTTTCGTCGGCTGTTGCATATTTATGAACCATATGCAGTAATAATGTTTAATGCACCAACCATTCTTATACTAATTGCCAGAAGCGTAGCGTGGCATAATAAAGACGTGGGCTAAGTTGTATCAGCGACGATCCTTTTCTTTCTTTCCCAAGATCTACCCAGTAAGAGGGGCTTCTTGCGAGGCCTCAAACAAAAAAGCTTTTAAAGTGACGTTCTTTTTCAAGCGTACTTGTTATTGGTACCAACATTCTGCAACACCCTGTATTAACTTATTATCTGTACCGTATATACAAGCTTAGCTTAGCCACTGTTGAAAGTTATTCGTACTTCGAGCTCTGAGCATTATGTACCCAATTTAAGTTCTATAGCCATATATTGCATATTCGTACTAATTCGTAAAAGGCCCTATTAAAAAACTTGATGAACCGACTTAAAAAAATCCGACCGTGACCTAATTTATATACACTTGAAAAATGGTCTACCATACACAAAAAGAATATCTGGCGGAGAAATACATACAGACGATAGAGTATGTACCTCCTTTTTTTGTCGGTTGAAAAGACGAAGATTGCTGAAGCGCGTAATTGAAACCGTAATTGAAGTTGTATAAAAATTATATACTAACCGTGTCTCTAACGTGGATAACCTTCGTCATGAAAGGTATCGCGACCAGCATCGCCAGCACATACAGCGTGCTTAGATACGTTCGGAAGTTGCTATACATGGTCGGGTTCCATTTGAATACCGTTGATGTGTACAAATACATTACACTTCGTTCGTCTGGAAATTAAGAAAACGTTACTTACTGCTGCACTCAGAGACCTTTAATCGCTTATTAAATCGTTCCTTAGTATAGATTTCAAAACGTTACCACGCAGAGGCAGCTAATGATTCATTAGCGTCCCTTAATGTAAATATACAGAAACACATATACGTAACTCCTTATGACCGGTCTCAATAATTTACTGTCAGATTACAGTTAAAATGCTAACTTTTGGTGGATACTTGTGTTTCTATGAACAAGATAGATAAGTAAATCTTAACTGTGACTCAACTGTCTGACAAGAGTCAATTGCTTAAAATAGATATGTCGTTTTATACCAAACTTCAACAGAACGTTTCACAAGTCACTTTGTAAGATTCTGTTAGTAGCTCAAATAACAGAGCGTTTCAGTTTACAGTTATCTTTCTATTTTGGAAGATAATCAAAGGATAACCTTCTACGTAAGCCGCTTTAGCTTGAAATTCTTAATAACTATTCTTAATAGTCAATTTGAACTGACAAATTTTTGGTCGCCTACTTGGTGCAGTGGCACCTATATGGGTTGTAGACCGTGAGTTCATTTCACAGTTCGGGCGGGGTGGTGGAATATGGTGTTTTTCTAACACTTTATTTTCATCCAGTCCCGGGATCCCCAGGTGAGGATTGACGTCAAATGGGCAACCGTTCATAAAAACTAAGCCAAATCCTTTCTGCAGCATGCTTAAAGAGGGTGTTTTGCCAACCCCAAATTAAGGTGAGATAGAGACATGTAGAAAGAAAGTCAAATTGAACTGAGTTTCTTATAGTTATTGAACCTTCAGCTTCGGCTTCCGCCGAAGGTTGTGGAAAAAGCCGATGATCGGCTTCGGCTTCGGCCAGAAATCGACCTTCGGTCGGACACTAACAAACAGCGACGACAGAAGAGTTCTCAGTATGATCGACCATACACGGATACACGTTTTTTTTTGTGTGAGCCTCTGAAAGATAATATAATCGATCTACTATCAAAGGCTTAAACTAAGTCAAATATAATAAAATAGACATAATATTACCTGCGTTATATATGTATGTAGGTACCTAGGTCTAAATCGATATTATAGAAATGAACTCCTGTTATCTGCTTTACCGATTATATGTCATCATTAGTAAACTAAATTATTAAATAGTCACGGGCGGCTCGGCCTCCGGTGGCCCAAACGCTTATGTAACATATGCCTCTATATGTGCCGCCTCCGACGGGTTTGAGCAATTATTACTATCTACATAATTAGATGGTTAAAGGTATAATATTGTCGCACATCTTAGGCTCGGTGGCTAGTGGTATTGCTTCAATCCCCGGGTCGGGCAAAGTGATATTGAGTTTTTCTATTCAGTATCAGCTCGGAAGTCTGGAATTCGTGCCTGATATGGCGATAATATCAAACTTCTATCACATCTGGGACAGAAATGAGCTCGGCGAAATGGAAGTTCTGGTTCACTAGTTTGCCCCTGCCTACCCCTTCGGGGATACAGGCGTGAGATAATGGATGTTTTTTCACACCAGTTATAATAATACGATGACAGTTAAATGAATAACACTCGATAGTCACACACACTGACTACATACTAACATAAAGAGTCTTGTCTTGTGTCGAGGGAATCAGAAACTACGAGAAACTTTTGGTCTCCCAACATCCAGAGTCTAGACCAAACAAATATTTGTGGGTGACACAGACATTTGTCTCGATGCGGGGATCGAACCGCCAGGTTTTGCTCCACAGCCGGCGACTCCCCCGTTGCGCCACAATGGCTGTCAAAATTAGGTAAGTTTAAAGCTGAATGCCGAATGGTCAAAATGTAACTTGGGAGTTAACCCAAGAGTGGCATTTTTAACGTGAAATAAACGTCGGAAACGGCACATATATATGTATGTTACATAAGCGTATGGGCCACCGGAGGCCGAGCCGTCCGTGACTATCTACATCGTAGGTTTGACCTACTTCAACCGGAAAACTCTTAAATGAATATTTATAAACCTCATGATAATGTGAAATCTCTTTGCTAACGTGCTTACGTAGTTATTAAGTAAATAAATAACGAGCTCCGCGCTTTATTATTATCACCGTGTCATATTTTGTAATAATTAAATAAATGTTGCAATAACAGTTTTTTTTTCGTGTCAATAACATTTTATGCAATTTTGTATCACTTACTAAATAGCAATGTAAGTAAATATTCAAAAGCAAATCTACTTTATATGTACTCTGGATGTACAATAGTTTACGTGTTTGGTATCTTGGCACTGTTTCTTACATATTTACATACACATTGAGAATTTTAGAAATATCCCGCTATTATAAATTAATGATTTCGGAAAACGAAATTTCCCTGATTTATTAAACACAAAATACTAATATAACTACCTCTTTGGAAGGTATAAAACCCCATTGATATTAATAAGAACCACAAAAAAAGTCTTCGGTGGTTAGTCCTCCATTTCGTCAGTGTGCTCACGGTTCGCAGAATATTGTTCCAGTCAAAAAAGTCCGTGATGGGATTCTTTACGCCGGCTTCTTTCAACGTTTTCTGTTCGGGTCTCGTTTGCCATTCCAGGAAAATCAGCGCGTGTAGCGTGGCCACAATCATCAAGGATGTATTTATGGCGAACATAGCCGTAAATGACTGATTTAACACTTTGCTGTATAACACATTTCCTAAGAACGAAAAAGAGGCAATAAGAATAAAGTTTAATATGGATGTAGGCAAATTGCTGAGTGGGAGTAAAGCCGCGTCTCCAGCACTCAAACATTACACAAAACTTCTACACAAAACATGGTGTCGCCTACATCTTTTTTTCTATGGTTCAATGAGCAGAAGACAGCGAAAAATCATTGTTTTGCGTATGGGTTTTTGTGTCTTGTTTCGGGAAAAATAAGTGTAGGCGACGCGCTTTAACAAGTGATTCCTTTTGGTAATTGATCAACACAGATTTAAGATCGCTCGGAGTAATGTTTACTTAAATCTAAGGCTTTTGCTTGATACCCATCATCGGTTTAATTATCTAATACATAGGACATCGTCATAGTTAAATTGCAAGAAAATTACGTTATATTTACATTTTGAATCAAAGAACAATTCCAGAACATATTCAGTGAATTATATAATTTTTAATTTTTTATATTTGATTTTCGTCCAGCAGTGACGTCCTGTGGCTGATGATGATGATATCATTTTAAGTAATCCCAGTAATTAATTATAGGACATAATAATATTAACGATGATTTATGTAAAAAACAAGTACCTACCAAAATAAATCAATATTCAATGATACAATAGAAAATTCGCAATGCAACGCAAGAAGCAGTGATGCGCACACGCAACATAAGTTTTATGCTTTTAAATGATAAATATAATAATAAATATGTAATTGGTTTATAATACACCAAGTAGTAAAAGATTAACATTATAAAAATTAATTATTACTATTATCTCGATCCCTCTCATTAGTAGAGGAGGCCCGTGCCCAGCAGTGGGATAGTAATATTACAGGGCTATTGTTTTATTATCTCGATCACATTTTCTACTCTTTAGACGTACTGAGACGAAACGGAATAACATAGCGATTGGCAACGGATGAGCATCGCTGGTATAAGACGTTAGTACTATTATCTTTTCTGAGGTATTAATGTAAGCCATAAAAAGATAAAAATATTGTAAAGTAAAACTTAAGTACTTAGTGCAAAACAGTAAATCGATGGGCTAGCTAATAACGAAATTTTCAGTAAAAAATGTTCAGACATTCTGTGGCTGATGATTAATTAATATCTGGCTATGTAGTTCATTTGAATATTTCTATGATTAATAAGTATTTTATTGTAACAATTAGGGCCTCGTTCACCACCCTCGAGTAAAGTGTCAAGTAGGCTAATCGTTAGTTAAAGTCACCCGTAACTGCACGTGTGAATTTCACGACGTTCGAGTAGCATGCATCTTATGATTAAACTGGCCAGTAAGCTACTTGCCACGTCGCGTCGTCTGCCAAGTAGCGCGTTTACTTGACGGTTAAAGTTTCAAGTAGGCAGTTAATTGTACATTTTATCGTAGTTAAATAAACTATAAAATCAAATTATAGTAGTCATACCTTAATAACGATGTTTAACATTTTAAATGAACGTGTTAACTGTAAAATAGCCTTTCATTTAAAAAATCAAGTAGTTTCAACAAAAACAAACTGCAATTCGGGCGAAGCAAACACCGATGTCCGGAAGGGGTCACGCAAAACTCGACCTTATGGACACACGATTTAGTACCTGTGTAACTATTTATATAGCAAAAAAAGGGTCCGGTAGGTTTTTGTGTCATGTGGTGCGGACCCGCGACGAGTCACGACTGTTTTTTTGCCGTAATAAGATACTTTTGACGTAATATTGAACGAATGGGACGCAGGATTTGTGATATCATTCACTTAACCAGTAAGTTTCTACTCAGAGCTCTAATTTTGCTTGTGAAATTAACAGAAGTTACTCGGAACTCTTACTTGTCAATTAACGCTAGTCAGAAAGTAACTAATCAACACTTTATTTGGAGTTGGTGAACGAGGCCCTTAGTTTTGTATAACTTACCCACAGCAACGCCTAAGGGCATGGCACTAAGGTAGACAACATCCAGAATGCCGACTCTTAGAGTCCTGTTCTTAATAGAAGAAACATCGGCAATGTAGGCGAAACAACCCGCAAATATCGCTAGATCAGCGCCGGTCATCGCGCTGGGCAATGCTGCCGTGTATATCACATACTCCACTGGCCAGTCTGAAAACATTTAATGTTATGTTACTTGCTCTTTGCAATATGAGAAGCCATCTTTGTTATGTGTTTCGTCATAGTCGACATATTTAAGATATATTTGTTGTTATTTGAAAATAAAGTTGTCGAACTGGACTGCATTTTTTAATTATTTCACTGGATGACAAGTTCAGTACATTCCAAATGTAATGTGAAACGTTAAGGGACGCTCTGATATTTCCATTGTTTTTACGAAAGGGAACCAGTTTATTGAAGTTTCCAACACGAGTAAGTCAGGCGCACGGGATATGTGCACCGTCATTCACGAATTAAGCTTATAGGGCTCAGAAGGAAGAATCAATATTACATAATTAAAGTCCTTACCACTCATAGTGTTAATTGTAATCATCACAGAGAAGTAAAGTTTGCCAATAAGGCCTGCAAGCAATATTAACTTTCGGCCTCGTTTATCGCTATACGAGCCCAGGAAAAATGCAAGTAGAAGCGGCACCACGTGAGTTGCAATACCGTTCCATTGATGGAATGTTGATACTGTAGCCTGTCAATCACGCATTATAAAACATAACTATAAAACCAAGGACTTCTATGTATACTATTAGACAAGCCGTTTAGAAATAAAATAGTGTCATAGTACGGCGAATGTTTGACGGCTTAGGAAAAGAGCAGTCTCTATAGTAATTTGCGGTTTGATTTGACGGAAACATAGTGCTCAAATTCTATGTACCGATTAGCCTGTCTAGTAGTATACATAGAAGTCTTAGCATAAAACATGTTTTAACTCAAATGGTATGATATTTTAGGTAAAATTAGTGCAGACGTTGAATATTCTTTAATCGTCTGAAAAGACTACTACCGTATGAAATGGTATTATAAACTGCTGTACGTCACGTAAGAGCTTTGCTGATTACATTTTACAACCAGCGGAGATGTGATGGTCCAAAGCTCGATTAATTAATGCCAAGCATCTGCATAACCTGACTGGTGAGAGGAATACTTCATTCAAAAGAAAGTGGGAACTGGAATTGCATAATTACTCAAAGATTGACTACGTAAGAACTAAAAAACCTTGTACCTACTAGAACACTAGGGAGGGATCGCATCCAGTTTTGGAAGAGCGAAGTGTTTCAGAAAGTAATTTTAAATATGCCATATCTTACCTGAACTTCTCGATTGATGTCCTCAAAATCATTAATGTTGTAACATATTTCTGCACTGTACCCATGGTTCACTTTACATGTTTGGAACACGTAGAATGTTTGCTCAATGACATTTGTGATCATGAATGCCATCATATAGAAGAACATACAAGGCTCTACGGTTATATATTTGCACCATGCTCGTTTTTTATCGTACTAAAACAAATAATATTTATTCAAGAGCATTTAGGCCTAGTGTTATGTATGTAGCGATACTAAACCATGCTTGCCCTGGTAGAATATTACATGTCATTCTTGAACATACATAAAACTGATACTGCTGATGCTGCAGATACTGGTATTAGTAAAAAGATACCGTATGATTATCATCACCCCACGTGACCCCACTGTGATAGCGTGTGAGTAAAATATACAACTGTGAATGTGATAAATTAATAATAACGATATTTGATTTTCACTGTTTTAGAGCGGTTCTGGACTGCATTCGTTCCAAATCCGTCAAAACCCTGAACTAAATCCGCTATTTGACTGCAATATGAGTGAGATGTCATGTACCCATACTATCGGTCAGTCAGGTCTGGTCAGTACCCTTAATATGAGATTTTCTCGATTTTCGAAATCGACGATAGTTTACAGTTGCTCGATAATTTTTTTTAGTTCGTTATAGTTTTCACAAAGTGACGCTGCTAATCAAATGTATGGACAAAACGCAAACTTAACTTAACAAACGTTAATCGAGAACTGTCAAAATAAACCCGTACTAGGGGTACAGGTCAATCCATGCTACGAGCGTAGCGGGGCATTAATTTTTGTAACTTGACTAGAATATACACGTACTAATGTAAGTCGGTGTAGTCCTTTCACATATGTACAATAGAGTTCCCTAAAGTTAGTATCCTTAACACAGTACTATTCTGGTAGTTAACATGTAATAATAATATAATACCTCGGGTGTACATAAGTTTTGAGACGCAATAAAAGTGGCATAACTTTTTTAATAATTGACTAATATTTTTAAAATTTTCAGTAAGCATTAAGTAGATAATAATCAACAATAACATACAATTATTATTCAAAATGACCACCCTTGTTTTTAATACAGGCCCTTAGACGATTGGCCAGTCATCAATGGCGGCACGAAGCTTTTCCGAAGCCAGCGGAATCCGCTTTGGTTCTCGGACGAGGGCTCACTTCAGTGACTCTAAGTTTGGGAGGGACTTTCGGCAGGCCCTGAGCTCTATTTCAGACCACAATGAATAATCCAGCTGGTTGAGGTCGGAGCTGGAGGAGGGCCATTCGTCCGCGCGATGAAGGCTGGTAAATTTTCCCTCAGCCAAGCTTGGGTGGTTTTTGTCTTATGGGATGGCGCGGAGTCTTGCTGGAAAACCCAGTACTTGTTGTGAAGTAAAGTACGTGTCAGGGGTTTCACAACAGGCTCTAAAATGTCATTTTGGTAATTATTAGCTTTAACCTTGACGCCATGTTGGCAGAAAGGGAGCGGAGTCACACCTTCATATGAAACGCCCCACCATACCATAACACTAGCCGGATGATGGGTACGCGAGACATTCCGTGCTGAAGCTGGCGCCGAGAAAAAAATGTAGTCATCGTGGGTATACCCGAATTAAACGAAAAAAACAAAGATAGTAGATTGGAACATGATAAATTAAAAGTGATACAAACCATCCATGGTATTTACCCAGATTGTCCTGAACCCAAAAATATATTCAGATTAGGCCGTTATAATACTGGCAAGAATCGACCTATAAAGGTTTGCTTCGATTTACAAGATACTGTTAAATATATATTAAGAAACAAGGATAAGGTTAATCAAAATGAAGTACACATTTATTCAGATCAAACACCTGCACAACGTCTGTATTTAAAGACACTTCGTGAGGAATTAGTTAGCCGACAACAAAAAGGAGAAACTAACCTCATAATAAAATATGTCAGTGGTATTCCTAAAATAACTAAGTCTACAGCAAAAAACGATTAAAAATAACAAATAATATACTGAATTGCAAAGAAACTATTCACAATGTTACATACGAAAATGTTAACTGTTGTGAATATATATGTACAAGCAAATCATCACTGAAATTCTTTTATACGAACATCAGAAGCTTAGTCAAAAGTAATAAACTCGACGAACTGAGATGCATGTTAAAAACTATACCTAGAATGATACATATCGTTATGCTAACAGAAACATGGATTAAATCTGACTCAGAGGCTCAGCTGCTTCAAATCCCTAATTACTCTCATGTATACCACCATAGAAAGGGCCGCGTTGGAGGAGGTGTGTCCATGTACATACATACAAGCCTAAAATACGAAGTACAGGACTCCTTAAGTGACAATAATAATGAATACCTTTGGATATATGTAAACAAATATGATTTGAATATCGGAGTAATTTATAAACCACCTGACACAAATTTCAGTAACTTTATCGAGACTTATGCCATGCACTTACGAAAAAGGCGACGATGCTTAGTGTTCGGAGATTTTAACATAAATCTACTTAATGATGATAGACAAACAAAAATGTATATTAATATGCTAGATGAAATGGGATATCAAATACTAAACAATATAAGTAGCCACAGCTGTACCAGAGAAACCAAATCCAGTAAAACAATTATTGACCATGTTATTACAAATATCTGTGAAGATAAATATCACATGACGCTAATCGACACATCACTTACAGATCATAAACAAATCTATGTAGAACAAAAGAAAGCTGACCTTAACACCAAGATAAAAGAAGAATATTATGTAACGGATTACAACCTGTTATACAAATCAATAGAAAAATCTGTTTGGATGAATGAGAAAAATGATTACAATAAACTGGAGGCATTTATTACGTACCAGATCCTATCGAGTAAAATAAAAAAAATAAAAATCTTAAACAAACCGCGAGATGATTGGATTAATAAAACAGTACTGGATTATTTGAACGAAAGAAATATCGCATGGCAAAATCACAAAAAAGAACCAGAAAATAGAGAATTAGAATCAAATTTTAAAATAAAGAGGAATGAAGCCACTAAAGCCATTAAAACATCAAAACGAAAATATTATTTTGATAGTTTCAAAAAATGTGAAAAAAACCCGAAGAAAATGTGGAGCTTAATCAATAGCTTAGCTTCTAACAAACAGAAAAATATCTGGACCCCTTCAAAATTAAAAACAAACTCTGGGATTGTCACGAGTATAGGCGAAATATGTCAACATTTTAATGACTTTTTTGCTACAATTGGTTCCACACTAGCTGATAAAATAATTAAGACACAAAGTACAATATGTAGTACAACAACACATGATAGTCCAAAATTACTAACATTTGAGCCAACATCAAAAACAGAAATACTCAACATTATCAATGATCTAAAAGTAAACACAAGCAATGGTATTGATGGAATGAGTGTTAAAGACTTAAAATGTATTATAATGTTGATAATTGATAATCTAACTGACTGTATCAATAAATGTATTAATCAAGGTGAATTTCCCGATAGCTTAAAGATTGCAAAAGTTACCCCAATTTACAAGACGGGAAGTAAATCTGATCCAAACAACTATCGACCTGTATCAGTGCTCCCAGTGTTGTCTAAAGTTTTCGAAAAGGTCATTTATTATAGACTTAATAAATTTTTAACATCTAAAAACTTCTTCTTTGAACAGCAATATGGCTTTCGACCTAAATCTAATACTCTGTCTGCCACAATAGATATTGTAACCGAAATAAAAAATGCCATTGATAAAAGACAATTTTCGTTAGGAATTTTTATAGACTTAAAAAAAGCTTTTGATACAATTAGTCACAACATACTTTTGCATAAAATTAACAAGGAAGGAATTTCAGGACCTGCATATAATTTAATAGAATCTTATTTAAATAATAGAGCTCAAATAGTAAAAATTGGTAGCTGCGAAAGTCCTCCGGCTAAACTAACTTATGGCGTACCGCAGGGCTCCATTTTGGGTCCGTTACTATTCTTAATATACGTTAACGATATCAGCAAAATTAAAGTGACCGGCAAACTTATCCTCTATGCAGACGATACCTGCCTATTTTACTTTGGTAATAACCTATCTACTATTCTTAACGATGCTCAAAATGATCTAGAAGTTTTAAATAAATGGTTTCTGGCTAATCTTTTATCAATAAACACAGAGAAAACCTCGTATATGATATTTACAGCAAAAAATAAAAAAATAAACAAGGATATCCGCTTGACTATAAACAACAAAGAAATTCAGCACTCTAATAATGAAAAATATTTAGGTTTATATCTAGATAGCAAATTAACTTGGAAACACCATATCGACCATATCAAGGCAAAAATTTCACCTTTAATTGGACGATTACGCCGCATATCTAATTGTTTCCCCAGTCAAGTACGCCCTCTTATTTACAATTCACTTGTTAGACCTCATATTGAATATCTGGTGGAAATATGGGGAAACGGTGCAAAGTCTTTAGTTCAAGAAATACAAGTCTTGCAAAACAAGCTGGTTAAGACGCTCTATAATTATGACTACCTAACTTCAACAACCACAGTATACAAAGAAACAAAACTACTTACAATTAACCAATTATACATATATAAAACATGTATTTTAATTCGAAAAATATTAACACACGAAACACGTTCTCAACTTCACTTTACTAAAAAAACACATAGATATAACACGAGACAACGAAACAAACTTCATCTGCCTACACCTAGGACCAATTATGGTAAGAAAAATATACTTTTTGAAGGAGTCCAGTTTTACAATAAAATACCAGATTTTATATTAAATTGTAAAAATCTAAAGAGTTTTAAAAAACTCTTGGAGCAATATGTTGTAAAGTTATAATATAATCTAACTTAGGTTAACGGAATACTAACACTACACTAACATTCTTTTATTATTGTTAATTTCTCGTAATAAGAGAGCAATATTGTTCATTTTCGAGAAAATAAAGAATCTATAAACCGAAGCTGGGACGTCCTTGCTGCTTTTGGCATACCCTTTGTTGTTTTGTTCGGTTAAACTTTTCTTCGACAGTAAATATTGTTTCGTCGGTGAAGAGGATCATCCTCGCATCGTGTCTCTTGAGCAGTACTGGACAACGTTCGCGTCGTTCGTATTAAAAACTAGGGTGGCCATTTTGAATAATAGTTATATTTTATTGTTGATTATTATCTACTTAATGCTTACTGAAAATTTTAAAAATATAAGTTAAATATTAAAAAAGTTATGCAACTTTTCTTTCGTCTCAAAACTTATGTATACACGAGGTATATTGAACTCAAGGAGATAATCCGCATGTGGCGTTTACCGACAGTTTCTATGGTTCCTATACTATTATCGACTACCGGAATAATCCCTAACAGTTAACCCAGTCCCTGTCACTTCTAGATTTACTACAAATATCGTACATATCATTCTTAATATGTGCAGAACTGTACAAAAATTCGTGCAAATAGAATTAACTACCATACCCGTATGGATTCTAAATTGATTTTCCAACCCTGCTGATTACCACTTGGCTTAGGCCTGTGCCGTATGATACAACAATAAAATATTCCCAGAATTGGTGATTCACGGATGATGGAACTCTGATCTAATGCGTAACATGTCTTAGAAATATCACTGTGGTTACTTCGGCCAGCATAGTTTTGGAATAAATGTTATCAACAACCATTTACCAATTTGATCGTAAATAACGATACCGCCATAGAGTTAAAAGATGCCGTTGTTTATCAAACTATAATGTTAAAAAATGCACTATATTACAGTTGGGGATTAGCGAGCGAGGTATGCATTTTTTTTCGACCGACTTCCACAAAAGGAGGAGGTCCTCAATTCGTCTGTATTTTTTTTATGTATGTTACTCGATATCTCCGCCAAATGTGGATCGATTTTCAAAATTCTTTTTGTGTTCGATAGAGCTTATTTCAAGGATAGTCCCATATAATTTAGTCCCAATTAATATTTGGTCACGATCGGTATATTGGAAGTCGGTCAGTTAAGTTTTTAAACTTGTGATTATTATAAAATCAATAATACCCTTGTCTATACAAGTGGCCCTAGCAGGAATATTTTTGACAATCGAATTCGTATCGAGCTCGATGCGAGGACTCGACATTTGTATGAAATAACCCTATAACCCTACATCATCCCACTAATGGGCAAAGGTCTCCCCCTCTTCCTCCACGTATCGTAGTTCAATGCCACTACTTGAACTTTTTATAATAATATAATTATTGTTGATAAAAGTAACTATCGTATTGTCATGATTACTGTCGCAACATTACACGCATTTCTGGGTACATTGCATAGACATATTTTAGCCAAGACTGAAATATTCCAATAACAATCATATAGCAATTAGTTGGCGCTCTATTACATCATGTGACGACACCAATTGAAAAGGTGTGCGCACTTAGGTATTACAACTTTATTTACATTCTATTTATTATGAACTTTTAAAAGTTTATCAAAATCGTATTATCAAAACACATAATTTTAATTAGATGTTTATCAAAACAGAATGTATAATAGTACCGACACAATACAATAGGTACTAATAGGTAGTATTGAGATAAAAGTGTCACAAGTTTGATAAGGATGTAATGATTATTTGTTAGGTCAACAGATATAATGTCAATGGTATCAGTTATATTAAGATGCTAGATAATTTAATATTATTAACAATAAAATATGCAATTATCCATGGCACATTAGGAATTGTGTGCTATTCACAATGTATGGAAATTAAATAAAACTTCATACAAAATTAACTTTGACGTAAAAAAAAACGATTAGACCATCAGCCCATTAACACCAGACTGACATCATTTTGTAAAGGTTTAAACTGTTGATCTGTATATAGCAGATAGGAATGACAGTAGTCTGCCTAGAGCATAGTAGTATGCCTATAGCATAGTATTCTGCCTATAGCATAGCAGTCTGCCTAAAGTAGACAGGGGGTTACCACCACCTCATAGCAGTATTATTTTAACCTTACTTAGTGTTTTTATTGTACGGGAATCGGAACAAGCAAGATTATAACAATAATGCTATAAGAGGTGGTGGTAACCCTTCAGTATTTGTCTTCTATGAACCTTAAATCATAATGGTTTTGATATTATGTCATGTTTGATGTAAGGAATGTTAACCCGTCGGAGGCGACACATATATATGTTACATAAGCGTATGGGCCACCGGAGGCCGGGCCGCCCGTGACTATACAGAGAGTTTAAAAGTCATTACAATAACAACACAAAAAACACACAACACTTACACAGACATTAGATTTGAATGGACTTTTAGTTTCCAGTAAAACTAAAAACTTAACGAACTGACTTCAAATCCGATCATGACCAAATTTATATGGGACTACCCTTGCAATAAGCTCTATCGATCACAAAAAGAATTTTGAAGATCGGTCCACATTCGGCGAAGATATAGCGTAACATACATACAAAAAAAATACAGACGAATTAAGGAATTTCTCCTTTTTGGAAGTTGGTCGAAAATATTTTTATAACATTGGTGACCATGTTTTATTAGACTTTAGCCATTCAGAATATTTAATAGGTATTACACCATTTTTTAAATGTGTTTTAACGCGATCTTTAGGTAATAATACACTACAACATTTTTATTCAATCGATAAGTGCCTTAAAAATGCATTTTAATTTTGAAAACGCTAGGCGCGCTAGACTCTATTTTTCTTCCATAGTCAACGTGTCATTAGGAGCGTAAACAAATACGCGTAATATTAGAATTGTAAATTATTGCAGTTTAAGAATGATTTACTAACCTGTGCTGTTCCTAAATGCAAGAATATTAGTGTAAAACCACAGACACATTGTGGATTGAAGTGCCATTAAATTAATCGCATGAAAAGAGTTTACTCCATACACTTTTTAAGTTTAAAGTAAGCAAGTTTGTGCCTTTATGAAATATCGTCGGTTTCTATGATATTATTTAAGTAAAAAGTACATGACGAATAAAATATAATACAAAAGCAAACTAGTGTTGATCACTTGATACTTTGTTTACATGAACATATGACATCAAATCATGGTGGCTACTGTTTCGCTTAATAAAGGAACAGAGCGAAAAAGTCAAAATTTTGAATTGAATTATAAAATTTAATTTATAATTTGATGAACTAACACTATCATTCCAACTGCTTCAACTCAAATTCAAATCATTTATTTGGCAAATAGGATATTTTGTATCACTTTTACGTGTCAATTATGAGTATACCTCTATATTGAGAAAAAATAATGACGTCGGCATTTGTGGCTGTCCCTGAGAAGAAATGACGAAACAAACTCAAGGGTTATCGCCTCTTTTAAAGTCCAGACAATACACGATATAAAATCACAATTTAAAATGTCAACTTATTTCTAAATTCTATAATACCTATATTAATATCGCAATAGAGCAAAGTCATCAGTCAAGTATTGCCTAAGCTTTAATTTGTTTAGTTTTAGATTTTTCTCATATAGAGTAAAATACCCAAAGACATTCAACAGTATATAGACGGGACAACAGCACAAAACTTGTGATCCAAAAGTTTGTGATCCAACAAAACCAATTCTTAAAAATATTTTTAGGTTAGACATAGCTTGTTTCAAGGGTCCCATATAAGTTTAGTCACTATAGGATACATTTGGAAGTCGGCCCGATAAGTTTTTATTTAGTTATGAGGATAAGGATTTAGTCTTCTTCATTATTTAAAAAATATGGCCTCCATCAAAGTTTGATAATTTTGCCAACAACAGTGTTTAATAAATCCATTACTCAAAAAAATAGCTAGTCAGACATCTTAAGGATTTAGTCTTATAAATTGTTATAAGACTAAATCCTTTTGTATTGTACAACTGCTTTCTTCTTTCTTTCTACCTGCCCTTATCCCACCTTAATGTGGAGTGGGCGCAACACACTTTTTCAAGCATGATGCAGAGGGGATTTGGCATAGTTATTACGACCGGCCGCCTGCTTGACGTCAACCCCCTCTGAGGGGTCCAGTCCCGGGCAAATTAAATTAGAAAATAACAATACAACTACACTAAATAATAATTTAAAAATCATTATAAGTTACCACTTTTTCACAGGAGTTTCTCTGATGGTGCCTTTTTCAGGCTTTCGCTATTGGAGGTATTCAAATTTTGGGCAAAAAGACTAAACATACAATCAACGAGGAATCCTTTATATAGGGTATGACAATAATATTATTTATTAATAACAAGCGAATACTCCGTAACAGATGAGATAAGGAATAATAAAAAAATAACTAAAACAACACATCACTACATGATTTCAATAATTTAATTGAAGAATCAAACACTTACCACGCTTGGCTCCTCTGATATTGTCGACATTGTGTACAGATTTCATAGAACCGATGAATGTGTAAAGCATCACAAAAAAAAACACAAATTATGCTCTACAAAAACATTACAAAAAACAGTTTTTCGTCAATCGTAGCACATCGTTTTTGAATTTTTTACAATTAGTTTGTCGCCACATTTACCATAGTTTGTTTCTTTGCGTTGCTTGCCGCCTTCCTTTCGGTTGTCAGTTGTCACTTGTCAGTAGAGGTGGGCATAATTGGTTAAAAAGAATAACACATTCAAACGTTAACTTATTTTAAAAGCTGCTTTTATAAGTTGCTTTTATGCACGGTATGTGCCGGGCAAAAAAAAATGGCGGCCGCTTTTGACACATTTGACACCAAATTTGTTGTTCGTAACTAAGGCGCAACCCCGATATCGATTTCGAAGTCAATCGACCCATAAAAGTAGAAAATCAAAATAGCGGAAACTTTTGAAAGATTTGACACCAAATTTATTGTTCGTAACTAAAGCGCAACCCAGATATCGATTTTGAAGTCAATCGGAACAAAGAAAAATACAATGGCGTTATAATATATCGCACCCGATGTCATTTCAGCGGTTTATACTAAAGGTATCAACTCCTAATAATTAAGGAGTTATATTTCCATCATCAGCTCAGAAACATGAGATGACGAGTACCAGCCGCAAATATATGAATAGTTTTAGAAAATATATAAAACACATTATGCGTCCCTATAAGATTTCAGGGTTGCCCTTGATTTTTCTAGTATCCTATCATCAGATCCTAACTTGGTGCCAATGAGACCACCTGGAAAGTATACCCTTTTAAACAAAAAAATAATTTCTCGAATGAGCCCAGGCGTCTTCGAGTAATCGGGGAATATACAAGTTTTCGACGAATTGTTAACCTCCTCCTTTTATTGAAGTCGGTTAAACAAACTTTAATTCCCAAAACGTTGTATCGTTGAAATCGTAAACATAACAAATTCCCAGTGAAGAAAAATAAGCACTAACATAATTAATTTTTAACGCAAAATCCGCTATATCATTGAAATCGAAACATAAAAATTCCCGTTGAATAAAAATATCCACTGAGATAATTAATTTGCAACGCAAAATTCGCCAACTATTGCAATGTTAAAAACGTCCACTTAAACTTTTAACTTATAATAATTTATAAAACACAACGTTCCCCGTCAAGAATACAAGTATCACTGACCAAAATAGCAACAAACGAAAACCTGATAAATTGAAAGAAATGTATAACGTACCTCCGATTGGATTAAATCATGCTTTGCGTTTTGGTTGGATTAAAATTATTACGCAACGAAACGATTACGTACGTAATGCGAATATACTACCGCCATCTATCTTTTTTTCATGTAACTTTTTACAAATTTAGCAAGCACGCTTTATTGATTGGGTGTGAGTAGCTAATGCGAAAATTGACCACTAGATGTCTTGGTGCAAAAATGTTATCCGTTTTTAATTACGAGAACTACGATTTCGAATAAGCATTTTAACGTAAATTGCTTAACATATGTAATGTTATTTTTTCTTACTTCGATAAACTTTTTTTTCTGCTATTTGCTTAAAATAGATAACAAGTTGAATCGATATATTTATTAAAATAAGCAACGTAATGTATTGCTAATTTGCTTAATAGCTTATTCACTTAACTAACAAATTCGTTCAAGTAATGACAACATGGCGACCTGGCGACCTTTTCTTTTAATTTTTAGGTCCTCGCTCCCCCTCTATGTATGCAAAGCTCAAAGCCACAACTTTGCCACCAATGTTTCTCAATAATCATTTTACGTTTTAACATTCATTGCTTACAATATTTTGTGTGCTTATTTGAAAAAGCACACCTTGTTAACTGCTTTCGTTTAAACGCCACCCACTAGTTGTAACCTTAGACAAAAGCTTGCTAATGCTTAGTGCTGAGATTAAAGAGAGGTACACAGAGTACTTTGTATATGAGAGGTAGGCCGTAGGAGAACTAGGAGATCGATTTAATCTTCATGACCTTGGCAGTAATATAGTCCATGATTTGTCGATAAACATTTTTGCATTATTTTTACAAAGCAGTACATAAATGTTCAAAAATGAATATTTTTGTTCATTTATTATTATTTGATTTATTTCAGATTATCAACGTCACGTTCATTATTTAGTTAAAATATTAGAGTATTATTGGCACGATTAGTATCAATGATATAATCATCAAACACATAATGTCCACTTAAACATTCACTCAATGACAACATCAATCATGAGAACAACTCAAAAAATCGTTTGATAATCTCTGCTATAAAAATCGGTATCTAAGCGCACTAGAACTTTTCTAATCATACTTTTTCGAAAATTATAGTCTCTGCCTACGCTTATGGTTACAAGTGTGATAATATGTATATAATATAAAAAATATACCGTGATATAATGGAATAAAACATTTTATCGATATCGATAATATACACAGTGAAGCACGATCCTCGTCAGTAGACCGCCATTCCAGTTGCCGTATTATTATTACTTTAGCCACTATTATTACTTTAGGTATGGCTTATTGACGGATTCGGCTCTATAGGAACAATTATTGTATACTTGTCCTACTTTACCTGAGTTGACATCCTTTAGTAAAAAAGAGATTTTTACTAAAGGATGTCAACTCATTATTTTTTGCTGATTCTATCAACGTTTATACTCGATAGGTTGTTACTTGTTATAGACAATATGGCCCCCCTGTGCTATGTGTAACCAATGACTGTAGAAAGAATAAGAGACCCGGCATAACTACAAAAAATTCGTGTTTACTATGAAGCTGGTTCCGCCATTTTAGTTTAGCGATCTGTTTACATGTAAGTTCTCACCGTGTCATAAGAATTAAATAACGTATAAATACTTATTGATTTTATTATAAATACGGCGTTTTATTTACAATAATACTAATTTCGGAGCATGAATAAGTTGCCTAACTATTAATATTAGTGGGATCTATCTTTTGCAAAGTCGCCATTTTAGTTTCGTTCCGTAAATTAGGAATGCTTCATTTTTTCGTAGCTATGACCCTTAGATTATCCTATAGATATCACCACGTCGTACCGACACATGAGACAGCGAGAGCCATCGCTTGTATGGTCAGGTTGTAAAAAAAATCCTGAATTTCTGAATTCAGGTTTTTTTTTGGGAATATTAATCGAAATATTAATAGTGTACATACATACATATAATTACGCCTGTATTCAGGGGTAGGCAGGAGCGAACTAGAACACTCAATATTTCGCCGAGCCCATTCCTGTCTATTATATTCAGTTATATATTATTGGTAATATATTATCCTACTGTTACTATATACAAAACTTATAATATATATACTTATGGATATTGATGAGGCTTTTTTTGTGGTACGTTATTCAAACATACCAAGACAACTGCCCTTGAATGAAAGGGTTTTTTCACCCAACAGTCACATATAATCGTGGCCCCAAACTAGGCTTAACCTGTGTCGTAGGTATCAGTACTTACGGTCCTATAACACCCAGACCCGAAACAAATATCTGGTGATCACATAAACATTTGTCTTGGCTCGGGGATCGAACCCGCGGCCTCCCGTTAAAAATAACGACGAATTGAGAACCTCCTACTTTTAAAGATGAATGAAAACTACTTATGTAAATGTTCTGTAATTTGAATCAAGATTTGAATAAGTTCAGGTAAAAAATATGTAAACACAAAGTAATGATTATGTACTGATACTCACTGACCGGACCGTTCGCTGTTAAAATACAGCACGATATTAGAAATCCCAACGGTCACTTACGGTCAACGGTCAACTCGGGGTACCGGTTCCATTCCTGTGTGTTATAATCACTGGCCAAAAGGATCACGAATGCGAATCAGCTTTACTTCCATTCTTAATCGACGCTCTAGGCCCAGACACCAGGTGAAGCTACCCACGGTCCAGTCATCCCTCTTGCAAATCGTAGATCATTTCGCCGAGCTTAGTTCCGTCCCAGATATTATAGGGGGCAAGCTTATCGCCATATCGGGCACAAATTCCAGACTGCGGGCTGATACTGAAAAATCCAATATCACTTTGCCCGACCCGGGGATCGAATCCAAGACCTCAGAACGATAGTCGTACCGCGCACGCAATACCACTACGCCACTGAGGCAAAAAGACTGTACGTACTTCGTTTGTACTATTTTAGTGTATGTGATATCTTCGCCAAATGTGGACCAATCCTGATAAATGCTATTGTATTCGATAGAGATTATTTCAAAGGTACCATGTTCATTTGGTTATAATTTAATGACAAAGTAAGAGGAAAACGTAAAACAGTTACAAGTTTAAAAACTTAATGGACCGACTCCAAACTTACCTGATCGTAATCGCCGCAAGAGTTACGTGCGGGCGTGCAAGGTGTGCACCGCACACGGGCGGCATGTTCAAGGGGGCGGTAAAAATAAATATCAAAACGAAAAGGAAAAACTCTCATAACTTGCATATCCATTTTTATTATCATAATGACTTCTATTGGTCAGTTTTGAAATAAATGCTAACGTTACGAGGCGCGGCCGCGGGCGTGTATGGGGATTTCCAAAATAAAATACTGGGTTCTCACGTTCGGGGAATCCTTTTCAACACCGCTCACCAATTCCAGTGCGCCCCCAAATACACTTCGACGCCCCCGTCAGTAAGCTTCAAACATCTACAGATCTGCGTATATGGTTTTAATTTCAACTCGATACCTCCCTGCGATACCGATATATGTCTTGACAGACGGACAACAAAGTGTTCCTATAAGGGCTTTTTCCTTTTGAGGGACGGAACCTTAAAAAAATAATAAATATTTAATTAATAGTAGGTACTAGGTTCATAATGGGGCAGAAATAACGTGAGCGAACAATGAGCGTAATAGTTTCTCTGCCGACCCCTCCGAGGGTATAGAGCCTATAAGTAATGTTTTATTGCTTTATACATTATTAAAGAATTGATATTCAATGAAATTATTAATTTACCAATTTACGGATTTTACGATTTTAGTAGCCGGTAACACCATGATTACGTCAGGAAATTATATTTTCACGTTATATTGCGATTTATATGCATATTATTCCACATATCTTATTAAATACTCTTCAATATATCACACCGATACTAATAAAATGTTCAGAAATAAGATTTCATCGTTACTTACGTGTGAAATGTAACACAAATTTCATTTCGTCTGTTATTGCTTTTACACCCGCGAATGCAACATCCCACCATTATGAGACTCTGCAAACTCACTGTTTCAATATAATAATAAGAATTGAATAATTATAAGTGATTTATATCCACGTAAACTGCAGAATAAAATATGCTGTCAAATTCTGAGCTCAAAGCAAACGCACAAAGCAAGAATTTCTGGGTATTCGACGCGAGACAAAGCACTAGATTAGCATCTTTGTTCAACACACTTAAATGCGTATAGCACCATCCCGTTTCTTCAATATGTCAGTCAGGATTGTCCAGTCTATATTTAGTCTAAGCTATGACCTGTCCTCTATCTTCTTTTATCTCAGATTGGAACTGCCTATTACATCTTCTTCTTCTTCTTTATTTAAAATATGGCCTCCATCAAAGTTTGATGATTTTGCCAACGACAGTGTTTAATAAATCCATTACTCAAAAAATAGCTAGTTAAACAATTTATGTGTTGACCTAAGGTGTCATTCACGTGTAGACATTTTTAGGGTTCCATAGCCAAATTAAAAAACGGAACTCTTAAATAAAATTATACTCGTCTGTCCGACTGCGGTTTACCTTAGACACTATTAGTACTATGAGTATAATAAGATATAATATATATTAATCATGCCGACTGTGGTAATATAAAATCTTACTTTTTTTAGGATATTTAGGTGCTTAGGTACCTACTGACCTTTCCTACACGTAAAGGGAGGATGAGATTTTAAATTCTCGTTTATCCCATAGTGCGGCATACCTACGTAACATAAGCATATAACGCGATTCAAATAAGAATAGGAACGCCAATCTGTCAAATTGACAATCTAGCTGTCAAATGTCACTTGAAAAGTAAGATTTGCAACGAAATTTTATTTGCGTTTTATTTTTTTTTGTTTTACTGTCTCCGTTACTCGAAGTGAAAAAACGTCTATAGCTCTACCGCACACGCAATACCACTACGCCACCGAGGCAGCCATGTGTCAATGGCGTGGCATGTCGTTGGATAAGACCACAGACTAATAAATATTAAAAAAGATTGCGGGTGTAAGAGAATCATTTTTTGATTCAAGAAACCGTTGCGAAATGTTAAGATAGTAGATATATAGATAAACATCGTCATTTTTTTATAATAAAGAGATCCCTTATAGTCTTACGCCCGGTTCAAATAAACAATCTTATTTCGAATGTTCAGATAGATTACAAAAATAGCTAATAGAAACACAGTTTGAACATGACTCCGCCAAATGACTTGATATGATTGGTTCATAATCGCTATCTATCTGTAGTAAAGTCTTTTACGAATATATCAAACTCCTTGGCTCTTCATTGATGTTCTTAAATTCAAATCATTTATAGAAAATATTACATTCCTAGATTTGACAATGTCATTATCTTAATATATAAAAATGTACGTTATCAACAAATATACATATTTGTTAGTCTAAACGTGATTATTAATAATATATATATCATTGGCGACGAGGAAAATGGACACAGAACAATTTTCTCAATTTTTAAGGGCCCAACAGGCACAACAAGATCAAATTAATCAGCTTTTCAAAATGATGATGGAGTTGGTTACAAAACAATCGACAACAATTTCAACATTACAGAATAATACGAGTATGACGAGCACTAGTGCAACACCACAAGAAAACAAAATCAAAAAGTTGAAATTATTTAATATGGAAAAATTTAACCCCGAAGAACATAGAGTTAGTGATTTTATAAATTATTTTGAGCAAAAATGCTTAATATATGAAGTAACTACAGACGACATACTAAAGAAAGATCTTCTTTTGAACTGTTTTACACCAACTACATACATGGAGGTTAAAACTGCAATGACTCCAAATTTTGACAATAGCACATACGACGACATACGTGCTAAACTTTTAGACCTCTATCACGTCAAAAGAACGAGATATCGAGCTCTAACTGAATTTTGGAGTTGTATAAGAGATACTAACGAATCAATGGAACATTATGCTAATCGTTTAAAAGAATTGAGCAAAGACTGTGGATACGATGATAAATTATTAGAACGCCAACTTCGTGATAGATTCGCAACTGGATTGAATCACACGGAACTAGAAACAGACTTAAAACAGAAATGGCCTGATTTAACAGAAACACACGCAGGCCAGACGATGGAAGTTACGTTTGCACAACTATTTGTTACTGCACAATCCAGAGAACAAGCTGAACACGACACACCGTTGACTAATATAAAACGAATCGGAAAGAAAATTACTTACAAATCGAATAATCAACGGTCATCAAATAGTAGGAGCCCTCGACAATTACAAACTGGCCAATGTTTACGCTGCGGTGAACATGACAAACATGACTTCACTAGATGTCCAGCTAGAAATCATATATGTAAAGAATGTAACATAAATGGACACTACGAAAACTGTTGTATTAAAACTGGACGAGCATCTATTTCCAAAAACAGACCGTACAAACACAAACTACAACGAATTTCCCATACACTAGACAATAACAAATCCTCTTCATCATTCTCTAATGATGACCATTCAGAATACAGCGATTCTGATAACGAAGTCGTTTGCTCTGTCACAAGTAGACAAAACAGGGATTGCAAAAAAATAAACACGCTTATCAATGGAATATCTTGCACAATGGACTGGGATCCAGGGTCAGCTTACTCGATCATAAGTACAGTGTTTTGGCGACATATAGGGGCTCCAACATTAATCAAAGCTCCTAAATTACAGGCATATGGTAGTCACAAACTTAAGTCAAAAGGTCTCACAGACGTTACTGTAGAAGTGGATGGACAGAAAAAAATACTTCCAGTAATTGTGATGAAAAATGCTAACCCAATGCTTTTTGGCCTACAGTGGAGCGAATCTTTTGGTATGGAATTTCCTAAACCTGTTTACTCAATTAAAAAAAAAGTACCAACACGGCTACATCAAGTATTAGACAAACACAAGCAGCTTTTTGATGGCAAACTCGGGAAAGTTAATAACTATCAAGTCAACATCCACGTCAAACAAGGGACAGAACCACTACATCTTCCAGCACGACCTATTAAATTCGGAATGAAAAGAAACATCGAGAAAGAGTTAGATCGCCTTGTTTCTGAAGGCATAATTAGCCAAATAGACCCTAATATAACATGTGTTGAGTGGGCCACACCCACGGTCAATGTTGTAAAACCCAATGGTGATATTCGAATCTGTGGAGATTACAGAAGCACGTTGAACCCCTTCTTAATAAAACATCTGCACTCAGTTCCACTCTTTGATCAACTACGACAGAACCTAGCACATGGCCAAATGTTTTCAAAAATTGATCTTAAGGACGCATACCTTCAATTCGAAATTGCACCAGAGTCCAAGAAATATCTCACAATCTCGACACATAAGGGTTATTTTCAATATAACAGGATGCCTTTCGGAATTTCTACTGCACCATCTGTTTTTCAACACTATTTAGATGAACTTCTAAAAGACATACCTAATGTTGCTGTGTATTTTGATGATATTGCAGTGGCTGGTAAAAGCATGGATGAACATTTACATACACTAAATCTGATATTTGAACGTCTACAGAAAGCAGGACTTAAGGTAAATCTGAAGAAATGTTCTTTTCTTAGTAAAGAAATAGAATACCTTGGACATATAATTGACGAGAACGGCATACGTCCAATGAATAAAAAAATAGAAGCAATTTCCAAAGCGCCTGAACCTTCCAATCCTAAGGAACTAAGATCATTTTTAGGACTTGTTAACTTTTATGAACGTTTCATTCCTCATTTACATGGATTGTGTGCAGATCTTTATGAACTAACCAGTGGTAAACAACAATGGCACTGGACGAATCACGAACAACATATTTTTCAAAAGACAAAAGATTATATCGCGTTATCAAAGCATTTAGCGGCTTTCGACGAAAAGAGACCGATTTTTCTTGCCTGTGACGCTTCGGAAAAAGTTGTGGGAGCTGTGTTATACCATAAAAGTGGTAACACTGAAAGACCTATAGCTTTTGCATCTAGGAAGTTACGCACAGCTGAAATGAAATACTCTGTAATAGATCGTGAAGCACTTGCTATTCTATTCGGTATTAAAAAATTCGATCAGTATTTGCGAGGAACCAAATTTACTTTAATTACTGATCACAAACCTTTAATATACATACTGGGTCCTAACCGGAATCTTCCCAAGCTAGCGAATAATAGACTAGTGAGATGGGCACTTATTATCGGCAGTTACAATTATGAGATTTGTTACCAAAAGGGAGAGAACAATATTTTAGCAGATTGTCTATCTAGATTGCCCAATGGTGAAACTCAACCATCAAATATAGAACTTCGGGTTCACAAAATAGAATCGCACCTTTTAGGAACTAGAATGGCTGATCTACATCTCTCTGAAGCTCTAATACGAGAAAAAACTCGCCAAGATTCGACACTGTCAGAAGTTATTGAGTATATGAAAACAGGCTGGAGGAATGTAGAATATACTAACAATATTAAACCTTATTTTAGGAAGCGTGGAGAACTTTCTATAGAAAACAAAATTATCATGTGGCAAAGAAGAATGGTAATTCCAAACAATCTTCAGCAAAAAGTGCTCACATATCTTCATAGGGGCCATCCAGGCATTTCTGCGATGAAGGCTTTGACTCGCTTTTATGTATGGTGGCCGACTATTGATTAAGATATTGATAACTATGTGAAAAGATGTCATAGATGTCAACAAAACAGGACACACAACCCAGAACTTCCTATTTACTCCTGGAGTATTCCAGAACAAGTTTGGGAACGCATACATATAGACTTTGCAGGTCCTTTTGAAGGCACATATTGGTTAATTTTATGTGATTCCTTATCGAAATGGATTGAGATTAGACCGATGAAAAATATCATAACCAGAAACCTTTGCGCTATATTAGATGACATATTTTGTACATTTGGCCTTCCTCAAATGATAGTTTCTGACAATGGTCCTCAATTTACATCTTCGGAATTTAAGGAATATTGTAAAAGTCAGGGTATATTACACATCAGATCATCACCCTATCACCCTCGCACAAATGGCTTAGCAGAAAGATTGGTAAGAACTTTCAAATCAAGATTTTCGGCTTCAGAAGGATCCTCACAAAAACAACGGTTGCAAGAATTTTTATTTACCTATAGAAACACTCCCAATAATATTACGGGCAAATCGCCAGCTGAAATTATGTTTGGGCGGAAACTGAATTGCTTATTATCCAACATTCGGCCCAATAAAAGAAGATATTTACAATATCAACAAGTGCAGGCCAATATAAATGCAGAAGGAAAGGGCGAATATGCACCCGGTGACTCAGTTTTTCATAGAACGAAATTGGAGGGAAATTGGCAACCTGGAGTCATAAACCAGCGTAAGCATCGTTATTCTTATGTTATTACGACACCGCAAGGAGTTAACATCCGTCGGCATGCAGACCACATTCGACCTAAATTGACATCACTGCCATCATCACCGTGCCACATGCAGCAGACGCCGATAAGCCCTATATTACCTTCTACATCTCAGAATGAAACTTCAAGCCCGCCGATAGCATCAGCATTTACTACACCCTTTTCTACGCCAGCCACTATTGTTAATTCACCATCGCCAGAAATAGTTGAAATACAACCACCATCATTAACTGTTCCATCGCTACCTCATAGTCGGCGAACAATAAGACCACCAAGACGTCTCATTGAAGAAATGGGATAAGTGGGGGCGAATGTAGTAAAGTCTTTTACGAATATATCAAACTCCTTGGCTCTTCATTGATGTTCTTAAATTCAAATCATTTATAGAAAATATTACATTCCTAGATTTGACAATGTCATTATCTTAATATATAAAAATGTACGTTATCAACAAATATACATATTTGTTAGTCTAAACGTGATTATTAATAATATATATATCACTATCTGCACTCTAAACTGAGACAGTTTATTGAGACCGGCCGTTAGACCATAAAATTGTTTTATAAGTAGGTACTTACTTACATAACGAAATTAAAAAGAAACCAATCACAGTTATGTTTACAAGTAAAGATTATATGCTCTTTGTTTATAAGTTCATGCTGAATAGTGAAAGTTGTCAAAAATTATTAAAAGTGATATTTCGGTAAAATTCCATTGAAAATCGCTTTAGTGGACAGTGGTAGAGCCACGCTGCACGATGGTAAAAGAGCACGATGAAGTTGTTAGTCGTGTAAAACAGGTAGTAAATATTCAATTCCTTCTACAGAACCCTTTGCTCTGTGTGCGTGGTCAGACGCACGGGGCTCAAAAAGAAAATAAGAAAAAGAAGCAAAACACCAGAGACTTTTATGCAAAACACGTTAAAATAGCAAATTAAATGCACAGTATTTACTCCACTGCAGTTTTACAAAGATTATATACTTATTATTATTAACTATGGGACAGAGCGTGTTAAATTATTATTGCCCGCTGTCGAAAAGATGTTGTTTTTGTATATCGCTCAAGACGGGCACTATCATAATATCCGTAATGGGATTCCTGGCTAGTATCATATTATTATTGCTATTTAACCCTGGAATGATCTTCTTGGCAACATATGGAATCCCAGAAATGATAGCGGAGGTCATAGTACACATTTATGCTGTTTTAGGAATATTATTGTGCTTAGTTCATGCCATACTGCTTGTTGCGGCTATTACTTACAATGAGGTACTGATTTTGTTATACATGTGGTGTGGTGTTTTATATTTTTTAGTTGATTTCACGATTGCATTGATTGTTAGTTTAATAACTGTAGCAAATAGTATGGTAGCTGCAGGTTTAGCATGGCTCTTCATTGATATTCTGTATTGGTTGATGTTATATTTATTTGTGTTTCCTGTAGTGAATGGATTCAGACTGAATATACACACAGTGGTTATAATATTAGCTTAAAGTACATTAATAACATGTATTTAGGATTCTTAAAATTGTTATTTAGATGTCAAGAAAATATCAATAACCACAGTGTAACTAATAAGGATCGCGTCAATGGCCTAATTTACAAAAAATGCATGTTTAAATAATATATTATATAACCCTTTATCTGATGTTTAAGTTGCATAATAAAATATATATATATACCTACCGAAATGCATCTATTTAGAGTTCGACGAATCGCCTACCTATAAGGTTATTTGATTTAAATAAGCGAGACTACCTTATAGGTAGGTATCTGATATGTGCGCTATCAAAATTAAGTTATTTGTGGGTACGAACTATGATGCTTATGGGGAGGCGTATATTCAGCAGTGGACGTCCTATGGCTATAGATGATGATCCTAGACGATGCTGGTGCTTTGAAGGTAAAGATGAGGGGTTACCTACCCCTAACCCTAACCCCTTTAAGGACTACGGTATGTATAAGTTTTGTCGCCTCTTTGGTCTAGTGGCAGCATGTATAGGCTGTGGATCGGGAGGTCCTAGGTTTGATTCCCAGATCGGGCAATCGGGAAGCGAATTTTCTAATTTAGATTGCCCGGGACTGGATCCTTCATAGGGGGTTGACATTAGGCAGGCAGCCGGTGATAAAACTAAGCGAAATCCTTTTTGCAACATGCGTGAAAAAGTGTGTTGCGCCGACCCCACATTAAGGTGGGATAAGGGTTGGTAGAAAGAAAAACCGGGCAAGTGCATGCTGTATATCTGATCACGCACAGTACAGGGTTCCGAAGTAAGGGAAGTAATTTTAAGAGTATGGTTCATAAATTCATACTTGCTACCTGTTTTACATAACTGACAACTTCATATAAGTGATATTGAAAATAACATGTACGATATTTTTCTTTTTAATTTGGTCGTCTATTACTCATTAACTTGTAAAGCCTGCTTAGCCGCTATAGTTTTCATTTGAAATTCATGATACATGCTACTACTGTGATTTTTTTCACGTATCTAAAACGAACCGTTGCGGAAATAGGGGGGGGGGGGACGCCCTACTTTACCAAAAATGTTCACAAGCTTAATATTTGGCAAACAGAGCCTCCAATCGAAAAATAGTGTTTGCAAACCCGCATTGTTTTTGAAAGACCTATACAACGATATCCCACACCACAGGATGGTAGAGAAAAAAAAATTCACCCCACTTTACACGTAGGGGAGGCAAAAAAAATATTTTTCAAGATTTTATTCCACGACTTTCTTAGTTTGATAGATATGTATACTCGTGTCGAATTACAGCCCCCTAGTACTTATAGTCTAATATCTAATAAACAGTGGTCAGACAGACTGACGGACATAGTGAAACTACAAGGATTCCTTCTTTGCCATTTGGCTTCGGAACCCTAAAAAGGTGTACTAGTTTTAAAAGCTTCGAAGTAGAGCGCCCTGGTACCCTCGGAAGTGATTTACTTGTCAAACGCGGGATTTTTTGGAAAATACCAGAATTCAAAATAACTATGTTCATATAGCCCCTTATAAAAATATTTGAGCGCTGCTTATCTTTATACCATAGGTTATCCCTTTCATTTTTAAACAATGTAACGCAAGGAAAAAAGTGACAGGTTATTCGTAACCATTTGCTCAGCTAAAAAGGCTGTTTTAAGTAAGGCCTATAATTACAAACACACTACCAGAACACTATGCCCTTTTCTTATAAAAACATTTACGCGCTTCTTATCTTTATTCTTATTTATCTTCCCTTTAATTTTCAAACAATGTGACGCAAAGAAAAACAGTACTAGTTTGTACTGTTTCCTAAAATAAGAAGCGGGACATATTTTTATAAATAACCCCTATAAATAACAGAAAACACTACCGAGAGTGCCATTTCTGATTGGAGGAAACAAGCCTCTTCAAAGTCAACGATAACTTTATAGGTCTTAGATTATAGTTAGTTAATGTAATTTCATGTTAGGGTTGTATTCAAGTAAGATATTTGATATCAAAAAGTTTACGTTAGGTTTTTTAAATTCTTTCAATGATTTACGAATAATATATATAATTATAAATATATAAGATAATATTTAAGAATTATACGAAGCTATCTATTGATATGACACAAAGTATTTAAGTACTCATTAATTAATATACGATCTGGCAGTCCTGCTGATAAACAAGTGGGATGTTACGAGACTAGGGAGGAAATAAGTAATGCCATAACAATAAATATCAAAGTACCTATAATATGATAATAGAATTAGAACCAGTTTTGCGTAAAATTAGGTACCTACCCAAAAGCAACTTAAAAATTATATTATTTTTTAATTTATGACCTGGGTACTGTAATAAAAATCGGGTTATTACTATAATAGTTATTTTATTCAGCTACATTTTATAACTAAGTAATGACTAGAAACAATTTGCTTATTAAGTATACGTATAGAATTCATGATCTTGCATATTTGTTGACTTTGCAGGTACCTTGGTTTTTCAATATTTGTTGATGAACCCAGAATCTAAAAATTAAAAAGTATTTATGATATAAAATACTAGTTAATAGTTATTTCATTATCTAGCCACTAGACCAAGGAGGCGACGGAAGGAGAGGAATAAATATATTCTAGTTGCAGCGTATATAGGCTGTGAACCGGGTGGTCTTGGGTTTGAAATTGAATCCCAGGTCGGGGAAAGCAGTTTTTCTATTTTTTTATTTTTATTTCCTCAAAAAGGAGTTGACGTCAGGCATGCAGTCTGTCGTAAAAAAACTAAGCCAAATCCTTTTTGCAATATATTTGAAAAAATTGCCGCCGAACTGATATTGAAAGTGGGATAGGTCAGGTATAATAAAAAGGAATTTTTATATTTATAACCCCACTTGAGTAGGTTAAACTTCCTGAGTCGAACGCTTTCAATCCGTGGAATAAAAAGAGGTGCAAGTTGCAACTAATGCACTGACTTTTAATAAAGCTTTATTTCCGTCCCTTGATCTTATTGGGAGCAAGTCTATCGCTATATCGGACATTCATTCCAGACTCCGGACTAATATTGACGTCATTTGACCAGAATCGGGAATTGAACCCGAGACCTCAGGACGGTATTCGTAGTGAGTACGCAATTACTGCAACCACGCTACCATTACCGAGGTAGTTGAGTAGTAATAATCTTTCTTTCTGCCTGGCGCTATCCCGGCCTAATGCCAAGGTCCGCCTTCCTACTTAATCGCTTCCACTTCGCCCGGTCTTGAGCATCCTCGACAGTAAGACCATTGGCTCTCATATCCTCCTCCAACACTTTCAGCCAGCGCTTTTTGGGCCGTCCACGAGGATGTACACCTGTTACAATCTGGTCCGGACACATGCGACCGACGTATTCCTATGGTTTTCTCAAGACGTGACCCTACCATCCCAAGCGACATTCTTGCAGTTTATCCGCCACCTCGCGGACACCAAGACTACCGCGGATGTACACGTTACGTATTCGATCGAGTCGTGTAACGTTGCACATCCACCACAGTATCTTCATTTCCTTCACGTCTATTTCCTGAACGTGTCGCTTAAGGACAGGCCACGTCTCGCACCCATACAAAAGTACTGGCCGAATGGTGGTCTTGTATATAAGACCTTTGAGTCTCATCGGCACCTTACGGTCCCAAGTGACGCTTGTGACCTCTCACCACTTAGCCCAAGCGCCGCCATTTCGAGCCTTTATATAACTCATAAATATTTATAAGTGCTGACAGCAAGAAAAGATAATGCATACGGTTTGGTGCCTAGGATGCTCATAGATATGTCGCTGGATGCAGGCCGCTTCCATCAGGTCGATCTGGAAATCTTTGATGGAAGCCTATGACCAGCAGTGGACGTCCTGTGGCTAAAGATGATGATGATGCTCATAAATGTGCGACCACACGAAATAAACTACGCCTTACCTGACATAATGAGTAAAATCATTAGGTACGGTCTTGATTCACATTGAAGTATACAACAATATACGCGACAGAGTAGTATTAATTTCATCAACACTTGACGTTGGGAATAGGATTCTTTCGAGCACATGACGACTTGCGAAACAACACACACTGGGCAGAAGCAGCATGATTCGTCCGAATCTAGTCACTTCTTTCATGGCACAATGTTTTTGCAATAGAATTAGTATTTGCTCTTGCAACATCTCTATGTTAAAAGATAACGGACTTTCGATAGTATCTGTAAACAAAGATACCATTAATTGAAATAATCACAAGTTTAAAAACGGACTGACTTCAAAATTTATCCAATCGTGACCAATTTATATAGGACCACCATTGATTGGAATAAGCTCTATTGAACAAGAAAATAATCTTGTAAATCGGCCCACATTTGGCGGAGATATCGCGTAACATACATTTCTGCCTGTCGTTATTCCGGCCTAGGTCCAGGGTTTGATGCTCCACTTCGCTCGGTCTATCGACGATACACTTGATGGTCCGGTTTTAAAGATCCTCCATAGTGAGACAATTAGCTGTCATACCTTCCTTCAAGTGTATTGAAGGATAAGGTAGTGCTCTTTGGGCCGTTAACGAGGGCGCACCCCTGGTAAGATTTGATCCAGATACTTGCAAACGAAGTACTTCAGTAGGTACGTTAAATAATAACATTAAATTTACCTGAGCGATACAATAAAACGGCTTTTATCCAATCGTACTCGGTTTTATCCAATCTATGTTGAGATATTTTCTTCAATAAGTTAGTTATTATTTTGAGATCTTCAGTAATATTTGGCCATTTTGAAGTAACTTCTAGACTCAAATGATCTACAAAAAGTAATTATACCCACTTTATTAACCAGAATTAGATCAATACCAATGGTTATCATCAACACCTGATATCTACCAAAACGGATTTTGATGAAGCTGAAGGCAGTCGTGGTACTGTCACTATGTTGTATCGTTGCGAGCTATCAGTAATTAAAAAAACCGGCCAAGTGTAAGTGCAAGTAAAAGATTCTGAATTAAGAGTTAACGTTGCTAAAATACTATTAAAAAAAAATATTTTTTTTACTAATTAATATTTTCTTATGCGAAGACAAATGTCTATATAGTAGATATGTAATAAAATCTCTGGTTAAAAGACTGGTTTGGGTTTAACTAAAAAATAGTTTTATTATTAAGATTAGATAGGTAAATTCAAGAAGAAATATCAAATTCCTAAGATAATACCATTCCAGGTAATATTTAAAATTTTATTTAACCCCCAGTTTCTATAGCGACAGCAAAACATGACGACAAAAATAAGATATCTAGAGGTATAAAGAATAAAGCGTGTAAAAAGCAACGGGTAGACAGTAGGCACTACATACTTTTTAGCTTTTGCTTTTATCGTTATTTTTGTTAGGTATTAATATTTTACGTAACTTCATCACTTATCTCCGATTTGGTAGATAACGGACTTAAGATTTTCGTATTTCTACCAACCTTCATTAAAATAAAAGGAACACTGTGCAGCTGTAACAATAAACAATTCTTTCCAATTGTTGTGCAATAAAGAAATCTGTTCAGTATTTTTCATTTGTACAAAAGAACCAAGCCCGTGTAACCATTTAACAGTAGCCACTAATAGTTTTGCGATAGGGTCGTAAAGCGCGTCGCCTATTAGTTTCCAATTGTCTTGTAGAGATAACTTTTTGGTTTCTGTTTGTGTATTACCTTCGAAATATCTCTTTGTGTTTTCTGTAAAACATTCAACATTTTGTCGCTCGTTATAATAGTCGGAGAAACTAGATATTTTCTGGTTGAATTCAGTTGATTCGGATTCATGGGCTTCTGTATTTTTCCTTAAGATATGTGCTGGTGGGTCCAAATTATCAGAAGAATGGGCTGTTACACTTCTTGAATCTACAAACATAATGAAACACGTCGTGATTTCTGGAATTTTAAGGATTGTATACTAAATATGCACGAGTGCATAGAGTAACATACGAGTACCATTAATTAAATAAATAGGTTAACGTTCGTTAAATTAACGTTCGGATTAGTGAGATTTCTGTATAAGTAGGTACCTACTATTATTATTTGGCAAAGACTAACAATGTTGTAGCAAAGGTTTTCCAAAATTTTTCCAATGAATTGTGTTTGGTAAAAAGTAATGGTCCAAGAGCCCGTGCGTGCCAGACCTTCGGATTTTAATAAAAGCTGTAAATTTTTCTATGTGTGTCCCTAGTACAGGTAAGAATGATCCCCACCCATGAAGCTGAGGCAACGGTGGCTTTGGCAGGTAACAGGTAACAAAGGTGTATAAAATTCCATCTCAAATTTATCATAGAATAAAACTTAATTTTTTTATATTTGATTCATAATGATATCAAAACTCGCGTTGCTCATTGCCAGACAGTTAGTATGGTTGCAACCCTCTGCCGGACACCCTTAAATTATTATAATTTATAATTATACTTACGTTATATTATAAAACCTAAATTTTATATATAATTTTTTGGGGGCCTATTAATCTATGTTTACATAATAGCCGGACAGTTTCAACGGTTCTATCATCTTGCCAGACGCATTCAAAGTGAGCAGTAGTTCGGAGAGCAAGGAGCGTATACAGTAACTAGTGCGAGTGAGACAGAGCGCTTGGTCTATTGCAGCCCTTCACTGCGCATCCACTGTTATTAAGTTCAAATTGTGCAGTTTATTTTTTTCTTAATCGAGAAATTTCATTGAATAAATTTTTACAGTTTGAATAACAAATAACCCCGTCTGTCACCCAGTCGGTCACCTCATCTGTCACCCCATCTGTCACCCCGTCTGTAACACCGTCATTCACCTCGTCAGTCACCCCGTCCGCCACCCCATCAGTCAGCCTGTCAGTCACCCCGTCATTCCTCATGTCCGTCACCCCGTCAGTCATCCCATAAGTCACCCCATCAATCACTCCGTCAGTCACCCCTTAGTCACCCTACCATTCATCCCCTTGGTCAATACTAAAATATTTTTTCAAATCGAACCAGTAGTTTCTGAGATATAAAATTCCCCGCTAGCAGCATTTTTCATTTCTGCTCCGCTTCTAATGGGCATAGCGTGATGTTATATAGCCTATAGCCACCCTTGATAATTGGGCTATCCAACACAAAAAGAATTTTTCAATTCGAACCAGTAGTTTCTGTCCGAGATATAAATTTTCCCGATTTTGCAACATTTTTCACTTCTGCTCCGCTCCTATTGGTCAAAGCGTGATGTTATATAGCCTATAGCCATCCTCGATAAATAGGCTATCCACCACAAAAAAAAATTCAATTCGAACCAGTAGTTTCTGAAATATAGTCTTTTCAACATTTTTCATTTCTGTTCCGCTCCTATTGGTCAAAGCGTGATGTTATATAGCCTATAGCCATCTTCGATAAATATGCTATCCAACACAAAAAGAATTTTTCAATTCGAACCAGTAGTTTCTGTGATATCAACTTCCCCGGTTTTAAACATTTTTCATTTCTGCTCCGCTCCTATTGGTCATAGCGTGATGTTATATAGCCTATAGCCACCGTCGATAATTGGGCTATCCAACGCAAAAATAATTTTTCAAATCGAACCAGTAGTTCCTGAGATTAGCGCGTTCAATCAAACAAACAAACAAACAAACTCTTCAGCTTTATAATATTAGTATAGATTAATCAAAGGGCAAAATTTTTTTTAAAATAAAAAAGTTACAGTGAAATACACTTATTTTAATTAAATTTTTAAACATTTTCATCATTTTCATCGTCGTCGTCAATACATCCATATTCCTCGTCACTATTATTCCATTCTGTGGATTGATCGTCTTCAATATCGCCTTCTTCATTACGCACCCATATTTTTTTTGTCTTGGGTGTTTATGGGCGGTGGAGATCACTTACCATCAGGTGACCCATCTGCTCGTTTGCCAATCTCTGCTATAAAAAAAAATATAACATTCGCGTAAACTTAAGAAATCAGTATTTCAAACGTGTATATTATCAAGTTCAAACTTGGTTAGGGCATGATTTGGAACCCCAGGTATGGGGTTGGACAATACGAAACGATTTTCTGGAGCTTATCATGACAGTTTTACCACCTGCTCCAGAAGATTTGCTAAATACAATTTTCTGCAACTGCAAGAGTGGTTGTGGTTCGCGATGCGGATGCAGGAAAGCGGGCTTGCAATGCTCTTTAACTTGTGGCCAATGTAATGGGCAAGCTTGTCTCAATGCTCTACTATATCAGAGCGACATTAACGCCGGTCTTACGACCCAGCGCCATAATGCCCGGGAGAGATGGAAAATATCCGGGCGACACTGGGTTGAGTCCCTAACTCTATGTACACCCTACACCGGCAATACCGATTAAAAACACCGCAGTGGCCCTTTTCGGCGCTTGAGGACGTTCCGGGTTTCCCTAGGCGAGAAGCGCCCAGGCTTCAGCCGGAAACGTCACGATTTGAAAACCTATGTCCCGATCATTTTAACCTTGTGTTCCGATATTTCACACAATAGATCTGGCAACACAACTGTATACGCTCCTTGCTCTCCGAACTACTGCTCACTTTGAATGCGTCTGGCAAGATGATAGAACCGTTGAAACTGTCCGGCTATTATGTAAACATAGATTAATAGGCCCCCAAAAAATTATATATAAAATTTAGGTTTTATAAATATAATTTACCTTCATTGATGTTGTCGCTTCTCTTGCATACCGTCTTGAAAACTTCCTCAGAACTAGACACCTCGTCTTCTTTAAGTTTTTCTGGAAATTGTGAGTCAGGTTTCTGCTGAACACCGCGGTCATATAGTGGAGGTGTCACAGGTGGTCTTATCTCTTCTAAAACAACTCTAATATATAAGAATAGATTTTAGCACAATTAAATACTTTAAACCAATGATACCGGTGGCTGCACATTAAGAACAAAAAGATTTTAATAATAAGTATTATCACTTACTGGTCAAAGAAGACACCAAAGTTGGTGATGCGTCCGTGGGAACGACAGATGGGTAAAACATATTTGTTGATAAATATCCGGGGTGTGTTACGGGATAACGCAACGGTGTAGAAAACAGTGGAATTTTGAAAGGACTGAGTGAATTCAAGGAACCAACTTGAGTACTTAAGAGGGGATTCAATTGCGGAATCTCAGTTATGACATCAGGAAGTTTCGAAGAGGGGAAATCTTGAAACGGCGATCTTTCTAGACACGAATTGTGTACATTTGGATCGTGAAAAGCGGGTACAAGTCCGTTATATGCTTGTAAATGTGGGAAGGTAGAGAATGGTAGGGATGTGGGAGTGGACACAAAGGAATGCTGTCGTGTGAAATTGTATCCCAGTTTTTGCAGTGTTAATTGATGTTGCGCTGTAACTACTGGCCTCGGAGCTCTTTCGTGTTGAACAGCTGTGAATAACATATTAATTTATGATAATATAGTATACAAAGTCCTAATTGATGGCTTTTAAAACACCCTATCCTCCAACGCGTCATTGTATTGTAAAAAGCCAAAAGTAAACAAATCCCGAATAGGTCTGCAAACAGTAGGTTACATTAGGGTGACGAATTATGGAGTGTTAACTTATGTTATAAGTTAACTTGTAGAATATATCTCCTCTCCTTGTCTATTGACAATGAGCATGGTCTGTGGACTGGAGACGCTGACTTCGAATCCCAGGTCGGGCAAGACTTGTTTTCTTGCACGATTTGATGGGGACTAAGTAGCTAAAAATTACGTCTTATAAATCAGCAGTGGACGTCCTATGGCTGATGATGATGATGATGATGAAATACGTATAAACTTTGAATTTATGAAAGCAATTAATAGGAACGAAATTATATTTTACTTTTCTTAAGCTTTTATTTTAGTAGTCGTTTCGGAAAATTGCAAATCTCTAAAATAAACATAAATCAGGTACACAATTGTAAAAACCTTAGTCCCAGATGCACTGTAACTACCATCTTCATTGTCGTGTCATGCACTGGTTAGCTGAGTGTTGAGACGGGGTGCAATCAATTCCCAAAGTAAATAAATATCTGTGTGAATATCGTCTGTTATCGACAGCCCGCTTTCCTCGAGATGTGTTTGCGTTTTGTGCCATAGTGATTAAAGCAAACAACATCATGCAAGGCGCTTTTGATTAATATTATGGGTAGATAATGTAGGTACATATGAAATCATAGTTTTATAAACATGTATTACGCCCGAATGGTCAAACGCTCCTCAACTTTAACGGCTTCCTAAATTGATTTTCTCCATACAATTTTGACTGATAAGGCGGCCTTAACGACATAAGGCGACCTTAAGTGTATGACCATGCGGCGGTAAGATAGGCCTTTGTGGAAGCCATTCATTTTAAAAGAAGAAGAGTTAGGACATAAATTACTACATGATTAGAATTTATAATAATCTACAACGTGTGGCAGTTCGTGTGCCACCTTAGTGACTTGGCTGATCAGATTTTGCTAATTACGTGTCAATGTTTCCAATTCGTGTAAGTATATTATGACGCGTGTAACAGCATGATCAAGATAAAATATACTTAAATATTTAAATACTAATGTTGAGTTATCATATAAGTTTAAATCATAAATGAAATCTAAAACCACGCCCTTAACTTTGTGTGATCTAAATTAATTGCGCATGGCGTATGAGGTTACAGGAGAAGCTGAGCGGGTGTTGCCCCCACGTTTTTTCTCTCGCCACTTATCTGACACTCGTGTACCGCAAATACTTGAAATGTTTCCTAATGGAAAAGACATGCTGCGATGGAGGAGCCCTGGATAAATACTTTATTGAGACAAGTGCTTGGCGATGTTCGCTATTGATTGTTGCTAAACGTCGTCGTTTTGTGCACCATTTAAGTATATTTTATCATAATAAAGTAACTCAAAATGTCCAGGCAGCTATAGATACATACGTTGCACTTAATAACACCACCAAACGTATTTCTGTAACTTTTTTATAGCAGAGATTGGCAAACGAGCAGATGAGTCACCTGATGGTAAGTGATCTCCACCGCCCATAGACACCCAAGATACAAAAAGAATCGTGGGTGCGTTGCCAATCTAAAAGGAGGGAATGGAAGGGGAGGGATAAGAGATTGGGAAAGGGAGTGGCGAAATGGGCCACCGGAAATCTTACTCACCGAACGAAACGCGACAGCAAGCTAGAACTTTACGTCGGTTTTCTGTGAGACAGTGGTATCTAAACGGTCGAGCCGGCCCATTCGTGCTATAGACGTTCCTGTCTACGCGTGGCTCTACCACTCAAAATGTACATGTATTTATGTTGTTAAACAAGCACCTAACACGGATTTGTTGTAAGGGGCTAATAAAAAGAATATGTACAATTATACATACCTTCCTTCTTCATATTAACTCTTAGACACTTGGCAAAACGGCAAGCTTGACATTGATTTCGTCTCGTCACGTCCACAATACATCGTCCATTTTCTTTGCAAATGTAATCTAAGTTACTGAAATCAGTGATAAATTAAGTTTTTGTAACAGTTACATACCATATTATTTGATTTAATTTTCTTGTCATAAGTTTTTTGTATCGACGACTCTAGTCTCAATTTCATAATTTAGGTATATCTTGGTCAATTAACGTTTTATTAATCTATGATAAAATTAATGAACACTTCTTTATCTTATTAGTATCAATAGCGCTAAATTAAAATAATTTATTATTTTGTGCATGCATGGAGTATGGAATAATATATTGTCAACAAATTAAATTAAAAAAATATTGCTCATATAAATATTCAATAAAAATGATACATCAACAACAATACAAGTTCACGCCTGTATCCCCGAAGGGGTAGGCAGAGGTGTACTAGCGAACTAGAACACCCACATTTCGCCGAGCTTAGTTCCGTCCCAGATGTGATAGGGGGCGAGCCTATCGTCATATCGGTCACTAATTCCAGACTCCGGGCTGATATGGAAAAATCCAATATCACTGCCCGACCCGGGAATCCAACCCGAGACCTCAGGATGGTAGTCGTACCCAAATACAACCACGCCACCGAGGCAGTCAAAATGATATAAAGAAAGTTAATAAAATGAGTTACCGACGTATACTTCGTTTGAAAAATCCTCTACACCCGTCGCACGACGGCACTCCATAATGTTTTCCTGAAGCTTTATCTCCGCAAACTCGGCACATAGCTTCCATTTTACTGTTGCTGATTTCCATGGTCTGTTGAGGTAGGTATACCTACATAATAAAAGTAGAATGTACAGTATGTATTACGTTCGACTGCCTGGCTGACATCAACCCATTTTGGGGGATTTGAACCCAGTACCCATATACCTACGTTCCCTGTCACTAGGCCAGGGAGACCAAGGCAAGTTGATACGTTCTTGAGGATCATGTCTAAGTACTTATAATTCCAATCGAAGTCGCGCAATGAGAACCTACTCAAAGCGCGACTTAGATTGGTATTATTAGTAAAGAAAAAATAAAATGTTTGTTAGGAGCCATGATTTATGGAACTGAAATAACTTGGCATCCATATCTTATTTATTTTATTAACTTACCTTATCCGAGTAGGTAATTTAAAGGCATCTTGTAAGTATTTTTGTTACAATCTCGATTTCTTTTACATTTAACTGTATGATGGGATATTTACCTTACTATAGGATGTCTGACTAGCAATTTTTTTGAGTAATGGATTTATTAAACACTGTCGTTGGCAAAATCATCAACCTTTGATGGAGGCCATATTTTTTAAATAAAGAAGAAGATAAAGAAGTACCTTACTATAGGTAGGTACGTAGAAACCGTTACCTACGTAAATTGAACCATTACCAAGTTCATTACAATTCCGCACTATGGTCCATAGTCCATACATTTGTCACCCTTTACCTATCTACAATAGTTTGTACCTCGTAACCCGCGCCAAAATAATTTCAACACAATAGCTCAATCAAATTTTCATCAAACTCAGTGTTGTAGCACCCTTGTTGCCAAGAATGCATGAAGTTTGAAAGAATATTGCCGCATCATCGACGAGAGGCATCAATAATAGATTGATTATTCTAATGCGGATACACCGGTGTCACCACTCTCGTCACATCGATATAATGTGGTGAAATTTTATAAAATATATCTAGTGGCTGCCGGATAAATGACATTTTGATCACAAACGTAAAAAAAAGATTGACGGAGCGTTAGGAACCTTTAAAGGGAAGTAGGGTTTTCGGCCCATTCGATCTATCGACAAGTAGACTTTCAATATTCCTAGCGTTTCGTCCATCTTTATTTTTACGTCCGTGATTTTGATATTGAGTTTTGGAATTTGTGCGGGACATGGCGATCTGGAATGGACTAAGCTCGGCGAAATGTGGGTGTTCTAGTACTTCTAGTTCGATAGTGCGCCTCACCTACCGCTTCGAGAATACAGAAGAGACATTATGTTATGTTATTGAGTTTCTTGTCCATTAACATAAAGTTAACAGTGTAGTCCATTTAGCTCGCGGAGCGGTATGGCATCTTGCTACACTGCTCTGTATAGATTTAAGATTTGCTACATTCCTCTATATAGCTAGAATGAAGGACAGCCTCCGTGGCGCAGCGGGCACGTATCCGGCTGTGAAACGTGAGGTCGTGGGTTCGATTCCCGCACTGAGACAAATGTCTGTGTGGCTCACAGATATTTGTTTCGGGTCTGGGTGTTGTGAGACCGAGAGTCTCTCGTAGTTTCTGATACCCACGATACAGGTTGTCCCTAGTGTAGGGTCAGGACTATGTGTATGACTGTTGGGTGTATTAAAAAAAAATAACACAACTAGGACCTAGCTTGCAAATACGATTACAGTTTTCGTTTTCTCTATATAATAGACTAGGGGTAAAAGGTAAAAAAGTATCTCAAAAAACATAATCTAAGCAAAAAACCGTTAAAGAAGTCACGGTCGCAGCAGTGACGCATCAAAATCATGCGAAAATTATCTGCGTCAATAAGTGTGGTCAATCTTTATTTCCTAATTATTAACTAGGTAGCTCTAATTAATTGTACCTACCTAGCTAAGAAACCTTAGAATTTACTTTGAAGTTGCTGTATTATAGAGGTATAATTATAGAATACAATAATTACATTTCCGATGACAAGTAGTTAAGTTGAAATATTCGCCACGGTCGTCAGTAATACGAAGACATCTTTACGATTTGATATCTGGTAGGTATAAAAAGCGGATCATATAATGGAAATCGATGGTCTGGTACAGGAAACTTAGAAAGCTTGAATGAAAACCATGATAACATGTTCGTAGATTCCTAGTTCCTCCTACCCACCTAGGCACCTATAGACTTCATACACGCAGGTAATTTATATTGCGTGCCGTCTGTACAAATCAACTTTAAGCTGTGAAGCACCAATTTCACAAAGGAATTTATTTTCGAAACATAGGATGTTTTCGAATTTTCCACGTTTCCAAATATTCCAAAGCTAAATGCGTGTCTGAAGGTCTGACCGCACATTGACAGGTAAAGAGGACGCTTGATGTATATGTATATACATATGTATGCCCAAGTGAGCCCTTGGTGAAGCATATAGAAATAATAATACTTATGTACGCATGTCGGTATGTGTTAACACATCTATGATGTAAGCGTTAAACTTGACTGTAGAATTTGTAAATTATAGTTTGACATGATTTGCCCGTATGTCAAACCTGCCATAACTCGTGGGTGGGTAGGTAATTGTTCAGCAACGGGTGTCTACATTCCCACGACACTCAAATGAAGGGGAAGTGACTTTCCGTAAAATATGTACCTACGTAGAAATTGATATATACATTCGACGTATTATAAGAATGTTTTATGATCACGTTATGGTGGTGGCTTAGAGTGGTGGTGGATAATAACATTAGTCATCATCTTGCTTTATGTATGAAACCTGCAAGGCCTTTGCACCGTATGTAAATTAAATCTTCCACATAGTGTAAAAAACAAATCAGTTGAATATCCTCGTTTTTTATACTATCTATATAGGGCCTTACTTAAAACAGCATTTTTAGCTGAGCAAATGGTTACAAATAACCTGTTACTTTTTTCCTTGCGTTACATTGTTTAAAAATGAAAGGGACAACCTATGGTATAAAGATAAGCAGCGCTCAAATATTTTTATAAGTAAGGGGCATATTGATCTACTTCAATGACGTTGGAATCACTCCGCTTAAAGATCTACTTACCTATCTATCATAGACTACGTAGCCTACGCTGGCCCAAAATAAGTGTAATATGAACGATAATAGAGTTTACTTTGAGAAAAGTGAATATAGTGAAAAAAAAAAATATTTTACAATCACATCGATTTTGAAATGACTTCAAAGTTTGCATGGGGGATTCCGATATATAGGCACTGAGTTGTGCCATTTAGGGGCCGCTATCAAACAGGCTAGAAACAACGAAATAAGCTCATGCCTGTATCCCCGAAAGGGTAGGCAAAGGCGTACTAGCGAACTAGAACACATATACCCATATAGTTCCGTATATGGATATCCTAGATGTGATAGGGGGCGAGTCTATCACCATCATCATCATGGGACGTCCACTGCTGAACATAGGCCTCCCCCAAAGATTTCCAGATCGACCTGTTGGAAGCGGCCTATCGCCATATCGGGTACAAATTCTAGACTTCGGGCTAATTCTGAATTGAAAGACCCAATCGCATTTTGTCCGACTCGGGGACCGAATCCGAGCCCTACCGAAATATAATTACGCCAAAGAGGCTAAAGACAGGCAACGAATAAATGACATCGACACTAACTAGGAAACAAAGAGATTGAATGTCTTTACTCCGAAACTACCAATAATCTACTATCGACTGTCGTATGTGTAATAAATGTATCACATTATACCTCTATAAATGGAATATTTACCTATATATGTATTTGTAATTATTACAGTGGTCCCAGGAGTCGGGTTCTGAATAAGGTAAATATTCATTGAAATAAAACTAATTTTACGGATTAGTAAACCTAAGAGATCATTAAAGGTAAATATTGAAATTGCAGTAAGGATGTAAATGAAATGACCTCATTCATATGGCAATAACACCGTTGTAATTTCTAACCTGTATCTAGCGACTTCATCGGACAGAATTATTAATATACGATCTAATCAATAACGTTACATCAGTCGTACTCTTTCTTTCTACCTTAATGTGGGATAGGCACAATACGCTTTTCAAGCATTTTGCGGACTTCGCTTAATTTTTACGACCGGCTGACGTTAATCTGAGAGGTCTGGGGTCCAGCCCCAGGCAAATAGTGTTAGAAAAACACCCCGCCCGACCTGGAGATCGAACCCAGGTCCTCTCGGTTCAAAGTCCTTATACGCTGCAACTAGACTGAGGAGGCGACCGGTGTTGTTTATTGGGTTAGTCTGGGTACATCATATTTTAGAACATGTAAGTTGGAACTTGCACGAGTTATAACGAGAAATTGTGTTGGTTGATAGATCCATAAACAAGACCTTCATATGTGTTATGATGAAATTTAATATTGAATTGATATTTTACAACATCATCATCATCATCATCAGCCATAGGACGTCCACTGCTGAACATAGGCCTGCCCCAAAGATTTCCAGATTGACCTGTTGGAAGCGGCTTGCATCGGCATTACAAAAGATCTTAATTAAAAATTACGTGTAATGGAACGTTATTGCAAAACCCAAGTGACATAATTGCTTAGATTATATCGTCTTTGCGTTATGTGGTGTTTCCAGGTTGGGGTATTTTTCACAATTTTGCAGAAAACTATTGTTATGTTTAGTATGGTGATGAATGTGATTTAGGAGGTCCTCCTTTTTCCAAATTATTTTCTTCTTGTAACTTTCCCACCGCAACGCCAGGATTCAAGAGTACAACTTATTTGAATTCGTTATTTAATGAAATAGCTTCACCATTTATGGGTAAATTCTTTGTTCGGTATGGGGAATTTTATACGATAGGCAATTATAGCGGTTTAAACGTCATTGTAGCGATACCACTAGCTGTCAATGTCAACTGAGATGTCAACAAAAGGCTTAGAAACAAAAAGCTATTTCTACGCGGTGACGTCACGTCCTTAAATAGTCCGTAAGTACATTTTTGACTTGCGATAAATGATTTGGGCATATTTTAATGTTTTTGTTTCTGGTGTTTATTAGAGACCTAGTTCTTTACAATGAACTAAAAAAATTAAGTTACCTATTGGAACATCCATGCTTACAATAGCTATCACAATAAAAAATTTAATCAGACACCGATCATGAGACATATTTTGTTACAAAAAATATTGATATTATAATTAAGTACTTATTACGTGTATAAATTACTTCCAGATTAAAAAATCCCTTGTAGACAGTAGAATTACTAATTTTCTGAATTAGACCATCCGGTAACCATGGCAGATCAATTAAAAAGGGTAGAAAGTTGGGTAAAATGTGAAACAGGTTATGGAAACCATGATCTAAATGGGAACTAAGGTTATCTATAAGGCAGTATAATACTTATTCTCATACGACGATCGAACACAGTGATTTGAGTCAATCCAAACAAATATACCCGTAAGACGTAGGTAGATGGTAGGTATGTCTGAACTTCCGTCGGTATAAAAGCTATAAGTCCTATTAGATATACGGGGATACTATTAGTCGTTAGACATTTAGACAGTGATATTTATGAGGTGAAGATTTCAGTGGAGTTAATTATTTAATCATTAGATAACCATTTGAGTTTACTGAGACTGTATTTAAAAGTAAGAACAAAAACATATCAGTGCTACTTAGTCTACTTATTGTTCGTAAGAATATAGGCTCGTTAAGTCTCCCTAATCAATAACTGGATAGTAAATCTTGATTATTGCTAGTCGCATCTACATACATATTGATGTATAATTGTTTTTTTTAATAAACTCTGAGCAATATCAAAATAAGGGCGAAAAGCTGTGGTGAAAAGGGTAAATGACAGTTCAAAAGGTGTAGGTACAAATATGATACTATTTCAATAAAAAATAAGCAACGGGTGTAAATAATTGTAAACAAAATGCTAACATATTTTCGTAATTGTGGCATGACGTATAGGTCACAATTACGCCGTATGTGCGGTGAAAATGACGAGGGTCTCGGTATAGTTATTATCTATTAATGTTGAACGCCACATATTTAAACTTTGTTTCCGCTACCTGCCATTATTACCGCGGTATAAATTCTTTGTGCGGTATGCACAAACTTGACAATTAGCTTTAGAATATTCCATGCGTAACAGACCGACTTCAAATCCAATCGTGACCAAATTTGTATGGAACCCTTGAAATAAGCTCTATCGAATACAACATTTTGAAAATCGGTCCACATTTGGCGGATATGTCACGTAACATACATAAAATAATCACAAGTTTAAAAACTTAACTGACCGACTTTCAATTTACCGATCGTAACCAAATTTATATGGGACCACCCTTGAAATAAGCTCTATCGAACACAAAAAAAATGGAAACTCATCCACATTTGGCGGAGATATCGATAAAAATACATAAAAAAGATACAGACGAATTGAGGACTTCCTCCTTTTGTGGAAGTCGGTCGAAAAAATTACAGACGAATTGAGGACCTTCTCCTTCTTGGAAGTCGGTCAAAAATGATGTATATAGATACCTATGATTTTGTTTAACTTACAGTGCGTTCCACTAAGCGTCCACAACGATCACGCTCACGACTGCAGTTTTTCCCGTTCCACTTGCTTGTGAGCGTTGCTGTCGTAAACTCTAGTGGAATGGACTATAGAGCGTTTTGAGCGTGGAGGTAGATAATACAAACGGCGAGTTAATAAAAAGAATCCAAAATATTTAACAGGTTTTGTTATAATATCTAAGCCTTGAAAATAAACTTTATTAATTATTGTTTAAATCGATTTATATTGAAAAAAAATATAATTTAATTTTTTATATCCGCTGCAGAAACATTCACTTCTACTAAAATATATCTTTCACATGAAAGAAAGAAAATAACGTAAGCTTATCGGGCGCCATTTTTGATGCATTGAGTTTTGAAAACGCCGCTAATTTTCTCAACGATCACAACGACCCACCTTTTTAGATGGGTCGTCGTGAGCTTCGCGTGAGCGTAAGTCATGACGTCATAAGTGACGTTTACGCCGCGACCACAACGACCGCGGTCGCTATGTGGAACGACTAAAGGAGCATTTTGATCGTTGTGGTCGCTTAGTGGAACGCACTGTTGATGTGATGTATATAGGACATTTTACGTCAAGCGGGCAACGAATAAAAAGTGAGGTTCTGAAATTCTTTCATATTTTGCTTATTTATACTTCTAGAGGGTATGAACGTGTACACAAAATATTTTTTTTTTATAAAAGGTCTAATTGTCAAATTATGGCCTTCTAAAATATTGACCTCACCGGTGTAAGGGTTCATTTGGAAGGTATTTTGCGTATTGAAATAATTTATAATAAAATAACAAATGTAGTGTTTTGGGTAATAAATTTAATGGCCTTTTTGATTTTTTGAACCGATTCGAAATTTAAATTTTTTATCTTGTGTTAAACCGGAAGTAAAGATTTCAAAACGAAATAGTTTGGGCAACAACACTTTTATTTTTTTTTTATCGAAAATAAAGCTTGATATACACAGATTCTAACATAAACATTGTGAATGGGGTGTGCTACATTCGTTTCGGAATTATATCAATTCGAGTACGTACATGTCGTACTGGTCGAGGTACCTGACGCTTGCTAAAGTCGGCTATTTTGCCTAAAAAAAGAATACACACAGTAAAATTGCTGTAATATACATAGGATGTAATATTCAGTTGTTGCGCTTACGCATTAAAATGGGAAAGGAGAATAAAAAAGTTTTTTATTATTAATAATATAAATAATATTAGCCCTGTAATATTACTGTCCTACTGCTGGGCACGGGCCTCCTCTACTAATGAGAGGGGTTAGGCCTTAGTCTACCACGCTGGCCTAATGCGGGTTGGCAGACTTCACATACCTTCGAAATTCCTGTGAAGAAATTCTCGGGTATGCAGGTTTCCTCACGATGTTTTCCTTCACCGTTATAGCAAGCGATATTTCACAATGAAAATACACTTAACATAGAAAAGTCAGAGGTGTATGCTCCATTTCGGGGTTGGTCTCGAACCTCCGACACTTGTCTCGGCAGTCCATACCATTCCCAACTGAGCTATCGCTGCTACCTGCTACTTTTTATTATTATTATATCGTTATTGTACACGCGCAACACTTTTTGTCAGATAGCAACACTATCGAATTTTTATTATATTTTACTCCCACTACTGAGACGATTGAAATGACATCATCATATATTGTATGTTAAAATTCATCAAGCCGTTTGGGTAGAGCGTGCGAAAGAAATTGACATACATAAACACAAACCTATACTCGAAAAACATTATCCTCCTTCAGGATCAGTCGGTTATCAATATAAAATTAACTGTAAATATTATAATCATACATAAAAAGGTGACTTGAAACCAATTTTACTGTGTGTATTCTTTTTTCACGCAAAATAGCCGACTTTAGCAAGCGTCTGGTACCTCGACCAGTACGACATGTACGTACTCGAATTGATGGTAGAATCTGTGTATATAAATAAGTAAAATATGAACGAGTTTTAGAACATCACATTTTTTTGTTGCCCGCTTGACGTGCAATGCCCCATATATGATGTTCATATCTAATGATTTCACGGTATATTGAATATTAAAATGCCGACTTAATAATTGTTCGTTTATATACACCTAATATCCATATGATAATATAACGCACGTAATATAATAAGTACTTCCTAATTTTTTAAATGTTTTATTCAACAAAAGTAGTTTATTAAAAAACAATATCTCGATTAAGAACCTCTATTTATGTATGTTTATTTATGTTAGTCCATAATATATTAGGTTATAATTGCCTGTAAATATTTATAATAGTCATCATCAATATCACCACCAATAAACCCACATAACATACACGTGTGTTTAAACATAACATAACTATAAAGTTTACCAAAAGCAATGACAAAATCTTAAAACCGACTTCAAAATTTAATAACAATTTCTTACTCTCTTTAGAGTCGATGCAAGGGCTGACGTAGATCAGGGGGGTTACCACCACCTCTTATAGCAGTATTATTATTATCTTGCTTGTACTGATTCCCATACAAAACAAACGAAGAACGATTATAACAATACTGCTATAAGAGGTAGTGGTAACCCGGCTGATGACACTTAACACATGAAATGGCACACACATGAGATGATAAAGCTGTTTTGTACTTTCTATAGTGTTTGGTACAGATTTTTATATGTTGCGTGCAAATTCAAACACTTTTTCGGGAATTGGTACACATTTCATATACCTATTGAAAACTACTGAGCCGATTTTTTTATTTGATAACACTTGGAACTAAGTAAAGCTCGTCATGTCTCCGCGGGCCGTAGACTTTAAAGTTAACACGGTACGTACAATTTAGGTACCTCAGATATTTCTTTGAAGAAGATTCACACAATACTAAGTCGCTTTGATAAAAAGTAGAAGTAGATATGACATGAATTAAATAATAATTTAGGTAATATCTATTATATTCCAAATTGCAATAAATTCAAATAAGAAGGAATAGTTTAGCATAAAAATCATGGATTCATATTAAGAAACTTTTCAGATCAATTTTTTTTAATTGTGTTACGCGCTATATCTAGCGAATTAGCACAGCGATAATTAAAAATGTACAATCAATACAATCAATAAAGAGTAAATAAGAAAGGATATGTTAACTATGAAATATGTAATTACCTAATGCGGATGTCTTCGTTGGAGCAGGAAAGCACGACAATCAGTCAGCACCAAATGATAACATTCTCAGCGCTAACCTTAATGTCGGGGTGGAGACGACAGCCAGGGTGTGCACCCCGGAGGGCGGGGCGTTCTATCAAACCCACATTTTGCTAAACCTTCATTGGATCGTGCGTAGTAGGCGGGACTTCTTACAGCTTAATTTCTAGGACCTTGGTTTTATGCTTCATCAGACACCCGCTCCGTCTTTGTTTGCGGTAAACATGTCATAAATGTTCCATTTTGAAGTCTTTGAAATACAAGTTAGTGTTGAGCTGATGACCTTATTTCGCCATTTGTAGGACAGTTTACTACATAAGGTACTTACTATTTCAGTGGCCTGAGCAGGAAAATTTCTGACAACCGTAAATATATTCGAACTCGATGCGCGTCTATGAAATTTGTATGAAATATTAACCAAAGGTCATCAGTGCGCAGCGAACTCGAATACATTTACATTTACATTAGTTTTTCATGCTCGGGCTACTGAACTACATGCGTGATGATCAAATAAGCAGTTACAACAACTTAGGTAGGTACTTCATGAATAAAACCATAATATATCGCGCGGAACATTTTTATTCCTAAGTTCCATTTTTATAAAACAGAATGAACTAACTTATGATTAAATTATTACACAAAAGTGCATTACATGCGTTATGTTAACTGTGATATATAAATTTTACATAACAAATACATAGGTTACTATAACGTTAGTAAACAAATACAGATTGATCTATAAAGCTTAACTTATTTGTGCTTTGGAAACGACCACAATATATAAAATAACAGGGATAAACAGTCAAGACCCTACCTAATTACATTCAAACAATGTTATTATAATAATAGTGTAATATAAAATGTCGAACAGAACGCGTGTGATACTCGTATGTCGTAATTTGAAGTTCTTAATATTTTAAAATATTTAAGTGAAATCAATTTTGTACACAAAGTAAAGGAAAATGTTAAAATAGTTATAAATTATAATATATGTCAATCTCCTTCAGTTGCAGTTAACATAATTTATGACAGAAATTCGGCACTCAACTTTTACGGCAATAGGTTTTTATACCAATAAGGAGTCCCAACCTAATTATAAGTATAGCAATTTTCTATATAGAAGATTACATTACAATGGTAATTGTTGCCCAATTAGTTAAATACATCGACATAATAGAAAAACATTATTACCCTCATTCCTAGGCATATAAAACTGGTGGAAAATGCACGATGTAGGTACAGTACTTACTTCCCGACGAGACTATTTAAGGATAATTTTCTTTTAATTGTTTAAATATTTTACTTTTATCTTTTTTTTTAATCTGTAAATCACGTGACTTTAAACACCACTAACAATGCATGACGTAACAGTAGGTACTCAGTTTTCTTGGTTATGACTTTAGACTCTTTAGGACCAAGGTCATAATGCCAAAATATTAATTAATTTTTTTTCATATTCCTATTTAAAACTGAACCTAACATGAATGCCTTGAACCTAATGGGATCGACGAACAAAACCTTGTCGACGAAGTGTTTACATCGTTATATAGTTTTGTAAACACCAATGTCCTATTATGGTTGTTTTTTATGAGCGATATTGTGTCTATAGTAAGTAAGATCACGTCACGCATATTAACAGTCAACATAATAGCGTTTTGGCGGCAAATTCAATTATATATAATAATTTTTGCATTTTTTTCCCCTAAAAATTTTAAGTACACTATGAAATCATTTTTACATGTAATAAATAGCCCCGAAGAATTTTAAAAATATAATCAAGTACCTTATTGTACCTCCCAGACGAATAGTGTCATTTATTTTCGAATCAAAAATGGAGTTAATTTTTACAGCCCGTTGTTCATTCCAGTCTGGATTAAGTCCTGGATCTCTATGGCTTTAGAGCCCAAATTATCCCTAGACTAACCATAGAATAGGTTTTTATAAACGATATCACAATTTTCCTGTCTCTTTATAGTTCAGAAAAAAGAGTTGGTTTAGAAAGAAACTATTATTTTTCTTTCTAAACGAAGTAGTTAAATGCTTTTTGGTTCCTTGAATTTTAACATAATTTCACATTACTTAGGGCCCGTCATGGATTCATTTTTACATGTAGGATAAATTCTGTTACAGAATTTCAGTATTCGAAGATTTAGAATATTAAAAAAGATACTTTGCGATGCTAAGCCAGGTGATTGTTATTGTTCGTTGTGTAATTAACACACCAGTGTTTATATGTCAACATTTGTTTGATTTACATCAGTAATAACTTAGATAAAAATATTTTAATTGTTGTATCATGCAACAATATTTGCTCTATTATAGAGGTATTATTTATATAAAACCGCATAGACCATTTAAAATGTCTAAAGGCTTAATCAATAATTCTTTTTTTTTAAAATAGACATCATGATTTCCGGTTAAATAGAATGTTATCTACAATAAAATCATAGAAACTATTTTATATTACCACAATTTTAGAATCGGTGTCATTGCTTATCGATATATAATTATTACAAAGTAATTTACTTCGTTTAATACGTTCCAACCTTGCTAAATAAAAATAATGCTTGCTCGCTTCTAAAGCCTCAAATTCGATTTAGTACCTAAAGACTTTGATATTTTCAAATGCATAAGTATTAGTTTTTGCAAAGGCCTTACAATCCATTTGAGATTTGAGTACTTACTTTACAACATTACAGTGCACCTTTATTAAAAATGGGTAAAAAAATGTATATTTCGAATTGAATATTTAAATGTATATAAACGGAATACTACAATTATTATTTTATGACATGAATACCAACGGGTTACAGTAGCAAAATAACTATTTGATTAATTCGTGTCACTTGTAACTGAGAATTTGTTCACTTAAATTTTTTGTCAGTATTAGCCACAGCCACGCCACGCCACGGTATCTGCTTGAGCTGGTCAGAAACAGTTTTATCTCAATGTAATACTTTCATTGTATGAAAAGTACGCATTGATATAAGTATTGCCTGTTTTGTGCATTCGTAAAGTTATTTCTACTTGTTGCCCACCACTTCGCGCGTAAAATTTTCCGGGATACAAAGTAGCTTTGTGTTAGTCTCATGTATAATCTACATATATAACTATCAAAATCCATGACACGCGACACCTGTACCTGTTTTCTTTGAAACACTACACAAAACCACATGTACGCAAAACAATGGTTCTGTTTCGGAATACGTGGTATCCTGTTGTCTGCATGTTTCTTATGACAAGGCGCTGTTTGCCGATCTGTCGGTATCAAACTATTTCGTAATTCATAAGTCTCATAAAATGTAATAATTTTCAGTTATAATTAGTCCATAGATTAGTAAAATAAATTATTATAAGGTCAATAAACACAAACGCGGACGGTTTCAAGGTTTTGCTGGATAATGAAACTTGGTTTCTTTATTCCAAACATAGAAACCATTTTATCTCCATTTCAAAATAAAATATTTTTAATCAAATAAATCCACACAGTAGATTGTGTAAATTAAAAATAAAAGTTTCAAAGTTTGAATGCTACTTTTAATTATTTTGTCTTCAAACTCGAACGCGACTCTAAGCTTTAGATTGTTTGACATTTACTCCTTTTCTTCCCTCCCCTTCACCCGCACTGGGGCGAAATGTTTTCCATAGGGCTCGGAAAGCAAAAACATTGTTTCGGTTGGTTTCGGTATAGACAATTCACAAAACCATGGACCATAATCAAAAATGTGTAGCAATATATTGTTTTGAAGGAAACAGGTGCCGAAGACGCGCTTTTATAAATACGCACATTCATAAACTTTCATGTTTATAATATTAGTAGTATTAGCATCGACACCAAAGTTTAAGCCAAAACGGTGCGTACGAAACGTCTTTATGCTTTTATAGCTATTTGCATTGGTGTACACTAAGATTAAACGACTTATTTCTGTTCGATTCAATCTGATGCCGCGTCATTTAATTGTGGTCACCGACCCTTCTTTGATTATTTGTAATATATTATAATATTTTAACTTGAGTAATCACATTTCGCTATCAATCATTTTTTTATGTTTGAAATTGCAAAGTACGATTATATTTAAAAATCTTTTTAAAATACAATGTTATTACAAATTCACAGTCATTTGTATTTAATTAAGGCGTCATGTAATGTATTACGAAATAAACTGTTCGTGCTGTGGTACTGACTCGTGGGTTTCAAATATCATTATCCTGTACCTATCAAGTCATCGATACTTTATAAGTTCCAAACATAACGGGAAATATGCATTTACCTACTGACATCATTGAATTTTGATACCATCCAAGAAAGATTCTCATTGAAATAGTTCGGGCCCTAAGTCACAATAAAATAAAATGTTAGTTTTTTGGACCTTCAGGCATCTTACTAATAGCAAGTTACATTGACTTCATACGAAATGGCCAATTCTTGCATTAAACTGGTAGAATTGGTTATATAAAATGGGGCGTTTTTCACCTACATATCGTTATATCGTGTGTACTCGTGTCATGGGTTTAGTTTAGCGATATATTTTTTTATTCATTGCAAAAAGGATTCGGCTCAGTTTTTACGTCAAGCCGCCTTATTGACGTCAACCCTCTCTGAAAGATTCCGTCGCGAAAAATGTATGTGGGTGTAAAAAAAATGGTATATTTAATATATTATGTCATCGGTATAACTTAAAGCGGTTCCGAATACATAAAAATCGGATCTGGAATACTTGGAAAGAATGAGTACCTATGTGCTTATATTGATTCGTCGATGTACTCTGTCTGAATTTGAATATTGCTTAGGTACGGTGTGTCTGATTTCTGATTTAAATTAGTGTTTGTGTGCCTACTTACCTCATCTCACCGTAATAAGGTATTGCTTTGAAAATTATTTCTGTATATATCCTTACCCGTCGGAGGCGTCACATATATATGTTACATAAGCGTATGGGCCACCGGAGGCCGAGTCGCCCGTGACTATTCAAATTGTTATAAATTACTGCACGCCAAGTAATAACAACACGTTCCTCAATCGATGAAAAAGGAAATGCTTTATATCATATTTTGGTAACAGGGGTGGAATAATTATATCGAACACTGTACGTTGCTAATGTTTTGTCATGTTTCTATAATGCCGCGTCTCCTGAACTAAAACATTACACAAAACACCTACTACCTACAAAACATGTATTTTTTATCTATGGTCCATTGTTTTACGAGCAGGAGATAGCTAAAATTATTGTTTTGCGTATTTGTTTTTGTGTAATGTTTCGAGAAAAACGAGTGTAGGAGACGCGTCTTAACATACGGTATAATAAAACGAAGTTGTATTTATACATTATTGTGTAATAAACATTTCTTAATTTTGTCATTAGTCATACCGACAAGACAATCTTAAACACTTCTGGTAAAAAATGTATATCTTGTGTATTCTAAACCTATATTTTTAAACGTAACGACATAGAAATGTATAAATACTATTGGTCTCAGTAGTCAGTACGTATATTTACTTAAGGCCGCGTCTCCTGCACTAAAACATTACAAAAACATGGTTTCCATTCACATTTTGTCTATGGTCCATTGTTCTATGAGCAGGAGACAGCGAAAATTATTGTTTTCAGTATGTTTTTTTGGGTTTTATTTCGAGAAAAACTAGTGCAAGAGACGCGGCTTAAGAAGTATCACGACTACACGTAACGCGAGATTCAGACCAATCAATGGTCATACAACAAAAGCACAATACAGTATACCACTATAATATTCATTAAGCACAAGCTTCGTCAAGGTACAATGTAAACAAAATGTTTGTTTTAAGACGCGTCTCCTGCAGATTTTTTCGATACAAAACATAAAAACACATACGTACGCAGTACAAGGATTTTTGTTGTCTCTTGCTCATAGAACAATGGACCATAAACAAAAATGTGTGGAGAAACCATGTTTTCTGTAGATGTTTTGTATATTGTTTCAGTGCAGGAAACGCACCTTTATACAACGTGAGTTTTAGTATATCCGAAAATCGAAAGTAGTTTATGCAGAAAAAATAATATTATCCAATACCATAGGTTCTAACATATGAATATATTTTGTCCTAAAATCAGAGTACCTAAATTCTTGCAACTTGGAGCCCCCTGACTATTATAAAATCAGCTGAACTCAAGCACGCGAGTCGTTAGCCTACTGACACAGGCTCACAGCACGGTTAGTACGAAATAACTCGCGCGTAGAAAGATGTTCGTGAATTCATTGGAGAGACAGAACAATAGCCGTAAGCTGTAACTGTATGATTCTCTTTTCTTTCTGCCTGGCGTTATCCCGGCCTGGCCTTATGCCAGGGTCCGCCCTCTTAATTAAATGCTTCCACTTCGCCCGGTCTTGAGCATCCTCCACTGTGAGCCATTGGCTCTCATATCTTCCTCCAGAACTGTGTGATTCTCACTATTATTTATTAATTTGAATATATTTCCGGATCTTTTATTGAAAATTTGATTGGGGTGTTTGAGTTTTAAGGTAAACAAACACTCATGTTGTATATTATCACTTGTGATTATCACCATTTCTCGAGTCTCGGAAATTGCTTCCAACTATCACGACCAGTCACACACAATACTCAACTGTGTTGCTATTGCAATTATGCAAAAAGTTACACCACAACGCTTATGTACTAATTACAATCGTATGTTACTATCGTGATATTATCATAATATATTTCTAAAGCGGGTACATATTGACAAAAAGTCTATTAGATATTTTGCCGGTCCGTATAAACCCTAGAACTGGTAAAATATCTGTTCAGTAATGCCTAATGCACACTGAATACCTCTTCTAATGACTTCGATTGCATAGATATTTGTACTTTACTCACTTTTTAGAATTGGATTTCTAAAATATATTTTATCCTTTACACTTGTCCGAGTTCGCCTTTTTATATATTACGACAGACACACACAAATAGACGAACTGGACGTGTTTACTTACAATCTAAAATTGGTGTTCTGTTATTTGTAATATTAATATCGACAAATATTTATCAGCTCTTATTAAAAAATAAGCAAAACCCATTTGCAAGTAACTATGTACCAATACCGATATTAGTAGACAATGAAATCATCTTGAATCATGTATTTTTTTTAAATAAATAGTTTCATCATAAACGGTATACTTTTAAACACGACTTTTTTTGAAAGTATTCACTATTCTTTTATTTCTAAAATGTATTATGTCCATATGTTCAGTGGTTTCAAAGTTAAGGTGGAATAATGAAATAGATGTACGGACATCATCTACATAGACTGAATGCGCCATTTTGGACCGTCGTGTCGTGTCGTACTTGTAAGTCATAATGTCGTGTAACGATAAGTGATATAATTCTTCAATTTCTTGACTCAATTAGTGGCATGTTTTGGTCTTGTGTTGGTACATAAGTTCTTTTGCGCACAATACATTTTGTATACCTACTACAAAACTTAGGTACCAATTAAAAGTACCTACCACTACATTAAATCGTTCAGCAGAGGATGGATTTTTGTCCGCTGGAGTTACTCACTTAACAACTTTTGCCAAATCCTCAACAAAGTTCTGAAGATCTTCCAAATATCCAAAATGTTATAAACAGGCGTTTCTCTGTAAACTGAGCAATATTGAGCATTTTCTGAAAAATCTATATAGGGACCCTGCCTGATAAGAGTAGGTGAAAAAAAACAAAGTGCTGTAAGTCATAGTTCTGGTTATAAATATAACGTTCCTAACTGCTACAAATGAAAGTTTATAAAAACAGTTGCCCCCTGAAGTCGGAAACCACCCCTTGTCCTGTTAAGCGACAGGCGACTGTTTAATTTCATTTCATTCAATGGTTGCACAATACTTAAGTCTTGGTATTTTACTGTGCCCAGAGAATATTTATCTATTATAACAATAAATAATTAATTGTGAGATATAAACATATTACATAAAAATAAACTACCTCTATAATAATTCTTGCCAGAGGACTGGCGGCTGTCAGGTCCTGCATTATACAATAGAGCTAATGGCGGTAACTGAGCAAACTTCAGGTCTTAGTGTTCGGTTTTCCGCAGTAATACAATTGTATTTCCAAGGGGCGTAGTTTAAAATATAGACAACTATTCACAAAATGCGACGATTTACTTTTTTAAATCATGTAATATAATATTAATAAAAATAATCAAGTCTAATTGACAATGATATAATATTACTTAAATAATAAAACTATTCAATCGATTCACACAGTTATTTTCATGAATTTAATCTGAATACGGCTTTTCTGAAACCCCAGCCAGGGGACTGTTTTTGAATACTAAAGATTTTTAATGTAATAAATTTTATTTTATTGTTTAATTGATGATTAGCAGAGATAGATTAGATCAAAACCTTTTTAAAAGAAACAAGGAAATATAGAGGTACAATAACGTATAACTTTTATATTATATCGGCCTCAGACCTTGTGTCGCTCAGTTTACAGAGAAATATCCAAACATGTTTTGGTCTTTTCTTTTGACCGGAATTCTGACAGTGCGTGCGGCCACTTATTTTAATTTATTCATAATCGTCATAATGTTATATTTATCATTTAAGCGACAAGGGTAATATACTAAACGAGAATGAAGATAAATTGTTTATTTATATATTGAATATGTGATTTTGGGTGTTTTTTTTATTGGAGATGGAGCGTATTGATCGACCTTGTTCTGTTGATGAACTTTAGTAAAATCGTATAGAGGGCATAGTAATGGAAGAAATCAATTTCTTGAATTTAGTGTGGAAGATTTATTGGAGTTTTGACGCACACTTCAGCTTCATTATGAAAATTGAACCATTGTACTGAGAAACATGTCTACTATAGAGATATACTACTTCACATGATAAAATCACCAATGAAGTAGAGTCTTTAAAAGAGAAAAAAGATTTACCATGGTCCGAAATATGTTACTTTGATAAAAAGGCTAACCAGTTAGATGGGGACCCTATAATGAGGGCGGTGAAAGCATTCTCTACATGGCAACAATAAAATGACAACTGTCATAATTGTTATTTTAATTTAGACTTATGTTAACAAATAATTAAGATTTTTTTTGGAGAAATACACCCGATTCCACTTTGTTTTTTGGAGATAATGTATTTTATAATAATAACAAGTTTTCTTTCCACAAATTACTCCCTAAAGAAGAAATTGAAGTAAAACATACATTGGCAAAACAAGTAGACCAAGGTTCCGTTATTGCTATACCTACCTTATATGCCTTATACCTCAGAATTTTATGTGTGTGTGATTTTTAACTGTGCAAGTAATGTGCTACAACATTCATATTAAACGTGGCCATATGTGAGTACTAGTAGAAACTTGCTCAACGTCGATTCTGTTATATCTCAGTCTATCGTTGTCAACTGGTGGACGTAGGACTAAGTGAGCACCAACCATCGAGGTTTTGCGTATTCACTGTATTCATTCCAAAAAATGAGTAATATATCTTTATTTAAATGTCATCGGCGTTCATTATGATCCTTGTAGAACTATGCACTATATCAGACTAAATGTCAGAATCTTCGAAATAATTTAGATATAATTCTAAATATTTTTGATAATCAAGTGATAAACAATGAATGACGTGATTCTTATTAGGATTCCGCAAAAGCATAAAAAGTCATTGCTCCCCTTTTCTGTCAAAATCTGCGTGACTTAATGTTCATTGTAGTCAACCGTTCTTATATCTGTTATAGTGTACTTATGCAGAAAATAATTTAGCTCTTATACTCTGTAGAGTTCTTGGGCTCTACAGCTTACGTAAAGTTATGGCAAAAAACACTTAGAAATTGTTACCACTAAAATAAAAAAAAAAACCTTTATTACAAATCCGCAACATGGCGAAGGTCCACAACTAACTTGACAGCCATTACAAGATATGGATTATATGTTACAAATATTTCTCATACTTAGCTAAAAATTTGTTTTCTTATTTTACGTAATTACTTTATTTATTTTGACCGTATTTTTCTCAAATTCTAAACAACTAGGAGTTGGCTTCTCGATGTGCAGCAGACAATAAGTCCGTCGTCTGTTGAACTTGCCATAAATGAATACCAAGCATGAATGAAGCATACGCATAAGAAATAAAGATAACCAAAAAAAAAATGCAAAATATAAAAAAATGATCTTGTAATAATGGAGATACACAAATAATTTTAGTTACAAACCGTTATGCGAACGAAATATTATAACAATAATTAGGTGATATGTTTCGTGTTATATCCTATAATGTAGTAACTTACAGTATAACGTTTACGGTGGTAATAAAGGCATATACATGTTTTTAATTAATTATTCGACGGCGTCCGAGTTTTGTTAATCACATGTTCATTTTATATGACGCAACAAGTTACACAAGCTCTTGTTGATACAGGACAGATTTCAAAAATCAAACTAAATCCGCATCTACAGAACAGATTGATTACCAAAATATTATCTAATTATGCCAATGAGATGCTTCCAAACTACATTACCAAACATTCTTGTTCAGGTATTCATATTTAGGATTGAGATTGGTTATTGAAATCAGTCGATATGAAAGTAACAACAATAAGTATACTGTATAATTAAAATCATAGTAATATATTTAACTTTCTATGATCTTTGGTGACACAAAAACATTACATACACAACAATACGCACTAATTACTATGCGACTGAAATAAGCATTTTATTGCAACACCTCGTAAGATTGTACTGATTGTGATGTTCCTCAGTAATATATATTTATATGAGATATAAAAGAAACATGTGTTGTGAGAAATATGAGCAACTGGGTACTTGTTTTTTTTTCAATTTTATATGAAATTTACGTCGTCTAAAATATTGAACAGAAATAAATATTGAAATATTCTCAAAATAAAAAAGTTATAAGTCTTTGAAGTTTGGTGTAACCTTCAAACTGCGGGAAAAAGAAGTAGCAGTAAGATCACGTCATCGCCATAACGGTACGTGCGTTGAAAAGGGATAGCAAGATATCTTCAATAGGCCCTCACTCCAGAATTTAAAATATGAATTACTGCCTCATTTTCCAACCAATTTCGATGCAGTTTTTACCGAAGGCTTTCTTTTTTTGTTTTTACTATTATATATATCTCTAAATATGTGTATAAAATCAAACATAGTCAAGTACCCAATTAGTATATTTAAAAAAAATTAACTTTATGTATGTATGCACGAAATTAACCAACTTTCGATCGTAATGTTAGTCTCATTTGAATCGCATAGTAAACATTTGCAATAAAACTATTAACATTCACAATACCTGATTATATACTCGTTGTTATCGTTAGTTCAGATATAACTCGTAATGTGCGCGAACGGCAAATTTGGGCGGTTTGATATAAAATAAACTCCCCACGGTTTTTCTCAGTGAAAAACCCTGGTTTGATTAATTGTCTAATAACATACAGCCGACAAAGAATTATCACTCGTTCCTCATTCAAACTGCAGGTCGATTCTCTAAGAAACGCTACAATGCAACGCGACGTTGCGATCGACGCCTCGCTCCCGCAGCGCACATCGGTGAGATCGACGGAGCGTTCAACGTTGTTGGGTCTTAGAGAATACCATTTTCCATACATTTATGTCAAACGCCTCGCTCGAGAGAGCTAGATCGCTTAAGCGCCGTCATCACGCATAGCGCTAGTGCGTGCGTTTTATGCTTTGCTGAATGCAAAAATGAAAACATTGTTGCCGCAACAATGCTGCAACGTTGTTTTCTCAAATGAAACCTTAGAGAATCGACCTGCAGTAGTTGACTATGAATGATCCAAGAAGATCGAACAAGAATGCAGCGCGGGCGCGACTCCAGATGGACGCTGTATTAGACTTTCTCAAAACCGGAAATCCATTTTTTTATCCGGGCACGACAAAGTGACTGCACTACATGAAGATAAGCGTAGCGTAGTCCAAAAAAAACGCGACCACCGACAAACAATGGGTGGTATAGCGGTGGTCACCAAAAACATGCCGGCCTATTTATTTATTTTTCTATTATTTTTGCTTCTTCACACTCCGAAGAGCAAGTCGAGAATCAACAAGACAGGGGAATGACCGGACTCCAACCCACCATCAAGCCATGTCGCAAACTCCTCGAGAAAACCGGAAATCTTTGCTATGGGAACCCATATTTCGCCATATCGCAGTGATTTTTACTAAATAATTTTCTTAATCCAATTTGTCGTATTGTATCAAGCGACTTAGTAATGGTATGGCTACAGAACGCCGCGCTACACCTTGAGAAATTTAAAATTTCCATCAAAATGTGCCAATTAGGGTTTCCATGAACTTTTTAGGCAAACATATATAAAACATACTATGATTTTATAGGTCTAACGTTTCTGTCGGGAACCCTACTGCTGATGCAAATTGACTCTTCGAATATTCCAGTACTTGATAAAGAGAGATGCCACATACCAGTAATTGATATTAACTAGTAATATTTTAAAATTCGTTTAATATTTTGCTTATGTAAACGAGTAATAGACATTTAGTTGTACTTATACATCGATGTTGATATAAACATACGCGTTTGTAGTTTTAACTTTAGTCATGACATTTGCGTAGTGTAATTATTAGTAAAATTATGTAACAAACTGGTAGCGCGCAAGCTAACACACGAATGTTGCGTACCTCTGTGAAAATATTATTATAACTATACGTACTGTGCTATATTAAAAAAGAGCTTCATTAAACAACTATACAACCATAACTAAAAGTCAAATTACAGTATTAAATAACAACTAAATTACATTATCTACAATTAACGTATTACAATAATGTAAGCCACTGTAGCAATTGATCATCACGTTTGTAATATTTGTGGCTTCTGAAGGCGTTTACATTATGTATTGCCATGTTGAATTTCCACAGCAGCAGTATAGGTATTTAAAAATATTTCATACACATCATACAAAATATTCATTTATATCTCTACTCACAGCAAAATTGCGTAAAGCGTGCACGTATTAATTTGACTTCTCGCATGCATCTTGTATCATCACAATATTATAGTGATAAAGTGTATCCAAGACGTTATTCCAGAAATGTAAATAAATATCTATCCCTGTATCAATTATGTCCATGGTTTTAATGTAAATGTGTTAATAATGATTCCGTGGTAAACATTTCTATCTATCTGCTACTAGACCGGTTGAGGGGTACATAGAATTTGCGCACTAATTTTCGGTCAAATGACCGTAACTGACTACAGAGCTGCTCTTTTGCTTATTAGTCAAACGTCAAACACTTGCCCTCATGTGCCATAATATTACTTCTAAATTGCTTGTGTATTTAATAATACATAAAAGTGTTAGTTCCGCGGCAAATGTAACCCTGTCTGTATAGTATAAAGGTTATAGCACACCATAGGTTACGGTTGTCTTACTTACATAAGGTTAGAATTAATAGGGCTAAATGGGACTATTATTTGAAAGGTGGTAGATATTTCTTTACATTTTTGGAATAAGGATCGTGAATACTCTGGTAGTACATTTGTATTGATTACTAGTTGTAACACAAGTTTTCTTTGTGATCATTCATTCAAACTATAAGGACTTTTGTATTTTGAGTTTTTTTTCGGAGTAATAACTTTAATTTCCTTTATCATCATGAACTGCTATATCAGTTTAAGATTGCATAGCTGTAGATCAGAAATAATTATCAGGGAATCATTTTAATTTTACTTCAAAATTTATAATGTTTTATGTAGAGGTAATTGTGAAACGGACTTATTGATCATTTTACTTGGTCTTTCCAATCCTGTCTGTACACTTACATGTACTGTATCAGAGTGTCAGTACATCTATGACCTTAAGGACTGGGCCTAGATACATATTAATGTTAAGTCGCAATGTGGCTTAGGGACAATCGAATAACAATTATAATTATATACATTGTTGATTATCAAAATAATTTATATTTATGATCACCAATATTCAGGGTGTCCCATTACTCAAAGTCAAGCAGGCACCAGCTTTGCTAACATGCGTGTCACTATATATTTCGGTAATCGACTGTAGAGATGTTGTCTACAATATTGTATCAAAATAACCGCATGTTAGTATCCATAGATAAACCAGTTATAACACAACAAAAAACGTAGAAATTTTTTTTTCGTGACGCGCATGCTAGGTGGGCAGGAGAGGTGGTGATCTTTTACCAGCACTGGGAGAAATTTAAATTAAACAAGTCATGTACCATGGTTATGTGATAATAGCCATATTTATAAAAATCGCCTTTAGTTACTGTATTTACAAATTTCCCAATTCTGCCGTGATTTATTTTTTATTATGATTCCAGATAACAAAATTCTTAACCGGAGCCTAAAATAAATCGAGTAACATTGTTAGTTTTGTTAATATAAATAAAGTTCACGTCGATCATAGTTCATTCAAAATTTTATCTAACTTTGACACCTCATATTTAAAAAAAAGAGTATAGGAACAACCCTGGCAAGTTATTGCAAAAGTGCAAGTTTAATCAAGATTTAAAAATGGTAACACAATTGCCACTTTTCTTTATCAATTAAAATGTTACAGCTTGTTTTTTTTTGTCAAAGTACCCATTTTCCCAAATAACATTACCTCAAAGATCGGCTTTGATGTAGACGATGTAGTGTAAGTGGTATGGACAAAATATGTGATAATGTGAGATAGATAACGCCGTTGCTCGTTAGATAATATTAATGGTTATTATGACTGGATACGCTACATGTTTTCGTTTACGCCTCTTTTGGTAATTATGTAACTTTCATACTTACGACTTTGGTTTGTTTTATAAAGGATTTCAATATTGTTTTAAACTAAGGAATTTAGTTTTATTGTAATATTTTATATAGTAACAAAAAGTGGCAAGTGTACTTCCCAGAGCTGGTATAAGAGATCCTCTCACCTGCTGTCCACTTGGCGTTGAGTAACAGGACACCCATATAATGTAAGTCACCAGTGTGTCACAACAAGCTAACCAAACACCATATTATCGCATCATGTCGTTGTAATGTGTTGAAAAAAATGTATTTATCAAACTCTTCTTGTATACAAAATATTATGTCATGTTATCGACAACTTATTTAGAATCACGAGTGAAGTTTCTAATACTAAATAAATTATATTACATCAATAAATACGCATAAATATTTTTCACTTACAATTACGTTCCAGTAATACTCACAAATTAAAGTAACTCATCGCAATCCAAAATCAATAGGTGAGACTGTTAAAGTTGCGTCACTAATAATACGGCATGTAGTGCTCGACACTCTACACTCACAGAATTCACAGTCCACACTTGATACTAAATATCAGCTAGAAGCTCCGAGTAGTAATGAGTAGCACTCAAGTAGTCGAGTAGACGCCTGGGCAGAGGTAGATTACTTATAAGATCACGTCGCACGTACTTTAGTATCACAAATCTGTAACCAAATACATAAATTTCAACACATCTTTATTGCAGCTCTATGCTAAAATTTTGCCTGCGACTAGGCCCTTGTGAAACTATCATCCCTCGTTACATCACTTAGGGGGATAAATTTCCAAAAATCTTTTCTTAGTGCTCACTTAAGTTATAAAAGGAAGCTGTGTGTAAAATGTCACGTTTCTACTTCATGGGCTGCGTTCCACTAAGCGTTCACAACGATCACGCTCACGACCGCAGTTTTTCCCGTTCCACTTGCTTGTGAGCTTTACTGTCGTAAACTCAAGTGGAATGGATTATAGAGCGTTTTGAGCGTGGAGGTAAATAATACAAACGGCGAGTTAATAAAAAGAATGCAAAATATTTAACAGGTTTGGTTTTAATCTCTAAGCCTTGAAAATAGACTTAATTAATTATTGTTTAAATCGATTTATATTGAAAAAAAAATATAATTTAATTTTTTATGTCCACTGCAGAAACATTCACTTCTACTAAAATATATCTTTCCGCATGAAATAACGTAAGCTTAACGGTCGCCATTTTTGATGCATTGAGTTTTGAAAACGCCGCTAATTTTCTCAACGATCACGACGACCCACATTTTTAGATGGGTCGTCGTGAGCTTCGCGTGAGCGTCAGTCATGACGTCATAAGTGACGTTTCGCCGCGACCACAACGACCGCGGTCGTTATGTGGAACGACTAAAGGAGCATTTTGATCGTTGTAAACGCTTAGTGGAACGCAGCCCAATAGTTTAGGCTGTACGCTTATACGTCAATCAGTCATTTAGTATCGCCTTTTATATATATCATCATCATCATCAGCCATAGGACATATATTTATAATAAAGATATAAAAAATATTAACATTAATAAAAAATACAGATCTGCCGTAGTTTAGATGTCCGCGACGTGGCGGATAAACTCCAGGAATGTCGCTTAAGGAGGTTGGTTTTTCACAGGAGAAACTACAATACGTTGGTTGCAGGTGTCTGGCCTAGGTCGCACCAAGAGTACGTTCCCGTGGACAGCCCAAAAAGCGCTGGCTGGACGTTTTTGAAGAAAATATGAGAGCCAATGGTCTTACTGTGGACGATGCTCAAAATCGGGCGCAGTGGAAGCGATTAAGTAGGATGGCGGACCCAGGCACAATTGTTGACATAAGCTAAAATTAACATGACAATTACGACAGTTTAAATTTTATTGTTGCCATTTAGAGAATGCTTTTACCGATCATTCAGTCTCGACATATAAGTCACTGTAAACTGTTATTGGCAGAATCATCAATACCCTGATGGAAGCCAACTTTTAAAGAAAGAAGAAGGATGCTTTTACAGCCCTCAGGACAGAGTTTACTTAACAGTGATAGTTTTGTTAACTTGTCAGCCATTACATAGTCATAAGTGAAATAGTATTTATACTAGTATAAACTATACCTGCACATATGCTGTAAGCTCTGCACTCGCTTAAACCTGGACACTGGGTAAAGGAGTTGCACTCGCACAGGTCCCAGAAGCGGACGCAAATTTAAAAAGAATAAGTATCTTCCACTACGGGAGGTTTCAACGGCATTCTCTATGAACTCTACTATCGTCTGCGCCTTGAACATTGTACAACCCCCAAAACAGAAGTTGCCTGAAAGGTATAACATTGCTTTAAATACATAATTACGTAATACACACATTTGAATACATTGGTTATTGAGATATATCAGACATGCATGCTGGGGGACAGTTCTTGCACATTATTCTGTTGAAATATAGGTCAAATATGCTCCTCTAACCTAGACACGATTTCTTGTGGATTCTGTGAGACCAAAAGACTAACAACATCGAGACCAGATTTTAATTCGGCCACTTGTACATTGCGTCTTTTAGTGTCGGAGGCCAGGACTCATTTTGGGTCGTTGCGCCAACAATATAGATAGATACTTGCACACTGCACGAAGAGGTTCAGACGTGTATTCATCATGTGCATTTCATGACGACACAGGCTCACGTGAATGAGTGGCACCGCTTACAATCCACACCCATGTGGTTTTTCTTGTATTCTTTCCCCATTGCTATACACTTAATTCGATTTCATACTACATAAGTTCAATCCAAATACATTTAACGTTCAAATAAAGAGAATTATATTAAAACTAGCTGGAGCCCGCGATTTCGTTCACAAATTCTTAACATATCTATCCCACGGGAACCCTATATTTTTCCGGGATAAAAAGTGGTCTATGTGCTATTTCAGTCTATGTATAATTAATGTCTGTGCCAAACTTTATCCAAATTCATTCAGACATTGTAGCGTGATTAAGTAGTTGGGTGTTTCTCTGTAAACTGCGCAACTCATGGTCAGAAACCGATATTACATTTAAAAAAGCACAGATTATTGTATACTTCGCTGTTTCTTTTAAAATATATTAGCCTAATCTATGTTTACTCAGCGTAAAATAGGTATACAATAAAATAAACTTTATTATACACATATAAAAAAAACCTTTTAAAGTGTTCAAAAAACAGTCCCATGGGGTGTCAGAAAAGCCGTATAGTTACTTCAGATCAAATTAATGAAACAATAACTGTATGAAACAATCAAATATGTAGGCTTTTTTTTAATAATATTATTTAATTGTCAATTCGACTTGCTTGTTTTTATTAATATTATTTTACATCTATATATATAATAAAATGGATAAAAAAGCAGCGATAGCTCAGTTGGGAATGGTATGGACTGCCGAGACAAATGTCGGAGGTTCGAGAACCCAAAATGGAGCATACACCTCTGACTTTTCTATGTTAAGTGTATTTTCATTGTGAAATATCGCTTGCTATAACGGTGAAGGAAAACATCGTGAGGAAACCTGCATACCCGAGAATTTCTTCACAGGAATTTCGAAGGTATGTGAAGTCTGCCAACCCGCATTAGGCCAGCGTGGTAGACTAAGGCCTAACCCCTCTCATTAGTAGAGGAGGCCCGTGCCCAGCAGTGGGACAGTAATATTACAGGGCTAATATTATTATTATTATTATATAATAAAAGTTAATTAAAGTTTGTCATCACATTTTGTGAACAGTCTCCCCGTCCATATTTTAAATGACGCCCCTCGTTCGAATCTACGAGTTCAACTATTGTATTATTGCGGAAAAGCAAAAACAAATGACCTGAAGTTTGCATAGTTACCGCCATTAATAGCACTAGACTGCCATTTTATCGAATGTTGCAGGACCGTTCCCCTGTGGAACCCGCGTCATAACGTGATAGCCATCAGTCCTCTGGCAAGAATTATTATAATTTATTTTTATATAATTTGTTTATATCTCACAAATTATATATTGTTATAAAAGATCAATACTCCCTGTGTACAGAAATATACCAGGACTCTATTAAATTTTGTACTACCACTCAATGAAATGAATATAAACAGTCCCCTGTCGCTTAAAAACTTTGAAAGAACTTGGTAATTTTTTTTCATCTAGTCTTACCAGGGACCCTGTGTCCTGTTTTTCAGAAAATACTCAGTATTTCCTAAAGTAATGGAAATATTTTTGCTTCATCTCCAGTTTATTATTCAATCGACAAATATTATGTCCCTGAATAGGACTTATTCAATTCTTTAGCAAAAAGTTGCCTAGACAACTTTATTAGGAAGGGTTGCCCAGTTTACAAAGCAACAACCAGTTAATAAACATCCATCCATCCAGACTTTCGTATTTATAATAGTAGTAAGATTAATGTATCAATAGTAACCACATTATAACAGTCTGTGTATGTTACATTTTGAGAATGGTCTATCGAAGCAAAAAAAAATCAATACCCACAGTAAAATATCATAAATCATTAATATGGAAAAAAAATAACTGTAACACATACCCTGATCGTGTTCTATCCGCACATGCCTAAGGCCGTTTAACTTAAATGTTAACGTAAATATATAATGATCATCACTGCTATCTCGGACTATGAACGACCCATCTGGCTCATTGGAAAGTATCTTTTCTGCCGCTTCAACAGATATTGGGCCCCAGTACCAACCATACTGTAAAAGAAAAGAAGGTACATACATTTAATAATGAGTATAATCTCATAAAAAAGTGTGGCGAAATATCAAACACAATTACGAAGGAAATTTAACTGTCCTAAGGTTAAACGCACTACTAACTGCCTAGTAACCATATTTCAGTAATTAATAGTATCGACAACTACACTACAAGTTACACCCACGTGCGTGAATTATATCATTGAATTTGATACCGTGGCGTCGATGAACTGTGAAAATGTTGTAACGTTTTGAGCAATCTTTTATAGTCGATAAAAAAATAATTATGTATGTTCTATAGGCTCTAATTTGAGTTATTTGTAAATATTTATTTATTTCTTTTATTTTAGTTCAGATGGAATCAAAGTGATAAGTTTTCTTGTAAAATCTTATAAATTTTAATTGTTCATAAGTGATGTGTATATTGGTTTCAATTATTTTTCAAAATCCGAATTAAAAGAAATTAACAAAGGAAAAGTTCGGACTGTCTAAAAATCTCGCATAAATTTTTACCCTGTATGAACAGCATATGGACATCATGTGGCTGATGATGATTATGAACAGCATACTGTTAAAAAGTTGTACGAACAATGAACATGTCTACTGACTAGTTAATCCGAATACTAGAATTTAATATATCAGTATTGTTTAAAATTTTTTGACATCACGGATCAAAATTATTCACGACCGCCAAGTGGGTTTCAGAAATATTTGTTATATCTGTAACTCTTAAGTAAAGAAAACGAGTGGCCGCGTTCTAGGGGGATAACGGTTGAATGTTTGAAAGAAAAACATCGCTAAATTAAATTGAATACGATTACGTGACCGCGGACATCGCTGTACTTAGTATTTAATTTTTGTTCTCTATTTTATATTACAAATAAGTTTTTTTTTATAAATTGATATTAAATATGTCTTAATACTAAGCTGTATTTAAAGTACTTGCTTACATCTTTCACTTTCTGAATGGAAGTTGCAAAATCCATTACGGTGTCGTCTTCATTGGCTGTTCGCCTCGACGAATGCGAACTGGGTTGGGACTGAGGAAGCGGTGGTAGAGCTCGGCGGACAACTGCAGGGGGTGTGGACTCTTTTCCAACTTTTTCTATTTCCGTAACATTATCTACCACAGGTTGCCTTCGCCAACGAAAAAGATTACAGAAACTTTGCTTCAAATTAATAGACAAAATTCTAACAGGCGATAACTTCGCCTTCTGATTCTGATTAGACATATTTTTCTTCACCAATTTTTCACTTTTACCAACTTCTATAATATCCTTTGAAATGTTTTCTTTATGTTTCATGTGCTTTGTATTAATGCCAAAGGAATTCTTCACTGTTTTCCTGTGATTGTTGTTAGTTTCTAAAGTTTTTGAAATATCAATATTTTCCTTTAAGAAAACAGCCGAGCTGGCATCTTTATTAACATGCCTCGTGTGTATACCGACGCTTGTTACTATTGCGTTGTTCTTTTTATTTATTGTACTTCTACATTCAGAATCACTAGAGCTAGAATAGAGAGTGTGCAAATACTTTCTCATTTCTCGTAAGGTCAAGTGTAGCGAGTCTGTGTCAGAATCTGTAGCACTCTTCTTATACGAAGAGCTCGGTAAACTATTTCTTTTTGTTTTAATGTCCCTATGTCTATTTGATTCTTTTGGTTTCAAACTCTTTTCAAGTGAATCGGTCACAATGGCAATACTCTGCGAAGTGCCCTTTACTCGTTTCTTGTTAGATCTCGCAGCTTTTTTTACTTTGTTTCTCATATTACTGTGACTAGGGTGTACCATATCTATAGGGACAGCATAAATATCGCTGTCAAAGGGGACATTATACATGTCAGGTATGTCTGACTTTTGTGCAGTCAAGGTGTCATGTGATATTGCCTGTGTTATAAAACTTGAATCGTCTGCTTGAAATTGTGTAACAAGAGAGTTGTGGCTGCTGGACAACCTCGACGAAAGCGAGTTCCTCGACGACGGTCTAGCTCCGCGACAAGGGCTTAAGTGCAACAGTCTCGGGCTTGCAAATCTATGATTTAAACCTTGACGACGTTCATACAAACACTCTGGTTTCAACTTCCTCGGGTACAAGGGCGATAGACGCCTTGTATTACAGTTAGATACATCTAAGTTTGACGATTTTGATTTACTTAAACCATCATTGGTAAAAACAACAGTTGGAGGCACATACACAGCCGTACATTTTTCTATATTAACTGGGGCAGGGATATCCTGTAAACAACAAAATACAATATGTTAGAACAACATCAGATAATGTAAATAATAATTTAATTATATAGCTACAGGAAACTTTAAACCATAGTGTTATTGAATATGTCTGTAAGATATGTTGACCATATCTACTTGGCAACTGACATAGATGTCATGTAGGTTCACTCTTTTGTATGTATTAACATTAATCATATATGTTGTAATTTACGTGTACCTGAAATTCTGGAGGTGGTTCTATGGTAGTAGTACTCAGAACAACTTTTCCAGGACCTTTTTTGACTGTGTTGAAAAAATCACCACACATACGTTCCGAAGTCTCAGTTGATTCGCAAAGCGAAAGGGATCTTTCATCAAAATCGCTTTCTTGTAACTGCCAAAAAATAAAGCATCACCACAATGCATCAACAAATGAATAGACATTATATTACATAAAAAATATAATCATAATTTGATCGCATCAGCTGTAGTAGCATACAAATTAATATCGCAAAATTATGATGAATAAATAAGCTTAAGGAGTAAGCAGAAGCGCTACTAGTGCATACTCATTTCGCCGAGCTATTTTCGTCCTCTCACGTGAAAAGGCACAAATGTCGTTGTCTAATAACTATTTTATAACAAGTTTAAAACTTAACTGACTTAAAAAAGACTATCATAGCAAAATGTATGCAGGACCATCCTTGAATCTAACAAAAAAAGAATCATGCAAATCGGTCCACATTTGGCGGAGATATCGAGTAATATACATAAAATTGTATACAATTAATCCTTGTTTTGAAGTCAGCCGTAAAACTTAAACACATTGGGCCTTACTTATAAAAACATTGTAGCTGAGCAAATGGTTAGGAATAGTCTGTCCCTTTTACTTTCAAACAATGTGACAAAAGGAAAAACAGATCAGCTAAAATGTTTTAGGTGAAAAGAAAGAGTAGCAGAATAGTGGAAAATAATAATCTCGGTATAATAAGAAGAACAAATTAATATTGTCATTCTTAATTTTAAATTTGAATGAAATAAATTGTTGAATGACTTTAACATAATCTCTTTGAGCTTGACTATAGATTTTTCTACCCTATACTTTCAGATGATTATTTCTTGCTTTATATTGAATCATCAATGTTATTTTTGAAGATTAAGTCAATGATAGCTCACATCTGCGTTAAAAAAATTGTTCATCACCCAATGACACATATAGAGAAATAATATTTTTCCTAATTTGCTAGGAATTCATAGAAAGCACCGTCCATCTAAATTATATCTGTAGAGTGAGTAGTGATAATAATGTGAATAAAATGGCTATGACATAGAGTTTGGAGACACACAGACACAATGAAAACATAAGTGTTCCAATCTCATCATTATGTTATAGATCCCTATAAATGTCAGAGATACACAGTATTAGTGAAGCAGACACAGAAAAATAATAATAACAAAATAATGCATGCACACAATGTTTCAATTAACAAATACATTACAACAGCACAATATTTAAATTAAGCAATATATAAAACACTATGGGCCGTGCTTAAAAAAACATTTTAACTGAGCAAATGGCTAAGAATAGTCTGTCCCTTTTATTTTCAAACAATATGATACAAGGAAAAAGTGACAGACTATTCTTTACCATTTGCTCAGCTAAAATGTTTTTATAAGTAAGGCCCCATGTCATTTTCATACAATATGACCCTAGCAAAAATTTGACTAAACTAGTTTCAGAGATAAGCAAAATATAAAGGGCTAAGAAAACAAATTAAACATGCATGAATTAAATAAAGGCAATATGTGTATGTAAATGTATAAATTAATTGGACCATGTTACGCAGGAATGATCCAACCCACAAAAATATAAAAATATTTTAAAAATATTATTGGTTTAGAACATGTTGGCATCAATAGCATTTTTATTAATTTTTTGTGGGTTGGATCATCTCTGCGTAACAGGGTCCAATTATAACACAAAATGTATTTAACAAAACACAATTTGTAACATACATTGCTGCAAGCATGGAGGATCTAGCTATTTTTATGTATGCATAAATTATCAACAATCGCATTTGAAATAAACAAGTGCAAAATAAGTACGATAATTCGCTGGCATGTGCAGATGCAGATTTATCAATTGTCAAGTTTTGGTTCTCACACTTGAAATAATACTGTTCTCTTTGACTGTTCTCACCAAAAACTTATTACAGTGATTTGTTTGGGAATGCAACAAGAGAAGATATTAAATTATAAATATTTTAGAGGGAAATACAAGAAAAACTAAACATTGTTATTTGTATAAAATTACTTTGTAGTTATATAGCGCCTTTTTTACTAAGAGGTCCAAAAAGAGTGCTCACCTCACAATAATTACTGGCTTAGCCGTGCTCCTGCCATGCCTAATGTCTATATGTGGCAGTAATCTGTTACCATCAGGTAGGTTATTACCTTGTCTGCTCAAGTGACAAGGACTCAAGGACAACAATCTCAGGCTCACAAATCTATGATTTATACATTGACAACATTCATACAAACACTCTGGTTTCAACTTCTTTGGGTACCAGGGTGATAGACATCTTATACTACTAGATACATCTAAGTTTGATGATTTTGATGTCCTTAAACCATCATTGGTAAAAACAACAGTTGGAGTTTACACATACACAGCAGTACATGTTTCACCTCACAATAATTACTAGTTTAGCTGTGCCTCTGCCATTACTAGTGTCCATGTATGGCAGTAGTCTGTTACCACCTGCAGGTAGATTAATATAAAGGGCTATGAAAACAAATTATATATCTGTCTTTTTACATTTGAGCAGACACAGTAATAAAGGTATTACTGTGTCTGCTCAAATGTAAAAAGACAGATATATAAGTTCTACTATAGAAATACATAGATGTTATGGTAAGTATGTTCTAAAACAAGATGTAGTATTATTTATTACCCGATTACCATGGAAGGGGTAATGTTTTCGAACTTAGACTATACACATTCTAAAGTACCTACTTATTCAATCATTTTATTGTGTAGGTAACTGTAACACATTTTATATTGAGCATAAATAGAAGATTATCAATAGGAGTCTGGTGCCTCATATTTCCAACAGATTTTATTTTTAGATTTTCTTTGGCACTAATTATTATATAATTTGGAGAATAGTAGTGGCAACAGCAATAAACGTCAAAGCCAGTTTGTTTACTATTTTAGTAACTGAAGGATTCAAACAAGTCAACACACAAACTGGCACTAGCATTATTTTGTGTCCATCAGTGATAAAACATAAACTGTAGTGCCTAAAACAACTACAATAGTTATAAAGTCTGTTTTACTTTCGTAAAGGTTGTGAAGATACATGCTACTAATTACAGAAAAGGCCTAATTGTTCTGTTCATTGTTCTACCTCTGATGCGACGTGATGCCATCCGCTCGCGGAGTCACTTGAAAAAGAGCCACTTGTAATCAGTAAACCACTATCTTCACTTAGAGGAGGAGCTTCGGAGTGTGTCGAGAAGGGTGGTGACTCCATCACCCCGGATACGGTATTATAACAAATATCTAATCATAAACTTAAAACATGCTAAACAATAATAAATTTCTTAAAAAATAGTATAACACATGATATTATTCACTCTCTTCAGGGAATAATTTTTGTAGCATAAATTACGCTATGTTATGTACTTTTGTCTATAGTTTACAGTTCTCTAATCTGTAGTCTGCAGTAGTCATAAGCTCTCGTAGAGAGTATTATATTCCTTGGTATAAGCGTTATAACAAAAGTGGATTAAATAATATAAAAGTCGCGATTTTGAAATAGCTCATAACGTTATTTTTCATAGCTTTTTTTATTGAAATTAATCACCAACAAGGATCTCACTGCCACAAAATTATTACAAAACATTTATTAAACAAGTGCATCCTCAATTATAGGAGATAGCCGCATGGTATATTAGGTATACAGCCAGTCGGAAAAAAAGTAAAAAGCCGATTCCTTTCTGCAACATGCTTGAAGAGGCGCCAACCCCAAATAAAGTGAAATTAAGGACATATGGAAAAAGAATTTAACTCAATTATTGTATTGTCACAGGTGTCCCATAAGGGTAGACATAGGCTTTAATTTTCTAGTTAGTATGATTCTGACAAATTACTGATGCAAACGATGTGCAAGTAACATCGTTTACTTTATTTTTCTGCATTTTAATAGGTCCTTAGATTAAAGAGCGAAAGGAGATCGGTTCCATCTCCATGATCTTGGCTCCAGTCTGGCTGCTAAAGATGGCGGAAAGTTTAGTGCGTTTAAGTAATATAGCCGATGATTTTTCGATAAACATTTTAGTATTGTTTTTACAAAGCAGTACATAAATGTTCAAAAGTGAATATTTCTGTACGTTTATTATTTATTATTTCCTGATTTGATCACGTAGAGAAACACCGAGCATAGCCCAGAGGATTAGCAAGTTGAAATGGCAGTAGGCAGGGCACATAGCTCGTAGAACTGATAGCCGATGGGGCAGAAAAGTTCTCGAGTGGAGACCACGTACTGACAAGCGCAACGTAGGACGTCCACCTACAAGGTGGACCGACGACCTGATAAAGGTCGCAGGAAGTCGCTGGATGTAGGTCGCTTCCAACAGGTCGATCTGGAAATTTTTGGGGGAGGCCTATGTTCAGCAGTGGACGTCCTATGGCTGATGATGATGATGATAACGATGATTATTTATTATTTGCTTTTATTTGATTTATTTAAGATTAGCATCGTTACATTCATTATTTAGGTTAAATATTAGAGTGTTATTGGCATACTCTTATGGTATATAAATGTTATAGTATGTATGTAATGTAAAATGATGTGTCGTGAAATAACGGAATAAAACATTTATTGATATCGATAATATACACAATGAAGCAGGCTCCTCGTCACAAGACCGCCATTCCTGTAGCCGTATTATTATTACTTTGGACCGGGGGCGCGGCTTATTGACGGATACGTGTCTATAAAAACAACACTTATATATTGATCTTGACATAAATAAAAAATATTTAAGTTGATATCCATTAGTAAAAAAGAGATAGCATTGTTTTTTTGCCGATTCTATAGGTTGTAATAGACGATAGGGCCCTCCCTATGAAGCGATCTGCTTGTCTCTCTCTGTAATCGCCAACTAGAGGTGGGCGTTTAGACGAAAGCAAATAATAAAACGTGTTTTTTTAAATAAGCAAATAAGAACGCTAAATATGGTAAGCAATTAAGGTCAAGACGTAAAGGGATTAATGAGAAATTGTAATTGATAAATAGGGAAAACATTTGTAGAATTACAACATAAAAAAGTCAGGTACTGGCTTCGAGCTTTGCATACGTTGAGGGGGCCAGTAGACCTAATAAAAAGGGCGCCAGCGCTAACGTACTGCCTTTACATACATCATGGGGGAGCGTGGAACTGCAATAAAATAAGTTGCTTATTTAAATAAGCATTACTTTTCAACTTGTTATCTGTTTTAAGCAAATAAGCCCACCTCTATCGGCAATTTTGTAAACGGATAAGGGCATTTGGGATAGGGATGATCGATATTAGAAAAACATCGATATTGACATCGCTGTAACATCGTTTCAAAAGTATCAATGTAGGATAAACATCAAACACAAAACATCAATATGTAAATACATCGATGTTTTTTGTAGAAAAACTGTCAACTCTATTTATTTTTTGTTCATTCCATATTTTTATTTATGTGTTTATTTTTAATTTATAACATAGGTTATTTGTTATTAAAAATACAATACAAGAAAAAATCTAATATTCCCAGTATTTTTTTGGGCAAACTTGTTTTTTTTTAATTCCTAAGTAAATGCAAAGAATAATTATTCGTATGGCTTACTTCGATTTCATTGATCAGTGTCATCTAGTGTTAAATAGTTGAACTGGATAGCTATCAAGTCCCTAGCTAGTAGGGGTGGGTAATAGCGGGATTTTTGATTAGCGAAACGAAACTAGCTATTGGGCTCCAATAGCGGTTGTAGCAACGTGCTACTATAGTAGCAGCTGTCCAAAAAAAAAGGCCACTTTTGACAGATTTGACACCAAATTTGTTGTTCGTAACTAAGGCGCAACCCAGATATCGATTTTGAAGTCAATCGGCCCATAAACAAAGAAAAACAAAATGGCGGCCACTTTTGACAGATTTGACACTAAATTTGTTGTTTGTAACTAAGGCGAAACCCAGATATCGATTTTGAAGTCAATCGGCCCATAAACAAAGAAAAACAAAATGGCGGCCACTTTTGACAGATTTGACACCAAATTTGTTGTTTGTAACTAAGGCGAAACCCAGATATCGATTTTGAAGTCAATCGGCCCATAAACAAAGGAAAACAAAATGGCGGCCGCTTTTGACAGATTTGACACCAAATTTGTTGTTTGTAACTAAGGCGAAACCCAGATATCGATTTTGAAGCCAATCGGCCCATAAACAAAGAAAAACAAAATGGCGGCCACTTTTCATAGTTTGACACCAAATTTGTTGTTCGTAACTAAAGCGCAACTCAGATATTGAAGTTGAAGTCAATCGGCCCATAAACAAAGAAAAACAAAATGGCGTTAAAAATATTACGCACCCCATTTTATTTCCGTCCGTAGGTCTAAAAGTATCCTCATACCAAATTTGATCAAAATCCATTAAGCAGATCCAGAACTCCCATACAAATTTTCATCCCCTATTTCATTCCTTTTAGGGGTTGATTTAAAAAAATAAAGTACCCTATGTCGGTCCTTGGGGTTAAAGGTACCCACATACCAAATTTCATCAAAATCGGTTCAGGGTCAAGCTAAAGGTTAAACGCAATGTGTGTGCGCATGAACCAACAGGCATGGCTTTCGACAACGCCACGCAACGCCGCGCCGCAACTATTCGTTGCTCAGTACTCACGAATCACGATCGTTGCCGAGTACTCATGATCGTTGCCGCGTTGCCGAGTACTCATGATCGTTGCCGCCGTTGTCGTGATTCAGGGTCGTTGCCGGCGTTGTCGTGATCGCGATTGTTGCCGCGTTGACGGTTGACGGCTATTATAGCCGCGCGGTCGTTATTAGCTGTTAGCTCGTTGCGTTGAATTCCAACAACTAGCTACAAGTGATTCAGCCGTTAGCCGTTGCGTCAACTAGTTGCGTTGCGCAACGACCACTTCTACTAGCTAGTACATTCAATGCTAGATGGCCCTAAAGGATATATATCCCATTAAACTTTCGATATTTTATTCTCATAACATCGATATGTCGATGTTAACAATATCAAAGCAACGATGTTTATTCACCATCGATGAATATTAATCATCCCTAACTTGGTGGGAACCACAGAGTACTTTGTGGTGGGAACGCGAAATCTGTACTATTGGGATATGTTTGTAACACAGTTAATTATTATGAACTAATAAGAGATAATATTATTAAATACTAAATGCTTCAAATTGGATCGTTCATTTAATAACAATCTATTATACGAAGGCCTGCCATTTTGATTTGACACTAAAGTCTTGTCGATAACGTTGTGAGTCTCTTCAACAATGCTGTGTTAAAGCTGGTTGATGCTTTGTTCCCAATAATAACACATCGCCGGTTTGCAAAAAAAACAATCTTCATGAATCACATCAGCGATATGGCTGATACACAAGTGGCCAATATAGTCAACGACATTTTGGTGAGTTAATGTAATACTTATTCTTTGTTTGTTTCCACCTTGCTTTAGCTCTCCACTCCAATGTGGCGTAGCGTATCACACTTTTATTAAATCAAATAAAACATGGAACTTTAACCCAGTCATCCTGGACCACAACCCATAAAATATGTATGTTTCCACCAGAACAAGCCGGCTTCTATTATAGTAATTTTTCAGGCTAAGCAGTAAGCAGTACATTCTCTGAAACCGATATTCGAGTTGGGGTGGGGAAGAGAGGAAGGAGGGGGCATGTGTATCCCCACCCTTAAAAAGACAAATCTAAGCAACCCGTCCTTTTCGGATATATTTTTAACCTAACTTTCAATATCCATTTTATTTTAATGCTGATGAAGAAGGGGTAGAACTGTACAATCTCTGATATTGAATTTTGGGACAGGGTGGGGGGTGAGGGATGGGGAGGGGTATATAATCACCCCTAAAAAGGAAAGTGTTTATATTATTCGTCACAGAAGGGTCTGATTCTTATATGACATAATGTCTATAAAAGCATTCAGTAATAGATTTTGACAAGAAAAAAGTGCTGGCAAATATTAGGATTTGTAAAAAAGAATATCATCTCCCTCTCCTTCCTCTCCTCCCTCCATGACTTAAATTTTGGTTTCAGAATGTGTACAGTTCTAGCATCTTTCAGCGTAATCATCATCATCAGCCATAGGACGTCCACTACTGAACATAGGGCTCCCCCAAAGATTTCCAGATCCAGTTGGTAGGCCAACAGGTTGATCTGGAAATCTGAATTGGCCACTAGGCCAGTGTAATATTCAGTGTAATAATTCATAGTAATATTGTTTAATGAATGGTTAGGCTGCATTGTAAAAAAATACTAGTATTAGTAGTTTAAAATCTCTTAATAGGTGACTGTATATCATCAGTTCTATTCAGTGATTGAAATGAGCTTTTTCACAAGAGTGAATGCTTTTTCCCCTGCCTTCCTGAATGGGGAACTTGCAAGAAAATTTTTTACATCATTATTTAATGAAATAGCTTTTGGGGAAATTTTAAACGATAGGCAATTATAGCAGTTCAAACGTCATTGTAGCCAATGTTCAATTTTTACGCTGTGACGTCACATCCTTCTTTGGCGCGGGGTTTTGTGTCATATTTTAACTTGCGATAATTAAATGATTTGTGCATATTTTAACGATTTTCTTTCTGGTGTGTTTATTCGAGACTTAGTTCTTAACAATGAATTAAAAAGAAAATTACATGCAACAAATAGGGAATTTCCCTTATCTGTAGTAATAATTTATTGTAATTCATTCATTGCATAAAAAAGAAATGCAATATTACTATTTTGTCAACATTATGATATAAACGAAAACATATTTAATTCATCTTGGCCCTTTGTAAGGAAACGAAATGAATATTGTATAAAAAAATATAAATAATTATATACAAAAAATTATAAGTAATTATATAATTTATTTTCAAATCAAGGATGTTGTGTACACTCTCATAGTGTAAGAGTTTTTCCAGATAAGAGCAAAGCAATTATCATGATATATCTATGTAATGATGATGCACAGTATCACTTTTATTTAGCATTGATTGCTTGTTGCAAATAGTGTGCAATTGCAAATAAAGCATGTAAAAAGAAACAAAGGTTAGGCCCATTTAGGGGGCTACCAATTTGGTTTTTATTAGTTTTGTGTATAAATACATTTCTATTGATATTCATGAAACTTCTTCTTAGTCGGTATCTTCATTGCTGAAGGTCGTGTCTAGCTTCAAGTTGTATCACTCGATGCACTATCCTCTTCCACGCGGTTCTGTCTTCGGCGGTCTTAATAACTTTCGGTATTGGCATACCAGTGAGCGTCCTTATTATGTCTGTCCAACGGGTAGGTAAACGACCCGGTGGTCTTTTCCCATCGACCTGGCCAACTATCAGCATCTTTTCCATAATTATTCATTCATGAAACTAGCTTAATGTAAAAATTAATATTTTCAGAGAGTCGAAGCTGTGGAAGAAGCATTTAGTTGTTTTTTAGTTCATAAACCAGATCAAGAAAATGAAAGATTGGCCATGTATCAGAAAAAACTCTCTACTATTATGACAACACTCAGTGTTGAGTTACAAGAGTCTGCCATTCGACAGTACTTGACACTCACTGCAGTTTTAACAAACAGATATAAAATGAAACAATTGCTCACATTATTAGAGAATTTAGTCAATACGAATATACTGCAAGCAAGGTAATAATATAATAAGCTGTTTATTATAAATATAGAATGCAAGTACAATTACCTTTATAAAATATTGATGTCTGGAATACCTTTTGAGCCTGATTTATGATAACAGTATTTGTAACAAGGCAGAAGCCATTGTGTATTCATAACTATAAATGTTTAAACTTAAATTGAATTAACTAATTACAGGATGCTTTGTGATTGTATTTTAACCAATGATAAGCTTACATATCAGAATGCAGATTTTTGGATAGAATGTTTTAATTTAATAAGAAGAATAATTGGCGGTGTTGACTACAAAGGTGTAAGAGAAATAATGAAGGTAAGTAAGCACATAATCAAATCTATACCACACCTTATAATTTCCATCATAGCCCTGCAAATGAAAACACCATATTGCTATATCCAATTAAAATATTATAGTAAGAATCTATGAATATGAAAAACTAACTGTTGCCTTCATGTGAAAAAAAATTTGGGATAAATAGTTGTCTATGACCCAGTTCCAACTATGCTAGACTGATGAATTTGCCGGGTCGGTAAAATTGCTAGAAAGGCTGTATAATTTATATGACGCTATTCAATGTACACCAGACCTAGCAAGAATTCCAATCTTGGCATTGTTGTCAGAGCGTTTCTCTTTGCGGACCGCGGGCAGGACGCCCAGACGGAGTAAAGTGAACAAGCTCGCTTATACTATGTAAAGAAGTTAGGTAGATTGATATTTACAATTAATATTACATATCCTATTCTATCAAGATGTAATTTTGTTTCAGGGCTGTAGAGAGAAGGCACACACATTACCAGTAAGGTTGAACTCTAGTACAATGCCTCAGTTAAAAGCACTATACAATGTTATAGAATATATTTTTGATCGGAATGCTTCATTACTGCCGGCGTATTTTATAGTTACTGAGATTCAAAAAGATTATCCGGATAATAATCATTGGCCGCATTGGGTAATATTATTATTTTTTGGTCAATATCTTAATCATTTTCGACCGACTTCAAAAACGAAGAAGGTCCTCAATTTGTCTGTATTTTTTATATATCCGACCTCCGCCAAATGTAGACCGATTTTAAGATTCTTTTTATGTTCTATAGAGCTTATTCCAAGGGTTGGTACATATAAAGGTTACGATCGGATGATGATGATGATGATGATTTTGAAGTTGGTCCGTTAAGTTTTTAAACTTGTAATTATCATTAAATCATTTCATAAAATTGGGCCTTATTCATCGTATTTGCCTAATATGGGTTGGTAGACTTCACATATTTCACTGCCTACAATGTTGCTATGGTATTTTCTAAATTGCTAACATCAACTGTAATAACAATATTAGTAGCACTGTATTTTTACTGTCCCACTTAGTGAAACACTTAGTGGAAACTTCAACTTTCCTCACGAAGTTTTTCTTCACCATTAATTATAAATTATACATAAATATCTTTAAAAAGAAGAAGTGTATGTTTTTGGATCATCATCTCGCCAGTCTCATGTGCTGTTTTTTAAAATATCATCTTAATAATTTCAGCAATTAGCAAAACTACTGACTAGTTTTGTTGAAAGCTTCAAGCCGTGTGCACAAATGGTTTCAATAATAGGACACTCTAATATGCTGCCAGTGGTGGAATTCTCTGGTTACGCTGATCACCTTGTAAATCCATGGCGGTTGGATCCTACAACTTTAAAATTTTCTCTAAAGGGCAACTTGCCATATGATGATGAACTTCTCAAACCTCAAATAGGCTTGTTGAGACATGTTCTACAACAATCTTATTCTAGAGACATGATATATTCCATGCTGGGCTTGCAAAAACAACACAAACAGAGATGTATTGCATTGGAGGACCAATTAGTCGAGTTAATGATACTGCCCATGGAGAAGAGTGAACAGGAAAATGAAGATGATGAGATGTCATCATCGCATTGGTGTTGGCTGCACTTGTCCTCACAAGTTATATATCTAATACTAATTGGATTCGCATCTTTTCCAAACATTGTAATGGGTTTACACAACAAATTGATTGGGCACGATATGAAGCGAGGGCGAGATCATCTAATGTGGGTGCTTCTACAGTTCATATCAGGAAGCATTCAAAGGAACCCGTTGTCGAACTTTCTGCCCATAATAAAACTTCATGAGTTGTTATATCCTGAGAAAGAGCCTCTACCTGTGCCAGACTACACCAAAGCGCATTGTACACACCAGATGGCCGTGGTGTGTATATGGATGCATTTATTGAAGAAAGCAGAAACAGAGCATAAAACAATTTCTATGCCTCAAAATTTGAAACTTCAGTATGAGTAAGTTATGAATAATATATTGATGTATAGTTGCAATTAAAATGGTACTAAAGTTTAAATTTGTTGCCAGATTTCTGCAGCACCTTATGAGCTCCAACAGCACACCTACTTTGATGGGTTCAGATTATCGTATCGCGTTGTTATGTAATGCATATTCAACGAATCAAGAATATTACGCAAGACCAATGGGCATCATAATTGAAACATTGTTTGGAAATCAAAAAGCGATGCCGAATGGAAATCCAGGAACGCCTCTCCCAACAGTTCCACTTTCAATGTGTATCCTTGATAGTTTAACCCTCCATTGTAAAATGTCGTTGATACACTCCATTGTAACTCACGTTGCTAAATTGGCTCAAAATAAGACCACCATACCTGGTAATAGTAGTATGATGGCACCAGCATTGGTTGAGACTTATAGCAGGTTACTAGTGTACACTGAAATAGAATCATTGGGCATAAAGGGATTCATCAGTAAGTTTTATTGCATAGTTACAGGGTATTTTACTTTTATATCATTACACTTCAAATATTATCATTTTCAGATCAGCTTCTGCCCAATGTATTCAAGTCGCATGCGTGGGGTATTCTTCACAACCTGTTGGATATGTTTTCGTATCGTATTCATCACATACAGCCACATTACAGAGTACAGCTTCTATCTAATATACATTCATTAGCTGCGTACCCCCAGGCCAATCAAACTCAGTTGCAATTGTGGTATGTTTGAGGTTAATATTAGATAATTTTTTTTTATCTCCCATTTATAAGATTTTTTAATGTATTACCAGGTTGACATAATAATTTCTTAGGTTTACGCGAATGTTATTCATTTAAATAAAACTATTCTGAGTCCTTAGACATCATCATACTTATATGACCCGTGACCACGAAGGCTGCAAAGCTTTCGAAACGTCGGGCATAAAAATTAAAACCAAATCGTGATAGAATCCGTAAAAATAATTTTATTTCAATGTATTTACCAGGTGTTAATAATATTATTATATTGTGTAAATGTAGGTGATAATTTGTTTAAGTGCGTTATGCCTCGTAATTAGGCGAGTAATAATGTGATATATTTCAGTTTCGAGAGTACAGCTCTTCGTTTAATAACAAGCCTGGGTAGTTCCGGTGTTCAATTGCAGATGTCGAGGGTGGTTTCCGAGCCGAAGTCGCTCGTGTCGTCCGAAAGTGAGGAACTTAATCGTGTGCTGGTATTGACATTAGCACGCGGCCTTTACATGACAGGCGCAGGTAATTACGTATTTCCAGAATAAGGATTCCCGGGACTTCTAGCCCCTTACTTATAAAAATATTTAAGCGCTGCTTATCTTTACACCATAGGTTGTCCCTTTCATTTTTAAACAATGTAACGCAAGGAAAAAAGTGACAGTTTATTCTTAACCATTTGCTCAGCTAAAAATGCTGTTTTAAGTAAGGCCCCTAGTGTCAGGAAGTCTGTTTGAATGTTACTAATATTCGAATACGAACTGATTAATTTGTAGTTAAAGTGAACATAGTGGCAGTAATAATTCAGTTGGGATTGGTACGGACTGCCGAGACGAATGACGGAGGTTCGAGACCAGACCCAAAACGAGGATAAACCTCTGGACTTTAAGTGTTTTCATTCTGAATTATCTCTTGCTATAACGGTTCTTATGTTCATCAATTGTCATTATTAGACTGGATTCTTATTACTTAATACTATTGACTTAGTATTATGCTTTTGCAAATTGAAGTATTTGTTAACAGGCAGTGACGGGGCAGCAGTAAAAGAGTTGCTGACGACTATAATGACGAACACTCCTCACATGTGGTCACAACACACGCTGCAGTGTTTCCCACCCGTGTTGGTCGAATTTTTCGAACAGGTATGATTGTATATCGTTCAGCTTGTTATTACGACCATGTGCAGATATTTCGGCGCATCGAGACATTTATGTATTTAAACTAGGGATATGCTTTATAGCATATCCCTAGTTTAAAACAAATACATGAATCTGTGCAAAAGCACAGAAGATCAAATTCAGTAGTCTGATATTAAAACATTTGATTATATTATTTACAAATACAAAAGAATAAATAAAATTATAATAGCTGTGCGTAATATGTTTTACAGAATCCAGCTCCAAAAGAAAATAAACAGCTTCTTAAGAAATCAGTTGAGGAGGAGTATCGCAAATGGACATCAATGGCAAATGATAACGATATTATAACTCATTTCTCCGTCCATGGAACTCCTCCACTATTTTTGTGCCTTTTATGGAAAATGATTTTTGAAACAAACAGAATAAATCCGATCGCATTCAAGTAAGTGCCAAGTTATAAAGTATATACATAGTTCATTTGATATTTGCAATACAAGTATTATTATAAAGAAATTAAAAACAACTTATCAAATACTAGCTTTTGACCGCGGCTATGCCCACGTGAGAGTCTTGACAAACATTCATCCCCTATTACATCCCTTTAGGGATGAATTTATGCATGTATTATACATATAAACCTTCCTCTAGAATCACTATTAAAAAAACGCATCAAAATCCGTTGCGTAGTTTTAAAGATCTAAGCATACAGACAGACAGACAGACAGTGGGAAGCGACTTTGTTTTATATATAGTGATTACATCTACATATATAGATACTGTACTATACATAAACTGTGGATAAGTATAGACTTATGTACGTTACTTATAATTAATACGGTAGGTAAGTTTATGTACAGTTAAAGTAATAACATCTTTCACTTGAAATATGGGATATTATGGGAAAATATTCAAAGATTATAGGCAAAAATCACCGTAAAGTTTAAGTTAGTAGCTGCTAGGATTGTAAAGACTCTTACTTTAGGTATATGTACATGACTTTGATTTTTGGATTCGATGAAGTAACTGGTAATTAATACATATAATGGAATTTACAATTAATATAAAATAATTTACATGATGTACAGATCAGAGTAGAATCGAGGGAGTTTAATCAGCATGCATGTTGCCTGAAAATAGTATGTATGTATGGTATTGGGGTTTTATTTGTGCCATTTTAAGTAAATCACGACCGCAGACATATTGTAGAGGTGCATTTGCGAAGTTAGTGTAGGTGTCAATTACTTATTTAAAAAAAATTACAAACCTCCATATAATATTTTAACTTTAATTATTCGACCAACACACTTTATTAATCGATGGCTATTGACTTCACTCTGTCGAATTGCTTCTGTTGATTCGTCGTTCGTGTTGTTACCTGTATAATGTGTAAAAATGAGCATTACATACATACATACATACATAAACTCACGCCTGTTTCCCGTTGGGGTAGGCAGAGACTAAGGAGCGCCAATTGCCTCGGTTCAAACACACCTCTTTCGCTTCTTCCACAGTCATCAGTCTTTTCATGCACGCTCGTCGGTTACGAGAACTCCTTATTTGGCCCTTTTCTAAAATATCGCCAATTTGGTCCATAAAGGTACATAAGGTATGAGCATTATTTTACATAAATAAGCTCACGTCTGTATCCCGAGGGGGTAGGCACAGGCGCACTAGCCAACTAGTACACCCACATTTCGCCCAGCTTAGTTCCGTTCCAGATGTGATAGGGGGCGAGCCTAACGCCATATCGGGCACAAATTCCAGACTCCGGGCTGATATGGAAAAATCCAATATCACTTTGCCCGACCCGGGGATCGATCCCGAGATTTCAGGACGGTAGTCGTACCGAAATACAACCACACCACCGAGGCAGTAATTATTTTACGTGAATATAATATTGTTCATCAGGATTTTGGAGCGTATTGGAGCCAGAGCGCTGTCAGCTCATTTGCGTAAATTTTGCGATTATCTCGTTTTCGAGGTAACAAACCCAGCTGGCGGGCCGCACATCAATAAGTGTGTGGACGCCATTAACGACATCATATGGAAGTACAACATTGTTACTATTGACAGACTCGTCTTGTGTTTGGTAAGAATACTTATAACAGTTTAGCCCTTTGTAAAAATATTAACGCGCTGACTATCTTTAAGAATAGCGTGTCCTTTTCATTTCCATACAATGCGATGCATGAAAAAAGTGGCAAACTATTTTAAAAAAAAGACTAAATACGATAAAGAGACAGTCAGGTCCGCTTAGTAAGTGGTACGCCAGCTTATAAACTCAAAAAAATACACTACTGTCTACAAGGCATTACACCAAGATGTTATTTGTCTCATAATGACCAGACTTGCTTTGCTGTCTTGAATATCCTTCACTGATACGTGATCAGTGCCGGCCGCCCTAGGCCCGGTACAATCGCCGCCATTTGTTTTTAACCGACTTCAAAAAGGGAGAAAGTTCTCAATTTGATTGTAGATAATGGAGTTAACTTCGTCAGTAAGGTGAAAGATGCCAAAGTTTTTGTTTCGTGTTTGGCCGCCCCAAATGGTACAGCCGCCCCCGGCCTAGTTGGCCTTAGTGGAAATTCGTCAATTTACGCGATATAGTATCAGCGGTGCTGATGGAAAAACCTAGCTTACAGTTTCATTCTGCTACCATATTACATTTTTAAAGGTACTGCGTCCTAACCCTGACGGAAATGAAAGCCAAGTGTGCCTTTACATTATACAGTTGCTATTACTAAAGGGGTCAGAATTGAGAAATAGAGCGCAGGACTTTGTAAAAGAAAACTCCCCCGAACACTGGAAACAAAATAACTGGCAAGTACTTTCATATTCTCTTTTAATATTCATTGTATTGAGTTTGGTGATAATGTTAAATTATATCATATAACCTAACTTGTTCGTTCCGTGTATTGCTAGATTACAGAGATCTAGCACATACAACACATTGACACATTATGTAGCAGCTAAGGGTCCGTTCAAGTATTATGTAAGCAGAATTTTTGCAAGTATTATTATATTAGTATCATTATATTAACCCCACTTACCTCCTCGTCCCATGCTTACGTAAACATTGGTACATGCATTTTTAATGTGTTCTGATTTCTCTATTAAAATAAAATCCGCTAAAGTACAAAAAATAAATACTGTTAACGTAATCACTATCCAAACACCCCCCCTTCCTCATGTCATCAAAAATAAGCAAAGTAAGACCATTCCGCGCCGCCATAGTGCTTACGTAGTACTTAAATGGCTCCTAAGCTTACGAAAATGATCTTTAAACATGCTGTTTATTAAAAAGTAAATGTCCTTTAAACTAGGACACCATATAACACCTATTTTCGTTGACGTCTCATTTCAGGTATGATAAGCATTTAGCTTTTCACAGAAAATACCCTGAAAAATTCGCACCTGAAGAAGCGAGCAATGCGTACGGCGGGCCGATACCCGTTTACTTGAGCAATGTGTGTCTCAGGTTCATTCCCGTTCTGGACATTGTTGTGCATAGACATCTGGAGATACCGCAAGTGAGCAAGAACTTAGAACAGTTACTCGAACATCTCGGATATTTGTATAAATTCCATGGTGAGGCATACAAAAAGCATATTTATCTACACTCTCATTAAAACTATATATCTTGACTAGCTGTTGCCCGCGACTCAGTTTGCGTGGAAATTTATTTTCCAAGATAAAAAGTAGCCTACGTGTTATTCTGATGTATAACCGATATATGTAACTGTAAATCCATTTAGGTAGTAGGTTTTGCGTCAAACATAGGGCCTTACATATAAAAACATTTTAGCTGAGCAAATGGTTAAGAAGTCTGTCCTTTTAATTTTCAAACAATGACACAAAGAAAAAGTGACAGACTATTAACCATTTGTTTAGCTAAAATATTTTTATAAGTAAGGCCCATAGTAATAAATAGAATGACATACATACATACTCACAAACTTTCGTATTTATAATATAAGATTTAATAGCATCGCCATATTTCCTTTCAGATCGTCCAATAACATTCCTTTACAATACACTACATTACTATGAAAGAAAACTACGCGACAAACCGTTATTGAAAAGAAAGCTTGTGAGTGCTGTTCTTGGCTCGTTGAAAGATGTACGTCCAGCTGGCTGGGCCACCACTGATGCTTTCCAAACATATTTAGCCAAGTCCGATGTCGAGGCAACGGCGTGGGTTCCAGATCTCAATTATTATTTGAGTCTGGTTAACAGAATGGTGGACAGTATCCTTTTCAAAAATATACTTATTTGGGCTTTTAGTTTACACGTAAATGTAGGAAGGCATCAACATAAATAAAAGTTTCTGGTTCGAGTATCTTTTTTATTGTTGTATTACAATATTATATTTAACTGTTGATTATAATTAAACAGGCTGATAAATAGTACACATAAGGTAACTTTGCTGCTCTGAAACCAGGTGTTCCGGACAGCAGTGCAAGTACCTAAAGTAAGGAAAAAATCATATACGTGTACATGTGTGATGGAATTGTTATCAACTTTTTTATTGTAATGATAACAACTTCCACAGGTGTGAGTATCTATAAATTATCTATACATATTTATGTACGCTGACGTCTAGTTAAAGGTCTATAAAGGTAAAGTGAAGTAGAGTGATAAAGGTAGCAGGAAGTCGTTGGATGCAGGCCGCTCCCAACAGGTCGATCTGGAAATCTTTGGGGAAGGCCTATGTTCAACAGTGGATGTTCTATGGCTGATGATGATCATGAGGTCTATTTGGACTATTTGTCCACGAACCCGTGAATATCAGACATATGTCATAGTATAAAGGCTGAAAAAAATGTTATGTTCTATTCTGATCATACTGTTTTATGACAGTCTATTTAGCCGTCATTCCGACGAGAGCTTTCTCAACGCGTGTTAAAAAAGTGTTGTAATTAAATAATTGAGTGGTAGTATAGTTATTCAAACACCGGCGTTTTTTTTGGCGGTATGTACAATATACCTTATTAGAAACAAGGCAAGAATGATTTTCAGGCAATCATATGAACAGTCATGTTGTGACGCTTCTTTTAATGGACGTGGAAAAAGCTCTCGTGTGAATGAAGGCTTATTTGTGTTTCAACAATATAGTTTCTTTAATATTGCCACAGCGATGACAGGAACATGTCACTTCCCGAACACAGATTGGCGATTCAATGAATACCCAAATCCTTCGGCGCATTCTCTCTATGTCACGTGTGTGGAGCTCATGTCGCTTCCAGTTGCGCCCAACTTCGTGGGCAATAGTATGTTGGACGTGGTTACCAAAGGATTTGTGGTTATTCCTGCAACAAAAATACAGCTTTGGATAAACGCCATCGGCCTTGTGATGGCCGCGCTGCCCGATCCGTACTGGACGGTGTTGCACGACCGTCTACTGGAGCTGATCACCGGCAGCGAGTTGACGGAGTGGCCGTACCCTCACACGCCGTTCCAGCTCTTCAGCTTGACCACCACGAATGACGCCATGCTCGAGAACAAATATAGTTTGACCCTCGCACTCGCACACGCTATATGGTACCATGCGGTTGTTGGACAAATCATGCAGATACCTCAGTGAGTAAATATATTTTTATTTCATTCGCTTAATGTACAAACACAGGCGCAGATGTAGGGCGAGGTCTTGATATAAATATAATTTAGTAATATAAGCTCACGCCTGTATCTCCGAAGGGGTACGCAGAGGTACATTAACCAATTAGGACACCCATATTTCACCGAGTTTAGTTCTGTCCTAGATGTGAGAGGGGGAGTGCCATGCATTGAAAAACCCAACATCACTTTGCCAAACCCGGGGATCGAACCCGAGACCTCAGAACGGTCGTACCAGCATAAAACTACGCCACGGAGGCAGTTCATTTACTCTTAGTTATAGTTTCTTTGGGGGAGGTCTATGTTCAGCAGTGTACGTCCTATGGCTGATGACGATAATGAATAGTTTGCTTAACAAGAATCGATCGAATATAGTAACGTTATTGTTTTTCATATTTATCACCATCATCATCATCATCATCATCAGCCACAGGACGTCCACTGCTGGCCATATTGCATAAGTATATAGTGTAATAAAATGAATTCCAGGTTCATAAAGGACAAACTCGCAGTAGAGGTTCATATGGAGATTCAGTTGTTGTTCCTGTGTCACATGGTGGGGCCTTTCCTGCAGAGATTCAACTCGGATTTGTCCCGAGCCGTCATGGACATCACGATCACACTGTACGAGTTGTTGGCTCACATTGACAAGAATCAACCACACCTGCAGTTTATCGATCCTATCTGTGACTTGCTGTATCCTTTTTTATATATTTAAAATCGTTCCGTTTTTGACATTGCGAAATTACTCGATATCACATCGATCAATTATTTTTTAAAAACAAAAAATAATATAGCAAATGACCTCAATCGATTGATAAAATATGTCTTCATACCTGTTTACTTAAAAAAAAAGACATTTTCCTTATGTTTTCTCATATATTCCAATATTTAGAATCGTTAAGTAAATTGTCCCAGTTAAAACATATCATACAATATGTTTATTTAAAATATGAGCAAGAAAGTTCCTTAGTCGTGAAACAGGTATCATATAAAATACATGTTTGTCGGAGATACAATGAAGAATGAAGTTGAAAGTGTCATACGCAAACTGCGTCCCGCATTGCAGATGCGCCTGCGCTTTATAACTCATCTGAACGTGGAACAGATCAACACCGCCTAGCAGAACGATTACTACAGCTACACGCCGTCGAGTTCGAGCTCCAGCTCGGAGTGAAGGCAACGCTGTAGTCATTGGTGCACTTGTATTTATGCATTCTACATATAAATTTTTATTATATGTCCGTCGTTCACTATACTGTATTGTATATATTATTCACTGAGCAATATAACGCCACGTGTCCTGCACATGTTTTTGTTGAAACAAAACACATACATCTACACAAAACAATGGTTTTCGTTTTCCTGCTCATGGAACAATTAACCATAGACTAAAATGTGCAGCAAAACCAGGTTTTGTGTAGCGTTTTAGTGCAGGAGACTCGGCTTAAGGAACAAACGTTTTGAAAATGAAGAGAACGAAATATGACGAGTCTGATAAACTTTGCCTTTGTAAGAAACAATATGCACAAATCCCGTGGTAGACGATAAATTATAGTCACTTATTATTAAGCGATAGCTGAATATTCATTATGGGAAGTCAATTCACTAGGCGTAACAAATAATATTGTCCGAATAATAGATGTGCATCACATATTATTTTCACACTTCGTTAAAATGCAACAAATTAGGTCCGCCGGGACGTTAATCTAAAACTTAATATCCAGGCACTTAACAATTATTTAGATTATCGTCATTTGAAATAACGCGCTTTTGCAATTAATGTGTGTGGCATTAGAGATAGGAACAACATAAAACACACTTGCAGCAATAGTTTTGGTGCATCGAACTAAATGCAATAAGCAATATGATAAATTTAAGGTATACTAGACGTCTGTTGTAACTTTAAACCCGTTGACTGAATAATAGGATATTATCAAGACAATACATTATAATAATAGTAATAATTCAAGTGAATTCGCGCCACACAATGTTAACTGAAACATCACGTTAGTACCGGACTTGCGAGTGCTTAATCTGTCTAGAACAAAAGTTGAAGCCTCATTTAATTGTAAGATATATAATTATTATATACATATAAACGGACCTCTATTTTGTATATGTTAAATAACGGTAATATTTTTATTGTTTATAAACGATCCACGTTTTTATATTATTATACCTATTATAGCTTCTTAGGTCACGTTAGTTGCTATGTAGCTTTGGTATATTATCACATTAAGAGCAATGCAAGTTAGTAGGTATGAATATGTATGAACAAATGATTTTATATTTGAATGATCACAAAATAATGCATTGCGGCTTTTATAAGACATAATATATGTAGTTCGTGAGCACTTTTTATTGGTTAGTGTAATAAGACAAGTGCGGGAATATCACATTTTATTTACAATTGGTGTTAATAGGTGAAATATTTTTTAAGCCTTTTTACATTATAGTTATAGATATGAATGTTTCATTTGCTAGCATACTTTTACGTTATGTATACAACGTAAATATTATACAACTTTACATAGGTGTCAATAAATCCTGATATGATAAAGTATTTACAAATGATGAAAGCAATAGTTAAAGAGTACAAGATTTTAGTGATAAGATAAGCATGACCCCGGTTTTGTGTTTGTGATCATTTCGATTATGAAATGTGTTGACATTTAACGGTATGTATTTTGGTGCTGACAAGGGCCATAATTAAAAGCATTTTAATTATTTTCATTGGATAATTTGTGAAGTAAACTTTATATTTAAGCATTGACATTATTTTGAGGCAAAATTAAATAGCTATGCAATATTTTAAACACGTACTTATTGTTGATACAAGATGGTCCGGAATCCCCAATACTTTTTAAATTAATGATCTTTAACAGGGTGCACCTTCGTCCGTGTCTTAGTTTTTTTGAGACGCTGTTTTTTTTTCTATGTGAAAGTGATGTAGAAGAAGTTGTCTACTGATGGTGTAAGAGATCGTGGTATATCGACCTTCACTCATCTGATAACCAGATAAGACTTTTTTATTTACAAACACGCCTATAATTGCTTGCTTATCGAAAGGTGTTCATGGCTATTTTTAATTAAACTATTTTTTCCTACCGGTTTTTTGCAGGCAAGCCAAGACAAGGTATAAGATTGATTTTTTAATTCAATTATCTTTCTTATGATACCAATTTTTATTGGTTATCACATTGGTGTAATTACTTATATTGATATACGTGTTCATACCTGTTTATACCTTGCCAGGTACCTATGAAAAATAAGTAGGCAAACCTATCAAGGCATATTCTCCATGTTAAAAATTATCATTTAAAATTATTTTTTTTGGTTATCAAGAGTGAAGGTTATGAATTTTTTTAAAATAATATCTATGAACACATTTCGATAGGCTAGCTATTAAAGACTGGTTTGTAAATAAATTATATTTGATAAAAAATATGTCTCATCTGACTATCAGTAGCCCGAGCACGAAAAAGTAATGTAAATGTATTCGAGTTCGCTGCGCACTGATAACGTTTGGTTAATATTTCATACAAATTTCATAGACGCGCATCGAGTTCGAATACATTTACGGTTGTCAGAAATTTTCCTGCTCAGGCCGCAGATGAGTGAAGGTCGATGTACCACGGTCTCCATGAGTGTGATTTCCCTTTCTAGGATCTCTATTTTAGCTTCAGTATGCTGCTTTGATTGTACTAGACCAATGAAATGCCTGCGTTGTTTATTAAATTTGCCAATAGACGTAACGACTAAGCACGTTGTTAGTTACCACTATTAATTTTGCGTAGTTAATAAAAATTAGACTACACGCGTATACTCACGAAAATATAGCCTGCCATTCATGATTAAATAAAAACTGTAGTGGATTCCGGACCGTAATCTATTAAAAAAATATGACTCAATTTAATTTTATGTAAGGTTGGTATAGTTATATTATTAGATATTATGCCTTAATGGTCCAAGCACATTAAGGCGGGCCTCGACGCACTGTATCGTAAAAATATTCTTATTCCGGGTGTTTCACAAAGTTGGTACCAATAACAATTCCATATACAAGGAGAAGGATTTAAAGGGTAATGGTAAAGCTAAAAAAATTTTTTAAGCACGAGGGTTTTAAAATCGGAACTAAAATTGACGCAATTTGTATAGGAATGGCTTTATGTATGCTAAAAATTATTACCCCATAGTTAGTTTGCAAATATACTGCAGCTAACACAATGAGCCAGATAAATGTTTTCGTCACAAATTCAGGTTTCCATTATTCAAAAACTATGAGCCATACGAAAATTTAAACTTTACCGCTAGATGCTAGCCACTCCCTCTGTAAGTTTACTTAATATCGATACCAACTTTATGAAACACTTTGTATAAGAAAAAATTGTGTTAGAAAATGTATGAAAGCGATTGTAGTGTGAGATTGTAGTTATGATTGGGATGTTGTGCATTGCGACTTGTAACATGCGTGGGCCAAACGAAAGCTTAGATTTATATGTCTAGTTATAAGTATAATCACATGGAATTGAATAATGCAATAGTCGACTATGCGTGAATAATATCGACTTTATTTTTAAGCGGTTATTGTTGTTTAAGCTACTTTCATCACATTTTGTGGTTTGTGTAGTCCAATAATATTACTTAATGTTATATGCTTTTTAAAGAAAGTTATTTTAAAGGAACTGACTAATTTTAATACCAGGTTCAATGATTTCTCTGTAATCCAAATAGCAAAATATAGGTCAAAGTTCATTTCAGTGGATAGTTGGTTGGTAGCGATAACTTGTTACCATACAGGGATATATGCATTGTGGATGTACATACATCACCGTTATAACATAATGAAGTTGTTAAGTTATTAGGAGCATTTGATCCAATAAAGTTGAATAAAGCAATCGTTGTGATTTACATGTATTATGGATTTTTTTGTCGACCTCTTCATGCCTGTCTATTTAGGATACCCATCATAAATACTACACCACAGGTGTTTAGATAATACCTTGTTATGTTCATAAACTATGCTAAGCACTATAGGTTAAGTCTATATTTTATAGACTATAAGTACAATTACATTGACTTTAATGATATAGTATTTGAAAATATATTGACGGTTACTTTGTCACAAAATAGACAATTTACATACATAGAGAAAACTTACCTTAACGATTTTTTTCTCGATTTATCTATTCGATATTTGCAGCTTTGCAAATTATATACTCGTATGTCTATGGCCGTTAAACAATGTTGTTTCGCTTTGTCGAGTGATATTTATCGTCAAAAGAAGCAAGACAAAACAATGAATATCATTTAGTTATCTAGTACATCATTGCTGTTAGAACCTCGGAAACCTACCATTTATAACAACTAAGCAAGAAAAATCGTCAGTGCCGGATCTTGGGCGAGAGGGTGCACGTGTCCCGGGCGGCAGGATTTGGAAAACGACAAATTCTGGAGGGTGCCCTGATTTGTGATATTGGATTTTTCCATATCAGCCCGGAGTCTGGAATTTGTGCCCGATATGGCGATAGGCTCGCCCCCTATCACATCTGGGACGGAACTAAGCTCGGCGAAATGTGGGTGTTCTAGTTCGCTAGTGCGCCTCTGCCTACCCCATCGGGGATACAGGCGTGAGCTTATGTTATGTTATGCCCTGATTTGGGGCGCTAAAATCGGGCATATTGGAAGCTTACCCTCGCTTAAAAAAAAAAACCCGGTCTGAAAATTGTTATGCACCGTGATTGGTGTTTTTAGTTATGCGACTTGTGCCACTAATACTAACCCACAGTTAGTCCTAACCTCAAGTTAAATTGAAAAAGAAATATTAATGACATGTAATGAATTACATGTCATTCATATATATTTTTTTAATTCAACTTGAGGTTAGACCTAACTGTAAGTTAGTAATAGTGGTGCAAGTCACCCTTATAGATAAAAAATTAGTATTTAAATTACTAAAATATAATTATCCTTGGCTTATTTAAAAACAAATCTGATGGACACGTGATTTCGATGATAAATCTAGCTTCCTACAAATATTCAATAAAATTTGTTACTGTAGTCAAGTACCCAATTCCTCGCCACTCCTCACCACTCCTCACGAACAGCAACTATCACGTGCAGTAACTCTCGGGTGCTTTACCATACCATACATTGTACAATAACAGTATCTACCATACCAACCGCCAACCACCAACAGTACAAACCATTTTGACGTTCAAAGTTTTATTTGAATTCGGTCAGCGCAACCCAATTTTTAATAAGCATGTTGCAGAAAGGTTTAGGTTTCTATTTTACGACTGGTGGCGACAAATTTTAACCCATTAAACAGGCGTGTTTGATGGGTTAAAATATAGTTTCCTTACTTCTAAGTAGCACTACATAGTATAAAACAAAGTAGCTTCCCGCTGTCTGTCCTTACGTATGCTTAGATCTTTAAAATTACGCAACGGATTTTGATGCGGTTTTGGTTTGATGCGATGCAAGTTTCTTATCTGTTGCATAAATATAATTGAAGCAATAAATGACTTGCATGGTCTATATAAACAAGTAACATTTTTGATTCGTTATACAAGTTTTGTTTCAAAATTTTCTTGGTGTAAATAGCACATGCTATAATTTCTTTAGCAATTTTTGTACTGATTGTATTATGATACTGCCCTTAAATTTTTTATTTTGTTATTTCCTTAGGTCGAAAAGCGTCTATTCCAATTTCCTGTGTAAATGCTGCTAGTGCAGCATTACGTGCATCACGAGTCTTATAATTTTCATCTTCAGTATCCCATAAACACTCATGATTGCGATAAATCTCAATGAACTTTATTAAATCAGCAGAACCGAATTTTGACACTTTTGTCTCATATTTTTTAGCGGAAAGCTAGTGTTAACCACACTAGCTTCCCGCTTCTAAAACGTTCAACACTTGAATGAAAAATTCGCTAACGCCAATCCGTGCAATACTTGAAGCAACCTGCTAATAAATGGTACACGCATATACAAGACTGTGTTTAGATAAGTCAAAACTTGTATGCAATAATCGCCTTAACATAATTGTAAACAAAAGTTTGCAATTATTTTTTCAGACGACTTTCATTCAATAATTGCATTCGATTATTAGGGTTCCGAAGCCAAATGGCAGAAAAGAAAACCGTATAGTTTCGCCATGTCCGTCTGTCTGTCTGTCTGTCTAACCACTGTTTATCTCAGATACTACATACAAGTACTAGAGGGCTGTAATTTGGCATGAGTATACATATCTATCACACAAAAAAAGTGTGGTATAAAATCGAACATTATTTTTTTGGTTGCATCCCCTACATGTAAAGTGGGGGTGACATTTTTTTTCTCGACTATCTTATGGTGTGGGGTATTGTTCGATAGGTCTTTAAAAAAAATGCGGGTTGCAAAAACTATATTTTGAATGCTAATTTGCACATTTTTGGTAGAGTAGGGAGACCCCCTCTATTTCCGAAACGGTTGGTTTTGGATACGTGAAAAATTCACAGTAGTAGCTGTGTCATTAATCTTAGGTAGTAGCATATATAATGAATTTCAAAGGAAAACCATAACTATCAAAGGATAACCATAGCGGCTAAGCAGGCTTTACAAATAAATGAGTAATAGACTACCAAGTTAAAAAGAATTTTTTTTTACAAATTCTTATGAATATCACTTATATGAAGTTGTCAGTTTTATAAAACAGGTGGCAAATATGACTTTATGGACCATTTAATTACCTTTCTTTCTACCTGCCCCTTTTCCAACCTTAATGTGGGATCGGCGCAACACACTTTTTTAAGCATGTTGCAGATGGTATTTGGCTTAGTTTTTACGACCGGCCGCCTGCCTGACGTCAACCCTCTATGAGGGATCCAGCCCCGGGCAGATTAAATTAGAAAATTTGCTTTGCCCGACTTGGGAATCGAACCTAGGACCTCCCGGTCCACAGCCCATACATGCTGCCACTAGACCAAGGAGGCGACGATTTAATTTAATTATGCCTAATAAAATTATATTTAAATAACAGTTACCGTTATTTCGGAACCCTGTACTGTACGTGATCAGATATGCAGCATGCACTTGGCCGGTTTTTATTTTATTTTAGTTAGGCCGACTTGCACCGCTATTACTAACCTACAGTTAGTAACCTCAAGTTAAATTTATATATATATATATATATATATATATATATATATATATATATATATATATATATATATATATATATATATATATATATATATATATATATATATATATATATATAATGTGGATAATTCATTAAATAGAATTTAAAATTAGAAACTCTTGATCGAAATGTTCGGCGGTGGTTTAGTAAAGAAAATAAGAAGTTGACAGTTAAGATTTGAAAACGAACGATATAAGATGTCAGATTTATAAAAGATTTTTCCTTAAGAAAATAAATTATTAATTGTATCAATTCTTTGAATTCCTTCAATCCCACATATATATATGACATGTAATTAATTCAATGGTGTCATATAGAGGTATTATCTGTAATTACATGTAATGAATTACATGTCATTCATATATTTTCAATTTCATTTAAGGTTAAGACTAACTGTAAGTTAGTAATAGTGGTGCAAGTCGCCCTTATACCTGTAAACAGCTGCTTACAATTCTTGAAGATCAATTATTGAGCGTATTGTATTACATTGAATTATTGCCCTTGTTAATTATTAATTTAATTATTACAAGAAAATGGCATAATGTAAATGGGCCTTTAGTAGGCACTAAGTATATTGGGTAATTATGCAAAACATATCGCATTTATGCTTGATGTAACTTGTAAATTAAAGGATTTAATAAAATTTACAAATTCGTTACAAAAACTAAGTTTTAATTTGTATTTCCCGCCCAATGCACAGGAAGTCAATACACGTCTTTATTATTTCGCTTTGCTTTTGGTACAAAATATTAATGAAAACTAAATCGACATCAAACAGGAGGATAATAATTATTTAGTACAATAATCCGTAATATATTGAAATTTAGTGATTTATTGTATAAAGTCCATAATGATTCCCAAGTTATAAGCGCCATTTTGTAACCGAAGCGTTGATTTGATGGCGTGGCCTGGCGGCTGGCTACGAGCTGTTATTCGGTGACTAATGCGCCCTAGCGGATGCGGCTGGAGGTAGGAGCTTTGCACAAGCGAGTACTGTACTGTACTGAACAGGGACTAGTGAACCGACGCGACGGGCAAGTGGCGACGGAACACGGCAGACCGGCTCGTCAGTCAGGCGAAACACGACGTTGCGCTCTCGTTTACTGACGGGGAAGCGAAATACATAAATTGCTCACGGGACTAGTGCAATTTTCTGTGCGTGTGGATTGTTTTAATATTTAGCTCCTTTGTATCACAATGACTGCTGATATCACTAATAATACTCCGGAGAATCCCGAGAAAGAGAAGGCAATGAAAGAGGACACGCCGGTTGATAATGGTCAAACCAAGGAGGAGACGCCGGCTTCTGGAGAGAAAGTTGACGAAAAAGCTGAAGAGAAAAAAGTTGAACCTCCCGCACCAAAACCAACGGTCCGCAAAGCAAATTTCGAAAAAGATATTGTCTATCTGTACCAATTCGCGCGAAATTCTTTGTTACCGTCAACATCATCTTTCTGCTTGAAAGTAGAAACATGGCTACGTTTAACCGGCATCAAATACGAGGTAAGTAGATATTTTTATTTTTATTAGATATTTTAGAAAGGGAGGGTCCCTAAGTTCTTCTCCAAGTTTATCAAGACAAAGGCTGTGCATAACGTCTCAACTATTATGTAAATAATTTCTACGCTATTTTGCGAATTGTGCTTGGCGAAAGTTTTAGTTTTAATTTTTTTTTTTAATATCCGACACAGTTGCCCATTACCTTCACAACATTGAAATAATAGATAGGTACTGTTCGGCTTGACAAACCGCTTATACCGCTAAGACGGATAACTGGCGCCTATTGTATTTAATAATTTCTTTGATTCCTCGAAATCTGAAATTGAATTTGTCGTATTTTTTGCATTAGGTTTAGGATCAAGCAGACTTAAAAATAATCCTTACTTAGCGTAAGCTTTATACTTCTATGAACTCTTTTAATACACGATGAGCTTTCTTATGCAGTTCTGAGTTATGAGCTTTTTAATCAATGTGAATGGAACTGTGGATTTATTTTTAGTTTATCAATAGTATTTGTACCATTTTTCTAGGACTCGTTTTTTTATAAACAAATAAAAGACCACGAAGGCTGCAAAGCTTTCGAAACGTCGGGCATAAAAATTAAAACCAAATCGTGATATAATCCGTAAAAATAGTTTAATTTCAATGAATAACATTCACGTAAACCCATAGAAATATCATACACGTAAACCTAAGAAATCATTAAACAAATAAAAGAATTTACAAATTATGTAATTGATTTCTTCTTTCCCGTAACGTCATTTTAACTACAATTTTAACATCGATTTATTGTTTTTAATCAGTACTGACGGTAGTAGATAGTAATCTTTATATACTTTTTAAAGAATTTTTAGATAATTTAATATTTATACAATGAATGAAAGTCGTGTTTAATAGCGTTAAAGCAGGTACCTAAATGATGGTATTGCACTAGGGTCCCGTCGGTCTTGGTCACGCCCACACCGGTAGGGTCCTGCAATACCACTACTAGACAACAATTGGTAGCTACATTGCAATTTGCAATGTAATCATTTTGTTTTCACGACCTTAGTTTTATTAATTGTTCTTGACTGCACGCTGAAGAAGTTTCTTCGGAATTTGAAGTATTAATTTTGAGTACCTCCTGCGAACCCAGTATTTTTAATTACTTTACCCATTTACTACATAGGGGGATATTATAACTTTATAAGTTGAGTCCTTTGTCTGCTAAAATCGTAGCGCATAAAGGATTAAATTAAAAATATGGGTGGGTTTTTAAAGACAATTTAATCCTCGGTAATTTTGGCCTCATGCTGCGACTTAGTTGTTTGCAGTTTCCAAGTTACGATAATCAATAGGAAATGATACATCATCATTGCATTCATTGATTTCATTTAAAAACAAACTGTCACAATATCTTCAAAAGTTGAAATATGTAGGTATCGTTTGATTATTCATTCGTATTCACGTATTTCCATGTACGGATTTCAATAAAACACGAACACGTTGAAGATTTTGTAATCATTGGGTTGAAGTTTGATCGAACACAAAGTACGCAAGTACGATAGAATCGATTTAGTTGGGATTTTGACAAGTATGTACCTTATTGGCATTTGATCTCTATGGTTGGATTTCAATATCAAACAGAAAGTTGTACTTACTGGGTTTGGGTTTTTAAGCTCCATTAGATATTTATAATTAGCCCTTAGATCAATAACACCTACCTACGGTCTGTTAGCCATTGTTTTTTTCCATGTTATTATCCTCAAGATAGGTACTAAATAAACTACACTACTAACATTTTGTTTATTATAATCATCGTTATACATCCATAGAACAATTGAAGAGCTTTATTCCAAAACACTAAGTACTTTAAACAAAAAGAGATAGTTTCATTTATGTGTAATTTTACATTATATGGACCTTTTAAAATTACGTCTTAAATATATAAATTAAAAAGGCCTTGATTTTAATGATTAACTAGATAAGAAAGATATAATAAGATAAACATACATATACTCTATAAGAAATAAGTACACGCTCAATGAAGTGGAAATAAACGAACTTAGTACGTATTGGAATATAGCTCTTCAGTTCTGTCAGGAAAGGCTTTTTCCAATTTAAGGAACTTATTTTTTTATGTACCTTTACATATTGTTTTATCAAAACCATTCTATACCTACATAAATAAAAAAAATAAAATTGAATACCTTGAAAGTTGAGAAGCTTTGTAAAAGTTTACACTAATTGAATTAGGTAAATGTGTTAAATATTAGTTATTTATATAATATGCAAGTATTCTGGGTTCCTCTGTAATAATGCAACCAACGGTACCTACAGTACAGCAGGTACACGGGGCTGGGCCGACTCGAAACACATGGTGATGGCAGAGACTTCTACAAAGGCACTTTTATTATAATCAACGTAGAGGAGGAAGCTTGACAACACAAAATAAGCAGTCATCATTGCTTGTCTCATGTATGGTATCAAAAACGACGATGCGCCATGTATTCTTTATTAAAAACTGTATATTATATAATTCTATAATTATATCACTTTGTTGATGTGATGGGTTTACAAGACTGGCTTAAATGCTTTTTACGTATATGATTATTTTAACTATTTCTTTTAATATATTCTAATAAACAATATGTAGAAATATCTAAATTCAAGATAGACATATTATATATTACATTCTTTAAGATCGTAATTACATTCTTTCTTTCTGTCTGGCGTCATCATGGCCTTTCTGCCAAGGTCCGCCTAATTAGATACATTACCTACGTACCAAAAATAAAAAGTATTGTGAATTATTTAGACCACCGATCGTAATAAAAAATGAGATTTATAGGTATTAGAGCATCTTGTTTACCTTGTGATATGGAATAATTGAGTAGGTACATAAATATAACTGATACCAATACCTAACAATAAATCACTAAGATCCGTCGATCTGATGCGCCACAGACGAAGCCTATACCCAGTAGTGGGACTGGTGGGTGGACAAACGCTGATAGCGATGAATAATCCCAATCGGACCGTTTTTACATTTCGTATATACTTATATGCATTGTGTGGGTTGCAAACTTACCTTAAATCTAATATGCTATTTTTTGTTCGCGGCATCGTTGCCGTGTAGGGTTGCCAAATATCTAGCATTTGCCGGACATGTACTGCTTTTACGGTTGTGTTCGGTAAATATTTCAGAGTCTAGCCTGTCCGGCTTTTGGATATGCCTTCCCACAACGCGACGCGGTGGTGTATGGTACGCGGTCCGGGCATGCGTCAAACGCAACAGTCAAACCCAATTATCTTTTTATTATGAACAATTAGCTGTTGCCCGCGACTTAGTAAGTTGGTTTTTATTAACAAATATATCCCACAGGAACCGTACATTATTCCTATATGCTGTTCCAATCTATAATCTACCTCTGTCATATTTATTCATATCCGTTCAGCCGTTCTGGTGTGCTTGAGTAACAAACATCTATGAATCCAAACTTCGCATTTACATATAATACATAGTAGTATAAATACATATATTGCCCGGCTTTGAAAAGGTATGTTAGGTTCCCAAAAAAGAAATGTCCGGCCAAATAGCGCTCCGACGACTACCTATTTTATTTTAGAGTCTCTAGAACTACCTATCTAGAAAATACTATTTATTTTTCCCGGGATCAAACTGCTTTTGATCTTATGTTTCTTTATGTATGAAGTCTTTAGTTTAGTATTAAAGTTTACCCTGGCGAGCTCTATATAAAACAAACGAATAATAAATACCTCTATGTAATCTGTATAGTTTTCTATTGATTATATTTTTTTAGCTTGTGACAAACGAGCGCATAGATAAAATAATTCGTAATAAAATATACCTATCACAAGAAGACGTTAGTATTAGACTTGGAATTGTCTTTGTTTTTATAGTTGAACAAAGGGTACTCATTTAAACCGAAGGCTAGTTTATTCTCGAACGATTTGACTGCGCCACGCATCAAGGGCTTAGTTCATTATGTATTTTAAACATGCTGTACTTTGTGCAGTCCATGTTACATATAGACGATGCTTGTACTATAAAAGGTAAGTTATTTGTGTATGCTTGTCCCTGAATATATTGATCTTTCTGGCGTCCTTAAGATACGAACGTGTTGAAAACAGATAACGCTTCTTATAATTATATATTTTGTTTACAGATATTCGATGGTTTAAATTAGAACCAATTTTTGTTTATAGTTATTTCATACCGAATATTCTGGAACCCGAACCTCACTGGTCACCTACACAAACAAGCACACACACTTACGTGATTTGTACGGAATCGATAAACCGTCATATTAAAGTCAAATTACCACTCACTGACTCACTAACATCATGAAATCACAGAAATTACTAATCTGCAGTTTACTTAAGGCACGGTCCTGGATCGCTTCGAAAGAAAATAGATTATGTTGATATTTGCATCTGCATTTTATCTTTCTTTCTCTTTGGCTGCCGTTATTTCTATCTTATGCTAGGTTGTCTTGCTTAGACGATTTATCTCCATCCCAATATCAATAATTAGAATAGAATATTAAATTAAAAATTCTTACTGTAGATTGAACTCTACACTAAGGATATTTTCTCTCTGATCCTCATGGCTTATTTTAAAACACCGTTGATGCCTTGTCTTAGATATACCTGTATGATATTTCTATGGATATACCTAAAATAAAACTGGAATGTTCACTCGGAAGTTCTTACTTCTAAGATCTGAAGTAGGGATTATCATTCTTAAAAGCTTAATTAATAATTGTTCACATAGAAGTCGCAGATTCTTGAGACGATTTTATATTTGCGGGTAATTTGTTTTTTATTGGAATTGTCCATGCCTTAATACTGCAATCTTGACTTGCTTGGAAATTTCTTTATAAGGATTTCATAAAAAGCGGTCACTGAAGACTACACGCGGGCGGAGTCGTATTATAATTTTGAATTAATAAAATTAGTTTGTGTGTTTACATGTTCTTATTTTTCTTACAGTGACGCACATATTGTGATGGAAATGTGTCATATGTAAATCAAACCTGGACAATGTTATTTGCATTGTTTTTGTTTTATTTGTAGTTATTTTCGTATCCAATGTTGAGTACATATATTATATCCATATCCATCAACAAACAACATAAAATAATACGTTGTACGTACTTCAGAGGCATTTGACTGTAATTTACTGCGGTTGAACCAGTTATGTTAATTTGTGTGTGATAAGAGTATGCGGCAACTGGGTACATGAATAAGACCTATTGTCAATTGGATGTTCATAACAGTAATAATATGCCGTGTGCAGTCTCACTACTTCACTAGCCAACCAGAGGAGGGTGTAGGACGAGCGATATCCGGCCGCGGACATTGCCCTTTCGTATTAACCTTGTACATTATAATATCTATTTATGCTGTATGTATTTGTGCCATTAAAGTTAAAAGAGCTTTCTCTAACTTAATATCGTCGTGATATACCTCTAGATTCGCCGTTAAAATGTTCCTTGAAAAAATGTGTTCATGCGCATTTTTAACCGACCTCAAAAAAGTAGAAAGTTATCGTTTAAAAGGGCATACTTCCTAGGTAGTCTCATTGGCTCCAAATCAGGATCTGTTGGTAGGATCGCAGAAAAATCGAGGGCAAACCTCAAACTTTATAGGAACATACAATGTGTTATATAATATATTTTCTGAAACTATTCAAGTTTTTGCGTCTGGTACTCATCTCATGTTGCTGAGCTGATGATAGAAAATATAACTCTTTAATAATAGTTAACTCCTTTAATAAGGAGTTAGTGGATAATTCTTTCAATATTATATGTAGGCGCTTAAAGACCTCTACTTATGTTTGTTTGAGTTATTCAGATGTACTGATGATGCAAGGTCCAACTCCTTGTTAGTTAGAAGTTGTAGGATGTCTTTGCATTTGATCTGTTTCGGCCTCAGCACCGACTTCAAAGGGAGTAAGAAAATATTTTTTAATTTTAACTATTTAGTTTTAAAGTCGGTTTTCAGTGTTTGTTATGTCGTATTCAAATTGACTGCCTCGGTCGCGTGGTTGTATTTCGGTACGACTACTGTCCTGAGGTCTCGATTTCGATCCCCGGGTCGGGCAAAGTGATATTGGATTTTTCCATATCAGCCCGGAGTCTGAAATTTGTGCCTCATATGGCGATAGGCTCGCCCCCTATCACAGTTGGGACGGAACTAAGCTCGGCGTAATGTGGGTGTACTAGTTGGCTAGTGCGCCTCTGCCTACCTCTTCGGGGATACAGGCGTGTGCGTATGTTATGTTATGTGTATTCAAATTGTACTGCATTGTGCGGAATGAGCATTATGTTGCATTTTGTATTGCTTTTATGACTTATCTATTATTAGCAATGTGTCATTAAATTGCCTGCAAACAAACGTACGCACACAGCTGCAGAAGACTGCTGTTATTGTTATTATCTGTTTACTTACAAATATAATAGATAATTCACGACTTCATTAATTAACGACGTCGTGTTGTTGACTTAGGCTAGGCAGTTTCTAATAAATTGTTAATGAGACCCTTCCGTAAATATTAAATAACGACTTTTAGTGTCGATTTTAGTGGTTTGTGGGGAATTTTACCGACAACTTGAATGGCCGACCCCATCGACTTACAGTAAACAATAATCTTACAGAAAACTGAAGTGAAGGCTAATTGTTGTGTTTCGTAGTCAATGAGAAACTGTTACAAAATGTTAGTTATATTATACGTACATAGACTCACGCCTTTTTCCCATAAGGGTAGGCAGAGACAACGGATTTCCACTTGCTACGCTCCCTACCCACCTCTTTCGCCTCATTCAGTCTCATTACATTCTTCATGCATGTACGTCGGTTTAGGGTACTAATAATGTAGTTATATTATACTTTCCCAAATTCAATTTAAAATAGTACGTATTATTACCATAATATAACGATGGTTCTAATAAATATTTATATAAATACGCATTTAAACATTGATTTGATTTGGCTTTGTTTATATTTTGTAGGCATAATAATTATTGTTAAATGTGATGTAAATACTGTGCTCCACATGGGTTGTCATACAGACTGTACGTACTCCAGATGACTGTCCGTATGTGACAAACGCTGATCTCACAAGTCTCATTCATTAATCTAAGTAACTCACATATGTTTTTGATATAATGTCTTTTTCGTCACTTTGTGCCCCATCTTAGCCTACTTTCAGATGGTTAAGTTTTGACGCGCGATGATGCGCGTTTTTAAATCGCGCATTTTGAAACCTTGTAGCCAACCATGATTGTATCGAAGAAGACCTGGCTACTCTAAGAAAGAAGACCAACTGGAAACGAACTGCCCTAAATAGAGATCGATGGAGACAAAGTGTGTATAACGTAAAATATTTGTGTAACAAATACCCGAATACCCCCAGTGGTTACGTGGGAAATTAGTGTTTTAAATACAAATAATTTTACGTTATCGCGTAGTATTTTATAGTGGCTAGCGAAGTATGTTACATGTCAAAAAAACTCATACTTGAGCTACTGAGCTATCGGCGTAACACACTTTTTCAAGCATGTAGCAGAATGGATTTGGCTAAGTTTTTACGACCGGCTGCCTGCCTGACGTCAACCCCCTCTGAGGGATCCAGCCATATTGCAGTTAATTACATCAACCATGGATTAAGCATAAAAAATGTAAAATCTGCGTTTAAACACGAAGTTGTAAACTGGTAACATTTAAAGTCAATGGAGTAACATGCTATTGTGCCCAAGCGCAGACCCCGTTTCTCTGCGTGTCTGATCCGTTTTTGTAATTTTTTGTGAAGCTTTAGAAAGGTGTTCACAGAAATGTTCCAGATGTTATGCGTATTTGAACACTGCACTGGGTGTATTAGCTGGTGCTTGATAGCATCTGAGGCATATATTACTTTAAATATTAAAATAAAATGAATATTTTGTTTCTTAGTGGTTAAAATGACTAATATAACATACATATTTCTCTAATAGAATTAATTTTCCTTGTGATTATTATTAAATTTATACGATTCACAAACTCTATAATGTATTATATTTTTTTTACATTGTATCCATTCAAATTTGTTATTGTACCTATTGATATTTGGAGACGAACAGAGGAGGAAAATCTGAAGAAGAGCTATGTACACAATTTATTTATTTAATTTACCATATAACTGCGAGATTTTATATGTTTTCACCACGGGAAAAATTATTGTAGATAGCAGATATGAAAAATATTTTTATTTTCTTTATTTGCCACAAATATTTACAAACACTTACTATAATGTGATATGAAAGTTTTAAGTGTTTTTTAAACTCTGGTACCCAAGGTATGATTAAACTTGTGTATGGCCTTTGGGTACTAGGATAACATTTACTATCAATACTTATCCTGTTTCTTGATACTCAATATTAAATACCTAATATTGTTAATAATAAGGTAATATTGTATTATTGCAAATTGATCAGGAATTAATATTGATCACGTGTACTGTAATAAAATTAAAAAGTGAGACGAGCTTTCAACGTGGACCCCATATAAACACATTTAACATTGGCTACTAGAAGGGCTTAAATGTATAACTGCTATCTTGGAAATTAATGATTAGTGGCTCCCAGAGCCACTAACTATTTATTAAATTGCTTTCCAGTGGAACTTAAGAGGTCGTCGACCGTCGTGGTCATTCTCACTCAACTCGAGCCAAGCCGCGTCTTATCTACTCTATCTTGTGCCTACTTGAACGGGTATCGAGTATAGACTATATACATAGATATTTACACTATTACGTTCGTCATGTGCAAGTGCGTGTATAGCGCGGCAAGCGTGGCGCGGCGCTGCGTTTGTACTACACTACCTTTAGTACCTTTTAATTACAATATTACTATTTTCCCTTTTAATGAGGTCTAAATATCAGTTAAAAGAGCACACTGGAATACGATCTATATGACAGTAGAACTTGTAATCGAATTAATTTAGTAAATTAAAATGATATATGATTAGTGACAAAAGGCCAACCAAAGTTAATAAATCATATTATGGTAGTCAAAACCACTATATAGGTAGTATAATATTAGGGGCACTACTGGAAGTACTGAATACTGATGCTGTTGGTAAAATAATTGTCCTGATTTTACCGACAGTACTGTACGCGTTTTAAATATGGCTTATAAATATCATGTTTTTCTGTTGGTACATACCAGTAATACTCGTAAAAAATGTGATGTTATGCATCGCACATGTTTGCATATCGCAGCGCAAGTTACGTTTAAGAAAAAAATATATTTGGGGCATGTCGGTCCCACGGTTTTATATTTAGGGGACTTGGGGGGAATTTGATTTAATGTATTTTTATCTATGATTAAAGTAAACCTATTTCCTGTTGAAACTTATATATAGATACATCTATAGTACGTTTTAGAAATGGTTCTTGCGGGGTAAATTCAATTGCGGCATACTTTATTTCCATGCAAGGAAAGTACAAAGAGTCGCCAAGTGATATCGGATAGAATGGTGTAATGTGAAATCGAATATTTTTGGTGCATTTTTTTATTTTATTTGGTTCTAAATACAATGTTATCAGGCAGTTTGTATAACAATGAGTTTTGTGTAGTCCATGCGTCTATTGGTAACTGATTTTGTTATATTTTGGCGCCGACACCGACCACTTGTACATACACAAAGTCTGTACTTTACGGAAACGTATTACCTACCCACCGGATAAATAGTACCCAGTTTATTTATCTAAAAAAAACAATCACTAAAATTATGGCAGGTACAAAAATAAATTAACAATACATTGGGAAAAAGTATTACATAATATCTGATGATGAGCGCAATATATATCATAAGAAAGCATGTGGTTCCCTGAACCCCGAACTAGGTAAAAACCTGTATCTTGAGGGCCTGTGTTGCTATCTAAAAGACCTTTATTGTATTATCTTTCCTGTAAGAAATAACCCTAAGTACAAATTATGATTTGTAGTTTTTAGCAATACATCAATCGTAAATTGTTTCCTGTGATTTGATTTGTTGAGACCACACAAAAAGAAACATGTCTAAAATAGCTGAACAATAATATATCAATAGCAAAGATTATTTAGATGACCATATATGTATTCTATTTTTCTATTTATTGTGTAGAACTTCACTTACCTATTATTATTAGGTATTATCGGTACAAGATTGTAGATATTTCTTGGTGAGTGATAGGTACCTGGGAAGAATATCCTGGTTCGAAGAAAAATGATTGTATAGTCGTAAGGTACGTAAGATGTAATTAATGAAATTTCGGTAACAGTAACCTGTAGTTATAGGTGCTAGTTTATTCAGGTTTTCATCTTACGCAGCGTAATAAATTAATTATCGATCAGTGATATATGATAATTTCGATTGGCTCATAAGGTGATCGATTACAAAGCGTTTATTATTCCAACCGGGATTGTTGTTTCGCGCGACGTATTTGGTGGTGGAATGCGGGTCGTGCTGTCGTGCTCGGCCGCCACAGTGAACAGTCTAGTGGTAGACTTGTACGACGGAAGTTTACTTTCTGTTGCTTAATGCCACGATACAGACTATTGATTCGTATTCGATGCATGTGGATCTTTACTATAATATCTAACACCTGACCGTTATAGTGCGGCCTTCATTGATATATCGCAACACAGTTCCAGTTAAGGGGACAGTCACACCATATATTTCATAGTAACCTAATTAGTTTATGTTGCCTATGCATGCGTGTCGAGCGTAATAACGGATACTTATTAATTTTTATAATTAGTTTTGTGTTACTTAGGTGACTTCATAGGTTGTGTGTACTAGTATCATGTACGGAACATTTTTATTATCTTTGCAAAGATACATAACATAACATAACATACATAAGCTCACGCCTGTATCCCGGAAGGGGTAGGCAGAGGCGCACTAGCGAACTAGAACACCCACATTTCGCCGAGCTTAGTTCCGTCGCAGATGTGATAGGGGGCGAGCCTATCGCCATATCGGGCACAAATTCCAGACTCCGGGCTAATATGGAAAAATCAATATCTCTTTGCCCGACCCGGGGATCGAACACGAGAACTCAGAACCGTAGTCGTACCGAAATACCACCACGCCACCGAGGCAGTCGCAAAGATACGACCGATAAATACGCGGAGTGCCAAGAAGAAAATCAGTTTCGAAATCAACCTTAAAAAGCATGCACCTCTGACTTTTCTAAGATAAAGTTTGTATTCATTAGGAATTATATCGTGCTTTGACAGTAAGGGAAAATATCGTGAAAAAATATGCATACCTACCTAAGATTTATCCACAAGACTTGAAACTGTGTGAAGTCTCCTAACTATTAATCCATTTTGGTGGACTATGCTCTAACTGCTTATAATGATAGAGGAGGCTGGTGGTTACCTTAATAAGTGTGCTCCCGTGCTTATAAAATATGCTCACTGTCCATTCTATAGTCTTTTCATTGTTCAAAGGTCTACATGTAATTAATTACGTTATCTTCGTTACTGCAGTCTTTCTTTCTTTCTGCCTGGCGTTATCCAGGCTTACTGCTAGGCTCCGCTTTCCTACTTATACGCTTCCACGTCGCCTGGTCTTAAGCAACCCCCACCGTGAGCGTATCAATTCTTATATTGTCCTCCAAAACGTCCTGCCATTGCTTTTTTGACCATCCACGGGGACGTACTCCTGCCCGCCTAACATGCGCGCCACGAGAAAATTTTGTCTACGCTTTTTATCGTGTTATAACCGGTTTTCTTTACTTATCTACGGACACTAACATGAGCCCTCGTTTATTTTCATACAGTATTGTAGACAAGATGTAGACAACATCTCGACAGTTGATTATCGAGATCTATCGTGACACACTTGCTAGCCTGGCTGGTACGAATACTCGAATACATGTTCCAGCAGTAGCTTGTACCCTTCTACCAATAAGCACGAATAATTTACGCTTTTATCCCCGAAGTGGTAAGCAAAAGTGCATTAGAAAACTAGTACAACCAGGTATTGAACATATTTTGGTTCCCTCATATGATTATGAAAGGGAGCGATCATAATAATATAGCCATGCAAGTACAAATAATGACTGTTAACCCGTGCGTGTTTTTCCTCTTTGATTACTACAACAGAAATTGTGATTTAAATCCAATCCTTGACTACAATATTTTCAACTTAAGTACCTATGCCCCCAGTAAAGTATTGATGGGTAAGTACGAATATGTCGTTTGTTCACTTTAACTACATATACACGTATAT